>CM028133.1:963355000-965855000 GCA_016271365.2 Neoceratodus forsteri
TTCTAGCTACAGCAAACTTCAGCTTGAGAGTCAGCAGACTCAGCCAGATACCATCTCAGCCAGATACCATCTACTATACCGCAGTAAACAGTAATTAAAACATTGTTTTTGCACACAAACTGCAAATTGGGACCATCCCCCCACACTTGGATGTTGGATTCTTTGTGCTGACTGTTCCCCGTTAAAGAGAGCAGGAAGGAATTATATTTTGGCTTTGTGAAGTCTTGTTAGTTAAACGGTGACTATGATCAAAATGAAAGGCACTCAGAATGTGCTTTGCTCCTTTAATTTCACCCCTCTCTGTGTCCCCTTCCTTCAGGCTTACTCAACTACCTCTCCCACTCCGTTCGCCAGGCTTACTTTTCACACCTGCCATCACCTCCAGATTTCTCAAATCATCCTACATGCTTCAGCAAGTCTGACTTATCCCTGCTGGGGAGTCAACCTAACCTACTGTGGGGGGGCACACCAGGGGGAAAAAAGAGGAAGACCCTTATTGTAGACTAAGACACTGACTAGGGAAGGGACAATTTTGGTGCACGGGGGGGGGGCAGAAAGTGTGGTGGAGGGCATGGTAGCCATCATCTGGTGTATCAAGACAGGCACAGTTTTCCCTTGTCATTGGTCCCTTCTTATCCCTTGATTAGAAATAAAAAAAGTATTTATCTAGAATTTTTTTAACAATTTACTTTTACAGACATACATAAATCATCAAAAAGAACAACTAACAAAAATGGTTCACAAAGCTAAGGGAACCTATTATTGCTTATGCCTACTATCATCTCTGCATTTTTTGGAGGGTGTGTGTGTATAAAACTAGAAGGCTGCCCACAGAAAGCTATTGCAAATTAACTTTTTTTTAATTGCATAGAAGCACACTGTTCTTTTAATACGAGAAGCCCCTAAGGAGCCAATCTGCATAATGGCTGTAATCAGACCCTGACAAGAATAATGCCTGCAGGCAAGGCTCCACACCCACTGAGACCAAAGAATAAATGCTGCAGACTGAGAGGTGAAATGAGGCAAAATGTAAACAATAAAAAGGTAATAAAAATGTAATTATTTATGCAAAATGACAACACTTACACATTGCACTTAGCTGAACTAGATTACAGCAGATGCTCAAATAAAGAAATGAAACTCTGCAGCTGCTTTTAAGACCTAAGCAGCATGCTAAGATTACAGTAGGCTATGGATTGGTGAAATACGGGGCAGCCTATGACACTGCCCTGCACAGAATCCAGGTAACACTGAACAAGGCCTGCCAGTTCATGTAAGTACGCTGACAGATACACTCACATCTGAAATCTTTATGCCGGCACCGGCTGTCTCCAGCTAGCCGAAAGAATCAGATAAAGAGGAAAAAGTCCCAACTTGGCCTCACCCCACCATCTCTACAAGCCCTTTTCTGCTCCTCTAAAAATCTGCATGCCACAAGAAGCATGGCCAGAGAGGCCCTCACAGTACCTTTTGTGAAAACCAGCTCAGCCTGCCAGTCCTTTGCTGTCTGAGCACCCATCTGGTTAAACCTACTGCCAGCACATGTGCTAAACATAACTTACATAAGCAATATTGCACAGTTCAAGAGGGAACTTCTCAAATTTCTTAACCCAGCAAGACACTGCCACTGCCCAGGGTGACAGTCAGGGTGATTTCCCTCGATCACCACCCCCTGCACTCCCCTTATCCACTCTTCCCTTCCTTGACAAGGTTCTTTGCTGCTAGCTACCTTCCTGTCTCACCTACTGGTTACCTCACCTATTAGTAACAGCAACAAATACTGAGTTTACTCTGCCAATATACAGCCTTCTGGTTAACAATTACAACACTGGCCTTGGGCGACTCAAGACCAGACTAAAATTGCTTGCCAATAGTGTAAATGCTGTGTATAGCTATTCTCTGATCCTTGTATGACATTAACAAAGTACTGTCGTGTGGCAATGACTTGCAATTGATGTAAACTCTCTACATATTTCTCTGCTTCTCCTGTTTGATAGTTTGTAATGTTTCCAGTTTCCCCTGCTATGCTTTGATGCCTGTACAATTTCTGTTGATGTGGAACCTTTGTAAACGAGCTTGTAGCTCAAAGGAGTACTCTGAAATAATAAATAAATAAATACAGTGCCAACAAAACTGAACTCTAAGTAAATGTGAAATATAAATGTAACACTGTTGTAGTATTTGTATAGGGTAACCCAGCTATACTTGTCGTGCCAATAAGCAGAGGAGTTCCGTTTTCAGTGCTGTTAATCTGGCGCAAGAGGATCTAAATAAAATGGTAAGCTGGGCTAAAGAGTGGGGCATGTTGTTTAATTGTGACAAATGTAAAACAATGCGTTTAGGAAAGAATAATAAAGGACAACCATAGTACAGAAAAACAGACTTTGAGAAAGATCGATCCCCATACTAAAAGTTAAAGCAATATTTAGAAAAGCAAACCATTTATTAAATACAGTACATAGGCACTTTAAGCACAGGTCCAGGAGTGCACTATAACCACTACACAGGTCTTAAGTTAGATCTTTAATCAATTATGGGTCACAAGTTTAGGGTGGAATTACAATAGGTGAGAAAATAAAATTTAAAGGGCACAACATAAATTAACACAAATGATTAGGGGATTTGAAAACACAACATGAGGAAAGACTGAAAAATCAATCTAGGGTTACATAGTTGGAACACAAATGATTAGAGGTGTTTTGTTAATGTTATTCACTACATGTAACAATCAAGAGTTAACAAATGCTGTAAGTCTCACTGGAGGACAAGAACATTATACTTTAAGATGTCACAATAAACAACTAAGAGCAGCACACTTCAGGACATACACTAGGAAGCTTGTTTGTTTGTTTTACACAGAGGAGAGTGAAGTTATGAAATAATTTAGTGGCAGGCCTAGTAAATGGCAGTAGTTTTGAAACATTTAAAGAAATATTAAGATGGATGGCAAATGAAAAATACATGGGATATTTATGTAACCCCTAGGTGACGCTATCCCAAGGGCTACTACCCCTGCCTGCTTGGCTAGCAGCAGGTTAAGGAGCCTGAGTTCTGAAACGGGTGCCTCTACCCGGAGGTCAGGGTTGGTAGTGATCAAGCTAACCTGGGCACAGCCCTTTGGGACACTGTAACCCCCCTCTTTCCTTACTAGTGGCTGGAACAATACACAATAATCACTGTCACAATACCCTTGATACACCACACAAATACTCACACTGTTTACACTTACCACTAGGGCTTTCCTCTGGCCCGGCCCTGGGGACCCCCTGAAAAACAAGGTCATACACAGCAAATAACAGCAGTGCTATACTCTTGCACAAACTGGAACCACAATCAGGTTAAATGCCACTAAAATAGTTAGATCTGATTTATTTAAGGGGCTTGAACAAGGGAGGGGCGTAATCAGGTTAATTTGCTTAAAGGCTCTATCAATCAAACAGTTATGCATGCGCTTCTGGGTCCATAAACAGTCACACACTCTGCGTATCAGGATGGAGAATAGTGGACTAGTCAGGAACATTGCAGCTGGTTGGGGCCCTGTGATGGAAGAAAACAACATGCACAACACACACTATTTGTCTTGTTGTTTTCTTTTCACAAACTGAGCCCGGCTCCAGATTACAATCAGATGACACACTTTTAGATTAGGCTGTTGTTGCAAGGAGCTACCTGGTGATTACTCACAATACCCAAGACTGAACAAAGGCTGGACAAAAATCGAGACAGCAGGTGGTTAATTGGGAGTGCCAGGAGAAGCACGGCCCACACAAATCACTGAGGCATCATTCCTGTTCAAGTGTGGAGCAGGGGGATGATCCCCAGATAGGTCTCTTGTTGATAGCTTCTCTGTGCAGCTGGTAGTCGGGCTGGGCCAGTATGGCAAGACCCAGGCCAAATGAAGACAAATTCAGATACAGTCCATTTTGGGCTGGATACAGCTTCCAGCAAGCAGAACACCTTTCACACAGTGGGGAATCAAATCACAAACCACTAGCAGCTCACAGCACATTTACATGTAAGGAAATTTTACTGTACCAGGAAAACCGCTCTCTGATCACATTTGCAAAGTCTCTGCACACACCAGGAGCTCAGAGGTGGCTGGAAGTCCAGACAGGCCAATCACATTCAGCAAATCTTCAGTCTTCTTCAGGTTAAAGCCTAATCACAGTCCAGTGACTTAAACAGTCCTCACAACTCAGATTTAGTCTGAATAAATTCTATTTTCCCTCTCAGGGACAGCACACAGACAGGCAGGCCAAAACTCAACCCTTTCACAGTTCTCCATTGCAAAACTACACAGAACTACTGCCCAAATCACTTGAGCTGTTCTCATCTCACTTCCCAGCTCAGAACTGAAAACTGGCTGCAGCAGCCTGGGAAATTCCCCAAGATCCAAAAGGTTCGGTTGGCTGATCCTCCTGTCAGTCACAACAAAGGCTCCCCCCTCAGGTGCAAAAAGGCGCCATAAGCCCCAAACTACAATTCCTACAGATTTTGACTCAAGACAGCTCCTGTAGTCCGACTCCATTTTAGGTCCCACCAGACTGATCGGTCCAATTCAGCAGTTCTGGGCCAAAATGGAGAGAAAAAAACAGTCCTTGCTGCAAAGAAGGCAGGTTAGACAAACTACATTATTATTACTACTCAAATGAATGATCAGCAAATAGTTACATTTTTCAGAAGAGCTCCCTCTCAGATTACTTATGACTGCAATCCAGGCAGCTCTTAAAGAGACAGTACACAGAGGCTATACAGGCACTCTCTGGCAATCACATTTAAACTACTAACACGCAGGACACCAGCCTGGCAGTGAGCATTTAGGCAAGCTTGAGGAAGACTTCTTGGGGGGGGTTAAACCCTTTCCTACCTGGAGAAACTTTGGCGTCCGCATCAAGTCTGTACCATCATGCATCAGTTAACATAAACTTATTACTTTACTATAAATATTCACTACACTTCATGATACTATACCCATTCTGACAACACATTGTGCATATTTCACACAGGTAAATTGAACATTATTATACTGAATCAAGTAATAACTTCTTGTACCTTAAACAATGCAAGAGGGGGCCCTTCCCTATCAGCTAACTTGGGGCTAGAGGGGGCAGGGGCACCATGGTGAGAGGGAAAGACAAGTAACCTGGAATTGGCTGTCAAGCTCAGTTTGGGCAGTGAGCTTGGTGAGACATAAACACCTTTGTGCACCACATTGAGAGGCAAATCCACTGGCCTCCCGGGAGAATCATAACTGAGTTGTACTACTGGCTTGACAGCTCGGCCAGTCTTTCTGAGGGGGACAACTACAGTCTCTGTTCTCTCAGCACGGGTCTGGGGATTCTAGTCACTTGTGAGGGGTGCTTCTGCCTGGGTTGGAATGTTCAAACTTGGAGCACTGTCGGCTCTTTGCTCTGAAGGCTCTGTTTCTACAACACTTGACTCATTTTGTGAAGGCTCAGGCACAATCAAGCTTTGAGGCACTGAAGAGGGGGTGGTCAGCACTCTCATAGTGTTCTTCAAGTTCTGGTATGTCACCAGAAAGACTCAAACCCTCAGCCCCTTCTTCAGGCAAATCATACAATTCCACAATACACAGAGACTCAACCTCTTCAGATGTGATACTTTGCACTTCACTTTCTGGGAGCATTGGCTCCAAGGACGAAGCTGGGGGGTAAGGCAATCCAGAAGGCCCAGCTTCATCCCCACAATTTATCAGGGGGTTACCTCGAAACAGCTGACTCAGTTCATAAGAGGGGTAATAGGCATGGCCAGGGCTCTAGATAAGATTTTTTGGGATGAGTATCTGTACTCCTCATTTTGAAACAGGTGAGTAAAACGAAATTCAGATGTGTACAAATGGCTTGCTAGAGTGGACTGAGGGGTACATTTATTAAAAAAAGTTGTTTTTTTCTAGATAAGAATTTCAGGTGCCAACAATGCTCCAAATAATGTTGGCAGGTAGGAATTTACTCACCAGTTTTAAAACACAGTGAGTGAAACAAAAGTATGATACATACAAGTGCTGTAAATCTAGCAAAAAACTGTTCCTTTTGAATCACCAGTTATGTTATGAAGCACTATTATTTGGCATGTGGAGTATTTACAAATGTTGGGTGAGTAATGGTACTCATTAAAAAAATTTCTGAAGAGTATTTCTTAAAATGAGGTGAGTAAAATAGGCCAGTACACACCATATCTGGAGCCCTGGGCATGGTCGTATTCACTCACATCAGAAGTGGACTGACAGTCGCTATCATTCTGGGCCTGCTGCAGAGGAAACCTTAGATCTGTGACCACTGGGGTAGGTTGACTCTGTCTGTTTCTTGCAGCAGTATGAGTCACTGGCCCAGGGGGCTCGATTTCTGGGGTTTCAGCCTCAATCATGACTTGGCCAATAGGTAGTAAGTGGTTACGGTGCATAGTCTTGACAGTTTTGGAGTTGTTCTCTTGGCACACCTTGTACACAGGTAAATCATCCAACTTTCCAACTACTACATGGGGAAGATGGTGCCACCGATCAGCAATTTTGTGTTTAACATGCAGTCCCAAATTGTGCAACAACACGCGGTCTCCAGGTCAAAGCTCTTGACCTTTTACCTTTTTTATCATGCCTCTCTTTGTTGGCTAGATGTCTCTTGGCGGCCATTGTCTGGGCCAGTTGATAGGCATGGTTCAATTGAGCTTTCAGTTTTTGTACATATTGAAAGTAATTTTCAGCTCAGACCCCATCTGGAGAGACCCCAAAACAGACATCCACTGGCAGCCGGACCTCTCTCCTGAACATGAGGCAATAGGGAGAGAACCCAGTAGCATCATTTTTCATGCAATGTTATGCGTGTACCAAGGTGCTAATCTGCTGGCTCCATTTATGCTTGTGTCTTGGGTGGAGGGTGCCCAGCATGTCTAGAAGGGTGTGGTTAAAATGTTCTGGTTGAGGGTCTTCTTGCGGGTGATAGGGGGTGGTTCTTGACTTCCGTACCCCCCATAGAAAGAGACAGCATTTCTTTGATTAGCTGACTGTCAAAGGCTCTGCCTTGATTGGAATGAATCCACTGGGGGGCACCATAGTGGACGAAGACATTTTCTATTAGCACCTTGGCCACGGTAGATACCTTTTGATCTTTGGTGGGAAAAGCTTGTGCATACTGTGTGAAATGATCCGTAACCAAGAAGTCTATGCAGACTAGTTCCATGGGGGTGCTGGTAGTAATATTAACAAGCGGGGCAGCCCTCTGAGGCAGGGCTTTTCTTTGCAGGCAGTGACTACAAGTCTTTACATGGTGCTTAACATCGGCCCCATTTTGGGCCAGTAGAAGCGAGATTGTACCAGGTCAAGGGTTCTGTCTTTACCGGGGTGCCTCATGTGATTGTGGAGGGACCTCAGTACCAGATCTTTAAAGGCCGTGGGCAGGACCAATTGTTGCTTGTCTACTTTGCCACTATGATCTGCTGTCTCTCTATACAACAACTGATTGAGCAACTTCAATCTGGGGCCTTCTTTAAACAATAAAGCAGTTCGCAAGTCAGTGAAACGTAACTTAGACACATCTTTCCCCGCACGCAGGGCATCAAGTGCTGGCTGAATCATAGGATCTTGGGACTGAGCCCACTGAATGCTGTCATTGTCAAATTGAGGTAGTGTACTAATATTTAGAGCAGAGAAGTGGCAATAGCAGCTGGTATGCAGGTATCAGAAGGGCCCAAGCAACTACTAAACAGTCTACTGTGTCCGCAGACATCTGTTCATCTCTATCAAACTTTTGGCACAATGCTCGAATGTCAGGTTCAGACAGCCTGAACCAATAATTCTTGGAAGTGGGCCTTCGTGATAGGGCATCAGCATCAATATGGTTCAGGCCTGGTCTGTATTCGACAGCATAATCATAGGTTGATAATGCAGAAAGCCACTGGTGTCCAGTGGCGTCTAACTTAGCTGAAGTCTGTACATAGGTCAACTGGTTATTGTCAGTCTTCACCAGTATCTTTGCCCCATAGAGGTATTCATGAAACTGGTCAATGATGGCCCATTTTAGCGCAAGGAACTCCAACTTGTGCACAGGATAGTTTTGTTTGGATGGGGTCAAGCTCCTACTGGTGAAAGCTACTGGTCTCAGGCCATCCTCATGGTCTTGATACAGCACCACTCCTAGACCCTGCAGACTAGGGTCCGTATGCAGCACATAGGGTTTGGTGGGGTCAGTATAGGTGAGGGTGGGGGTGTGGGTGAGCTAGTATATGATCTCATTGAAGGCTGCTTCACAGTCGGGCATCCAGTGGGGCCCGAAGAGTTCACCTGGGCAGAAGTATACTTTTTCTGGTTCTTTAATGGCCCCTGTTTTGTATTTATGATTGGAAGGAAGGTAACCCTGGGTAAGGTTCAAGAGTGGGCAAATCACTTTGGAATAGTCTTTTATGAACCTGCGGTAGTAGCCACAGTACCCAAGGAAACGTTGTAGTTCTTTCAGATTATGGGGCTGGGGCCAAGTAGTCAGTGCTTCAACCTTACTGGGATCAGTCTCTATCCCTTTTGTAGATACTGTGTGCCCCACATACTTCAAGGAGGTTTGGAAAAACTGGCACTTGTCAA
Source organism: Neoceratodus forsteri (assembly GCA_016271365.2). Lineage (NCBI taxonomy): Eukaryota > Metazoa > Chordata > Ceratodontiformes > Ceratodontidae > Neoceratodus > Neoceratodus forsteri. The sequence continues at coordinate 963,363,588 of CM028133.1, forward strand.
TGGACAGCTTGAGGCCGAAGTCTTCCAATCAGTCTAGATCTTTAGACAGTCGGTTCTCATGCTCCTCTAAGGTGCTCCCAAACACAATGACATCGTCCAAGTACACCAGGCATTCCAGCAAATTCATATCTCCCACCGCACATTCCATTAGTTGCTGAAAGGTGGCCGGGGTGCCCCGATATCCCTTGTGGCATCTTCAGAAACTCATAGAACCCCAATGGACAGATGAAGGCTTTTTTTTCTCATGGTCTTCCGGGGCCATCGGGATCTGGTAGTATCCGCTGCTAAGATCCAACACCAAGAACCATTTGCTCTCATTCAAGCAGTCCAGGGCATCTTGTATACGAGGCATAGTGCATTGGTCTGGGATGGTCCAGGGTTCGATAATCAACACACATCCTCACAGACCCATTCTTCTTATGCACAACCACAGTGGGAGAGGCGTATGGGCTCCTGGATTCTTGCTTTATGCCAGCAGCGAACATTTCCTGCAGGTGTCTTCTCACATCATCTATGTCTGCTGGGGACAGGTGCCAAGACCTCTCTTGAAATGGCCGTTCATCATGCAGGCTTATGTGATGCTCCGCACCCTGGACACATCCCACATCCCATTCCTTCAACGAAAACACTTGATCTCTCTGGGCAAGATTCTTGCTAATTCTAGCCTTCCATTCAGCTGGCAACGGGAAGTCATCAAAGTCAAGCAAGTCTGAGGTCACTCTCTCTTTCTCACTTGGGTGTTTGTTGCTAGGTAATACTGCAGTGTCTGCACAGTGTGCCATAGCTAGGGTGCACCCTCTGGTCACCCAAATCTCCCTGATCTGACACATTGTGAATCTGGACCATCACTCGTCATGCATAGGCATGGGCACAAGCAGGCAAGATGCTGGGCTTGACCAATAATCCTTCTGGCAATTTTCCATCGCCTGGTGCATCCAACATCAGTATTTTGTTCTTGACATCTTTCTGGAGGCAGACCTCCCCTTGAATGGTACACTGGGCATTAGGGGCCAGTACTATTGAATCGAGATCCTTCTTCCACACGATCCCCACCGATTCATCTTGGTCTGCTTCCACAGGTTTCTGTTGCAAATCATAGGCCCTCTTGATCAGAGTTGGAATTCTCAGGGCCCTCCCAGTCCATCACCCTTGTTTCTCATGACAGAGTTGCGCCAGTCTCCCAAACATATGGGCGTTTGTCCCAATTAAGAGGGGGACCCCATCATACAGTCCGGTGGGGGGACACACTGGAGCCAAAGTCTCTACTCGCTCCTCTACACCAGTTACAGTTGCAGGAAAAGACAACCAGAAGTGGACGTACCCTAGGTAGGAATAAGACTTGTCGCTCAGGCCCCACACATGTAGGCCTTCCAGGGATTGCAAAGGCACATCAGATAAGTGTTTGTCATATCAGTCCTGGAATACAATGGTCACTTGTGACCCACTGTCAAACGCAGCCTGAGTATGAATACCATTCGCAGTCAGTGAAGTCTCCATTGAAGGGTCCACTATTTTGGACCAGTCTGGAGAAGCAGTAGCAGAGGCCTGGACAGACGATTTAGCCACAAAGAAATTTGAGTTAGGGTTTCTCAAACCCTCACTGTGGTCATTTTGGGCACCTTTTGGTCATTGATTTGCTTTTTGGAGTTCCCCTTGGAGTCTGTTTACTACTCTTTCTAAGTCCTTAAGAGACCGGCATTCTCTTTTCATGTGGCCATCCTTTCCACAGTTGTGACAAATGATAGACTCCTGGGTCATCCTGGGAGAGAACATCTTATGAGGAACTGAAGCAGTAGTAAGAGATTGGACAAAGCATGGACAACTATGTCTAAAGCCATGTTTACACTTCTTATGTGCTGTGACTTTTGCAGCACTTAAACTTGTTCTGACTGACAGAGATAATCATAATTTGTGTCCTCCCTGCCCCTCTCAGTGCCAATGCAAGCAGTGCTGGAGAAGGGTTGCTAGCTCAGGAGACTGATGTGTCTTTGGTGACATCGCAGTAATGCATCAGATGATGTGTGGACTTCTGACATCACCCCATATCATAATTGTCCAAACAGGAATGACAAACTGCAGGGCTACATGCAGGCTATATCCATTCCAACAAATAAAGCCCAAACATAGTCTGTACAGTACAAAACTTGGCTCCAATGTCTCTGTGCAAACCTGAAATAGCCGGGTATGTAGGAGCACACTGGGAGCATACATTGGAGTGATCAGTAGTCTATCCAGATGGCAGCTTACACTGCTCACTCCTGAATGTGTCCCTAACACTGCTGTGGCTGCAGGAGCAGACTAGCGATGAACTTACCTTGATCGGGTAAGTGTCCACACTGCACATTTGCACTGCAGCAATCTGAGCATTTGGGGTGACCTCTGTCACCTCTCAAAAAGATTTGGGGGGCAGGAAGGTATATGTAGGTGCTACAATGGTGGGGGTGATGATGCAGTTTCTAGTAGTACTTAGGTCTGGTAGAAGGGAGTTTGACAGATGGACCACACCGGGTTTTCTTTCTTTGTTTTAAATACTTGAAAAACAATAATTGCGTCATTTGAAACTGGGGTGGAGCTAGGAAACTTTGCCTAGCAACATGTAGTGAGAAGTTCTCGATGTTTCACCAACATGGCCAGCTACATTTGAATTTGTTGCATTTCTGCTTACAAATCTCTCTTTGGTTAGGCTTTATTGTTCAATAACATCAAAGAGACATCTTCAGGTAGTTTAAATTACTCAAACAATATTCTGGTTCCTTTTGAGTAGCTTGAGCTTCCTCAGGGTCTGATTCCGAAAGGCAGGAATACATACCTAAACACGCATATCCTTGCTGCAGAGCTCGTCACCCTAATGCCTGTTCATACTGGATGACATCCACAGCCTCTGCCTGTCACTTTCCATGCATGCAGAGCTTGGAATGGCGGAAGGGGTGACATGTTGGATGGAGCAGTGCTGGACACCAGGCATCCAACTGAAAGCTTGTATTGCCTGTTTGGTGGATCCTACATTCTGCATGGCGTGGGGGATCATGGGATCTAACAATCCTCAAAGGTCTGACATGTCCCCATAGGGGACTCTAACCAGTGTTTAAAATATAGAGACTTATGCTGGAATAGCCTGCAGCCATCAATATCTGTTCAGAGAGCTGGGGCCAGTGGAGGGGATACTGATCAGGTCACCAGGGATGTCTCATAGCTGGATTGAGGGATGTACAAAAGTGCTATAGAAGGGTCTTGGGGCCATGTAGCCTGTGTCCCCACAACTGGCCTTCTGTACAGGGTAGAGGATGTGCAAAAAGCAACAGTCATTAATAATTACTTTTGCTTTGTCTTTTCAAGGGATGACAGCAGGCACCTGTCAGAGAGTGACATCAAGGCAGCATAAAGGGGATCCCGGAGATGAGGCAGCTAGAATTTGCCAACAAAAGGGTCCAGAAAGAGCTAATAGCCCTACAAATAAATATGGTCCCAGAGCCTGATAGGATGTATCTGATGGTACACAAGGAACTGGCAGCAGAACTGGCTGAACCTTTGGAAGGGCTATTCAATAGCTCAATACAGACTGGGGTAGTTTCATAAGACTGTAGGGTAGTGGCTGTAGTCCTTCTCCATATGGGGGGCAAGGAGCATGCAGAGAACTACAGACCTGATAGTCTTACCTCTGTTGGGGTAAACTGATCAGTCACTGGTCAAAGAGGACCTTGTGGACCACCTGGAGAACAACAGACTCCAGTATAGTAAACAGAATGGGTTTGTGTCAGGGAGAATGTGTCAGACCAGCCTGATAGTTTTCTTTGACTAGGTGATGAGGGTATTGGATAGGGGTCATAACGTGGGTTTACTCTGCTTTAGCTTCAGCAAAGCTTTTGACTTGGTGCCTCACAGTTGCATTACATGCTGACTTATCAACTCTAAAAGGACGGAACTTCACCTTAACCAATGTGTGTAGCCTGCTCAAAAAGCTAGAATGGGTAAAATCTTGAGTCTCGCACACAAACCCAGATATTCTTATTATTACAGAAACATGGCTTAATGGGGACAGTATCCAACCATGAAACTTCCCTACCCTCTTACACCCTCTTCTGCCTAGACAGACCCACTAGAGGTGGAGGCCTTGACATTTATATAAACAACAAATCCAAGGCAGTTGAATTTTGCTCCCTCTCATTGCCAAAGGAATTTGAATGCCTGACAATCAAACTTTCATTATCAGCTGCTGAAACGATTAATATCATATGTTGCTATAGACCATCTAAAGGTGGGTTAGAACTCCTGAACCATATTTACAACATACTAAATGGGCACCCTAATGAAACAATAATATTGGGAGATCTTAATCTAGATTGAAACACTCAAAAATCAAACAGCTTAAAAGATTTGTGTGATGATTTTGAACTAGCTCAAATAATTTCTGAACCCACAATACTAAATATAAAAAACCCTACCAACAATTCCACACTAGACCTCATATTGACCAATGGGCCCCACAAATCCACCCATGTAGCTGTATTCCACATTGACCTCAGTGACCATAATATTGTAGCCTATGTGTGTCAGAAGTCCATTTAAACAAGAAACACTTGCAAAATTCATTTTTAAAAGGATACTCACAAAGTTTAACACATCTCACTACCTTGTTGACTTGAGCACAAAAAATTGGCAACAGTTCTATCTTGTTCCCAACATCCATGAAGCAATCGAGCTTTTCAACCAAATATTGTTGGGGATCATAAACATACATGCTCCCCTGATAAAACAGAGGGACAAAAAGAGATTTGTGCCCTTGGTCCAATCTAGAACTAAAAAAAGCTTTAAGAACAAAGGAAAGACTCTGGACTACCGTGAGGTGTATAAAATCTGAGGCTACGTGGAATGCCTTTAAAAAATGAGAAACTATTATACAAAATTCATTAGGGACACTGAAGCTAACTTTTTCCTGAATGCATTGGATAACTCGAAAAACAATGCAGCCAAATTCTGGAAAGTTAGAAAAAACACTGAAGGCCAAAAATCAGCCCCTCTCACCTGTCAAAATTGAATCAATCAATCAATCAATCAATCAAGCTTTATTTTACCAGGCGAAACATCATTGAGAAGAACTAATTTACAAGATGGACCTGAACATGTAGTAGACAATGACAACGGTGCAAAAATCAATATAACACTACAATAATAACTGCAAAACTAGCATAACAATACAATTAATCATTTCACAAAAGTGAGGCATAAGATTCATATGAACATTTATAAAATGGGCAAAGGATTTCAAGCAATCTGATTGGTTGTTAGCCGTGCATTAGCTGTGTCTAATGCACAGCTAAAACTAGAACCCCCCATTTAGAATACACAGGCCCATTTTAAAAGTGCAATAAGCCACTCCGAGGATGTGCATTAGACAGTTCTAATGCACAGCTAGGGGACTGGACACACTTGGCCTGTGGCCTCATGCCTCACCACATCCCCCTAGCTATGCATTAGAACTGTCTAATGCACACCCCGTCATGTCTTATTGCTTACATATGTATGGCTGAAAAATATACATATGTACATATAAAGTGCAATTTATAACAGATGTAAGAGAATCTGTAGGCAAAAAGAGGAAGGTAGGGGAGAAGGGCATAAGGACAAATACATGCCACGTAGTAGGCAGAGAACAGTACAATAATACTGGTTTAGAAGGGAAATCATTTCCTGCAGTTACAGAATTCTGTGATAGCTCAGGAAAACAAGGTTTTAAACATGGACAATTTCGCAGGCGAGGTTAGTTTGAGGATTTTTTGCAAATTGCTCCATAAGGCAGGGAGGGAATGGCTTATGAAAGCTGCACCTAAATGAGTTCTGACTCTGGGAATAACAGGGATATATAAGAAAGGCTTCTCAGTGTGTAGTTACCAGGGGACAGATGGGTAGGCAATCAGAGATATATTGAGGAAGCTTCTTTGTGATGGCTTGGTACGTCCAAAACACTGCATTTCTTTGCTGTCTATAACAGAGTGACATCCAACCCGCTAGTCCATATAGTGAGCAATGATACATAGAGATGGGTGCTTCTGGAATGAATCTTATAGCCCCGGTGGTATAAGGTGTCAAGTTTGGACAGGACTGCACTATTACCTTGGCCATACAGAATATCTGCATAATCCAGCAGCGGAAGGAATGTGGTGTGGACAAGTCTGATTTTTGCTTCCACTGTCAGAAGGTGCTTTATTCAAAAGAATAGGCCAAGTCTCTGTTTGAGTTGTTTAGTGAGTTCCTCTATACGGTCAGAGAAGGGCAGTTTATTATCAATACAGACACCCAGATATTTAAATTTTTTGACAAATTCAAGGGGCTCACCAAGCAGGTTAGTGATCAGGGGTACGTCACCCAGATTAGTGAAATGTGACAACTTAGCGGAGGGAGAGAATAGCATTACCTTTGTTTTTTTGGCATTTAAAAGTAGTTTTAATTGGAGCAGGTTTTTTCGGGAGATGGCTAAATTCAAGTTGCAGGTCAAGACATGTTATTTCTGAAGATGGCCTAGCAATATACAGTACAGTGTCATTGGCAAATAAGTGCATATTAGCAAGGCAGCAGCCATGTAGAGCTTGACTGTATAGGCGTGTGAGGACAGTGGGTGATGCAGAAAGTGCAGACACCCAAAGAGTGATCACCAAAGAAAGAAGAATGACAGTAGAAGAGCAAATGTAACCACAGCCTGGTAAGGGCACTCCCCACACTGGCTGCAGTCCAGAATGTGAGCAGCTCCTGGCCGTGCACACAGGGGGCGAGAATCACCAACAGCCCGCTAGGGAAAGGTGCCCACAGGAAGGCAACTACAGAGACAGTGAGGCTGGGCAGCAAAGACGCAGGATAGTGAAGGTCTCAGGCACAGTCCATCACTGTGCTGCAGTGTGTGCATGGTGTGCTGCTCACGGCCCGTAGGCTCTCACCATACCCACATGTTTTGGTGCACCCCATGGGTGCACAGCTGTGCTTCTTCTCCATGCCTACGGTACTGCGCACTGGTTCCGGTGGGTCTGGTGGTGTGGCATGGCCTGGCACACCATGGGAATGGGTCACCTGCCGCTCTGTCCTGTGCCAAGGGGGGACTCCCATGTGGCAGGTGATTCTGTGGACCATGCTGTGCCACTGTGGTGGGAACTGAGAGTACATCACCCTCAGAGGCATGCTGCATACCTGCCACCCATGATCACTCGCTCTGTGCATCCCGCACAGTGGCATTCACCACAGTCACAACGCTCATGCCCTGGTACCATTGGTATTGCACCCAGTGCTACCTCTGCTTTGCTGCAGTTGCTGTGTGCATGTAGCCCTTGTGTCCTCTGCCTGCTGCCGTCGCCCACACCGCACATTGCCCTACTCTCCCATCACCCATGTGGCAGTCACTCTGGTGCAGTCGCTGTTTTGGGACTCACGCTGCTGGAGGCGCTGTTATCACATAAAACCATTAGCAGACTTTATTCCTGAATGAATATTGTTAATCATGAGGCAAATTAATAATAGACTAACAGATAATTCTGGAAGAGTTAAATTCCCATTTTGCCACCGCCAGATTTGCCTTTGATAACTTTCCAGCAGTGTACTACCCCCCCAATGAAAACAGCACTACTCATACTCGTCCGACAAAATATTTCACATACAAGTAGGTGGAAGATGCACTAACAAGGCTAGATACTAATAAAAGTGCTGGAGCTGGTGGTCTAGACCCCTCATTTCTAAAAAAAATGGCTATCGTCTCCTTGCAGCACCAGTTACCCACCATTTTAATCTATAACTTTCCAGCACAGAATTTTCTACAGTTTGGAAGATGGCATATATCATATATCATATATCATACCTCTCATCAAATCAGGCGATGCATGCAATCTCATTAATTATAGACACATTTCTATACTATCTGCCCTGGCCAAGGTTCTCGAAAAATTTGTTAACATTTAACTAAGAGACTATCTAGAGTTCACAAACCATATAAATCCCATGCAATCAGGATTTAGACCAAAACATAGTACTACAAGGCTTTAGTTAAAGTCTCCAATGACTGATTAATAGTCCTGGACCAAAGACAGATCACAGGAGCAATCTTTTTTGATCTTAGTAAAGCCTTTGACACAGTTGACTACAATATCCTGTCTAACTTGCCCTGATTGTTTATTGTATGATATATTGAGTATAACCACAAGTCACAATGTATCTTTGTACATTATATGTTATAATTTCCTGTACTTATAAGTGTAATTTGTTTCCCCCACTGTATAGCAATGTTTATCTTATGTGTGGAAAGCTTATATTCCCCAGATCGCCCCTGAAAAAGGGACAGCTTTGTCTCAGTGGGCCTATCCGGTCGACAAAATTCAAATAAATAAAATAAATAAATATAATGATACGTAAGCTAAAGGATATAGGCACTGACTCAACTACACTACCATGGATCTCAAATTACCTAATGGGCAGACTACAACAAATCAAAGTGGAAGGTGCACTTTCCTACTATACTATACTATACTATACTATACTATACTATACTATACTATACTATACTACCTAGAGGAATACCACAAGGCTCAATCTTGGAATGTCTGTTGTTCATGCTGTACATTAATGATCTAGATAGAAACATAACTATGGCTAATCTCCATTTCTGTGCTGATGATATGGTCTTGTATATATCTAAGCCCTCCCTGTCCAGTGTATGTAATAATTTCCAACGTGAATTCAGTCAACTACAGTTAAATCGATTCCAGTCAAAGCTGCTGCTAAATGCTAAAAAAACTCAAACAATGTTTTTCTCAGTGGCTAATACAGTTCCCGCCACTATTCCCGACCACACTATAATCACACTATTAGGAGTCCTACTTGAAGTGGTGGACAACTTACAATATCTTGGATTATGGCTTGATAGATGCATGTCATTCAATACACACATTGAAGACATCCCTAAAAAACTAAGGATCAGACTAGGTTCTGCTATAGAAACAAGAACAGTTTCCCAATGGATATTAGGAAGAAGCTAGTGCTGGTCACCTTTCCCCCTTTCTTGGATTATGCAGATCTGATTTATGGCCATTGCTCGAGTGCTTGCTAAATAAACTAGACATGCTGAACCACAGGGCTCTATGATTCAACACAAACTCAGCACCTAGAACTCACCACTGCCTACTTCACACTGTAGTAGGGTGGCCATCCCTAACCACAAGGAGGCTTAAAAAATCTGTATATTTGGGCCTACAAAACTGTAACCAAAAATGTTCCACAGTATATTTCAGATCTTGTCAACTTGTCTCACGTAGCTATTCATTAAGGAAAATCAATTAATCCTTCTTGATAGCCCAACACATACTACCCATTATGGTAAAGCAGCGATTAGCAATGTCATCCCTTCGATCTGGAACAACCTACAAAAATCACTCAAACTCACCAGCATAGTCAGCCCAGGTATCTTTAAATCACTTGTAGGAAAGCACAACATTAAATCCTGTATCTGTAATTAGCATGAATGTAACGACCATCAGGTCGCTTGTCTGCAGTACTGAATCCTGCACATGTCATAGCATAAAAGTATGACCATCTAGGGACCTACTGGTCACTTGTCCTGAATTAGATCCTCCTGTGTTGTATTTATGAATGCCATGAGCTATTCTTATGTACGTGGGATGCACATGGATTGTACTAGATAGGCACTTAGTGCTCCTTCTTGCTTTACTTTATATAATGCTATACTATACTCTATACTTATTACATGTATATTACACTGTATACTTTTTTAGAAACATAGAAACATAGAATTTGACAGCAGATAAGGACCGCTTGGCCCACCTAGTCTGCCCATTTTCCTACCTAACAGTTAAGCTGCAGATCCTAGTTAACCAACAGCTTACTTCCTCCTACCCCCACTAGGACTGCTGCATGTCTGTCCCATGCATTCCTGAATTCCCCCACTGTTCTTGACTCCACAACCTCCTCAGGGAGGCTGTTCCATGCATCCACAACCCCCTCCATGAAAAAATACTTCCTCACATGTCTGAGACGTCCCCCCTCTATCTTCAAATTGTGCCCCCTTTTCTACCAGTCTCTTGTGCTATGCATGTATCTCTCTAACTATTGTGATATTTTCATTGTATGCTGTCCTAACCAGGACCTCCTTGTAAATGAGCTTGCTCAGTGCAGCTTTTTCCTGGTGAAACAAACTAAACTAAACTGAAACTGCCTTGGTGAGATTCACAGGCCGGGCCCATTCCTACATTGATAGTGGTGGTTTGGTGGCTGCGGCCTTTGTGGACCTCACCAAGGCATTTGATCTTGTTGATCATGTGATATTTTGTTACGAATGTTGTTAAAGGCACACTTTTCTGATGACGTGATTATGTGGTTTGGACATTTCTTAAGAGACAGAACTCAAAGAACCTGTGTTGGTGATTCCTTGTCTCAGGAGAATTTGATGAGATTTGTGGTTCCTCGGGGGGGTCCATTTTAGGAACCCTGTTGTTTTCATTGTTTATTAATACATTGCCTGAAATTTGTAATGATACCGAGATTGTCTTATTTGTAGATGATGCAGTATTATTTAGTATTGGTACTGATGTTCAAAAATTACAGGATAGTCTTCAGAGGGACATTAACAATTGACATCCTTGGTTTATTCAACAGAGATCAACACTTAACTCTACCAAAACTAAATTTCTGATTTTCTCTGGTCATAGAAATCAGATTGATCATAATTTTGTGCTTAAAGACAATTTCAGTAATATAATTCAAAGAGTTTTTAATTCTAAGTATTTGGGTATAATGTTGGATCAATATTTAAATTTTGATCAACGCATTATTTTATTGATTACTCGTTTACATCAGCGACTTGGTGTGTTGTTTTGTGTCCAAAACTTTCTTGATTCTGAGACCAGGACCTTATTGGCAAACTGTTTTCTGTTTTCCCTACTAGGGTATGGTTCCATTGTTTATTCATGTTCATCTGTTAAAATGTTAAACAAACTGAACTGTACATATCACAGTATCTTACGTTTTATTACTGGCCTTTCTAGAATGACTCATCATCATAGTCTTTATGAGAAATCTGGTTGTTTACCTCTTAGTGGTTTTTTTTAAACATAGGTCTTTAACTTTTTTGCATAAGATTCAATTAGGTTTTGTACCTAATAGTGTTACTAGTATGTTCCCCATCTCCGTGCCCACTGTTATGACTAGAAACAGTTCAAGTAGGAAGTTTGTTACCTTTGATTAGATCAAATTTTATGAAGAACTCGATTCATTTTGAATTGTTGATTCAATACAATCAATTATCTAATGAAACTGTTGTACTGTGTCAGATTTTAAATGTTTGCTTGAAGAAAAGTTTTTGTCTGAGACTGTTTGCAATTGTTTCTAATGTTTTTGTAATAATATGTTTATTGATGTATTTATGTAATATTGTTTTTTATATTGTTTTTTGTTATTTGTCACTGGACATCTGTAAAAACGGGCATTTTTTGCTCACAAATTTTTTCAGTATAAAATAAATGAAATGAAAATGAAAAAATGAAATGAAACTAAACTCACAGAAGACTTCTGAAGAAGACAGAGGATATGGGTGCAACAAAAGACACAGTTATATGAGTAGGAAATTGGTTGAAGGGGAGGCAGCAGAGGGTTATGATTAACAGTGTAAAATCACACCAGAGGGAGGTCACGAGTGTGGTGCCACAGAGATTTGTCCTGGGTCCTGTACTCTTCAGTATGTTCATCAGTGACACTTAGAAGGAATCTGGGGCAGCTGTGACTATTGGCAGATGACACCAAGCCCTGTGGGAGGGTGAATTCGACAAAGAAATTAGGGAGATTCAGAATGAACTGCAAAGGCTGGGGGGGTGGGTCTTATGTTTCGTAATTGAAATGCAACATCAATAAGTGCAAGGTGATGCACCTAGCGAACAAGAACCTCAAAACAGAGTACTAGATAGAAGAGGTAAAGCTGAGCACTATGGCTGAGGGAAGGGACCAAGAAGTCATCATTAGTGACTCCCTTAAACAATCAAGCCAGTGCAGCAAAGCCTATAGTATGGCAAATAGGATGCTGGGGTGTATTGGAAGGGGTATTGACAGTAGATGAAAATAGGTATTACTACCTCTTTATAGATTATTGGTGAGGCAGCACCTGGTGACCTGAAGTACTGTGCCCAGTTCTGAAGTTCTCACCTCAGGAAGGATAAGGACAGACTAGAGGCAGTGCAGCGACAGGTGATCAAGATGATTAAGGACCAGCAGGCAGATCTTATGAGGACTAGCTCAAGGCACTAGACATGTACTCACTGTAGACCAGATGACTAAGGGATGATATGACAGAGACCTTCAAGTTGCTGAAAGGAGTAAACAAGGTGAACTGCGAGGAACTATTTAACATGAGTGGAAACTGATGGTGGGACATTCAAGGGGATGTGAGGAAGTTTTGTTTTACAGAAAGGGTGATAGAACCATGGAACAATCTGACAGCCTGGGTAGTGGGCACCAAAAAACATAAATGCTTTCAAGCATGGCTGGGACAGAATGAAGAGTATAGTGGTTACTGAGGGTGGTAGCAATAGGAAAGGAAGCCGGGGGGGGTGGATGGTGAATGCTAGTATCTGCTAGGGACTATAGGTCCCAGGGCTCGATAGGGAACTGCAGGAAAACTGGATGGATCGTTGGTCATTTTCTGCCATCTTTCTCTATGTGTCTAAGTTTCTCTTTGCTTATGAACTGGGTGATAGCACTCTCTTGCCCTCATGCTCACCCTAACCAAGTGGCATGCACATATGCGCTGGTGGCACCGAACTGGGAATGCAGGGGCACCCAACCATATCTGTAGATGCTTGCAAGTCAGGACAGTGAGAGGGAACATGATAGAGACTTACTAGTACCTCATAGGGATGAACAGGGTGCAGGAGGGTAGTCTCTTTCAAGTAAGGAAGAGCACCAGAACCAGGGGGCATGCAATAAAGCAGGAGGGGGAAGTCTAGGAGGGATGTGAGGAAGTAGTACTTCACTGAAAGAGTGGTTTATACCTGGAATAGACTGCCAGCAGAAGTGATGGAGGTGAAAACAGTCGGGGGCTTCAGGCATGCGTGAGACAGATATGGGCAGATATTAGAAAACAGGTGAGGAGGACGCAGGGTTGCCAGATCAGTTAGGGTCTAAAACGACAGATTAGGCAGAGAATATCTGGGAAGACTGGGTGGGCCATGCAGTCTTTTTCTGCTGCCAAATTCTGTGGGCCCAGTTTTAGAAGGTGGACGCAGGGCTTGAGCCAAGCCTTGTCTCCACCACAAAGTTTAACGAAGCTGCGTTTAACAGCTTGTCACAACTCGCACTGAATTTTAGTACCTTTGACGCAGCTGCAACAATTTACTCACTGTACAGCAGCTTGTGCAAGCCCCATAAAGTGGTGTCTCCCATGGCACAAATGTAGATCAGTGGAGAACTGGTCTAAGTCCAACGTTTGGTGCAAGAGACTTGTGCCAGAGAGTTGCGGCTGAAGTCTTTGTAAAATTAGACATGCCTCATTGGTTGACACAAGTCGCCACTTGCGTCAAACTCCCAACTGCAAGTCCCTTGCAGAATTCTAACAATTTTTGAAAATCAATCCCTATGTTTCTTATGATCACTGCAGGTGTGAAGCAGGACCGCTGCACACCACCAACCCCCACTATTAATCCCTTTGCAGGTGCAGACAACCACCTCAACCTCTGTGGATCAGGCCTTAATGCTTATAGTAGCTAAAATGGTTCTTGAAATTGTCTTTTGATTACCCTCCCAAGAAGTAAACCCTGACTCTGCTTTAAAGTTTTTTTTGTATAGAAGATTTTATTGACTCTTTTTTTATTAACATACAAACAATAAATAACAGTTATTATCAAACAGTAAACTCTGCAGAAATGCCTAGCCATAGAAAAACCGCTTGGAATCATAACTCTGTTCTATTGTATAGAACATAACAGGAGCCTGTAACATACAGCTATAGAATGTTCTGAAGTTGTCAAACAGTTTCTAGTCTCTAGTATTAAATATTAACCTAAGCAAAAATCAAAAGGGGTAATATACATTCCGAAACCAGGGTAACATAAACATAGTGTATGGCCGAACATTATTGTCTATGGAAATTCATACGCTCAAAAAAGTGGTTCTACTGCAGTAGTGATGTAACTACTAAAGCAGAATGACTTTTCATTCTGCTTTAGTAGCTACGTCACAATGCAACTGCCCCCAACAGTGCCACTCATAGGACAGGGGGCGGTTGAGGAGTCGTGAGTGGACCAGCCAGTAAACAGATGAGGAGTGCGGGTCCCCGGTAACTACAGCAGTAACAAAAGTAAGGGACATGTGTTTTGGGAGCATAACGCTTATATAGAAAGTATATGGAGTCTCTAATACATAACCTTGTTATTCTATCTTGTGGTTTTCATGACAACAGGGACCTCTCGAGCTTCGCTCTCGAAGTTCCCGTCATCATAGAAACCACTAGGTATTAGAATAGCGTGGTTGTGTATGAGCTCCCATACACTATCCTATATATCTTAACAGTGTCTCTCAAGTTGACAGTTCCTAACAAACAACCTTATAACAGTTTAGGCAAGCCAGACAATAATGCTAATTTCCAGATTGAATTTGTCTGTATACAAACTGAATAAAAGCATGAGACAATTTTCCTAGCTGAACAACTCTATTCTTATTATTGGGTTACTTAAGTATGTTACTTCACCTAGACCTACTGCGTTTATTGAATTGAAACTAGGCAAGGTATTTGTAAAATGTGGTGGGGGAATGTGTCACTGTACTTACATAACTTTGAGGGGGTATCATAGACTAGAAAGGAGTCCCGTTTCTTACAGAATGGTATTTATTCATGCTGTCTCTAAATTCTGCTCTGGGTCTCTTGTTAAGTCAATTCATGCAGGAGTGATGCAACCGGATCTAACTGTAGGGGTGGTATGTATCATGTGGTCCAGCCATCTCTCTATAAAATTGTTACCTGTTCCTCTGTTTTGGTGTAAAACCCTAAGGTAAGTGCCAGATTAAGAGAGGCTGATTTCCTAATGCCGTATCTTTTTTTTGGGGTGGGGAAGGTAGCCTGTCTCCATTTGAGCAGAATTTGTCTTTTAGCTTCCCTTAAAGCTTGGTGGATGAATTTTCTTAGGGGGATGGAAGTGCCTGATAGTTGAGCCAGGTCCCCTATGATTAGGAGTTGGGCTGTGAGAGGAATCTGGAGTGGGAGGATGACATTAAGAGTGTTTACAACTGACTTCTGCAATATTTTGATAGCCCTGCAGAACCAGATAATGTGTGCTATATCGGCAGAGGGATGCTGGCATCTCCAGCAAGAGTCTTGGAGTTGGTATCCCATTCTGATTAACTTTGCTGGAGTTCTGTGCCACCAGCCTAGTATCTTTTTCTGTATCAACAGAAACTTGGAGTCTGTGGTTCCTTCATGAGCGTTATTCCAACATCTTTTCCAGTGCTGTGGTGTTATTGTCTGTGAGGATCCCAGTTTAGTAGGAACAAGTTCTGCATATATTTATACACCTGTTTACTTCTATTACTTGTTTTTTTATCCAGCTGGTTAATGTCTTGTAGAGCATGTTTAGCTGTCGTGTGGTGCTGATCAAATATCTGTTTTAGGGCATGC
The DNA here is from genome assembly GCA_016271365.2 of Neoceratodus forsteri. Lineage (NCBI taxonomy): Eukaryota > Metazoa > Chordata > Ceratodontiformes > Ceratodontidae > Neoceratodus > Neoceratodus forsteri. The sequence goes on from CM028133.1 coordinate 963,379,234, forward strand.
TGGAGATGTTGGACGTGCCAGTGGTCCTGCTGGAGATGTTGGAAGTGCCAGTGGTCCTGCTGGAGTTGTAAGAAGTGTCAGTAGTCCTGCTGGAGTTGTAGAAAGTGCCAGTAGTCCTGCTGGAGATGTAGGAAGTGCCAGTGGTCCTGCTGGAGTTGTTGGAAGTGCCAGTGATCCTGCTGGAGTTGTTGGAAGTGCCAGTGGTCCTGCTGGAGATGTAGGAAGTGCCAGTGGTCCTGCTGGAGTTGTTAGAAGTGCCAGTGTTCCTGCTGGAGATGTAGGAAGTGCCAGTGGTCCTGCTGGAGTTGTTGGAAGTGCCAGTGGTCCTGCTGGAGTTGTTGGAAGTGCCAGTGGTCCTGCTGGAGTTGAGCAAAGGATATGAGGATGCCCTTGTGTGGGTGTATAAAGTGTGCTACTATTTGGATCCCTTTGTCCGGCCATCTTTCCCACATTATTGGTTTGCCCATTATAGTGATGTTAGTGTTGCCACACATAGGTTCCAGGGGTCCTACTATAAGTCCATCCCAGGAGCACATTGTCATCAGCTGGTTTCACACCTGTTTGTTGTGTTAGATGGTGAAAGATTAAGTGCCTAATTTCTTCTTTTGAGCCCGTAGAACTGCCCAGTGTTATCTTACCGTACAATGATTGGTTTACAAGTCGTTAGCACACGTCATGCTCTAATAAAGGTAGTGTGATTTTTTATGTCGTCTTGCGCACACGCAAGAGACATTTTGTGGCAGTAGAAGATGGTAATAGGAGAAATGCAGAGGTGTGTCAGTTTTGGTGACTGCAGGGCATGCTTTAGGACGTGCATCCCTCATTCGCCAATTAGAGAACATGCTAGCAGTGACACAAGTTTTATGCAGTGCCACCAACTTGAAACAAACTTGCTGCTGGAATTAGAGACAAGCTCGTCATGCAGCAGCACAGATCATTTGCCTCCTGTATGTACCTTGCCTGATGAAACATTTCAATAAACATGGTGGCTGCTTGCACCATCTGCCTATCACAATCCCTAAAAAAGCCGAGTTTGGGGGAGCCCAATCCCCCTGTCGGCATGTTTAATACCCCCCAAGATTATGTGGCACACTGGAAGCCCATCCCAGTATGCCACCATGGTGTTCGGAAGCCAACCACATCTGCATGTTCCTGCCCCACCCCCACTGTGTGCTACACAGGGAGCCCACCCCAGTGTGGCCAACATCACCCCCCCAAATGGCTTAGTCACTGTGCAAAATCACCTTTCAGCTAATGAACTGATAGTGCCACTGTTGATGAGGTGGTGTCACAAAAAGCCCATGTTGAAAATTTGGAGTGAAAATATCAACAAATGCCTGGGGCATTAGGGTTTCCAACTGTAACCGCACCACCCTGTAGAGACTGACAGGCATCAGGGGTGTGACTTGGGATTTTCAGCTGTAATGCTCATGCCATTCCACCCCCACCCCCAGCCTGCAGTCACTGACAGGCATCGAGGTGTGCCTTGGACTCTTTGGCCCCAAAGTTCATCCCATTCTCCTACACTGCACCCATCTCAGCATATTTCCTTAAGGAATAGGGTGAGTGTAAGGTCCAAAGACCCCAAGGTGTACCACAACACTTGTCAGTGTCTGCAGGGTAGGGTGAGGTGAAATGGCGTGAGTGTTATTGCTGACAACCCAAAGGTACACCCCAATGCCTGTCATCTCTGCAGGCTGGGAGTGGGGTTGGTGTCAGTTCAATATTTCACTGCCACTCCTATTATGCATCTCTCTAACTTCTGCACTACCAATGCCAATGCCAGCAAGACAACATTCGGCATTGACAAATGCTTGTCTTGTCTTTGACATTTGGTCCTTCACTGTACACTCTGGGAACCTCCCCCCCCCCACCGCCACCCAGTATCACTTCTAGTAATCATCTTTTTGTTATTATAAAGACCTTATATTATTATTAAATAAGTTGTGAAGAGCTTTCTTTTAGAAGTTTATAGACATACTAAGAGGATGTACCTCCTGACTTTCTGAGCAGAAGCAGGCAAGCAAAGAGGAATTAATTCAACAATTTAAAGGATGCCTAAACGACATTTTGAGAACAAACTATTCAAAAATGTGACTTCATAGGGGACTAAAGGAAAGGCTGCTGAATTCAATAATGCTAACACTACATTTATATAATTTACCTAAATGCAGTTCCAAAGCATTTGAAAAATGTAAAAGCCTTCCAATTTAAAAAAAAAACCAGCCTTACCTGCTTCCTAAAATGGCCGCCAAATGTGTTACGTGACATCATTGGAGCCAGAGTCAGGGAGCTATATGGCTCTCTATAGTGCTAACTAGTTCTTTTTTCCCTTTGTCTAGAATTGTTGCACCAAAATGGTCAAAATCAAGAGCATCATTTTGATCAATACACATGTTAGACTATAGTTCTGTTCATTTTGTTTACTTTAACATGCTGAAACTGTGTTTTAATCTAACTGACTTTCTCTTTGGCAAACCACAGTGCAGTACAAATCTTAAATAACCTGGTGGTCTAGTAGTTTGGGCGGATCCAGGATGTTACAATGGGGGGGTGCTGGGGTGGTGTGCATACTTGGTTTGCACTTTTAACATTTTTCTTAAACCTTTATGTTTTCTGCTATTATTCTTTTCTAGTACATTTTTGACAGAACCTACAAATGTAACCCATAGTTTTTAATGTAAACATTTGTATAATCAATAAATCAGATGTCTTCAACAAAGTGAAATGCAGCAGCAAGCAAGTAAGATACAATGGGGGAGGGAGGAGGGATGTAGCTGCACCCTTCACCACCTCCGAGATCCACCACTTGTTTGTAGCAAAGTTCTTGTGTAGTCCAATGCCAGAGTTCTTACTTTCTCGGAAATCAAAAATATGCTTGTCTTGTCTTCTTTTTCCATGGGAAATAATAATAAGAAGAATCAGCATTTATATAGTGCTTTTCATACACATTGTATCCCAAGGTGCTTTACAAGCAATTCTAAACTGGTAGTGAAGTGACTGAACATGTAGTGGCAGCCATTCCACACATTAATACCCACACACAGCCTTGGATAATTGCATGAACTGGTTTTATGGGAAGGGGAATGTTGGCCTAAACAATGGTGTCAGGTAGTGATCATGGTGCTGGCAGACCCACATCATATATCTCACAGTGATCTGCTCATATTTCTCCCCTTCTGTTTTCCCCCTTCCCTGAATATAGCAGTACCTTGCAGGAGTGGCCTTCTCAGTCCCCCTCTGGTATTCATTCTTCACTTCTTCTCCCCACACCAAAAACTGGTGAGCCCATCACCCTCGTGCATCATAAATGTAGGTAGTACAGTCCCTAGGTTTTTTGACATATCAAAAATAAACAAATCATTCCAATAAGTCAGGCTGACAGCAGCAGAGAACAAGGGAAAAGATGGGCTTTCCTATCCTTAAAAGGTCTAGGCTACCTTTGATTAGTCACTATTAAATGATGGGTGGGCACATCATTATACATGTGATTTAATAGTGCTTAATCATAGATAACTTAGCTCTTGTATGGGTAGGAAAACCATATTTTCCTTGTGTACCCTGCTGCTATCAGCCTGGCTTACCAGAAGATCACGTTTATTATTAATGTGTAAAAATAACACCGGAGACTGTACTAACCACATTCATGATGTGGAAGGGTAGTAAGCTCACCAGTTTTTGGCGTGGAGAGTAGGTGAGAAGAATGAATTCCAGAGTGGGACTGAAGATGCCATTCCAGCAGGGTACAGCTGTATTCAAGTTAGGGGGAAGACAGGAAGGGGGACGTTGAGCAGATCATTGTGAGATCTGAGATGTGGGGCTGCCAGCACTGTGATCACTACCTGACTGTGGATGAGAGCAGCCAGTGATGACAAATACTCAGAGTGGCAGGGCTGCACCTAAACTGTTACTTGAATTCAGTGTAAGGAGATTACCCTTGGTTTGGGGGGTTGATGTTTGTTAGGGCAGTATTGAGGGAGCTGTGTATAGCTCATTCAAGATTTGGAAGGGTGGTAGCCAGCCAACTCACATTGTGGAGTCAGGCACAGAAAAGTACTGTAGAAGAATTGCTGGGAACTGTCCTGCAGGATTCTGCAGATCACAGATAAAGCAGTAGACCAACACTGGAAGTCAGGTGGATTCACTCAAGGCATTAGTAATATTGTTATCCACAGTAAGTGCAGCCTTTATGAGAGCATGAACAGCAGTTTTTCTGGTGGGTCCTGATGCTTATTGCTTGGCCCTCCAGGAAAACCTAATTGTTGGTTAATGAGGTGCGAAAAAAACACAACAGGGGGACTGTACATACAGATTTCATTGTGCAGAAGGGTTGTGGTCCACTCAATGTTTACTGTGGGAACAGAAGACAAACATTGAGAAAGTGGACTGGAGAATGATTTGGGAGACATTTTTTAACAGTGCCAGCTGATGAAGCGTATCAGTATAGGAGTGCACAACTTTCTGAAGTACAAGATTGCAATCTGAGGTGTGATAATTCTCTTCATGAGACCACAGGCTCATATGCAGCCCCAGGAAGTACTAAGGACCAGGTATGGATGGTGGGGTGTTCAACAGAAGGCAGGCTAGGTGCAGGGGGTTCACTTGGAAAAAGACTACAAGAGAAGCTTATTTGTGGATTACCAAGAAAGCATGAGCTTTGGAATTGGATCAGACTAGTACTTTGCAACAAAATTCAGGACATCACATAACCACTATATCATCACGTGTTTGAACTGCTGTACTGTACTGCAGTTAGTCACAGAGAAAGTCAGCTGGATTACAAAACATTTTCAGCAAGTTAAAGTAAACAAAATGAACAAAATCATAGCCTAACATGTATACTGATCAAAAATAATCCATGTGTTAACACATGGGGCCAGATATTCAGACTGCGCCTGGCAGGAGCGCAAGCCTGGGTGCAGCGCAACTGGGCTGCGCTGGGGCCAGGACCAGGTGATATTCAACGGTGCTGTGCCATGGCTCAGCACTGTTGAATATGGTAAGTGCAGCACACAGACAGTGCATGGCACAATGGCACTGTGCCAGCGCAAGCCGTAGAGAGGGAGCACGGGGATGCACCAGCACTAGTGCAGTTGCACTAGGTGCATCACCCCACGATATTCAGCCGGGGGCATGCAAATAAGGCCATAATATATGCAAGGTACAAATGTGGCCATTTGCATGTCATTATGGCCCCATTTGCATGCAATGCGCTGGTTCCCGGGGTGCTGCACCTAGCACCCTGCAAAGCTGCTGCGGTTGACACCCTGGTGGGCTATTGCAGCCCCCCCCACTCCCGTATGCCCAATCTTTGGCATCTCAGTAATGTAATGAATCCCTGATGGTCTAGCGGTCCCCCTTCAGCCCGATCGTGGACATCCCAGTAATGTAATGAATCCTGGTGATCCAGCCGGTACCCCTGCCCAATCGTGGGCTGTTGCTGAAATAAGGAATTATCTGGTGGCCCAGTGGTACTCCCTCCCCACCCACCCACAGAGGTCCCAAGCCACCCAGCACCCCTTCTGTCATCGGTGGCGGCAGCACCCACCTGCATTCTGCTCAGCACCCACCAAGCCAGCCAGCATACAGTATGCTCTGTATGCCCATTGGTCCACAGTGTGGACCAATAGGCTCTAATACATACTGTACTACACAGGACCAGGCATGTGAATGAAGCATTCATTCGCATATCTGGTCCTGCGTAGTACAATATGGTCTGCAAGCCCATTTGTCCATGCTGTGGACCAATGGGCATACAGATCATACTGTATGCTGTCATTTGGCAGGCAGCCAGGCAGAATGCGGGTTGGGTGCTGCCACCTGCCAATGACAGGAAGGGGTGCTGGGTGGCCGGTGGACCTCTATTGGTGGGTGGGAAGGAGGTACCACTGGACCACCAGGTGATCCCTTATGTCGGCAACAGTCCACGATTGGGTGTATGGGGGGGATACCGCTAGACCACAAGGGATTCTTTACTTGACTGGGATGCCCGCGATTGGGCATACAGGGTGGGTGGGGGGTCCACTGGACCACCAAAGGGGTATGTGTGCTTGGCGACGGTGTTCTGGGTGGGCGGGTGGTGTCCCATGGCAGGCAGCTGCTCTGTTGCACCTTGCAATACAGCAGCCCACCTGTGAATGGCTGGGACTTGCTCCTGCTTTTCTAGAGCTCAGCTTTGAACCTCCTTGTGTGGTGCAGTGCAGGGTTACACCAGCATATGCACCGCACATCCTGGGCTGAATATCGGGATGTGCCGCATATGCATGGGCATGCCCCTGCATCTGCGCCAAGATAGGGTTACATTGCACCCACCGCATTGGTGTAAGTGCTGCCGCGCCTGGCAGCCTTTTGAACAACCCATCGGGTGCAATGCGGGGTTGTGCCAGCGCAACTCACTTGCACCAAGTGCAACCTCTTTGAATATCTGGCCCATGGTGTTGATCATGCTGGTGAAAAAATTCAAAACAAAGGGGGAAAGAAGAATTAGTCAGTACTACAGGGAGCCATGTGGGGCTCTGCCTCTGGCTCCAGTGATGTCATCATGACTCATCACTTGGCACACTCGGTAGACATTTTTGGGAGCAAGCAAGGCTGTTTTTTGAAAGTGAAAGGACGATGTTTACATTTTTCAAAAGCTATGAAACTGCATTTATGTTATTTACATAAATGCAGTTTTAGCATAAATGTAAACAGCAGCCTTAACTTTATCTCGTGAGGATGCCAAATTTTGGAGTTTGCAGTTTTAAAAAACTGCTTGTTTAGGTACCCTTTAAGCCTTAACGATCACAGGAGGCTAATCTTTGCATATGCTGACCAGAGTTGACAAAATACAGTTTAAGCCCGGTCTAAAAGAGTCTAATTATGAATGAGAAATGTATGCAAATTTAGATTCTGTTCTGGCAAAGCTAGTTCAGACAGAAAACAAAAAAGGCTCTACCTTATTATAATCTACCTGTATACTTTTGTAACATGCAGTACATACGTAATTAGAAAGAAAATAAGTCAGTGCCACAATGCCACAAAAAAAGATGCGGTGTAGAGTGTTTCGATTTGTGTGAGTAGTCTTAGTGCATACTTTCCTTTGTTTTCTACTAAAACTCTGCACAACAAATTTTTTAACACATTTTGCCTGTAGTTCTCCTTTAATTATTTGTGTTGAATAAATGACAATGTAAAGAATGAAATATTGCCAAAATATGTAGCAGATAGGAAAATACCAGTGCCTTCTGACCTGCAAAAAATCAAGTCTAGAGTGACTCTAGCAACTGTAAAATCTTGATGATTAAACGGATACAATTTAAAGTTCTGACAAAGCCTGCGCAACAAACAGTTTCCAAGCAATGAGAAATACTAGATTGCCTACTTCTGAACTTAAGTCCAGTATTTATCAAGCTATGTTTAAAAGCCTGGATTCTACCTCATATTTAGGAGAAAGATTTGTTCATCTTAGGAGCCTTGCAGTACTTTCTTCCTCTTTTTCTTAATGGTTCGAACCGTTCTCTGATCTTCTCGGTTCTCTTCTTCTTAATGTACCTCTTTGATTTTTTCCCAGAACATGATTTGAAATAGTCACCAGCTTCTATGAAAAGCTGTCCTTTCATTACAGGGAAGTGCCGACTCTTTCCGGCACCCTTCATCACCTTATCCCTCTCATATGGATCATTGACTGTCTTGGGAATAAATTAGACCAAAAAAAGAGAGAAACATGACCTTCCCCTCTGAATAGGGGGAAGCACAAGTTATACTTAAAGTCAAAAGAAGGTCTAAAACTGTTCACTGAAACTGGAGCTAAAATCAACCCTATTACAAATGCCATTCAACAATTTTCAACAATCCACATGTAAAATATCAAAGTTTGCTGCTTTCTGAGGTGCTAAATAAACAGTAAAACCTATAAATACACAAAGTGCCAGCTTTGGCTATTTTTAATTTGCTTAGCTGTCACCGTGCTCAGAAAAAAGCTTGTGGACAGAAGATGGAGCAGTGGAAGTATTAGTCTCGATGCTTGAAAAAGGCCTTAATAAGCAAAAACAAAAAGAGAAAATGAGCATTTAACAAAAAGTGAGAGAAGAAAGATATATATAGTGTCCAAAAAAAGAAGGTTCTAACATAGCTGAGCTCAGTACATAAAAGATAATGCTGTGTGTACATACATGTGCAAAACAAACACACACACACACAAAGATAAATATATATCAACTATTATATGCTTTGATCTATAGCAGCTTAGTATACAACTGTCAGGTTTTAAGGAATGAGGGTAAAAACTAGAGCAATAATTAAATTAAATAAACTGATCACAAAATACCCAATGTTTTGACTACTAATACTACACTGGAGCAGGCTATTGTACTGTTATAGTATACTAAAAATTTGAACTGTGCCAGGTTATATAGAACAGCATAATTTGCTTTTGATACAACAGACTGCCACTGTGAAGAAGAATCAGTGCCATACCATTTGCAGACAACTTGCAGTTAAGAAGGAGTGATTTGCTAATGTCAATGAATCACACTATCTTCAAAATCATTAAGTACCACCATATGCATTCCAGTATTCCAATTATAAATAAACTCATACTGCCCAAAGACAAAAAGGAAAACACAAATGTTCTAACAAAGAAAGCATACAAAATAGATGTAAAACATGGAAAGACAGAAAAACAATCACTATTTCACTAAAGTCACCTAACGGAAAAAGTATGGGACAGGAAGGGGGATCTCAGACTGATCCAAACTGGGACCTAAATATCTCAGAAACTAACATAAACACAAAACACAATAACTAACAAATGATAACTATGACATAAATGGGGCAAAGGTATAAACAAGTATAACCCCTAGGTGGCACTATCACAAGGGCTACTATTCCTGCCTGCTTGGCTAGTAGCAGATTAAGGGGCCTGAGTTCTGAAACAGGTGTCTCCACCCGGAGGTCAGGGTTGGTAGTGGTCAAGCTAACCTGGGCACAGCCCTCCGGGACACTGTAACTCCCCTCTTTAACCTCTAGTGGCCTGAGCACTGTACAATAATCACTTTCACAATACCCCTGGTACACCACACAAGTACCCGCACTGTTTGCACTTACCACCAGGGCTGGTTCCTCTGGCTCGACCCTGGGAACCCCTGTAAAACAAGGTTAAGCACAGCAAATAGCAACAGCGCAGTACTTTGAGCACAAACTGGAACCACAGTCAGATTACATGCAGAAAAAGTTAGATCTGATTTACTCAGGGGACTTGAACAAGGGAGGGGCAAAATCAGGTTAATTAGCTTAAAGGTTATATCAGTCAAGCAGTTATGTATGTGCTTTGAGTCCCCCCACACAGACCACCTCTGGGTACCCAGGTAGAGAAGAGATGGTCTAGCCAGGACAGTTGCCCGGGGTTGCAGCTGGTTGAGGCCCTGTGATGGAAAACACAACATGCACAGTACACAATATTTGTAAACCGGAGCCAGAGGTCTCAGTTCATAAACTAAACAACAAGACAATCAGATGACACACTCAGATTAAGCTGGTGTTGTAGGGAGCTACCCTGGTATTTACTCACAATACCCAAGACTGGACACAGGCTGGACGACAATCGAGACTGCAGGTGGTTGATCTGGAATGCCAGGAGAAGCAGAGCCCCCATAAGTCGCAGAGGCGTCATTCCTGTTCAAGTGTGGAGCAGGGGTCTGACCCCCAGGCAGGTCTCTCGTCAATGGATTCTCTGTGCAGTGGGTAGTCTGGCTGGACCAGTCTGGCAAAGCCCAGACCACATGGAGACAAGTTCAGAAGCAGTCCGTTTTGGGCTGGATATAGCTTCCAGCAAGCAGAACACAGTTCACACAGTGGGAAACTAACTCACAACCCACTAGCAGCTCATAGCATGTTTACATGTATGGGAATTCTACTGTACCTGGCAAAGCGCTCCCTGGGCAGAATTACAAAGTCTCTGCACACACTGGGAGCTTAGGGGTAGCTGGAACTCCTGACAGGCCGATTGCATTCAGCAAGAATATTCGGTCTTCTTCAGGTTGAGCCTGGCCCACTTCAGTAGCTTATTTTAGTCACACAAACTTGGATTTAGTCAAAATAATTCTCTTCTCTCCCTCTCAGGAGCAACACACTGGCATGCGGGCCAAAAACTTTGCCTTTTCAGAGTTCTCCCATGCGATTCCACTCAGGATTGCTGCTCAGAAACACTTCAGCTCCTTCTTGCTCAGCTTCCAGCTTAGTTCTAACTGAAAACTGCAAGCAGCCTGGGACTTCCCCGAGACCCAAAAGATTTGGTTGGCTGATTTGGCTATCAGTCAAAGCAAGAGCTCCCCCTTCAGTTGCAAAAAAGGTGCAAAAAAGCTCCAAACTAAAGTTCCTACAGATTTTGAATTCAGACAGCTCCTGTAGTCCGGCTAAATTTAAGTCCCACCAGTACTGTTTGGTCCAATTTGCAGTCCAGGACCAAGATAGTGGAGACAAACAAAACAGTCCTTGCTACAAAGAAAGCAGGTTAGACAAACTACATTATCATTATCACTCTAAATGATTTTCAGTAAATAGTTACATCTTTCAACAGAGCTCCCTCTCAGATTACTTAAACTGCAATTAGGCAGCTCTTAAAGAGACAGTACACAGAGGCTATACAAGCTCTGGTAATCACATTTAAACTGCTAAAATGCAGGACACCAGCCTGGCAGTGAGCATTTAGGTAAGCTCAAGGAAGACTTCTTGGGAACCCCCATTTGTAGGGGGGGGTTACACCCTTCCCTGCCTGGGAAAACTTGTAGTCTGCGTCAAGTCTGTACCATCAAATCATTGAAAATGCAACATATACAATATATTTATACCATCAGCATGCTATACAAGTACTAACTGATTCATCAATTGGCATAACTTGTCACTTTACTACACATTTCAATGTTCTCCACTATATAATTTCCATTCTGACAATACATTATGCATATTTCACTCAGGTAAATTGAACATTACTATACAGAATCATGTAATAACTTCCTGTACTCTAAACAATGCAAGAGGGGGCCTTTCACTATCAGCTAACTTGGGGCTAGATGTGCAGGGGCACCATGGTGAGAGGGCAGGACAAGTAACCTGGAATGGGCTGTCAATCTCAATTTGGGCAGTGAGCTCTGAGAGACATAAACACCTCTGTGGACTACATTGAGAGGCAAATCCACTGGCCTTCCATGGGAATCGTAACTGAAGTGCACCACTGACTTGACAGCTCGGCCAGTCTTTCTGGGGTGAACCACCAGAGTCTCCGTACTTTCAGCAATGGTCTTGGAGCTTTCATCACTTATGAGGGGTGCCTCTACATGAAGGGGAATGTCTAAGCTGGAAGCACTGTCATTCCCTTGCTCTGTAGTCTCTGTTTCTACAACACTTGGCTCATTTTGAAGACACTCTGGCACTGAAGAATGCTTTTCAGCACTCTCATAGTGTTTCTCAAGTTATGGCATGTTACCAGAAAGACTCATACCATCAGCCTCTCCTTCAGGCAAATCCTACAGTTCCACAATACACAAAGACTCAGCACCCTCAGACGTGATACTTTGCACTTCACCTTCAGGGAGCATTGGCTCCAAGGATGATGCCAGGCGTTAGGCAGTCCAGAAGGCCCAGCTTCATCCCCATAATTCAACATAGGATTTCCATGAAACAACTGACTCAGTTCATATGAGGGGTAATAGGCATTATCACACTCACTGTCATCCGAGTTAGACTGGCAGTCACTATCATTCGGGGCTTGCTGTGGGGAAAGTCTTAAATCGGCAACCACGGGGGCAGGCTGACTCTGTTTCTTTCTTGCAGCAGCATGTGCCACTGGTCCAGAGGAATCAATCTCGGTGGGTTCAGCCTCAATTATAACTTGACCAATAGGAAGCTTTGGAGTTATTCTCTGGGCGCACTTTGTACATTGGCAAATCATTCAGCTTTCCGACTATGACATGGGGAAGATGGTGCCATCGATCAGCAATTTTGTGTTTACCATGCAATCCTAAATTTTGCAACAACACACTGTCTCCAGGCCTAAGCTCTTGAGCCTTTACTTTTCTATCATGTCTCTCTTTGTTGGCTGGATTTCTTTTGGTGGCCATTGCCTGGGCCAGTTGATAGGCATGGTTCAATTGAGCTTTAAGTTTTTGTACATATTGCAGGTAATGTTCGGCTCGGATCCCATCAGGAGAAACCCCAAAACAGACATCAACAGGCAGATGGGCCTCTCTCCCGAACATGAGGTGGTAGGGAGAGAACCCGGTAGCATCATTCTTTGTGCAGTTGTATGTGTGTACCAAGGTGCTAATCTGCTGGCTCCATTTATGCTTATCTTTTGGGTGGAGGGTGCCTAGCATGTCTAGTAGGGTGCGGTTAAAGCATTCAGGTTGAGGATCCCCCTGCTGGTGATAAGGGGTGGTTCTTGACTTTTGCTCCCCCCATAGAGAGAGCATTTCTTTGATTAGCTGACTCTCAAAGTCCCGGCCCTGATCAGAGTGAATTCGCTGGGGGCACCATAGTGGACGAAGAAATTTTCCACTAGCACCTTGGCTATGGTAGATGCTTTTTGATCTTTGGTGGGAAAAGCTTGTGCATACTGTGTGAAATGGTCTCTAACCAGTAACACATTGCCAATAGTTCAGTGATCAGGCTCTAAGCTCAAGAAGTCTATGCAGAGTAGTTCTATTGGGGTGCTGGTAGTAATGTTGACAAGGGGGGCAGCCCTCTGAGGCAGGACTTTTCTCTGCAGGCAGCGACTACAAGTTCTTACATGGTGCTCAACATAAGCCCCCATCTTGGGCCAGTAGAATCGAGATCATACTAGGTCAAGGGTCCGGTCGATACCAATGTGGCCCATATGACTGTGGAGGGACCTCAGTACCAAATCTTTGAAGGCTATGGGCAGGACCAATTGTTGCTTGCCTATTTGGCCACCCTGATCTACAGTCTCTCTATAGAACAACTGATTAAGCAGCTTCAACCTGGAGCTTTCTTTAAACAATAAAGCAGTTCTCAGATCAGAGGAATGCAACTTGGACACATCGTTTCCTGCATGAAGGGTGTCAAGAGCCGGCTGAATCATAGGATCTCGAGATTGAGCCCACTGAATGCTGTCATTGTCAAACTGAGGTAGTGCACTAATATCTAGAGCAGAGAAGTGGCAATACGCAGCTGATATGCAGTGTCAGAGGGGGTCAAGCAATCTACTAAGCAGTCCGCTGTATCCGTAGACATCTGTTCATTTCTATCAAACTTTTGGCACAATGCTTGGATGTCAGGTTCAGACAGCCTGACCAAGTCACTCTTGGAAATGGGCCTCTGAGATAGGGCATTAGCATCAATATGATTCAGGCCTGCTCTGTATTCAACAGCATAATCATATGTAGACAAGGCAGAAAGCCACCGGTGCCCTGTTGCATCTAACTTAGCTGAAGTCTGTACAAAGGTCAACGGGTTATTGTCAGTCCTCACCAATATTTTTGCCCCATAGAGGTAATCATGAAACTGGTCGACAATGGCCCATTTTAATGCAAGGAACTCCAACTTGTGCACAGGGTAATTTCGCTCTGATGGAGTCAAGCTCCTACTGGCAAATGCCACTGGTCTCAAACCATCCTCATGGTCTTGATACAGTACAGCTCCTAGACCCTTCAGACTGGTGTCAGTATGCAGCACATAGGGTTTGGTGTGATCAGCATAAGTGAGGATGGGGGCATGGGTGAGCTGGTATATGACTTTGTGGAAAGCTGCTTCACAGTCAGGCATCCAGCGGGACCCAAAAAGTTCACCTGGGCAGAAATATGCTTTGTCTGGTTCTTTGATGGACCCTTTTTTGTATTTCCGATTCATAGGCGGGTAACCCTGGATAAGATTCAAGAGTGGCCGAATCACTTTGGAATAGTCTTTTATGAGCCAGCGGTAGTAGCCACAGAATCTCAGGAAATGTTGTAGTTCTTTCAAATTGTGGGGCTGGGGCCAAGTAGTCAAGGCTTCAGCTTTATATGGATCAGTCTCTATCCCCTCTGTAGACACTATGTGTCCCACATACTTCACAGAGGTTTGGAAAAACTGGCACTTGTTGATGGACAGCTTGAGGCTGAAATCTTCCAGTCAGTCTAGTACTTTGAACAGTTGATGCTCATGTTCCTGTAGGGAGCTCCCAAACACAATGACATCGTCCAAGTACACCAGGCATTCTAGCAAATTAATGTCTCCCAACGCTCATTCCATCAGTCGCAGGAAGGTGGCTGGGGCGCCTGATATCCCCTGTGGTATTCTCAGGAATTCATAGAACCCCAAAGGACAGATGAAGGCTGTCTTCTCATGGTCCTCCGGAGCCATCGGAATCTAGTAATATCCACTGTGAAGATCCAACACCGAGAACCATTTGCTCCCATTCAAACAATCCAGAGCATCTTGTATATGGGGCATGGTGTATTGATTGGGGATGGTCCACCGTTTCAGAGTTCGATAATCAACACACATTCTCACAGATCTGTTCTTCTTATGCACAACCACAATGGGAGAAGCATATGGGCTCCTGGATTCTTGTATCACACCAGCCACGAGCATTTCCTGCAAGTGTCTTCTCACATCATCTATGTCTGCAGGGGTTAGGCATCGAGACCTCTCTCGAAATGGCCGTTCATCATGCAGGTGTTTGTGATACTCCGCACCCTGGACACATCCCACGTCCCATTCCTTCAATGAAAACACTTGATCTCTCTGGTCAAGTTTCTTGGTAGTAATTCTAGTCTTCCATTCAGCTGGCAATGGGGAGTCACCAAAATCAAACAAGTCAGGAGTCACTCTATCAGTCTTGCTAGGGTACTTGTTGCTGGGCAACACTGCAGTGTCTCCACAGTGTACCATAGCTAGGGTGTATCCTCTGTTGACCTGGATCTCCCGATCTGACACATTAGGTACCTGGACCGTCACTCGTCGTGCATAGGCATGAGCATGAGCTGGCAAGATGCTGGGCTTAACCAATAATCCTTCTGGCAATTTTCCATCGCCTGGTGCGTCCAACATCAGTATTTTGTTCTTGACATCTTTCTGGAGGTAGACCTCCCCTTGAACTGTACACTGGGCATTAGGGGCCAGTACCATTGAATCGGGATCC
The DNA here is from genome assembly GCA_016271365.2 of Neoceratodus forsteri. NCBI lineage: Eukaryota > Metazoa > Chordata > Ceratodontiformes > Ceratodontidae > Neoceratodus > Neoceratodus forsteri. The sequence continues at coordinate 963,394,352 of CM028133.1, forward strand.
TTCCTACACACGACCCCTACCGGTTCATCCTGGTCCACTCCCTTGGGGTTCTGTTGCAAATCATAGGCCCTCTTGATCAGAGCAGGAATTCTTAGGTCCCTCCCAGTCCGTTGCCCTTATTTCTTGTGACAGAGTTGTGAAAGTCTCCCAAACATATGGACATTGGTCCCAATTAACAGGGGAACCCCATTATACAGTCCAGTAGGGGGACACACTAAGGCCACTGTCTCGACTTGCTCCTCTACAACAGTTACAGCTGCAGGAAATGACAGCCTGAGGCGGGCATATCCTAGGTAGGGATAAAACTTGTCACTCAGCCCCCACACATTTAGGTCTTCCAGGGATTGTAAGGGCAGAGCAGATAAGTGTTTGTCATTCCAATCCTTAAATACAATGGTCACTTGCGACCCACTGTCCAGCACAGCCCGAGTAGGAATACCATTCACAGCCACCGTAGTCTCCATTGAAGGGCCCACTGTTTTGGACCAGTCTGGAGGGACAGCAGCAGGGGCCTGGAGAGATGATTTAGCCACATAGGGATTTGAGCTACTACTTCTTGAACCCTCGCTGTGGTCATTTTGGGTACTCCTTGACTGCTGATTCATTCTCCAAAGCTCTCCTTGAAGACTGTATACAACTTTAACTAGATCTTTTGTGGACTGGAATTCTCTCTTCATGTGCCCATCCTTCCCACAATTATGGCAAAATATATTTTCTGGGATTTGGGGTGTCTGAGGCATCACACTGGGAGCTGGGGTGGTGGTACTACCAACTGAAAACCTTGGTGCCATCTTTCTCTGCTGTGTGGTGAACATTTGGAGACATCTCATCAATTCTCTTACTTCCATAGTCAAGGCATCGAGTTTCGAGCTGCTGTCAGCAGGACATGCCTGGGTGGACACCCCCAACCCCATAGCAGATGAAGTTGTATAAGGGTCGGTTTCTGTACTTGCAGGAGTGGTCTTCATAAAGAGACTATTTTTTTGTTTCCCTGAACTCCCTCAGTAGTTCATCCCATTGCGGCACACCCTCATTGGTCCCTACTTTGGACTGGCCTTCCGATGCCGTGATCATGTGGGCTGCACTCACCCTAGAATTACAATCCCCCTCTTCATCTTCAACCTCCCGGAGTTCTTTTATCAAGTCACAATAGTCCGGTGGGTTACTCCTTCTATCTGGGAACCTTAATTGAAGAAGCTGCAATTTAGAATGTTTTGAATGTTGCAGTATGCGCCCCAACCTCAAATGGTTTAAGTCACCGGCAGCTACCCCACCTTTTTGGTAAGCCTTTTGCAGCGCTCTTTCCAGACGAGTAACATATGCAGATAAACTTTCCCCTAGCCATTGTTTTGTACCTTGAAATTTCCACATCAAATTCTCCCTTGACTCAATGCTCCCAAAATTGCCTTCAAGTGTAGATAGGTACTTCTGGTCAGATGCATCAGGGTTTGTGGACCTCAGAAATTTAATGGCCTCTAGGGGGGCCCCTCAAACTTTCTATGATCATTTTCTGTTCTCAGCCTCTGCACACTGCCATTCCAGGTACCAAAGGGAACACAATCTATCCAGGTCTTCAATCATCCCCAGCAGAGTGGGGAGAATGCCGGAGAAGATTCTCAACCTTGATGAAGTCGTGACTAATGGCACATACACACATAGGAGCCAGCATTGGCACAGGTACAGAAGGAGGGGCAATAATGGGTGCTGGAGCGGGAGGGGGTGTTTGGGGGTAACACCCCCAGGTGGCAGGAATAGTTTCTTTAAGTTCTCCACATTTTTTCCTTCCTCCAGCAACAACTTAGCAAATTTCTCCTCAAAAGTCTCAGATAGTTGGGGGGGGCTCATTCTCCCCGGGGTCTTTACTGTCTTTAGTTATCACTCTCCAGGCAGTGAGGGCTCCTTCGGGGGTGATAGTCTGTGGCACTTTAGAACTGTCTACTGGGTTCTTACACTCTACTAACGCCATGAAACTTTGTGTGAGCAGATTAGCCTGTCGACCCACCACCACAGGATTTTATAAACATTCAACCTTGGAAAATACTCCCTCTACAGTGTCCTTACTGGTACCCAGGGAATATCCAGGATAAGGATAGCATTTTGGGGGTTGATCTCCTACCCAGTACACCACCCCACCAACTGGTGTACAGCCACTTCTGTTGGGGTAGCCATTTAAGTTTGACAATAATTCATAGTTTCAGCCACTAGAAGACACAAAATCCCAGTAGTGAGCCTCCAAGATGTAACCCCTAGGTGGCGCTATCCCAAGGACCACTTTTCCTGCCTGCTTGGCTAGTAGCAGGTTAAGGGGCCTGAGTTATGAAAAGGGTGCCTCCACCCAGAGGTCAGGGTTGGTAGTGGTCAAGCTAACCTGGGCACAGCCCTCTGGGACACTGTAACCCCCCCTGTTTCCCCTCTAGTGGCCTGAACACTGTACAATAATCACTTTGACAATACCCCTGGTACACCATAAAAGTACCCACACTGTTTGCACTTACCACCAGGGCTGGTTACACTGGCTTGACCCTGGGGACCCCCTGTAAAACAAGATTAAGCACAGCAAATAGCAACAGTACAGTACTTTGAGCACAAACTGGAACCACAGTCAGATTACATGCAGAAAGAGTTAGATCTGACTTATTCAGGAGACTTGAACGAGGGAGGGGCAAAATCAGGTTAATTAGCTTAAAGGTTATATCAATCAAGCAGTTATGCATGCGCTTTGAGTCCCCCCACACAGTCCACCTCTGGGTACCCAGGTAGAGAAGAGATGAGCTAGCCAGGGCAGTTTCCCGGGGTTGCAGCTGGTTGGGGTCCTGTGATGGAAAACACAATGTGCACAGTACACATATTTGTAATCTGGAGCCAGAGGGGCTCAGTTCGTGAAGGAAACAAAACACCAAGACAATCAGATGACACACTCAGATTAAGCTGTTTTTGTAGGGAGCTACCCTGGTATTTACTCACAATACCCAAGACTGGACACAGGCTGGACGAAAATCGAGAGTGCAGGTGGTTGATCTGGAATGCCAAGAGAAGCAGGGCCCACACAAGTCACAGAGGCATCATTCCTGTTCAAGCGTAGAGCAGGGGGCTGATCCCCAGGCAGGTCTCTCGATGATAGCTTCTCTGTGCAGTGGGTAGTCTAGCTGGGCCAGTCCTGCAAAGCCCAGACCACATGGAGATAAGTTCAGAAGCAGTCCATTTTGTGCTGGATACAGCTTCCAGCAAGCAGAACACAGTTCACACGGTGGGGAACTAACTCACAGCCCACTAGCAGCTCATAGCACATTTACATGTACGAGAATTCTACTGTACCAGGCAAAGTGCTCCCCAGGCAGAATCGCAAAGTCTCTGCACACACTGGGAGCTTAAGGGTAGCAGAAACTCCTGACAGGCTGATCACATTCAGCAAAAATATTGAGTCTTCTTCAGTTGAGCCTGGCCCATTTCAGTAGCTTACTTTAGTCACACAAACTTGGATTTATTTCAAAATAATTCTCTTCTCTCCCTCTCAGGAGCAGCACACCAGCATGCAGGCCAAAACTTAGCCTTTCAGAGTTCTCCCATGCGAATCCACTCAGGATTGCTGCTCAGAAACACTTCAGCTCCTTCTTGGTCAGCTTCCAGCTTAGTTCTAACCGAAAACTGCAAGCAGCCTGGGACTTCCCCAAGATCCAAAAGATTTGGTTGGCTGATTTGGCTGTCAGTCAAAGCAAGAGCTCCCTCTTCAGTTGCAAAAAAGGTGCAAAAAAGCTCCAAACTAAAGTTCCTACAGATTTTGAATTCAGACAGCTCCTGTAGTCCGGCTACATTTTAGGTCCCACCAGTACTGTTTGGTCCAATTTGCAGTCCAGGACCAAGATAGTGGAGACAAACAAAACAGTCCTTGCTACAAGGAAAGCAGGTTAGACAAACTACATTATCATTATCACTCTAAATGACTTTCAGTAAATAGTTACATCTTTCAACAGAACTCCCTCTCAGATTACTTAAACTGCAATTAGACAGCTCTTAAAGAGACAGTACAGAGAGGCTATACAAGCTCTAGTAATGACATTTAAACTGCTAAAACGCAGGACACCAGCCTGGCAGTGACCATTTAGGCAAGCTCAAGGAAGACTTCTTGGAAATCCTCATTTATGGGGGGGGGTTACACAAGCATTTGTCAATGCTGAATGTTGGCTTGGTGGCATTAGCAGTGCAGTAGTTAGAAATGCAAAATATGAATGGCAGTGAGGTATTGAAGTAACACCAACACCCCATGAGACTGAAAGGCGTTGGGAGTGTGGCTTTCGGTCCTTGTAATGCTGTCACCATTCCACCCTCACCCACCTGCAGAGAGCTACAGGTGTGGGGTGTGCACGTGAGGTCTTTGGCCTTTATGCTCACTCCATTACATAAGAAATAAGTTGAGATGGGTGTAATATAGGAGAATGGGGTGAATGTTTGGGTGATGGAACCTAAAGCACACCTCACTGCCTGTCAGTGGCTGTAGGGTGGGGGGTGGAGGTAAAATTCTATGAATTCTGTGAACATTATGGACGACGAACCCAAATTACATCCCTGATGCCTGTCAGTCTCTACTGGGTGGGTGTATGGTTGGAAAACTTAATGCCCTGGGTGTTTGTTAGTATTTTCACTCCAAATTTTCAACAGTGGCTTTTGGGACCCCACCTCATGAACAATAGCACTATAATTTCATTACTCAATCATGAAAGGTGATTTTGCACTAACCAACTGCGCCATTAGAACCACAGGTGCGAAACACATTTCTGGCAGGATGTGAAAATTACAGCTGTATTGTTCATGAGGAGGTGTAAAAATGGCAATGTTGAAAATCTGGAGAAAATATGAAAATTATCAAACTTATGAGCATGCATAGATACTACATAACACGCACATAATGCATTCATTTTTGGGATTTGTTTTACAAATTTTCAACATGGGCATTTGGGACCTCTCCTCATGAGCAGTGGCACTGTGATTTTGTTACTCTCTCTCAAAAGTTGATTTCACACAGCAACACGCCCATTGTGCACCCAGGTGCAAAAATACATTCGGCAAAATGTGAAAAATGACAGCTGTACTGTTCATAAGGAGATGTGCAAAAATGGCAATGATAAAAATCTGGAGTGAAAATATTAAAAATTCTCAAAGTTACGAGTGTGCATGGAAACTGCGCAACACTTGCTTGTGACATAGTCATTTTTTTGAATTCTTTCATCAAATTTTCAACATAGGCATTTTGGGACCTCCACTCATGAACAGTGTCATTGTGATTTTCTTAATCTGTCCTGAACATTGATTTCCCACAGCGATCGCGCCATTGTGTGCCACATGTACGAAAACACATTTTGTGCAGGATGTGAAAAATGACAGCTGTACTGTTCATAAGGAGGTGTGAAAAAATGGCAATGTTGAAAATCTAGAGTGAAAATATTAAAAATTCTCGCAGTTATGAGCATGTGTGTAAACTGGGCAATGCACGCTCATAACACAGTCATTTTTTTTGAAATTTTTCTCCAAATTTGCAGCATAGGCTTTGGAGTCCACCTCATGAATAGTGGCACTGTTTAGTTAATCAGTCCCAAAAGAGGATTCTGCACAGTGTCCATAAAATCAAGTTTGGGGCAGAATAACGAAATGACAGTGACTGATTTCATGAGGTGCGGTCCCATGAACCCCATGTTGAAAATTTAGAGCCAAAATAAAAAAAATGGCCGAGATATCCACCTAAATTGAAAACCCCATTTATGTCATTATATAGCTTACCACCATTTCTTCAGTTTGCGGTTGGCTTTGAAAAGTGCAGCGTGTTCCCGTTCCCGAAGATCGCAGTGCTGGACCTCTGAGGTAAGTATGAGGTATGGGGTACACAGAGCGTGGGCGCGGGTTGGGGAAGGGGTGCCTTGGACAACGGACGCCTTTTTGTTTGCGGAGGAAAAAAACACTTGGGGAAGGTTTTTGTTTTACAGGTGACACTAGACATTTCGGCACACTGGGGTGGGCTCCCAGTGTGCCACCTGTTTTCCCAGGGGAGGACTGTAGCTGATGGGGACTGGGCACCCCATTGGCAAATAAAGCATGTCTGTGTTGTGGGGGCTGATGCTGAGGGATTGGGCACCTATCATCAGACAAATAAAACTGGGGAGGCATTATGCCGATAGGGATTGAAGCACCTCCATTGGCAAACAAATTAAACTGGGGAAGGTGCATGCCAACGGGGGGATTGGGCACCCCCAAAGTCAGCTTTCTAGGGATTTCAAGAGGAGGATGGTGAGAGCCACCGCCATGTTTATTGAAATGTTTCACCAGGAATGGCACGTAATGGAGGCATGTCAGATCTGCCGCTGCAGTGACAAGCCTGTCTCTCATTTCAGTGGCAGATTTCTTTCAGGTTGGTGGCACTCTTTGAAACTGCTGTCATCGGCAGCATGCTCACTGGTTGGCAGCTGAGGGACACACTGACTAAAGCATCACCTGGATTCACCGCAACAATGACACACCTTTGAAAGTGCTAGTGCGGTGCTACTACCGCAAAATGTTGCTTGCGCATGCAAAACGGTAAATAGGAGTAACTACTAAAGTGAAACTGGGATAGTTGGTGAAAAGGGATAATACAGGAGTCATTTTCTTCAGTAGCTTTTGTAAGGTTTTAAAATTAGTTATAACCCTGTTGCCATATTGTCTGTAATAAGATTAACCCATGTATGTGTGTAAAAGCTTATGTTACAACTTGTCTCAACCCAGGGTTACTTAGTATCCAAATACAGGCCCACTCTTAAGTGCAGGACTCAATTCTCTTCTGCCACAGATAAAGCTGAAAGTGGGGACTATGAAAATAAACCCTTGATGGCTGGAAATCCCCTGGGGTGGGAAGGTGCACAAAGAAGCCATTCTGGGTAAGAACAAGAAAACCAGGCCAGAGCCATCTTCATTTTAATTTTCAGTTGGGGCCTGAAAATTCAGTTTGGATTTGTCAATATGTCCAAACAACCTTGCCTCCTAATGCAATAAGTGGCATAAGGTAAACAGACTACAAATAGGGAGAAGCCTTTAAGGTCAGCAATGGATATTACTTCTTATATGCAGCCTACTTGTGGCAGGTGGTATCTGCATGCCACTGTTGTGGATTAGTGAGTTTGTGGTGGTGTGACACAATCTGCATGAGGTGCAACTATTGCATCCAGCTCTAAGCTATAGTAATTACTGAGCTCAAGGCTTATCCCCCACAGTCTCTGTTTTACCTTCATGCCAATTACTGCCTTATCCCAGTACAGTCTCAGATTTGGTGCTAAAGACATCTTTTCTTTTAATGAGATCTATCATTTGAAAGTGATAGAAAGTTGGGACAGCCACCATCCAGACATTATTGATATGGTTCTGTAAAATAGTACCAGCTATAAAAGTAATTTTGAGCATGAGGGCAGGATTCTCAAAGGACTAACTCTCGGCGCATCTCGGATGTCCCAAGCGCAAATGAGATGTGTCGAGCACAAACTGTGGTATTTACAGAAGACGAGCTGGGAGATGTTACTGGTGCATCCCCTCTGTGAATACCACAGTTGCGCCCAGCCCATGATGCACTAGAGCAACCCCCTGGTCAGGCTGGGTAGACAATGGGGCAGTGCATCTCCCAATGTGATCCTCCGAAAGCCACCTATCACAGCCATGGACATGCAAATGGGGCCATTAGGCATACAAGGTGCAGTGGGGCCATTTGCATGTCATTATGGCCCCATTTGCATGCACCTAGCAGGGCTGCACCCAGCAGAATGCACCTGGCCCCCTGCACAGACTGTGCTCTGTATGGTGCACCCACAACCACCAGGACAATCAGTGACCACCACCCACTGTACCCACATCCCCGTTCACCTGCCGCACTCTGCTGCGATACTGTTGCACACAGAACCCCACCCACCTGCATCCTCGTTAAAGTGCCGTTTCCTGTGGCAAACTTGTATACTCTGAACCCCCCCTTCCTGCCTGCATCCACACTCACAAGCCACCTTCTGCAGTGATATTATTGCATACTCTGAACCTCCATCCCCACCCGCATCCACGCTCACAAGTCGCCCTCTGTGGCAATATTATTGTATACTCTGAACCCCACTCCCCACCTGCATCCATACTCACAAACCATTTCCTGCAGCAAATAGTTCATAAAAGCAGAACCCACCCTCCCCACTGAAACCCAAATGCACCATTGGCATCAGTCCATAAGGCCTCCCAGGTAGCCTGTGGACCTCCCTCCCACCCACACAGGCACCCCATACCACCCTCCCCAGCCTGGGAGAGTCTCACCATCGCGACAGCACAACCCACCCTCATACCACCACGGCTGCCTGTCAACAGAGCTGTCAGAGAATGACAGCTACTGTACTACTGAAGTTCATTGATTGACGTAATAGACCAATGGGCTTGCAGTGTGTACTCTACACTGTCAAGCACAGCTTTGTAAAATGAGTCGTTCTGGGCTGGCATGACGGTATACCGGTACATAGGCCCGTGGTTGTTCAGTCGGCACCAATGGACTTACAGTGGCTGTCAGGTGTCTGTTGATGGGCGGCAGCAATGTGAAAGTGGAGCTGCCTGCCAGCAGTGGGACTCTGCTGGGATAGAAAGCAGGGTGGGTTGGAGTGCCCGGTGGTGGGTGGGGAGCTCTGCCAGGCTACTGGGGGGCTTATGGACTGATGCCAATGGAGTGTTTGGGTTGGAAACAATTTGCTGCAGGGAGTGGCTTGTGAGCATGGATGTGGGTGGGAGGGGTTCAAAGCTCTAACAAGTCACCGCTGGGGCGGCACTTTAATGGGGATGTGGGTGGGGTGGAGGTCTGTGCAACTGTATCACTGCAGACAGCGAAGATGAGCGGAAATGCAGGTGGGGGGCACACTGACTGCAAGGGTGGTCAGGCTGCCATGCTGCTCTCTTCAGTATGGCAGCCTGCCTGTGGGTGGCAGCCCACATAAGTCTACTCATTTTAGACTTATCTTTGGGAGGCACATCTCTGGACTTGCCTCGGGGATGCGCCTCCAAGTAGGACTGTGAATGGGGCTGTGCACCATATGCATGGGCGCTCCCCCTTAACAATCCCTCCAGATACATAAGCAATAAGACACAACAGGGTGTGCATTAGACAGGCTGGGGGACGTAGTGAGGCACGAGGCCATAGGCCGAGTGTGTCCAGTCCTAGCCATGCATTAGAACTCTCTAATGCACATCCACAGAGTGATTTATTGCACTTATAAAATGGGTCTGTGTATTTTAAATGGGATTTCTAGTTTCAGCTGTGTATTAGACACATCTAATGCCGGTTAACAACCAATTAGATTGCTTGAAATCCTTTGCCCATTTTATAAGCTGCATATCATTATGGGTGGTATGCGGTGTGATGCTCTGCCATCTGCTTATGGTTATTGTATAATATTTGTATTATAAATCAATGATCTGTGTATGAAATTGTCTCACACAAGTTAGCAGTTTGGCTTTTAACCTTCAAGGTGTCAGTGAGGATGTAATTGAACTGACCAGGGAAAAACTTAATTAATGCTTTCCTTCCAGAGGGATAGTTTATGGCCCCTTATCAACTGTTGCTGCTTTGATGTTGGTTCCTTAATATGAATTTTATGACACTGGGAAAGGACATAATTTGGCTGATTTCCCTTGGCTTTCTCACACCTTAGTGACAGATTGCGGGTTTGTAAAACCTCAAAGAGAAATGTTTGATTAAAGACTGTCATATGTTGGAAATGGCCTTTTTTCTGATGATCACTTTAATTACAATACCTCCTTGTAGAAATTATGTTAGAATGAACTCTAAGGGAGGAGCTAGCTGACTCACCAAAAGGGGGTGGGGAAAGATAGAGTTAAAATTAAACATTGTATCTGGGAAATGTGTGGTATATGATTCTAGACTCTGAGAGATAGTTCTGTGAACTTAAAACGCACTTAGAAAGGTAACACTTAGAGCAGAATTAAGTGTTTATGGTAGGAGTTTGTATTCTGTAACTTTCCTTTTTATTTGTAGATCACTGTGAGATTTGTATCATAATTTGTTCTGTATTTTATTTCACTTGTTTTAACATTTTTTAGTAAACAACATTTTCTTTAAAATACTGCCTGTGCTCTTTTCTGTTATTTTACATGTCATTGCTGAACCTGTATTTAAGTCTGATAGCTGTTAAAAGCTTGATTGTGTTACTGAGCTTGCTTAAAAGGTTAGAAATACCTAGGTCTCTTATAGAGTTGTAAGGGTAGGGTTCATTTTGGATACCTGGCTGGGTGCCCCTAGGTGAAGGATTGTACCACATCCCCCAAAGAAGGTATGTAACTGAGCCTGTTAATTGGGTATGCTAGCATAAGGTTCACAGTTTGAATCCCTCCAGAAAGTGAGGCTAATAGGTGATTTGGACCCATAGCAGACAGGAAGGTGCCCTGTCTGTTACCTGTTTACACTATTGCACTATGAGGTTGGCACTGTGGAAGCAGAGGGCCTGACCTGTGGAGTGCGTTTGTGACATGCAGCACATCTGTGATGCATTGGTGCATCGGGGATGCGCCGGCATACTGGCCCCCTGCCAGAGTTGTGCCAGTGTGCAAGTCGGGGATGTGCCAGTGCATCTCGGATGTGCTGTGTGCATCCCCTTTGTGAATTCAGCCCCAGATGTTTATCTCTGAAAATATGCAAATTAGAAACAAAAGCCCTGCTCAGGATCGGAGCATCTGAGTTATTGGTCAACTGTCTGAAACATCATACTATAACATATTAGCCAAGGATTGTGAATTGTCTGATTCTAATGATTCTGACTGTATTTCATATTATGCGAAATTAATCATGAATATATTGGAACTATTGGGGGAATATGGAACTGGTACACTGCAAAAGGGTGAAGCAAACTGCCCAATATGACGTGATAAAGAATGGCTGTAATTGAGGAAGTACTGTACTAAACTGGGCAGATTGATAACTAAAAGGATGGTCAAAGTTTGGTCTGCACTGATACATCTTAAAAAAGAATATAGAGCTCTAATTAATAATAAAAAGGCATACCGTAGGGAAACCCAGTGAGGGAAATTACATCAAATCATTAAAAATCAGGATGCAAGGGCTTTTTGGAACATGATGGCCCTCGGTACAAATAACATGCAGTATAATCTGGACTGTATAATCCCAGAAAGAAATTCCCCTCTTTTACTTTTGGATAATAACTGCCCAGATTAGATCCTTGTTTTGGAACAAAAAGTATTTGATTCTATACTTTCACAGAAGAACAAGGCACTGGGCATTAATTCTACACGGCAGAAATATTCTGGGAGAACCGTGATTGGTGGGCCCTGAAACTGGCCAAACTGCTTATGCTTATTAATGAGTCTTTCAGAGTACTGGGACAATGGAGAAAGTGTGCAATAGTTTCTACATTTTAAGAAGGAGAATAGGTCGGACCCTTTATGTTACTGACCCTTCACCCTTCTATATGTTGCCGAACATTTATGCTAGAATGGTTTTGCTCAAACTAGATGAAAGGGTGGAAAGAAAAATTTTCTTCAGCATTTCATTTCAGCATTAGTGTAAGTTTTAGCACCCTAGATTATCTCTTTACTCTTAAATATCCAATTGATAGATATTTTTTATAAAAAGAATGCTTGTATTTTTATGAGTAGATATTAAAGGCGTCTTTTGGCAACCTTAACTGTGATAAATTAAGGGCTATAATGACAAAAATTGACTCAAGGCTGTTAAATATTTTAAAGGCGTACAACATGAAACTAAATGTATAATAAGATTAAGCAGAAAAGGGAACCTGCCAGATCCCATTTTGGTCCAAAGGGGTGAAACAAGACATATCTGGCATCTGTATTTTTTTTTGCTTTCATTTTTATCTCCTGGGCCACCTATTCTGCTCCCATATCCAGGCATCCTAGTGGGGATCCAGCCACCATCTGTCTCTACCGCAACCTCCATGCCACACCCTGTAACCCCTGCGGCTTACTCCCCACAGTGTGGGTGGCAGGTAGCCCCCAACTCCCTACCCGGATGGATCCAGTTTCGGGTGCAGCGCTAGCCTGGCGAGCGATGGATGGCCATCAAGCCACTTGAAAGGCGGCATCTGTTTTTCCACTCTTCTATTCCCATTGTGTCTGAGGCATGCAATGATACTGGTGGAGAAAAACACATGCATGTCTGCCCATGCTCCCTCCAGGCATCTGCTCAAACTCCTTCTCCAAGCTGCTGCCCTGCGCCCTGTCCCCCAGCCTCCACCAGAGGGTGACCGGGCACCATGTAATGAAGACCACCTTCACCAGAGAAGGAGAGCAGTCCATCTGATGTTCAATCCTCCTCAACCCCTGGTGACCCATGCTCGTTCCCAAACATGGGTCGCCGGCATAGTGCGAGGTAAGGCTTCTAGCGCCTCAGCCCTCAGTATCACAGGGCCAGCCGCATCTACACGTTTTAATATTTATGTAGAAACATTGATTGAGTAGTAAATGGTGTAGATATGCACCCGCCTAGAATTTTTGTAAAAGATATAGGTATACTTTTATATACAGATGATGCCATTCTGATAATCAGAACAAAAATGTCATAGTAAGGAATTAATTGCAGTAACAGATCAACTGGCAAGGTCTGACTTTGAACTAAATATACAAAGACTAAACTGATGGCTATGGGCAAAACCAGCAAAAAAAAAATAAAATAAAAAAGCAAAAATATGGGCAACAGGTAATTTTGAACATCGAAGAGATAAACTAATAAAAAATATATTGGTGTAGTCCTAGACAAAAGCAAAAAATTGGAAAAACAAATAAAACAGCTAAAACAGGTAGTTAATCTCACAGTAAAAGATATTTTAGGATTTAGCAAAGAGTATGGATCAGATTCTTTCACAGCAATGAGACAAACTTTTGGGGCCTGATATTCAAAACTTTGGCCTGGTGCAAAACCCATTTTGTGCAAGCACACCAGGATTTGCACGGGGGTCCCATTTTCAAAAGTCTGTTTTGTGTGGCTGCACTGGGATTGCACCAGGGCAATTGTTGGAGGGGTGCGCAAGGCAAAAATTATGCAAAGCAGGGGGTGGGGACCTGAATATCAGCATAGTCCAACATTCAGAGTATTTGCTCTGTGCAAGGGCACTTTGGGTGGTTCCTTTGCATGGAGAAAATACTGCCAACTGAAAGCAGGTCTTAATCCAGTGCAGTGCTAGCAGTTGCTGGAAGTAGTGCATTGGCACCTCCCAGCACCTTAACACAGTACTCCCTGGTGTCTAGCAGTGCCGCCCACCCTCCAATCCTGGTCCCGTTATATCAGTAAAATGACCTGGTGTCCAGTGGTCCCTCCTCCACCTGATCCCCATTCAAGTACCAGGAAGAGCAACCCTGTGACAACTGGGTCACTATTGCCCATGCAAGCCATAAGCACATAAGTTGTTCTTCCCCAAAAAGCACCATCTCTGAGCCACACGGTGTGCAGGTCCCCCTGCCATACCCCATGGGTGGATAGTGGCCCCCACCACCACCAGCACAGACTCCCACCCTGCAGTCGCTACCTTTCTGTCAGTGCCACAAGTAAAGGATGTCGAGTAGTATAGCCCACCACACACCTCCCATCTACCCAGAGTTTGTCATTAGCAGGGAGCTTGTCTTATTTATAGGACAAGGTGCATCACCCATGCCTTATAAATAAGAAGCATTCCATGCTAATAGAGATGCTAGAACCGGCGGGAGGGTGGTGGGCTGTGCCACTGATGTCCTTTACCCATGGCACTGATGGACAGGTAAGGGGAGCAGGGGTGGAGTTGGTGCTGTGGGGTAGAGCCACCATACTGCTATGGGGTATGGATGGGGGGGACCTGTACACTGTGTGGCTTGGGAACAGGGCTTTGTTGTGGCGGGTGGGGGGGGGAAATTACTTCTGTGCTTATGGCTTGCATGGGCTGTGGCAACCTGGCTGTCACAGGGTGGTTGTCCCAGTACTGGGATGGGGATTGGATGGGGAGAGGAACCGCTGGACATCAGGGACTTTTTGCTGATATAACAGTACTGGGATGGGAGGACAGAGGACACAGCTAGATACCAGGGACATTTTACTGATATGACTGGACTAGGATTGGAGGGCATGGGGCACCACTAGACACCAGGGACATTTTACTGATATAATTGAACTGGGTTAAGAGGGTGGGGGGACACTGCTAGCACCAGTGACAGCTCACAGGATAAGCAATGTTCAGTACTAAAGGCCTCCAACCCCATGCAAATGAGCCCACAATGGGCATTCAAAAATTGTCTCCTAGAACCTTGCATGCCCAATGGGCTCATTTTTATGGGGGCTTTTGAATATTGCAAATTTTGCTCCCATGGTAGCCATTGCTGGGGCCCTATTTTGGTGGCATGGGGGGGGGGGCTAAGTGGCTTAGCCCTGGGCAAAACAGGACCTATATTCAGATGAATGATGCCCTGTGCAGTTTGTCTGAATACAGCTTTTTTGCCCATCGGTGCTATTGCAAGGCAGAGTGTAAATGTTTGCACTCTGTTTTGCACTTTTTTGAATATCCTGCCCCAGGTGCCAAAGTCAATATACAGATACTGTATGGCTTGGTGGTTTGGGCAAATGATATTAATGTTAAGGACTTATAATCAATGCAAAACCATTACATATGGTATCTATTAGGTCTCACAAGAGATACTTCTACCTTTGCTTTGATTGTGGAAGTGGAAATGCCGTTTCTTGAAGTTAGAGCAACAAAAGTATTAACTCATTGGAAACAAATCATGGAAATGAACGAAAAGGATCCCAACATGTGATGGTTGGGGTTCTCAAAAGACACAAAAATGAACAGTTGGTTTAACAGTCTGAACAATAAGCTAAAATGAAATGGTGTGGACTGTATGTGATTCCCCACTTACATTAGCCAATATAAATAATTATATGGCATAGGGCAAAGGAATAATTATATCAAATGTCTATTTCTCTGATTTAAGCAAACTAGCCGATTTGTCAAATTTAAAATCATATGTTACTATTAAATCTACTTGGGAGCCTAATATATACCTGTCATTTTGTGAAAAGTTTCCACAGAAGGACCTTAGTTGGTCATGCCTAGTTACACCTAGGTCTTGTCAATAATAAAATCATAATCAGGGATTTGTACTTTGTCATATACAATAGATTATTGCTTTTGTAATGACAATGTACAGTATGACTACCTGTCTCACACTTAATTTTAAGATGTCCACTTTTCGCCAAACAAAGACATCTTTTGCTAGCGCTACTACTGGCAAATAAGTACGTGGAAGATGGCAGTACAACATCTGTTAAACTTGTTTACAGTTAAAGTGCAAGAACACTATTTGCACAAGCATGTTTTGTTCATAAATTATTTTTAAAGTTAGAATACGAACATATGAAATTTGCCAGCAGATAAAGGCCTAGAGGTCTATCAAGTCTGCTCAAATGTGCAGCTAGCACCCCTTATTCTGCAGCTGCCCCTCCCTTCCACCCTTCCCCTTCATTAACCCTCCCCCTTGTCCTGTCCCATCCTCGTTTGAAGCAGTCCACTGTTCTACTGCATACCACTTCAGCAGGTAACGCATTCAACCCAGCCACCACCCTCTCTGTAAAAAAGTGTCTCCTCATCTCCCTCCTGAACCTTCCTTGCTCCAGTCTCATATCATGGCCCCTGGTGGCCCCCCCCTCCCTTACTTTGGACAGCCCCTCTGTACCCATCTTGTTTATTCCTTTCATGTATTTAAAGGTTTCAATCATGTCACCCCTTTCTCTCCTCTCCTCCAGTGAGTACATGTTCAACTCCTTCAACCTCCTCTAGTATGATAAGTCCCCCAGCCGCTTAATCATCTTCGTCGCTCTGCACTGCACCCTCTCCAGTAACTTAATGTCCCTCTTCCGATACGGACACCAGTACTGCACGCAGTACTCCAGGTGTGGTCTAACTAATGACCTATACAGTGGCAGAATCACCTCCTCCCTCCTCGAGGATATACACCTTGCAATACAACCCAGCATTTTGTTGGCCTTTGCAGCTGCCTTCCTACATTGTGCCGATTTGTTCATTGACCCTGTAATGAGCACACCCAGATCCTTCTCCTCCTCTGTCTGGGCTAGCTGCTCTCCCCCTAGCTGGTAACTTCTCCTTGGGTTCTTCATCCCAAAATGCAGCACCTTGCACTTTTTGGCATTAAAGCCCAGTTGCCAGGTGTCTGACCAGGTTTCAAGCTTTGCCAGATCAAATGTATATGTAGAATGTATATGTCTAGCTGGAGGTAGTCTTAAGACTTTGTAAAAAATATATTTTTGCTTTTATTACATATGATAAAGTTTGTTTTAAATACTTTTTTTATTTTAAAAAATATCTTATCATTAACCTCATATAGTTTCAAAATCTTTAATAACCCCAACCTCCCCCAAAAGGAATGCATCTAAAAAATATTAACAAAAATTGAAAGACAAATAAGCTTACAGCATTCCATTTACCTTCCCAATATTATATGATACATGATTATAGAATTTTGCTTTTTGTTGGTTTTTAATATATGCAATTTTTGTAAGTTTTTTTTTATATTGATTCAAATGAAGTATCAGTTAAGACAACTACTTCCTACAGGCATCCAGACTTGTTGTAGTCAATGGACTACCTGAGGTGAGATCACGACACCAAGGTGGTTACACATCTCGTAGTCGTCATGGTCATGATGTTGCTGTTCTGTGACAGTGTGTTGAGTGACATGACGGGTCTTATTTAATTGACAATGACTGTGAGTGAGCTGCACATCACACCTGATCACATCGAGCTTGGTGGCGATGACACTGTAAAAGTTGCATTAATGTCTTCAGGAGGCCATCAGGTGGTGTGTGTGTGTGTGTGTGTCCTAGTCCCTGCACTGCTGATAGTGTTGAACCAGACCGTGGTGCTGCTAGTGCTAGTGGAAGTCTGGGGAGACTTGCTAACAGGTGGTGTAGGAGTGGGAAGGCAGTTTATGTGCTTGCTGGGCAAGGGATATCAATGTATAACAGTGGTTGATCCTTGGCAAGCTGAGTTTCTGAAGGTTAAGAATTCAATATTGTCAGGATCTAAGCGGTTCCTTGTCGTGAAGCGATTGCAAAGAGCAATCACTATTATGGTGAGTGTATATCGTCCGAAAAGCACATCAGTGATATACACATAAAGGCAACCCAACATCCGGATTGTAAAAAATTGTTTTTTTGCAGGGGGCTGCATCCCCCCCTTGCCCCCTAGCGAAGGTTACACTCACACACAGCCCCTAAATTACAGTAAGATTATCAACTCTGGGGGGGGTTCGTGTCGGGAGGGCGCAAAAATCTGGATATTGCAAAAAAGTAAGTGCCGCAGATTGTAGCTGTGGCAAAATGTAAGTGCTCGCCAGTCTCAAACCCCATACCTGCAGAGCCCTAGCTAGCCACCCACACCACATGGCTAGCTCGGCAACAGCAGGTATGGTAATTCACCCAAACCCCTTCCCTGTCCCTCCCATTTCCCCTCACTATTCCTCGCCTCCATTTGCCCTTCCCCACAGTCGTGTTCCCATCCAGGGTATATTGTGCACAGCAGCCCCAAATAACAGCACCCAAAATGAGTCGCTCTTTTTGGTTTGCTGTTATTATGTGATACCGATCTAGCCTGCAGTGACTGGATGAGGAAATATCACCAGCTGTGCTGAAACATTCTGAATTGACCTGTGCTGGTGGCCATCCAATTAAATTCAAAGCCAGTTTAGCCAGTGTTGGCCTAAAGAATTTCCTGTTATAAAGAATTTGAGAACATCACTACTTTGGCTAGATAATGTCTCTGCTACAGTAGATAAGCCTTCATCACATACTCTGATGAAATGCCTGTGTCTTCCTTCAAAATGTCTGTGTAGCTCTAGCAGTTAAGTGTCTAAATGCTCCCAAATGTCCTTTGATGTCTCCAGCTCCTCACTATCTAGGTTATCTTTTATGCTGTCATGCTGATGCCTGGCACTGGAAGCATGCTACGTCAACTGAGGAGGAGGAGGAGCAGTACAAGCAGAAGGGGCTCAATTCTTGGTTGTTTGTTCATGTTGTCTGTGCTGCCCTATTTGAAACACACACAACATTTTCTGCTTGATATAGTCACATCCAGGGGAAATGAACATGTCATATCAGAATACCTGTCTGCCTGGCTCCCTGACCTCAGCACTTTTCCCCACCCTTTTCTCCCCTATCCTAGCCCACAATCCCCGCTCCTCCCTCACCCTCTCTCCTCTTCTTTCCCCTTGACTAAGCCTCCTGGGTGGATCCATTCTTTCTCACTGCTTTAGTTTTCACTCCAGCTCACCCCCTGACAATGGCCTCTTATGGTTGCTTCTCCTCCTTTTAGCACTAGCCCACCTTTGTCCCTGACAGTCTCCTAATTTCTATATTTGGCACAATACTTTTTATTGGTGTCCAGGGTACCCTTCCACTTTCCTGGTGTTTGGTATTAGTCATTCCCTTGGACTAGTTGTGTATCATGCATTAGCCTGATTATTCAATTTTTCTTGCTTATTCTGCCTGTTATATAATGTTACTGTCTTGTTTGTTGTTCTTTCACTGATGTGGAACCTTTGTAAAGAGCTTGTAGCTCAAAGGTTTAATCCTAGTTGCTAAATAAATAAAAATATCTGGCATCCAGTAGTGTTGCCATGTGTGTGCTGGATCTAGTGCTTTAAAACTGTCTGCAGTTTGTGTCAAAAACATCTCTGCCACTTCCTTAATGAGTATTGCATCCTGATGGTGCTGCCTTTGAGATGACTGGGATGAACTAGTGTGTCACTGTGCCACTTCCTCCACCAACATCATTGTCATCATCACTGTCATTCTCACCACCACAACTAGTGATGCTACCTTGGCAACCACCGCCATTAGCCTTGCTTGGCTCTACAATGCCAGTTCAACAACCCTTTTGTCGACCGGCATCTCGCCGACAGGAATCATGTCGACCGCAATTTGCAGTTTACATGATTCTTGTGTGTCTCCCAGTCAGTTTATTTTATCGGGGAGATTCACCCCCCAAACTCCCCATGCAGGGGGCTCTGCTCCCACCCCCCCATCTTTAGGATTATCAACTCCAGTTGGAGTTGATTTGGGGCAGGGGTGCAGGACCAGGAGACAGTGTGCCCCTGTCTCGGGCACACCAACACAGTCAGCGACCTGTCGGCAAAGTGTCGATTTTGCAGACAGGGTTCTAGTTCGCTGTGTTGATGTCACTGTGTGTGGGGCATACCACCTGGCTTTGTTGGATTGTTATACAAGATGTCAAATAATGATGAGTGTGTCACTCAAGTAGACTCGCCAAGGGTAGAATTATGCTAAGGTTTGCTGCTTTAGCACTGGTATCTTTGGTGGCTTGTTCATAAGGTCTCAGAATTAGCATAAGCTTTTGCAGCACACACCAATGCACCTGGGACAGACATCCCCCACAGGATACAAAATCAAATTCCATAGCCATAGCAGGGAGGCAGTACAGTGCAGTGGTTTAAGGCTGTGAGCTGAAAATTTGGTGACATTCAGCAGACCAGACCTGGGTTTGAATCCCACAGCTTCCACTTGTGTACTGTGTGACCCTGAGCAAGTCACTTAACTTTCCTGTGCTCCCAGGTCCCTCCTGTAAAAGCTTTCAGCTTAGTGTGCTACTCCTGGTTAAACAACTAAAATAAATAAAAATAGCCCAGAATACAGTTTTCTGTTCCACCAGTCCCTCCACCATATAAAATACATAGTTCTGCCCTGTTGTTATGTCTTTAATTAAGAAATGCTGCAGAACAACGCACATCTTCTGGTAGTGGCAGCGGAGGTCAGTGCATTTGGGGTAACAGCAGAAATATACAGTGATGTTTTCTATAGTGTCAAGTATCTCTTTTAGCTGTGTATGTTTGTTAAGCACGCAACTCACCAACACATTCAGTGCATGTGTCAAATACATTGCATGGCAGAAATCATTTATGGCCTTGAGCATGTTACTTTATCTGTCTATAACAAAGATTCCCACCTAAAGACCATGTGACTATAATTCAGATGTCCTTCAGTGATTGGATGAACCACAGAATGTTTCCTGTACTGTGCTCGATCTCCATGACGATGCATTAAGCAAGGCATTTCCCCTATTGGTGTGCCTCTGCAAGGCTATCTGCTTCAATATAACTCCTTCAGGGTTGATGGTGGTACACCCAATAGGCAGCAAGATTTAGGAAGCTTTGATTTGCTACTAAGTACCCGCACTGTTTGCACTTACCACCAGGGCTGGTTCCTCTGGCTCGACCCTGGGAACCCTGTAAAACAAGGTTAAGCACAGCAAATAGCAACAGCGCAGTACTTTGAGCACAAACTGGAACCACAGTCAGATTACATGCAGAAAAAGTTAGATCTGATTTACTCAGGGGACTTGAACAAGGGAGGGGCAAAAATCAGGTTAATTAGCTTAAAGGTTATATCAGTCAGGCAGTTATGTATGTGCTTTGAGTCCCCCCACAGACCACCTCTGGGTACCCAGGTAGAGAAGAGATGGTCTAGCCAGGACAGTTGCCGGGGTTGCAGCTGGTTGAGGCCCTAGTGGAAAACACAACATGCACAGTACACAATATTTGTAAGCAGACCCGAGGTCTCAGTTCATAAACTAAACAACAAGACAATCAGATGACACACTCAGATTAAGCTGGTGTTGTGGAGGAGCTACCCTGGTATTTACTCACAATACCCAAGACTGGACACAGGCTGGGCCAATCGAGACTGCAGGTGGTTGATCTGGAATGCCAGGAAAGCAGAGCCCCATAAGTCGCAGAGAGGCGTCATTCCTGTTCAAGTGTGGAGCAGGGGTCTGACCCCCAGGCAGGTCTCTCGTCAATGGATTCTCTGTGCAGTGGGTAGTCTGGCTGGACCAGTCTGGCAAAGCCCAGACCACATGGAGACAAGTTCAGAAGCAGTCCGTTTTGGGCTGGATATAGCTTCAGCAAGCAGAACACAGTTCACAGTGGGGAAACTAACTCACAACCCACTAGCAGCTCATAGCAGCATGTTTACGTGCAATAGAATTCTACTGTACCTGGCAGCGCTCCCTGGGCAGAATTACAAAGTCTCTGCACACTGGGAGCTTAGGGTAGCTGGAACTCCTGACAGGCCGATTGCATTCAGCAAGAATATTCGGTCTTCTTCAGGTTGAGCCTGGCCCACTTCAGTAGCTTATTTTAGTCACACAAACTTGGATTTAGTCAAAATAATTCTCTTCTCTCCCTCTCAGAAGCAACACACTGGCATGCGGGCCAAAAACTTTGCCTTTTCAGAGTTCTCCCATGCGATTCCACTCAGGATTGCTGCTCAGAAACACTTCAGCTCCTTCTTGCTCAGCTTCCAGCTTAGTTCTAACTGAAAACTGCAAGCAGCCTGGGACTTCCCCGAGACCCAAAAGATTTGGTTGGCTGATTTGGCTATCAGTCAAAGCAAGAGCTCCCCCTTCAGTTGCAAAAAAGGTGCAAAAAAGCTCCAAACTAAAGTTCCTACAGATTTTGAATTCAGACAGCTCCTGTAGTCCGGCTAAATTTAAGTCCCACCAGTACTGTTTGGTCCAATTTGCAGTCCAGGACCAAGATAGTGGAGACAAACAAAACAGTCCTTGCTACAAAGAAAGCAGGTTAGACAAACTACATTATCATTATCACTAAATGATTTTCAGTAAATAGTTACATCTTTCAACAGAGCTCCCTCTCAGATTACTTAAACTGCAATTAGGCAGCTCTTAAAGAGACAGGCACAGAGGCTATACAAGCTCTGGTAATCACATTTAAACTGCTAAAAACAGGACACCAGCCTGGCAGTGAGCATTTAGGTAAGCTCAAGGAAGACTTCTTGGGAACCCCATTTGTAGGGGGGGGTTACACCCTTCCCTGCCTGGGAAAACTTGTAGTCTGCGTCAAGTCTGTACCATCAAATCATTGAAAATGCAACATATACAATATATTTATACCATCAGCATGCTATACAAGTACTAACTGATTCATCAATTGGCATAACATCACTTTACTACACATTTCAATGTTCTCACTATATAATTTCCATTCTGACAATACATTATGCATATTTCCACTCAGGTAAATTGAACATTACTATACAGAATCATGTAATAACTTCCTGTACTCTAAACAATGCAAGAGGGCCTTTCACTATCAGCTAACTTGGGGCTAGATGTGCAGGGGCACCATGGTGAGAGGGCAGGACAAGTAACCTGGAATGGGCTGTCAATCTCAATTTGGGCAGTGAGCTCTGAGAGACATAAACACCTCTGTGGACTACATTGAGAGGCAAATCCACTGGCCTTCCATGGGAATCGTAACTGAAGTGCACCACTGACTTGACAGCTCGGCCAGTCTTTCTGGGGTGAACCACCAGAGTCTCCGTACTTTCAGCAATGGTCTTGGAGCTTTCATCACTTATGAGGGGTGCCTCTACATGAAGAGAATGTCTAAGCTGGAAGCACTGTCATTCCTTGCTCTGTAGTCTCTGTTTCTACAACACTTGGCTCATTTTGAAGACACTCTGGCACTGAAGAATGCTTTTCAGCACTCTCATAGTGTTTCTCAAGTTATGGCATGTTACCAGAAAGACTCATACCATCAGCCTCTCCTTCAGGCAAATCCTACAGTTCCACAATACACAAGACTCAGCACCCTCAGGCGTGATACTTTGCACTTCACCTTCAGGGAGCATTGGCTCAAGGATGATGCCAGGCGTTAGGCAGTCCAAGCCCAGCTTCATCCCATAATTCAACATAGGATTTCCATGAAACAACTGCTCAGTTCATATGAGGGTAATAGGCATTATCACACTCACTGTCATCCGAGTTAGACTGGCAGTCACTATCATTCGGGCTTGCTGTGGGGAAAGTCTTAAATCGGCAACCACGAGGCAGGCTGACTCTGTTTCTTTCTTGCAGCAGCATGTGCCACTGGTCAAGGGGAATCAATCTCGGTGGGTTCAGCCTCAATTATAACTTGACCAATAGGAAGCTTTGGAGTTATTCTCTGGGCGCACTTTGTACATTGGCAAATCATTCAGCTTTCCGACTATGACATGGGGAAGATGGTGCCATCGATCAGCAATTTTGTGTTTACCATGCAATCCTAAATTTTGCAACAACACACTGTCTCCAGGCCTAAGCTCTTGAGCCTTTACTTTTCTATCATGTCTCTCTTTGTTGGCTGGATTTCTTTTTGGTGGCCATTGCCTGGGCCAGTTGATAGAGCATGGTTCAATTGAGCTTTAAGTTTTTGTACATATTGCAGGTAATGTTCGGCTCCGGATCCCATCAGGAGAAACCCAAAACAGACATCAACAGGCAGATGGGCCTCTCTCGAACATGAGGTGGTAGGAGAAACCCGGTAACATCATTCTTTGTGCAGTTGTATGTGTGTACCAAGGTGCTAATCTGCTGGCTCCATTTATGCTTATCTTTTGGGTGGAGGGTGCCTAGCATGTCTAGTAGGGTGCAGTTAAAGCATTCAGGTTGAGGATCCCCCTGCTGGTGATAAGGGGTGGTTCTTGACTTTTGCTCCCCCCATAGAGAGAGCATTTCTTTGATTAGCTGACTCTCAAAGTCCCGGCCCTGATCAGAGTGAATTCGCTGGGGGCACCATAGTGGACGAAGAAATTTTCCACTAGCACCTTGGCTATGGTAGATGCTTTTTGATCTTTGGTGGGAAAAGCTTGTGCATACTGTGTGAAATGGTCTCTAACCAGTAACACATTGCCAATAGTTCAGTGATCAGGCTCTAAGCTCAGAAGTCTATGCAGAGTAGTTCTATTGGGTGCTGGTAGTAATGTTGACAAGGGGCAGCCCTCTGAGCAGGACTTTTCTCTGCAGGCAGCGACTACAGTTCTTACATGGTGCTCAACATAAGCCCCATCTTGGGCCAGTAGAATCGAGATCATACTAGGTCAAGGGTCCGTCGATACCAATGTGGCCCATATGACTGTGGAGGGACCTCAGTACCAAATCTTTGAAGGCTATGGGCAGGACCAATTGTTGCTTGCCTGTTTGGCCACCCTGATCTACAGTCTCTCTATAGAACAACTGATTAAGCAGCTTCAACCTGGAGCTTTCTTTAAACAATAAAGCAGTTCTCAGATCAGAGGAATGCAACTTGGACTCATCGTTTCCTGCATGAAGGGTGTCAAAACCGGCTGAATCATAGGATCTCGAGATTGAGCCCACTGAATGCTGTCATTGTCAAACTGAGGTAGTGCACTAATATCTAGAGCAGAGAAGTGGCAATCACTAGCTGATATGCAGTGTCAGAGGGGTCAAGCAATCTACTAAGCAGTCCGCTGTATCCATGAGACATCTGTTCATTTCTATCAAACTTTTGGCACAATGCTTGGATGTCAGGTTCAGACACATGACCAAGTAGCTCTTGAAATGGGCCTCTGAGATAGGGCATTAGCATCAATATGATTCAGGCCTGCTCTGTATTCAACAGCATAATCATATGTAGACAAGGCAGAAAGCCACGGTGCCCTATTGCATCTAACTTAGCTGAAGTCTGTACAAAGGTCAGCGGGTTATTGTCAGTCCTCACCAATATTTTTGCCCCATAGGGTAATCATGAAACTGGTCGACAATGGCCCATTTTAATGCAAGAGAACTCCAACTTGTGCACAGGGTAATTTCGCTCTGATGGAGTCAAGCTCCCTACTGGCAAATGCCACTGGTCTCAAACCATCCTCATGGTCTTGATACAGTACAGCTCCTAGACCCTTCAGACTGGTGTCAGTATGCAGCACATAGGGTTTGGTGTGATCAGCATAAGTGAGGATGGGGCATGGGTGAGCTGGTATATGACTTTGTGAAAGCTGCTTCACAGTCAGGCATCCAGCGGGACCCAAAAAGTTCACCTGGGCAGAAATATGCTTTGTCTGGTTCTTTGATGGACCCTTTTTTGTATTTCCGATTCGTAGGCGGGTAACCCTGGATAAGATTCAAGAGTGGCCGAATCACTTTGGAATAGTCTTTTATGAGCCAGCGGTAGTAGCCACAGAATCTCAGGAAATGTTGTAGTTCTTTCAAATTGTGGGGCTGGGGCCAAGTAGTCAAGGCTTCAGCTTTATATGGATCAGTCTCTATCCCTCTGTAGACACTATGTGTCCCACATACTTCATGAGGTTTGGAAAAACAGCACTTGTTGATGGACAGCTTGAGGCTGAAATCTTCCAGTCAGTCTAGTACTTTGAACAGTTGATGCTCATGTTCCTGTAGGGAGCTCCCAAACACAATGACATCGTCCAAGTACACCAGGCATTCTAGCAAATTAATGTCTCCACGCTCATTCCATCAGTCGCAGGAAGGTGGCTGGGCGCCTGATATCCCTGTGGTATTCTCAGGAATTCCATAGAACCCCAAAGGACAGATGAAGGCTGTCTTCTCATGGTCCTCCGGGCCATGGAATCTAATGTATCCACTGTGAAGATCCAACACGAGAACCATTTGCTCCCATTCAAACAATCCAGAGCATCTTGTATATGGGGCATGGTGTATTGATTGAGGATGGTCCACCGTTTCAGAGTTCGATAATCAACACACATTCTCACAGATCTGTTCTTCTTATGCACAACCACAATGGAGAAGCATATGGGCTCCTGGATTCTTGTATCACACCAGCCACGAGCATTTCCTGCAAGTGTCTTCTCACATCATCTATGTCTGCAGGGTTAGGCATCGAGACCTCTCTCGAAATGGCCGTTCATCATGCAGGTGTTTGTGATACTCCGCACCCTGGACATCCCACGTCCCATTCCTTCAATGAAAACACTTGATCTCTCTGGTCAAGTTTCTTGGTAGTAATTCTAGTCTTCCATTCAGCTGGCAATGGGGAGTCACCAAAATCAAACAAGTCAGGAGTCACTCTATCAGTCTTGCTAGGGTACTTGTTGCTGGGCAACACTGCAGTGTCTCCACAGTGTACCATAGCTAGGGTGTATCCTCTGTTGACCTGGATCTCCCGATCTGACACATTAGGTACCTGGACCGTCACTCGTCGTGCATAGGCATGAGCATGAGCTGGCAAGATGCTGGGCTTAACCAATAATCCTTCTGGCAATTTTCCATCGCCTGGTGCGTCCAACATCAGTATTTTGTTCTTGACATCTTTCTGGAGGTAGACCTCCCCTTGAACTGTACACTGGGCATTGAGGGGCCAGTACCATTGAATCGGGATCCTTCCTCACACGACCCTACGGTTCATCCTGGTCCACTCCTTGGGGTTCTGTTGCAAATCATGAGCCCTCTTGATCAGAGCAGGAATTCTTAGGTCCCTCCCAGTCCGTTGCCCTTATTTCTTGTGACAGAGTTGTGAAAGTCTCCCAAACATATGGACATTGGTCCCAATTAACAGGAACCCCATTATACAGTCCAGTAGGGGACACACAAGGCCACTGTCTCGACTTGCTCCTCTACAACAGTTACAGCTGCAGGAAATGACAGCCTGAGGCGGGCATATCCTAAGTAGGATAAAACTTGTCACTCAGCCCCACACATTTAGGTCTCCAGGGATTGTAAGGGCAGAGCAGATAAGTGTTTGTCATTCAATCCTTAAATACAATGGTCACTTAGGCCCACTGTCCAGCACAGCCGAGTAGAATACCATTCACAGCCACGTAGTCTCCATTGAAGGGCCCACTGTTTGGACCAGTCTGGAGGGACAGCAGCAGGGGCCTGGAGAGATGATTAGCCACATAGGGATTTGACTACTACTTCAGAACCCTCGCTGTGGTCATTTTGGGTACTCATGACTGCTGATTCATTCTCCAAAGCTCTCCTTGAAGCCTGTATACAACTTTAACTAGATCTTTTGTGGACTGGAATTCTCTCTTCATGTGCCCATCCTTCCCACAATTATGGCAAAATATATTTTCTGGGATTTGGGGTGTCTGAGGCATCACACTGGGAGCTGGGGTGGTGGTACTACCAACTGAAAACCTTGGTGCCATCTTTCTCTGCTGTGTGGTGAACATTTGGAGACATCTCATCAATTCTCTTACTTCCATAGTCAAGGCATCGAGTTTCGAGCTGCTGTCAGCAGGACATGCCTGGGTGGACACCCCAACCCCCATAGCAGATGAAGTTGTATAAGGGTCGGTTTCTGTACTTGCAGGAGTGGTCTTCATAAAGAGACTATTTTTTTGTTTCCCTGAACTCCCTCAGTAGTTCATCCCATTGCGGCACACCCTCATTGGTCCCTACTTTGGAATGGCCTTCCGATGCCGTGATCATGTGGGCTGCACTCACCCTAGAATTACAATCCCCCTCTTCATCTTCAACCTCCCGGAGTTCTTTTATCAAGTCACAATAGTCCGGTGGGTTACTCCTTCTATCTAGGAACCTTAATTGGAAGAAGCTGCAATTTAGAATGTTTGAATATGTTGCAGTATCACTCCAACCTCAAATGGTTTAAGTCACCGGCAGCTACCCCACCTTTTTGGTAAGCCTTTTGCAGCGCTCTTTCCAGACGAGTAACATATGCAGATAAACTTTCCCCTAGCCATTGTTTTGTACCTTGAAATTTCCACATCAAATTCTCCCTTGACTCAATGCTCCCAAAATTGCCTTCAAGTGTAGATAGGTACTTCTGGTCAGATGCATCAGGGTTTGTGGACCTCAGAAATTTAATGGCCTCTAGGGCGGGGCCCCTCAAACTTTCTATGATCATTTTCTGTTTCTCAGCCTCTGCACACTGCCATTCAGGTACCAAAGGGGCAACACAATCTATCCAGGTCTTCCAATCATCCCCACAAAGAGTGGAGGAATGCAGGAGAAGATTCTCAACCTTGATGAAGTCGTGACTAATGGCACATACACACATAGGAGCCAGCATTGGCACAGGTACAGAAGGAGGGCAATAATGGGTGCTGGAGCGGGAGGGGGTGTTTGGGAGTAACACCCCCAGGTGGCAGGAATAGTTTCTTTAAG
Source organism: Neoceratodus forsteri (assembly GCA_016271365.2). Lineage (NCBI taxonomy): Eukaryota > Metazoa > Chordata > Ceratodontiformes > Ceratodontidae > Neoceratodus > Neoceratodus forsteri. The sequence goes on from CM028133.1 coordinate 963,422,338, forward strand.
TTCTCCACATTTTTTCCTTCCTCCAGCAACAACTTAGCAAATTTCTCCTCAAAAGTCTCAGATAGTTGGGGGGGCTCATTCTCCCCGGGGTCTTTACTGTCTTTAGTTATCACTCTCCAGGCAGTGAGGGCTCCTTCGGGGGTGATAGTCTGTGGCACTTTAGAACTGTCTACTGGGTTCTTACACTCTACTAACGCCATGAAACTTTGTGTGAGCAGATTAGCCTGTCAGACCCACCACCACAGGATTTTATAAACATTCAACCTTGGAAAATACTCCCTCTACAGTGTCCTTACTACTGGTACCAGGAATATCCAGGATAAGGATAGCATTTTGGGGTTGATCTCCTACCCAGTACACCACCCCACCAACTGGTGTACAGCCACTTCTGTTGGGGTAGCCATTTAAGTTTGACAATAATTCATAGTTTCAGCCACTAGAAGACACAAAATCCCAGTAGTGAGCCTCCAAGATGTAACCCCTAGGTGGCGCTATCCCAAGGACCACTTTTCCTGCCTGCTTGGCTAGTAGCAGGTTAAGGGGCCTGAGTTATGAAAAGGGTGCCTCCACCCAGAGGTCAGGGTTGGTAGTGGTCAAGCTAACCTGGGCACAGCCCTCTGGGACACTGTAACCCCCCCTGTTTCCCCTCTAGTGGCCTGAACACTGTACAATAATCACTTTGACAATACCCCTGGTACACCATAAAAGTACCCACACTGTTTGCACTTACCACCAGGGCTGGTTACACTGGCTTGACCCTGGGGACCCCTGTAAAACAAGATTAAGCACAGCAAATAGCAACAGTACAGTACTTTGAGCACAAACTGGAACCACAGTCAGATTACATGCAGAAAGAGTTAGATCTGACTTATTCAGGAGACTTGAGCGAGGAGGGGCAAAATCAGGTTAAGTAGCTTAAGGTTATATCAATCAAGCAATTTTATGCATGCGCTTTGAGTCCCCCACACACAGTCCTCTGGGTACCCAGGTAGAGAAGAGATGAGCTAGCCAGGGCAGTTTCCCGGGGTTGCAGCTGGTTGGGGTCCTGTGATGGAAAACACAATGTGCACAGTACACATATTTGTAATCTGGAGCCAGAGGGGCTCAGTTCGTGAAGGAAACAAAACACCAAGACAATCAGATGACACACTCAGATTAAGCTGTTTTTGAAGGGAGCTACCCTGGTATTTACTCACAATACCCAAGACTGGACACAGGCTGGACGAAAATCGAGAGTGCAGGTGGTTGATCTGGAATGCCAAGAGAAGCAGGGCCCACACAAGTCACAGAGGCATCATTCTGTTCAAGAGAGCAGGGGCTGATCCCCAGGCAGGTCTCTCGATGATAGCTTCTCTGTGCAGTGGGTAGTCTAGCTGGGCCAGTCCTGCAAAGCCCAGACCACATGGAGATAAGTTCAGAAGCAGTCCATTTTGTGCTGGATACAGCTTCCAGCAAGCAGAACACAGTTCACACGGTGGGGAACTAACTCACAGCCCACTAGCAGCTCATAGCACATTTACATGTACGGGAATTCTACTGTACCAGGCAAAGTGCTCCCCAGGCAGAATCGCAAAGTCTCTGCACACACTGGGAGCTTAAGGGTAGCAGAAACTCCTGACAGGCTGATCACATTCAGCAAAAATATTCGGTCTTCTTCAGGTTGAGCCTGGCCCATTTCAGTAGCTTACTTTAGTCACACAAACTTGGATTTATTTCAAAATAATTCTCTTCTCTCCCTCTCAGGAGCAGCACACCAGCATGCAGGCCAAAAACTTAGCCTTTTCAGAGTTCTCCCATGCGAATCCACTCAGGATTGCTGCTCAGAAACACTTCAGCTCCTTCTTGGTCAGCTTCCAGCTTAGTTCTAACCGAAAACTGCAAGCAGCCTGGGACTTCCCCAAGATCCAAAAGATTTGGTTGGCTGATTTGGCTGTCAGTCAAAGCAAGAGCTCCCTCTTCAGTTGCAAAAAAGGTGCAAAAAAGCTCCAAACTAAAGTTCCTACAGATTTTGAATTCAGACAGCTCCTGTAGTCCGGCTACATTTTAGGTCCCACCAGTACTGTTTGGTCCAATTTGCAGTCCAGGACCAAGATAGTGGAGACAAACAAAACAGTCCTTGCTACAAGGAAAGCAGGTTAGACAAACTACATTATCATTATCACTCTAAATGACTTTCAGTAAATAGTTACATCTTTCAACAGAACTCCCTCTCAGATTACTTAAACTGCAATTAGACAGCTCTTAAAGAGACAGTACAGAGAGGCTATACAAGCTCTAGTAATGACATTTAAACTGCTAAAACGCAGGACACCAGCCTGGCAGTGACCATTTAGGCAAGCTCAAGGAAGACTTCTTGGAAATCCTCATTTATGGGGGGGGGTTACACAAGCATTTGTCAATGCTGAATGTTGGCTTGGTGGCATTAGCAGTGCAGTAGTTAGAAATGCAAAATATGAATGGCAGTGAGGTATTGAAGTAACACCAACACCCCATGAGACTGAAAGGCGTTGGGAGTGTGGCTTTCGGTCAGCCTTAATGCTGTCACCATTCCACCTCACCCAACCCTGCAGAGAGCTACAGGTGTGGGGGTGTGCATTGGGGTCTTTGGCCTTTATGCTCACTCCATTACATAAGGAAATAAGTTGAGATGGGTGTAATATAGGAGAATGGGGTGAATGTTTGGGTGATGGAACCTAAAGCACACCTCACTGCCTGTCAGTGGCTGTAGGGTGGGGGGTGGAGGTAAAATTCTATGAATTCTGTGAACATTATGGACGACGAACCCAAATTACATCCCTGATGCCTGTCAGTCTCTACTGGGTGGGTGTATGGTTGGAAAACTTAATGCCCTGGGTGTTTGTTAGTATTTTCACTCCAAATTTTCAACAGTGGCTTTTTGGGACCCCACCTCATGAACAATGGCACTATAATTTCATTACTCAATCATGAAAGGTGATTTTGCACTAGCAACTGCGCCATTGGGAGCCACAGGTGCGGAAACACATTTCTGGCAGGATGTGAAAAATTACAGCTGTATTGTTCATGAGGAGGTGTAAAAAATGGCAATGTTGAAAATCTGGAGAGAAAATATGAAAAATTATCAAACTTATGAGCATGCATAGATACTGCGCAACACACGCCCATAATGCATTCATTTTTGGGATTTGTTTTACCAAATTTTCAACATGGGCATTTTGGGACCTCTCCTCATGAACGGTGGCACTGTGATTTTGTTACTCTCTCTCAAAAGTTGATTTCACACAGCAACAGCGCCCATTGTGCACCCCAGGTGCAAAAATACATTTCGGCAAAATGTGAAAAATGACAGCTGTACTGTTCATAAGGAGATGTGCAAAAATGGCAATGATAAAAATCTGGAGTGAAAATATTAAAAATTCTCAAAGTTACGAGTGTGCATGGAAACTGCGCAACACTTGCTTGTGACATAGTCATTTTTTTGAATTCTTTCATCAAATTTTCAACATAGGCATTTTGGGACCTCCACTCATGAACAGTGTCATTGTGATTTCTTAATCTGTCCTGAACATTGATTTCCCACAGCGATCAGCGCCATTGTGTGCCACATGTACGAAAACACATTTTGTGCAGGATGTGAAAAATGACAGCTGTACTGTTCATAAGGAGGTGTGAAAAAATGGCAATGTTGAAAATCTAGAGTGAAAATATTAAAAATTCTCGAAGTTATGAGCATGTGTGTAAACTGGGCAATGCACGCTCATAACACAGTCATTTTTTTTGAAATTTTTCTCCAAATTTGCAGCATAGGCTTTGGGAGTCCACCTCATGAATAGTGGCACTGTTTCGTTAATCAGTCCCAAAAGAGGATTCTGCACAGTGTCCGCAAAATCAAGTTTTGGGGCAGAATAACGAAATGACAGTGACTGATTTCATGAGGTGCGGTCCCATGAACCCCATGTTGAAAATTTAGAGCCAAAATTAAAAAAAAATGGCCGAGATATCCACCTAAATTGAAAACCCCCATTTATGTCATTATATAGCTTACCACCATTTCTTCAGTTTGCGGTTGGCTTTGAAAAGTGCAGACGTGTTCCCGTTCCACCGAAGATCGCAGTGCTGGACCTCTGGAGGTAAGTATGAGGTATGGGGTACACAGAGCGTGGGCGCGGGTTGGGGAAGGGGGTGCCTTGGACAACGAGGGACCGCCTTTTTGTTTTGCAGGGAAAAAAAACACTTGGGGGAAGGTTTTTGTTTTTACAGGTGACACTAAGACATTTCGGCACACTGGGGTGGGCTCCCAGTGTGCCACCTGTTTTTTTGGGGGGGAGGACTGTAGCTGATGGGGACTGGGCACCCCATTGGCAAATAAAGCATGTCTGTGTTGTGGGGGCTGATGCTGAGGGGGATTGGGCACCCCTATCATCAGACAAATAAAACTGGGGGAGGCATTATGCCGATAGGGATTGAGCACCTCCATTGGCAAACAAATTAAACTGGGAAGGGTGCATGCCAACGGGGGGATTGGGCACCCCCAAAGTCAGCTTTCTAGGGATTTCAAGAGGAGGATGGTGAGAGCCACCGCCATGTTTATTGAAATGTTTCACCAGGAATGGCACGTAATGGAGGCATGTCAGATCTGCCGCTGCAGTGACAAGCCTGTCTCTCATTTCAGTGGCAGATTTCTTTCAGGTTGGTGGCACTCTTTGAAACTGCTGTCATCGGCAGCATGCTCACTGGTTGGCAGCTGAGGGACACACTGACTAAAGCATCACCTGGATTCACCGCAACAATGACACACCTTTGAAAGTGCTAGTGCGGTGCTACTACCGCAAAATGTTGCTTGCGCATGCAAAACGGTAAATAGGAGTAACTACTAAAGTGAAACTGGGATAGTTGGTGAAAAGGGATAATACAGGAGTCATTTTCTTCAGTAGCTTTTGTAAGGTTTTAAAATTAGTTATAACCCTGTTGCCATATTGTCTGTAATAAGATTAACCCATGTATGTGTGTAAAAGCTTATGTTACAACTTGTCTCAACCCAGGGTTACTTAGTATCCAAATACAGGCCCACTCTTAAGTGCAGGACTCAATTCTCTTCTGCCACAGATAAAGCTGAAAGTGGGGACTATGAAAATAAACCCTTGATGGCTGGAAATCCCCTGGGGTGGGAAGGTGCACAAAGAAGCCATTCTGGGTAAGAACAAGAAAACCAGGCCAGAGCCATCTTCATTTTAATTTTCAGTTGGGGCCTGAAAATTCAGTTTGGATTTGTCAATATGTCCAAACAACCTTGCCTCCTAATGCAATAAGTGGCATAAGGTAAACAGACTACAAATAGGGAGAAGCCTTTAAGGTCAGCAATGGATATTACTTCTTATATGCAGCCTACTTGTGGCAGGTGGTATCTGCATGCCACTGTTGTGGATTGGTGAGTTTGTGGTGGTGTGACACAATCTGCATGAGTGCAACTATTGCATCCCAGCTCTAAGCTATAGTAATTACTGAGCTCAAGGCTTATCCCCCACAGTCTCTGTTTTACCTTCATGCCAATTACTGCCTTATCCCAGTACAGTCTCAGATTTGGTGCTAAAAGACATCTTTTCTTTTAATGAGATCTATCATTTGAAAGTGATAGAAAGTTGGGACAGCAGCCACCATCCAGACATTATTGATATGGTTCTGTAAAATAGTACCAGCTATAAAAGTAATTTTGAGCATGAGGAGCAGGATTCTCAAAGGACTAACTCTCGGCGCATCTCGGATGTCCCAGCGCAAATGAGATGTGTCGAGCACAAACTGTGGTATTTACAGAAGACACGCTGGGAGATGTTACTGGTGCATCCCCTCTGTGAATACCACAGTTGCGCCCAGCCCATGATGCACTAGAGCAACCCCCTGGTCAGGCTGGGTAGACAATGGGGCAGTGCATCTCCAATGTGATCCTCCGAAGCCACCTATCACAGCCATGGACATGCAAATGGGCCATTAGGCATACAAGGTGCAGTGGGGCCATTTGCATGTCATTATGCCCCATTTGCATCACCTAGCAGGGCTGCACCCAGCAGAATGCACCTGGCCCCCTGCACAGACTGTGCTCTGTATGGTGCACCCACAACCACCAGGACAATCAGTGACCACCACCCACTGTACCCACATCCCCGTTCACCTGCCGCACTCTGCTGCGATACTGTTGCACACAGAACCCCACCCACCTGCATCCTCGTTAAAGTGCCGTTTCCTGTGGCAAACTTGTATACTCTGAACCCCCCCTTCCTGCCTGCATCCACACTCTAAAGCCACCTTCTGCAGTGATATTATTGCATACTCTGAACCTCCATCCCCACCCGCATCCACGCTCACAAGTCGCCCTCTGTGGCAATATTATTGTATACTCTGAACCCCACTCCCCACCTGCATCCATACTCACAAACCATTTCCTGCAGCAAATAGTTCATAAAAGCAGAACCCACCCTCCCCACTGAAACCCAAATGCACCATTGGCATCAGTCCATAAGGCCTCCCACCGGTAGCCTGGCAGACCTCCCTCCCACCCACACAGGCACCCCATACCACCCCACCACCCCCAGCCTGGGAGAGTCTCACCATCGGCGACAGCACAACCCACCCTCATACCACCACGGCTGCCTGTCAACAGAGCTGTCAGAGAATGACAGCTACTGTACTACTGTAAGTTCATTGATTGACCGTGTCGACCAATGGGCTTGCAGTGTGTACTCTACACTGTCAAGCACAACTTTGTAAATGAGTCATTCACAGAGCTGTGTATGACAGTATACAGTACACACCGCAAGCCCATTGGTTGACACAGTCAACCAATGGACTTACAGTAGTACAGTAGCTGTCATTCTCAGACAGCTCTGTTGGTGGGCAGCCTTGGTGGTATGAGGGTGGAATGTGCTGCCTGCCAACAGTGGGACTCTGCTGGGATAGGGGGAGCAGGGTGGGGTTGGAGTGCCCGAGTGGAGTGGGGGGGAGCCTGCCAGGCTACTGGGGGGCTTATGGACTGATGCCAATGGAGTGTTTGGGTTGGAAACAATTTGCTGCAGGGAGTGGCTTGTGAGCATGGATGTGGGTGGGGAGGGGGTTCAGAGCATACAACAAGTTCACCGCTGGGAGCGGCACTTTAATGGGGATGTGGGTGGGGTGGGAGGTCTGTGCAACTGTATCACTGCAGACAGCGGAAGATGAACGGAAATGCAGGTGGGGGGGCACACTGGACTGCAAGGGTGGTCAGGCTGCCATGCTGCTCTCTTCAGTATGGCAGCCTGCCTGTGGGTGGCAGCCCACATAAGTCTACTCATTTTAGACTTATCTTTGGGAGGCACATCTGGACTTGCCTCGGGATGCGCCTCCAAGTAGGACTGTGAATGGGGCTGTGCACCATATGCATGGGCGCTCCCCCTTAACAATCCCTCCAGATACATAAGCAATAAGACACAACAGGGTGTGCATTAGACAGGCTGGGGGACGTAGTGAGGCACGAGGCCATAGGCCGAGTGTGTCCAGTCCCCTAGCCATGCATTAGAACTGTCTAATGCACATCCACAGAGTGATTTATTGCACTTATAAAATGGGTCTGTGTATTTTAAATGGGATTTCTAGTTTCAGCTGTGTATTAGACACATCTAATGCACGGTTAACAACCAATTAGATTGCTTGAAATCCTTTGCCCATTTTATAAGCTGCATATCATTATGGGTGGTATGCGGTGTGATGCTCTGCCATCTGCTTATGGTTATTGTATAATATTTGTATTATAAATCAATGATCTGTGTATGAAATTGTCTCACACAAGTTAGCAGTTTGGCTTTTAACCTTCAAGGTGTCAGTGAGGATGTAATTGAACTGACCAGGGAAAAACTTAATTAATGCTTTCCTTCCAGAGGGATAGTTTATGGCCCCTTATCAACTGTTGCTGCTTTGATGTTGGTTCCTTAATATGAATTTTATGACACTGGGAAAGGACATAATTTGGCTGATTTCCCTTGGCTTTCTCACACCTTAGTGACAGATTGCGGGTTTGTAAAACCTCAAAGAGAAATGTTTGATTAAAGACTGTCATATGTTGGAAATGGCTTTTTTTCTGATGATCACTTTAATTACAATACCTCCTTGTAGAAATTATGTTAGAATGAACTCTAAGGGAGGAGCTAGCTGACTCACCAAAAGGGGTGGGGAAAGATAGAGTTAAAATTAAACATTGTATCTGGGAAATGTGTGGTATATGAGTTCTAGACTCTGAGAGATAGTTCTGTGAACTTAAAGCATAGAAAGGTAACACTTAGAGCAGAATTAAGTGTTTATGGTAGGAGTTTGTATTCTGTAACTTTCCTTTTTATTTGTAGATCACTGTGAGATTTGTATCATAATTTGTTCTGTATTTTATTTCACTTGTTTTAACATTTTTTAGTAAACAACATTTTCTTTAAAATACTGCCTGTGCTCTTTTCTGTTATTTTACATGTCATTGCTGAACCTGTATTTAAGTCTGATAGCTGTTAAAAGCTTGATTGTGTTACTGAGCTTGCTTAAAAGGTAAGAAATACCTAGGTCTCTTATAGAGTTGTAAGGGTAGGGTTCATTTTGGATACCTGGCTGGGTGCCCCTAGGTGAAGGATTGTACCACATCCCCCAAAGAAGGTATGTAACTGAGCCTGTTAATTGGGTATGCTAGCATAAGGTTCACAGTTTGAATCCTCCAGAAAGTGAGGCTAATAGGTGATTTGGACCCATAGCAGACAGGAAGGTGCCCTGTCTGTTACCTGTTACACTATTGCACTATGAGGTTGGCACTGTGGAAGCGAAGGGGCCTGACCTGTGGAGTGCGTTGTGACATGCAGCACATCTGTGATGCATTGGTGCATCGGGGATGCGCCGGCATACTGGCCCCCTGCCAGAATTGTGCCAGTGTGCAAGTCGGGGATGTGCCAGTGCATCTCGGATGTGCTGTGTGCATCCCCTTTGTGAATTCAGCCCCAGATGTTTATCTCTGAAAATATGCAAATTAGAAACAAAAAGCCCTGCTCAGGATCGGAGGCATCTGAGTTATTGGTCAACTGTCTGAAACATCATACTATAACATATTAGCCAAGGATTGTGAATTGTCTGATTCTAATGATTCTGACTGTATTTCATATTATGCGAAATTAATCATGAATATATTGGAACTATTGGGGGAATATGGAACTGGTACACTGCAAAAGGGTGAAGCAAACTGCCCAATATGACGTGATAAAGAATGGCTGTAATTGAGGAAGTACTGTACTAAACTGGGCAGATTGATAACTAAAAGGATGGTCAAAGTTTGGTCTGCACTGATACATCTTAAAAAAGAATATAGAGCTCTAATTAATAATAAAAAGGCATACCGTAGGGAAACCCAGTGAGGGAAATTACATCAAATCATTAAAAATCAGGATGCAAGGGCTTTTTGGAACATGATGGCCCTCGGTACAAATAACATGCAGTATAATCTGGACTGTATAATCCCAGAAAGAAATTCCCCTCTTTTACTTTTGGATAATAACTGCCCAGATTAGATCCTTGTTTTGGAACAAAAAGTATTTGATTCTATACTTTCACAGAAGAACAAGGCACTGGGCATTAATTCTACACCGGCAGAAATATTCTGGGAGAACCGTGATTGGTGGGCCCTGAAACTGGCCAAACTGCTTATGCTTATTAATGAGTCTTTCAGAGTACTGGGACAATGGAGAAAGTGTGCAATAGTTTCTACATTTAAGAAGGGAGATAGGTCGGACCCTTTATGTTACTGACCCTTCACCCTTCTATATGTTGCCCCGAACATTTATGCTAGAATGGTTTTGCTCAAACTAGATGAAAGGGTGGAAAGAGAAAATTTTCTTCAGCATTTCATTTCAGCATTAGTGTAAGTTTTAGCACCCTAGATTATCTCTTTACTCTTAAATATCCAATTGATAGATATTTTTTTATAAAAAAGAATGCTTGTATTTTTTATGAGTAGATATTAAAGGCGTCTTTTGGCAACCTTAACTGTGATAAATTAAGGGCTATAATGACAAAAAATTGACTCAAGGCTGTTAAATATTTTAAAGAGCGTACAACATGAAACTAAATGTATAATAAGATTAAGCAGAAAAGGGAACCTGCCAGATCCCATTTTGGTCCAAAAGGGGGTGAAACAAGAACATATACTGGCATCTGCATTTTTTTTTTGCTTTCATTTTTATCTCCTGGGCCACCTATTCTGCTCCCATATCCAGGCATCCTAGTGGGGATCCAGCCACCATCTGTCTCTACCGCAACCTCCATGCCACACCCTGTAACCCCTGCGGCTTACTCCCCACAGTGTGGGTGGCAGGTAGCCCCCAACTCCCTACCCGGATGGATCCAGTTTGGTGCAGCGCTAGCCTGGCGGCGATGGATGGCCATCAAGCCACTTGAAAGGCGGCATCTGTTTTCCACTCTTCTATTCCCATTGTGTCTGAGGCATGCAATGATACTGGTGGAGAAAAACACATGCATGTCTTCCATGCTCCCTCAGGCATCTGCTCAAACTCCTTCTCAAGCTGCTGCCCTCGCCCTGTCCCCAGCCTCCACCAGAGGTGACCGGGCACCATGTAATGAAGACCACCTTCACCAGAGAAGGAGGCAGTCCATCTGATGTTCAATCCTCCTCAACCCCTGGTGACCCATGCTCGTTCCCAAACATGGGTCGCCGGCATAGTGCGAGGTAAGGCTTCTAGCGCCTCAGCCCTCAGTATCACAGGGCCAGCCGCATCTACACGTTTTAATATTTATGTAGAAACATTGATTGAGTAGTAAATGGTGTAGATATGCACCCGCCTAGAATTTTTTGTAAAAGATATAGGTATACTTTTATATACAGATGATGCCATTCTGATAATCAGAACAAAAAATGTCATAGTAAGGGAATTAATTGCAGTAACAGATCAACTGGCAAGGTCTGACTTTGAACTAAATATACAAAAGACTAAACTGATGGCTATGGGCAAAACCAGCAAAAAAAAAATAAAATAAAAAAGCAAAAATATGGGCAACAGGTAATTTTGAACATCGAAGAGATAAACTAATAAAAAATATATTGGTGTAGTCCTAGACAAAAGCAAAAATTGGAAAAACAAATAAAACAGCTAAAACAGGTAAGTTAATCTCACAGTAAAGATATTTTAGGATTGTAAAGAGTATGGATCAGATTCTTTCACAGCAATGAGACAAACTTTTGGGCCTGATATTCAAAACTTTGGCCTGGTGCAAAACCCATTTGTGCAAGCACACCAGGATTTGCACAGGGGTCCCATTTTCAAAAGTCTGTTTTGTGTGGCTGCACTGGGATTGCACCAGGGCAATTGTTGGAGGGTGCAAAGGCAAAATTATGCAAAGCAGGGGTGGGGACCTGAATATCAGCATAGTCCAACATTCAGAGTATTTGCTCTGTGCAAGGGCACTGTGCGTGGTTCCTTTGCATGGAGAAAATACTGCCAACTGAAAGCAGGTCTTAATCCAGTGCAGTGCTAGCAGTTGCTGGAAGTAGTGCATTGGCACCTCCCAGCACCTTAACACAGTACTCCCTGGTGTCTAGCAGTGCCGCCCACCCTCCAATCCTGGTCCCGTTATATCAGTAAAATGACCTGGTGTCCAGTGGTCCCTCCTCCCACCTGATCCCCATTCAAGTACCAGGAAGAGCAACCCCTGTGACAACTGGGTCACTATTGCCCATGCAAGCCATAAGCACATAAGTTGTTCTTCCCCCAAAAAAGCACCATCTCTGAGCCACACGGTGTGCAGGTCCCCTGCCATACCCCATGGGTGGATAGTGGCCCCCACCCACCACGCAGCAAGACTCCCACCCTGCAGTCGCTACCTTTCTGTCAGTGCCACAAGTAAAGGATGTCGAGTAGTATAGCCCACCACACACCTCCCATCTACCCAGAGTTTGTCATTAGCAGGGAGCTTGTCTTATTTATAGGACAAGGTGCATCACCCATGCCTTATAAATAAGAAGCATTCCATGCTAATAAGAGATGCTAGACAGCCGGGAGGAGTGTAGTGGGCTGTGCCACTTGATGTCCTTTACCCATGGCACTGATGGACAGGTAAGGGGAGCAGGGGGTGGGAGTTGGTGCTGTGGGGGGGTAGAAGCCACCATACTGCTATGGGGTATGGATGGGGGACTGACACTGTGTGCTTTGGGAACAGGGCTTTGTTGTGGCGGGGTGGGGGGGAATTACTTCTGTGCTTATGGCTTGCATGGGCTGTGGCAACCTGGCTGTCATAGGGTGGTTGTCCCAGTACTGGGATGGGGATTGGATGGGAGAGGAACCGCTGGACATCAGGGACTTTTGCTGATATAACAGTACTGGGATGGGAGGACAGAGGACACAGCTAGATACCAGGGACATTTACTGATATGACTGGACTAGGATTGGAGGGCATGGGGCACCACTAGACACCAGGGACATTTTACTGATATAATTGAACTGGGTTAAGAGGGTGGGGGGACACTGCTAGCACCAGTGACAGCTCACAGGATAAGCAATGTTCAGTACTAAAAGGCCTCCAACCCCATGCAAATGAGCCCACAATGGGCATTCAAAAATTGTCTCCTAGAACCTTGCATGCCCAATGGGCTCATTTTTATGGGGGCTTTTGAATATTGCAAATTTTGCTCCCATGGTAGCCATTGCTGGGGCCCTATTTTGGTGGCATGGGGGGGGGGGCTAAGTGGCTTAGCCCTGGGCAAACAGGACCTATATTCAGATGAATGATGCCCTGTGCAGTTTGTCTGAATACAGCTTTTTTGCCTGATTGTATTGCAAGGCAGAGTGTAAATGTTTGCACTCTGTTTTGCACTTTTGAATATCCTGCCCCAGGTGCCAAAGTCAATATACAGATACTGTATGGCTTGGTGGTTTGGGCAAATGATATTAATGTTAAGGACTTATAATCAATGCAAAACCATTACATATGGTATCTATTAGGTCTCACAAGAGATACTTCTACCTTTGCTTTGATTGTGGAAGTGGAAATGCCGTTTCTTGAAGTTAGAGCAACAAGAGTATTAACTCATTGGAAACAAATCATGGAAATGAACAACGAAAGGATCCCCAACATGTGATGGTTGGGGTTCTCAAAAGACACAAAAATGAACAGTTGGTTTAACAGTCTGAACAATAAGCTAAAATGAAATGGTGTGGACTGTATGTGATTCCCCACTTACATTAGCCAATATAAATAATTATATGGCATAGGGCAAAGGAATAATTATATCAAATGTCTATTTCTCTGATTTAAGCAAACTAGCCGATTTGTCAAATTTAAAATCATATGTTACTATTAAATCTACTTGGGAGCCTAATATATACCTGTCATTTTGTGAAAAAGTTTCACACAGAAGGACCTTAGTTCGGTCATGCCTAGTTACACCTAGGTCTTGTCAATAATAAAAATCATAATCAGGGATTTGTACTTTGTCATATACAATAGATTATTGCTTTTGTAATGACAATGTACAGTATGACTACCTGTCTCACACTTAATTTTAAGATGTCCACTTTTCGCCAAACAAAGACATCTTTTGCTAGCGCTACTACTGGCAAATAAGTACGTGGAAGATGGCAGTACAACATCTGTTAAACTTGTTTACAGTTAAAGTGCAAGAACACTATTTGCACAAGCATGTTTTGTTCATAAATTATTTTTAAAGTTAGAATACGAACATATGAAATTTGCCAGCAGATAAAGGCCTAGAGGTCTATCAAGTCTGCTCAAATGTGCAGCTAGCACCCCTTATTCTGCAGCTGCCCCTCCCTTCCACCCTTCCCTTCATTAACCCTCCCTTGTCCTGTCCCATCCTCGCTTGAAGCAGTCCACTGTTCTACTGCATACCACTTCAGCAGGTAACGATTCAACCCAGCCACCACCCTCTCTGTAAAAAGTGTCTCCTCATCTCCCTCCTGAACCTTCCTTGCTCCAGTCTCATATCATGGCCCTGGTGGCCCCCCTCCTTACTTTGGACAGCCCTCTGTACCCATCTTGTTTATTCCTTTCATGTATTTAAAGGTTTCAATCATGTCACCCCTTTCTCTCCTCTCCTCCAGTGAGTACATGTTCAACTCCTTAGCCTCCTCTAGTATGATAAGTCCCCCAGCGGCAGTCATCTTCGTCGCTCTGCACTGCACCCTCTCCAGTAACTTAATGTCCCTCTTCCGATACGGACACCAGTACTGCACGCAGTACTCCAGGTGTGGTCTAACTAATGACCTATACAGTGGCAGAATCACCTCCTCCCTCCTCGAGGATATAACTTTGCAATACAACTCCAGCATTTTGTTGGCCCTTGCAGCTGCTTCCTACATTGTGCCGATTTGTTCATTGACCCTGTAATGAGCACACCCAGATCCTTCTCCTCCTCTGTCTGGGCTAGCTGCTCTCCCCTAGCTGGTAACTTCTCCTTGGGTTCTTCATCCCAAAATGCAGCACCTTGCACTTTTTGGCATTAAAGCCCAGTTGCCAGGTGTCTGACCAGGTTTCAAGCTTTGCCAGATCAAATGTATATGTAGAATGTATATGTCTAGCTGGAGGTAGTCTTAAGACTTTGTAAAAATATATTTTGCTTTTATTACATATGATAAAGTTTGTTTTAAATACTTTTTTATTTAAAAATATCTTATCATTAACCTCATATAGTTTCAAAATCTTTAATAACCCCAACCTCCCCCAAAAGGAATGCATCTAAAAAATATTAACAAAAATTGAAAGACAAATAAGCTTACAGCATTCCATTTACCTTCCCAATATTATATGATACATGATTATAGAATTTTGCTTTTTGTTGGTTTTTAATATATGCAATTTTTGTAAGTTTTTTTTTATATTGATTCAAATGAAGTATCAGTTAAGACAACTACTTCCTACAGGCATCCAGACTTGTTGTAGTCAATGGACTACCTGAGGTGAGATCACGACACCAAGGTGGTTACACATCTCGTAGTCGTCATGGTCATGATGTTGCTGTTCTGTGACAGTGTGTTGAGTGACATGACGGGTCTTATTTAATTGACAATGACTGTGAGTGAGCTGCACATCACACCTGATCACATCGAGCTTGGTGGCGATGACACTGTAAAAGTTGCATTAATGTCTTCAGGAGGCCATCAGGTGGTGTGTGTGTGTGTGTGTGTGTCATAGTCCCTGCACTGCTGATAGTGTTGAACCAGACCGTGGTGCTGCTAGTGCTAGTGGAAGTCTGGGGAGACTTGCTAACAGGTGGTGTAGGAGTGGGAAAGGCAGTTTATGTGCTTGCTGGGCAAGGGATAATCAATGTATAACAGTGGTTGATCCTTGGCAAGCTGAGTTTCTGAAAGGTTAAGAATTCAATATTGTCAGGATCTAGCGGTTCCTTGTCGTAAGAGCGATTGCAAAGAGCAATCACTATTATGGTGAGTGTATATCGTCGAAAAGCACATCAGTGATATACACATAAAGGCAACCCAACATCCGGATTGTAAAAAATTGTTTTTGCAGGGGGGCTGCATCCCCCCCCTTGCCCCCCTCGCAGAGGAATTTGCCCCACACACAGCCCCCTAAATTACAGTAAGATTATCAACTCTGGAAGGTGCGTGTCGGGAGGCGCAAAAATCTGGATATTGCAAAAAGTAAGTGCCGCAGTTGTAGCTGTGGCAAGTATAGTGCTCGCCAGTCTCAAACCCCATACCTGCAGAGCCCTAGCTAGCCACCCACACCACATGGCTAGCTCGGCAGCAGCAGGTATGGTAATTCACAAACCCCTTCCCTGTCCCTCCCATTTCCCTCACTATTCCTCGCCTCCATTTGCCTCTTCCCCACAGTCGTGTTCCCATCCAGGGTATATTGTGCATTAGCAGTTTCAAATAACAGCACCCAAAAGGAGTCGCTTTTTTGGTTTGCTGTTATTATGTGATACCGATCTAGCCTGCAGTGACTGGATGAGGAAATATCACCAGCTGTGCTGAAACATTCTGAATTGACCTGTGCTGGTGGCCATCCAATTAAATTCAAAGCCAGTTTAGCCAGTGTTGGCCTAAAGAATTTCCTGTTATAAAGAATTTGAGAACATCACTACTTTGGCTAGATAATGTCTCTGCTACAGTAGATAAGCCTTCATCACATACTCTGATGAAATGCCTGTGTCTTCCTTCAAAATGTCTGTGTAGCTCTAGCAGTTAAGTGTCTAAATGCTCCCAAATGTCCTTTGATGTCTCCAGCTCCTCACTATCTAGGTTATCTTTTATGCTGTCATGCTGATGCCTGGCACTGGAAGCATGCTACGTCAACTGAGGAGGAGGAGGAGCAGTACAAGCAGAAGGGGCTCAATTCTTGGTTGTTTGTTCATGTTGTCTGTGCTGCCCTATTTGAAACACACACAACATTTTCTGCTTGATATAGTCACATCCAGGGGAAATGAACATGTCATATCAGAATACCTGTCTGCCTGGCTCCCTGACCTCAGCACTTTTCCCACCTTTTCTCCCTATCCTAGCCCACAATCCCCGCTCCTCCCTCACCCTCTCTCCTCTTCTTTCCCCTTGACTAAGCCTCCTGGGTGGATCCATTCTTTCTCACTGCTTTAGTTTTCACTCCAGCTCACCCCCTGACAATGGCCTCTTATGGTTGCTTCTCCTCCTTTTAGCACTAGCCCACCTTTGTCCCTGACAGTCTCCTAATTTCTATATTTGGCACAATACTTTTTATTGGTGTCCAGGGTACCCTTCCACTTTCCTGGTGTTTGGTATTAGTCATTCCCTTGGACTAGTTGTGTATCATGCATTAGCCTGATTATTCAATTTTTCTTGCTTATTCTGCCTGTTATATAATGTTACTATCTTGTTTGTTGTTCTTTCACTGATGTGGAACCTTTGTAAAGAGCTTGTAGCTCAAAGGTTTAATCCTAGTTGCTAAATAAATAAAAATATCTGGCATCCAGTAGTGTTGCCATGTGTGTGCTGGATCTAGTGCTTTAAAACTGTCTGCAGTTTGTGTCAAAAACATCTCTGCCACTTCCTTAATGAGTATTGCATCCTGATGGTGCTGCCTTTGAGATGACTGGGATGAACTAGTGTGTCACTGTGCCACTTCCTCCACCAACATCATTGTCATCATCACTGTCATTCTCACCACCACAACTAGTGATGCTACCTTGCAACCACCGCCATTAGCCTTGCTTGGCTCTACAATGCCAGTTCAACAACCCTTTTGTCGACCGGCATCTGACAGGAATCATGTCGACCGCAATTTGCAGTTTACATGATTCTTGTGTGTCTCCAGTCAGTTTATTTTATCGGGAGATTCACCCCCAAACTCCCATGCAGGGGGCTCTGCTCCCACCCCCCCATCTTTAGGATTATCAACTCCAGTTGGAGTTGATTTGGGGCAGGGGTGCAGGACCAGGAGACAGTGTGCCCCTGTCTCGGGCACACCAACACAGTCAGCGACCTGTCGGCAAAGTGTCGATTTTGCAGACAGGGTTCTAGTTCGCTGTGTTGATGTCACTGTGTGTGGGGCATACCACCTGGCTTTGTTGGATTGTTATACAAGATGTCAAATAATGATGAGTGTGTCACTCAAGTAGACTCGCCAAGGGTAGAATTATGCTAAGGTTTGCTGCTTTAGCACTGGTATCTTTGGTGGCTTGTTCATAAGGTCTCAGAATTAGCATAAGCTTTTGCAGCACACACCAATGCACCTGGGACAGACATCCCCCACAGGATACAAAATCAAATTCCATAGCCATAGCAGGGAGGCAGTACAGTGCAGTGGTTTAAGGCTGTGAGCTGAAAATTTGGTGACATTCAGCAGACCAGACCTGGGTTTGAATCCCACAGCTTCCACTTGTGTACTGTGTGACCCTGAGCAAGTCACTTAACTTTCCTGTGCTCCCAGGTCCCTCCTGTAAAAAAGCTTTCAGCTTAGTGTGCTACTCCTGGTTAAACAACTAAAATAAATAAAAAATAGCCCAGAATACAGTTTTCTGTTCCACCAGTCCCTCCACCATATAAAATACATAGTTCTGCCCTGTTGTTATGTCTTTAATTAAGAAATGCTGCAGAACAACGCACATCTTCTGGTAGTGGCAGCGGAGGTCAGTGCATTTGGGGTAACAGCAGAAATATACAGTGATGTTTTCTATAGTGTCAAGTATCTCTTTTAGCTGTGTATGTTTGTTAAGCACGCAACTCACCAACACATTCAGTGCATGTGTCAAATACATTGCATGGCAGAAATCATTTATGGCCTTGAGCATGTTACTTTATCTGTCTATAACAAAGATTCCCACCTAAAGACCATGTGACTATAATTCAGATGTCCTTCAGTGATTGGATGAACCACAGAATGTTTCCTGTACTGTGCTCGATCTCCATGACAATGCATTAAGCAAGGCATTTCCCCTATTGGTGTGCCTCTGCAAGGCTATCTGCTTCAATATAACTCCTTCAGGGTTGATGGTGGTACACCCAATAGGCAGCAAGATTTAGGAAGCTTTGATTTGCACTACACTATTCCAGATATCACTAGTGAAATAGACATAACCCTCCTTTGCCTACTTTAGAAGTGTAAACATCTGCGTGCATACTGACTTATTCATATTACGGAGACCATCCGTTAGAAATGTGAAGCATGATGGAATGCTGTAGCTGGGTTTCAGTCTGTGCAACATTCTGTAGAAAGCTGGTGTCTTCTACAATGGTGAACAGCTGAAGATCAAGGGTCATCTTCTACCCAACCAGTTGTGTGATTCGAACAGAGGTTGGGTGACTTGGGGGCAGTTTAGTGTGAGTCTGTAATGACTCGGGCAGTGTGATTTGTTTTGTTGATGGTGGTTGGAGTGGTGCTTTTAAAACAGTGTCAGTACCTGGGGATGCATCAACTGACTCCTGTGGCTGCATTATCTGAACAAACCAATGCGCTCCATCACCCATGCCTGACTGTCTCTGTTGCTGCTGCTAGACCATGTGACCTGAGAGGGGATTAGGAATTAATGTGACTATTAGGAAGATGCCATGTCCACACTTTAGATTTAAACTGCTGAATCCGTGACTCTGGGCATGCATATCAGTGCTGGTGACAGCACAGGTGCTATGCCCGGAGTCAAGGATTCAGCAGTTTTTTTTATCTTTCTAAGTCTTAGATGCAAGTAGCATCTATCAACTCAGAGTTATACCTAGTTACACAAAATACAAAAAGATCAGCAGACCGAGTGGTGCTGATGGTTAAGATATTGGACATCACACCTTGCTCCTTGCTGGTGACCATGTTCGGGAACAAGCACAGGGCTGCTGGGGCTTAGCCGGGGGAAGGATTGAGTACCCGAGGGGCTGCTCTCCTCTCCCAGGGAGGAAGGACTGCTGGCTCTGCTGAATGACTGCCACCAGGTGGCAGCTGTGGCAGTACAGGTCAGGAATGGCAGACATGGGAGGTACTGTGGGACCCTGCGGCGTGTGTGCACCTCCATGCACACACACTGATGTGAGCACCCCAGCAAAGGGAATTAGTAGAAAACAGGTGGAAAATGGAGGTGGGGCAGGCATATTTGATGCTCTGCCCGCTGAGCCCCCAGCCACTCCAATACCAGGACTAAGTTCTGGGCAGGTGAAGGATAGTGTGAGTCAGTAGAGCAGGGCTGAAGGGGGCCCGAGCCTGCCTCGGCTGGAGAAGTAGGAAGTGCATATTTAAGAAAAAGATATAAAAATATCAGGGAGCATAAGAATTTCATAATTTGTACATGCATGAATACAACATCAGTTTGGGGGCAGGGATGCATCTGGGAACGAGCAGTACTCTGCTCAGCATGCCTTCCTGGTAAAACTCTTAAATAAATAATAAATAAATCCTTTCTCTTCATAAATGCATAGAGGCATCAGGACGATGACGATTAGCAGTTGAATTCACATTTTTATCAGATTTTCAGTGTGAATGATCTTTAATATATGTTCTTTTGCTTCAGAACTCTCCAAAGACATGAGGAGTGATGTCGATTCGTCAGCTGACAGAATAAATTACCCAGACACTGGCTGGCATGGTTGATAGTGCAGGGGCGCTCGACTGTTTTTTTTTTTTATTTTGGTGGTAGTGCACTAGCTTTAACCCTGAGTGGAAAAGCATTAAACATTCAACATAAAGCGATGCAAAGGAGCATGGCTGCATTCGACTTTTAATTGCTGTTATCTTCTGCATACCCACATCGGAGCAAGCTGTTTTCCAATGTTCCATGTAGCCCTCCTTCCCAGTCGGAAGCTGGGAAATTTGTTGGTGGGATCTGTAATATCATGGCTTTTGCTCGACAAGAGTGTTATGAAAAGGGAACGAACACACCGTAAAGATTATTCACTCTGAAAATGTGGTAAAAATGTTCCTTGTTACACCTCCATAACAGTGCTGGCCTAGTTTTCACCCTGTGCGTACTACCATTTGTATATCTCTCTACCTCAAAATATTTCAGCTCTGCTCTTGCACTGGCTAACTTCTATAGAACATTAGCAGGTTAGATCAGGTCATGGGAGAGAGAGCACACGATGAACACATTTATTGGCACGTACCTAAATAATGTTTGGGGCTTGGCAAAAAGCAGATAGATCGTGAAGAACATCAAAGGGCAAAGGTGTTCCCTTGTTTATATTTGTCACACATCCTTTGCTTGTATCCATCATTAATATTCCTTTATGTTTTTCTCTTTCAGCACTCCCAGTGTTTCTTTTTCAATGCTGAAGAGCGGGAAAGGCGTAAGGTGAGTAGCATGGTTGCCAGGCAAGGGGGAAGCAGAAGTCATATGTGTGGGTGCAGTAGGTCCTGGGAGGTGTATGTGAGGCTGTATCCTACAGAACTTGACTAGAAAGACCTGATGCAGCATTTGCAAAGAATTGTGTCAGTATTTTGATATAGCTGCACAAAAGTGATAGACTACAGAAAAGGTGGTCTATGGAACGGGGCAGGATTTTCAAATTCTGACAGCACAGAATTCCATAGAATTTTGGAAAATTCCACCTAATTCAAGGGAATTCCATTGGTAGTGGCATTCTGACATTTCAAAAGAAATGATAATCCACACTTTTACTGAAAATGCAAATTTTTTCCTGAAATCATTCTGCAGTTTATGCTCTCTGTGAAAAATTATTCTGCACTTCACGTAAAAACACTTTTTGGATTTCTATGGAAACCAAATGGAATTCTGAAAAGCATTTTCAGAAGTGGAATTGCCATTGTACATGAACTGCACATCCTGCACAGCTCTAGTGGGCTAACTCGGTCACAATTACTGCAAGTTGCACACAAACATTGACACATGTGTCAACATGTTGATGCATGTATCATTTATTCTTGTGCTGTAAAGTGAGGGAAGTGTGGTAATTGCATCAGAATGTTTGACAGTGGGGCACAAACATTCTGAAGCATTTAAAATGGCACAGATGAGGCAAAAAAAAAAAAATTACACAAGTACTGCATTCATGCACTCAGATATTTCAAAACCACCCCCTAGTCTGTTTCTGTGCTGTATCCAGAATAAGCTTCTGAGGCTAAATCCATTGGTGTGATGGCATCACTGATGATTTCTATTGATTGAGTTGATGTTTTAGTCATTATATGTTATAACTTTAGAGCTCCCAGAAAATGTCAGGCTGAAAAACAAAGTTAGTCTGATACTATTTGCTGTATTACACTAAACAGTAAGTAAAAAAAAATGTTTTTGTACACAAAATGCAAATTAGGACCAGCCCCACACTTGAGTGTGGCGTTCTTAGCAGTGACTATTCCCCTTTAAACAATGACTGGAAATAGAGCATTCTGATTGTTGGGTTTGCATGGCAGAACATGCCACCAACCCTTGCCAACCTGGGATAAGCAGTCATGGGTCACACTCTTCCATGCTAGCTGCCAATTGCCAGCATTCCAGGTCTGCTGATGAACCCAGGTCACTGGCTCAACAGTGCAGCTGGGTCACTGGGTATCCTGAATCATAGCTAGATTT
Source organism: Neoceratodus forsteri (assembly GCA_016271365.2). Lineage (NCBI taxonomy): Eukaryota > Metazoa > Chordata > Ceratodontiformes > Ceratodontidae > Neoceratodus > Neoceratodus forsteri. Next base: position 963,444,341 of record CM028133.1, read on the forward strand.
GAAACAAAATTGCTAATGCTTAAAAGAATTGTGTGTGCCCTCTGTCTCACAGAGTAAACTTGATTAGATGCAGGAGATGATGATTATGCATGTGTGACCCCTTCCTGCAGGAATTAGAAAGTCTCTCCTAGCACATAGATTTTCCAGGAGCAATTCAGCTATTTTTTATATCTATCTTTCTATCTTTCCGTCTGTCTGTCTGTCTGTCTGTCTGTCTGTCTATCTATCTATCTATCCTGTGCCTGTCCTGTATGGGTATGGGCGCACTCTAGTAATTACGAAGGCAGCTAGAGTCAGGCTTTCTATAACTTTTAATAAAGAGTCTCTCTTAGGAGGAAAAAAAGAATGCAAACTATTAAGAACTTATGGGATAGCTGACCAGCCAAAGAAAGATTCCAGTAGAAATAATGAGTATGAATAGATAGACCACTGACAGAGTACAGGCATGTGGCACATTCATAAGGTAGAACAAAAGGGCAGACTGGGTGGGCCTTGCGGTCCTTATCTGCCATCAACTTCTATGTTTCTATGTCTCTAATAATGACTGCAACCTGTTGATCACAGAGTTTGTATTGTGAGAACATTATTTTAGACCACCATTACCAAATGTTGGTATCCCAACACCTTGGTAACTTCTCACTATATGATAAAAATTAAGAATTATTACAAAACATTTTGAGAGCAGAGTCTACCTTGCTTTTGTGCTATCAGCCTTTTGCGCACCATGTGACCTGCCCAACTAGTCGCCGTTTGGTTACTGCTTCTACATAGTTTTGCAAAGTTGGGTTACTTTGCAAGGCCATCACAGAAGGCAATGTTCATGACTTCACCACATCTTCATTGGCAAAGAAAAACATCCCAGCTCTAACAACAAACCGCTTTACAAAGTTATCAGAAGAAAATATATGTTGTGTGAAATAGAATGATCAACGGTGAAACTAAACGCAGTCAATAATATATCAAAAATAATGGCTGAATGTGTGCCACAAAAAGATTTGAGTGAATCCTAATACATTATTATTGAAATTAATATACAGGGGTGTCAGGCAAAGAGAATTTTTAGGGGGCACAAATATCCAAACCTTTATGGTGAGGGGGTTGAGGGTTTACTCCTTTACTCCTTCTGGAAAATTGCTGAAAAGGTGCAGTCAAATGGTGCATATTGGTGGTTTTTGGTAGGCTGTGAGGCAGCTTCACAGCCTGCTAAAAAATGTGAGCCTGTGCTAATAGTTAAAGAAAATTTTGAAAAACTGGAGGCAAATGTTGCAATCTGGTGGCTTTTAGCAGGCCACGAGTGGCAGCTTTTAAAAGAGCAAAATGAGCTTGTGCTATATAGTTCAATTCAGTTCCCACATCTGGCACTTGGGTTAATATCCCAGTACTGACACTGTAGGGCAGCATGAGAGGGGTGCTGCACTTCTGAGGTGCCGTCTTTCGGATGAGATGTTAAACCGAGGTCCCATCTGCCTGGATTGGTGGTAGTTCAGGTGGATATTAAAGATCCCATGGCACTTATCGAAAAGAGTAGGGGAATTTCCCTGGTGTCCTGGCCAAATTTCTCTCATTCACTAAAAATACCGCCAAAAACTTAATCTGGTTCAAGGTCAGTTGGCATTCATCTGTGTCCCCCTCCCCCGGGTCGTACCTGAAAATAGGCAGGATTTGTCTAGTGCACTTACCCGGTCAACAAAAACTAAATAAATACATAAATATACTGTTTTTGTTGGTAAAGACAGAACGGTGGTGGTCATGGGGGCAGCTTCTTCACTATCACATCAAGGGAGGGGCAAGGCCTGGCTGACCTCAAGTGCTTACCTATCTAACCCAACATACAGGCATTAAGGGTTCTCAGGCATGGCTGGCCTGAACAGAGAGCCTCTCAACACACCCCAACAACTTACTCAGCCAGTGACACACCCTCCCCAACACACTGCCTGAAGGGGGACACTGATACCACTGATACTATGATTGGTGCTCCTAGCAGGTAAAACTATAAACATATTACCAATGAAAGGTACCCATGGGACTGCAATTGTTATCCACATAAGGTTCCTGGGAGAGAGAGGAGTACCTTGCATCCATTGACGTACATTCAGTGAACCCTGAAACCTTGGTATTTATGAAGCAGTTAGGATCCAGTTCACAGTCGGGCTGGCATACCCACTGCTTCCATGTTGTTTGCCTAAGCAGTTCCACCTCTCCACGCTGATGCAGATCAGACAGCATTCACAATGTCTTACTGCTCATGTGCATGTGGGGAGCTTTGCATGGCATGTGCACTAGAGACAGTCCTGGAGGGTTATGATTTGTACTGGGCTCTGGGCTTACAATAGGATGCCTGGGTTTGGTCACTGAATGGGTCCCCACTGCACTGTGCAAGCAGGGTATCACAGAGACTTGGCTTGGGTTTCATTTCTATGCAGATGATATCCAGTTCTGTATATCTTCTGCTTCCGGGATGCCAGGTGCTATTGACATGCTTAATAAGTGCCTGGCCGAGATCCAAGACTGGATGCCATCGAGCTGGCTGAGACTCAACCCAGAGAAAACTAAAGTTCTAGTGATTGAGTCAAGCCATGGGGAAGGGGGGACTTGGCAGCTGCTGGGGGAGAGAGACCGGGCTTTGGGTTGGTCCCTCTAGACTTGTAGCTGCTTCTAGGGTGAAGACTCAGGGAGTCATACTGGATGAGGACCTGACAGTGGAGGCCCAGGTGTCAGCTATATTCTAGAATGGCATTTTCCACCTGCGAAATGTCTGCTAGATCAGATCCCTTATCCCTCCCGGTGACCTGGCTACACTGGTATGTGCATTGTGACCTACAGTCTAGACTACTGTAATGCTCTGTACATTAGGGCTTGTGGGGTATGCTGTGATGCCTTCAGCTGCTGCAGCTACCCAGTTACTTACAGACCTTTCTAGATTATGCCATATCTCTCCGGTGCTGTGGGATTTACCCTGGTTGCTGGTGAATGGGCATTTCTCATTTAAAGTGGATTTGTTAACCTACAGAGTCCTACTTGGGTGGGGCCCAGACTACATGGCTGAGCTCATGCATCCACACATCCCCATATGCCTGCGCCACTCTGCTGTGGAGGGCCTCTGGTTGTTCCTCAGGCTAGACTGAAGATGAGGTAATGGGCACAGCCCTTTGAAATTCTCTACCCAGAGCCTTGAGGGAGGCCCCCTTTGGTACAGGTCCTTAAGAGGGCTTGAAAACATATCTGTTTCAGCAAGCATTTGGGGATTTGGGATTATTAGCAACATTATATTCCAACACATCCTAAATTGTCAGTCTGTTTTTATTCATTTGTTTGTATAAGTTTTATATGACTATTTATGTGTTAGTTATTACTGTATTTTATGTGGTTGATAATTGTCTTTGGGTCTATATATTGTTGTTATATTGTAATGGCTCCCTGAGTCTCTGGGAAAGGGCACCACAAACAAATAAAGACTACTACTACTTGGTTGGGGGTTGACTCTTACCCTATGCTGGAAGCATCCATTCCTTATGGGTATACTGTGGTGTATTGTCCTATGCAGGAGTGCAGAGGTGGTGAGCAGTCTATCTGTTTTAGACATAGATTGGGACTAACAATGTACCCCACTGAAGTGACCAGGTTGCTTGAAAGCATGGTGGTGAAAGTTGGGCTGGGTACAGGTTGCAAGGTCGTTCTCATATACAAGTCTCTGGGGTATAGAAGCTATTTCTTGTGTGAACTCAACAGCTTCATGGCCGAACTGGTGTTGGACTTGCCAGACTTCTTGTTCTGGGCAAGTTCAATGCTTGGGTCAATGATGAAACATCTCTTTTTGGAATGCAGTTGCTCCAGTTGATGTCTTCACTGGGGCCTCGTACAAGTAGTTGCAACTGGTACCCACCCACATGGTCACACCTTGGACCTGGTTTCTTTGTTGGGTCTTAACATTAGTAGCTGTCAGGGTTGATCCTGTCATTTGGGCAGATCATGCCATTCAGTTTCTTTTCGGGACTCCTAGTTTAACCTCCACAGTGGAGATGGTCAAGTACCTCTCTTTTCAAAATCTGAAGCCAGAGAAGCTCCCTAGCACCACTTTATGTCCGCCCCTTGATATACTACCACAGGTCTCCATGGTTTGATGGTGATCTGAGGAGGTTGAAGACGAAAGGGCAGCAGATGCAGCATAGCTGGTAGAAGTCCCAGTTGGAGGAGGACAGATTAATGCTGAAGGCTCATTACGATGAGTACCAGGGTGCAATCACCTTGAAAAAGTCAGAATTTCTGTCACGGGTGATTGCTGTCTGAAAGAACCAACCAGCTCAACTCTTCAACACTGTGGGAAAATTATTAAATCCAATCTGTCTACAGTCCTATATAGTCTTTTCTACAAAAAAGTGTGAGGAGTTTAATCAGTTCTTTCTGGACAAGGTTCCATCCATTCAGAGGAACAGTATACCTTTTCACTCCACTGTAGGTGAAGAATTGAGGCTCAGATATAAATATCCAAAATAAAGTTTAATGTGGCTGGATAGCCCAGGAAAGAACCTTACAACACCAGTGCTTCATCCCAACACAAGGCCTTCCTCAGGGGACCCACCCCCCCAGAGAAAGGCCCTGTGTTGGGCTGAAGTACTGGGGTTGTAAGGTTCTTTCCTGGGCTATCCAGCCACATTAAATTTTATTTTGGATATTTATATTCGAGCCTCAATTCTTCACTTGTGGTGGAGTGCAAAGGTATATTGTTCTTGTGTTTGTGTTCGAGCTGGCAGCCCTTTCCTTTGCACCCAGAAGCTCTTCAGTGCACACCATTCTACTAATTTTTGTCTTCCATTCAGAGCAGGATATTCTCAAGCAGCCTGTCATAGGTTGGTGTCCAGTATTGGATGGGCAGAGACAATCTGACTTTGTGGATGGAGTTTGAGCCAGTGGTGATGGCCAATGTCCTCCGGGTGCTATTGGAACTGAGTCCTCTCTGCTGTATATTGGATCCTGGGTCAACCCAGCTTCTGTCTCAATGCTGGGCTTCTCTGGGTCTGATTTTTATGGAGATCATTGGATGTTCTCTTGGTGAGGGTATGTTTCCTTCCACATTGAAAAGTGTGATGGTGAGTCCCCTTCTCAAAAAAACATTGTTGGACCCCAATGTTCTCTCCAACTACAGACCTGTCTCTAACCTTTCCTTTCTGGGGAAGTTGATCGAGAAGGTGGTTATGGTGCAATTGGAGCAACATCTGGAGAAATACAACATCTGTAAACCTCTCCAGTGTGGCTTCCAGCCTCGCCATAGTACAGAGACTGCTCTAGACAGGATGCACTATGATCTCCTCATGGCAAGGGATAGCAGGCATCACTCCATTGCCATCCTAGAAACATAGAAACATAGAAGTTGATGGCAGATAAGGACCGCAAGGCCCATCCAGTCTGCCCATTTCTTTTTCTACCTTATAAATGTGCCATCGGCCTTTGCTCTGTCAGTAGCCTATCTATTCATAGTCATTTGTATTGCTCCCTTATGCCTATCCCATGCCTGTTTGAAGCCCTGCACTGTATTCATAGCCACCACTTCTTGTGGTAAGCCATTCCATGCATCCACCACCCTTTCTGTGAAAAGAATTTCCTCATATTCCCCTTAATCAGCCTCCCTCTAATCTCATGCTGTGTCCTCTTGTCCTACTATTTTCTTATATTTAAACATGTTAGACTCTTTCACCTTGTTAATGCTCTTAAGGTGTTTGAATGCCTCGATCATATCACCTCTCTCCCTCCTTTGCTCAAGGGTATACATATTGAGCTCTGTTAATCTGTCCTCATATGTCTTTTGATGCAGTCCCTGCACCATTTTGGTTGCCCTTCTCTGGACTGCCTCAATTTGGTTAATGTCCTTGTAAAGGTGTGGTCTCCAATACTGCACGCAGTACTCCAGATGGGGCCTAACCAGTGTCTTGTAAAGAGGGATTATTACCTCCCTCTTATGACTTTTGATACCCCTACTAATACACCCTAACACCCCCCTAGCCTTACCTACTGCTTTTGAGGTCTGCTTGGATGATTTCAGGTCATCAGTGATGATGATGCCCAAGTCTCTTTCTTCCTTTGTGACTGCTAGCAACTCCTCCCAGCCTATAGGTGGCTTCAGGGTTTCTCTTCCCATGTGCATGATTTTGCACCTTTGCATTAAATCCCAGTTGCCACTCTTCTGACCATTTTGCTAGTTTATCCAGATCTCTTCTCATTCTGCCCACCCCATCTGGATCATCTACTCTGTTGCAGATCTTGGTGTCATCTGCAAACAGACAAGCCTTACCCTCTAGTCCATCTGCAAGGTCACTAATGAAGATGTTGACGAGGACTGGCCCCAGAACTGATCCCTGAGGTACCCCACTTGTGACTTGCATCTCTTCTGACTGTATACCATTTACCACCACTCTCTGTTTTCTGCCTGTCAACCAATTTGCCACCCAGTTGACCAACTTCTGACCCACCCCGAGCCTACCCAGCTTATTTATCAATCTTCTATGTGGAACACTGTCAAAAACTTTGCTAAATTCAAGGTAGGTGACATCAACTGCTTCCCGTTGGTCCACCACTCTGGTTACCCAGTCAAAGAAATCTATGAGATTAGTTTGACAGGACCTTCCTTTTGTAAACCCATGCTCTCTTGGATCTGTGCCCCTATGGATTCCAGGTGTTGCACTATCCTTTCCTTAAGGAGTGCCTCCATAATCTTGCCCACTACTGAGGTAAGACTGACTGGTCTGTAGTCTCGCCTCCTCCCTGCTACCACTCTTGTGGAGCGGGATCACATGAGTCCTTTCTCCAGTCTTCTGGCACCTCCTGTGCTCAGAGACTCACTAAACAGTTCTGCTAATGGCTCTGCTAGTTCCACCTTTAGCTCTTAAGTACCCTGGGATGTATGCCATCAGGTCCCATTGCCTTATCCACCTAAGCTTAGCAAGCTCTTGTAGGGCCCTTTCTTTTGTGAAGGGAGTAGTGCTCACCTCCTCCCCCGTGTCCATGATACTGAGCTGTGGGCCCTGCCTACCTTCTCTTCAGTAAATACTGAAAAAAATATCTATTTAGGATAGATGCCTTTACAGGGTCCTCCTCCTCACATGCTTCCTTTTCTCCATTAAGCTTAGCAATACCACTCTGGACTTTCTCCTTTCACTAATGTATCTATAGAAAGTCTTGTCACCTTCTTTTACTGTTCATGCTAGTGTTTCCTCAGTTTGGGACTTTGCCTGCCTTACTGCCTTCCCTGCTTCCCTTAGGGCAGTTTGGTATGCCTCCTATCTTCATCCTGCTGTGTTCCTTATATTTCCTGAAGGCCAGCCTTTTGGCTCTGACCTTTCTGCTATTGTATTTGAGAACCAAAGTGGTTTCCTTCTTCTTTTGCACTTCCTTTTCTGTCTAACACAATGGGATGTTGCTTCAAGTATTACATCCTTAATGCTTGCCCACTTTGCCTGTACCCCTCACCTGTGTTTCTTTTTGCCAGGGCTAGCTTAACTCTGTTGACCATCTTATCAAAGTCAGCTCTCTGAAGTCCCATATTTTTGCCTTGGAATGGGATGATTTAGATGTAGTATCCAAATTGAACCATACCATGTGATGGTCACTGGCCCCAGGTGACCTTCTACCTGGAGATCTGTGATCCCTTCCTTGTTAGTCAGTACTAGATCTAGGATAGCCCTGTCTCTTGTGGGTTGCTGTACCAGTTGTTTGAGCCCCTCCCCCTGCAGGGAATCCACTATGAGTCTAGTTCTGGCAGATGTTCCTGCTGGTATTGACCAATCTGTATCCGGCTTGTTGAAGTCTCCCATTATCAGAACCTCCCCTTTAGCTGTCATGTTTTGTATATCTTCTAACAGTAATGTGTCTATGTCCTCCCCTGGTCTGGGGGCCTGTAGACAACCCCAGTTCTTATGGCTGTCCCATTTCCTGTTTCCAGGGTGACCCACAGTTCTTCTGGCTCCTTATGTGTATTCTGAATTTCTGTAGCTTTGATATTTTCATTGACATACAGGGCCACTCCTCCCCCCCCCTTTTTGCACCTCGGTCTCTTCTGAACAATACATAGCCAGGTACTGAAGTCTCCCAAGTGTGGTTACTGGTAAACCACGTCTCACTAATTGCTACTATGTCCAGTTTAGCCTCTGACATTATTGCCTGCAGGTCTGGGATCTTACTTCCCAGGCTGTGAGCATTTGTGTACATGATTTTCCATTGGCCAGATTTGGGTGTGTTAGTTGTTGGGTGAGGTTTGGCATTACCCCTGTGCGTCGTATGGGGAGACAAACCTTTTTTCTTACCTGGTGATGCAAATGAACTGCAAACATGCTGAATCCCTGTATGACCACTAGCTGAGGGGTGAGGGGTGTTCTTCCCATTCGACGTATGGGGTGCTGCACCCCTCCCTCTCCCCATTTGCTAGTTTAAATATTCTGCAAAGACGTCAAACTTCTGCCCCAATGCACTGACTCCCTCCTTAGTCAGATGCAGTCCATCAAGAACTTTCACTCCCAGAACTGTTGCCAGTTCCCTACAAATCTGTATCCTTTTTCCTGGCACCAGCCCTTGAGCCACATGTTTAGCTCCCCTATCTCCCCTTCTCTGACCTTCCGTCCATCTGCTCCCCTCTCCCAGACTGGCAGGATCTCAGAGAAGGAGATGCCGGATTAAATAGATGATAGTTTGTCACCCAGCCTGGTCAGGTGTTCCTTGGTCTCCACAACTGACCGGCTGGCGAGATCATAGTCCCTATGTGCAAGGACATCAATGTTTTCTCCTACTTTGTGAACAATTTTATCAATGCGGTCAGTGTCTCTCCATGCTGATTTACCTGGGAGACATCTGACCATTACCCCTGGCTGGAGATGGGTATCAACTCCCCGAATCATGGAGTCTACTATGATCAGAAGTTTTTTGGATTTCCTTTTTGCTTTTTCTGTTTTGGTTCCTGTTTTGGGTGAGTTTTGTTGTTTTAGCTCCTGTGCTGCAGTGTCCTGCTCTGCAGTGTCCTTCTGCCTCTTTGTTTGATTTCAGAGATAGAGGCAGATACCTGTTTGTAGTGTTTATATGGTTTTTGGAGGTAGTATGTTGGAGAGCAGAGAGTGATGGGGCACCTGATTTGCCCCTCCTAACCACCTGCCAACCTCCTGGACCAACTACCCTCTGCGGTCGAGGTTTTTCTGTTGGATGCTGGGGAAATGGCGGGTGGTTCTTATAATGTATTTCCTCTTGAATATGAAATTTGAGGCGTGCAATCTCTCGCCCATGCTGCCCAGAGCCGAGCCCTAAGATTCCAAAGGCCCAGCATGTAGGACAGTGTCCTAAATCCTGTAAGACTGTCCTTCTGAAAATTGTTCCACAGTACCTGCAGTTAATGATATCCATTCCAAATAACTTGCTGGGTTTATAACCTAGTCAGAGTAATTAGAAGGAAAAAAAAGGAAAAAAAATGCAAGTAATGGTTTGATTGTGTTTTGTTTAACTTGTTATAACAAGTTAAATTACTAGTGGCCCTGTAAATGAGCTCACCTTGTGGATGCCCCACTGATCTGCCCCTTCCTGCTCTGCCACAGGAAATGTCACAACTGTGGTACTCTATAAAAGGAGTGTAGTGTGGGGTGGCGGGGGATGGGGGTGGGTGGCTGGGTCCTTCCCCTGCCGAAAAAGAAGAACCACGGATGAAAGAACAAGGAGGTAAGAGCAGAAACAATCAGTCAACAACAAATGCAGTAACCCTGAAAGCTTATCCTGCTTGACCTTTCTTTGACTTTTGACACAGTGGACCATGGGGTGCTGTTGGCTCATCTGAGGTACTAAGTAGTACTGGCAGGGACAGTGTTATGGTGGTTTGAGTCCTACTCATCCAGCAGGGTGCAGCATGTGGCACTTGGCTCTTTCATCTCAAGCAGTGCTGCGGTCTGCTGTGGTGTGCCTTGGGGTAAATTTTGGTACCCGTGTTGTTCCCTGTGTACATGTAACTGCTAGGGAAGATCATTAGACGCTATGGCTTGGGTTTTCACTGCTATGTAGAAAATACCCTGCTGTGCATGTCTAGTGCTCCTAATGATGATGATGTTCTCTCAGGGCTGAGTGAGTACCTTAGGGAAATCCAGGACTGGATGGCAGACAGCTGGCTTACATTTATCCCACCAGAGCCAGAGGTCTTATTGGTGGAACCAGGTCAGCACGGTTTGACAATGATGACTGATGAATCCATTTGTCCATCTCCAAACAGTATTATGCTCAAAGCTGTAGACAGAGTTAGGAATGTGGGGGTCATTGTGGACTCTAGGCTGACCTTTGAATATCAGGTGACAGCTATTGTCCAAAGTGCCTTTTACCATCTTCTGAACATCTCCTGAATCAAACCCTTTCTTGAACCAGCTGATCTGCTAAATTTAGACTGGACTACTGTAATGTTCTTTACCTTGGGTTATCTGCAAAGCTGGTGAGTCACTTGCAGCTGGTCCAGAGTGTGGCAGCTTGGCTGGTTGCTGGTACCTCTTGGTTTGAGCATATTACACTGCTTCTCTGTGCTCTACACTGGCTGCCACTGCAGCAGTGTATCGACTTCAAGGCATGCTTGTTTACTTAGAAGGCTCACCGTAGTCTGTTTCTGGGCTACCTTAAAGACCTCCTGACTCCATACACTACTGGCTGCCCACTGCGGTCAGAGGAGGTGAGCCTCCTCTCTGTACCCAGATCCAGACTTACATTCTCTGAGGACTGGGCATTTGGTGTGGTGGCCCTGATATTATGGAAGGCCCTTCCCCGGAGGTGAGATGTGCTCCTTTGATGGACCTTTTAAAATCATTTTTTTAATGTGTTCTTTATGAGTTTTATGCCTATACCACCTTATAAGCATTTTTGTATTTTAACTTTTATTGATTATCAATTATTGTTTTTAAAATTGAATGTTAACTGTACGGCACCCAGAGCCCTTGGGAATGGGCACCATAGAAATACAATTGCCTTGTCTTGCTAGGGGAGCATGGCATACAAAAGCCCTCTACAGACTGGCATATCCCTATACAAATCTATATAGCACTTCATCCAGAGTCAAAAAGCTGGGAGGGTGATTCAGTTCCAAATCCGCTTAGAAGCCATATGCCTGAGGAGTGGAGAATATACTTCAGGGGTCTCTCAGATATGGACTCCTAATCCTCCCTTGGCATCATGCAGTTTGTGCTGTGAATAGCCACACAGTCTGGCCACCCTCCCTGAAGACTGGACATATTTGCAGCATTTTAACCTGTTTTATAATAGGTAACATCCAGTTTGAGATGCAGATTGCTAAAACTAGATGTAAATCTAAGAAAAGGTTAAACTTGGTTTAGCATTTTTGCCTAGACACAACTAAATCTCAGTTTTGATAAGTGGACATAATTATATCTTAGCTTTGAAAACTGGATATACATGTAGTTCGTTCTTTTGCCCAAATCTGTACACAATAGAAAAGAGCATCTACAATATACAGTAGAGCCCCCACCCCATGTGTTTAAATTATGGTGAATGGGAGACTCTAGTTCAGCATGCATTATGATACTACTTTATTATGCCTTGCAAGCATCATATAACATAGCTGCCAGCTGTACTGTTAGACACCAGTGAAAGAATTCCATAGAGAACCCTGCCACCACCCAGCATGACATGCACTGCGTAAAACCAGCAACACCCTGTGGACTGTCATGTGTTCTCATTACACAACGGCTTGGCATTTCTTAAGATGGAATTAAAGGTCATGAGTTGTTGATTAGCACGGTACTGCTATAACATACAGTAATGTATGAAAACAGTAAATTCTTTGCACCATGTAAGAAAAATATGTTGGTTTTATCCCCTTCATACAAAGGTACATGAATGTGCTTTACAATTCAGAAGAGGGAGGGGAGAGAATGCTGCCACAATTTTCAGCACATAATACTCCAACTTTAGGCTGGCATAACTAGCTCTATTCCTCTTCATGCCTCACCAGGATTATGTGACCTCACTAGTTATGATGTTCTATAGAACTCTGTGAACATTACCCAGAGTTCTATAGTATATCATAACCAGTGAGATTCTATAGACCTCTGTGGACTTTACACATGCTCAATTAGAGCTACTCTCCTTCGGACAGATTGGCCACTAGTGATGTCCCAATTAGTGAGGTCATAATGATGATGAGGCATCAGCTGGAGTAGAACTACAGTAGATATATCAGCTTACAAGGAGAGCACTGTTCTACAACTCACACCTAATACCTAGGCAGTGAGGCAAGGCTGGGGATATGTTAATATTGTCTTAACCACCATCTAGGGGTGTAATATGTTAAGAGGCATAGCCGAGTGCAGCAGAAACATATGCATGCATGGCATTTACTGGTAGAAGGAGGCTGTTGGTTCATCTAGTCTACCAGCCACTTGTCAGTGGTGATAACCTTTAAACCAAATTTCTATTAAAATTATTTATTAATTTTGCCATTACTACCTTGTGTGATAGCCTGTTCTCCACCTAGACGGTGATTAACTGAGCATTAACATAACCCCTGAGAGTGCCTTATTGCTGTTATAAAAATTTGTATTTTAAATCAGTGTGGTACACTGTTTAAGATTTGACTAGACTACAAATATATTGACTCTAGAGTAACATAGGCCTTATTGAAAGTTAAAAACCAATCAGAAAGCTGTGTTTTACCAACCTTTTGTTTTAATTTAAGTTTATGGGTCTGGTTGGAGGGTCTCTTATGAATAAAAGACTGTTGCATCATGTGTTTTTAGGACATGAGAACTACTACCTGAAGATGAGACAGTCTGACATTCTAGAGATGCAAGAGGTAACACTCATATTCATAAGAAGCCCTCCAACCAGACTTAAAAATGTAACAGAGTGCACAGTTTTGGGGAAAAATAACATTTTTCTTTTAAATATTAGCAGGTTGAGAGGACGGCGAGAAGCCAATTACTGCAGTGCATGAGACAGTCCTATGTATTTAAGGGTATCCCATGCACAACTAAATGAATCTCTAGGATTGGTTGGGAGTGTCACATAATGTTCCCATTATCCATAATAATAGAAAGAAAATCTTTTAATAGAAAAAAGGAACAAAAAAGGGGACTCTAAAGTAAAACGTAACTACTGGCTAATTTTTTTTTAAATAATATTTTCTGCCTGGTTCTTTCTGATATTAGAGATGAAAGACAATTACAGTATGTCTAATTGGTAGCTGTTTATAATGACCCCATTTATAAAAATGATATTCATACCTCTAAATGAGTCATAGTTGTATTTTGCATTGTTTTGTTCTTAGAGGCAGCATTCTGTTACAGTTCTCTTCATTCAACTGATGATGTAGAGTTTTAAGTATGACACGGTTTGTACAGAACTCTAAGCATGATTCTGATGGGTCAGTAGCTCATAATTAGCAATCGGTACACAAACCACTAGATAGCAAAAACTCCAAATTACTAGTTCCAAGATAAGAATTGTACAGAATGTTGTCATAAATGAAAGCTAATGAAAATGCAGTTTGGCGTATCAGTGTTTATTCAGGTACAGTTAAATATGGATCACGTGGAGGTACAGATTTCATTTTCTGTAAATAGAGACATTACTAACTGCTGCCAATTAGCACAAACGTCCTGTCCCCCAGCAGGACAAGGGTGAGCTAGCACCTGAGCTGCTTGGGGAGAGTTTGCTCTGATCTGGAGATAGGTAGTCAAAGGCTCCCCTGTATTGTAGCCCTGAGAATGTCAATGTTCATGGAGGACATTTGTTGGTGCTCTTTAATTCATTTCTGTCTTCTTTCTGTTTTTTTTACCCCACCTTTACCTGTGCCCTTGAAAACTGAAACCATGTTGCAGAAAAAAGAATTGGAGGAGGTAACTGGCTGTGAAGCCCACAGCTGCAGCTATCAGATAGAATAGTGCAATGTGCTAGTTGCCAAATAGAATGTAGTGGTAGAAAAAGCAACCCCCCCCTTTCCCATTTCTGAGTGCATAACAAGCTAGTTCCAGCAATAAGCAAACAACAAGCCTATGTAGACTCACCCACCCCAACCCCCAAACCCTGTTCAGCAAGAATTTAAGAAAATGAGAACTGGTCTGCATCTAGAAATTATGCTGCTTCATTGGATTTGACTTTTAAGCAAATTTTTTGACCAAATAGAAAAAAATACATACTACTTAACCAGGTTCACATTTGTTTTAGCACAGTAATCCAGGAGTTGTTTGATAGTACCTGAACCAATGAGTTTACTTTTTTTCCTGAAACTGTTTGTAATTTTAATATGGAATGCAAAAACCTAGGAAGTTTTTCAGATGTGGGACAGCCTTTCAAAAAGCATGTTTGGATCACAACAGTAGGAATGATAAGCTAATGGACCTTATTCAAGATGAAATTAAAAAGATTAATATATTTAGAAAGAAAAGGCTATCCTTGTTCTATGAACTTGTTAGATAAATGGGTGATTATAAAAAAAAAATAAAAGATTTATCTTGGGAAAGAGAATCTAACATCGCATTGCAAGTTCATCAATGGCACTCAATTAAAATTGGCATGAATAAAAATATAATTTTGGCTAAAAACAGAAGCATTCAACAAAAATGATTGAATAGAGCATATATAACACCTCACCTGCTCTCAAAGACTAATTCAACGTACTCTGATACATGCTGGTATAAATGTAGGGCAATTGGTTCCTTGATTCATAGTATATGAGAGTGCCCAATTATAAAAAATGGTGAGAGGACTTCTCAAAGGAACTTTCTACCCCTTAGGAATGTTATATCCCTTGTACACCACAAACTTTTATTTTCAACCTATTTGATGCTATAAATTTGAATAGTGCTCAACAAAAAGTAATCATTCTGGGTTCCCTGGCGCTTAAACGTATAATTTTAAAATACTGGAACAACCCTGTGCTCACTCAAAATGTGGCACATGAATGGAAATATATATTTAGGGAAGCACTTATTTCTGAAAAGCTTGGTTATATTATTGATGAACTCAACAAAGAGATATTGACTAACCGGAAATCACTATTATCACTGTTACCAGCACTGTTGAAAATTTAGATAAGGAAGGGGTGGGGGTGGGGAAATTAGATTTTTAATTATTTTGTTTCTGAATTTTTTTATCTTACGAGAATTCAGGATACGATACTTCTGTAAGATCTCTATTCTCTAATTTGATAAACTCGAGATGATTAAGCCTTCTTGTCTTTTGCATGTTAAAGAAAAATATAAATGATCCATATGTTAAAACATTTATGTGAACATATCTTAATTGTGATATAATATCGTATCTGACTCAAATGTCAAATTATTTAAAAAAATAATAACAAAAAATTCTTGGAAAAAAAAAAGATATGGGACAGCCTCATGCCAGGACTTCCAGTTACTCACTGTCTCCATTGCTGGGGTTTACCTCAGCTGTGTAAATCTTATTTCTCATTCGTAAGTGTCAAGTGACATTGTTGAGCCCAAGTTGTATATTTTTTAGAAAAACTCTGATTATATGCACAGTTTCATCCAGTTAGGGTGAGTAGAGATGCAGCAAAGTGAAACTTCGTTGGCGAGGTTGCCGCAAAGTTGCAAAATTTTGACTCTGTGAAGCTTCACAAAGTTCCTATTGGCATCACCAACTCTGACTTCGCTGCCTCTGTGACATTTTTTGAGGTGAAGTGGCACTTTTTCACATGGCAACTTCACAAGAGAAGTCTGGTCACTTCATAGAAAAAAGTGCCACTTCACTTAGAAAAAAAAACATTATAAAGTCAGCACATTGAATTTTATGAAGTTCTTTCGAAGCAAAGTTTTCTCAGCTTCACACATCTCTAATGGTAAGTCAACGAGACATGCACTTTTTTCCCTTAGGAAAACCCTAATTATGTGCAAAGTTTCATCAGTTATAGTGAGTTAACGAGACATGTACTGGTGAAAGTCGATATTTTTCATTAGTTGATGTAACCAGAGCTACAGACTGTTCTTGCAAACCATGGGCTCGATGAAATACTGAATTAGATCTCAAGTGGGATGAGTTACTGTAGATGAGGAGCAGATATCTTGGGGAAGCTGCCATACAGTCAGTGTGCAAAATTAGACAATAATGTATAGGCAACAGTATGTATGGGAAAACAAGACTGTTCATCGATATCCATGGCCATCCCTGTTCTGTCACTGATCTTTGTCCATGATAACTCCATCCATGGTTCATCAGTGATTCATGAGCAAGACAGTTCATTGTTGATGAGCACGCACAAATGCCTGGGAAAACCACACAATCAAAAGAAACTAAACAGGAACTAAATCCAGTTTCAAGTTATAAAATGAAGGAAGATTCTGGAGTAATAAAATTTTAAATTATTTCAGGCATTAACCAAGATTGTCCTTGATGTAAATATCATTTTCTGTGTCCATGCTTGGTATATGTCTTCATGCTTTGTTTTTATGATATTAATCAACTTTATTCTACTTTGTGTCATATTTAACATTATATCACAAGAGACAGTAAGGACAGGGATGGGGCTAAAGGGGGTAAGGTCATCAAACAATGGAAGGCAATGAGTACCAATACCCATAGTCTAGGTAACAAGCTCCCTGAGCTAGTGGCCTTGATGGGAAAAGGATGCCTGGATATCTTGGCAGTCACAGACACATGGTACACAGAGAACATGACTGGAATGTCAACACACCAGGGTACACAGTCTACAGGAGGGGCAGGGAGGGTAGAAGAGGAGGAGGAGGAGGAATAGCTCTCTATGTAAGGGAAGGGATCAAAGCAATAGAATTAAAGGGTAAACAGGGAGGAGAAGAAGCACTGTTGGTCTCCCTGGAGACTGGAAATGGCACCACAATCTGCACGGGTGTTGTATATAGACCCCCATCTCAGGGGGAGGAGATGGACAAGGAAATGATAGAAAGTATCCTTTGGATGGCAGAAAAAGGGGAGATATTGTGATGGGGGACCTGAATATGCCAGATGTTAACTGAAGCACCTTTGCTGCAGCCACATCCATGAGCAGGGTCATTCTCGATGCCCTACAGGGAGCATGCCTCAGACAGCTAGTGTTGGAACCCACTTGGAAGAGAACAATATTAGACCTGGTACTCTCAAATGGGGATGGAGAGAGGATCTCAAATTTAGAAGTGGGTAGCCATCTGGGAACAAGTGACTACTAAACAGTGTGATTCACAATAAACACAGCTGTAGAGTCAAGTCATACAAAAGTGAAGGTACTGGATTTTAGGAGGGCTGACTTTGTCAAAATGGGAGAGTGTCTCAGAAAAGCATTAGGAGATGGGCAAGAAGGAGGGGTGGAGGAACAATGGGGGAAACATCAAAACTGCCATCACAGAGGCAACAAGCCTTTGTGTGAAGTAAATAAATCAAAACCAAGGAAAAAACCACTATGGTTCTCAAAAGAGGTGGCAGGGAAGGCTAGGGAGAAAAAAATATCATTCACGAAGTATAAGGAAACACAGAAGGAGCAGGACAGAGAAGCAGAAGGAAGCGGGAGAGGCAGTCAGAATAGCAAAGACCCAAACAGATGAAAAGATAGCCAACTTGGTTAAGAAGGGATAAACCATTTATAGGCACATTAGGGTGCGTAAGAAAGACCAAGAGAGGGATAGTGAGGCTTAATAAAGGGGAGGGGTGGGCAGAGGGTGACAGTGAAAAGCAGAGATACTGAATGAATACTTCTGCTCAGTATTCACAAAAGAAGAGGAGGGTGGTACCTAATCCAATCAATAGAAGCACTCTTGATAGGGGTTGATACCAGTCCTTTCACAGAACAAAGGGTTCTGAAAGACCTCCTAAAACTGAATGTGGACAAAGCAATGGGCCCTGATGGGATTCACCCTAGAAATCTAAAAGAATGAAGGGGAGAACTAGTGACACCACTGACTACCCATTTTAACAAATCATGGGAGGATGGTGTGGTATCTAAGGACTAGAGGAGGGTAGATGTGATTCCCCTTCATAAAAGTGGGAGCAAAGCAGAGGCAGGAAACTACAGACCTGTTAGTTTAAACTCAGTGGTAAGGAAAATGATGGAATCACTTGTGAAAGAAAGAATTGTTAAGTACCTAGAAGCCAGTGGGGCACAGGACCCAAGGCATTGAATTCACAGTGGGAAAGTCATGTCAGACAAATCTAATAGATTTTTTTGACTGAGTTACCAAAGTAGTAGACCAGGGAGGGGCTGTAGAAATGGCCTACCTAGACTTTAGCAAGGCATTTGACACAGTCCTACACAAAAGGTTAATAAACAAATTAGGCAGCCTGGGAGTCGATCCTAGGGTGGTAGCCTGAGTAAAAATTAGCCGCACAACAGGACACAGAGGATAATAGCACACGGAGTCCACTCCGAAGAAATTGGGTTACTAGTGGGCTACCGCAGGGTTCAGTACTGGGTCCGGTCCTTTTTAATATCTTTATAAGTAACATTGTGGAGAGACTGGAAGCAAAAGTATGCCTCTTTGCAGAAACACAAAGATCTGCAACAGGGTTGATACACAAGGGGGGGGCTTGGAAAGAATGAGAAGGGACTTGGCAAGGTTGGAGGAATGGTCAAAAGTGTGGCAGCTTAGATTCAATGCAAAGATGTGCAAAGTAATGCACCTGGAAAACAAAAACCCAAGGGCAGAGTACACAATGGGGGGGGTACTAACAACAACAAAAATGGAAAGGGACCTGGAGGTAGTCATATCAGATGACCTAAAGGTAAGCAAGCAATGTGAGAAGGCAGTAAGAAGGGCTGGTGGGATATTTGGATGTATAGGAAGAGGCATCACCAGTAGAAAACAAGAAGTTGTTATCTCTCTTTACAGACAGTTGGTGAGACCCCATTTGGAGTACTGCATGCAGTTCTGGAGACCCCATCTCTGCAAGGACATAGACAGGATGGAGGCTGTCCAGAAGAGGGCAACTAAAATGATGCAGGGTCTGCACCAGAAGTCATACGCAGAGAGACTAAAGGAGCTTAATATGTAAACCCTCGAGGAAAGGAGGGAGATGGGGGACACGATAGAAACTTTCAAGTACCTCAAAGAAAACAACAAAGTCCAGGAGGGTAGCATCTTTCAGAAAAAGAGATGTGCAAGAACAAAGGGGCACAATTTGGAGATAGAGGGGGGATGGCTCAAGGGTAACGTGAGGAAGTATTTTTTCATGGAGAGGGTGGTGGACACATGGAATGGCCTTGCCGAGGAGGTCTTGGAGTAAAAAACTGTGGGGGAATTCAAGAATGCATGGGACAGACATAAGGCAATTCTGGTAGGAGGGGGTAGGTAGAAGTAGGCTGTTGGTTAACTAGGATCTGCAGCTTATCCAATAGGTAGGAAAATGGGCAGACTGGGTGGGCCAAGCAATCCTTATCTGCCAACAGAGTTTATGTTTCTGTGTTTCTATGTATCCTGGTTAAAATATAACCATTGTTTTCATCACATTCATAGTTCTGTCATTTAAACTAATGCATTCTAAATTGCCCTAGCCATTGTGTCACGAGTGAGCTAGTAGAGCTGTGAGCCAGACAGGCTCCATTTCTGCTGCAGGGCTTATTTGTGGGACTGTCAAGGGACTTTGCTAATCTTTCCTGCAGTTCATACTAGCAGACAGAAACATGCTCAAGGAACTCAAGAGCTGTTGCTTGCCTGAAATCCAGACACTAGCAAACAAAGTAGGCAGCATTCAAAGGATAGGTGTTTTACTTAAATAAATGAACAGAGCAAGCTCAGCATCCAGTTAAAGCGATCAGTTAAACCCACCTATTGACCAACGAAGAGTCATGTTAGACCTCAAGTGCTGGGGTTATGCTGCGGGTTCAGCCAGACCTTTTAACTGGTTGCTGAACTTTGTCTAATTTTTCATTTATTTTTCGTAAACCACCTGTTGTTTGAGTGCTGCCTACTTTGTTTGCTTTCCTGCAGTTGCAGATTTTTCCAGGGCTCTGCCCCTAGCCCTATTGGATCCTCCAGTTGGGAGGCCATCTTGTTGATGTAGGCAGGCCTGTGTTTGGAGCAGCGTGGCTTGATGCATTCAAAGTTACCTAGACTGTCCTATGCTGGGTGATCGAGTTAAGCTGTGTAGTAGTAGTAATAGTAGTAGTAGTTGTCGTAGTATATTTTTATTCATGATATGAATACGGGTAACCCAATTGACCAGAGCTCATTTTCAAAGGAGTCCTTAGTATAAAGTTACAAAAACAAACAATATCACACACTGTTTGTACAATATTCAGAGAACAATTACATATCATATACTTAAGATATGCAAAATACATACATCACATTTGTTTTTCTTAAGCATGTTTCTTTACTACTCAGCATGCAAAATACAAAATACTAAAACTGTAAAAAAAAAAATATATACAGCTTAAAAGGAGATGGAAGTGAAAATGGAAAACCCTTCAAAAATCTAACCTACACCAAAACTAAAGCAGCACAGTTGTGAAAATAAACTATCCCTAAATGCTACAAAAATGGTCTCTACAACTTTCGGTGCTAGGTGGAGACTTGTTCAAGTTTCCTTCCTTCCGGGGTGGATGTACCCGGCCAGCCCTCTACTTATTAAGACTAAGATAATAACCAATGATATGGTTGGAAATGACTTTACCCTCTGTCATTTATCAGATGAAAGATTTGGAAACATATGATATAGAACTGCCTTTATCTATGGAATTGTTATATGATAATGGGGAGAGGGGGAGGCATCACTGACAGGTGGGGGGAGGGCTAAGCAGGGAGAAGAGGTACCGGAAGTGGAAATCACAGCAGAGAGAGTGAGGGAAGCCCTCAGCTTCCTTAAGATGGAGAAAGCACCGGGGCCAGATAAATTACATCCCAGAGTGCTGAAGGAACTTGCGGATGTCCTGGCAAAACCCCTGGCGGAGCTTTTCACCATCTCTCTGAGGACAGGATGGGTGCCCCAAGACTGAAAGGTGGCACATATAGTGCCTATCCACAAGGGGTGATCAAGGGAGGTGGCAGGAAACTACAGGCCTGTCAGTCTGACATCGGTGGTGGGCAAGGTGATGGAGGGCATTGTCAAGGAGAGGCTAGGGGGGACCTGGATAAGTCAGGGCCTGGACGATAGGACAGCATGGATTCATCCCGGGGAAATCATGTCAGACAAACCTGGTGGAGTTCTATGACTGGGTGATGAGTGCCTTGGACCTGGAGACCAGTGGACGCCTCTTTCTAGACTTCAGCAAGGCATTTGACTCTGTTCTTCACGTGGGCCTGTTGGATAAGCTGGGAGAAATGGGGGTGGGGAACCAGATGATCAGATGGATAGGCAATTGGCTCCAGGACCAGACTCAGAGGGTCATAGTTGGTGGGATAGTCTCATCCCCAAGAAGGGTCATTAGTGGGGTCCCACAGGGATCAGTCCTTGGGCCCCTTCTGTTCAACGCCTACGTCTCTGACATAAGGACAGGAATCAGGAGTGAGACGAGTCTCTTTGCGGATGACTCCGAAACTGGGGGGTGGTGGTGGATGGGGAGGAGGGGAGGGGAGGGTGGCCCTACAGGGGGACCTGGTGGCTCTGGAAAGATGGTCTAGAAAGTGGAAGCTGAGGTTCAATGCAGGGAAATGCAAGGTACTCCACCTGGGGGCCAGAAACCCGGGCCAAGTGTACACCCGGGGGGGGGGGATGCTACAAGGCTCGATGGCTGAGAGAAACCTGGGGGTGGTGGTGGATGTCAAGATGAACAACTCTGAGACTTGTAGGAGGGCAGCAGCCAAGGCCAACAGGATGCTGGGATGCATCATTAGGGGGACACCTCCAGAAGAGGGAAGTGATACTCCTCTGTATAACTGCTTGGTGAGGCTGCACCTTGAGTACTGTGTGCAGTTTTGGAGGCCACACTTAAAGAGGGACATTAACCTCCTGGAGAGGTCCAGAGGAGGGCAACCAAAATGATTTGGGGCTTGGGGACAGGGACCTATGAGGAGAGGCTCAAGAGCTAAATATGTACACATTGGAAGAGAGAAGGGACCGGGGGACATGTTAGAGGTCTTCAGGTACATGAGGGAGGGGGTAAAGGGGAGGAACAGCCAGGGTGCTTCAAGGAAGGAGGAGGGGGCCACTAGAGGGCATGGGTGGAAGCTGGAGGGGGGAAGATTCAGGGGAGAAAGGAGGAGGTGCTACTTCACTGAGAGGGTGGTGGAGCCATGGAATGCTCTGCCTAGGGGGCTGGTGGAGGCAGAGACAGTGGAGGGGTTCAAGAGGGGGTGGGACAGGTACAGAGGAAGGGTTCTGGAAGCAAAATCCAATGCAGCAAGAATATCCGGAACTGGGAAGGGAGAAGCCAGAGAAGGCGAGGGGGGCAGCAAGGTCAGCACCCAGGGTGGGGGCTGACCAAATGAGCAGACACAAAAGACCGTTAGGCCTATTCTGCTGGCATTTTAGTATGTAAGTATGTTAGTATAATATTGATACTTATGTGAACATTTTACAATATATGTAATAGTATGTACTGGATCCAATGAAAAGACAAAATAATAAAAACTTAAGTTTAAAAAAAAAAAAACAAGTTTCCTTCCTTCCATCCTGGTGCATTAATTAAAGATGTATCCTCAGTCTGGTTGGATCGCCACCTTCACTTTTGTGTGCATGTGGACGCTATTTTATTTTATTTTTTTTTATTTAGCTTTTGTTAACCGGGTAAGTGCACTAGCCATAAAATGACTATTTTCATGTATGACCCAGGAGAGTACAGACATGCAGAAACTTAACAGGATAACAATTTATAAGTGCTTTACATACAATGAGTTAAAGAGGATACAATATATCGGAACATACAAAGTAAAGCGCTTTACATACAATGAGTTAAAGTGGAAACAATATATCAGAGACATACAGAGTAGACCACTCATAAGTTCTTAGGTGCCTACTTATGCAATGAATAGAGAGTACCTTGGACAATTAATTATCAGGTGACATATCATATAAACAGAACAAGGCACACAAAACCAAAAACAGGTAATACAAAAGGAAGAAATAACCATTGAGAGTAGGGGGTGTCATTAAGGAAAAGGTCGCTAAGTGAGAAAAAGGGGAGCAAGCCATGAAATTAGATTATATGAGTATATGTAAGTATAAGGGAGATGCCTGCAGTACAAGATTGTATATGGGCAGGGAAAGGGAGCCGGGACAGGCTGACGCAGTAAGAGTGTTATATAGAGGTGAGGAACTACTATTGTATGGCAAGAGACATCAGTCATTAGGTAGGGTGAAAGCAGGAACAGATATCAGCAATCAGAAGATTTGAGTACAATTTTCTCTTAAAGCATGTGTGGAAGCTAGAAAGTTTAATGTCGAGGGGAAGGGAATTCCACAGCTGTGGAGCCGCATGCTCAAATGCAACAGTTTCTTTCCTAGTGCGGCACCTTGGTAAGTTCAGAAAAGATTTATCAGCTGATCGTAGACCATGGAGTGTGTCCTGAGGAATAAGCATAGCTGCAAGACACTTAGGGGTTTGATTTCGAATTATCGAATCAATAAGATATCCAAGGTAATATTTCCTACTAGCTAACAGAGACAGCCAACCAAGATCATTATAAAGTTGACAGTGGCGTTTTTAAGCCGAGGAGCAGAAAAGGCATAGTGACATATGTTGTTATACGTAATATCCCATCTGAGTAGGCCAGTTTTATGAGCAGCCCCAAATAAGGGAGCCCCATAGGTTAGGGTGGGGAGCAGAATCCCCCTCGCAATGGCCATTTTAGCTGATGCATGAGCATATAACTAGTCTTATATGCAACACCCAGTTTGGAGTTGACAGCTCTGCAAACAGACTGTACATGAAGATTAAGATCCAGAGATTGATCTAGCAGGATGCCCAGGTACTTGAAAGAGGTCACACATTCCAGTAATTGACCTTCTAAGTCCTGTACCATCATTGCTGTTGTGCAAGCCTGGAGCTCTGGGGCCAATCCAAGCAGCATGGCTTTAGTTTTGCTAGTGTTGACAGCCAGTTTGTAGTCGTATAGCTAGTTTTGGATATTGTTAAAGTCAGAGGAAAAGGTTGTATTGATAGTGTCTATATTAGTAGAACTTGTATAGATAACAAGATCATCAGCATATAGAATAGCAGAGCAGGATTTTAGAGCAGCTCCAATGTTATTTATATAAAGAGAGAATAGGAGGGGCCCTAGGATGGAGCTCTGAGGTACACCAATGTTAGTGGTGGTACTGTCCGATAGAGAGGAATTAAATTTCACCACTTGAGTTCTATTTGTAAGGTAGCTTTCGTACCAGTCAACAACAGAGGAGGAGAAATGCAGGTGTCAAAGCAAGGAAAGAAGCAAAATATGATCAACAAGGTCAAAAGCCTTTGTGAGGTCAATAAAGATAGCCCCAGTCAGATTGCCAGCATCCATTTTTGAAAGAGTGTCTGTGGTGAATTTAAGGAGTGCAGTCATTGTGCATATCCTTTCCTGAAGCCATGTTGGGTATCCGAGAGCAGACTGTGCTTAAGTAGATAGTCAGTTGTCTGAGTTGTGACAATTTTCTCCAGGATTTTGCTCAGTACCGAGAGTATGGCAATTGGTCTGTAGTTCAAGACAACCTTAGGATACCCTTTTTTATGTACAGATGTGATCTGAGCAGCTTTCCAGAGGTCAGGAACCATTCCACCTGAAGGTGATAACGTATAAAATTTGGCCAGCGGTAATGCAATAAGGGGAGCTGCAAGTTTCAAGAGGTGGGGTTCCAGGGAGTCTGAGTCAGAGCTGGTATGATCAGAGATGGACCTCAGGAGCTTCAGGACTTCCTTTCTAGACACAGTCTTAAAATAGAATAGAGAAGTATAATGAGGCACAGGGGACAACACTTCCAGCTTATCCAGATAGGTTCCTGATGAGGAGTGGGAGAACACTGTGGTGGGATTGAAGAAAGAGTTATGTTGGGAGAGATCAGAGAAATGCAGGTTGAAAGAATTAGCTATGGTTTGTGAGTCATTGCAATGCACATAATTTATCAGCATATCACCAGGGGTAGTCGACTGTGAGGATCCTAGGAAGGATTTGATGTGTGACCAGAATTTTCTGGGATCATTGGCCGAGTTAATCAGTAGGTCTTTACAGTACTTGCTCTTAGCAGCTCTGACTTGTCTTTTACATGAATTCCGTAGCGTACGGTAAGCGTTGAAATCTGTTTGCTGGCCTGATGTTTTGTAGCACTTCCACAGTTTATCTCTAAGGTGCAAACTTTTGAGCAAGTCTTTGTTTAGCCATCTTGTTTGTATAGCCCTCACTCTCCAGGTGATCTTTGGGGCATGTTTACATTGAACCATAAAGAATTTAATGATGAAGAGGTTAAGAGCATCCTGAGAGCAGTGTGATAGATAGATCTCCAACCAATCAATTCTGGAGACATCATACAGAAACACCTCTTGGTCTAGGTGAGCAAAGTTTATGAGAGTGATGAGACGTGGTGGAGGAGATGGAGGTGCCCCCAAGGACAGGATGCAGAAAGTAGGAGAGTAGTCAGTTAAGGCATCAGCAAGAGTACCAGCAGCCGAGATATGTTCGATCCAGTTTACCAGCACCCAATCCAATAGTGTACCTAGTGGTGATGAAGACAGACTTCTAGTCAGCACTGTTGCCATCTAATGCAGGTTGTAGCTATGAGTCAGAGATTAAAGAGAACTGAGAGCTGTCCCAAGCCAGTTTAAGTTTAGGTCCCCTAAGATGATAACCTCATTATGATTCAAATTCTGAGAGGTATTTTCCAACAGGTACTCTAGACCTGCAGTCCCTCCCGCTGGGGGGTTATATGTACAGATAACATGCAGTTTCTTGGCTCCCAACGCAAGGGTAGCATGCAAGTATTCACATACCGATTGAGCATCCGGGATAGTGAGAAAAGAGACAGTCAGATTATTTTTGTAGTACAGAGCAACCCCACCACCACATTTGTTTGATTTCCTATCCCTTTGAATAATAGAGTAATTTGGCAGGGAGCAGAGGGAGTCAGTAACCGATGGTTTTAGTCAGGTCTCAGTGAGACACAGGATATCAGGATTGTACAGTTTGACCCATGACTCCAGTTCCATGAAGTGACGCATCAAACTTCTTATATTCAAGTATGCAATTAACAGCCCATGTTTGGACATACTATGTATGTCATCTGCTGAGAAGTAAGCATCTAGTGGCCCAGGATTTGTCTCTATATCCCCAAATAGCAGAATGGCAATGATGATGAGGAACCACAGCCCCATGTTTAGAAAAGGGTGGGATAATGCAGACTTGTTCTGTAGTTTCCTAAACATATAGAGAGAATGGTAGGGACAGCCCTTTTGGTAGAGAAGAAGATTAGTCTGTAGTATCCTTGCATTATAAACAATAAGGTTGGAGAAAGTAAAATCGTAGTGCTCGGTCCTAGATTTATTTGAGCCATCTTCATTCCATAAGGATAGTGTAATTCTGTCAAGGCAAAGTAGGACAAGAAAAGTAACGAGGGCAACCCCCAGACAGCTGTTGGGCAGGGATTGACAAGAGGCTTTGGCTGTGCAAGACCTTGCAGGCATACACTCCCCAGCCCCATTACATTGATAGCCTGGGGCACACCTACTCAAGCACAAGTGTAGGATGTGAAATCATTTTGTCCTTGTGCTTCCTTCGTTATTTAAAGAGGTTGTTTAAAAGCTCACAAATAGATCCCTTAGGAGCAGGCCAGATGAAAATGTGGATTCGAGTAGGATCCAGAGTCACTGGAGTTTGTCAGACCTAGTTGCTTTATTTCTGTTTTGCTTGGGATAGCTTCCAAAAAGCTGATTTTAAACTGAAAATGTGAATACCTTGTGGTGATGTTTTGCAGAAAATCTAGTCCAGAAGACCTTCACAGATGTAATGAGCAAGAATGGTGTAGTTACTCCAAGCAGAAGATCTTGTAAATACCCAAAAACTTAGCTACAGACACAGACAAACACAAACAGCCTATTCACAAGCTCCACAACAAACCTGGAGTACCTTACAGAAACAAGAGAAGCATCTTACTTCCTGCTTGGAGAGAAATATTCAAAAAAGATGATTCTCTCCATCTTTAAGTATGGAGACATTGTTTACAGCACTGATCCAAAGTCCATTTTAGCTAGACTGGGTACCCTCTTTCATTCCTTCTGTTAATTTGCCCTTGATAAACCACTGCATACTCACCACTCTTGCTTGTACACCTCCCTGTCCCTCCCCTCCCGTCTCTTGATGCCAAATACCTTCCCCACTGTGCCTCCTTCATCTCCAAATTTTGGTTTGGCGTTCTCACCTCAGATCTTGCCTCTCTCCTGTCTATCCCCTGTTTTACCTCTTACCAGGGTCGGACTGGAGTTCAGAGGGCCCACCTGGAAAGAAGATACAAGGGCCCACCTGGAAAATCAATAGAGAAGGGCCCAGGTTGACACACTCATATCAATATTCCACTTCAATCTGATACACTAGCTCTGTGTTTGCATCTTACATTTATCAACAGTGTCCCAGATACCCCATTTAATTAGAAAAAAGAAGATAAATGCAAAAGTTTTCAGAGTTCAGAAGGTAACCACTTACTCAACTGAGGGGGGCCCACCTGGAAATTTCCAGGTATCCAGGTGGGCCAGTCTGACCCTGCCTCTTACTCCCTTCACAATCCTTGTTCTCACTCTCTCACTCTCCCACAAATGAAATCTACTGCTGGCAAAGCTGCCTTCTCTTTCTGCTTCCCCTAAGAGATGGTTCTCTCTTCCCCCCTTCTATTTGCTTTGCTCCTATCCTTCCAGCTCTGAAATCTCTCCTCTGTGGTTTCTCTGTTTGCTCCTGCTATTGTTACTGATACTGGGGAGGATTCCTGTCACCTCCCTTCTCACGACATTGACAGTACGTAGCCCCCATCTCCCAAGGTTCATCAATCATTACTCCATGCTTCTTCTTATTGTTGTATTGCTCAATCAAAGTTCACTGGTAATTAACTGTATGGCAATTTTATTCTGGAAGCATTTTCTTGTATATTTTGTTGTACTTATTTCCACATTATTGTATTATTTTTGCTCATTGTACTTTGGATCTGTTCTATTCCATTCTCTTCCCCCTCCCCTCAGGACGTGTCTGCAAATGAGCTGCTACCAGCTCAGTATGACCTTCCTGGTAAAACATTTGTAATAAAAAAAACAAACTACTATAGATTTTATATTGCAGCTGTGCAAATATTTCCAGTTGTCAGTTTAACCTCATTTTGAGATGGGCCCGCTACGTATGTCCTTAACAGGGTCTAGGTAATTTTAAATGGGATTAGAGGTATCAACCCCAAGTGTGAAGATGAGAAGATGGTACTCTCTTGATTTATTTTATTTCTAGTTAGCCTTTTTTTTTTAAGTTTGCATGCACACATGCACAGCAAAACATGTTGTTACAGTATAACAGCTTTCAGAGGTGTGTTACTGTCAGGTCCAGTGTAGTTCAGACTGCAGTGGGCTGCACAGCGTCCACTCAAGGATCAGCAAGGCTGATCTTGACACTGAAACTTCATGTAGTTGAAAGGAAAGAGCCGCTCCAATCCAGAATGGCTCTATCCTTTCATCTGCATGACGCTGTCCAGCAAGCCAACGGAGTGGTGTCACAATTATCCTGCTATTGTCCACCTTTCCCATGTAAAAACAATCCCACTTTCTGTCAAGTATCCCTCCCACCTCCCATCACTTTTCATGCCATTGTCAATCATGCCATCCTCTGCCAAGTATCCCACCCCCTGCCCATCACTTCCTATGCCCTTTGTAAACAATCTCTCCCACCTCCCAGTTTACTTCATGTGCCCCTTTTAAAAATATACCACCCTCTGCCAAGTATCCCTCCCACCTCTACATTGCTTCCCATGCCCCATAAATATGAACCTGACACTGAGGTGCCCAATCCCTGTTGTATGGGAACAACTAGTATCTGATTTTGCTGAAATAGAAAAATGGTTTCTCTTAAACAAACTGATTCTGAATGCGAAAAAAACAAATACATGGTGTTTTATAATCATAGAAAAATGTTGCTTGTTGAACTACTTCTTTCTCCGTGCACTCTTAAGGGGGTGGGAATGGAACAGGCCATGAAATTTAAATGTCGTGACCTCACCCTGGACAGTTCCATCTCCTATAAACAGCATATAATTCAGCAAAGACTAGGTTCCCTGTACATATTACCATTCACAACTCATCCCCTCAGCAAGGATGGTCCTGTCCCAGAGCTTTCTCCTGCTGGTATTTGATAATGGTATTCCATTGTATCATTCAACTAGAGAGGGGTTGCTGGCCAGAGTAAGAACCCTTCTAAACCAGATAGCAAGATTTGCTACACAATTGCTATATCATACTTACCACTGTGATTTGTATAAACAAGTGGGATGACTTCCACTAGAACAGAGGTATCTACTTCAAATAGGCACCCTTGCTAAAAAAGTGATCTTGGATAGTGCCCCTATTTCATTTCATGTTATCTTAAAAACACACTTTAGCATTGTTTCTATCCAGTCATCTCTGCATTTCTAGTTTTATGTTCCCAATCCCAAGATGAGGACCTCCATTGGTCAAAAAACAATGTTTTACAATTTGCCATCCTTTTTAATCTACCACTGTCATCTTTTTCTTGTGCCAGTAATTCTTTAACTTGTTTTAGACATGCTATTGAAAAATTACCTTCTTTTCAAGTGTCAATGTAAATGCCTTTGTAGTTAGATTTATTTGATTTATGTAGATTCATATTGGTTGTTTTAATTGTTTTAGTCATGTATTGTACATTTGTTCAAATGTTCTGGTCACCCATGAAAATGGATCCCTGTCCCATGGTCTTACCAGATTCTAAATAAACAAAACAAAACAAAAAAGACTATGTTGAACATCTTGGGTCAAAATGTTAAAACAACTGAGTTATGAAGGCATTTTGAGCTGTTCCAACATTTACTCATATCTTTATTTTTGCAGATTTGGGCCTCTAACATTTAACATATCCCTTGTGTTACCCCCACCTCATGAACATGACAGGTGTCATTTTACAAATCTCCTCCAAAATATGGTTTCACAGTCACACTACAACACCTCTTTTCGGACGGAATTTTAAAAAATTCCATCTGTCTTGATCATAACATCAAATCATAAAAAAACTATGCTGGAAATCTGGGGTCAACATGTGGGAGCCCACTGAAAATTAGACACTGTATTGCCTCTCAGGAGGCCTATCCTCAGTAAATACAATCTAAAAAAGTGCAAAAGTAGGACACCACTGAAAATGAGATACTGGGCCAGATATTCAAAGCAGTTGCACTTAGTGCAATCCCAGCAATGTGCCCCAGTGCGATATTGAACAGGGGGACCTGCGCAGTGCAAGTCCCGATGCGCCAGAATGCAAGGGTAATGTATGTGGTGCAAATGCAGGGGCCTGCCCATGCATGTGCAGCACATCCCGATATTCAGCCTGGGATGTGTGGCGCATATTCAGGCATAACCCTGAGGTGCGCCACATACAGGGGCACACAGTTAAGCCAGAAAAAAAAGCCTCAAGTCTAGGCCACCCACAAGTGGGCTACTAAATTGCAGGGTGCAACACAGCATCCACCAGCCATGGGTGACCACCAGCCTAGCAGGAACACCAGCCATAGGCACCCACACTCTCTTCAATGGCCCAGTGCCCCCCCCTCCTGTTTGCCTGATCATAGGCAATATTATGTAGTTGTATTACCTGGTGGTCTAGTGCTATCCCCCCCACTCCCTCCCATCCATATGCCCGATCATGAGCATTTGAATAGTACCACCCAACATGGCGGCCTTGTTGCCCCCCCCCCGCAAGCTGCCTGATTGCGGGCAGTCAAACAGGAACACCCTACCCAGTGGTCTAGCGGTCCCCCTCCCTCCCCTCTGGAAGCCTGATCGTAGGCATTAGTAATGCAGAACAATAACTGGTGGTCCAGTGGTACCCTCCCTCCCCTCTGGAAGCCCGATCGCAAGCAATACTATGTAGTCATATTACCTGGTGGTCCAGTGGTACCCCCCTCCTCTCCCCTCCCACCCATAGAGGACACTGGCCACCCAGCACCCCCCTATCATTGGCAGGTGGCTGCACCCCACCCACATACAGCCCGGCCGCCCACCGAATGACAGCTTACAGTATGATCTGTAAGTCTATCGGTGCACAGTGTGTACCAATGGGCTTGCAGACCATATGTACTACACCGGCACAAATATGTGAATGAACCCTCACCTGGTCTATCCTGGGTAAATACATAGTAAGAATGTGCAAAGGCAGGACCCCAGTACAGCTAACTCCCCACTAAGTTGTGTATCTATGCTGCTGTATCCTGGGAAAAATACATTGTAAAATCTGGACCCCACCGACAAAGTAACTTGCCTTTCAGCTGGGCTATCCTGGGTAAGTACATTACAAAATTGGGTAAAGGCAGATCCCCATTGCAAATGAGATATTGTATCTTGGCTGTGCTATCCTGGGTAAATACAGTGTAAAAACTGGGAAAAAGCAGCATCCCACTCAAAGCAAGATAGCATCTGAGCAGTGCTATCCTGAGTAAATACAGTACAAAAATGTATCAAAGCAGGACCCCATTGAAAATGAGATATTGCATTTCAGCTGGCCTATTCTGGGTAAATATATTGCAAAACTGTGTAAAAACAGGACCTTACAGCAGAACCTCACCTAAAGGGAGATGTTGCATCTAAGAGGATCTATCCTGAAAAAAGACATTATAAAAGCAGGACCTCACTAAAAATGAGATATCACATCTCACCATGGCTATTCTGCGTACATGCAGTGTAAAACTGTAAAATCAGGACCCTGTTGCAAATGACATATTACATCTCATCTGGTCTGTCTTGGGTAAATATACAGTAAAACTGTGTATAAGCAGGACCCAGTATAACAGTATGCAAGCAACTGTAACCATTGCCACCTCAGTTTCCATTCATAACTGCATTGGCTGCCATTTGCAGGCTATTTAGAAACTGAAATGCCAGTCCATGTGGGCAATGGGTTTTAAACCTGATGCCATTTCATACATTGACCTGACTGGAATAACAAGGCAGAGCCTCGCCCCCATCCCTTGTGTCTAGGGGTTTGATGGAATATAGTCTCAGAGAGGGAGGGAGGGGATCCAACCCTGCC
This sequence comes from Neoceratodus forsteri, assembly GCA_016271365.2. Classification (NCBI taxonomy): domain Eukaryota; kingdom Metazoa; phylum Chordata; order Ceratodontiformes; family Ceratodontidae; genus Neoceratodus; species Neoceratodus forsteri. Next base: position 963,476,443 of record CM028133.1, read on the forward strand.
GGTCCTCTAATACTGTAAGCAGTGCATTTAGGTGGTTACTGACCTTGTGAATGATCTGGGTTCGATTTTTGGCAGCTGGAGATTGCCGACACAGAACAAGCTCCCCACTGTACCTCAGACCTCACCGTCCAGTTGATTTCCACAGTCCTGAAAAACATGAGGCTAGGAGACCACAAACATGCAGTTCTTTTAAAAGATTTTAATTCTACACAACTGTAGGAAGCAAACTGGCAAACCATTTATTTTTCTGATAAAAAGGCTCAAGCCATATTTCCCTTGAGGTAACATATTTACATAGTGCACTTTTATGAGCTCAAATGGTCAGACTACAACACTTGTTGTGGCACATCTTCTTATTGAGAAAGGGGAATTTGAACCTCCAGCCATATGTTACTGGTAGCTTAATACAGCATGCACATAGCTAACTTTTAACTCATAGCAGGAGGTCAGCTCGTTGCAGATTCCCAGTTCTATTCTCCTTTAAACACTGGCTGACTTCCATACGAATTCTCTTGTCATTTAGAAGGACTGAGGAACTTACACTTTCTTGAATCTCTACTAACGGAAAAGGATATTTCTCCACCAGTGGGGCAGGTAGTAATCTTTTCCACATTGTGGCATGTTTCTAAGTAAGGGGGAAGCTGGAACCATTTCTTAAATATTCCCCATTTACATGTACAGTCGATAAGGCTTCCCTGCCCCTGGTCCAAACAGGAGGACATCGGGGAGAGGGGCCTACCTTTCAAACAGCAACACTGTAGGAGAAACAAACAGTTTGGACAGCCTTTACCTGCTGAACATAAGAGGGCAAAAAGGATAAAAGCCGCCACCCTGTACCCTTCCATCGATCCAGCTGCCACCTGAATGTCTGGGCCCCTTCTGGCAACCACCATAACTCTTGCCAAGCTGAGGAGATGATTCTCTCCTCCTGACTCTCTACAGAACTGATGCCCTTTACCCTGGTCCTGCCCCACTATGGGTAGTGGAAAAGTGCTCTTTCTGCCATACTTTTGGAAGGGGGGCTATTTCTCCTATCCTTCCACAGACCTCGCTGGCCTCGACATGCTGGGCTGCTCGACGCCACACTTAACCACCAAGCTGCTCCCTCACACACACACACCTTCACGATTCTCCTCAGACTGACTCCAGCTGACCCTCCCCTCGTGCCTGATAGGCACGAAAATCCTAACGTGCACGCACACACACACCAGCAGTCATGCACACTTACTTGGTGTCTTAAAAACACCCTTTAGTAACTCCCTGCAATGGCAGGGGGGTTACACAACCATTCAACACTGACAAATGCTTGTTTGGTTTATGCCATCTCTTATTTCAACTAACACTAACATATCCAAAACCTTGCCAATATCAGTTTAAAGGGGCATGCATGCCCATGCACAAAGGAAGATGTCAGTATTGATGCCAAGTGAAGTCTATTTGAAATAAGTTGTTGGCTATAATGTAACCGGATTTTTTTTTTTGTAATTATCTTTTCTCCTTCCTCCCTAGTCTCCACAGGGGCTATGATCCCTCCCTTTGAAGGGTTCATCCTCTGGTCCGGCCCCCAGCTTATCTGCCCCCCTAGGTTCCCCTGTGGATTGCCCCTCTATGACAGGGCCAGGTGGGAGCCAGCATACCCCCACCACTCTGGTACATCAAATCTGGTGGTGGGGGGTAGACTTGCTGGCACAATTAAACCATCACGGATCCTGTGGAGACTGCAGCATTTTCTATTTTCTCCCACCCCTCCCTTCTGACATAAGGACATCGTCTTTCAAGCCTCCCAACCCATACTGCCCTCCAGCCACCGCAAGAGAGCAGTCAGTGGGTGGGCCGACTAGTCCCCTTCCCCTGAGAGAGGAGAGCAGTCCTCCAGATGCTCAATCCTCTCTCACCCCTGCCAACCCCTGGCGACCCAGGCTCATTCCCAAACTTGAATCGCTGGCGTGGTGTGAGATGTGGCATCCAGCGCCTCAACCCTCAGTGCAACCGGGCCGGCTCCATACCTGGATCTTTTAAGGCTGGAAGTATAGTACTTATAGTCCCCCCCTTCCTTTACAGATGCAGGCACATAATTCTTAAAATCACTGGCTCATCCATCATATATGGGGAAAACAGAGGTACACTAACGTGCTGCCAGTGACTCCCCATGAACAATTCCCGATCCCCATGGCTCTCAGTGTCATTTTTTTTTTGTGGTTAATAAGTTTTATTGATTTAACTTTTTAAAGCATTACATAAATTAAAACAGCCAGACACATTGTGATGATCTTTCAGACTGTTACATATGTCTGTAGAAGTTCAAATAGCGGGACGGCCTGTCCGTGTGCTAAAGAGCAGAGTGTAACAGACAGATGATCAATTAGTATATTACTCCCTGCGTGGATGTACAACACCTATCCAGCAGGAGATTAACTCTGAAAATAATACCAGTGGGTATGTTGCTCTATAAATACCACATAGATTGGCTTACCTGGACCGTTCCTGCTGGTACCTGCAATGCTGGCAGAGCATCAGAACTGTGGGAAGGTCCAGGGCCGCTGTCCTCCAATCAGAGCCTACAAAATACAAGAGAACAGGCACAAAGCAAACATCTCTATCATTATCAGTACAGATACCATCACTTACTCATATTATTCCAGGTCATCGGTAGATCAGGGGTCCCTGAAGCGCAAGGAACTTCTTTCCTACCCTAGCCCCAAAATGAAACACAAGAGGAGGACTTATAATAATGTTGTTATGCCTATTCAGCTAATTCCCTCCCTTTAGTTTCAAATACAGGACAAAAGGTTTCCATAGGGTGGTATATTTAGGGAGGGTGTTGGCTACAATGTGCGATATTCTAGCCCAGTTGGCAACTTGTACCAGGGAGGTAAGCACCTCCCCCAGAGAGGGAATTACCTGAGTCCACCATTTACACAAAAGGAGCCTTTTTACCTGCATGCTGAGTGTCAGAAGTAATTTCATCTCTGAGAGGCATAGATGATGGGCTGAGGTCTGGAGTCCTAATAACAGTATTTCTGAGGACTGAGGCACAGGTTTCCTAAGTATTTTGGACCCCATCTCACAGGTTGCTTGCCATAGGGGCTGAATCAGCCTGCAAGAGCATAATATGTGGAGCAGATCACCTGGGAGCTCCTGACATCTCCAACATAAGTCAGAGTGAACCAGTTTGGCCTTCTCCAGGACTACAGGAGTACTGCACCATGAGTGGATTATCTTATTCTGTATTAACTGGTACTAGTATCAGGGTATGCCCCATGTGCTAGTTTTAGACAAGACTTTCATTCCAGGTTTGTAATAGGGGCATGTAGTACTTGCTCCCATTTATGCTTAGATTTCTCTGCTTGGGATGGGATGGTGTTCCGAAGGGCAGCATATACCAGGCGTGACTGGCCTTTCTAGGGCCAGCCAAGACTCTACCTGGGAGACTTGCTTCCCCCAGTGCTGCTTATGCGTAAGCGAAGCTCGCACTTCTTATTTGGAGGAACTGCCAGAAGTGATAACCCGTGAAGTGGGCGCATGAGGAAAGGCGCCATCCATTACAGCGACTCCTTCCCAGCGCAGTCCACTCATGGCAATGGACAGGTAGGGCAACCAGATGAGGAGGTGAGCGAACTAGGCGACAGGATGTCGCTATATGAATGTGCGGGGGGGTGGGTGGGAGCGAGCATGGTGAATGTGGGCTGGGAGGGGGTGGAGAGGCTGTAGGGGGTGGTGCTGCGGTTGCTGGTCAAGCTGCGTTGTGGTGTTGGGGATTGCCTAGTGGCTGGGGTGGCTGAGGTACTGGGCTCAGGTCCGGGTGTTGGTGTGATTTTTATTGCGCCTGGCCCAAACCTTTTTTTACTGCTTTCTTTTTAACATGTACCCCTGGAGCTGAGAATCCTTAAGTAATGGGGTGCAAAGGGTATGTGTGTGTGGGGGCACAGCCCCAACAGAAAGCAGTAAAAATCTGTTCTGGCGCCATTGTTCTGCTACGCTGGGGTTGTCAGAGTGCCGAAAAAGTGTTCGGCGCTCTGACTGAGCGTTAATGGTGATTGCCTTTAGGCATTCTCTGTTATCACATAGACCCGCCAGAAGTCCTTTGGGGGAATCCCATATGTATTCCGCAGCCCTTCAAAGAGTTGAGGGTATCTGTGCCAGAGATTAACATGTCTCGGAGCAGTGACACACCACTTCGATCTTATGAAGGCCAGGAAATTGGCTGTTTATTAATGGTAATCTCACTATTGCCCCACAGTGGGGTGAGTCTTAGGGGAGGTACTCAACTTCCTATGCACCTTGACCCAGTAATCCAGAGAGGGACCTATAGTTGGATGAGAACGGATGCCCTTGGGGGAGCAGTTAAACAACAATAGTGCCAAGTGAGTTCACTGACAAACCTCTCTCTCCATACCTAGCCACTGGGGAGCATTGTGCTCTGGGGATAGGAACCATTTTAACGTCTGAGCCAACTGAAAGGCCCATTTATACCCCTCCAACCACAGAAGACCCCAACCTCCCTTTGTCCAGTGTGCTCTCAGCTTATTTCTGCTGTATCGGGGTTTCTTACCCTCCCATATGAAAGATCCCAGCAGGGAGTCCAACTTAGTAAACCAGTAGCGAGGTATTTTCAGAGGAATATGGGAAAGAAGGTACATGATTTTCGGTGCTGTGACCATTTTAATTGCTGAGATTTTATCTACGTGCGTGAGTCGGAGAGACTTCCATCTATCCAGCTCTGTATGAATGGACACCAGAAGTGGCTTCATATTCAGGTCCCAGATTTTATACAGATTAGGAGAAATAATGATGCCCAAGTAGGTGAGCCCATCTGGGGCCCATCGGAGCCCATGCTGAGTAATCATATGGGAGGCACATTTAGAGTTTAAAGGAAGAACCTCCACCTTGGACGGGTTAATCTTGATCCCAGAGAAAATAGAAAAGTCTGACAGGGTGGTCAGTAGAGGAGGGAGGGAGGTGACAATATCGATTGTAGGAAGCAGCACATCATCAGCATACATGAGGGTAGGGTATGTCCTTGCTTCCACCTGGACCCCAGAAATTAAAGGGTTCTGCCTAATAGCTGCAGCCAGGGATTCCACTGCCAGTACAGAAAGTAACGGGAAGGGTGGGCATCCCTGACGGGTGCCTCTGCCCAATATGAATGGGGGAGACAGCATCGAATTGGTAAGTATCCTTGCTGCAGGAGAGGAGTATATTGCCCAGATTCAGTCCTGAAAGCCCACCCCAAGCCCATAGTGCAGAGCACTTGTTGGACATAGTCCCACTCCAGGGAGTCAAAGGCCTTTTCAAAATCTATGCAATAGCAGCAGAAGGGGATGATAATGTTTGCGGCTTATGAATTAAATTTACCATTGATCTGATATGATCCACACCAAAACGGCCTTACCAAACCCTACCTGGGAGGGATGGATCAAACTGGGAAGGAGAGGGTTGAGTCTATTAGCTAGCACTTTGGCTAACACCTTGCTGTCAGCATTCAAAAGTGATATTGGGTGGTAGCTGAATGCTTTAAGAGGGTCCTTCCCCATTTTAGGCAGGATAGTAATGGTCGCCTCCCTGACGGATGGAGGAAGGGTCCCTGCATGCAGCGCCTCAGTAAATACCTGTTGTAATACCGGGGAGTTTATCGGCAGCAAAAGATGCCATATTTTGATGGGGAACCCATCCCCTCCTGGAGCCTTTCCCTTTTTGAGAGAGAGAATAGTGTCTGCCACCTCCTTAGCTGAGATCAGGGCATCTAAGGCAATGGCCTGAGCCTCCGAGATTTTAGGAAGATGTAGGGATTCTAGAAATGGGAGGACACCTTTGGGGTCAGGAGCTCTGGAGGATTTATATAGTGAGGAGTTGAATTCCATCATTATTTGATTCATTCCTTCTGTCGAGGTATGGGTCTTACCCCCTGCATCCACTAAGGCAGCAATGTGCCTTTCGGCTTGCTTTTTGAGAAGGTATGCTAGGAGCTTACCCCCCTTCTCTCCCCCTTCTGAATATTTGTCCTTAAGCCTAATAATAGAGATCTCAGCCTTTCTAATTACCAGCTTGTTCACTTGCATCTTCAGGGAGGTGATCTTGTGTCCTGCCTCCGACCTGAGGGAAGGAACACGAAGGGCTTTAAAAGCACCTTTCACCTTCCGGAGCTGTTGTTCAAGCCACTTCAAATGCTGTTCCCTTCTCTTTTGGCATGCTCGCAAACCCCATTATCACCCCTCTTAGAATAGCTTTAAATGCCTCCCATGTAGTAAGCACTGAGGTGTCTGCTATATGATTATTCTGAAAAAATCCCACGACTTCCTTTTGGAGCCAAGGGAGGAAGTCTGGGCCAGAGATGTAGAGAGAGGGGGGCCCCGGTGAAGGAAAGGTGCACAGGGGCATAGTCAGAAATGACCAAGGGATGGATGAGAGTATTGACAGTGTTTCTGGTAATAGCTGGGGAGGTGAGCCAGAAGTCTATCTGACTAAGGGAGCTATGCACTGGGGAATGGAATGTGCAGTCCCACAGGGGTGGGTGAAATATCCTCCAGATGTCCACATGGGCCATATCTTGTTGTAGTTGAGCCAGTGCCAATGTAGCCCTGGAGTAGGGCTCCATATTTAAGGGGGATCTGTCCAGGAATGGATCCAGAGTGAGATTGAGGATCCCCCCCTATTAAAATAGGGGTGTCTTCAGGGGTCAGAGATCCCAACATCTGGGTCAGCTTATGAAAAAAGGAGGTTGAGTATTCATTCGGGGTGTACACGTTGCCCAGGATCAGGGGTCCCTCCCCAGTGTTCATGACCACAACCACCCATCCCCCCTCAGGGTCACTCACCTGTCACCACAGTTTCCATTGAGCTGCTTGTGAAGCAGAATCGCAACCCCTCTCTTTCTGGATGTGGCTGAGGCATGTATGACCTAGCCTACCCACTCCCTCTTCAATCTATCAGGGTCCCCCCGGTAAGTTTGGTCTCCTGCAGAAAGGCGATCCTCGCTCCCAGTCTCTTAAGGTGGCCCAAAACCTGCTTCCTCTTGTTTGGAGAGTTAAGCCCCCTGACGTTCCATGTCAAACAGGTAGTATCACCTGTTAGTAAGAGGGAGCAAATATCTATTTAAGAAATACAGTATATCAAGAGAAGCCAGCAGACTGGGAGTGAGGTCAGCCCGCCCAGGAGAAGCAAGTTTCTATAGGTCACCACCAGGTATGGAGAGAGAAAATAGAGCAAGTCTGCCCTGACCCTAACAAATGACCTTGTACTATCAACTAGCAGTATATCAGTGTGTGTCTCTTGCATTATGAACATACAAAACAAGTATACAACCTATGTACAGTGTGCACAGTATTCCATGCAGACTGGGGAGATAGAAGCCTGCCTCTATTCCCAGGGCGTTATCCTGCAGTATTAACACTCCCTTAGCCTTAAGGGGCCTTAGAGTGGAGGTGACTCCCCAGAAACTCGGAAGAACCCAATAAGGAGGTTGATTCACATGGCTCGTTACAACCCCAGAGGGTTGGAAAAAACTGCTCCAACAGTATGAGTCAGATAATGGGGTACAAAAGGTGGAGCCAAGTGTAGCCGCTGATGAGGTGGGGTTATGATGGGAAGAAATTGGGAGAACCCCGCCAACTATTATCGTCAGGTCTAAGGTTACTCCTGAGGGGAGCTTCAGTGCACTTGTGACAGGGTGTCTTGGTGAGGGTAGGCTAGTTAAATGTGTGGAGAGTACTCCATAGGGTCCTGGAGTTGCCAGTTCTGGACCGGCCCACCGGTGCAGGGACTGGGCGACCCAGCCATTGATGGAGGATGCATACCAGGGGGCACAGGTCTCTATGCTACAAGCCTTAGGGCATCAAGAAAGCCCAGCATTTCCTGCTTATTCATCACAGCAATTTGAACCTTAACAAAAGATGTAAACAAAGCAGGGAACACAACTTTTCATCAGGCTTTCTCCCCCCCTCACCAATGAGTAGGACAAAATCCCACAATTATTCTGCTAGAGAATGTAATAGTGAGGAATGGCCTTCCATGCCACTGAAACATGCCTGAATGCATGCTCAGGCCCTCCAGATCCAAGTTTGTTGGTTGGCCCCTTCGAATCCCTCCCAGTATAGAAGTGGGGCACATCCTCTGAATGGTGGCAGTGCAATCTAAGGACCAAGGCTGGGGTGAGGAAAGTCTCGACGGCCACCTAAGTCGGGTGGCATGGATAGGATTGCATGTTCAGGCCCTCCAGATCCAAGTTTGTTGGTCAGCCCCTTCGAATCCCTCCCAGTATAGGAGTGGGGCACATCGTCTGCATGGTGGCAGTGCAAACTAAGGACCAAGGCTGGAGTGAGAAAGTCTCGATGGCCACCTAACTCGGGTGGTGTGGATAGGATTGCATGCTCAGGCCTTCCAGATCCAAGTTTGTTGGTCAGCCCCTTCGAATCCCTCCCAGTATAGGAGTGGGGCACACCCTCTGCATGGTGGCAGTGCAAGCTAAGGACCAAGGCTGGGGTGAGAAAGTCTCGACGGCCACCTAACTCGGATGGCATGGATAGGATTGCATGTGCAATGGCCAAAGTTGCTCTCCGCGGTCACCAAGAATGTCACCCCAATCTCACCCCAGCCCTAGAGCTCACCAAAGATTTTAAAGACAAAGAAGAGAAAAAATAAAAGAAACAGCTACTTATCTGATCACGCTGCTGGGGTCTCTCTAGTCATCTGCCCTGGAGACGGAGATTGCTCAGGTCGGTCCACACTGGAGACAGGATCTCTGCTGATAGGGGAGGCCTCCCTCAAGGCCTTCAGTGGGCGCTGTGCTCCACTGTCCGTAGCTCCGTTTTGCGTCTGGTGAGGAGTTGCTGACGCAGATAGGTAGCTGGGTTTCAACGGAGAAGAAGGCCTGCCATCATCGGACGAACCCAATATGTCTGGGTGTTGATCCAGAGAGCTGGGACGGAGGACTTTGTACTTGTTGGTGGTGTGATAGGCCTGTAGAGTACCTGGAGCTGTAATATCCATGTGCGTGGCCTTTGCTGGGACGTCTTGCCCTCACTCCGAGGGATGCTTTCAGTGGCCACGCTTTTTTGAGGATTGCCTCTTTTGGTGTGCTTTTGGGGGAGTTCCCACTGCTGCTCCCTATGGTCTTGCCAGACTGTGGGCCGACTCACTAGAGGAGGGGAACGGTGATCCAACCTGCCTGTATTAACTGTTATCGATGGGGCTCCCAGGGTATTGGTGGCGAATTCTTCTGGCCAGTTGCACCGTAGGAAGTCCATGAGTGCATCAGAAGAATCGAAGATAACTGGAACCCCATTGTGGATGACACGCATTGTGTCTGGATATCATAAGGAAAAGGACAACCAAATGTTATGCATTTTATGCCTTGCCTCAGTATATGCCCTGCGTCTGTCTGACAAATCCTTGGAGAAGTCCTCAAATATATGGACTCTGTCCATTCTCCACATCACTTGCTGTAATTCCCAAGCTCTAGTTAGTACCTTCTCTTTGTCCCTATAATCCATAAACTGAGCTATAATGGGTTGTGGTCTGTCCTGGGCCTGGGACATGGGGGACCAATGTGCGGTGTGCGTGTTCTACCTGAAGAGATTTTGAGGGGTCCAGCTGCAGCATTTCAGTGATGGCTTGCTGCAAAAACCCCTCAGTGTCTTTCCCCTCCACGCATTCCAGAAAACCCAGGAAGTGAAGATTTTTGCAGCGACCTTGATTCTCTAGGTCGTCCATCTTGCTAGGCAGCAACTGTATAGTTTGCTGTTGCTCCCATAGTTCTGCCCTTAGGTCCTGAATGTGCCCCTCCATCACACAGACCCGCTGTTCCGTGTGCAGCATCCTGGCCTCTAGGCTTTGGATCACCTGGGTGTTTCTGTTGGTCGCCACAGTGACTTGTGCCATCTGGGCCATGAATTGGCTGAACATCACTTCGACTGAAGGCTGTTCCCATGCTTGCAGTATGCGCACTTCAGCCATGTTGCAGGCCTACCTTACCTAGTAGGCGCACCAAGAGATGACGGTTTCCACACAGAAAGTGACAGGTTTTTGTACCAACTATGCTATATTCTCAGACCTTGCGTATTGCCCCACTTGTTGCAATAAAATGAGGCAATAATACCAACTGGAATAAAAGGATTTTAAAGGATATGTCCCTCTGGGTTGTCAAGCTGATCTTTTTGCTGCCATCCCATTTAGCGCCCCTAGTGGTAGTCCTCAGTGTCATTTTTAATAACTTATGCTGGAGGTCACTGCAGAAACACAGCCCGTCATAATTATCGGACCTAAAAAGGAAACCACGTGCAAACAGTGTAAACCAGCACAGTACTCAGCTCACAGGCAGGACAGATAAAAGAAAAACACTTTTTGTTTATTTTCTCCTGTCCCTGGGGATGTGCACTTGAGGCTAATCCTTAAGGGACTGGACCAGTTGCAAACCTAGTCAGAAACAATCAGCTACTTAAAGCAGCAGTGCACCAATGTCAAGAAAAATTGATCCTACCCTTTTTAAAGAGTAGCATATTCCAGGGATCTTCTAGTTGTTTGCTGGTAAAACTGCTCCGTTCTACCAGAATATAGCTGTTTTAAAACTGTTTTAAATTACTTTTTTTTCCTAGGAAACAAGATGTCTGTATCACTTGGCTTACAAATAGTGTTAAGAAACTGACAAAAGGGGTATGGTAAAAAACATACATATATTTTTTCACGTATTTAGTTTTTGTTGACCGGGTAGGTGTACTAGACAATTTAATGCCTATTTTCAGGTATGATCCAGGAGAATTACACCATACAGATACAATGAGTGCAGTATAACAATAACACTAAAAAGAAACGACTGGGCAGACGATCAGTGTACTGAACACAGTAAGTATCACATAGAAAAGCAGGTTGATAATATATGCTAATATTTTTACTAAATGAAGCTGGAAACTGGGCTTTCTGGAAAAAAACATTCTCCACTACCCTGTTGGTTTAATGATTTTGGGCCCCGTATTCAGAAGTTGCTTGGTGTGTTACTCACGTGAATGTGCCATGCATTTACTTTTGCCAGCACAAATGATTGGGATGTTCAGAAAGTGCGCCAGCAAATGCTATCACGCAGACATGGCTGAATGTCCTAGATATGCACGATCACGCAGTGGGAGATGAGCTGTGTGGCTGGTGACCTGCAAGGAGCACACAGAACTGTGCGATGGGAAGCCACTTGCACGGCTCACAGATTTGCTATATTCAGACAGGATATGCAAATAGCCTCATAGCACAGTCTGTGCCCAGACAGCATATTTGCATGCCATTACTGGAATGTATTCAGGCTATTTGCAAGCACAGTTCCAGATATGCAGGGCAGCACAACCACTCCACAGAGGAGACCAGGAGGGACTGTAGACTTGCAGGCAGGTGAGGAGTCATGTTTTTTTTTTAATTTAAAACACTTTGTTAACGTGTATATACAAACCAACACGAACAACATACAATACCAGTATGAAGAAATGAGATTGACAAGAAAAAAAACAGAAACAACCGCCCTAACTAACCCACCTCCACCCCCACCCACCCTGGATTGTGCCAGCAAGTATATAAAAGAACAACACATGATTAAACAAGATAAGTAAAATTTATACACACGCAAAGGGGAGTCAAAGGAACCAGACCCATATTAGTTCAGTACAAAGAATACAGTTTAGCCCATTTCTTATCAAATAACTTAAGTCTGTTACAGGAGCTGGCAATTAGGCATTCTGTCCCAAAGCAAAAAGAGAGTTTGTTAAGCCATTCATTGTAGGATATGATCAATTGATCCAGCCAGTGTTTAAGGATCAGTTTCTTAACTGCCATAGCTATCAGAGCTATGTGGTATCTTCTCTCTTTGACACTAATCTTGGAGTAATCTCCTATAATGCAAATTTCCAGAGTGAAGAGGTCCTCTATCCCCAAAAGGGGGTTGAGTCTAGATTTAATCAGCTGCCAGAGGGGTGTCACATTTTCACAAAACCGAAAGATATGCAGGCTATTGCCCTTTTCTTTCCTGCATATAGTACAAGTAGGGGAAGGAAGACATTCCAGTTTAGCTAATTTAACTGGTGTATAATACATATTGTTTAACATATGATATTGAATAAGTCTGAGTCTGTCTTGCGTATTGTATAAATAGAGATCTTTCCAGATCTGAATCCGAGAGCAGGGTGGAGAGTGACCAGAAGGAAAGAATACAAAAGTGAATTAACATGGGGTTTGAGAACCAAGTCCTTTATCTGGTCCAGGAGAGGCTGTACTCCAGAGGTCTATGGAGTCTGGCCAAAAAGTTGCCTCAGCAAGTGTCTCAGCTGGAAAACCTTAAAAAATATGTGCTTGACCAAGGTGGAATTTCAGCAGGATCTCAGGGGATGAAAGAAAAGAGTCTTGAGAGTAAAAGTCAGCAACCCTAACATCTTTGATCTGGGGCAACCAACCAGTAAAGTGAACTGCTCCACCAATCTTGATATTGGGGTTAGATAGGATAGGTTGAAAGAAATCCTTTGAGGGAGAAATTTTGAGAGAAGTGCAAAACTGGGAGAAGACTCTGACCGAAGTACCAATTACAGAATCACGGAGGGGTGCTGGTAGAGATCTCCAGGATGTAAAAGACATAGACGTGATAGGTAGATTAAGAGAACATAGGAGCTGATGTTCCATCAGCAACCAAGGAGTGTATTCCCCTATGGGAGTGGAGAGCCATCTGACACATTTAGAGAGGTGACTGACCCAATAATAAAGAAGAAAGTTCTGGAGGTGGAGACCCCCGAATCTTTAGAAAGACTCAGCTTGAGATAGGAGCATCTAGGAGTTTTATCCAGTCAGATAAAGCTGGAGATGAGTGCATGGATATGTTGAAAAAATGAGAGAGGAAGCCAGATATTTAACATATTTAATGGATAAAAGAGCCTGGGTAAAATATTCATTTTAATGATATTAATCCTACCCCGTAGAGAAACTGGGAGAGATTTCCATCTTGGGAGATCCTGTTGGATGGTAATCACCAGGTCGTCAAAGTTTAATTTTCTAGTAAGAGAAAGATCCGTAGATTGAAAAATACCCAGATAGCTAATGGAGGTAGGATACCAGTTCATAGAAGTACGATAGTTGCTTCCAGGAGAGAGGGATCCAGAGAGTCTGATGAAAGCATGTACTGGTAAAGACGGAGCAATAGAGGAGATAGTTCTTTGAGAAGCAATTTATAGAAGTTAGAAGGAAAGCCATCCGGGCCGGGTGCTTTATCTAAGGCCAGACCATTGATGACCTCCTCGATTTCTGAGAGAGATAATGGAGAGGACAATAGTAGCTGTTGAAGGTCATAGAGACAGGGAAGTGGGATAGCATCCAGGGAAGTGTCTACCTCTGTAGCGCTCGGAGAAGAATGTCTCTGACCATTCTCAAAGACGAGAGCTATGTCTCTAGGAAGGGTTTTGGTAGTAGCATCAGGGGCTGAGATAGAAGCTATTAGTGTGGAGCCCTCTATCTTCTGCAAGCGGAGAGCCCATAGCCTTCCAGCTTTGTCTTCCTGTTCTACATATTTAGACCATGTTTTAGGATAGCATACTCAGCCTTTTCTGGCAGAAGGTCGGCGTACTTGCCCTATAGGGTTAATAGGGTGTTTGAGGAATCAGATAAAGAAGAGGGGGAAAGAGACTGTTCTAAGGACTGGATTTGTGTCAGGAGGGATAAGGCTTCTGCTTCCCAAAGTCTCTTCCTCCTAGAGGCAAGCCTGATAAAAATCACCGTGCAGGAAACATTTGAGGGCACACCATTCATGGTAACCTCTAGGGACTGAGTCCCGGTTAAAACCAGTGAAAGTTTGAATAAGAGATTTTATTTTGGAGGTAATAAAATTGTCTCTGTGGAGTTGTGCATTTAGCTTCCAGGCAGTATCCTTTTGTAACTTGGAGTCCAGGGCACATGATGCCCAAGCCACATAGTGATTAGATATAATGATTGGCTCAATTCCAGCATGGCACAGTCCAGAAAGAAGAGGTAAGCTAATCAAAATATAATCCAAATGAGACCAGGTCTGATTGATAGAGGAATAAAAGGAATAAAAATGTTTGGAAGGGTTGAGAAGTCTCCAAGGGTCACATAAACCCAATAAATCTGTAAAGTCTCTCAAGGCCCATGGGGGGTTAAGAGGCAGATAGAAACAATCCAGATCTTGTGTGGGGGGAACACTCCAGTCACCCCCCAAGATTAAGGGGTTGGGTAGAGAGGGGGCAATTCTATCAGCAAGATCCATAAAAAAGGAAGTGTCTCCACCTACTGGACCATAAATACTGCCCAGTATTACCTCCTTGCAGTCTAGGAGACCTTTAACCAGAATGAATCTACCCTGTGGGTCTGAGATTGTTTGGTCAGCTTGAGCATTGATCATCCTCATTATCAGGATGGCATCCCCTCAGCTCGAGGTAGAGTCACCTGAGGCAAACACCAGACTTACTCCTTGCCGTCAGAGCCACTTGGCTTCATAGACTAAGAGATGAGTTTCCTGTAAAAAAAAAAATTATATGCGCTTGGAGTAGGGCACAGTGTTTTAGTATCTAGTATCGTTTGGTGAGGTCTCTCACTCCTCTGACATTCCACATTATGAACTTAACAATACTGTTCACCATGATCCATAAACAATGAAATATATAAGCAATGTGATAAATAATACCCTGTAAAACTATATAGGTACACTCCAACCTTCCCCCCACACCCCAGTGAATCCCACCAGCAAGTCCCCAACAGAAGCTGATACAAGAAAACAGTAATACTTGGTAAATGTAGAGTCCTCCTACATATAGAGCATTCACAACAGGCGAATCTAATCCCAGCTAGTAAACAATGAGGGAACCCTCTCCCCCCCACCATCCCATCCTCCCAGACCACTCTGTCTATGTTACGTAAGCCCCCCCCCCTTTATTTACTAGTATACCCCAAAAAACAACAAACTATTTACGATAAGCTGTGCTGTAGAACCACCTCTACAAACTGGGTGACATTTAGACCAAAGGGGAGTGCTATTCCCATAGGGCCTGGATCCGCACTGACCTGTTACTTGGTACGAAAATAGAGCACAGGACTGAATAGTATACAGGTCAAGCAGAAGCAGGCTCAACCCCCAATAACCCAGAATGCAATGTTGCTCAGCATCTCATAGCTAGCCAACATATGGAGACCCTCCTCCCCCGTATGAGTCAGATTCTGGTTTTAAGAATGAACTAAGAGATTGACTGGCCTTGCCAGGTTAACCATGGGGTAAGGTGTTGACATTCGCCCTGCAGGCCCAATAAATATTTCTCCTGCCTCCTGTAGAATAGTAGCTTAAATACTGCCCGTAAGGCTGGCATTCAGGCTGCAAAATGGGGCATACCAACTATGATATGGTGGCAGGTGAAGGGAAAACAAGGGAGCTGCAATAAGTATGCAAGTGAAGAGATCCCACGTGGGATAGAAATGGCTAAAGGACCAGGGCAAGGGGAAGTGCAAAGAGAACAAAGTCCAGGAGATTAGACGCACAAAAAAAAGTGAGAGTCCCATTCTGGCCCCAGAGCCACCCCAGGTCAGCCCAATAGGGAAATTCCATGTGAGACAGGCAAATCTTCTGGTGGTAGAGTCCAAGTACAGGGACCAAACTCAAGCTCGGATCTGTGCACCACCCAAAGAGGTCTCAGGGAAACAGATTCCCAACGTGAGGCCCCACACAAAATCTGGTCTACAGGCCGGACACACCCGCAGAGATTCTGCCAGACAATGGAACCCAGCCAGCAGGCTCAGGATCGGGCATCACCACAGGAAATGCGGGAACTAGGCTATGGGCCCACCAGCCACCCAAAGACCACCCCACATCCACACCACAAAGCAAGGAGCAAAACAGAAACTGCCAATTAAGGTAATTTAAGCTATTATATCAAACCACAGAGTACATGCTAAATTGCTGTTCAGGTGTCCATGAAAAGATCTGGGAGGTGCTGCTTGAGGACTTTCCTGGCTGCATCAGGATTGTCGCAGAACAGCCTGGAATCCTTCAGAAACATTTGCAGGCGAGCACCCTAAACCTGATTCTGGCCACAATCAGCTTCGAGACCATTGTATGGAAGGCAGTAAGCTTTTGTCTGGTCTCTAACGGGAGGTCCTGGGTCAAACATAGCGGCTTCCCATCCCATTGAATAGACTGTAACTCACAGGCCTTTGAAAGAACATGCTGCTTTTCTAAGTAGCTCAAAATTTTTAATATGATAATGGGTCTAGGAGGAGCATTGTCGGGGAGTCGTGGATGAAGCGACCTGTGCGACCTTTCTATTTGGTAGCCAGGTTTGAATGGTGAAGGCCTGACAATTTTAGCCAGCAGTTTCACCACATTAGATCCCTCCTCTGATTCCGGTAGCCCAAAAATAAGGATATTATTTCTCCAGCTACTGCCTTCAAGGTCTTCTGTTTTGGTCTGTAGCTTTGCCAGTTGCTGCCAAAGTTTGGTGATTTCAGGGTCCACTCTATCCCTCCATGACTCCAGTGAGACTGTATGAGCATCTACGGCCCCGATCTTGTGGCCCAGTTCCCCTATGTCAGCACGTATGGACTTGAGCTCCGAGGAGATATCAATTCATGTTTCCCGAAAGGGAAGCAATTCTTGGAGGAAACAATCCTCAGTTAGGTGCCCAGAGGAGGATGGCTGAATAGGTAGGCGAGTCGATTGAGCCCTCTCAGCCTTAGTCTTCTTTGGGACCTTCGCTAGAGAAGTTGGTATGGTGTGGTGTGGTGGGGCCTGCCGCATATCCATATCCATCTCGGCGATCTTATGCCAATAGTGAGGTAAAAGTAGCAGATTAAGAAGTATCAGGCAGGCAGACACGATTTATAACAGTTTGAGACCAAAAATAGCCTTTGCTGCAGGAGATTAAGCTGGATAAGCAGGAAGGAGGTGAGAGCTCCACTAGAAGGCTGCTACCAGGCTGCAGACATCTCGTGATTGCATGAGGGGTTATGTGTGTGTGTGTGTAATGCATTGGTCTGTGTACAGTGCTGTTACCCATTGCCATGTTTGTGTCCATGGTGTCCACATGTGCAACACAAGAGGGTCAGGTGTCTATGCAGCATGCCCATGACTCTTCCAGGCTACAGGTGGTGCTACCTCTGCCCTGCGCTGCCTACAGTTGCTCAGTGTCCACTTCCAGTACACCACACTGACCCACCTCACAGCCCCCATGGCACTGTCACAATGCATGGCTGGCATCTGGGACATGGATGTTGTTACAGGTAGCATGGACTGGCATGGGCGTGCTGCATGCACTTGTGGGGTACCACTGTGGATATGTGCCAGTGGTCTGTCCCTGACCCATGCCAATCCACCACCAGTACCACCATGCATCCTTATCAATGGCATTCCAGATGTGGCCATGGGTGCATACCATGACTGGGTGGTGCTCTGATGGCCACATGTGTGCAAGCAGTGGCATCTAGTACATGTGCTGCATTGTAGCTGTCCACACCGCTGGTGTGCTAGTGTGGCGACTGACCTCACTAGCATGGGGCAGCTGGGCATCTACAACCTGGGAGGTGGGTGACTGGGTGCTGCCAATGGTGTCTCCCACCAGTATCTGTCAGGTGCCTGTGGTGTGCAGGCACAGTGCAGCTGTGGCTTTGGGCACTACTGTCCTGACATGTCTTCTGTGTGTGGGTGTCTGGAGTTCATCCTGGAGCAGCTAACAGAGCTGTCTCAGGAAATCCTGTCTGTAGTTCAGCAGCCTGCCTGTGGGTGTCTGGCTGATTTAGGGCAGCCCCTTCCTTGCCTAAGTTTGCACGGCACAAATGTTGTATGCACAACACATGCACAGCTCAGTTCCTCTGAATATACACATGTGCTGCATACGCAGGTGTCTGCCCCCTTTTTCTGTGTGGCATACATTATTTGTGCATGAACACACAATTGGATATGCACAACGCATTTCACACTTTATGAATATCGTGCTGTCGTGCAATTTCCAGGATGCACTGCGCATTTTCATTTTGTGCCACACAAGTCTTTTTGAATATGGGGGCCTTAGTGTTTGCACATGGGAAGGCTAAAGAACTAAAAAGGTCAGCCTCACGGAGAAGTGGGGCAGCTGTAGATTTAAGGCTAGCAAGAGAGACTTAAAGGGTCATGAGATATTGCATCTCAGATGGCCTTTACTGGGTAAATATATTTACAAAATTGTAGGAAAACAGGACCCTGCAGGGGAATTCCACTAAAAAGGAGATGTTGCATCTGAGAGGATCTGTTCTAGAAAAATACTTTATAAAAGCAGCACCTTACTAAAAATGAAATATTGTGTCTCACCTCGACTATCTTGGTTAAATGCAGCGCAAAACTGTGCAAAACGAGGACTACATTGCAAATGACATATTACATCTCATCTGGGGTAAATATACAGTACAAATGTGTACAAGCAGGACCCAGTACAACAACATGCAAGCAAACATTCAACATTGGCAAATGTTTGTTTAATTTATCCTCATTTCTTTTTTCAACTAATGCTAATCTATCCAAAGCCTTGCTAGGATCATTTGTTTTGTTAGTTTGGCTGAAGAAAGTCTATTTCTACAACAGTGAGATCCTGCATCTACCCATTTCAACAGCTGGGTGGACAAGAGCAGTGAGAAGTTGTGACTGGCTAAAACTCACACCGAGACTATTTGAATCTGTTGTGGGTTGAAGCAGTGATCTCCTGGTTCCCAGACTGGTACTGTAACCACTTGATCATATTGGCAGAGGAGCTGGGGGTCAGAGGGGTCAGCAGACCCCTCGCTTTGTTAACCAAAAGGTCAGCCAATGCCTTTTGAACCCCGAAAGTTCAGTGAGTGGATCAGTAATAATGTGGCTGGTGTACATTCTCTGAGGACATCAAGGAAATCTGCTTTTAAAATTTTGTGCTCAACGTGTAAAGAGAATACAGACAACAAATTATATTTTTGAGAAAATAGCTTTCTATTACATTTTGTTTTACTATTGAGTGGGTTGCACTGTGTAGTTATTTGGGCTCCATTGTCCATATTAAAACTGTCTAAAAGTTGTAAATCCTGACCCTGTTCTGCTGTGACAATCACAAATAATCTATACATTTCTGTGAAAAAAAACTCTGGATTATTTATATTATCATGTGTATTATTGTGGATTTTAATAAACGAGTTAGGTCAACAGACATATATTCAAGAAAACAATTATTTGTACTGTGTCCTGGGCTGAGGTGTTTTATTGATCCATCCCCTGGCCTAAACATTTCTGAGCCCCTACTTTTCGGTATGCTCTACCACCACTGCTAGACCACACTGCTTCTAATTCCACAATGCAATGCCAGCACAACAAATTATGTAAAGCAGAATCAATGCAAAAATATGTAAAATGGCAGTGGCATGAAAATGGTTAATAATGGTACTAGCAGAAAGAAATGTCTGCAAACAACATAGATACAAAACAGTTTAATGAATGGGGATTTCACATAACATCATTCAAAGTAACACAAACAACAAGAAAATGTTTCTGGAAACCAATGCACTGGCAGCATGAAACATTTTTCAAAATTGTGCAAAATGTAATTTCTTGAAAAGGACTCTACAGAGGTTCAAGACTACAGGAGTGCCAGTGCCTAAACATGCCACCAACACACATTATCAAAAACAACACTGGCAGCCATGGGGATCAGGAAATCTTCATTAGGAGTTAATAACACCATTGCAGTTTACCTCAGTTTTCCCCATATATGATGTCATTTCCAGTGTTTGTGATTTAGGAAATGGGTGCCTGCAGATGTAAAGGAAAGGAGAACTGAATATGTTGTATTTCTGGGCCTGAAAAAGATAGAGGTTTGGCAAATATCTTATTTGAAATAGATTTCCCTAGAAGATTATACGGACACCCTTCATTGCACATGGACATTCCGCTTTAATTTGCCAACCAAATTCTGCCAGTTGTTACTGCAGCTGTAAATAATTGCTACTTGGCATATTTTTATTGGTTTTCTAAATTATAAGAACAGTTTCTGAAAATACATTCAAGGTATTGGCAAGGTATGGGGCTGGCAGTATAGCCTAGAGTTTAGAGTAACTAGCTGTGGATGAGCTTGGTACATTCAGCAGACCTGGGTTTGATTCCCATAACCTTCACGTGCATACTGTGTGACTGTAAGCAAGTCACATAACCTCCCCAGTGCTCCCGGGTCACCCCTGAAAACAGGCACTTGTGCCTAGTGGGTCTTACCCAGTAACCAAAAGAATAATAATAAGTATTGCTGTATTCCTAAAATCAACAGTTTATTAATTTTCCATGTTGATTAATAAATTGTTTTGGGTCTATTGGCTGCTGTTCATGGTTGTAGTCCCCAATGAATGTGTTGTTATCTGGGAGGGCACATTTATATCAAGTGTTAAAAACAATATCCTATTCAAGATAGGAGCTTTGGGAACACAGACACATTTTTATTAAACATATAGTGTGTGGGAGAGGGCTATTAACAATGGAATTCAATGAATTCCTATCATTGTTATACTATTATTGTGATGTCAAGAGGTTGTTATACCCTCTTGAGTACATCACAACTATAGTATAACAACAGCAATCATCTTTGTGCATGTGCGCCTCGCAAAGTTCCGCATTTTGACAAATGGTCACGGCGGTGAGAACTGGCCCTGAAGGAGAGCGGTGTGAAACAATAAACAGAAAAGCAAGGACACATTTTGTTTAACTGTTGCCCATACACTATAAAAGACAATGGATGGGCACCAGTTAACAACAACACAGAGTTCCCTTCTCGAGGTTGTCATGCCAATGGTAAACCTCTCAAGCTTCGCACTCGAGGCTTATTAGGTTGTCATGACAACCTCTTGAAGGGAACACAGCGTTATTGTTGTTAACCGGTGCCCATCCATAATCCTCTACATTGTACCACCAACTGGTGTGATGCAGAGATGTAGGGCATTTAGGATTACCCATCTTAAAGAGATCCATACAGTTTGGTCCTATGGGTAGTAGGGGCGAGCCATGGGGCATTTACCTAGAGGGAGGGAGACAGGCAAAAATTCCTCTTGCTTGCTCTTTATCACCAGGCTATGTAAGATACAGAAGGCAGTTGGTGGTTAAACCCACAAGGCCCCTCCAGCTAGGCACTGCTATGCAATGCCATGTCAGCTGTGAATATGTCTACCCTCATTAGGGATGTTATCTATGATTCATGTGCTGAACTGGCATGTATCATGGAAATCTGACTGGATAACTCAGCTGGCCCTGTGCTTGTTTAGTTGGCTTTTCTGGGTTTTTCCATGGTATATTGCCAGGGACTGAAGCACAGGGGTGGCACTCTGGCTACCTGTGATAGAGCCAGGCTGAATTATGTAGTATCACCCACTGAGGTAGTGATCTCATTATAATCTGTGTCTGTTGAGTGTGAGACTGGTCTGAGATGTAAGATAGCCTCTCAACAAACTTCTGCCTGAAGTCCCTACCATTGTCAGGTGGGTGGTAGATGAGAACTGTCAGACTAGGTTTTAAATTCCCTGAGGTCTGTTGTCCTTGGAGACTTCAATGCTAGAGTCAATGACCTCTCAGATGTATTTGAAAACAATCTCCTCAAACTCACTTCTGAGTTGGGTCTCAGATAGGAAATTACCCCAGCCACATATTCGATGGATTGCACACTCTACCTAGTCTTCATGGTGGGCTTGAAGACTGAGAACATCGCAGTGAAGTCTGTCCTTTGGTTGGACCACTGCACAATATTATTTAGCGCTGGGTCCCTGAATATAGCACCTCCAACTGTGGAAGTGTTCCAGTACCATGAGAAATGGGATCTGGATCCAGAAATGTTTCTAGATCTTTTGGACACTTCCAGCACTTTGCAGTCTATCTGGTGTGCACTTCAGTGGAGAAGGCTTATAATCTGTCTCTCTCTGCTAAAATGGACCCTCTGCTCTGGCACCAGTCCATTTATGCTTGATTACCTCTTGAAGTGCGCCACTGTCATCACCTCAGCCTTAGCATCTAAATGGAGAAGTCTCAGGTGAACGCTAACAAACATGCCCTGGAGAATCTCTTGCAGCACTACCAGGAGGCTATCAGGGCAGCTAAGATTATATTTGATACCTGAAAACTGCTGAGAGAAATCAGCTGATCACACTTTCTGGGTAGCGGACAGTTTATTTAATCTGAAGGTTTACAGCACAGGGAACAGCCTTCCTTTAAGAAGTACAGTGAATAACAAGTTCTTCAAGGCCAAGATTGTCAGAGTTCAGGATCACATTTTCTCCATTATTTATAGTATGGTCGACAGGGATAGAGAGGAGAATGTGTATGGCCCAGTTAATCAAGGGAGGAGTTCACCCTGTTGGATGAAGAGCAGTTCCTTATTGCAGTCACAGGCTTGCACTGCACCACATGTATTCTGGATCCAGCTCTCACCTAGCTACTCAAAGCTTGGTGGATGGCATTAGGCCAGTATGACACAGTGAACCATACAGGTATGCTGGCTAGACCTGAGGAACTTGGAGGTATATCAAGAACAGTTTAAATAGTTCTAACCCTACCAGAGAGAGAAAAAGCAGGCAGTGATGCTCAGCTCTTGCTCGTAAAGGCTAGCTGTTCTGCAGAATCCCTCAAGTTTCTGTCCTGTCACTTGTGTTGTTAATAGTGCATATGCTCCTGCAAGGTAAGATAATTAGGTGCTACAGTGTGGAGTTTCACTGCGGATGACACTCAGCTGTATGTGTCCTCTGCTCCTAACAGGGCATTGTTCATGCTAAAAATCAGAACAATGGTTGGAGGAAATCAGAGCTTGGTTGGCCTCCGACTGTTTGGCTCTAAATTCACAAGAACAAAGTAACTGTTGATGGCAAATGAGAAGCAGATATTTTCCATTTAAGGTGCCATTTGTCTGCTGATTTTCGATGGGGTGCGTCTACAGGTGGTAGGTGAGGTTCATAACCTGGGAGTGCGTCTTGACAAACAATTGACATTTATCCCCCAAGTGTCTTCTGTGGTCAATAACTGTTTTTATCACATCCTCTCATTTTGATTACTGTTGTGCTCTCCATAAAGGCTTATCTGGAGCTCATTTACATCATCTGCCACAGAACTTGGCAGCAAGGCAACTGAGCTCCCTGTAGAGTTCAGAGAATATCACCTCCTTACTGCATGTTGACTGACTGCCTGTGAGATGGTGCATTGACTTCCAGGTCATTTTATTGACATACAGTGCCTTAACTAGACTGGGCACCCAAGACTTCAGTGAGCTTCTGACTCTCTGCTTACCTTTCAGGAATCTGAGGTCCATGGGGCAGGGCTTGTTTTGGGTGCCACTTCCAAACTGAAGTCTGCTGGAGACTGGCCTTTCATGGCAGCCACTCTTGCCCTTTGGAATCAGCTCCCTGAGGGGATTCACACTGTAGATACCTTCTTCTCTTTTTTCCATAAATTGAAAAAAATATCTTGTGTTGCAAGAATTCAGGTAGTTTGTAATATTTCAGGATTTTATATAAATCTATGTTTTAGTATTTGTACTTTATGCGTTTATTGGTCAGTGTTGTGTTATTTATTGCTGTTTTTATGGTTCAAGCTCTATATGCATTTTATTACATATTATGCAGGCGCTCTAAGTTATGGAGGGATGCCTTATAGAAGCAATGAAACCAAAGCAAACCACAATTTATTTGCATATCAAATTGCAGAATTGAATCCTTTTAGTATAATAGTCACAGTATAACATTGTTTTGCAATTTATGAAAAACAGGCTTACGTGTGAGCATTAAAAATTGATTATGTAAACTCAATCACATCTTAAAAGAGTTCCTTTTATGTTAGTATACGGTAATTAGAAATTGGGCTATTCTGTCATTTATAAATGATGAAAGACTACATTACAAAGAGGAACTACAGCAGAGATGGGTAAGAAAATGAAATCTGTTTCAATAGTATGAGTGGCTAATATGGGTTCATTACAGAATGTTAAGGTTGCTGGGAAAATGAAATTGCCTGTGCAGTGTGGAAATGTCTTTTATAATGCAAGATAACAACCAGGGATGACCACAGTCAACATAAATAATTGTCAAACTATACTGACAGTGGGCATCCATGGTCTGTCCCTGGGCCATTTACTGTCGGCAGTTGTCCATGAATAAACTTGGCTTCATGCAGTCCGGACACAGGTGTCAGCACAAGTTAGAATCATATGCTGAAGATCGAGACAAATGTTTAAACCATATTAATGAAGCATACTGGAACAAGTGGTGCAGAGCTACAAAATGGCCCCTAACTCCCTCCACCCCACGCACCACCCCATGAACTCCAGTCTTAAAACCCCCATAGCAGCACATATTCAACCTTCTTGAACTTTTAAATGAACCAATGAGCAGTTTCCAGCTTTATAGGATCCAAATTCAGGTTACTCTATCAGGAGTGGCCACAGTATTAAGGTGCAAATACTGATCCCTTCTCAACCCTAACTACAGTGGTGCTACCACATCACTATAGTAGATATTTGTACAACACCTGTGGAGATAACAACAGCCAGCTTTTATCTAATCTCAAGGTATTATATCTTGAAGATTAGGTAGGTCACAACTGATTCCTTGAAGGTTAAGTACATCACCATAGGATAGGGAACCAATCAGACAGCAGCTTTCATAATGTTGAAGATATTATAATATCTCTGAGCAGTAGTGAAGACAGCTGTTGAAATCAATGAGAAACAGTTAAATCACCACACAAATGACATACTGAAAAGTCACACGTAGTAAACTGATATTGTAGAAATCAAACATGCAATGGCCTGACTCTTAATACAAAGTTTATCAACACGTGTGAGGGGACATGACTTTCATAATTCACTCCTAGCTCTGCCACTCATGAGTTATGGTCCGGTCCCCTCACATGTGAAGATAAACTGCATAGTTTGAGTCAGCCCATTGCATATCCCATATACAATATATAAGTAACACATAGATAATATCTGACACAACCATCAGATTTTGATATTGTTAAACAGCTACTGACACATCAAACACAACTTTGAAAAATATAATAATTAGGTACAATTCAGCTTGCATTCCATATATATTCTATATATTTCTCTCCCATTATTACATTCGCTTACGCGCATGCGCAAGGAATGTCTTGGGAGAATGGGACACTTTGGAGGTGTGCCTGTCCTGTGCAATCCCCTGCTCTGTTGAGCAGGCATGGCAGTCCTGCACCAATCGATGCGGTGTGTGGAGTGACAGCCGTGGTCTTCTTCAAAGAAAACCACTCGCTGTACGCTGGCAGCGCATCACGCTTCCAAATCTTTGGTGCCATGCTGGAGCCCACGCCAGCATTGCAAACGCCCTTTGTTGTCTGTCGACGGGGTGGCCAATCCCCATTGGCTCCACCTCCCCAAACAGTTTTTCCTGCTGCCACGCTGGGAGCCCACCCCAGCGTGGCAAGCGTCAACGTCGCCTCGCCGATGGGGTGCCCAATCCCGTCGGCTCCACGCCCCCAAACAGCTTTCTGCTGCCACACTGGGAGCCCACCCAGCGTGGCAAACATCCCATGTTGTCAGAGTAAAAAAAAAAAAAAACTATAAAAAGAAACGCTCCATCGCTGTCTCCCCACCCCTCCCACAACCCGGCACTCCACCCACTGCGCACCCGCGCCCCCACACACCCCCCACCATACCTACTCCGAGCTCAGCGCGACAATCATCATGGACCCGGGAACACGTCCAGCATCTTCAAAGCCAACCGTGAACTGAGGAAATGCCGGTAAGCTGTATAATGGGCTAGATGGTTTTTTTACAACTTTGTTGCATATCTCAGGCACTTTTTGGAATTTTTGCACCAAATTTTCAACATGGGGTATTTGGGACCCCTTCTCATGAATTCTGTCACTCTCATGGTGTTATTCGGGCCCGAAGGGTGATTTCGCAGTCACTGCACGAAATCACCTTTCGGGCCTGATTAACAAAATGACAGTGCCAGCATTCATAAGGTGGTCTCTCCAAAAGCCTATTTTGAAAATTTGGTGGAAAAATTCCTAAAAATGACCGATGTACGAGCTGCAAGCGCTGCAAGTTCCTACACAGGCTCGTAAGTTCGCGAATTTCAATATTTTCACTCCAGATTTTTCAACATTGCCATTTTACCACACCTTCTTATGAGCAGTACAGCTGTCATTTTTCATCTTGCCCAAAACGGTTTCACCATATGTAGCTGCATAAATGGCGCAGTCGGTGTGCGAACTCAATGTATGGGACACATTAAGAAAAATCACAGTGTCACTGTTCATGAGCAGAGATCTTAAAATGGCTATGTTGAAAATTTGGTGAAAAAATTCCCACGATGACTGTTTTGACGAGCGCAGCGTACAGTTCTGTATATGGCGTCAGAAGTCGGGCGAATTTTCAATATTTTCATTCCAGATTTCCAACATTGCCATTTTACCACACCTCCTTATGAGCAGTACAGCTGTCATTTTCCGCATCCTGCCCAAAATGTGTTTCCGTCCATGTAGCGCACAATGGAACAGTCGGTGTGCAAAATCAATGTATGGGACACATTAAGATAATCACAGTGACACTGTTCATTATCAGAGGTCTTAAAATGGCTATGTTGAAAATTTGGTGAAAAAATTCCTAAAAATGACTGTTTTACGAGCGTGCGTTGCGCAGTTCCTACGCTTTTCGTAGGTTTGCTGAATTTTCAATATTTCACTCCAGATTTTCAACATTACCATTTTACCACACCTCCTTATGAGCAGTACAGCTATCATTTTCACATCCTGCCCAAAACGTGTTTCCGCCTCATGTAGCGCAGTCAGTGTGCTAAAATCAAAGTATGGGACACATTAAGAAAATCACAGTGACACTGTTCATGAGCAGAGGTCTAAAATGGCTATGTTGAAAATTTGGTGAAAAAATTCCTAAAATGACTGTTTTATGCGATGCTGTTGCACAGTTCCTACGCATGCTCGTAAGTTCGCGAATTTTCAATATTTGCACTCCAATGACTTCCAAATACCTAAACAGCACATAGAAGCAAGCAACATTCGGCATTGACAAATGCTTATACTTCTTTGTCACTGATTTTTTTAAGCCATGTCCAAGTGCCAAATACCACTGCAAATACCTGCAAGCGAACGTTTGGCATTGACAAATGCTTGTTTATTACTGAGTAAATTTGCATAAATATGTGATCTTTCTCCCTCAGAGTTCCCTTAGAATTCATCTGCCTTTATAGCTTACTCCCTACTTCAAGTCATAATCCTCTGTTGTGACATCACAATGTGTTGCCATGAGAGTAAATGTGATGTCACAAGCAGTGCATTATGACCTCAGGTAGGGAGAAAGCAACAGGAATAGAGGAACTCTTTAGGAACAAACATTTTGTTTTAATGCAAATGACCTCAGTAATAAATAATGGAGAGGAGGAGGAATACAAATCTAACCTGAAATACAAGTTGAACTGCGTCTAATATTATGTTTTTTTTAAAGTTGTCCTGAAGGTGTCAGCTGCTCTTTAAATGACAGCTGTTTGGAGAGCTAGGAATAAGGAGTAATATGGGCGCACCACAGACTGTGGATTAGAGAACTGACAGTATGTGGGGACAGAGACCGCACTACAGGAAAGGATAGAACATGATGTCAGGGCCCATATGCTGCTATGGAGAGATGGACACAGAGGGAGATAAAGAGAGAGAGAGAGAGAGAGAGACAGAGAGAGAGAGAGAGAGAGAGAGACTGGAAAAGCCTCTCACTGAGTCAATGTCCTGTCCCTGCTCCAATGCCACATTCATTATCCTAATACCCAGATTATGTATGGCAACAGATTAAGGTTGATTCTTTCCCTGATTACCAAACATGATGGCTTGGCTCTGGGCTGACTCAGGAATAAAGGAGGCACATGTCTATTGTGTGTGTGTGTTGGGGGGCAAAAACAAACTAACATGTTAATCAGGTTGGGGGTGTACTAATCCTATATAAATACTTGCAATGCTGCGTGGCCATGGGCATTAGCCATCAGCTCTGAAACCAAGTAGCTGATTACAGTCACTTGCCATAAACTTGTCATGAAGCAAAAGAAAGTACGTAAGGCTGCTTATATCACATAATGTGTATGTATTAGGGACTTTATGTATATAGTATTTATATGAGATGTATCTTATTTTTTTCTTTTTACTATAAATCTGTACTTTTTGTACTATCTTAAATTAAATGTCTTTGGACAATCAATAAATCATCAACCTCAAAACTGTCACTTGCCGCAGGGAGATCATTCTAGTTCATAAACCAGTCCATCACTAACAGAATGGGGAGGATGAGGTGACGCTCTCTGAAAGTTATAAATACTCCATCACCTTTGCTGTAGTGTTACTCTTCTGAATTTATTTTCATAGTTCTTGGGACTATGAAATTAAATTGAGAAGATTATCACTACACCAGAGGTGCTGAGATTCTTTATAACTATTAGAGAATGTCCCACCTCCATTTTGTGACACATGTTTGTGAGTATCCTGGGACCATACTTCTCAACCTCTCAACCTCCTGCTTTACAAGTCAGGGACATGAATACAAATAACCAAAACCAGGGGCACACCTTAAAAATGATAATATCAGCTCAGAAAGCCCACTACAGGGTGTAACCTAATAAGAAAAGCATTTAGTAGAAATCCAGACTGTAACACTAACATTTGCCATCATTTTATGCTTCAAATCCCTACATTTTAGTGACATAAATTACAATTTTAAGAGGGACAGAGGAAATTTTTGAGGCAAAATCAGGGACGTCCCTGAAAATCAGTGACAGTTGAGAGGTATGGCAGGCCAGCTCCACTTGACAAGCAAGATTACTAAGGTAATTTCCCTCAGTGCCATGGACATGACATCACAAAAAGAAGCCAAATGTGGCCGGGCAGTGAGAGGTCTGAGTTATACACTTAGCCAGTCTTGATGTGGACCAGTTCATGCAATTGTTCAGTCTGTGTGTGGGTGTTAATGTGGGATATGGCCACCACTACACATTCAGTCACTTCACTGCCAGTCTAGCATTGCTTGTAAAGTGATTTGGGATACATTGTGTATGAAAAGCGCTATATAAATGCGGATTCTTTTTCCACATAGGAAACTAGTAAGAAGCCTAGGTAGCTTAGGAGTGGGTACAAAGGTGGTAAATGAGATAAGAAATTGGCTAGGGGATTGGTGACAGAGGGTAGTGGTAAATGGAGTTCACTCCACGAAAGGGTGGGTGACCAGTGGGGATGCCTCAGGGATCAATGCTGTGATTGGTCCTCTTTAATTTTTATAAGTGACATTGCAGAGGAGCTGGAAGGGAAGGTTTGCCACTTTCTGGATGATACCAAAGTCTGCAATAGGGTGGACACTCGGGGTGGGGTTGGAAGGATGAGCAGAGACCTGAGAAAACTAGAGGAGTGGTCAAGGGTATAGCAGCTGGGTTTCAATGTGAGAAAATGCTAAATAATGCACTTAGAGCACAGAAACCCATGGGAGGAGTACAAAATGGTCAGAGTGGTATTGACAAACACCAAGCAGAAAACAGACCTGGGGGTAATCATATCAGATGACCTAAAGGTAGCCAGGCAGTATGACAAGACAGTAGGGAGGGTGAGTGGGATGCTGGGGTGAATAGGAAGGGGTATCACCAGCAGAATGAGGGCAGTAGTGTTGCCTCTGTATAGGTCGCTAGTAAGATCCCACCTAGAGTATTGTGTCCAGTTTCGGAGACTACATCTCCGGAAGGACATAGACAGAGTGAAGGCAGTCCAGAGGAGGGCAATTAAAATGGTGCAGGGTCTGCATCAAAAGCCCTATGAGGAGAGACTAAAGCACCTAAATACTATATGTATAACCTGAAACAGAGGAGGAAGAAGGGAAATATGATACAGACTTTTATACCTCACATGGGTAAATAAAGTACAGGAGGGAAGTACTTTTCAGAAGAAAAGGTGCTCAAGAATGAGGGGACATGCTGTGAAGCTGGGGGGGGGTAGATTCAGGAGAGATGTGAGGAAGTACTTCTTCACAGAAAGAGTGGTGGATTCCTGGAACAACCTTCCAGTGGAGGTGGTGATGACAAAAACAGTAGTGAGGTTCAAGAATGCATGGGATAAGCACAAAGGAATCATAGCGGAAAGGAAGGGTGGGGGAGGAAACACTGTAGATTGGGCACGATCTGATGTAATAATGTAGGCAGGGAGAAATGGGCAGACCGGTTGGGCCAAGCATTTCTTATCTGCCATCAAATTCTCTGTTTCCATGTTTCTATTTAAACAACACACATTATAAAATGGCTGTAAAGAATCAAGGAAGCTGATTGACTGAAAGGTATTTGGAGCCATGATAAAATCCCAGCACATAATCATGGCTTAAAAAAGCCTCCAGCAACCAGCCTCTTTACGCACCAAAAATTCATCCACTTGCCGTCTTGCCCTAAGTCATAATCCCCAAGCACAAGATGGTTGGCTCTGGCACATTGTCTTTTCCTACATTGACAGACCCCTTCATCAGTTTATTCAGCTCACTCTTTGAAAAAGGTCCCAAGAAAGTCAATACAACAGCAGCCAACAATGACAATTTCCTCGCCCAGTGTGGCACCTCTCACAGTGCTCTGATCAGACAACCACAAAGACTGCCATCTGTGGCATTCTTCCTGTACACTGCACCACAAATGGTCAGTTAATAAGCATGCACATCACTAGAGCATTCCAGCTAATCAGATGGTAAGTAGCTGTCAAGTGGTCAGCTGTGACCACTGATGACAGTTTAAAAATATGAAGATTAAGTGTGTGTTGTACCTGCTGTAACCTGACATGTGATACGGAGCTGATCGAATGTGCTTACCTGAACCAGGATGATATCTAAGTAGTTTGCCTTCACCTTCGCCAGGATGGTGAAAATTCTGAGCTTGAGAAACTCTCCTGGACTAGAGATGTGGTGAACTTTAACTTCCCTGGTGAAGTTCACGCGAAGTGGCAAAAATCGGCTCTTCGCAGAGCTTCACAAAGTTTTCCCAGATCTGAGAAACTTTGACTTCATGCCAGTTCACGAAGTTTTTGCTGCGAGATGCGGAATGTCGCCCGTGAAATTTTGCACTTCGTGGCAAAACTTTGCACTTTGCGTTTGAGCCACGTTCTGTGAATTGCACAAATTTTGTGAATTGCACTTTGCGAATTGCACAACATTCGCAATTTAATTTGTGGAGCTAAGTTTGCCGACTTCGCCCATCTATACCCTGGACCAGCACTACAGGACCTGCCTTACATTTCAGGATTCCCAAGTCAACTTTATCAAATTTGCTAAAAAATAAGGAATGAGTTTGTCTGCCTGGAGTCAGAACCAGAACCCCAACCTCAAGTGGAAGCATGACAGTAAGGAGGGGGATCTCATGGAGGCACTTCTTTAGGTGGTGAGTTAACACTCAGGGTGGAGCAACAATGATATTGGGTCTTCTTCTACTCCAAAAGGTCAGTCAGTTTGCCACAGCCATGGGAGAAGCTGACTTCTGTCCCTCAGCTGGTTAGTTGCACAGATGGAAAGATCCGCAACAACACTGGCTAATCAAGGACACATGGAAAGAAGCAGAGTGCAGATTTGGCTGGGATAGAGCAGTGGGTGAGAGATGTTTTTTTCTGCACTGTTTCAGGGGTACAAAGTGCAGGACATCTAAAACTGATGAGACGGGGCACTGTCACATTTAAAAGTGAAACTCCGCTGGGCTACAAAAAAGCGAAGGAGAGGTTATCAGTGCTTTGTTGCTACAACATGTCAGGCACTGATAAAACAGATCGAATTGTTATTGGGAAGTCTGCCCAGCCTCAGTACTTTTGCAGAATTCAGCATCTGCCTGTTTTGTTCTGTTTTAATCTTAGATTTTTATTGAGTTTCTTTGACAGACAGGCCGAATACACGTTTGACAATATGTAGGCAGGATGATTGAGATGGGGCACATAACATCCATGACAGTACAGATAGGCATCAACACATCAGCTGTGATGCTTAACCAAGAAAAGCAACACTTCTCCTGTATGATATATTTCTACTCTGATATACACAATTTAAATTACTGAGCTACATCTAATATTCCTCTGTACAGTTAGCCTTCAGGTACTTCTCAAAGAATGATACCTGGTCGAAACAGCATTATATATAATAGCCATGAGTTCCACCTATTTCAGGTCCAGTCCTCCATCTTTTGAAGATAGGATATCATTTTTTCCATTTTATATACATCCCAAATAATATCTTACCATTGTGTTAGTGTAGGAGGTTTGGGTTTGAGCCAAAGCCTTGTTACAGATTTTTTGGCCACAGTAAGGAAGATGGCCAACAGGTACAGTGAGATTTTATTTTTAATATGGGGTGAGTGTGGCACTTGTTTATAGGGCTAATTAATCAGCCGGGATGACTGGAGACCTATTTACAGAGTGGGTGAGGAGGTAGGACAAGAAATTTCTCTGTAGAATGATTGACTTGATTTTGGACAAAATTTCACAGTATCCAGATGTCTACGGTTTAAACAAACATTAAGTTTGTGTTTCTCTCACCAAACACTACCTGCTTCATTCAGCCCTTAGATCAGGCCATTATCTATGTGTTTAAAAGGCACTATGTATGTGCTGTGAGGTCTAGGGTGTTGGAAATGCTCGATGGACACCAGGACTATATCATCAGCTGTCTGTGTTAAGCAAATCTCCCTGCTGGATGCTATATCTTTAATGAAGCAGATATGGGACAGCATCTCATAGAAAGCTATTGTCTGCTGCTTCGTGACAGTCAGGTTTTCCAAAGAACTGCCCACACTCGAGGTATCAGTGGAGCCAGCTGATGAGATCCCCTTCCCAGACTTAACATGGACAAATTCCTTGAACTCTGTCATCTGGGAGACGTCGTTCTTGAGGATATCAAGCCTGAGGTTAACAATGTGTTAAAGGTTCTGACAAAGATTTCCAAGCTATCGGTGGCGGACACAGCACCCGATGAGGACGAAGAGGCGATCAAGATGGGACTAGCCCCATGAGCCTGTCACTCCAAAGGACATATGCAATGCACTCCTAATGCTACTCAAGGCAATGGAGCCATGTGTGGACATTGAGCTTAGTGGGGTGACATTGCCGCAGTGGAGAAAATGTGGGCAGAGTGTGCCCAAGCTAAGACACTTCAGTGCTCCATGACTGAGTTCCTGAGAAAAGAAAATGGATCAATTAATAGTAGACAAGTAAAACAAAATACACAAGCACATTTTACACAGCAGTACTGTAGCACAATAAGGCAAGGCAAGGCAAATTTTATTTTTCAGGTGTCTCAGAGTCTCTTGGCACCGTACAATCAAAATACATTGGAAAACAGTTAAAATACAATAATTAAAATACAAAACAAATCTATTTAGCATATTTAAAAACAGACCACCCAAAACGAGGGGTCTGACCTAGCAACAGATAGTTGGAGACATTCTTTCAGAATATCTAGGAAATAGTATCTAAAAAACAGTATGTAAAAACAGTGTCTTGGAATGCCTGGTTGAATAAAAAGGTCTTGAGGCGGTCTTTGAATACTTCAACTAAAGGGTCCTCCTTTACTGATGGAGAAAGAGAATTCCACAGGATGGAGCCGGCGACACTAAAAGCTTTGTTGCC
This sequence comes from Neoceratodus forsteri, assembly GCA_016271365.2. NCBI lineage: Eukaryota > Metazoa > Chordata > Ceratodontiformes > Ceratodontidae > Neoceratodus > Neoceratodus forsteri. The sequence continues at coordinate 963,510,068 of CM028133.1, forward strand.
AACAGTTTTTAACTTTGTCCTGGGAATTGCAAGGTCGCCCCTAGAGGAAGACCAGAGGGAACGGACCGAGGCAGCAGGTGTTAGAAGGTCTAACAGGTAGCCAGGGCCCAGTCCATGTAGGGCCTTAAAGGTGAGCAAGTCCACCTTAAAAAGAACCCTCCACGGAACCAGCAGCCAGTGCAGCTCACGCAGCACTGGGGAGATGTGGCAGTATTTTGGCTGCCCCATCAACAACCTGGCAGCTGCATTCTGCACTAGCTGCAGTCGGCAGAGAGTACCTCCAGAGACCCTGAAATAGAGCGCATTACAGTAGTCAAGCCTTGACGTCACGAAGGCATGTACCAAGGTGGGGAGGTCCATGGGTGGAACTAGGTGTTTGATCTTGGTGATATTCTTTAGATGGTGAAAGCTGGTCCGGATAACGGACAGCACCTGCAATTCAAATGCCAATCTGCTGTCGAGGATAACACCAAGATCTCACACCCTAGAGGTGGCCTTCAATGGCACAGATCCCAGAAACAATCCAGTCTCTGTGCCAGAGGCCATCCTATCACACCCCCTGTTTGACTCCACCACCAGTACCTCCATCTTATCAGGGTTCAGTTGCAGCCAGCTGGAGGCCATCCAGTCACTGATCTTGGCCAGGCAGTTGTTCAGTACACCCACCACATTGGATGTCCTGGGGGCAAAAGATAGATACAGCTGGGTATCATCGGCATAGCAATGAAACTCCAGACTATATTTCCTAATGATTAATGATCTCACCCAGGGGCAGCATAGACATGGCAAACAACATTGGTGACAAAACTGAACCCTGAGGTACTCCACAAGACAGAAGGCTAGGGGAAGAGGAGAAATTCCCCATTACAAACTGTTGCCTCCTGTTTGTGAGATAAGACTCAAACCAGCCGATGACAGTGCTGGCGAGTCCACAAAATTCCCTCAGGCAGTCAAGCAACACACAATGGTCAACATGTCAAAGGCTGAAGAGAGATCAAGGAGAACAAGGATTGTCCCCTCTCCTTGATCTCTCACCCTGAGGAGATCATTATGCACCCAAAATAACGCAGTTTCCATACTGTGCCTGGCACAAAACCCAGACTGGAGAGGCTCAAAGATATCAAAGGCCACAAGGTGTTCCTTGAGCTGCTGCACCACAATCTTCTCTACAACCTTTCCCAAAAATGGAAGGTTGGAGATAGGATGGCAATTTGCCTTGACATCAGGGTCTAAAGATGGTTTCTTCAGAAGGGGTCTCACCAGTGCCTCCTTCATTACATCTGGGAAAACCCCCTCCAGGAAAGAACACTGGACAATCAAGGCAAACACCAGGCCTACAGAGCCAACACATCCCATTAAGAAATGAGTTGGCACTGGGTCTAGTTCACAACATGTGTGCTTCAGCTTAGAAACAACCTCAATGACCTCGGCTACCTCCACTGGTTTAAACTCCCCCCAACCAGGTCGAGTGCTCCTCGGACAGCCAGGGTGACCACTGTCGGCAAAACCATGGCTCACTAGCAGAATTGCCTGCCTGAAAGCAGACACCCTGTTCGAGAAGAACCGAGCAAACTCATTGCATAAAGCATCTGAAAAAGCTGTTTTCGGCTGTAGACAAGCTGGACGTAACAACCTGTCCACAGTCCGAAAAAGCATAGCTGGTTGGTTCTTCCTAGTGGCAAGCTCCCTGGACAGGAACACTGCCTTGTTATGGTTCATTGCCCCCTGGTACACAAAAAAGGGTGCATGCAGGGCCAGTCTGTCCACCTCCAGCCGGTCTTCCGCCAGCAGTGCTCTAACCCCCAAAAGCTTTCTCTGCTGCTGGAGCGATCGCACAGGGTGTGGACAGCCTAGGCCCAGACAACAAAGGCCCACTGGAACCCCACCTCCTCACAAAGCTTTCTCTACTGCCAGAGTGACCATACAGGGAGCAGACAGCCTGGGCTCAGACAGCAAAAGTAATTGATGGACTCCCTCCTCTGCACAGCCTACTGAGGTGTGTGCGGCTGAGCCTTAATCATTGTACATCAACTGACTGATTTCCTCTCAGGACATTTTTGCTGTTTAGTGTGATTTTGGGGCTTTCTTCAGTGGTACCTTAAGGCTTGCTACTGTTGGTGTGGGGTTGAACCTACCTGTAGGGACAGCACTAGCGTTTCTTGGGGGAGCTATGTCTTGGGGATTATTAATGTTTCTCTATCCTGCTTGCTGAGTGAGATTTCACTGTTTAGAGACTTACCTTAGTTGTGTACCTGTTTAGGCTCTCTTCCGATTGTCCCGACCAAGCATAACATGCCACGCATGCGCAATGTGACCCCTTTATTCTGGCTTCCCACCAGTGCCCATGTAATCAGATCTTTTGTCTCCCTCTGTAGCTAGGCCCGCTGGAACCCCCCCACAAAGCTTTCTCTGCCACCAGAGCAACTGCACAGGGAGCAGACAGCTTGGGCCCAGACAGAAAACTTAATTGACAGACTCCCTCCTCTGTACAGTCTATTGAGGTGTGTACCCGTCGACACTTAGTGTTGAATCCCCACTCACCCCAGCCACACCCCCACCCAAGGCTGACCCTCTTTTTATTGACGTCACTGGTCACGTGACCAAATTGACTAAGTGTCCATTTTCCTCTCTGCAAATTATACTCTCTGACCACCAGGGGTCAGGCTTGTTCTGCCTGGATCCTTTGCCTCTCCTGTTCCTCCTCACTCTTTCACACTATACTCTCTCCCAAACCACTCTCTTATCCTAGTTCAACTCCCGCTTTCTGCCTGCTTTTAGTTCCTCCCTAGCTTCCCCCCATTGGGTTTTCAACCTCCGACACCCCGCACACTGTAGTTGTACACCCAACCTCTGTGACATCTGATTCCGACCTCTGTATCCTCACCTTCTGTCCCATTGTATCCTATTTTCTCCTTATCTTTATAGTGCTCTCCTTCTCTCACACATTATCGTATATCTCCTTCTCCTGACTGTGCTCTAGACCCAGTAGTCATCCGTTGGCTGCACTCTCCCCTCCCCCACAGTGATAGCTATCCCCTTTTACCTACTCCTTATCAGACTTTTGCCCACCATCACCCCCCCCCCGATCTGAGACCTCTCCAATGGCCCCCTACTTCCTTTCTCCCTCCTGTCACTGTTAATCAGTTTAGTGGTATTTGCTCCTCCTGGTATCTCCACTTAAATAAACCTTTCTGTAATACCATACACCACCCCTCCTACCACCTCTTCTTTACACTCCTCATGGCCTTGCACATCTTCTCACTTCCTATGCCGGTTCTTGGCTCCAAATTTATAACCCCCCCTCAGCTATTGCCTGGGAACGCAAGCTACTCAAAGCAGCCCTAACCAGTCACATCCTCCTCCTTCTATTATCTGGGGATGTTCACCCTAACCCAGGGCCATCCCCACTACCACCCTCTCTTGGTGATAAAAAGAGGGGCCTCCTTTTCACCTCCCTAAATATCTGTAGCTTACCAAAGACGTTCGACTCCCTTCAGGGATGGATCGTACAGCATAAGTCTGACATCCTGGCTTTAACTTTAGGAGGCAGTATAGCGCAGTGGTCTAAGGCTCTGAGCTACAAATCTGGTGACATCCAGCAGACCAGACCTGAAGTTTGAATCCCACAGCTTCCACTTGCATACTGTGTGACCCTGAGCAAGTCATTTAACCTCCTTATGCTCCCAGGTCGCTCCTGTAAAAAAGCTTTCAGTTTAGTGTGCTATACCTGGTTAAACAACTAAATAAAAAAAAAATTGAAATCTGGCTCTCCACTGCCACCAGCGATTCCCATGTGGCCCTGAATGGCTGCTCCATTTTTTTGGTTGGATCGTCAGGGCAAATGGGATGGTGGTTGCATACTCTATATTCGGAACTCCCTACAAGCCATGGTCGTCCCCACCCCCACGCCCCGCATTTGGGGCCCAGGCACTCACAGTAAAGCTTTCTCTGGGTAACCCTGGTAAAATGCTATATGTCATGGTGGTATGTACTCCCCCACATAATCAGAAATCGGCCTTCTCTGCAGTTATCAATTGCCCCTCATGCCCCCCCCCAAATAGTGAGATCCTAGTCAAGGGCGACTTTAACACAAACTGTCTTTCTCCATCAGCTGCCCCCTATAAAGATGCCACCCTGGCCATGGATCTGACTCAAGTCATTCAACCCCCCACAAGACTTAACCACAAGACTGGGACCGCAATATTGCTGGACCTAATCTTCACAATCCACCCTAAAAGAATCTCAAAGATCTTACTGCGCCCTGATGTCATCAGCGACCACTTCCCTGTACTGTGCTGGTGGTCCCGTAAGGCTCCCAACCCACCACCCAAAACTATTTACTGTTGGTGACTAAGGTGGGGTGCACTAGCCTAACTTAAAAAACTCCTCTCTAACTGTGACTGGTCACCCATAGATACAGCAGGGTGCACAGATTCTGCCCTTGCCTATTTCATAACCTCCTTCAATTCTACATGTGACCTCTTCTCGCCAGTTTTGAAACAGGTTGCAAACAAATGTGTTACTCTCTGGTTATCTCAAGCACTTCTTGGCCTCATGTGCCATCGGGATAATCTCTGGCATAGTGCCCTTGCTTTAGGGCTGCCCCATGACAAACAACAGTACAAGGAAGCAAGGAACAAATGTACCAATACCATGCGGTGGGCTAAGGCCACTTATTATCGAATGCGTCACCTCTGGGGTTCTGGGCATAAATTCTGGGATACTATCAAAGAACTAAATGGTAAACTTTATCCCCCACCCTCCCAGCTCTTAGTAAATGGGACCATTATCTGGGACCGCTGAGAATTGTCAATACCTTAAACTCCTCATTCTCTGATCTCAGCATTGTGCTCCCCAAACTTTTTGACCCCACCCCTACATGTCCCTCTCCACCATATGCTCACCCCGCTAATTCCTCGTCTTTCAGGTTTCGAGTTATATCACTCAGATAGGTCAAGACTAATATCTCTAGTGTCCTGGGTAAGAGCACTACAGTGGAGACTCCCTCAATTTAAAACTCCTCCACCTCTCTCTCAATGCTCTCCTAGTCCACCTCACTAAAATCCTTAACCGCTCCCTCTGTTTGGGGGAGTTCCCCACCCTCTGGAAACGGGCTGTCATCACCCCGGTTCTAAAGGGTGGTGAACACACATCCTCTTCTAACTACCGGCTCATCTCCATATTGCCCCCTCTCTCCAAGGCCCTTGAAAAAAACAGTAGCTGACCTGCTCACTGAACACTTATCGAAATATGACATCCTGTGTCCCGAGCAGCATGGGTTCTATAGGGGCCACAGCACTACCACAGCCCTACTTGAATATACCTCCTATATCCATAAGGCCCTATATCAGGGACACTTAGTTGTGTCGGTCTACATCGACTTAACTAAGGCATTTTGATACTGTCCATCATACCCTTCTCATTAAATCCCTGACCTCCGTGGGACTGACCACCTATATTATGACCTGGTTTGAAAGCTATCTAACAGGTCACCACAGGTCAAAATTGACTCTACCTTCTCCTCCTGCCTCCCAGTTCGCTCCGGGGTCCCTCACGGCCCCATCCTGGGCCCTCTTCTATTTAACCTCTTTCTAAACTCCCTGCCCGGGCCTGTTCTAGTCGGTTACTTCTTTATGCCGATGATGCAGTCATTTTCTGAAGCAACCTTCAGCCTCTACCCTTGTAGGATGCCCTCCAGAAGTCCTTCACTGAAGCTGAAGCCTGGTTTATGGAGCACAGGCTTGTATGAAACTATAAAAAAAACTAAAACACTGATTTTTGCTCACCACCAAAACCCCTACAATGGCTTTTCTTTACTTGACCACATCTCCCAAGGCTCCCTGCTTGAGCAAGTCAACTCTTTCAAATACCAGGGCATCACCCTTGACTCCTCCCTCACCTATCATGCACATATCCACCTCCTCTGTTCCACCATCAACTCCAGAATTGGCCTTCTTTATCAGCTCAAACACTGTCTGCCCTCTGAAGCACTCCGCCTTGCTGTGTCATCCTCGGTCTTCTCTGTGCTGGACTACGGAATTATGTTCTATGGCTCAGCAGTTAACACTGTTCTCTGTTGCATAAGGACAGTTCTTAACAAAGCCTGTCACCTGGTGACAGGTTGTGATAGAATGACCCACATGTGTGACCTCTGCAGTCGCTCAGACTGGCTAAACTTTGAATGCAACCTTAAATATCATACTTGCTTCCTGGCCAAGAAAATTCAGTGGAAACTCACCCCCTCCTAGCCTGCACTGTCTCATCCAGCCCTCCCTCCCCCAGAGAGTCTCCAAGAGTACCTCTAATGCCCCCTTTCTGTTCCCCTGCTGCAGGATATCCCAGGGTCAAAGAGCCTTTTATCACAGAACCCCTAACTGGCTGCCCTTTCAGCTGGTACTAAGATGGGCCCTTTCAAAATCTCACTCAAGGATTTTCTTGCTAAGAACTCCACTTGTGACTGCCCCTAGTATACTTCACTGAATCAACCCAGCCATCCTCCTTCCCCCATCTTCTCACTATAACCCCTAGGTGGCACTATTCCAAGGGTTACTACCCCTGCCTACACAGTAGCCTGCAGGTTGAGGGGCCTGGGCTCTCGAAACAGGTGCCTCCACCCAGAAGACAGGGTTGCTGACAACCTGACTGCCCTGGGTACAGCCTTCCAGAACACTGATACCCCCCCTCTTTACCCCTAGTGGCCTGGCTAAGCTTACAGCTACCCCACACCAACACACTTTTGCAACACACAGTGAATCTCTGCTTGTAACCACTTACCACCAGGGCTATAATCAGTTGGAATGCCCTGGATGACCCCCTGGAAAACAAAACCTGTAACAATTAAACAACATTGATGCAATGCAGTACTTTTTAGACAGAGGTACACCACACCCAGTTTAACTGCAAAAAGATCCAGATCTGATTTATTGGGGGATGTAAACAAGGGAGGGGGCAGTAATCTGGTGGTTGATTTTAGATCTGATTGATTCAGGCTATAAGGCATGCGCTCAAAGGTCCCTGGAACACAGTCACACACACTCTGGGCACCCAGTTAAAACTACAGGCTAGCATGAAGACTTGTCTGGGGTAGGCCGGTGTTGAAGCTGGTTGGGGCCCTGTGATGGAAAGAAACATGCATGCACTGTAAACCACAATTTGTAATCCGGAGCCGGATGGCTCAGTCCACAAAAGCTTAACAACAATTAATTCAGATGACATATTGTGATTGTTAGCTGGGTTGCAGGGAGCTACCCTGGTTTTACTCATGCTGTCCAAAACTGGATACAGGATGGATGAAATGGAGACCTTAAGATGAAGAGCTGGATGGCCAGGAGAAGCAGGGCCCACACGATGCGACATGGCGCTCAATCCTGTTTGGTGTTGTTGATCAGGGAGCCGAATCTCTGGGCGGGTCTCTCTTCGGATCTTTCTCTGCAGCGCGAGCTGGTGTCTAGGCTAAGATGGCAGGTCCCAGACTAAGACAACAGTTCGGATGCAGTCCGGTAAGGTCGCCGGACACAACTTCCAGCAAGCTTGACACATTCAGCAAAGTGGGGAACCAAATCGAGACCCACTGTCCACATTCAGCACACTTATAGTAAAGGCAGACAAATACCGCAGTTCAGATGACAGTCCGGTTGCAATTCACAGTGTCCCTGTGCAACCCGTATGCTCTGCGGTCATGGTGAAAGTCCTGATAGGCCGATCACACAAAAGCAAGTATTCATCCTCTTCAGGTGAAATTAGTCACAATTCAGAACGAACGTCACAAATTCGGATAAAATCCGATGGTTGGATTAAGTCTCTTCACTTTAGGAAGATAGCAGCGAGCAGGGCAGACATAGCCTTCCTGCCGATTTTCCCTGTGCACTACACAGGAGCAGTTGCTTGAATTCCTCGAGCTCCCCACCCTCTCAACTCTTACACCACTCTGACTTCTGCTGTAGGCAGCACCAGGGCTTCCTAGTGATCCAAAAGATTCGGTTAGTTAATCCGTCTGTCTGTCACAGCTCAAGCTCCCCTTCCAGGTCCATTTAGGTGCCAAATGGCGAAAACTACAATTCCTACAGAAATTTACTCCCACAAGACCCATGGGGGCAGGCTCCATTTTAGAGCCCCAAAGGTATTGACTGGTGCAGATTGGCAGTCCAGAACCAAGATGGTGGTACATCACAGAAATGTCCATGCTGCAAAGGAAGGCAGGTCAGGCAAACTACATTATCATTATTATTAAAACAGATAATCAGCAAACAATGGCAGAGTCTACTAGGGCTCCCTCTGCACAGTTGACGATGGCAGAATGAAGCGGCTATACTGCAGCCCAGGCAGGACTCGAGCCTAGAAACACTCGGCCCCCACCCAGGTTAATTATAAACTATGAGATAGGCAGCTGTTGAAGAGACAGGCATGGAGGCTAACTGGGCCCTCACATGCAAACACTTTTAAACCTGCTAGGACACAGGACACCAGCCTGGCAGTGGGCATTTAGACACACCCAAGGAAGACTTTTGGGAACCCCCATTTGTAGGGGGTTACATAACTCTTAGAATGTTGTATTAATTGTACTATGTTATTAAGCACCATATCTGTTAATCTACCAAGGGTACTGTCCTCTGCATTGTAATAATGTCTGTGGTTGAACACTTGCCTTGTTTCTGTATTTTTTTGTTTTGCACTTGACTTTGGGCTGTCTCCACCCTCTGTATGTAATATTACTCTGTTACATTACTTTCTTTCCACCACTTCTGATTCAGCATATTGACTGATTGATAGTGATGCACCTTATTTAATCTCCCTTGTGTTATTGTTTGTACAGTATACCATATTAACTGACAAGGTGCCTTTGCAAAAGAGTCTATGACTCAAAGGGTTGTAATTCCAATTTCTCAATAAATAAATAAATAAAATCCCTGACCCTTGATCTTCATCACCTTGGGCTCCCCACCAAACCAAAGGGGACCTCAGTGAGAGGATCTGGAATTAGGTACAGACAGTGCAAGGGGTTGGGTGCCTCAGGCGTCACCTATTGTAGGCAGTGACTGCTTCACTCTTACCCCCTATGCATGCATTGCCCACACTAGATAGGTTTACCACCACCAAAAAACCCTCCAGGGTCAAACCCCTCAAAGGGCGGTAGCTTACCATCTCTGCAGGGGGAGGGATCACGGGGGGGAGGGCTCACGAGGGTGGGGCCTGAGTAAGAACTCCACTGTGCAATGATCAGACCAGATGACCCGATCAACCCTGAGGTTATTAATCTCAAGCCCCAGAGAGAAGACCAGCTCCAACATGTTACCACCCTGGTGGGTCTCGGAAGAAACTTCTTGCAAAAGGCCCAGAGATTACATTGTCTGGAGGAGGTGGTAATCCAGCCTGGACAATTCGTCGTCGGCCCAAACATTGAAGTCCCTCAGAACTAAACATCTGGGGGCTTCCAATGTTTCACTGACAACAAAGTCGACTACCTCCTGCAGGAACCCTCCTGCTGCCCCAGGGGGGCGGTAAATCAGGAGGATCCTGCAACGTGTGCCCAGACCCACCCACATGGCCACACATTCAAATGAACTCAGCGTCCTCACTGGGTGCACAGTGAAATATAACTTAGTTCTAAAACAAATGGCCACTCCCCCACTCCTGTGCTCTACTCTGGGGCAGTGCACTACACAGTACCCGGAAGGGACTCTGTAGTGCACTGCCCCAGTACCCACCCCCTCCACAATGAAGACACTGAACAGTACTGTATAGTGTTTTACAAGACTGTAAATAAAAGTTAACTTTACAGTATATCACCAGATCTGTACAGAATTCAACACATAGAATGAATCTCCCATACCTTTCAAACCACCCGCTATCACTAGAAAAGTCCTATATTCACTCTAGTATTCTTAATATGTTTACATGGACAACCAGAACTGGTAAAAACAACCCGTTAAAGTATTAGCAGACAACATTCCATAAGGTCCAATACTTTTGTTTGTTTTGAGCCCCAACAAAAGGTCCAGGACTTCAAGTGTCTCTACCTTCCTAAAAGCTAAAAGGGGGATACTTTCTTTTCCTCCTAAATCTTTGGGGATATATAAATTTGGGTCCAGGTTGCCCCAAAAATGTTCAGATTCCACAAAATACAGATCTGATTTATCAGCTTTGGAGTACCCATTACACCGTTGGTTGGGTGTACATTAACCGATTTCTCAGATTGACCATTTAGTTCTTTCATAATTAACCAAAACTTCTTTGGGTTGCCTGCCACTTCAGTAGTTTTTATATTGTACAGCTCTCTTTCTGTATCTCTGACTGTGGTTGCATATGCATTTCTTGCCTTCCTATAAGACTCCCAGGGCTCAATTCTCAAAGCCCTGAGTTTGACGCAAGGTGCCTGCGCCAACATAAATGGCGCAAGTGGCACCTTGCGTCAAACACTATCCCTGAGCTATTCACAAAGGCAGCTTGTCCCAATCACAGGCTGCCTACCACTAATGAGGCTTGCGCCCTCTGTGCGCCCAAGAATGGGCTGCGACATGACACTAAGGGGCATGTGGTAGATGCAAGCTGCCACATCCCCCAATGTCAAATTCTTAGAACTCTCCCAGAGGGAGAATTTCTAAGTACCCTTAGACCAGTCAGGGCTGGTCTAAGGGTACTTAGAATAGGTATGCCACCCTAACAGTGACATTTCTATGGCGACATGCGTCGATCTCGACAACAGTGCCATGCTGGCGTAGAAGTGCCGCTGGAAGGGGGAAACCACTTCCCCCGACCTGCACCCTCTCCCCGAACGAACTCAGACTCGGAGTTAGAATCCTTTAGTTCCGGGGGTGAAACTCCCCTTTGTAAAAAATAGAGCCAAACTTTGTGGCTCCATGCCAACTGCGACTTGCAGTCGACATGGATCCTGTCACTGTAATGACGGTTGCGATCTTTTTTGTCGGGCTGGCATGGTAGAACCCTTAGAAGACTGTCTGCTGGGAGAGTTGCCTGTTTGCAGCAATGTGCTGCCAGTCCCCTTCCCTGATCCTGATGTGCTGGTAGAATAGTTTGACATAAAACACCCTCCCCGTTAGTCCAGTGCTCACCCTCCCTGTTACCGATGTGCTGTAGAATAGTGGGACATAAAAAATCCTCCCCGGTAGTATAGTGTCCCCCCTTCCCAATCCCCGTAATTGCACATTTTAAATTGTGTAAATACAGCTGCCCTCCATGGCGGTCTAGTGGCCACCCTTCCCCGAACCCCATGCTGCCCATATTAATTAATAAACAACCCAAACCCCTCATGGGGGGTATGCCTCATTGTAGGCAGTATGGCGCAGTGGGTTAAGGCTCTGAGCTGCAAATCTGGAGACCTGGGTTTGAATCCCACAGCCCCCTAGGTGCATACTGTGTGACTCTGAGCAAGTCACTTAACTTCCTTGTGCTCCCAGGTTGCACCTACAAACAAGCTTTCAGCTTAGTGTGTCTCACCTGGTAAAATAAAATAATTGGTTAAATGGTGGTATAGTGCCCCCCCATCCCTGATGCCACCATACTATTGAAATAATAAAATGGCACCTCTCCCAGATCCATGCTGCCGTATTATTCAAGTAATAAAATTCCCCGATCCTCGATCTTGCAGTATTATGTATTTCATAGAATGGCCCCTTCCCCGATACCTGATGCAGCTGTTGACATAATATAATGAAATACCCCTTTCCCTGGTGATCTGTTGACCACCCCACCCCAGCAGGTAGTGCCCACCACCCAGCTCCACTCCCATCCTGTAACAGAGCCGGCACTGGCATAGCTCACCTCGCACCTCCATGGCCGGTGCCGACTGCGCTGTTATTTTGAGTGCTGTACAGTACAGCACTCAATGACAGTTCAGTCTGCGATGGCCGTGGAGGTGAAGAGGTGGTCTGTGCTGGTGCCAGCTCTGTTATGGAATTGGGGGGAGCTTGCTGGTGGGCATTACCTACTGGGGTGGGGGGCTACTAGATCACCAGGGAAAGAGGGTCTTTAGCTATATTATGTCAATGGCTACATCGGGGATTGGGGAGGGGGGTATTTTATGAAATACATAATACTGCAGTATCCGGGATTGGGGAGGGAGGAATTTTATTACTAGAATAATATGGCTGCATGGATCGGGGAGGGGTGCCATTTTATTATTTCAATAGTATGGCAGCATCAGGGATGGGGGGGCACTATACTGCCATGAGGTGTAGGGGTTATTTATTAATTAATAGGGGCATCAAAGGGTTCAGGGAGGGAGGTCACTAGACCACCAGGGAGGGTGGCTATATTTACACACTTTAAAATGCGCAATTACAGGGATTGGGGAGGAGGGCCACTAGACTGCCAGGGAGGGTGGGTGTATTTATACAATATAAAATGAGCAATTGTGAGGATCATGGTGGGGGGGGGCACTAGACTGCCAGGGAGGATGGCTGTATTCATACAATTTAAAATGTGCAATTATGGGGATCGGGGATGGGGGCCACTAGACCACCAGTGAGGGCGGCAGTATTTATGCACTAGACCACCGAGGAAGGGGTTATATTGTATGTAGTTGGGGATCGGAGATGAGGGGACTGCTTGCGTTTGTGCAAGGGGCCTGCGGCAGACCCTTCCTGTGCGCCAGGTGTTTCCTGCATGGGAGGGGTTGCTGCAAGTGTGGGGTCTTAGGCTCCAGGACCCCTCCTGTACCAGAATCTGGTGCGGGGTCCCTGACACACTGGGCTTTGGCACAAGCAGCTTGCACCAATCCAAGCCCGGTTTGAGAATTGAGCCCCCCCTCCATCTTTAGGTAACCCAGACTTGCATGCTCTTTCCCATGCTTTATTTTTGCCCTTTTTCAATTTCCAAAGTGAAGAGGAAAACCAGGGGGCAGATTTATTTTTAATCTTCCTTGTTCTAAGTGGTAAATGCTGGTTATACACCAGCATTAATTCCACCCCCTCTGGTCCTGAAAGTGATGGGGAAGGGCTAAAGGTGACCTACCCTGTCACACTGGCATTCAGACAGGCATCAATCATGAATTACACAATGTGGTAAATCCAATGTCCCAAATCCTGCATCCTGATTGGTTGGCTGGCACAATTACCACCATAATAAATCCTCCAGTGTACCCACTGGAAAAAGTGCCTGCCAACCTTATGTCGGGCTAATCCGGTCGCTTTCACTTCAAAGCAAACTGCTAACGTAATTGTTTGTCAGCTTTCGCTAAACATCATGTGTGTAAATTGTTTACAAAATGACATCCTCTTTAGAAGTGTAGGACCTCAGTGAGTTAGAAAATAGTTAAAAAACATTAAAGAAACAACATTTACCATTGTATAATATAAATTTATCCCGCCAGGGTGTGGGTACACTGGAGGACTTAACACGACTGGTGTGGTAAATCCTCCAGTGTACCCACACCCTGGAGGGATAAATTGCTTAATTATAGACTTGATACAAGTTTGGACATATTTTAGTCACAGACATGTATTATCTAGTTAAGGTTTTTCCAAGCTTACAGTTAATGCAAAACCTGCTACCATTTTTGCTGATTTGTGATAACTTTACAGCAATTCCAAATCTGAGTTTTTTTTTTATGTGTGTTGATTGAAGTTTCCCTTTCTGAGTTGACCAAAATGCCCCTACCTGACCTCTCCCAAGACAGTCCTCTCTTCTAGTGCTATTACTGGGGGGGGGGCAAAGACTTTCAGATTTATTACCCTCCCCATTTGCCCTGCATTGCACCCTCTCTTATTTCATGCATTTTAAAAGGTTTCTAATGTGCAACTAAAGGTGAGTCTACTTCCCCCAGTACTATGCTAGGGTTTTTCTCGCATTCACCAGGGCTAGCTGCTGCAGTGGTGGGTTTTGTGGCCCTCTCAGGTTTATTTTGGTCTCCTTTGTGATTATGAGGAGTCCATTCAAAATCGGGAACTCCCTGCTGGGGGATGCTGTGGTGTTTGGGTTTTCTGCTCTCGGTCAAGGGAATCTGCTTGGGCATACAGAGACTCTGTGGTGGTGTGGTGATTCTTAGGGATGGCTAACTCCCTGTATTTTCAGGGAGTTCCAGAAGGATATCTGGGCAGCCCTCACAGCTGGCAACAAAGAATCTGAGACTGGCTGCAAAGCAGGCCGTGGGAATCCTAGCAGCAGCACTTGCGACATGGCTGTGTAGTGACAGAATTAACTCCTCCACCCAGCCCCCATTCAGTTTGATGAGATCTTTCAGCAGTGTTGTCTCTTTTAAAGCTCCTTATGCCTTGGCCCCAAATGATCTGAAATCCTATTAAAAGCACCTTAGTACACAAAATGCTGCTCCACACACACACAGGCTGTCTGACAATGACGCGTTTCATTAGCTTACTCAGCCTTCACCTTTCCTTAGCTGCCCTTTCTGCACAGATGGTGTGCCGATTCCAGATCCTCTTAGGCATCGATGTTACGACAGGCTGAATGCCAAGATACACTTTTATCATTGTGCCAGTGCTGGATGGATCATGCCACCACAGCAAGTGCAGCAGGGAGCCTCACCGGGTTTCGATGATGAATGACTTACTCCTAACTGAACACAGCCAGCCCCACACTGTTCTTTTACTATAACCCTTTAGTCTTGTGTCAGCCAATCATAACAGTTTCATTTTCTTTGTAAACAGGGTGCATGGCCACCAGAAAAAATTCCAGCTTCCTTTAACAGAACTCAGATGCACTGTATTTCAACCCCAACATGACTTCAGCAGATATTCAACGTTTTAGCATCATACAAAATGACATCCCCAATCAAGCTGATTTTTGCACAGTGACTCTGTACTTAGTGCAGGGCTTCCTATATTTGAAGCATCAGTTTTCCATGGTGGCACAAAGATAGGGACTGCGCACATGCAAATGAGTTTGGTGGGGGCCTGCATACAGTGCGCTAAAGTACTTGAAGTACTGTGATGGCACACAGCCTTTGCACTGCACAACCTACCACATTTGAAATACATGTTTTTACTTAGTGCACAGTATGAAAAACATTTTCAAACAACTCATACATTCACAAACTCACAAACTGAAGTTGATATTTGCATGCCCTTGCTAAAAGAACATATCATGGGAATATGGTATCCAGTGCCGTAGGAAGGCATTTTGGTGCCCTGGGCAAGAGACTAAGTTTGTGCCCCCCCCCAAAAAAAGAGCCGGGGGTCTGGGGGCTGCAAGGCCCCCAAAAGCTCTGAGGGGTTTGCATGCTCTGTGGTGAGTTTTGGGGCCTTTCTCGAAGGAAAAAACATACTTTTTTTACTGTTCCCTACCCGTGAATTCAGGGAGGGCATATTTTGCTCTCATAGAATATGAGATGTGGAAAACTCTGAGTGGGTGGTATAGAGTGTGCAGCCGCAATTGTTGTGGATGAGTTGCTGATCAAGAATACCATCAACCACCCACCCTATATGCATTTCTGAAATATACTGTTAAAGATTGCTACATAAAGCATGGGGGTCTGAGCTGATACAGTAATCCCTGTAATGTGTTCAGACAACATAAACTTTTGCATCAGGATATCCAAATCAAAAATGTACAGCAGGGGACTTAAAGGACACCCCGCCTTACCTCGCCCCCTTTTTATCAGAATTGTGTCTCCCATAAGACTATTTATCAAGGGCTGGAAGGATGCCGATCTCATATAGGATGGAGCCATCTAACAAAGGTCTTAGGTATCCCATGATGTAAAAGTGCCCTAAATAAAAACTTATGGGATAACTGGTGAAAGGTCTTCTCCTGGTCCAAACTCAAGAGAAAGCCTCTGAGGGATCTTAAATTCTCCCAGGCCACTGCCTCCTGAATGGCTACCAAATTATCCCCCAGGGACTTCCCAGGAATCGCACAGGTCTGCACAGGAGGGATAACGTTATGTGCTATGATTGTGTAATCCCCCTCCTTTTTGGGGGTTACCAGGATGCCCATAGGCATCGGGACCCCGCGTGACACCAGGCTTGGTAGCGTGGAGCCTTGGCATCATGTGCATCAGTGGGTAAGAGCAGGAGAAAGTGCCCGCGTGAACAGTCCAGCTGAGAGTTCGAGGAGAGTGGCCATTTTTGTGAGGAGCATTGGGTCCTAGTAGCTCTGTCATGGGGGGCAGGCCACCAGTTGGAGCCAGAGGTTCCCGGGGCTGGGATGGGCTGATTGCCCCCGGCCCCAAAGGAAGAAGAGGGACCCCCACATCCATCAGTGGGGAGGGTGAGGCAAGAGATCAGCAAACAGCAAGGAAGCAGCATCGAAAGAGGAGCTTTTCCGGCTCCATAGGAGAAAATCTGAGAGAACTGGTGGCTGCCCTGGCAGACTTGGAACTTGTAAGTGGCAGGTATCAGGTCTCGGAGGGTCTGAGGTGGCAGATTGGGCATTTTGCCATAAGCCCATGTCCGTCTTAACTGCGAGGGAGTTAAATCTTCTGTAGTTCCTAGGGAAGAGTTAGCCCCTACACTGCAACCCCACACAGAGTTGGCAAGGGTGGGATGGCCGTAGAGAGAAAGGACTGTGCACCATCCCAGAAATGGTTTCCCTGTTTGAAAACACCAGCAGTGGATCCCAAGTTCCCCATGGCAAGGAATACGGCCACAGAGAAGTAGAGGAAGAGAAAGTTAGAGCCTGTTTGCCACCAGAGTGCTGAGAGCCCATTTGGCTCTCAAGAGAAAGTGTGACAGTATTTGTTCAGGACCCAGGTCCCCCAAGTGAAGTACCACAGCCAATTGCCATTGTCTGTGCTGTTTTGGAATATGTGCCCCTACTGCTCCATGGAGCAGATGAGTTTGTGGCTTGAGCCTTGTAACGATCTAGAAAAAGTAAACTATGCTTGCTTGCATCTGGATTTTCAGCTGGACTGCTTCATTTTGTTTCTGCCTAATGAACTGCGTGTTGCTGTTGTTTCCTAACGGCTTTACTAACAAAAATAGCCTGATTGCCCCTCCAGCTAGTGAGCAAGTCATCCAGCACCCAAAAAAGATAGAGTTCATGCCACCTGAAAAAATCCCAGCCACTGCTGAGGTACTGTTTATTTTATCTATGTTTAAATCACTGGCAAACTGTCTGAATCTTGACCAGGGGCCCTCCCCCTTTCCCCATGAGTGAAATAACATCCAATACCCCTAGACATGGGAAGGAAGGAGAGGTGCCCAGGACGGTCACCAACTAGTAGACTCGAGGGGGGGGGGAAGGTGTAGCAGTCTGCCCTGAGGTGAAATATTGCCAAAGTGTGTACTACAGAGTGGGGAGCTGCCAAAAAAGTTACCAGAAAGACAGAAAGGAGGTTACAGTTGTTAACCCAGCACACAGAATTTTATTTAAAATCTTCTGATCATTAAATTAATAGGCCACTAGTTTCCAATGCAGGTTCTATCACTTTTCTCATACAGAAAAAACATTATTACATGAGAACTGTCTTTAGGTATTTCGCATGATCCAAAATTTAAGTAAACACTCCCACCAATATGGGTCCTAGTTCTGATAAAAGGATTTTATATAGCTTACTGGCAAGCTATATAAGAATCTCCTAACAGACATATTACCACTAAGACCATCTAGTCTTAGAGAAGCACATAGATTGTATTGCGAACGCGGCACCAACCTAACTTCCTCCAACCTGGTCAGAGTTATCAGCTCCTGACATTCTTGTGCTGATAAACCCCCGCCCCTATGCTGGGGAGACCAAGAAAGATTTCCAAATCTGCTGCACCTGAAACCCCAGCACTACTCTCTAAATAACTATTTGCCTGCCTGCCGCCCTCACAAACATCTCGGACTCCCCTCAGAACTCCAGTCTCAGCACTGCAGTCAGCTAGCTCAGCCTACCAGCCGTGGTCGGCGGGTCGCGGTCGCCTTTGCCCCCCAACGCCCTCTCTCACATATTAAAAAAAAGAGCTAGAGACAGGACGCAGCCGGGGCAGGCCAGGCTCCCAGTCAGTCACTGCTCCTGCCGGGTGTCATATCAGCCTAGATTAAGAACTAACTTGTACTACCAGTACTCGGGAATGACTCACTGAGCCCCAAGCCATGTGGACTGGAGGTCGGATTTGGAGTGAGCGTGAGCGCTGAAACCGAAAAACTGTAAAATAAAACTCACTCAGTCTACCCCCCCCCGGAACAAGATGAGGAGATATGACTAGCTGGTGACTGCTGCTTGCTTCAGTCAGTGCAGTGCTACACAGGGTGGGTCAGCACCGCTCAGGTAGTTGCTGCTCACTTCACTACTAGTGTGTGTTTCTTACTCTTAATCTCTCCATCCAGACCACGACACACTGACGCCACGCTCCATTGCTCTGCAGTCTAGTCTCTGCTCTCAATAATTGGCTCCTTCCTACTCCTGCAAGTATTATCTCCACCTTCTGACTGACTAAACTACTGAGTGCAAGTGTTTGTTACACTGCCATTCATTCATCCGCCTCACTACAACAACCTCAAGTCTCCCCAGGACCTGGCTTTTATACTGTCTCTGGACCCCATCACATGATTTTTTTTCCTTTCCAGACAGTAGACCATGTGACAACCCCCCCCCCAACTTGCTGGTCCTTCCGCGGGGATGCCGATGCACCCCGACTAGCATGTATTAATTACTACCTTTAAAAAACAAAAAAAAAGAAAATGTTTTTTAAAGTAACAGCAGATTTAACTGCCGCCAATGCGCCCCTCAGAAGCATGCGCCCGGGGTGGTGCACCACCTGCCCCACCCTTCCTATGGTACTGATGGTATCACAAACCACAGTCAAACTACACATACTGAAAAATAAAAAATGAGTCATAGGCATGAACTGCAGTCTGATGCACAAAAGTAGCTGTAATACAGTGCTATGTAGTACTCTGCTGTCCTGTGGCTCCAAAAGCCATCTGTTCACATTGGGCTCTGGCTTTGCCTCTCTCTCAATGCAAGGGGTAATATCCTGTTAATGAGATTAAAATGGCTGCATAAATAGCTTCCAATGAACTGTCAGCAGCTTGAATGGGGAATGGACTCATTTGCATGGGAATGTTCGATTATAGCATGCTTGTGAAATAACATTGACATTTCTAATACTTTGTAAGTGGGCTGCCTGTTCTGTATTCAGTTATATAAAATAGGTGATGAGATCCCTGTGTTCTGATTGGCCAAACCTTGGTTTTGCTGTGGCATTAAGATAGCACTACCAATGGCTAAAAACAAGTCCCTGCCAGCCTGGACACAGCACAGTTCATACCTATGGGCATATGGAATTTTCCGTTTTCAAATGTCAGTCATATTCTTATTCCCCACACAGCAATTGCACACAAAATGCATCTTAACATACCTGTATGAACTGCTTCTGCCGTGCCATCCTAATCTGTCAGTTTTTAGTATGTAATCCAACTGACTGATTTCTTCAGTTTACTTTGGTAACTTCTACCAGCACCCCTCCATCAGCAATCATGATTACTCACTGTCCTCATTTTAACCCACCCACTCCCAACACACTTTTCTCACACCAGGCACAGACACTTAATCCAGTAAAAGTAAATAGGAAAAATAAAATTCTAGCAGCATGAACACATCAGTGTTCAAAGTCTCACCTGTTCAAGTCGCTAAATCCGATGCTTGCTTACTTCTGAAATCAGACGTGAAACTGTCTTTCGGCTACAGCAGCATTGCAGTATGGTACAGCTGCAGCATTCCTGTCTGATCCCCGTGCTCAGAATAATCACAAGTTCATAGGAAAAGTAGAAAGTAAAAAAGGAGAGGCTTGCTATTTGTTAGTAATGGCAAACACATGGCTACAACAGTGCAGTAGAAGAGAGTGAGGCAGGGAGTACACTTACAGCGTGGCAGTCTCTCCTGGTGTTGAAGACAGTGTGGTAGGACAGAAAGAGAGTTCTACTCTAACAGCTTGATTGCCTGCTTATTATGTCCTAGAAGTGAAAAAAAAAGTTAAATGCAACACTCTCTCACTGCCATACACAGAACTAGAAAAAGTCCTGCTTTTTAGTTGTGTTCTTCTATCAAACCAGAAACAATACATGTTCCTTCACTGCTCCATACTGCAGTGCTGATAAGCCTGCCACACAATTCTGACAAAACACTGAAAACACCTTCACAATTTGGAAAAAAAGCCACAAACACAATTTTTTCTAACAGTATGTTTTTATTGCCTCCAAAAGTGACAAAAGGGCAGCAGTCTCCTAAGCGGTATATCTAATTTACATGCAAGCAACAGAAAAAGTATTGTGACCCCTGGTGGAAACAACCAGCGGAAGAACTATTTTACCTTTTATAACACTTAAATAATTTTATTTACATATTTCTGATTTTTTTCTTTTACTTTTTTTAATTCTAGCAAATATATTTTAATTCTAGCAAATAACCATTTTATATAAACAAGAAGACACACAGGGGATCTTGGTTGTACTAGGTCTACCTCACACCTGGGGTTGAAGGCACGAGGCCGGTTGTGTCTTATTGCTTAATCATTCCTTTTATTGACCAGCGGGGATTTGTGCTTTGTGACTGCAGAAACCTATTTGCACCTTGCTTTGCACTGCGCTCCTGGTATATATGTACATGCTTTGCTCACTCACAGAGTGCTCTGGGCTTGTACGAATATACCACCTTTAGTACTTAATGCACAATAGCAGTGGCAGAAAAGAGTTTCGCTAATTATGACCTTCAAATATGGGGCCCCTTAAAGTTTAAGCCATTCCATTCTTTATTACTAATGGTGTTTACATGACAGCAAGAGCTTGGTTCCTGAAGTTCCTCAACAGCTGAAACATATTCTGGAGCTGAAGTCACAGTTCCCTTCCCATGACATCACAGCCATTCCCACAGCAACAGACTGATGATGTCAGAAGCAGAGGATTAAAGGAGACAGGACATGTGTGATAACTGGCAACAATCTGTAATGTTCCTCTTTACAGAAATGAAACTCATACCTCCACTTGAGCCATATTTAACCATACCAGAATAAACAACTACAAAACAATATGTTTGTTCTTTGAAGAACCGTGCAATAACATCGTTTGGCAGTCATTCACGGAATATGGAAATGAGACTGGGTAATGTGTTATTTTTTATCATGAAAGCAGTTCTATACAGCAAAGTGCAGGCATTCACTTTCCAGTTATGGGTACAATGCTCTCATTGTCAAAGGACACAGGGTGAAAGAAACTTTTCATTCCAGAATTAGACAGCTTCAAGGGGCGGAGCATTTCCAATCCACTCATGATGGCCACGTATCAGCTCATCCAATTAATTTACAGAGCTACTGATGCATCAAAGAAAACTTTGAAAAACATAATAGTTTGGCACAATTCTGTTTGCCTTCCATGTATATTCTATATATTTCTCCTCCACATTGCTTATTACTGAATAAATGTGCATTAATACATGAGCTTTGTCCCACAGAGTTCCCATAGAGCTCATCCACCTTAATAGCTTACTCCCTACTTCAAGTCATACTCCTCTGTTGTGACATCACAATCTGTTGCCATGGGAGTAACTGTGATGTCACAAGCAGTACATTATGACCTTAGGTAGGCAATAACACATGGGAGTGGATGAACTCTTCAGGAGCAAAGATTCTGTTTTCATGCAAATGACCTCAGTAATAAATAATTGGGAGGAAAATACAGACCTAATGTGAAATGCAAGCTGAACTGTATCTAAATATTATCTTTTGTTAGTTCTCCTGAAGGCGTCAGCTGCTCTTTAATGTTTTAATATGTCACTGTATGTGCATTTTTTATTTATACTTGATGGCCCCTCATTCCTCCAAATCAGATATCTCTTTTTTAATTTTTATTTTATTTAAACAGCAGTTTGGAAAACCTTTGAGCCATAGGCTCATTTACAAAGGTACCTTGTCACAGTAAGACAAACCAAAATACACAGTATAGCAGTACAACACATAAGTATAAAAGTAAATTAAGACATATATACAAACAAGCTGGTACAGGTAGGATGGATGCAAACGATACCAGAGTTTTGTCGTCCTTAGCAGCTTAGTAATAAGCTTTGTCATAAGTATTGAGTATGGCTTTGACTAGCGGCAGTTACAGCATCGGGTGTTAATAAGGTGGTTACGTAAGGAAGTTTTGAAGCACGATATAGTTGGAGCTTCGGAGATGGAAGGGGGCAGTGTGTTGAACCAGGAGGGGCCCTAAAGCTGAAGGCTCTTTGGCGTGAGAGGTCCTAGCTCTAGGGGTAACAGAGAGGTTTTCCCAGAGGTCCAGTATGAACTAGTGGGACAGAGCGGCGATGGTGGTGGTCAATCCTGGTGGGGAAAGCCCAAGGAGGGTCTTTTTGTAAGGGTACAGGTAAGATATTTGAGGTGTCGTCAAAGATCAAGCACCAGTGTTTTTAGGCATACAGCAGACAGGTGTGTCACCCTAGGTGCTCCAGTAATTAACCTGCAGGCCTTATTCAGAGTAGTGCGAATTTTATGGAGTGCGGGTCTGATCAGCAGCACCATACACCGGCAGTCCAATAGTCCACTAGGGACAGGATAGAGGAGATGACTGCGAGTCGAAGAGCCTCCGGGGGGAGACAGTGTTTATACGATGTAAGATGCCCAATCGGATATTAGTGGCAGTGGCTAGGGCAGCGATGTGTCCATGGAAGGAGAGGGAGGGGTCAAAATGGATCCCTAGGTATTTATAGGAGCAAACTTGTTCGAGTGGGAATGAGGACCCAGAGTGAATGAAGAGTTTGAAGTTGCAGGACTTGTTTTGGGGATGAGTGAAGAACATGGTTTTGGTTTTTTTAAGATTTATCACCAATCTATGTTCCTTGAACCAGCCCTCGGCTTCAGTAAAGGACTTCTGCAGCGAGTCCTGGAGGGCAATAGGGTTACGATTTGAGGCAAAGATGACTGCATCATCAGTGTACAACAGAATGTTCCCTGAGCAAGAGCGTGGAAGGGTGTTAAGGTAAAGGGAGAATAGCAAGGGGCCCAGAATGGAGCCCTGGGGAACTCCAGAAAAGATGGGACAGATGTCTGAGTAGGTCCCATTAATTTTTACACGCTGTGAGCGGTCAGACAGATAACTGGTGCACCAGAGATAGGCCCAGCAGCAAAACCAGAGAGACTAAGGGCATCAGGAAGGAGGGGTGGAGACAGTGTCAAAAGCTTTGAGAGGTCAATGAAGACAGCACCAGCCAGAGAACCAGTGTCTAAGGAGGAGTGGAGAAAGTTGGAGAACTCTAGGAGGGCTGTGTTGGTACTGTGGCCCGCTCGGAAGCCATGCTGCTCAGGACAAAGGACATTGTAGGTGGAGAGATAGTCAGAGATTTGAGAGGCCACCACTTTTTCCAGGGCCTTGGAGAGAGGAGAGAGAGAATGGAGATCAGTCAATAGTTTCCAGCCACAGTCCTAACACCACCTTTAAAGATAGGGGTGACAGTGGTGACTTTCCAGGCAGTTGGAACCTTCCCCAGGCAAAGAGAGTGGTTGATGAGGCATGTGATCGGGGTAAGGACTGTGTCTAAGACCAGCAGTAGGATACACAGATCCAGGGTGTCACTGCCTGTACTATTACTCTTGAGGGCAGTGACAAGGTGCGGCCTAAGTTCTTGGGCAGAAACACGGCGGAGGAGAAAATAAGGGCGAGAAAGATTTACGGCAGGTGCTGGGGGAGGAGGGTCAAAAAAATTTGTAGGGAGGATAGGGTTAAGGTCAGTGAATGAGGTGTTGAGGTGGTTGGCTATGAGGGCTGGGTCTGAGGAGATCACACCATTAATGTTGATCTGGGTGGGTGGGGGAGTGTGCACTCCCATTTAACTGTTTAATGTTATCCCAGAAGGTTCTGGGATTCCCCCATGAGGCAGTGAGTGAGGACCGATAGTGCTCAGACTTGGCCTTTCTGATGGCCGGTGCACTTGTTTGAGATGGCAGCATATAACGCCTGTCATTGGGCCGCCAGTCTCAATGGCACGGTGCCATAGGTTGTCCCTATGTTTGAGCCTGTGGATCAAAGCTGGGGTAACCAGGTGGCATTCTTCCTTTTAGAACGCGAGTCAACACTGGGGCAAAGATATCACAGGCATTATTAAAAGTTTGGGTAAAGAAGGAGAGAGCTGTGTCGATGTCAGGAGTTGCCAGTATAGGAGACCAGTCAATTTGGGACAGAAGTTCCTTAAGTTTTATCAGTCCACCAGGTATTAGACGCTGCCGGCATGTGGACTGTGCTATGGGTTTGGAGACTGATGGTTGACCAGTGGAATAGAATGGGGGAGTGATCGCTGAGAGAGTCTGGGAGGACTTGTACATTGGGGATCTGATTAGGGCGGTTGGTGAGTATCACATCAAGCAGGGTACTGGAGCCTCTCTTGGGGTTAGTCCTGGTAGGGTGGGTAACTAGTTGCGCTAGGTCTATTGCAGAAAAGGAGTCTCGGTAGAGGAGGAGGAGGGGGGCTGGGCCAGTTGACATTTAAGTCACCCACCAGAATTTGATCAGCGGAAGGAGGTAGAGAGGAAGGTATTCTGTAAGAGAGCCTGGGGCACGATGCAGTAGTCAGATAAGGGTCCCTTTAAAGGGTCAGGGGTTAGTTTCAGCATAAGCGCCTGGGCCCTGGAGTCAAGGATGGGAGTGGGCAGGGCTAGTACGGGAGAGATTCCTTGACATAAATAAGAGCCACCGCCTCTGCCTCCCAACACGTCGGACCGAAAAGGGTGAAACCAGGAAGGGAGACTAGGGAGTCAGGGGAGGATTTCAACAGCCAAGTCTCAACCAGGGTGATGACATCAGGGTTAATTGATGTGACCAGGCATTGTAGTGAGTCAATCTTTTTTAGGAGGCTACAGATATTCATGGAGACCATGCATAGGCCTGTGGTGCGAGTTGGGGAGCTCCTGGGAACCGGGCCAGGGTTTGGATGAATGTTCCCTGACAGGAGTAGTAGCATGACTAACACCCTGGCTGGGAGATGGTGAGAGGTTTTCCACGATTGACATGGGGGAGGCTAAGGGAGCAGGGTGGGCAGGGAGGTACAGGAGGGGAAAGCAAGAATAAGAAGACACCCAGATGTGCCTGAGGTGAGGAGAAAGCTAGGGGGAGGGCAGGGGGGACGGGGACACACAGAGGTCCCAAGGGGCAGGAGAGGAGGTTCAGGAGCAAGTGGAGGAAGGGGTGCCAGGGCACAGTGTGGACTAGCAGATGGGTAAGTGCACTGCTAGTGGGGATAGGCACAGGCAGAGCGTAAGGCAGGGCCAATACATTGTGGTGAGCAAGATCCCAGGGAAGTAGTGCTGTACAGGTAGGAGTAGGAAGTAGTGAGGGAGCATAGGTCCCTCTAGTGGACAGCAGGTATAACCTGCAAATGGGAAAGGAAGATATCTTCCTGCTCACCCCAAGGTACCTGGACCGCTGTCTACCCAGAGGGCAGCAACTGTTTCCATGTTTCCTTGGTTTAACCACCCCTTGTAGTGATGGGGTAGAGAAGGGTTCCCCGAATAAACTAATGCTGCATTAGGCAGCACAGTGGGAGGCAATTTAGGGCTTGGATTTACAGCGGTCCATCATCTACTGAGCTGGAGCCATTTTCCTTCCCTGCCCCTGGGGCACTCATGTGCAAGGGGCTCAGTACAGAGTTGCACATGTCTACATGCCAGCCGCGAGCCTGGCAGATGACCCCCCCCTCTTATGTGCCTCCATTATGATCTTTCCCATGTCACCCAAGTAGCAGCAAAATTGGATGGCATTTATTTATTTTTAAAATATTTTGCAATTTTTTTTTTTTATTAAACTTTTTTTGTACTTTTCCTCAGTTTTGGAAATACTACACTTTATTTGACTGGGAACCATGCAGTTTACAACCCAACCTGCTATATAGTTCATTCATCTTATACTGTTAATTGAGTTCTGAACATTTCCACTCCATTTCCAGTAGCTCCTAATCTTCCAATGCTTTCACAGGCAAAGCCTGCAGAAACAATGTAGGATATGTAAGCAGTGAGATAGAACAGGGTATGAGTTTACATTTCTAAGCTGCAGTCCTCGGTGCATTGTGAGGCATGGGGTGCTTGTGCTGAGTGCCCTCAATCAGCTGGAAGTGCAGGTTACAAACATGAACCCACACTGCGGAGTATCTTATTGTGCTTATAAAATGGGTAAACTGGAGGTGTGCACTGGTGCTGACAGGAAAGCCAGCTGAAATGTGAGGTAACTGTCAACTCGGTTTAAGATCCTGGAAAAAATCTGTTTAAAAGTATTAAACTCTAGAGATGGGTGAAGTAGGTAAAATTTGCTCTGAGAATTAATCTGTGGATATCGCACAAGTCATAGAGTGCAGATCGATCCTCAAAGTGCAAAGTTTTGCTGTGAAGTACGGAATTTTGCCTGCGAAGCATGAAATCTTGGGGGCAAAATTCCACACTTCATGGCAAAATTCCACACTTCACAGCTAAACCTTCACATCTCACAGCCAAAACTTCATGATTGGGTGAAGTCGAAGTTGCTGAGGTCTGGGAAAAGTTCCTGAAGCTCCATAAATGTGAATTTTTACTACTTTGCGGTAACTTCTCCAGTGAATTAAAACTTTGCCACTTCTCTACTAAACTGGCAGTTGTGTTTTATTTGTTAGACTTACCAATTATCTAAAGAAATATTAATTTTTATGACTGCAGTAGCTTTGTTTTTTTTTTCAACAAAACAAGTTCACTGACCACATTGAACCACCGTAGCGCCGTGATACTATCTGCTGCAGGCAAATCAATGGGGTCTACTAAGCCCATTACAGTTGGAACAGTACCAACTCAGCTGCAGCAAAAGTCTGACATAAGTACGATTAAAGAAATGTTGACTAACTTGACAATCAACATCAAAGACATGAAAGAGTCCATGGCCATGTTTAGGAAAGACACGGCTGATATTCAAAAAAGAGCAGAGGTAAAGGAAAATAGACTGACTTCAACTGAAGGCAGTGTGCTACGGCTAGAGGGGCATACTGAGTATCATACAGGACACATAAATTATACACTTGAAAAAACTGATGATCTGGAGAACAGGGGAAGGAAGAACAATATCAGAATTTTGGGTATACCTGAGGGGGTGGAGTGCAATAATATGACTGCCTTTCTTCAGCAGTTTTTAGTAGAAATATTTCAGCAGCAAAGCCAATGACCCTTTGAAGCAGAGCATACCCACTGTTCTCTGGCACCTGAGCCACAACATGGAGCTAACTCACAGCCAGTTCTAGCAAGTTTTTTCATTTCTCTGTCAAAGAAGTTTTTTTTGAGACCAGCAAGAGAAAAAAGGGGACATGTGGAGGGGGAAGTGAATATCGCTGTTCCAAGATTTCTACACAGACATAATGGACAGGCACAGGGAGTACACTGAAATTAAAAAGACCTTACAGAAAATTGGCATAGGGTATAAAATGAAATACCCTGCTACTTGGGCAATTTGGACTGCTAAAGGACACCCCATTTTATGTCATTATCTTGAGACAGCATAGGAAGTGATTAACAGTGAACTTGCTAGAGACGGCTGTAGTAATCACAACAGATATTTTCAAATGACTCTCAAGCTTCCAGTACAGCATGAGACACAGCTGAAGCTGAGCTGTCAATCACCCACACAAACTGTGACTTGTGTTCCAAATCTGGTCCCCAAGGTAGCAAAAACTTTAATTCTAAGGGACAGACTAAGTCATCAAACCAGCCACAACAATTAGGTACTTATGCTGCAACACTTAAATCGACTATAAATCAAGGAAAGTACTGGGATTCCAACATATGCAGGAAAAGTAAACCCTCTACTCATGGTTTGCTCTATGACAGACCTTGGTCCAAAATTAACCCCAAGAAGTGCTCCCATAGTATAAGTAGGAGATCAGATCCTCTCCTGGGACCAGAACATTGCCAAGACCTCTGCCAGCCTCAGCCAGGAAACATTCCTTGGTAGCATAAGAAATGTGTACCAGAAGTAAAGTGCAGAATTGTGCTAAATGTCCATTAATCATTGTTGCTTCCTGGGCCTGTTGAGCTACACTGATACCTTACCCTGGAAATATCACATCCAGAATAACTTTTCAACTTTTACCCCAGGTCAGGTCAAGCCCATCAGCTTCTGGACAGAATGGACACTCTCAAGTCAATGTGACTGTGTGATTTATCCATTAATTACTAAATAGTTTAGTTTTACTAATTCTGAATTTGCTGTTTGTATTTGTGAACTACCGTCTCTTACCTCGGAGTATGCTTTTTATTTAAACTTTTGTTAGCCAGGTAAGTGTTATGAGCCAAGGCCCTTTTTCAAACATGACCCAGGACCATAAAATATAGTCAAGGTGTTACAAATATTAGTAGGTCACATGCAGTATAAAATCTACATAATACATACAATACAAAACACAAACCTACATTAGACTAACACTTAACATGTAAATTAAATATATAAGTTATATACATGTTAAAGCTTCTGAAGAAGGACCTGGTTGGTCCGAAAGCTAGAGCACTTTGTTCTTTTTTGTGTAACATCTATGTTGGTCCAATAAAACATATTAAATCATTTGCTTCTGGATCTGTACTTACATATAAGAGAATCTAAATAAAATTTCTTCATAGAAGCCTTAAAACTGCCATGGTTCTGTAAATGTTGTATTTCTAAAGGTAGCTTGTTCCAATAAGAAGGAGCAAGCTACCCTTAGAAATACAACATTTACATCAAAACTCTTAACAACGTGAGTCTGAAAGCCAGAATTGAAGCTGGCAAGATAGGTACCTGCCAGATCTCAAACAAACTTATGCAGGGACTTAAGTATTCTAACTTCAATCTTGCAGAGTCAGACTAAACATGATGTGGTTATGGCGCTAAAAACAGAAAACACCTGTAAATGAAAACTAAAGGTACATCAGTTTCAATGTGGAGAGTAATCTCCCTACCTAGTATACCTAGGGTAATTTCTTCAAACTATCTCTTCTCATACAATATGTATAAATTGAATTGGCTTGCTAGTCTGGTCTTTAATGGGTAATTAACATGAAATTGAACCATACTGAATTCTTACCATTGGAGTCAAGTTACTTTTCTGGATTGCTTTTTAGCAACATTCTGAGACGTAGAGTTGCCTTTTGGGGTTCTCAGGACTAAATGAAGTGGCCTCTAGTCACACTTTCAACACTATTTATACCGCAGAAATGCAGACTGAAATGATGCATGGTGAAGGGAGTGTGAATATTATATCTAACATATATTTAGGGTAAATCCTTTTGTCACTAGCCAACTGACAAGGATGCTTCTCATGGGAAGCCCATATCTCTGGTTAGCTTAAGGGAACTATCCAACCAAATTCCCTGAAAAGCCTTCTTCAAGCTTGTGTTTTTCGTAGATTACAGTCTGATTAAATTATGTGTGCCACTAGATGGAGTCATATTCTACCTTAAGTGTACTTCATAGGCTGTCTTCAACTTCTAGCCCCTGAATGAAAGTGTAAATTAAGGTATGATATCTAGAGATATTTTGCTTGAACTTTAAAGATACTGGGTCACCTATGTACCGATGGCTGCTTGAGGTAAGTTACCTAAAGTTACCTGCAGAACATTATACTGTTTTATG
Source organism: Neoceratodus forsteri (assembly GCA_016271365.2). Lineage (NCBI taxonomy): Eukaryota > Metazoa > Chordata > Ceratodontiformes > Ceratodontidae > Neoceratodus > Neoceratodus forsteri. The sequence continues at coordinate 963,539,564 of CM028133.1, forward strand.
AGTTGGCAGATACCTTCGTGGGATAGTGTGTGTCTAGCTTTTTGAGCAAAAGTGTGTGCTTCACTGATACCTTGGAATTTCTTACAGTGTTTTTTCCAGTGACTTCTGCAGTCTCTCTGATCAACAGTCTGAGCCTGTAGTTTTAAAGCTAATATTACTTTTAGTGTGATACATGTTTGATTCGTATAGAATTACCTGTGCATAGTATACAACATTTTCTTTTCTTTTATTTAAACAAATGTTTGGTTACCATTTTGAAATTTTTTTATTCTTTGGTAACCTGGTAGGGCCCACTAGGCACAAGTGCTTGTTTTCAGGGGTGACCCGGGAGCAGTGGAGAGCATAAGTGACTTGCTCAGAGTTACACAGTAAGCAAGTGGAGGCTGTGGGAATCAAAATCAGGTTTTGTTGGATACACAGATACACAGAAATGTGATGGCAGAAAAAGGCCCGAATGGCCCATCTAGTCTGCCCAACACCCTACTTCCCCTTCTGTTGTGCTTCCACCCTCTTTTTCCAACCCCTTGAATCTATCCCAAGCCCTCTTGAACCCCTCCACTGTATCAGCTGCCACCACCTCCGTCGGCAATCTGTTCCAGGCCTCCACCACCCTTTCCATGAAAAACTGCCCCTGACATTTCCTTTGTATTGCCCACCTTCCAGTTTGAGGCTATGTCCCCATGTGTTCACTCCCTTCTTCAATTTGAACAAACTATTACCCTCCACCTTGTTTATTCCCTTCAGATACTTAAAGGTTTCAATCATGTCCCCCCTCTCCCTCCTAGTCTCCAGAGGGTACAAATTTAGCCGTCTCAATCATCTCTCATAGGGCACATCCTGCATCCCTCTTACCATTTTGGTTACCCTTATCTGTACCCTCTCCATCAACTCAACATCTCTGTATAGGTGAGGCCTCCAGAACTGCACCCCATATTCCAAATGCGGGCCTGACCATGGTTCTGTATAATTGCATTAGCACCTCCCTCTTTCTGCTATTAAAACCCCTCACAATGCAGGCCAACATTCCATTTGCCTATCCCACTGCCCTACTACACTGGCTGCCCACCTTCAGGTGATGCAATACCATTATCCCCAGGGCCCTTTCTGTTTCCTTCTCCTGAATTACCACCCCCCAAGAGAATAAGGTTCCCTCCTATTTCTCCTCCCCAGGTGCATCACCAACCACTTTCGTGGATTAAACTTCAATTTCCAGGTGTCAGACCACCTCTCCAGCCTCTCCAGGTCCCGCCTCATGGCTTGCACCCCATGTACCAAGCTTGCTCACAGCTCGTTACACTAACCTCTAGGCTATACTGCCTAAATGAACTTTATCTTCATAGTCTGTAGTTATTAGAAACAACAGTAGTTAGTCTTAGTAATGTATAGGTATCTAGTGACTGTTTAATATCCTGTTTAAATTCTGGTAGTGTACACCTAGTTTATAACAGATTTAGAATTAGATGTTCTTGAATATGGTGGTCCCCGTATTCAAAAGTGGTCGACTGCATCACGCAACTCCGTGTTCCACGCATCAAAGATGGGCCAGCACTAACCAGGGGTATATTCAGATGATGCGTAACATAATGTGATCGAGCAAGTCTGGCTGAATATCCTGAATATATGTGATTGCACAGTGGGAGATGCGAGACATGGCAGGTGTCCTGAGACATGTGTGGGGCATACAGAAATGTCAGATGGGTGGCCACTTGCACGACACGCAGACTTGCAATATTCAGCCAGGATATGCAAATAGCCTCATTGCACAGTCTCAGCCCAATCCCCACATTTGCATCTCATTACTGGAATGTATTCCATGGATTTACATTCCTGTGGCATGTGCAGATCCAGCTTTGCAGGGCAGCCCCACCACTCCACAAAGGTGAACAGGAGGTACTGCAGCCCAGCAGGCTGTTGTGAAGGTATATGTGTGCGAGTGGACTGCAGTGGCCTGCGTACAGTGCTGTCATCCATGGCCATGTACAGGGTCTGACTGGGGTACACGAAGCCCACCTGGACAGTGGCTACAGAAGCCCACCTGGACGAACAATAGGGGAGGGCCCAGGGTGACACACTCCAATTAGTATTCCATATGAATGTGATACACTAGCCCTGTATGCTTCTTACATTCACTTACAGTGCCCAATATACCCCAGTATAATGGATAGGGGATGAGAAAGGCAAGGGATGTCAGGACTTAGACAGTGACCAGGTACTGAAGTGAGTCGGGCCCACCTGGAATTGTCCTGGTAACCTGGGTGGCCATCCCAACACTTGCCAAGCATGTGTCCATGGTTGCCACATGCCCATAACTGGAAGGGTCCGGTGTCTGTAAGGCATGCCCATGCCACCTCCAGGCTACAGCTGGTGCCACCCCTACCCCGCACTGCCAACAGTTGTGCAATGTCCACCAGTGGAACACCACACCAACCCACCACAGTTTCCCTGTGGCAGTATCACACAGTATGGGGGCATCGGTGTCATGCCTGTGGCTCCAAGTGGTGTGGGCCTGGCACAGGTGCATGGTGTGCACCTATGGTGTACCACCATGGGTGTGTGCCACTGGTTGGACACTGGACCATGCCATTCTTCCACCTGTACTGCCAGGACACCTGGGCACTGGTGCCCCAGACGTCACCATGGGCACATGCCACCTCTGGGTGGTATCCTTAAGGCCTCATGGGTGCAGGCCATGGCCCCTGGTACATGTGCTGCACTGTGGCTGTCTGCACTGCTGGTGTGCCAGGGATGCACCTGATGGCACCTGCATGTGGCAGCTGGGTGTCTATGTCCCTGGTACGGTGTGTGGCGGTGGCCATCTGGGTGGTGCCAGGGGTGTCACAGCACCTGTGGCTTTGGGTACTGACATCCTGGTATGACTGCAGTGTGTGAGTACCTGGTGCACGTCCTGGTGCATCTCCAAGGGCTGTCTCAGGAGCTCCTGTCTGCAGTTCCGTGGCCTGTCTGTGGGTGGCAGACCAATATAGACCATCCTTTTGTCATCCTATCTTTGTGCAGCACATTTATGGGATGTGCAGCACATGTGCTGCACATTTTGGCTGAATATTCCCATGTGCGGCACATTCATGTCCCTTCCCCCTGTTTCTGCGCTGCATATATATCTATGCATGATCACGCATTCCGACATGCACGCTGCATCTCTGCTGTTTGAACATCACACTTCCACCCATTTCCCAAGATGAATGGCACATGTACGTTTTCTGCCGCCCATCTCTTTTTAATATGTGGGCCTGTATCTAGAACAGATTTACTGAAATAAGTCTAGTAATAGATTTTATACATCTTCAGTGTTATTTTACACTTATTGATATGCTGTTGTTACAGCATCCAGCCCTCTAGACTGTAATTTTCTAGATTTAACTAAGGAAAATGAATAGCATCTTGGAAAGTCAGCTGGTTATGATCTCCCATCAAAAGAAAAAAAAGGTTCTAGGGTATTTAAAAAAGAATAAAATAGATGTTGCATTACTACAAGAAACACACTTGTTACAGCAAGAGGCTGCCAAAGTGGCTAGTGGCTGGGTAGCCCAATTTGAATTTAGCATCTTCAACACTAAAAAGAGAGGGATTGCCATTTTAGTTTGAAGGGGGTACATTCTGTGAACTCCAAGTCCAACCCCCGAAGGTAGATACCAAATACCATGTGATGCTACAGATGGGAAGAAAGATACTATCTGTAACATCAGTGCTCCAAATGCAGATAGAGTACCCCTTCTTCAACAATATGGTGAGACTTCTTTGTGATGTTACAGGTCATGAACTTCTTCTGGGGCAGACTTCATTGAAGTGGCAGATTAATGGCTAAACAGGTCACAATACCCGCTCAACAAAGAAGGTTTCCAAATCAGGAAATGCCTTCAAAAAGCTAATTGAGGATTTAGGTCTGGTAGATATGTGGCGATCACTAAACCCACAAGGCCATAACTACTCCTTTTTTATGTTCACCATGTGCGCACATTCAGCAAACATTTTGTTAGGAGAGTGGCTTTTGAGGGGTATAACAATGTTAGTCCAATGCAGAATGGTCTGTAAGAGGATCGTTAGTGTCACACCAGTCATCAGCCAGGCTGGTCATGATGGTGTTCTGGCTTGCTGGGTGGAAACTTCATGTATTTCAAAGTAAAAAGCTGACCCAATCATAGGTCAACTCTTTCCTTTGATCTGCACCACCCAGCAAGCACATCTGATCTGTCACGATCAGTCTGCTGAGGCTGAATTACACCCTGTACCAAAGAAAACAATCCATTGGTGCCTGGTAGTGCCACCACCATTACTGTTCCCCCACCTGACCCTTTCACTCAACACCTACCACCCCCCCACAAACATAACACCAATACTGTGGGTGCCCAATCCCCAGTGTCACCAACTGAAATAAAGAAAACTGTCCCTCATAATTTTACATATATATATATATATATATATATATATAAGTAATAGATAAACCACTCTGAGGTGTGCGGTGCACTCTGATATCTGCGCTTGGTATGCGTTGCTACACGCATGAGGCTGCAGGTCGAATGTGTCAACCACCAAGGCATATATCGAGCAGGACTGCACACCTCAGAGTGGTTTATTTATCTTATAAAATGTCAAAATTGTTTTGGAGGAGTTAAAAGTTGAGGTGTGCAGTCGCATTTAATATACGCACCGGTCATGTGACGTGTTCCAACAAATCAGCAGACATGACTTTTCCTACCCATTTTATAAATAAATAAATATATATATATATATATATATATTTGGCAAAAAACTGTGTTTAATGCATCAGGGTTAAAGCAACAAAGTGAGGAAATGAAATATTAGAGTTGAGCCGTACCCCCACCCCGCACACTCCTATCTTCCACAGACTGACAGATGCCGGGGTGTGCTATGGGGTCGTGTGGCCCAACTCTCACCCCATTCTATGTGTAAGCAGGTTGACATGCTACAGTAAAGGAGAATGGGGTGAGAGTTAGGTCTCACGACCCCATGGCACACCCCGACATCTGTCAGTCTATGGAGGATGGGGGTGTGGGGGGGTTAATGGCTCAACCCTAACATTTCATTTCCTCACTTTTGTTGCAGTAACTCTAACTGATGCATTAAATGCAGTTTTTTGCCATGAATTTCCTTACTTTTTGAAAAAGTGTATTATAACTAGTAAATAACATTTGATATTAAATCAGCTTTATTAAGAGTAAACATCCACAACAAGATTATACAGAGCAATGAACAAGGAAGCCAACCCCCACTCCCCCCAGTACCCTACCCACCCCCCCCTACGGAGTGAGCAACCCTTCTCAACAATTGTGAGTTCTCAGCCTAAACACCGAGGAGGCTTGTGTTATATCAGTCTGGGATGAGGAACCAGGGAGAGTCTAAAGGCACTAGTGTAAATACAGGGCATACAGTCTACCCCATTTCTTGTTAAAAAGGGGGAGGCAGTGTTGGAAACTGGCAATCAGGCGCTTTGTTTGAAGAGAGAAGGATAGCTCATGCAACCACCCACCATATGAGAGAGATGACTGATCCAGCCAGTGTCTGAGAACCAATTTGTTAACAGTCAGAGAGATGAGTGCCATATGGTATCTCCTCTCCTTAATCGGAATTTGAGGATAATCCCCAATGATGCATACCTCAGGAAAGAAAAGACCTTCTAGCCCCAAAAGGGGGTCAATATGCTCTTGAGTACTCACGCATAGAGGAGATACCATGTCACATGACCAAAAAACATATAGCAGGGACCCATTTTCCTTACCACATCAGGTGCAGGTGGGGGAAGGGAGGCGACCCATCTTAGCCAACATGACTGGGGTAGAATACATGTTATTTAATATGTGGTATTGAGTGAACCTTAGTTGGTCTTGAGTTAAATAAGTATAAAGATCTTTCCAAAGACATGGCTAGTTAAAGGTATATTCAGGCATTGACGATTCCCATGCTTTGGAACCAGCTGGGGAGGAGACCTGAGAGGTGGTGAGAAGGGATAGATATAGGCCAGAGATTCCATGGGGTATAGATGTGAAATCTTGAATTTGATTAAGAAGGTCATTAAGTATTGAGGGCTTAAAGGTCAGACCAAACTGCTTCAGTAGCAAATGACGGAGTTGGTAAATTTCGAAAATGCTGGTTGGGCCTAGATGCAGTTTAGCTAGTATTTCTGAAGATGTGAGCAGAGATATCTGGGAGTAGAGATCTGCTATTTTGAGCTCCTGCTTGATAGGGAGTCACCCAATAGGCAGTGAACAACCACCTATTTTAATGTTTAAGTTAGAGAAAATGGGTTGTGAGAGTGCCTTACTAGGAGATACTATCAGGAAGGCACATATGTGTGAGAACACTCTGATAGAAACTCCGATTGGGGAAGATCCCAGAGAAGCCAGAAGCAATTTCCAAGGAGAGAAAAGAATAGCAGTTGGAGAGATGTGAGCTGCAATCAGGTAGGATTCTATCCTTAACCAGATAGGGGTATAGGTATCATCAGCTGGTTCATGAGGAATAGAGAGCAACTTGCCACATTTAGAGAGATGACTGGCCCAGTAATAGAATAGGAAGTTGAGTAGCCTAAGACCACCTGAGTTCTTGGGGAGCCCTAGTTTAAAATAAGAGCTTCTAGGAGATTTCCCAAGCCAAATAAAGGAGGTGATAAGTGAGTGAATGCGTTTGAAAAAGGATAGAGGGAGCCAAAGATTGAGCATATTTAAGGGATAGAAAAGTCTGGGAAGGATATTCATCTTAAAGATGTTTATTCTACCCAATAGTGAGACTGGAAGATCTTTCCATCATGCCAAATCTTGTTGTATGATAACTAGATCTTCTAAGTTCAGCTTCTGTAATAAGGAGGAATCTGTAGTGAGAGCAATCCCAAGGTATTTAATAGAGCTAGGGGACCATTTCATCCCTAGGAAGTTGAGGTTCTGCCTACACACCAAGTGGCTGAGAAGATATATTTCTGTTTTATTAAGATTAGAGTAACGACTGTATTGGTCAATCACTTTTAGTGCCTCAGTAAGAGATGAAACAGGGTCAGAGAGATGTAGTAAGATGTCGTCTACATATACCAAAAGGGACGGGGCTAAGTTTCTGACAGAGATAACTCGTATGGTATTAGAAAATTTAAGACGTCTAATGAGTGGTTCCAAGTATAAGTTAAATAAGAAGGGGGAAAGGGGGCAATCTTGATGTGTGCCCGTGTGAAGAGAGAATGAAGAAGAGAAAACACCATTGCAGTAGATTTTGGCCAATGGGCGAGAGTATATCACCTGAGGCCACTGTAGAAATGAGGTAGGGAAACCCATCTTCTGTAGGTTAGCCATAGAAAGGACCAGTTGATTCTGTCAAATGCCTTTTCGGCATCAAGTGAAATCAGGGCCATAGGTATAGGGGATGCATTGGCTGTTTGGAAAAGGTGGCCTATGTTATGAAGATGGTCAGCAGAAGATCTCCCTGGGACAAAGCCAACCTGCTCGGGGCTGAGTAAATACATCCAAACCTTTCTTATTCTGGTGGCTAGAAATTTGGTTAGAATCTTAATATCGCTGTTTAGTAAGGAGATGGGTCGATAACTTGTAGGTTGCGAGGGAGGTTTATCCAGTTGGAGCAGTAATACAATAGTGGCTTGTAAAAGTGAGGGATCTAGGGAGCCCACAGAAAAAATAAATTGGTAAAGACAAAGTGGGGGAGATCTTTTATGAAAAGTATATAGAAGTTCGATGGGAAGCTGTCTGGGCCTGGGGCCTTGTTTATGATCAAGCTGTTGATGGCAGCCTCCATTTCCGCCAGATAGATGGGAGTGGAGAGGAATGTGCAGTGATGATCTAATAGATGGGGTAGGGGGACAGATTCTAGATAGGAAGATATCTCCTCTGTGGTTGTTGGATTTGGATGCCTGCCATATAAGTTAGAATAAAACTGTTCAAAGACCAAGACAATTTCTCTGGGAAGTGTTTTCAAGGACCCATCAGGGGCCACAGTGGAAGGTATGTCTCGATGCTTCGAGCTTCCTTAAATGGAGATCAAGCAGCCATCCTGCTTTTTCTCCCTGCTCTACATATTTGCACTGCGTTTTCAAAATAATGTATTCAGCCTTTTCCTGCAGAAGGGTGAAATATTTGTCCCAGAGAGAAACAAGTGTCTGTAAGGAATCCAGAGAAGAGTTGGAAGAGAGGGATTGTTAGAGGTAACGGATTTGTTCATGTAACGAGGGCTTCAGATTCCCTACAACGTTTCTGGGTGGAAGCCAGATGAATGAATTCTTCCCGCAAAAAACATTTTAAAGCACACCATTCGTGATCGACTCTCGAGACCGTGTTTTGATTAGAAAGAGTAAAGGATTGAATGAGAGTGGATATCTTGGATACAACATGGTCTTCCTTGAGAAGCTGAGTGTTAAGTCTCCATGAGGTATCCCTCACAAATTAACTTTGGGGGTAAATGAAATCCAGACGACTGTGTGGTCAGACAGCACAAAGGTTCTAAACCTGCATTACATAGGCCTGGGAGAAGTGAGAAGCTGGTAAGGATATAATCAAGTCTAGAAGAGGTGTGATGAACCATAGTGTAAAAAGAATATGAGTGGGATTGTGGGTTGAGAATCTGCCAGGGGTCGCAAAGACCTATCAGAGCCACAAACTCTTGGAGGGCTCATTGTGCTGGTGAGGGGGGTTTGAGGGCATAGTTGGATCTATCCATATCCTGAGTGGGAGGCAGGTTCCAGTCACCACCTATAGTCAAAGGTATAGAGAGGTAGGGAGCTAGTTTATCAGCTACTTCCATAAAGAAAGCTGGGTCACCTCCTACTAGCCCATAAACACTGCCCAGGATCAATTCCTTGCAATCAAGTAGGCCCTTGATAAAAATGGATCACCCCAGTGGGTCAGAGATAATGTGGTCTACCTGTAGTGGTATGGTACGGTTTATTAATACTGCAACCCCTTTCCTTGAGGTTGAGTCACCGGCAGCAAATATCTGGCCAATACCCTGCCAGCATAGTTTGCTCACCTCATGAAGGAGAAGGTGCATTTCCTGAAGAAACGTGATATGGCCATTTAATAGAGAAATATGGTTGAGAATTTGGTACCTTTTGAGCTGTTTCCTGATTCCTCTAACATTCCACGTTGAGAATTTAATTAATTTACTAACCATATTCAGAGCACCAAAATAAACATATCACAGCATTTATATCAGCAAGGCCTACTCTGTCCTTCCCCCTACTCCCCCATACCCCTTCTTCTCACAACAATATTATCATCCAAAGTAGGAAGGCAATAGATATAAACTGCAAATTATAAGAACTAGTCGGACTGACTTTGTTACCCTCTTCTGTGTCCCTATGAAGTGGTAGTTGACCCAACCGCCCCTTTCCCCCGCCCTCCTCCACTAACTATCTTAATATACAAGCATGTAGCTATTCCAGTCAGATCCTTACCCCATAAACAGCCCCCCTTCCCAAAACTGTATACATCGGCCCTTCTAGCTAATGAAGTGTCCCCAGAAGAGACAAACAAACTGAAGCTTAAGGGCCATTCCCTTAAGACCATGCATACCCTTACTACCCTACCCAGGGATCCAGGTTGTGAATTAGGCAAGGGGTCCTGAGCGGGGGTATAGTGGTCATAATCAACCCACATGAATGTGAGGCATATGCCCTTATCCCAACTAATAGCATTACGCCCCAGTCCCCAGTCCAAAGCAATATGAATTAGGAGTAGTAGAGTGATCAGGGTCAACCACCCTCATGAACCAGGACATGAGGCTCTCCATCCATAGGCTTTCCCTCCTCCCTCCCTCTGACCCCCCCATCCTGCCAATATCCATCGCATTGAAATTATGCAGTTAATTTCCCATTCAGATGAAACAGAAACATCAAGGAAAAAGGAATTAAACTCTGACCTGATCATTGCATAATGAATAATTTCCTTAGAGGAGCTGAAGTCCACTGAAGAGATCTGAGTCAGAGAGGAATAGGACAGTATAAACTTGTGCTGAGTTATTCAGAGCAGTTGGCAGCAGAAGAAGAATCAAGAGAGGAAATGGTACAGAATAGCCCAAGGACGAGCCACGGGGGAAGTTGAAAATAGAACCCAGAGATAGATAAAGCTGCAGATGTAGATAGACATGGGTCAGTGGCCCAGCTAACCCCGTTAGAGGCTACGATCAGGAACAGGCACAATAAACTTTAAATTTAATAGCCAACAGTGTCGAAGTTTTAAATCCCCATGGGGAAAAGGACTACCCCTTTAAACATAGAAACATAGAAACATAGACTTTGATGGCAGATAAGGACCGCTTGGCCCACCTAGTCTGCCCATTTCCCTACCTAGAGGATAAGCTGCAGATCCTATTTAATCAACAACCTATTTCTTCCTACCCCCCACAAAAATTGCCTTATGTCTGTCCCATGCATTCTTGAATGCTCCCACAGTTTTAGACCCCACAACCTCCTCAGGAAGGCTGTTCCATGCATCCACCACCCTCTCTGTGAAAAAATACTTCCTCACATTGCCCCTGAGCCGTCCCCCTTCTATCTTCAAATTGTGTCCCTTTGTTCTTGTACATCTCCTATTCTGAAAGATGCTACCCTCTTGGACTTTGTTGATTCCACTGAGGTACTTAAACATTTCTATCATGTCCCCCCTCTCCCTCCTTTCCGCAAGGGTATACATATTAAGCTCCTTTAGTCTCTCCTCGTATGGCTTCTCTTGCAGACCCTGCACCATTTTATTTGCCCTCTTCTGAACTACCTCCATCCTGTCTATGTCCTTGCAGAGATGGGGTCTCCAGAACTGGATGCAGTACTCCAGATGGGGTCTCATCAACTGTATATACAGGGGGATAACAACTTCCTGTTTTCTGCTGGTGATGCCTCTTCCTATGCATCCCAGTATTCCCCCAGCCCTTCCTACCACCTTCTCACATTGCTTGCCAACCTTAAGGTCATCTGATATGATTACCCCAGGTCCCTTTCCATTTTTGTTGTTGTTACTACCTCCCCCCCATTGTGTAATTTCCCATGGTTTTTGTTTCTCAGGTGCATTATTTTTAATAAACAAAACAATGGTATAGTCCTTTAGGGTCCCAAAATTCCAGTAGACCAGCTCATCAGGAATTTGGACCTCAGGGAAATGGGAGCTCAATGAACAGTTCCTTGTCCCCTTCAATAGTTAGAAAGATCCATTCCAGTCTCAAAGGAACCAGAAGAGAGAAAAAAAAAACAACAACCGGGGGGGGGATCCTCGCTGCAGAAACCAAACACCATCCTGCTGGACCGGCTTGGCAAGGCATCCCGGGGACCAGAGGGACTTAGAATGCAAACTCTGCTAATCAAGTATGCCAGACTAGATCTGATCATCAGGCTCAGGAACAAACATGCTGAGGTAAGATCCAAGACACCAGATAATGTTCAGACACTTATTTCAGGAGCAAATGACTGCCCATAGAAATCCCTTCAGGGAGCTTTAAACAGAGTTGGCAATCTGGTGGCTAAGTCCGAAAATGCCTGAGTCGGGGAGTCGTAAGAGTGCCAGGAGCCATCAATGTGAGCCTGCAGGTGAGCGGGGTAGGCCATTTTAAACTTCAAGCCTGCAGCTATAAGTTTACTTACAATCGGGTGGAATGCTGCCCTTTTCTGAAAGGTCTCCAGCGGAAGGTCTTGGGTGAATCGTAGACACTTCCCTTCCCACAGGATACATTGCAGCTCTCTAGTTTGAGACAAGATGTGCTGCTTCTCTAAGTAATGTAAGAATTTTATGATTATGGGCCTAGGAGGAGCCGAGTCCAGTGGCCAGGGCCGGAGGGATCGATGAGCTCTTTCTATAAGATAGGATGTATTGTGAGGTGATGGGCCCACTACTTTCACCAGGAGCTCCTGTATAAAGGCTATTGTGGAGGGACCTTCCTCAGCCTCCGGTAAACTGAAGATCAAGATGTTATTTCTTCTGCTGCATCCCTCGAGATCCTTGGTCTTGAACTGCAGTGTTGAGAGTTGCTGTCATAATTTATGTATTTCAGGCTCGGTTTTATCCCGCCAGGATTCTAGGGAGGTAGTACGTGCCTCAGAGTCAGTGATCCTGTGATTCATATCACCCATATCCCCACGGATAGATTTTAACTCGGCTGTGATGTCCGCCAGAGATTATTTGAAGGGCAGGAACTCTTGGGAAAACCTTTCTTCTGTGAGTGGCACAGCCATAGTAGATGATCCAAGCTGCTTTACAGGCTGCTGGGGCTGCGTCTTTGATTTCTTGGCCTGCTTCTCGGGAGACACTGGTGGAGTATACCTCAGCAGGGCCTGCTTAATTTCTGCCTCCATCACGGCTTAAATCGCCGATCGCGATGTTCCAGACTGGATATTCAGATGCAGTAGGCAGGCGGCAACAGTTATCTATCCCGATTATACTTATATTAATAAAATAGGCACAGATTAAAGTGGATGGGTAAAGAGAAGGTGGTGGGAGCCAGTAGAAGAAGCTTCTATGGAGCTGAGCACATCACGTGATCTCAACTACCAAGTTGCCCATTTCTGCATAACAATATACATCTGTGGGATCGCGGGCCCTCTGGGCCCTGTGCTCCCACTTACACATAGCTACAGAGCCATACAGCAGCCCTATAAGGCAAGGAAGCCTTGTAACACTACTTTACTGATATCTTAGGAACCGTAGCAGTTAGAAAACAAATTCATGTGTCATTGTAACCATGACAATGAGCACTGCTCACAATCTGTATCTCACATCATTTATGAGCTACAGGCACTGAAATGTGCAATGGGCACCACAGTGTTATCCTATGAGGACAATCTCAACTTTGTGATGGCATATCTGTGGAACTGCTTAATTCCCCAATACCTAAACAGCATAATTCACACCTTTAGGGCATCCCCTCAATATCCTGAAAATGTAAAGTAAAAAGACCAAACTGTTCATTAGCAATGCAATGGTAAAGTTTTTAAAATCCTAGTCCGTGAGGTAGCAAAATCCTTGACCGCGAGGTCATGGACTAGGATTTTGACAGCTCGTGGACTAGGATTGTTAGCAAGTCACGGTCAAAGAATTTTTTAGATTTTAAAAAGCTATTTTTGACCAAAATGAGCCAAACTAAAGGCATGGCTTTTTAGAGGGGGTTGCTCTGAACAAAACCCATGCCTCATTTGGCCCAAAAGTCACCCGTGGAGAAAGCTACAACATTTTGTTTTTGGGAAAAACTGAAAAACAAGATGGCGGCTCACAGACAAGGAATTTTCTGGGGGACCAGGATGCTAGTCCATGAGCTACAAAATCCTTGATCATGAGCCCAATCTTTGTCTGAAAAATAACCATATAAATCTTGGAATGAACTGAGCATGTTCAAAACCTGACAATTCAAAATGTAATAACTTTGGAAAGGATTAATATTTTTTATCAAACCAATGCTGCAGTGTTCCTTGACCCAACCTCTTTCTTCATTCCAAATTTCAGACCAAAAGACCACATGGTGTGGTTGCAGCGCCATGGGCAAAAAACATGTCAAAAGTGGCGAAAAATGCATTCTTTAGTGTTTTGCTGTGCAGAAACTGTAAGTCCAACCAAAACACAACTTAGTAAATCAAGAGATCTGCCATACCAGACCACGCATTCCAAATTTCGTGCAAATTCGTTGAATGGTTGCAAAGTTATTAACTTGCAAAAATTGAGGTTTAACATTAAAGTGTCTACTCAACCCTAACTATAGGGGCATGACCGCGCCCCTATAATAAATAAATATATATATATATATCTCCCTGTAACAAAGAAAACCATCCATTGGTGTTTGTTGCTGCCCCTGCCGTAACTGTTCCCCCACTTGACCCTTCAACTCAACACCTACACCACCCACAAACATTACACTGACACTGCATGTGCCCAATCCCCAGTGTTGCCACCTGAAATAAAGAAAACTGTCCCTCATAGTTTATATTTAAATCTATATATCCCTGTAACAAAGAAAAACATCCATTGGAGTTTGTTGCTGCCCCTGCCATAACTGTTCCCTCACCCAGTCCTCCCTCTCTGCACTCCCCCCCACAAACACAACACTAACACTGGGGGTGCCCAATCCCCCAGTGTCTCCACCTGAAATAAAGAAAAGTGTCCCTCATAGTTTATATGTCTATGTATGTATCTATCTATCTATCTATTTATATCTATATATCCCTGTAACAAAGAAAAACATCCATTGGAGTTTGTTGCTGCCCCTGCTATAACTGTTCCCCCACCCAATCCTCCCTCTCAGCACCCCCCCCCACAAACACAACACTAACACTGGGGGTGCCCAATCCCAAAGTGTTTCCACCTGAAATAAAGAAAACTATCCTGAAAAAAGGAAAAGCGTCCATTGTTGTCTTTTGTTGCTGGTGTCTAGTCCCCCCACCTAACCCTCCCACTCAGCACACTCCCCCATAAACATAATACTGACACTGGGGGTGCCCACTCCCTCAGTGTCACCACGTGAGATAAAGAAAACCATCCCTAGCAGTTTCCCCCCACATAAACTGTAAAAAAGAAAACTGTCCATCAATGTCTGTTGCTGCCACTGCCATTAGTCCCCCCCACCCGAACCTCCCATTCAACACCCATCACCCCACACCCCACCCCAAGACCTTACTTTCCCACTGGGGATCCAATGCTATAATCCTCTCTGGACCGCAGACACATCTTCATGCTTCAATGCCAGACCGCCAACTAACGAAATCAGGTATGCAGTTCATTGTACTTCTATGGGGTTTTGAATTTAGTGGCATAACTTGGTCATTTTTGAATTTTTTTGCTCCAAATCTTTAACATGCCTTTCCCACCTCAAGAACAATGGCAGTGAAATTAGGCAAATCTGTCCCGAAAGGTCATTTTGTGATCTCTGTGTGAAATCACCTTTTGGGCAGAAGTTGAACATTTTCTCTGCTCTTGTTCATGAGGTGGGGTCAAAAGAAGTCTATGTTGAAAATTTGGGGAAAATATTAAAAAAACAACAAAGTTATGAGCCTGTGTTGAAATTTGTGAAAGCAGAATCATAACTTTGGTTGTTTCCAATATTTTGACCCCAAATTTTCAACATAGCCATTTCTTCACAGCACCTCATGAATGTGTCAGCTGTCATTTTTTTTCAAATCCAGGCCAAAATGTGATTTTTGTACCCTGAAAGGTGAGTTCACGGTCGCTACATGAAATCACCTTTTGGGCAGGAGCTGAAAATTTTCTCCACCCTTGTTCATAAGAAGGCTAATGTGAAAATTTTGGTTAAAAATATTAAAAAAACAATGAAGTTATGAGCCTACATTGAAATTTACTAATGCAAGCTCATAACTTTGGTAATTTTCATTATCTTGACCACAAATTTTCAACATAGCCATTTCTTCACAGCACCTCATAATATTTTTCAAATCCTAGCCAAGATGTGGTTTTGCTCTTGTGACACAAAATCACCTTTTCAGCAGGATTTGAAAATATTCTTCACCCTTGTTCATGAGGTAGGCTCATAAGAAGGCTATGCTGAAAATTGTGGGTAAAAATATGAGAAACCAACAAAGTTATGAGTCTACATTGCACATTTTCAATGTACGCTCATAACTGTGGTAATTTTCAATATTTTGACCCCAACTTTTCAACATAGCCATTTTTTTATACCACCTCACAAATGTGACAACTGTCATTTCTCAAATCGTACCCAAAATGTGTTTTAACACTTGTGGTGCAAAATGATCTTTTAGCCACTGTTGTATAAATGACACCTGTCATGCTCAGAAGGAGTGGTCAGAGAAAGATTATGTTGAAAATTTGGAGTAAAAATTTTAAAAAAACAATTAAGTTATGAGGAAACAAATTGTTCCAACATTTACTCGTAACTTTATTTTTGCAGATTTTGGCCCCTAATGTTCAACATATCCCTTGTGTTACCCCACCTCCTGAACATGGCAGGTGTCATTTTTCAAATTCCCTCCGAACCTATTTCCACAGTTGCGCAGTGAAATCACCTTCAGATGGGATTTAAAAAATTCCACCTGTCTCGTTCATATCGTCAGGTCATAAAAAGACTGCCAGACATTTGGGGTCAACATGTGGGAGCCCGCTTAAAAGTAGATATTGCTTCTCAACTGCCCTATCCTAGATAATTACCATGTAATCATGTGTCAAAGCAGGACACCACTAAAAATGAGATATTGCATCTCATCTGCTCTATCCTGGGTAAATACTGTATATAGTACAAATGTGTACAAACAAGACCTGTTACAACAGCAATACCAGTGGCGAACATTCGGCATTGACAAATGCTTGTTTCTACCAGGCACAGCTCCTGCAGTCACATAGATCACCTTCTAATATCAAATGATTTAAGTAACGATATTGTGACAGCTGAAATAAACAACATTGTGACAGCTGAAATAAATGATATTGTGACAGCTGAAATAGAGGATAGTGTGACAGCTGAAATAAACGATATTGTGACAGCTGAAATAAACAATATTGTGACAGCTGAAATAGAGGATATTGTGACAGCTGAAATAGAGGATATTGTGACTTTTGAAATAAACAATATTGTGACAGCTGAAATAAACAATATTGTGAGCTGAAATAGAGGATATTGTGACAGCTGAAATAAACAATATTATGACAGCTGAAATAAACAATATTGTGACAGCTGAAATAAAGGATATTGTGACAGCTGAAATAAAGGATATTGTGACAGCCGAAATAAAGGATATTGTGACAGCTGAAATAAAGGATATTGTGACAGCTGAAATAAACAATATTGTGACATCTGAAATAAACGATATTGTGACAGCTGAAATAAACAACATTGTGAGCTGAAATAGAGGAGATTGTGACAGCTGAAATAAACAATATTGTGACAGCTGAAATAAACAATATTGTGACAGCTGAAATAAATGATATTGTGACAGCTGAAATAAACAATATTGTGATTTCTGACCATGCTTTAGTTACTGTGAACCCAAACTTTAGGGATGGAATAGGAGAGAGAGATTTTTGGTACAGATTTTACAGCTCTCTAATACAAACATAGAAACATAGAAACATAGAATTTGACGGCAGATAAGGACCGCTTGGCCCACCCAGTCTGCCCATTTCCCTACCTACTGGATAAGCTGCAGATCCTAGTTAACCAGCAGCCTACTTCTTCCTACCCCCATCCCCCAGAACTGCCTTATGACTATCCCATGCATGCTTGAATTCCACCACTGATTTTGACTCCACAACCTCCTTCAGAAGGCTGCCCATGCATCCACAACCTCTCTGTAAAAATACTTCCTTAAATTACCTCTGAGTCAGCCTCCTCTATTTTCAAATTGTGCCCTCTTGTTCTTGCACACCTTTTTTTTTGAAAGATGCTACCTCTTGACTTTGTTGATTCCCTTGAGGTACTTGAACGTTTCATCATGTCCCCTCTCCCTCCTTTCCTCGAGGCTATACATATTAAGCTCCTTAAGTCTCTCTCTATATGTCTTCCGGTGCAGACCCTGCACCATTTTAGTTGCCCTCCTCTGGACAGCTTCCATCCTGTCTATGTCTTTGCGGAGATTGGGTCTCCAGAACTGCACAATACTCCAGATGGGGTCTCACCAGCTGTCTGTACAGAGGATAATAACTTCCTGTTTTCTACTGGTGATGCCTCTCCCTATGCATCCCAGTATCCCCCAGCCCTCCTTGCTGCTCTCACATTGCTTGCCCGTCTTTAGGTCATCTGATATGACTACCCCAGGTCCCTTTCCATTTTGTTGTTGTTAGTATCTCACCCCCCATTGTGTACTCTTCCCCTGGGTTTTTGTTTCCCAGGTGCATTACCTTGCACTTCTTAGCATTGAATCTAAGCTGCCATACATTTGACCATTCCTCTAACCTTGCCAAGTCCTTTCTCATCCTTTCCACCCCACCCTGTGCATCAACTCTGTTGCAGATCTTAGTGTCATCTGCAAAGAGACATACTTTTCCTTCCAGTCCTTCTGCAATGTCGCTTATAAAGACATTGAAGAGGACCGGTCCTAATACTGAACCCTGCGGTACCCCACTAGTAACCTCTTTCTTCTGAGTGGACTCCATTTACTATTACTCTCTGTGTCCTATTCTCCAGCCAATTCTTTACCCAGGCTGTCATCTTGGGACCACTCCCAGGCTGGCTAACTTGCATATTAATCTTTGTGTGGGACTGTGTCAAATGCCTTGCTAAAGTCTAGGTAGGCCATGTCACAGCCCCTCCTGATCTACTACTTTGGTCACCCAGTCAAAGAAATCTATCAGATTCGTCTGGCATGACCTTCCTGTGAATCCATGCTGCCTAGGGTCCTGTGCCCTCTGGCCTCTAGATACTCGACAATTCTTTCCTTTAGAAGTGATTCCATCATTTTCCTATCACTGAGGTTAAACTAACAGGTCTATAGTTTCCTGCTTCTGCCTTGCTCCCACTTTTGTGAAGAATCACATCTGCCCTCCTCCAGTCCTCGGGTACCACCCCATCCTCCCATGATTTGTTAAAAGGGTAGTCAGTGGTGTCACTAGTTCTACCCTTAGTTCTTTAGAATTCTGGGATGAATCCCATCAGGCCCCATTGCTTTGTCCACCTTCAGTTTTAAGAGTTCTTTCAGAACCCTTTGTTCTGTAAATGGGCAG
Source organism: Neoceratodus forsteri (assembly GCA_016271365.2). NCBI lineage: Eukaryota > Metazoa > Chordata > Ceratodontiformes > Ceratodontidae > Neoceratodus > Neoceratodus forsteri. The sequence goes on from CM028133.1 coordinate 963,558,193, forward strand.
TATCAACTTCTGTATCCAGAGTGTTACTACTGTTTGTTTTATGTACCTCCCCTCTTCCTTTGTAAATACTGAGCAAAAATATTTGTTTAGTATCTCTGCCTTTTCACAGTCACCCTCTGCCCACCCTCCCTCCCCTTTATTAAGCCTCACTATCCCTCCGTTAGTCTTCCTTCGCTCCCTGATGTACCTATAAAAGGTTTTATCCCCCTTCTTAACTGAGTTGGCTATCTTTTCCTCGGTTTGGGCCTTTGCTGTTCTGACTGCCTTCCCTGCCTCCTTTTGCTTTAACTGATACAGTTCTCTGTCCTGCTCCTTCTGCGATTCCTTGTACTTCCTGAATGCTTTCTTTTTCTCTTGAACCTTCACTGCCACTTCCTTTGAGAACCATAGTGGTTTCTTACATCGTCTTGTTTTGTTATTTGCTTCACACAAAGGCTCGTTACCTCTGTGATGGCAGTTTTATTATTCCCATTGTTCTTCACCCTCCTTCCTGCCCATTTGCTAGTGCATTCCTTAGGCACTCACCCATTTTGGCAAAGTCAGCCTCCTAAAGTCCAGTACTTTTGTCTTTGTATGGCTTGACTTATTGCTGTGTTTATTTGAACCATACTGTTCGATGGTCGCTAGTTCCCAGATGGCTACCCACTTCTACATCTGTAATCCTCTCACCATCTCCATTTGAGAGAATCAAGTCTAATATTGCTCCCTCTCGAGTGGGCTCAGTACTAGTTGTCAAGGCATGCCCCTGTAGGGCATCTAGAATAACTGCACTCTTCGAAGTGGCAGCTGCAACTGCACTCCAGTTAACATCTGCATATTCAGATCACCCATCAGCAATATCTCCCTTTTTCTGCCATTCTAAGTATACTTTCTATCATTTCCCTGTCCATTCTCCCCCCTGAGAAGAGTCTGTACTCTAACCCTGTGCGTATTGTGGTGCCATTGCCTGTCTCCAAATTTACCCACAGTGCTTCTTCTCCTCCCTGTGTACCTATTTGTTCTGTTGCTTTTATTCCTTCCCTTATAAGAACTACTCCTCCTCCTCTTTTACCCTCCCTGTCCCTCCTGTACACAGTGTATCCTGGTATGTTTATGTCCCAGTCATGGTTTTGTGTGTACCATGTTTCTGTGACTGCCACGATATCCAGATGTTCTTCCTCCATCAAGGCCATTAATTCAGGAAGCTTGTTACCCAGACTACGGCATTAGTACTCATTGCTCTCCATTTTTGATGGCTTTACCTTCCAGTGCAGCATCCCCACTGACCGCTCTACCTCTGTCTTTTCTCATTTAGTACCCTGTTTTGTAGGAGAGGCTGGGATTTTCCTGCTGCTTGTCAGTGCCTCCCCTTTGACTAGTTTAAAATCTTGTCAATGAAGCATTTAAACCGATTGCTCAAAAGACTTGTTCCTTCCTGGACAGATGCAGACCATCCTGCCAGTATAGGCTGGTGTCCTCCAGGTGGAACCCCAGTCCCAATGAAGCCAAACCCTGTGCTCCACACCATTTTTCAACCATTCATTAAACTGCTTGGTGCCATTACCCTCGCCTCCCCCCATGCTTTTGACAGGCAGGACCTCTGAGAAGGAAACTGTGTGCTACTGTCTTAGGTCCCTCCCAGCTCTGCAATGTCCTCCTGCACTGCTCTAATCTCATGATGAGCCAAGTCATTTGTCCCTAGGTGGACAATTACGTCCAGCTCAGAATCCTTGCAGCTGTTCTCGTGATCCTGAGGATGCGCTTCCTGTCCCTCCAAGCCATGGCACCAGGCAGGCACCTTACTTCATTTTCTCATCTCCCCCAGTTCTATACCCCTAATAATTGAGTCCCCACCAGGGCTTCTTCCTTTCTCTTTGGTGTCCTCTGCCTCCTTTCTGTGGGCCTCCTTGTGACAGTTATCATCAGTCTTCTCTGCGGGTACACCCATAGGGGAGCTATGCTCCCCCAGAATGGTGTATGGATTGTGGAGTGGAACAATTGACTGGGTGTGCCTCTGTTCCACCCTCCTCACCCTCCCTGAGCCCACTGTGGTCCAACTGCTGTGCTTTCTTCGCAACAAGACAAAGAAAGGATTTATAGAGTGGATTAATAAGGAATATACAGAGTTCTTTGAAAACAATGACGATGAAGAAGTTTCCATTGCTTGTTTATAGGATATGCAAGAATAATTAACTACTCTACTAATATGAAAAAAGTGAAATGAGGGAGTTACAAGAAAATGAAAATATGCTTAAACAATTGGAGATGGATTATAGGAGAAGCTCAGAAGAAAATATTCAACTTTTACACAAGATTAATGTACTAACATATGAAATATATAAGATTTACTCATTAAAGCTGAGTTTGCAATTACTAGAACAAAGCAGTCTTATTGGGAGTCTGGAAAAAAAAGACAGGCAAGCTTCTAGCTTTTCAACTTAAGAAACAATGATCTCAGGCTTTAATTGTAGGTATCAAAAATAAACAGGAGCAGACATTAGTCTCAACTTAATTGAATGCAGAACTAGACAGTCAGAAGAGAAACCCACCAACTGGACTTGAAGAAAATGTTAAATCTAACCTTAATATTTCCAAATTAAGCAACACATAGATTATTTAAATAGGCCAATATCTTTGGATGAAATTATAGAAGCAATCAGAAATTACCAGTGAACAACATTCCAGGACCAGATGTACTATCAAATAAATTCTATAAGGTCCAAGGCCCTTTCTCCCTTGGTATTTGGGTCAAACATTTGAAGAAACTTTAACAAGGCAAAAGCTACCCAACTCGCCAAATAAAGCTTCTATCACCTTAATACCTAAAAATAGTAAGAATCTGCTTAAGTGTGAAAATGTTAGGACTATCTCATTTATCAGTAGGGATTATTAGATTCAAACAAAAATCTTTGCTAAAAGACTTAAGAATGTAGGGTTTTGACAAGGAAGAACAGGAGCAGAGAATGTTAGGTGACTGCTTAATACAATCTAGGCAGCAAATAAATCTAAGATACCCTCAGCTATTCTTGCTTTACATTTGTTGTTAAAGCTTTCAATTCATTAAACTGGGATTACATATATAACATCTTGGAAGAAATAAACGTACCAGGATCTTTGTAAAATGGATTAAAAACCATGCACAGTGCATCAACAGCTGAAATTATAACAAACGGTGCCATATCTAAACCTTTCAAGTTATACAGGGTACAAGGCAAGGCTGCCCACCGTCCCCATGCCTCTTTATACTTGGAATACAGCCTCTTATTAGCAACATTAGAGAAGAATCCAAACTAAAGGGGATGAAGTTAGTGAAATTTCAAAGTAAAATTTATGCATAGACAGATGACCTATCACTAACAGTAATAGTCAGGAATCCCCAAGAATCTATTTTGGAACTTAATAGATTACTACAAGAATTTGCCTTGCTCTCTGGCCTGGAAGTTAACTGGATTAAGACCTGGATAGTTTATTCATAAAAAATTTGGCAACTGGGATAGGCACACTGAGCCAAGGCTCATTTCCAGGTGCGACCCAGGGGAGGAGGTACAGTGTAGGTAATTACAAACATAATACGTATTATCACATGGGTAGTTACAAATATTAAGGAACATCACATGGGTAGTTACAATCATAGGGTGGAACAATCATATACACAGACTAGACCAGGGCTAGTAAATGAGCAATACAAGAGAGCCATTAGTTGGCTGCAAAAAACCCCCCAAAAAACAACCCAATACTGGTTTAATAATAACGCTTTTAAATATTAAACCACAGGATAGTACTGCTCTTGGAAACCTTCAGCTAGTATTGATTCCATAACTTATGTGGGCTTACAAATTCCAAAAGATACTAGAGAGATCATAGACCTGAACTGCTCACATTGCCTTACAATGATAGAAGTAGATCTTACTAGATGGCAGGAATGAGCACCCACGATTTTTTTTTACCTCTTTTGGAACGTTCCAAAAATACTAAGTAGATTTTTTTTTCTGAACTGATTAAGATTATTAAAGATGCCAGGGGTCGGCAGGGAAAGGGGAAGGATTGAGTGTCCATAGGACTGCTCTCCTCCCCTAGGGTGGGTTGGGGATGCATGGTCATTCTGCAGCAGCCCCTGGTGGAAACCGGGAGAACTGCAGAGGGATCACAATAAGGGGAACACTACAGAAAAATGGAAATATGGCTCTGGGACTGGCCGGATGATGGTTGCCAGTCCAGGACACCTCTAAAGACTCCCAGGAAGCTACAGAAAGCCTCAGCAGTGCCCGGGACTGAAGAAAAAATAGTGTGCCGATCTCCTCCTGCTGGTGCCTTCCCCTTCGGAGGAGAGGGACCCACCCAGTAAAGGGTTACACCGAGCTATCCCGAGGATGGCTGCAGATCTGAGGTAAGGTGGCTCGAGGGAGATAGTAGGAGGAATGTCTGTGGGTCATGGCGGCCCGAAAGAGTGGCAGCTCCAGAGCATGATGGGGAGAAAAAAAATAACACACACACAAAAAAAGATTATTAAAAACTTCATATGGGAAGGAAAGCCTCCAAGACTGGCTCTTGGCTAAACTCAGACACAGTTGGAGAGAGGATGGTTTTAGCTTTCCTTTGTGGCAAAACTACCATCTTGCTTTCTTGTTTAAACACAAATTTCTTTACTTGTCAAGCCCTTCAGACTTAGACACTTCTGTGGCACACACTAGACAACAATCGGACTTTCTTTACAAGCTTTCAGATTTGCTTTTTATGCTTACTCCTAATAAACTCATATGCAATCCGTGCATAACAAGTTCACTTTAACGTATTCAGAAAATGAGAAGGATCCTAAATATATACACTCCAGACAGAGTTAACTATTATATGAAAGAATCCAAATAGTCTCTAAAATAACAATAAACCCCTGGAAGACCTAGATCAGTCTCGCTTTGGAATTACTAACATAAACGATATGGTAGATACAAAAACAAACAGCCTGCTCCCTTTTGCAGATATTAAAATAAAATACAAGTTGCATAGATTTCAGTTTGCTAAATACTTACAGGTAAGGAAGGCACTAGTGGATGTTGTATTAGATGGGAAGTACAAGTTAATTGAAAATAAGGAATGAAAAAGAGGAATACGTTTAATCTGTAAAACCATTTCAGAGGGTACCAGCCCTAACAGCAACACAGTACTCTTCAAAGAGAAATGGGAAACAGAATTAGACACACTTATATCCTTTAAAGAGCAGCTGACACCTTCAGGAGAACTTTAACAAAACACAATGTTTAGACGCAGTTCAGCTTGTATTTCACATTAGTTTTGTATTCCTCCTCCCCATTATTTATTACTGAGGTCATTTGCATGAAAACAGGATTTCTGCTCCTGAAAAGTTCATCTATCCCTGTTTCCTTCTCCCTACCTGAGGTCATAATGCACTGCTTGTGACATCACAGTTACTCCCATGGCAACAGAGTGTGATGTCGCAACACAGGATTATGACTTGAACTAGGGAGTACGCTACTAAGGGAACTCTAAGGGATAACCGTCATGTATTCATTCACATTTACTCAATAATAAATAATTGGGAAGAGAAATATGTAAAATATATATATATGGAATGCAAGCTGAATTGTGCCTAATTATTATGTTTTTCAAAGCTTTCTCCAAGGTGTCAGTAGCTCTTTAAGGAATGGTTACAACTTGGCATAATGCCTACCACAGTATCAAATAAATCCAAGGTAGAACAATGCAATTTAAAATCCTGCATCATTACTATAGTATAAAAAAATGGATACACTGTAACAAAATAAAAACAATGTGAATAATCAATTGAAAGAACCCCCCCCCCAAAAAAATACAATTCAAGAGTAACTTACGTATAAAAAGTAGACCCTCCTGTGGCTTGGTTGACAACTGCTGGCTGGCTTTTTTCCACTTACAGTAGTAACTGTGCCCCCCCACACACACACACGCACAAGCTCCCACTGTTGTTCTCACTCTCTCCTGACTGCCTGCCTACCTTAACCATGAGGATGAGCCCTCTCTGGGCCCCCTGAACAGCTCCAATGTGACCCATTACAGTGGGCACTATACTCCTGATAGAACACCTCTTTTGATGGCTTTGAGGAGCAAGAGGTGGTGCCAACTGAACTCTGAAATGTAGTTTTAATTTGAATGAAGCCACAGATGTACCAGTAATCCCAGCTGCTGACTGAGTGGGAACACAGGCTGCTGAGAGAGCTGTGTCTAGCTACTGATGCAGTCAGAATGTGACAGGGCCCAGCAATACTGGTAATCTCTTTGGTCAGTCACCTTTTAGAACCTCTTGTAAAACAAAACTACAGCTTGGGGTACTGGTTACTGTGCCCTCAGTTCCAGTCGACAGCCTTCGAACAGACACAGGGGAAGAAAACTAAAAGTAATATTATTATTCCCCACACACCCACATTGTACCCAGCTCTCCTGAAACCAGATCTTTAACTGTCTCAACTGATCTGGAGGAAAACTGTCAAAGAGTCACCTCACTCGTTCTGCACTACTGCCAGTTTCAGACATCAGAGCTTTACTGATATATCTGCACATAATGTTTTATTTTATTTAAAGTACAGCAATGAGATAAGCATGGCAAATTAATGGTAGTTTCAGTCATGAGCTGAAGTTTAACTAATGTGCTGACATCCCTCCTCACTATCTGCCTACCATCTGCCTAAGAGCCCTCTCTGGGCCCAAAATAATCCTGATTTGTAGCCCTCCATCCAGATTGCCTGCCTACCTTAAACACAAGTGTGACAGTCCTCTGTGGGCCCTTGAATAGCCCCAATGGGCTGACCTCCCTCCCGACTGCCAACCTTCTTCAGGCCCTAAACAGCCCCAATGTGCTACCTTCCCTCCTGACTACCTGCCAACCTTAAGCACATGTGCAGAAACCCTCTCTGGGTTCCCAAACAGCCCCAATGTACTGCTCTTCTTCCCTCCCTCCCAACTGCCAGCCTACCTTCGGAATGAGTCTGACACATTAAACATGAGACTGTGATGTAACAAAGACCTTATGGGAGAGGCTGAGAGCAATTTTATCTAATTGTTGACAGTAGATAAGCCTTCCTATAGCTAATGTTATTTCTCTTTTAAAAAAGTATCTGGAATGACAGCTGCAAGGATCAGTTAGTGCAAGGTGCATCTGACATACAGCACCTACAGCTTGTATCTTCGATGGAAGGAACTGTTCACCATTTACCCTGCAGGTGATTGTTCACAGGTTACCATGGGATACAGAGATATTCCACTGAATGTATTTCATCTATGCTATCTGCTTGAAGGACAACAAATAAAAGACAGTCCAGCTTCTACAGCATATACCCTCTCATCTCAACTATCTGACACATATACTGTACCTTCTGTTATTATTAAGCTAAGATGTTTGAGAGTCTTGCAATGTGAATATGCTGGTAGGGCTTGGCCACATCATTACTAAAGGACTAACACTACTGACTGAGTCACCAGCAGCTGTCCAGTTCCCTAAGAGTCCTGTGTGAACCATCTCTCTCTCTCCATTACCTACATGCAGGGGCCAAATTGAACAATACTCTGGGTGCCACTTTGGCAGCATGCTGTAGCCTGAATGAAGCATCTGCTAGCCTCTCAAGGTATTGTTTTGGTCGTCCCTCTCTTGTATAGTAGGGACAGAGATGGGTCACATGGGAATCTTATGGAATCAGACAGCCGTAGGTGACTCTGTCAGTGGTATACTCCTCTGGTTCTATGTGATCTCAGTGACCGCAGAAGAGCGATGTTAGGGCGGCAAAAACAATTTCGACACCTTGACAACCCCGGTGCATGGAAAAACAGTGCCGGGGACTTAAAATACTTGCTTTCTATGGGGAGGCTGTGCCCCCCACACTCCACACCCATGCAGGGGGCTTCTCCCCCCGCACCCCCTACTTAAGGATTCTCAGCTCCAGGGGGTGCATGTTGGGGGGGGGGTGAAAAAGAAAAAAAAATAAGATTTTGAGCCGGGAGCAAGAAAAGCACAGTAGCGCCTGGACCCAGACCCAAACCGGAACCCCAGCACTGTAGCGGAGGCCAACCCCGATGCCAGGCGCAGCTCGAGCAGCTTCGACAGAACACCACCCTACATCCCTCCCACCCTCCCAGGCCATGCTTGCCCCCCCCCGTGCGCACATACATGTAGCGACATCCTGTCACTAGGGTCGCCCACCCCACCACATCAGGTCGCTCTCCCTGCCCTCTCGCCTTTCAGGCTTTCACCCATATCGTGTCACCATTTCGGATGGCACCATGATTTAGGCACCCACCTCACGTGCTACCTACTCCTCCTATGTGATGTTGTGACTGGGCCCGGGATATAGCCTAAGGCATGCTTGAGTGGGGTGGGAACTGCAGGCACTGACCAGTGGTTGGACTATGGGTCTAAGATGATTGGACTGGAGTAGACTTGTGGACTTACTACTACTCCAGTACCAATGGTGGGGAAAAAAGAAATTGGAGAATCCCTGAAGATGCTGCAACAGGGCCCAGGAAGTGGGAATGGTAGTCTCAGAAGTTGGACCAACCAGCCCAGCACAATAGTGTTAAAGTATTGTAAGTTGGCAGGTCCAGTGGTGTGGAGGGCTGAGCACCATGCACCTCACCTCCTGCCACGCTGATGTCCTGGTCTGAGCACCATGCGCCTCACTTCCTGCCATGCTGATGTCCTGGGCTGAGCACCATGCACCTCCCCTTCTGCCATGCTGATGTCCTGGGCTGAGTACCATGCACCTCACCTCCTGCCACGCTGATGTCCTGGGCTGAGCACCATGCACCTCCCCTTCTGCCATGCTGATGTCCTGGGCTGAGCACCATGCACCTTACCTCCTGCCACGCTGATGTCCTGGGCTGAGCACCATGCACCTCACCTCCTGCCATGCTGATGTCCTGGGCTGAGCACCATGCACCTCACCTCCTGCCACGCTGATGTCCTGGGTTCAGAAATGGATATGGGTCACTCAGGGGCTGGCAGGGTAAGGGAGGATTGAGCGTCCATAGAATTGTTGTCCTCCTTTGAGGAGGAGGGTTACTTTGGCTCGCTGTTGGACTACCACCCAGCGGTAGTTGAGTGGAAGTGCATGCAATGCCACCAGGAGTATGACAGGCACCTACGTTCAGGATGCTGGGGGCATCTTCACAGAGGCGGAGTTCATAACCTGTGCCCACTGCATGTCCATGGATACAGGGAGAAAATCAGTGGAAAAGCTCCCAGCTGCAGGATGACAACTGACCACTCACAGGTCCTTAACTGGTGACCGGGTACCCCAAGTCCTGTGGAAGAGGACAACAGTGGCAATAAAAGTTCTGAAGAAGCCAGGGGACAAGGCTGGGGGTTGGTAGGAAGGGGCAGCTGGGGCAGCACAGAAAATAAACAAATAATGGAAAAAAGTACTGTAAGTTACCGGGGGCGGGGTTGTTTTATTTTTAACCAGGAAGTGGACTGGGCACTGCCTTTTTACAGCCACGCCTGACACAAAACATTACAATACAATACAATTCACACTGATACAACATAACAAACAATATTCACATTTACAAACGTTGTCACAATATAACTTTTTTAACATTAAATGTTTAAAATGAAATACAGAATATGCTTTCTGAATCAGTTCTCCATATTTATTTAAAAGTGAAGGTGCATACCAGGAAAATGCTTTTCTATTCATTTGTAGTTTAAAAACAGGAATGGTGTATGCTGTGAAGTTGTAGGGGGTCTTTAGTTTCAACTGTTGGGCACTGCGGGGGGACCTAGTGCTGTCAGCCAGGTGGAAGAATTTTTTTTGTTGGTTATTTTTCTGGAGTCCGCCTCACTGGACGCCTCCTGCCTGCACCACTGGGTATTAAACCCCCTCTCCCTCAGCCCCCACAACTTACCCCTTGTGGCAGGAGGTGGGGAGTGACTCAATCCACCAACCAGGATCCAGTTCAGGGGAGGTGTCCTTGGCGGCGTGGCAAGGTGACAATCTTCATCTTTGGGTGGACTTCATTTTTAGTAGTTTTCTCCCCTACAGAGAAAGGGGTGTGCAGTGATGCAGGTGAAGGAGCACGCAAGTGTCCGCATCCGCTCCTCCTGGTGTCTGCCCCATCTCCACCCCTCTGCTTGCAGTGTCAGTGCACTGCCCCCAAGCCTCCACTAGGAGCCAGAACATGCTGAGCACTGACATTCCCCCACCCCGGAGAGAGAGAGAGAGAGTGCAGTCCCTGAGATGCTCGATCCCTCTCCTCCCCTGCCAACCCCTGGTGACCCGAGTCCATTCCTGAACCTGGGTCGCCAGCATGGCGCATGGTGTGGCACCCAGTGCCTCAAACCTCAGCACCACTGGGCCAGCCTAGTAGAGGAGGATTTAAAAGAGGTTGGATGAAATTCTGCACGTCCCTAGTCACAACAGATGCCAGTAACAATGCTGCAATTCCCCCTCCCTCCCCGCACAGAAAAACCTGCTGATTGCTGCTGCACTTCTATTCTCTCAGACTCTTCACCAAAGCACCACTCTCAATTCTGGCATCAAAGGCTGCAAACCCAGCCATCAGATGGAGGTAGCCAGCAAATTAGAGAGCCTCAGACTGGACAGAATAAGGAACAGGCAGCAGACCCACTCCCCCCACTGCCACCATTGCTTGGTGGGGGTTGGTACTGGGTGGGTAAGGATATGTGTTCCATGTGTGAAGAGCAAGGTAGAGGGGTGGTCACAGCTAGTGCTGTTCTTTTTAAATCCCAAAATAAAAAATTAATAATTGTTATAATAATGACTCCAATAATAACAAGATATTGGAGACCTTGCTCCTTTCTGTGCTATCCAATACCATTTATTTATATTTGCAAAACAAGACTTTGCGTTCATTCAGATAATTTCAGAAAACAAAAATAAATGCTGTCGCTGACACCATGGCAACTGGGCCGGTGGTGGGGGCGTCATAAACACAGGGGCACAGCGTGATCGGGCATAATGTGTAAGTGTGAAGAGGCAGAGGAGAAGGGGAGTTAATAGAAGAAGATGGAGAAAAGGATTGGGCCAAGGATGGAGTCCCGGGGAACACCAGACATGATGGGCGGGGGTTTGACAGGGCATTGCCAACTTGGACAGACTGGAGCCAGTCTGAGTGATAGGAGTGGAACCATCTGACTGCCAGTTGGTTAGACCCCCAGCACCAAACGTATCCAAGAGAAGGGGTTGGGACACTGTATCAAAAGATTTTGTGAGGATTATGAAAATTATTAGTTAACAGACCTTGGTCCATACCTTTCAGCACAAAGTCAGTGAACCGGAGGAGGGAGGAGATGATAGAGTGGTTCTTGTGGCAGCCAGACTGAAAAGGGGAGAGGAAAGAAGAGAAGCCAAGGTAGATGGATAGCTGGGAAAGAACAATTTGTCCCTGCACCTTAGCCAGGGCAGGGAAGGAATTAGATGGGCCAGTAGTTACCTGGGGAAGAAGGGTCACCCCCTGTTGCCAGTGACCTGGGTTCGGGAATGAGCCTGGGGAGCTGTAGGGCTGCCCTAGGGGAGGAGGCTGAGCATCCAGGAGACTGCTCACCTTCTCCAAGGAGGGAAGTGGGTTGCGACTTGGTGCTTGACTGGCCCCAGGCGGCAGTCTGGGGTACAGCAAGCATCCAGCCATGTACAGAGGGGGAGGTGTGGCAGATGTCTGTCATCACGCCTTGACGTCAGGGTGCATGTCACACCTAGAACAAGGAAAATGGCTTCCTATGCTCCCTGAAAACAAAGCACTCCCAGTGCAGATCCACGGCCCCCTTGCCTGTCCCAGTCTGGTGCCCTGACGAACGGAAGATGTTTGGGGTGTACAGGCCCCACCTCATCCCCACCTGGGGGACAAACCTAGGCTACATGGAGGGACTACCACAGGCTGCAGGTAAGATGAGACAGGACAGATGCCATAGGTGACTACCAAGGCAGTGGAGTATAGGGGGCAGGGGTGAGAATAAATAGAAGGTAAAAAAAAAAAAGAAGGGTTACCCCCTTTGAGTTGAAGAAGTATATCAGACAACTTCCAGGATTGGGGATGGATCAAAGTTGGAAAGAAGATTAAAGTGGGAGGTAAGAGGGGCAGTGATGGCTGGTGCAAAGAGATGTAGTAGGTTAATATCCAGACCATTGGGGCTGTGCCCCTTAGCAGAATTAAGAGAAAGAGTAAGGCAGTGAGGCTTGTCTCTGTGGAGAATAGGAAGAAGATGCAGGGTTTGATGGTAAGGAGATGAAGGGTCATTTACACATGGCAGGCAGGAGGAGGAGAAGAAAGGATGGGCAGAGAAAGAAGTGAGGGGGCCCTAATGTAAACTTCTATCTTATCCACAATGCCCCTCAATGGCTGGAGTTCTTCTTCTTTAGAAGGCATTTACAGCCTCTCTTGGACTAGTGCCTACCACCTGGTTTTCCAAACTATGCCCCTCAAGAACTTGACAAATAAGAGTGAGCCATGTACCAGAGAAGAGAATTGAACAACTAAACTTAAAAACAACTGTTTAATCAGCTTCTACTTCTTCTTTGGGTCTTCATACTTTGACGTTCCTCCAGCACTCTGGTATATCTGGGTCTCCTAAAAGTGTGAGTCCCATGACCTGTGAGTGTGGACTCCTTCATCATTAGGCTTTGTCTCATGGTTCGTTTGAGGTGTTCCGGGTTAGTACTCATACACTGGAAAAATGGGAGGTCCTTCATTAGGGGCATCTTTGTCACTAAGCTGTGTCCAGCAATTTCATTTGAGGTTTGAAGTTTCCTACACAAGACAGAAGGAAAACTCTCACTCACTCCCCTTTAATCAAATGCAGTGGATATTACAAAACAGGAGCATTCCCTCTTGTGGGATCTACAATGCTGGTTCGACAACAAAGTTGTCGACTGACGTAACAGAGACGGATTTATGTTGACCGCAATTGTTGGCATAAAACCATCCAGCGAGGTGTCTTTTTTGGGGGGGCTTCACCCTCTGAACCTCCCATGTGGGGCTTCACCCCGCACCCCTGTAGTTCATCATCAACTCTGAGTCGAGTTGATCTGGGAGGCGCAAAACCCGAGAGAGCAGTGATGGGTCCTATGGGCACATTACAGCGGCAACAGCAAATTGCCAATGTAATGTCATTTAATATCGAAATTTAACCATGACATTGGCATACGCCCTCTTGTGTGACTCAGTGCAAAGCAATCCTTGTTTGCTATTATTTAGGATTTCATCATGCCACATTGACAGAGAAATTGTCGACATGCGGCATGGCAGACGTTACAATGTCGACAGGCAAAATTTCACCTGTCAGACATTGTGTCTTTTGTTCTTGGGGGGCTGTGCCCCCTGCACACTCCATGCAGGGGGCTGCACCCCTATCATGCACCCCTATCGGTTCCACTTCTTAAAATATCTAACTCCAAGTCAGGTTGATTCGGGGGCAAAGGACAGCAAGAGGGCAAAATTTCGCCCTCAGGTCCCTCACAGTGACGATCTCAAAACCTGTCAAAATTGTTGCTGTAAGGAATTTTGCCATGTTGTGTTTGCTGTGTGAATGGTACACCATTAGTTAGATAGGATAATAGGGCGCGTAGGTCTTATAGTCTCCCAAATTAAAAACATTCATTAAATCCATTGTTATATCTCTGTTATGCATGACAGTTAGGGCATGTCAGTTAGGCAGTATCTAAGAAAGGTTAGACATGTCTTTGAATAATAATATTAAGCTGTTATGTGTTATGTTTGTTTACTAAACAAGTGTCCTAAGTGTAATTTGTCTTTATTTAACTTTAAGGCAATATAGCTAGGGCAAGTTAGTTTTTTAAATATATATAGTAATGTCCTTGAATATAAGTATAAATGTCTGTTATGCTTAGTTACTAAATAAGTGTCCCAGGTGTAATTTGTTTCTTTTTAAAATATTAATGTAACTAAATTGTAAACAGGACCACCTTGAAAATAGGACTTCAGTCCCAATGGTGTGATTGTACCATCTTATTCCTGTACAAAAATAAACATTCTACTACTATATCCTCTAACTAAGATGTATGCAAGCCTGGAGGGATAGTGACCTAGGCCTTGGTTCCCCAGGGGTTTCCTCCATTGTGTTTTTTTTTCCTTCTCCTCCATGCCAACCTCTAGGTTGTTACCTTGCAGCATACCAGTTGTCTCACAGAGCATAAACCTATGCCCCACAATCAGCATGGATTTCATACAGATAACAGTACCACCACTGCCCTTCTTATCCCTACAAATAGCATTGCAACTGCCGTGGATGCGGGGTAATCTCTCGGATGCTGTTTTTATTGATCTAGGAAAAGCTTTTGACCTTGACGATCACACCCTGCTCACTGTCAGACTTGCTGACCGGGGCATTTCACAAACTGCTCTCCCCTGGTTTCAAAACTGCTTGGTGAATACAGCACAGAAGGTCTTGTATGAATCCTCCCTTTTGGATCCTTCACCTTTCCTAAGAGGAGTCCCACAGTGCTTCATATGTGGCCACCTGCTGTTTGCCTTGCACATAAACAATATCACTCACAATATAACCCACTCCTCTGCCATACTCTATGCCAATGATCTGGTCCTCTGTACCAGCTCGAAACATACTAATCAGATAAATCAATATCCAACAGTGGACCTCCAATCAGCGCACACCTGACTGTCACTGAACAAGCTCATCATCAGTACTACTAAAACTCAGACAATGCTATTTGACATTATCCCTAAACTCAGAACCTGCTCCTCCACTTTATTGGTTGTTTATGAAGATGGCTGCTTGGTACCAACAACCTCTCTCTTCACGTACAGTACTTCGGACTCATCCCCTATCTTGACTATGTGGCACATATAACAAGTGTCATTAAATCTATGTGCTCCATGCTCGGTGTATCAAACAAAGTAACTGGAGACCTGACCCCTCAAGCTCACCTAGCCATTGCTAGAGGAATGCTGCTACCCAAACTGCTTTACAGAGCACCAGTGTACTCCTCAGCTGCCAAAACTACCCTCCAAAAATGGGACGTCACCTACAACAATATTTGCCACTTTGCATTGCAGTCGCTCTTGCCTCACCCACCACTGTGCTCTCTATGACAAACTAGGTTGGCTTCCCCTGTCTTCTCTGTACAACTACAGTTATGACAGTGTCATCTTCAATATTATGAAAAATGGGCTGCCCTGATCCCTCACATCTGCTCTTAGGCCTGTTGGATATGACTACCCCCTTAGATCAACCGATAATGACCTGCTCACAGTTCCAAGAATCAGATCAAAAACAGGCAAAGCATTCTTTGCCCACTCTGCACCAAACTAAGGAACTCCATTCCTCCAGACTTTCGGCAACGACCCTCCTCTCATTTGTTTCATGCCAAATTTCAAGGGTATCTCCATAGCCAAGGCGCTCTTCTCCTGCCTCAGCACTTGAATATCCTCCCTACAAGTATGTTCCAAGTGAACCCATTATTATGAATATGCCTCCTTTTGGACATTACTATCTCTCTGTGCTAGCTGTGCCATAATTATGATTTGCACAATGGACTCTTTTTGCTCATTTATTGACCTTCATCATTTCTCCCTGCCACCCACTCTATATGTGCAATATGTATGTCAATATCTGCTGAAATTGGATTTTGATGCACTGTTTGTCATGTACAATCTTGCCATTGTATGTACCTTACACTCTTGTATCCTTAAGCAATAAACCATGACAGGGTGTGGGTTACTCTGGGATTTACCCATGCCTAGTGTGCACCTCATGTCCAACTCCACACCAGAAGTGGGTAAATCCCAGTATAACCCACACCCTGGATTGGTTTACTGCGATTATACAATGACCCCCTTTTTTGATGGAAAAAAAAGAGAACAATATGTTTTGTTTTTGTATTTTAGATTATTTTTTATGGATTTTAGTGCTCCACCAGAAAAAATAGTCCTGTGTTACTAGGAGACTGTGCCACTTGTAAGGGTCTGCTTTACACGAGTGTAGGACAGAGTTTGCTGCAAGTTAGACAAGTTACAAGAGGGTGCAATCAACAGTTGTAACTGTTACCTAGAGGATTGTTTAATGATCCCCCTATGGGAGAGTTTTTGGGTGTATGTGCAGGGTGGGGGGTTGGAACGAGATTGGAGTTGCTGTTTGGGCTGGATCAGAAGATGGGAGTGGCAGTTGTACAAGGGAACTGAATCAGGATTGGAGCACAGTTCTGACTTTCAGCAAACAGCTCATTAAAAGCGTTATAAATTATGATGATTTTTAATAGATATGGGACCGAGTCAGACCGAAAGGCTGGTGAGCACAGCAGCTGTCTGTAGCCGGGGATGAGAAGAGGCAAAGCCACAGTCTCACTTTGGGCTGTAGTCTTGTTTCAGAGGTACTGTACTTTGTTTGTAGATTTACAACTGTGGTTTCCATCAGGGAGTTAAACATATCAGGTAATTTGTCAAGGTCAGCTTTAGTTTGCGATAGTTTGCTGGTGATTTTTAGTAATTGCTCAAGATGGCGGATCTCTCAGTGACTTTTCGGTATTGGAGTAATACTACTGTTGGGGTACTGAATGTGCGGCTGGCTGGCACCTCTTTCGTGGGTAATGCCAGGATTTACCACAGCTCGGAGGTGCCAGCTAGCCAATCAGATTTGTTGGTTTACAGACCCCATTGTATAGTCATGCTTTGTACTTTCTTGCCAAAGTATACCTTGTTATATTTTCTCACTATGAATGTTCTAACCATATTGTATTCTTCAATGTCTGTATTTTTGTAGCTGTACTCTCTGTAACTGTGTAGTTGTACTCTCCCAAGTTGCATCTGAAAACAGGTATTTGACTGCTTAGTGTGCCTACCTGGTAAACAAAATCTAAATAAATAAAATCGATAGGATCAATACATTTTGAATGGACTCCAGGCTTTTATTAAAAAAAAAACACCTTAAGTTTCTATGTTTAACAGTTCAAATATTACAGCTAATAAAATATAATTTAAAGCATTATAAAATAGCATAAAAGATTATTTTTGGAAGTAATTGGAAGATGCTAGTGGTTGTACTGCTTAAGTATAAACACATTATTTTCTAATTTACATTCATTACACCCCAGTGGGGTGGCAAAGACAGACAGAAATTGTCAGTTCAGACATTATTAGTTTATAACAGTTATGTATATACTGCTGCATTCATTTTTAAGTGAAGTTTTGACCGG
This sequence comes from Neoceratodus forsteri, assembly GCA_016271365.2. Classification (NCBI taxonomy): domain Eukaryota; kingdom Metazoa; phylum Chordata; order Ceratodontiformes; family Ceratodontidae; genus Neoceratodus; species Neoceratodus forsteri. The sequence continues at coordinate 963,575,337 of CM028133.1, forward strand.
GATAGCACTAATAGTTCCTGTGAAGTATAACAATGATGGTAGCAGGAAACAGTTGACAGTGAAATGGAATTATGGATACAAAGGGACTCTTTCAGGAGAACCTTACACTACTGATTATGGCAACCGGCTTCAACATGCATATTTTTATAAAGTAAACACAGGGCTCTTTGAATATTCTTAATCAATTGAAAGCACTGACCTCTTAGACTCTTTTTATAATTATTGATTATATATATTAAATACAATTCGGTCTGTCTGTCTCGCTATCTGACAAGTAAATAGCATAACAAAACATTTACATCTTAAAGGCTGAACACTTGACTGGTCTCCCTTATGATTAGTGTCCCACAACGGCTGCTGGCACTGGGGTACCTAAGGCTAGCTCTGAGGAGTTGGGGCTGTGAAGGAGAAGAACATCTCAATGGATTATATCACAACTGACAGAAAGTGAGCAATATTGGTAATCTGTAAAATATTAAGGACTTGTAAATAGTAAATGAAATTATGGTCACATACTTCTAATTACAAAATGGGTACTGTTCATGGTTGTGCTATTTTCTGCATGCATTATTGTAACTTGTAACTTGTCCTTTGTTACTTTGTACCCCCTTGGTCTACCTCCACTGACTCGCTCCTGTAAATGAGCCTTGGCTCAGAGGGCCTTTCCTGGTTACCAATCTTCAAATGAATAAATAAATAAACCAACTAACTAACTAAATAAATACATACATATGTAATTCAGAAACCTTACTGGATGAGGATCTCAGAACCCAGTGCTGTTATCCTAGCACAGCAGCACTGGAAAACGATCCATGACTCCACTGACCTGTTTACATAACCACGTACGATGTCCGCAGTCATTTCAGGGTGTGATTGCTGTGGGCTTTTCAAATACTGCTCAAGTTCATTTACATTGTTTAAATGTGATTAAATATTTGGCATCAGTTTGGCAGGAACATACTTAAATTGTTTAGCAGCCTCTGATGTCTACTATTGCACAATTCATTATCATAATCTATAGATAAAGCATTAATAAACTATAAATTTTAAGAATACAGTTACATCTTGAATATATTTTTAGAAAGTTTTTTTACTGTGAAAAAAATATATAAGTTAGGTAGCTCTCATTTACAGCTATGATAAGAAATGGCATATATAGAATAGTGTATGGGAACAGTGTCCAACAAGGTTGTGTTTCCAACAATGGGGTTGCCAAGATGACATAGTGACCTCATGAGTGAAGCGTGAGAGGTCCCTGTCATCATGGTAACCCCTGAGGTGGCAACTCAGCCTTGTTGTGCACTGTTTCCCGTACACTTTTCTATGTTGTGTATGGGGTTAAATGCATTGTCAAACACTGAATAAAAAATAGAATCAAACACCAAGATGAAGAAAAAAAAAGAATCAGACACCATTTTGGCATTTAGACTGCATACACTACATTCTCACAAATAACTGTAATTGATGTGTGGCTGTTTTGAGTGTCATCGGCTATCAGGAACACTGTCAGAAGCAAAATCTGTTTCTGTCTTGCTAGGCTCCCTTTTCCTGTTCTGATGTTCTGATAAGTCTGTTCCATTTCTCTCTCCCTCTCAGCACCATCTTCATCACTGGGGATGTGGTCACTGGTTAGCATGATGCCCACGATTCACACATATGCACACATCTGAGTCAAAACTTTTTCTTTTTTTTTTGGCTATAGATACCCCATCATAACAATGGAAATACAGAGGGTCACAATTCACAAAAGCACTTGCTGATGCCAGAAAATGTTTGCGGCAGTCTGGCAGTACAGACGTAAGGCTTCAGCTCAGAACTCTGTGATGTACTTACTATAGCAGAATCAGTTGTTCTGCTGCAGTAGGTACATCACCACTAAAGCAGAACAACATTTTTAAGTGTATGGATTTCCATACACAGTAAAGGCTCCACATAAATTAAACTGACGCTCCTGGCATGGCCTTAGATGGATAATGATTAGCTTAAATAAGAGATGGATGAACTTAAAAAAAGAGGCAAATTAGAAATGAAATAAATAATTAAATGCAGAGAGATGTATCTTCAATCTAATCTTCACATGTAGGGTTAATACCACTAACACTGCTTAAAATGATCTAGACCCCTGTAAATGGAGGCAGCACCAGCCTGGTGGTTAAGAGCACTGAGCTGCAAACCTGGAGAACTGAGTTTGAATCCCAAAGCCAGCACTTGCGTATTGTGTGACCATGAGCAAGTCAGTTAACTTCTCTGTGCTCACAGGAAAGAAGGCTCCACTTAGTGTGTCTTTCCTGGCCAAAAACTGTTAACAAAACAAAAAGGACTTAAGTGGTCCCATCTCAAAGTAAGGCTAAACTGTCCACTGGAAATATCTTACACCGTTTTACTGTAGAATCTATACTATAAGTAATTTAAATGATAGAACATAAGAAAGGTGATGGCAGATGGGGACCGTAGGATCCATCTAGTTTGCCCATGGTGGCTACCCATCCTGGTCATAATTTTCTTCTATTCTGCCCATATTGCCTGTCCCATGTGAATTTGAATTCTCCTACTGTCTTAGTTGCCACAACTTCTTGTGGTAGGCTGTTCCATGAGTCTAGCATTCTCTCTGTGAAAAAGTACTTTCTGGAGTTGCTCTTAAACTTGCCTCCCACCAGACACAAGTAGTGCCCTCTTGTACGTGCCGACCCGTTATGTTGGAAGAAGTTTTCTTTCTGGGTCGTGTTTATTCCCTTCATGTACTTAAATGTTTCAATCACGTCCCCTGTATTTCTTCTCTGTTCCAGAGAGAACAAATCTAACTCCTCTAGTCTTGTCTCTTATAGTTTATGGTGCAGTCCTTGCACCATCTTTGTGGCCCTTTTCTGTACCATCTCCAAGCAGTCAGTGTTAGGATCTGTAGAGTGGCATGAAGATCTCCTGCTTTGAACTTGTTACACCCCTACCTATGCATCCAAACATGCCACTTGCCTCTTGAGCTAACTGTTCACATTCTTTTCCTACCTTCAGGTCATTGCTGATTAATATGCCCCGGTCCTGTTCTATTTTTGTCTCCTCTAATTGATGTCCTTCGAGTGTGTACTTTATTCCCAGGTTTCTCTTACCCATGTGCATGACCTCGCACTTCTTGGTGTTAAACTTTAACTACCAATCTCTGGACCACTAGCACTACTAACGTGCTAAAAGCAATGTTTACATTTTAACCAGAACACCTTCCATAATATGATTTTAAACAGGACACAAACCAGAATACATTTGCTTAATATCATAATTGAAAACGAAATCATGAAAACCATCACCAAGCACGAATGCTGAACACTATATTTTGATTAAGGACAATCATGGCTGCTACCTTAAAAATTGTAAATGTTATTTTATCAGAGTCTTTTTTTTCTTTTGTTTACCAAATTGAAAATGGATTTAGTTCTCTCAGTTGGTCTCTCTTGTGATTGTGTGGTTTCTCCAGGTATTATATTCATCAACCATTGACCATGGACAGTCTTGCCCAAGAATCATCGACAACCCATGGATGGTGTTAGCATGGATAAAGACCAGGGAGAGAGCAGGGAAGTCCAAGGACAACTGAAATGTGGGGAACGGGGGGACCTGCAAACACTGGGGGCATGTGTTGAGAAATGGGGGCTTAGATTTAATGAGGGGGGAAATACAAGGTACTACACCTAAGGGTGAGGAATGGGTCACACATAAACAACAGCAGACAGTACAGCTTAAGGAAAGGATCTAGTAGTGATCAGTAAACTGAAGCCAGACAGGCAATGCATTGCCATTGACAAGACAGCAAACACAGTGTTGGGATGCATTAGGAAGGGGTATGGATCAGGTCAATGGAAAACCTCCCCAAGTGTACAAGGCCTTTGTTAGACCACACCTAGAGTACTAGATACAGTTCTGGTAAAAGCAGTAAAAAAAGGACACCAACAAGATCAAGAGGGTGGGGTAAAGAGCCACCTAGCTGATAAGTTGCTTAGGAGGCAAAAGATGCAAATTCAGATTGGTCGTTATTTAACCTAGAAAAGAGAAGACTGAGAGGGAATATGATGATGATGACGATGATGATGACAATGATGATGATGATGACGATGATGATGGTGTTTTGAATACTAAAGGGGATAGGCAGAGTGGAGTATACACAGGGGATTAGTGTGCAATAGCCTGACTCAAAATAAGAATATGCAATGTATCTTCATATGTGAGGAGGCAAAACCACAACTCATGAGAGATACAGCCACAAGGGTGATAAGAAAGTGTTAACCTTTTACAAGTGATGAACAACTGCACATTTTGAGTCAGAACATTGTGTGTTTGGTTTATATAACATCACTTTACCAGTTATAACTTTTGAATCAGTTGTTTGTGTGAATATTTAACACTTTCTCTTTTATTTGAACTACTGACTTCAGTGCTGTACAAGGCTTCTGTGATGTCACTGGCATTGTGAAAGCAGCCCTCCGGCAGGTCCAGTAGCCCATTCTGGCATACCCATCTGCACGTGACTATGAGTCTGCCATACCCAACTTGAAAGATAATGTGCTATTTTTTAAGTTGGGTGCCGATGTAACTAGAAATGGGCCATCTCAATCCTAGCCAAACTGAGCCACTTCAACTCATGTGGCTTGGTCTTGGTGAGACCCAAGCCAAACTCTACCTGTTTGGCTTGTATCTTTCACTTTATTTTTGCTATTCAGCCTCCCAGCCTATTAGTCTGTCAAGTGAGGGGCTTTGAAGGCTGAGGGAGAAGTCAGAGGGTGCTCAAGCAATACATGTTCATATTGTACTCCAGTGTGTGCATAACAGGCCAGAGTTTATAATTCGTTCATGCCACTTCTCAACACCATTCACTGTATGGACATTGATGGGGAGGGAGTTCCAACTGAAGCAAGGCAGCAGGAGGGACTGCATGCGTGGCTGGCAGCAGTCTATTGGTGGCCCTATACTAAGATAGGGAGGGAGAGTGAACAAACTGAACAATAAATTACTGTATAAAAAAAGACAAAAGAATAAAACCAAAAGGGGGACAGACTGTCGGGTTGGGGGAGGTTGGGCCTATATCTGCACCTCTGCTGCTGATCCTGGAGCTGATGCTAAAAAATTAAAAACTAAAAGGAATAAAGATTAAAAGACAAGTGGGTGACAGTGTGTATGTATGTGGGGGGGGGGGCAGGCAGTGGATGCTCTGTGCAACTGCTGCTGGAGCCATCCTGTACTAAACAAGCATTTGTCAATGTCAAATGATTGCTTGCAGTGTAATAGGGCTTTAAAAGGCCCCTGATGTTGGTACAACTCTAAAAAACACAGGGTCTAATTTTCAAAGAGCCCTTAGAGTGACGCAAGTTGTGTCGCTCTAAGGGCTGCTGCAAACAACCAGAGCATCAGAGACCTTGCACCTGATTTTATAAAACCCAAGGTCCCAGCGCCAAACTCCCCGGGTTTGCTGCAAACCAAAGTCTGCACCAAACAGCTGGTACACCAGCAGGAACTGCTGCAGGGATCTGCCCCCCCCCGCTCACCCAGCCAACACATGAGGGGCCGGGATTGTGAGGGGTGAACAAACTGCTTTCCAGGACGGAGCTAGGGGCATACGGGGCATGGGAGGTGGCAGTGGGGATGTCAGGGGGACAGCTGGGCTTCAGTGGACTGATGCAGTACCCAGCGGGGTGCGTTCGTAGAGTATTATATTAGTCCTTGTACAGTATACATATCATCCCTGGTAGTCTAGTGAACCCCCAACCCCCCAATCCCCGATGTCCTCCAGAAATATTAATATATCTTCCCTAGTGGTCTAGTGGACCCCCTTTCCTGATCTCCCCCCATTAATTATTATAACTCCAGCCTTGGTGGTGCAGCAGACCCCCCTCCCTATCCCTGATCACCCCATATATACAGTATGTATATTCTTTGCAAAAAACTGTGTTAATGCAACAGTTAGGGTTCAGGCTAAAGTGAGAAATGTAGGGAAATATGGCTTTAGGATTTCTAACCCTAAAACCAAAATACCACCCCTAAAGCAAATCGGGGTGGAGTCTTCCTAGGGGTTGTCAACCCTAAAGCTGACCCCATTAGGTGTGTATGTTTCTGGAGTGTATAGAATGGGGTGAGCATTAGGGTGGACAAGCCTAGGAAGACTCTACCCCAATATGCTTTAGGGGTTTTAGGGTTGGAAGCCCTAAAGCCACATTTCCTTACTTTTGTCACTTTAGCCTGAACCCTAAATGTTGCATTAATGCAGTTTTTTGCAAAGGGTTTCCTTACTTTTTGAGATAGTATAATGGTGTCCTTATTTTCCTGTTGAAACACAGGGCCCCGGACCCTGCATTCCCATGCAGCCATACTTTTTGAGATAATGTAATCATATCCTTATTTGTCTGATGGAGTGCAGGGCCCTGTCATCCATCCATAGATGTGTATATGTATGTTTATGGCTAAGCACAGGGCCCTCCAGGCCCTTCATTCCATTTGTAGGACAGCAGCAAACAAATTGTCAACATAGCCTTCCTATTACCCCACCTCATCAACTCAGTAATAAAAAATTGTCAAATCTCCATCATTACACCATTCCTTGCCACTGCAATATAATTCCATGGCAGGGGCACAAAGAGATTTTGGGCATGATTTGAAAAATGACAACTGTCACATTCATGAAGTGATGTAAAGAAATGGCTATGCTGATAATTTGGGGTTGAAATATTGAAAATTAAAGAAAGTTATGAGTGAGCATAGTGAAATATCAATAGATGCGCACAACTTTGCCATTTCAGCATATTTTCGTCCTTAATTTTTAACATACCCTTCTCGTGACCCCACCTCATGAACAAGTACAGTTAAAATTGTGAAATCCTGCCCAAAAGGTAATTTTGCCAACCGACTGCAAAATCGCCTTTTGGGCAGGATTTGTTAATGACACCAACATTGTTCAAGAGGTGGGGTATCAAAAAGGGTATGCTGAAAATTTGGTGTCAAAATCTTGAACAATGACAAAGTTATGCACCAAAGTTGAAAACCCCTTTTCAATACATTGATTCCCCATATGAAAAAATATATTTTTTTCATGAGTCGTCATACGAAACAAGAATCTTGTTTCATATCACGAGTCACGAAACAAGATTTGTAATCTTTTAAAAATAACATTTTAAGGGCATTTCTCCAACAGTTAAGTGCAGAGTCCAGCTAAAGGGGTCCCGATAAGCAAGCTACATGTGTTGATTGCTCTCAGGAATGTCATTTTTTGGGTTTTCAAATGTGAATTGTTATGGAAAAAGGGGAAAAAAAGATGGTGGCAAATGAACCAATAATTTTCCCCTCATGAAAAAAGATTGACCCCATATGAAAAAAGATTATTTTTTCGTTTCATACAGCTATTTTTCAGTGCTTACTGAGTATGCTCAGAACCAAGTATTCAAAATTTCAAAATTAAATAACTTTGGAACGGATTAATATTTTTTCACCAAACAAGCAAAAGGTACATATGTGGGCCAGGCCCTTTCTACCCAGAAAAGGTCAGGCCAAAATTCAAACTGTCTGGGCACTAGCCAAGTTGAACAGAAAACCGATTTAAACCAATGGGAAAAAAAATTCAGAAAAATTCATTTTTTGCACTATCTGTATCTCAGAATCTGTATATCAATCCAGAGCAAAACTTGGTACATCAAGAGAACTGCCCCCTGAGACTTTGCATGCAAACTTTCATGCAAATCTGTTGAAGTGTTGCATATTAAATTGCAAAGTTTGGAGTTTAACATTGAGTGCCCCTACAACCTTAAATATAGGGACGCGACTGCACCCCTATAATAACTGTCCCTGGTGTTCTAGTGGACCCCCCACCCTGGCAGACAGTGTGCAATAACCCCGCTCCCCCTATTCCATCCCTGAGCTGGCGACCAGCACAGCCCTCCTGTCTCCACCATGGCTGACCGCTGACTGAGCTGTCAATGAGCACATACTGTATACAGCTCACTCTGAGCTGTTAATCAATGAGCATGTACTGTATACAGTATGTGTTCATGGACAGCTCAGTTGGTGGCCAGCTGTGGTGGAGAGAGGAAGGCTGTGCTGGGTCACGATTGGGGATGGGACGGGGGGTGGGGCACTGCCTGCCGGGGTGGGGAGTCTACTAGACAACCAGGGACAGTTATATACCTATATAAAGGGGTGAGCAGGGATAGGGAGTGGGTCTGCTACACCAACAGGGATGGAGTTATAATACTTAATGTGGGAGATTGGGGAAAAGGAGGTCCACTAGATCACCAGGGATGATACATTAATATTTCTGGGGGATAGTCTACTGATGCCCAGCTGCCCCCTTGACACCCCCACTGCCACCTTCCATGCCCCATATGCATCTGGTAGCCCAGTGTTAGACCCCCCCTCCGACTGGTGCAAGCCTCTCAGACCACCTCCTGGCTGGTCTAAGTGGCGCCTCTTGCTGCATCCATGGTGGGGCTTGTAAAATCTCAAAAAAGGGGATGTCGCAGCCCTGCTGTGGCACAAGCCCCAATGTGACCTGGCACACCTGGTTGTTGGACACAACCTTGGCAAAAGGGGCATCAGGATTTGACGCAGGCTGCGTTAGAAGATAACGCTTGATGCAAGTTGTGCATCAAACTCCTTTGATGCAAGTCCCTTGCATTGATCTAGGGCTTTGCAAAATCGGGCCCATAATCTCTGGACACAGTTTAGCTTGGGGAAAGAGTGCAGGCAGTGGGTGTTCTGTGCCACTGCTGCAGGAGTCAAAGCCAAATCCTTTGCAAAAACCAGACTAGTCCTGGATTTGGCATATCCAAAACCCACCCCAGCTTTGCCCATCCCTAAAAACAACACACTTATCTTGCAAAACTGATTTTAAGATCTGCTGTATAAATAGATGTTTTGAAATTGTGAGTGCAAGCAGACCTGGAGGGATGGTTAGGAGATGGGGACATGTGAGAAAGCTTTATTTGGCACAAAGGGTCCTTTGTACAAGGAATAGCTGACTCAGTGAGGTTATGGAAGCTAGGCTCTCAAATCAGGATGTGGCAGATCCCTGAGAGAAAATGGCACTGAGGGTTACACATAAACACAGGTTGCATTCCAGTTATGGGATTATCTAGTATAAGAAAACATTTCATAACACAATGTTTAGGCACAATTCAGCATATACATCACTAATGTTTTATATTTATCTCCCCTCATTCTATATTACTGAGGACATTTGCATGAAAACAGTATTTTCATATCTCAGGCTTCACAGCATCCCCTTGCTCTAAGCTCCCCTGCTGAAGTCATCATCCTATGCGAAGTCATAGCCATTTAAGCACTACATATTGTGATATCACAACCAGAACACTATGACTTCAGTAGGGTGGGGTGGGGGGAGTAGGAGGATAGGGTGAAGACTAGGGAACAAATATTGTTTTTATGCAAATTTCCTCAGTAAGAACGGATTGGGGGGGCACAAATATAGAAAACTGAAGAAATATAAGTTGAATTGTGCTGAATATTAAATTCAGTTTCCCTGGATGCTGAAAACATACTTTACACTTTCTAGGTTCCTAGTGCTTAAATTGTCAGTATCAGTGGCTCAGCAAGTTGCATACACACCTCTGAGGCCAGAAGATTGGATTATTGTGGGTTCTAGCCCCACACTTGGAACTTAAAGTCCCAATACTGACACTGTAGTACTATATGAGAGGGGTGCTGCACTTCTGAGGTGCCATCTTTCGGATGATATGTTCAGCCTAGATACTGTCTACCTGTTCTGGTGCATGCTCAGGTAGATGTTAAAACTCCCATGACACTTCTTGAAAACGGTAAGGTAATTTCCCCAGTATCCTGGCCAAATTTTCCCCCATTCACTAAAAACAGCATCAACAGCTAAGTTTGTTTCAGTTTTAGTTGGCTTCCATCTATATCCCCTCCCCCCCAGAAGAGGCTGAAAATAGGCAGACTTGCCTAGCCCTCCTTTCTCAGTCACAATAAATAAACAAATACATACATGCATACATACATATACGCATACATACATAAATACATGCATACATAGAAATTGGCTATATTCAGTGCCATGCTGCAGGAGAGGCAGACAAGATAACCCTGAACTCCCTTCAGTCATCACAATACAATGTTATTATAGATTATAAGTCTAATTAATTATTCATGAGGCAAGCATGTGCTCTAATTGGCTGCTGTACCGGGCGTTAATCCCTTAGAAATGCCCAGTAAAGCTCAGAGCAGTGCTAGCGTTTCTAAAGTCTCTTAAAAAAAGATTTTCTCTGTTTCTAACATGATTAGACTTATAATAGCAATAATGACATTACAGCTGGTCATTTTCTTTTGATTAATGACCAGCTAGGTGGGGTTAGCCCTCAGCTGCACCTCAGGCCACCCTTCCCCCAACTGGGGATTAATCGCCAGGAAATGACTGGCTGTTCGGTTATTATTGCTTTATTTTATTCTTTAAGGTATCAAAACAGCATGGCAAGTTAGCCATGCTGGTGCAGCAGTAGCACTACTGACTGTGACACTGATGATCTGGGTTCGAGAATGGGCCCAGAGTGTTAGGGGCTGGCTGGGGGGAGGTAGGATGAGCATCCGATGGACTGCTGTCCTCCTCTGGGGGGAGGTCATAGGCACCTGGCACAGGAGTGACACCGAGCACAGGGTGGGAGTACCCCAGCTGGGACCTTGTAGCAAAGGGAGGAGACAACAGAGGATGTTTGCGGGGCATGTGTGGGAGCACACACTCCCACGTACTGGTGTCATTGCACATGCGTGTTTCCACGGGGAGCTAAGAAGAAAAGCCCTCATGAGCATAAGCAGAGTAATGCTTCATTCTCCCTCCCGAATGACACCCCAGTGTAAGTCTCTGCTGGGTTCTAACGTGACTCTCAGTCTCTTGCCTTGGGGAGCCTTACAGCAGGGAATAAGCTGCGGACCTCCCAGTCAGGCAGCTGGAGAGGGGTGTTGGGTTGAAGGGGGGTCAAAGGGGGACTAAACTGGGTTACATCCCAGCTTGAGCCTGGATGAATAAACAGAACTAAAAAAAACAACATATAAAATAAATGTAATAGAAATAGGTACAATGTTTTGACCTGAAGAGGCAGCTTTTCTTCAGGTATGGTGAAAGGCGGAATGCTGTGGGATCAACTAAGGAAACTTCAAAGAGAGAGAGGGAGAAAAAACAAGATTTTTTGAAACAGAAGTCCTAGTTGTGGTTCCTAGAAAGAATGAAAACTGATAATTAGGTGTGAATGAACAAGATAAGATGACATGAAGTAGTCAGCAAGGAGACAGACAGGGAGAACAAAATAGGGTGGGAGATAAATGGAAAACACTGGTATACCGACATTACTGTGACAATTTTACTTCACCCGACACTATGGCATCAATAGCGCCAGGTCACTGTAGTGTTAGCACAGGACCCTGGCACTGCTTTCTGGGGGTATTGCACCTCTTCCCTGAAACAACTCCAACTCGGAGTTAATTATTTAAGTAGCGGGGGGTTCAGTGGCAAAACCCCCCAAAGAAAACAATGTTTGTTGTGACTCCCTTTATGCTGACTGCAAATGCAGTCGACATAAAGGAGTCGCCGCAACGTCAGTCGCCAACGAAATTTACCGACTGACTGACATAGATCCTACTGTAACTAGAGGTAGGATAAGCAAATTGAGTTTCTTCAGTCCAGTTTGCTCATACTAAATGGTTTCAAAGTATCACTGGAAGAGACCTTCATCCCCAGCAACCTTTATAGTACTCAAACATTGACCACCAATGGGTTATCTTCCATCTAACAGGCTGATGCTCGATCCAGTCAAATCTGAGCTGGCTAGAGGCCATCCCCATCCCAGCCTGGAATCTCCAGTTTACTTCTTGCATCCCTAGAAGATGGACACGATCCTAGACTGCTCCCAAACTTCCTGGCATTGCATAACAAATAGTTTTGCTTTTACTTCCTTTCTTTTTTCCTAGCCTGTCCTTTTGTTAGCTCAACCGTTGATTTACCTGCATTGTATAAGGAATATGTAGTTTTTCCCATTATTTCACTGTTTGTTCCTACTCAGACACTTGGTTTCAACAAGACTTGTTTAATATGCTGTGGGATCATTTGTTGGATGGGAACCTCCTGCAGCTTCCGGTTCATTCATTACATTAGCTCCCCTGAGTTTAGAACATCAACTGCTAGAGCCCTGTTAGGTCTTGACCCTCCTGTAGCGTCTAGCCTTATTAACATAGGGGCTTGCTGTGGTTTGGATCATCATGCAGCATCCCTACCATTCAGCTCACAGTGGGTATACCTGCTGAAAGAGACCCTCCTGTAGCGTCCCTTTCTATAGTCAGGTTATTTTGGACTTGCAGCTTGGAATAGGCATGGACCCTCCGCAGCGTCCATACCTCTTATGTGTCAGAGAGGGTGAGAGAAAATTTTATTTCAAGCTCAATTCGTACCTGCATAGCTCTGTTTTTAGCCTTGCTTCATCCTTTCCTGTTTTACTCTCTTTCCCACGCTAAGTCTGATCTGTGTTTCGCTGCTCCATTATATTTCTAGAGCAGGAAGCACCGACCCCCTATTGTCACCAGTTTATCTGTGCCTGGGTCGTGGACTCTAATGTGTCGTTTAGTCAGGTTCCTTACCTACTCACAGCTCTCTTCCCTGTTGCTTGGTATAAATCTCTTTCTCAGAGTTCCCTGTGTGTGTATGAATGCCACCTCCATCTATTTCAGCACCCTGACGGCCGCCCAGTCCCGACAGCTGATACAGCATCAGACATCATTAACCCCTGCTCTTCGGGGTTCCTCTTGGGCATGACTGGCTTTTCCTCCATGAGCATGAGGTAAACTAGTCTTGCAAGACTGCACGATCACCAGTGGGATCAGTGAAATCTCACAAGATTTTTGGGTGGCCATCTTGGAGCCGTGAGATCTCAGTGGCCCCCTTAGGGGCGTATGATGCATTCAGCCAGGGTTACTGCTCTCATGATTGCAGCCATATCTTATGTGTAAACTTCAGTGACCATGCTTTTTGGGGCTCTGACTTAGAAACATAGAAACATAGACTTTGGCGGCAGATAAGGTCCGCTTGGCCCATCTAGTCTGCCCATTTCCCTACCTACAGGATAGGCCGCAGATCCTAGTTAACCAACAGCCTTTTTCTTCCTACCCCCCACAAGAATTGCCTTATGTCTGTCCCATGCATTCTTGAATTCTTCCACAGTTTTAGACCCCACAACCTCCTCAGGAAGGCTGTTCCATGCATCCACTACCCTCTCTGTGAAATAATACTTCCTCACATTGCCCCTGAACTGCCTCTCCATCTTTTAAATTGTGTCCCCTTGTTCTTGCACATCTCTTTTCTGAAAGATGCTACCTCTTGGACTTTGTTGATTCCACTGAGGTACTTAAAAGTTTCTATCATGTCCCCTCTCCTTCTTTCCTCAAGGGTATACATATTAAGTTCTTTAGTCTCTTCTCATACGGCTTTCTTGCAGACCCTGCACCATTTTAGTAGCCCTCCTCTGACTGCCTCTATCCTGTCTATGTCCTTATGGAGGTGGGGGTCTCCAGAACTGGACGAGTACTCCAGATGGGGTCTCACCAACTGTCTGTACAGAGGGATAACAACTTCCTGTTTTCTGCTGCTGATGCCTCTCCCTATGCATCCCAGTATACCCCAGCCCTCCCTACTGCCTTCTCACACTGCTTACAACCTTAAGGTCATCTGATATGATTACCCCAGGTCCCTTCCTTTTTGTTGTTGTTACTCCTCCCCCATTGTGTATTCTTCCCCTGGGTTCTTGTTTCCCAGGTGCATTATTTTGCACTTCTTTGCATTGAATCCTAGCTGCCATACTTCTGACCATTCCTCCAACCTTGCCAAGTTCCTTCTCATCCTTTCCATGCCTCCTTGCGTATCAACCCTGTTACAGATCTTTGTGTCATCTGCAAAAAGGCATACTTTTCCTTCCAGTCCCTCTGCAATGTCACTTATGAAGACATTAAAACTTGTCCCTATAACTCCATACTCATGAGAAGGACAGCCATTTTATCATAAATTCTCATACCGGCTATTTAGGTGGCATCTTATGCATTCCATCAGGGCACATTCATATCGCCTGACTTTTCATCTTCGGTGTACATTCTGTCAACCAAGAGCAAGGGAGAAAGCACATTTATGTCGGCCCTTTTACTACTGTAAAGCATATATGCAGCACAACATGGGTGCAAATTTTATTCAATATATTTTCCCTCTCTCTCATAGGACTTCCCCTATTTGTGAGAAGACTCTCAGCATACCTGCTTGCAGTGAATGTGGTACCAAGTTGCCAGATAGCCATATCGGAAGGCCCCATGTGTGATCTGTAGGTTCTCAGAAGTGAGCTTGTCCCAGAACCCTCATCCAGTGAGCCCACTGTCAGATGATGACCTTCCACCTCTCATAGCCCCACTAGCACTAAATGCATCTCAAGCTGAAATACTTTTTCAGCTTTTGGAGAAACTGCAAGACAAGCCACAGGATGACACCAACTCTAACAAGTAAAAGAAGAGGACAACAATCTGCTAAGAAACAGTGCCAATCTACTAAGGAGGATGACCCATCACAGGGCTTGGACTCTGAGGAAAAGCTGGAACAAAATAGAGGCACATGAGACAATGTACATGAACTAGTCTGCATGGTTAGGGAAGTCATCAGAATAGCAGACAAGACCAAAAAGCTCTGCACATCAACAGATCCCTTACTCCTGGTGAGTCAAGGTGTGACTAGAACTCCCTTTCCATCATGCCAAGCCCTCAGGATCATACTTCAAAAGGGACATAAGGCAGCAGAACCTACCAGACTCCCAGAGAGGCATGCAGTGGACAAAATATATCCCCTCATCAGCCCGCTGGCAAAGAGGCATGGAAGCTGTCTGCACAGCACCGACGACCTGAGTTGGGGATGGATCCGGGTGTCGAAGGGCTGGCCAGGGGGAGCAGGATTGAGCATCCGCAGGACTGCTCTCCTGCTCCGGGGGGGGGTGGTTTGAGTGTCTGGCGCAACGTGGATTCCCAGCGGAGGCTAGGGGTACCACAAGTGCTCCGGCACCTGCACACAAGAGGGGCGGGGTGGATGCTGGCCTTCATTGCTAGTCCCCACCCCCGAAAAACCCTGCGAAAAATCTTGGCTCCCCGCTAATAATCCAGCTGCAGCGCTGACCCCTCTGGCCACCTAACTCCACCCCTGGCATCCCCATTCGGGGGCGTCAGCCCCGAGCATGTGGGGGGTCAGTCGCTGCAGCAGGGTGAACCCCATTCACGGGGTTAGGGGAAGCCTGGGAAAAAAAGCATACTAAAAAATAAATAAATAAAAAAGAATATATCCCCTCAGTGAGACTGGAAGGGCAACATGGTTCAAGCACCCAAGATAGACTCCCCTGGTATTGTCAGCCCTCTCTAAATGGACCACAGTACTAGCTAAAGGCATGGAAACTCTGAAAGATTCGTGGGACAAAAAAGTGAGGAACACCTAAAGCAGGTCCATGATGTATCAGGCATGCTTCTCTCAGCAGACACAGTGGTGTGGTTTACCAGTAGCGCACTCCTCAGATGGATCGAGTTGATTGTAGAGGCCATTCCTGAGACTTCTCTAATCAGGTAATGCCAACTGCACTATCCAAGTGGCATGCTACATTGTCAAAGCCTCCTCAGATATATTTAAGCTAGGTTCCAGGATGACAGTGCTGGGCAACAGAGCAAGGAGAGTGCTTTGGCTAAAACTGTGGCAGACAGACAATGAGTCCAAGAGCACACTCATGAAATTGCCAGTGAAGGACAGACACCAGTTTGGAGAGGCCCTCACACCATTCCTCAAGATCAGAGTGGGTGCCAAGCAAGGACCTGGGGATAAGGACCTCTACCTGCCATCAGAACATTTCTTTGGCCCAAGGTTCAAGAGTTTATGCAATCAGTCAAGACCACACAGCAACCAATACTCATGAGACTGGGTATCAAGAACACGTTTTCAGAACCACCCCTCCCAGAACAGATTTAGATTCAGCTCCAACAGAAAGTTCACTCCCCCTGGCAGCAAACCAAACTTCCAATGCAACAGCAGTAAGAAACAATGAGGTGAGACAGGCCCAGGCCAACAACCCTCCAGCTGGGGGATGACTTCAACTGTTTACTAGTCAATGGGCCTAAACCACAATGGACAAATGGGTCACACAGCTGGTGACACACAACTATGTGATCAGACTGCATCGAGGGATAGTTACACACAGACCAATGAAGTCAGGATCACCAAAATCCCGGGAGAAAGCAGATGCAGTTCACCAGGTCATCATCGATCTCAGCAACAACAAGGTTATTTCACCAGTTCCCCTAAATGAACAGGACACAGATACTCTACCTTCTTCATGGTCCCCAAAAAGACAAGCGATATGTGCCTCATACTGGATCTTAAGTTCCTCAATCAGCACATAGTGTACAAAAGTCTAAAGCGGAGACACTGAGATCCACCATCATGGCAGTTCAACCAGGCAACTATTTGACCTCAGTCAATCTAAAGGATGTGTATCTTCACATTCCCATTCACCACAGTCATTGCAAATGCCTTAGGTTCAAAGTCAATGGACAGCACTACCAATACACCTGCCTGCCATTTGGACTCACTTCTGCCCCAGGGTAGTTACAAAGACACTGGTGGTGCTGGCAGATACATGTGCAAGAAAGGGGTTCATGTCATACCCAATCTAGATGATTGGCTCATACAAGCAAGGTCACAACTTTAGGGACAGAAGGACACAGATCTGGTAGTCAACTGTCTTCTGCAGCATGCCTGGATAATAAACTAGAATAAGAGTCAGCTGGCACCATCTTAATAGATTGCACACCTGGGAGTTGTAATTAACACAAAACTCGATGTAGTGACCCCCTTCAGAGGAGAAGGTACAAAACATAATTCATCACATACACTCAAACAGGTCATAGCCGCACAAAGTGTAGTATTAATTTCAGATATTAGGAATAATGGCAGCACTGATAGACACAGTACTGTGGGTCAGACTTCACATGCATTCCTTCCAGTGATACATTCAGAACACCTGAGACCAGTCAACACAGGACTTCAGCGTGAAGATACTCCCCAGCTCAGCTTACTTTGGTGAATGAACAAATCCAACTTGACAAGGGTAATGCCACTGCACCTACCACACACGGTAACAATCACAATCGATGCAAGCCTGCTGGGCGGGGAAGCAATGATGGGGTGACGTGCCACTCAGGGAAGCTGGTCATTGTCTGAGTCATGTCTTTCTATCAATGCACTGGAGATGAAAGCAGTATACCACACACTCTTGTTTTTCATCCCATCCATCACAGAACAAGCAGTCCTGGTAAGAATAGGCAGCCAGGTGACCATGGCCTACCTAAACAAGCAAGACTCGCAGTGGTGCCATGTTCAGGGAAGCCCTAAAAGTCCTACAATGGGTGGAAAGACACTTACTTGCATTAAGAGCAACTTACTTAGCAGGGAAGTTAACAAACACCCAAGCAGACTGGATCAGCAGAGTCACACACAATCAGGCAGAATGGGAGTTACACCCTCCCTTCTTCTACAAAATCAACAAGAGATGGGGTCCACTACAGGTGGACCTAATGACATCCTGACACAATGCTCAACTCCTATGCTATCATTCATATTTTCACGGCCACACAGCAGAAAAGACTGACACTCTATCAGCCCCTTGGAACTTCAGCAAGGCATATATATTTCCACCAACACCCATGATCTCAAAATTTTTCCACAAAATCAGAACCACTAGAACCACATTCCTACAGATGGTACCAGACTGGCCAAGGTAGACCATGGTATTCGCAGATCAGGGCCATGCTCATCCACACCCCATTACTCATACACACATGCCCAGATCTCCTGACTCAGGGACTGACCACTCATCACAACCCCAAGGCGCTCAGACTGACAGCATGGATGCTGAAAGGCAAAGACTGCTAGATGCCAAGTATCATTCCTGGGTCATCGACTGACTGATGCAATCAAGAAGACAATCAACTAACAAGACACACCAAAGGCACTGGCAAGTATTTAGTAAGTGGTGCACCACAAAGAGAACATTTCCCTCGGTTGCAGGACTGCCTCAAATTTCTGGATGGACTTTTAGCAGAAAAAGTACTCAGCCACTCATCACTAAGAGCCCAAAATAATCAGCTATTTCAGCCATGAGAAGTCCACTTCCAGGAGTTGGACAGTTAGGTTCTCACCCGGACATAATCAGGCTACTAAGAGCAGTACAAATATCAGCTCCCTGCATAACACCCTCTTGTGCACCCTGGCAAATAAACCTTGTCCTGGATGTCTTACATAAGCCACCATTTCAGCTGAACTCCCTATACTGGACAACTCCCAGAAAGATCTTTCTGGTGGCCATGTGCTTGGCTAGGAGGGTTAGCGAGCTACAGGTGCACTCATGCAGAGAGCCTTTCCTGGTATTCCACAATGACAGTATCCTTGGTGGCCAGTCCCTTCATTTTTTCCAAAAATCCTGCCCCTTTCCACATGGAACAGGAGATCCATTTACTCATCATGCATCCCAAACAACAGACTCTAGACACGGGTCCACACCTGCTTGATGTGGCTATGCAGTTGAGGGACTAGTTGCAAATGGTGGAACAAATCTGCGAAACTGACAAGACTGTTCATACTGGGAAGAAGGCTGGCCAGGCTGCATCTAAAGACACGATAGCTAGGTGACTCAGAGCCACCATTACAACCGCTTACCAGACTGTAGGTCTTCAGCCTCTACCAGGTATAAAGTCTCACTCTACCAGGGCAATGGTCACCTCATAAGTGTAGAAGGCTGGAGCCTCTTTTCAGGATATTTGCTTGGTTTCCACCAGGTATTCCATCCACACTTTTGTAAAACACTACTGGCTGGATGTAACCTTGGCAGACAGGACCTCTTTTGGTAGAGCAGTACTTTAGGCAACCTCTGACTCTGTTCGATCGCATTTCCCACCCTGGCTTCAGTTCACTGCTACTAAGGTCCCATCAGTGACCAATGTCTGAGTATTATAAAGGTCGCTGGGGATAATAGTATTTACTAAGCAGGTAGAGGTGATTATACCAGCAATCTTTATAGTACTCAAAATCCTTCCCAGTGCTCTGAGTGTTCCACAGTCTGAGGCAGCCAGAACAACCAAATCTTGCCTATGCTCAATGCATGCAGTCCTTTAAATGTGGGTGCTGTGGTAGGTTTTTTTTTGTATCTTCTGTTTATTCGCTGAACCCCCGGAACTCTCTCAGGCTGCCCCTGTTGACCTACCATCACTCTACCGCCTGCCTGGTCCCTTGTCTCCTCAGAGGTAGCTGTCATCACCATCCTCTTGCCGGCAGACTCCCCAGCTCTGAGCCCCCTGGGGTAGGGCCACCTCCACTCTAGCGCTCTATCTAGAATCAAGTGTGCCGGCAGAGGTGGTGAAGATACAGAGGGGCTGAGACAGGGCCCAGAATTGGGCGTGTGGCAACCTGGCACAGAGGGGAGCCATCATCGATCCAGGATCAGGGTTTTTCTTGTGCTGTTTCCCCTAGGAGCTCGGAAGTGCAATGACGCCAGCACAGCTGTGTCATAGGTGTTCTCCATGCTCCTCCCCCTAGCTGCTCCACGCTAGACATGCCCCTGGTCTCCCCTGGGGGTCACTACTGCACCAGAGACACCCTGGATCCTTCCTCAGGGAGAGGAGAGCAGTCCATCGAATGCTCAATCCTCTCCTTCCCCTGCTGACCCCCAGTGCCCGAGCTCGTTCCCGAATGTGGGTTGCCAGTGTGGCGTCCAGTACCTCAACCCTCAGTGCCACAGGGCTGGCCCTGTGGTATAGTTTTTGGATGCTATGTAGTAAAGGTAGTGTACTAGGCTAAAAGATGTATATCAGTAAACTTTGTTCTACACACTATTAACTCTGCGGTACATTATTTCAGCATTTCTTGGCTACCTTGTCGTTCCCCTTTGGGGCTGTTTCTTTGCTTTTTTTTCTCTTTCTGCTAGGGAAGTATCTCACCAGAGATTCCAGGACAGGTTGGAGTACGGAATCTGGCCAGGTTGAATTTGATTGGATTGTGCATCAACCTATAGGATGGACAGAGGATAACTCACTGGTGAGCAATGTCTGAGTACTATAAAGGTTGCTGGTATGATCGTCTTTACCAGGTGAGCCAATACCATTTGGATCTCAAACTTTCTCAGCAGCAGTTATGCAGATGTCAACAAGCTGGCAATGACCTAACTGACCTGCATTTTTAAAATATTTTTGCATCTATGGAATCCAAGAACAGAGGGAAGAGTAAAAGCAATTCCAATTCAAGGCACTGTTGCAGCAGGGCTGGGGATTCTTAATTGTGGTCTGTAGAGGAGGCAGATAAGCCAGGATGGTATGTCACCACTGGACGGTGATATTCTGTTAGAATTGTTCCGGTTCCTGGGTTTGAGTGATTCCTCTGTTGATATCAAGATTACAATATTCTTTTAGCAAGTTACAAACTTCCAAAATGTTGAACATGGAAGCATTCAGGCTTTAAAAATATTACAATGACTTCAAATTTGTACCCATGGCATTTGACTAACATGAAAAAATGTTAACTGGACTCCTGCCATTTCCCTTGTTTTCTTCATTGTCTTTGTTGAGTTTTTGTCTGTTTTGTTTATCTCTCTGCCATTTTCTGTTCTTCTCATTCTGCATGTCTCCATCCCTCCCAAATGCTTCACAGTTCAGGAAAAAGAAATTCAGGGACTGGGTCCCCGAGTCTGACTCCGACTATGACTCTGATAGATCGGAGGATCCAGACGTGCTATTACGCCAGGTAAGTGCACACCTGGGGTGCAGACACAGCTTTCACGTCACGTGTCCTGGAGATCCTTTCTGGCTAATGAGTTTTCTATCAGGACACCAAGATTATTAAATGGTAACTGAAAATGGAGAGAGACTTTAAAAAAAAAAACATCATGTTTCGGGGTTGAAATTAAGTTCTGCAGTCACCAAAGCAGGGCTAGTGGCTTGTAAGATTTGCTGGCACTACAGTCAACCAGTGTATCACATTTTCTGAAATATTACCTCCTCCAGTAGGGCACTGTCCCAAAATTAGACATGTTCACGCTAACTGGATGAGCTGCTAGGCCTTTATCTAGCATCCTTTTCTATGTTCCTATGCTTCTAATACAAGTTGTCAGGAATAGTTTGTTGGTCCCATACAAAATGTATCAGTATTTGGCCAGTATGAATTTCAGACTCTGCTATTTAGATGATTATTTTTCATTAGTTTTTCTGTTCCCTTTTTTCTTGCTAGGACAGTTGAATGAAAACTAGGATCTTTGTTCCTCAGATTCCTCCCCAACCTGTGCTGCAGATCCACACCTGGGGACCAATGTTCAAAACTTTGCCCACGGGCAATGCTTTGAATATTGAGCCACTGAAGTCATAACTTCTGCCTTGTGGCATCACAGTTTGCTGCTCATGCAGCAGAAACAGAAAAAGTTGGAGGGACAAAGGTCCAGCTTGCATGCAGATATCCACAGTAATACAGACAGAAGGGAAGAGAACACGGAAATATGTGAAATACAATCAGAAATATTATTTTTCACAGCTGTCCTGGAAGAATCACTTTCTAAGTATGTGTATCCTCAAATGCTCTTAATGGGAATAACGGAGGGTCAACATTGCTACAACTGAAGAACAGAGAGAGAGGCAGAGACACCCTCCTGCAACCTGGGAGCACAGAATTCCTCTTCGGTCCATTTAGTACATTACAAATCATCAACACAGATTAAATCACTGCTAGTTTGACTTTGCCTGCACCTGAAATCCTTTTAGAACCATTACAGGGGTCCCTCATATGGGAAAAATAAGAAGTACTGTATGGGTCCCTAGTGTGGTGAGGCAAGGTTATCAGGCCAGACAAGCCACCTATTTCCCTGTTTAAAAAATCTGGGATTCTAAGGAGTCCACTTGCGAACACATTGCTGAGGGAAGCAGGTGGGAGATTCTGGCTGTCCACTCTCACTCAGGGGAATCCACTAAAGCTTATAGAGATTATGTGGATGTATGGAGATTGCTGGGTCTGACTGTGTTTTTGGTTTGAAAAAGTGTGAGGTTGATGCTGCCTGATGGTGCAGTGGTAGCACTACCACTCATGATGTTAGAAACCCGGGTTCAGGAATGAGCCCACGTCATCAGAGGCCCGGTCGAGGGAGGATGACTGAACACCCCACAGGACACTGTCCTCCACAGGGAGGGAGGGTTGTTTCCACTATTGCCGCCACCTGGGTAACCGCAGGTGGTGGTGCTGGCAGGAGTGTGATTTGGAAGGGAGGAGATGCCGACTGGCTCACTTGGTGTGTAGATGGGCTTGCGTGCACACAGCCACTCTCAGCCCTGTCTGAAATTTCTGTGGGATGGGAGAAAATCGGTGGAAGAAAACAGCCCAGCAGCGTGGCACAATGAAGGCACACTTGGCTCCCAACTCGCTGACTAGCTGCCTGCCCCTTGTAATGATATGCTGATGGAGAGCCTAGGCAACTCCAGCATCACCCCACTTTGGAGGGGAAAAAAGTCTAAGGAAAGTGGGGGCAAGGTAAGCAACTGAGAAGGTGAGGGTGAGGCTGGGAAGTTGTCAGCTAGAGCTCAGATGGGGCGGCCGCAAGACAGGATAAAAAAAAGTGGGTGTTCAACACTTAAAACTGGAGTGCCAATTTATTTACCTTTTTAAAAAAGTTTTATTTTACATTCTAACTTTAAAACATCTAGTCGAATGGTGTAACCGATCATTCCATGATAGGGCCCTAGAGGATATGCAACCAGGGAGCGGGATCTCTGTCTCTCTCTCTCTCTCTCTCTCTCTCTTTGTTTGATGACATTGTGTCAGCAATAATTAGTATCTGGGGCAATAAAAAGTCATCATACGCAAGTGCACTATAGTGTCAGATTTCCATCCTCCCTGTCCCACCCCCCTGTGGTACTAGAGGTCCTTCCCACCCTGCCGTAATCTCTGGCATACAGTCTACCTTCTTTCAGTTTGGCCTTTTCCCCCCATCTCATGCTCTTCACAACTGAATCCCCCAAAATCACCACCCTGCCCCACTCATTCTGGGCTCTCCCTCACTTCTATCCATAGTGCTGCCCATTCCTACCTGCCACATCCTTTTCCTCCTGTTTTGTACTACCTCCTGACCCTCTACACCCACTATTGTTTCCCCTCCTCCTGAACTCCTCCCCCCACTGGCACACCCTCTATCCTTCCCTTCTGTTCTCCCTTGCATGTCCCCTACCCTTCTCTTCTGCACCTCCTCCTACCTACCTATCTCCTCATTCTCTCATGCCCACTGCTCCTTCCCTGCACCACTTACCCTCCCCTTCTTTCCCGATCTCACATTCTCTCACCCCTTCTCCCTAATTACCCTGATGTTCCCCCACCTGCTCCAACCCATCCCCTCTCATTGCCCCTTTTCTTATCACCACTTTCTCCCACCTCCTCCAGGTCCAGTGGAATGAATCTGTTCCTCACCAGCTTACCTGGACCCCTTCCTTGTCCTGCCTTACTTTTCCCTCTTACTTTTATCCATTCCCCCTCCCTGGGCCTCCTGTTGGGGGAATGGGACCCATGGACCTACTTAATCTTCTGTTCCTTCCTATCCCCCCCTAGACCTCACTCCCTGCCTTGGCTCCACCCCTGCCCACTCCACCTTATCTGCCTTCTACACTTGTGGCCCCTCTTCTCCTTTCATCATTACCCTACAAATGCCCCCTCCACCAGTGCACCTCTGTCAGGCCTCAGCTGCCAAATCTCTAATATGGTGACAAACAAGGCATCCCCTCACCTCCCAGAGAGTTCTCAGAAACACTGCCACCCCACACCTCCTGCACTCCACAACCCTGCCCCCATTGCATACCCACTCTCCACATATTATCGTTGTAGCCTTTCTCTATTACTTTACTTAGCTATGCTTCCTTCAACCTCAGTACAAATGTAAGCTGACCCTAGATAGGGACCAGCTGCACTATCTTGCCTGTGTTACCCTTGTGGTTTAGTTCTAGATAAGAGCCAGCTGCCCTCATTAGCACTCCCTAGTTTGTTATATATTTACAAGCTGACCCTAGAGAGGGATTGACTGCAAACCCCTATCAACACCTTACAGTGTATTTTCTGGCCTCCTTTTACACTTAACTACCCTCCACCGACCAGCATTGCCTGCAGCCTGTGGTCCTCCCTGCAGACATCCTGCCAATGTCTCCAGAAGTCCTTCAGTTAGATGACACACTCCTGCTTAATGGCACTCATACTTTGGGGTCACTCATGCTTCAGGGTTGCTTGGAACTGTGGGTACTCTATAGGGACTGCAGTCTCCCTATTGGAGGTCTATAGCCACATGGCCCACTGGGCCCACCACTCAGGCTGACGAGTCCAGTTCTGCTCCTTCCTCAAGCCTCCCACTGCTGATGTCCTCCTTCCTCTTGTCCAATGTAGTCCTGAATTATACAAACATTTCCATTTATTTGTGTTTAGCACAGCTTATTCAATTTTGTAAACCCCACAGCAAATCCCAGATTTAGCTGGTTGATCCTGCTCTGTGTCCATCATCCTGCTCACCAGCAATAGTAACTTACCTTCTTTTTGTGTCTAATGGAAAGAAGAATTTGTTTTTTAAAAACCTAGACTCAAAAAGCTTTTTTTTTTTGACACATGCCATCTATGTGGGTAAAAGAAGACAGCCTACTATCCAACGTCAGGTCCTAAAATTAGAAATTTTCCACCAGCTCAAACTTTTCACTTGACAGTGTAGTAATACACAGACAAGGAATGCTCGCTTTCACATTAACAGCAGGGGACAGAACCATGAATTTTGTTTTTGAGTCATTTAGCAATAGCTTAGAAGAGTTGAGGTTGCTCTGCAGCTTATCAAATGCAGTTTGCAAACCATATATCTCCATAAACAAAGAGTCAAGCAACATATAGCGCTGTGTCCTCAGTGTAATAATGAAGGAGGGAATTCTCAATATTCGTCCCAAGGGGCTGGATTTGCAGCAGCTCAGGGACTAAGTCCCACTCCACAGCCACCACTGCTTGGCAAAATGTTCGCACCTGCGGAGATTCCTATCTTCAGCCCATGTTCTCCATGTGCAGCAGACGCAGCTGGAGGAGCTGTTACACCTTGTCCTACCAGGCATAACATTTCGGCACAGCTGTGCTGAAAAATGACTGCAAGCTGCTGAAGATCTGGGAGCCCTTCATGAACTGGCTCTGTCTTAATCTGGCACATGAGAGAAAAACTGTGGCTTCGCACGTGCAGCCCCACTAGCAGCAGTTTTTCCCCACACTGGTGCTGACTTTAAGCATTTTGAAAATCTAGCCCAAGGTTGTTAGTATAGATCATAAAAAGGAGGGGTCCCAGAATAAAATGGGGTGCACCTTTGCATATAGATGCACAAAAGGATGTGCAGCCTTCTGTCTTAACTTGTTGTTGTCCAGATAGTTTCTAAACCAAGCCACAGTATTATGGGATATGCCAATGTTAGCAAGTTTAGTTAGCAGAATATTATGGTCTACTGTATCAAAAACCTTGCTTAAGTCTAGGAAATAGCCACATTTGTACATTTTTGATCCACAGCTGTAAGCCAGTCATTTGTAGCTTTCACCATAGCAGTTGTGGTACTGTGTTTGGATCTAAACCCTGATTGTTCTGGGGTGATAATGTCAGATTTGTCCAGGTACTAACAGAGTTGATGGTTCACTAGTTTTTCCAAAAATTTAGCTAGCACTGGGATAATGGAAATGGGTCCATAATTATTTAAGGAGGCCCTGTCACCAGATTTGAAGACAGGAATTGTATTTGCTGTTTTCCAGAGAGATGGGATTTCGTTATTTGTTATGTTAAGGTTAAAAAGATGAGTTATAGGAGCTGCAATGATAGTATCCTGTTTTTAGTCACAATGGCTCGGATGTAATCAGCTCCAGGCAGCACTTTCTTGGAATCCAGATTGGGGAGTAACCGTTCAGCCGGCAAATAAGAAAGGTTGAAAGTGGAAAAAGTCTTTCCTAGTGGGAGCAGCTTCAAGTTGCTTCAGAACAGAAACTGGAGTGAAGGCATTAGATGATTTTTTTGAAGGCCATTCCAGCCAATGCAAGATAGATATTTTACTCGTCAACAATGTTTTATCTGAGACAGACTTCAGTTATTATCAAGCTGTAACTGCTTAGGTAAGGATGAAGAGGCAAGCCCACCCTCTGTGGACTTCATAGCCTTCCAAATTTTGATGGGTTATTTATATGTGCCTCCAGTAAATTCAGATACTAGGATACCCATGCAGAGCAAATTGGCTTAGTACTTAAGTTTCATTTTTGTTTGAATAACATCCAGTCAAGTGGTGTTTTAGTTGTTATAGCTGTTGCTTAAAGACCATATCTTTTAAAGCTTGTTTTAATTTGTGGCTGAAGCAGGGTGCATTTTTCTTGTGTATCCTGCACTTTACCAGGGAAACATCTGGAGCTGTATATTTACATATAGTGCCAAGCAACTCTGTCATGGAGAGCACTTCCAAACTGTGCATATCAAAGTGTGGTGGCACTATGGAGTGCCAGTTGTGAGTATAGACCCTCAATCTCCAGTGCTGTCAGTCCACATCACAGTAAGTGCAAGGAAGCTTTCACTGCCCCTGTGTGCATGGCACTGGTCCTGTGGGGAGGGCTTCATTCCCTCCAGTGCTGTCATTCCCTTGCCTTGCATCAGCACTAAGTGCACTTCAGTGTTGAGGAAGTCTTCACTGCACATGTCACATTGAACCTAATCTAAGGATAAACAGGATGCTTTTGTTTCCAGTGCTGTCAGTCCCTCGTCTTTCACCAGCATTATGTGCATCATGGTGTTGGGGAAGCCTTCACTGCACATGCCACATTGTACCTAATTTGTGGATAAACAAGGGGCATCAGCCTCCAGCAGTGTCAGTCTCTCATCTTTCACCAGCACGAAGTGCATCATGCTGTTTGGAAAGCCGTCACTACATATGCACACATTGTACCTAATCTATGGTCTTTAGTATCCAGTACTGCCAGTCCCTCACCTTTCACCAGTGGTAAGTTTAACACAATGTGGTGCAGCCTGCATTACACTTGTCCACACCGTACCTGGCATGTGGATAAATCGAGGACTTCACTCTCCAGTTCTGTCCCTCACTTTTCACCTGCACTAAATTCAACACAGTGCAGGGAACTCTACACTGCACCGCACTTGCGGTCTTGCTCTATAGAGTATCTGCCCTTGGAACATCACTCTCACATGGTTAACCTTTCACACAAGTGGCAAACCCTGTTCCAAGGTGAGCTTCAGTTCCCTCACTGTATTGCTGTGAGAACCAGATAAGCTGGCAGGCTTTACGGAATAACCTGCATCAACTGAGCAGGTATTTATTGCTTCTTTTATGCCATTGGGGTTTACACACATCACTTGCCAGTGGGATGTTTGTCCTTGTGTTGTGAAAACAACTTAGTTATGGTCCCCTAATCACCAAGTAGTCCATGCTTCCTTGTTTGTTCACATCGTAAAGTTTGTGAGTCTGAAGACCGTTGTCCTGAAATGCCTGTATAAAGCAATTAATTTATTTTAAATTTTCTATGGTTTCTTTTCTTTCCTCTCTCTTTCCAAATCCCCTCCCTTACCCTCAGAAACTTGGTGAGATGGTGATAAAATATTTAGACCGGGATCTTCAACCTTCCTGTCAGCTGGCCTGCCTAGAAACCATCCGGATCCTCTCACGGGACAAGTATGGACTCTTGCCTTTTGTGACGAAGCATGCCATGCAAACACTAGCACAGCATGCTGGGATTGACTATGCCGAGGACAGGGATGGGCGGCAGATCTCGGACAGTGATACGATTGTGGAGGCCCTGAAGTGCATCTGTAACATCATCTATAACAGCACCATGGCGCAGGAGGTGGCAGTGGAGCTACGTTTGATTATGGGCCTGGCTGAACGTCTGAAGCTGTACAATGAGGCAAACTCACCCCATGACAGCAAGTTCTATGACTTGCGGTTGATCTTCCTGTTGACAGCTCTGAGGGTGGACATGCGGAAACAGCTAGCACAGGAACTGAGGGGGGGGTTAGCCTCCTGACCGATGCCCTGGAGAGCACACTCAAGCTGAAGTGGGCGGACATGTATGAGGTGGTGACAGACCAGAATACACCTCCGTTGCCAAGGGAGGAGACTGAACGGGCCATGGAGATACTAAAAATCCTCTTCAACATTACTTATGATATCAGCAGAAGGGAAGTGGATGAGGTAAATTACACACTTTTTTTGATCAGAATTTATAAAATAAAATAAACTTTTATTTATTCATTCAATCATTTATTTATTTAAAACATTTTACTAGGAAAGACATACTGAGCTGGTAGCAGCTCATTTCCAGATGCAGCCGGGGCAAATCTCAGTAGGCTATCAGTCTTTATGTTGGGATGGTTCTACCTGTATCTGCCCATTGCTCCTTGTAGTATTATGTTGTTTTGTATGTGTGCAAGCAACATCTTGCAGTAGTAGCACATTCAGAGGTGTGTCAGTGTTGGTGAATGCAGGGACCCCTTTAGTGGGCGTGTCCCTCAGTCGTCAATTAGCGAGCATGCTAGCGATGATAGCAGTTTCAGAGAGAGCCACGGAGTTGAAAGAACTCTGCTGCTCCAATGAGATGCAGTTTCCTCATTGGAACATCAGATGACAAGGCTCCGTTACGTGCCTTTCCTGGTGAAACATTCCAATACATATGGTGGCTCCTGCTGTGTGCCACACAGTCCCCACAAAGCTGACACTGGGATGCCCAATCCCCATGTTGGCATATCCTCCCCAGTTCAATTTGTTTGCCGATGGGGATGCCCAATCCCCGTCTGCATCATGTTCCTCCCCCCACACACACACTTTCTTTGATGACGGAGGTGCCCAATCCCCACCAGCATCATGTCCTTCCACACTCGTAGCACACTGGAAGCCCACCCCAGTGTGCCCCAAATAATGATTTACCTGTAAATAAAGAAAACCATCCCGCGAAGTTCGGATTCTTTTATTTTACCTGTAAAAAAAAAAAGGTCCCTCGTCGTCTCGCTGCGCCCCTTCCCCCAACCCGCACCCATCCTCTGCACACCCCACCTCCCTGCACACCCCCATCCCACACTTACCTCCAGAGGGCCGGCGCTGTGATCTTCTGTGGAGTGGGAACACGACTGAACTCTTCAAAGGCCGAACAGGAACTGAACAAAATGTGGTAAGCTTTATAATGGCATGCAATAGGGGGTTTCAACTTAGATGGATATTGCAGCCATTTTGGGGAATTTTGGTAGCAGATTTTCAACATGGGGTTCTTGGGACCCCACCTCATGAACATATGCATTGTCATCTCGTTACTCGGTCCTGAAAGGTGATTTCATGGTCACTGTGTGGAATCACCTTTTGGGACTGATTAATAAAATAAAAGTGTCACTGTTTATGAAATGGGGTGCCAAAAAGCCCATGTTGCAAATTTGGTGAAAATATTCTAGAAAATGACTGCGTTATACGCAGTATCATGCAGTTTCCAGACACCCATAACTTCACAATTTAATATTTTCACTCCAGATTTTCAACATTGCCATTTTTGCACACCTCCTTATGAACAGTACAGTTGCCATTTTTCACATCCTGCCCAAAATGTGTTTTTACACCTGTGGTGCACAATGGTGCAGTCACTATGGGAAATCAACTTTTGGGACAGATTAACAAAACCACAGTGCTACTGTTCATGAAGGGAGGTCTCAAAAGCCTATGTTGAAAATGTGGTTAAAAAAATCCCAAAAATAATTGCGTTACGGGCATGCGTTGCGCAGTTTCTATGCACGCTCGTGATGTCACCAATTTTGCATATTTTCACTCCAGATTTTCAACACTGCTATTTTTTTAAACCTCCTCATGAACAGTACAGCTGTCATTTTTTCACATCCTGCCTGAAATGTGTTTTTGCATCTCTGGCACCAAGTGGCGCAGTCACTGTGCAAAATCACTTTTCGGCTAACAAACTGATAGTGCCACTGTT
The DNA here is from genome assembly GCA_016271365.2 of Neoceratodus forsteri. NCBI lineage: Eukaryota > Metazoa > Chordata > Ceratodontiformes > Ceratodontidae > Neoceratodus > Neoceratodus forsteri. The sequence goes on from CM028133.1 coordinate 963,605,419, forward strand.
CAATAGGTGGGGTCACAAAAAGCCCATGTTGAAAATTTGGAGTGAAAATACCAACAAATGCCCTGGGTGTTAGGGTTTCCAACCATAAGGCCCCACCCTGTATAGACTGACAGGTGTCAGGGGTGTGACTTGGGATCGTCGACTGTAATGCTAACACCATTACACCCCAACCCCCACCCTGCAGCTACTGACAGGCATCAAGGTGTGCCTTGGAGTCTTTGGCCCCAAAGTTCACCACATTCTCCTATACTGCACCCATCTCAGTGTATTTTCTTATGGAATGGGGTGAGCGTAAGGCCTAATGACCCCAAGGCACACCGCAACACTTGTCAGTGTCTACAGGGTAGGGTGAGGTGAAATGGCATGAGCGTTAAGGCCAACGACACAAAGGCACATCCCAGCACCTTGCAGTCTCTGCAGGGTGGGGTGGGATTCACATCAGTTCAATACTTCACTGTCATTCCTATTGTGCATCTCTCTAACTCCTGCACTACCAATGTCAATGCCAGCAAGATAACATTCATCATTGATAAATGCTTGTTTCCCCTTAGTTTTGGTCTACTGGCACCATGTACACTGACCTCCACTGGTAATGGTGAGACAGAAGGATCTCTGATAGCCTGTCTACAGTGACCCCCTCCACCAAGCATGATGAAGCCACAGTGCTTCTGCCAGCTTCCTCACAGAGACACTGTCTTCCCATATTGACATGACCGTGGTATATCTGAAACAATAGTTTCCTTACAGCATGCCCTTTCTCTGGGTCCGGTGCCCAGAGCTGCAGTGCCCTTCACACATCAGTGCACTGTTGTGATCTTCCCTAGAGTGGCCCCCACTGGTAACGGAGAGGACATAGTACAGGTCTGGGCTATCCCATTCCCTCCAGCCACTCCATCTCTCTCTTTCGCTCTCTGGAATGGGGGATCAGGGTGAAAAAATAAGTGACACCTGACACTATATTTGAGATTTTAATCTGCTGCTACAAATTGGGATAGAAGTTTGTATAGGGAAGGCAAGACAGGAACAGTACTTGACAAAATTGTAGGATCTCACTGTTGCAGATTTCCATGGTGGATTCACAGTTTCTGTGGGATTCTGTTAAAATTACTTCCAATAGCTTCATATGAAGTCCATATTATCCATTGCTAACCTGACACAAAATGGCGGCCAGGAGATAATGAGTTAAACTGCACAGAAATTACCTATTCAATCTGTGGAAATTTGGGGGCTCTTTGTAAGTACTATAATAGTTAAATTTCTGCAACTTCTTTCAATAATAATGGAACTGCAGAAATAAATTGTTCCACATTTTACGAAATCAATTGTGGAAAATTGTGAAAACGTAAATTCTTCTGTTGAAAACAAATTTTTGCATTGCTGAATCTGTACAATTTTTACTAGGTGAAATTGACATAATTGCTGTGTAATGCTAAGTTAGTGTATTTTCAAATGTCCTCCATTTCCACAGGCAAAAGAAAGACAAACAGTTCGCACAACCCTGGACAGGAAGTTATAAATGTAAAGGTTGGCTGCTTTTTGTCACAATATTTAAAAAAGGGTGCTAGGGATAAACGTACTGGATCTGGTCTGGAATAATCAGAACAGTCAGGTTTCTTCAGTATGGGTGGCTGAGCTTCTGGGGTCAAGCACCAATAATGTTGTAACAAATAAGTGTTAGGTCAGGTTGGAAGTTAAAAACTAGAAACATCAAGAGGGACAACTTTGATAAACTAAGGAAATTAGCTGAGGAGAACCCAGATAAAATGGATATGGAAGCTATGGAGAACCCCTTTAAGGAAATAATATTTATTTGGATTTTCTTAACCAGGTAGGCTCACTGAGACCAAAAGAGTATACTGGTGAAATAGCAACATTTCAATGGCGAAACCCATCACAGCGACAATCTTGACAGGTTTTGAGATTGTCACTGTGATAGACTGCCGGCAAAATTTTGGCACTCTGCCAGTGATCCCCCTTATTTAGAACAAACTAAGACTTGGAGTTTGTTTTATAGAAATGGGTGGGGGGCGCAGCTCGATGGAAAAAACACAATGTCTGGACGGCTAATTTTGCCTGTTGACATTAGATGTCACCAGCAGCATGTCGACAACCTCGTGTCGATGCAGCTTGGTGGAACTGACTAAAAGTCCCTTTTCAGGAGTGACCTGGAATTAATTACATTTAGCAGTCATTTATAAATACAGGTAATAGCCCATGGTAACAAGATATTGACAGCAACATATAATAACAGAGTACAAACAGTATTAGCAAATATACTTGACAGAAAAGATCCGCACCAGGGTGAGTTGGGGTGCTCTGTGACAACAGTACACTATAAGAAAAAACAGTCACGTCACTCACCAAGACACAGGAAAAAATCTGGAGCTAGATATCTCTTGGTAAAAACCATTACCTCCATTTATTAAACCATATACATCACAACTAGACCAACGGTCTAAGGAGAGCCACATGAAGAAAAGATCTGACGTTTCAACTCGATGAGTCTTCATGTTTTTTCTTATAGTATTAGCAAATACTTTACAGTTGCAAATGCAGCTGATCGTTGTACACCAAACCACAGGATGTAACATACTGTATGGTACTGATACAGAACTCAAGCACAGAGCTTTCTAGAACTGCATGAAACCCTCCATACTGTAACTTCAATGCAACCTTCTCATTTACTGTAAGCCTTGCAGTGCAGTGGCTGTGGGGCAGCAGTTTTCAGAGAGACCTTCTGGAGCCTGCAGTGCTGCCCCATCAGCATATATCTGTCTGGGTTGAGGGAGGAAGTCACTAGACTCCAGGATGAGCTGGCAAGGATCCGGGGGACTTCCTCCTCCACCCAGGGGCCACCAAGTATGCCACTGATACCTCAGAGGATGCAAGGGAGGAGGAATGACTGGGTGGGGATGGTGGGTTGGAGGCACATTCCTTAACTGGTACCACTACAAAACCTCTTACATCACTCTGGTGTGATGGGACTGCTGGACTTAGACACCCATGGTAGTGGCCAGGGAGGATGTGGGGGTCTTCTGTAGAGGAGACCTCAAGGAGGGTGACAGGGGACCCCAGAGGAGGAAAAAGTAGTGGAGACCCCAAGGAGGGTGATAGAGGACCCAAGAGGAGGATGAAGCAACTTCTGGTGGGCGACTCAATTATGTGGGAGACAGATTTGTGAATAGGAGGGGGGAGAGAGAGGTCAGGCACCAATATGGTGCCATGACACAGAGGGATGGGAAGCAGATGGGAAGCAGATCCTGGGATTGCTAGGGCAGCAGGACAGAAGGAGGAGGTGGATGTCATTGTCCATCTGGGGATCAATGATCTGGTTAGGGACAGGTCTGGTATACCGTATAGTGCAGGGAGAGATTAGGGAGCTGGGGATAGTTCTTTGACAGGTAGCACACTCTGTGACTTTCTCAGAGATGTTGCCTGTCTATGACGGGGGAAGGAGAGGGATATCTACACCAAGAGCTTCAACTCACGATTGAAGGAATGGTGCGGAGAGGAGGGATTTGACTACACTGGGGACTGGGGATCCACCTGGAGGGATAAGTGCCTATACAGGGGCAATAGCCTGCATCCATCTGGGAGGGGAACCACAGTCCTCAGTGGAATGTTTAAATGTTATTTTCATAAATATTTAAACTAGTCAAGGGCGTGGAAGGAATTAGGGAGGCAGAAACTCCCCCCCCCCAGGCTGAAGTAGAGAGTAGGGAGAACTTGAAGGGAGAGCCCCCCCGGGTGTAAATTAATAAAGAAAGCAGGGTGATAGAAATGGCAGGGGATGGAAATAGGAGTATTAAAAAAGGGAGGAGGAGAAAGGGAAAAAAGGGGAGTAACAAGCAGCATGCTAACAAAATCTGGAAGGCCATGTGTGCAAATGCTACAAGTCTACGAGATAAAATTGCAGACCTATAGACCATCATGGCAGAGGCCAATTTGGATATTGTGGCCATCACCAAGTTACGGTGCACTGAAATCTGTGACTAGGACATGGCCATACCATGCTATACTCTGTCTAGGAAGGACAGGGTGGGAAGGAAAGGAGGGGGTGTGGTGCTTTATGTAAGGCAAAGCATAAAAGCGAAAGAGATACAGGGGAGCCAAGGTACTATGGGGTACCCTGTAGATGAGGAATGGAGCCACAATTTGCACTGGTGTGATCTACAGACCTCCAGCGCAAACATACTAGTGGATGCCACTGGCAAGATGGCAGAAAAGGGGAAGGTGCTGCTGGTGGGGGATTTAAATACTGCCAGATGTAGACTGAAGCCTCCCAGCTATGGCTTCAGTTAGAAACAGGAACATCCTGGACACCCTGTAGGGGGCATTGCTCAGGGAACTAGTCAGCGAACCCACTCAAGACAGGGCATCAGTGGGCCCAGTACTCACTAACAGGGACAGTGTTGCAGATGTTAAAGGGGGAGGCCACCTGGGGCCCAGTGATCACTGTACAGTGTGGTTCAATATAAGGACAGCTGTGGAATCAAACCACACAAAGGTTAGGGAACTGGGCTTCAGGAGGGCAGATTTTATAAAGATAGGTCAATGCCTCAGAGAGGACCTGGTGGGGGGGTGACCTGGGTGGAGCAGAGGAAGAGTGGACGAAGCTAAAAGGGGACATAGTGAAGGCAACAAACCTCTGTGCTAAGCAAGTGAGCAAAAGCAAGAGAAAAAGAGACCACTATGGTTCTTGAAAGTGGTGACTGAAAAGGTACAGGCTAAAAGGGTAGAATTCAGAAGGTATAAGGAGATGCAGAGGGAGGAGGATAGGCAGGGTCAGTATATGAAGGAATCGGAGGAAAACAGAGAACTCAGTAAGGAGTGTGAAGGTACAAACTGATAAGAGAACAACCAAGGTGGTAGCAAAAGGGGACAAGACATTTTTTAGGTATGTAAGTAAAAAGAGGAAAACCAGATGAGGGATCATAAGGTTAACAAGCACTTGTCAATGCCAAATGTTGTCGCGCTGGCATTGGCAGCGGCGGAGCTAGAGATGCATAAGAGGAATGGCAGTGAAGTATTGAAGGGTCGCCAACCCCACCTCCACCCTGTAGAGAGCGACAGGCATTGGGGTGTGCCTTTGGATCATCAGCTATAATGCTCATGCCATTGTACCTCACCCTACCCTGTAGACACTATGCTTTGGGGTCTTAGGGCGTTATACTTACCCCATTCCATAAGGAAATATGCTGATGTGGGTGCAGTATAGCAGTGTGGGGTGAAGTTTGTGACCGAACAGTGCAACACGCACCACGATGCCTGTCAGTGGCTGCAGGGTGGGCGTGGGGGGTGGAATGGCATGAGCATTACATCCAGTGATGCCAAGTCACAGCCCTGATGCCTGTCAGTCCGTACCGGGTGGGGTGCTACAGTTGGAAACCCTAACACCGTAGGTGTGTAGTGGTAGTTTCACTCCACATTTTCAATATGGGCTGCTTGTCAGGCCACCTCATGAAAAGCGGTACAGTCACTTTGTTAGTTGAAACGTGGTTTTGCACAGCGGCTGTGCCATTTAGTGACAGAGGGATGAAAACACAGTTTTGGGCAGGATGTATAGAATGACAACAGTATGGTTCATGAGGAGGTATAAAAAATGGCAACTTTGAAAATCTGGAGTGGCAATATGAAATATTGGTGAAGCAATGAACATGCATACAAAGTGCGCAACAGACGTTCGCAACCCAATTATTTCTGGGAATTTTTTAGGACCTCCTCTCATGAACAGTGGCGCTGTGATTTTGTTAATGTGTCCCAAAAGGTGATTTCCCACAGCGAGCATGCCGTTGTGCGCCACAGTTGCAGAAACGCATTTTGGGCAGGCTGTGAAAAATGGCAGCTGTACTGTTGATAAAGAGGTGTGCACAAATGCCGGTGGTGAAAATCTGGCATGGGAATATTGCAAATTTGCTAAGTTACAAGGCTGTGTGGTAACTGCGCAATGCACGCTTGCAGCACAGTCATTTTAAGGACTTTCTGCACCAAATTTTCAACATAGGCATTTTAGGACCTCTGCTCATGAACAGTGTCATTGTCATTTCTTCAAACTGTCCCGAAAACTGGTTTTGCACAGTGACCATGCAATTCTGCGCCGGATGTGCGAAAACACATTTCAGCCAGGATATGTAAAATGACAGCTGTACTGTTCATAAGAAGGTGTGGAAAAATGCCAATTTTTAACATCTGGAGTGAAAATATTACAAATGCACGAAGTCACGAGTGTGCATGCAAACTGCGCAGCGCACACTCGTAAAACACTAATTTTATAGACTTTTGGCCCCAGATTTTTAACATAGGCATTTTAGGACCTCTGCTAATGAACAGTGTCACTGTCATTTTCACAATGTGTCTTGAACATGGACTTTCCACAGTGACTGTGCTATTCTGCGCTGGAACTGCGAAAACACATTTTGGTCAGGATGTGAAAAGTGACAGCTCTACTGCTCATAAGGAGGTGCAGAGCAATGGCAATGTGAAAAGTCTGGAGTGGAAATATTATAAATTTGCAAACTTACGAGCATTTGTGCAAACTGCGCAATGCATGCTCGTAACACAGTCATGTTATGGAGTATCGTCACCAAATTTTCAGCATAGGCATTTTAGGACTTCTGCTCATGAACAGTGTAACTGTCATTTTCATAATTTGTCCCAAACACTGATTTCCCACATCGACCGCACTATTCTGCGCTGGAAATGCGAAAACACATTTCGGGCAGGATGTGAAAAATGACAGCTGTATGGTTCACAAAAAGGTGTGGAAAAATGCCAATGCTGAACATGTGGTGTGAAGATATTGCAGATTCGCTAAGTTATGAGCGTGCGTAGCAACTGCGCAACACATGCTGGTAAAACAGTCATTTTTTTTATTTTTCCCACCAAATTTGCGATATAGGCTTTTTGACTGCCACCCTCATGAACAATGGCACTGTCATTTCGTTCCTCATTCTTGAAAGGTGATTCCATGTAGTGACTGCGAAATCACCTTTCATGACCAAATAACACCATGACAGTGCAAGAATTCATGAGGAGGAGTCTCAAAAACCCCATGTTGAAAATTTGGTGCCAAAATTCCAAAAAATGCCTGAAATATGCAGCAAAGTTGAAAAAACCCTATTTATTACATTATACAGCTTACCGGCATTTCTCAGTTCGAGGTCGGCTTTGAAGAGTGCAGGCGTGTTCCTGTCCACCGAAGATCGTCGTGCCAGACTTCACAGGTAAGTATGGGGTGAGGGGGGTGTGTGGGGAGGCAGGGTGCGAAAAGGGTGGGTACCGGTTGTGGGAGGGAGATTACGAGGGACTGTTTTTGTGTTACAGGAGTAAAAAAACAAAACATCACTGGACAGTTTTTTTTTCCTCAGGGGATTTAGCATGCTGGAGTGGGCTCCCAGCATGCCACCTAACTGTTTGGGGGGGTGCTGCAGCCAACGGAGGATTGGGCACACTCGTCAGCACACCGCAAAAGGGGAGGGTTAATTTATGCCGATGGGGATTGGGCACCCCACGTCGGCACAAGCGGGGGCAAGAGCCGAGGGGATTGGGCACCCTCCCTTGGCATATAGCAAATTGGGGAGTGCTTTGCCGACAGGGGAGGGGCCCCCATCGGCACATACATTAGGCCACGGGAGCCGGCAAGGGGATTGGGCACCCCCGAAGTCGGCAGTTGGGCGGCTGCCCACCATGCATAGAATGTAGCCAAACACGTCAGGAGGTTCTCTGCATCTGACGAACTTTGCTTGGATTGCAGCAGACCTTACCTTAGATGTGCTTGCCACATTATGTATGCATGGTGTGGCGCTGGCATGCAGGCTGATTGGGGAATGAGGGATGCACCTACTGATGCGTGCCCTGCATTCACCCAACAGTGACCGTGCCTCCAAATCTGCACTACCGCAAGATGTTGGCTGCGGCAAGCGCGCCAACATAAAAATGGAAGGGGGTGGGACTGTGCAGAGGGTGACCAAGAAAAGGCAGATATCCTGAATAAAAACGTTTTTTCTGCATTTACAGAGAAAGGAGAAGGGGGTGTACAAAAAAGTAACAGAAGCTTTAAAGCGGGGGTGGACACGACTTCATTTTCAGATGAGAGAATCCTAAAGGGACTTACTAATCTGAAAGTGGACAAAGCAATGAGGCCAGACAGGATGCATCCAGGGGTATTGAGGGAGCTCAGAGAGGTACTGGCTACACCCCTGACAGTCCTGTTTAACAGTTCACTGGAAACAGGAGTGGTTCCAGAGTACTGGAGGAATGTAGTCCCACTTCAAAAACAAAAACACTTAATAAATGATGCGTATGTGTGGCATAATATAGGCTAATTTAGATAATAAAGTCACTCACCCTTCTGACTTGTGGTCTTATTATGGTAATAATTAACCCCCTCAATGGGTGTATTTCCTTGTATACCAATCATGCCCATCTTTTATTTTCTCTCTTTATATTATAGGGTGTGGTAGCGCCTCTATAGTTAGGGTTGAGCAGGGGTTTCTATGTTAAAACCTCAAATTTTGCACTTTAGTAACTTCGCTACCATTCAATAGATTTGTACAAAATTTTGCATGCACAGTTTTGTGTGGTAGATCTCTTGAAGTGTGAATTTTTGTTTTGGTCAGATCTGCAACTTTCCGAGCTGCACATAGTGTTAAAATCTTAAAAATCGCATTTATTTGCACTTTTTTTGTCATCACGCTGTGCCCAGATGGGTTAGAATTTTGGTCTGATATTTTCAGGGTAGAACAGGCTTGCTTTACAGAAGTGCCTTTTGCTGGTTTGGTGAAAAAATATGAATCCATTCCAAAGTAATTTTAAAGTTCTGAGCATGCTCAGTTCAGTCTTTTGGATAACTTCCTGGAATGGCAAAAGAATTTGGTCCTATGGAAAAGGATTATTTGTTGTGAGGGGCCAATCCTTTTTCTTGAGGAAAAAAAATCCTTTTCATGAGACGCCATCTTGTTTTCTTCTGTTTTGGGAAACAAAATTCTCAAACTGGCCAAAATGATGCCTGCCACACATAGTAAAATATAAGTCTTGCTCATCTGGACTTCATTATGTGGATTCTTTACTTGTTTACTGTTAAAATGAGTGCCGGAACTGAGCATTTTTTTATACCATTTAAATCCTTTTTCATGACTTGCTAACCTCCTCCTTTGCAAATCTTCTTTTGTTCTTGCGAAAAAGCATCACGTCTCGCAAAAAGGGATTTTGGTAAAAACAAAGTCCAAAATCCATTTTCACAAGCCGTGACCCTTTTTCACGAGAACAAAAAAGGTTTCATGATAAAGGATCCTATCTAGCGAAAAAGCACTTTTATAAAAACTGAGTCCAAAATCCTTTTTCGAGAGAATGAAAAAAACTGGTGAAAAAGCATTTATTGGCTTGAAAAAGGATTTGGAACTTAGTTTTTCCTGATTCTTTTGTCATGGCAGTATATCCTTTTTCATTCCATGGGGCACAGGATTTTCCTCATGAAAGAGGATTTATTCCCTCTTTCCCTATGTGATCCATTGATTTTCCTTAGTGTCTAGTGGCATCCCCACCCTCCAGTTTTAATATACACCCTATTAATTTTACAGTATTTTCCCTGGTGTCCAGTGGTACCCTCCTGTGCCCGACCTCATTAACTCTGTTTTTCCCTGGTGGCTAGTGGTGCCTCCACCCTTCATTGCCTATTGACATCTTCTTCTATGGTTGCCCTGGTGCCTAGTGGTACCCTCCACCCTTCCATGTCCCAATAACACAAAAAATAAGAAAACTGTCCATTGATGTCGTTATTGTTTTTCTGAATCTGAAAAAAAAGTCCACCAGTGATGCTCACCTGCCCCCCACCCAACCTCCCACTGTGGACCCAATACCCCACCCCCAGATCCCTCATATACACCCTCATTCACGTGAACTAGTCCCACTGGGAAGATCCACTCTCTGATCGAAAACACATCTTGCTGCTGTACCAACAAATGCAATATGAGAAATATGATTAACGTCTTCAAATATCTCAAAGCAATGAATAGGATAAGCCTGGAAGGGGTGCTTCAGCTGAGGGAGGTAGGGGCCACCAGGGGTCACTCAATGAAGCTGGACGGGGGGAAACTAAAAGGGGAAACAAGGAGACACTACTTCACTGAGAGGATGGTGGAGCCCTAGAATGCGCTGCTCAGGGAGTTGATGGCTGCTACAACTGTGGAGGGGTTGAAGAAAGGCTGGGACAGGTATAGGGGAAGGGTGCATCCCAGAGCCCTGCTGGGGTTGGGGGACCTTGTAGGGAGAGGGGGCTAAAAATGGTGTCCTGGGAAGGCACTGATCATTGAGCAGATGCGATAGACCATAGGGTCTAATCTGCTGTCTTCTTAGTATATTAGTATGTAAATAAGGGAACCTTATATCGTAGGACTGGATGCTTCGCAGCTGGTGCCCCACCCCAGAAACATCACTGTAAAGTGCTACAGTTAAATTGGCCTTCTCTTGAGGGTAAATTACCATCCATTATTGTCTTGCCTTCAAACTCCAACAAAGCAACACTCCCCCAAGCCTAATTAACTTGATAAAGGCCAAACAAAATGCAAGGTCACTTAGGTCCTCTGACCTCCGGTTTCTCCATGTCCCTAGAGTGAGGACTTCCCAAGGGCTCAGGTCACTTGCCCTCTCCATCCTGTCTCTCTGGAATGCCCTCCCCCATAATCTTCAGGACTGTACCTCTCTTGGTCATTTTAAGAAGGGTCACAAGGCTCATTTATTGGAGTTGAGCTGCTGCACTTGCAACCAGTGAAGAACAGTTATTTGTTGATGGAGGGTACTCATACGACTGTGTTGGATGTAGTGCTAATCTCTTAGCTTATATACTCCCTCGATTTAGCTGCCTTTTTGCCGTGAATAATCCCCTTGCAGTGTATGATGTCCCCCTTCTGTCCCTTTTGTTTATCAAATGTAACTTACCCGATGTACTCACATTTGTACCTATGTTTGTTAATGATGTACTGTGGAATATGCATGATCTACTGTGTTACTTGTAATTAATTCTGGGTTGCCCTTGAAAAAGGGACTGTAATGGTCTCAGTGGCCTACCCAGTTACCAAAATTTAAATAAATAAATCAGGTAACTGCGGTTCAGTGTATTTCTATGGGATTTTCGACCACAGTTACCCTACTTCCCATATAGCAGTCACCAGTTCCAGTAGCAAGACATGTCTTTGATCGTAGAATGGATCTTCACAGTGGGACCAGTTCAGGCGAGTGAGGGTGTTCATGCATGTGTGTGTGTGTGTGGGGGGAGGAGTCCAAGGGGTGGCAAGGTGGTGGGTGCGTAATGGGAGGTCAGGTGGGGGGGGCGAGTGAGCATCATTGGTGAATTTTATTTTCAGAATAAAAAAAATCAAGACATTGAGAGACTGTTTTATTATTTACAGTATTCTTGGGACATGAGATGGTGAGGGGTACCACTAGACACCAGGGCAACCATAAAACACAATGCCACCTGACATCAGAGGTTGGGGGGCACCATCATGCTGAAACATGGACCCCCTGTTTCACAGAAAATATGTTTTTTAAATAAAAAAGTCAATTTTTACTGAAAGTGAATTCCTTATGGGCAGAAACATGTTATTTAAATTAAATGAATCACAAAGTTGAAGCTTTTGCACATAATCCTACAGTGGGCTGACGGCAACCAGATAAACAGAGGAAAACCCTTAACTCCACTCTCAACATGTAACTATTACAATGAATAAAACCAAGTCTGTGCATTTTTATGGCTGTGGGCTCAGTTGGTAGCACATCTGCCTCTGGATCAGAAGGTCATGGGTTCTCGTCCCACACTGGGATTGGACTTGCACCTAAAATTGCTGGCATCCGAGTGCAGTATTGGGGGGTGCTGTACTACTGGGGTGTGCCGTCCTTCAGATGAGACGTTAAACCGAGGTCCCTTCTGCCCATCCTGGTGTTGTCCTGGTGGGTGTCCAGGTGGAAGTAAAAGAACCCAGGGCACTCTTCGCAAAGAGTAGGGAACATTCCCGGTGTCCTGGCCAACATTCCCCTTCCCATAAACCAGTTCATGCAATTACCCAGGCTGTGTGTGGGTGATGATGTGCAATATGGCCACCACCACACATTCAGTCACTTCACTACCAGTCTAGCATTGCTTGTAAAGCGCTTTGGATGTATGAAAAGCGCTATATAAATGCTGATTCTTCTTCTTCTTCTTGCTTTAGCTAGAAAAACTGGCATACCGTGTAACACATTTTTTAGTACTTTTCAGTGTATCCATCCTTAACTGCAAATCACTATGACAGTTAAATACTCCTTTCTTTCTGTTTAGAATGTTGTTGACAGAACTCCAAGCTGCTTATCAGATGGCCATTAGGAAACTGAAACAGCTTGTTAAATACTGGCTGCCTATTAAACTGGAGATTTGTTTACCCCCTTCAAAATGCAACAACCTGCAGATTTAAATATTTAGCATTTAAATATTTGCTTGCTACTAGTTTCAGCTGGGCAGGTATTCTCTTTCAAGAAAGATTCATACCTCATAAATGTCACCCTTTTTCATCAAGGAATCTCCCAAAAAGATTTACACTGTTATTCTAACCTCTTAAGACACTATTTGATAAGCACTGTGTCAGACATAGTTTATTATATACAGCTAGCATACACGCATGTGCACACACACACACACACACTCACACACATGCACACTCACACACTGTACACACCATCCTCATGGCCACAACATTCAAAATAAATACTGCAATCTAATATGTTATAAAACAATAAAGAAACAATTTGTTTATGTCAGTCTTGGTTATGTGGAACACATTGAAGTTCAGTTAACAATAGATTTCCTTTAACTATTTCTTATCCTATATTTTGTATCCTGGATAGCACAGGGGCGGTGCTACATCTCATTGTCATAGGGATCTTCATTTACACATTTTTGCACTATATTTACTCAGGATGTCCCAGATTAGATGCAATATTTGTTTTCAATGGGGACATGATTTTACCATTTTTATAATGTATTTATTCAGGGTAGCATAGTCCGGATGAATAATATTGTTTTCAGCATGTTCTGATTTTTATGCAATGCAGCATAATATTGTGCAGATGTAGAGCACCACTGACCATAAGAAGCCACGCCTTCTGTGAACTATCCAGGCTAAATACAGTATATAGCAATCAGCAGGCATATTCTAGGAAAACACATTGTAAAAATGTGTAAAAGGAAGATCGCATTGAAACTGCTTCTCAGCAGATCTGCATTGTGCAAATACATAAGAAACAATGGGTAAAAGCATGACCCCACTATAAGTGATATTTTACAGGATATGCCAGCTGAGATTCTATACATCATATATCAAATCTCAACTGGCATATCCAGTAGAAATTCTAAATTTAAAATGGTTTAAATGCTTTGCCCAAATGAAATAAATATTTTAAATATCGACTTGGCTAGTCTTTCCTCATAGGTCTTATCCCATATGCACTGTACCACTGTAGTTACCCTCCACTGCACCGCCTCCACCTTGTTTATGTTTTTTCTCAGATGAGGCCTCCAGAGCTGGATGCAGTATTCCAGGTGTGATCTCATGAGTGTCTTAGACAGACATCAGTCACATCCCCACCTTCTCTTGCTATAGCTGCTTCAGCTATGCTACAACCCTTCCTTCAGTAGGTGGCAGGCTGACTCTGGTGTAGGGAAAGCACTGCATGTTCCTTTCTCAATGCTCTTGCCACTCCTAAAAGCTCTGCACAGCCGTATCGGCTCTGACCAGAGTTTGTTCTTTTTCTGGCACAGACTCCTGCATATGAAAGTTGCTCAATTTACAAACATCTTTGACTGTACAATGTCATTTGCCTTGCCAAACCACATACTCTTCCACATGTATTTACAGTAACATTTTCCTCTGCCCTTGTGCCACTGCCTTCTGTGTCTTCTAAGGGAGTTTTTCCTAGTTACAGTCGCAAGTGCAGTGAAGCTCTCAGGTGGCTGTGTTGTACTGCTGGCAATAAGACCAAAAAAGAGAAGGCTATATGTCTGATAAAGGAGCAAATAATGGGTTAAAAGCCACAGAGCTACCAAAGTAAAATGCTAACCATTATGTGTATAGCATTTACATTTAATGTTAATGGTGTTTGAAAATGTGGTTTTCTTCCCTTGTCGGTATTTTAAATATTTCACTATTTAAGTACTTATTTAATGATTTATTAAAAAACTTATGACTATCCCCAACTGATGTGCTTCTGATACCACATTCTGTTGTCATGGCAGGCACTATGATGTATCCCACAAAGAGGGTACCCTGAACACAGCCCAGTCAAAGCTAGGGGGAGTATGAAGGAAGAACCAAAGGGACTCACCTGGAGAGAGAGTAGCATTTTTGCATGGTACGGACTAGTCCCAGATCATCAGTCAGGCAGGGTTCATTGAGCAGTCAGTTGTTCCCTGGTTCCCCCCAAGGTGTGCAGTGATCTGCTGCATGGTCTCTGTGGCCTGTGTGTTCTTCCAAGATTGTCTGACCAGCTTAGAGGCTATCAATGGGGGGGGGGCTGCTTTGGTGGTTCAGTAAAAGGAATGTTTCTAGGGATATGGATATGATGTTCTATCCACACTTTCTGGCAGCTGCCTTTCCTTTTAATTCTGTCCGGAATGTCTTCAAGCTGGCTCTTCCCACCCACCTGGGTGGAAACTCCCTCAGCTCTGCCCCCGATGCCAGATCTTCCTTTCCACTTGGAAGAAGCAGGTTCCCTTCTTACCACTCTCACACTGGGTAGGCCCTTGCAAATTAAATCTTCAGATATAGTTCTTCAAACTTTTGTCTTCAGCTCGATCATTGATCAAGACCACAATGGTTGATGACAAGTCCGCTTCTGGGTTCTGACGGTGCCTTTGCGGGCAGAAGATGTCCCAAACAGATTTGCACACGATGTGTATTTACTGCCTGGGGCATGAGCATGATCCCCAGGCCTGCATCATCGGACCTTCCATCCTACCATTCTAGAGGACCGTCTAGCCCAACTCAAATTAGGTTGACTGAGTGATTGGTACCCTGTGGTCAAATCCAAAGATTTATTTATTTATTTATTTAAGATGCCATCTGGTGGTCTCTGTGGCTGTGGGGTCCGCCGAACAGCTTGTGGCATTTAAGAAGGCAGCAGCCCAGGCTTCAGCTTGCAACTCCTCAGCTTCGATCGAGGGCTTCAGATTCCCACACTTCTCCAGATCCTACTTTGGTCGAATTCTCAGCCTAGGTCATCGGCTCCATTGTAACTCCATTGGGTCAGTTGGCTGAGATACTGGTTGATCTTCCAGCTGAGATTTTTCTCAAGCCAGTTGACCAGTTGTTGACTGAAGAGGCCGACACATCTCTCTCCATTCTCTCTCAAGGACTCCGGTCCTGACTCATACTGTTACAGGGAAGGATCAGTCCACTGACCCACCACCTCTAGACATTGACCAAGACTAAGAGAAGCCATGGCATCTGCTGACTTCCTTTGAGCCCTGCTGCTGGTCCCCCTAGCAGTCATGTTCGAGGTCTTGGTCCCATTCCCGGGGGTGGATAGGTTCCCACTCTCGACACTCCGGAAAGTGGCACCACCACTACTCTTCATCCTCATCCTCCTCGGGTGAGGAGAGGCTTTGACGCAAATTGCGCAGACACTATGAGGATCTCATGTGGCAGCAGCTGGTGTTCACTGTTATGAAGCTGGTTCCAGCTCCTATGTCAGCTATCACCTGGCTCTCGCCCAACAGGCCAATGCCTTCTCCAACTCGGAGCAGCCTAAGATGGTCCCGGCTTGGCCAACCCCGGTATCTCCTCTGATTCTAGTAGAACACCACCTATATAGCCAAAAAATGGCACTCTGACCAAGGAGTCTCAGCTGGCCAAGGGTCTTCCCCATCGGCTGTCGGTCACCGTCACTCCTGATCGTCAGCAGAGGGTCAGCAGGGACTCTGACAGTTGACCCCAATTAATGACTCCTTGGAGTCAGAGAGTTCCTCCTTGCATGCCCATCCAGTCAACATGGAGTTGGTGGGGGATCTCTTGATGGATGAAGGTCCCACTTCCTTTATGGGTCTCCTCCACCTGATCTCCACAGGTATGAAAATGGAGCCTTTCCAGAAACAGGCTTGATACCCATTGAGATCCCTGACTGGGGAGATACTCCTGGGGAGGCCTTTCCAGTGGCAGAGGCCATCCTTGGCCCTGCCTTGGAGCTTTGGCAGTGCCCTGCTTCCTGCCCTGTGCCTTCTGCCCAGATGGCCCGCAAGTATGTGGTACCTACCGGTTCCCTGTCGGGATTCACAGAACACCCCTTGTCTGAGGGGCTGGTAGCCGATTCTGTGTTCAGGCACTCTGGCAACACAGGGGATGTTGACAAGATGCCTGATAAAGAGTCCAAGAAGCTGGACCATGTGGCTAAAAAGGTCTACATTGCCTCCTCACTTGGTCTCTGCCAGGCAAGCTTGGCCCTCCTTATGGCTCATTTTTCCCATGCCCTGCTGGGCACCCTGGATGAGGTGCTCCCTCATCTGCCTTCAGACCTCCAGACTACGGTCAAGCAGGTCCTGGACAAGGGCTAGGCTGTAGCTAAGCAACTGCTCCAGGCAGCGATAGACACTGGGGACTCCTGAGCTTGCTCCATGGTGGTAGAAGTGGCCATGCACTGCAGGGCTTGGCTGAGGATCTCGACTTTCACAGCAGACACTCAGCACAAGCTGACAGATGTTCCCTTTCTGGGTACTGACTTGTTCAGGCCCAGGGTCGAGGGCCACCTCACCCGCATAGAGAGATCCAATGCCACCTTGGACTCTGTGACATCTGCCCAAAAGGACCCCAAGGGCTCTAAGCAACAGTAGAAAAGGAAGCGCTTTCGGTCCACTTCTACTCCTGCAGCCAAGCTGGCCCAGCCTCAGGCTGGGCAGCAGGCTCCCACCTGGTGACCTCGGCCCAAATCAGTGGCCTCAGTTGTCCACAAGCCTTGAAGGAGAGGCTCCAGTGGTGCCTCAGCCAGGCCCTCCACCTCCTCTAAGCCTGCCCAGTGATGGGATGAGGGGAGCCTCCCTCATGCCCGTCACACCTCCCCTGGGTCCTCCCATGGGGGTCCAGCACCACCACTTCCTTTCCACCTGGTCCAATGTCACCACAGATAGGTGGGTTATCAAGTTGGCTGATCAGGGTCTGCCTCTGGAATTCAAGTAGTACCCTCCTTGCCAAATCTACGCCCAACGGGAGGACTTGGTATCCGCAGACATTCTGTCGGCTCTTTGGGATGACATAGCCCAGCTCCTATGCAAGGAGGTCGTGGTTCCTGTTGTGGATCCTCCAGAACACCCACGGTTTGTTTCCAGGTACTTTCTTGTGCCAGAACAGTTAAGGGGGGGGCTGGTGCCCCATTTTAGATCTGCATGACCTGAACAAGTTTCTCAAGTCTCGCACCTTCAGGATAGTTACTCTGTCTTAGATCATACCATCTCCAGAGCAAAACATGTGGTTCTGCTCCCTGGATCTTCAGGATATGTTCTTTCACATCCCAACCAGTCTGTCTCACAGAAGGTTCCTCCGCGTCTGAGCAGAGTGAGTCCTCTAAGAGTTCCAGACCATGCCATTTGGCCTGTTCTCAACCCCCAGGGTCTTCCCCAAGTGCACTGCAGTGGTGGTAGCTTGCCTGAGGCACAGAGGGGTCCAGGTTTTTACCCCTACCTGGATGACTGTAGGTCCCTCCAGGTAGGAGGTGGAGTGGGCCAGGGACCTGGCCCTCCAGACCTGTGTCACCCTTGGCCTCCTGGTCAATGAGGCCAAGTCAGAACTCATGCCTTCACAGGTGATCAGCTTCATCAGGGCAGTGCTTGACTCTTGCAGAGCCAGAGCCTGGCTTCCAGCGGACAGGGTGGAGGCTCTCTCCTCCCTTGCCTGACCATTTCAGGTTGGGCAACTACGCCCTGCCTGGAACTTCCTGCACTTGCTGGGTTACATGGTGGCCTGCACCAGCGTGATCCATTGGGCTCACTGGAGAATGTGCTCTCTGCAGTGGGAGCTAGCCAGCCAGTGGTCTCAGCGCAAGGGTCACTTTGACCAGCTGGTCACTGTGACCCAGTGGATGTGGGATGCACTCCAGTGATGGTTAGTCCCAGAGCATCTGCAGGAAGGGATCACACATTTGTTCACCCAGAGCTGATGGTCATCCTGATGACTGATGCCTCTCTCATGGGCTGGGGTGCCCACCTGGGAACACAGAATCCAACGGTTCTGGACCCCCATGGAGTCTCAGTGCCACATCAACCTGCTAGAGCTCTGAGCAGTTCGGTTGGTGCTGACTACCTTTGCTCCTCACATTTGGGGTCAGGTGGTCCAGGTCCAGATGGACAACACCATGACCAGGTACTACCTCAATAAACAGGGTGAGATGTACTCCCTGCCTCTGTGCAGGGAAGCTCTCTGTGCGTGGACCCTCGTGCGCAGCCTGGAGGCTGATCTCCTAGCCATCCATGTGGCAGGAGCCTCCAACCAGCTGGAAGACACTCTCAGCTGGGTGGGCGAGGCATCTCATGAGTGGGCCCTTCACCCAGAGGTAGTACACAGTCTGTTCTCCCAGTGGGGCACCCCTCAGGTAGATCTGTTCACCTCCAGGGAGAACGCAAAGCTGAATCTGTTTTGTGCCCACCTCCCCTCAGCAGGGAATGATGCAGGGGGATGCCTTCTTGAGGTCCTGGACTCCAGGCCTATACTATGCCTTCCCTCCACTTCCCTTGATCCACAAAGTGCTCCTCAACATCAGGAGGGACAAGGCACAGGTGATACTGGTGGCTCCAGACTAGCCATGCCAGTTTTGGTACCCCAGTCTCCTCAGTTTCAGCAGCAGGCTCCTGAGGCGTCTTCCCCTCTTCCTGAATCTGCTCTCCATCAATCAGGGGGAAGGTTCTCCATCTGGACCTTCAATCCCTGCATCCAACAGCCTGGTTCCTCAGCAGCTAGAGTTTCAGACTATGGGTCTCTCTGACGATGTCCTCACTGTTGTGGAGGTGTCTCAGAAGGAGTCAACCATGAAGTGCTACACCTTCAAATGGAAGATGTTCTCAGTTAGTGTCAGGACAAGGGGTTGGACCCTTTGTCCAGTCCAGTGGCTAGCATCCTTGATTATCTGTGGTCCCTCTCTCAGTCGGGCCTTCGGTTGATGACCCTCAAGGTGCACCTGGCAGCTGTCTCTGCTTACCGGGCGTGGGCCAGTCAGCAGTTGGTGGTACAGGAGAAGGTGGTCTGGCACTTTTTTAAGGATCTTGACCACGTTTCCCCCTCTGTTGCATGAGCCATCACCACTGTGGGACTTGTTGCTGGTTTTGGCAAAGCTCATGGGCAAGCCATTTGAACTGATGTACAGGTGTGAAATGTCTCACCTGTCATGGAAGACCACCTTCCTGGTGGCTATCATGTCAGCCAGAAGGATCAGTGAGCTCCAGGCATTTTCGGTGGAGTCTCCTTACCCGGTCTTCCACAAGGACAAGGTTGTCCGGCACCCCAACCTGAAGTTCCTCCAGAAGGTTGTGTCAGAGTTTCATCTGTACTTCACCAATTACACCTCAGAGGCTGAACACAGGCTCCATACTCTAGAACTAAGGCAAGTGCTCGCCTATTAAAAGGATCGCACGTCTGGAGTTCGGGGAGAGGTTCGACAGCTATTTGTTACCTACACTGAAGCCGCACCTGCAGAGCTGCAACTAAGTGGATGACTGGCAGGTGGATTGTGTCCTGAACTGATCTCTGAAATAGGCTGGCAGGCTGGGAGCCTCCGTAGGGCTAAGGGCTCTTTCCACCCACCATACCGTTGTGACAGTGGCTGCTTCCAGGGACATCCCTATCCAGAAAATCTGCAGAGCAGCTACCTGGAGGTCAGCACACACCTTAATTTCCCACTACCACATTGACATTGAGTCAAGCCAGGATGCTGGCTTTGGGGCCTCAGTTCTCCATTCTCTGTTTCCTAAATAGGGGGTGTGCACCTTTCCTCCATCTTCCCAGAGAACTGCTAGGAGTCTGCCAGAAAGCAAACAATAATACCTGACAGGGTGGGCAGTATTGGGCAACACTGGACTGCCCAGGGGTGTAATGAGGCCTGATGCTAGGCAGAGGGCCTTATAATCCCTGGAAGGTCCAGTATTGCCCATACCACCCACCCTGGAGGATATTATTGCACTTAGAAAATGGGCTTCTGTGTAAATTTACATTAACTAATACAATAAGAGAGGAGATGATTTTAAAACAGATATAAAAAATAGAAGAAAAGTTTTTGGAAAAAAATAGTCCCTCCATTTCTGTTGTTCCCCCCCCCACACACACATACACACAGAGCCATTATCTTCTAATGTCCCCCATGTGGAAGAAGAGATTGAGTTAACAGTCACATCAGTAGTTTGTTGCCATCATTTCTATGGTCAAAGAAAAGAAAAAACACTTTTTTTTGTTGATAGCAAGATGCGGCTGATAGGCGAGTGTCTGTCATCGTATGTGAAAGTATGGTGCGAAACAATAGCGATGTAAATTATGATTATTTTTAATGTTTAACCAGCAGCGCTGTTAAGTTAAGCAGGAGCCCCAATGTATTTTAAAATAGGAGGTATTAATTTCGTCTGCCAGGACAGAGTTTGTTTGAGTGATGCAGCGAGAAATGTAGTTTCTTTTGTGGCTGTTCCTGTGAAGGCAAAAGGGGCAGGGTAAATGAGGAGAAGTGCGAGACTGCCAGTTGCCTCAAACAGCTGTGAGTATGCTGTACAGAAAGAAAAAATAAGATTTTTGATGGATAGTGTTTGGTTTCTGTTTACAGCTGTTTTTCAGTTGTTCATGTAACCCCTAGGCGGTGCTATCTCTAGGGTTACTACTCCTACCCATACTTCTAAAAAAAGACTGAGGGGCCTGGGTTCAATATTTTGGTGCCTCCACCCAGAGTAAAGTATGTGGGGGTATCTACCTAACCTGGTATAGCCCTCTGGGAAGCTATAACCACCCACAAAGCCACCTACTGCAGTGACCATGAACTTATAATGTGAAACAACCATTTACAGCAATTAACACACAGTTGGCATTAAACATTAACAATATACACACATCCCTTGCACTTGCCACCAGGGTCTGGTCCTCAGCAGATCCCATGGAACCCCCTGGAAAGACAGTGCTAACAAAGCAAACATGCACCTTCAATAGTGTAACAGGTTTCTGTGATTCTAAACCAATTAAGAAAATGCTCATAAGCCAGTTTAAATATGAAACAGCAAATCAGTTTTATTAAGGGGACGTGAACAATGATGGGGGAGTGGATCTAGAAGAATTATTATAAAATGGGCAAAGGATTTCAAGCAATCTGATTGGTTGTTAGCCGTGCATTAGATGTGTCTAATGCACAGCTAAAACTAGAAACCCCATTTAGAATACACAGACCCATTTTATAAGTGCAATAAGCCACTCTGGGGATGTGCATTAGACAGCTCTAATGCATGGCTAGGGGACTGGACGCACTCGGCCTGTGGCCTCGTGCTTCACTACGTCCCCCTAGCCGTGCATTAGATCTGTCTAATGCACACCCCATCGTGTCTTATTGCTTACTTACTTTACTGATTTGATTCGGGTTACTATGCATGCATGTACTTTAGTCCCACAGTAAAACAGTCTGACAACAACTGGGTGCCCAGAATGTTATGCTGGCTGGCCAGAATCAGTGCCCGGGGTTGACCGGCATTGCAGCTGCTGTTGGGGCCCTTGATGGAGAGAAAAGGCAGTTAACATGCATAAACAAGAACTTGGTTATTTGTATTCTCGGCCGGTTGGCCCAGTCCTTTGTAACCCCGTAACACATTAGAGCAATCAGATGGTACCACAGAATGATTTAAAGAAGAGTTGCAGGGAGCTACCCTGAGTTTACTCACAAAACCAGTTGGCAGGAATTTGTCTGGTGATATGAAGACCTGCTATAGAATATTGAAGAGCATGGGGAAGCTGGGCCTGCACGACTCACCTCCGCTTCATGGCCTTTCTCTCCAGGTGGCCGCAACCTGTGATTTCTTGTTGCACAGGGGCTGGATCCCCAAGCTGGTCTCTTGCTGAGAAAGCAGTCACCATTGCAGGAACAGACAGCTTGGGCTGGGTTTGGCATAGGCCCAAGGCTGGATAAACGCTTCTGGCAAAGTTCAGTTTGTTGCTGGTGAAAACCTCCGAATGGTAAGCAGTTTGATCACTGGTAAAGATAGGCTCCCTTCTAGCAATCAGGAGCCCCTGGACAGTAGGCCTTGACCCACAATAAACATTCAGTACATTCAATGAAAACAACATTCACTTCTCTACCTCTCCATTCGGTTTCAGGCCAGTTCAAAACTGTAGTCGATTCACTGAGCAAACCTCTCAATCAGCAAAAAGGCAGTCTCTCACACAAGTCTTGGGCCGAATGCTTCACAGAAGCTTCTCTCAGTCCAATATCTTGAGCTGCACTTCTCAGAGTCTCAGGCTAACTGCCACAGTTTAGGATTAGTTTTCGGATTAGTCTGATTACTGCTATCAAGCAATCCAATGTTGAAAACAGCAACAGGAAGGCAAATCAGACCTTTCCCTGCCACTTTTCCTCAGCAACTTTCCTGGAGCTGCCTCACGATGGCTCGAGCTGCTCATTCTCTCAGCTCTAACAGCAACTGAACACTTTTCACTAACAGTTCTTGAACTAGTCTGGTTTTCCTGGATTCCAGTTGGCTAGGGGAGCCATCAATCACAGTTCTGGTACTCCCATTTGTCAGTTTAGGTACCAACCTGTAAAACTACAAGAACTACAGCTTTTCCCATGAGGCACCTGAACTAAGGACCCCTCAAGGTCCCCTGTGTCCCAATTGGTCCAAATATCTGGAAGTCCTGGACCAAACATTGTGGCTCCCACTTGGAGGATAAGCTGCAAGAAGGCAGGTTAAAACAACCACTCTAATTTAAACATAACAATAAGTTAGAAATAAATATTTACAGCACTAGTTAGAGCTCCCTTTGCTTTACTATCGACAGCAGAGTGGAGCAAATTAAAGTGGTGCCTGGCCGGTCACGAGCTTTGAAGCACTCGGACCCAGACCAGACCACTTACTGTATACACACTGGCTAATGTCTTAAAAGGACAGGTGTGGAGGCACATCATGGCACTCTCACAGAAATCAACGGGATCAAACAAATAACCATGGATTCACTATCTATGCAGGACGTCCGCATGGCAGTGGGCATTGTTGGAGCCCTGGGAGACACTTAAGGTAAACCCCAAATTGGTGTGGGGGGTTACTTTTAAATGGCAGGGTAAACAGGGAAATGCGTGAGACTGCCGGTTGTAGATGATCGCAGGCATTGGGTGTCACTATAAAAAGAATGGCAGTTGGGGGTTCTTCGTATGTGTGTATGTGGGGCTCACTTGTTCTTTCATTCTGCTAACAAAGCGGATAAAAAAAACATACTGGCTGTTTTGTTTTCAATGAAAGGTGGCACAATGATAGTGATACCAGTTTCAGTTGGGCAGCATCTCTCGTTAAGCAAGAGAAAAAAATGGTGGCATTTTTAACTTGAATGGGGTGTTTTCAGACAATGGGAAGGTATGGTTGGCACAAGGATTTCTGAATGGGTAAAGGGGGCATTTGGGCTGGTACTTGTTATTTAGAGGGCTCTCACTGTAAGTTAATTTACCCCTCTCAGCCAATCAGATTTCTCAGATTTTAATGCCCAATTTCTAAGTTTGGATGGAACATCATACCCATGTCCCTAGAAAAACAGGTTACTCACCTGTGACAGTAGTTCTAGGAATGGTATATGATGTTCATCCACACAGACCCTTCCAACCTCTCCTGGTTTTGGTGCACAACAGTGCTTTCAGCAGGTAAGATCTGGCGTCTGGGGGTGGAGCCGAGGGAGTTACCACCTGGGTGGGTGGGAGGAGCCAGCTTGAGAACATTCTGGCAAGAATTAAAGGGAAAGATAACTGCCAGAAAGTGTGGGTGAACGTCATATACCACTCCTAGATGAACTGTTACAGGTGAGTAACCTGTTTTTCTTGTTCGAAGGTCGTCACACATTTGGTCAGCTGTGGAAAAGGTCTTGTGCCCATCAGGGAAGTGAATAACTATTTTTGTAGGAAAAGGAGTGAAAAAAATAAGTCATTGGGCTCTTTATCTGAAATATTATGTATGGATAGGTCTCACGGCCAGATAAGGATATGATGACATTGTCTGAAAAAGTATGTATGCATGGAAGGGAGCGCAGAGCCCGGAGGGCCCTGAACTCCCACAGCTAAATAAGAATATGATTATACTATCTCAAAAAATAAGGAAATAAATTGCAAAATAACTTTGTTAATGCTCTAGTTAGGGTAAAAGTGACAAAAGCAGGGAAATGTGACATTAGGGTTTCCAACCCTAACACCCCACTCCCCCAGGCAGCACAGCAGGTGTGGGATATGCCTTGGAGTTCTCAAACCTAACACTCACCACAATCCATCTGTAAATAAGGTCAGATGTGTATAGTCTATGACAGTAGGGTGAGCGTTGAGCTTGAGAACTCCAAGGCACATCCCACACCTGCTGTCTACCGGGAGGGTTAGGATTGGAAACCCTATGCCACATTTCCTACTTCATCACTTCTAACAAACTTGGCATAAACACAGTTTTGCAATTTTGATATCATAGTTGGGCCATTGTTCCCATAGAAAAAGGCATCATGTGTTTCGCCATATATGATGGGAACCAATTAGTGTAATATGATCTCAGTTAGCTAATTACATATAGAATAAAGTATGGGTTGGTGTGTGTAATGAGAAGTTTACACACACCCAAGGGGTTAGATGCTACATATTTATTAAAAGCATCTAACCCCGAGGGTGTGTGTAAACTTTGAGTTTACATACACCGACCCATGTTTTATTTTATATAATTGCTGGGTTTGCCTTTTTCACCTCAGCAATTATACAAAATGAATGGAGGTTGCTGTGAGGCCTGCCCGGTTCAATTTCAGCATCTGGTCTGTGACTCACGGTGCCATTTTCCATTTATTTAAAACTTTTTTTGGGGGGGGAGGGGCGTGAGCAGTACAAAGAGGTTTTCTTTCCCTTTGCAGATTTTGTTTAAAAATGAAACTTACCGCCGAGTCAGATTCTGAGTGGCGGTTCAGTCTTCGGGGGGAAAGCGTGCGGCCAGCATTCTGAAGGGAAAAAGCTGCAGTAGGGAATGCACAGAGCGAGGGAAACCATGCGTGTGTTTGCCATTATAAATGCTCCTTTATAACAGCAAATTACTACACGATTTCCCACAGCGATTGCGCCATTGTGCACCAGATGTGTGAAAACACATTTCAGGCAGAATGTGAAAAATGACAGCTGTACAGCTCATAAGGAGGTGTGAAAAAATGGCAATGTTGAAAATCTGGAGTGAAAATATTAAAAATTCTCAAAGTTACGAGTGTGCGTGGAAACTGCGCAACGCACACTCGTGACACAGTAATTTTTTTGGAATTTCTTCACCAAATTTTCAACACAGGCACTTTGGGACCTCTGCTCATGAACAGTGTCACTGTAATTTTCTTAATCTGTCCTGAACATTGATGTCCCACAGCAATCGCATCATAGTGCGCCACATGTGCGAAAACACATTTCAGGCAGGATGTGAAAATGACAGCTCTACTGTTCATAAGGAGGTGTGAACAAATGGCAATGTTGAAATCTGGAGTGAAAATATTAAAAATTCTTGACGTTAACAGCGTGCATAGAAACTGCACAACGCATGCTCGTAACAGGAATTTTTTGGAATTTTTTCACCAATTTGCAACATAGGCTTTGTGGGAACCAACCTCATGAACAGTGACACTGTCATTTCATTAATCAGTCCTGAAAGGTAATTCCACATAGTGACAGTGAAATCACCTTTTGTGACCGAATAATGAAATGACAGTGACTGATTACATGAGGTGGGGTCCCAAGAACCCCATGTTGAAAATTTGGAGCCAAAAGTAAAAAAAATGGCCGAGATATCCACCTAAGTTGAAACCACCTCCATTAATGCCATCATACAGCTTACCGGCATTTCTTCAGTTCACGGTCAGCTTTGAAGAGTGCAGACATATTCCCACTCCACGAAGATTGCGATGCCGACCTCCAGAGGTAAGTATGGGGTGAGGGGTGTGGGGAGGTGGGGCTGCGAGAGGGTGGAGTTTGGTTGGGGGAGGGGTGCCGTGGACAATGAGGACCGTTTTCTTGTTTAGGTAAAAAAAAAAAAAAACTTTGGGGAAGGTTTTTTTACAGGTTACTGAACTATATTTGGGCACACTGGGGTGAGTTTCGAGTGTGCCACCTGGGTTTATTTTGGGGGGACTGGAGTCGACAGGGATTAGACACCCTGCTGGAAAAAAAAGCATATCTGTGTTGGGGGGGGCATGATGCTGAGGGGCATTGGGCACCCCCCTCGGCAGACAAATGAAACTGTGAGGACATTATGACGATGGGGATGGGGCACCCCCCTCCATTGCCAAACAAATTGAACTGAGGAGGGTGCATGCGTGAGTCACAGAACAGATGCTGAAACTGAACCGGGCGTTTTCCCACAGGGGGACTGGGCACCCCCGAAGTCAGCTTTCTAGGGATTGTGAGAGGACAGCGAGAGCTGCCACCACCATGTTTATTGAAATGTTTCACCAGGAATGGCACGTAATGGAGGCGTGTCAGATCTGCCAATGCAATGAAGAGTCTGTCTCTCATTGCAGCGGCAAATTTGTTTCAAGTTGGTGGCACTCTCTGAAACTGCTATCATCGGCAGCATGCTCACTGGTTGGCGGCTGAGGGATACACCGAATAAAGCATCCCATGGATTTGCCACAACACTGACACACCTTTGAAAGTGCTACTACAGTGCTACTACCGCAAGATGTTGCTTGCGCATGTGCACGCAAGCCAACGTAAAAATAAAAGGTGGCAAAGTCCAGCATACTCATGAAATAATATCATCTTGGGCTCGAACAAGATCATAAAGGCCACTCACATTTTGGGCTCATGGCTTTATGACCTGTTCAACCCCTCAGTGGTATTATTTCCTTGTATACCACATTTTGCCATATTTATTCCACAAGGTTCCTACTGTGTATTTCATTTATGCAACCTTGTGGCTATCTGCGTTTATTTATTTATCTTTTGCATTTTAAAAAATATATTTATACAAGCTGCTGGGTTTATTTTGTGAAACACTCACTTGCACACCATCATGATGCTGGCGGTGATGCTGAATGCCCGTGCCGATTGGTGGAGTGACTGAAAATTTAAAAAAAATCAAAGGAAACATGGTGGTTGGTTTAAACGAGTGGGAGGAATCTCTGGTGTCCTGGCATCATCTTAATCTGTAGAAGAGTGGCAGCTGGTGTCAGGGAGTTGTGTTTTGCAAGTTTTTTTTTTATTTTTTATTTCCATCACTTTATTTATACTTTATTTAAAAGTGGTTCTTTTTTGATACATTGAGGTCTGAAGTTGATAGAGTGCAAGTGGTGTGGTCAGGACCGGTACTGCTCGGGCAAGCATGTCTTTGCCATTCTGGACTCGGGAGAGAAATAAAGAATCAAAAAAAAAAAATAAAAGGAACTAAATTAGGCCCATTCTCTTTGTGTGGAGTCTAACAGGAATGTGCCTTTGAGTGGAGATGGAGTACTGGACAAGTCATCAAGAAGGGAAGTGCCTAACTCCCAACACTCTCTGCCTTGCTGTTACCAGCTCTGTCCTGTCCATAGTTGACTATGGCATAGTAATTTATGGCTCTGCAGTTGATACTGCATTAGCTCACCTTAAAGTTGCCCTGAACAAAGCTGGTCGCCTTGTGGTTGGTGGTGACAGGCTCACTCACACATGCAATTTATATCAGCATGTAAAACTGGTTAAACTTTGCGGGTAGGCTCACCTACCAGACATGCCTGCTACCCTCTATCTTCTAAAGCCTTCTCCCAACCCCCGGGCTACCAGAAGCTCCTCAAAAGCTGCTTTCCATGTCCCTTTCTGCAGGACTTCCATGGGGCAGAGGGCCTTCATGTACAGGGTTCCTTACTGGCTAAACAGCCTGCACATTGAAGTCTCCTCTACAAAAAAAAAATGGCCCTTTCAAACTCTCACTTCGACAACATCTCTTGGCCTGTGGCCACTGTGACTGTACCTAGCTCACTCCATCTTCATGCATTTTGGCTGCTCTTTTATCCAATCAGTGGCTCCACCTAGCTAAGACAAGGTCATTACTGACTGCTTATCGCTTTTCCCCTCCATCTCCCATGGTCTTACCCACCCCCTTACATATGACAAGGTCTCCTAGACTGCACCCATACCTACCCCCTCCCTCTATATTTACCACCCCTTCCCCCTGCTGCCACATTTGATATCTTGTAACTTCTTGTTGGTAGCCCATGATGATAGTGCTTATAAATGAGCAACTGTAGAAACAGCGACTCATTTATAGCGCTATCATGATCCGCTACCCTGCAAGGGTAGTGAAGGAATAGCGTACCAAGCAACCGGAAGGGGAGAGATGGGGAGCTGTATGGGAGGGATAGAAGGAAGGATTAAGGAGGATAGCTGAGTCTGCTGCAACTGAGCCAGCCCTGTGGTGTGGTGGTGAGGGGGGCTGGCTATGGTGCAGTAGGCACTAGGTTCGGGACTCACTGGGGGGTAGTAGTTTTGCCGCTGCTTGTGGCTGTGCGTTTATTTTTTTTATTTTAATGAATTTCGCCCCCCCTTGTGTTGCACCCCCCTGGAGCTGAGAATCCTTAGTAAGGGGGGTGCGGGGATGAAGCCCCCCACGAGGGGTGGTGTGGGAGGGCACAGACCCCCCCACCAGAATACTTTAATGCACTGGAAGTTCATTCGCTGAGAAATATATATTGGCGAAATGCTTTTCAGTGATATACATTCGCGATGATAGCGATCGTTGTTTTTCGATTGCTATCATCACATGGAACCCTTCTTGCTTAGTGTCTGCCATAGCACCTTGTAGTTATGGTACTGTTATTTGTACTTATATGTATCTTGTACTTCAGCATTTTTGTGCCTCTTCCTGTATCATGCAATCCCTTGCTTTATAACTTATGTATTATTTATTCATTTATTTAGTTAGTTTTTGTTTACCGGGTAAGTACCATAGCCAAGGCATGACTATGTAAACTTGTGTATTTTTGTATCTCTGTATGTCGTTGTGCCCCTTTGTAAATGAGTCATCAACTCAAAGGTTATAATTCCAAATGTTCAATAAACAAAATGAAGAGGGATCGAGTGAGAATATGGGCTGAAAATGCAGGCATGTAGAAGAAAATGAGATACTTTCAGTTTAGAGAGAGAAAAAATGCGTAGCTAAACAGTTACTGTTTGCAAGAGGCAAGTGTGAATGGTAAGTGTTTGAGATGGAGGCAGATGAAGAAAAACGACAGTTAGGTTATTAAACTGACAAAAGTGAAAGAACTTTGAGGTAGTAAGTAGTGCTGGCAGGCGGACAGGCTGGAGGTGATGTGTTTACTATGTACATAAATCCTGATGATGAGTCTACTGTGTACATAAACACAATGTATTACACAACTGCTCAAATATCAGGATTTATGTAATGGCTTTTGTGTCTAGGCCTGTTGTATATAAACTCTGGACAGCTCTGCACTAGAGGTAGTCCCCACTTTCAAATATCTAGGGGTCTGGTTGGACAGTAATCTGGATTTTGCTTCCCATGTCAATGCCCTCTGCACCAAACTTCGCCCAAAACTTGACATCCTCTACTGACATAAAGACTGCATCCCTCTACCCGCCCGTCGAGATATGCCGACGTTATTAATGGTTCTGCCCCTGCGACTCACCTCTCTAGACTTGATACTCTCCTCAGTTACTTCTGCCACTTTGTTACAGGTACAGCCTTAACAATTCTGGACACCTGTACGACCCTCTGTTGGGCCCCACCACTCCATTCCCTGTTGTCCCCCCCCCCCACATCCAATGTTTTTACCTCTCCTGCACCACAGTTCTGTACCATATCGTAAGATGTGTATTTTAAGTATCATTTAATGACTTATACATCAAAGAAAGCAATTCAAAAATGTTTGTTTTATTGTATTTATATGCCCAGTGGCAGTGCACATTGCATTTCTCCAGTGGCATCAGGCATGCCCCTGTCTGACATTCCTGTATGTCAGACAGCTTGGGGCATACCACTGGAGAAATGCAATGTGCACTGTCATTTTTTTTGTCTTGCTGGTATATATTCCATTTTAGACAGTGGCCCTTTCGTAGTAAAACTAGTTGAATTATTATTATTGCACATGATGAGGCAGAGGCAGGCAGACAGAGACTACACACACTACACAATGTGGGACAGAGAAAGGAGTAAGGGACAAACTGTGATGTCATGTCAAAGGGCACTAGCTCAGATGATATTTGTAATTGTAAAAGAGTGCTATAAACGAAACAAAAAGTAATACGGTGCCCAGTGGCAGTGCACATTGTATTCTTCCAGTGCATGCCCCTGTCTGACTTGCAGGAATGTCGGACAGGGGCATGCCACTAGTCTGGAGGAACACAATGTGCAATGCTACTGGGCACTGTAATACTTTTTTTTTTTAAATATCACTCTCTTACAGATATCATCAGAGCTTGTGCCTAGTGACATGACATTACAGGCTGTCCTTACTCCTTTCTCTGTCCCATACTATGTGGTAACCTCTCTGTCTGCCTGCCTCTGCCTCATCATGGCAATAATAATAATTCAACTTAGTTTTACTATGAGAAGGGCCACTGTC
Organism: Neoceratodus forsteri; assembly: GCA_016271365.2. Lineage (NCBI taxonomy): Eukaryota > Metazoa > Chordata > Ceratodontiformes > Ceratodontidae > Neoceratodus > Neoceratodus forsteri. Next base: position 963,636,198 of record CM028133.1, read on the forward strand.
TAAAATGGAATATATACCAACAAGAAAACAAAAAAGTGGCCCAGTGCCCAGTGGCAGTGCACACTGCATTTCTCCAGTGGCATCAGGCATGCCCCTGTCTGACATTCCTGTATGTCAGACAGCCTGGGGCATCATCATGCCACTGGACAAAGAAATGCAATGTGCACTGCCACTGGACACTGTGTCACTATTTTTTTCTTGCGGGTATATATTCCATTTTAGACAGTGGCCCTCTGTCTGCCTGGCCTGCTCATCATGTGAACTAATAATGCAAGCAACTTAGTTTTAATGAGAAAGGGGCCACTGCCTAAAATGGAATATAATATACCAGCAGGAAAAAAAAACAGTTATACTGTGCCCAGTGCCAGTGGCAGTGCACATTACATTCCTCCAGTGGCATGCCCCTGTCTGACATACAGGGATGTCAGACAGGGCCACAATGCCACTGGAGGACTGTAATGTGCACTGCCACTGGCACTGGGCACAGTATAACTTTTTTTTCTTGCTGGTATATTATATTCCATTTTAGGCAGTGGCCCCTTTCACATTAAAACTAAGTTGCTTGCATTATTAGTTCACATGATGAGCAGGCCAGGCAGTCAGAGAGGTCACTATGCAATATGGGACGATCAAAGAAGTAAGGCCACAGGACCCTCACAGTATAGTTGTAGGTCTGCTGGTTTGGATATGTGTTATTATTTTTTTAACTTAATAATTTATTTCTGTGAGTTGGCAATGGCACTGTGACTATAATAACCTCCTGCCTCCAAGGCCCTTTCAGGCAGACTCAGGGACATTACAGGAGGACAAACACTCACTCACTCACACCTGAGCTAATCCAATTTGGTTACAAGTTAAATTATTTAAGCTTTTTCTGAGGTGTGAGGAGTGAAACATAAAAAAGCCTGGAGTCCAGAGAGCTGATGATTGTGTGTCACTTGTGAATGAATCAGACCGCTCATCGCCCGGGATCGCTGCAAATGACTTAGTACTTACTGAGTGGTCTGTCTAACAAAGTTTTCATTTGAAGTTAAGCTCATCACTTGAGTCCAAATGAAAAACTTTGTTAATAGACCACTCAGTATTAAGTACTAAGTCATTTGCAGCGATCCCAGGTGATGAGTGGTCTGAATCATGGGGATAATTTCAGCTGTTGTCAATTCCTTTGTTGTTGGTGGAAAAAAACAAGTTGCAACGAATGCCAGATGAAGCAGGCAGCAAGCGCTTACTTTGTGTGTCTGTGCTCTTCTAATCATCGATAACGATTCCATGAATGAAACTCTGTAAAGACTTTAAATCGCTGGCACTGCTCTGATAACCTTGGTCTCCATCTAGTCACAGCTTAGCAGGTCTTCTGTTGAATCTGTTCCTATTATTACAGACCAGTTCAATCACTCGGAGTCATCGCTCGTCATCATGATCTCTCTCTGACAAGTGACAAGACTGACATCAATCATCAGGGAGGTGAGGGGGGGAGATCGGGTAGGTCACAGGGGTGGGAGAGTATGAGCTGGCTGTCCCTTTGGCCTCCTCATGGCCTTGACAAAAATTAGGCTTGGAGCCAGGTCGGTGGTACCTAAAGGAGCACTAACAGTGCAGGCAGTTACTTAAACAGGTTCAGTTGCCTCTCCCTGACAGGGGCTGCTGCTGAGTTGTCTGCTCAGGGGAACCGGGAGAGGTCAATACTTAATTCCTTTGAGGGGAGACGTTGACCACGGTCTTACTGGGCCAGGCAGTGGGGGTCTCTGCCCCCTCCTTCCCCTCTCCTTACGGCTTTCTGGTGGGGGGTGGAACAATGGGGGAACCCTCGGGCCCCTGGGAGGTTAGACTTCAGGTGGGGTGCTCTGGCTGACCCCCCCCCATATGCACTCCCTCAATGCTGTCTAAAGGGGGCAGGGGGGGTTGGGTGGTCAGGTTCCCAGTTCTCCTTCCTCTGGTCCCCCTCTTCCACTATGGGCGTGATTCGGTCTGGCCTCTGAGGCGCAACTTAACCGAATGGCCTCCCTGATGAGTTATTGGTTAGTCTGGATGTGAACTGGAAATGCAGTAATCAGTTGAAAAGACATCATAACTATGGCTATTTGTATCCATAGCCCTGGGGGAGGCTAGGCATGACTATAACCTTCTTTCCCTGAACCCCACCCCCGTTCACTCCCCCTTTTCCACCTCCATCCTTCTTGAGACGTTTGTGTCTGGTCCCCATAAAGTAGGATCAAGCCAAATTTGGCACATTTAGGGGTTTGGGCACTTTAGCCCCCACCTCCTATGGAAGCTCTTTGTAGTTTGGTAGGACCAGCCCAGTTGGCGGACTCTTACCCTTTGCTGTTTTACCATTTTGTTAATGTTTTTTTGCCTACTGAGAGTTTAATGTTAGAGGGTGGTTTTTCTCCCTCACTTCCCCACAGGCAGTCACTTTCATACATGACAGGTTTTAATTTCAGTAGAGCCATAGGGCCAGGGCCCAGCAGTGGGACCTCGCAGAATCACTACATGCCTACATGGATTAAAAATGGCTAATAAACCATTACAGATTTTTTCATTAAATGTGAATGGGCTGGGCAACCCGACTAAATGCTCCAGAATGACTTCTCTATGTAAGAAAAGTCAGGCAGGGATTGTCTATATACAGGAAACGCATATGAATGTTAATGAACATAAAAAGTTGGCAAGTAGGGGTTTACTCAGGTCTTCTCATCTTCTTATGCTGGAGGCAGGAGGAGGGGGGTTGCCATACTTATCTCAGGCCAAACCATATTCCAGGCTACCCAAGAATGGGCAGATGTGGAGGGCCACCTAGTGATTGTCCAAGGGGTGCTGCAAGACAACAAGGTAACCCTGGCTAATGCTTACTTCCCCCCGGGGTCGAGTATACCGACAATTGGATACCTACTAAAGAAGGTGCTGGAATTGACTAAGGGGACCCTGATTTTAGCAGGAGATTTTAATATTGCCCCAAGCCCTAATCTGTACTCCACTAGCTCTGCCAGGGGCAGACAACCTGCCCCACACAATTTTTTTTTAAACGATTTACCCAGGAGGTGGGCTGGCTGGATGTATGGCATACCCTCCACCCCAGAGACTGTAGATATTCATTTTACTCTGCTGTACATGGTACATACACCATGATAGATCATTGTTATACACAAAAGTAAAGCCATGGGGATAGTGCCCATTCTGATCATGCCCCTGTGATTACGGCCTGGGAGTTGGGTCTTGAGAGGCATAATACCATGTGGAGATTTAACCCCACTTATCTTAAGAGTGAACCCATCCGGGAATTCTTAGGTGATAAGATACAAGAAATCTTGGAGGCTAATTCTGATCCCAAGACTACCCCAGCATTCCGGTGGGACACACTGAAGGCCGTCCTCCAGGGCCATCTAATACATCATACTGCTGCTCTAGCGAAACAGCGTAGGGAAAGACAATTGCATTTGGAGCAAACGCTTAAATTCCTCCAAGAAGCCCACCAACAGAAGGACCTGTCAGTCTCAGCTCAGCTTAAACAAACCAAACAGGAATTGGATAAGCTGTGCATGCAGTGCACAGAAATAACACTTGCATTTTTAAGGCAGAGGTATGGGGAGATAGGTCCCAGGGCAACACGCTTATTAGCCTTCCGCCTCTGCAAACAGAGACAGCTGTCCACCGTAGCTACCATTAAAGACCAGGGGACTGGTACCTTGCACACAAGGATGGGAGATGTCTCACAGGCATTCTGTGACTACTATAAAAAATTGTACACTCCTGATCATCCATCAGATTCTTCAGTTATTGACACCTTCCTCTCCTCCCTGGACCTCCCTAAACTTAATAAAGACCAGCAGATGGGTCTGACCTCCCCATAATTCAGATGGAACTACATACAATCATCTCCCACTTAAAAACCCTGAAAACCCCTGGCCGGAACGGCTATGGTACAGAGTTTTATAAGCACACAGAGCACTTGGTAGCCCGCTTCTGGTGCAGGTCTATAATGAGGGTCTACAATGAGGTACTGCAGGGCCTTTGTGATCCTCCCCCAAGCTGGTCATATGCTGTAATCTCAGTCATCCCTAAACCTGATACAGATCCCCAATTATGTAATTCCTATCGTCCCATCTCGGTACTAAATGTAGATTATAAAATTCTTATGTCCATTATAGTCAAGCGTTTGGACAACGTCCTCTCTTCCCTGATTGGACTGGACCAGACAGGCTTGGTAAGCTCTAGATCTACAACAGACAATACTGGGAGAGCCTTGCACTTGGTCTAAGAGATGCAGTCCCTTGGAGCCCCATCAGTCCTTCTCAGCCTAGATGCTGAGAAGGCGTTCGATAGGGTCTCATGGTCCTTTCTGTTCGCCACTATGCATAAGATGGGATTCCCTGCCCCCCTCATTTCCATGATCAGGGCGCTGTACCACTCCCCCGAAGCCTGTGTCAAGGTTTCAGGTCATCACTCTGCATATTTCCCCTTCCATAGGGGCACTCGCCAGGGCTGCCCCTTGTCCCCGGGGACTTTTTGCCATCTTTATTGAACTCCTGGCCCAAGCCATCAGGCACTCCCCTTGAATCACCGGGCTCCAGCTGGAGGGGAGAGAGCATCGCATTGCCGTATATGCAGATGATGTCTTGCTCTTCCTTGCCAACCCCACGCAGTCCAACCCAGCCGTGTTTAAAATATTAAACGACTTTGGGTTATGTTCAGGTACAAATTAAATACCTCCAAAGTGGATGCATTAACATTTATAAGGTAGAAAAAGAAATGGGCAGACTGGATGGGCCTTGCAGTCCTTATCTGCCGTCAACTTCTATGTTTCTATTTCACTTTGCCGCTCCACCACTGTTCAGGCAGACCTACCCATTCTGCTGGGATCTTGAAAAGTTAAAGTACCTGGGCATTTAACTCTCGCATAGCGACGGGAGTGCTGCACAAAACAATAATGATCCATTCTACACCCAGCTTCAGGCGGATTTAGCTAGATGGAGCGTCTTACCTCTTAACCTGCTCCAAAGAGTAGAGGCAGTCAGGATGGTGCTCCGTCCCGGGGCCCTCTACCTCTTTCAAAATGTACCAATTTATATCCCAGCTAAGACATTTCAGGCATGGAATAAGGCCATAATGAGGTTTATATGGGCTGGCAAGCGCCCAAGAATAAGGTCTTCAGTCCTATTCCTCCCCAGACGGGCATGAGGGTTGGCCCTCTCGAATCTTAAACTATACAACTGGGCCTTGCATCTCTCATTTATTGTAATTCGCTTTATGCGGATCAGCCCTGCCATTTGGAGGGAGATCGTAGAGGGCCTACTCCCTTTTAATGACATGGTTAGGACAGTCCTGTACCAATCCCAGCCCGCATTCCCCCAGTTGAACCCTGGCCCTTGGATTGTGCATCAGATAAAAACCTGGAATACGATTCGCAGACAGCTTGCCTTGTCCCCTTATCTGATTTACTTATGCCCGCTTGCCCTTCTAGAGAATTTCCTGCCAGCTCAAATAGACCACACAGTCACTCAATGGGAACATCTCCATCTCTCTTCCTTATCACAGTTATTAAATGGGAATGAGTTTAAGTCATTCCAGGAGCTAAGGCAGTCTCATGGTCTAAGCCTAGTGGATTTTTATAGGTACTTACAACTGAGACATTTTTTTTACTCCCTCCCACCTGAGGCACATAAGCTGGAAGACCTTCCCCCACTAATAACCTTGTTGCAAGCTTCCATGGTTGCCACTGAGATGCCCCATCTTATTTCTACCCTTTATAAGGCATTTCAAGAAACCACTGGGGCTAACACGCTGGGAACACTTGAGAAGTGGAATATGGAATTGGGACTGGACATTACTACACAACAATGGTTCAGGGGTTGTCTCCTATCCTCCAAACTCACAAACTCACATAACTGGAGACTGTTCTCCTGGCAGTTAGTGATTCCATATTTTCCGAACCCCTGCAATAACAGCTCACTTTTCAATTACAAGAACTGCTGAGTGCTGGCACCAGTGTGGGGAACCAAGGGCACATCACGCCCATGTGTTTTGGTTATGCCCCATCATAAATCTCTTCTTCTCTTCCCTGCAGACAGAGTTAACCATCCTATTAGGACAACCAATCACCATAACAGCAGAACTCTTTCTATTGCAAATTATTCCCCAAGAGTTTAGGGACTCACATATTTGTTATCTACTGGGGATAGCCCTCATGGCAGCAAAGAAGGCCCATGACTAGGCACTGGCTTTCAGCTCAGCCTCCTACCATACCTGAATGGAGAGAAATAATGACTCATATTTACAGGTTAGAAAGAATCTAATTTTATTTGAATGATAGCTCTGACCTATGTACATTGAAGTGGACCAAATGGATCATTTATATTGTGGCAAGAGACCCCGGTTTTGTGCCTTGAGGGGAGGGAGGTTAACTTGAATATAAGAAATAAAACCTGCAGGGTCTTCACTAGACTGGATTCCTATGAGCCTAAGAGAAAGAAATACTGTGTCCTGCGAACTCTGTATGTTATTAACCTGCTGATTTTATGCAATATACTTGTCTAACTATGTGTATCAAGATAAATTTGTGACTGTCGATCCCCTCTAACCTGTGGAAAATTTCAATAAACTATCAAAAAAAATATATATATCAGGAAGGGAGCCGGGCAGCCTGGTGCATTTCAAATTAAACTCCTGCTAGCTAGCGATTCACGGTGGGGGCGGGGGCTTGCTGGAAGAGGGATGGAGCTCAGCAAAGAGTCAGACAGTGGGAATAAATGAGAAATAAAACAATGTTGCAGCAGCTTGCCAGCTTGTTTTCTGCAGTGCCAGTCGAGGCAGGCCTCCAACATGCTGGGGCACAGCTGGCACAGTGCTAAGGCCGGCACTGCTTTGTTACTTCCTCCCCTCAATCACTACTGTCTCCTCTACTCCTCCCTCTCTATAGCACCACTTTCCCACAGTGCAAGATCCATTGCCTCCCCCTCATTGCCAAATACTGGTTCTGCACACTCCCCTCTTATCTATGCTCCTGCCTCTAACCTGCTCTCCTTTCGTCCTACTGCCTTTGCTCCAGGGATTCTCATTCTTTTCCCCTCCCATGCCCTCACTCTGGAGCAGAGTAGCCTACTTTCTCCTATAACAATCCACACCCGTACAATCGCCCCGGCTCTCTTCCTTCAAATCCTTGCTATGTCTCCTTTTTTTTTTAATTTCAGTGTGCTTTATTAGTATTTTAATCATACATTAGGTGATATACAGACCAGATAATTGAACAGAGTTAAAATAAAATGCCCCCCTCCCTCCCCATACTGCGCTCATCATAATATGATAATTACCAAAATTATATGACTAACCAAGAACATAATGAGATTGGTAAGAGCAGCCATATTTAACCGAGTCAATACCGATGTTTAAAATTTCACTATCATTAGCAAGGATAAGAGTGGCTCCCAAACCCATACGAATCTGTGATGTGTATGTCGCAGATTCGATATGTGTCTCTCCACTTGAATTGCCAGCAAGATTTCTTGATACCATTCCATGATGGCAGGGGGGACCTCTCCTTCCAATGTCTTAATATAACTAGCTTTGCTGTGGTTGAAATCAGTGATATATGTGCTTTACATGTCTGGGGAGTCCCCAAGGGAAAAATTGCCAGCACACAGCTTTCCAGAGTAAACAGGGCATCTAATCCCAAGATTGGATCCAAGACCCGTTGTATAGCCTCCCAAAATTTCTGTATCAATGGACATGCTATGTCTCCTTACTGGCTACTGTTGCTCATGCCCCCCCCCTCCTCTCCATCAGCCTCCTAGCCTATGTACCCCTGCCAAACTCCTGAGCATCTCTTACTACTACTGTTTGGTCTCTTCTGTACTTACTGCCTCACATTTTTGTTCTCCACTGTTTTTTGCCTCTACTCTGCTTAATTATTGCTTTAATCCTGCTGTAATGCTGTAATTATCGCCATTGTTTGAATATGTTGTATTACTTTGCTTTGTACTCCTAATTTGTTTGTAATTTTGTTGCAAATTTACATTTCCTTTGTTGTATCTTCTCACCTTGTTTGTGCCCCCTGGTCACACCTGGAAATGAGCCTCGGCTCAGTGTTTTTTTCCAGTTACCAACTTTTAAATAAATAAATAATATTTATGCAATACGTGTGAGCACAAAAACTGTTAAATAAATGTGTTTATTTTCATGGGTGTCAAATTGTGGAACCACTATTTATTTAACACTGCAATGTCAATCAAACACCATTTATTTAACACCCTGCCATCAATCATCTCCCCTCCTGCTGGCACTACTTACAATTACCCTTACTTTCAATTTCATTACCACCCCCAAGGCCAGCACTACTTCCCAGCTTACAGCTCCACAACTCTCATTTTAAGCAGCTCACCAAACAAACTGCCAGCAAAACCAGCTCTTCAGTGCTCCTTACTTGCAGCTACTCTTTCTGTCTACCCATCCACCTGTCTCACACTAAACTGCCCACCGGAACCTCTCCCACAAAGACAAAAGCAGATTTATTTAAGGCCATCTCCTTATTCTCTTCCCTGGCTCCCCCCCCCACCACCCACCACCACCTCGCATACTTAACTCTCTTACCGCTGACCACACAAATAGTAACACTGAAGCATGAGGATCAACCAGATACACAATCAAAAGAGCTGCATGTCAAACAGTAACGGCTCTACACAAACAATTCAGTAACCAGCACTCACTCAGTACCCAGTACATCGTCATCAGCAAACACAGGATCAACCAGATTAAAAAGCTGCACAGAAGTCACACAACATAAAAAAAGAATTTAAAATGCAGGGGAAAAAAACACCGACAGTCATTCATTACCTGCTCTGGCATGCATCTTTTGCTCTCTCTCTCTCTCTCTCTCTCTGTACCTCTCCTCACCTCCAGTCGCTGAACGTAGGATCAACCAAATGAAATGCCCTGAACGCAGGACTAGCCAGATAAAATATTACCCAACTACTCCAAAAAGTTACAGTAAGGTGCAGGATCAACCAGATATCTTAAAATAAAAACAAAACACAACATATTTCTCTGTCACTGGTTCCTTCGCTAACTGAAATAAATGGCCGCCGTGTTTTTCTTTTGAAAATCCCTCTCAAAAGTGATTTTGCACCAGTAGAAATGAACACCATAAATGTAGGGATATCACTTCCGTAACAACCACATTACCAACCCTAAGGACCAGCCCTGATCCACACATTTACCCACAGATGACCACAAAAAAACTCACCTTTTTAATAAAAAACAAAAAAACAAAACTAAATCAAAATACATTAAAAAAACACTCATAAAACTCTATTCTTATTGCATAACTAGAATATGCAATGGAAAACTCTTGGAATGCATGATTTGCCTGCACTTGAGTAGTTTGTCCTCTGCCACCTCACTCACGGCTTACACCACCCGTGAAGTTACCCAAAGTCAAACTGCTCTTGTGCAGATATATGATGTATTCCACTTGTTTCCATTGCATATCCCCTATATATCTATGTACATATATAGAGAGATCACTTTCATATATATGTATATATTCATTGCAAAAAGCTATATTAATGCAGACATTAGGGCTGAAGAACACAAAGCGCACAAAGTAGGGAAATGAAAAACATTAGGGTTTTGGGTCTTCAGAGTAATGGTGAATCTTGGGGGGAGGGTCTTCCTTGAGGCTGTCAACCCTAATGTCCACTCCCTTATTCCCAGCCTGCAGCCTCCAGTCTGCAGCACAAGGTACAGCTCCAACACAGCTCCTCACAGTGATACACTCTTTGGAGGTCGAGAAGTATGGCTTCCCACACATTGCCAATAAAATTCATCAGAGCCCTGCATGAAGAAAAGAGATGATGTTTGGGCCTTGTTTGCTCAGGGTAGAGGGTGGGCATTAGGGTTGACAACCCCAAGGAAGACCTCACCACTGATTCACCAGTACTCTGGAGACCCAAAGGCATAATGTTTTTAATTTTCTTACTTTGTGCGCTTTCCATTCTTCAACCTAATGTCTGCATTAACAATGTTTTTTACAATGAATTTCCCATCTTTTTCTGATAGTAGAATCATATTCTTATTTGCACAGATCCCTTTGGGCACAAAATGAGTCCTGACCCAGTGCATGGGCCCATTAGGCCTTGACACATATGTCAACACCTTGTGCAGGAAAGCTCCCCAGACCACCACAAGGTATTGTATGTGTGTGCCAGAACACTGCTGTGTTCATCCCCAGGCTGGATCCAGTGCTGCATGCTGCAGCACCTCCCCCCTGCCTTGGCCCACTATGCCAGCTCACTGAGCTCACACCAAAACTAAGGTCACTGGCACGGGAAGGCATTGTGGTCCCCAGTGGGCCAATGGACATCTCTGCAAACAATGTTACTTCATAATTTTTTTTTACATTTTGACCCCAAAATTTAAACAGAAACTTCTTATGACCCCTTCTCCTGAACATGACGAGTGCCATATAATAACATACTGGACAAAACTGTATTTTGCAACGGAAGTGCGAAATCAAATTCATGTGGTTGTGTGAAAAAAATGTCTATGTTGAAAAGTTGGGGTTCAAAAATTGAAAATTACCAAAGTTATTTGTGTGCATAGAAAAATGATAACATACCTTCATAATGTTATTTTTTATATTCTGACCCCAAATTTCAGCTAGGATGTGAACAACAGTTGTAATGTTCATGAGATGGTGTGAAAAAATGGGTATGTTGAAAATTTTGGGTCAAAATATTTAAAATTACCAAAATTATGAGCAAGCATAAAAAACTTTCAATGTATGCTCATAACTTGCTTATGTTTTACATATTTTTGCTCAGATTTTCAGCTTGACCTTTTTGGGACCCCACCTCATGAACAAGGGCAGCAAAATTATGTAAATCCAGCCAGAAAGGTGATTTCACGCAGTGACCCCGAAATCACCTTTCAGACCAGATTAACATAATTTCACTGCCAGTGTTGCATGCATGAATCAGTATGTTTTCTCTCTTTTCCCCCTCGCATTTCTCAGAATGGCTGACCTGCACACAACTAGCAGATGCTTACTCAAAACGGAAACCTGAAAATGTGAACAAAACTTGTTGCGAAATATACTCACCTTCCTTTATGAATGAGCCTGCCATCATAAAGTGGGACCACTGAAGGCACTGCACACGCTGCCTGCTGGGGAAACTGTAGTCCATAATACCCTATTTTCTCCACTTGCTACAAAGGAGTAATATTAGTCAGAAAGCTACCAATCCCAGAATGCAGCTGTGACTTTTTCGCGCAACAGCCATTGCCAATATGTGTCATTCATTAGAGTCTGCTGAGTTTGATGTGGTAACTGTATTCAAAAAAGGCTATGAGATTCCCTGTTGCTTCAGCTAGCTATTCTCCCCTTCCCGTCCAGGTCACATGCCTGCCCTTCCCATACACAGACTAAGGTGCCAACCCCCAGTACTGCTCCTCATAGAAGCATAGACTTTGACAGCAGATAAGGACCACTTGACCCACTCAGTCTGCCAGTTTCCCTACCTATCGGATAAGCTGCAGATCCTAGTTTTACCAACAGCCTATTTAGTCCTACCTCTCACTAGAATACCCTTATGTCTGTCCCATGCATTCTTAAATTCCCCCACTGTTTTTGACCCCACGACCTTCTCAGGAAGGCCATTCCATGCGTCCACCACCCTCTCTGTGAAAAAACACTTCCTCACGTTGCCCCTGAGTTATCCCCCCCTCTATGTTTAAATTGTGCTCCCTTGTTCTTCCACATCTCTTTTTCTGAAAGATGCTACCCTCTTGGACTTTGTTGATTCCCTTGAAGTACTTGAATGTTTCTATCATGTTCCCCTCTCCTTCCTTTCCTCAAGGGTATACATATTAAGCTCTTTTAATCTCTCTTCATATGACTTCTGGTACAGACCCTGCACCATTTTAGTAGCCCTCCTCTGGACTGCCTCCATCCTATCTATGTCATTGTGGAGATGGGGTCTCCAGAACTACATGCAGTACTCCAGATGGGGTCTCACCAACTGTCTGTACAGAGGGACAACAATTTCCTGTTTTCTACTGGTAATGCCTCGCCCTATGCATCCCATTATCCCCAGTCCTCCTTACTGCCTTTTCACATTGCTTGCCTACCTTTAGGTCATCTGAGATGACTACCCCCAGGTCCCTTTCCATTTTTGTTATTGTTAATACCCCCCCATTGTGTACTCTTTCCTTGGATTTATGTTTCCCAGGTGCATTACTTTGCACTTCTTTGTACTGAATCTAAGCTGTCATACTTTTGACCATTCCTCCAACTTTGCCAAGTCCCTTCTCATCCATTCTACCCCCCCTTGTGTATCAACCCTGTTGCAGATCTTTGTGTCATCTGCAAAGAGGCATACTTTTCCTTCCAGTCCCTCTAGTTCTCTTGACACTCTCCCCTCCAGGTCACCCGCTCCATTCCCATTATATAGGTAGTGGCACTGGGGTACCCACTCATGGTGCCACCAAACACAAGCCTGACACTGGGGTTCCCAGTTCCCAGTGTTGGAATAGCCCTGAAATAAAAAAAAATCCCTTGTGTGGATTGTGGTGCCATTTCCAGGGTGACCCACAGTGCCTCCTCTCCTCTCTGTGTACCCTTTTGTTCCATTGCTTTGATCAACGTTGAATTGTTTTCTACACTCACTTGTAAGTTTGATAATTTTAAGTATTTTCTCCCCACATTTTTAACATAGCCGTTTTTTCACCCCACCTCACGAATGTGACAGCTGTCATTTTTCAAATCCTGGCCAAAATGTGTTTTTGCACCTGTGACTCAGAATGACGTTTTGGTGGCACGGAATGATGTTTTGGTTGGAATTTGAACATTTTCACCTACCAGGTTCATGAGCTGGGATAATAAGAAGCTATGCTGAAAATGTGGTGTAAAAATACAGTAAAATGCCAGGTTATGACCGAACATTACAGTATTTCAACATTCACTCATTGCTTCACTAATTTTCAGTATTTTGACTTCAAACTTTCAACATAGCCATGTTTCCATGCCACCCAATAAACATGACACATCTAATTTTTTAAATCCTGCATGAGATGTGTTTTCGCACTTCTGGTGCGAAATGACATTTTGGCCAATATACTATAAATGGTATATGTCATGTTTATAAGGTTTATATATAGAAATTCGTATCTTGAGAATTTGGGGTCAAAATTTAAAATCAAATTATAATTGTTAAACTTTTGTGTAGTGCCATCTTCACAAATCTTGTATCCTTTAAAATAGAAGGGTGGCACTGGGAGAAAGGTGGCATTTGGTGTCAAGGAGGTGAGATGCAGGTGAGGAAGCCAGAGATGAAGTAGGGTCTGGGGAGACAATAACATCATTTCCAGCCATATTGGCTCCGACCAAAGTTTGCTTAGTTATGATTGAACAAAAAGAAAAGTCTTAATTTTGGTGATTTGGTGGTTGGGGTGCCCTTCTATAATGTTGCCTCCAGCGAATGGTCACCACAAAATTTTCAGGACCCAGAGATCCTTGCACCATCTCTGTGCATTCCAAATTTCATGTAAATCAGTTTAATGGGTGCAAACGTATTAAGGTGCAAAAATTAGGGTTTAACATTGATGTGCTTATTCAACCCTAATATAAATCATTGCAAAAAAATATGTTAATGTACACATTAGGGTTGAAGAAAGCAAAGCAGACACAGAGATGCTCAAGGACTAGGGGGCATGATTTGAAGCTGTAAGGGGTGTGTGTGAGGAAATATTTCTTCAAGGAAAGGGTGGCAGATACCTGAAAGCCTCCCAGCAGAGGTGGTGGGTACCAAAATGGTAACAGGTTTCAAACATGCATGGGATAGACACAGGGGGACCTTAGTGTCAGGGCTGGGAGGGAGCAGGCTGGAGATCAGTTAGGGTCTCTGGTGGCACAGTAGGTAAGGACTTTAGGGCAGACTAGGTGGACCAGGAGCTCCTTTTCTGCCAACAGCTTCTATGTTTCTATGTTTTCTTCACAAATGTTTTTGGGACTAAGTCCCACACTGCAACTCCAGATGCGGACTGAAATCTCCGCAGCTGAGGAGATTGCTATTCACATCTGCAGCAGCTGCAGAAGATGTAATGGCTGGTCCCACAGGCTGTAACATTTTTCCACAGCTGTGGGGATTTCCACAGCATTACCACCCACAAGCTTCCATAAATCACGAAGCTGGTTGTAAACCTGCTCCACTTTTGTGAATACCATAGCTGAAGGAGAAATTGCAGTTCTGCAAGTGGCAACCCACTTGCACAGAGTTTTTCTGGCAGCTGTGGGATTTTCAAGAGTTTTGTGAATCCAGCCTACTGTTTCCTACAAATGTCACGTGGTGGCTGACACACAGGATTGACAAGAACAACAGTCAATATGGCTGGCCCACTGGCGCAGACATGTTGGATTTCCACTTGTGACACCAATGACCTGAGTTCAGATGTGAGCTCAGGGAGTCAGAAGGCTGGACGGGGGGAGGAGGATCGAGCATCCAATGGATTGCTCTCATCCTCCAGGGGGAGGGTGGGGAAGCACTCGGTCCCTGACCGACCCCTGGCAGAGGCCAGCGCAGCTGAGGCTTGATAGTTCCGGGAGGTATGACAGACATGGGTGTGTGTGCCCTTACATCATTGCACACCACACCTCCCACTACAGGGGCAAAAAACAGACACTGACACTGTCATCACCAGGCCCCATGAAGCCTAGCCCGAGCACTCACTGCTACTGGACTACACAACATGGCACCATTTGGGGGCTATGAGGGGGCTCCCCAATGGCTCTGCCCTGGGGGGCAATCCAGGGTGAATGCCGGTGATGGTAATTGTGGTCCTGGGGGATGGAGGCAAAGTGGCTACAGTTAGGGAGTTCCAAAAACAGAAAAAGAACAACAGTCAATTTATTTCATTGCTGTTGGTTACTTGCTGACCTTAAAAAATAACACTAAAATACAGACATAAATTTGTTTTTAAAAAGGTTAATTTTTTTTAACAGAGGGATCTAAAAGAATACATTTCTCCCAAGTGAATACTCTCTGAATGTTTTAATCCCTGTTTTATGGACTTTCTATTATCCAAACTAATTTAATGTCTCCGAGGCAGTTTGGATAATTGAGATTGTACTGTAATACTGATGCATTTCTCATACTCAGATAGATTATAATACAGTAGGTCTACAATTCATCAGAGTAAATCAGAACCTTTTGGAAAAACATCAGAGTCTGAATTAGAACCGGGTCACAGCAGACCCACCCATCCCTAGTTTTAACACTTATGGCGCAAAATGACGTTTCAGCCATTGTTTTATAAATGACACCTGTCATGCTCAGAAGGGGTGATCATAGAAAGATTATGTTGACATTTTGGGGTAAAAATGTGAAGAAACAACTAAGTTATAAGGAAATAAATTGTTCTAACATTTACTCATAATCTTATTTTTTTGCAGACTTTGGCTTCTAATGTTCAACATATCCCTTGTGTTACCCCACCTTCTGAACATGGCCGGTACCATTTTTCAAATCTCCTCCAAAACTTGTTTCCACAGTCACATGGCGAAATCATCTTTTGGTTGTGATTTTAAAAATTACACCTGTCTTGATCATAACATCAGGTCATAAAAAGACTGTTGGACATTTGGAGACAAAATGTGGGCACCCACTTAAAAGCAAAATAATGCCTCTCAGCTGCCCTATCCTGGGTAATTACAATCTAACATGTGTCAAAGCAGAAAACCACATAAAATGATATATTGCATCTCACTTGCTCTATTCTGGATAAATATAAAGTAAAAATGTATACAAGCAAGACCCTGTACAACAGCAATACCAGCAATGAGCATTTGGCATTGACAAATGTTTGTTAAGCATAGGGTCTGTGCCAGACAACATGGGTTAAGCTTTATGTGTATTAAAAACCAGCTTATTCACCTTGAACCACTCATGTAAATGCTGAAATTCATTTTGAAGCATAATATTAATTTCTCTTACATTTTTGGAATGAGCAAAAAGAACTGTATCATTGGCACACAATAAAGTACAGTATTTGCTGAGAGACATACATTTGTAGCATCATTAATGAGCATTGAAGAGAGCAAAGGCCCCAGGATGGATCCATATGGAATGCCACAGGGAACTACCTTTTTATTTAATGTTTTATCATAAGAAGGAGGGTAAGGAGGGAGGTAGGTAGGTAAGGGCTAGTGGGTGTGTTGGGTGGGAAGCTTGCTCTTATTTGGGTAGAGGGGCTTGATTATATTGTGTAAGGGTGGGGAATGTAGGATCTTGGCAGGGGGGCAGCAGACCCCACAGATGTGACCTGTGCAAATCACTACACTTCTTCTACTATTATTTTATTATAAGTAGGAGGGTGAGGTGGGGCTAGTGGATGTGTTGGGTGGGGTTTTTTGCTCTGATCTGGATTTGGGGGGCTTGTTATGTATTGTAGAAGGGTTAACATTTTTGTGGGGTGTGGCAGGAATCAATTCTTTTATTATATGGAGGAGGATATTTCAGATTTTCAGATATAGGATGTCGGATACTCTGATTTTGACATCTAAGATGTGTTTTAGGATGTTGCATTTTGAGGACCACTATCCTAAAATCCTAGTATCTTAAAAGAACACATAATATGCTATCTGTTTTTAAAATGGATTATCTGAGCAACCCTGCTTAAGCAATAAAGTACGACCAAGGGTTATGTTAACGCTCTAGTTAATCACCCCTTGGGGATGTAATGTGGCATGAGGTGCAGCCGAAGAAGATGATTCCCAGGGGCTGGATTAATCCGAGCATTAACACAAACTCTTGGAATAATTTTATAGAATCATAGAATCATAGAAGCTTGATGGCAGAAAAGGACCATACCAGCCCATCTAGTCTGCCTTTTTTTCCCCCGTACACCTTCCCCCTTCCTGCCAGCCCCTGCCCTCCCCGATACTGAGCCCCATATGCTTGTCCCATGCCCTCTTATCATGCTATTATAAAAACATAAAAACAATAACTTTGTGAAAACAATAACTGTTTTTTATGTACCTCAGAAATAAGATTTGATCTCCAATGGTCCATCCGCCACCTGCTAAAGACATCCAGAGCTGTGCTCTACGTATCAATATGATGAGAGTGTTCATGAGCTTGCTTCATGTCTCCCTGCTGATAGTGCCCCATATCTACCAATGCACCTAGCTGACACGGAGGAAATTTGAAAAATAAACAAGGGGGAACCCTGAGTGTATTGTTGCGATGGCAACATTCAGAAACAGGAGCAAGGTTTTTATAACTTAGAACTCCTAAATCTGCACTCCAAATATAGGATAGTGCATGGGGAACAGTTGACAACAGGGCTATTCTTTCACCGAGTTGGCACTCTGACGACGAATTACCTCGAGAGCGCAGCTTGAGAGGTAATCCGTTGTCATAGTACCAACGAGGTGAAAGATGCCCTGTTGTCAACTGTTCCCCATGCACTTTTCTTTATAGTGTATGGTGGAATGTCATTTTTGGGGGAAAAAATCAGTTACTAGAAGGAAAAAAGAACTTTCCATTGTGAACGTTTTAACGTTAAACATTAGTACTGCTGCCGACATTGCTGCTTTTGCCATGTGTCCGGTCTATGGAGTGAGCCCTAACTGTCAAATGCTGCTCAAGGACTCAGTGTGACGTTCGCAGTACAGTAGAAAATATCATTCTGTTGCACTGCGAACGTCACTAGTGTGTGACTACAAGGTTTCGAAAATGATGGATTTTGGTGGAGAACGACGTTCCACCATACACTATATGCTAATTATCTGCTGTTAAGCAAAATACAGTTGGCAGTGTTTGTTGTAGAACTGCTTCTTTTGAGCAGGCTAGGCTTGTGAAACAAAATGCAGTCGATTGTAAACAGAGCAATAAAAGTGACATGTAAGGGGCTGTGAGAAGTTGTGAAAGAGTGTGATTTGTGTTAAACTGCTCTTCTAGCAACCTGCTATTTGTATCTGTAGCTCGGCACAGACCCCTCCCCAAGTGCTGCTCCAGGACAGTGGATAGGAGATCGCGGTGTGACTTGCAAGAAATTTATTTAGGCTTACTGACTGTAAACACTTGGCCAGGGTAAGAGTTTCTTGTTGTAACAAAATAAAAGTTTAGTAACTGTTAATTTTATTTGAAAGTAGAGCAGTCAGGATGAGGATGAAAGATTGTCAATGCTAACAATTAGGATAATGGCAGACATAAGTTCCAGAAAAAGAATACTGGTAAAATGGGAACTTTTTATTTTAAATTAATATGCATGTGATTAAGCTCTGTAAGTATAATAATTAAAGATTAATGTAAGGCTAGCAGAATGTCAACAGCCAATCGCATCTATTCATTTCTCAGACACTTTTTATGTTGATTGCGCATAGCACAAGAAACATATTGGGACAGCTTGCTCAGAAGCAGGCTGTGGAGGCACGGCACTGTTGTGGCCAATGCCCCCACAGCCTGCAAAGGCTTGTCCCGCTTCCCCCAATGCTGTAGCGCACTGCTGGAGACACAGATTTGGAACCTTGCCACCAACTTCTGACAATTTCACCACTGCAATCAGGGGCCTCCTCGTCATTGCAGCGTCAGCTATCCGCTGCAATGAGGGAGCAACCCGTCATTGCAGGGCAGGATGTAGAAACCCTGATATTGTTTGTGAACATGGCGGCGGCTTGCCACTGTGTTCACAAACAATATAACCCACCCCCCCACCGTGTTTATTAGCCGACGGGGACCCCATCCCCATCGGCTTCGGGTGCCCTAGTGTCTTGCTGTCGCACGGGGAGCCCACTCCCGTCTGCATTCTGCAACCCCTACTTTTATTGCCTGCCTAAGGGTGCTCAATCCCCATCGGCATAATGATACCCCCGCTTAGGTGCCAGTGGGGAAGCCCAATCACCCATCGGCTATTGCTGTCCCCCCAAAAGAAAGTCTCGGGTGGCATGCTGGGAGCCCACCCCAGTGTGCCACATTCCCCTGTAAAGTAAAAAATGGTCCCGCGATGACTTGTTTTTTTTTTTCCTGCAAAAAAGGAAACTGTCCTTCATAGTCTCCCTGCCCCCGCAACCCACACTCACCCACTGTGCACCCTGCCTCCCCACAACCCCCCCTCACCCCATACTTACCTCTGGAGCTTGGTGCAATGATCTTCGTGGACCGGAACACGCCTGCACTCTTCAAAGCCGACCACGAACTGAGGAAATGCTGGTAAGCTGTATAATGTAATAAATAGGGTTTTTTCAACTTTAGTGCATATCTCAGGCATTTTGGGAATTTTTCACAAATTTTCAACATGGAGTTTTTGGGACCCCTCCTCATGAATTCTTGAACTGTATGAAAGTAATCGGGTTTTAAAGGTGATTTCATGTCGTGCGCGGAATCACCTTTCAGGGCCAATTAACGAAATAACAGTGCCAGTGATCATGAGGTGGCTTTCAAAAGCCTATGTTGCACCCAGGAAAAATTCAAAATGACTGTTTTACGTAGTGCAGGCCATGAGTTGCTATACACACTCAACTCGTGAATTTGCAATATTTTCTTGCCAGATTTTCAACATTGGCATTTTTTCACACCTCCTTGTGAACAGTACAGCTGTCATTGTTCACATCCTGGTGGAAATATGTTTTCGCACTTCCAGCACAGAAAAGTGCGGTCGCTGTGGGAAATCAGTGTTCGGGACAGATAAAGAAAATGACAGTGACACTGTTCATGAGTAGAGGTCTTGAAATGGCTATGTTGAAAATTTGGTAACAATACTCCATAAAATGACTGTGTTACGAGTGTGCATTGCGCAGTTTGCACACACACTCGTAACTTCGCAAAATTATAATATTTTCACTCCAGATTTCCAGCATCGCCATTTTCCCACACCTACTAGTGGGGAAAAATAAACAGAATTGTGTAAATAAAATAGAAAAAGATGGTATTGCACTGCCTTTGGGTAAAGAAATGGTCGATGCCTTTAATGACTATTTCTCAAAAGCGGCTTCATCAAGCCCTTTAGATAGGGTCCATAGTGATCAAAATGAGTCTTCGAGGCCAAACTATAGAGATACTAGTATAGAAGTTGGAGAAATAGGTGGCTTGATTTTAATTATATTTCCCGAAATTATACGATCTGAACTCTTAAAATTGGATACTTCAAAGCGAAGGATTAGACTGATTCCTCTACATTGTTGAAATACAGCACCTTGTGTGGCTTATCCTTTGGCCTAATTTTCAATTTATCTATTGAAAGCGGGGAATTTCCAGATGGATGGAAGACTGCAAAGGTTAGACCTATATTTAAAGCTGGAGACAAGAGCGAGTTGGGCAATTATCGGCCCATCTCGCTCTTGTCTCAGATTTCTAAAATATTTGAAAAGATTGTATCTTGTCAGT
This sequence comes from Neoceratodus forsteri, assembly GCA_016271365.2. Classification (NCBI taxonomy): domain Eukaryota; kingdom Metazoa; phylum Chordata; order Ceratodontiformes; family Ceratodontidae; genus Neoceratodus; species Neoceratodus forsteri. The sequence continues at coordinate 963,656,567 of CM028133.1, forward strand.
TGAAAGGCTTTCTTGAGGATAACAATAAATTGGCATCTTTTCAGTTGGGATTTAGGGTACTTCATAGCAAACAAACAGCATTGATAAAGGTTGTAAGCGATCTCCAACTGAGTCTGGACAGGAGGTTAATGACAGGTGCTCTATTTATAGATCTTTCAAAAGCGTTTGATACCCTCAACCATTGGGTACTCCCATCCAGACTCAGTGGGATTGGCTTGTCATCTCGATCAGTTAAGTGGTTTTCTTCTTACTTGATGGACCGAAGACAATTCGTAGAAGTGGGCTCCTATAAATCTAAGATACTGGAAATAAAAAATGGAGTACTGCAGGGTTCGATCTTGGGGCTTTTATTATTTAATGGTTATATGAATGACCTCAAGATTGTATCTACATCTGCACAGTGTCATATGTATGCTGATGACACTGTGCTGTATGTTGAGGGAGATACTGTAGAATCTATAAATGAGAGGCTGCAACTGGCCTTTGATGAAATTCAGGATTCCTTTAAGATGAATTACCTTATCCTAAATACTAACAAAACACAATCATTGTTGTTTAAAAATAATAATAACAATAAAAAAGATTTGCATTTGGAAATACACACAGCCATCAAGTAGGTGGACTCATACAAATATCTTAGGGTCTGGTTAGACCCCAGTTTAGGATGGGATATATATATAAACTCTCATAAAAAATATCAATAGAAAATTGGGTGTATTGTATAAATATATAAGGTTTATGACCAGAGAAGTCCGCCTGACTGTAGTTAACTCTTTGATACTTCCAGTGATGGATTATGGTGATCCGCTTTATGGAGGAGCCTTAGAAAAACATACAGGTAGCGCAGACTTAGTCTTTCGCAGATTGGCTCTTTTTGTTTTGGATGCCCCTTATAGAACACACAGGTGTCTACTCTTTAAGGAATTAGATTGGCTCAGTCCCACAGTGAGAAGAGATCTACATTTGCTTCAATTTATGATTAAAGTATGGTATAAGGAAGTACCCAACTATATCATTGACCTATTTGAGGTTAGAAAGATCAAGGAAAGTCTAAGGGCTCAACCGAACTCAATTTGTTCCGCTTAAATGTAATCTGAATATAGGTAGATCTTTCAGCTGCCAGAGGCATTAGCCTATGGAATAGATCCCCTCCAGCTTTGAGAAGTAACAAAACCAAGCATAACATAAGTGAACTAAGGAAATGGTATATGTTTGCACTAAACAAGAGCACATTATGTAATAACTGTTAGCACTTTAAAGTTTGATTGTTATGTTTTTTGGAATTGGTTTTTTTCATTTTTCATTTTATTTATTGTTTGTTAGTTGTTTTTACTTGTTGTTTTGTGTTCTGCTGTTTTGTCAATTCATGTGGAATCTCCTAATGACATTTGGAACTTCATTGAAAATGAGCTATGCTGAATTGATAGTATCCAATTATTCATATTTGAATAAAAAATGATTTACTACTACTTATGAACAGTACAGCTGTCATTTTTCTCATCCTCGCCGAAATGTGTTTTCGCACTTCTGGCGCAGAATAGAGCGGATGCTGGGGAAATCACTGTCCGGGACAGATTAAGAAAATGACAGTGATACTGTTCACGAGCAGAGGTCCTAAAATGCCTATGTTGAAAATTTGGTGATGATAGCCCATCAAATGACTGTGTTAGAAGTGTGCATTGCACACTTTCCATGCACCCTTGTAACTTCGCAAATTTGTAATATTGTCACGCCAGATTTTCAACAGCGGCATTTTTTCACACCTCCTTCTGGGCAGTACAGCTGTCATTTTTTACATCCTGACCGAGATGTCTTTTCACAGTTCCGGCACAGAATAATGCGGTCGCTGTGGGAAATCACTGTTCGGGACAGATTAAGAAAATGACAGTGGCACTGTTCATGAGCAGATGTCCTAAAATGCCTATGTTGAAAATTTGGTGACGAAACTCCACAACATGACTGTGTTACAAGCGTGCGTTGAATTGTTTCCACGCAACCCTGTAACTTCACAATTTTGTAATATTTTCACGCCACATTTTCAGCATGGCATTTTTCCACACCTCCTTATGAACAGTACAGATGCCATTTTTCACATCCTGGCTAAAATATGTTTTTGCACTCCTGCCAAAGAATAGCACGATCACTGTGGGAAATCACTGTTTGGGGCAGATTAAGATCGAGTGAGTGAGAGGGGGGAGTGACCGAGCTCAGCTGAGCTCTGTCGGGACTGCTGCGCATTTGTTTGTGGGCGGAAAAAGGCCCCAAGGCAAGAGTCCAGTACAAAAGGGCAGCCTGCAGCACTGGGAGAAACAGAATGAGAGCGAGTGATGGAGGGGGAGTGAGCGAACTCACCGGAGCGCTGTGAGGACTGCTGTGGATTTCTTTGTGGGCAGAAAAAGGCGTCAATGCAGGCAGGGGCCCAGTACAAAAGGCCAGCCTGCAGTGGCGGGAGAAACAGTATGAGTGAGTGAAACAGGGGGACTGAGTGAGCTCAATGGAGCTATATCAGGACTGCTGCGGATTTCCTTGTGGGCAGGAAAAGGTGCCAATGCAGGCAGGAGCCCCATACAAAAGGGCCGCTTGCAGCGCCAGGACAAACAGAATGAGCGCGTGACAGAGGAAGACTGAGCAACCTCAAGGGAGCTCTGTTGGGACAGCTTCGGATTTCTTTGTGGACAGACAAAGGTGCCAACACAGCCGGGAGCCCCGTACACAAGAGCAGCCTGCAGCACCTAGAGAAACAGAACGAGTGAGGGACAGAGCGGTAGTGAGCGAGCTCAGTGGAGCTCTATTGTGACTGCTGTGGATTTCTTTGTGGGCAGAAAATGCGGCAACGCAGGCAGGAGCCCAGTACAAAAGGCCAGCATGCAGTGCCGGCAGAAACGGAATGAGTGAGTGAGACAGGGGGAGTGAGCGAGCTCAATGGAGCTGTGTCGGGACTGCTTCAGATTTCTTTCTGGCCAGAACAAGCCACCAATGCAGGCAGGAGCCCAGTACAAAAGGGCAGCCTGCAGCGGCAGGAGACACAGAACGAGCGAGTGAGGGAGGGGGAGTGAGTGAGCTCAACGGAGGTCTGTTGGGACTGCTGCAGATTTGTTTGTGGGCAGAAAAAGGCAGCAATGCACGCAGGGGCCCAGCACAAAAGGGCAGCCTGCAGTGGTGGGAAAACCAGAATGAGCGAGTGAGAGGGAGGAGGGAGTGAGCGAGCTCAACGGAGCTCTATTGTAACTGCTGCAAATTTCTTTGTGGGCAGAAGAAGGCGGCAACGCAGGCAGAAGCCCAATAGAAAAGGGCAGCCTGCAGCACCAGCAGAAACAGAATGAGCGAGTGAGAGAAGGGGAGTGAGCGAGCTCAATGGAGCTTTGTCGGGACTGCTGCAGATTTCTTTGTGGGCAGAAAAAGGCACCAACAGATGCAGGAGCCCAGTACAAAAGGGCAGCCTGCAGCGCCAGGAGAAACAGAATGAGTGAGTGACGCAGGGGGAGTGAGCGACCTCAACGGAGCTCTGTCGGAACAGCTGTGGAATTCTTTGTGGGCAGAAAAAGGTGCCAACGCAGGCAGGAACCCAGTACAAAAGGGCAGCCTGCAGCGCCGGGAGAAACACAATGAGCGAGTGAGAGAGGGGGAGTGAGCTAGCTCAATGGAGCTGTATCATGACTGCTGCGGATTTCTTTCTTGGAAGAAAAAGGCAGCAATGCAGGCAGGAGCTCACTACAAAAGCCCAGCCTGCAACGCCGGCAGAAACGGAACGAGTGAGTGAGAGAGGTGGAGTCAGCAGGCTCAACAGACCTGTGTCTGGACTGCTGCAGATTTCTTTGTGGGCAGAAAAAGCCACTAACAGAGGCAGGAGCCCAGTACAAAAGGGCAGTCTGCAGCACCAGGAGAACAGAATGAGCGAATGAGAGAGGGGGAGTGAGCCACCTCAACGGAGCTCTGTCAGGACAGCTGCAGATTTCTTAGTGGGCAGAACAAGGTGCCAATGCAGGCTTGAGCCCAGTACAAAAGAGCAGCCTGCAGCACTGGGAGAAACAGACTGAGTGAGTGACAGAGGGGCACTGAGCGAGCTCAACACACCAACACAATCAACATTCAGCATTGACAAATGCTTGTTATAATTGTGATTACTGTCAGCTGCATGCATTCTGTACAGTTGTAACGGACATCAGCTAGATATCAATATGTTTAAGTATCAAGCACATACCATGCCAGAAAATGTGTTAGGGTACTTGGCTTTCAGTTCGAAGGTCCAAATGGTCCCATACCATGGTTTTACCATGCCGAATCGACAACAGTGTTGTCAGAGTTCAGCATGGTGAGATCCCCAATGTCAACAGGTGAAATTTCACCCTTCAGACATTGTGTGCATTCTATAAGGGGGCTGCGCCCCCTGCACCACCCCCCCTCTAAAGATATCTAATGCCGAGCCTTAGTTGTTTTGGGGTGGGGCAAAAAACAGTGAAAGGGCAAAATTTCACCCTCAAGTCCCTCACGGTGACAATCTTGAAACCTGTCGAGATTGTCGCTGTGAGGGATTTCGCCATCCTGGAGTCGTTGTCCAGTCAGCATACCCCATACTACGCAGCAGCAGGGGACTATGGTACATAACAATCCACTGAAGGGCTGCTGAGACTCCCTCTGCAGAAGTCCTTCTGGCTTTTCACAAACCAGAAAGGATCTGTGAAAAGTATATTAGGAGTCAAATCTTGCTTTGTATAGGGTTTTGAAGGCCATAAGTCAATGAAGTTGCTATGCAATGTTCTTAAAAATTAAGGACATTTATGGCAAATAACTATATTAATTCTCATCAGGGTTGATCCCACAGAAATAGTAAACTATTATGATTGCAAATGCAATACCCACAGAGTTCATGGATGTGCTGTTAGTTTCTTATGTCTAACTCCCACCCATCCTGCCACGTTCGCTGTCCTCATGAGCCAAGGACAGTCTGCAGTTACAGGGCCATATATCAATGGTATGGTACCTCAGACAGAGTTAATATAGTAAAATTGGTATATAACAACCCTAATTCCCACCTACTCCCCAACCCTTGTGACTAGAGTGGGACATATCAGTTAGCCAGATGACCAATGGCTAGTAAAAAGTTGGTTTTGCTACCACATTTTGATACTTACTGGCTAACTGGGTACCTGCCAATGAAGTGCTGTTTGAGCTCTGGAATGAGGACCACTAAAAATACTGAAGTGGCTAACACATTTTGAAACCTACTAGTCAAAATGACCACTAGCTCACAAATTGGTTTCTTCCACCATGGTGGTGATATAAGGCCAGACTACAGGTGTAGCACCATCTTACAAGGCTGTGCTGGTGGTTTGCTTATTCAGCTACAAGGCCCTACATAAAATAGTATACGTGTCCCAAACATATAACTTACTTTGACTATTTCCAAGTACCTGCCTTAAAGAAAGCAACTCACAACTATTTATTTATATCTTGGATTAATACCTTTTAGCCGAAGGCTCATATACAAAGGATCCACATCAAAGTGGGACAGTACAAGGGGAATACAAGGGGTACATTAAATTAGGAGACTATTATACATAGAGTCCACGCCCAGTACAAGGGAATACAAGGGGTACAATAAATTAGGAGACTATTATACATAGAGTCCACAGCCAGTACAAGGGAATACAAGGGGTACAATAAATTAGGAGACTATTATACATAGAGTCCACAGCCAGTACAAGGGAACCAAGGGGTACATTAAATTAGGAGACTATTATACATAGAGTCCACGCCCAGTACAAGGGAATACAAGGGGTACAATAAATTAGGAGACTATTATACATAGAGTCCACAGCCAGTACAAGGGAATACAAGGGGTACAATAAATTAGGAGACTATTATACATAGAGTCCACAGCCAGTACAAGGGAATACAAGGGGTACAATAAATTAGGAGACTATTATACATAGAGTCCACAGCCAGTACAAGGGAATACAAGGGGTACAATAAATTAGGAGACTATTATACGTAGAATCCACAGCCAGTACAAGGTTAAAGAGACCAATACGCTGATTAACAATTGTTACCTAGAATTCAAGTAAACGCAATAGATACAATTTCTTATAGCAATGGGAATAGTCAGAGAAATGCAGGTAGTGTCAGCAGAATACAGAGGGAGAGAAAAAAGACGGTGGCGGGGGTGAAGTGCACGAGCATGGTGCAGAGCAGGAGCACAAAGTAAGAAGAGAGGGTAAGGAAGAGAGATGGAGAGTTGGAGCCGGGATGGGGGAGGGGGGCGGGCAGATTGGGCAGGCTGAACAGGAGGATGGGACTAAGGGTGGCGGGGGGGGGAAGCAGGGACCAAAGTCAAATACAGCCATGTCAGGCTTTGTCATGCAGAAACAGAAGAGCGGGAAAATGGGGAGGTACTGAAGTGCAGAGTTAACAACTACAGGAAGCAACTAGAGGTTGCAGTCACAGACACTTGTTTCAGCAAGGTGCATGTGCAGTCCAACTTTGAATGGGACAAGTGTTGGATTTAACAGTAGGTCATTGTGGAGAGAGTTTAGCCAGGAAGGTGCCTGGTATGCGAACATTCACTGTCCCTGGGGTGTACGGTGAAAGGGGACTTTGAGCAACCTATCGCTGTTTCCTCTTGTGTCCCTCGGATGCTCAGTTTGCCAAAGTAGGTTCTGGACTCCAGAGGGAGTAAGGCCAAGTAATGACTTCTTTGCGAGAAGGCAGACCTGGTATTGCAGTCTAGAAACATAGAAAAATAGACTTTGATGGCAGATAAGGACTGCTTGGCCCACCCAGTCTGCCCATTTCCCTATCTACAGGATAAGTTGTAGATCCTAGTTAACCAACAGCCTATTTCTTCTTACCCCCCACAAGAATTGCCTTATGTCTGTCCCATGTATTCTTGAATTCTCCCACAGGTTTAGACCCCGCAGCCTCCTCAGGAAGGCTGTTCCATGCATCCACCACCCTTGCTGTGAAAAAATACTTCCTCATATTGCCCCTGAACCTCCCCCCCTCTATCTTTAAATTGTACCCCCTTGTTCTTGCACACCCCTTTTTCTGCAGATGATGCATTGAAGATTGAAGATCGTTGAAGATTCAACCAACCAGATAGCACGTAAAGATTGCAGGTATGCATCAGTCTGTGGGCTCCTGTGACTAGTCAGCAGGCTTTGTTGAGAGCTAACCTTAGTCTTTTTAGTGCTGTGTCCGTAGCAGCCCCATAAACAGCAAGCCCACAACCGACTAACAATAGAATGGAGCTATTCACTGCTACGTTTAAGGCCTCTTCGGTAAGGCAGTGTTTGTGTTTGAAAAGTTGGCTGATTCTAAGGTTGACGGTTTTGGCTGCCAGGTCAATGTGTTGTGTGTACTTGAGGTGACTGTCAAGGGTAATACCAAGGTATTTGAAGCTTTGGACCATTTCCAATGAGTTATTATGACAGTTCACTATGTTTAAAGGATATAGCCTGTGTCTGTTGTGGAAAGAGGTGAATAACATGGTTTTTGTTTTTTTATAGTTCATAAGGAGTCTGGGGTTCATAAACCAAGACTCAGCTTGGGACAAATTAGCCTGCATTTGCCATTCGAGGGAAGAGGGGTCCATGTGACTAATGAATAGCACGGCATCATCCGCATATAATAGGACTCTATCTGGGCACACCATGGGGAGGTGGTTTAGAAAAAGGCTAAAAAGTAGTGGGCCTAGGATAGAGCCTTGTGGCACACCTGTGTGAACGGGGCAGTGGTCTGAGAGGATGTCAAGAATTTTGACCTGTTGAGATCCCCCAGAGAGGTATCTACTGAACCAGCCTACCGATTCTGTCGATAGTCCAGTTGCAGACAACTAGTTCAGTAGCAGTCCCTGGCTGATGGTGTCAAAAGCCTTGGTGAGGTCTATGTAAGTCGCCCCCAAAAGCCCATGGTCCAGGGCATCAGGTATATACCAACTATACAATGTGTGTAGTAGTTTGAAATTTGTAACAGTTCTGCTGCTTTGTGGTGGGTCTGCAAAATTGTGTGCCAAGTAAGGTACAGGTTAAAATGGATGTAAAGCTCCACAGGTATCCACCCCAATGTATTGCCCAATCGGACCCACAATAACTGTACACACACACCAGGTTTCAGTTTTGGCATAAAAGGCCACAGCTTTACTAAACATCAAACATTTTATTTACAGCAAATCAAAATCTCAATGTACAACACAATTACATCCATGTAAGAGACCCTTGGGGCAGCGAATTCAGGTGGTTTGGTGCTTCCAATGGGGGGGGGGACTCTGGCCCTCGAGTCAAGCAGACCTGCCCAGGGCCATGCCTCTCCCTCGAACAGTTCCCCCCCCCACTCAATTGCATTTTGGGGTATCATGACAGTTGAGCAGGGTCGGTGCCCGCCCGGGGCCACCTTCCCTGCCCTCCAGCCATGAACCCTTATGATGCCCACCGTGTTCTTGGGTGCCCCTTTTTCCTGGTAGCGTACCCGCCCAGGGTCGCACCACCAGGGGCCTGGGTCACCCAATATGATGAATGCTTAATTTACCTCTCCACCTTGAAATTTACACCCTTCCATGAAAACTTGCTGCAACTTCAAACTTGCGGGCCCGTGAGGGCTATTCAACTTGCTATCCCCAACAACTGCTGTGGCTGATTGAAACCACAAAAATGGGTGGGTGGGTGGGAAGTCCGAAGGTCAAGGCAGGTCCAGAGAAGGGAAATCCTTCTCTGCACCGCCCTTAAAACCCCTAAAGCCCCTCCTCGGAAACTGGGCCACACCCCCCCCAGTTGTGGGGGCCCTTGCATGGCCTGTTCCTGGTAGCCATTCTGGGCCACTGTTCACAAGGGGCGTGGTGGCCTAGCTACCAGGTATACCCACCTCCAGTTTGGTGGGCCGTGTGCAAAGCTACCCCCCCCCCGGTGAGAGGCCAGGGGGGGTCATTGCCCAATCGGACCCACAATAACTGTACACACACACCAGTATCGGTTTTGGCATAAAAGGCCGCAGCTTTACTAAACATCAAACATTTTATTTACAGCAAATCAAAATCTCAATGTACAACACAGTTACATCCATGCAAGAGACCCCTGGGGCAGCGAATTCAGGTGGTATGGTGCTTCCAATGAGGGGGAACTCTGGCCCTCGAGTCGAGCAGACCTGCCCAGGGCCATGCCTCTCCCTTGGACAGTTCCCCCCCCACTCAATTGCATTTTAGGGTATCATGACAGCTGAGCAGGGCCAGTGCCCACCTGGGGCCATCTTCCCCTCCCTCTAGCCATGAACTCCTACGATGCCCACCGTGTTCTTGGGTGCCCCTTTTTCCCAGTAGCACACCCACCAAGGGTCGCACCACCAGGGGCCCGGGTCACCCAGTACCATGAATGCTTAATTTATCTCTCCACCCTGAATTTACGCCACTTCAAAGTGCGTAGCGTCTTTTCCCCTTAATGCCCAAGAGGTCTCCCTTGCCTTACCGCTAACTCAAAAAATTCCTGAATTGTGGCGTTAAGGATGTCAGTCCCTATCCCTGACAGATGTACCCCATTCCCCCTATACATAGTGTTACATGTCCTGGGTATTAGGTAGTGACACAAGATGGTTATTCCATGGAGAGAGGAAAACCGGGACACCTCCCGATTAACCTCTCTACTAGCTTTCTCAATGCCCTTGATGCTGCGGGCACCTCTCCACTGTCGTCGAGAGATGATCTGAGACCAGGCCAGCTTGGTTGTAGGGAGCAGGGCCTGAAGCTGGGCCAAGACCTGCTTGATTTCCCCACAGAGTTTTGGGGCCCCAAGCTGTACTAAGTTCTTTCCCCCCAAGTGCACCAACAGTGCCAAGGGTGTTTTTTTGTCCAACCCCAACCTTATCACTATGTTCATTAGCTGACCCCAACGCATCCCCCCTTTTCCAGCCCAGAGAAGCCTTGCATTTTCTTTCAGAACCCCCAGCTGCATTCCGTACGGGTGGATCAATGCTCAACTGTGGGCCTCCCGGATGTGTGAATGGCCGATGACCCATATATCCACTGGTATCCTTCGCTCTTCTAGAAGGTAAACAAAAGAGAGAGAGTCATTATTCTTCATCCTAACTGTTTCTTGCCAGTATGACTTCTTTACTGTTGCACTGTTGTGGCCTAATGTACCCCTTAAAGGCTGCTGAAGACCACCTACCAATCTTCTTGATCTGTGCCTCCCCCAGGTCCAATCTCGAGGCTTCCGTGGCTGCCCCGATTCGAAATGAGTGGGTGCTGAAAACCTTCAGGTCCTTACCCATGAACCACAGACTCTTGTGTAGGATTGCTGCAAATTGGTGTCTGATTACCGGGGATCCATCCCTATGCACAAACAAATGCCCCCCCCCCCTTTGCGGGTCTATCTGCCAAGAAAGCCTGTAAGCAGGTGTAAGGGCAGGACTCGCTGGTGCTTGAATGATGTAATGTGATCGTTGATGGGGGACCCATTTTGATTTGTTTTTGAACTTCTGAGCAATAGAGATACTCTGTCAGGCATCCAGGAGACGTCCTCTAACTAGATGTTGGACCCCCCCCCCACAGCTGTTTTTGAGTCCTGCACCAGCTCCGAAACCCGGAAAGCCCCAAAAAATGCACATGTAAACAAGGCCCTGAATAACTGGGCCTTGTACCATGTGTTACATACTGCACTTAATGCTGTCAGTATGTTGGTCAAGTCACCCAGGCCTATTGGCTTCCTGGGGTCTAGCTTCTTCCCTTGGGATTTTTTCCACCCCTCCAGCATCTTGCGGGTTGTGAAGTTGCTGGTTGAGTCCGGGTGGCCCAATGCTTGCCAAATGAAGGCTATTCCAGACAAGTGTGCTCGGATAGCAGATGGGGCCCAAAGCAACTGAATAAGGTGCAGCACGTATTCTTGTACCTGTTGTTGTGTTTCATAGGGGGTCTCGCTTACCTGCTGTCCACAAAAACAGGCAAATGCTGCGAAGCTACCTGAGTATTTCTTCCAGGTCGATGGGGCAACAGCAAGTTGAACCCATCTAAGCTTTTCTGACTCCCAAGTTGCCAGAGTGAGTCCAGGATCAGTGTTGGGGCTGTTTCCGCATGTGGCACCAGCTGTCTGAAGCGTTCGAACTGCAACTGAGACAAGGCATCAGCGATTACATTATCCTTCCCAGGCACATGTTTTGCCCGGAATGTGATATTCCAAGATAGACAGCATAACACAAACACTCGCAATACCTTCATTACAGCCTCTGACTTGGAAGATTGTGAATTGATGATATCCACCACTGCCCTGTTGTCTGAGAAGAACAGCAATGCCTGGTTCTCCAGCCGATGTCCCCATACCTGGACTGCTACCATGATTGGGAACAGCTCTATCAGTGTGATGTTTTTTGTTAACCCCTGCTCCACCCAATTCTGTGGCCACATTCCTGCAAACCAGGACCTTTGAAAATATGCCCCAAAACCTATGCCTCTGGATGCATCCATCACCATGTCCAACCCGTGGTGGGTGGTGTCCTTTGTCTTGCCACATGCTTACTCCATTAAAATTGGTTAGAAAGGATTCCCACACCCGCAAGTTGGCCTTGAGGTCCCTTGATATTTGTATATGGTGGTAGGGTTTTGTGGGGCCAGACATTGCTGCCGCCAGTCTCCTGAGGAATGGGCGCCCAGGGCTCACTGCCCAGCTTGCAAAGTTGAGGTGGCCTAGCAGGGACTGCAGTTGCACTAGGGTGGCCTTTTTTGCTCCAATAACCTCCCCCAGCAACCGTCAAAGGTTTTTTACCTTGTCCAAAGGTAACTGTGATACCATGGCCACAGAGTCCAGCTCAATACCCAAGAATGAGATACATGTGGTAGGACCCTCTGTTTTTTCTAATGCCAGTGGTACACCAAATTTTTTCATCAAAGACTGAAAACCACTCAGAGTGTCTTGGCACTTACCTGAATCCTTGGGACCTGTGAATAAAAAGTCATCAAGGTAATGAATGATTGCAGTGTTCCCCGTAAAAATCTTGGTGGCCCATTCTAAGAAGGTAGAGAATGGCTCAAACGCCGCACAGCTAATCGAGCATCCCATGGGCATTGCCATGTCATAGTACCATTGCCCTTGGAACGTAAAACCCAGGAGATTGTAGTCCTTTGGTTGTACTGGTAACAGGCAAAATGCTGACTTTATGTCACTCTTTGCCATCAATGTGCCAGTGCCAAAGCCCCGCACCAGCTCGACTGCTGCATCCAAGGACGTGTAATTAACTGACGCATCTTCTGGTGCTATGTGGTCATTTACCGATGCTCCTTTCAGGTATGAAAGGCAGTGGATCAGCCGGTATTCCCCTTTGTTCTTTTTTGGAACAAGGCCAAGCGGAGATACTCGGAGTGTCGGGAAAGGAGGCTGGCCAAAAGGGCCTGCAACCCGTCCCGCTTGTACCTCTTTTTTGATCTTGTGTGCCAACATAGTCGGTAGAGGGATAGCAGACTTTAGGTTGTGGGCTGCCGTAGCAATCCAAGGACCCCTGTAAGGGATTTCAAATCCTGTGCTAAAACCAGCCCACAAGAAGTATGCTGCTCATTGGTCAGGATACTGGGTAAGCCAATTTGACATTGTTTATAAGTCTACCGGAGTGTTTGCCAGCTTAGCTGGCCCGGACTTGGACTTGTCAGAATGGAGTGGACCAGAAGTTCCATACGTGGCTTTTTTGCAATTGGTAACCCAGTGACTTCCACCACAGGACCTGCAGACATGATGGAATTTACAATGGTTCCAAAAGCACTTCCCTTTATTGTAATTGTAACAAGCTTTCTTGTCCCCTTTTTTGAAATCACTTTTGTTACTGGAACTGGGTCGGGTAATCACATGCCCACTGTCAGTGTAAGTTACTGAATTAGGTCTGCCCCTGGTCATGTACCTGGCCCATAGGTCGAGATGCATATTTTCCCATTTCAAACTGGGTTATCGAGCCAATCTGAGACGAAACTGCTCGTCATATTTTAACCAGGCCAACCCCTCAAATGACAGGTGAGCAAACTTAATGGTGTCCCTGTACTTAAGTAAGGGCAGCAACTTATCTAGGTGCTTCATCCGTATACTGACATGAAAATGTCGAAGGCCATGATCAATTCTCAAAAGTGAAGAGGAACCTTCGGCCTCGCGCCCTTTCCTTCTTTCCTATTTTTTCATTCTCCTCCTCCGGGAGTTCCCTGTGTAGCAGGGAGAACATGTCAATATACTCTCCCCTCCATATTTTCTCCCTCACATTGTCTGATAAATGGTCCCCTAAGGGATCCTCCAATTCTGCATATGCCCATTTGTTGTTGTTGGGCACTGGGGCAGGGGGAGTTGGTGGAGTGGGACTCGGCCAAGGTGCCATCAAGGCCCCAGAAGACCCCACTGCCCCACTTGGACCTTTCCCTTGGTCAGCGGCATTATTCCCTTGCTCTGTCAGCAGGGCCAAAGCATGGGAGGCCCCCACTGCCACCCCCTTGGGTGATATCCCCCCCATCCAGACTTGTGTTGTTTTCTGCCCTACAACTACCTGTTGCCCTGGGCTCACCCTTGGAGCCACAGGAGGTGATGCTCCCACGGGGATATTGGTGGGGGAGGAGCCCTAATTAGTGTTACAGGAGACACTCCTGCCCCCCTTCTTGTCCCATCCCTTGTTGCATTGTGACCCTGGGTTCCGTCTGATGTGGGGTTCCCCACCATCTCCAAGGGTTCTGGCCTGCAGGGCCACCTACTCCCAAGGGTATGCTGGCCAGAGGGAAGGGCCTTGTGCCCAAAGGGGGCCCCATGGAAAGGGTGCCCATGGATTTGGATGAACACCCCCTTCTAGTTGTGCCTGACCTGGGCCGATACCAGCTGTGGCTGTCATGCCCACTGTTGTATGATGTACCTGGTCATGGGCCTGTGCCATTACACGCTGCTGGCCCCCATGTCCGGTTTCTGGGACATGGCCATTTGTGCCCCTTCCCAGATCGCCCTGCCTGTATGGGCCATCCCCAGTTACTGCAGAGTCCCTGTGAGATGGTGGGCTACGGGGCTGCCGGTGGTAAAAATCCCACCCGTAAATGGCAATGGGCTCATTTTGATGCCTGTTGGCCCCATGTAACCCCCCCATGGCACTTCACCAGACTGTAGGGTACGGTCCGGAGCAAGACCCTCTCTTTCTTCAATGGACCTCCATGTCCGCAGCCTCACGGGTGATTGTATCACTACTGAGGATGCGTCACTTCCTTCTTGGTCCTCCTCTCCCTCTGTCTGCTCGTCCACCTCAGAAGTGTGGGGTGAGCCCTCTGCAATTAAAACCTTTGACTCACCAGTGGGTTCAGGCAACGTATTGTGATTACAGATCTACACTGTATAAGAAACCCAGATTTGTGTTGCATGTGTCTGGACATGTACTTTGCCCATCAGTCACGATGGTAGGGGAGGGGAAGGGGGGAATTAGTGTTGCTATATACCAATTTTACTCTGTTGATCCTGTATGGGTACAATAACACTGATGTTTGTTCCTGTGAACTGTCATTGGGTGATAAAAGTAAGGAAAGTGGTAGGGTGAATGGGCATTAGACACAAGAATAGCTTACCTGAATCTTTACATATTAACTGTTTTCTGTCAGTTTTTAAAAAGTGATTAAAATTGTATTTGTTTGATTTATGTACTTGTAACTGTAAATGAATGTTACTGTTGAATGTTGTAAACCTTTGTACTGCATAGTGTGCCCAGGCTGAGCCTGTAAAAGGACCCTCAGTCCGGTGCTCTTACCTGGTTAACAAATTGGAATAAATAAATAAAGAACCCTAATTTTTATGGGTGATATTTGCAAAAGTGCTAAACAACTGCATACAGCCTAAAGCCATGTGCCTGTTTTTTGGACAGAATAACTACAATTTGCATTGTGGTATTCCATCTGTAACTCTAAATGAAAACTAAATTTCTGGTTGCCAGGTGGCTTAGAGGCATCACATACTGTATCTGTACTGGCAATCTAGGTTCAGAAGTGGACTTGTGTGCTGGTCGCTGGGTAGACAGTGCTGAGGAGGGCACTGCATTTGGCAGTGTGTCCAGCCCAGGGAGGGAGGCGCCACTGTCATGGTGCTGCAGCAGCTCCTTGCAGTGGACTGAGGAGTCATTTCATTCAGGACAGGAAGGCTCAGGCACCCCAGAAATATGTATTAAGGCCTGGAGGTTGATGTGTAGAGTGCCGTGGGAGGAGGGTACTGGACATGAAACAATAAACCAATACTCTCAGGCCCCACACCATAAGGCTGCCCTAGTTTTACTGGATCCTCTTTTCCATTACTTCTGTCTTTTTGCCACAGATTCTCCCCAACTTACTCATCCTTGTCAACTCTATCAATACCTGTCACTCCCCTTCTTAGACTCCCAGTGCATCTCACACTGGACCTCCTTTGTATCCAAGTACTGTGGCTTTCCTCCTTTACTCTCTCTCTCTCTTCTCCCTACCTCCCCCCTTCGCCTACTTTCTCTGTTCCTCTAACTCCTTTACTATCTCAGTCTCCTACTGCCAGACCTCTGCTGATCAAACTGCATTATCTCTATGTCTCCCTTCCCTCTGGATTTTGGAATAATTTCACTGCTTTCCTATGCCTTTCTTCGTCATACCTCTTTGTGATATCCCTTCTAATTGGCATCTTAAAGAGCTGCTGATGCCATCTGGCCGAAAGTGCTACATTGCAGAATTAGAATAAGCATATCCACAGTAAATCTCATACCAAAAAGTAGATTTCTGTGTTACTTCATTTAAAAGTTATTAGCCATTTTGTAACCCTGATTTCACTACCTGTTCAAAGAAAGCCTGTTCCACTGAAGCATGGATGTAGCCATGCATACTCCAAGTACTCCATGGTGTGCAATTTTATTTAAGGGGGGTAGCAAGTAGGCTCTGAACTGCTTCCTTTTTCCATGAAAACTAACAAAGAAAATGCTGAACCTTTCTGTAATTTTATTCATAGGAGTGGAAACTAGAAGGACTGGTCACTAATACTGTCTTTGCATCCCAAGGACGGTACAACTTTACAGGCTCTGGGCTGGTATGTGGGTGTCTTAGGGAGCAATGCATGGCATTTGTATTTACCCATGCATGGCACCAACCATTGTCATGGAATACAAAAGTTGTATTTATTGTGCCAAATGAGACAACAAACACGGTCCTGGTGTACATTTGTATATTGTCTGGCTACACCCTGGGGGCAGTAGCAGTGAGTCCACTTGGTGTGCAGATCTGAAATCCCTGGCTACACCCCTGCACTGAAGAACTGCTGCTGATCTCATCTAGGGACCTTACAGTTTATTCTTCCATGTCAGCAAGCTTATAGGACCTGTTTCTTTAAAGCTGTAAAGATCATGTGCAATGGTTTTTATAAGTAAAACAGGCAGCATGAGTTAGTAAACATTGCTTTAAAAACTTTGTGTTTCAGGCTTTGTAACAAAACTGACAATATTTTGTCTGGATGCCTTTTTATTGAGGTCCTTTTGCTGAATGCTGGATCATAGCACACTGTGAGGTTTGCAGACTGAATAGGTTTGTGAAGAAAGGCTGAACTCATTCACACCTATCAGTCAATTGAGGCAACTTCTAAGAATGACAATTTAAAACAATTATCCCATCTCCTTGTTAATGGGGTGGGGCAGACTCAGCTATGTTCTACTCTAAAATACAATGACCATTTTACCAGAGCTAACACTCCAACCCCTAGTAGGAATTAACACATATAAGGCCCATATTAAAACATATTGTAATAGTCTTCTATTGTACAAGATGTGTGCTTTCTTATATACTTGAATTTCAATAAAAAGATGAAGTGAAAAAAAAACAACATATTGTAAAGCAGACAATGACAAACAGCAGTAAAATTAGTAGCACTCCAACTGGCTTCAGCAGTCTGGAGGCATGCTGACTTAGTATCCAGCAACACTGGTTAAATGGACCACTCAAAAACAGCATTAAATAATACCATTTTATCAACTTTGTTAGAAAACCTGGAACATATTTATAGCAATGTTTACTGACTGGTGCTGTCTGTTTTACTTGTGAAAACCATTGCACATGATCTTTACAACTTTGGAGAAATGGACCTTATAAGCTTGCTGACAGTCATTACTAGACTTTGAGCTCCCTACATGACATCATCAGCAGCTCTTTACTGACACCTGCTTTTATTGCTCAGGTAGTGCAGTCAAAGTTACAAAATGTCTCATAACTTTAAAACCAAGTAACGTATAAATCTAGTTTTTGGTATGAGATTTACTTGGGGGTATGCTTATTTGGATTCTGCAATGTAGCACTGTTGGTGTCAGTGGCTCTTTAATCACCACTTGTACCTTTCCTTAACTTCTCTAGAATCACAGATGCCAGTCCCCTACTTTGTGTACCATTTGTATTCAAATTTTCTTTCCTGTACTACTGTGCATTTTGTATCTATCATTTGTAAATATTTTGCTTTAATATTTTATCTTTCCTGTATTGTTTATTTAATTAAGTAAAATATGTAAATATTGTATTTTTGTATCATTGTACTTCTAGTAACAATCAATTGTACCAAATTGTGGCCCTTGTTCCCTCAACTGTTAACTATCCTCAAAGATGCATGTGGAAATTGGCTCACAGTGTCTTTCTTGGTCACCAGTATATAAATAAATAATGTAGTCTGCAGCCTGCACCTGATGAGAACAAGGCTAGGAATGGAGACCTCTGACTCCACCATGGTGATGGCAGTGGTTGTGGTGGTGGGGGTGGGGGGGATACATTTTGGAGGAATATAGAAAAGGTCTGTAGTGTTGGACTGGAAGGTCACTGTCTGAGTGGGGTCTACCGGGAGGGGGTAAAAATACAATAATAATTAATATAGCCTTTATGGGGTGTTTCATATAGTATAAGAGAATCCAAGCATGAAGTTTAGGTGATGGTACAGTTCTGGCTCCCCAAACCTTATACATGTATGCTCTTACACCATAAGAGACACCTTGTAGAGAATGTATTAATGCATTATAAATAACTCCTATTAGCTAGAGTGATTTATATTATTTTAAAATAACTCACATCAGCTAGCGTGATTTATATTTTTTTGTCACACTTTTTAAAAATTTAAATGTAAGTCGAGCTGAACTCCCCCTGAGCTTCTAAGTTGAATGCTCCAGTCTTAAAATTCCTGCATGACATACTGCTGCGAGCAAGACGAGAGGTACAGTATTTCTGATAGCTGATTGGCTGAAATCTCCTACAGTAAGGGTTTACTATAAAATAAAGGAAAAAATTAAATGTCTAGCACTGCTTAATCACATATGACAATGTTCTATTTTTCTGTGCAGCGTAGAATACCTCCTTCTGTAAAAACAAATACACAAGTCTTTTCACTAGTGGAGAACGTTAGAATTTATCAACATAAATCTGTAAGTGTGCTAGAACAGTAAAAGGATCACATGTCAGTTATTTACAGTATAGCAAGGAAAAAGCACAGCATTTCAACCTAGTGAGATCAGAGAGCCCTCATGTTGTTTAACGCTACTCCCATACCATTTCCAAGTTATCTGTATTAATGCTACTTAAACATCTAACAACAACCAAATAGCTGATTTAAAAATGTAAAACCATGCTACAAATCAGTTCAGTTTCAGTTTATTTATTATACTGGAAAGGCATGTGAGCAAAATTGCCAGTTTTCACAAGCGTCCAGTCAGCGAACAACAAGCAGTGTTACAGAGTACAAAGGGAAACACAATAACAAGATCTAAACAGTAATTGCAAAATAAAATCATACAAAAAAGAGAAAAAAACATTAACAAAAGGAAACAAATTATAACAGAGTTTTAAGTGAATTAAGTGCTTTGCAGTTACAACTTAGAAACAAGGAAAAACATGGGGAAGGGAAAAGTGGAGAAATAACTAGAGGGACTACGTGATAGCATGACAGAAGTCAGAGAATGAAGTGCATCAAGAGTGGGGCAGGAGAGGTGGTGAGAGAGTGCACAGAGTGGGTGGGAGGGGGAAATCAAGGACATGAGGTGGGAAAGGTAGAGGACTAGAAGGACTCAGGAGAGTGTTAAGGCAGGGTGCAGTAGCAAGGGGTGGGGGAGAGGTGCTTTTTCAAGGTGTATTTAAAGGAGGCGGCAGAAGGACAGTGGTGGAGGTTGGGGGGGGAGTTATAGAGTTTAAATCCCTTAAAGGGTAGGGAGTTATGGCCATGAGTGGTATGGCAGTAAGGAATAGAGAAAGAGAGGGTGGAGGCCCTTTTAGTGGGCATGGGGTAAAATGTTTTGGGGAATAGAGATGATATGCTGTTGGAGAGAGTACCAAGGCGGACTTTGTGAAGAAAGGTGACAATTTTGCTGTCCAGGCAGTTTTCAAGAGAGGTCCAGGTGGAAATATCATACAGATCACAGTGGTGAGTAAGTCTAGGGAGCCCTGAGACAAAACGAGTGATGTTATGATATGTGCCACGTAACTTCCCGGGGTTTTTCTGGGATGGGGGGATAATAGTCAAGAGCACCATAGTCAAAGAGTGGCAGTAGGAAACTATGTGCAAGGAGCACCTTGGACGCCTTGCTAAGGAAGGGTTTAACCCTGTGTAGCATGCCTAGCCTCTGATGTTTTCCAAGCAAAAGTGCTCCACCAGTGTGAGCCCCTAACGCCTCGGCTACAAGCCTTCCACGCCCCCTGCAAGGCTGGTAGCCAAGGTGCTAGGGGCTCACCCTGGTAGAAATAAAATACAACATTAGTTGTTAAATTTGCTGTACTGTGGTTCTTGGAGCGCTTTTGTTTGGAAAATGTATGTGTATTGTGTTCAGGGCTGGCTGCCCGCTTAGCGCACCACCTCGTCTCGAAGCACAGGACTTGTGTTTTGGAGTCTTTCTCGCCTCTGATGTGTTTTTTTGATGCTTAGGTTGATATGCGCTTCAAAATTAAGGTGGCAGTTGAGAAGAAGGCCAAGGTATTTCAATTCCTGTGCCCTTTCAGTTAGGTTCCCATCATTGTCACGTAGGGGGAAATCGAAAGTAAGTGGCTTTCTGGGGCTGGCAAAGACCATGACCTTGGTGGAAAAAATGGGCAGACTGGATTGGCCGGCGATCCTTATCTGCCGTCAGCTTCTATGTTTCTATGTTTCTTGTTTTTTTTTCGAGTTTAGTACTAGTCCTTTAGAAGAGAACCAGGGGTGGAGCCTCTTGAAGTCGTATTGTAGTTTGGTAGTAAGGGAGGAGGGGTTTTTATCTTTGCAATATAGGGTGTTGTCATCCGCATAAAGTATAAGCTTGGTATTGGTGCATATTTCCAGAAGGGAGTTAACAACAAGGGAGAAAAGAAGAGGACCATGGATGGATCCCTGGGAAACACCATACTTGATGGGTTGGGAGTCAGAGAGGAAGCCGTGAATAGTTGTTTGATGGGACCTAACAGAGAGATAGTTCTGGAACCAGTCTGCAATGTACGTGGAGAAATGAAGTTGGGCTAGGGTGTGGAGTAGGACCTCATAATCAACAAGATCAAAATCTTTTTTTAGATCAACAAAAAGTGAACTGGTATAAAGTCCATCATCATGATGAAGTTTGTGAATTTTAAGAGGGCTGTCTCTGTGTTATGCCCAGCCCTGAAACAATGCTGGGCATCTGTTTGGAAGTTATATTTAGTTAGGAAGTTTGTGATTTGTTTGTGCACTATTTTTTCAAGAATCTTAAATAGAGGGGCGAGGAGGGAGACAGGTCTGTAATTAGTAATGTCATTCTTAGGGTTAGATTTGTGCAGGGGTTTGATGATTGCAGATTTCCATTTGACAGGGATAATGCCAGTGCAAAGAGAGTGATTTCAAATATTGATAAATGGAATAGCCAAGGATTCACACACCAGTCTACGTACCCTGCAGTCGATGTTGTCAGGGCCAACCAAGGGCCTAGGGTCATTCGTTTTTATGAGTTTCACAACCTCAGAGGGGAAGAGATACCTAAAAAAGAAAGAGGGTGATTGTTAGAGGAGGGGGAGGGGGAAGAACTAATGTCATAGTGGAGGTTGGGCTTATACCAGTCAAGGTCTGCAAAATGGGAGTTAAAAAAAGTGAGGCAGCCTCCAGGGGATTGGTGATGGCAATACCGTCTGAGGATAGGCAGATCTGTTCATTGTAGATGCCCCTTCCAGTGAGGTTATTTAGGATATTCCAGGTATTTTGGGGGTTGCCAGCTGCACTGCGCTGTCTTTCAAGGAGAAACGAGGTCTTGGAAGATCTAACGGCGGCTTTGCATTTGTTTCTGTGGGATTTATAATGTTGGAGGAGTTGAGGGAGTCTGAGTTTTCTATATCTCAACCAGGCCTTCTCTCTGTCTCATTAACTTAAGGGAGGCAGGGGTGATCCATTCCTGGCTGTTTCCCCTGACACTGGATTTTTTTGATGGGGATGAGTAAGTCACAGATGGTGAGGATATTTTTGCAAAAAGGATTGAGAGCTAGGTCAATATCATACTGTATATGTTTTCTGTAAATGACCAGTCCATAGCCAGAGCAGCATTCAAGAATTCCTCGATGTTAAGTTTATGAAGTTGTCTGGATTGGATAAATTTGAGGGCTTAGTGGCAGGTTTTGGCAGACCATGAGCAATGAACAGCATAGTGATCACTGATCGAACCGGGGAGGATACCCAAGGATGTAATGTGTACTGGGTTCATGACCAGGATTCAGTCCAACAGGGATTCAGACCCTGTTCTGTAGTTGGTCCTGGTGGGGGCCCAGATAAGCTGGTGCAAACCATGGCTGATGATAGATTCTCTAGCAGAGCTTGAAAGGGGAGACAGCAGTAGAGGTTAAAGTCTCCGAGGATAATCCACTTCCTGCCATGTGGTAGGGATTCCTTAATGGAGAGAAAGCTGTCTAAATCTTGGGTGAGGGTGTTGGGGGGAGATAGGCAACGCTAATGGTAATAACTTTTTTGCATCCTAGAATGAGATTAATTGAAAGGGATTCCAGGGAAGTGTATTGGGCAGGGGGATCAAGGAGGGTGGCTGAGAGCTGGTTTGCTATCCAGAACAGGCAGCCCCCACTCCTTTTGCCCAGCCTGTCTTTACAGAATAGGGTATACCCCTCAATATTAATTTAGTTGGATGAGATTTCATTAGTAAGCCAAGTTTCCATTAGTGCAGTGATATCAAAAGAGTCCACAGAAAGCCATGATTCAAGCATCACTTTTTTTGCCAATAGGCTTGAATATTGAGGTGTACTGTTTTTAGCTGTTTGATGGAATGAGGTAGGGGAAGGGGATATCATCAGTTGAGGATGGGGGACCTGGGTTGGGTTGGATGGAGCCAGAGATGAGTAGGAGAAGGAGGAGAAATCTCCTTTGCCTGAGGGAGGCAAAGGTGGTAAACTTTTTAGTGTTGATTCTAGTAGTGCGCTGGATAAAGCATAGAAGATTTTGTTATGAAGGTGAGAATTCATGCCAGAGGCCGAGTGAATAGTGGTGAATTTCAGGTTGGAGGGAAGGGTAGTGTGTGCCACTGAGAGGGGAGTAAAGTAATGGAGTGTGGAGCAGGCATTGATAGAGGTTGTAAGACAGGTAGGTGCTAGTTGAACCTGGGTGAGCAGAGGTGGGGAAAAGGATAACATTGCCAGGTGTTCAGGGTGTAATGGGCAAAAGCAAGGTGGAGTAGTGGTGTGCTGGGGAAAATTGTCAAGGAGCCAGGAGGTAGGAATTAGGCTCAACCAGGCAACAAGCAGAAAGAGGCAGTCTGAGAGGAGGCATGGTGGAGGAGGCTATGGGAGAAAGAGGTGGGGAAGAGAAAGGAGGTAGTCAGAGCAAAGTGTGTAAGAACGAGAGGAGCAGTAGGGAGTGAGGCAGAATTGGAGTGTGAGGTAGTAGCAGCAGCAGAGCAGTGAGAAGGGAGATGTAGTAAGAGGTAGGAGAAAAGCTGCAGTGTGAGAGGTACCTCCCAGTCAATAGTGTACCTTTAAGAGAGATTCAGGGAATTGGAATAGTCAGTCAGAGAGTTAGGGGTGGAGAAAGCTATCAGGGAAAGAGGATTTAAAGAGTGCCAGTGGGGGAAGGTGGGCGGGCCAGAAAATTCCAGCCTCGAAGCCATGCCCCAACAGTGCCCGAGTCTCAGCCGAGCCGAAGTGGAATTTTCAATTTTAAGCGGGCTAGAGGAATTAGCCAATGAGAGCTCACTAAGTCTGGGCACCATCCAAACACTGTAAAGAGCGGTTGCACCAGAGAGTGAGAGGAGCCGGCTGCTTCAGTGGCCATACCTGGATGAAGCTCTGGCAGTCCATGGTGCAGGGGCTGTGACAGGGTCTGCGCTGTGCCTGGTAAGTGAAGTTGGGAGAGGGCAGGAGAGCCCAGTTAGGGCCACCACCTGAGGAGAGAGGGATAAAAGGTTTAAAGTTCAGGAATAAAAAAGTAGACTGTGGGAGGGGAACAGGTTTTTTTTGCTGACAATTAAAGCAGTGATATTTTAGAATATATTCTGCAGAATTCAAAAAATATTGTGCAAATTTGCCTTGTGAGCATAATACAGACCTGTCTCACAAGGTCCTTACTACATCCTTCTACCTTCTTTCTGGGTCTATTCATCACCCCAGTCTTTATTCTTTCTGGATAAAGACCTGCTCTGGGCATATTACGTTAACCTCCAAAGCAAACTTTTTTTTTTGTAAAAAAATGATCAGAGCCTTAGCAGAATTTGAAAAATATTCTGTTGAGATTCTTTTACTGAAAATGACACCAGCCCTAGAAAGTTCTAAACTTATCTGAACCAGTTCCTCTGTCACTCTTTTTATCTGGGAACATAAAAAATTCAAAGATTTTATTTTCTTCATCCCTAGTGACGATGATGTGCTTTACCTTCCATCTACAGGAGGATGCAGCCCTCTACCGCCATCTGGTAGCCATATTACGCCACTGCTTGTTGATTAGAAGTGATGGGGAAGAAAGGACAGAGGAATTTCATGGGTAAGGACAGTAACATTTATGATTTGTGTACTATTGAAGGAACTCTGTAAGGAGGGGTTCACCTAATTTTGTTTTGAGGAACTCTAAATATTCAATGGATCCAAATTTGGAAGTCATTCTAGTTTTTCGGTCTGAAATACTTTTTACGTGTCCCCAATTTTGGAAGCTGAACTGTGAAAGAGACCAATCTTAGAAGGATGAATAAGATATTATTGATAAAAATATGTCCTCCCTTAAGTTAGAAACAAAAATAATTTGCAGTTTTGGACTGCCATGCCATCAAAACTAAAAGTCACTCACAGTAATTTTCGTTTAGTCCTTTTGGAAGGTAAAAACAACCCCTCAGTCGTCAGTTTTTGAAAATGTTTAATTTACATTTGTCTGTTTTTATTATTCTTATTTATAAGTTTTGGCCAATAGGACACACTGAACTGGCAATCTCATTTTCAGTTGCATCCTAGAACTCCTTCCAAAGCTGAATTAGTTGAAGTCCTGACTGCACCCCACAGCTATTCCAACCACATTATGAGAGACAGTGACCAATATTCAGGAAACAATGGTATTTGTGAAGTATTTAAAGCTGCATATTTGAAATTGCTATGCAAACAGGCTTAAGAGAGCCATGCTATTTCATAGATGTAAGTACTGTAGCACTACATTTTCTTGCATAATTGCTACAGTGCGTGGAGTGGGAGACGGTGACTGACCATGGAGGCGTGTAGAGGGTTGTTGCCAACCACTGTCCCAGGGGAGGGTTCTCTGGGGGACAGGAGGTGGGGAGACTGCAGTACTTAGCAGACTTCATTCATTCATTCATTCAGTTTTTATTTAATATAGTGCACGTTATCGTTTTGACTCAAGGCACTTTACAGACAAACAAATTATCTAAAACAGTTTAAAATATGTAGGGCCAGATATTCAAAACTTTGCCCCAGGTCTAAATTAGCACTGCCCGGTGTGCTAAAATATCCTGGAACAAATAGCCCACCATATTCAAAAGAATTAGCCCCAGTGCTAAACCTGCTGAATATAGCATACTAAGGAAGCTAGGCAAACTGGGCTGGGAGTGCAGTGTTAAAATAGCCCGGGAATAAGACAGCTCTGAATATAGCAACGGGGAAGTTCAAACTGCAACAGCAGCTCAGTAGACACTGGAGCAAGCCAGTGTTGCAGGTGGGGAACATTGTGCGTGATTGCAAAGAGATGTCTCACATCTGCTGCAAACAACAATGCAAGCCACACTGCAGAACTGTGCTATGCTGATGAGAGGTTTGCCTGGGCTAACCTGATTGCACAGTGCTAACACAATAGCCTGGTGCAAACAGGTTAGCCTGGGCCAAAGGTCTGTTATATTCAAAGCTCCCATCAAACAGGCACATTTGCATCTCATTATGTGCTGCTTAGCATACATTACCATGCAGTTCGCCTAGTGCTATTGCCTTGAGCACACAGCTCCACCTCTTGGTCGGAATGGAAGCACAGACTGGAAGCTGCAGGTCATGTGTGCTGGCAGGCACAAGCAGTGCATACAACATACTGATGCAGCACTGCAAGCAGTACAAAATGCTATATATATGTATATCTCTATCCATCTATCTATAAATATAGATAGCTAGATAGATACAGATATATATATTCATGGCAAAAAACTCTGTTTAATGCATCGGATAGGGTTCTTCCACAGTCATAAAAGCGAGGAAATTCGATGTTAGGGTTCCCATCCCCCTTGCACCCCACCCCCACCAACAGGCATCGGGGTGCACGTTGGGGTCATCAGTCCTAACTCTCACCCCATCCCATGTGTAAACAAGTTGAGGTGGTGCAGTATAGGAGAATGGGGTGAGAGTTAGGACCAATGACCCCAACGTACACCCCGATGCCTGCTGGTGGGTGGCTGCAAGGGGGGTGGGAACCCTAACATCAAATTTCCTCACTTTTGTCATTGTGGAACAACCCTAACTGATGCATTAAACAGAGTTTTTTGCCATGAATTTCCCTTCTTTTTGAGAATGTGCACTATAAATATTGAAGTAATGGTAACTCAGACGCAAGCACAAACGGTAATGCACATGGTGATGCAAACGTAATCGATAACGCAAACGATAACAGAAACACAAGCACAAACATTAATGAAAACAGAAATGCAAATGAAAGCACATATGGAAATGCAAATCATAATGTGCATGGTCACGGTAATGCAATTGGAAACGCAAACAGTTACAGTAACAGTAACGATAACGCCAAAGGAAACAGAAACACAAACGGAAACACAAACTGAAGCGCGTACACAAACGCAAATGGAAATGCACATGGTGACGCAAAAGGAAATGCAAAAAAACACAGTAATGGAAACACAAATGTTAACAGTAACACAAACGCAAGCGCAAATGAAAATGCAAAGGGTAACGCACACGGTGGCGTAGACGGGAACGCTAATGCAAACGGTTACAGAAATGCAAGTGGAAATGCTAAGTGTAACAGTAACAAAAATGCACCCCTTTTTTTCCCCAAAAGCTGCATTGAGAAACACCGTGAATACAAAGAATGTATGTGTAACCCCTAGGTGGCACTATCCCAAGGGCTACTACCCCTGTCTGCTTAGCTAGTAGCAGGTTAAGGGGCCTGAGTTCTGAAAACGGGTGCCTCCACCCGGAGGTCAGGGTTGGTAGTGGTCAAGCTAACCTGGGCACAGCCCTCTGGAAACAGAGGCTATACAGGCTCTGGTAATCACATTTAAACTGCTAAAACACAGGACACCAGCCTGGCAGTGAGCATTTAGGCAAGCTCAAAGAAGCCTTTTTGGGAACCCCCATTTGTAGGGGGGTTACACCCTTACCTGCCTGGGACAACCTGGCATCCGCATCAAGTCTGTACCATCATAACATTGAAAATGCACGTATACAAGACATTTATACCATTAGTATACTATACAAGTACTATCTGATTCATCAATTGGCATAACTTGTCACTTTACTATACATTTCAATGTATTTCACTATATCATTTCCATTCTGACAATACATTATGCATATTTCACACAGGTAAATTGAACATTATTATACAGAATCATGTAATAACTTCTTGTACTCTAAACAATGCAAGAGGGGGCCCTTCCCTATCAGCTAACTTGGAGCTGGATGGGGCAGGGGCACCATGGTGAGAGAGCAAAACAAGTAACCTGGAATGGACCATCAAGCTCAATTTGG
Source organism: Neoceratodus forsteri (assembly GCA_016271365.2). NCBI lineage: Eukaryota > Metazoa > Chordata > Ceratodontiformes > Ceratodontidae > Neoceratodus > Neoceratodus forsteri. Next base: position 963,683,676 of record CM028133.1, read on the forward strand.
GCAGTGAGCTGTGAGAGACATAAACACCTTTGTGGACTACATTGACAGGCAAATCCACTGGCCTCCCGGGGGAATCATAACTGAAACGCACCACTGGCTTGACAGCTCAGCCAATCTTTCTGGGGTGAACAACCACGGTCTCTGTACTTTCAGCAATGGTCTTGGAGCTTTCATCACTTGTGAGGGGTGCCTCTGCATGAAGGGGAAAGTCCAAGCTAGGAGCACTGTCAGACCCTTGCTCTATAGTCTCTGTTTCTACAACACTTGGCTCATTTTGAAGACACTCTGGCACTGAAGGGGGGTTGTCAGCACTCTCATAGTGTTTCTCAGGTTCTGGCATGTCACCAGAAAGACTCATACCATCAGCCTCTCCTTTAGGCAAATCACACAGTTCCACGATACACAAAGACTCAGCATCCTCTGACGTGATACTTTGCACTTCACTTTCAGGGAGCATTGGCTCCAAGGATGATGCCAGGGCATTAGGCAGTCCAGAAGGCCCAGCTTCATCCCCATAATTCAACATAGGATTTCCACAAAACAACTGACTCAGTTCATATGAGGGGTAATAGGCATTATCACACTCACTGTCATCCGAGTTAGACTGGTAGTCACTATCATTCTGGGCCTGCTGCGGGGAAAGTCTTAAATCGGCAACCACGGGGGCAGGCTGACTCTGTTTCTTTCTTGCAGCAGCATGAGTCACTGGTCCAGGGGAATCAATCTCGGTGGGTTCAGCCTCAATTATAGCTTGACCAATAGGTAGCAAGTGGTTACGGTGCATGGCCTTGACAGCTTTGGAGTTATTCTCTGGGTGCACTTTGTACACTGGCAAATCATCCAACTTTCCAACTATGACATGGGGAAGATGGTGCCATCAATCAGCAATTTTGTGTTTACCATGCAGTCCTAAATTTTGCAACAACACATGGTCTCCAGGCCTAAGCTCTTGAGCCTTTACTTTTCTATCATGTCTCTCTTTGTTGGCTAGATTTCTTTAGTCGGCCATTGTCTGGACCAGTTGATAGGCATGGTTCAATTGAGCTTTCAGTTTTTGTACATACTGCAGGTAATCTTCGGCTCGGACCCCATCGGGAGAAACCCCAAAACAGACATCAACAGGCAACTGGGCCTCTCTCCCGAACATGAGGTGGTAGGGAGATAACCCGGTAGCATCATTCTTTGTGCAATTGTATGCGTGTACCAAGGTGCTAATCTGCTGGCTCCATTTATGCTTATCTTTTGGGTGGAGGGTGCCTAGCATGTCTAGTAGGGTGCGGTTAAAGCATTCTGGTTGAGGATCCCCCTGCAGGTGATAAGGGGTGGTTCTTGACTTTCGCACCCCTCATAGAGAGAGCATTTCTTTGATTAGCCAACTCTCAAAGTCCTGGCCCTGATCAGAGTGAATTCGCTGGGGGGCACCATAGTGGATGAAGAAATTTTCCACTAGCACCTTGGCCATGGTAGATGCTTTTTGATCTTTGGTGGGTAAAGCTTGTGCATACCGTGTGAAATGGTCTAATCACTAACACATTACCAATGTTTCGCTGATCAGGCTCTAAACTCAAGAAGTCTATGCAAACTAGTTCCATTGAGGTGCTGGTAGTAATGTTGACAAGGGGGGCAGCCCTCTGAGGCAGGGCTTTTCTCTGCAGGCAGTGACTACAAGTCCTTACATGGTGCTCAACATCGGCCCCCAGCTTGGGCCAGTAGAATCGAGATTGTACTAGGTCAAGGGTCCGGTCCATACCGAGGTGGCCCATATGATTGTGGAGGGACCTCAGTACCAAATCTTTGAAGGCTGTGGGCAGGACCAATTGTTGCTTGTCTATTTGGCCACCCCAATCTACAGTGTTTCTATACAACAACTGATTAAGCAGCTTCAACCTGGGGCCTTCTTTAAACAATAAAGCGGTTCGCAGATCAGAGGAATGCAACCTGGACACATCTCTTCCTGCACGAAGGGCATCAAGTGCTGGCTGAATCATAGGATCTCGGGATTGAGCCCACTGAATGCTATCATTGTCAAACTGAGGTAGTGCACTAATATCTAGAGCAGAAAAGTGGCAGTACGTAGCCGGTATGCAGGTGTCAGAGGGGCCCAAGCAATCTACTAAGCAGTCCGCTGTGTCCGTAGACATCTGTTCATTTCTATCAAACTTTTGGCACAATGCTTGGATGTCAGGTTCAGACAGCCTGACCCAGTCGCTCTTGGAAATGGGCCACCAAGATAGGGCGTCAGCATCAATATGATTCAGGCCTGGTCTGTATTCAACAGCATAATCATATGTTGACAATGCAGAAAGCCACCGGTGCCCTGTGGTGTCTAACTTAGCTGAAGTCTGTACATAGGTCAACGGGTTATTGTCAGTCCTCACCAATATTTTTGCCCCATAAAGGTAATCATGAAACTGGTCGACAATGGCCCATTTTAACGCAAGGAACTCCAACTTGTGCACAGGGTAGTTTCGCTCTGATGGGGTCAAGCTCCTACTGGTGAATGCCACTGGTCTCAAACCATTCTCATGGTCTTGATACAGTACAGCTCCTAGACCCTGCTGACTGGCGTCAGTATGCAGCACATAGGATTTAGTGGGATCAGCATAAGTGAGGATGGGGGCATTGGTGAGCTGGTATATGACTTTGTGGAAAGCTGCTTCACAGTCAGGTATCCAACGGGACCGGACAAGTTCACCTGGGTGGAAATATGCTTTGTCTGGTTTTTTGACGGACCCTTTTTTATATTTCCGATTGGTAAGAGGGTAACCCTGGGTAAGATTCAAGAGTGGCCAAATCACTTTGGAATAATTCTTTATGAACCGGCGGTAGTAGCCACAGAATCCCATGAAACGTTGTAGTTCTTTCAAATTGTGGGGCTGGGGCCAAGTAGTCAAGGCTTCAACTTTACTAGGATCAGTCTGTATCCCCTCTGTAGACACTATGTGCCCCACATACTTCACAGAGGTTTGGAAAAACTGGCACTTGTCGATGGACAGCTTGAGGCTGAAATCTTCCAGTCGGTCTAGTACTTTGAACAGTCGACTCTCATATTCCTCTAGGGAGCTCCTGAACACAATGACATCGTCCAAGTACACCAGGCATTCTAGCAAATTCATGTCTCCCACTGCTCATTCCATCAGTCGCTGGAAGGTGGCTGTGGCGCCCGATATCCCCTGTGGCATTCTCAGAAATTTGTAGAACCCCGAAGGACAGATGAAGGCTGTCTTCTCACAGTCCTCCGGAGCCATCGGAATCTAGTAATATCCACTGCAAAGATCCAACACCGAGAACCATTTGCTCCCATTCAAACAATCCAGAGCATCTTGTATACGGGGCATGGTGTATTGATCGGGGATGGTCCACCGATTCAGAGTTCGATAATCAACATACATTCTCACATATCCATTCTTCTTACGCACAACCACAATGGGAGAAGCATATGGGCTCCTGGATTCTTGTATCACACCAGCCGCAAGCATTTCCTGAAAGTGTCTTCTCATATCGTCTGTGTCTGCAGGGGCTAGGCGTCGAAACTTCTTTCGAAATGGCCTTTCATCGTGCAGGCGTATGTGATGCTCTGCACCCTGGACTCATCCCACATCCCATTCCTTCAATGAAAACACTTGATCTCTCTGGGCAAGTTTCTGGCTAATTCTAGTCTTTCATTCAGCTGGCAACAGGAAATCAGCAAAATCAAACAAGTCGGGAGTCACTCTATCTGTCTTGCCAGGTTGCTTGTTGCTGGGCAACACTGCAGTGTCTGCACAGTGTACTGTAGCTAGGGTGCATCCTCTGTTCACCCGGATCTCCCAATCTGACACATTATGAATCTGGACCATCACTCATCGTGCATAGGCATGCACACGAGCTGGCAAGATGCTGGGCTTAACCAATAATCCTTCCGGCAATTTTCCATCACCTGGCACGTCCAACATCAGTATTTTGTTCTTGACATCTTTGCAGATGCGGACCTCCCCTTGAACGGTACACTGGGGGTTAGGGGCCAGTACCATTGAATCAGGATCCTTCTTCCACACGACCCCTACCGGTTCATCCTGGTCCACTCCCTTGAGGTTCTGCTGCAGATCATAGGCCCTCTTGATCAGAGCAGGAATTCTTAGGACCTTCCCCGTCCGTCGAACTTGTTTCTCATGACACAGTTGGGCCAGTCTCCCAAACATATAGGCGTTGGTCCCAATTAATATGGGAACCCCATCATACAGTCTAGTAGGGGGACAAACTAAGGCCAGTGTCTCGACTTGCTCCTCTACACCAGTTACAGCTGCAGGAAATGACAACCAGAGGCGGACATATCCTAGGTAGGGATAAGACTTGTCGCTCAGCCCCCACACATGTAGGCCTTCCAGGGATTGTAAGAGCACAGCAGATAAGTGTTTGTCATACCAGTCCTGGAATACAATGGTCACTTGCGACCCACTGTCCAGCACAGCCCGAGTAGGAATACCATTCACAGCCACAGTAGTCTCCATTGAAGGGCCCACTATTTTGGACCAGTCTGGAGGGACAGCGGCAGGGGGCTGGACAGATGATTTAGCCACATAGGGATTTGAGTTACTACTTCTTGAACCCTCACTGTGGTCATTTTGGGCACTCCTCAACCGCTGATTCATTCTCCGAAGCTCTCCTTGAAGCCTGTATACAACTTTATTTAAGTCTTTTGTGGACCGGCATTCTCTCTTCATGTGCCCATCCTTCCCACAATTATGGCAAAATATGTTTTCTGGGATTTGGGGTGGCCAAGGCATCACACTGGTTGCTGGGGCGGTGGTACTACCAACTGAAAACCTTGGTGCCATCTCTGTCTGCTGTGTGGTGAGCATTTGGAGACATCTCATCAATTCTCTTATTTCCATAGTCAAGACATCGAATTTTGAGCTGCTGTCAGCAGGAGATGCCTGGGTGGACACCCCAACCCCCATAGCAGATACAGTTAGATAAGAGTAGGTGCCTGTACTTGCAGGAGCGGCCTTCATAAAGGGGCTGTTTTTTGTTTCCCTGAACTCCCTCAGCAGTTCATCCCATGGCGGCACACCCTCATTGGTCCCCACTTCGGAATGGCCTTCCGATGCCGTGATCACTTGGGCTGCGCTCACCCTAGAATTACAATTCCCCTCTTCATCTTCAACCTCCCGGAGTTCTTTTATCAAGTCACAATAGTCCGGTGGGTTACCCCTTCTATCTGGGAGCCTTAATTGAAGAAGCTGCAATTTAGAATGCTTTGCATGTTGCAGTATGTGCCCCAACCTCACATGGTTTAAGTCACTGGCGGCTACCCCACCTTTTCTGTAAGCCTTCTGCAGCGCTTTTTCCAGATGAGTAACATATGCAGACAAACTTTCCCCTGGCCATTGTTTTGTACCTTGAAATTTCCACATCAAGTTCTCCCCTGACTAAATGCTCCCAAAATTGCCTTCAAGTGCAGATAGGTACTTCTGGGCAGATGCATCAGGATTTGTGGACCTCAGAAATGTAATCGCCTCTAGGGCGGGACCCCTCAAATTTTCTATGATCCTTTTCCGTTTCTCAGCCTCCGCACACTGCTATTCAGGTACCAAATGGGCAACACAATCTATCCAGGTCTCCCAATCATCCTCCCCTTGAGGGTGGGGAGGGTGCTGGAGAAGATTCTCAACCTTCGGTAAGAGTCGTGACTAATGGCAGGTACAGACATAGCAGCCAGCATTGGCATGGGCACAGAAGGAGGGGCAATAACAGGTGCTGGAGTGGGAGGGGGTGTTGGGGGAGGAACACCCCCAGGTGGCAGGAATAGTTCCTTTAAGTCCTCCACAGTTTTCCCTTCCTCCAGCAACAAGTTAGCAAATTTCTTCTCAAAAGTCTCAGATAGTGGGTGGGGGGCTCATTCTCCCTGAGTCTTTACTGTCTTTAGTTATCACTCTCCAGGCAGTGAGGGCTCCTTCGAGGGTGATAGTCCATGGCACTTTGGAACTGTCTACTGGGTCCTTACACTCTACTAATGCCATGAAACTTTGGGCGAGCAGATTAGCCTGTTGACCCATCATCACAGGGTTTTGTAAACATTCAGCCTTGGAAAGCACTCCTTTTACAGTGTTCTTATTGGTACCCAGGGGAATATCCAGGATAAGTATAGCATTTTGGGGGTCGATCTCCTGCCCAGTACGCCACCCCACCAACTGGTGTACAGCCACTTCTGTTGGGGTAGCCATTTATTTTTAACAGCAATTCACAAATTTGACCACTAGGGGATGCTAATCCCAGCAGTGAGCCTCCAAGATGTAACCCCTAGGTGGCACTATCCCGAGGGCTACTACCCTGCCTGCTTGGCTAGTAGCAGGTTAAGGGGCCTGAGTTCTGAAATGGGTGCCTCCACCCGGAGGTCAGGGTTGTTAGTGGTCAAGCTAACCTGGGCACAGCGCTCCGGGACACTGTAACCCCCCACTTTCCCATCTAGTGGTCCTGAACACTGTACAATAATCACTTTCACAATATCCCTGGTACACCACACAAGTACCCACACTATTTGCACTTACCACCAGGGCTGGTTCCTCTGGCTCGACCCTGGGGACCCCCTGTAAAACAAGGTTATACACAGCAAATAGCAACAGTACAGTACTTTGAGAACAAACTGGAACCACAGTCAGATTACATGCAGAATAAGTTAGATCTGATTTATTCAGGTGACATGAACAAGGAAGGGGCAAAATCAGGTTCATTAGCTTAAAGGTTATATCAATCAAGCAGTTATGCATGCGCTTTGAGTCCCCCCACACAGTCACAGCTCTGGGTACCCAGGTAGAGAAGAGATGGGCTAGCCAGGACTGTTGCCTGGGGTTGCAGCTGGTTGGGACCCTGTGATGGAAAACACAACATGCACAGTACACAATATTTGTAATCCGGAGCCAGAGGGCTCAGTTCGTAAAGGAAACAAAACAACAAGACAATCAGATGAGACACTCAAATTAAGCTGTTGTTGTAGGGAGCTGCCCTGGTATTTACTCACGATACCCAAGTCTGGACACAGGCTGGACGAAATCGAGACTGCCGGTGGTTGATCTGGAATGCCAGCAGAAGCAGGGCCCACACGAGTCGCAGAGGCGTCGTTCCTGTTCAAGCGTGGAGCAGGGGGCTGATCCCCAGGCAGGTCTCTCGTCAATGGCTTCTCTGTGCAGTGGGTAGTCTGGCTGGGCCAGTCTGGCAAGGCCCAGACCGCATGGAGACAAATTCGGATGCAATCCGTTTTGGGCTGGATACAGCTTCCAGCAAGCAGAACACAGTTCACTCAGTGGGGAACTAACTCACAACCCACTAGCAGCTCATAGCACATTTACATGTACAGGAGTTCTACTGCACTAGGCAAAGCGCTCCCCGGTCACAATCGCAAAGTCTCTGCACATACCAGGAGCTTAGGGTTAGCTGGAACTCCTGACAGGCCGATTGCATTCAGCAAAATTTTCGGTCTTCTTCAGGTTGAGCCTGGCCCTCTTCAGTAGCTTACTTTAGTCACACAAATTTGGATTTAGTCCAAAATAATTCTCTTCTCTCCCTCTCAGGAGCAGCTGGCAGACATGAAAGCCAAAAACTCAGCCCTTTCACAGTTTTCCCATGCGAATCCACTCAGGATTGCTGCCCAAAATACACCTGAGCTCTTCTCATTTCACTTCCCAGCTCAGAACTAACTGAAAACTGCAAGCAGCCCGGGACTTCCCCAAGATCCAAAAGGTTTGGTTGGCTGATTTGGCTGTCAGTCAAAGCAAGAGCTCCACCTTCAGTTGCAAAAAAGGCTCAAAAAATCCCCAGACTACAGTTCCTACAGATTTTGACTCCAGACAGCTCCTGTAGTTTGGCTACATTTTAGGTCCCACCAGAACTGATTGGTCCAATTTGCAGTCCAGGACCAAGATAGTGGAGACAAACAAAACAGTCCTTGCTATAAAGAAGGCAGGTTAGACAAACTACATTATCATTATCACTCTAAATGATTTTCAGCAAATAGATACATCTTTCAACAGAGCTACCTCTCAGATTACTTATGCTGCCATCAGGCAGCTCTTAAAGAGACAGTACACAGAGGCTATACAGGCTCTGGTAATCACATTTAAACTGCTAAAATGCAGGACACCAGCCTGGCAGTGAGCATTTAGGCAAGCTCAAGGAAGACTTTTTGGGAACCCCCATTTGTAGGGGGGTTACATATGCATAATAATGGGCCTCACAGCAGAAAATGAACACTTGGTATACTAAATTGCTTATATCTCAGGAACCGTTCGACGTAGAAAAAAAATTAAATTGTCATATAATTTATGACTTTCCTGGCTAGTTTTGTACTTAAGCATTTTTCCAACAAAAAGTCCATATCTTGAAGCGTTTCCGAGATACGGGCACCGAAAGGCGCTGCGGACACCGTAATGTTAGCTTATGGGAAAAATCGTCATCTTCAGAGTACCATAACTTTGCAGCCCTGTAATATTTTGTCACCAAACCACCAAAATGCACATCTGTGGGATATTGGCTTTCTTCCCTCCAAATTTCAGCCCAAAAGACCAAACTGTTCTTTTGCAGCAGGGTGGCAAAGATTTCCTATTCTTTTGGGCATAGTGTCACAAAGTAGTGTTGCAAATCACAACACTGTTGCAAAAAAAATCACAAAAGTGTTGCAAGTGCGACACTACTTTGTGACACTACAGTTCACAAAAATTTCAAAAACATATTTCTGGGTGTTTAATGGGCTCGGCTAGGTGAACACAAAAATAATTGTGTCCCTAGAGGGTCCCAAATTTAAATGCCAAGCATTTCTGTGACCAGTAACTGAAAAAAAATGGCTGACTCATGAAACTACGGGGGTCATTTGTGACACTAAAAACCGCATTTGCGACACTGTCGAATAGTTTGTTAACTTTTCCCATTGACTATAATGGGAAACTTGTTTTTTGAATAATTTTTGAACCATTTAATATTTTTTTCACAAAATCTTTGAACGGCACATCGGGGACCCTGGCTGCATGTTCCCTAAAGGTTTTGCACCAGTCATGTAAACTGTGCAACCTGTAGGCACGAGCAAAGAATGCTCAAAAAAGTGTAAATATGATTTTCTACGGCGCTATATAGCTCCGCAACAGTATATCTGACCATTATAAAACTTGGCAGATCCAGATATCTATGATACTGCTCCATGCCTGCCAAATTACAGGCAAATTCATCATAAGGTGGCAAAGTTATTAAGCTGCAAAATTTCACACTTTAACCTTAAATGGGGTACTCAGCCCTAACTATAGTGGCACTACCATGCCACTATAATATATAGATAGCTATACACACACACACACACTACCTGTGGGCACACGTGCCCTGGATGATGGCCGCCCCCCACACCAACAGAGGCGGCCCACAGCAGGTGTGGGTGGAACACAGTGGGGGGACACAAGTATGCATGGGGCAGGCATAAGGCAAACCTGGTGGGGGTGGGGGGACATCAGCTGTAGGTTAACTGGGCTGTGCAGCACATCCAATATATAGGGACCTGGGCAGACTGGCTGAGCCAGGCAGCCCTTCTTAGCCATCATGGTCCCTGTTCCCACGTGTGTCTGCTGCACTCCCTGGTAATCTAGTGCCCCCCAGCATGTTACTGTACCTGACTCCTGTTCAGCGCCACACGGCTGTTAGGTCATGTTGTCCCCCACCCCCCAGCATGAGCCCTGAGCCCATGGCACATCATTTCCTGGTAGTCCTGTGGCCCCCCACTCCCCGTGATGTCCCCACTCCACCATCCAGGAACTGGAGCCAGCGACTGGCTCAACCTTCCTCACCTCCATGACCCAGTCACCAACTGAGTTCTGACTGATGGCGTGCTGCAATGAAGAGCTCATTCATTACAGTATGCGATCAGTCGAAAATCATCGGCAGCTGAATGTGGAGGTGAGGAGAGGAAGTTGAGCCAGTTGCTGGCTAATTCCATGATAGCGAGGGAAGCAGGAACCATCACAGGGAGTGGGGGCAACTGGACTACCAGGGAAGTTCTGTAGAATATTTATCTCGAATGGGGTTCCAGGGAATTTGAGGGGTGCCACTGGTCTACCAGGGAATTTCGTGATGTCTCATTAATCGGACGGGGTTCAGGAAAGGAGGGGGTAGCATTGGACTACCAGGGATGCACTGGGAATAGATTTGCCATGTACTATCGGGGCTGAGGGGGACACTAGGCTACCAGGAGGTGTCAGGTGATGACGTATCTACTATGGACGGGGGGGGGGGACAGGGACACTAGACTACCAGGGCTGGTACTGTGTTACTGGGACTGGGTGGCATTGATGGAGGGGGTGTACGGTGTGCTGTGCGCATGCGGTGGAGGCCAGAAGATCCTCCTCCCACTGCTTGCCTCACAGTACCGCCTGCTTTTTGCAGGCAGTAATGTGCACTGCACTATGGGTTGCGCTAACACCTAAAGTGCGGCGCTATGTCTTTGAATATGCCGGTGCCCCGGCATTCATGGCCCCTTCCCTGCATACATTATAAGTTAGAATTAGCACTAACACCTAGAGCCGGTGCTAACTGCCCCTTTGAATATTGCAGTAGGGCATGATCTCGGCGCTAGTCCAACACAACGGCTTTGCCCCTGGCACAAAGCTTTGAATATCTGGCCCATAGCATACAATAAAATCCTAATCAATTATTATTCAGGCCAGCTAGATCTCATTAGATGGAAAAGCCTGTTTAAATAAAAACTTGAGACCATGTCCAGGAGCAGGAGAGGGGCACAAAGGACACCAGGGAAATGTTCACTTGGGGGGGATGTAAATTACATTATGGACTGGAGCATTATAGCAAGGTGACATCCTGTGAGCCAGTCACACTGCTTATATACAGGGCACTGTGTGGCAACAATGCCTTGTACATAAGGCAAAAACAACTAAAAGGCACATAGTATGCAAACGATTGCTAAAATGCGCTTGGAATATGCTAATTAGCAAAGAAGTCACTTGGAACATGTAAATGAGGGAAGATCATTTCTGAACATAGGAATGTTATGAGCATCTGCAAATTCACGCAGATTTCCTGTCCCCTTTAAGTTTTCCAAAAAATAAATGCTAGTTGCCCAACTGTGGATCACCATTAACATCGGACCCAACTACATCAGCTGGGTGGGGGGGACATACTGTGAGTGAAATGATTCCAGACTGGATTGTTTCAACTGTGCCAGTTCTTTCCCTGTGTGAGTATGTACTGTAGCGTATGATGTATTTGGTTTCCTCAGGCACACAGTGAACTTGCTGGTGAATCTCCCCCTGATGTGCTTGGATGTGCTGCTGACTCCCAAGGTGGAGCAGGGCTCGGTGGAGTACATGGGTGTCAACATGGATACTGTGGAAGTGCTACTAAATTTCATGGACAAGAGGCTGGATAGGGTGAGTAGAAAAAAAAAGGCTTGTAACACAGATGAGTCACTGATGCATCCGGCCTGGGGCTAGTGGCTAACAAAGTCAGCTACTCTTCTTTATACACGTCTCACTGTGGAGTTCATCTCAAGAAAGTCAGGGGTTATCTGACCAAAGCTACATTTGTCCCCCCTCACAAACAGTGTTTTTTTTATTATTATTAATACTATGTCTCTTGATTTTGTTCCCTTTTGTTTCCCCTGTGTGTTGCACTACACCAATTATGGGTCAACATGACATCAGCAAACAGATGAATTGTGCTGCATTCTCAGTGTAGTGGAAGAAGCACCTAAGGAGAATGCTGTCCCCTCAAAAGAGAAACAAAGGCACAGCATTAATGCACTCAAAGAGAAAATATGCCTTAAAGCCCAGGGGTACTTCAGCTCCACTAAGCATATAAATTTATTGTAACCATGTCCAGTCAGTAGAAGTACTTAACACCAATAATGCAGACATAAAGAGCATGCCAACAGGCCAACCGCTTCAATTAAAGGGCCATTGTCAGGGAGCACGTGGCTCCATTTGTCTATTGATTCTCAGAATTTTGGTTGGGTGCTCGTTCACATCTTAGGCCCTGGTTTCAAGTGTTGTGTGGGTAGAAGATATTGCCTCATGAAGCTCCTTCCATTTGGCTGAAAAAGTGAAGTCTCAGAGAACCTTTGGTCAATATGGTGGCACTGGCAGCCTTCCTCAGGCTGGGATGGCACAGCTGATGTCAATGCCCTTCCTTGGTCAGCTGGCTGGAGGCTGCAAGAATGCAAGGCAGCCTATGCCCTCCCTTCCATGTGCCTCACCTCTACTGCATGCGTGGCTCCCCACAAGCTAAAGCCAGTGTGGGATTTCAGGGACTGAATGCAATCCTTGGTGTCTCAGGTAGCAGCATCATGTGGCAGCATCATATGTGTTTACCTACACCACTGGGTTGGCTTCCCCTTCCCTCCCTCCCTCCCTCCTGTCATATTTGCATCAAATTACAGTAGTTCTAATCACTGGCAAGCAGCTAGGCTAGGACAGTCCTACAAGGTTCCAGATTGCAGCACCTTGCTATTGCAAGTCCAATGCCTCCAAGTCAACCTAGTGTGACTCATTTTTATGTTTGCCGTGTGCACTAGCGCAAGTCAAACATTTTGCTATGTACAGGGGTTTGAGAGGTGTGTCACGGTGGTCCAGTGCAGGAGACTCTACAAGGGGCTTGACCAATAATCAGTAAGCCTGATCATGACACTGTTCAGGCAAGAAAGTATGTGGACTTCAAAACAATGTGCCGGCAGACACATTCATAAATCAGATCTTTCAGCAAGCACAGCTGATCTCATCATGTCCTCTTAGCCTGCCTGCTCCCTTCCTCTTCATCATTACAGCAATGGAAAATGAAGCAGCTTGTTAAATATTGGTTGCTTATTAAACTGGAGATTAGTTTACCCCCTTTAAAATGTAACAACTTGCACATTTAAATACTTAGTATTTAAACATTTGCTTACTACTAGCTTCAGTTGGGCAGGTATTCTCATTCAAGAAAGATTCATACCTCATAAATGTCACCCTTTCCCAGCAAGTAATCTCCTAAAAAGATTTACACTTTTTAACCTCTTATGACACTATCTGATAAGCACTATCTCAGACATAGTTTACTATAGCAAAATACATTTGTAAAGAACAGTTATCTTTTGTTACTAATTTTACTAAGCTTTTGGAAAAAAAAATCTTATATTGTGCTTTAGATGGCAAACACATTATGAAACTTTTAGCCCTGAAAACAGCCACCTTTTCTGGTTTCAAATCGAAGAGCATAGCACAACCAGCAGCATCTAGAATGCATGTTAGTATAGCACAAGACAGCTTCTACTTTAACCCCTAAGACAAGTAAGGAATTGTATCAGTTGTTACTCCTTTTACTATGCTTTTTGGGGAAACAAATATCTACACAGAGCTACAGTAAACACACACATACTGTACACACCATCCTCATGGCCACAACATTCAAAATAAATACTGCGATCTAATATGTTATAAAACAATAAAGAAATGATTGTTTATGTCAGTCTTGGTTATGTGGAACACAATGAAGTTCAGTTTACAATAGATTTCCTTTAACTATTTCTTATCCTATATTTTGTATCCTGGATAGCACAGGGGCGATGCCTCATTTGATTCTCACAGGGATCTTCATTTTACATATTTTTGCACTGTATTTACTCAGGATGTCCCAGATTAGATGCAATATCTTGTTTTCAGTGGGGTCATGATTTTACCATTTTTATAATGTATTTATTCAGGGTAGCCTAGTCCAGATGTAAAATATTGTTTTCAGCGTGTTCTGATTTTACACAGTGCAGCATAATAATGAGTAGATGTAGAGCCCCAGGGAAAATAAGATGCCACGCCTTCTGTGAACTATCCAGGCTAAATATATAGCAATCAGCAGGCATATTCTAGGAAAACATATTGTAAAAATATGTAAAAGGAAGACCGCATTGAAACTGCCTCTCAGCAGATCGGCATTGTGCAAATTCATTAGAAATAATGGGTAAACGCATGACCCCACTGTAAGTGATATTTTACAGGATATGCCAGCTGAGATTCTATACATCATATATCAAATCTCAACTGGCATATCCTGTAAAAATTCAATATTTAAAATGGTTTAAATGCTTTTCCCAAACAAAATAAATATTTTAAATATCGACTTGGCTAGTCTTTCCTCATAGGTCTTATCCCATATGCACTGCACCATTGTAGTTACCCTCCACTGCACCGCCTCCACCTTGTCTATGTTTTTTCTCAGATGAGGCCTCCAGAGCTGGATGCAGTATTCCAGGTGTGATCTCATGAGTGTCTTAGACAGACATCAGTCACATCCCCACCTTCTCTTGCTATAGCTGCTTCAGCTATGCTACAACCCTTCCTTCAGTAGGTGGCAGGCTGACTCTGGTGTAGGGAAAGCACTGCATGTTCCTTTCTCAATGCTCTTGCCACTTTTTCTCAGATGGGGCCTCCAGAAATGGCTGCAGTATTCCAGGTGCGGTCTCTCATGAGTGTCTTATACAGGGGCAAGATGACCTTCCTCTTTATACTCCTGATACCACTCCCTGTGCATCCAAGCATCTGGCTAGCCTTTCCAGCCAACTTATCATGCTGCCTAGTTTCTCTTAGGTCCTGCGAGATGATAACTCCCAAGTCCCTTTCCTGCTTTGCAACTGTCAGTACCTCCCCACATAGTTTGTACTTTGTCCCTGAGTTCTTGTGCCCTGTCTGCATGATCCTGCACTTCTTTGCATTGAATCCCAGCTGCCATTCTTCAGACCATTTCTCCAGTTTTTTTATTGTGTTTGTGCCCCCGTTTTTCCCCGTTTACACCCAACTCCCCATGCCATGGCCATGCGTGCACTTATGGAGGCATGCGCTCACTGTGGTTCCACAGTGCCCGCCCTCTGCTTGCCACCTACCTGCGTTACCTTCAGGCCTCCACCTGGGGGCAATTGGACTCCGGGGGGCAACACAGTCCCTCCCTGGGAGAGGAGAGCTGCCTTGTGGCTGCTCAGTCCTGCTCCCTCCCTCCCTCCCTAGATGACCCGATGACCCAGGCTTGCTCCCGAAGCTGGGTTGCTGGCATAGCATGAGATGTGGCATCCAGTGGCTCAACCCTCAGTACCACTGGGTGGGCTCGCCAGATTTTAAGGTCTTCCATCATTCTTTCAACACCCCCTGGCATGTCCACTCTATTGAATACCTTTGTATCCTCTGCAAAGAGAAATGCCTTCCCCTCCAGTACCTCTGCAATGTCCTCAACAAAGACATTGAAGAGGACCAACCTCAACACCAACCCCTGTGGCACCCTACTTGTTACCTCTCCCTCTCCAGAGTACTCCCTGTTTGCCACAACACTCTGACTCTTGCCATGCAGTCATTTCTCCACCCACATAATTATTTTAGGATCCACCCTTAGGCTGTGTAGTTTGTCAATCAGCCTTCTATGGGGGACAGTGTCAAAGGCTTTTCTGAAATCCAGATAGGCCACATCTACCGTACCTCCCTGGTCCTACCTTAGTTACCCAGTCATGCAGTAGATTAGTAGAATGAGTTAGTGCAAAATACAGTGTTTATCCAAAATACAGTAAGAGTTAGGCTTAGATGTATAAGTAAATAAATGCCATATAATGGCTCCACCAAGCCACAGCAACAGAAATTATGCCGCAGTCCTTCAGATGGACACAATCCCACTGACATCACTGACGCATCCCAACAATGACCTGCAACACGCCAACACTGACCACCACACTTAACTGTATCAATGCGGGGAGGGTTGCACCCCCCCATGTGGGGTCTGTGCCACCGCATTCCCCCTACTTTAAATATTTAACTCCACATCACACAGACAGTGGAATTAGGTGCTTACCCCATCGACAAAAAATCTCCCCATCAATGCAAAGTCCATCGGTATCGGGATTTTGATGTCAGGGAGTCGATGTTGAAACTTTGATGTTCAAATGGTATACCCCATATAAGGCAGTGTATGTATGTGTGACAGGGTTGAATAAGGCCCTGTCTCATTTGTTTTGCATGGAGAGTTAGATGCAAGGATTTTTTCTAGTCTCTTCTTTTCTGTCTCGTGTCTGTCTGATTACGCAACCACATTTTCTGCTGAAACCTAGGAACTGATCACTCAGACGGTTTTGCAATTCTCCACCTCTCACTATCTCTCTGTCTTCCCTTGCTGTTTGTGTCTTTTCTCCCCCCTTGCATATCTGTGGTTATAAAATATGTGTGGATCTGTATGTGAAACTGGGATCCCTTTGTTTGAAAATGTATATAGTTATACTGTTGAAATGATTGGAGAAAGCTATTTGGAATTCAAGGGGTTAACCTGAGATGCTAGTTTGCAAGATCTTTGCAGAGCTGTCAACAAGAGGACAGTTCTGGGTCACTATGTTCTGTTTGTTGCACCTGCAAGGAACCTGACAAGAACATCTTGAGAAAAACAGAATGTTCTCCTTAACGAGTTCCCTGACAAAGGCTTGATATAAATAGAGCAGCAATATTTTGTTAGAGACTGAGATTTTAAATTGAGAAGAAACACTCAGAAGGACTTTGTTTTGTCTGTTCATACTGCCTTTGTAAATAGTCATTCTGAACAATTTTAATTTTACTGTTATTTATAATAATAAAATGCTCATTGCAAATTTTACAACTGCTCCTGGTTTTCCTATGCTTCCTGACCTGTGCCTCGATAACATTGTGTGTGTGTGTGTATGTGTGGCAATGCTGTATGTGTGTGCAGACAGTATACTGCTATGTTATACTGTAATATATATGCATATATGTGTATTTGTATTAGTCAGCATGTGTGTATCACAACAATTAGAAAGTGCAGTTAGGTGGCGCTTTGGTTAGTGCAAAAAGCACTAGTCTACATTTCCCCATTATCTAGATCAGTTTCAGCCTTCTGCATGTCATTGCTTATTTAACCGAGGTGTCTAGTGGCAACTCCCCACCTTCTGATGTCCTTCAGAGCCTGAAAAGAAGAAAACGGTCCCTTGATGTCTTTTCTTTTAATCTGTAAACATGTGTGTACATGGTGCACTGCTATGTTATACTCACTGGGATATATATTCATATATTTTTATATGTATTAGTGCTTGTGTATCACAGCAATTAGAAAGTGAAGTTAAGTGGTTCAGTGGTTAGTACAAACATTGCTAGTCTACATTCCCCCACTATCTAGATCAGTTTTGGCCTTAGGCATGTCATTTCTGATTTAAGTGAGAGTCTGCTGCTGCCCCACTGTAACTGTCCCCCTCATGCCCAGCCCATCCCAAGCCCAGCCCATATTAGTCTTCTGGCACGGGGATCTGTTCCTAGACCTAGTACAACATCAATACTAGCGGCAACATCTGACATTGGCAAATGCTTGTTTATATTTTAATGCATGGGGAGGGGCTAAAATTCCTGTTTTATTCCTAATTCACTGTGTTCATAAGACCAGGGCCTCCTCAACCTGATTTGCATTAAAGGACTTTTTTTTACCTCATATCCTCATCTTCCTAAAACTCCATCAAGTAATTTGCTTCCATTCATGTGTCCCGGTCTGACACCCCCTTGGATAATTCCCTTCCCCACCCTTTGGCTATTGTGACTACTTTCATACTCCATTCTCCTCTCTGCAGACCAATGCAGTAACCCCTATTGGAACCCCTGCATCAGATAATCACCAGTCCTCCCACTGTTAATCATTCATGCTTATTCCTATATGCGAACCTGAATTTTTGTAATTTCTTTATTTTATTTTACAGTTTTTGGCTGGGAAAGGCACACTGAGCCAAAGCTCACTTCTAATTTCATCCTTAGAGCACAGGGAGGCTAAGTGACTTGTTCAGACTCACACAGTATGTAAGTGGAGGTTCTGGGAATCAAACCCAGTCTACTGGACATACCAAACTAGTTCCTGTTTTCATCTAGTGCTGTAAAAGATTTGGATGGTTTTCCAGGCATGGTGGCTAATTCCAGCCTCTCCCACACTGTTAGAAATCAGATGGTTCATTTACATTACTGCTGCTTTTTGTGACTGCTGCAATGGCTGCTGCACTGCAGGCTGTGCGGTATGGCCATGCCCAGAGAATGCTGAGCCACCACGTGGTGGCAAGTGAAAATGCTGTACATTTTGTTCATGGCACTGTGCACAGCTAACTACACACACACACACACACACACACAGGCTGCAATGTTTCTTGTGCCATGGTCTCTTCAGAAAAACAGAGCCTCTTGTAAAGGTCTGTAGTGTGGATGCACCAGACAGCAGGTAGAGCTTGTGGGGCACTCCCCAAGAGCTGTAAAGTGCACTGCTTATGATAAGTGTAAATGCTGCTTAGGTCACTGCAGCTCCGTCTGCTCCTTTGACTATTATATGGTCAGTGGAGAAAACAGGTTCCTGATTTCTGGGATCCCCACCAAGGTTAGTCTATGCCTGGGGCACTGAGAGGTTAGTGTGTAGGTGGGGGCACTATGATGCCTGCTTTTGCCCCTCTCCTCTGATTGGTGGGGCTGCAAATTGGTGACTAATTCCATGGCACCACAATGGCTCATCCAGTGACATCTATGTCTAGTCGGATCCAGTTGTTTAAGAAAACTAAAGCCCCCCCCCAACTTCTGAGAATTGTTTACTTAAATAAGCAAACTCATAGCTAGTGCCAAAATCTGTCATTTTATTATAAGCAGGCTAGATCTATTTGAAACCAACTGGACCCCACTTCGTAAAGTTATACAGTCTCCCTCTTGATTCTAATGGTTGTATGGGTCAATCACATTCCAGTTTAGGCCTCTGATCATGTTACAGAATCTCCCCAAAGGATGATTTATCAATAGTAAGCACACTGACTAAACTTTATAGAATGAGTTATTTATTACCTAATGGTGTTTCATCAATACTGTATGTGATTGTAGTTCTCTTAGAGAGTATCTATTTTATCCAATATATTTACTGATCATTGTCAGAACTGATTTGTGCTATTTTGTAACACGTCTTTAATAACAATTTTAAAGTAAAAACTAATGAAGAACTGCACTAAAGCTGCCTGCCCCCTGCCCTTCCCATGTGTACAGGGCCATGAGCAGCCACAGGGATTGCTGGTGGTGCCTAAAGCTGGCTCTGAAAGGGCCTGGGGAATAGTGCCTCAGGCCGTTATGCTGGAAAGCTGAGAAAAGTGAAGTGCAAGTAATGCCTT
The DNA here is from genome assembly GCA_016271365.2 of Neoceratodus forsteri. NCBI lineage: Eukaryota > Metazoa > Chordata > Ceratodontiformes > Ceratodontidae > Neoceratodus > Neoceratodus forsteri. Next base: position 963,702,823 of record CM028133.1, read on the forward strand.
TGGGTCTGTCTGCTGCCAGTCCCCATATACGCATGGGCAGGATGAATAGCTGATAAGATCTCTGGACCCTTATCACTTGCAAGGACACTAGTTTACTGGTAAAATGGATAAACTTTGGGGGGAAAAACCTGGTCCAAATCACCAGAATTGAGGAAATCCTCTTGTTTCACTACAAGTGAGAATGCAGGCAACATCAATTAAAAAGCATCAGAATCACATTTTAAACATGGATTTTGACTTTTTCAAACAACATAAACCTGAGTGTTCCTGAACGTAAGTGAAATTTGGGCAGAGTATGGGGGTTAGAAACATAGAAACATAACATTTGTAGGCAGAAAAGGACCCCTTGTCCCACCTAGTCTGACCATTTGTTCTCTGCTTAATCTGTCTCTGCAGACCCTAACAGGCCACTCGTAACCCTCTCCTACCTTCTTGTTTTCTAATACTCCCCATTGCCTATCCCACCCATGCTTGAAGCCCCCCCACTTCCTTTGTTTCCACCACTTCTGCTGGCAGTGTGTTCTAGACATCTACCACCCTTTCAGTGAAGAAATATTTCTTCAAATCTCTCTTAAACTCACCCCCCCCAGCTTAATCATATGCCCCCTGGTCCTGGTGCTTCTTCTTATTTGCACCCTGCTTGCCCCAGTGAGGTATAGTATTTGTAGATCTCTATCGTGTAACTTCTCGCTCTCCTCTCTTCCATGGTGTACATGTTGAGGTCCCTCAGTCTTCACCAATAGGGCTTCTCATGCAACTCCAGCACCTTTTTAGCTGCTGTCCTGTGGACTGCCTCTACCTTGTCTATGTCCTTTCTGAGTTGCCGCCTCCAAAACTGGACACTGTACTCCAGTTAGTGTCTCACCAGCAAGCGATACAGTGACAACACCGCCTCCTTCCTTCTGCTGGATATACCCTTCCCTATGCACCCCAGCATCCCACTAGCCCTACCCGCTTCTTTGTCACACTGCCCTGCCACCTAGAGGTCCCTTTCCTGTTTAGTGACTGTCAGTACCTCCCCCATCTTATACTCACAGCCTGGGTTTCCATGTCCTAAGTGCATGAGTTTGCACTTTCTCATTGAACCACCACTGCTGAGCTTTAGACTGCTCCTTGACTTTCCCCAGATCCATGCTTATTCACTACACCCTCTCCTGAGGGTCCACAGTATTGCAGATTTTGGTATCTGCAAAAAGGCGTACCTTTTCTTCCAGTTCCTCAGTAACGTCACTTATTAAGATATTGAAGAACACTGGTCCCAGTACTGAGCTCTGGGGCACTCTGCTGGTCCCTCCTCCATCATTCGAGTGAGAGCCGTTTACTACCACCCTGTGTCTTCTACCTCTTAACCAGCTTCTAACCCAGTTCACCACTTTGGATCCCACCCCCAGGCTGCTCAGTTTCTTTGTTACCCTCCTGTGTGGACACATTGTTAAAAGCTTTGCTAAACTCCAGATAGGCCACACTGTATGCCTTACCCTGGTCTATTTCCCTGGTCACCAAGTCAAAAAATTACGTCAAATTCATTTGGCATTCTCTCCCCCCCCCCCCACACACACACCAGTGAATCCATGCAGCTTGTGGTTTTGCAACCAAATTGCATTCAAGATACTCTACCAGCCTTTCATTTAACAGGGTTTCCATTATTTTCCCCCCACTAAAGTAAGACTGACCAGCCTATAATTATTAGCCTCCTTTCTGCTGTCACTCTTATGTAGGGGGACCAGATGAGCTCTTCTCAAAAGCTCAAAATAGAGTATAACACTTACTGAAATTAATGTTAGATCATATGAGGGATGATTCTATTTAAACATATGGGATCCCAAGTGACAGGAAAGAGGCAATTGCTTGAAAAATAAGGGTGACTTCCTCCAGATGAGGGAGGCTTGACAGGCTTGGGAACAGAGTGGTGAGCTAGAACATAACACTGCTCCTAGAATAGTCACAATTTGTGGAATGCTCTAAATGAATCGACTGATAACTTATTGGTCAGTGTCAGTGCTTCTTAATTATTTAAGGACTAAGTACAGTGACGATTTGAGTAGATGAGCCACTTGCTTTTTGTCTGGCATGTTACAACATTTGGTTATTCCTGGGACTTTTTCTTATGGGGCTCTTTTTCCCTCACACAGGGCCACAAGCTAAAGGAGACACTGACACCTGTCCTGAACCTCTTGACTGAAAGCTCACGCGTGCACCGGGAGACTAGAAAATTCCTGCGATCCAAGGTGAAATGCTTCAGATGGATTTTTACTTAGAGAATGTCTTCTCTTTAATGTTTTCATGAATGTAATGCAACATATCCTTGGTTCCTAATTTCATTTAAACCTATTATAATTCCACTTGTTACAGCACGCATCCCACTGACCATCACCCATGCCGCACCCTAACTAACTAACTACTAACTCACTAACTCAGACACCCACATGGTCAAAAACACACACACATGAGCACAGACACACATACACACACACACATATACACACAATGTGCATCATGCTGTTATAGAATAATTCATTGCAAAAAACTGTATTAATGTACCAGTTAGGGTTCAGCTTAACCCCAAAAAAGTAGGGAAATATGGCATTAGGGTTTCCAACCCTAACTTCCAACCCACCCCAAGCAACAAAAGGACACCACCACCCAAGCAACCACAGACAGTCATCATTAAGTAAGACAAGCGACAAACTGTTTCCAGATGACACTAATGTAGTAGCACTGATGTGCTAATTTTGTGGATTTGTATCTGCAGCATGCACGCTTCAAGACAAACACACTCACTTCTGGCTGCATATAGAAATCTACAATACCCAAACTCACAATACTACTTCTGTCTGCAGATGCACAGGCCCCTGTAACCACAGATACAAATCCACAATACCCAAATTACAACAGTTCTGTCTGCAGAAGTGCAGGCCCTTGTGGGGCTAGCTGTTCTGTAGCCACAGGTACTCATGCAGGGCTTCTGCAGCTACAAGTGTAGATATACACACCAGCTTTTGGATGTAGAAGTGCAGACCCCATGGGGCCTGCACTTCTGCAGCTGCAGATAGGAGGATAGACAATGATAGCAAAAAAAAAAAAAAAACATGGGCCAGATTTTCAAAGGGGCTGGATTTCTGCAAGCCCCAGGTGTGCACAGACATGTTGCACTGGGCTTGTGGCAATCTAACAGGATTCTCTATCCCATGCAGCAATTGCCACAAAGTTAGACCTGTTTTTGTAATCTAGCTTGCGTCAATCCCGAGGATGCTTTTTACAGTACTTGCACCAAAAATTTGGTGCAAGCTTGCATAAATCAGGTAAACTGTTGCAACTGCGTCCATCCTACTAAAATTGGATACAGCTGCAGCAAAAGCATTTGGCACACTGATAGATTCAAAGAATGGTGGCGCAGAGCTTGATGCAAACCCTGCACCACCCTTTGAAAGCCAGCCCAATTGGTCCACCCAGTCTGCCCATAAAACCCAAGCAAACACAGGACCTAGCCACTACCATGCTCACTGCCTTACGGTTACCATCCTGAGCAACCACTAAGCCCTTTGCTCTGTCTCAGGCATGTTTAAAACCATTGATAGTTTTGGTGCCCACCACATCAACTGCCAGATTATTCCACTGCTCCTCCACCCTTTCTGTAAAATAAAACTTTCTTACTTCTCTCTTGACCCTCCCCTCCAACAGTTTCCACTCATACCCTCGAGTTCCTAATCCACTACTTATGCTGCATAGTTATTTGCAATTTACCTTGTTCATTCCTTTCAGGAACTTAAAGGTCTCTATCATATCTCCCCTCTGTTGTCTGGCCTCCAGCGAGTACATGTTCAGTGCCTTGACCTGATCCTCAGAAGATCTGCCCTGCTGGCCCTGAATCATACAAATCCCCGATGCCCAAATTACAACACTACTTCTATCAGTAGAAGTTGTGGTGCCAGTGCTTCTGTAACCACAGTTACTCATGCACACTGTAAGACATACACTTCTGCCTGCAGTTAGAAATCCATGATAAAGTGCAACACTACTTCTTCTACAGAAATGCTGGCCCCTGTGGGGCCAACACTTCTGCAGCCACAAGCTGTTATACACTGGGGTACACACACACACACACACACACACATACACTCTTACTTCTAGCTACAGAAGCACAGGCTCCTGAGGGGTTTCTGCAGCTGCAGGTATAAGACATACACACCAGCTTCTGGATGTAGAAGCACAGATCCCTGTGGGGCCTGAACTTCTGCAGGTGCCAATAGAAACATAGACAATCATTGCAGAAAAAGACCATTGGTTCATCCACTCTGCTTATAAAACCCTAACAAACCCAGGACCTATTGTCCACACAGGGTTCTAGCCCACACTATCCACCCCATGCTCCCCATACTACCATTACCCCCTCCCCCAGCAACCAGTAAGTTCTTCACTCTGTCCCAGCAGTGTTTAAAACCACTGATAGTTTTGGTGGCCACCACATCAGCTGGCAGATTGTTCCATGGCTCCACCACCCTTTCTGTAAAATAAAACTTTCTCACTTCCCTATTGAATCTCCCCCACCAACTTTCCACTCATGCTCCTCTGTTCTTTATCCACTACTATGCTAAATAGTTTCTCACAATCTACCTTGTTCATTCCTTTCAGAAACTTGAAGGTCTCTTTCATATCCCCTCTGTTGCCTGACCTCCAGCGAGTACATGTTCAGTGCCTTGAATCGATCCTCATAAGATCTGCCCTGCTGGCCCTGAATCATATAAATCCATAAAACCCAAATAGCAATATTCTTCTGTCAGCAGAAGTTGTGGGGCCAGCTCTTCTGTAGCCACAGGTACCCATGCACATTTTAAGGCATACACACACACACTTTTCTGTGAAGCCTGTACTTCTGCAGCTGAACATGTAAGACATACACACTAACTTCTGGCTGCAGAAGCATCTGCAGTTGCAGATAGAAATCCATACTATCCAAATTGCAACACTACTTCTGTCTACAGAAATGCAGGCCCCCTGTGGGGCTAACATTTCTGCAGTCACAGGCAGTCATGCACACTATAAGACATACACACACTTCTGGCTGCAGATTCAAATCTACAAAGGTAGAACATCAGTGCTACTGCATTTGTGTTATCCAGAAACAGTTGCATATTGTTTGTCTTACCTAATGATGGCTGTCTGTGTTTGCTTCTGTGGTCGTCTCCTTTTGCTTCGGGATGGGGAATTAGGTTTGGAAACCTTAACACCATATTTCCCTACTTTTGAGGGGCTAAAATGAACCCTAAGTGGTGCATTAACACAGTTACAACTATGCACATAGGTGCATGGTCATCCCCCCCCCCCCCGATGCTTATGCCACTAGTGTAAATAAAGCATTTTGTCCCTGTTAGTCTAGTTGTCCCCATTCCATCACTGGATCATTGTCAATGTAAAGTATTAATCTTATCCTTTGTAATTTAGTGATCCACCTCCCTCACCTGATCCCAGTTGGTATATTATATTATATTATATTATATTATATTATATTATATTATATTATATTGTATTATATTATATTTATCCTGTCCCTTGTAGTCTATTAGATCTCCCTCATGGTCCATGTACTGCATGTCCATCCCCACTGCCACTCCAATGGTGATTGCAACTGGTACAGACCCACCTCATACCCACAGTCAGCCGCTATCTGCCACATGCAAGTATTGCATCTCTGTATTACTCTGTGTAGGGATATGTTACTTGCAGGATGTCTAGAAATCTTGCAAAAAATAAGTTAAACAAAAAAGGAACTGCAGATTCAAGTCGGCTTACTGTTTTTCAAGACTTTTAGATGTCCTGCAAGTACAGCAACACTATAGAGTGTTATATAGTGATACAATACTTGTGTGTGGTAGACAGCTGCAGAGGTAAGAGATGGATTCATGCCAGTTGCTTTCACTGTTGGGTGGGGGGTGAGGTTGTGCGGGAATGTACAAATGGACTGGGACGGTGGTCAATTAGACTACCAAGGGCAGGGTAAATATAATATTTGGACAGGGATCAGGTGAGGGAGGGAGGGAGGTCCACTAGACTGCCTGGGAATGAAATGTACAATTACAGCAGCACAGTGGGGATCAGGCCAGAAGGGAAACCCTAGCAGTTTGTTATTTTTATTACACACAGATCACTGTAGATGCTTGGGGGGGAGTGGAGGAGACAGTACTCCGTGCAATCCACGCAGCACAAGGGATCAAAAAACAAATTAATGAGGCCAGAACAGCATGCAAAAATGACTTCTTAGCCCTTTGTATGGTCTAAGCCTTAGATTCTAAGGGGACAGGAAAACAAGATGGCGGTCGTGCTGGACTAGCCTATACCTTGTGTTCGGTTTTAATTTGTTTTAATACGTTTAGTTATTTTTTTAGTTTATTTTTTGTATCTGCGTTTTAGTTTTGTTTGTGTTGCTGTGTCGATGTTCTGCTTCGCTTGTCCTGGCATTTGTGGTCGGAGGGAGTTTCTGTGGGGAGTCGTATTCTCTTTTTTGGGTCGTTTCATCGCTTGCTGCTGACTGCTGTTTTGGTTCTCCCCCAAGTGCAGGAAGTAAGTTCTATTGCCTACAGCAGTTCTACCTGACGTTTGTTGCCCTTGTGTGGGGAAGCAAGCAAATTTTGCTGGAAACAAGACTTTGTGGTTGTTTACTGCTCCTTGCAGTTGCTCCCTCAGCATTTGCTGTGTGTGGGAGTTTTCGGCTTAGTTGGACATTCGCCGGCTCTAATCCCAGGGATTGTTGGCTATTATTCGATGTTGGATATATTGCAAAGGTTTTTCTACAGTGACTTATCGAAGAAGACCTGGATTAGTTGGTGTGATCTGGTGTGACTTCTATATGAATTCGGGCTGGAAAGGAAAGTTATCGTTGCCTTAGTTGTATCGTGAGTAACGGGATCTGATTCATCGATCGACGTCCTTTGTTTCTCTGGGATTCTAAACTTTATTTCAAGCTGTGCTTAATGTTTTTTAGGTAAATAGTGCCACATTGACAGTTTTGGTTTTGGGAGGTTTTACCCCTCCCCCTTTCTTTTGCCTGGGCACTTTGTGTTGTGCTGTCTGGGACCAAGCAGGAGCTTCTCTTATTTCCTTTAAGGAGCTGGGGGTTATTGGGGGGGCATCTAAGCTACTCTAGGGCCGGCCTTATTAGCCTGGCCTGGGAGTATCTGAAGCTGTGGGTCTTAGTGGTATAACTGGACCTGATTAGGCAGTTTTGGGGTGTGTGTGTGGGGGGGACCTCCAGTGTCTTACAGCTTAGTCTGTAGATATCCCCGATTTCATAGGAGATATTTTCTTTCCATTTTTGAACTCGCACTGAGACTGCATACTGCTATTCTTTGAATGTACGTTTACAATATTCTGGACTTTGATTTGGATCATCGCAACGCTATTGGACTTTTTATTGGATTATTCTGTTTACATTATACAGAGGACAGCGTGTGCAGTGAGAGGGCATCACTGTCCTTATTTATTTGGATTTCTTAATTTTAATAACTGTATACAGATTTTTTATATTTGTGTAGTCTTTAATCTTGTTTTTCCCCCTCCTTAGAGCTGTGAGAAGGTTTATTTGGTCGGGTAGTTTTTATTAGTTTTGTTTTGTTTATTTGTTTTTGGATTATGTTATTGGGTGGGTTTTAGTGTAATTGTAATTGTGGGCATTTTATTTAAGAGGTAATTAGGATTTTTATTTAGCTGTCTAGCAGTGAGTTTGTTTTCCGCTTTCAGTATGTGTTGTTTAGTTACCCCCGGTCGTGCATTATTCGTCCTCCGATCTCTGAGCCCTTCGCCCTTTTGCCTTCCTCCCCTCCCATTTTCCACCTACGAGCACTGTCGGGCGCTTGGTATTGTTCATAGGACGGGAGATGGGGGTGGTGGGGCACATGGACACAGTAGGGCGAATGAACGGACCATTCATATAGGGCTGGTTAAGTCCAGAAGACGCCCTGGGGTGAAATGGAGCCTGGAACGTGGTGATTCATGTCTAGTCTCCATACCCAAGGGCACCACCTATTTGGATGGGCAAGTAGTTGGGACGGCTCCGGAGCCTTGTCCAACTCGGGCGGTGTTGTGCAATGCCAGATCTATTAAAAGCAAGTCTGCTGTTATTTCTGACTTTGTTGGGACAGCAGATCTGGCTTGCATCACTGAGACCTGGCTGGATAGAAATGCTGGCCCCATTTTGGAGGCAACGGTTCCAGCTGGGTACTCGGTGATTCACCACCCTAGATTGGATCACAGGGGAGAGGGAGTAGCGGTCTGTTTTAAGACCAGGTTGGGGCTCATGGGTATATCAGTTGAGGAAGCCGAATCCTTTGAGTGTGCCGTAGTGGCTGGTGTGGGTTCCAGGATAGCCCTCATCTACCGTCCGCCAGGAGACGAGAGGAGATTCCTGCAGGAAGTGGCAGACTTTGTCGTCGATATGGCATTGGAGTCACCTAGATTGATGGTTCTGGGTGACTTCAATGCCTGCGTTGACGACGAACTCTCAGCCTTTGGCCAGCAATTCCTCCAGTTGATGACATCACTGGGCCTTACACAGATTGTTTCTTCAGCCACTCATAATCACGGTCACTCTTTGGATTTAGTTTTTCTCCTGGGGATTGAGGCCTCTGATTTGGTGGTGGAATCTGTCAGTTGGTCTGATCACTACACTGTGGGCTTCAATTTTTGTGCTCCCCTTTGTAGGTCTGCCCTGGGGAGATGGTTCGATACTGCCCTTTACAGAATGTGAGCCCTGAAGACCTTACAGCGGTATTGAACCTCTCAGAGTTTCCGGTTGCCAGCTTGGGTCCGGAGTCTATGGTCTTGGCTTATAATCAGGCCATTTCCTCGGCCCTGGACTCAATTGCTCCTGTCCGTGTTCATCCCCTCTCTCTCTCTGCCCTCGGGCCCCATGGTTTGATGGGTCCTTGAGGGAGTTGCGACGCGTGGGACAACGGTTAGAGCGTTGTTGGTGGAAATCTGTTCTAGAAGTCGACCGCCTTAGTTTGGAGGAGCATTATCGGCTCTACCAATCAGAGATATCCCGTAAGAAGGCAGAATTCCTGTCCAGGGAGATCTCTGTTGCTCAGAATCGACTGGCTCAGCTCTTCAGAATTGTGGACAGGCTGTGCAACCCAGCCTGTCTCCAGCTCCGTCGAGCCTTTTCACAAAAGGGATGTGATGAGATCGCTCAATTCTTTGCGAATAAGGTTGCCGACATCAGATCAGAGATCCACCTGACACACTCTAAGGGGGAAGCTGTTGGTTGGCATCTGGCCACGGAATCCTTGGCCTCCTGGTGTTCCTTTGACCTGCCGATGTTTGAGGATATTATGCGGATCTTCCAGGGGATGCACCCTACATGCTGTAGTTTAGATACGGGTTCTACCTTCCTGATTTTGGGTTGTGTTGAGATCGTGGGCCTGTTTCTGGCTCAAATAATCTAGTGCTCCTTAGAATTGGGTGAGTTTCCTAGCTCCATAAAGGAAGCTGTGGTGACTTCCCTTTTGAAGAAGGCTTCTCTGGACCCAGATATTTTTGCTAGCTACAGACCGATCTCTAACCTTCCCTTTATTGGGAAAGTTATTGAGAAGGTAGTGGCAAACCATCTGGAGGACCATTTGACCATCCATAGTATCTACGAACCTCTCCAGTCTGGTTTTCATAAGAGGCATAGTACCGAGACTGCTCTGGTTCTGGTGCTCAATGATCTCTTGATGGTGAGAGATCAGAGGAACCATTCTATCTTGGTGCTCCTTGATCTCTTTTCAGCCTTTGGTACTGTAGACCATGGGGTTTTGCTCGAGCATCTGGAGACCATCTGTGGACTGTCTAATACAGTGCTCAGATGGTTTTCATCTTTTCTGTCTGGGAGAACACAGAGAGTAGTGTCGGGAATTTTTTCCTCTGACCCTTTTCCTTTGCAGTGTGGTGTCCCATAGGGCTTGATGCTTTCCTCCATGTTGTTTGCAGTGTACATGCTGCCCCTCGGAGACATTGTAAGATGGTATGGGCTGAGGTTTCACTGTTATGCTGATGATACCCAGCTCTACCTGTCTTTTGCCCCCGACCAGGTTAGTGCTCTCTCGGTATTTAATAGCTGCCTTGCTGAAATCCATGACTGGATGAATGTGAGCTGGTTAAAGTTGAATGCCGGTAAGACTGAGGTTATGGTTGTGGACCCGGATCGTGGGACAGGGGGGTTGGGGTCTGGCCAACCCTCTGGCTTATTGCTGGGGGGGGATCAGATCCTTACCTCTGAACGGGTGCGTAACCTGGGAGTGGTACTTGACGACGGGCTGACACTTCATCATCAGGTGTCAGCAGTCGTTAAGTCTGCATTTTACCATCTTAGGAACATTGGCAGGGTAAAGCACCTTGTTCCGTCCAGCGATTTACCTGTGTTGGTTCATGCCTTTGTGACCTCACGCCTTGACTACTGCAACTGCCTGTACTTGGGGCTTCCTGGGGTTGATATCCGCCACTTGCAGCTAGTGCAGAATGCTGCTGCAAGGTTGTTGACAGGGGCATCTAGAAGGACACATATTACCCCTGTGCTGCACGATCTGCACTGGCTGCCCATACAGTGGTGGATCACCTTTAAAGTAGGTCTTTTGACCTTCAAAGCCCTGCACGGACTGGGCCCCGACTACTTGAAAGAGCTTCTGATTCCTTACTGCCCTGTATGACAGCTCCGTTCAGCCAATGAGGGGTTGCTAGAGGTTCCGAGGGTTACATTGAAGTCTTCTGGGGCCAGGGCTTTTGTGTTTGTGGCCCCTACCCTCTGGAATTCTCTACCTTGTCGGCTTAGGGAATGCACGACCATGGAATCCTTTAAGCGGGATTTTAAGATACTTTTATGGAGTAAGGCTTTTATGAATTGATGTTGCTGAGAATATTGATTTTATATGTGTATTTTTTGATTTTATCATTCATTTGTACAGCACCTTGGTGCTTGAAAGGTGCTTAATAAATAAAGTTTTATTATTTATTATATTATTATTATTATTATTTGCATCAGGAGTGACCTTGGAATATAGCAAACTAGTGCAAACATTTGGAACTCCCTAATTGCTTTTGCTCCTTGCCTGCCTTTGCTAAGTATAGGCATATAATGTACTTCTGTATGGCCAGTGGGATGTGCTCAGTGCAGAGCACACTTTTTGGTGCCATTGTTAGGGCTCTGCTTTAGTGGGCTATAGTCAAACATGTTTGGTGCTTACTTGGTGCTCTAAATGTGTCTGAAGTTTAGGGCAAGTTTAGGGCAGTGCAGACTGCGGGTTTTGAATGTCTGGCCTATGGTGATTTAGCACATGGAAGAGAATGGACTGTTCTCCAACACACAACATGGCATCACAAATGGAATACTGCCAAAACCAACCCCACTGCCTTCTTTGAAGAGGTATTTAGAGAGATGGGTAGAGGTTGTGTGGTGTCTGTTGTCTATCAGGACTTCAGCAAGGTCTTTTATACTGTACCGTACCTAATGAACACCTCATGGAGAAAGAAGCACAATATGGAGTTCACAGAGTCACCGGAAATGGACAGCTTGGAAGCAGAGTGGTGGTTGATGAACACCATTTGGAGTGGAATGATGCTCTGTGTGCAGTATTCCCCCCTCCAGAGTCTGTGGATCAATCATTCTGCAATGACTGATATTCTTTATAATGCATTAGTGTCTGTTTGACAAACTCCTGATCTGTGAATACGAAATGTCACAAGCAGCAAGAGCGGAGTAGGTACAAAGGCCCATTGTTTGTGTGTGGGGGCCTGTGTGTGTCTGTTTGTGTCGACTCGAGAAGGTAGAAGATTATTCACATGAACAGAATGGCCCTGCTTCATCTGGAGATGGAAAGGCAAGACATGGCTAACACATTTGCTGTGCTAAATGACCTTCAAGAGGAAGTGGCTCGTCCAGTAGCCCTTGGTGCTATAGTAACGAGGCAGAGGCAAAATCAGAGAACTGGGTCTGAAATCAACATCTGCCAATCAGATAAATTCTGGTACAAGGGAAGTGAGTTCATGGAATCTTAAACCATAAAGATCCTATATATATAAAACCTAGAGGGGACATGGCATGGAATACTAGGGGCTTATGTGCCACTACATGCAGGTAACCTATACTATGTCTATGGGAATAATATGCAAATGAGTGGCGGGGTTACATGATAACTTCTCTAGTTTTATATGTATTATCTCCATAACGCCACTGCATGTCTGGAGAGAGAGAGGGGGGAGGGGAGGGAGAGAGAAAGGTAGTGGTGGTGGTGGGGTTAAAAGGGAATGACACAGAAGGCTCACTCAGTTTGTCTAAGAATTCTGTGTGAACCATGCAAAGGAGGGGGGCAGGCCATGGGTATTAAGAAAGAATTTAGTTAAAAGAGTGTAATGTGCAGTGTGATATGCATAGTGAGGTTAACAAATACCATAACTGTTAGAACAAGCATTTGTCAATGCCGAATGTTGTCGCGCTGGCATTGGCAGTGGCGGAGGTGGAGAGGCATAGCGCTGAGTTTGTTAATGTGTCTCAAAAGGTGATTTTGCACAGCGAGTATGCCACTGTGCAGCAGAGCTGCGGAAACGCATTTTGGGCAGGCTGTGGAAAATGGCAGCTGGACTGTTGATAATGAGGTGTGCACAAATGCCAGTGGTGAAAATGTGGCATGAAAATATTGCAGATTGACAAAGTTACAAGAGCGTGTGGAAACTGCGCAATGCACGCTTGCAACACAGTCATTGTCTGGGCTTTCACCACCAAAGTTTCAACATAGGCATTTTAGGACCTCTGCTGATGAATAGTGTCACCGTCATTTCCTGAAAGTGTCCTGAAAAGTGATTTCGCACAGTGACCGTGCAATTCTGCACTGGATGTGCGAAAACACATTTCAGCCAGCTGTACTGTTCATAAGGAGGTATGGAAAAATGGCAATGATGAACAGCTTGAGTGAAAGTATTACAAATTCACAAAGTCACGAGCGTGCATGTAAACTGCACAACGCGCACTCGTAAAACACTCATTTTATTGACTTTCATCCCTAAATTTTCAACATAGGCATTTTAGGACATCTGCTAATGAACAGTGTCACTGCCATTTTCATAATGTGTCTCAAACACGGGCTTTCCACAGCGACCACGCTATTGTGCGCCGGAACTGTGAAAACAGATTTTGGTCAGGATGTGAAAAATAACAGCTGTACTGTTCATTAGGAGGTGTAGAACAGTGGCACTGCTGAAAATGTGGAGTGAAAATATAAGTTTGCGGACTTACGAGCGTGTGTGCAAACTGTGCAACACACGCTCGTAACACAGTCATTTTATGGAGTATTGTCACCAAATTTTCAACACAGGCATTTTAGGACCTCTGCTTATGAACAGTAGCACTATCATTTTCGTAATGTGTCCCAAACACTTATTTCGCACAGCGACCATGCTATTCTGCTCCAGAAGTGCGAAAACACATTTCGGGCAGGATGTGAAAAATGGCAGCTATACGGTTCACAAGAAAGGTGTGGTAAAATGCCAATGTTGACAATCTGGCATGAAAATAGTGCAAATGCGCTGACTTACGTGAGTGCGTTGCGCAGTTGCTACGCACGCTCGTAAAACAGTCATTTTTTGGATTTTTCCCACCAAACTTGCAACATTGACTTTTTGAGAGCCCCTCTCATGAACGGTTGCACTATCATTTCGTTACTCGGTCCCGAAAGGTGATTCCACCCAGTGACTGCGAAATCACCTTTCGGGACCGAATAACGCCATGACCATGCAAGAATTCATGAGAAGGGGTCCCAAAAACCCCAAGCTGAAAATCTGGGGCCAAAATTCGCAAAAATGCCTGAGATATGCATAAGTTGAAAACCCCCTATTCATTCCATTATACAGCTTACCGTCATTTCTTCAGTTCGCGTTCGGCTTTGAAGAGTGCAGACGTGTTCCAGTCCCAGAAAGATCGTCGCGCCAGACTCCACAGGTAAGTATGGGGTGAAGAGGTGAGGGAGGCAGGTGCGCAGTGGGTGGTGGGCAGGTGGGGGAGGGGGCATCGAGACTACAAGAGACTGCTTTCATTTGCTAGGAAAATGAAAACCCATCTCGGGACAGTTTTTTTTTTTTTTTTGAGGATTTGGCACACTGGGGTGGGCTCCCCAGCATGCCACCTAACTATTTGGGTGTCTGTAGCCGATGGGGGATTGGGCACCCTCATCGGCACACAACACTGGGAAGTAATGCCGACAGGGATTGGACACCCCTGGCCGCACACAAAGAAAGCGGGGGGTACAAGCTGAGGGGATTGGGCACCCCAGCATTCAACAATTGGGGGTTATGCTGACGGGATTGGGCCCCTGTTGGCACACACAAAGAAAGCAGGGCACTGACAGGGGATTGGGCACCCCTAAAGTCGGCAGTAGTTAGGCAGCCGTTTTGCTGGCTGACTACACATAATGGCGGTAGCATGGTAAGAAAAGGACCACTGCATATGACGAGCTTTGCTTGGATTGCAGCGGACCTTTTCTTAGATGTGCTCACCACATTATGTATGCATGGTGTGGCGCCGGCATGTAGGCTGATTGGGGAATGCGGGATGCACCTACTGGTGCATGCCCTGCATTCGCCCAACAGCGACCCCGCCTCTAAAGCTGCACTGTCCCACAATCTTGACTGCGCAAGCACGCCAACATAAAAATAGTCAAGCATTTACCTGCACAAGTATGTAAGCTTTATTTTCTAAATCCTGTTATGCTACTGTCTGTAAGGATTATGTGTATATTGTGTGTGTACCTGGTTATACAGTACATGTTTAAATTTTGTGACTGATCCCTTACGTACTGCATACCCAAAGTGTGCTCTATGCAAGGAAGTTTCACACTCTAATCCCACCTCTGCCACCAGATGTGACAGAGCATCCTGCAGTCCCCAGTGGACCTCTATATCTCTGTCTCTCTTGCTTTCCTGCTCAGATCATCCGGACTAGTGTTGCTACAGTCAAGGTCCCCTCTTTAGCAACAGCGCAGACCCCAGTGCTCTAATAATCCTTTTGGTCTGCCACCTTCTACCCTTCAGACTCCCCATAGGGAGGGTCTCTGCACTTGGTAGGCACACTTTGCTATCCTGGAGATGCTTTCCCCTGCATACCTTTTTCAGGTACCTTTCCTTCAGACACACAAACCAGTTACACAAGTTTTTCATAAAAAATATCTTATTTGTTACTAAGTACTGGTCAGCTAGATAAAACAGTAATAAACAAGCATATACAATATTTACACATAATCCATACAAGCAAAAAGCATAACAGGATTTAAAAAATACAGCTTGCATTCTTGTACAGGTAAACACTTTATGTTCTGAACAGCAACAGTGTTTGCTAACCTCACTATACACATTAAACTCTAGTTACCTCAGTCATTTCTCCAGATCCATGGACTGGCCTCCACATTGGAATGATTCATGCAGAATTCCCAACAAAAGAGAGTAAGCCTTCTGTCGCTGTCCCTTTTAAACTCCCCCACATCTCTCTCTCTCTCTCTCTCTCTCTCTCTCTAGAGGTGTGGCTAAGTTTAGGTCTGTGACCTCACTTTCCATTTCCCAGAGTTTATCTGATTGGCTAAACCTGATGTCAGACCCAATTCTGGGGTTCCACCTTCACATCAATACTGTGGGGCCAAAAGCCCTGCCTTTCTATCCCTTGGATGAAGCAAGGCCAGTATATTCTTGTGAAAATGCCTCTTCCTTCTGGAGGCTGCCTCACACAACATAGACCTTTCACACCTACTTTTGGCACGCTGCTGGTCATATTTCACATACATAGGCCAGGACTTTTTCAAACAGCAACTAATTAATTATATAACAGCATTTGTCAATACTGAATGTCGATTGCATTGGTCCATTGAGCTCGCTCACTGCCCCTCTGTCACTCACTTGTTCTGTTTCTCCTGGCGCTGCAGGCTGCCCTTTTGTACTGGGCTCCTGCCTGCATTGGCACCTTTTTCTGCCCACAAAGAAATCTACAGGTGTCCCAACAGAGCTCCATTGAGCTCGCTCACTCCCCCTCTGTCACCCGTTCGTTGTGTTTCTCCCGGCGCTGCAGGCTGCACTTTTGTAATGGGCCCCTGCGTGCATTGCTGCCTTTTTCTGCCCACAAAGAAATCTGCAGCAGTCCCAAAAGAGTTCCGTTGAGCTCACTCACTCCCCCTCCCTCACTAGCTCGTTCTGTGTCTCCCGCTGCTGCAGACTGCCCTTTTGTACTGGGATCCTGCCTGCGATGGCAGCTTTTCTGCCCACAAAGAAATCTGCAGCAGTCCCGACACAGCTCCATTGAGCTCGCTCACTCCCCCTCTCTCACTCGCTCATTCCGTTTCTGCCAGCACTGCTGGCTGGCCTTTTGTACTGGGCTGCTGCCTGCATTGACACCTTTTTCTGCCCACAAAGAAATCCACAGCAGTCACGATAGAGCTCCGTTGAGGTTGCTCACTCCCTCTGTCTCACTCGCTCATTCTGTTTCTCCTGGTGCTGCAGGCTGCCCTTTGGACTGGACTCCTGCCTTTGTTGGCGCCTTTTTCTGCCCACAAAGAAATCTGCAGCAATCCCAACACAGCTCCGTTGAGCTTGCTCACTCCCCCTCTCTCACTCGCTCATTCCGTTTCTGCTGGCACTGCAGGCTGGCCTTTTGTACTGGGTTCCTCCCTGAGTTGCCGCCTTCTTCTGCTCACAGAGAAATTTGCAGCAGTCACGATAGAGCTCCATTGAGCTTGCTCAGTCCCCCTCTCTCACTCACTCATTCTGTTTCTCCCGCTGCTGCAGGCTGCCCTTTTATACCGGGCCCCTGCATGCCTTGCTGCCTTTTTCTGCCCACATAGAATTCTGCAGCAGTCCTGACACAGCTCCACTGAGCTTGCTCAGTCCCCTTCTCTTACTAGCTCGTTCTGTTTCTGCCAGCTCTGCAGGCTGGCCTTTTGTACTGGCTCCTGCCTGTGTTGCCGCCTTTTTCTGCCCACAAAGAAATCCGCAGCAGTCATGATAGAGCTCTGTTGAGCTCGCTCACTCCCTCCCTCTCTCACTTGCTCGTTGTGTTTCTTCTGGCGCTGCAGGCTGCCCTTTTGTACTGGGCTCCTGCCTGCATTGGCACCTTTTTCTGGCCACAGACATATCTGCAGCTGTCCTGACAGCTCCGTTGAGGTCGCTCACTCCCCCTGTCTCACTCTCCCATTCTGTTTCTCCTGGCACTCCAGGCTGCCGTTTTGTACTGGGCTCCTGCCTCTGTTGGCACCTTTTTCTGCCCACAAAGAAATCTGCAGCAATCCCAACAGAGCTCCGTTGACCTCACTCACTCCCCCCTCTCACTCACTCGTTCCATTTCTGCTGGCGCTGCAGGCTGCCATTTTGTACGGGGCTGCCTGCATTGCTGCCCTTTTTTGCCCACAAAGAAATCTGCAGCTATCACGATAGAGCTCCATTGAGCTCGCTCACTCCCCCCCTCAGTCACTCGTTCTGTTTCTCCCGCCGCTGCAGGCTGCCCTTTTGTACTGGGCCCCTGTGTGCATTGCTGTCTTTTTCTGCCCACAAAGAAATCCACAGCAGTCTCAACAGAGCTCCGTTGAGCTCACTCACTTGTTATGTCTCCCAGCGCTGCAGGCTGCCCTTTTGTACTGGGCTGCTGCCTGCATTGGCGCCTTTTCTGCCCACAAGGAAATCCGCAGCAGTCCCGACAGAGCTCACCAGAACTCGGTCACTCCCTCCTCTCTTACTCACTCGATCCTAATCTGTCCCAAACACTTATTTCCGACAGCGACTGTGGTATTCTGCGCTAGAAGCGCGAAAACATATTTCGGCCAGGATGTGAAAAATGACAGCTGTACTGTTCATAAGAAGGTGTGGAAAAATGCCAGTTTTGAAAATGTGGCATGAAAATATTATTAATTTGCAAAGTTACAAGGGTGCATGGAAACTGCACAACGCACGCTTGTAACACAGTCATTTTACGGACTTTCATCACAAAATTTTCAGCATAGGCATTTTAGGACCTCTGCTCATGAACAGTGTCAGTGTGATTTTCATAATGTGTACCAAACACTGATTTCCCACAGCAACCGCACAATTGTGCGCTGGAAGAGCGAAAACACATTTCGGCCAGGATGTGAAAAATGACAGCTGTACTGTTCATAAAGAGGTGTGGAAAAATGGCAATGTTGAAAATATGGAGGAAAACATATACAGTTGCGAAAGGTACGGACCATGCATGGAAACTGGCAACGTGACTGTAACACACTCATTTTATGGACTTTCATCACCAAATTTTCAACATAGACATTTTAGGACTTCTGCTCTGAACAGTGTCACTGTCATTTTCATAATGTGTCCCGAACATGGATTTCCCACAGTGACCACGCTATTCTGCGCCAGAACTGTGCAAACACATTTCGGCCAGGATGTGAAAAGAGACAGCTATACTGTTCATAAGGAAGTGCAGAACAAAATATTATAAATTTGCGAATTTACAAGTGTGCGTGCAAACTGCGCAGTGCACGCTCGAAACACAGTCATTTTCTAGAGTATTGTCACCAGATTTTCACCATAGGCAGTTTAGAACCTCTGCTCATGAACAGTGTCACTGTCATTTTCGTTATCTGTCCCAAACACTGATTTCCCACAGTGACCACGCTATTCTGTGCCGGAACTGTGAAAACACATTTCGGCCAGAATGTGAAAAATGACAGCCGCATTGTTCATAGGAGGTGGAAAATGCCAATGTTAAAATCTGGTGTGACAATATTGCAGGATTTAGAAATATTTAGCTGCATGTGAGTAACTGTGCAACGACGCCAGAAATAGTCATTTTGGGATTTTGTCCATCAGATTTGCAACATAGACTTTTGAGAGCCCACCCATGAACACTGGCACTGTTGTCTTGTTATTGTCCTAGGTGATTCCGCCGCAGTACTGCGAAATCACCTTTCGGGGCAGATTAATGCCATGACAGTGATAGAATTCATGAGGAGGGGTCCCAAAAACCCCATGTTGAAAATTTGGTGCCAAAATTCCAAAACATGCCTGAGATATGCATCAAAGTTGAAAAAACCCTATTTATTCCATTATGCAGCTTACTGGTATTTCCTTAGTTCGCAGTTGGCTTTGAAGAGTGCAGACATGTTACTGGTCCACCAAAGATCATTGCGCCAGGCTCTGGAGGTAAGTATGGGGTGAGGGGGGTGTGGGGAGGCACGGAGCGCAGTGGGTGGGTGTGGGTTGTGGGCAGGGAGACTGCGAGGGACCGTTTCTTTTCTTTACAGGTTAAATAAAAAAAAACATAGTGGGAAGGTTTTCTTTTTTTACAGGGCTATTTGGCACGCTGGGGTGGGCTCCAGCATGCCAACAGTGTTTGTTGAGGGGGCAGCTCTAGCCGATGGGGGATTGGGCATCCCCGTTGGCACAAAAGGGGGTGTGCAAGAGCCGAGGGGAATTGGGCACCCCCTCAGGACAACTACACTGGGTGTTTGAGGGGGTTATGCCAATGGGGAGTGGGCTCCCCCATCGGCAAATGAATCTTTGGGGGGGCAGAATGACAACGGGAGTGGGTTCTCCCATCAGCAAAAGAAATGTTTTATTAGGGCACTAAAGCTGATGGGGATTGGGGCCCCCTGCTTGCACACAAACACTCCTGGGGGTATATGCTGCCGGGGGATTGGGCACCCCTTGGTCTCTAGTTTGATTGTTTAGGAACACAGCGGCAAGCCGCCGCCATGTTCACAAACAATATTGCAGTACTAACGTTCCACCCAGCAATGACAGGTTGCTTCCTCATTGCAGTGAATGGCTGACGCTGCAATGACAAGGCGGCACCTGATTGCTGCGGCTGAAACCTTTCAAAGTTGTGGCACGCTGGCTGAACTAGTGTCAGCAGCAGCATGCCACAGCATTGGGGAAAGCAGACCAAGCCTTAAAAGGCTGTGGGGGCATTGGCCACAACAGCGCCATGCCTCCACAACCTGCATGTGGAGCAAGCTGCCACAATATGTTTCTTGCGCATGCACACAATCAACATAACAAAAAATTATTCAGCTTCTGCATGCTCTTTAGCATACATTTTATACACAACCAATGTGACCTTGGTCCTTTTTGTAACCTATAAAATCTCTAGCATTGACTTCAAGCTAAAATATCATTAAAACATACCTCCTACCTGCCCTTATATCATGGTACTTCATAGTGCTACTATGAATTTTAATTTCCTAACTGGAGGTGGTGAGATTTGAACATAGATCGTCAAGATTCAAAATGCTAATGTAACTCCACCTTGGGTGGGGTTTACCTTGTTTTTGCCCCTTGGGCACTTACCGCCTCCTGCTATGCACTGCCGCCAGTCCTGGGTCTTTATGTGCCCACTAGATCTCTCTCTGGCCCCTGCGTTGTTTCCCCATAGAAAGGGGCTAGAGGAGTAAAGATGCTGCTCACTGCAGGAATGTTCGAGTGGTGGTCCGTGCATGTACCATAGCACAAGTTAATTTTATCGCTGCTTTTCTGATGCAACAAAAGCTCCCCTGGTGCTCCTTGACCCCCCTAAATCTGCTAATGGATGTCTGGAGAAATGAGAAAGGCACATGAGAAGCCCCAGAAACATTTATTTAAAGAGCACCAATGGGCGCTGGCTAACTGCCTCATAAATATTAATGAGGGTGCAAAATTAATACTAAAGAGCTCCCTGCCTGCCACCTGGGGCCACTGTATAACGGAGCATGCAACAGGCAGGAGAAAGAGTTCTTTGTTCTAATTCTGCAGTCAGAGGAGAGTTCATAGGGGCTACTAGTGAACTGTGGGGGAAATAACTAGTAAGACTAAACTGTGGGCCACATTTTGAACTTTAAAACTGGGACACCCTATAAACTGTGTATAGACTGCATCTTTGGCAACCACATTTGATATTTTGACCTTCCCCTCAATTAGAATTGTAGGTGCCCAAAACTTAAAGGATTGGCTCTTGGGAGAAGGTTTGATCAATGTTCTTGGTGCCTAAATCAATCTCCAATCGATCATTGCAGGGACTTGACGTTTATTCATTTCTCTAATGGATAGCTAGTTCTGGCCAATCAGAAGCTGCCAGTGAAATCTAAGGGACAGTTATAGCTTGAGGTAGTCTGGCTTGGGCTGTCAGTGAGACAGGAGGGTTCAGACTGTGCAGGGAGAAAACGTTTGGAAGTCAGCCCCAGGCTTCCACAGCCAGAGACTGGGAGATTTGCCTTTGCCCAGCACCTGGAAGCCCTAGGGTGATAGTGTCTAGAGCTGAATCCTGCAACATCCTGAGAAAGCCCTCAGCATGTAAAAAGGGTTTCAACTGTTTGCCAGAGATCACAGTTTGCTTGTTTTGGCCTGGAGTTGAATCCGGAATTGGAGAGAAGCCTGCGGAGCTCCTGTGCCTGGGAGCCAGAAAATACTGTAACTTCCTGCTGTTTGAAATCTGGGGCTCTCATTAAGAGATTGTGTGTGGTTCAGTCTGAAACCACCCCAAATTGTCTGCAGAAGTGCTTTTGACTCTGGTCACTCTGGAGCCAGGTAAGGGGCCAGCTAGCCATTATGAAGTGGGGTGGATCAGGACACAAGGAGCCACGGGCACATCCCTGAGCACTAGGGCACTCTTGACCCATCTGGGACAGTCAGACCATGGGGTCACTTCTGGAGTCTGGGCTCTCTGTGAACCAAGAAGCCTTGCACAGTGCTCCCGTACTCCAGCAAGACAGAAGGTAACAAGCTGCCAGATAACCCTACCTCATCCAGGAAGCCTTCTGCTAAGTTCCGCTGCTGCTCAAGCCCCTGTCCTCTTGCCTGCCTTCAGATGCTGCTTCAGACCTGTTAAGTGGGACTGCAGAAGTGAATAAAACAGGGCCTGCCCTGACCTGGGGATTCAGTATAAAGTTGCAACAAGTTATAGTTTATTCAAAGTTTATTCTAAGGGCTCCAATGCCAGCCAACCCAGAGCAACGATCAAGCCTGCATCTTAATCTGGGTACCCAGTTAGGCCTGTTAGAGGGCACTGGTACCAGTGGGGAGGTGGGTCATATTAAATGTGTTGTTGCTGTTGGGGGTTGGCACTATTATTGAGTTGTTGTTGATGGGATTTGCCAGTTTATCCAGTGTTGCCGTTGTTTATTTCTCTGCTTTTCTATTCGCCTTTCCCTATAATAAAAGTGTTACTATTGTTACTGTTAAAACTGTCTGTGAGCAAATTATTAGCTACAGTCACTAATTGTATGTTTTATACAGTATTGCAGGTTAAAGTGGAATTCTGGGGGTGACTGGAAGGGAGGTGGTAGGTACAGCATCCCAGGAGGTTGTACTACGCAAATATCTGGGCCACTATAATTTTACTCTAGGTGGAGGCACTGTGCCTATTTATTTATATCTTGGAAAGAACCCCAATCATCACTTCCATCACGGCCTGGCCCATCAACCTTATTGTCGTTATCAGGCAGGTAGTAACTCACTGGTACACGGTGCACGGATTACACTAATGCACCAGCTCACTAGCCAGCAGATCTACAGTGATTGCCATCTTTTTATTAAATATTGAAAAAAAATCACTGCTGAAACTTACTTTTTATGCTCTGATCAATGCCCTATGATGCTTTGCTTTGTTTTTTTTGTTTTTGCAGTGAAGTTTGAATCTTTTATCATTGTGCTCTGTCGTTAATGTGGCAGGTCCTTCCACCACTGCGTGATGTGAAGAATAGACCAGAGGTGGGGAACACGCTAAGAAACAAGCTTGTGCGGCTCATGACACACGTGGACACAGACATCAAGCACTGTGCTGCTGAGTTCCTCTTCGTGCTGTGCAAGGAGAATGGCAAGTTGTGTTGCATAAAAGAACACCGGTCTTGTTTTTGTGGCTTTTTCCCCCACAGGGGGTGTGCTCCAGTGAACTAAGTAACAATTTTGTTTTCATGTTCAGTGTATGGTTTTGCTATTAATTTAGGGCCATCTTGACAGTACCAGCCTCCCTTCTCAGCCACGTCAGCAATGGCCACGCAAAGTGAACTTGGATCCTTAGCAATCACATATAAGCTTTGGAGTTGGAGAGGATGAGGTTGCCATGTTTCTTTTCCACATGTCCTTTTCATCCAAATCTCATTTTCATAGAATTTCCTTCTAACAAAATATCACTTTTAACCTAATGGTGGCATGCTGGTTTGATAGCTGGCAGGGCCTCGAGTCTGCTCGTGCCTTTGCTCATGTGACTGTTACTAATGCACCAGCTAGGATACTCCATGGTAACTTCTATGCTGAATTAGGATAGACCTCCCTTGCCACCAGAAGATTACTAAAAAGGTATGTTTGGACTTACAAAGCCTTGCTCTGCAAGCTACCGGCATACATCTCATGCCTGTTTCGCCACCCCTCATGCTCCTACACACTTAGAGAAACATTTGTCCATTACACTTGAAGTCTTTAAATTCCGCACCAGCTGCAGCATGGCTGCCATTTTTCATGCTATCCCCCTTGCTTGGAATAAGCTGCAATTATCCCTTAAACTAGCCACCTTAGTCCTCTAAATGCTTTTAAAAACCTTGTCGTCAAATATTCCCACAAGGTTTGCCTCTGCCATTCAGCTTAGACTCCTTAGCCTTGCTCTCCTCCTACTCCTTCTCACACTAACATACTAAAATGCCAGCAGAATAGGCCTAATGGTCTTTCGTGTCTGCTCGTTTGGTCAGCCTCCACCCTAGGTGCTGACCTTGCTGCCCCCCTCGCCTCCTCGGGCTTCTCCCTTCCCAGTTCTGGTTATTCTTGCTGTATTGGATTTTGCTTCCAGAACCCTTCCCCTGTACCTGTCCCACCCCCTCTTGAACCCCTGCACTGTCTCTGCCTCCACCAGCCCCTAGGCAGCGCATTCCATGGCTCCACCACCCTCTCAGTGAAGTAGCACCTCCTCCTTTCTCCCCTGAATCTTCCCCCCTCCAGCTTCCACCCATGCCCTCTAGTGGCCCCCTCCTCCTTCCTTCAAAGCACCCTGACTGTTCCTCCCCTATTTACCCTCTTCATGTACCTGAAGACCTCTATCATGTCCCCCGGTCCCTTCTCTCTCTCCAATGTGTACATTTTAGCTCTTGAGCCTCTCCTCATAAGGCCTGTCCCCCAAGCCCCAAATCATTTGGTTGCCCTCCTCTGGACCCTCCTCCAGGAGGGGTAATGTCCCTCTTTAAGTGTGGCCTCCAAAACTGCACGCAAGTACTCAAGTGCGGCCTCACCAAGCAGTTATAGAGAAGTATCACTTCCTCCTTCTGGAGGTATCCCCTCAGCGATGCATCCCAGCATCCTGTTGGCCTTGGCTGCTGCCCTCCTACAAGTCTCCGAGTTGTTCATCTTGACATCCACCACCACCCCCAGGTCCTTCTCAGCCATCGAGACTTGTAGCATTTCGCCCCCCAGGGTGTACACTTGGCCTGGGTTTCTGGCCCCCAGGTGGAGTACCTAGCATTTCCCTGCATTGAACCTCAGCTTCCACTTTCTAGACCATCTTTCCAGAGCTTCCAGAGCCTCTCCTGACCCTGTCTTGTATCTCCTATGTATTGCCTCCTCTAACCCCTTAAATTCCTCCCTGTATGTGCCCCCCCCCCGCCGTCCACCCCTAGCCCATTATGCCTCTGTGTCTTTGTACTTATCATTATTACAAGTTACCTTGTGTGGTGTTATTCCCACACTTTGTGTTGTCAACAGACCCTATGCACTCACCTTAAATTTCTTCGCACTTGGTTGTTTAATTTTTGTATCTTTCTGTTTTTATTATATAACTACATTGTATCTGTATGTAACCTGTCCGCATGGGACCTCCTTGTAAATGAGCTTGCTCAACAGAGTCTTCCTAGTGAAATAAGCTTGAACTTGAACTAGTTACAGATAGAAGTCAATACATCCTCCTTTCAGTATAGCAAACCCCACTGCTGCACTGGTTCTCCTTCCAGGTCAGTGAGCATCACTGCCTGCTTAGTCGATGCTGATGCGACTCTTTGGAGGGGCCAGCAGAGGGTGCTCAAGCAGCTGGTTGCTGCACCCACTGAGCAATACTTGAGCAGATCCCCTGTGCAATGTTATCTTAGGTACTACTGCTGAACTGGGGCTACTCACAAACCAGAGACTCCCACATGGTAACCCTTCGAAGCACAGGGAGTGCACGGGACCTGCCCTTGGCCATCTAGTGAGCCAGTGGCTCAGCTGAGATCCACAAAATAACATTGACAGACTTTATGTGTAGTTGATACCACACTGTGCTACACCTCGCTACACACTACTGAGTCTACATACAGCTACAAAATTGCTACCAGGTATTTTAGAGAAGCTTTCAAATTGATTTCATTTTCACTTGAGTTTGCTCACACTAAAGCAGGTTTGCAAGGAAAATCACATTTTAAGTGTTTTTAAAGCATACGTTATTGCTCTTTAGAAAAAAAAATCACAGTTATCACTGAATGTCAACAAAATGTAAACCTCTGACAGACACCCATTTATATGTAGTTAACATTCACTGACAACTGCAATTTGTGTTTTATTCTAAAAAAGTAATACAAATATACAAAATATTCTATGTGGTTCCACTTGAAAGTCTATAACAATATGAGTGTAAGAAGTGAGACCTGAAGTAAAGCTAATTTTTAAAGTTTTTCTATAAATTGTATACTTTTTGCAACAACTATCAGCTACATGTACAGGTCAATACACCCTAATGTGTAGCATAGTGTAGTATAGTCTATTGTCACCTATAATTGTCACCTATATTTTATTTCGCTTTTGTTAACCGGGTAAGTGTACTAGCCATAAAATGACTATTTTCAGGCATGACCCGGGAGAGTACAGACATGCAGAAACTTAACAGGATAACACACCCTGACCTCAGTCTGCTAATCTGCCTCTTCACTTTGTTTCTTTTCCTGATATACCTAAAAAAACCTTTTTCCCTGCTTCTGATCCCCAGTGCCAACCTCTGCTGCATCCTGATGTTGGCTGATCTCACCATCATGGTTACCTTTTTGGATATCATGTCTTACTCTCCCCTGCCTATGACTCCTTGTGAGCGCTTGTATCATCTATAAGCAGTTCTTTTCTCCCTCACCACCTTCTGAGCTTTACATACAGTGAGTTAAAGGATACAATATATCGGAACATACAAAGTAATGCGCTTTACATACAATGAGTTAAAGTGGATACAATATATCAGAGACATACAGAGTAGGCCATTCATACGCTCTTAGGTGCCTACCTATGCAATGAATAGAGAGGACCTTGGACAATAAATTATCAAGTGACATATCATATGAACAGAACAAGGTACACAATAACAAAAACAGGTAATACAAAAGGAAGAAATAACCATTGAGAGCAGGGGGTGTCATTAAGGAAAAGGTCGGTAAGTGAGGAAGAGGGGAGCAAGCCAGGAAATTAGATTATATGAGTGTATGTAAGTGTAAGGGAGATGCCTGCAGTGCAAGATTGTATATGGGCAGGGAAAGGGAGCCGGGACAGGCTGAGGCAGTAAGAGGGTTATATAGAGGTGAGGAACTACTATTGTATGGCCAGAGACATCAGTCATTAGGTAGGGTGAAAGCAGGAACAGGTATCAGCAATCAGCAGATTTGAGCGCAATTTTCTTTTAAAGCATGTGTGGGAGCTAGAAAGTCTAATGTCGAGGGGAAGGGAATTCCACAGCTGTGGAGCCGCATGCTCAAATGTAACAGTTCCTTTCCTAGTGCGGCACCTCGGCAAATTCAGAAAGGATTTATATGTGGTAATCACCTTCACTGTGACAGCAGTTTAATGCTGAAAGGGGAATAGCTCAGTCTTGTCTACCCCCGTCTGTTACATGGCAGTGACAATACCCCCATTTAAGTATGGGCCCCACTCCAAGCTTAATTTCTGGAATGTTACCCCTACTCATGCTGTGTAAGTAACTCCTCATACTATTCTCCCTCAGGAATCTGCCCAGTCCTGCTTTGAAAGCCAAGTAGTTCAATATTTCACTACTTTACTGCATTTACAGTCTCCCAGTGCTTCCAACATCCATCCTCTGCCTTCCTGTAACCATGTTATCCCTTACAGTCTCTGTTTGGAGCAATTTTTGGAGCAGTGACTATGAACTTTTTCAGCATCAACTACTGCACACAGCACCTCTCAGCCAAGGGTATCTTGAGCTGAACATTTGGGCTGTATGCCAACCTTGCAAAAATCATCTTGGCTATATAATCTCACAATATAATGGTATCTGATTTATTTTTTGGGAGGATGATCCCATAGTATCCTAAATTTGTTTGGGGGTAGGGCACAGAACTGTGGACTGATTTTATTTTTAATTATTCTAAAATGTGATTGATAGGTAAAAAAGCACAGGGCCACGTGGCCCTTTTATAGGCTTGACCCGGGTACATGTTGCAAAACATATCCTATCAATATTATAGATGTTAACAATTATGGACTGAAAACTCAATATTTTTCTGTTTTTTGCAATATATTTTGAAAAATGGTTATCACAATAGAGGACAGCAGGTGTGATATCAAAATCACTAGCAGAAAGT
This sequence comes from Neoceratodus forsteri, assembly GCA_016271365.2. Classification (NCBI taxonomy): domain Eukaryota; kingdom Metazoa; phylum Chordata; order Ceratodontiformes; family Ceratodontidae; genus Neoceratodus; species Neoceratodus forsteri. The sequence continues at coordinate 963,730,356 of CM028133.1, forward strand.
ATCACTGTCCCCAATTTTCTGGATCAGAACTGCTCGGTTAGTACTCCTAAAATTGCCACTGAAGAGCAATGACTTATAGGAGAGCCACTGGGACCATACCTCTCAACCTTTTGTCACTGAAATAAGGGACAGTGAGGGACTCTGGAGGTAGTATAGTGCAGTGGGTTAAGGCTCTGAGCTGCAGATCTGGAGACCTGAGTTTGAATCCCAAAGCCACCTAGGTGCATACTTTGTGATCCTGAGCAAATCACTTAACTTCCTTGTGCACCCAGGTCACATCTGGAAACAAGCTTGGGCTTAGTGTGCTACTCCTGGTTAAACAATGTTCTCTTCCCTTCCACTCTGACGCACATGAGGTACAGATCCTCAAATGTGGATATAAAAGCTCAGAGGCCCGATGTGTTTGGTCACTGATCCTAGGGTTCCTACCGGACTGCTTGGGCAGACAGCTAGAGGGCCTACAGCCTTCACTGATCCCCTCTGGGTGGTGTTGTGCAAAACCAGGTTGAGGAGGAACAAGACTGCAATTATGTCAGACTTGATTTCTTCAGTTGATCTGACGTGCATCACGGAGTGTGGCAGTGCATGGGGGTTCAGGTGCGGGTTGCAGAATTCTTCTGGCTCACCGCCCTCCGGGCTCAGGTGGAGAATTTCTGCAGGAGACTGCAGACTTCAGCACTGACAGGGTACTGGAGTCGCCCAAGTGGCTTATTCTGGGGGACTTCAATGCCTGGATCAATGATGAATCCTCACAATTTGGTTCTGACCTCCTCCAGCTGATGACATCACTGGGCCTAGCACAGGCAGTTACCTATGTGACCTATCACCACGGCCTTACCTTGGATTTCATAGTCTCACTTTGTCTCAAGGTCACTGACCTCAATATTGATTGGGTCATATGGTCTGATCACTGTATGGTGATGTTCTTGTTTGGGGCTCCCACTGATGGTCCCTCCCCTGTTGAGATGATCAGCTACCACCCGTTAAGGGGACTGTCCCCAGAGGGACTGATGGTGGTAGTTGATTTGTCTAGTGTTAGTGCTGTTAGTGCGGTTAGCTTGGATGAATCAGTCACTGCCTATAATAGGGCTGTTTCCAAGGCACTCAATGCCATTACGCCAGTCCGTATATGACCCAGGTCCTCTCTCCCAAGACCCCCATGATTTGATGGGGCTCTCAAGGCAATGAAGGCTATGGGTCAGAGGTGGAGCATTGCTGGAGTAGGACCTGGCTAAAGGAGGATAGACTGGCTTTGAGAAATCATTACGGTGACTATCAAAGGGCAATCGACCATAAGAAGGCTGAGTTCCTGTCCAGGGAGATTGTGGTAGGGAGGAACAGACCAGCTCAGCTCTTTTGGACTGCTGACAGGCTTCTTCATCCTGTCTGTCTCCAGCCAAAAAGAGCTTTTTCAGTAGCACTTTGCAAAGAGTTTGCGCTGTTCTTCTCTGACAGGGTATCCTCTATTTGGGTTGGGATCTTGCCAGTGAGTTTGGACCAGATCCTCAGGGTGGGGTCTGGGTGGAACAGGGGCACTTCTATTACCTGGGCACAGTTTTGACTGGTTAGGCAGCTGAGGTTTCTTAGGTGATTTCGAAGCTGTGGCCCACTTCTTGTGCACTGGACCCGGGCCCGATGCATCTCCTAGTGGGCTGCATTGAGGTCATCGGTCCAATATTCACTGAGATAGTTGAGTGCTTGCTTTCAGAGGGGGTCTTCTCTGATGCCTTGAAGGAGGCGCTGGTGAAGCCCCTTCTGAAAAAAAACATCTCTTGACCCCGATATCCTGGCGAATTATAGACCAATCTCCAACCTCTTATTTTTAGGAAAGGTTGTTGACAAAATAGTATCTCTGCAGCTCAAGGAACACCTGGAGACCTGTGATATCTATGAGCCATTCCAGTTCAGGTTTAGGGTGAGGCACAGTACAAAGACAGCAATAGTCCAGGTGCATAATGACCTCCTCATGGCAAGAGACTGAGAAAAATAATCAATTCTCATTCTCCTTGATCTGTCATCTGCATTTGATACTGTCTACCACATTGTGTTGTTGAATTGCCTTACAGAGTACTACGGACTCACCGGTGTTGTCATCAACTGGTTTGAGTCCTTTCTCTCGGGTAGGAGGCAGAGGGTAGTGATGGGGAATTTCTCCTCCTCCTTTTTACCTTTGACCCGAGGAGTTCCTCAAAGTTCGATGCTACCACCAATGCTGTTCTCAGTGTACATGCTACCTTTGGGGAGGATCATAAGACAGTACAGAATGAGTTTTCACTGCTATGCAGATGATACTCAGCTGTACATGTCTTTTGCACCAGGGACAAGTGGTGCCATCAAAGTGCTGAATGAATGCTTTGCCGAGATCCAGGATTGGATGAACTCTAACTGGCTGAGGCTTAACCCAGACAAGACAGAGGTTCTAGTGATTGAGCCAGGTCATGGACGTGATGGAGACATTTCCAGGATGACAACAGTCTTGGTCCTGGAGTCAACACCATTGATGGCATCATCTAGGGTGAGAAATCTGGGCAGGGTCCTCGACAACAGGCTGACATTTGAAGCTTAGGTGTCAGCTATCATCAAAAGTGGCCTTTACCATCTGAGGAACATTGCCCAGATTAAACTCCTAATTCCACCTGAGGATCTGCTGTCACTGGTGCATGCCATTGTAACATCAAGACTCAACTACTTTAATGCTCTATACCTTGGGGTCAGTGGAGGGAACCTCCGTCAGCTGCAGCTAGTTCAGAATGCAGCAGCCAGGCTGCTGACAGGATTATCAAGGTTCTGTCATGTGACCGCAGTCCTGCGGGGTCTGCACTGGCTGCTGGTCAGGTAGCGGGTTCTCTTCAAGGTGGGCTTGCTCACTTATAAGGCCCTATACAGATCGGGACCTGGCTACCTGTAAGACTGCCTTACCCCTGCCATCCCGACTCACTCCTTCCATTCCTCCACCCAGGGCCTTCTGGCAGTTCTGAGGACTGGGCTGAAAATCTCGGGAGATCATTCTTTTGGGGTGGCTGGACCAATCCTCTGGAACTTGTTCCCAAGATCTTTGAGGGAGGCCCCTACGGTGGAGGTGTTCAGGAGGGGCCTAAAGTCTCATCTTTCTAATCTAGCTTATCCTGCAGATGTCTTTTAAAAGTATTTTAATGTTATTTAATTTTATATAATTTATCCTCTGCTGATATTTTTAATTGTGATGTTTTTATTACCCTGTTAAACTGTCTACTACTGTACAGCGCCCAGAGCCCCTGGGATTGGGTGCCCAACTAAATAGATTTTTACTTACTTACTTACTAGAACACTTTGGAAACTACTGTGTTTACTTGTACAAAATTTATTTTTGATTTAGCATCTTAGAATATTATGAATTTATGTTTTAAAGTCTGAATTTACAGCTCATTCCTATGTAGGCAGCACCTTTTCCATGAGGGATGGATAAGGGACAGAGCAATTTTGAGGGGTTAAATGAGAGACATCCCTTATAATCAGGGACAGTTGAGAGGTATGGTTGTGGCCTTTTTGGATATGGGTCACCTGATTTTGGTCATTTGGCTGTGATTTTTGTAGAGTCTTCCCTGGGTTTTAGGACATGGGGAATGAGATATAGTCAAGTGGCATGATCACTGATGCCAAAGGGCAGCTTAAAAGAGTCAAGGAAAACACAAAAAAGGTCTCAGAGCACGGCAAGTAGCTGCTAAAGTGCAATTTATAGAAGGCCTTTCATCACCACAAAAGATCATGGCACTTCATGGCATACTTAAAAATTAAAAGGGTCCCCTGCTGTTCTGCTTCTCTGAAGAGACTTGAAATGCAACGGGTGAGTTATCAGTCTAATTTGCTGGTGCAAACTCTAAATCTAGATGCAGTGGTGGAGGGAAAGATAGATTCTATGAAGGTGAGGGTACAGTCTGTGTGTCAGATGTCCCCTAAAATCTTAACACCCCCATTCTTTGTATGCTGCAGTATCTCGCTTTGTGAAGTACACTGGTTATGGGAATGCTGCAGGACTGCTGGCCGCTCGGGGACTGCTGACTGGAGGAAGAGGTGAGGGTCAGTATTCAGAGGAAGAGGACACCGATACCGAAGAGTACAGAGAAGCTAAAGCTAAGTGAGTACCATATAATCATTTCCTTCATTTCATTCATTGACAGCACAGTCGGTGGGCCAGTCATGGAGGAGAGAGGAGGGCTGTGCCGGTCTGCCGCTGCCGGGATTTAGGATGGCGGTGGGAGCGGGGTTGTGTCGGGGATACCTGGCTACTTGGAAGGCTGGGTGGGGGGGCACTGGATCACCAGGGATTTATTGGAACTGGGGGTTGGGAGGGGGTTTAAATACAAAAAAAACACCAGACCACCAGAGATTTTTTTTTTTAACAGGAGGAGATACGGAGGGATGCGGCCGGGAAGGGGGGGGGTTACTGTACTTTTCTGCAGTGGGCAGATTATTATTGGTTGGAGGGGAGGGACCACTACCCACCATGGATAATTATTTACATGTGGGACAGGTGGGGGGAGGGACTGCTAGCCATCAGGGATTTAGTTATACCTGCGTACAGTGAAATTTTGCCCATGGATGGATGATGAAATTTCGCCACGGAAGGTGAAAAATCCTGCATTCCAACAGGTGAAATTTAGCCACTCTGCCAGGCAGAATTTCGCATTTCGCTATGCAAAATGGGTGGAATTTCATTGATTACTCTTCAAAGCGAATTGTGCCCATTTCGCCCACCACTAGACCCAAGTACACTGCACTTCATGAGCCAAGAACACACAGTAGAGGTGAAATGAACAGATATTATCGATGACCATGATAGTGAGCATGCTATCTTTTATAAGGGTGCACAAATATTAGTATCAGGAAAACTGGATTTATTATAATGGAGGGTTTTATAGTGAAGGTTTATTGCTGTCATATAACGAAAGGTTTTATAGGGAGGGTTTAATATAGTTGTATAATGAAAGATTTATAGGGAGAGCTTACTGTGGCAATGATAGGGATGATTTTACGAGGATGGTTTACTTCACTAGGGTGATAGAAGATTTTAAACCATGAGTTTACTGTAGTAATGTGATGAGTACTTTTATAGTAGGGATGCTTGGGATTGTGGAAACAGAAATCTTAATTCCAAAAATAAGGATCTGAACTGGAATCTGATAATGTTGCTTGGATAGTATCCAAAGGAATCAGATACCATTGAATAACACCGATTTTTTGGATACCATTGGTGTCTGACTTCTGGATCCTATCTCCCAGTATACAATATGATTCCAATATTCCAATGTGACCGTCTGGGTTCTGCAGCAGACATCCTACCTTGGATCCCACTATCTGACCACAGATCTCACTATCTGACCTTGTATCTGAAATCTTAATGGGATTAACTAGGATCTCAACTCTGGAGTTGAATAGATGGACTATCTGTCAGATATCATTAGGCTAGTGAAAAGCACTATCCAGACATTACTAGACTGATTCTCATTCCACATTCATTACCTTACACTAATTACACCCTTCCTAGACAACTCTCTCTTGTCCCTACCCTTAATCACTAGTGCCACGGGTAGTTTCTTATATGCCCTCTCCATCACATTCTCAGGTCACTGACTAGCAGTATTTCCTTACATATTTTGAAATGTAGTAGCCCTGGTAACCTAGCCATGAGCCAGGTTTCTCCTACCACAGCTCCATTCCTCTCTCTTACTGTCTGAGTTCTCCATTTTTTTATGATCTTCATCAGTCGTAGTTTGTAGACTGTCTTCTTGACTTCCCCACACCTAAACTTTTTTTAATTGAATGTACTTTATTAGAATTTTCAAAAGCACAAGGAGTAACAAAAAACAGCACACTTATTTCATACAAAACATAAAAACCAAAATCCTTATCCCCCCACCACAACTAGCAGCTCTCTCTCCCTCCCTACCCCCACTCCAGAAGGGAACCTTCATAATAAACTGAGAAAGTAAGCAATATCTAGTGAAATTGTACCATCAGGAGGACTCCAAAGCACATCCAAGGCTGGAGCATTTGCCATAATCAATTATTAAAAAAAGATAAGAAAAGTGGATATCATATCATGCATCCAGACCCAACAAAGTGAATAGAATATTAGTCTGAATCATCTCCTAAGGTCAATGTTACATATAGTGGCTCCCATGTGTCTTTATATGTCAAGAGGTGATCTGATAGGCTTGCAATTATTTTTTCCGCTTGTAAAGCAAATAAGGTTTCTTTGTACCACTCCAAGTATGTGGGAACAACCTGGTCACACCAGTACTATAAAACAATTTGTTTAGCACAAGCAGAAATTAAGGCCATATGATAACGTTGATTACCAATCAAGGAACCATTGAAGGATCCTAATATGTAAACCTCCGTTAAAAAAGCCAATCCCAACCCTAGGAGAGGGTCTAGATGAAGGTGCATGGAGTTCCAGAAAGGACGAACTTTCCCACAATATGTGTAAAGTACCCTATTCTTTATCACAACGTGTATACATATTAGATGAGAGTTTCATCATTCTATACAATTTTACAGGAGTGTGGTAAAGATTATGGAATATTTGAAACTGCATAAAATGGTACCTATCCCATCTAAGATATTTATAAATGTGTTTCCATAAATGAAGCCAATCCTGGAGTGCACCGTTCAAGGGGAGAACATGGTCCCAGTAAGGAGCCATCCCTGTCTCCCTATCGGGGGGCAACTCATAAAATTTAGTATAAAGGAAAGAAATGGCATGAGAAGAAGCTGCCTTCAGAGCCAAATCAAGTATCTGTTGACCATATGTATTAGACCAGGGCCCCGTGCTGAAATGTTGGTAGAGTAAATGAGACATTTGAAAGTATTTAAAACTGTGTTTGTCAGATAGATGAAATTTTTGTTGAGCATCCCAGAATTTTAGCAGTATACCATCCCGTAGTAAATGTTTCACCAGTCGGGCCTCTAGATATGGCCAAAAAGTGGAAGCTAAAGGTTGTTCCACAATTTTAAAATTCAGATTTCCCAACAAGGGTTGTGTAACATCCTTCATAGGGTCTAAGCACAGCAAAGAGCAAACTTGTTTGTGTACACAAGCTGAAACGGCTAATAGGGTGTACTGCCAAGAATGGAGAAGTTTGTTACATGGCGTATGTAAGAGAGAGGTAATATTTATCTTTAATTGATCACAATGAAACTGTTTGATGTCTAACCACTGAGGTATATAACCTGAGTGAGAATCCTCCAATGGATTTCTATACCACTGCAGATAATGGGTGGAGTGTATGGCCAAGTAGTATAAGTAAAAGTTGGGAATACGAAGACCCCCACTATATTTAGGTGCCACCAATTTAACAAATACCCTCAAAGGTGGTTTACCCTTTCAAAGAAAAGTGGAATGATTCTATGAAGGTGGTTAAACTAAGTTTGAGGAATAAATTGAGTAAGCATGAGGAGCGTTTATAAAATATGCAGTAACACATTCATTTTTATTGTGTTTACTCAGTCCCAGAAAGAAATGGGAAGAAGGGTCCCACTGTGTAGATCACGTTCGTTTTGGTCAACTAATAAATCCAAATTATATTGTTTCATTTTAGTCTGGGATACACTAATGTTTATTCCTAGAAATTTAAGTTTGTCCTTTACCCACACCAGTCCTAACTGTTCTAGACTTGCCTTGTATGTCTGAGCATTTAATGGCATGACTTCGGTTTTATCCAAGTTTAATTTATAGTTTGAAAATTCACTGAACTGTTTAATTATCTCTAGGGCAGCAGGTAGTGAGGTAGCAGGATGGGCTAAATGTAATAGAACATCATCTGCATAAACCGATAATTTATATTGTTCTGGACTGTGGAGGGGTTGTGGGATAACAGATGGACCAGACACCGAACTCCAGGTTCAACACACAATCTCTGCATGATGTTTATTCAAAATACTGAGGATAACCTTCAGCAATGGCATATCCCTTCTTCAGTACATCAGTTTGTAGCAACAGACTATGCAAGTCTGTCCTCTACACTTAGCCAGCATCTACGGACTCACTGATCTCTGATCTAACTTATCAGTTGAGATTCAGCCTCCCCTCTGTGGGCCTTGTTTGCTTGGGTGGTGGGGGCTCAAATAAAAATAAAACAAGCTAAAGACAAAGAACCTTAGTGCAAAAGCACTGAAACAAGGGTTATCCCAAAGGGCATTGACAATAAGCCAAGTTTCAAAGAAACACAACATCACACATACTTCCATAATGCAACGCATCATAGGATATATGCAAATCACCATGACATTTCAAACTTGTTCAGTTTACAGCAATTTACATGCATTTTAAATACCACTACTAACTTATTTTTTATCATACAGTCCCCTAGTAACTTTTTACCTTAATCAAAAACACCTAGTGCCATGGTATTTTCAACATTAACTGGTTTTATACACATAAGGTATATACATTAAAGTATTTTATGACATAGTGCCATTGCATACTAAATCCAGCAATGAGGAACACAGCCTGTTGTTTTATATCAGCTCAGAGGTCACAACAATAACCTCCTTGTGTGAAAGCCTGAGAGGGAAAATGAAAATTAAAGAGGACGCTATAGCATAGTCAAGAAAGGTAAAGGGGTGCCTATAGGTGGCCAACCTTATGGACTAGAAACTGGATAGATTAGGCTAAGAAATAGAAGAACTGTTGCAACAGATTTAAGAAAAGGTCGGTCCTCAAGAGTGGCAGGAGATCCCTGTCACATATCCCCCACCTCAAGAGGGAAGCAGTTATTGCAGACTACTTACTACCTTCCTGTCCCAGGAAGGGATGGCGCTTCCACCCATCTATCTTCAGAAGCTCTGTCTCAGGGTCCCTATTAACAATAAACATTCTATCATAAACATAGTGGATATCATCATTATTTACCCTGAGGTATTAACACATTGCTCAACAGAGACTAATGGTACCTTCCCTGAACTGTTTCCTTTTAGGGAAAGTACATCATATTTTATTGACTGAAAATCTGGATGGCTGTAAAGTCCATTACCATAGAAAGACTTTCTGTGGGGTGAGTAATTACCTGTTCCAACCCCACCACACATGTCAGTTTTAAGCATGGACCCAGTCCTAGGTTCAGCCCCTCTACATAATCCCACTATGTCTCTTGGTTCATTCATTTCACTTGCTATTGATGCAGACATTTGAGGGTAGACACTCTTTTGGTGTTACCCCAACACAGGTTTCGATCCATTTATCACCCACCTCCTCCTTTGTAGGTTTTCCATCAAAAAATAAAAAATAAAATGCACGTACCACCTCAGACTCCTTGTTTGTCCTTGGGTACCTCTTTCTTTGACATCAGGTCTGCCCCCTGACCAAGCATGCTACACTTTTGTCTACAGAAAAGGACCATTGCAGAGCCACACCTGGCCTTGTGCCTGCAACCAACTTGACCCCTCTGTCTTACACAAAGTGTCTTCGGGAATATGGAAGAAGCAATAGTAGTTTCTACTCTCCTGTTTCAACCTTTTATAACCTATGACCCCAAATCCTTGGTCATCTTATCCCCAGGCAGGTCTCTACAGACACCTACAGGAAGTCAAGGAACCTCCCATGCTGAATACCCTGCAATATTAAACAGCAGGCTTCTAAACCTTTTAACGTTGGGGTGTCTTAATAAGCATCCTTTCAATCATTGTGCTATTTTCAGCCATCTGTTACCATTTAGTACCTTGAGACCTGTGTGAGAGTTTTCACTTTTTCCAAGGGTGCCATTTTTTTTGTTTAATGACCTCTACCCTTTAGAACACTCTTTCCACACCCCGGGTACTAGTTCCTCTGCTGTCCCCAGCAGGTACCTCTATCTGGTTGCACATAAGACAGGTCTTAAGATAGGCTGTCACCTGTCTGTACATTCCTGGGCAGTAATAATATGGGGTTAATCGAGCTAATACCCCACCATGGCTCAGATGTCCACAGGGACTAAAGGGAGCAGCCTCCATCACTTGTTGTCTGTAGGTCTCAGGCACTACTACCTGGGTATCCATGCTTTTTGTATGGGGTTTGGGCCTCATGTGGTACAGAACACCCTTTTTTAGTTCATACCACCAACAATGTTTTGCCCCCATACCACCATTAATCTGCATACCCTCCTTAACATACTATAACAGTTTGGCAACATTAGCATGCTTAGCTTGTAGTATATCCCAGTCAATATGGTTAACAGATTTAGCTGTATCAATACAAGAAAAAGTCCCTTCAGCCTCATAGGCTTCATCTTGCTTGCTTGGAGTCTTCAACCCCAGCACAATATCACTAGGCACAATTGTACCTGGGGTCTCAAATTCAAGTTCCATACTTGCGTCTCTGACCTCCAACAGGTAGCATCCTGGGAACACAGGCAACAAAAGAATATCCTGCTCAGACAGGGGGTTGTCCTCCAGCTGAGCCCATGAAAAATCCTCCTCCAATTCTTTATCCGAACTCTCTAGCAGGGATCTTTTGAGCACCTGGTACCAGTGTTCCACCTCTCTGCATGGTCAGTGTGCCTCCAGCCATTGCCCACTCATCTAGTGGATCATCCTCATTAGGGTCGCCACTTCCCAGGTGTTGTCTTCGTCCCCTCTGGTCTGCCTCAACCCCAAGGTAGTTCCTCATTTTTTTGATTCTCTTTGATGTCTTCAGGCTAGACTGTCCTTTGAGCTCCCAGGTCCAGTCCAGGCAGCAGCTTCTCTCCCATGGTTCTGGTCAGAGCTCCATGAAATATCTTCTCTGGGTTCTCCTCTGGCAACTCCTGGTGCATCGGTCCACCTGGGATATCTTGGTGATATCCACCAGAAAACATCCCTCTTCAGCCAATCCAGATGCTTCCAGTAAGTTATCCCACTTCTCACTGCTGTTGCTAGCCTTGCTTGTAGAGCAGAAAGCGGCTAACTAAAAGAAGCTACATTTTCTTATTAATTTAAAACTTATATCTCAGCAGGAGTCAGTGTCTGTTGAGATTAAGTAGACAGATACTTTATTAGAAGTAAAAGGGGTCTTATTTAGGGTTAAAAAAAGAAATGAAAGAAAGTTAATGTGTGTTCTGTGCTGGGAAGGGTACTGTATCAGCTGACTTGGCTAAACCAGTAGGAGGAAAGAGAGCTTAATTGGGGGTGTGGCTTAGACACTGTAAAAGCAGGTGACTCAAATTACAACTTCCTGTTGCTAGCCTTGCTTGTAGAGCAGAAAGCAGCTTACTAAAAGAAGCTACATTTTCTTATTAATTTAAAACTTATATCTCTGCAGAAGTCAGTGTCTATTGAGATTAAGTAGACAGATACTTTATTAGAAGTAGAAGGTGTCTTATTTAGGGGTAAAAAAAGAAAGAAAAGAAAAAGTTAATGTGTGTTCTGTGCTGGGAATGGTACTGTATCAGCTGACTTTGCTAAACCAGTAGGAGGAAAGAGAGCTTAATTGGGGGTGGTAGACACTATAAAGCAGGTGACTCAAATTACAACTTCCTGTTGCTAACCTTTTTCTTACTAATTGCCCTCCATCCCACCCTCCACCCACCCACCCTAAGCCAGTTCTACTTTTATAGCCACTGAATTTGACTGTCAACAGGAACTTCCTATTTGGCAGTAGGAAGGTAAGGATCATAGAGAAACACTGGTTTTGTCAACCCTAAAGGGAAAAAGTAGCTCACTCTCCCCCCTTAGCTGCTGGTGGTCTGACATTGAGCAAGGAAGAAGGAGGCTACTGAAGAAGACAGGAAGTTGCTGTCCCAGAACAGGAAGAGTGAGAGTTGTAAGGAGAGGAGAGAGTAAGAATACAGAGAAACAGTAGAGGGGACACAAAATAAGACATGATGGGAGTGGTGCAGTGCAATGGCTGTGGGACGGCAGTGTTCCGGGAGACATTCTGGAGCCTGCGATGCTTCCCTATTTGCAGGCACCTCTCTGGTCTGAGAGAAGAGGTTGCTTGTCTCCAGGCTGACCTGGCTAGGATTCGTAAAACCTCCTCCCCTACCCAGGGACCACCAGGGCAAATGTCACTTCCATAGAGGTTGCCAAGAAAGAGGAGAGGCTGGACCAGGGTGGGCTCAGGGAGGGAGGGAGAGGGTGGTGGAACAGAGTTGCATCCCTCCAGCTGTACCTCTCCACAATTCATTCGCTCTTCTGGTGGATAGTGGTTCCTCTATGGAGGCACCTGCAGTGGAGACCAAGGAGGATGCTGGGAACCTTCACAAAGGAGACCCACAGGAGGGTGGCATGGGACCCCACAGGGGAAGGAAACAACTCCTGGTGGGGGACTCAATCATTAGGGGAGTAGAAATGGGGGAGGAAGGGGAGAAGGAGGTAAGGTGCCTTCCTGTCACCACGGCTTGGAGGGACAGGAAGCGAATCCTCAGGATCATGGGAGGAGCAGCACGAGGGAGGGAGCTGGATGTCATTGTCCACCCAGGGACAAATGACCTGGCTAGAAATGGGATCAGAGCAGTGCAAGAGGAGTTTGTAGAGTTGGAGAGGGGCCTTAGACAAGTAGTGCATACGGTAACCTTCTCGGAGGTGCTGCCTGTCTATGGCAAGGGTGATGCTAGGGCACTCCTCACCAGGGAATTCAATAAGTGGTTAAAAAACTGTTGTGGAGCTCAGGGTTTTGGCTTCATTGGGGACTGGGGAGCCACCTGGAGGGATGCAGACCTATACTGGTGCGATGGTCTGCATCTGTCCGGGGGGGGAACCAGGATCCTAGGTGAGAGGTTTAAATGCTTCATTTGCAGGCATTTAAACTAGCCAAGGGGGGAGACACTGAAAAGGAGCAGGGAAATCCCAGCCTCCCCCCACAAAACATGGTAATTAGTGAGGTAAACACCAAGGTAGAGAAGTTATTAGGGAGCAGAACAGAGGTAAATGTCAAAAAAGGCAAAGGCAGTAAGGACAGGAATGGGGCTAAAAGGGGTAAGGCTATCAAAAAGTTGAGGATGATGAGTACCAATGCCCATAGTCTGTGTAACAAGCTCCCTGAACTAGTGGCTTTGATGGAAGAGGGTTGTCTGGATATTGTGGCAGTCACAGAAACATGGTACACAGAGAACCATGACTGGGATGTCAGCATACCAGGATACACAATCTACAGGAGGGACAGGGAGGGTAAAAGAGAAGGAGGAGTAGCTCTCTATGTAAAGGAAGGGATCAAAGCAACAGAACTAATGAGAAAACAGGGAGCAGATGAGGCACTCTGGGTCACCCTGGAGACAGGAAATGGCACCACAATCCACATGGGGGTTGTATACAGACCCCCATCTCAGGGGGAGGGAATGGACAAGGAAATGATAGAAGGCTTCCTTAGAATGGCAGAAAAAGGGGAGATATTGTTGATGGGGGACCTGAATATGCCAGATGTTAACTGGAGCACCTTTGCTGCAGGCACATCCAAGAGCAGGGTCATTCTTGATGCCCTACAGGGGGCATGCCTCAGACAGCTAGTATTGGAACCCACTCGGGAGGGAGCAGTCTTAGACCTGGTACTCTCAAATGGGGATAGAGAAAGAATCTCAGATTTAGAAGTGGGTAGCCATCTTGGAACAAGTAACCACCAAACAGTGTGGTTCACGATAAACACAGCCATACAATCAAGCCACACAAAAGTAAGAGTATTGGACTTTAAGAGGGCTGACTTTGGGAAAATGAGAGAGTGCCTCAGAAAAGCACTAGCAAACAGGCAAGAAGGAGGGGTGGAGGAACAACGGGGAGTAATCAAAACAGCCATCACAGAGGCAACAAGCCTTTGTGTAAAGCAAATCAATAAAACACAACAAAGGAAAAAAACGCTATGGTTCTCAAAAGAGGTGTCAGGGAAGGTTAAGGAGAAAAGGATAGCATTCAGGAAATATAAGGAAACACAGAAGGAGCAGGACAGAGAACTTTATTAGTTAAAGCAGAAAGAGGCTGGGAAGGCAGTCAGAATAGCAAAGGCCCAAACCAAGGAAAGGATAGCCAATTCTGTTAAGAAGGGGGGATAAGACCTTTTATAGGTACATTACGGAGCGAAGAAAGACCAAAGGAGGGATACTGAGGCTTAATAAAGGGGAGGGAATGTGGGTAAAGGGTGACAGTGAAAAAGCAGGGATACTGAATGAATATTTCTGCTCAGTATTCACAAAGGAAGAGGAGGGGGAGGTACCTAAACCAAACAAGAGAAACACTCTGAAGACGGGGGGGTCGATACCAGTCCATTTACAGAAGAAAGGGTTCTGAAAGAACTAATAAAATTGAAGGTGGACAAAGCAATGGGGCCTGATGGGATTCACCCAAGAATTCTAAAAGAACTAAGGGTAGAACTAGTGACACCGCTGACTACTCTCTTTAACAAATCATGGGAGGATGGGGTGGTATCCGAGGACTGGAGGAGGGCTGATGTGATTCCTCTTCACAAAAGTGGGAGCAGGACAGAGGCAGGAAACTACAGACCAGTTAGTTTGACCTCAGTGGTAGGGAAAATGATGGAATCACTTCTGAAGAAAAGAATTGTTGAGTACCTAGAGGCCAGTGGGGCACAGGACCCAAGGCAGCATGGATTCACGATGGAAAGGTCATGTCAGACGAATCTAATAGATTTCTTTGACTGGGTGACCAAAGTAGTAGACCAGGGAGGGGCTGTGGACATGGCCTACCTAGATTTTAGCAAGGCATTTGATACAGTCCCACACAAAAGATTAATACACAAGTTAGCCAGCCTTGGAGTGGGTCCCAAGGTGGTAGCCTGGATAAAAAATTGGCTAGATAACAGGACGCAAAGGGTAGTAGTAAATGGAGTACACAGTGAAGAAAGGAGGGTTACTAGCAGGGTACTGCAGGGTTCAGTACTGGGACCGGTCCTTTTTAATGTCTTTATAAGTGACATTGCAGAGGAACTGGAAGGAAAAGTATGTCTCTTTGCAGACGACACAAAGATCTGCAACAGGGATAATACACAAGATGGAGTGGAAAGGATGAGAAGGGACTTGGCAAGGTTGGAGGAATGGTCAAATGTATGGCAGCTCAGATTCAATGCAAAGAAGTGCAAGGTAATGCACATGGGAAACAAAAACCCAGGGGACACGTACACAATGGGGGGTGAGAAACTGACAACCGTAAAAATGGAATGGGACATGGGGTAATTATATCAGATGACCTAAAGGTGGGCAAGCAATGAGAAGGCAGTAAAGAAGGCTGGGGGATACTGGGATGCATAGGAAGAGGCATCAATAGTAGAAAACAGGAAGTTGTTATCCTCTGTACAGACAGTTGGTGAGACCCCATCTGGAGTACTGTGTGCAGTTCTGGAGACCCCATCTCAAGAAAAAGACATAGACAGAGTGGAGGCTGTCCAGAAGAGGGCAACCAAAATGGTGCAGGGTCTGCACCAGAAGATATATGAAGAAAGACTAAAGGAGCTTAATATGTATACCCTTGAGGAAATAAGGGAGAGAGGGGACATGATATAAACTTTCAAGTACCTCAAGGGAATCAACAAAGTCCAAGAGGGTAGCATCTTTCAGAAAAAGAGATGTGCAAGAACAAGGGGGCACAATTTGAAGATGGAGGGATGGCTCAGAGGTAATGTGAGGAAGTATTTTTTCACAGAGAGGGTTGTGGATGCATGGAACAGCCTCTCTGAGGAGGTCATGGAGTCAAGAACAGTGGAGGAATTCAAGAATGCATGGGACAGACATAAGGCAGTCCTAGTGGGGGGTAGGAGGAAGTAAGCTGTTGGTTAATTAGGATCTGCAGCTTATCTGTTAGGTAGGAAAATGGGCAGACGAGGTGGGCCAAGCGGTCCTTATCTGCTGTCAAATTTTATGTTTCTATGTTTCACACCAAGTCTGTGGAGGGGTAGTGGGATAACAAATGGACAAGACAGTGAACTTCAAGTACAACACACAATCTCTGCGTGATATTTATTTAACATACTGAGGATAACCTGCAGCAATGGCATATCCCTTCTTCAGTACATTAGTTTGTAGCAACAGACTATGCAAGTTTTTCCTCTTCACTTAGCCAGCACCTACTCACTCACTGATCTCTGATCTAACTTATCAGTTGAGATTCAGCCTCCCCATGCAGGCCTTGTTTGCTTTGGTGGTGGGGGCTCAAATAAAAAAAAAAAACAAGCTAAAGACAAAGAACCTCAGTGCAGAAGCACTGAAATAAGGGTTACTCCAAAGGGCACTGACAATAAGCCAAGTTTCAAAGAAACACAACATCACACGTATTTCCATAATGCAAAGCATCATAGGATATATGCAAATCACCATGAAATTTCAGACTTGTTCAGTTTACAGCAATTTACATGCATTTTAAATAGCACAACTAACTTAATTTTTATCATACAGTCCCCTAGTAACGTTTTACCTTTATCAAAAACACTTAGTGCCATTGTATTTTCAACATTTACAGGTTTTAAACACATAAGTGATACGCAAGTATTTTATGACAGAGTGCCATTGCATACTAAATCCAACAATGAGGAACACAGCCTGTTGTTTTATAACAGCTCAGTGGTCACAACAATAACCTCCCTGTATGAGGGCCTGAGAGGGAAAAGGAAAATTAAAGAGGACACTATAGCATACTCAAGAAAGGGAAATGGGTGCCCATAGGTGGCCATCCTTATGGACTAGAAACTGTAAAGGATAGATTAGGCTAAGAAACAGACGAATTGTTGCAACAGATTTAAGAAAAGGTCGGTCCTCAAGAGTGTCAGGAGATCCCTGTCACATGGACCAATCGAGGTACCTTGAATTTCTGGGGTTGCATTAATTTTCCTGAGCAGGAGTTCAAAAAAGAGATTGAAAAGAAATGGGGATATAGGACAGCCCTGCCTGGTGCCCTGCTGAAGATAAATTGAGCCCGACTGGACCCCATTACATAAAACATGGGCTGAGGCTTGGGAATATAAGATTTTAACCCACCTAATAAAATCAGGTGGGATATTGTATCTGGGAAGGAGGTTAAACAAGTAATCCCAAGAACCCTATCAAAAGCTTTTTCCACATCCAGGGAAATCAAAGCCACAGGAATTACGGATTCGCTGAATGCAGAGAGAAGATGCATTAATTTCTGTTGATGATCTGCAGAGAGTCTCCCCAGAGCAAAACTCATTTGTTCTCTACTAATTAGAGAACCCCATACTTTATTCAGACACATGGCCAACAATTTAGCAAGAATGTTATAGTATAAATTAATAAGAGAAATGGGTCTGTAGCTAGTAACTTTTAAAGGGTCTTTCCCAGGTTTCAATAAAACTACTATAAGGGCCTCAGTTACGGAAGTGTCCAAAGTGCCATATCTAAAAATATAGTTGAAGGTATTCAAAAGTATAGGTGCCAGAAGAGTTTTAAACTTCTTATAAAAATTAGAAGTATATCCATCTGGCCCTGGTGCTTTATCTAGCATTACTGAATCAATAGCTTCCACAACCTCAGATAAAGATAGTGGAGATTGCAGGAACTCAGATTGGGTCTCTGAGAGGTGTGGTAGTTCGATGTCCTGAAGAAAGGCCTCCAACTGTAAAAAGGAAGAATGATCTGTCATGAGAGTATACAAAGCTTGATAATACTCCTGAAATTGAGCCACAATATCTTAGGGTGAGATGATCAGTTAACAAGAATCCACCTTAATGGAAGGTATAATACGGTCTGCCATTTGACTCCTCAAGCGAAGAGTAAGGAGTGTGCCTGCCCACTCTCCTTGATCAAAGTAACAATCCCTCATTCATAATAGAAGATATTTAGCACATTCACTTAACAATGCATTATATTTAGCTCAAAGCAATTCTAGCTGTTCCCAGACCGCTTCTGAAGAGGAAGGAGAGAGATCATGTTCAAGCTGCCTAATCTGATCTAATAGTAATGAGGTTTCCTGAGTTCTTTGCTTTTTGAGTTTGGAGGAAAGTTGAATCAGCTCACCCCGAGACTATTTCCGGAAAGGTGTTCAGTCCCCAACAAGAAAAAATATCTATCCTAGAAAAGGAATTGTGTGTAATGTAGTGAAAGGAGTTCTCACATTGAAACAGATTCAGGGATCTCCATAGGTCAGCTAGCCCAAGGGAGTCCATGAACTCCCGAAGTGCCAGCTGGTTCGATGTCAGTCCCTGGTGGCGTGACCCAGATCTATCCAGTTAATTGTTTCCCCACCCCTTGTCACCTGTTGCATTCCCCCAACTTCATCTAACTGTGGGCAATAGGTACTGGATTTATTAAATCAGGGGTGACAAGTACAAACTCTCCCTCCTCTTTCTAGGCCTGCTACTAGTGTAGATTGACCAACTGCAACTCTGTACTTAAGCAACAAGGCAACACAGGGTGTGCGTTATTGTGTAATACTGTTACTCTTCAGGTGGGTTGAAACACAAGGCTAAAGGCCAAGTACTTCCCCCTCCCAAGGAGTGACATTATTACACAATAACACACACCCTGGAGTGCCTTATTGCTATTATACAATGGCTCATTTGTAAAAAAGAAAAAGTAAACTTATAAAAAAAAATACATTAAATACATTATTTTACATTTAAAAAAAAATAGTCCACCATTTGTATTGTGCTCAGTACTTGGTACTGCTGGTACATGTTGTTTCTCTGTTGTTAGCTAGCTGCTCCCTGCTGCCCCCACTCTGTGCCCTGGTATCTGGTGAAGACTGTGTTTATTTTCTTTGAACTGCGATGTACTGACTGCCCTGGTACCAGGCGAGCATTGTGTATTTTAGTTTGAAACAACAGTCTTCAGTTACCAAGCACCAAGGAGTGAGCGTGTGCTGACGGAGACACCTACAGTGAATGGGATTCTGTTAGAAGTTAGGAAGCTGTCTAGCTTCTCACTTCCCTTTGTGACCAGCATCACTTGCTCTGAATAGATGCTGACAGTCTCTACTTCTTATTCTCCCAGTACAGTTCATATGTATTTGTACTGGGAAAAGAAAGGAAAATAAAAACTGTTCTGTTTAAAATATTCATTTACTCTGTTCGTGGGGGGGAGTGGGTAGAGCTGACGAGCGGGAGCGGGTGAAGTTGTTCGCAAGAATGGCTCAGCTTTTTTTAACATGTTATACAAAAATGAGAAGTTAAACATTTAAAGTAATGTTTTTTTAGTGCCACGGTGAATATATTTCATTTGTACAGCATGGGTTTAGCGTTGTTTTGCTGGCAGTGGGAGGGAGGCAGGGATTGAGCTTTTTAAAAAGGAAGGAAGCACTGGCAAGAGCACGAGTAGCCATGGCAAGTGTGGGCAACTTAGGGGAAACACATGTAGCATGATTTTTCAATGCTATGCAGTCATGTGTTAGCTGGACCTTCATACAGTGATGTTATCGTCAGATAACATTCATCGTTGAAGGATGGCACTGACCAATCAGATTTCAGGGTCTCTTCTTGCGATTGCATAATTTCAGTTTATGGTGCGAAGCTGGATAAGGAGGAGAGGTTTGTGTTGGTTGTCCCTAGCCTAATACTTACATATGGCAGGACAAAGTTTGGGGGTGCAAAAAATTGGCAAGGGGGTATGGACAGGGACCAATGAGGATCACAAAAACTGGAGGACTTAGGGACAACAAGACAGTTGAATGGACTTGTGGCAGGAAAGGCCTGGCTGTTTTTTAGACTACCAGAGCTACTACATTTTTGAATCTCACAGTGCATTATTAAGTACTGCTAGTCAGTGATCTGACAGTCAGAGAAGGAGGAGGAGGAGGAGGGAGGGGGGTATGTAGAGATACCTTCGGTGCTGATGCTTGAGGGTGGGAGAAGGGGGGTAATTGATACAGTACAATTCACATTAAACTGTCATGCCAGTCAGTTAAGCATTTCTT
Organism: Neoceratodus forsteri; assembly: GCA_016271365.2. NCBI lineage: Eukaryota > Metazoa > Chordata > Ceratodontiformes > Ceratodontidae > Neoceratodus > Neoceratodus forsteri. The sequence goes on from CM028133.1 coordinate 963,750,150, forward strand.
TCTAATGTTTGCAATGCAATGTCAACTGACATTGCGTTGTTTTACGACATCTAACCAACTGAAGAGCAGCTTTTATAAAATGCTTTTGTAACTCAGCTAGAATGCCTCTGCAGTTCTGTCACAAGGCTAAGCAAAATAGTCAAGCTTTCTTCAGAGTAAGAAAACTTCCTGTTATATACTAGCTGTTTGTTCTTATTGCAGAAAGTGGCAAGATCTCACTAAGTCATGCAAGTTTTTCTGTGTGGCTCTTCCATTTATTAAATGGGGTAGGGATAGGGCCTGTAACGCCATACTTTTCCTGTAACTCCACACTTTTTCTGTAATTCCACACTTTTCCTGTGTTTCTTGTAAGTATTTCCAGTGACACATTATATTTTGAATGCTGTTCCTGCAGAGACTGCTCCATTTATTCAATGCAGGAATTCCTATGTGTTTTGTCTGTTTCTATAATGAGTTTAATGTAGAAATTTCTACAGTACATGTTTTGTCTGTTCCTGTAATGAGGCTGTGGTGATGAAGCAGTACAGTAGGGAACTTCCCCTTTGTTAACACTTTTTAAAGTTCAGCTTGAAATGAGTTAATTAAGCAAATAGTATTTACTTTAAGACCACTGCCCTGTATTTAGAGTTTATTGTTTACAGCTACACAAGGCACATTGATACGGTGTACCTCAACTAAACGTGACTACACCTCTGGTGGAGGTGTACACCTCATCGAGGTCTACCTAATTAGAATTTTTTTATATCACATTTTTTCTCTCACTCCTGGTCGGGGGCTCGATGGTGGCAGTGTCGACCATTTGGGACTCTATTCCCCCTTTCAGGGGATCATACCACATGGCAGTGGGGGCTGGATTTTTTGTGTGTTTTTTTGTCTGGTGTCATGGTCCCCAAATCCCATCACCTTGAGGATGCCAGCACAAGTACCAGGTTCCAGGCTGTAGTTGTGTGGATGCATGTCTCAGCCAAACACCTGACAGCATCCTCCCCTCTCCACACCGCTAGTCTCGTGTCCCGGGAGAGGTAAAGCAGCCCCCCCGGAGGAAGAGAGCATCTTATGGGACGCTCGAGCCTTCTCCCCTGGCTGGCCCCCAAAGACCCAGGCTCATTCCTGAACCTGTGTCGCTGGCATCAAAGGTGGTAGCACTACCGTGCTTCGATGGGATGTCTACCTATTCATCATTTTATAGATATGTCAAGTACACTTCCTGACTACATAGAAACATAGACTTTGATGGCAGATAAGGACAGCTTGGCCCACCTAGTCTGCCCATTTCCCTACCTAGAGGATAAGCTGCAGATCCTATTTAACCAACAGCCTATTTCTTCCTACCCCCCACAAAAATTGCCTTATGTCTGTCCCATGAATTCTTGAATTCTCCCACAGTTTTAGACCCCACAACCTCCTCAGGAAGGCTGTTCCATGAGTCCACCACCCTCTCTGTGAAAAAATACTTCCTCACATTGCCCCAGAACCGTCCCACCTCTATCTTCAGATTGTGTCCCCTTGTTCTTACACATCTCTTTTTCTGAAAGATGCTACCCTCTTGGACTTTGTTGATTCCACTGAGGTACTTAAATGTTTCTATCATGTCCCCCCCCTCAAGGGTATACATATTAAGCTCCTTTAGTCTCTCCTCGTATGACTTCTCTTGCAGACCCTGCACCATTTTAGTTGCCCTCCTCTGAACTGCCTCCATCCTGTCTATGTCCTTGTGAAGATGGGGTCTCCAGAACTGGACACAGTTCTCCAGATGGGGTCTCACCAACTGTCTGTACAGGAGGATAACAACTTCCTGTTTTCTGCTGGTGATGCCTCTCCCTATACATCCCAGTATCCCCCCAGCCCTTCCTACTGCCTTCTCACATTGCTTGCCAACCTTAAGGTCATCTGATATGATCACCCCCAGGTCCCTTTCCATTTTTGTTGTTGTTACTACCTCCCCCCCCCCATTGTGTAATCTTTCCCTGGGTTTTTGTTTCCCAGGTGCATTACTTTGCACTTCTTTGCATTGAATCCAAGCTGCCATACTTCTGACCATTCCTCCAATCTTGCCAAGTCCCTTCTCATCCTTTCTACACCTCCTTGTGTATCAACCCTGTTGCAGATATTTGTGTCATCTGCAAAGTCATACTTTTCCTTCCAGTCCCTCTGCAATGTCACTTATAAAGACATTAAAAAGGACTGGACCTAGTACTGAACCCTGCAATACTCCACTAGCAACCCATCTTTCTTCAGAGTGGACTCCATTTGCAATTACCTTCTGTGTCCTGCTGACCCACTCCCAGGCTGGTTAATTTGACTATTAATCTTTTGTGTGGGACTGTGTCAAATGCCTTGCTAAAGCCTAGGTAGGCCATGTCCACAGCCCCTCTCTGGTCTGCTACTTTGGTCACCCAGTCAAAGAAATCAATTAGATTTGTCTGACATGACCTTCCCGCTATGAACCCATGCTGCCTTGGGTCCTGTGCCCCACTGGCCTCTAGGTACTCAACAATTCTTTCCTTCAGAAGTGATTCCATCACTTTGCCTACCACAGAGGTCAAACTGACAGGTCTGTAGTTTCCTACCTCTGTCTTGCTCCCACTTTTGTTAAGGGGAATCACATTAGCCTTCTTCCAGTCCTCAGGTACCACACCATCCTCCCATGATTTGTTAAAAAGGGTAGTCAATGGTGTCACTAGTTCTCTGCTTAATTCTTTTAGAATTCTGGGGTGAATTCCATCTGGCCCCATTGCTTTGTCCACCTTCAGTTTTAGGAGTTCTTTCAGAACCCTTTCTTCTGTGAAAGGACTGGGATCGACCCCCTCTCCAGAGTGCTTCTGGTAATTGGATTAGGCACCTCCCCCACTTCCTGTTTTGTGAATACTGAACAGAAGTATTCTTTCAGTATCCCTGCTTTTTCACTGTCACTCTCTGCCCACCCACCATCCATTCTATTCAGCCTCACCTCACTGAGGTGCAACTAATTAGCATTTTTAGTTGCACATCAACTACACTGATACTACACTGTAAGTGCACTGCTGCTGAACCTCATGTACCCCTCTCAGAGAGTAGTGCAGTTGAGGTGCACACCTTGAGGTGTACACCTCATTTAAATTAGGGCTGCAAGTTCGGTTCTTCTTCAAAATAATTGAGCACCTCAAGCTTTGGGAGTTCAATTCTTTTGGACTGTGACAAACTTACAGGGGAAACAGGTGGACTTTGTGGTTTGACTGGTATGCCATGGTCTGAATGGTCCAGAATGGGTGAACCAGTCAAACCGCAAACCACAGTTCACAACTGGAACACAAGTCCATTCTTAATGAGTATAGATAGTAAAAACAAGATCCACGAAACTACAGACAAACTACAAAGCACAACTTAATGCATGTTAAGTGTGTGTGTGTGTGTGTGTGTGTGTGTGTGTGTGTGTTTATAAATTTGCAAAGAGATGCTGATTTTGCAGTGGGTTTAGGCTAATGAGTTATAAAATGGTCTATAAACTCAGTTTATCCACGACAGGACCATGAGACATGTATTACACATTGCCATGCAAGTGTGATTGAGGGTTGAGAAACGGAAGTCTATGAAGCTGCAATTTAGAGCAAAACATTTACATTGGTAGACAGGGAGGACATGAGTAGGTGTGACAGAGACTATGTAAAATACTAGCATAGTAACGAAGACTCAAGTATCAATTTTACTGCAAAAAAAAAGCGATCAGTCTGAGCATCATGTTTGTATTTATACCAGAGGAATCGCAGATATAATACTATGCTCATTCTTGAGTGCGACTGGATATAAAAACAGTTTATTCTCTTCTGCCCCACCGCTGCGGCTGCCGTGACACTTATAGCTCGATGCTCCATGGCTGAGTCTTGAACCTGCACTCCCGCTCACTCCTCTCTCTTCTGTGGGTGGTTTGGTGAGCCCTGAAGGTGTTCCTCTCATACTCAGGTTAAAATCTGTACTGATTGAACCAGTCTGCCAGCAGGAGAAGTCAAGCAAACCCCATGCAGTTAGACAGCCAAAGTTCACACAGTTGAACTTTGGGAGGTTTGCACAGCCCTAATTTAAACCTTAGCTACACATCAAACACACCTCATTTGAGTCAGGGAATAGGAAGGGCTTACTGCAGTCATGTAATAGAGGTTGTTGTAGTGAAGGCCTAAAGCTTCCATTTGTTCCTCAGGGATTCAAGGGAGGTTGGTTGCCACCCAAAAAAAGCGTTAATACTATCCAAGTTACTGGGTGTAGCTTGGCTATACAAGGTAGCATAAAATTTCCCAAAGGAATTTACAATGTCCCTTGGATTGGTAATTAGGGGAGTTCCTAAGGCTTTATGAATAGCTGGTATTATTCCACTAGTTTCAGCCTGTCGGAAGTGAAGTGCTAGCAACTCACCAGCTTTCTCCCCTTGATCAAAGTATTTTAATTTAGCTCAAGAAATGGCTCTTTCTGCATCTTCTTGTAGCAGTTCTGTGTATTGTTCATTTTTGGATTGAAGCAAGAGCCAAGTAGCATCTGATGTCGAGGAGTTAAGCGTTTTTTTTCTATTTATCTAATCTCGAGCAATAAAACCTCACGCTCCTGTGTACATTTACACATCCTTGTAGCCACAACATGTATCAGTTCTCCCCATATAAAACATTTAAAGGTTCTCCAGATATTATGGTAACCATCTACAGAGCCCTGATTAAGTTGGAAAAAGGAGAGTATGTGTTGTTTCAGCATCTTAAGGACATGGGAATCTTTGAGTAAACGATTGTTTAGGTGCCTAGGCTGGTCTTTTTCCTAAGAAAATGCAAAATCGAGAGAGAGACTGGGGCATGATTGGACACCTCTACAGCATGAATAGTACGAGACGAAACCCTCTGTATAAGATTACGGTAAATAAGAAAGTAATCAATGCGAGATTCTGTATAATGAACTGGGGAGGAAAAGTATATTGTTTCATTAGGATGTACGATCTGCCATGGATCTATAACACCAAGACTATCCTTTAGCTCATTTAATGCCATCTTAGTGAAAGAGAGATCCTTCTTTTTAGAGATGTCCTATCAAAAGAAGCATCTTGAACCAAGTTCCAATCTCCCACTAAGATGAGCTTAGATCCCCACAGCTTGGAGATAGTTTGAGGTAAAGTAATTAAAAAGGTGGGATTATCCCTATTAGATCCATAAATACAGACTATAGTGGTGTCAGTCAGTTCAAGAACCCCTACTAATGAGACACCTACCTTCTGGATTACGTATTTCTTGAGTGGGTCTGAGGGATACTAATCTAGTGAGGAGGAGAACTACCCCAGCCCTGCTATTACTGAGAGCTGCTGCAAAATCTTGGCCCACCAAGGCAGTGTCACAAGGGCCTGCTGCATTCTAGTGTGCGCTTCTTGTAACAATGCAATATGTGCCCCCAAAGACTTAAGGTGATGGAGTACCTGATAGCGGTTTTGTTTTGTTTGGACCCCTTTAATATTTCAGGTTATTATGTTATATTGTGCTGATGTCATAATTAAAACTATAACACATGTTCTGTTTAAACTTCAAGTAAAAATTACCCTCCGGATATAGTAGGATGATTCAGCTGTACCTTATTACCTAGCAAAAGAAATATAGTCTCATTAGTATGTAACTCCTGATTGCCAATTTGAGTAAAACTGAAGTATTCATTTAATAAAAATGGAAACTGACAACTAAACAATAACAATCTAAATGCAAAATCTAAAGGTCCATGTCCTATTAGATCCATAAAACTGGAAAAATCAACTACCAACAGGTAAAAAAGTAACAATCCTTGGATAAACACTGCAATCCAACTTTGCCAAACAACAAGCAAATAACCCTGCAAAATGTCCCAGGTGAAAAAAAGAACAAGTAGACCCAATACTGCAACAAGACAGGTCCTCAGGGTCTGAAATATACAGAAAAGCTTACCCTGAGACTGGATATGAAATGTTAATGTATAATGCAAATAGCCCTCAACCCCCAGTCCTGCTCCCTCAGCCGAAGGTGCATGGGTTGCTGGAAATCCCGAACAGGCAGAAAACTGCCTGTGAATTTCCAGCTGTCTGTGGGATATACACCTAGAGGGAGCTACTGCACAGCTCTGCAGAGAAACATCAAAGACTCTACAAAGACAGAGGGTCATATAGGAACATAGGAACATAGGAATGTGATGGCAGAAAAGGACTGCCAGGTCCACCTAGTCTACCCAGGTTGCCTAGGTTTCAGCTAGGTCTTATTTGAAGTCCTCCCCCACCCTTGCCAGCCACCCCATATGCCTGTCCTGCGCTCTCTTAAAACATTCCACCATTTTCTCCCCAAGTACCTCCCCCAGTAGCTTGTTCCACTTGTCTACCACCCTTTCCATAAAGAAGTGTTTCCCAATATTTCCTCTGAATTTTCCCCACATAATTTGCAGATCGTGACTCCTAGTCCTTGGTCTCTCTCTCTTTGCTGGAAGATGCTCCCCAATCATACCCTATTGATTTCCTTTACATATCTGAAAGTCTCAATCATGTCCCCCCTCCCTCCCCTTAAGGAGAACCAAAATACCATAAAACTTCAGGATAGAGAGAAAGAAGGGGTTTCTCTGTCATATATATGATAAAGAAAAAGAAATGAATAATAGAACATTGGAAAAGAAAACTACATAGCAGATAGTTAGAAAAAAAGGGAAATACATATGGGTCACTAAAAATAATAAACACCCCGGAGAGTTCTATAGCCCAGCTCATAACATTAAATACAATTAAAAAATCTTTGCAATGTAGGAACAAGAAACCTTGCAACAGATAATTAAAGTTTCAAGTTTATGAATCCTGAGCACATCACTATTAAGTAAACAATAAACAGTTAAATGGAGCAAACTGATACAAAATGTGGTTGCAACAGCCGTGGGACAATTGTCTATGACAATAATAGTAAAACTAATCCCAAAGCCCATTCACAGAAGTACCATTATGGGGTGCATGAAGCTGTATGAGCATATCTGAGTATGTCCATAAAATAGGTTCAGTATAGTGATAGTGGGGCCTATTCAAACAGTACGAAACGTCACTTGAGTGTTTGAAGGTGAGGCACATTAATTAAGTCCCAGCAACATAATCAGGATCGCCTCCCCTGGGAAAATGGGTAGCAAATGGTCATGCCTTCTGGAGAAATCTCTGGAGTCCTGGAAACAATCTGAAATGTAAGTGGAGCTAGTTTGATGAAATGGGAGGATGAACAATTCGAGTGAAGTAATTACTATACACTGAAATAAATATCTCCATAACCTGATGGTCTGTTTTGCTGCGAGCACCAATAGAAGCCACAGCCATGTCCCTCAAAGGTTCTCAAAAAACAAAATAACAGAAAGGAGCAGCAGTAGTAGTGTGATATTAATTGTTAGGAGTGCTCCTGCATGCTCTAAAGAGATCTAGAAACTTTGTGTAAGAATTAATGAAGCAGGGAGATAAAATTATTAAACAGTGCCTCTGAAAAAAAAGATAAAGGTAGGTTTCAAAATGGAAAATGACAAAAGAGGTTCTGGTAGGCGGCAGTTCCAAGCAATGAGAAACCACAGACTGTACATAAAGTGAGGCTAATCCAAATTATAGCTATCAAATTAAACCATATATATATATATATATATATATATATGAAAAGAGAGTCCCTGATTTTTAGTAAAATGTTTAGAGAGCTAGTCAGGAGAGGTGACAAGTGTATACATTGTTCATTATAGGGCATAATGCAGACGATCAGTGTTTCGAAGATTTCGGGGGTTTGAAACCACATCTAATGAGAACCTTGGAATAATTTTAGGTAATTCTAAATGGACAGAGTGATATTACACATTGCCCTCAGCTGTGTGCACCACCAGACGAACTGGGCAGAGCATGCAAAATGTTATTTGAGCATTGTGAAGTGCCTTTTTCATGTCTTTGTAAGCCATTTGTTGGTTCTGTACCTGAGGAGTGACATCACTAAAGACAGAAAAATTATGGCCATTCCATAGTAAGTGTTGTTTTTCACGTGCCCGAGCCTATATGCAGTCATTGTCTTGATAGTTTAAACATTTAAGAATGATAACCATTGGCTTACCATCAGGAGGGGTGGAGGCTTAAAAGACTGGTGGGCACACTCTATAATATATCAGCAATCATTTAGGGGAGGTCTCCCTTCATAAGTCAACAGCTGTTATATGAAGCCCAACATATTGAAGCCTTCTGTTTTTTCTGGAATGTCCACAATCACTAAATTATTCCACCTACTCCTCCTCTCAAATCCTCAAGTTTTTGGAGCTTTTTCTTCAAGTTTTTATGGGCCCTAGCATCCTCTAGGCAGCTAGTTCAGGACTCCATGTCTCCCATCCTTTGGCCAAGAATTTCAAGAGCTGGTATAAATGATCATAAATCCTCAGCCACCTCCAAAAGAGTGACTTTCATGGAGATAAGATTAGTGAAAAACTGATCCAAACAATCCGTTGCTTCATCCGATTTAAAGAAGAATCAGGAGGCGAACAGTGTTTTAGAGGCTATGACCTAGGTGGTAGTGATGAAGATCCAGCACAGTTCATCTGGGCAGCATCAATAGCCTTTGCCATGATCGTTCCACTGGATAAGATAAGTCCATGTGGTAAGAAAAGCCCTGTACTAGAAAAATAATAGAAAAATAAGGTTTAAAAACAAAAAAGCCACGTTTTATCAGGGTTGACTGCAGAGTCATCTCAAAGCCATTCACTCACCTGATCTGCATCACGTGACTCCAGTTGTCAGCTTTTTTATTTTCCATCTTTCCCTCTCAATATGACTGCACTGGTTCTGTCCTTGGGCCCCATATCACAACAAAACAAGCAGCTCTGCTTACTGTTGTGCCCAGTCAGTAAAACACCCAAGAAAGCAGGCAAGGACAGACACTGACATCAGACTTGTGATTATGAGAGTTTTAATTGTGCATATCAGAGAAAACACTTACAGATACCCAGCACTGCAGAAACAAAGTGCCACACCTCAAAAGCCCTGACCAGTTTTGAGCATGCACTCTTCCTTAGGGAGGCCAGTCGTGCACTGTCAAGCCAGTTAAATAATGCCAGTTCTTACAGTGATAGATAGTTCAAGGTGCTATAAGAAATCACAGTGCCAAAACAAAAATATATATTGGATTCCACTCTTAGAAGAGTTGCTATGAACTGAGATGCATGTTTTTTTGTTCTTTCTGTAATGCTGGGTATCTGTACGTGTGTAAGTCTCTGATAATCACGAGTCTGGTGTCACTGCTTGACCTCATATGCCTTGCCCTGCTGTCCCTGGACCGTTTTTGTCTCCCTCCGCTGGACTGTCTCAAGCAAGTTTATATCCTTTCTCTAGTAAGGACCCCAGTATTATATGCCATACCCCAGGTGTGGCTGCACCAAGGATCTGTCCAACTGTAATCTAGCCTCCTCCCGTCTGCTTCTGATCCCCCTCACCATGCACCCAAGCATTATGTTTGCTTTTGCTGCTGCCTTCCTACACTGAATCTATTTTTTTCAGTTCCCTGGTGATGGCTACCTTCACATCCTTTTCCTTTTCCAGTTTGGTGACCTGTACCCCTTCAGGCAGCAGTTGGTCCTTGGGTTCCTACTTCTTATGTGTATGACTTTGCAGTTATTTGCAGGGAACCTGAGTTGCCATATTCCAGACCGCCTTTCTTTTTTTTTTTTTCCATTTAAACTTTATTAATTTTCAGCAGAGCAAATAAAATAGGACTTACACAATAGATATACACAGCCATTAATAAATGTCCCGTCACATACAATTGAAATTTACTCTGCCCTTACCCCCCAACCTAATCCCCCTTAATACACCTACCCATAACCCACTCCCACTACTCCCTCCTCCCCCCAAAAACACAGTCCACCCAACTCCCCAAGATCCCCCACCCAAGGCACTACGCAGTAGATTTAGTATTAAAACAGTGGAATTAGGAACTATTTAGAATAACACGTTCAAACAGCCCCCAGATCCTTTCAAAATGACGTAGATTATTATGAATAATGGCAATCATTCTTTCCAACCTTAAGAAAGCCAGGAGCTCGCAGCCACTCGTTATAAGAAGGACAAAACTTGTCCTTCAATGCCTAAGCACAAGCTTCTTAACTGAGACAGCAATCAAGGAAATATAAAATTTCCTTTTTGACAGGAAAGGCGGACATTTCACCCAATACACAAATTTCGGGCCTAAACATATCCTCCAGACCAGAAGCGGATTCAGATTGTTCTGAATCTCATCCCATAAAGGAGCTACGAAGGAGCAGTTCAGAAAATATGCAAGCAAGTCACCTGAACCGCTTCACATCTGTAACATTTTGAGTCCTCTAATAATCCTAGACCCTGCAACTTCTGAGGCGAATAATACATATTATGTATAACCTTGAATTGTAAAAGCCTTAGTTGGTCATGCTTCAGATATTTATGACATGCTGTCCAAATTCCCGTCCAATCTAATATATGCTCTGGAAACATTTCATTCCAATAAGCACACGGTGCAAAATTCACTGAGTAGGCCCAGTGAAACAGTACCGCATACATCTTAGATACAACCTGCGGCACACCAACCAGTGGACATACCGCTTCCAGAAATCCAGTAGAGGGTATTTGCTCTGCCCTGCCCACTTGCCGAGTAGAACATGTCTAAGCTGCAACACCTTGAAAATGTCCTTGTTAGTCAAGTTAAACTTCTCAATTAGAGTCTGAGCTAGAATTATGCCACCATTAGCATCAAAAGTCCCCAGGGAACAATCCCTTAACTTCTCCAGCCATCCAGGTTTAATTACTTTATTACCGATCAAGAAACATGGATTCCCCCATACAGGCTGTTCCCTGTCCCCCAAATGATTATATTTAAGAAATCTACATAATTGATCATGGGACCTAACTGCCACACCGACAGGAGATCTTTTCAGGGCTAATGGCAATGTTTTAGGAGATATGAAGAAAAGAGCAATAGGATTAATCCCGAATTTAGTAATTAGAGCTTTTTCCAATTCCAACCACAGCGGGACATATTCCAGGCTAGACATATTATCAAATGAGCCCACCTACTATACTTACTCAATTGTGCTGCCCACCAATATAGGCCAAAATGGTAACTTAAGCCCCCAAGCTGTTTGGGAGCAACTAATTTATGGTAGGCCATTCTTGACTTTTTATGCTTCCATATAAAATCTGCAATTATGGCATGAAGGTTTTAAACCAGGATAGCGAGAGAAAATGTCCAACCTACTGATTGGGTAAAAAGCCTGGGAAAAATGTTCATTTCACTACACTAATTCTTCCCCAAAGGGACAAAGGAAATTGAGTCCATCTTTTGAGATCAAGTTTGATAGTATGGATGAGAGAATCCAGGTTTAGCTGTCGGAGACGCCCTCCACGAGTTAAGACCAAACCCAGGTATTTAAGGGAGTCCGATTCCATTTTAGCCCAAGATCTGTTATTTCTCTCTTAAACAATCTGGAATTGAGAGGATAGACAACAGTTTTGTCTGGATTAACCTTATAATTGGAAATTTGGCCAGATCGTTTAAGCAAATCTAATAATTTGGGAATAGACTTGCCAGGCCTCGACACATAAATCAGAAGGTCATCTGCATAGGCAGTGACCTTAATAGGAAATCCCATAATCTCGATAGGTTCTATCTCTTGCTCATGAAGTATCTTCCTTATCAGAGGTTCTAAATACAAATTAAATAATAAGGGAGACAGCGGGCAGCCCTGCCTTGTACCCACACATAATGGAAAAGAGTTAGAGATAACTCCGTTGCAGCTAATCCTAGCAGACGGATTAGAATATAGGACTCTTAGCCACCCTAAAAATTTCTCAGGGAACCCAAACCTGTGCATAGCCTCCAATAAAAACTCCCAATAGACCCTGTTTGGCTCGGCATCCAAGGAGACCAACGCCATTGATGGTTGGCTCCTGGAGGCTCGAGAAGACATGAGCCAGAGTTCTAAAATGGTCACTCATGACCTGCCCTTCATAAAACCTACCTGCACACTCCCTATTAGTTTGGGCAGCACTTTATTAATGTGGTCTGCCAATAACTTGCTAAAACCTTTAAATCACAATTTAACAATGATATAGGTCTATAACTAGGACGGGTCGGTAGTTGGCCTGTTAGGTTTAGGGAGTAAAACAATGAAAGCCTCATAAACATTTTCTCCACCTCGCTTCCACATATGTGACGCAAACAATCTGAGAAGGTGAGGAGCCAACAGGGCAGAAAATTTCCTATAAAAGTTGGACGAAAAGCCGTCTCGTCCCGGGTCTTGTCTAAAGCCAAGCTCTTGATAGCCGATTCGACCGGGTCAAAGTAATATCTTCCACTAGAGCACCACCATCCCGCCCGTAAGGACGGGCTGGTCGAGACCTTTAAAAATTAGATATATGGCATTCCAAGGGTGGGTCGCATTTCCTGTATAGGTTCCCAAAATAATGACAGAAAAGTTGAGCAATTTCAACTGGAGATGTTTTAACCATTCCGTCCTCCCGGAGACAATTCCCTCAATCAGTCTAGAAGATTCCAACTGAGAGAGACGCTCGCTAACAACTTCCCAGGCTTTTCACCCTGATCAATGTAATTAGCTTTTGTCTTAACTAAGGCCAACTCTGATTGTTCCCCAAGCAGCCTGAGATATGCATCTCTGGTCTTAATTAACTCTTCTTCCTTTTCCCTACTGAAATGGTTGGCACAATCCACCTCCAGAGCCCTAATGCGTACAAGCAACTCCCACATAACTCTGTTCCTTTCCCTTTTCCTACTCGCTGTTAAACTAATTAACACCCCCCTTAGATAACACTTAAGGGCCCCCCAGAAAATATCTGGACGAACCTCATTATTTAAGTTATTCCGAGTAAATTCTTCGATCTGTTCAGATATAAATTTAACCATCTTTGGTGCCCTAAGTATTTGATTGTTAAATTTCCACCTGTTTCCCTTCCTCACTAGAGATGCCATTGAAATAGCAACTATTAAGGCCGCATGATCAGAGATAGGTCCAGGTAAAATTTCAGACTTAAGAACCCCACTAAGAAGGGACCTAGAAATGAAAACATAGTCCAGGCGGGAAGAAGTCCCATGGACAGGGGACGTAAAAGTAAATTCCCTAGAGTCCGGGTAGAGAACCCGCCAAATATCAACCAGCCCAAGCTGGTCTAGCAACTCCGACAGTGCTCGGGTTGCAGAAGTTAAATAAACCTGAGATTTACTAGACCTATCCAAAAGGGGGTCCAAAGTCAGATTAAAATCACCACCCAAAATTACTGGAAGATGGACAAAGGGCAGCAGAACCTTGAGCAGGCTCACAAAAAAATCCTGAGTATCCAGGTTGGGACCATAAATGGATCCCAATAGCATCTCCATGTTTGATAATTTTCCTCTAACTAGGACATACCTCCCTTCTTTATCCTGAATGATCTGTAATGGTCTAAACGGCAAAGATCTGTGCAGGAGCAGCATAACTCCCCTACTCTGCATGCCTTGGAGAAGCAAAGACCTGGCCCATCTGCAATTTCCTCATAGCATTAGCCTCAGATATCAACAAATGTGTTTCTTGGAGAAACACCACTCCACTCAGTAAGATCTATGTGCTTAAGAATTCTGTATTGCTTATCACTAAGTCGAGCTCCTTTAACATTCCAAGTGAGAAACTTAGTACATATCAGAGTACCCATATCAGCCTCAAAAATACAACACAATTATTAAATCTTCTTTGCCAACTATACAATAAAGGGCCAAAACAACAACCCAAGTTCCTAAATGCGAGTACACTAATAGAAATAACCCCATGCCCCCGAGTCGTACCACCCCAAATGAAGGTATCCCAAAACCCAGTAACCCCAAACCCCCTCTCCCCACATACACTACTTGGTCCATGATCCCAGGACACTCGGCTCATTCTCCGAACACGTCCGCCCCGAATACTTGACCATCATAACCAAGAATCGACCCCAGCCTATTGAAATATGTCACCATGCTGCTACCAGTTTGGCAACGAGTACAGTCACTCTCCTTTGAAAGTGATCTTGCACATCATTACACTGAGGAAGGAGAAAAACCCGAATGACATGTGACAGTCACTGTATGCGTAAGCCTATGCCAACTAGCCCACTAACAGGGTTTACATCCCTGGTATAGTAGAACAGCAGCAGCTAGTCGTATTATCAAGCCATAAGGCCCCAGCACGGAACAGGACAAGGCCGCATGAACAGCAAACCTCTCCAGAATGATGACTCCAAACTGCAGTCCCATAAGAGTCCATGTTCATCAGAAGATCCCTTAGGTTTTCAAACTATCAAATAACCTAATCAGTCCCAGAAACACTTGTAGCCCCCTTGAAAATACTGAAAGCACTATAGTGGTGCACATGTTCATGGGTCCTTGAATAGAGCAGGTAGGGTCCTCTGCAGAGCTTCTTTCGCTAAATCCGGTGATTTGAATATCTTCCACTCTTCTTGAATTTGCACCTGAAGCCTTGCAGGGTATGCCATGTGGAATTTCACCTCAGCCGCGATCAGCTTTTTAACCACCATGTGAAACACAGCCCTTCTTTGCCTTACTGTAAATGGAAGGTCTTGCACCACTCTCAGCTTTGCCCCCTCCCAATATAGCTCTTTGTTATCCTTGACCTTGGACACAAACAACTGGCGTTCCTGAAAATTCAGAAAACGGAAAATGAATGGTCTCGGGGGCCCCCCCCGGAGGTGGCAGCAGGCGTAAGGCTCTGTGTGCTTGCTCAATTATGTACGAAGCGCCGAAAGGCGAAGGCCCCGCCACCTTCATAATCAGTTTTTGTATAAACTTGACTGAATCCGAACCTTCGGCCTTCTCAGGCAAGCCAATTATCACAACATTGTTGCGACGGCTTCTCCCTTCCAAATCTTCTAGCTTAGAGTCCATCCTGTTGATTTTCTGTTGCAAAGCATTTATAGTGGCTTCCATCTGTTCTCTAGTAGTCTCCAAAGACTTAATTCTAGCAAAATTGTCAGATATCTTCCGATTTAAATCCTCCATCGTTGTGGAGAGGGACTTGATTTCGCAAGCCATGTCGTCCAGGGTAGCTCTAAATGGCCGAAATTCTGCTAAAAACTTCGCCAGTGTTAAAGGCTCCTCTGCCCCCACCACCTCTCCTGTGCCCTGTTGCGACTGCAGAGCCGAGGTCTTGGATTTTTTTGCGGCCTTCTCGGGGGTAGTCGGAGGGGTATGTCTGGGCGGCGCTTTCTTCATTTCTTCCTCCATGCGCCAAATCAAACCGCTCGCCGAAAGCTCGCGACCACTGTATCCACTTGAAGCACCCAAAAAACGGCTGATAAATGGGTCGGTGATGCTGAAATCGGGTTCAGGTAGCGGAGCTCGCGGAAAACACAGCCGCTACGCGCACTGCATCACGTGACACCCCAGACCACCTTTCTAGCCTGGCTAGATCTTTCTTAAGGTCCTGTATACCCTCAGCCATGTCTACCCTCTCACAAAGCTTGGTGTCATCTGCAAAGAGGCAGATCTTGCCCTTTATGCTGTCTCCAGTGTCACTTATAAACACATTGAACAACACCATGCTGAGCACTGAGCCCTGTGGTACTCCACTGCTGACCGCCCTCTATCCAGAGAGCTCTCTGCCACCACCACCCTCTGAGTCCTTCCTCCCAACTTATTTTCCACCCATCCAGTTAATTTAGTCCCTACCCCTAGGTCCTCCAACATCCTGATCAACCTCTTATGGGGCACTGAGCAAAGGCTTGCTGAGGTCCATGAGCAGTATGTCAACCATTTGCCCTTGTCTGCTGTTCTTGTTACCCAATCAATGAAGTCAGTCAGATTGGTTTGACACGATCTTCCGCCATGAACGCCTCCCTTCCTAGAGATCATTCGCCTCCAGAAACCCAACCAGTCTTTCCTTAAGGATGGCCTCCGTAAGTTAACTAACAGTTGAAGTCAGACTGACTGGCCAGTAGTTGCCCAGGTTGCTTCTGGGCCCACTTTTGTAGAGTGACACCATGTGTGCAGTTCTCCACTCCTGAGGCACCACCCTAGTATCCAGTGAACTGTTGAACAGATCTGTATTTTAACTTGTCAGGTCCTCTGCCAGCTTCCTCAATGCCCTTTTATTAATACCATACAGACATGGGGACTTAACAGCTTTGAGGGCCATGAGTTCTCTTTTCACCCTTTCTTCAGGAATTCTGTCTTCAGCCCCATCCCACCCGATCCATTCTCTTCCTTGTGGCACTGGACCATCTTTTTCTTTCATAAGGACAGAACAGAAGTGTTCATTCAATATTTCTGCCTTCCTTGTACTACTTTCCATCCAACCACTTTTTAACTTCACTGTTCCCTCCTTTTTGTCCCTTTTTTGACCCATGTACTAGAAAAGTGCTTTCTCTCCATTCCTGGTCCCTTCCACAGTCTGCAACTCCTTTCTGGCCTTGGCTAGTCTGATCAGTTTGCTTGCCTCCTTAGCCTTCCCCAAGTTATCCACCCTATCCTCATCCCTTTGTATCTTTCTAAATTTCCTGTATGCAACACTCTTCTCCTTACTACCTAGCCCATGGCTATAGCAAACTAACTTGGTTTCTTGACTTTGGAGTTCTTTACCTTCTGACTGGCATAGTATTTAGTGGCTGTTATCCCTTCTTTCATGAAGGATCACTTCCGATCTACTCTCGTACCTTATCTGAGGCTAACTAGGTGACCCCTTAGTACCTCCACTATCTTCCTAAAATTGGCCTTTCTGAAATCTAACACCTTTTTCTGAGTACTTGTGGGTTCTGTGGTAGAGTGACCTCCATTATGTCCCTGGGGCGGGCTGGTGTAGGTGTGTCCAAGAAGAATATAAACAGTCTGAGGTAAAATGAAACAGTGCAGTTTATTTAAGGCAGCTTTGTCTCCAGCTGACTGAGGTTGCAGCCCCTTTGACCAACAAAACAAAATCCTACTCCTGTCAGCAGTTCTAACTAAACAAAATAAACCCTCACTACCTCTGGTTACCAGCTACTCTGGTTTCCAGCCTCCAGGTAGTATTACAAAGTCAATTTACAAACTCCACAGTCCTTTCCAAATGTCTCTGTACCTTGAACTTGCCATTTGCAGTACACCTTCCAGCTTTCCCTTGGGCTCTCTCTCTCCTGTGTTGCCTAGGCAGGTTGTATATGGTGCCCCTAATCAACATTGGCTGCAGCTGTGTTTTATTAGCTCCCTACCTGGATGCTTCCAGAACTTTGTGTTTAACCCTTTCAGCAGTTCTAAAAAGGGAACAGAGCTTTATCCATTCTTCTGCTGACATAAATTCCATCTACCATTCTGTCACAGTTCCTTAGCTATATTCACTCTGAATCAGACCGTTCAGTGATCACTGTCCCCCAGTGGCTCGTCCACCTTGATGTCTTGAACATGCTCCCTGTTTGTTAGTACCAGATCCAGATTGCCCCCTCTCTTATGGGCTCAGTAACCCCCTGAACCAAGAACCTCGGACTGCATCCAGGATCAACTAGCTCCTGGCAAAGTCAAGCAAGCAAACTTTATTTACAAAGCGCTCACTCCCATAGGCTCTGAGCACTGTACAGTGTATGAAACAGTAAGACACTGACAATAAAACAAAATAAAACCACAGCATTGAACAACTAACAAAACAGCCACAGTCAACATTTAAACATCATCAGAGTATAAAACTAATCTATAACAAATAAAACGGTATGCTGACAGAAGGGCGAAACCCCGTCGTCGAAGTCCCCCACAATGACATTTTCTACAAGATTCAAAAATGTCACTGTGGGACCCGCTGATAATACCTTCCTTTACACTGTCTCCCTTTGCATTAACTCCGATTAGCACCCATCTCAAAGGGGTGCGGGAGGCACAGCCCCTGATAGGAACCAGACCATGTCTGACAGGCGTAAATTTCACCAGTCGATTTTTGGGATGTTCTATGCCACACATCAACAACAAGGTTGTCGTGTTGCCATAGGTAAACCCAAGCAAAACAAACTGAATAATACAATAAAATAATACACAGATACATTTAAAATCATATTCAAGTCACTAGGATAGGCCAAAAGCTTCTGTAAAGAGATGGGCCTTCAATCCCCTTTTAAAGGCCTCTAGTGAGGGGGCCTCCCTCAGAGATCTGGGGAGCAAATTACACAAGGTTGGTGCAGCAACGTCAAAGGCTCACTCACCTGAGGATTTTTATTTATTGAGTAAATCGGATATACAACCTTTGGGTCAGATACTCATTTACAAAGGCTCCTCGTCAAAGCACAAAACATCAAACATAGTAAAAGCATCAAGTTAGCAAGCAGTATACAATAATACAATGTGGTAGAGGAAACACAAGAAATGAACAGTTCATACAACACTGAGGGTAATTATACAAGTCCGACTAATGAGCAAGTAAGTGTCAGTGTACAGTTCAGGTAGTAAGGAGGGTGCGGCCTGTAAATACAAGAAGCTATCGGGAAGCTGATTTTGTCATTTACACAGTTCATCATGTATTGAGAATTAACAGCAGATGGGTAAGAGGCAGTTTTGCCCAATATTTATTCTAGGAGGTATAGGTGATACAGATGTTCAATGCGCATTTGCTCGCATCAACATCACAGCTCTAGCACTGAGACAGGGCTGGGCAGGCACTGGCCAGTACCTGGTAGCCGGGTGTTGGTGGTGCTAAATCGCAGCCATACTGACTGGAGCACTGGCATCGGCGGGAGGAGAGTATATGGTCTTTGAGGGCTATTTTGAATGGGCTCAGTTTGGCGATAGAGGTAACGGCCTTAGGGAGCTCATTGTACCATATTGGTGCTCTGTAGTTAACCGAACCCTGGGAATTGCTAGGAGGCCCACCTCAGAGGAGCAGAGAGGTCAGGAGGTATGTGAGGTGACACAAGGTCTTGCTGATAGCTGGGGACCAGTCCATGTAGGCTTTATATCGTAGGTAAGCAGGCTGATCTTGGAGATCTGCCACCTCAATGGCAACCAGTTCAGTTCACGTAGAACTGGGGTCATATGACAAGATCTTGGAAGTTCAAGTTCAGTTCAAGTTCAAGATTATTGCAGGAAGACTCCATTGAACAAACTCATTCACAAGGAGGTCCTGATGGTTATACACAGACAATGATACATTATATAGTAAGGCGCCTTGGAAACCAAATATACAAAGTGCACACAGGCTCAAATCAGGTATTACATAGCAAGGTACAACGTTGTAAATATATGTACAGTTAAAGGACATTTTGCAAAAAGTGTAAAGTCAATACAAGGTAAGGTTTAAAACTTCATCACTGTTTGATGCAATAGATAAGCATAATGTGGTGAACAAATGGAGGCAGAATAGTGCAGTGGTCTAAGGCTCTGAGCTGCAAATCTGGTGACATCCAGCAGACCAGACCTGGGTTTGAATCCCACAGCTTCCACTTGCATACTGTGTGACCCTGAGCAAGTCACTTAACCTCCTTGTGCTCCCAGGTCGCTCCTGTAAAAAAGCTTTCAGCTTAGTGTGCTATACCTGGTTAAAAAACAACTAAAAAAGAAGGATAAGATAATTAGGGTGGACAGGGATGGTTGGAAGGGGTAAGTTAGCAGACGGTAATGTACAAGTAGGAGGCTGAGGGTAGGAAAGGATATAGCAAGGGGTAATATGTAGATAGAGGGCCTAAGGAAGGAAGGGGAATAGGAGCAGATAGAAAAAAATCCTATAGTTTAGTTAGCCATGGAATACATTTTGCAAGCTTGAAGGTTTAAGATCTCAGTGAGGCAAGGACCGATGGAGACAATAGTCAAGAAGCACACATAAGGGTAGATGGGTGGGCTTAGTGACAGTTACAAGTATCTATTATTTTAGATGCAATTAGCACTCTGAATAAGTTAACCGAGACAATGTTAGTTAGTTTTAGTACAGATTGGAGTTGGTTCCATATAGTGGGAAGGGCATGCGAGATAGCACGTTTGCCAAAGGAGGTACGAGTCCTAGGTACATCGAGTGTGATAAAGTCCATTTTCCTGAGAGAATATGCACACGGGAAATACAGATTAAAGATGTTATTAGCTAACATGGTAATTTCTGCAGAAGCAACTTAAGGGTCCAAAGACCAGCGTGGAACAGGCGTCTAGTTGTGAGAGATGTCCAACCAACAGCTGCGTACAGATCACAACGGTGAGTACGGTAGGGGGAATTGGTAATGAATTGTAATGCTCAGTGATAAAGGACATCCAGCTTGCTTAGGGTTGAAGTTGTAGCTGAAGTATAAATTAAATCTCCGTAATCGAGTAGAGGAAGGAATGTGGCCTGGACGAGTCTGGTACGTGTCTCAAGGGGGAATAGGGACCTATTTCTAAAAAAGAATCCTAGTCCTGCTTTGAGCTTCCTGGATAGTTCATCAGTGTGATCATTAAAAGAGAGCTTATTATCTAACAAAATACCTAGGTATTTGAATTTAGGAACAACTTCCAGAGGTTCACCTAGTGAAGTAACAATAAAGTAATTTGGTAGAACAGGGGAAGGACCAGAGGAGGTACTATGAGAAAAAATCATTGCTTTCATTTTCTTATTTATTTATTTAAAAGTTTTACCAGGAATGGCATACTGAGCGGGTTACCGCTCGATTCCAGATGCATCCTGGGGGAAAGGATTCTTAGCATGATGGAGAAGCTTGGCTTTTATCAGATTATTTTTGAGCTGAGCAAAGTCAGCTTGTAATACATCCCTGACCTCCGATACCATTGATCCAGAGGTATACAGAACAGTATCGTCCGCAAAGAAGTGCAGGTTGGAGCTAGTTATATGGGAGTCAAGCTCGTTTATGTACAGAGAGAACAGGATCGGGACTAGAATGGAGCCTTGGCGGACTCCTCTGACAGTCGGCAGAGAGGCAGAGAATAGGCCATCCGCTTTGACTTTCTGTGCTCTCCCTGGTAGGTAACTAGCGAACCATTGAGTGATGGATGGAGTTGCACCTAGATTGGGCAGGCAAGAAACTAAGAGGTTGTGATCAACAGTGTCAAATGCTTTGCTAAGGTTCAAAAAAGACTGCACCAGTAATCATCTTCACATCAATGGGGGAGATCCAGTAATTTGTTACTTTCGCCAAAGCTGTGATAGTGCTGTGATTTGCCCAGAAACCGGATTGAGGTGGGTTAAGGAGTGAACAGGTTTCAATGTGAAGTTTTAGTTGGTTATAGACCAATTTTTCAAAGACTTTAGAGAGGGTGGGCAAAATGGAGATGGGCCTATAGTTGTTCAGATCGCATGGGTCCCCTGATTTAAATAGGGGGAGGATGTGGGCAGATTTCCAACAGGTCGTATTAAAGAAGAAGTGATAGAGAGGTTGAAGATATGGAGAATGGGGGCTGTGAGGTGGATATAGCCTAGTCTTAGGAAGAAAGGTTCAAGACCGTTGTCCCCTGTGCTCTTTCCGGTATCAAGTTTGAGAAGTGCGTCTTCTACTTCTTTATAGTTAAACAAGTGCAATTGAAAGGGGCAGGATGAGGTGCAGGTTGACAGGGAAGAACTAGGCTGGCTCTTCGCATAGCTAGCATAGGGTGAGGAGTCAAAAGCTAGACCGGCTGTAACAAAATGGGAGTTGAGTTCTTCGAGAATTTGAGAATTACTTTCCACTATCCTGCCATTTGCAAGTATCTTGGTAGAAGCGGAGTGGGCAGTGGGCAGCCCTTCAATAGATTTGAGTGTCCTCCAAATTTTGCGAGAGTCCCCGTTTGCTTGTTCAAGGGAAGAGACATAGAAGTAGGCTTTGGCAGTGCGAACGCTTTTTACACAGGCATTCCTAGCAGCTCTAAAGGCCTGCCAATCTGCAGGGCTCTTGGATTGCCTAGCTTGGGCCCAAAGCTTGTCCCGGTTAGTAAGAGCTGCCTTAAGATCAGGGGTGAATCGGGGTGAGAGTTTTTACGCACCCTGACTTTGATAAGGGAGGCATGCTTATTTGTCAGAATGGCAAGGTTGCCATTGAGGACAGAGACAGCCTCATCAACATTTTTGGCAAGGTACACATCCTGCCATCTGACCACACCTAAGTCTGAGAGGAAATTAGCTGCATTGAATTTTTGAAAGGAACATTTAGTTATAAATGTGAACTGCTGACGGGCCTTAGTTTGAGCTCTTATGCATACAACAACCCCATGGTCACTCATATCGTTGTGGACAACTACTGAGTGTGAGATTTTATGAGGATGAGTGGATGATATAACATCTAAGAGGGAGCTATTGTCTAAATTGAAGGTATTGATCCTTGTTGATTCACTAACTAATTGCACAAAGCCAAGCTCATCACAGAGAGATTGAAGCCAGTGAGATTTTGAGGTAAACCAATCCATATTGAGATCTTCTAGGAATATTGTTTCTGTATTTGCAGTGGAGATTAAGGATCTATGTGTATTTAAGATTTCAGAACCACCAGACGGAGGCCTATAGCCCCCAATAATATTGATGCATTCAGAGGAGGGAAGGTGAGGCTTCACAGATGCAATTTCAAATTCCTTTGATAACGATTTGCAGCTGATATCTGAGACTGTGTACTTGAGTTTAGAATAGATTACTACACCCCCACCCCGAGATTCCCTATCTGCTCTGAATAGTTTATAGCCCAGAAGGGTAATTTGTTGGTCCGAGTTAGCCTTTTTAAGCCAGGATTCTGTAATAATGATAAGATCCGGATTTTTATCCACAGCCCATGCTTGTAGTTGGATAAATGTTTTGGTCAAGCTCAGTATATTGACTAACATCATTTTAAGACCTGGGGCAGCTGCAAACTCTGATGGGGAGGAGAGCTGCACAGGCGGGCCAGGATTTAGCTCAACATTACCTGAGCAGAGGAGGAACAACAGTAGCATTTTCTTTAAGGATCTGATCAAGAGGGAGACCACTTTTTTCCTCAGGGACCGCCCATGGGACCTTACCAATGGTGTGTTTTTGGAGCTGGAGATGGTAATGCTGAATTGACAATTTAATGCGACAAGGGAGAGTACTCTCATAGTCAGAGGTGAAGAGAGCAGGAGGGAGAAGGGGGCAGAATGGAGGGTCTGAGCATGATGAGGGTGAGTTAACAAGAAGTGGGAGGTGCATTGAGCAGGGGAAAGATAGGATGTAATTTGGGGGTCCAAGACTAGATTAGGTCGAGATACTTCATGTTGTAGTGTAATATAGGGTACACTGTGTTCGAGGATCACGAGAATAACAATAAAGAATACCATACTTTCAGGAGGATGGGGACCAGGTCTTATTAGGGAATGGATGTTTCTGCCGAGTAAGAGACAGGGACACAAACAGACACCCTCAGGACTCAACGAGGGAGTAATAAAAGCTGTGGGCGAGGAGAGAGGAGAAGAGAGCAGAGAAAATAACTGACTGAACACTATAATGCTGTACCACGCAGCACAAGCTGTTTTGCTTAGCTCCCCTATCAGTATCTGTGCTCAGTTCCCCTACTAGTATCTGTTGAGTAACAGGCCAGTATCACCAATAAGAAGGCAGGAGAACCAGGGAGGGCGGAGCAAAGTTGTATTTAATGGTGGCCTGGGAGGGTGGGGGTGGGAGAAAAATATAGGAACACTTCAGAGACCAAAGGCACTAAATTGCTGTCCAAGTCAATGGGTCCGGGAGCACCAATCGGTGCATAGCAAGGAAGCAGGTGGACCAATCAGTGTTCGCCTGCTAGCGTGCCGCACCAATCAGGGATCAGCTGTCCATGCTGTTTCCACAGAAAATTCAGCAGCCATACCTGCAGAAGGATCTGGGTTGGGTGAATGGAATTTTGGCTAGGGTTGCTGAGAGGGGTTGGGCGGCAGCCGTGGAGATGGCTGGTGCTGGCCGCCTCGCTTCTGGAGCACCGCTCAGGCGCAAGACCCGTCAGCAACTTGGCTGCAGCATTCTGCACTGGCTCCAGGCAATGTAGGGCCCCTTCATTTAGCCTCAGGTAAAGGGCATTGCAGTAACTGAGTTTGGATGTAATAAAGGCATGTATCAGTGAGGGAAGGTCACTGGATGGGATGAAAGGTTTGATCTGGGTGACATTCCTAAGATGGTAAAAACCATTTCAGACAATGGATAACACCTGAGCCTCCAACGTCAATTCACCGTCTGAAAATAATGCCCAGATTCTTTACCCTTACTGAGGTGGTAAAAGAAGATGAACCAAGCACTAGTCATCCCTCCCCCCACCTCAGCTCCTCACCAGTGACCAAGCTCGATCACAAGTACTTTTGTCTTTTCTGTGTAGAGGGAGGATACATGCCTTTGCCTCCCTACTACCCCACATCCCACTAGGTCATTTGTATCTCAGTGCACTATCACATGAAGTTCCCCAACCCCTATGTGAGTGGGCCTATCATCAGGCACACCCACTCTGCCATCATTCCCAACATGCGCACTACCCTCCTGTTTTGGTGAGCTTCCCCCTGCTTCTCCCATCCACTGTTGAGTCTCCCAGTACTATGACCCTACCATCTCTATCCCCTTCTCCTTTCTCCCCACCTGCTGATACTATAGTTTCCCATATTACCCTCCTTTCTCCCATTCCCTCTTTCTGCACTCCTGTTTATTTCTGCTTGTCTTTCCCCCTACCCTTCTCAGTTGTCCTACCTGCTGCCCACTTCCTAGTTGTACTGTCCTGTCTTCCCCTTTACCCCTCTTAGTTGCCCCTCCTGCTTTCCCCTCCCTAGTTGTACTTTACCCTCCTATTCTTTCTGCTTCCTCTTCCTCCCACTCCCCTTCTAACACTCCTTCCTACTCCAGCTTCCCTGCCATGGCTCCTTCCACCGTCTACACCCTTGTAACCTCATTGATCCCCCTCCATTAGCTGACCCACTTTCCCATCCCTGCATCCCACCTTGGTCCCCCTTATTCCCTACCATACCCAGCAGTTGGAATGTATTCCACACTGGTACCCCTGTTTGTGCTTCAATTCACCCTTCCCTTTGCTGAACTTCTGTCCTCCTTCCCACGGTACTACACCACCTCTCCCTAGGCTTCTTCTCCCTCTGGGATAGAACATAGAAACAGAATTTGATGGCAGATGAGGACTGCTTGACCCACCCACTCTGCCCATTTTCCCTACGTACAGAAATGCCGTAGACTCTACTTGATCTTCGGCTTAGCCCTCCTTTCCCCTAATGACTAAGGTTCCGTTATGCCTATACCATGCATTCTTGAATCCCACCACAGCTTTTGCCCCCACCACCTCCACTGGAAGGCTGTTCCAGGCATCCACCACTATCTCTGTGAAGAAGTACTCCCTTACATTTTCCCTGCTTCTACCCCCCTCCAGTTTCTTTTTTTTTTTTACTTTATTTTTATCCTCCTAAATCTGCTGCCTTGGATCCCTGACTCTGAACTCCCCACTGCACCTCTATACATCCTTAGCAGGATCAGGTAGTCTGTTCCTAGAGTGCTGCACACTCCAAGTCCATACTTCAGGGCACCCGGATTACCCTCCGGGCAGGGCGAAGGAGACACTCCCAAAACCTCCTGCTAAATCCTCAGGGGAGTGCACACACAGTGGAGTCTGCCCCCAGTTCCTACCTTAGACATGGTGCCAGGGGTTCTTCACCTAGATTCAGGGCAGGGTGTTTCCTTGTTCTGTGCCCTCCCCCGGCTTACATCGGCACTCGAGGAGGGCCAATGAGGCAGAGGTGCACTGAGACATGTCTCCACACAGGGCCCTTGGCCGACGCAAGTCTCTCCGTTTCCATTGGCTTCCCCGACCGCACTGCCAATACCTAGGTTCACCCAGAGATGGCAGTATTGTGGCGGGGCTAGCTTACAGCCCTCCCCAGAGAGGGAGAGCAGCTGTCAGGTGCTCATCCTCTCTCCCCCCAGCAGACCCCCGGCAACCCGAGTCCATCACCCAACCCAGGTCGCCGGGTGTGGTATCTAGTGCCTCAACCCTCAGCACCACGAAGCCGGCCTACCCCCTCCAGTTTCATAGCATGTCCCCTTGTTCTTGGGCATCTTTTTTTCTGAAAAGTGTTTCCCTGTTGTACCTTAGTTATACACATGAGGTATTTGAAAGTCTCTATCATATTCCCCCTTCCCCTTCTTTCCTCCAGGGTGTACATATTGAGGTCCTTTTGTCTCTCCTCATATGGTCTCCGGTGCAGACCCTGCACCATTTTTGTTGCCCTCCTCTGGACCGCCTTTATTCTGTCAATGTCCTTCTGGAGATGTGGTCTCCAGAACTGGACACAGTACTCCAGGTGAGGTCTCACCAATGATTTATACAGTTGTATCACCACCTCCCTCTTTCTGCTGGTGATACCCTTCCCTATGCACCCTAGCATCCCACTGGCTCACCCCTCAGCCTTGTCACACTCTTTGGCAACCTTTAGGTCATCAGATATGATTACTCCCTAATCTCTTTCCTGTTTGGTGGTTGTCAGTACCACTTCTGCCATCTTGTTCTCAACCCTGGATTTCTGTGACCTAAGGGCATGATTTTGTACTTCACATTGAAACTTTGTTGCTACATTCTTGACCACTCTTCAAGCTTTCCTAGATCCCTATTCACCCCCACCCCTGGAGTGTCTACCCTATAGCAGATTTTAGTGTCATCTGCAAAAAGGTACACCTTCCCTTCTAGCCCATCTGCAATATCACTGATAAATACATGAAAGAGGATCAGTCCCAGTGCTGATCCTTGTGGCACCCCACCTCCCTTTCTTCAGAGTGAACTCCATGTACTACCATCCAATGCATCTATCCCCCCACTCCCATTACAGCGTATTCCTTTACAGCTCAGTCCCATTATACCTTCTTTTTCCCACCTGGTCAGTCCTGCCTCCCTCCCCCACCAGTTTTCCCAGTTCCCACTTTAGCATCCGTACTTCAGCCATCAAAAAACATAACCTCCTGCACACTGGGTAACCCCCTGCCTCCCACACTGTCTGCAGACATACTGCTGCTCTGCAGCCCCTACAGCACACCACCCTGCTCCTACCCTCCTGTATCTTGGATTAACCCCTGAAATGATTATTGGCAGACTTGTGCTGTCCACCTACCCTTCCTCAAGTAGTCTTATGTACTCCCATTACTCTTCTCCCCTATCTAGGGTGCTGTTCCACTCTCCTAGTTCCACTCGCCTACGCAACCTGCCTCTGCAGGCCTACCCCAGATAAGGAGTTGCTATAGTCCCTAAATTTATCCTGCCTCTGTAGGTCTATCCCAGATAAAGAGTATCTGTAATCTCCAGTTTATCCAGTCTCTGCAGACCTACTCCAGATAGGGAGTAGTTGTAGACCCCAATTTATCATTCTTCTGCTGGCCTATTCCAGATATGTAATAGTTTACCTCTATCATACTCCTGCTTCTACAAGCCCAACCTGTCTCTGTTCGTCCCTCTCTCTCTTGCCCTATAATGTTCACCTACCACTTTCAGTTTAAAAGGCTTACCTCACCACCTCACCTGTATCCTCCTGGGCAGACCCCCTCCTCATGGCCTGTAGTCTTCCCAGAGCATGCCCTACCGATGTGCCAGACCCCACCTAGTTAAACACCACACTCCTGCTTCATGGCACCATGCTTCAGAGTCACTGACATGAGGGGTTGCTTGGGCCTCTAGGACATTTATATGGACTGCAGCCACCCTGTTGGTATGCTGTAAACATGTGTTCTGGGCCGACCACCAGTGGCGCCACTTGCACCCGCTTGGATCCCCTTCCTCCCTCACCCACCCTTCACATGTTCAACCCCTTATCACAATAAAACACACAGTAAATGTAGAAACAGAGAATTAAATGGAGCACTTTTACTTTCAGTTTTGGCGCTACTCCTGACTATTCCATCTCTCTATACACTGACGCAGTGATGTAATGGAGGGTGTTTTAGTGAGGGTTTACTGCAGTCATGTAGTGGAGGATGTTGTAATGAGAGGTTACTGCATTCTTGTAATAGTGGATGGTATAAGCAAGGGATTACTGCAGTCATGTAATCGTAGGTGTTATGGTGAGGGTTTTCTGTAGTGATATAATGGGAGGGTGTCACAGTGAGTGTTAACTACAGTTATGCAAAGGAGAGTGTTATATTAAAGGCTTTACTGCAGTCATGTAACTGAGGGTTTTATTATGAGTATTTACTGAAGTTATGTAATGGAGGGTTTATATGGGTGTTTATTGAAGTCATGTAATGGAGGGTTTATAGCAGGGATACTCAAATTCTCTAGAATACATTCCGGCTGAACCCAGTCAGAATTTTAGAAACTTAAATTCAGTTCTGACTCTGATTAAGGCACTGGAACAGAATCAGAGACAGTGGTTCTGAATTTACATTTGACTCTGCATTGGTAAAACCAAAATCTCACCCCACCCATCCTAAGCAGTGCTCTTAAAGGGCCAGAAAAAAAGCCAACCTGCTCCCTCCCACCCTTGTCACTTCTTACCTTAATTTTGCCATGGGATGGGTTAGGTGAGGGTCCCTCTCTGTCCCCCACAGACTCAGTGCAGCTGTGATGTGCGGATGATGACTGCTGTCACTTCACCCTGCGTTCCAGAGTGATACACTATCCATTATGTTCCACACAAGTTTTTTCCATGCCCCCTTCCCACAGTCCCCACCAAGCTAAGTCCAAATTTCCATACCCTGTCACTGCCGTTACCCAGTCCCACTTTCCTCCTGACCTCCGGTCCTGATCTGACACCCTTCCATCCTAAGCTGATCTATCCATTTGCCTACACAAAATGCACAATTGTCAGAAAGGAAGCAGCTGAGGAGGGCAGGTGCCATAAGTAAACACCCTCAGCAAAACATACCGGCGCCAATACAGTCCCATCATTACTTTCCCCATTACCAGTTTGTTCTCCAGAAGCTTGTGGTTGTTCCCCAAGATGGCTGACCTTAAGTAAACCCTGGGAAAAAGCTCCACAAGATTCCTTAACTCACAGGTATGATAGAGCATTTCCAGTATCTAATTATTTTAAAAATGTAAAATACAAGCTTTACTTTCCCTTTAACATGATTAGAAAAGGTGTTTGAGAACCATTTCTAAAACCACCCTAGAGGCTAGTTTCAAACACAGTTTCTATCTAAAATGGTTTTATGAAACTATTTTATGGGCAGTTTGGACAGGAACCATGCCACATCTGTATTCGGGGTCTGAATAAATTGCTAGAATTGCCAAAGATTTCTACAGACCTCTGCGCTGGGTGGATGCACTAACATGGTTATGATACCTTGGACACACTAAATCATATTTTGATCCAAACTCGTAAGACCATCATAAGGCTTTTTCCACCTTTCCACTCGGTTGAGATACGGATGACGGATGAGGCACACTGATGAGTGCAGAAGAGAAAACACATGTCTGTGTCTTCTGTTTTCAGCCTTTGCAGATATTGTGAGAGGCCATTTGGCATTTTGCATTCCTGCTTAAAGCAGAACCAGTCAATACATTCTTTCATGGTGATTTGCACATACGTCCCATGATGTTTTGTATCATGGGATATGCATGAATTAGTATAACTCTAAACCATGTTAACTAAACAGTTTTCAATACAGTCTATGACGGTTGTGCAGTGTGGACACAGTGTGGATTTACTGTAATAATGTAAAGGAGAGCTATTACAGGTAGTGTAAATGGGCAGACTGGATGGGCCTGGCAATTCTTATCTGCCGACAACGACAGCTTCTCTGTTTCTATGAGAGACCTTTATAATGGGGGGGTGGGGGTACTACTGTGTTAAAATATTCATTTATTTTATTTATTTATTCATTTGGTAACTGGGTTGGTGCACTGAGCTGAAGACCTTTTTCAGGCACAGCCTGGGCCAGAAACTGGCACACACAGCATAAAATACAGTGAGAGAAAAGCGTGGATCATATAGAGAACATTTATTTTATTTTATTTATTTAGTTTTTGTTGACCGGGTAAGTGCACTAGACAAATCCTGCCTATTTTCAGGCACGACCCGGGGGAGGGGGATACAGATGAATGCCAACTGACCTTGAACCAGATTAAGCTGTTGGTGGTATTTTTAGTGAATGAGGGAAATTTGGCCAGGACACCGGTGAAATTCCCCTACTCTTTTCGATAAGTGCCATGGGATCTTTAACATCCACCTGAACTACCACCAATCCAGGCAGATGGGACCTCGGTTTAACGTCTCATCCGAAAGACGGCACCTCAGAAGTGCAGCACCCCTCTCATGCTGCACTACGGTGTCAGTACTGGGATATTAACCCAAGTGCGAAATGTGGGAACTGAACCCACAGCCCTCTGATCTCCCGGCCTCAGAGGTGAGTGTGCTACCTACTGAGCCACTGACACTGGCACAGGGACTCCAGTGTAGGTCAAGCAAACAGAGAAAATATAAGGTAAATAGTACCAGATATATCAACAATTGAGCATACCAAGGTATATAACATTTAGGTAAACAGGATAAGGTTGCTCCATCATTCAACAATAGGAATAACAATAGTATTCTGGTCGGGAGAGGACAGCAGAGCAGTAGAGGGAGGAGGGGGTAAGGGTGGGGCTGCAAGGGAGGTGTAGCCATGCTAGCAGCCTGTGGGCAGATGCAGGTCATGAAGGACAGAAAGTGCATTCTTAATAAGGAATTTAGATTTAGAGTGGGGGTCGGGGAATGTAGGGAGGAGTGGAAGTCATTCAATAGCGAGGGTCCAGCTGCAGAGAAGGCTCTTAGGCCAAACCTCGTAGTTACGTGAGGACATTCTAGTTGGAGGTGGGTAGACTGATGTAGATTGCGGCAGTAGGTTCTGGGCCAGATAAGAAGGAATAATGGATAGTAGGAGGGACTGTGCAAGGTATCAGCAATGGCCCAGGCCAGCAGGTAAGAGCGCCGTGCTTGTGAAAGGAGCCAGTAAAGGAACTGGTAAAGATAGCAGTGGTGAGTGAGGAGAGGGGCTCAGAGGGAAAGGTGGCATATACAATTGTAGGTAGTGTCCAGGCAGTTCAAGCTGGTAATGGAGGTGAGGGAGTACACCAGGCAGTCATAGTCAAGGAGGGGGAGGAGGTTACCACAGGCAATAGCAAGGCGGGCTTCTGGTGACAGGTGATCGATCAGACGATAGCAGAGCCCTATTTTCTGGTTGATGCACCTGACTGGTGAGTCAATGTGGTCAGTGTAGGTTAGAGACAAGTCCAGGATTACCCCCCAGATTCTTGAAGGTGGGAACAGTATCAAAGGGAGATCCAACTGGGGATTTGACAGTGAGAAAGCCACTGTTGTGGGCAAGGTTGGAGAGTTTCGGTTTGGAACCAAAAAGCATGGCCTTTGTTTTGGCAGCATGAACCAATAGTTTGTTGGTGGAGAACTAACAGTGTGCCTTGCAGAAATCATCGGTAAGAGTGGCGGATAGTGAGGAGAGGAAGGGGTCACTCTGGTATAGTATTAAGTCATCGACATAGGGAGTGATTTACTGGATAGGCCATCCTATGGGAGAAAGTTAATGAAGAGGGAAAAGAGGAAGGATTGAAGGACAGATCCTTGGGGGGGACACCCCCAGAGGCAGGCAAGAGGGGGAGGTGGCACCACCAAGGCAGACCATCTGTGTTCTACCAGAGAGACAGTTAGTGAGCCAGGCGGTGGAGGCTGGGGAGAAACCAAGTGTGATGAGTTTTGCTATCAGGATGTTGTGATTTACAAGGTCAAATGTCTTGAAAAGATCTACAAACACTGCACCAGTTAGATTCCCTTCTTCCATATTTCTCAGCACATGGTCAGTGAAGAGGGCAAGGGCCATGGTAGTGCTGTGCCCCTTCTGGAAACCATGTTGCTGAGGGCAAAGGAGATTATATTTGAAGATATGCTCTGTAATTTGGTAGTTTACTGCCTTCTCTAGGAGCTTACCAAGATGAGGCAGAATGAAGATGGGATGGTAGTTGTCCATAAGACTAGGGTCACCTGATTTATGAAGGGGAACAATTTTAGCCTTCTTACAGACAGACGGGACAGAGGCTGTAGTAAAGGAGAGGTTAAAGATGAAGGAGAGTGGATAGGCAATGTCCTGGGCCACTAAGAAATGGGGGGATAGACCGTCATTACCAGCACTCCCTCCAGATGGTAGGCTGAGGAGGAGCTTAAGTGTCCCAGGAGGAGAAATGGTCTTAAAATAAAAAGGAGGGAGCTAGAGGGGAAGGTTTAGGAGGGGGCAAGGGGATGGATGGATGGATGGATGGGGTTAACTTAGCCAGGTAGCTGCTAAGGTTTACGAAATGTGCATTAAGTGCATTTGCAATGTCAGTAGGGTCAGTGAGGGAGCCTTGTGTGTTAAGGGGGGGAAGTGACTGCTTGGTGCGGGGGGGGGCAAGGCATTAATGGAGGACCAGAAATGCCTGGGGTTGCCTAGGTGACTGGACTGAAGTGATTGGAAATAGGACAACTTCCTAGAGTGTATACAGCACCTGCAGCGATTTCACAGTTGACAGTAGCTATTCCAAAGGGAAGGGGATGGGGCAGCTTTATAGTCAGCCCACTTTGAGTCACGCTGCTTCATAAGCTTGAGGAGGTCCAATGTGAGCCAGCGAGTATCACCCCCATGCACTCTACAAGAAGTGAGCAGGAAATGCTTATCTTGGATGTGAGATAGGGCTGCGACAAAGATGCCTAGTGCAAGGTCAGCATTAGTGACACCATAGAGTGAAGTCCAGTCAAGGGTTCTGAGGTTATCTTGAAGCCTGACTGGCTATATATATATATATATATATATATATATATATATATACACATATATATATCTTGCAAAAACTTTGTTAATGCATCGGTTCGGGCTGAAGCAACAAAAGTTGTGATGAAGACATTAAGGTTGAGCCAACACCCCCATCCATCCCACCAGCCCACCCCACCCTCCACAGGCAGACAGGAGTCAGGGTGTGCCTTGAGTCATCAGCCTAACTCTTACCTCATTCCATGTGTAAGAAATTTGACATGGTACAGTATAGGAGAATGAGGTCCGGAAAGGTGATTCTGTGCAGCAACCACAAAATCACCTTTTGGACCAAGTAACAAAATAACAGTGACAGTATTCACGCGGTGGGGTTCCAAGAATCTCATGTTAAATATTTGGGGCCAAAATTCCTAAAAATGGCTGAGATATCAACATAAGTTGAAAGCCCCTTTAATAGCCATTATCTGGCGCTTACCTTGATTCTTCAGTATGTGGTTCGGCATTGAAGAGTGCAGACATGTCCTGGTCCTCAGAAGATGACAGTGCCCAACCTCCAGAGGCAGGTAAGTATAGGGTGGGGGGTAAGGGAAGTGGGTGCACAGAGGGAAGGTCTTGATGGGGAAGGGTGTCAGTGGGGATGCCAGGGGACCGTTTTCTTTCTTTCAGGTGAGAAAAAAAAAAGATGTTGAGGGACAGTTTTCTTTATTTAAGTTTTTTTTAAAAAGCACATTTAGGGACACTGGGGTGGGCTCCGAGTATTCCACATTATTGTGGGGGGGGGATACATGCCAACACAAGGATTGGGTACCCCAATGTCGGTGGACCATAGAGGGGCAGTTTGATGCAGGATTCTACATCAAAAATTTAAAAAAAAAAAGATGTCAGGGGACTGTTTTCTTTTTTCAGCTAAAAGAAATTAAAAACAAAATGGGAGGCATCACAACATTTTGTTTTCTCCCCTCACTAAGCAGAAAACAAAATGGCAGCCGACAAAGACAGATTTTTCTCAAGAAGAGAAATTTTATGTGATGTCTGAATCCTTCTTCGCAATCCCTCTTTGCCAGCCATTCACAATCAGGAATCCTTGATCAAAGCTGTGCATCTGGCCCAAAGATTGAACTGAGTATGCTCAGAACCCAGAGTTTCACAATTTAATAACCTTAGAACAGATTAATATTTTTTCATCAAACCAATGCTGGATTGTTCCTTAGGATAACCTCTTTCTACTCTGAAGATGTCAGGCCAAAATTCCAAATGGTGTGTGCGCAGCACAATGAGGAAAAAACAGGAGAAAATGGGCAAAAATTTGAGAAAAACACGTTGTTTGACGATTCACTGCACAAAATCTGCAAATCTAATCGAAACAAAACTTGGCAACTCAAGAGATCTGCTACTTGACACTGTCTGTTCCCAATTTCGTGCAAATCCATTGAAAGGTTGCAAAGTTATTACCGTGCAAAATTTGTGGTTTAACATTAAAGTGCCTGCTCGACCATAAGTATAGGGGTGCTATATAATATGTAATGTAAACAGAATCCACAACCAGATGCAGAATGGCATCTTGTGGAGATAGTAAGATTACAGCATAAAAGAACAAGAGGTAGTCAGTTACCTTGGCTATATCTTATGTTAATCTCATGGCTGATATGCCATGGTACTTCGGCACTGGATTTTCTTCCTTTTGGACATTATATTTTTGGGCATATAAGGTCTGCTTCCTTGTCAGTAAAAGTTCTCTTGGGATTCTCATTGTTTTGTTAATTTGATTATTCCCCCCTAGTGAGGTTCCTTATGTGTACAGACCATTTCAATCCTTGTATTACGCAACGTTACATTTATGTATATTTTGTGTTTTAGACGACGCTGTACTTGGGTAATGTTATGTATCTATTTCATTATAAATGCAACACAAAGTGTAACAAAAAAGTTTCATTTTAGCTACAGAGTTAGAGCTGTAGCCTCTGAGACCAGGCATACTAGCTGGGAATATGTCCTGGGAAGGTGCAGGGATGGTCAGGCAATATCCCCCCCCCCCAGACTCAGGAACCTCCGCCCTTTCGTTTGTCCTTTGCTGCCACCGGAGGTATATAGGCATTGTAGGACTCTGGGGATAATGAGGAGGAGGAGGAGGAGGAGGAGGAGGTTCAGGCTGGGACTTGTTCAGGGAATGGAAAGGAGTGGGTAGATTGGGGTAGTGGGGACAAGGAGACGCCCTGGAGTGAAATGGGCTCAGGAAAGGGGTTCCCCCTGCCTGATTCCCATACCCAAGGGTTCTGCTATCGACAGGCAAGTAACATGGTCTTCCTTGGTCACTCATCCTACTTGGGCGGTGTTATGCAATGTCAGGTCTATTAAGAACAAGACTGCTTTAATAGTAGACCTTGTTGGATCATCTGACCTGACCTGCATCACCGAGACCTGGCTGGATGAAAATGCTGGTGCAGTTTTGGCTTCAGCAGTTCCAGCTGGGTACTCGGTGATACACCGCCCGAGGAAGGACCATACAGGTGGGTGTGTAGCCATTTGTTTTAGATCGGAACTGAGCCTGGTGGAAGTTCCAGTGGGGACCACCAACTCCTTTGAGTGTATCCTGGGTGAGTGTGCAGGGTGCAGGATTCTTCTCATCTACCGTCCACCAGGAGATGGGAAAGTTTTCCTGCAGGAAGTTGCAGACTTCATTGTCGACCTGGCATTGGATTCCCCCAGATGGCTAATCCTGGGGATTTCAATGCCTGGGTCGATGATGAACTTTCGCAGTTTGGTCAAAACTTCCTCCAGTTAATGAACTTGCTGGGTCTTACACAGGTTATTACCTCCTCAACCCATATTGAAGGGCACTCACTGGACTTGGTGTTCATCCTGGGGATGGAGATATCTGATTTGGTGGTGGAACCAGTCGGGTGGTCTGCCCATCACACCATTGGGTTCAGTTTTATGGCCCCCCCAAATAGGTCTGCCTCTACAGAGATGGTCCGGTACCGTCCTTTAAGGGGTGTTACCCCAGATGGCCTAATGAGGGTGCTGGACCTATCGGGTGTACCAAGTGAATGTATGGATCCGGGGGATCTAGTACTTGCCTATAATAAGGCGGTGGTGGAGGCCCTGGATTCCATAGCACCTGTTTGTGTTCACCCCCTTTCCCTCCACCCAAGGTCTCCATGGTTTGATGAGTCCTTGAAAGAGCTGAGGAGAGTGGGGTGAAGGTTAGAGCGGAACTGGCGACAATCAGGCCTGGATGATGACAAACTTAGATTGATGAACCATTATGTGGTCTACCAATCAGCAATCACCCATAAGAAGGCAGAATTCCTGTCCAGGGAGATTGCTGCTGCACAGAACCGACCAGTTCAGCTCTTCCGAACTGTGGACAGATTGTGCAATCCAACCTGTTTCCAGTCTGGAGGAGCCTTGTCGCAAGAATGGTGTGACGAGTTTGCTCGATTCTTTGCAGATAAGGTTGCCACAATTAGATCTGATATTTGCATGGCTCACTCTAATGGAATTTGCGATGGTCACCAGGAGATGCCGGGCCCTCAGTTTACCTGGTCTGACTTTAGCCAGCCTGCAATCACTGACATAGTGATGATCATCCAGACGTAGTGATCAACCAGCTGTGGTTTGGACCAAGGCCCTACACATTTCCTGGTAGGATGCATTGATGTGATTGGCTCAGTCCTAGCCAAGATAGTCTGGAGGTAATTGGAAAGGGGGATTTTTCCAGATCCCCTGAAGGAGGTGGTTGTTCAGCCTCTCCTTAAAAATCCCTCCCTTGACCCTGACTGCTTGGCAAACTACAGACCTGTCTCTAACCTACCCTTTATGGGTAAGGTTATCAAGAAGGTGGTCGTATTACAGCTGGATGATCATTTGACGAGCCACAATGTCTTTGATTCTCTCCAGTCGGGATTTAGGAAGAGACAGTACTGAGACAGCCCTTGTCTGGATGCTAAATGATCTCCTAATAGCGAGAGATCAGAAGACGCGTTCCATCTTAGTTCTTCTTGATCTCTCTGCAGCGTTTGACACTGTGAACCATATGACTTTGTTGGATCACCTGCGGTTCATCTGTGGCCTGTCTGCTACAGTCCTCAGATGGTTTCAATCTTTCCTCGAGGGTAGGACTCAGAGAGTGGTGTCGGGAATTTATTCCTCGGCCCCTCTCCCCCTATTCTGCGGGGTACCACAGGGCTCCATTTTGTCACCTATGTTGTTCGCAGTGTACATGCTGCCATTAGGAGAGATTATTAGGCGGTATGGTCTGAGTTTTCACTGCTGTGCAGATGATACTCAGCTATTCATGTCCTTTGCACCTGGTCAAGATGTGCCTTTCTCGGTATTTAACAACTGTCTCGCCGATATCCAGGACTGGATGAGTGCGAGTTGGCTGCGGTTGAACCCCGCTAAAACTGAGGTGCTGATTGTGGACCCTGATAGTCAGGAGGTGGGTTTGTTGGCAGGATCACTCTTGGAACTATGCCTTGGGGGTATGGCGCTGACTACCTCAGACTGGGTGCGGAACCTGGGTGTTATTATTGACGATTGTTTGACCTTTAACTCACAGGTGTCAGCTGTCGTCAAAACCTCTCTTTACCATCTGAGGAATATCACCCGGGTGAAACACCTGGTTCCTCCCGAAGATCTTCCAACCCTAGTCCATGCCTTCATTACCTCTTGCCTTGACTACTGCAATGCCCTATACCTAGGGCTACCAGGGGCTGATGTCTGCTGCCTTCAGCTAGTGCAGAATGCGGCAGCCAGGCTATTGACTGGTACAGCTAGAACCAGCCATATAACGCCTGTGCTCCGCGGACTGCACTGGCTTCCAGTGCAGTGGATGATCACCTTCAAGGTAGGTTTACTGACCTATAAAGCCCTACACAACCACGGACCTAGCTACTTGCAAGAACTCCTTCATCCCTACTGCCCCCTCCATCCTCTCCGATCTGCCGACAAGGAATTGCTAGAGATTCCCAGGGTCTGCCTAAAGACATCTGGGGCCCATTCTTTTAGCTTTGTGGCCCGATCCTGTGGAATTCTCTACATCGTTGGATACAAGATTGACCGACCACCCAGGAGTTTAAAACTGCACTTACGACTTACTTATTTGAGTCAGCATATGGTGGTTTTAATGAATAGTAACTTATTAGTGAATTTTAAATATAAGATTTTATTTGAATTCAAATTATGTATTGTATTGTTTATGTTATGTACGAGCGCCTTGGTTTTAGAAAGGTGTTTTTTATAAATAAATTATGATTGATTGATTGAACTGAACCTTGGTTCTGGCACTGAAACATGTAAACCTGAAATTTAGTAAGAAGATGTCCCCCCTCCACCCCACCCCATGAAGCTGGGGATAAACATTGCACTGGCGATAAGAATAAGATCCCTGCTATGAGACCAGATGCAGACAGCCATCTGCTGGTGAAAAAAAAGGAAGTGATATAATGTATACAAAATCAGCAACCAGATGCAGAATGCCAGCTAGTGGAGAAAGTAAGATTGCAGCATAGAAGAGCCAGTCTAACACCTTGGGTAAAGAAGATTTCCTTTCAGTTGAAAGAACAGAACTGCCTCTGAGACGAGGGATGCAAGGACTGATCCCCAGGTCTGGCACTGAAACATGCAACCTGTAATTCAGGTTATAGAAGATAACCCTCTATGAAGCTGGGGCTAGACATTACACATGTGGTGATGCATTACTGCTGACCTGATGTGTGACATGAAGGAGGAGACAGATGATCTAGTCAGGATCTGTACACTGAACTATGAATGGGACAGTACAGGTTTGGACACCACTACAGGCATTGGTTCACTGTGTGCCCTTTGCTGAAGTCACTTGACCTCCCTGCACTTCAGTACTCCCAGTTCCATAAAATAGGATTGAGGCTGGACACTTTTAAGTATAAGATGCTGCCTCTCAGCTAGGCTATTCTGGACAGATAAATTGCACAAAAAATTTAGCAGCTGTCTAATGGCACTGGCAGAGCAATTTGCACTCCCATGTGAGCAATCTGAGTGTGCTGTACAAACTTGCCTTGGGCCAGTAGAGCTGAGGGAACACTGCAGAAGCAGTGCCCTTTGGCTCCAGGCAGGAAGGTGGTAGCATTCTCGCTAGCCTGGTGTTTTCTATGGAAGACTTGAGGTGGTGCAAGGGATGTTGTCCTGCATCCCAT
The DNA here is from genome assembly GCA_016271365.2 of Neoceratodus forsteri. Taxonomy (NCBI): domain Eukaryota; kingdom Metazoa; phylum Chordata; order Ceratodontiformes; family Ceratodontidae; genus Neoceratodus; species Neoceratodus forsteri. Next base: position 963,788,945 of record CM028133.1, read on the forward strand.
TAAGCCAGCTGAGAATGCTAGGAGAGTGTTGTGGGGAGGTGGGAGGGTCTGAAGAAAAAGACAGGGTGAAAATTGCCATCCAGTGCACATAACAGTGCTCAAGTCCCCAGCGTTACTTGTTCTGGATGCAAATTCCTCCTCCTCCCACTGGCAGGGTTGAACTTTTGTGAAGCCGGGGGAAAGGGGGGGCAACACCCTCCAGAGGCCACTAGGGAGGGACTTTCCTCTGGCTCATCACTGCTGGTGGCACCACTGGGCAGGCGGCTAGAAGGCAGCACTGTGAGACCAGTGGGCAGTGAGCAAAGCAGGATGCCCAAACAAAGGCTATAAGAGGAAGGATGAATGACAAGAGCATAAATACAGGATACAAATATAAGAGGCAACCTTATAACTGAGGCAAATCCAATAAATGGTTATGTACACTGAATTGCTGGCATGAAATTTGATGGGCCAATTATCGTCCTTCTCATTCATGTTTATATGCATTTTCAAATGCTGAAATAGTACACTATTAAAGTAAAATATTGTTCTATAATGACGGTTTTGACATGTAATGGAGAGGTTTATACTGATGGCTTACTACACCATTTTTCTTCTTCCAGCATTAACCCAGTCACTGGACGTGTGGAAGAGAAACAGCCCAACCCCATGGAGGGGATGACGGAGGAACAGAAGGAGTATGAGGCTATGAAACTAGTCAACATGTTCGACAAACTCTCCAGGTGAATACTGCCATGATGTACATGTGCTCCCTGCCTGAGTCGGTGGAGGGGTCTAACTAGAAGAAATTATTTATGTCCTGATGCTGATGACTATACTGTTACTACAGTAGAATGTACACTAAAAAGTGTGTTACACAATTAGGCCTACTAGGCAGCACTGAATGAGTTTCAAAATGAGCCAGATATTATTACTATGATGTAAATGGATAATAACATTTTTTATTTTATCTAAAAAATTAAATAAAAAATAAAATCATCACTGTATAAATGTCAATAACAAGTTTTTAATAGCATTAGGAAGTTAAAAGCTAAGCACAACATACATTTTTACGGGCATTGTTTTGAATGAAGTAATCGGCTCCTGGTATATTTTTGAGGAAAATATGTTTTTAGAGGAAACAAAGGATATTAGTATGAAAAAACACTTTTATAGTAAATGTCCATGAAATGACAACACATCGATAAAACTGGAGAACTAATCTCCCTTTACAGACAATAACATAGTGATAACATATATAGACATTGCTAATGTCAGTATTCATATGAATTATTGCGAATGCTTCGGAAGATACTCATGTATGCCCCGTCAAAGAGCGACACAATTTTTCCAGTTTATGTTATACACAAATTAAAATTAGTAACCTGGGAAAAAAACAGACTAAGTCAAAAATCTTGTTTTTAGCTTGATCCCAGGAGTGAGCAAGGTGCATGCAACATGTAAGCAGGGGCTGGATTCTCAAAACACTTTGAAGATGCACAAAATGCACAAGTCCACAAAAATTGTGCAGCTGCAGAAAAAAAGAAGGTAATTGCACTGCATGATATCCACAAAATGCCCACAGCTGTGGGAAACATAGAGTGTGGATTGCAGAGAAACACAGCTGCAGACGTTCTTGTGCAAAACAGCCACTGAAAAGTATGGCATATCACCTTAAAGGCTAGTCTCAGCCACTGATTTTCCACAGTTGCAGAAAAAATGTTACACACATGCTGCACCACAGAGAGTGAGGTGTAACTCATCCTGAGCGACAGGCAGGGTACAATCAAATGAGAAACAATTATATTAGAGGTTCAGGCACCAAGCAACAGCAAATGTGCGGGTCTTATGGTAGTGTCAGATGTTAGACCACAAATAACTCACATTACAAATGAAATGCAACAACCCACAACACCATGATGACCCAGTGCAGCCCATAAAGAAGCCCCACAGGCAGTAAAGGCAGAGATGACAACAGCCAAAAGTGTGTGCTACTAAAGCTGGTAAAATAAACACCCCAGGGAGACACACAACCAACAGTTACAAAATGCCACTGTGGTGCATGGTCCTGCTGGTGCAGGTGGTGCTGTTGTCCCAGTTGTGGGACTGTCTTCTGTCCTCACTGGGAGTGCTGGTTCTGCTGCATCTTTGACAAGGCTGTCAAAGTTTCCTGCTCCAATTATTATGGCTCACCTGTTGTTCTGTCTGCTGAGCTTTTTATATTGTTTCCAGAGCTGCGGATCCACATGTGTGCATGTTCCACAGGTGTGGAATTCTGTAACTCACCTTTTTTGCAATTTTCTGCACCTGCGGAACTTTTGACTGAGAATATCCACACTTGCATTTCCACAGTTTTGCAAGCTGTTTTTCTGCATGTGCTGAATTTTTGGCTCTCTGTGAGTCTAGCCCCAGCTGTTTAGTAAGGATGTATATCTTAAAGAATGAAGGTTTGGGGCCTTTAGATGCCTCATAATCATGTTGTTTGCTTTTATTTGTTTCTTTAATTACTTTTTCATAATTTTATTTGTATTTTGCCAACCACCAGCAAAAAAGGAATCCAATATAATTCTTGTATTATGATGTCAGAAAAGTTTCACTGGCAAGGCTGGTAGTGTATTTTAATAGGAAACTGCAAACCTGTTTCCAGATTTTTATAGAGAGATAACATTTTCTACCACCAAGATAATATATATTTAATAGAAATATGTGATTTTTTAATAACCTGTAATCTTCTGTTTTAATTTGGCAGGTGACATTTTCTTCATAACTAAATTTTGCTTAGAAAGAAGAAAAGAGAAGCCAATTATTGTTTTAAAAAATGGTAAAATCATACAGATGTACCACAATAATGCAAACATATAAAAGGAAAAGTTTGCAATGGAAAGAAATATTTATGCAATAGGTGTGGACACAAATCCTATGTGATAAATCTGAGCTACTATGAGATAAATTAAAAATTTTACATTTATACACATAGTAGATGCACCATCACAGATTTATACACATAGTAGATATGTTACAATCACTCTGGAACTCATTTAGAATGTTCAGCCTCAGTACCAGTACTAACTACAGTATATTCAAATGCAAATAACTTTAAAATGAAAAAAGATAGCATAGTGCTGTGAGCATGAAAGTTGTGCAGCACAAAATTATCTACAAAATGAGTGGTATTTCATTTATAGATACCTTATATATTTTTGAGAATTAGCAAAAAAGTGCAGAAAATGCAATTTTTTGTTCACTTTTTTGACAAAAATATGCAAAAAAAGATAAACAATCAAAAGAAAATGTCCCTGCACTGGCAGAAAGCATCCCTATTGCATAAATGAAATATACAATGGCAAGCTGTCAGATAAATGATTTATCTACACTCATGCTCTTTGACCTTGGACATCTCACTTGTGGCTTACGCCACTCATGAGGTTACCCGAGGTCAAACAGCACTTGTGTAGATAAATCATTTATCTGATAGCTCACCATTGTATATTCCTTATTTATGTCTTTTGAAAAAGATAGAAAAATATATTCAGTTTCTCATGAAAGCACACTGAGCTCATAAGTAGTTGGCAGTTTCCACAGTACCAGAATTGTACTGAATTCTTTTTACTGGCAGTATGAAAAGCAAAGGTGAGAACCCACTTGTTTCACTGCACTAACAAATACTTTAAGTATAAAAGATATTAAGTAGTTACTAACACATCAAATCCAATAAATAAAATAATCAGTTGTCTATTAAAAGGACACACCTGGGGCTGGATTCACAAAGACAGCCAAAAATCCCGCAGCTGCGGGAAAAAGGCCTGCAGCACTGTGGTAGCGCTGGTGGAGGACATTCTGAAAGAAAAATTACGCCTGTCAGGAAATCCGTAAAAAAAAACCAAAAAAAAACAGCAGTTGCAGAAACTCAGCAGCTGCGGAAATTCCTCAAGTGCTGAAAATAGAGGGGGGATGGCTCAGAGGTAATGTGAGGAAATATTTCTTCACAGAGAGGGTTGTGGATACATGGAACAGCCTTCCTGAGAAGGTCGTAGAGTCAAAAACAGTGGGGGAATTCAAGAATGCATGGGACAGACATAAGGCAATTCTAGTGGGGGGTAGGAGGAAGTAGGCTGTTGGTTAACTAGGATCTGCAGCTTATCCATTAGGTAGGGAAATGGGCAGACTAGGTGGGCTAAGCGGTTCTTATCTGCTGTCGAATTCTATGTTTCTATGTAACTGTGGATCCGGAGCTGCAGAAAAGGCTTAGGAGGCACAACAACAGGTGATCCATATTAGCTGGAGCAGCAGACTTTGACAGTCTTGTCACAGATGTAGCTGAAAGTGCCCACAGAGAGACCAGCAACCATTCCCTCAACTGGGACCACTGCAGCACCACTGGTACCAGCAAAACCATGCACCACAGTGGGGTAGCCTGTGATGACAGTGCTTGTAAATGAGCGACTGTAGAAACAGCGACTCATTTATACCACTATCATGATCCGCTACCCTGCAAGGGTAGCGAAGGAATAGCGTACAGAGCGACCGGAAGAGGAGGGATGGAGAGCTGTATGGGAGGGATAGGAGGGAGGGTTAAGGGGGATAGCTGAGCCTGCTGCAGCTGAGCCACCCTGTGGTGTGGTGGTGAGGGGGGCTGGCTATGGTGCAGTAGGCACTGCGTTTGGGACTCGCTGGGGGTAGTAGTTTTGCCGCTGCTTGCGGCTGTGCATTTTTTTTTTTAATGAATTTTGCCCCCTCCTAGTGTTGCACCCCCCTGGAGTTGGTAATCCTTAGTAAGTGGTGTGGGGGGGTGAAACTCTCCATGAGGGGGGTATGGGGGAACAACCCCATCCAATGAAAACACTTTAATGCACCAGAAGTTTGTTCGCTGAGAAATGTATATTGCCGAAAGGCTTTTCAGCTATATACATTCGCAATGATAGTGATTGCTGTTTTTTGACTGCTGTAATCACATGGAACCCCACAGTGGCTGTCTGTGACTGATGGTCGTGTCTCTCCCTGGAGTGTTTCTGTTGCCTGCTGCAGCAGCTCTCACTGCAGGCTTTTCAGCCTCTACTGTCTGTGGTGCTCCATCATGGGCTGCACTGGGTCTGATGGTTGTTGTTTGTTATCTTCCAATGACAATGTGTGCTAGTGTTGCTGTAACAGCTGCCACTAATATACACCCACTGGTTTGCTATTACTTTGTGCCTGACTTCCGCTATAATTATATTTCAATTGTTGGGGTACTGCATTTTGCTCAGGGAGTGTTACACCTTACTGTCACGTGTGCAAAGTTTTTTCCACAAATGCGGAAAAACACTGGCTGAGAATAGCCTTTAAGGGGATGTGCCATACTTATCAATAACGTTTTTCCCTAAGGAATGTCTGCAGCTGCACTTTTTTTCCACAGTCCGTAGTGTATTTTTTCCACAGCTGCGGAAGTTTTGTATATAGCACTCAGAGCAATTTCCCCTTTTTTTCCACAATTATGGAACTTTTGGGGACTTAGGGAAGGTTTTGCACCTTCAGATTGTTTTGTGAACCCCCCGGCTCTTTAAAGACCAAAGGCCAGTTAACTTGAGCAGAGGCTTTGAGTTGAAACAAATGTTGCTAAAGAAAAAACCAAAAAATTAAATAGAAAGATTCCCTCCCATTGATTCCTATAAAGAACTTTCCCAGCACTATCCAAACTTTATCTTTAAAAAAATCATTGGCACATGGGGACAGGGTATGTGAGAACTACTGTACTGTAGGAATGGAAAGGGACTGGGCTGCTTGGCTCAATGGAGCCAAAAACACAGTCCCTTCCCTTCCAAAAAAGGGTGAAAATTAAATAATGAAAGGTGTCCACCTGCTGCCTTTATGTGAAGGTAAAGCAAGCAACGTCACTTTTAATCTTATCTTGAGTTAGTTCTAGAAATGAAAAACTGTTGAAGAAACAGTACTTGTTAGTTGGCAAAAAAAAATTAATCATGCAGTTTTCTTTCGCAATCAGGTATTTCCAGCATCCTTCGACTCATCATCGGTACGTTTTTAATTTTTCCGTATTCTATGTGTTTGCCTTTCTCCCCAGTGACCCCCTTCTGACTGACCCCCCAGCACCGACAATTGGCTCTTCTCAGATTAACCTTCCACCAATGTCCTCTGCCACACATCTCTGGCGTGTGCCTGGCCACTGGTGTGGGGTCTGCAAGTGGTCGGTTTTCATCCTGTCTCCTGGGTGTTTTTCCTCTATTTTTCTCCCATTACTACTTGCGGCCTCGGCAATCACGGTCATGCCAGAACTGACAATGGTCCCAATCCACCCACTCGGCCTAGCACCACCACACCAAGCCTCCACTCAGTGGCAGCCAAGAGCTAGGGAGGCCTACCTCCCCAGTCTGGGAGAGAAGAGCTGCCTGACAGCTGCTCTATCTACTCCCAACCCTCCCCTCCTGGCCGACCCCTGGCAACCCATGCTCATTCTCCAAACCAGGTTGCCAGTGTGGTGAGAGGTAAAGCATCCAGCACCTCAGCCCTCTACACCAGTAGACCAGCTTTCTGTCACGTATTTTTAAAATATCTTTTATTACTACATTTGTAAATAATGACTCAAGTCATTAAATATGGCCGCCACTAGCAAGTTTAAGAAAAAGTCATCCACTGAAGTTACTCTGACTGTATAAACTAGAGATATACTGTAAATATATTAGGATAGTGCTAATACATATTTTAATGGCAAACAGTACAGTCCCACACCATGAGGTTTTTTTTTTAATATTGAGCACGGCCAGAGAGCTGGAACTTTTCACATTTGACATTTAAGTTTCTAGCCTTGCCCTTAAAGGTTCCAAAAGTATCCCTTTCCCAGAAACTTTAGAATGCTTTGAATATACTGGAGCTGGGCAGAATGTGGAATGCTGCCGAACAAATTTGTGCAGAATGGCAATTCCACTTTCAAAATGCTTTTCAGAATTTCTTTTTTTAATTCTGTGGAATTCCAAAAAGTATTTCTATTTAAATTGTGGAGTGTTATTCTGTGGATCATTTATAGCCTACAGGCTAGAGTAATGAACTAAATGCACTTGGTGCATCCAACAGTCCTGGATTTCATTCCCACAGCCTCCACCTGCACAGAGTGTGACCCTGAGCAAGTCATTTTAAGGGACACTGTCAACCCCTTTAGGCCTCAAATTGTCCCTAGATAAAAACAAAACACCTGTTATGACTGCTCACATTCTGAAGAGACTGCTGATGTAGATGGTACTTTGATTCTGATTCCTGTTTTCTTTTTAAAAGTGAAAAAACAGACTGCCCACCACTGTGCTGTTACCACACAAAAACATGTGCATCTTGCCTGGATTTGGGAACACCCCTAACACGGTCTTGCCATTCATGATGCTGTTGGAGGAGTGGAGACTATTGCATCATGATTGGCTGCACTGTTTGGGGTATTCCTAAGGTTCAGGACGTGAGCAGTAAGAGTAGATCAATTATTTGAATCAAATCAAGGTTAGGTATAATTGCACCCTGCCCATGGATTTCAGTTCTTCTCAGAAAGGAAGCAGCTCAAACAACCAATAACTTCAATGAGTTTTAGAGAATTTAACCAATCATATAATACGAGTTTTCTTTTTTTTTTCCCCCCACTTTCCTCAGGCTCCCATGCTGGTTCCTATCCACCCACCCAGGCGGCACCAGCTCTGCCATGTATTGACCATCAGACCCTGCTCAGGTCTGACCCAGCAGGCACGCCGATTGGTCTGACTAGCCCCCAGCTGAGGCTAATCCAGGGACATTGGTAGGTGAGGCAGGAATGGACTGGGGCTGGACGACCTGGGATAGCACAGGGAAACCTACTCGAGCCCATCATCTGGACCATGGTCAGCTATTTCCTCATTCTCTGGAGCCCCACCCACCACCCTGCAATGAATCTGCAGGAGCATCCTGAGGGTGTGGGTGCTCAGCGTGTGGTCACCCACACAAAGAACACCTCCATGTTGCCACAAGCAGGAGCCACCACCAAAGCGGTGCATAGCAACCCACCTACCCCAGGAGGGAAGCATCCAAGGGACACTCTGAACTTCCTCCCTGCTGGCCTGCACTTCTGGTACCCAAGAATGCGGTACGAACCTGGGTCACCAGTATGCCAGAGTGATTCCCCATCGCTAGGTGCCATGCAGCCGGCTAATATGGATTTTCAGCTAGAAATAATATGATGCAAAAAGGATTGACAGTGTCCCTTTAACCACCCTGTGCTACCAGGACACACCTGGAAATGATCCGTTGGAAACCAATGTCAGTGAGTCCCTGACTCAATGATGTATCCATTGCTCATGAATAAGCATAATTACTAATTCCTATTAGTACATAAACTGTGGAATACAAATCTGCAGTTAACATTCTGCTTTCAGGAATTTCAGAATTCCACCGCTGATGGAGTTCTGAGGTATACTGCAGGATTCCATTGGAAGTGGAATTAGAAATTCAGTACAGCTCTAGAATACTTAAGCAATAAGGCATGACAGGGCATTGGTTGTACTAGGTTTTCCCCATGGTCAGGGGCGAGGTGAAGCTGAGTGCCTTCAGCTTCTAACTGTGTGGTAAAACTAGTATAACCAATGTACCTAAAGTGCCTTATTGCTTATGTAAAATGGGCACAGAGGCAACTTTAAAAAAACAAACACTCTAAAAGTTTTAAAACCCAAAAAATTATAATAAAATGTTGCTAAATAATGTAAAATAGTCCCTCTACAGATGTTTTTTCACCTGTCTGTCATCTGTCTTTCTTCATATTCAGTACACTGTGTGGTTGTTTACCATGGAATAGAAGAATTCAATACTCTGCTTTATTCCAGTAGTAGAATGCCCCCCCACCACCACCACACACACACACGGAATGGTAACATGGAAAACATGACTTCAAAATTCTTCAGATTCCCACTGGCATGCTGACATAGACACACATAGGCCTCAAATCAAACCAGAACCTCAATTTTATCTGTTGCCGGGTAAGGAGCAAGGTGTTCTGTGGCAAACTGGTGGGTATAGAAGTGGGATTTTTCATGGTCACCAAAGAAACACCAGCAATGGAAACTCTGAATAGTACTTGATTTTCTAAATTTGTATATGTGTGTAAGGAGGGTCTCTTGAGTGAAAATAACATTAAATTATTTATTTACTTTAGTTAATTTAATGGAGTTTCATTTTTAGGGCCTAGTTGAAGGTTTTTGTATATGAGTAAAGGTTGCAGCCATGTTTGTGATGGAGATTAGGAAGCAAGTGGCTTATGAATTCTGTGAGTTGTCCCAGTTGGCAGGGACTTTTTTTTGCCATTGGTAGTGCTCTCTTAAGGTAATGGCTAGAATCAAGTCTCAGCCAATCAGGACACAGGGATTTCCTTGCCCATTTTATATTACTGGTTCTCCATTATGGAATACCACTAACCTCTTCCAAAACATCCTAATCCCTGGCGAACATGATCAATATAATAATATATTAAAAGCAGAGTTGTATGATAGTATAGTGAGTTTCTATATCATTAAAGCATTGAACAGCATCAATACAAAAAAAGTTCATTTATAATATTCCGATGATTAGTAGTTAAACTGAAATAATGAAGATGCATATTCCTGCATCAATATTTTAAAAGTTCAGTATAATAAAATATGCTTTACAATATACTATCATTCCAATTTAGTATAATCATAATACAGAATTTTAATTAATAATGGATGAGGATATTGGAACATACACTGGTGTTCCTTAAAGGGGAACCAAACCCTGTTCTTCATGTTGCCGATGATGTCAGAATCATTATCTTGAAGGCTAATGAGTACCTCCCAGTGGAATACTTAACCAATCCATGAGCAACTTTCACAATGCTGATGACATCATAGTCATGCTGTGCTGCACTGTTGCCAGTAGTTGAATGCAGAGGAACACCATTAAATCTTTATGTACATAGATTTACAGAGGATGGTAAGTTTGCAGGTCCTGTATTTCCAAAAGTCCATGAATAGCTCTTTTAAATGAAGTGCTAGGCTTACCTGTAGGCATCAGCAGCTGCAGGTGTTCATGCCTATTAAACATGCAGTTGACTATTGTACTGTGTTTGAAGTGTAAAAGACTTTTCTTATATAATTGCTTTTTTTGTACAGTGAAGTCAGTGTGTTGTCACCTGTATGTTTTAAACCTCTAGTAAAAAATAAATACAGTTTTGGAATTGTGATGTGAGAAAATCCCAGCTACTATGGAGCCCAGTATATTGCAATGAGAAACTAGATTTATAAGGAAATGGTCACGTCTCTCAAAAACAAAAGGCACCTTTTGTATGTTTGTAATATTACTGTCCACCTATGGCATTTTGTAATCAATAAAAAAATGTGTTTTCTTCATTAGAAAAATCTGGTTAGAGAAAAATATTACCTGCTACATTGCAACAAAATCTGTTAGACGCTAAAAAAAACACAGATGTCAAGACTGGCTCCATGAGGACAGATCCACTACACTGGGGCATGACATCCATTGCTCATCACCCTTTTTAGTAGTCCTGATGTCCATCTCCGATCTCCCCTGCCATTACTGCCTTCTCGAACATTTGTGTTCCCTGCCCTGGCAAGGCTGGGCCCCACTGTAGAAGAGAATTTTTCCATATGGTGCAGATTTGTCCCCATTTTTCACCACTAGCTTGTGCATGATGTGGTGTTCTGGGATTTGCACAGCAGCATAATGTCAATCACTCACCCAGCAGACTGCAACCAATACCATGCCTCCACCAAGACCTGCACTAGCATGGAACATAGCTCACACCCTCCTCCAAAAGGGACATGCCCATCTGTAGGGGTATTGCAAATGTTAAATTAATTGGCAAATTGCAGCAAATTCACCTGCTATGCACTTTGTGGAGGTTTTGCGTAGTGGGCACTTTACATTTTGCTGCAATTGCATGAATTTTACTATGTGAGTAGACACAGTTCATCACTTTGCAGCAGGTTTCTGCCATGAAATTGAGTCAATTCACGTTGTAAAATTCATGCAAGATGCGAAGTGTGCTATGCAAGTGTGCATACCTCTCAACTGTCCCTGATTTTCAGGGTTGTCCCTGATTTTGCCTCAAAATGTAACTCTGTCCCTCCTAAAAATGGTGTCTCTGTGACCAAACAGTAGGGGTTGTAAGCACAAAATGATATCAAGCATTAAAGTTACAGACTTGTTCTTCCTTAGAAAATGCATTTTACACTAATCCCCTTAGTCTACCAGCTTCCTGAGTGGATATCACCAGTTTTGAAGATGTGTCTCTGATTTTGGTCCTTTGTCCCTGATTTTTGAAAGCCTTGTCCCTGATTTATGAGGCAGGAGGTTGAGAGGTATGCAAGTGTGTGAACTGCAAACTTTGTGTAGCAAGAAACTACACAAACTGACGCACTTCACAGCAAACTCTGCAAATTGCATGGTCTAAAAACTTTGTACACGGCTACCCGTGAGGATGCTCGATTATTGTTCCTGTTGGCCCCCACTTTTTCGTGCTACAAACCTGAGTCACCAGCATGCTAGCCCAGTCCCCCGCTGCTAAACGTCACTGATCCACCTCTAAAATGTGTGATTCCCGAAAAACATCTTTGAACATTTTATAATTGAACATTCCATTGGATTTACAATATCCAGTAGCTGCACAGACAAAATGTAAATTAAATAAAAGGTCTCGAAGAGAATAATTTTTTTTTTTCTTAATTTTCCCCTAATTAAACAGGGACCAGATATTTCAGCCAATGGCAGTTAGACAAGATGGAAGACTGGCCCCTCTGGAGGAGGCACTTCACAGCCTGGGTGATCAACACCAATCTTCGAACTCAGAGTCGGATTCAGACTAAAAAATATGAAATAATAGAAGTACCGATCTAACTGAAGAATGGGGCACAAGAGTGCGCAGCAGGAGGAGGGCAGCGCCGAACGCATAAGGGACTTCACGTAATACAGTCAAGAACACCATAGACGAATTTAGTGGCATATGCACGCCCATTAGGGTTTTCAGTTACCGTAGTTACTTTGTTCGCTGTGTTCAGCGGTCTGACTGATCAGAAAGGGGCAAGAAATTGAGAGAGGGAGAGAAAAAAACATCAACTCTCTCCTAGTCACGTGTGAGCAGTGAGTGGAAGCATTCCCATAGGATTGCAGCAAGGCTGCTGTGCTGCTCTTGTAATATGCTGCAAGTTTAATTTGTAAATCCAAATGTTGAAAGAGCTGCAAGTTTAATTTGTAAATCCAAATGTAGAAAGTCTTTTTTTTTTTTTAGTAATGTTACAAGGTCAAAATGTGACATAGGCATTGAAAGTAAGAGATCGAGTGTCTAGAGTATGCTTCAGTGACTTTGTGAAATGAACTAAAAATGTGATTTGCATTTTACAAGATTACCAAATAGAGGATATTTGGTGATCACAGCAAATTTGAAGTGGAGGACAAATTGAAAAAAAGAAATGAAAAGAAAGCCAGTTAGTTTTCAGAACTTGGAGGACTCTCCTTTGAAATTTTCATGACTTTTATATCAAAAAGCTTTTGAGAAAATGTTTCAAAAATATTGCTTCTATTGTACCTTCTCCATTGGGGGGGGTTGTTATTTACCGTATGTGCGTGCATGCGTGTATGTGTGTGTGTGTACTGAGCACACCTGAATGTCTTAGGCTGTAATGACTTTGCTAGACTTCAGTTATCCCCCACAGTCAGCTCCCTACCCCCACCCCCACCCCAGGCAAAGAGTTTGTTGTGCTTGGGGTTTTTCTTCACGTGGTGGGTTTTATACCTCTGTCCACTGCATAACAAAAGCTGTGTGACAATCTTAGCTATGTAATATGCTTCAACCTGTGTGATAAGCTGTGGGGGTAGGGGTTTTCCACCCAACTCTCTTTCTAGGGCACAGTTTATTCAGGTTTCGTTTCATACTTAGCAAAAGTTGAATGAGGAGGGCTTAAATTTTGTCAGCCTAGTCCATATACAAAAACCTCAACCAACTGTAACACATCATATCTACCATTCTAGCCAAGTACTTTCATGGCCATAACAGCAGATGTTTCAAGCAATGTTTTAAATGGCATAAACTGACAATCATGGGGCAGAGAAGAAGAATCAGAAGAAGAATCAGCATTTATATAGCGTTTTTCATACACAGTATCCCAAAGCGCTTTGCAAGCAATGCTAGACTGGTAGTGAAGTGACTGAGTAGCCCTCGTTTTAATTACTTTACCATACCATAAAGTAATGCTTTTTTTGAAAGGCTACGGGTTTACCAAACATTGCTTGAGCATCCATAGCCATTTGTTTTTCTTTATTTTATTTTTTGCTGGCCAGTTTACAGACTGCCATGCCTGCCTTTCACACACAGACACACACACCACACACACGGAATCTGGTCAAGAGTCTCAGATTATTACTTGGGAAACAAAAACCCTTTGATGTGGTTTGAGCCCAGTTTCCCCATTAAAAAAAGAAAAAACAAAACTCCAAGGACCAATCCATTCTTTACATGGCAAAAGTAGCGGGCACTCCTAAGTACTTGAAAAAACTTCAGTCAGATGTACCCATCACCTTAAATATTTATTGTGCAAAATGGAACCAAATCATGCTGCGTAGCATCACATGGCATAAAAGAGAGGACTACCCATCAAACCCCAACAGCTTTGTTTCTCTCTGGAACTTCCTCAGGGAGCACTGAGCAGAGTTATAGTGCCACTCTACTTCTTGTTATAGAGTTCCTAATATCACACTATAGCATAAGTTCTATTACTTATGAAGCTTATAATAATATTGTTCCTTTTCTCTCTGTGGTAGTGCAAATATATTTTAATTCACAATTACTATTTTTTGTGCCCAAATGCTTATCTGTGGCAACAATCTCAAACATTTTCATTTTTAGCTATCAGTAGAAATGAACAAAGTTATGTGCAACCCAATCAGTAACTAAAAAGTGTCATACAACTACTGTACTACATTTGTTAATACATTTTTTTTAAATATGCTGAGAACTGTACAGAACTGGATTACAGCACATATCTGGTGAAAGACACCAGACAAGACACATATTGTAAGCATCAAAATTTTGTCTCTTCTCTTCTCTTCTCTTCTCTTCTCTTCTCTTCTCTTCTTCTCTTCTCTTCTCTTCTCCTTTTCCTTTCTTTTCTTTTCCTTTTGTTTCCTTTTCTTTTCTATTATCTAGAAAAAAAAATACTAAAGCAAGATACCCTTGACCACATAGAGGGATTGTGTATGCTTAAGCATACACAACAAAACAGACAAATGATCGAGGTTTCCGTGGTAACCTGAGACCTCGAGGCGTGGCTCAAGAGGTCCGTTACCACGAAACCTCAAGATCGCAAAACTGCCTTGTTTGTATGGTTGCTCATACAATCTTTATAATGTATGGGCAACCATAAATACCACTCGTGAACACTCGGAAAAAAGCTTACTTCTGTGTCTGCCGCCCAAAGTGCACGCCTTCCGTGTTGCCATACGCGCTCTGTGCGCATGCGAAATGTATCGATCTTGTTGTGCTGCGGTGCGCACTGGGTGCAGCACAACAAGATCGTGACGCACCGAGTGAAGGGACAACGCTGTTCCAGGCATGGATTTCCATGCGGAACAGCGTTCCACCATACACTATAATACGTTTATCATAATTAAACAAGTAAATTCATCTTCTGTCTTTTTATATTTTCAAATTTATCATACTGAGTTTTTTCAGATTCACAAGAAAGGCTGCATTTCAGCCTAATACTAACATACTAACATACTATTTGCCAGCAGATTAGGCCTTATGGTCTATCAAGTCTGCTTGAACCTAGATCCTTAGTTGGGTGCCGAGACCCTCCCATCCCTTGTGCTCCAGAAACCCCTATCATCCATCCCCACCCCCCCGGGACAGGCCATCATCTGATACATCCACTTTCTGTGTCTGTCCAACCCTCTCTTAAAGCTCTCCACTGTGGATCTCTGAACCAGCTCACCAGGCAGAGCATTCCAAGGGTCCACCACCCTCTCAGTGAAAAACCTCCTCCTCTTTTCCCCCCTCACCCTTCCACCTTCCAACTTCAAACCATGTCCTCTGGTGATGCCTCCCTGCTTTAGTCTAAAGATCCCCTCCATGTTTACCCTATTTATTCCCTTGAGGTACTTGAAGACCTCAATCATGTCCTCCCTGTCTCTCCTCTCCTCCAATGAAAACAGGCAGAGCTCCTCAAGTCTGTCCTCGTAAGTCAAATCCCCTAGCCCTCGTATCATCTTTGTTGCCCTCCTCTGTACCCTCTCCAGGAGCTGTATGTCCCTCTTCAAGTGTGGTCTCCAGTACTGTACACAGTACTCAAGGTGTGGTCTAACCAGTCCATTGTACAGCGGCAGAATCACTTCCTTGCTCCTAGAGGTGATCCCCCTTGCGATGCATCCCAACATCCTGTTTGCCTTGCTAGCTGCTCTCCTGCACTGCTCAGTGTTATTCATACATGTATCCACCATGACCCCTAGGTCTTTTCCCTGTTGGAGGCTTCCAGCACCTCCTCCCAGGGTGTACCTGTGTTTAGGTTTCCCGACCAAGATGCAACACCTTGCACTTGGTGATATTGAAATTTAATTTCCATGTGTGAGCCCAGCTTTCCAGGGTGTTCAGGTCCCCTTGCAGGGCCAACCTCCCCTCTTCTCCCTCAACTACTGCTCCCATCTTGGAGTCATCATGAAGAGACTCATTTCACACCCTATACCATCCCTGATGTCTGATATGTATGCATTAAACAGGATTGGACCCAGGACCGAGCCCTGTGGTACCACACTACCAACCTCTGTAGGGTTCGAGAGCTCCCCACAGACCACTACTCTCTGAGTGCGTCCAGCTATCCAGTTTTCAATCCATCTGACCATCAAAGGGCTACTCTAACCCCATCAGTTTCTCCACCAGACCATTGTGGGGACAGAGTCAAGCACTGCTGAAGTCCAAGAATAATACATCCACAGGCTTACCTCTGTCCAGTTCTGATGTTACCCATTCATAGAACTCCACAAGGTTGGTTTGACATGATCTACCTGGCACAAACCCATGCTGCCGACTATCCAGACCTCCCACCTCCTCCAAGTAAACCCCAATCGTTCCTTTAGTATACTCTCCATTAATTTTCCCACCACGAGGTTAAACTGATGGGTCTATAGTTTCCTGGTACTTCCTTGACCCCCTTTATGGATTGGTACCACATGTGCCTCGTCAATCCTCAGGTACCCTCCCTGTCTCAAGTGACCTGTTGAAAAGCTCCGCCAGGAATTGCAGCCAGTATGCCGCCAATTCCCATAGTACTTCGGATGAATGCCATCCGGCCCAGAGATTTGTCTTTCTTTAGGGCCTTGAGGGCAAACCACACCCTTTGGTGGGGATGGCATCATCCGTCCCTCCACCTTACTGGTCTTTTTATCCTTATCCAGATGTGACACCCCTGGGGTACCTTTCCCTCCCTTTTGCTCCATTTCTGTTGCTCCCCTGATCCCACTCCCTGCCGCTTCTATCCCCTTTGTGCCTTGCTTTGTAGATATCCCATCCCCCTCCCTAGTGAACACAGAGGCAAAGTACTCGTTAAATACCTCTGCCTGGTCCCTCGCCTCTTCCACCCACCCTCCTTCTGATCTCAATCTGCTGAGATGGCCCTAGAGATCTACTTTTGAAAAAAGCAATCTATTTTGCAATCCCATTTGCCTCTTTCCTCAACAACATCTGCAGTCTATTTCCCCCTTAGAATTTAAGTGTTATGTATTCAATACCCATGAAACAAGACTACTTTTTATCAGATGCATGAGATTCCCTGAACTGTACACGTACTGGTGTTTCCAACTTCACATTTTAATGGACCTCAGATGCTCCTGAATTCTTATCTTCAGGGCCCTCCTTGTTCAGCCAATATACAATTTGCTACATGGGCACCAGAGGGCACCAAATCCATATTTTTTAAAAAAGAACATTGTTTCAAGTACTTAGGCTGGCATGCCCTCTACCTTTGCTGTGTGTTGTATAATCAGATAACCACTCTCTGAGGTTGTACCCACCACAGCAGCATGCACACCATTTTCCTTCATTCCAGTTCATCCTTTAGCCTGACAGTGTCACTGTTCAGCTATTTACAGTTTCTAAGTGGTCTGTCTGGAGCCTAGCACATCCTGCTGCAGAGGGTGATGAAGGAATCATAGCCATCCTTACTTGTTTACCCCACTCTTCTGTCTCCTGTAAAAAATGTGGGCCTTATTAATACTAAGCTGACATCCTTTTTGAAGCCAGAGCTGGATGGATTGCAGAACCAAGCCAATCCTTGACCTCTGGTGAAGTTCAGTTGTAAACAGAATTCCCTGAAAGGTATAGCCACCTAGATGTGTTAAAAATTACAGCACCCATGATGTGCTGAATGGGTTACACTTTATTTTAAGTGTCAGTTAACTACAGTGTAGTTACAGTGTAACTACACTGTAACTACATTACAACTGCAATGCAGCTGCATGCCAACAAACGTAACTACAGGGAAATTACCCTGTTGCATGTAACTAATGATTAGTTACACTGAAACTGACACTTGAATAAATTGTAACTGCTTAATGTTACAGCAAACCAGATGTGCTGAACATTACAGTACCCCAGATGGGCTGAAGGATATAGCACCCCAGGTGTGTTGACAGTTACAGCGCCCCCAGACGTGCTGAAAAGTATAGCACTCCAGATATGCTGAATGTAACAGTTCCAGAAGTGATGGGTTATGGCATCCCAGAAGATTAGAGCACCCATGCCATGCTAAAAATTACAGCATGCCAGATGTGCAGAAAGTAACAGTGTTCCAGATGTGCTGAAACTTTCAGCACCCTAGATGTGCTGAAGATTACATCACCCTGGATATACTGTGTTGTTGATTGCTCTTCAGGGCTCTTTCCCTACTCTGTCTCGCGTCTTACTGTCAAAACGGGCACTAGAACAGGACTGATGTAGATCTGCCAGTCAGGTAGGCAATAACATATGCTAGGGTCTGTGGTTAAACAATGGAAAAAAAGAAAATAACCCAAATCTCAAAAGAACCAACATTTTATCTGACCGGTGCAGCTGGGTTATAATAATTCCATGCATGACATTGGGTGGTGTGCTAGAGACACATCATGTGACTATGCTAAGCAGCAGGCCTCATCATATGAGCATCAGTCTATGCTTCAGTTGATCATAGTGTGGTCTTACTGGCCTGTGTAGGGCCACTCAGCACATTGATTTTGAGGGTTAGAAATTGGAAGATTCAAGCACCGTCCACAAGGGTGTGTGTTTGGGGGGGGGCAGCTTGTTATTCTTCTAAGAACAAAAGGGGCCTCAGTGAGAGGGTAGGGTTTCCAATGGGTCAGTCACTTATAGTCTGCCACTCATCGTGTGAGACATATCATTTGTAACCACCCAGAGTCCTTCCAGTCCCATATGAAAAGGATACTGTCATGATGTGCAATGGGAATTACCCCTCAACTGTCCCTCTTTAAGCCATGCAACATCCTTGTTCTAACCACTCAGGGATTATATGTCTTAATTGTCCTTCATAAGGTGGGACATCTTGTTGTAACCACCCTGAGTCCTCACAACCCCACACAGAGAGGGTGCAGTCCCACACAGCACAGTGGAAAGCACACCTGTTAATTGTTGCTATCAGGTGAGACACCCAATCTTTGACTACCTGGCATCCCCTTGGCTACATGGAGAGAGGGTGCTGTCCTCCATGGCACAATACAAATCACACTTCGTATTTATTCTCATCAGGTGGGGCATCCCTTGTTTTGATCACTCAGAGTCCCCTTAGACCCACACGGAGAGGGCATTGTCCCACACAGCACAGTGGGAATCCCTGATAGCCATGGCACAATGGAAATCACACACCTAAATGCACCCCATCAGAGAGAATATCCCTTGTTTTACAACCCACGTTTCTTATATCTAGCTATATTTATAGTACTTGTATTTATTAGGGTTTTCCGAGTATTCAGCATTCGGCAGCCAAATATTCAGGTACTCGGTATTTGGGTATTTATTATTCATGTGGCATTGTACAAAAAAAAAAAAAGAAGTAGAAAACAGCCCCACACCCTCCTTCCCAGCCTAAACTGATTAAAAGTCAACCCATGTCTCCCATCCTCTGTCAGCATCTAATCCCACTCTCCTACCCCCAGCACCCACTTTTGTTTTGTATTACAGTTATCCCTTTACCCCTTCCCCCAGGATGCATCTGGAAACACACTGGTACTCAGCTCAGTATGTCTTTCCTGGTGAGACTTTTGAAATAAATAAATAAATAAATAAACTGAATAAATAGAAAGACAGAATTTTACAAAGTTATCCTGTTAGATTATGGTTACAAAAGTGCAAACATTATTTGAAAGTACAGTCACAAATAATTATGTATCAGAACATCAGAATCCCTTACAACACTTACTACATTGCACAAAATCAGGAGATTTGACCTAAACTAATACTAATACACAATATATGTCCACCACCAAATGTGACACATTGGGTGACCAGCACAATCCACCCACCTCCACGGCCGGACACCATCTATTTTTTGCACTGAAAAAATGTCCACATGTACCCCGTTCCCCCACAATAGTAGTACCCAGCTCCCCCCCCCCTCCCCAGCACCCAGTTCTAAATTAGAAGGCAACCAGCACAACCCACCCCCATCCATGGCTGGCCGCCCTTCATCTAATGAAAAAGCACTGTTTGCACACAAAAAATGACATATTTACCTCCATCCCCCACCCTAGTAGCACCCTGCTCCCACCCTCCTCCATCCAGTGCCCAATTCTAAGTTAAAAGACAGTGCACAACCCAGCCTTCTCCACGATCATCTACTGATGAATGGAAGTGCTGAGTCTCGGGCTTGCTCTTTGTAACAGTAAAAGCAGTGATCCACTGGTTTTACTATTACAGAAAACAAGCCTGAACTCAACACTCAATATTGTCAGAAGGAAGCTCAGTTATGGAGGAGGTGGGTTTTAACTAGTTGACTTCTAATTTAGAATTGGGTGCTGAGGAGAAGAGGTGGAAGCAGGGCTCTGCTAGAGTGGGGAGACAAAAGGGAATTGTTTTGTTTTTTAGTGTGAAAAGTGCTTTTAATTATGGAAGGTGGCAGCCGCCGTGGAGGCAGATGGGTTGTGCTGGTCAGCATTCTAATGTAGAACTGAGTGCTGGGGAGGTGTGGGAGCAGAGTACTATTTGTGGTGGGGAACCGAGTCATATAGAAATGTGTTTTTTTTTGCACAAGAAGCTCTTTTTAATTATATGAAGAGGCAGCCAGCCATGGAAGTGGATGGGTCATGCAGATTGCCATCATTGGACTATATTTACAATTTAATAATAATAATAATATAGAAATAATTGTGGGTACTGGGGAAGAGGGTGGGACTGGGCTGCTGACAGAGGGTGGGGACATTGGTTTTACTTTTAATAGGTTTGGGTTGGGGGAGGAGGGTGGGGCCTTTTTTTGAAGGGCTCCCGAATATTCAGTAGCCCCTATTATTTGTGGTATTTGGGAAATAATATTCAGCCCCTGCACAGCCCTAGTATGTATATACTTTATACAAAGAAGTAGGGGAAGCTTCTCAGATAGGCACTTCCCTAGAAAATCTGGAACAGATGGTGATGGTTGCAGTGGTAAGAGTGGGTACAAGTAACTAAAGAGCTGTATGTTCACTGCTAGCGATCTTACACTCAGAAGGCTGGATGTTTAACTCCAACAGGTGGGTTGCATTCTGAACAGTTCTTGATTTGAGCCCCAGCCTATAACACACAAGTGTCAGAGTGATGAGGAAAAATTAATATAGAAGCACAGTAAGCCCTGAAATTAGTAAAGTTAAGCACACAAAGGGTTAAAATTCAGTTGCAACTTGAAAAGAAACGGAAATAAAGCTCAACCAAAATCGGCCATCTTGGAATAATTTTTGTGATTTTATAGGCAGTTTCCGTCAACTACTTGTAAATTTTAATTAAGGCATAAGTTATTAAAGTATTTATTTATTTTGTTTATTTATTTGAAACTTGCATCAAACTTATCGAGATAGCCCCATAAGATGAGACGCAGTAGTTTGATTTTGTGGGGGCCCCTTGGTCCAGCAGGGTAAAACATTTTCTTTGTCTAAAGTGCATTTCATACTACATACCTATTTTGTGCTTATTCTTTTGCCCTGAATGATTGGCTGGTGTTAAGTGCTGCCATGCCGGCACATTCATAGGTTCGTGGGAGCTCCCCCTCGAATGTCATGAGGGAGGCGGAGCCACAGTCTCTGCCTGTACATTACTAGCCATTAGAGTAGGCTACTGGAGTGGGTGATCAGTTGCAGATACAAAAATACATAAATTCCTAGGGCAGGATTTGCACAGCAGATCCGTCAGGGATCTGCCCACCCTATTTTCAGGGTGGACTTGCATCTGTAAAGGCAGACCGGCGATTAGTTGGTCTACATGGACTACATGCATTGGACATAAATTTTCATGCACCTGTGTCAATAAATAATACAAGAGACTGCAGAGCCTGCTTTTCATCATTTACTGACTCAAGGTGCAGCAAAGTGTGCTTCACCGTCGTAAACATCCTACAGCCTTTAAAAATAGCTGTCCTGTGGGTGGCATGGGTGCACTCCCCTCGACACTGACATGGGAATATTACTCATGTATCTGCAGGAGAGGCTTTGAAAATCCTCCTCTTATGTTTATTTAAAAAAACAACTATCTGTTAAATTAGGCTGATGGTACTATTTAATATTATAAAATGGGAAGGGTAAATCCAGCAATCTGAGTGCTCATTAGCCGTGCATTAGATGTGTCTAATGCATGGCTAAAAACAAGTGCTAACAAACTGGACTTAGCACACATTAGAAGAAATCAATGTGCACATTTTAAAGCTTTAAGTATTTTTTAGAATGTAAGGAATTGCCTTTTGTTTTTCAAACCTCCCCATGTTCACAAACAGCCACTGTCATACACATTCCCACTCATCTCCTAATGAATTTTGCTAACTCCATTTAGGAGTTTAATTGCACATGCCATAATTATCATATGCTACATGTTGAACTTTTTTTTCTGACTGCCCACTGCGATCTGCAGTGCCCTGTCCCCTTACTCATGCTCTTGCTCAGTCACTCTGCTTCTCACCCAAAAATCCAAAGCCCATCTAATTCAGATGAAAAGTAATACAAATTTTCACGGAGAGCTCTGTATTTGTCAACATCTCAACTCTGCCGTTGCCCACCTGCTCGCTTACTCCTGCACCCTCTTGCTCATTGCCTTCATGAATACAGTACCTGGATCCTGGGACATGGCTGCAATGTGCTCGTTTGTGCCTGCCTCTCATGTAATACCTAAAAACTTACAGATCGCCTGACTATGTACAGTTGTAATTGCACCAAAATTGACTGGTATTGTGGTATGACACAGTTGCGGTGCAGTATTTGTGCACTGAGTAATTTTTTTTTTTTACTTGCAACCGCATCGTATCACAATATCGGTCAACTTTTGTGCAATTACTACTGTATATTAATGTAGCAACCAAATGGGTATTTTTCTTTGTTAAAGCCAAGACAATCTTGACCAAATGCAGCAGCCGTTACAGCTGTCTTTCATGCTTGAATAGAAAAAGTAGAAACATTAACAGAAAAGAAAATTGATTGCACTGAGTCCAAATTAAATCAAATTATTCCAACTTGATGCATGCATGACCTTTATGTTGGGGGTTGGGGAGGTACGCACACAGATCTACAGTACTGGACTCAACAAAAACTACAGCTACAGAGGCCACAGTAGAATAAATGCCCAAAGGCAAAATAAAAAATATACACAGGTGGATGAACTACTTTTAGCCAAAATATGTGAAGTGAAAGACATTGCTTTTTTAATATTTGTACTCAATTTATTTTAATTTTTACAAGTAAAAAAAACATAGTGTCCCATTTTATAAGAACAATAAAATACTCTGGGGATGTGTGCATTAGACAGTTCTAAGACATGGCTGGGTGGAAGGCACTCGGCCTGCGGCCTTGTGCCTTACAATGTCCCTGGCGATGCATTAGAACTGTTTATTGCACACCCATTGTGTTTTACTGCTTACATAACAATCAATCTTATTTATGGAGCGACTATAAAAGCACCTTAAGAGCCCTGAAGGTTATGCAATTCCATTTATCTTCATTCCAAGCCCCTCCCCAGATAGGTTTTCTGCTTCACTTATCATTCACCACTGAATCTGGAATCTTTTCTCCCATCAAAATGGTTGAATAGCAAGTAATCACCATAAATCAGTTATTCATTGTTCTCCCATCTCATATCATATAGAAAGTGTATATTGTCAGCAGTTCTCCACCCCCAACCCCTTCCTCACTCCAGCTTTCTGATTATAAGTACTTTATGTGGTCACCCCTTTGGAATCTAACTGATGCATGGAAACATGCAGAAGCCCTGCAGTCTAATCACCAACCACAGGGTGTCGCTCTGTCGCTCTACACTGTTGTCAAGGAGCTTCTACCAAAAAGGGGCGTTTTTTTAAAACAAACATACATACACTGAATACGTCAGAGAACATTTGAAATAATTGTTGCTTTTTACTTATACCACAAGACTCCTAAAATAAACAGAAGCTAATTTATTAATAATTTAGAAAAGTGTATAGAATATAAAATATAAATTATTCATGTATATTATTGTTTCTTGTTAACATTCCAGAAAGAAACACTAGTTCTGCTTTTTCTTTCAGACTTTTTCTAATGTTTGTTTTTGCTTTTCTGAGCAACTTGAGAACACTGCTTTTAAATGCTATTGCACTGGTGTTTTCAGCTGGTCGCTTTATATTTACTTGGAAACTGGAGAAAGAATGCTCTTTGTACTGTAACATAATAACACACTGTCACCTGTGTTGAAATTAGTGAATAAAAGCAGATCATCCTGTGCATTATTTGTTGGGTTTTATACTTTGGAGGAATCATGGCTTAGACTATTATTCCTGCACAAGAAACCAAAACAGCTGTTGTAACTAAACTAACAAACATCCAAATGTTTCAGCACAAATGCACAACCTACAATACCAATTTCACATTATTAAATGGCTTGGATCAAACAAGTAATCTAATTGATCAAAACTGATCACATGATTGTGCATTAATTTAGCATTACCGCATACCCAGTTATGTGTGATTGCTTATTTAAACCGTTATGCCAATTAATTGGTTTTGCACTGATTTTTAAAGATGGCAGTCCACTGGCAAATCATATTGTGTCATTTTCCAACAAAATTAACTGTCGCAAGAGCAACTTTAAAAACTGTTGTTGCCTATCATCTGGAATGTACATGCAGTCCTGCCACAGTGCAATGCAAAACTGCATTCATTCAAGCAACAGTTTTTACATGGTTTGGCAGCAGATTCCAAGCTCCCACTGTGCACTGTGCAAAGCAGCTTCACAGTGTGTAAGTAGCAAGAAGCACTAAGGGTAATATAATTGTACAGGCATAGCACACAGGGATGGCCTGGAGCAGGGTACACCAAATGTCGGCTACATTCCCCAGTGACAGGTGTGCCTGTAGCAATACAGTACAGCTATGTAAGAACTTAACATAACAGTAGATCTTCGAGAAGAGCTCTTGCAGCAGGCTACAACATAAGGACTATGCTGCCAGGCACTAGGACCCCACGGAAAAATTCTAGCCAGTAGTACCCAGCAGGGACCGCCCCCTGACGTCGGCCTGCCCCCGATGTCTGCCAGTGGTATAAAGGGCACGGTCCCCAGCCCCACCTCAGTTCTCCTGCCAGAGACCTGGCAGATGGATAAAAGGAGAATTGAGGAGGTTCCAAAAGTTCCCAACAAGGAAAAGAAAGGACCAGGGGGAAGGAGGAAGGGAAAGCAATGCCTGCTGCAAGAGCTCTTCTCAAAGATCTACTGTTATAGTAAGTTCTTACGTAACTGTACCATCTTACTTTGAGTTGGAGGTCTTGCAGCAGGCTACACCGTAAGGACTGAGTCCCAAGCAGTGCAAAAGGTAAATTTGCAGGAGGGAGGTAGGGAAGCTTATTGGAGTCTCATGAAAGTAGGCCTCGCAGAACAACTAGGCCAAATCCTGCTTTCCTCCTAGAGGCTATGTCCAAACTGTAGTGCTTCACGAAGGTATACACTGAGTTCCAAGTTGCCACAGCACAAATGTCAGCTACTGAGACATTCCATAAGGCAGCAAAAGAGGTGGCCAACCCACTGGTGGAGTGTTCCTTCACCGATCCCGGTAAGGGTTTGTCATATTTCTCATAACAGAACGTAATGCAATTAATCAACCATCTGGATAATGTTTACTTAGTAACTGGCACTCCCAGGGATCTGGAAGCAAAGGCAACAAATAACTGATCAGTTTTTCGAACTGAATGGGTGCAGTCAATATAATATATGAGCACTCTGTGAATATCTAGAGTATGGAGAAGTGCCTCCCCACAGTTCGAATACTCCAGGTAATAAACAAGAAGGTTGATGTCCTGATTCAGGGTAAGTTCGGACACCACCTTTGGGAGAAACTTAGGATTAGGGTTCTTAGAGATACCCTGTCTCTGTGAAAAACTAAATAAGGCTCCTTACACATGAGAGCCTGGAGCTCGGAAATCCTCCAAGTGGAAGTGACAGCAACTAAAAATACCACTTTCCAGGAAAGAAAGCATAGCTTACAGTCTATGGCTGGTTCAAAAGGAGGCAAAGTGAGTTTCTCTAGGATGAACAAAAGGTCCCATGGAGGAATGGGATCCCGAATGGGTGGTTTCATGTGCAATATACCCCGTAAAAAGGTACGGGACAAATCAAGTTGGGCAATAGCTGTTCCTACCACTAGTGCATGGTAAGCTGAGATGGCAGAAAGATGTACCTTGATGGAGGAATATCAGAGCCCTGTGTCAGAAAGAGACAACAGATATTCCAAGACAGAGATCACCGGACAGGAGAACGGATACAGGGAAGGTGCCGATGCCCATAAGCAAAAGTGCTTCCACTTCATGGCATATGTAGTGCATGTGGAAGGCTTACGAGCCTCTACCAAGACCTCAGCAACTCTCTGAGAGACCCATAGTGGGAAACCGCTAAGTCTGTAGGAGCCATGCATGAAGATGCAGGGATCTGAGGTCTGGGTAGAGTAGGGTGCCCTGCTCCTGGGAGAGCAATCATGAGGACAGGGGAAGAGAGATCGGAGGCTCCCCCACCAGCTGTTGGAGCAGGGAAACCAAATCTGGCACGGCCAAAGTGGGGTGACTAAAATCATGTTCACCCCCTCCTCCTGAAGCTTGAGGAGCACTCGCAGGAGCAGAGGAAAGGGAGGAAAGGTGTAGAGGACCCCCCCCCCGGTCCAACAGACAGACAAAGCATTTCACCAGAAAACACCAGTGCCTGGATCTAGTGAGCAGAAAATGGACAGTTTGGCATTGCACGGGGACGTGAAGAGGTCCAGTTCTGGATGGCCCCATCTTTCGAAGAGGTCATCTGCCACTTCCTGAAGCAGTTCCCCCTTATGATTTCTGGACTGGGATCTGCTGAGTCCATTGGCTAAGGTGTTTTGGACTCCTGGAACACCACTGTTAAGGTGAGACCATGATCTATGGCCCAGTACCACACCCTCATCGCTTCTCGGCACAGAGGGTAGGAATGCACCCCCCCTTGCTTGTTTATGTAGACCACAACAGACATGTCCATCTGCACAAGCAAGGGTCCCTGACTGATTTCCGTCTGGAAGGCTTGAAGGGTGTAGAGGACTGCTCTCATCTCTAGGATGTTGATGTGTAATGCCGACTCTTGAGCTGACCACATGCCCTGCATTCAGCGATCTGAGTCAGAATCTGTTGTAGTGAAGTTGTCTGGAAAGGAACCCCTGATACTAGGTTGGGAGATGTCTGCCACCAGGCCAGAGTCTGCGGCACAGCTCTTGAAATCTGAAAGGGTTGCTCTAGGTCATCCAACCTTTGATCCCACTGAGTCCTGAGGGTCAACTGAGGTACCTGCATATGTAAGAGTGCCAGGGGTATGGTCACTATGGTGGCCGCCATGTGACCTAATAGTTGGAGCATAGTCTGAGCCAGAATCTGGGCGGAGGAGGAGACCTGAAGGGCCAGGTTCTGTAGTCGAGCACCCCTGTCTGGGGGAAGAAATGCTCTCCCTTTCTCTGTGTCCAGGATGGTCCCTATGTACTGAAAGTGCTGGGAGGGCCAGGGACATGATTTGTGGATGTTTAGTGTGATGCCTAGAGCTTGAAACATCACGAAAATGTCTGACAGAGTGGACAGGAGTTGTGCTCTGGAAGGAGTGGTCAGGAGCCAATCGTTTAGGTAGGGGTAGACAAAATGGCCCTGGTGCTGCAGGGCCATGCCTACTAGCGCGAGGCATTTTGTGAAGACTCGCAAACCTGAAGAGAGGCCAAAGGGCAAGGCTCTAAACTGATAATGCTCTCCCTGAAAAGCAAACCTGAGAAATCTCCAGTGAGCTGGAAGGACCAGGATGTGCAGGTAGGCATCCTGCATGTCCAGGGAACAAAGCCAGTCCCCTGATGTAGCATGGGGATCAGGCCTGGCAACATCACCATCCAGAACCTCTTGTATTCTATGAAGTGGTTCAGGAGGCTTAGCTCCAAGATTGGGCATTGGTCCCCCGTCTTCTTGGAAATCTAGAAAAAGTGGGAGTAGAATCCTGTTTGTCTCTGAGATGGAGGCATGGGCTTGATGGCCCTCTTGAACAGCAAAGCTTGTATCTCCTCTGAGATGAGAGCTGCATGAGATGGGGAGTACTGAGAGGGAACTGGGGGATTGCCGGGAGGAATCTCGACAAACTCCAGCGTGTGTCCTTTCTCGATAATGTCCAGAACCTAAGCATTGGACATGATGCTGGTCCACCCTTTTAGGTAAAGAGAGAATCCCCCCCACCACCTCCCCTATGGACTCCACTGGAGGAGGGGGGGGATTGGCAAAGAGTCATGCTTTGGTCCTGGGGGTAGGTAGGGAGATCTGGGAGGATTTGGCACCCCTCAGTCCCCCAGCTCCAGAGAGCTGAGAGGGAATCTTTAATTTAAAAGGGCCTCTGGACTGCTGTCCTCTTGGCATCTGGGAGAACGGGTGCTAAAATGGCTTTTTTTTGCAGAAAAGGGCTCCAATCTATACATTTGGTGGACTGAATGCACGGCCTTGCCAGAGTCTTGGAGGTCTGTGATTATTTTCTGCACATCCTCCTCAAAGAGGACAGACTAATTAAAATGCACATCCAGGATGGCATCCTGGAGGTTTTGTCTGAATCCTGACACCCACAGCCAAGAGTGACATCTGAGACAGACTTCAGTCACTGCGGCGTGGGCGGCAGTGTCGGCTGAGGCGTAGAAGCCCTTAAAATGCTTGCCTAAGCTGGCTGGGTGGGCGCAGCAGTTGGATTTCTACTTGCGATGCGGCGGAGTTCAAGGAATGGACTCGGGTGGCTGGGAGCCGGCCGGGGAGGAGTAGGCTTGAGCATCCCACAACTGCTTGCCTACTCCAGGGGCGGGATGGGATGTAGGCTTGCTGTCTGGTACCCCCTGGCGGAGGCCAGGGAGATCAGCAGCAGAGCCTCAACATTGGGGGGGGGCGTGGTGAACTTTGGCTACGCCTTGATGCTGGTGGCACACCACGCCTCGGGAGAAAAGCAGAAATTCCAGTCTCCTGGTTTGCCGGATGATGGCTGCCCGCTCCCGCTGGCCCGAGATGTCCTGTAGCCTCGAACCTGCCTCAGCAGCGCTCAAGGACTGATGCCTAGTACGCTGGGGGCCCCTCCCTCCCGGTGTCTTCCCCCTTCAGAGGAGGGGGACCCACCCGGCAAAGGGATATGCCGGGCCACCCTTGGGTCGGCTGCAATCTGAGGTGAGGGGAGGAGGGATAGGGTGAGGGGGTCACGGGTAGCATGAGCAGCCGGAAGGAGTGGCGAACTAGGAGGTGAGAAGGAGGAGAAACACATAACACAAAAAAAAAAAAAATATGCTTGCCTGCATCTAGTCCTGATCGTAAAACATCCAGAAGTTCCGTCTTGTAGGGGAAGTCTGACTGCTTCTGGGCGAGCTCCATGGCCTTTTTCCAGAGAGATTTCTGGTACTGAACCATATAAGCCAGAAAATTCAAGGACCTTATGGTGCACATGGTGGAAGAGAAGACCCTTCCTCTGAACTGACCCAGTTTCTTGGATTCTTTATCAGGTGGTTGCAAACTCATACAGTATGTTTAGGTTGTTTGCTTCCCCCGTGTGCTGCCATGAGGACTAAGAAGTCCACTTTAGGGTTCTTCCCCAAAAAGGCTGATTTTTGGGAGACTTATAGAGCTGATCTACTGTACTTTCTTCAGGACAGTTGTGGCCCTGAACAGATGTCTCCATGCCAATTTTGTCACGTTTTGGAAAGGCAGGACTAATGGCGAGACTACCACAGGTTTGGGGTCGCTCATACCCAAAGAGGTAGTAAGTCTGCACCTTTCTGGATCCAATTCCTCAGTATCCCATTGATCGAGAAACTGAATATGGCACATAACATCCATGAAGGTTGGATCATCTGGGGGCGACCTTGGCGAATCTCTATGGTCTTCTGGAGGAGGGAAAGACCCTCCGTCAGATGAGTCTGAATATGATGATGAAGACCTCCATCCTGAAGATTCCAAGAAGGGGGATCTAGATACAGTCCTTCTAGGTCTATGCCCAGTCTTAGGATGGCTAGAAGGAGATCTCAAGGAAGAGGACCTCCTATGACCTTGACAGTGATGTACCTCCTCGTCTAAACCCTTCTTAAAGGGTGAGGGACTCCTCGGGGGGAGGGATGTCCACCCTGTGGGAGGTTCTGCCAGTAGATTCACTGGAGCAGAACCCCCAGGAGGTGTCACTGGTATGGGAGACTTCTCTTTGGAGAGAAGGTCCCCTTCTACTGTATTCCAGCATGTGGTGAACAGTGTCCCTACTTCAGCCTGGGAGACCAAGGGAGCCTGAGGACACTCTGGTCCCCCAGGTACATTTGTAGGGCCTGGAGTTGGGTCTGAGGTGTTTCTGGGCCCTGGCATTTTGTCCAGAACCTGAAGATCCCCTGTTGTCAGGTCCCCTGACAGATGGTTTGGGGGCATTGAGTTGGTTATCAGGTCTGGTGTGTCCAGGACATCTGATGACCACCCCCCTGGAGACTGGGCTGAGGATGCTTGCTTGGCTGGCAGACTGTCCTCTGGTGAATGAGGTGGGAGAGTAGCTGTGGCTGGTGTATGGCCCCCGTGTGACAGGGTCTCCTCCAGCTACTCAAGTTACTGGCTTCGGGAGAGGTGTCACCTGAATGAAGCCAGAGGAAGAAGTGGATGCCAGGGCCTGATGCCTGGATTCTGATGGCTACCTCATGGGGGAGTGATCTCTAGGGTGAAAAGAGTGCTCCTAATGCCCATGCCTGTCAACAGGGCCAGAGAACATGCCTGACGATGGTGGTGTCCCAGCGGATGTATGGCAGACGTTTTGCTGCTGGGAGTGTTGACTGAGTCCCTGGCCTTGGTCTCTGTGATCTGTTGGAGGGGCTGAAGGTTCAGGGAAGGACCCAAAGGCCCATGCCCTGAAGGACCCCCACCTGACATCTGAATAAGGGCAGGGGCCTTCATCAATGGCAGCCCAGCAGAGGAGAGGAGAGACCTGCGGGGCAGACTCCGCTCTCCCATGGGAGAATGGACTGGAGGACTTACCCTTCCAGTGAGGAGACCAGGAATGGGATTTAGACCTATGCTTCTCCTTCTCCCTGTGATGGTGCTTCCCGCTGGTCCACTGATCTTTGAGGGAAGAATGAGACCTGTGGATGGAAGAAGAAGAAGAAGACGAGATGCCAGCTGGTTTTTGCTGGAGGGTGGCGAGTTGTTGCTCCATAAAGTAGGCCTTAAGAGTTTTTAAGCAGTGGATCCAGGTGCGTCAATTGAACTTTCAGCACTGCGGGCAGGCAACCGAGTTGTGACTAGGCCCCAGACAGAAGAGGCATGCCAAGTGGCCATCCTTGGCTGGGATTTGTTTCCCACAGGCGCTCTTAGACTTCCATCGCTCAGCTGTAGATGAAGGCAAAGGCACAAAATGGAAAAATACTCTGCTGAAAATGGTGATTGAAAAAGGGTATGCAAAGTATAGAAAATGGCAGTCGACAGTAGCAGTGAGACATCCGTGGAGTCGATGTGCATGGGTCAATGGCGGGAAAAGAACTGAGGTAGGGCTGGGGACTGCCCACTTTATCAGTCAATCAATCAGTCAATCAATTAATCAACATCTTTATTTTGCCAGGCGAAACACCATTGAGACAAGCTCATTTACAAGATGGACCTGGAACAATACAGTAGCCTGATGTGCTGTAACCTAAGACATATAGTAAGCAAATATAATGACAGTATAATTGTACAAGGCAGAGAAGGGCAAGGAAGTACATGTAAAATGCAACAGGCTAAGAGTTATACCACTGGCAGATGTCTGGCAGGCTGACATCAGGGGGTGGTCCCCGCTGGTTACTGCTGGCTAGAATTTGTCCGTTGGGTTCTAATGCCTGGTGGCATAGTCCTTATAGTGTAGCCTGCTGCAAGAGCTCCAACTCAAAGTAAGATATGATCAGTGCCTGTGGCCATAGCTGGCAGCTCCTAATGTCTACACCATAGCTGCCCTGCGGGCTGCATACTGGCACATACCTGCCACCAAAGGGATGCCATTTGTGCCATACACAGCACTGCCATGAACTGCAATATGGGCTAACCCATTGTGCGTGGCCAATGGCAGTCAACATCAATGTGGCACATGTCCTCACCGCTGACAATGGGACATCCTGTTGGCACTATAGTCCTATGCCCTGAGGCTGTGCAATGGTTTGTGTAGTTCTGCATGCCTTTTGTAGGCATTAATATGCATGCTGCTCCTGCATGGTTCATATCTGCTCAGCCATTGAATATGTGCAGCGGGTTTGTAGGCAGTGCAGTGCAAAGGAAACTCCGCACCATGGGATTCAATGAATGATTGAAAAACTGGTGCAGAGCACAGGGTTTTGGCTTCATTGGGGACTGGGGGGGATCCACCTGGAGGGATTCAGGCCTAAACTGGCATAATGATCTGCACCTGTCCGGGAGGGGAACCAGGCTCCTAGGTGATAAGTTTAAATGCTTTATTGGCAAGCTTTTAAACTAGCCAAGGGGGGAGGCACTAAAAAGAAGCTGGAAAATTCCCAGCCCTTCCCCACAAAACAGGGTAATTAGTGAGGTAAACACAAAGGTAGAGAGGTTGCTAGGGAGCAGGACAGGAGTAAACAGAGAAAAAGGCAAAGGCAGCAAGGGCAGGGATGTTGCTAAAAGGGGTCAGGGTCCATCAAAAAATGTAGCGCGATGAGTACCAATGCCCATAGTCTGGGTAACAAGCTTCCTCAACTAGTGGCCTTGATGGAAGAGGTGTGCCTGGATATCGTGGCAGTCACAGAAACATGGGACACAGAGAACCATGACTAGGATGACAACATATCAAGGTACACAATCTACAGGAGAGACAGGGAGTGTACAAGAGGAGGAGGAGGAGCGCCATATGTAAGGGAAGGGATCAAAGCAATGGAACTAAAGGGTAAACAGGGAGGAGAGGAGGCACTGTGGGTCACCGTGGAGACAGGAAATGGCTCCACAATCCACACGGAGGTTGTATATAGACCCATCTCAGGGGAAGGAAATGGACAAGGAAATGATAGAAGGCATCCTTAGAATGGCAGAAAAAAGGGGAGATATTGTTGATGGGGGGGCCTGATGTTAACTGGAGCGCATTTGCTGCAGCCACATCCAAGAGCAGGATCATTCTCGATGCCATACAGGGGGTATGCCTCAGACAGCTAGTGTTAGAACCTACTCTGGAGGGAGCAGTCTTAGACCTGGTGCTCTGAAACAGGGACAGAAAGAGGATCTTGGATTTAGAAGTGGGTAGCCATCTGGGAATGAGTGACCACCAAACAGTGTGGTTCATGATAAATGCAGACATAGAGTCAAACCATACAAAAGCAAGGGTACTGGACTTTAGAAGGGCTGACTTTGGCAAAATGGGCGAGTGCCTAAGGAATGCACTAGCAAATGGGCAGGAAGGAGGGGTGGAGGAACAATAGGGAAAAATCAAAACTGTCATCACAGAGGCAACAAGCTTTGCGTGAAGCAAATAAACACAACAAAATGAAGAAAAAAACCACTATGGTTCTTAAAACAGATGGCGGGGAAGGTTAAGGAGAAAAAGATAGCATTCAGGAAGTATAAGGAATCACTGAAGAAGCAGGACAGGGACCTGTATCAGTTAAAGCAGAAGAAAGCAATATGGCAGTCAGAATAGCAAAGGCCCCAAACCAAGGAAAAGATAGCCAACTCAGTTATGAAGGGGGATAAAACCTTTTATAGGTACATTAGAGAGTGAAGAAAGACCAAGGGAGGGGTAGTGAGGCATAATAATGGGGAGGGGAGGGGAGGTGGGCAGAGGGTGATAGTGAAAAGGCAGAGATACTGAACAAATACTTTTGCTCAGTATTCACAAAAGAAGAGGAGGGGGAGGTACCTAAACCAAACAATAGAAGCACTCTGGATAGGGGGGTCGTTGCCAGTCCATTCACAGAAGAAAGGGTCCTGAAAGAACTCCTAAAACTCAAGGTGGACAAAACAATGGGACCTGATGGGATTCACCCCAGAATTCTAAAAGAACTAAGGGGCAAACTAGTGACACCACTGACTACCCTTTTTAACAAATCATGGGAGGATGGTGTGGTACCTGAGGACTGGAGGAAGGCAGATGTGATTCCCTTCACCAAAAGTGGGAGCAAGGCAGAGTCAGGAAACTACAGACCTGGTAGTTTGACTTCAGTGATAGGAAAAATTATGGAATCACTTCTGAAAGAAATAATTGTTGAGTAGCTAGAGGCCAGTGGGGCACAGGACCCAAGGCAGCATGGCTTCACAGCAGGAAGGTCATGTCAGACGAATCTAGTAGATTTCTTTGATTGGGTGACCAAAGTAGTAGACCAGGAAGGGGCTGTGGATATGGCCTACCTAGACTATAGCAAGGCATTTGACACAGTCCCACACAAAAGATTAATAAACAAGTTAGCCAGCCTGGGAGTGGGTCCCAAGGTGGTTGCCTAGGTAAAAAATTGACTGGACAACAGGACGCAGAGGGTAATAATAAACGGAGTCCACTCTGAAGAAAGGAACTAGCGGGGTACTGCAAGGTTCAGTACTGGGACCAGTCCTCTTTGATGTCTTTATAGGTGACATTGTGGAAGGGCTGGAAGGAAAAGTATGCCTCTTTGCAGACAGCACAAAGATCCGCAACAGGGTTGATACACAAGGGGGGTTGTGGAAAGGATGAGAAAGGACTTGGCAAGGTTGGAGGAATAGTCAAAAGTATGGCAGCTTAGAGTCAATGCAAAGAAGGGCAAAGTAATGTACCTGGGAAACAAAAACCAACAGGAAGAGTACACAATGGAAGGGGGGGTACTAACAACAACAAAAATTGAAAGGGACCTGAGGGTAGTCATATCAGATGACCTAAAGGTAGGAAAACAATGTGTGAAGGCAGTAAGGAGGGCTTGGGGTATACTGGGATGCATAGGGCGAGGCATCACCAGTAGAAAACAGGAAGTTGTTATCAATCTGTACAGACAGCTGGTGAGACCCCATCTGGAATACTGTGTGCAGTTCTGAAGACCCCATCTCTGCAAGGACATAGACAGAATGGAAGCAGTCCAGAGGAGGTCAACTACAATGGTGCAGAGTCTGCACCAGAACTCATATGAAGAGAGACTACAGGAGCTTAATATGTACACCCTAGAGGAAAGGAGGGAGAGAGGGAATATGATAGAAACTTTCAAGTACCTCAAGGGACTCAACAAAGTCCAACAGGGTAGCATCTTTCAGAAAAAGAGATGTGCAAGAACAAGGGAGCACAATTTGAAGATAGAGAGGGGACGGCTCAGGGGCAACAGGAGGAAGTATTTTTTCACAGAGAGGGTTGTGGATGCATGGAATGGCCTTCCTGAGGAGGTAATGGGGTCAAAAACAGTGGGGTAAATTCATGAATGCATGGGACAGACATAAGGCAATTCTATTGGGGGGTGGGAGGAAGTAGGCTGTTGGTTAACTAGGATCTGCAGCTTATCCGATAGGTAGGGAAATGGGCAGACTGGGTGGGCCAAGCGGTGCTTATCTGCTGTCAAAGTCTGTGTTTCTATGTTTCTGTTTCTATGTTTCCATGCATATCTTGGGGTTGACTATGGCAATGGTCATGCTCTTCCCCAATAGGGTGGGGAAAAGAACACAGCATGGAACAAATCACCTTTGCTCTATGCTACACATTTGAAAATGCTTCCCTTCGTACTCTACGCAGCAACACTTCAGCAATTAATTTACAAATACAACAACTCACTGGTGGGAAAAGTTGTGCAGTAATAAAATGCTGTACAGAGTCTTGACAAAAATAAATTATTATGAGGGAAGGAATTAAGAAACATTGATTTTATTTTGTTGGGGGGTAAAACTGAATGACTGCTCCCAAGGTATACACCCTTTTTGCTGAGATCTCCTATACAAAAATCTCTACTGACTGCAGTGGATGGCTACTTTTCTGTATTACACTCTCTTTGGTGGGGTCTGCTGTACATAAAATTCCAAGTCACTAGCCAGCTCGGTGGCACTGAGGGCTGAAGGCTCTGATAAGCACCTTACCTCATTTGGATCAAGCTCGGTTTTGCTGGGGCTTGGCGGGGGAGGGTGGAAGCAGGACTGAGCAAAGCCACCAGGCAGCTCTCCTACACTGGGTATGTGTAGCAAGACATCCCTGTCTAGGCTGACTCTTAGTGGAAGCCAGGTGTCGGAACACAGATGAGTGGTGGCAGATGCAATGTCAGGAGGGTGGATGGGGAAGTGGGCCTGGAGTGCCTGCGAACCTCCATGCGTATTCGCCCACCACATGCCATGACTCTGGCACTGGGGGAAAAAAACTGGCAGAAAAACAGGATGGGATGGCAGACCCACCACATCACTGGAGCCTGTGGCCACAACTAGATGCGTCATGGGAGGGATGGATGACTCTCTCCCTCCTGACCTTGTCAGGGAGGAAATTCATGGGGATACTGAACCTCAAGATAAGTCCAGAGAGATAGTAGATGGTGGGGGGAGTGGTGGCATTGGCAGAAGGGACCCTACCCCGCTGTGGCCTAAGGTAGACAAACAGAAGATGGAACAAATTCCTAGTCACTGCTGTGGATGGCTGCTCCTGTGGTATACAACTATTGTGCTGGGGTCTTCTGCACCTAAAATCCCATGTCATTGCTGAAGACAGCTGCTCTCATGGTGCTCACCTTTTGTGCTGTTTTTCCCTGTACCTAAAATCCCAGAATCACTGCCATGGATGTCTGATCCCATGGTATCTGGCATTTGTGCTGGTCTCTTCTGCAGCTGAAATCTGTAATCACTGCAGTGGATGACTTGCATCATGGTACACATCCATTGTGCAGTGGTCCTCTTTGCCTAACATCCTGATTCAGTGCCATGAATAGCTGCTCCCATGGAATACACCTTTTGTGCTTCTGCACGTTGTACATAAAATCTAGAGTCAGTGTTGTGAATGGCTGCTCAAATGGAATACACCATTTGTACTGCGCTCCCCTTTTTATAAAATCCCAAGTCACTGCCGTTGATGTCTGCTATCATGGTATACACTGTTTGTGCTGGGGTCTTTGGTACCCAAAATACTAAGTAATTGCCATGAATGGCTGCCCCAAATGTACTGTATACACCTTTGGGCTGGGGTCAGTACCTAAAATGTTAAGTCCTACAAGGAGTGCTGTTCCCATGGTATAATGCCTTTTTGTCAAGGTTCCTAGTACCCGGATCCTGTGTGACTGCCGTGAATGGCTGTTCCAGTGGTTTTCACCCTTTGTTCCAGGGTCCCTGTGTCAAAAATCATTAGCTACTGCAATTAATGGCTGATTCTGTGGTATACACCCTTGTGCCAGGCTCTTTTGTGCATACTATTCTAAGTTACTACTACTCTGGATGGTTGCTCCCATGGAGTACAGCAGCTGTGCAAGAATCCGCTGTTCATAAAATAGTCACTGTTGGTCCTGGGGATTAACCATCGTTTCCCTCCCGGTAGTACCCTTTTGTTCTCTGGTGCTATTTAGGAGTCCTCTCTTGGATTTTTCTCCCTACCGTGGAAGTTCACTCAGTTTTCATTGTCTCGTGACCTTTATTTGTTTGTCAATAGTTTCCTTGCCTAGTTGGATAAGTATTGTCCTACGGTTATTAATGTCAACTGTTTTTTCTTATTTTGCACACATACTGGCTGCATACTGGACCTTAAGAAGGGGGAACTTCTCTGTTTTGAGGGATACAGAAACTGAAGGGTTATACATATCTGTGTACAGACAATACATTATTGGAAACAAATTTTGTTCAGGTACGGTACCCCTCTCTGGCATGTTTTCTTCGTACCAGGGGGGTGGTCACCACGTGAGCTGCTTTCCTTTTAATTTGTTCCCAATGGCTAGTATTACTACACTTAGGATATATTCCCATAATGTTAATGGTTTGAATAATCCCGTTAAGCGATCCAAGGTCCTATTGTCCATAAAAAAGCACTCTCCTACTTTCATTTTTTTTGCAAGACACATCTTACTAATCTTACTAGGGAAGAACAACTAAAATTGAATAAGTTTGGTTATGCTCACGTGGTGGCCTCTTCGTATTAGAAAGGAAAGAGGTGGGGTACTGCTATTCTAGTGCCTAGAACTACTACTATACATGTCGAAGATACCTATACAGATTCAGAGTGGTGTTTGGCCCTTTTAAAGGGCATGTACCAGGGCCGAGCTTTAACTCTAGCTAGTATATATCTTCCTCCTGGGGTTACCACTGAAACCATCCATTCTCTATTCAGGAAACTTATTGATTTTCAACAAGGCATTTCATTAACAGGTGGGGATAGCAATTTGATTTTTGACCAGAAAGACACTACCAATCCCAATCCCCCTAGTAGATCAAGCACACAAAATGTATCTCACTCATTTTAAGGAGATGGGTTGGGTGGACGCATGGCGGGTAATTCATTGCAGGATAGAGGCTATACTCATTATTCCACTTCACATAACCTTTATACCTGAATTGATTTATGTCATGTCCCTAGAGAATTACAATACCATATAAAAGACTACCAGCTACTTCTGATTCTTTTATTGGACCATGCTCCAGTCCTGTTGCAACTAGATTAGAGATCATCCCCAGGAAGAAGCTGATGGCAGTCAAATAAATATTTATTAAATCGCCCCACCTCTCAGGAAATGCTTAAGGGGAAAATCCCTCAAATTATAATGGACAATGAATGATCAGCTGGACATCTCCCGGTGTACCCTGTGGGACACAATAAAAATGGTCCTTAGGGGGGATATTATTAAATTTTCATCTCAGTACAAGAAATACCAGGCAGATCTCCTGGAAATTCTTCATAATCAATTGAAAGACCTTCAGGCCCAATATGCCAGAGGAGATCAGACTGTGGCTCCATTATTATATTCCACAAAACAGAAGATTTAGGAAATCTTAAATATTAAAACTGAGCTAGCGCTTCAATTTTTGAAACAAAAATATGAGGGCAATTCCCAAGCTGCTCACATATCTGCTTACAGGCTCCAACAAAAGGTTAATCAAATTGCCATTAGTCAGATACGTGACCCCTTAACTGGGGCGTTAGTTAAACACCACCAGGAAATTATTTAGGCCTTTCAGGTTTATTATCAGACTTTATATTCTGTCAAGGCTTCTTCCCTCTTACTTGATATTATGGCATATTTAGAGAGTTTAACTGTACCCAAACTTTCTTCACTATAAGCCGCCCAATTGGCAGCCCCGATTACAGAGGAGGAATTACATAATGCTATTAAACAACTTAAGTCAGCAAAAACCCCTGGGGCAGCTGGTTTTACAAGGGAATTTTATAAACAGTTTCGGGAATTGCTTCCCCCCCCTGAACACCTGTCAAGAGGCTCATAATGGTTCCTCTGTCCCACCCACTTGGAAACTTGCTACTATTTCCTCTATACCTAAGCCAGGTAAAGATAACACTGCTCCTCTTACAGCCCCATTTCGGTTTTAAATATTGATTACAAGTTATTCACTAGTGTACTTGCTAAGCAGTTAGAACAGCTTCTTTCTGTTTTGATAGATAAAGATCAAACCTGTTTTATAGCTGCTTGACAGACCCAGTACAATATTAAATATACTCTTCATGTTTACACCATGTCACTCGGTTGAATATCCCTTTTCTTTTCTTAAGTCTTGACATGAGAAAGCCTTTGACTGGGTGGCATGGCCCTTTCTTCTGGCTACTTTGGAGATATTGAGCTTTTTATTTCGGACTCTGGTACAGCATCTTTATGATCAACCTAGAGCCTATGAAAAGATCAATGGTCAGGTCTTAGATACTGTACTTTCTCACTTTTTCATGGAACTCATCAGGGATGCCTGCCCTCTCCTTTATTGTTTGTGATTTATTTAGAGCCGTTGGCTCAAGCCATCTGGCAGAATGATAAAATTATGGAGATTGTCCTCAGTGGAAGACATCAAAAATTAACACTTTATGCGAATGATATGTTAATTTATATGACTTTCCCCTAATCCTCCCTACCCCCTTTATGGGGCACTCTCTCCTTATTTGGGCACTTAGCAGGTTATAAATTGAATACTTCTAAAACAGAGGTTCTTCAGATACATTATTCCACCTCCCAACATATTTGTACTACATTTCCTTTTAAATGGAACCTCTCTTCTCTCAAATATTTAGGTGTACAGTTGATAAGAAATGCTA
The DNA here is from genome assembly GCA_016271365.2 of Neoceratodus forsteri. Lineage (NCBI taxonomy): Eukaryota > Metazoa > Chordata > Ceratodontiformes > Ceratodontidae > Neoceratodus > Neoceratodus forsteri. Next base: position 963,828,777 of record CM028133.1, read on the forward strand.
GTTCCTTAGCTAGTCATAATTATGACCCCTTGTTAAAACAATTTATAAAGGATTTAGATGTGTGGTCAAACATTCCCTTCCCATTAATTCATGAAATTGATGCCGTTCGTATGAATTTAATTCCACAATTTCTGTACCTAGTTCAGACCTTGCTGATTTCTTCATCCCCAGTTTTTTTTGAGATGTTCAGCATCTGACTGCACATTGTGTTATGTTGTATCCATGACACTCCAGACATTACCTCATGGGTTCTCAACCCACCTGATAGGCTAGTGATGCACATGTGACCCAGATCAAATTTTAGAGCACAGCCAGGTCCCAGGAGTACCCCTTCTCCAGTTTCAACCTTGCATCTGAAGAGGCTACAAGCACTCCAGGAGTCCCTGTTAACTAATTATCCAAGGTAGGCTAGCTATTTTCTTGATAGGATCAATGACTCCCTCAGCAGTTTGCATAATTGGTTTAATCGTAAAACCTGTTAGGCTGCCTGGCTTATAGTGGCCACAGCAGCGAGTGAGATTGTTTTAAATGAGTAATTTTCTGCCTTACAACTTAGCTGCAATTTCTAATGTTCTGGGCTATCTTGGTTTCCAGTGGTTAATGCTCTAGTGAAAGAAGCATAGTAAAATATTAAGCAAAATACTTCCAATTAATTGTGTTTATATTGAAAGGTTTAAGCATTTAAGTTTTAAGTTTGTGTTTAATTTGCTAAGAGACTGGAAGTTTGTAATGGAAACCTCCTGCCAACTGCTATTTTTTTGTAGCGTCTGGAAGTTTGTAATTAGTAATTGGCAGAATTTTTGATTCAGAACAAGGTTTGTTGATACAGTAGATCTGGACTGTTTCTAGGCATGTTTATTCGCTCAATTGAAAAATTGTATGAGTTTTCGATGGCTATGCCGTTTGCATGCTTCCCTTTGAGTTTTAAAAAAATCCGCACTTCAAGCGCTCGCTCTGCGACTGGCGGCCTCCCTTTCAAGCGGGGCCTGTCAGTTTTTAGAGAAATTTCACACGCTGCCTTTTGTCCTGCTGCTGGTGGCCCCCCTCTCAAGTGGGCCATCCAGGCATGGCATTTTCCAACAGGCTGGCAACTCTCCTGCTTGTGTGCGGCCCACTGAACAGATCTATGGCATCCCCTCACAAGTGGATGCCAGGCACTGCCGTTACTCCTGATTCCTGGCTAATTGGCAATTGCAGGCCCTACCTTTATTAAAAAGCTTAAGCGGCTACACCGGGGACATAATTCCTTAGTTCCCCCTAAGTCTGGCCAAATGCAGGAGCAGTCCTACACCCAGGTGACATTCGGGCCGATAGCACTGGAATTTTTTCTCCGCCCCGATAGCAGCCCCTGCCTAAGCGGCTGTCTTGGGAACAGGATCCCTGCGCACATAAGATTGGCCTAATGCAGGAGCGGTCCCGTACTAAAGCCCCTATAACAGCGGTTGGTACGCTGGGACAACCCGTTTTTTCTCGCTGGTTTTCTTGTGCTTTCTTCAACTGAAAGATTGTGGCAGAAATGGGTCAGGAGACTGGGTCGAATCCACTAGGGAGCTCGGAAAAGCCTGAAGTCTACAAAGGCTCCAGTCAGCGGCATTCCTCACTCGGCATCACGTGTCTCCACTGAGGCCATCTACCTGGGGCACCATTTTAGAGAACTATTCTTCCCCACTATTGCCGCCATCTTGGGAGAGGGTTCCTTCTCTATCCAGGGAAGTTAAGAGATGCCATTTTGTCTCAGGAGTGGACATTTTGAGCAATGCTTCTAAAGACTGAAAGCAAGCAGCCTCCTGTTCATCTCAGATGTGCATGTTTGCCTATCTTAATGGCATTCTGATAATACAGCTCCCCTTCACGGAATTCTAGAACCCACTGAAGGGATCAGACTTTTTTCTTGCTCGTGGCAGTTTTTTTCGCTAACCCACAAGCAAATCTTCAGCTTGCAATGAGAACAATCAGCACTTTTCTCACCTTACTGTATATAATCTTAGGTTCTTGCCCAAAATAAAATAAAATAATATATATATATATATATATATATATATATATATATATAAATGTATGTATATATAACTCGTTATATAGATATATATATATATATATAATGAATGCCCTTCTGTCATCTCTTTCAGATGGTGAAGGCCAAGAAGTGTGTGTCCTGCAGTACTGTATTGATGCCCCACACCCAAGGTCCCCTCTGCCCAGTATGTTTTCACGAAGAGGAGCAAACCAGCGGCCAACCCTCCACTGCTGACTTAGATGGGCAAGGGCCAACAGCTTCAGGATGGATGAACCCAGGGGCACTCCTCATTCAGAAGCAACAGGCGACAGTGGCCATGATGGAGAGTCAGCAGAACTTCATGCTGAAAGTCATTGAAAAGCTTGAGTCTCTGACAAAATCGAGAACACCATTCCCTGCTGCCCCGGCCAAACTCCAGGTCCAAGCACTCCTCCACAACTGCGTGCTGACGAAGAGCCTGCCTCTCCTTCACCAGGGGAGGAGGATGCGGGTGGGGCACTGGATGATAGTGAGGATGTCGACTCAGGGGAGGAAGATATGGACATCATACCAGATACCCCCTCCTTAATTTCAAAACTTCGTTCATTTGATTTGATTCCAGGCCTCATGAGGGCCATTAAATCAACTAAGGGGTTTGACGTTGACACTCCAAAGCCTGAGTCCAAGCTCGATCCAATGATCCAGCAGAACCAAAAAATTAAGGACACATTCCCTAGCTGTCCCGCTATAGATGACATTTTCACGAAGGAGTGGGAAGCCGCAGAGCCAGGCCGTATGTCTGAGAAGAGAAATCTAGATAGGGTGTACCCGGTACAAAAGGACAAGGTTCAACTGTGGTGTACAGCACCATCTACAGACCCTCAGATAGCAGCACTTAGCAAAAAAATGGTGCTGCCTTGTGGCACGATCTCACACAAAGATCCTACTGACAAGAAAGTAGAAGAGATGCTAAAGAAGCTGTTCGATTTCTCAGGCATGACAGCTAAGGCAGCAGTCACAGCAGTTTATTCAGCAAAGGCGCAGATCCGCTGGTTGGAAGAGCTGCTGGAGAAAGCAGACCCCAAATCCAGGGAAGCAGAGCTGTTAGAGTGCACCCTAGACACAGAAAAATACCTGGGGGACATGACTGTGGACACTTTAAAACTAGAAGCCAGGTCTGCTGCATTGACAAACAGAGCCAGATGAGCGCTATGGCTCAAATTATGGGATGCAGACAATGAATCAAAGAAGCTGCTACAGAATTTGCCCTTCAAAGGGAACAACATTTTCGGAGAAGGCTTAAAGGAGTTCCTAAAGCAAAAAGAAGAGGGCAAGGACCTCACAAAAGACAAACAAAGAACCACATATTTGCCCTTCACATGGCGAAGGTTTCAGGGAAACAACAGGTTCCCATACAACAGAAGGAAGAATTATGCTAATAATTCCTTTCGGGGCAGAGGCCTCGGCAACAGTAACAATGGTTTCAGAGGCCCCTCACAAGGTACATATTCAGCATCACGAGGTAGGCGATTTGGGGGCAGAGGTAGAGGAGGAAAGTCAAAGCAGTACTGACTATTCCACCAACTTGTCCCCAACCCTAATCCCACTAGGGAACTACCCACCGGTGGGTCAGAGACTGATGGCTTTCCAACAACAATGGCAAAGGACAACATCGGACAGATGGGACCTAGAAATCATTTCCCAAGGCTATGCGATCGAATTCTCAAAAACGCCATCCAGGGACAGAGTGGTACTGTCTCCGATTTCAAAAAAGTGGGCCACTGTCCACCAGGTACAGGAGGTTCTTCGGGACCTGTTACTGAACAATGCCATCAGACCTGTGCCAGCGGACGAGGCCGGCACAGGAGTCTACTCCGTATTCTTTATGGTCCCAAAGAAAAACAGAGACCTCAGACCCATCCTGGACTTAATGTTCCTGAACAGGTTCGTATCCACACCAAGGTTCAAAATGGAGACCCTCTGATCCACCTTAAGAAACGTACGGGTGGGGGATTACCTCACATCCGTAGACCTGAAGGATGCATACACACAAATTCCAATCAGGCCAAATCACCAACGTTTCCTCCGATTTCACATACTGGGTCAGCATCTACAGTATCAGGCCCTACTATTCGGCCTTACATCGGCAAGGTATCGGTGGTCTTAGCAGCCCGCAAATGGGAACAGGGTGTGGATATTATTCCTTACTTGGACGACTGGCTGATCAGGGCACGCGGCATCACCCAGTCTCAGATAAACACGGACCTAGTCCTGATGACTCTGGCCCAACACGGTTGGGTAGTCAATTGCAAGAAGAGTTCGCTGCACTCGGCACAGTTCATAGAACACCTGGGTGCAGAAATAGACATGGCCGAGGGGCTGGCAAGACCATCAACACAGCGCATCATCTCAATAATGTCAATGGTAAAGAGCTTAAGGTCCTCTTCCAAGCCAACGTTGGGCCAAGCAACACAGGTCCTTGGCATAATGGCATCCTGCTTGGACCTAGTACCGTGGGCAAGATGAAACATGCGTCCACTACAGCACTGCATACTGCAGCAGGGCTCCCCATCAGAAGACAACCTCAACCAGATGATCCATCTACCAAGGATGGTGAGAGACTCACTGAAATGGTGGACACACCATCCAAGCCTACAGAGAGGGTGCCCCCTAGAGCTGTCTTACGAGGTGACATTGGAGACCGACGCCAGCCTCATCGGTTGGGGAGCGTGCCTGCACCAGCCCACCTCACAAGGCAAGTGGACATCAGCAGAAGCTCGACTATCCATCAACATTTTAGAGATGAGGGCAGTGTTCAATGCTCTGAGAGCATTCAGGAACGATATCGTAGGACGGACAGTGCTGGTGAAGTCCGACAATCAGGTCACGGTAGCTTATATAGCAAAGCAAGGCAGCACACGCAGCAGAGCCATGCTCAGAGAGGCCTCCAAGGTATTGAACTGGGCACAGTCAAATCTGTCTCACCTCCACGTCGTTCACCTGGCAGGGAAGTTGAATGTCAGAGTGGACTGGTTAAGCAGACAATGGGTACATTTCAGAGAGTGGCAGCTGCACCCGGACCTTTTCACCATGGTACAAGAGAGGTGGGGCCATATCCCGATGGACCTCATGGCATCCAAGACAAACACACAGGTAAAAGCTTATTTCTCCAGATACAAGAAGAAACAAGCAATAGCAACAGATGCCCTGTCTCAAACCTGGGATCAGGAATGGTCATACATATGTCCCCCAATCCCCCTGATTCCACAAGTACTAGCGAAGGTCAGGCAATCCTGGCTACAGATCATCCTGATCGCACCTTATTGGCCAAGGAGACCGTGGTTTGCAGCAGTGATATCCATGGCACTGGACAGTTGGACCCTCCCGTACTGGAGGGACATGTTATGGCAGGGGCCATTACTCCATCCAGACCCCCACTCCCTGAAGCTGTTGGCCTGGCTCCTCAGAGGCAGAAACTGCTAATGGCTGGATATCATGAGTCGGTGATCTCGACTATGCTACAATCCAGGAAGCAGTCTACCACATCCACATATAACAGACAGTGGAACATTTTCACCAAATGGTGCAAGTCATTACATCTCGACCCGATGCGAGTAGATATGTCAGCAATCCTGCTGTACCTACAGCACAGGTTAGATAAGGGATTAACCGCATCCTCCCTGCGAGTGCAACTATCGGCCATAGGTGAGGCTATGGGAAGAGTTGGTCTTTCCCCACCAGGTGCGCACCCTGATGCCATCAGATTCTTTAGAGCAGCTCAACATATTCGACCACCCATTCGATCACCAGTAGCCCCTTGGGATTTAACCATGGTGCTTGATGCTCTAGGGAAGGATCCATTCGAACCCAACCACAGTATACCTCTATACTGGTTAGGTTTAAAAACCTGCTTCATGGTGGCTGTCTGCTCCGCTCGCAGGATTAGTGAGCTAGGAGCTCTATCATGCAAGGAGTCCTACACTATATTCACAGCACAAGGGTTTTTTATGAAGACTGTGCCTGCATTTCTACCAAAGATTATGTCCGCATTCCACAAGGAACAGGCACTAGAGTTGCCTATGTTTCGCACTCAGGCAGGACAAGGGGGAACAGGTACTCATCACCCACTAGACGTGGGTAATACTGTAGCACTATATATCATGAGGACAAGAGCCATACGTAGGTCCGAGAGACTTTTTGTTGTTGCACAAGGCCACAAACAAGGATTGGCCGCTTTGAAGACCACCATCACTAGCTGGATAAAAAGGTCACTACAGGAGGCCTACCAGACAAATGGTCTCACTCCCCCAGAAGGAATAAGGTCCCACTCAACAAGAGCAATGGCTACCTCCTGGGCAGAAAGAACTAGCGTATCAATGGAGGACATTTGCAGGGCTGTGACATGGACTTCTGTACATACATTCGCTAGGCATTACAGATTTGAGTACCTATACAAGCAAAGAACTGATTTTGCCACAAGAGTTTTAGCTTCAGCGTGCCCCAAGGACATATCCGTCTCATCGCCTTGGCCCACCCTGATGTTTTTTTTGCACTGCTTATTAGAAGTAACCAATGAGGTAATGTCTGGAGTGTCATGGATACAACATATTTTTATTTATTTATTTCAAGAAATCGGATTTGTAAACCTTTGAGTCAAAGACTCATTTACAAAGGTATCTCATCACAGGGAGGGAAGACAACATATTTGTGAAACAAGACAGTGGAGAACAATACAGGTGAGATACAGAAGAGTATACAAAAGCAAGGCATTTCAGAGACAAAAAAAAAAAAAATATGCAAGTTACACACGAGCATAAAAAATTGAGCTATTTAGTGTCCCAGTGGAGCACTCAGGTTACAGCGTGTGTTGTACAAACTACAACAAGCTATTTTAAGTGGACTATTGCATACGTCATGCTACGGGAGGCAGATTGGTTCAGAACGGTGCACTCAGAAAGTCTTACAATGGACATTTACAGCTTAGAGTGTCAGTGAGGTGTTTGCACAGGGCAACTTTGAAGGGGCTGATTTTGGGGATGTTTGAAATGTGCGATGGGAGGGAATTGAACCAGAAAGGTACTCTGTAGTGAAATGCCCTTTGGGCGAGCGAGGTCCTGGCTCTGGGCACCTGGAAAGTGGCTTTGGCAGTATTGTGGGTGACGACCGACTGGGAGGCCCGTTGAAAGGGTGCAGTGACTCCTGGGGGGCAGAGCTCAAGTAGAGCCTTTTTTGCCAGTATACAGGTGTGGTATTGCAGTCATTCATCGAAAGTGAGTAAGTTCGAGGCGGCATAGAGCTGGCATGTGTGAGTTCTGCTGGAGGCACCGGTGAGGAGCCTGCAGGCTTTGTTAATAGAGGTCTGGACTTTGGTGAGGGCAGTGGGGTCAACAGCTGCATAGATAGGGAGTCCATAATCCACCAATGACAGGATGGAGGAAGTGATAGCCAGCCGTAGGGCAAACTCAGGGAGGCAGTCTTTGTGGCGGTAGAGGAGTCCAATCCGGGCATTCATGGCAGAGGACAAGGAAGTAAGATGGGTATGGAAAGAGAGAGCCGAGTCAAAGGTGATGCCCAGGTATTTGTATGTTGATACCTCTTCAAGGGGGTTGAGTGTACCGGGGAAGATGCGAAGGGGAGCATTTCTGGAGTTATTTTGGTGGTGTGCGAAAATCATAGATTTCATCTTCTTGAGGTTCAGAACCAGATGATGATCGAGGAACCATTTTTCAGCTTGGGTGAAGGTGAGTTGTAAGGCGCTCTGGAGTGTGAGTAGGTCGTGGTGGGAGGCGATGAGGACTGCGTCGTCGGCGTATAGAAGCATTTTGCCTGTGCAGGAGCTGGGGAGGGTGTTTAAAAAGAGACTGAACAATGTGGGGCCCAGAATGGAGCCTTGAGGGACCCCGGAGCGCACAGGAAGGGCCGTTGATAGAATACCATTTAATTTGACGCGTTGGGATCTATCCCTGAGGTAACTGGAGAACCAGGCCAGTGGGCCAGATGAGAAACCCAGCTGATGTAGGGATTCAAGCATTAGTGGGTGACACACAGTGTCAAAGGCCTTGGATAGGTCAATGAACACTGCCCAGGCGATCTCCCCAGTATCAAGTGCAGAGTGTATTTGGTGGGAGAACTCCAATAGGGCTGTAGTGGTGCTGTGACCAGGGTGGAAGCCATGCTGCTCTGGGCACAGTATGTTGTATTTGGATGGATAATCCACGAGTTGGGTGGATACTATTTTCTCCAGGGCTTTCGGTGGGGGGATGGAAATAGGTCTGTAATTGTTTGGTGATGTGCGGTCTCCATTTTTATGGATGGGGTAATTTCAGCCAATTTCCATGCACTCGGGAATTGGCCGAGGCACAGGGATCGGTTAAGAAGGTCAGTGAGGGGGGCTAACATGACATCAAGTGTTAGTCGGAGTATCCTGGAGTCAAGGGGGTCATAGCTTGGGTTGTGGGAGGAGAGGGCTTTTGTGAGGAGTGGCTTGGCATCATGGGAGGAGATAGTCCTGAAGAGAAATGGGGGATGGGAACTAGCTGGGTGGTTGGCTGCAGGGATGGGGTCAAAGAAGTGGGCAGGAAGGACTGCACTTAGGTCAGAAAATTTTGTATTGAGGCAGTCAGCAACACGTGGTAGGTCAGTATTAATTGTGCTGTTGATAACCATCTGGGAAGGAGGGGAGAGCGGGTCTTCCCATTAAGCTCCTTTATGTTATCCCAGAAGGCTCGGGCAGAGCCCCAGGATGAGGTCAAGGCGGTTTGATAGTGACTGGCCTTGGCTTGTCTTATGGCCCATGTATATTGGTTGCGAGCAGCACTATAGGTTTGCCTGTCAGCTGTCCTGCCAGACTCAACAGCAATGTGCACAGGTTATCCCGCTGCTTCGTTGCTGGATCAGCGTGGGGGAAATCCAGGCAGCATTGTGTCTTTTGGAGCGGGCGTTGGTGACCGGGGCAAAGATGTCACAGGCCTTGCAGAAGGCACCGGTGAGGAAGGCTAGGGCAGTATCTATATCCGTAGCGAGGGAGATCAGGGACCAATTGAGCTGAGCAAGGTACTGCTTTAGTTTATTGAGGCCCCCGGGGCAGAAACGGCGTCGGGGGGTGGCTTTGTATGCAGGCTTGGGCGTGGGGGAGGACCAGAAGCAGAGAATTGAGTGGTCGCTAAGGGAGTTGGCTAAGACGTTAACAGACTTGATTTTGTGTGGGCAGTTTGTGAGTACTATATCTAGGAGGGAGCTGGTCCCACTTGATTGGTTGAATCTGGTGGGACGAGTGACTAGTTGAGACAGATCAAGGGCTGTGAAGTTGTCCTTAATGTGTGGTGTAGTGGAGCCAAGCCAGTTTATGTTGAGGTCTCCTAGGACGAGTTGTTCAGCCTTGTGTGGCAGGGTAGAGAGATAGTCAGTGATAACACAATGGGGGTTTACTCACCTGGTAAAGGTGATTGTGTTAGTTGTATCCATGACACTCAATTGTGTTAGTTGTATCCATGACACTCCACAACCCACCCGCCAGGGCGACTATGGCTCAGATTCACACTGAACGGCTTCGGTGATATATATATAAAAAATGAGAATTGTTAGTATTGTAATCTAATGTTCCATATTTCTTAGTCGGAGCCCTTACGGACCGAATTAGAACTGTAATGAATAGGAAATAAATATAAAATTGTGATGAGTCCATGCTCAGTGGTTTTTTACGTTTTTATATAAACAACAATGGAAGTCACAACTGTTAGGTTTTGTTTGTTTAGAGCATTTGCATTTCAGCTGTGGAAGAATCGAAACTGGAGAATGGGGACTCCTGGGACCTGGCTGGGCTCTGAAATTTGATCTGGGTCACATGTGCATCACTAGCCTATCAGGTGGATTGAGAACCCATGAGGTAATGTCTGGAGTGTCTTGGATACAACTAACACAATCACCTTTACCAGGTGAGTAAACACCCATTTTCTCTGGCACACACCGTCCTCATACTCATTATTCTTTACTGCAGCTTCCTAATCATCAGGGTGCTTTGGCCTTGCCAGATTTTCAGAAGTACTATTGGACTGCTCAGTTTAGAATGATTATTCTATGGATCAACCCACAATATCAGGCATATTATAGCCTAGAGGTTAGAGTAACGAGCTGTTAATGAGCTTGGTACATCCAGCAGACAGACCTGGGTTTGATTCCCACAACCTCCAGTTGCATACTGTGTGACACTGAGCAAGTCACTTAACCTCCTAGGTGCTCCTAGGTCACCCATGAAAACAGGCACCTGTGCCTAGTGGGCCTTACCTGGTTACCAAAGAATAAAATAAAAATAAAATAAATATTGGAAAGACATAGAGCTGAGAGAAGAGGATTTACATCATCTCACTAAGATATTATTTGTGTACCCCCCTACCCCCCTAGTTGATATTACTATTAATCCTTTTATGCTTAATACTTTAAGGGCCAGATATTCAAAACTTTGCCCCGGGCAAAAAACTTTTGTGCAGGTTTAGCGTGGGTTTGCTATATTCAAAATGCCAAATAGTGCATGCAAACTGCATTAGCGCTGGGCAAAATCATAATGTATGCAAGTGGCAAACTGAGGGTGTGTGTACATGAATACAGGCGCAATGCTATACTCAGCGACTAGCGCTGTGCAAAGTGGTTTTGCACGACTTAGCGTGACACTTAGCACGGTGCACATTACCGCCCAGGAAAAGGTAGTCTTAACCCTGGGCAATCAGCTTTGCGCAACATTTTTTCTTTGCGCGGTGTTTGTGTGGCTATTGCGTGGCTTTGCGCGACCCTAACAAATAAATATGACACATAGACAAAGCCAGACATAGAGGAAACATGCTGCTAACTGATGGCATCACAATGATGCCATCATCTGCCACCAGTCCCAGCCATGCCAGGCAGTAAGTGGTGACCCTGCTGCCAGTGGACAGCATGGCAGTGTGGCCGTATACCACACACCTGTGGACCACTCTTCTGTGGACACCAACAGATGCCAGCACACACATGCAGCAATGTGGGCATGGAGTATGTTGAGGGGAGAGTGTACGGGTGGCCAGGTTGTGCCACAGACCAGGTGTGGCCACAAGGCTGGGACACATCATGCAGTGCACATGGGCCAGTATTGGGAATACCCCAACACCAGTGTGTCTTTCTGATAATATATGCCCCTTCAGCCACATACCACACAGCTGTACAACTGCCACAGCACACAAAGCTGGATATGTATATGTCACTGTGAACATCCCATGCCGGAGGTGCAGCATCTGTGGGTCACACAACAGCATAACAGTAATGTCCACTGTCAGTAAACACCTGCATGTTGGGCCTGTCACTGTGTATAGTGCAGTCATCAGCACTGCCCTACACACCATAGGCAGTGTTGTGTCCACACACTACTGGTCCCCTTGCTACTGTAGTGTCTGCTGTGTACTGTAGCATGACCTACAGTGTGACAGTTGCATGCAGCACCACCACCATCATCTGTGCCTATGCTGTGTTGTCCCCTGGGGTACAATATTCTATGCTATGCTGTACTGTTTAAATGTAACCTACAGCTGTCATCATGCACTGCCAGATTGACCTACAGGTGGAGCTGTGGTCAGACCTGGCCAGCCCCTGTACTTCCAGACTGACCTACAGATGGAGCTGAGGGACACCTGCAGTAACGCTGGGCAAACTGCATGCAAATCAGGGCATAATGAGATGCTAATCTGGATGTTTGCCCGGAGACTACCTAAGTAGGCTCATTTGCATGTCACTTTTGAATATGGCAAAGTTTAGCACCAAGCTAACGGTTTAGCCCTGTGCTAAACCCGCACAAACAGTTCAGGGAATATTATACAGTTTTGAGCACTGTACTTTCACATGCGCTGCTGCCTGCAGCTGTACTGGGTCCACACATTTGCTGGCACACACATTGACCACATAGTTCACCTCTACCTACCTTCACGTCACTGTGCACTGTCTTGCTGTTGTGGTTTGCACTTCCTGGTTCCTGTATTCAGAGCTGTCTTATTCCAGGGCTAAGTTTGCCCTGCACTCCCAGCCCACTTTGCCTGGCCCCATTCTAATGCTATATTCAGAAGCTGTTTGCCCCGGGCTATTCCTTTTGAACATAGCTTGCTTTGTGCTCCGGGCTAAGTTTGTCCACCGGGCAGTGTTAATTTAGCTCAGGGGCCAAGTTTTGAATATCTGGCCCAAAAACTTTGGAGGTCTTTCTTAAACTCCTGATCTTTGCACTGTTTTCGTATGTTATTATATTCTCTCCCATATTTGTCTCTGTTTCCTCCAGCCCATTTAGATCATGGCTTCAGTAATTGGAAAGGTTTAGGATTGCACTTGGTTTTCCATTTTATTCGACATAATAAACTACTTTCTTTTCCAGAATTACAGCAATTACACCCCCTACCTGTAGGTGACAGATTTCATTTTTTTCAAGCTGTAACATTTATTAGAAAGTTATTATCATCTACCTCTCTTAATACCCCCTCCTTCCCTTATTCAAATTATTGCACAGGCAAGGGAGGGGGCAGCTCCTCTTTCCCACATGCTCTCTTACATAGGGCATTTCATCAGTTAAAGGGACACATTCATGTACAGTGGCAGACATAGTTTGAAAGCTCATGAAAAGTTCTTTTAATTGAGGTATTGGGCATGGGCATTGTGATATCAGTGACGATCAAGCAGTGCCTAACTGCATTGAGTTAAGCACAGCTTGATCTTCACTGACATCACAAGGTTCTAAGAATGGCTCTAATGTATTGTTTCTATTACACAGACTCAGTCATCTATATCTCTGGACTGCTTCCAGCTACAGGTATGGCCAATACCTCAATTAAAAGAACTGTTCATGGGCTTTCAAACTATGTCTACTACTGTACATGATATGTCCCTTTAAATTCAGAGTCTGTCCAGACATTAAAGCAGAGATGGGAGAAAGATATTCATAAGGGCATTACAGATTTGGAATGGGATAGGCATCTGATATATCTACATTCCTCTACAAGGTCATATATTGTATTTGGAAAGAATTTGCATGGAAAGTTACAGATAGATTTTTTTATTGTCCCAGCTGCTCAACACAAGTATCTACTACTGGAGTTGCCTGTTGGAGGGGTTGTATAGACTTCCATGCATCACATGGGCACATTTTTGCGGATTGCTCATCATTGGCACCTTTTTGTTCTACTTTGGAAGGGGCAATTTCAGAAATTTTTGGTATGCCTATTCATTTAACATCCCATATTTTTCTTTTTTCTAGTTATAGTTCTTCGGGGGTTCCCCTCCAAAAACGCAGACTCCTGACAACATGTCTTTTGGCTGCAAAGAAGGCCATCACTAAAAATTGGCTTTCAACCAGTATTCCCACTTTGACGCTTTGGTCTCCGGGATATACCATGTGGAGAAATGAACAGCACAGGTTAATCATGCTATGGAGCCTTTTGAAATTCTGTGGAGAAGATGGGTTTTTTACATTTCACAAAACAGAGTTCATTTTGTCCCTTGAGGGAAATGAGTTTGGTTTTCATTTTTGTCATCTGGAGAGCTGAAGAGGAGGCTCATCTCTCAACTTTTGCAGTCATAGTTGAACTGTGTCTAACTGGGCTGAATACTAACCACCTGGATTGGATTTTTATCCTGCAGATTAGAGAGACTTTCTGCTTATAGCCTGATATTTCAGGGTATATGGGGCTATTATAGTCATATTACATACTTATTTCCTCAAATAACACTTTCACATTGATTTGAATGTTACATTACATTTTATTTAACTTCTTTCCCCTTATTTTAATTCTTTCATTTTATTTTAATTTCAATGTTCCTGTTTGATTTTTTGTTATGTACAGGGTATCAGTATTGCAGCCAGTCTGTTCTGTTTTGTATGACTTGGTTATGGATATATCGTGAATGACGTTTTGTAATTTTGCATTTCAAAGATCAATGAATATAAAGTTTAAAAAAATAAATAAAATAGTCACTGTCATGGATAGCTGCTCCCAGGGTACACACACCCTTTGGCTGTGGTTCTCCGTACATAAAATCCCCCGTCACTACCATAGAAACTGCTCTCATGTTGTATACCATTTGTGCCAGGGTCCTCTGCACCTAAAATCCTGAGTCACTGCCATGGATTACTGGTTCTATCCACACATTGTGCCAGGGTGCCCTGTACCTAAAATCCCAAGTCACTGCCATGGATGCCCACTCTCATGGTACACACCCTTTCTGCCTGGATCCAAGGTGCATGAAATCCTAAGTAACTACTGTGGATAGCTGCTCCAGTGGAACACACCTTTTGTGCCAGGAACCCCTGTACATAAAGTCTTGAGTGACTGCATGGGTGGCTGCTCCTATTAATTAATTAATTAAATAATTTATTTATGTGAAAACTGGTAACTGGGAAAGGCACGCTGAGCTGAGGCTTGTTTTCAGGTGCAACCCGGGGTAAGAGGACAGGGGATACAAAATACACAGCACGGACACAGTTTGCAAGTACAATAACGTGCAATCAGAATGGCATGATGAGTACAGGTATAAGTGCAGCATAAAAAAGCTAGGCAAAATCAACAATTAAACACCACATCTACACCTACCGAGGTAGGCTAGCAATTGCAGGTGAAATATCAGGCAGAGGGAAAACAAGAGTAGAGGGGGAGGGAAGGAGTTTCAGCTGTTACCTGAGGGAGCTAGGGGAAGCAGTGAAGCAGAGGGATATGGGGAGCTGGTTTGAAAGCACAGGAAGATAATAGGAAAAGGCTGATTGCCCAGCAGAGGAATGGGGATGAAGAATGGCAAAGGTGCAAGGATCCTTGTAGAGGAGGGAACAGGAAACAATGGGGATGAGAGAGAGGAGTGATAATAGGTAAGAAGGAAGCAACCCAAGCCAGTATTTGTATATGAAGGAGACGTGGTGAATCAGGCAACATGAGGGTAGGGGGAGAATGGATAAGGAGGAGTAAAGTGAGCAATGATGAGTTTGAGGGGGGAGTTAGTGCAGTAGCATATCAGCACCCTTTGTGCCGGGGTCCTCTCCGCATAAACTCCTGAGTCAATGTCATGTATGGCTGGCTGCTCCCATGATATGCATCCTTTGTACCAGGGTCCCCTGTACCTGAATCTGGAGTCATTGCTGTGGTTTGGGGGTCTCTAGAATTAAATCCCAAGTCACTGCCATGGCAACCTGCTGCCATTGTGTACATTTTTGTGCTGAGTTTCCCTGTACAAAAAATCCAAAGTCGCTGTCATGGTTGAGGGTTGTCATGCTATGGAAGAACAGACTTTACTGACAGAGAGGAGTGAAGCACCTAGCTTTACCATAAAGGTATATTAATATTTATATATACTTCTCTTCATACCAAAAATAGCAGTGTAAGTAGGGAGAAAAAAGAGATTTTTTTTTTTGAAATTCAAGTTTATTAAGATTTCACATAATTATGCCAAACATGGTATCCATACATACACAGAAATGAAAAGTGACAATCCACCCATGTCAGACCCCCTCCTCCCTCCTTCCCTAACCCACCCCCCACCTCCCTCTGACTTGGCATCTGAAATCTGAAAATACCTAGTACCAACCTGGTATCCTGAGAAACAATAATTATTTGGTAAATAAATGCTAGTGTTACTAATGAGCAGGGCAATGGGAACGAATCCTTGGTGAATATAGGGATACTCATCCTGGGGACCCCCAAGTTTGGAGCATATATAAGGTATGAAAACTTTCCCAAACTTTTTGTACTGGGACAAAGTCCCCCAGAGACTAGCTTTAAGTTGTTCCATAAGAAGATAGAAAAGAAGCTCCTTCAGCCATTCGAGATATGTGATGCTATTCCCATCCAACCAGTGGCGTAGCACCAATATTTTCAGGGTTAATGTTATCAGGGCCATGTGGTACCTTCGATTCAGTACAGGTATCTGAAAGAAATCACCAATCAGACATATTTTGGGGGTGAACAAGCCCTTAATACCCAGCAAGTGATCCGTCCTAGACTTGATCAGATCCCACAAGCCCTTGCCTGCAGGGCAGTCCCAGAAAATATGTCTGAGGGTGCCCTCCTAGTGCTGACACCTGTTACCTAAAGCATTGTGGGTTCTTCCCAAATTTTGTAGTTTAATAGGAGTCCAATACATATTATTTAAAATCTGATACTGGGTAAGCCTCAGTCTTTCTAGAGAAATATATCTGTGTGTGTATCTTTCCAGATGGTCTCCCATTTTTCGGACAAATCAGGAAACTGAGCAGACCTTACTCGGGGGTCCCACAATGGGCATCTAGTGATCTTTCCAAAAAGTGAAGCATACACCATAGAAATAGCATGGGGTTTGCCACATAGAGTAACCATGGAACCAAACTAATCACACGTACCCGATTCCCCATTCAGATCTAGCAGGAAATTAATCAATAGGTGACGTAAGTGGAACATTTTGAAAATCTGAGACTTATTCAGCTTAAAATGGGTCAGAATAGTGCCTGAATCCATACATGCCGCCCCCCAGGAAAGTTCCTTTATTCTAGAATCTTTAAGTTGAGGTAGCCACAATGCGGAGATACATTTACCCCCTAATTTAAGATTCGGGTTCCCTACCACTGGTTGAGTAGGGTCTTTGGTATTATTATACCGTAGAAATGCCTACAACTGTGCATGTATCCTGATAGAAGAGAGAATAGGAGAATTTGCAAGGGCAGCAAGCAGGGCCTTTACAGAAACATGTAACATTGCCTCTGGAGAAATACTGGCTCTTGATATCAACTCTCTCTCTCTCTCTAAAGTCAACCATGTTGGGACATAGGGGTAGGAGGCAATCTCTTCCTGGGGAGTGAGCCATCTCAGATACTTGACTGCCTGACTTGCCCAAAAATACAGACCAAAATTTGGGAGCTTCAGGCCTCCACATGTTTTGGATGCTGCAAGCTTCGTATAAGCACGCCTGGGGCATTTCCCGAGCCAGATAAAGGATGAAATGATAGCATGCACCTTCTTAAACCAGACCAGGGGGATCCAAAAATTTAACATACTGAGAGGATAGAAAAGCCTGGGTAAGACATTCATTTTGATTATGTTGAGATGCCCCCAAAGGGATATCAGAAGAGACTGCCACCTACTGAGATCCTGTTGGATAGTGAGAAGAAGGGGATCTAGATTTAACTTTCTCATCTGGGTCTCACTTCTGGCTAATAGTAAATCCAAGTACTTGACAGGTTGGGGGCTCCACTGGACACCCAAAGGCTCTATTTCCCTCTTGGTAAGCTTGTAGCTCAGAGGAAAAACCATGGGGTTTCCCAAGTTAACTTTATAATTGGATACAGCTCCAAACTCTGCAATGATGGAAAAGACCATCAGAAAGGAGTGCCCAAGGTGTACCAGATGGAGAAGAACATCATCAACGTATGACGTGAGCTTGAATTGCTGTGCTCCCACCTGACCCCTCACACTTCCTTATAATCCTGTAGTTTGGACAGTAATGGCTCAAGATATATATTGAACAGGAGAGGGGATAAGGGGCAACCCTGTCTGGTGCCGGAAGATAAGGGGACTAGGTTCAAGAATATCTCATTACAGTAAATGCGGGCGTGGGGATTCTGGTAGAGAGAGGAGACCCACTGGACAAATTTAGAAGGGAAACCAAATTTATGCATGGTTAGAAATAAGAATTGCCAATTCACTCTGTCGAATGCCTTCTCTGAGTCCAGGGAAAGCAGTCCAGCTGGAATGTCGGAATCCCTGGATGCAGAAAAGATATGTGCCAGTTTACAAAAATGGTCAGCAGAGTGTCTGCCTTCCATAAATAGCACTTGATCAGGGTGAATAATGTGGGGCAGTACCATCTTATATCTATTGGCAAGCAATTTTGCAAGTACTTTTATATCACAATTTAGGAGTGATATAGGCCTATAACTACTGACGTTCTCTGGGTCCTTACCTGGTTTGTGTAACACTATGATTAGAGCCTCTAATAATGATTTGTCAAGGGGGTCAGCATTCAATATCCAGTCAAATACCTGAGTTAACCAAGGGGTTGGTTGTTTACTGAACACTTTATAAAAATTAGGAGAGAATCCGTCAGGCCCAGGGGCCTTATCTGAAACTAAGGAGGCTATGGCCGCTTGTATTTCTCTCTCAGAAAGAGGGGCCATCAAAAGTTCTTATTGTGCCTCAGTGAATGAGGGAAGGGGAATAGACTGAAGATAGCACTGAACCACTTCCTTTTCTGGAAGGTTATTCATAGGGCTGTAGAGATCCGAGTAATAAGTGGCGAACTCCTTGGTTATTTCCTTAGGAGAGAGGTAGAGACAGATGTTTTCCTGGGATCTAATACTTTGAGCCAGCCCAGAAGATTCTACCTTCTTAAGCCATAAGGCTAGGAAGTGGCCTTTTTTTTCCCCTTGGTCTAGGTACTTCGTACCCATTTTTAGGATTGTATATTTTGCCTTCTCTCTCAAGAGGTGGTTATACTCATCCCAGAGCCCTATCAGAATAGACCTATCGCTCTCTGTGGTATCCGGAGACAATAAGAACTCCATGGAACGTGTCTTGGCCAGGAGGGAGAGAGCTTTTTGGTCGCTTACCCATCTCCTCTGTGAATCTACTGCAACACACATTTTAACACCCCCCATTCTTAATCTGATCTTTTCGTGGAGTTCAAATTTACCTCATTGTACCGGTCAATTTCCTAATTTATAAGTTCTACAATTTTCTCCTCATCAAGAAGCTGATTGTTCAGTTTCCAGATCGACTTTTTAGGAGTATCAACTGAAAAAGACAAACAAACGAGTGGTCGGATATCAGTCCTGGGACAATTTTGGAGTCTAAAAGGCCTCCTAACAACAATTGACTAGTCAGAAAGAAATCAGTCCGAGACGAGGATCCGTGAACACTTGACCAAAAGGTAAATTCCTTTAAAGTGGGGTATAGGGTCCATCAGGGGGCGCAGATCCCCAAAAGATCTATCAAGTCTCTAAGAGATCTCTGTGCCGGGGAGAGACCTTTCCTCCTCATATCTGATTTGTCGATATCCAGGGGGAATGGGAGATTCCAATCCCCCCTCCCATAATATAATCAGGAGGGTAGTGAAGGGGGCTAACACTTGTAGGAGTTCAGTGAAAAATTGAGGAGTGTCAGCGTTCGGGCCATATATACTCCCTAATACCAGAAGTCTTTCTATCTAAAATACCCTTCACAAAAATATACCTGTCTTTCGGGTCTCCAAGGATCTGCTCACTAATAAAGAAGGTTCCTCATGATACCAAAATAGCCACACCTCTACTTTGGGTACTATCCCCTGTGTTGAAACCTTGCCCTACATATTGCCTATGAAATAGGTACCCCTCTGCTTCCAGAAGATGCGTTTCTTGAAGCAATGAGATATCCCTCTGAGTAGTCTGATATGCTTCAGTACCTGGTACCTCTTAACTTTATTTCTGGCTCCACGAATGTTCCATGAGAGAACCTTTTTAATATTTGCCATGCCTAACAGCTATAGATGAAAATAGGTAGTATTTTTGCCTACCAGATATTACGCACCAAAATAACAGCCCTCGATGCCAAGCCAAACCATCCCTTCCCCCCAACGCCCTCCTCCTCCACGCCCCCCTTGCCATCTAAATGTCCCCCAATGGCAGCAACTAATCCCCATGTATAGTCTACAATATAAAGGAATAATGCCTGACAGGGTAGAATATGCAGGATAACATCCCACCTGGGTGGTTGGGCCCGGAGGCCACCAGCCGAGGGCATCCAACACCGAGATGGGATGTTATCCCAGCATAACACCCACCCTGGAGGGCATTATTCCTATTATACAATGGCTTGTTGTTATATATAAAATAAAAAAATAATTTTAAAGAATGTTTTTATTAATGTGGAAAAATAGTTTTGTTTCTTAAGAGGAGATGCAAAAAAAGAGGACAGCCATCATGATGGCAGTAGACCTGTGAACAGCAGGGATGTTATGCCAGGATAACATCCCTGCTGTGATGGCCAACTGACCAATCAGAGCCCAGGATTCTTTCTTGCCATTGCATAATTAAAAGTAACCCCCTCCCTCCCCTTTGTCTATCTTTTTGGTACATAATGCACCTTCCCATAAGCAGCCTACTCCCTCTCCCCCCAATCAACCACCATTAACCATATAAGGGTGGTCCCCTTGCAGGTGACCATAACCAAAACACAGGGAATGTCCCCTTACTCTCTTCCAACTTGAGAGGGTAAACAAAAATCCCCCAAACCTGACCCAGTTGGTATGTAATATTAATAACAGTGACCTTTACTACTTGTCAAAGAGAAAGAGGGAAAAAAACACAAAAGGGGGAGGGAAATGATAAAATCCCCCAGAAAACCATATGGAAGTCTGCGTACGAGCAGAGTCCAAAAATCCCACTCTGCCCATAAGTCAGTGAAGGCCATTCCAACGGGTTATCCCTCGTGCAACAAGGGTGCCAGACCTCACCATCCCTTATTACAAAATTAACTGCTATCCAGGTAATGTTTGGTTAAACAGCATACTAACTAAAACTGGCACACAGAAAGGCTTTAGAATCTAAAAAAAATCCCACCGGTGTTTGACAAAGCAAAGCTGTCCCTTGTAGTTCCACTGGACACATTCAGGTCCGATCCCCCTGGGCCAAAACCAAATCCCCAGTCCAGGCAAGAAAAACCTTCCAAGAACGCTCCACTGAGCTCCCGGCAAAAATTAAAATGATGCAATGAATGGCCTTACAGCAGGCCTTAAGCCCCAGAGAGACTGAGGGTTACATCCCTGGGAAGGAAAAAAAAAAACCCTCGGTGAGCTTATCCCCCACAGTCAGGAACACAGTAGATCAGGTCTGCGTGGAGACAATCCTTGGTGGCATCGGTACTTTCCGACACACTCCCTATAGTAGACGATCCGAACTCAAAGTCCCAATTAGCTGAATAAAACAGTTGCAGAAATTAACCCATCTGGTACTGCATGTTCCTCAGTGGTCTTTGAATAGTTCGGGGAGTTATTCCTTAAGCAGCTGTTTTTGGATCCTCGAATGTCTGCCATACCCCAGCTACAAGAACTTGAAAAAGGGGCGGATACCCCATGCGGAACCTGATGTTGGCTGCAATTAACTTAGTGACAGTAGCGTGGTATGAGGTCCTTTTTTGTCTGACAGAAAGTGGTAAATCTTGAGCCACACGGAGCATTGCCCTTTCCCATCGGACTTCTTTCAGCTCCTTCACTTTGGCCTAAACATGTCTCTCCTGGTAGTTTAAGAATTTAAAAATGAAAGTCTCTGGGGGAGCTCCGGGGGGAGGCAGGGGCCTTAATGCCTGATGGGCTGGCTCATTTGTGTATCTGGTTCCAAAGGGTGATGGCCCTGCTAGTTTTGTCAGACATTTATGAACAAACAACACTGGATTATTCTCTTCCTCCTTCTCAGGGAGCCCAATGAGGATTATATTGTTCCTGCGGCTCCTACCTTCTAAATCTTCCACCTTTGCCTCCAGTTTAGCTATCTGGTTTCTTTTGACAGCCATAACTGGGTCAATCACTGAGATTCTTTTTCAGCTGAAATAATTCTGGCTTTGTTGTCGCTCGTGCGGCACGACAGATCTTCCTGGACTTCAGACAAGGTTTTAAACTCAGTAGCCAGAGAGTGGAGTTCATCCTTAAAAGGACAAAATTCCTCCCAAAATAATTCAAGGGTCAAAACAGTTTGTTGCTGGTGCCCTGCAGCCTGTGGCTGGGAGGTACTCGATTGGGTCTTTGTTTTCTTGGCCGCTTTCTCAGGAGTGTGTGGCGGCGTATGGTTGGGCAATGTGGGCTGCATTTCCACTTCCATGACCAGTTTTTTTCACCAAAATTGAGCTTGTGAAACCGGTAACTTCTTGTATCCTTCTTGACACACCAAACTGAACTTAACTGAGCTTTAACGATCAAACTAGTAACTTAATGAGAGGGGTAAGCGA
This sequence comes from Neoceratodus forsteri, assembly GCA_016271365.2. NCBI lineage: Eukaryota > Metazoa > Chordata > Ceratodontiformes > Ceratodontidae > Neoceratodus > Neoceratodus forsteri. The sequence goes on from CM028133.1 coordinate 963,850,704, forward strand.
GAGCACATGGAGAGAGGTACTATCGAGCAGGCTGCATTACATGATCACTCAAAGAAAAGAGATTTGTAGGCAATACTTTTGGGCACTTTAAAACATGTCTTTAAAATTGTGACAGGTAGAGTGGTGGGGAACTAGTTTAGGCAATTAATCTTGAGGTTGAGTATATTCAGGAAGCCCTGTGAATCAGATGTGTAATTGGGAGTTGGAGCTAGCAGAGGCATTGTGCCTTCTTACAAGAATGCTATAAAAGCACTTCCACTCTAACGTACCGAGCACATTCATGTCCCAGTGAGCGAGTGGAACAGTGAAGGAGTGGAACAGGTGACTGGCATTTTAGGCATCAGCAGAAGGAAGCAAAGAAGCAGTGGACTCTGCTGGTCGACTAAGCAGGTTAGGCACATGTTGACTACTGTGCAGTAGTCACTGCTGGGAGGGGCAAAGATAAAAGGCAGGCCAAAACTAGGAATAGAAACAACAACATATCTAGTGTAGGAGTACAAAGAGATTTAAATAAGGTACAAGGGAACACAAATAAAAACAAACAGAAAAAGGAGAAAACTAGAAACACCCAATCAGGGGTAAGGGTAGAAATGTATTTCCAGGTAACACAGGGAAAACAGAAGTTGGGGGTGTTGGGAGTGTTGCAGTGGCTGTTGGGTGGCAGACCTTCTGAATACTACAGTGCTGTCCCATCTGCACGCATCTCTTTGGGTTGAGGGAGGAGGTCGCTAGACTCCAGGTCGAGTTAGCTACGATTCAGGGGACCTCTTACTCGACCCTGAGGCCATGAAGTCTGCCACCATTACCACAGAGCATACCAGGGAGGAGGAATAGCTGGACTATGGTGGGCTCTGAAAGGGTGGGGGTGGTGGGATAGAGACACATTCCTCAAGGGATATGACTACATAATTCCTCCACCACTCTGGTGAGGTGAGCCTATTGGGAGGACTCAGCAGCGGTAGTGAACAGGGAGGATGTGGGGGCCCTCAGTAGTGGAGACCCCAATAAAGGTGGTGGAGGACCACAGAGGAGGAGGCAAAGGAAGCAACTTCTGGTGGGGCACACGATTTTGAGGGGTTAGGTTTGAGAATAGGTAGGGGGAAAGGCAGGTTAGACGCCTACACAGCACTACAGCCCAGAGAGATGGTAAGCAGATCCTGAGAATTGCTAGAATGGGAAGGAGAATTGTATGTTATTTTCCACCACAGGACTAATGAAGTGGCTAGGGATATGGCTGGGAAAGTGTAGGGGGAGTTTAGGGATCTGGGGAGGGGTGTTAGGTAGCATGCTCAGTGACTTTTGCTGAGTTGCTGCCTGTCTATGATCGGGGGGTGGGGAGGAGAGGGATCTCTGCACCAGGAGCTCAATTCATGGCTGAAGAAATGGTGGAGAGGAGAGGTTCAGCTACATTGGGGACTTGGGACCCTCCTAAGAGGATAAAGGCCTACACAGGGGTGATGGTCTGCATCCATACAGGAGGGGAACTGCAGTCCTCAGTAGACAATTTAGATGTTACCTCAATTAAAATTTAAATTAGCCAATGGGGTGGTGTAAGGAATCAGGGAGGCAGAAGTTGCACCCCCCCCCACAAGCTGAAGTAGAGAGCAGTAAGAACCCCAGGGAAGAGAAATCCCCCAGGGTGACAATTAATAAAGGAAGCAGGGTGGTGGGGACAAAGGGGAAGAGAATGGGACCATTCAAAAGAGAAGGGGGGAGAGGGAAGGGCAAAAAAGGAAAAATGGGGAGTAACAAGCAGAGTGGGAATAAAATCTGGAAGGCTATGCATTCGAATGCTGGATGCCTAGGAAATAAGATTCCAGACCTACAGACCATCATGGCAGAGGCCGACCAGGACATTGTGACTGTTACTGAGTGATGGTGCACTGGACACCATGACTGGGACGTGGCCATACCAGCCTATACTCTGTTCAGGAAGGACAGGGTGGGAAGGAAAGGCGGTGCAGAGTGGAGGCAGTCCAGAGGAGGGCAACTAAAATGACACAGGGTCTGCTTCAAAAGCCCTACATGGAGACATTAAAAGACCTTATTACGTACACCCTGAAAGAGAGGAGGGAGATGAAGGATATGATTGAGACCTTTAAATACCTCATGGGGGTAAATAAGGTACAGGAGGGAAGTATTTTTCAGAAAACAAGGTGCTCAAGAACAAGGGGACATGTTATAAAGCTGAAGATGGATAGATAAAAGAGGGACGTGAGGAAGTGCTACTTCACAGAAAGAGTGGTGGATTCCTGGAACTGCCTTGCAGCGGAGGTAGTGGGGGCAAAAACAGTGGTGGGGTTCAAGAATGCATAGCAAAGACACAAAGGAATCATAGTGGAAGGGGGTTAGAAAGAGCTATAGATCAATAAGGTCTGCAGTGATAATGTAAGTAGGGAAACATGGGCAGATTGGGTGAACAGCTCATCTAGTATCAAATTTTATGTTTTTTATGTTTCTCTACCCCTTGCACCAGGATCCTGTTTAATGTACATGAAATCCAGAAACAGTGCCGTGGATGACTGCTCCTGTGGTGTAAACCTTTGTGCTAGGATACCCTTTAATGTTCATAAAATCCAGAGTCACTGCAGTGAGTGACTACTCCTGTGGTGTAAACTATTTGTGCCAGAATCCCTTGTAATGTACTGTACCTAAAATCCTGAGTCAATGTTGTTTTTGACTGCATCTTTTGTGCCAGGATCTCCATCCAGAGTCACTGCTGCAAATGAATGTTTTCATTGCACACACCCTTTGTGTCAGAATACCCTTTAGTGTACATAAAATCCAGAGTCACTGCTGTGGATGATCTCTCACTTTTTGCCACAATCTCCTTTAATGTACATAAACTCCAGAGTCACTGCCGTGGATGACTGCTTCCATGGCATACACCCTTTGTGTCAGGATACCCTTTAATGTACTGTGACAAACCACCCTTCTGCACCCCAATCAGCACCCCTGTCCCAGCCAGCTGCTTCAGACCTTCACTCATGTTTGCCTTTCAGCATGTTCTTGCACCACACTTGACCCTCTGCAAAGGTGGTGCACCCACCTGAGACACCTGGACTCTCTAAGCCTAGTAACCAGTCCCCCTGGATCAAGCCAAGGCTGACTGCTCAAACCTCAGGTGAAGTGTGGATTATGTCTTATCAGACTTCACTCCACTCCTTTTTCTGTATCAGGTAGGATTGTGTTTTTCAAATTCCTTAATCTAGATTTAATGTGCCTCCTTAGAATGACTGTAATCCCAGAAATTCACAAACTATACCCCTTTTATTAAAATGCACTGCCAGTATATTGTGCTAAATAAGAACTACTTTATTTACACAATGGGTTAAATAGGATAAAAGTGCTTACAGGAGAAAACATTGAAAATAATAGGAGTTAAACCATAAAAATGCAAACTTAGCTTTCCTATAGCTAGGTTAAATTTACAGGTGAAGATATGGAAGCAGTACAGTCTCTTGTCTTCAGAGAACTTGAACCACATTACAGTTCTCCCCTTCCAGTCTCATGCTGTCAGTCAGCCTGTTGCACTATGCACTGACCCCCTTCTTCCCTGCCTCACAGTGGTGTCCTCCTTTTATAGAGGAAACTCCAGTGTGTCTCAGTACACAATCGTATTTTTACCTTTTTTATTAGGTTATGTTTCTCACAAATAAAAACATTTTGTTTGTAAACTGGTTTATACAGGTGACTGTGTTCCCATCATTAGGCAAATCTCAATTCCCATGTTTTAGCATTAAAAATATATACTCAGCCCTCCAATTTGCTATGCATTTGGCATCAAATGTTTGTCAACAGTATCACTATCTCAGGATGGCACCCTGCCAGTAGACCCTCAGGAACAGATAACGTTTATTATCCAAATGATCCTCATCGAAAATCTTGAGATAAAAAGCAGGACCATTTGGGTACATGTGCAAACTTATTGAATTTGACCTGGCTGACCTCCCAGTATTTTCTGGGACACTTCACTCACTCTGCCAATCCATTGTACTAAAACATTAGTATACATTTATGCCACAACTCCCTTCCCAAGTTTGATCCAGTCACTGTGTGACAGTACCACACTGTGACTGCATCAGCCATGCTATGCCATCTGATGGGACAGTCCAGATTTTGTGAGCCCTTCCTATGCTGTATGTGCATATCATATTCTTGCAGTGCTAAGCTCCAGAGCAACATCTTGGCATTCCCACTACTCATGCGCTGCAGCCATGTTAGTGGATTATGGTCCGTAACTACCATAAATTCTCTGCCGTACAAGTACAGTACGACTGCAACTTCTGCAATGCCTAAACTACACTCAGACATTTCTTTTCTATAGTGGCATATGACACTTCCCTCGACAGGACTTTTCATTTCGGGTAAACAATAGGGTGCTCTTCCCCTTTGGAATTGACCTGACTCAGGACAGCTCCCACCCCCAAAATGTGAATCGTCCATGTACACTATGAATTTTAGACCACAGTCAGGGCTGGCTAACACTGGAGCCTGACATACAGCCTCCTGTAGCTGACAGAAAGCCTTTCTACAGCGTTCGGACCAGTGCACCCTTTCAGACATTCTCTTTTTTGTTAGATTTGTGAGGGGTGCTGCAGTTGTGCTGAAATTAGCCACAAAATCTTCTGTAATATCCAGCAGTCCTCAAAAATGCATACCCATTTTTTGGTTGTGGTTGTTGGCCATTCCTTTATAGCCTTCACCTTTGCAGGTACCAGGCATATGTGCCCCCCTCCCACTCAGTGTCAGAGGTATGGCACTTTGGCCATGACTATCTGACACTTCTCAGCTTTGACTGTCAGCTTTGCAGGTTGCAGTCTTTCGAGGATCTCTCTCACAAGTGTCAGATGCTCCTCCCAGGTTTGGCTTAATATAGCATCTTTATCCATGTAAGCCATGACTGTCACTTGCACCTGACAACACACAGTCAACCAGCCTCTGAAACGTAGCTGGTGCATTTTTCATTCCAAGTGGCATGACCAGAAATTCATACAGACCATACAGATTGATGAATGCTGACTACTGCCTCACTTCAGCAGTTAAAGGTACGTGTCAGCAGTCTATTGTTAAAGAGCTGGTGACATGTTCTGGGGAACTTTAACAAAACCTAATATTTAGACACAGTCCAGCTTATATTCCCATTAGTGCTGCATTCCTCCTCCTCCCCATTATTTATTACTGAAGTCATTTATATGAAAACAGGATCTTTGCTCCTGAAGAATTCATCTATTCTTGCTGCTTTTTCCCTAAAGTCATAGAGCACTACTTATGACCTCACAGTTACTCCCATGGCAACAGATTGTGATGTCACAACAGAAGATTATGGCTTGAAGTAGGGAGTAAGCTATAGAGACAGATGGACTCAGAAGGAATTCTAAGGGATAAATATCATATATTCATGCAAATTTCCTTAGTAATAAATAATGGGGAGGAGAAATTTATAAAATATAAATGGAATTCAGGCAGAATTGTACCTAATTATTATGTTTTTTAAAGTTTTCTTTGAGGTGTCAGTAGCACTTTAGGTCTATAGTTGTTTGGCACTTTGCTCCCCCTGACATTTTCAATATTTCCTCTGTCCACGGCATGGGATATGCATTGGACACTGTGATAGCATTAAGCTTCCGATAATCCACACAAAACCTTGTTGTCCCATCCTTTTTCAGGATGAGAACAACTGCAGAAGACCGTTGACTACTGGATTCTTGGATAACCTGGAGGTCTAGCATCTCCTTTAGCTCCTCCTGCATGTGGCACTTCACACCCTCAGGGACTCTGTAGGCATGCTGCTTCAGTGGTGCCACAGTCCAGTATCCACCCGATGTTCTGCATGTGTGGTGTACCCCAGCTTTGCTGAGAATAGGGTGTTGACAGGGTGCCATACCCTCTTCATTTTGTGCCATCTGTGCAGGCGTCAGCAGCTCTGAGAGGGTGAAGGAGTCCAACCATGCTTTCCTCTATTCTCCTCCAATAGGTCTATTAGTGCTTCCCACAACCTTAATCTGCTTGGATGCAAACCATCATGATGGCCTCTGTCTTGTCATGATAAGGTTTCAGCATATTGACATGATAAACCCTGTGTTTGTACCTCATATTGGGCAGTTCTACAACATAGTTCACCTCATCTAGCTGTTTTACCACTACAAATGGACCCTCCAATGCTGCATGCAGTTTGTCCTGTTGAACAGGGATAAGCATCATCACCTTCTGTATAACGTCTTAGGTTCTATTCCTGGCCATAGGGCCATACCAGTTTTTTCTGCTTCTGTTGTGCAGCTGCCATGTCATCCCATGCCAGGCCCATGACCTCCTTAAACCTCTCCCTGAAGTTAAGTACATGTTCTACAATGCAGCAAATTTGCCTCCCTAGTCATCCTGCACTAAATCTAGGGATTGACTCACCCTGTGGCATACAGGAGTTCAAAGGGTGAGAACCCTGTGAACGCCTGTGAGCCTTCCCAATAGGCAAATAAGAGTGGGGGATACTCTTGTCCCAACTCTTCCCATGCTGCTCTTCAAAAGCTCTAAGCATGGTTTTAAGGTTGCCATTAAAGTGTTCCACAAGACCATTGGTTTGCAGGTTTCTTTGCCTCTATGGAGGGCATTGCTACAGCCTTAGGGTACCCCGATGTCATAATCCACCACCACCGGAATATGCTTCTTTCCTGAGCTGGATGGCACACTTAGAGGCCCCACAATATCTACAGTTACCAGCTGAAATGGTACTTCTGTTATGGGTAAAGAAACTAAAGTTGTCTTACCCTTAAACCTTTGCTTTTCCATTCTCTGACATGTATCACAAGTGTAACAGTACTCAGCCACATCTTTATAGACACTGGGCCAAAGGAAGATTTGCATCAACTTCTGCTTGGTCCATTTCACCCCCCTGTATCCCACAAGTGGAATGTCATGTTCAATGCTGAGTAGCTGTTCCCTAAATTCCTTAGGTACTACTAGCTGTTTGCACACCTGCCATTCCTCTGCACCTCCCTGCGATACTCATTCATGATAGAGCAAGCCATTCTCCCAATACGCTCTGCTCTGTCTCCCACCCTGAGGGCCAGGGTCAGCATTGTCTGCCTGTTTCCCTAGTTCCTTTAAGGATTCATCTGTCAGTAAAGCACCTTGTAGACTGTGCTTTTTAAATCTCCTAGAAAGACAGCACCCTCCTTTGGAGTTTCCTTTGAGCAACTCAAAGTTACTACTGAGGCTGGACTGTCAAAAATCTTGACCTCCTGATGTGCCACAGTGTCCCAATGCACTGCAGCAGACTTGGAGTAAACTGACATACTTGCAGGAGCCCCTTTCTTCCTGCTGTCAGTTCCATTAGATTTCAATATAATGGTCTGACTTCAGGTAACTTCATGTACAGTTTCACCCCTACATTTTAGGTCATTCCCCAAAAGCATATCTACCTCAAGGTCTTTACTAACTCTGTCAGGAAGACTCAAGCCAATGAGACTGGCACAGCTGGTCCCACTACATCTTTACCATAGCAAACTGATCAGGTAGGACCTGTTCAGGTTTAAATAAATCCTGATGCACTACGGAGAGCTTAGCTCCTGTGTCTGTCCAAGCTTGTGTAAGCTTCCCATTAATTTCAACAGGCAGCATGCACTTAGCTGAATTAGGGTTTATTTTCCACCTTACATAATTAACACTATGAGATCCTGAAGTAGAACAGTTTCCTCCTGCTGCTCCGTTCCCTGGGTCTTCCATGCTGAGCAGTTACAGGAGAGATACCCCACTTGCTGGCACAAGACACTTCTGTTCCCCATGATCTATTTTCATTTTGAAAAACTGGGTGCACTCCACTCTGGGTTCATGATCAGCTGTGTTCCCTTTAGGCTGCCCCACTGACTTACCTGTCCTTTTAATCCAAGCTGTCCCTCCCACAACACTCTTACACCTAACAAAAGGCCTGTTTGCCAAATACCTGCCAGCCATTTCTGCTGCATGTCTGGCTGAACCTGGGACTCAGTCAGCTAATCACACCATTAGATCTTCTGGACAGCACTCCAAAAACAGTTCCAGTAACACAGTCTCTACAATTTGCTCTGCAGAGAATGTTTCTGCACCCTCTATCTACCTCCTGAGCAAATTGTAAAGCTGCACCCACGTTTCCATATACATTATCTTCATTATATTTCTTAAATCTACAAAATCTCAATCTATATGAATCAGCGGTCAATTCATAATGTTTTAGCAACATGTCTTTAACTTTATCACAGTCCCAACTATCTTGTACATGCATTCTGGAAAATGCATCTAGAATCTTTCCGGAAAATACAGGGGTTAGACTGAGGACCCACATTCCCTTGTCCAGTTCAGATTGTAAACAAATGCTCACAACTATAAGAAGGAAGGCATCTAAATCATCTTCTTCCTGAAGTAGAGGAAACATTGTAGAATTTGGTTTAGGACCGTGTGCTGACCCCTCCCCTCCTTCTCAACCCCACTTACCAATCCAGATGTCTGTCTTGTGCTGCTGCCTTTCGATTCACATCTTTTCCAGCTGGATTTCTGCCTCCTTCTGCATCGTGTTCCATTCAAACTACAACCTCAGTTTTTCCAGTTCAACATCATCTGTTCATGGTTTGTCCTTTTGCAGTGGCTGCTGCTTTTGCTGTGTCTGTGGTTGCTTCAGGAGCTGCTGCTGCTGCTGTTTAGGTGGCCTCTGATGCACTGACTCTGTCTACTGCTGTGTCTCCTCTGCAATGTCCTCCTCAATCAGCTCTCTCTCCTCATGGGCATCCTCTGCTGGCTGGGGGGGCCCTCATCCTCAACCACAGCTTGTGGTCTGAGGACCCCCCTTTCTTCCTGGTCTTTTTTAAACAGGGCCTCTATGATCTGCTTTTTACTAAGTGACTCATGATTAATGCCCTTTTTAGTGCACAGCTCTCACAGCTGTTCTGATCTTAGTTTGTTATAACCGATTGGCCCCTTTGCTGTCATTATCCTGACCACTGACTGCACCCAATAATAAAGGTGGAAAGCAACAAAGAAAACTGTGTTCCTTTGCACTTTGTTTTTATGACAGGTTAGGTATTTTGTGCAATCTCTGAGGGTTTACTCTAGGTGTCTGTGTATACTATACAAGCACCCTTCAAGTAACCACCAAGTGCTGGCTGCTACTTGCATGTTTTACACAGATCCCACCATTGCCACCAGATGTGACAAACCCACCTGTCCATGTCCCAACCAGCACCCCTCTCACAGTCGGCTGCTACAGATCTTCACCTGTGGCCACCCCTCAGCGTGTCCTTGCACCCACACTCAGCCATCTGCAAAGATAGTGCACCCCAGTCACCTGGACTCTCTGAGACCAGTCACCAGTCTTCCTGGATCAAGCCAAAGCCTATTGCTCAAACCCCAGGTGAAGTGTGGATTCTGTCTTGTCAAACGTCACTCCACTCCTTTCCATGTATCAGGAAGAAATGTGTTTTTCAAACTGCATAAACTAGATTCAGCATGCCTCTTGGAATGATGGTTACCTCAGAGATTCACAAACTATACCTCTTTTAGTAAAATGCACAACCAGTATGCACCTTGCACTAAATAAGAGCTACTTTATTTACACAATATATTTACACATTGGCCTAAATAGAACAAAAGTGTTTACAGAAGAAAACACTGAAAATAATAGGAATTATACCGTAAAAATGCAAGCTTGTCTTTCCTTTAGCTAGGTCAAACTTACCTGATGAAGATGTGGAAATAATACAGTCTCCTGCCTTCAGACAACTTGAACCCCATCAGAGTTCTCCTCTGCCAGTCTTATACTATCAGTCAGCCTGTTGCACTACACACTGAAACCATTCTTCTCTGGCTCAGAGTGAAGGCCTCCTTTTATAGAGAAAATCCCAATGTGTCTCAGTACATAGCTGTTTTTTTACCTTTCTCATTAGGACATGCTCTCAGAAATAAAAATATTTTGTTTGTAAACCAGATTGTATAGGCTTTTGCTGGAAACGAGACCCTCACTGTATCACCATCATAAGGAAAATCTTACTGTAGTTTCCATGTTTTATCAATAAACAAATATACTCGGATAGCCCTCAAATTTGGCATTAAATGTTTGTCAACAGTTTCAATATCCCAGGAAGGCACCATGCTGGTAGATCCCCCAGGAACAAATCAAGTTTATTACCCAAATGACCCAACTTGTAAACCCTGAGATAAATAGCAGGACTATTTGGCCACATGTGCAGCCTTACATAATCTGACCTGCCAGTATTTTCTGGGACACTTCAACCAAACTGCCAATTCACTGTATTAAAGCATTAGTATACATTTATGCCACATGTACTGTATATAAAATCCAGAGACAATGTCATGGATGACTGCTTCCATGGTATACACCCTTTGTGCCAGGATCCCTGTAATGTACATAATATCCAGAGTCACTGCCATGGATGACTAATTCCGTGGTGGTATTCTGTGAACAAGGCATCCAAAACTGAGCACCTATAAAAACAGTGACTCAGTTACGGTGCCTGTGTTCAGGGCTACCTGGCAGGGTAGTGCTCGGATACCTGGGTGGGCAAGGTAGGGTGATGGGAAGCTATGTACATACGCTTGGGGGGGGAGGAAGGTGAGGGATGGTATGTGGGAGGGGATGTGGCAGGCAGCTGCCTAGCTTGTCTGCTAGCGTGGTGGGGAGGGTGGTTGGTTGGGAGGTGCAGGGTTCGAGTCCGGTGCAGTGTGTTTTTTGTTTGCCGGCAGGTGGCTTTTTATTTTTCAAGTATTTCAACCCCTAACATGCACCCCCTGGAGTTGAGAATCCATTAGTAGGGGGTTGTGGGGGCAAAGCCCCCTGGGAGGGTGTGGGGGCACAGCCCCCTGCATTAAGAAAAAATCCAGTAGATCTCGGGTGCCCTCTTGCTATTCGCCATGAGTGTGCAAAGTCGAAATTCATTTTCCGTCATGTACACTCGCCCTAACGGTGATCGCTATTCTGCAATCGACATTATGACATAGAACCTTCTGTGGTATACACCCTTTGTGCCAGGATCCCTTTAATGTACATCATAATCAGAGTTACTACCATGGATGACTACTTCCGTGGTATACACCCTTTGTGTCAGTATAATTCAGCATCAATGCCATGGATGACTGCTTCCATGGTATACACACTTTGTGCCAGGATCCCTTTAATGTACGTAATATCCAGAGACACTGCCATGGATGACTACTTCCTTGGTATACACCCTTTGTGCCAGGATCCCTTTAATGTACATCATATCTAGAATTACTACCATGGATGACTGCTTCCATGGTAATCACCCTTTGTGCCAGGATCCCTTTAATATATGTCATATTCAGAGTTACTACCATGGATGATTGCTCCCATGGTATACACCCTTTGTGCCAGGATCCCTTTAATGTACGTAATATCTGGAGTCACTGCCATGGATGACTGCTTCTGTGGTATACACCCTTTGTGTCAGGATAATCCAGAGTTGATGCCATGGATGGCTGCCACCACAGTATACACCTTTATGTCAGGGTCCCCTAGTATTTGTTAGTCAACATACAGTTTTTGTTTTACAGCAATAATGTTTTTCTTTTTTTATCATACTTTGATTTTTGCGCTTCTGCAGTGCTCCAGGGGGGGCATCCAGCCATCAGCCCCACCAACCCGGAGGACAGCAGGCTCACGCGATACATGAGGGTCCAAGCACGGCCGTCACCGCCCCCCCCCCCGAGGTGATTCCACAATAGGCCTCCAGGTCGGCGGGTGCACGGCCATCAAGCTGGTCAGTCATGCCCAGCCCTTTTTCCACCTTGGTTTTTTTGTCCCCTGGAGCCGGCAGTGCAATGACGTGCTGCGCTTACGTAAGTGTCTTGCCGAACTCCTCCCCATGCTGGTGCCGCACCTTGTGCTTCTTCTGATCTTCACCAGGGGATGCCCAAACACGATGCAAATCCACAAGCCCACCCCAGAGGAAGGAGAGCAGTCCTGGAATGCTCAATCCATCCTCTCCCCTGCCAGCCTCCAGTGGCCGGAGTCTGTTCCCGAACCCGGGTCACTGGAGTGGTGCGAGGTGTGGCGTCCAGCACCCTCAACCCTCAGCGCCACTGGACCGGCAGCAGTAATGTTTTCCTGACTAAAATATGAAGATATCCATTTTACTTTTGTTTTCTTTCATTCTTGAACCAAGACACAGGGTTTTGAAGTTTTTAAAAAAGTTCTCGCTCTCATGCCATGCCTGCCATGAAAAACTGAAATATCTTGGTACAGTGCTACGGTGTTTTCCATCAGAAACATGTAGTAGTACCATACACCCATGTCATGAATCTGGCATGAACATTGAATAGATAACCTCTGTTGAAGATATTTTTAAAAATTGAGAGCTGCGGCCCTCTTTAATGATGTTGGCCATTAATCACAAAAGTAGCTATAAAAGCTGTTTTACGAATGTCTGAGAAAACTACAACTGCACCGAAGATGAATCTAAGGATGTCAGAAATACATTTTTTAATAAAAAACTATATGGAGACATTTTTCACCAACTAAGAAATACTGCTGCTTTAATGTACATAAAACCCTGAGTCAGTGCTGTGGATGGCTGCTCCCACAGTATACCCCCTTTTTGTTGGGGTCCTCTGTACCTAAAATGCTGAGTAACTGTCCTGGATGGATGCTTTCATGGTGTACATCCTGTGTGCTGGGGCCTCCTGTACCTAAAATGCTGAGTCCCTGCTGTGGATGGCTGCTCCACTGATACACGCCCCTTGTGCTGTGGTCCCCTTTACCCAAAATTCTGAGTCACTGACGTGGAGGGCTACTCCAACAAAATATACCCTTTGTGCTGCAGGTCCTCTATACATAGTACCCTGAGTCACTGCCATGGATAGCTACTCCCATGGCATGCACCCTTGGTGCTGGGGTCATCTGTACCCAAAACCTCAAGTCACTGTCATAGATGGCTGATTCCATGGTACACACCCTTTGTGCTGCAGTCCTCTATACATAAAATCCCAGGACACTGGCACAGATGACTGCTTCCATGGTACACACCATTTGTGCTGCAGTCCTCTATACATAAAATCCCAAGACACTGGCACAGATGACTGCTTCTATGGTACACACCATTTGTATGGGGTCCCTGTAACTAGAATCCCAAGTCACTGCCATGGATTGCTGCTCCCATGGAATACAACCTTTGTACTGGGGCCCCTCTACTTAAATGCTGATTCACTGCTATGGATGTTTGTGCCAGTGATATACGCCTCTTGTGCTGTGGTCCCCTGTAACTAGAATCCCGAGTCACTGTTGTGGATGACTACTGCCATAGTAGACACCCTTGATGCTGGGTTCTTCTGTAGCTAAAATCCTGAGTCAGTGATGTGGATGGCTACTGCGTCAACTAACTATACCATTTGTGCTTGGGTTCTCTATACACAAACTCCTCATTCTCTGCCATGGATATCTACTCCAGCTGTAGACACCCTTTGTGCTGAGGTATTCTGTACCTAAAATCCTAAGCCACTGCTGTGGGTGACTGCATCCATGGTGTATGCCATTTGTGGTGGTTCTGAGGGTGTCACTGTACCTAAAATCTTGAGTCACTGTCGTGGATGGCTCCTTCCATGGAACACACCCTTTGTGCTAAGGTCCTCTATACATAAAATCCTGAGCCAGCACTGTGGGTGACTTCTCCTAAGATGTAAACCATTTATGTGGGGGTGCCTGTACCTAGAATCCTGAGTCACTGTTGTGGATGGCTGCTTCCATAGAACACACCCTTTGTGCTAAGGTCCTCTATACATAAAATCCCAAGCCACCGTTGTGGGTGACTTCTCCTATGTTATAAACCATTTATGTGGGGGTGCCTGTACCTAGAATCCTGAGTCGCTGCTGTGGATGGCTGCTTCCATGGAACACACCCTTTGAGCTAAGGTCCTCTGTATATAAATCCCAAGTCAGCACTGTGGGTGACTTCTCCTATGATATAAACCATTTATGTGGGGGTGCCTGTACCTAGAATCCTGAGTCACTGCTGTGGATGGCTGCTCCCATAGAATGTACCCTTTATGCTGGGTTGCCCTGTACATCAAATCCAGAGTCATTGCCATGGATGGCTGCCGTAATGGTATACATTGTTTCTGCCTGAGTCCTCTGCACCTAAAATCCTAAGTCACTGCCATGGACGGCTGCTCTCACTGTACTGTATACACCCTTTGTGCTGGGCTCAATACCTAAAATGGCAAGTTACTGTCATGGATGGCTGCTCCCATTGTTTTTACCCTTTGTGCTGGGGAATCTGTACCTAAAATCCAGAGTTACTCCCATAATTTTCTATTCACATGGTACACACACTTTGTGCTGAGGTCCCTGTAGATAAAATTCCATGTCACTGTCATTGATGTCTGTGTCCATAGTACTGTATATATGCTTTGTGCTTTGGTCTTCTGTACATAAAATCCAGAGTCACTGCTGTGAATGGCTACTCCTGCCATATTTATTTATTTAGTTTTTGTTAACTGGGTGAGGTGCGCTAGCCATAGAGATGTCTATTTTCAGGCACGACCTGGGAGGTTACAAGGTAGTGAAACAGAGAAATACAAAACAAGGTATTTACAGCAGAGGTACAAAACAATGGTATTGTCAGCAAGGTACACAACAGCATGATTCCAAGTAATGATAAGATAAAATATACAATATAAATACCCTTTGTGCTGGGGTCTTCATAGGTAAGCGTTGGGCCCCTTTAGAGGTACCACATGTTCTCCATTTCACGTCTCTGGGGAGGTCAGACTGGGTTCTTGAAGGCTGCGTAACAACTGGGCACTAACAACAAAGAATGGCATGGTGCCTCTATGTGGGGTTAAAATATGGGATACCTAGCAGCTATGCTCAGGAATATTACTCACCCAGGTAATAATATAGATCTCCCTCCCACACAACAGTATTGCTCCACAAATGGTAACTATGACTCTGAAATAAAGCTGCAAATATGCCCAAATCAAAATGCCAGCAGGCAGCAATTTAATTAAATGGGGAGGAAAAGGAAAGAGCAAGGGGTTTTGAAGGGGAAATGGGAAGCAATAAATGACTATAACTATAGGGGCTATATATGCTCAGCCACGAGCCCACCCCTGGCAGTCAACTTCCCCAGAGTACCTGAACACAACTTTCACCCCAAAGGCCTTATGAGTGAGTTCTCCACACAGCTGCAGTGTGGACTAGGGTGGTCAGATTTAGAACCCTTTTAGAACCCAGGGGTTCGAGTTCTAATTTAGAAATAAAACATCCTTGGGTTCTTTTTTTTTTTGCCATTTACTTTTTATTGAATTTTAAACACATTTGAGGTACAGAGACTTACATTGCCAATCGCCTTACAACAAAACCAGACAATGATAAATGTACAATATGAAAAATAACCATAAACATGTCGTAACCCCTGACCCCACCCACCCCTCCTTAAGAAGCCCAACCCCCACCTCTCCTCCCAAAGGATATTATATACTATGAATATTAAACAAACTTGTGGTACAGAGGCTTACATTGCCAAACACCATGCAACAAGTCCAGACTATAATGAATGCACATCATGTAAAATAATCATAACCACGTCATAAGCCCCTGACCCCACCCACCTCCCCTTGAAAAACCCCGACCCCCCACATCATCCCCCCCACAAGGCATTGTATACAAGATTGAATGACATGGAGACCAGCACTAACATATTTAGGAGTAAGCAATTTCTAACTGGGACCAGATTCTATCGAAAAGAGGCATTTGGTTATGCAGTATCGCAATCATTCTCTCTATCCTGAGGCTCATTAACAATTCCCTTAGCCATTCTGTATAAGTAATTGTAGTTGAATCTTTCCAATGTTTAAGAACCAATCTTTTCACAGTAATGGAAATCAGCGTCATATGGTATTTCCTCAATTTAACCGGGAAACCAGACAGATCCCCCAATAGACAGACCTCTGATGTAAACATCACACCTATACCTAGCAATGGATTCGCTCTAGTTCTAATTTCTCTCCACAGCGGAGCAACTTTGGACAATGCCAAAATATATGTAGCAGATCACCTCCCGGAGCCACATCTATAACATTTGGGCTCCTGTAGCACCTTCAAATCAACTAGTTTCTGAGGTGTATAATAGATATTGTGCAAGATTTTAAATTGGGTTAATCTGAGACAATCCTGTCTCATATATTTGTGACAGTTCCCCCCAAATCCGGGACTAGTCTAAACTAGCATTGGGGAAAACCCTAGCCCAATATGATGCAGGGGGTAAATTATCCATAAAGGCCTGTTGAAACAACACTTGGTAAATCTTTGAAACAGCATGCGGAGATCCTATTAAGGGTTTCAACTCCGTCCACAGGGCTATACGAGGAAAGATAGGCCTGTTTACCCCCAACTTTTGAACAAGGAGGTGCCTTAATTGGTAAACTTTGAATACCACACCCCCCGACAATTTGAAGTCTTGCATTATTTGTATTACAGAGTGAGGGTCTCCCTCCCCGGTGAGAAGGTCTACCCATTTACACTCTCCCAACTCAGGCAACCACTTATGCGTAATCATCCGGTTAGCAATTCGCCACTGTGGGTTTCCTATGATTGGCTGGGAGCTGTCCAAAGTATATTTATATCTCAAGAAGTTACAGGCTTGATGGTGAACCTTAAGGGACACTCCAATAGGTGTATTCTTAAACTGGGGTAACATCTTGGGGGGGTATTATAGAATAGAGCTTCGGGGTTAAATCCTAAACTCTTGATAAGACTAACCTCCAGATTAACCCATAACGGGAGATATTCCCTCTCAGATTTGGGAATGGGCGAAAGCGCCCATCTACCATATTTATTCATATGAGCAGCCCAGAAATAAAGAGCAAATTGGGGTAATCTCAGACCACCCTGTGCTTTAGGCGCCGCCAATTTAACATAGGTCATCCGGGCCCTCTTATAATTCCAGATAAAATCCGCTATCATCCCATGAAGCTTCCCTAAACCACGATAATGGGAGCCAGACATTAAGATTACACAAAGGGTAGAAGAGCCTAGGAAATATGTTCATTTTCACCACATTTATCCTACCCCACAGAGAAAGAGGTAGTTGGGCCCATCTTTTCATATCCAGTTCTATAGTGCGGACTAAATTATCTAAATTAAGATTGCGGAGCCTCTCAGAATTGGTTGTCAAAGTAAGGTCCAAATACTTCAAAGAATTAGGGCTCCACCCCAGTCCAAGATTAACAACATCCTTTTTAAGTACCCTATTGTTTAGGGGGTACACCACAGTTTTCTCTTGGTTTAACTTGTAATTGGCTAACGCACTGAATTCACTTATAACCTCTAGAAGTGCAGGAATTGAAACAGCCAGATTGGCAACATAAATTAACAGGTCGTCTGCAAATGCTGTGACTTTAATAACATGTTCTCTAATTTGGATTCCCGTAATCTTGTTGAATGAGATTATACGTCTTATCAGTGGTTCTAGATAAAGATTAAAAAGGAGAGGAGATAAGGGGCAACCCTGCCTTGTCCCAACTTGTAGCCGGAAAGGTAAGGATATAACCCCATTACATACAATTCTAGCTGACGGATTCGAATAAAGTGCCCTGATCCAGCCGATAAACTGCTCTGGAAAGCCAAATTTGTCCAGTACCTGAAATAGGAATGACCAGTGAACTTTATCGAATGCCTTCTCGGCATCCAAGGAGACCAACGCCCATGGTGAGTCTGCCCCCTCGGACGCCGAGAAGACATGTGAAAGCGTTCTAAAATGGTCCGCTGAAGATCTACCCTTCATAAAACCTACCTGTTCAGCCCCGATTAATTTCGCCACTACAC
The DNA here is from genome assembly GCA_016271365.2 of Neoceratodus forsteri. Taxonomy (NCBI): domain Eukaryota; kingdom Metazoa; phylum Chordata; order Ceratodontiformes; family Ceratodontidae; genus Neoceratodus; species Neoceratodus forsteri. The sequence goes on from CM028133.1 coordinate 963,868,528, forward strand.
TCCCAACTCTATCCGCAAGTATTTTGGCCAGGATTTTTATGTCATAGTTTAATAGGGAGATAGGCCGATAGCTATCAGGCTTCTCTGGAGGCCTATTAGGCTTCAACAACACTACTATAAGGGCCTCAGAAATATATCTATCTATGTCCGCACCCGAGAGAATGTGTTGAAATAAATTGGCTAACAAAGGGATTAGAGAAGATGAAAAAACTTTATAGAAATTGGGTGAGAACCCATCTGGGCCGGGTGTGTTATCATTTGGTAAATTCTTAATTGCCCGCTCTATTTCCCCATGCGTGATATCCCAAATCAGAACTTCATGGTCTGCCCTTTCTAATTTTGGGAGAGATACCCCATCCAGGTAGGAAATGATCCTTTCCTGACTCGGAGGGGAATGCATAAGTCCATATAGATCCTCGTAATAGCGTCTAAAAACCTGGGTTATGTCTTCCGGGTTTGTCTTGATACACCTGTCCTGCTCTGACCATATTCCCTCGACCAGGCAAGATGCTTCCAGTTGAGCTAACCATCTAGCCAAGAACCTGCCTGGTTTATCTCCCTGGTCAATATAATTAGCCTTTGTTTTGATAATAGCCAGCTCCGCTTGGTCTCCCAACAACTTAAGATAAGTATTTTTAACTTTAATTAACCTAGCTTCGGTCTCCTCTTGGGGGTTGGCGACCAAAGCATCCTGCAGGACCTTAATTTGATTTAACAGGTCCACCATGGTAGTATTCGTCTCCTTCTTCCTTCTAGACGCCTGGCCAATCAATAGCCTCTAATGTATGCCTTCAACGCTGACCAGAGAGTATCAGGCCTTACATCCTCTCGCATTAATCTCTATAAACTCTTCTATTTTCGAGGCCAGATCTTTAACTATCTTAGGAACCCTCAGTAGTTGATTGTTTACCTTCCATCTACAATCCTTACGGGCAATAGAGGGAAAGGAAACTGTTACTTCCACCACAGAGTGGTCTGACAAGGGCGCTGCCTCTATCATAGACCCCACAATCCCTTTAAGTAATGCCCGGGAGATAAATATGTAGTCAATTCGAGATCCTGACCCATGGACCGGAGAGAAAAAGGTATACTCTCTTGTTTGAGGATGGAGCACTCTCAGACATCTGCCAGGCCCAAAGCGAACCTGTAGATCGTTAAAAGCCAAGCTGGCGGTGTGAAAGACATTTGGCTTCTAGTGGATCTATCCAACATGGGGTCAAGGGCCAAATTGAAGTCACCCCTATTATCATTGGTAGGTGCGTAAATGGCAAAAGGGTCTTTTGTAATACCGCCAAGAAGTCCTGACTATCTGAGTTAGGGCCGTAAATTGCCCCTAACAAAACTTCCATATTGTAAAGCTTGCCCTTTACTAGCACAAATCTACCCTCTTTATCCTGAATAATTTTAATAGGGCAAAAGGGTATCGATCTGTGAATTAAAATCATGACCCCTCTGCTCTTTGTGCTGCCCTGAGAAGAGTACACTTCCCCAAACTGCATTCTCCTCATGCAGTTCGCTTCGTCCTGCAACAGATGTGTTTCCTGCAAAAAAGCCACCTTTATCTTCATCGCCTCAATATGCTTCAGTATTTTATATTGTTTTAATTTATGGCATTCCTCTTTAACATTCCAAGTGCCAAACTTAATAAACGTATCAGGTCCCATGAAAACAGTTTAGTGAACAGTAAGTAAATTGCTCCTCCATGTCGAATTGACAAAAGTTTTATAGTAGCCTTGTAGCCCCCTCCCACAATCCAAAATCACCCTCCCTCTTAACAACCTACCCCATTCCTCTGAAGAACCCCCCTACCTGTCACCCTCTACCCTCCCATCCCTCCCCCAGCCCAAGCACTCTGCTCAGTCCCATGATATCAGGATGCTCAGCCCATTCCCTCGCTCTCCGCCCTGTCACCCACCCTGTAAGTAGCAAAGCCCTTATACAACTACCTAATGTCACCCTTAAAGTCCTCAGGTTAAATACCTCAGATTAAATACCCGGCTGTTTGATAATTGACTGACACCGAGTGAAATTCGAGATTCGATGAATCCCCCTTCACCAACAAATATCCTTCCCATTTCCCATTAAAGCAATTAGAACAAGGGAACAAAATGGCAGGGCACTCCCTTTACATAACCCAAACTATTGTACATAACCAGTTAACAGGGCTCAAATAATCCAACAATCAGCCAGGGGTTTCTGAAGTCCAAACCTCCTGCTTTTGCGAAAGTTATCAAAACAAATAAGACTCAACTGCCATGAAAGACACCGGCCAGAATCTGGCAAAGGACGCAGACCAGTCCCAAACAAAACATTGTCCATCTACTCATCACTGAATGCACTTTTATATTGTGAGTAGCCAATATAAGAGGCTACATCTCCCAAATCCAGGTTCATGGCTCTTTGAACAACGCTGGGAAGGCCTCCCGAAGAGCTACAGATGCCAAGTCCAGTGATTCAAAGGTCTTCCATTCTTTGCCTACCAGGACCTGTAATCTCGCAGGGTATCCCATTCTAAACTTTATTTCAGCAGCAATCAGTCGCTTCACCAAAGGATGAAATTCCGCCCTTCTCTGCCGGACCAAGAGTGAGAGGTCCTGCGCTATTCTGACCCGAGTACCTTCCCAATAAACCTCTTTCTCTTCTCTGGCTTTATCGATAAGCAGCTGCCTCTCCTGGTAGTTAAGGAACTTTACAATGAAGGGCCTAGGAGGGCGATCTGGCTGTGGTAACGGTCTCAAAGCCCTATGCGCTCTTTCTACTGTGTACTTAGGCCCAAAGGGTGAAGGCCCCACGATTTTTTCTGTAATCTTCTGCTAAATTTAATCAGCTCTTGCCCTCCACTTTCTCTGGTAAGCCAATGAACACAACATTATTGCGTCGGCTCCGACCCTCCAAATCTTCCACTTTAAGCTCTAGCTTGTGAATCCGTTGAGAGAACCTGACAACAGCCGTATCAGTCTTTTCCCTAGTGCCTTCTAGGGATTTGATTCGTGCTTCATTATCAGAGGCCTTGCGGGACACGTCCGCGATCGTCGCTTTTATTTCCTTGAGCTCCCCTGTCATTCCCAGCATTGCTTCTTTCAGGGGACTAATCTCATCCAGAAAGCGAACCAGAGTAAGCGGCTCCTCCGACGACACTGCTGCACTGTTTGCCTCTGCTATGCCGCCGCCGAGGCCGAGGCCTTAGATTTCTTTCGCGGCTTTTCAAGGCCTGGGGTGTGCTTGGGGCTTTCTCATCTCTGCCTCCATATGTTGCACTTCTCCGGGTCTTCTCCAACACTACACAGCCCAGTATTTTCGGTATAGAGCTCTGAAGAAAGGTATTTCACGATGTCCAGTGAGGGTGAAAAACAGAGCTAGCAGGGACACAGCTACTCCACGTCCCGCATCACGTGACTCCAACACCCTTGGGTTCTTAGTATTAAGGGTTTTATACTAAATAAAATGCTTTATTTGTCATACATTTCAAAATCAGGAGATGCCAACCTGGAAAAGAAACCAGTTATTGGGAATTATATCCTAAAATGATTTAGAGATGATATGAAAATGGGCTGCTCCTATGGAGATGTGCTAAATGCATGCAGTTGTGACACTTGGCATTTGCCTTTTGAAAGGCACAACGTGTTTCTCTTTTCTGCATGCGCCATGAAACAATATTGAAACTGAGCTGTTCTGGATCAAGCTGAAGGCAAGTGAAATCACTCTAATATAGGAACAAGTGACAATGGGGGATGTATTAATATATTATTGAGTGAGTGCAATCAATATACATTTAAAAAAAAACTGTTCCCAGAACGTGTCTGTTTCCAGGGCATCTGTGCGTGAGACACTCTTCACAGAATAAGAGTGTCTCACGTGCAGGGGAAAAGAGCGCTCTGACTGGTCAGGAGAGCTCCCTCAATTTATAATTATGTTTTTTTTCTCCTCTCAGTATCTTTATCTGTTCTTTCTGTTTAGTGTTATGCACAAAAGTGTTTGAATATAGTTTAAGGGTTCTAATTTTTGTTTAGAACTCAAAGTTCTAGACCAGAACCAGAACCCAGAACTTTATTGGATTCTGACAACCCTAGTGTGGACCACACTGGTTGGGGTGAAGGCAAGCTGCATTGTGGTCCGTTGTCATGCATATAGCTAATCATTGCATGTACTGTACAAGCCAAACTTAAGCAAACGAAAGGGGCCATTATTTGTAGTCACAAGGGAATGGGTCCATTGGCCTCCACATTTCTTGTGCCTTCACTGACACTGTCCTGACAAGGACTTTAACCTAAGTCCCTAAGTATCTAACTATGTATCTGTGGTGTTCCAGGGCTGAAACCCTGTGGTTACTCTTGGTTTTAAAGACCTCTGAGGATTGCTCTTCTTCTTCTTCTGCATGGCTCTGCTGCATTGGCAGTAAAGAGTGCTGCGCCCCTCTCTGACAGTCTGAGTCTACATCTCTCTCTCTGTCTCTGCTGATCTGAATCACCTTGCTTTGCTGGGCTGGATCAGGGTATGGCAGGCCTGGCTGGGCTGTCATCGGTTTTGCTGACTCTGGATGCTGCTTCACAAGGCTGGCCCCCAATGAACTGCATGTCAAGACCACACTCCAGGTCAGACAATACCATCTTGCCATGAGAGCAGTGGAACAGAAAGTCAGGAGCACACTCAACTCCCAAAGGTGCTGTGCTATATAGGTCACAAACCAAAGGAAAGCCTACAGACACCAGGTACTGAGAGCTGTAGTAAATAATTTTTTGGTGAATAGGAACCGCCGACCAGGTATCTTGCCAGTGGTTCCCATGCGCCAAGAAATTATTACCTGCAGCTCTCAGTACCTGGTGTGTGTGTGCTGTTTTTCCTTTGGTTTGTAGTCACAAGGGTGGATTGCTCAGTCTACTGTGGTGCAAAGCAGCTTGAGCACTTAGTACTGCTCATCTTGCTACTCCGGGTCCTGCTGGATTTCTCCATCTGTCAAGCAGTGGCCTCACTGATTTTAAGGCTTGCTGTGTTGATAGATTCCCAGCTGGTATTAGCTCTGATGCATTTCTTGCATTTTCTTCAACAAGTGCCTTTTTACTTGTGCTTCTTGGAAGGTACATTCAGAGCCCAATTCTCAAAGATCCCTTGGAGCGATGCAAGTTGTGTCACTCCAAGGATGTGGCAAACTCGGGATGCACCAGGGACCCTGTACCTGATTCTGTAAAAATCAGGGTCCCAGCACCAAAGTTTCTGAGTTTGCCAAGCATTGCTTGCAGTGCCAAACAATTGGCGCATCTGCAGGAATTGCTGCTGGGCTCTGCCCTCCCTGCCCGGTGCAACACTAGTGGGGATGCGATGGTGGGATGGTGAAACTGCTCATCAGGAGGGGGCATAAGGGATGAGGGGGTGGCAGAGGATGAGTCGGAGGAGAGCTGTGACAGACTATTACTGAACTGTCACCTGGCAGGGTGTGAGTACAGCGTGATAATGCTCATAAATACCAGCATGTCTACGGTACTGTACTGCAATGTACAGTGACAAGTACCCTGACAGTATGTACATTTCCAGCCCTAAATAAACTCAATAAAGATGGTACCATTGATACACCAGCAGAATGCGGCATCATATTACACCATAACACAGCAGACAGCATGACTGTACAGTGAAAAACATGGTGCGCAGTACAGGAGGTACCAAGAAAACTGGATTTGACACAAGATGTTAATAGTTTTATTTATTGTCACTGAAACTAACTTTTTGGAAAACATTTTTGTTGCACTGTTGCTTTTAAATTTGGATTTTTTGAGCACATTTGACCACTTGTACTTTTTACCATTACTGTTACTATAGGGTGCTCCACTTTCAATGTGTTTGATTCGGATTGTCTAATGTTTGTTAGACCACCCGGTTCTTGCTGTGCATGACTGACCTGTGTGCTTTTCCCCATAGTATACACCCTTTGTGACAGAGTCCATTACAAATAAAATCCCAGCTTTCCGAGTCACTATTGTTGACGGCAGTTACTGTGGTATGCTATACACCTTTGTGCCGGGGTCCTCTGTACTTAGTACTGCCAGTCCCAAATCGGGATGACTACAGGAAATGGTAATGTCTTTGAACTGTTCTTCACTTGCAGACAGTCTCCTGATGCCTTCACAGCGAAAAAAAAAAAAAAAAATTGGGGGGGGGGAGTTGGGGGCACAAAAAAACAATACCTATCACTTTTTTATTTCACATGTTATAGTGCATGCCCTGACGTTTTGCCAAACATCTTTTGGCTTCTTCAGGAGTTTGCTTTATACAACTGCTTCACTTAGTTTTATAGCTCCTTCATTTGCAATGTCTTACTCATAATGTACTCAGACTGCATGCTTGAGAATTTTCACATTGCATTTGCCTTTCAAGTTTGCAGCCTGACATAGGCTTTCTGTCCTCGTAATGTCATTTTCAGCAGCATGCACTCCTGAAGAAGCCAAACATGTTTTGTGAAACATTGGGTCATACGCTACAATATGTGAAATAAAAATCTTTGCAGGCACGAAAGTGCTTTTTATGAGCAACATTCTGAACAGTTCTTTTCCTGGAACCAGTAATTTGGAGTGTTTACTATGTCACGTTTTGAGTACAGAATGCTAAACATGAGCTATTGTCCTATCAGAACCATGCTTAGAGTTCTTTCCTCAAACCGTGACATAGTTAAAACTCCAGATCACTGGTTCTGTGAAGAAAACTGCAACAGAATGATGCCCATAAAAGCAAAACAATGCAAAATACAGCTTTTCTTTTCTTTTTTTTTTTTTTTTATTCAGTTTACTTTATTGACTTTACATTGAAAATGTGGCCTGACCAGGCCAGTACATACATAGCATCAAAATTATTATAAGCCTTGGCCTGGTTAAAAGTAACAGTAAAGTTAACAAGTTCAGCAAAGTCGTTTTAACTTTAAAACAACATGACCCAGTAACCCGCCCCCTCAATTTTCATAACCCCCTCCCCCTCAGCATCTACTTATTCAAGGAGCCACTGGAATTTCCTAAGGCAGGGGCTCGGGAAGTACTGTAAGTTCTGAAGATAACACATCACGGGTTTATGGAGACTGGAGCTTCCAGGTAACCAAAACCTCATCTAGAAGCCCCCATTTAGTATTATAAGATTGTATCTTATTATTCATTTTTGCTATATGTAATTCTAGATGTAATGCCATCATATTCTCTTTATACCATTCAACCGCAGATGGCATATTAACATCTTCTCAATGCCTAAGAATAATTGCTTTTGCAGCAGCTGATATAATGGCCATAAATGCCTTCCTTTGTTTACCCATATCTCTGGGAAAATTGTTTAGTAAACAAATTTCTGGCGTGAAAAAAGGCTCTAGTCCTATTACTGATTGCAATGAAGTACAAATTGAATTCCAGAAAGGGTGAATCTTGGGACAAGCACAAAGCATATGGTACAGATCCCCCTCTCCAACCTCACATCTGCTATATATGGGTGATGTTAATTTTCCCATTTTGTGTAGTTTGACGGGGGTATAATACAAATTGTGTATGATATTGAATTGATGTAATTTATATCTGTCTTGTCTAATATATTTACTATTGTTCTAAAATACAGCTTTTCATTTCACTTTTTATTCCGGTACAGTTACATATGGACCATTTAGGCTTATGGATATCATTTCTGTAAATGGGAACATTATAAACAACTACCAATTAGAAATAATTTCCTGTCCTCTTTATGCCAATATACTGTTGTGGATGGCTGCTCCTTTTATACACACCCTTTGTGACAGGGTTCCTTGAACATAAAATCCTAAGTTTCTGCTGTGGATGGCGGCTGTCATGGTATACACCCTTTGTGCTAATTCAAGCCCCCATTCCTAAAATCCTGAGTCTGTGCAGTGGATGACAGCTCCCATGGTGTGTACTCTTTCTGTCCAGATCCTCTCTGCTTAAAATTCTGAGTCACTTCCATGGAGAGAGATTTTCATTTCATATATCCTTTGTACTAGGATCCATTGTACCTAAAATTCTGGCCACCCTTGAGGTCAATTTCACTCCAAGATGAGTCAAAGGAGGTGTTCAACTGGCAGGGTGGCTGCAAATCTCTTCTGGAGTTGGAGTGACCTAGCCTCTGCAATGTCATCAGGACTCCATCCCACTACCCAGACCCCTCTCCATGGCTGACTTCAGAGATGCATTGACAGCTGCAGTATCTGTGACCTGTTTTTGATTTTCAGTGAAGTCTCCATGGCGGGTTCCGTTACTGACACTGGTTACAGTGTTATCAATCAATCAATCAATCAAGTCTTTATTTAACCAGGCGTTCATCGTTGAGCAGAAGCTCATTTGCAAGATGGACCTGGGTGGAGCATGAACAATTGTATATACAGGTCAACACAGGTATTTACAAGGCAATACAGATAATACTCTTTACAGAGAGGAAGAAAAAGAAGTTCATATGTACATAGAATTATACAGCTATTGTACAGATTACACGGTATTTACATACACATAGAAGTGTCTATAGGAAGATAAAAGCAGGTTATCTAAGGTTGCAGGAGGAAGTAACGGAAGAAAAATAAAATAAAAAATATACACCAGGTAGAGGTGAAGGTAGGGGAAGAGAGGGAGGAAGTAGGGGAGAAAGGCTAGGAGGGCACGGTGCACAGAAAGGAGTTGGTAAAGCTGGATGTAGAGGTGGATGGAGAAAAGAGGAGTATGTGAGCCCGGGTTGAATGCTATAAAGTACAGGGCATGGTAGGATGTCTGGACCAGGGTAGTGAGCTCCTACCGAGGTTGGAAAAGGAAGAATAAGGGATGGATGGGCCTAGTGTTGATAAGACAGGGGATAAGAGAGGACAATTTGGCTGGTGAGGAGCAGCTGGGGGTCAGTACTTAAAGGTGGGTCTAGGCGTGGCTATATACCGAGTGCAGACACTGGTACTGGGTCTAGTGGGTGAAGCAGTTACATACTTCTCTGATTGATACGGAAATAAAGCATCTTGAAAGCATTTATTCCGATTAGAGTGCTTAATTTGAGGGTTTTTGTAGATCGTTCCATAAGGTGGGTATACAAGCTTATGGCTGCCCTGCCAGGCGGGATTTTGCTTTGGGTACTTTAAGTGTAATAGCTGAGTAACTCTTAACGCCTGTTTCTAAATTATACTCAGGGAAGACAGCAGGAGATATAGTAAGGCAGCTTATTAGAGATGGCTCTACAGGTCCAGAGAGCAGCGTTTCTGTGGCGCCTGAACTTTTGTGATGTCCATCCCACTGCCGCATATAGGGTGCAGTGATGTGTGTCGAAGGGGAGTCCCGTTATAAACCTCAGTGCTCGATGGTAGAGTGTGTCCAGTTTAGCCATGTAAGAGTTGGGGCATTGGCTGTAGAGGAAGTCAGCGTAATCAACCAATGATAGGAAAATGGATTGGACCAGTTGTTTCTTGGCATCTCTGGTGAGAAATTGGCTGATTCTAAAAAACAGTCCAAGCCTTTGCCGAAGTCATTTTAGCAAGTCCTCGATATGTTCAATGAAGGAGAGTCTTTGGTCTATCCAAACTCCCAGATACTTGAATTTTGTAACAAATTCTAGTTTTTCACCTAGAACTGTGGTAATTTGGGGAACTGTCCCACTGGACACAGGGTTAGCTATCCGGATAAAGGAGAGGACCATCACTTTAGTTTTTTGGCATTAAGGGATAGCTTTTTGGAGGAGTTGGCTTTGCAAGGTTGAATTCTGACTGTAGGTCATTGCAGGCAGCTTCAGGTGTTGGGCGACTCACGTAGAGAAACTGTATCATCTGCAAACAGATGGATGTTGGCTTCTTTTATACAGTAGTCGATGTTATTAATGTAGATTGCAAAAAGTAAGGCCCTAATATAGAACCTTGAGGTACCCTCTTTGCAGATTTTTGAGGGGACAGGCCTCCTTGACTTTAACTTGTTGAAGGCGCCCTGTAAGATAGTCAGTGAACCAACGCAGAGGAGGGTCCACACTCATGGTTTGAAGGGCGGAGAGGAGCAGACTATGGTCGAGCAGTGTGAAGCCTTGCTTAGATCAAGGAAAACAGCACAAATAAAGTTTTTGCTCTCAAGATTACGCTGCCAGTCGTTAGTAACTTTGGGGCTGAGATAGTGCTATGTTTAGCTCTGAATCCGGACTGCATAGGATTTAGCAGTTCCTAGACTCAAGGTGAGTCCTCAGCTGTGCATTTACAATTTTCTCTAGGAGCTTGGACAGGACGGAAGGAGGGAAATTGGCCTGTAGTTATTGAGATTGCCACGGTCACCTGATTTGAACAGTGGTATGACATGTGCTGTCTTCCATATAGGTGGTAAGGTGCCCTGAGACAGGGATAAGTTAAAAAGGTGGGTGACTGGTATTGCTAGTACGTGGTAGGCAATTTTTAGGAAGTAAGGGTCAAGGGAGTCGGCCCCAGCACTTTTTCTAGTATCCAACTGAAGCAAGAGGTCCTCTACCTCTTTCAGTGTGGCAGGTTGAAGTGAGAAAGGTGGCGAAGCTATCGGAGTTTCAGGCAGTTGGCTGGCAGTCTGGGAGCAAAGTATGTTTGCAGGGGAGTTATCAAATGCCATGCCTGCAGTAGCAAAGTGGTTATTGAATGCGTCAAGTATATCCATCTTTTCGGTTATAGTCAAGTTGCCAAAGGTAATCTTGGTCGGGAGTGAATTTCCTGGGAGTGGCCTAGCAGATCACTGATTGCGTTCGGAGCTTGATTGGGCTCTTCCGTGGCAGAGTCGAGTTCGGATTTGAAGAAGGTGGCTTCGATTCTCTGATTGTTTTGGTACATAAATTCTGAGTCTCCTGAACTGGTTCCAATCCTCTGCAGTGTTCAGTCTGCGTGTTTTTTCCAGAGCTTATCTCTTTCTAGAAACAAGGACTTGATCTGAGGGTGAACCATTTACAGGTTTTGGTCCTAGTTCGAACTTTAATAGGGGAGCATACTTATTAAGGGCCCTTGATAGAATGTTGTGGAAGATATTGTAGCTGACGTGTCGTTTTGTGGGTAGAAATCTTGCCACTCAGGGGGTACTTAAGCTCGTTTAGGTAGGCATGTTCATTGAAGTTGCGCTGGATCTCTTCATAGAGAACTTGCTGATGGGTGCTGGGTTGTTGGTGGATCTTACTCCCGCAATAAAACAATGGTCGCTGGCGTCTGAGAAGAAGACATCAGCGTGGGAGAAGAGATGAGGTTTGTTCACCATTAGCACTTCAAGTGCACTTTTTACTGGGGTTCTTCACGCTTAGGCGTGTTGGTTCAGTAATAAGTTATGGCCAGCCCATGTTCATCACAGAAGGATGCAAGGGAGGCAGCTGTGTTAGAGAGACAGTCAAAGTTGAGGTCTCCTAAAATAATAGTTTCTGGCAGCCCTGTCCCAACTTGTCACTTAGATATGACACAAGCTGTAGGCCAGCAGGCGGTGGTCTGTAGCATCCTAATCGCAGAGTGCAGTAGTCTGTGTAATTTCCACTTTGAGAATTAGGCATTGAATTCACTGGCGACAGATGCCGAGGATAAGCAGGAGGCAGGAAATTTGTCTTTAACGTAGATAGCTACCCCTCCTCCTCTGGCATGCCTATCAGCTCTGAACAAGGCATAGTTGGGTATGTTCACTTCTCTATCAGTGGTGCTGGGTCTAAGCCAAGTTTCGGAAATCACAAGTATGTCAGAAGAGGTATGATTTACCCAGGTTTGTATTAAGGTTATCTTTTTAAGGAGGCTACATACGTTATTATGCAAGAAGCTTATTCCTTTTAAATTTGCTAGTTCTGCTGGCAAAGCAATAGCTTCTGGGGGGCCAGGGTTGAGTTCTACGTTGCCTGAACAAAGCAGGAGGATAAGTAGGATTTTTCTAAGTGCGCTAATTATAAGCTTGTAATTCCTGCCTTTCTCCCGTCTAGTAGATCTGGTGTTTTTATGGACTGGAAAGTAGCCACCATAGAAGAGCTGATCTGTTGTAACAAGAGCTAGTACCCCTACCACAATAGGCGGGGAGGAGATAGAAGTCTGCGTGGTGGGAGGTGGGCCTTGTGGTGGGGGAGTGTTATAAGTACTACTGGTATGTGTGGTCCAAGAGCAGGGTTCGAGGTACTGGTACTTGGAATCACGGAGGCAATTAAAGGATAACTTGCCATGTGGTATACAGCACAAGGTGCCGTTGTAGACCAAACATGATGGTAGTTCAGGTGTCCAATGCTGGGCAGCTGGTATCAGCAGAAGAAGGGACAGTAAAAGGGCATATAGGCCCGACATGATGGTACCTCAAAAAGGAGCCACTCAATTAGCCCAGGGCCAGTGGGGTTGCTGGATTAATGCAGCTTATCAGTAGCTTTCTCGATCCAGGTCGACCCAAATTTGATAGCATTAAAGATATTTAGTGGTGAAGGCACAGCCAAGGAGAGCCTATGCGTTTTAGTAAGGCGAGGCCCTGAGAGTTGGATCCCGTAGGCTGGATAGAGAAGAGGGGGATCACGAGCTAAGTCTCTATTGGTGGGGCACTGCGCCAGGGGACGTGGACTAATATTTTGGCAGGAGCTACTGTATTTAATAATCAGCGGAGGTGGGGAGGGGGCGGTCGAAAAAGTTGCGGCAGTTGCCGTACCTTGTAGGGCCTTGGGTCCGTGTCTGCGGTCTCGAGCATCGGCTAGAGGGGCGCCGACCACCCGGTAGCCGGGAATCCCGCAGCTTAGGAGCTGGGAGCCTGGGCGACAGTTTCTCGGCTGAGGGAGAGAAGGAGAGTGAGGGTTAATAAAGTGGATTCACATAAAGGGTTAGACAGAACAGTGGGGAGTCCAAAATTTGCAGAACAAAAGGACGATATGGTACCAGCAATGCCAAAAGAGGTAGTGACGAGTAGTAGTAGGTGGTTGCACCCCAAGGTAGTTTGTTTGGTGTTGCTGGCCTGCTTAACTGCAAGCTGGTTTATAGTTGAAAGGGTATATAGTCGAATTAGGGTGACGTCCCTAACAATAGGGCAGGTAGAGCAGTAATTGAGAGGAGTTAGATGGAGTGGCTGGAGAAAAGGTTGAGAGGAAATGTGGGATCCTGTGGGTGGGACTGCTTTAAAAAGGGTCGGTAAGAAAGTGGGTCAAGTCAGGTATTGAAGACAGGGAGGCCAATAGCATGAAAATGTGCAGCAGTGGAGTGACCAATCTGCTGCTAGGCTGAGGAAGGGGTGGAGTAAGGGTCTATTTAATACTGTGAGAGGAGGGAGGGGGGGGTGGAAAAATTCAGTCCAGAACAAAGCACAGAAAGAGATTTTCCTGAGACCAGGAAGCACCAGGCGTTGGGAAATCAGCCATGAGTACAGCTGCCAGTCAGTGCCTGGTTCCTCCACTGGGCATCCAGTCAAAACAGTGGCATTCAAAACCATGAGTTCTGAGGTCCGGTGCGTACTGAATCTGTCCGGGGGTCAGTCGGGTGGTCTGTTAGCTGTGGCCTGCTCGAGAGAGCCAAGGCCACAGGAGCAGCTTGGGAAAGCCCACGCAGATGGGGCTGTCTGTGGAACAAGGAGGGAAACACAGAGGATTAAATACAGCTAGAGTACAATAGCAAGCTCAGTGGGGGCAGGCAATGGGGAAAGACAAAGCATGAGGTAAAGAGATGGTAAATGCAGGGCAATTATTTGGAGCTAGAAGAGGAGTTAATGGGGGGTCGTCTGTGCTTTGGCACCGGGATGTCTGAGGAGGACAGCAGCAGCAGCAGGGGGGGTGTAAGGAAAGGGTTTGTAGGTAAGGCAGAGAAGAAAGCAAGGTGTTTAGAGAGACAGCATTACAAGTGGGGCAGAGAAATTAATAACTGGCAGAGTGACCAGTGTGGGGAAGGGGCAGAGTTTGTCAGTAGGGCAGAAATGGAAAACTGCAGCAGTCTTGCTCAGTAGCTAGGTCAAGCAGTCAAACATCGGCTACTACACAATACAGTTTGTCCAGCACTAAGTAACACTGAGAGGCTAGACTAGTGGCTTGTAATAGACTAGCTAAGCCGGCAGGTAAAGTAAGACCAATTGATGCATAACATATGTAGATTACATTAACAAAAATTCAGTCCAGAACAAAGCACAGAAAGAGATTTCCCTGAGATCAGGAAGCACCAGGCATTGGGAAATCAGCCAAGGAGTACAGCTGCCAGTCAGTGCCTGGTTCCTCCACTGGGCGTCCAGTCAAAACAGTGGCATTCAAAACCACGAGTTTCGGAGGTCCGGTGCGTACCTGAATCTGTCCGGGGGTCAGTCGGGTGGTCTGTTAGCTGTGGCCTGCTCGGAGAGAGCCAAGGCCACAGGAGCAGCTTGGGAAGCCCACAGATGGGCTGTCTGAATCTGTCCGGGGGTCAGTCGGGTGGTCTGCTGTGGCCTGCTCGGAGAGAGCCAAGGCCACAGGAGCAGCTTAGGAAGCCCACAGATGGGCTGTCTGAATCTGTCCGGGGGTCAGTCGGGTGGTCTGTTAGCTGTGGCCTGCTCAGAGAGAGCCAAGGCCACAGGAGCAGTTTGGGAAGCCCACAGATGGGCTGTCTGAATCTGTCCGGGGGTCAGTCGGGTGGTCTGTTAGCTGTGGCCTGCTCGAGAGAGCCAAGGCCACAGGAGCAGCTTGGAAGCCCACAGATGGGCTGTCTGAATCTGTCCGGGGTCAGTCGGTGGTCTGTTAGCTGTGGCCTGCTGGAGGAGCCAAGGCCACAGAAGCACGCTGGAAGCCCACAGATGGGCTGTCTGAATCTGTCCGGGGGTCAGTCGGGTGGTCTGTTAGCTGTGGCCTGCTCGGAGAGAGCCAAGGCCACAGGAGCAGCTTCGGAAGCCCACAGATGGGCTGTCTGAATCTGTCCGGGGGTCAGTCAGGTGGTCTGTTAGCTGTGGCCTGCTCGGAGAGAGCCAAGGCCACAGGAGCAGCTTGGGAAGCCCACAGATGGGCTGTCTGAATCTGTCCGGGGGTCAGTCGGGTGGTCTGTTAGCTGTGGCCTGCTCGGAGAGAGCCAAGGCCACAGGAGCAGCTTGGGAAGCCCACAGATGGGCTGTCTGAATCTGTCCGGGGTCAGTCGGGTGGTCTGTTAGCTGTGGCCTGCTCGGAGAGAGCCAGGCCACAGGAGCAGCTTCAGGCCACAGATGGGCTGTCTGAATCTGTCCGGGGTCAGTCGGGTGAGTCTGTTAGCTGTGGCCTGCTCGGAGAGAGCCAAGGCCACAGGAGCAGCTTGGGAAGCCCACAGATGGGCTGTCTGAATCTGTCCGGGGTCAGTCGGGTGGTCTGTTAGCTGTGGCCTGCTCGGAGAGAGCCAAGGCCACAGGAGCAGCTTCGGAAGCCCACAGATGGGCTGTCTGAATCTGTCCGGGGCTGTCGGGTGGTCTGTTAGCTGTGGCCTGCTCGGAGAGAGCCAAGGCCACAGGAGCAGCTTGGGAAGCCCACAGATGGGCTGTCTGAATCTGTCCGGGGGTCAGTCGGGTGGTCTGTTAGCTGTGGCCTGCTCGGAGAGAGCCAAGGCCACAGGAGCAGCTTGGGAAGCCCACAGATGGGCTGTCTGCAAGAAGAGTTGTGAATCAGGATTGGTGGGCCAGGAGTTTCAGGATGTTCAGATAAAATTGGCATCTTTAGGTCACAAAAAGAATGGAAGAGGTGGAATTGTGCCTGTTTGTCCTCTCCAGGACCAAATTAGACTTTTAGGCAAAAATGTGGAGTAAATTTCAACTGGTTTGAGCTGAACAAACAGGTCAAACCAAGTCAGTCTTGAAGTTCCAGGTATTGTTTATTTTGTTTTAGTTGTCCCATCCCCTAAAACCAAAAAATCCCCACTCAGAAACAGTGCCCCTCCAATATGTAACACCCCCACCGTCACTACTAATCCCCATACCTTTAGTTATAGACTCCTCCTTGCTTCATGAATCCTGATGACCCCCCCCCCCCCCATGACAGGTTTGAATGTTAAAGTTTGGTGCTATTTTAACTAATTTTGTTGATTGCTGTTTGGCAGATCCATGTTATAAAGTCATTTAATAAGTATAGACACCATATGCATTCAACTGTCCTATCAGGAAGTAAGTTCATATGTATAGCACTGATGAAATATAATCATGGTGTTATGTCTATTAAGTGTTTTATTACATGTTCCTGATATATGGGGGATATTATCATTTCTCCTATGATGTAACTTTATGATAAAATTAAAAATAATGTGCATATAGTAAATCCCATATCTTAAACTTGAATGGGCTACTTCTAATAAATTCTGTTGAACAGCTAACTTAAAAACAAGAACGGTGTACATTTATATTCAAATATGTCATCATTATTATAATAATGCAGTTAACATGTTTTACATTCTTATGATTTTTGCTTATGGTGCAATCAATTTGTTTTTAAAGGGGAACTGTCAGCAAGAAGAACCTCATACCCAAGTGTGAGGCTGATTCTGATTTGTACTTTGTGTATAAAAAACTTTTTTTTATATTTGCTATTTACTGCAGTATAGTAGAATGTATTGGGATAATTTTGTTGACTTCTAAGATTCCATTGCCTGTAACCAGAAATCCCAGAATCCCCTGTAACTGACATCAGAGGAGGACTGCAGAGCTCAGAGATTCAATAGCCTGCAGTATACATGTTAAAGATTTTGCAAGCTAAAATCAGATATTTCCTAGTCCTGCTTGTCCTACTGTGCTCACAGGGCTTGGACATTTATGTTACTCAAGCTTCCCAATTAGATCTCCCAACATTAAACAATTGAACTAATCACAGTCTCTTTGGGGTGAGCAGAGATTGCCCTGCATGTTGCAGTAGAAACATTGGCTGGATGCAACCAGTCGGTCATGAATATTAATGAGCACAGAGCCCCATTCTCATTAATATTCACAGAATGGTGCTCTGTGCTCATTAATACTCATGAGCCCTGATCTCAGTCACCTTGCGGATCTCTTTAAATGTTAAGACAGCAGGCGCTCGGGGCTCTGTCTGTGGTTACAGGGTCCCACTTAGCAGGTGGGGACACCGGGACCATTGAAACACTCTCCTGGTCGACCGCAAGTTGAGCAGTTGGGAGATCAAAGGTGCCGATGGCACCTGCACGATCTCTGCTGCACTGGAGAACTTTTGTAGTGCAGAGAATCATGGTTCTACTTTGTGGAGCCCTGAAGGGCTGTAAATTTACCAGAGGCTAAGATGGGGCACCAGAAAGAGCACATAAGAACTCGGGGCTACCAAAAAAAATTGCAGGCAGTTCCCTGGCACTATGGAAGAGAGCAAACCAGGAGCTATGGGCTATAGGTAAGCTCCCAAATTGGTAGGGGGGTTGCACATGAACCCTGGGCTTTGAAGGGGCAGTTTGTGGAACTCAACCCCCAGCTGGCATTAGTATGGGATTCTGGACCTCGCATATGATGTAATTCTGGACCTTGTACATGAGCCCTGGTCTCTGAAGAGACAGCATGCTGGACCCAGCCCCTTCAAACGAAGGCCCTTACCTTTTCCAGGTATAGCTTGTTACAATCTGTACAAGCTAAATACAACTTTTTGATGTGCAGTCTGTATATATTTGTTGGATTCTGAGGGTGTGCTATACTTGCTTGAGGCTGTTGACTACAGGGGATAGCCTTCCCTTTGTGTGAGGCTGTGAGCACCCACCATCAGCACCAGAGCACGATTGTCGTCTTTGGAAGTAAACAGACTGTGACTAGCCCCACTGAATGAACAAAACTGCAGCCTTTGCTTTGGTCCAGAAGCAGCTCTTCATCACACTTGCCCTGCCGGACATCAGATGAAGCAGAGACCAGGCTTCATGATGGTGGGGGGAGACATAGGTGGTGAAGAACTGATAAGCAGCTAAAAAGACAGACAATGAGGGTGAAAGCTGTATCAAATGTACAAATTGTTTCATATACTTAATAACTAAACAAGTTTTAATAGAACCTTTTAAATGTAATAAATGTGTCCATAATGATGACCTAATTAAGGAGCTAAATTCATTCACTGATAGGTTAATTATGTTGGAAACAAGTCAAAGAGATATGGCAGATAGGCTTGGTGCTAAATTAACCCTAGGGATCAAAGAGACTACATTGCCATTAGTCTCCACCTTGTTGCCTCGAAATCTGGGCAAAATTCTGATAACTGCTAATGATAATGCTCTTGGCAGTCCCCAGCAGTTTGATATAGATCATCTTAAAAAGAAAACAAATAAAAGAATGAGAGAGGAAGTAGTATCAGCAGAATGTGATGAGCAGTGGTACAATATTCAATATGCAAAACCTGCGAAAAAAGGACGGAGAGCAACAACTTTTAATATTCCCTTACAAAACAGATTCTACTTCTTTACAACTTTAGAAGGTTATTTTGGTAATAGTTCTACATCTGAACTTGTACCAGATGATTTTCCTGAAATTGTCAATGGAAAGGATAATAATTCTGACACATGTCAAATAATTCCATCAAATGATGTTAGTCAATTAAACAATGATAATCTTGTTAATATAGAAATGGATGATAATGTACAGAGTGATCAGAGAAATCTACTGGTCATAGGGGATTCTATGATTAAGAGATTAGATAGAATTACATGCAATCTGGATAAATCATGTCGTACACTTTCATCACTCAGAGGGGTGAAAATAGCGGATTTAACACAAATGTGCAAAACAATGGTTAATGGCCTTGGACAGAACCCTCTTGTCCTAATACATGTGGGAACAAACAGTATGTTTAGAGACTCTCTAGAGGATATAAAACAAGACATGGTTGCTCTATCTAACAGATTGATCTCACTGGGATGCGAAGTTATGATTTCTGAGATATTTCCAATACCTAAAGCGACACCAAGAATCAATCTGAAGGTCCTAAGATTTAATAATTGGTTAAGGACATGGACCTTAAGACAAGATATACAATGTTTGACACATTGGGAAGAGTTTTTTCACCAAGATGATTTATTTTGTTATGATGGTCTGCATTTAAGTAAGAAAGGGAATGACATCTTAGGAGAACACTTTATGTCCTCTCTTGAAAAACATTTAAACTAATATGGGGGGGAGGGTTTGAACCTTCACATGTTAAAAATATTTATAACATATACCAGGACCATACCCCTGTACTATCTCATTTTAACAACATAGTTACTTCTAAAGACTGTGTTCACCTTCGTAATATTAAGGGTGAAATAAACGTTATGCTATTACATGCCAGAAGTCTAAGTAACAAAATGGATGAACTAAGATACTTAATGCATAAGGAGAATATTTCTATCTGTGGAGTAACAGAAACATGGTTTCATGATGCCAGTTGGAATTTAGACATTCCAGGATTTAATAAAATAATTAAAAATAGAAAAGATAAACAAGGTGGAGGAATTGTACTGTACATTTCGGATATTTATTAATTCCATTGTAAATTTACAGATGTGCAAACTAATAATGAAAATGAAATTATATGGGCAGAGATTAATCTACCAACGTTAATAATTTATATAGGCTTGGCTTATAGACCCCTAATTTAAATAAAGAACAAAACACTAATTTTCTTAATGCTATCAATAGTTTTGAACCCACAAAAAAACTATATATTAATGGGTGACTTTAATTTCCCCAATATTGATTGGTTAAAACATAACTGGAATGGTAATGCAGAGAAGGAGTTTCTTGATATCATAACAAATTATGATCTAGAACAGATAATTAAGGAAGGTACTAGAAATAACAATATAATTGATATTGTACTGACAAATATGGGTCAATCTGTGTATGCACCTAGAATTTTAGATCCACCAGGAAATAGTGATCATAATGTGATTATATTCCACATACAGTCTAGGTCAGTAGACACCAAGGGGAACACTACAATAAAGGACTACATGAGAGCAAACTATTTAAAAATAAAGCAGTATCTTAGCACCTGGGATTGGAACTCAGAATTGACTGGTCTTGATATACACCATGTCTGGAACCTCATACCTATTAAAATGAACTATTGTTTGGATACATGGATACCAAATAGAAAAAAATATAATAAGGGGTACAGAAATCCTGTATGGTGTTATAATAAAATAAAAAGAATGATTGTTAAGAAGCGGAAAATTGATAAAAAATTTAAATTAAAACCAACTATAGTTAAATGGCAACGTTATAAAGACTGCATTAATAAAATAAAACAACAAATTAGAAAAGCAAAAAAAGTGATGGAGAATAAATTAGCAACTGATACATTAGATAACAAGAAAAAAATTTATAACTATATTGGTTCACTTAAAGGATCGAAGGCAAAAATTGGTCCAATATTAACTAAAAAGGCATGGTAAACAACGAATCTCAGATGGCAGAAAAATACAACAATTATTTTCATACAATTTTTTCTCCCAGGGAACAACTTAATAATGTAATTATAAATCATAATCAAGAGATTGTTGATCCAATAACTGAAGAGGAAGTTTTGGAAGAATTACTAAAATTAAAAACTACTTCGTCAGCAGGTCCAGATGGATTGCACCCTATTTTTCTAAAATAAATTGCCCTACACATTTATGGCCCTATTTGTAAACTATTTAATTTATCCTTAGAAAAAGGTGAATGTGTTTCTACGTGGAGAGAAGCAGTGGTGATCCCAATTTTTAAATCTGGGGTTAAAACAGATGTGTCAAATTACCGCCCAGTAAGCTTGACCTCAGTCATAGGGAAACTTTTTGAAAGAATAGTCCTGAGTAGACTGGTACAACATATGAGCCTTTATAATCTACATGATTTAATACAACATGGATTCAGAAGGGGAAGGTCATGCTTAACAAATCAGTTAAATTTTTTTGAAAATGTAAGTGCAGCATTAGATGCAGGACTTCCAATGGACGTTGTGTACCTAGACTTATCAAAGGCCTTTGACAGGGTTTCACACAGGATAATGTTAGAACATTTGGCTAAACAAAAATTTCCATACAGCATAATAAAATGGATAGAATCCTGGCTATCTTTTTTTTTTTTTTTTTTCTCCTTTTTCTTGGTCTGACCACCGGCTACTTCTGCCCTGGTCACGGCCCCCGGAGACCTCCACTGCCGCCTATTGCTGCCGAGGACCCTTGGTCACCCACCCGGCTTACCCCCAGAGGGCGGGGCCATGGCCACCTTCGTGGCCACGGAACTATGACTAGTCGGGGTCCCTACAGCGGCGGTGGTGAATTGAGGACCTCCAGGGAGGGCTTCATACTCTCGGTGGTCTGGCCCGCCTTCCATTTTTCCTGTTTTTTCTCCCCTAGAGGAGGCGGGGATGTGCAATGATGTCAGCGTCTGCCCCGCCTCCCTCCCCCCCTTGCTGAACGTCGGCAGCACGAGGTCTCCCGGCCTCTGCCAGGAGTCCTCAGTGCTCCGAATGTTACCCACACCTTCCCCCCGGAGAAGGAGAGCTGCCCATCGGACACTCCATCCTTCTCCCCCCGACCAGCCCTCTGACGATCCGGGTCCATTCCCAAACCTGGGTCGCCGGCGTCGCAAGCGGAAATCCCACCGCTGCAATCCTGGCTATCTAATCGTAGACAATGCACATCTATCAAAGGAGCAATGTCTTCATGGGTGGGGGTGATAAGCGGAGTGCCGCAGGGTTCTGTATTGGGCCCAGTACTGTTTAACATTCTGATAGCATCAATGCAGACAACTGAGAATATATGGATATCAAAATACGCAGACGACTGTAAGCTTGCTTGTATTGTCAATTCAATAGAGGAAACTAATATTCTTCAAAAAGAATTAAAATCTCTAGAATTATGGGCAATAACGAACAAGATGAAATTCAACGAACAAAAATGCAAGGTGATGCATTTTGGTCATAATAATATGAAGTTTGGCTACTTAATAAATAATGTAAAACTTCATGAATCTGACAATGAAAAAGACCTTGGGGTGAATATTGATAGTAAATTAAACTTTGATCATAATACTATGTTAAAAGTTAAAAAATGTCAAAGAATTATGGGTTGCAGATGGAAAAACATCAAAAGTCGGCTACTACAAGTAATTCTACCACCATATACTAGCTTGGTCAGGTCCCATTTGGAGTACTGTCCTCCTTTTTGTACTCCAAACACTTTTTATGGAAAAAAGCAACTAGAAGGGGTACAGAGACAAATGACTAAAAGAATTCAGGGCATGATTGATAAACCATATGGGGAAAGATTAAAGTTGCTGGGCTTATTTTCTATTCAGTACAGACAGCTTCGTGGAGATCTTTATCTGATTTACAAAGCCATTAATGAACCTGGACTGGCTGAAACCTTAAGGCTAGAAAAAGACTTTACAATATCACAAACAAGATCACATAACTTTCGGCTAAAAGGGACTACTTGTAGAACAAAAAAAAGACACCATTGGTTT
Organism: Neoceratodus forsteri; assembly: GCA_016271365.2. Classification (NCBI taxonomy): domain Eukaryota; kingdom Metazoa; phylum Chordata; order Ceratodontiformes; family Ceratodontidae; genus Neoceratodus; species Neoceratodus forsteri. The sequence continues at coordinate 963,890,829 of CM028133.1, forward strand.
TCTCAGAGATCAGTTGATTTATGGAATACTCTTCCAGTTCATATTGTAGAGAGTAAGATGATGGATAAGTTTAAAAGTATGTTGAACAATTTTATGGGTAATACTAAATTCACTTATATTGATAACTAATCCACCTTCGGGTGGCGAGTTCATATATAGGCATCGCCTCCTGAACTTGTAAACAACTATGAACCTATGAACCTATACCTCATCCTTCCCTGCTCCCCTCTCCCGGCCACACACAGAAAGCAATGATTCTGAGTCATTGTGTGGTTATCATGCAGGAGGGAGAATAAAACATCCTAGGCTGATTACCACCAGGAAGAGACTTAAAAATCAGCATCTCTCATCATGATGCAAGGATCGACTCCAGGGTCTGGCACTAAAACATGCAAGTTTGCAGTTCAGTTACAGAAGACATCCCCCCACAAGCTGTGGAGAGGACATTACCACACTGTGGCAGGTAGACCTGGATTTGATTATGAACTTGGGGTTGGTTAAGTTCAGTAATGTCATGAGGGATCAGGGTTTGAGCTCTAGAGAAGGTGTGTGAAAAATATCCTCCACTCACAACAGCATTACCTATGGACATCATTAGAGACCTTGTTATGAGGCATGGACAGTTGACAGGGGTCAGAAGTCCAGGTGGGGCTTGGTGACTTGGAGATCACAGCAAGGAAGACAGGAACAAACTTTAAAGTGTGTGTGTGTGAGGTGGGGGGGAGCTAACAAAATATACTTGTGAAGGGTTTGGGCAGAACCCAAACCACATCCCCTCTCTTGCCTGGTCTCAATTATTAGGACTGTGGGCAGAGCCTACAGCTGTTTTGGGATTGATCATAGTTCTAAAACCAGCCGATCGTGGAACCTTCCCTTGGACTTTTTGTCCTTCCGAAAGTCTAACGGAGCTTGAAACCCTCTGCCATGATCGGTCGCTATGGAATAACAGCTGCACTATTTCAGCTACTGTTACTTCCACATTACAGGGCAGGAACTGTGCATGCGCGACTCGCACACATGCACAGTTCTGCTGGCTCTGTCATATTGTGACTGGCAAAATGCTAGTCACCGGAACCATGCATGCATGAGTGCTGCACATCCACAGTTGCGTCGCTCACACCAGTACCGACAACAAAGAAAACCGTCTCACACTCTCCCACTGCTGCAGTCCTCACCGCTCCCTCCATTCCCATCTCCATGCTGACATCGGGGTCCCCAGTCCCCGTGTTGGCATTATGTAGAACCCCCCCCACTCATGTGGCACACTGAAGCCCACTCCAGTGTGTCCATATGTATTTTGTTTCTTTCCCCTGCCCCCTGCCAACATCGGGCTTCCTAATCCCTGTGTCGGCATCATGTACCCACCCCCTCTATTCATGTGGCACAATTGGGGAGCCCACCCCAGTCTGCCCAAATGTATGTTTTTTTTTTGTTTCCTGCAAATAAAGAAAACCATCCCCTGATGTGTTTTTTTATCTGTAAAAAAAATAAAGCGGTCCCTCGTTGTCGCCACAGTCACCCTCCCAATGAGCACTCACCTCCCCATACTTACCTCCAGAGGTTGGCACTGTCATGTTCTCTGGACCGGAACATGTCTGCACTCTTCAAAGCTGAACCACTAACTGAAGAATCAAAGGTAAACGTACTATAATTGCATTCAATAGGGTTTTTAACTTATGTTGATAAATCAGCCATTTTTTGGAATTTTGGTCCCAAATTTTCAACATGGGGTTCTTGGGACCTCACCTCATGAAAACATTCACTGTCATTTTGTTACTCAGTCCTCAAAGGTGATGTCATGGTCGCTGAGCAGAATCACCTTTCAGGACCGATTCACAAAATGACAGTGCCACTGTTCATGAGGTGGGTCCCAAAAAGCCTATGTTACAAATTTAGTGAAAAAATTCTCCAAAATGACTGCATTACGGATGTGTGTTGCGCAGTTTCTATGCATGCTCCTAACTTTGTCAATTTTTTTAATATTTTCACTCCACATTTTCAACACTGCCATTTTTGCACACCTCCTTTTTTTTTTTTAATTCTATTTATTCACCGGTATCTCCAAGGCATCCTTCAGAGGTACCCACTCAATCCTACCCTTTCTTCTCCCCACCATGGCCATCCACACTGGATCACCCCCTCCAGAGGAACTTCCCAGTACTCCGGATCCCCCCCAGAACAGGGCCTGCCCTCCCTCTGCAATTAGAGGGTCCATCCCTCTGGAAGGTCAGCCATGGATCCCCGGTGTGGCTTGACCCAGCATTGGGGATGAGAGGGTGATCACTGGGGCTCTTGTCATCTCCTCGTTGAGTCAGGGTTTTTATGTTGTTTTTTTGTTGGTCTCTCCCCATCCTTACGGAGCCCGGCAGCATGGCAATGGAATGCCATGGCTCCGCCCCCCAGGCATACGCTGCATCACTGTAATCGGCGATCCTCCAGCCACCGCCAGAGGTTGTTCATAGAGCGAGCACACCCTCCACCCTCCCCCGGGAAGAGAGAGCAGTCCATCTGGATGCTCGATCTCTGCCCTCCCCTGCCGACCCCCGGCAGCCCCGGCTCGTTCCCGAACCTGGGTCATCAGTGTGGGGCAAGGTGTGGCATCCAGCACCTCAACCCTCAGCACCACCAGGCTGGCTACACACCTCCTTTTTAACAGTACATTTTTCACATCCTGCCTGAAATGTGTTTTCGCACCTGTGGCACAGAATGGTGCAGTCGCACTGCAAAATCACCTTTCAGGACAAGTGAACAAAATTACCCTGGCACTCTTCATGAGGAGGGGGTCCCAAAAAGGCCACATTGAAAATGTGGTGCAACACCTCCAAAAAATGGGCAAGTTACACTCGAGCGTTCAATAATTTCTATGCACATGTGTAACTTTGGTCACTTGGCAGCTTGTCACAGAGCTTGTTATGTTTGCTTGCGTGTGTGGCACATGAGAAACATATTGAGATAACAGAGCATTGTAGAGGTGTGGCAGTGTTGTTGCCAATGCAGCAGACACTTTAATGGGTGCATCCCTTGGCCACCAATTAATGCTAAAGCTGCCGATGACAGCAGTTTCAGAGCGAACACCACACTTGAAAGAAATCTGCTTCTGCAAGAAGGGGCAGTTTCATCATTGCAGCAGCAGTCCCCCCTCCCTCCTAACCAGGCACACAGCAGGACAACAAATTTAAATGCTAGCTCCCTCCCACTGCTGCTGCCGGCCCTGCACCCTCTGCTCTCTGTCCCCTGCCAAAATCAGGGTGCTCAATCCTCATGTCAGCATGTATCCCCCCATTAATGTGGCACACTGGGAGCCCACCCAAGTGTGCCAAAAAATACTTCTTTGATGCTTCTGACACCAGGATGCCCACTCCCGGTGTTGGATGCGCAACCTCCCCATGTCCCTATGTTCTCAGCTGACCTTGGGGTGTCCAATCCCCCCATGCCCCTATGTTCTCAGCCGACCTTGGGGTGCCAATCCCCAGATCAGCATTGATCCCTCATCCTCCTCCAGTACTCTGGCACACTGGGAGTCCACCCTAGTGTGCCAAAATATGTTTTGTTAATATTTAAGCTGTAAAAAAGAAAACAGTCCCACAAAGTCTTTTATTTTTTAACCTGAAAAGAAAAGAACATGGTCCCTTGTTCCCGAGGCCCCTTCCCCCAACCAGCACCCTCTCTCTGTGCACCTCACCTCCCTGCACCCTCCTCACCCATACTTATCTCCGGAGGTCAAGAGCAGCAATCTTCTGTGGACCAAGAACACATCTGCACTCTTCAAAGACCAACTGGGAACTGAAGAAATGATGGTAAGCCCTATAATGGCAGTCAATGGGAGGTTTTCAACTTAGGTTGATATCTCAGCCAATTTTTGGAGTTTTGGTCCCAAATTTTAACATGGAGTTCTTGGGACCCCACCTTGTGAACACTGGGACTGTCATTTTGTTTCTTGGTCCCAAAAGGTGATTTTGTGGTCACTGCACGGAATCACCTTTTGGGACCAGTTAACAAAATGACAATGCCACTGTTCATGAGATGGGGTCCCAAAAAGACCTTTTTGCAAATTTGGTGAAAAAACTCCAAAAAATGCCTGCGTTACAAGCGTCCATTGTGCAGTTTCTACGCACACTCATAACTTCATCAATTTTTAATATTTCCACTCCAAATTTCCAGCATTGCCATTTTTCCACACCCTCTTATGAACAGTACAGCTGTCATTGTTTGCCTCCCTCTCAAAATGTGTTTTTGCACCTGTGGTGCAGAATGGTGTGGTTGCTGTGCAAAATCAACTTTCAGGGCAGGTTAATGAAATCACAGTGCCACCGTTCATGAGGGGAGGTCTCAAAAAGGCCATGTTGAAAATTTGGTGAAAACATACCAAAAAATGACTGCATTACAAGCGTGTGTTGCACAGTTTCTACATACACTCATAACTTCACCACTTTTTCATATTTTCACTCCAGCTTTTCCACATTACCATTTCTTCACACCTTCTCATAAACAGTACAGCTGTCATTTTTCACATCTTGCCTGAAATGTGTTTTTGCACCTGTGGCACCGAATGGCACACTCACTGTGCAAAATCACCTCCTGGGATTGAGTAACGAAATGATACTGCCACTGTTCATGAGGTGGGGTCCCAAAAGTCCATGTTGTAAATCTGGAGCAAAATTACCAACAAACGCCCAGGGCATTAGGGTTTCCAATCGTAACGCCCACCCTGTACAGAATGACAGGCATCGGGGTGTAACTTTGTGTCATCAGCCATAATGCCCATATCATGCCACCCCACCCCACCCCACCCTGCAGCCACATACAGGCATCAAAGTGTGCCTTGGGGTCTTCAGCCATAACCTTCACCCCATTCTCCTATACTGCACCCATCTCAGCATATTCCTCATGGAATGGGGTGAGAGTAAGGGCTGAAGACCTCAAGGGACACTGCGACACATGTCAGTGTCAGCAGGGTGGGGTGAGGTGGAATGGCATGATTATTATGGCCGATGACCCAAAGGCACACCCCCAACACCTGTCAGTCTCTGCAGGGTGGGGGTGGGGTTCGCGTTACTTCAATGCTTTACTGCCATTCCTATTATGCATCTCTCTAATTCCTGCACTACCAATGCCAATACCAGCAAGCAAACGTTCAGCATTGACAAATGCCTGTTACTGACTGCTGTGTACCATGGACAAGACAAGGATAATACAGTGGAAGATCTCAGCCTGGATGATGGGGGTGGGGGATGGGAGGTAATGTGGAAAACTAAAACAAATTAGAAACTCTCTGTCACCTCACATCTGGGGAAATGCCTATGTAGCATTAGAGGGCATAAGAATTAGAATATCTATCAGATGACCTGAGAACTGGAATATCTATCAGATGGCCTGAGAATTAGAATATCTATCAGATGGCCTGAGAACTGGAATTTATTTATTTATTTATTGTATAATCGGATTTACAACCTTTGAGCCAGAGGCTCGTTTACAAAGGAACCTCATCACAGAGAGGACATACAGAGTCAACATACGTACAGAATACAAACATACAGAATAACATAGTTTTACATAGTTGCTTGAACATAACGAGTAATTAGAGAACATTTCAGACTTGACAGGTTGGTACCAGCAGGTACTGGCAGAGGAGATGGAGGCCAAGGGGGGGTGGGGTGAAGGGTAGTTTGGCCCAGAAGGCTATGTCAATAGTGCTTGAGAGCAGCACAGCATCTCTTTGCAACAGGTGCAATAGCGGGTGTTGAACAATTGGTTCCGTATATCTATCAGATGGCCTAAGAATCAGAATATCTATCAAATGGCCTGAGAACTAGAATATCTGTCAGATGGCCTCAGAATCTGAATATCTATCAGATGGCCTGAGAATTAGAATATCTATCAGATGATCTGAGAATTGGAATATCTATCAGATGGCCGAGAATCAGAATATCTATCAGATGGTCTGAGAATTAGAATATATATTAGATGGCCTGAGAATCGGAATATCTATCAGATGGCCTGAGAATTAGAATATCTATCAGATGGTCTGAGAGTAAGAATACAGTATCTATCAGATAGTCTGAGAATCAGAATATCTATCAGATGGCCTGAGAATTAGAATATCTATCAGATGGTCTGAGAATTAGAATATCTATCAGATAGTCTGAGAATCAGAATATCTATCAGATAGCCTGAGAATTAGAATATCTATCAGATGGTCTGAGAATTAGAATATCTATCAGATGGCCTGAGAAGTAGAATATCTCTCAGATGGCCTGAGAATCAGAATATCTATCAGACGGCCCGAGAACTGGAATATCTATCAGATGGCCTGAGAATCGGAATATCTCTCAGATGGCCTGAGAATCGGAATATCTCTCAGATGGCCTGAGAATTAGAATATCTATCAGATGGCCTGAGAATCTGATTATCTATCAGATGGCCTGAGTATTAGAATATCTATCAGATGGCCTGAGAATTAGAATATCTATTAGATGGTCTGAGAATTATAATATCTATCAGATGGCCTGAGAATTAGAATATCTATCAAATGATCTGAGAATCAGAATATCTATCAGATAGTCTGAGAATTAGAATATCTATCAGATGGCCTGAGAATTGGAATATCTATCAGATGGCCTGAGAATCAGAATATCTATCAGATGGCCTGAGAATTAGAATATCTACCTGATGGCCCAAGAATCGGAATATCTATCAGATGGCCTGAGAATCAGAATATCTCTCAGATGGCCTGAGAATTGGAATATCTATCAGATGGCTGTTAATTAAAATATCTACTAGATGGCCTGAGAATCAGAATATCTCTCAGATGGCCTGAGAATTGGAATATCTATCAGATGGCTGATAATTAAAATATCTACTAGATGGCCTGAGAATCAGAATATCTATCAGATGGCCCGAGAACTGGAATATCTCTCAGATGGCCTGAGAATTGGAATATCCATCAGATGGCCTGAGAATTGGAATACCTATCGGATGGCCTGATAATTAAAATATCTACCAGATGGCCTGAGAATCAAAATATCTATCAGATGGCCCGAGAACTGGAATATCTATAAGATGGCCTGAAAACTGGAATATCTATCAGATGGCCTGAGAATTAGAATATCTATCAGATGGTCTGAGAATCAGAATATGTATCAGATGGCCTGAGAATCAGAATATCTGACAGATGGCCTGAGAATTAGAATATCCAGATGGCCTGAGAATTGGAATATCTATCAGACGGCCTGAGAATCAGAATATCTTTCAGATGGCCTGAGAATTAGAATATCGATCAGATGGTCTGAGAATCAGAATATCTATTAGATGGCCTGGAAACTGGAATATCTATCAGATGGCCTGAGAATCAGAACATCTATCAGATGGCTCGAGAACTGGAATATCTCTCAGATAGCCTGAGAACTGGAATATCTATCAGATGGCCCGAGAATTGGAATATATGCAATAGGAAGGAATAACACTCTGAATAAATGGTGTTATTTTCATCACTATTGAATATCAGGGTGCTGACGTAGACACTGTGGAATATCTTAACAGATATTCCACAGTGTCTACGTCAGTTGCTGATATTCAACAGTGACTACGTCAGCAGTTAATTTTCTCGCAGTGCTTACTTATCTGCCTGACCGAACTACTTTTAAATGAAAGCCACCTGTTAAAAGTTCACAGTAGATCAAATTTGGTATGAATCTGTTAAAACAACAAGACAGAAAAGCAGAACTAAACTGAAAGAGTCCCCAAAAATTAAATAAACACTACCCAGAAATGCACTAAAAAGCAGTAATAACTCCCGGCACTTCTTCAACACAGTTCCGATTATCTCCAAGCCTACTCCATAAATATCAGACACACAACCGGACTCCATTCATTTGCACAGCCCCAGCTCCCTACCGAAAAACTGCTCAAGGCAGAAACAAAACCCCAAACCAGCACTCTCTCTTCCGTTTCAAATCAGAAGAACATACACTAACCTTCCCGAATGTCAAACAGTTCCTGCACTGTCTGAGCCTCCCTGATAGTGTTCTGCCACTCTTCACCATCTTAATTCCACTCGCCAGCTCAGCCCCAATGTCACTTAGCAACGCAGACATGCAAATTAAATAAATCAACATTACAGGACACAGAAGTTACAATGCGTAACTGTCACCATCATACAAACAGAACCGCCATAATCTTCAAACTCTCTGACCCTCCTACACCAAACAGCAAACCAATAGCAGTGCACGTTCTACATAAACATGCGTTGGCTGCATAGCAACGCTGTCACCTACCTTAACAACCTGCCCTACTACGAGGATGAGCACAAAAAAGAAACCCACACACTATAAGAAAATAATAAACTTTGCAAAACAACTGCCTCCCCTAATAATTCTGGCCCCTATTGTATAAATCGCACACATGATGTGCGACTTGTGAAATATGGTAAATATTAGCACTTGTGCAGAGTGAACTGTGATAATATCACTCGTGGCTTCACCACTCATGATATTATCACAGTTCACTCTGCACTCGTGCTAATATTTTCCATATTCCACAGTCGCCCTTCATGTATCCCCTATATATTTACATGTAACCCCTAGATGGCGCTATCCCAGGGGCTACTACCCCGCCTGATTTGCCACTAACAGGTTGAGGGGCCTGGATCCAATGGCGGGTGCCTCCACCCAGAGGTCAGGGTTTGCAATAGTTAAACTAACTTGGTCACAGCCCTCTGGGACACTGCAACCCCCCCCTTTCTTCCCACTAGTGGCCCACACAATATATCAGAATTACCTTCACAGTATACACTTACCCCCAGGTCTGGTTCCGCACTGGGACCTCCTGTGAAATGAGATACAGTGCAACAATCACAGTACAGTACTTTAACATAGACAAATACCTCAGGCAATATAACTTTGCTGAAACAAGCAGCTCTAATTTATTTAGGGGATATAACAAGGACAGGGAAATCAGGTTAATTAGCTTATCACTCTAATAATCTACCTATGGCTCTGTGCACAGGCCTATCCCTATCAGTTACTGTCCCTGGGTACCCAAGCCCTAGTGGCTAGTCCAAACCGTGGCAGCTGGTAGGGGCCCTTTCACACAGAGAAAAGAATTAAACAGTCAGCAGTACAGTAATTCCATTTGGATTTAATGTGGCAATTCAACAGGGAGCGACCCTGAATTAGTACTCACGACCTCCAAATAAGATAGGGTCCTTCAATGTCAGCAGGGCTCACTTGAGGTACACAAACCTCTTCACACATCCATATAAAATAAAGCACTATACCAGGCAGGCTGCATCTGTATCCCGATCGCAATTACTGCACAATACCCGGAGAACACACAGCAGATTCAGTTCCTGACAGACCGAGTGCAATTTTCAGCAATTCCTCCAGTCTTCTACAGGGTGAGCCTGGTTTCTACTCTTCAGAGATCCTTTGATTCTTTTCACAGGACGGATTCAGTCCTAACAAGCTGTTACACAAGCTGCAGACCGGAACTCTGGGCCTTACACACGTTTTTTGACTAAAACTGCACACTGAAAAAGCACAGGGCTCCTTCCTTCTTCACTGCCAAAGCTCAACTGAAACTCCAACCGACAAAACCGGGCACTTCCTTTGAGTTCCTCCCAGTTCTTGACTGGATTGGCTGTCACTCACAATAGACTGCTGCTGTTGGTCCAAAAAGGCACTGAAGTCTAAACTACATCTCCCAGAGTCACTGCCCATACAATCCTCTTGTGGCTGGCTCAGATTATGAGTCCAAGTTCTGATTCGTCCAAGGCACCATTTTAGAGCTAGCTTACCCCACACTGATTGGTCCAGTTCAGCAGTTCAAAACTAGAATGGGAACTAGCAGACACAGTTCTGACTGCAAAGAAAGCAGGTTAGACAAACTATAATTTCATTATTACTCTAAATAATTTCTGGCAAACAGTTACATCTTTCAGATAGGTTCCCTTTGCACTCCTAGTGACTGCAAAATGAAGTGAATTGGCAGCAACAAGGGTGGTACTCAGAGAAGCACACAGTCCCCCATACAAACTAATTATGTCTGCAAGCAGACAGCTCTTAAAGAGACAGTACCAGAGGCTCTAAAACACTCACTGATAAATGGCTTAAATGCCAAACACCATTCAGGCTTGGAGCATTCAAGCAAGCTCCTGGAAGTCTTTTGGGAACGCCCATTTGCAGGGGTTACACCCTTCCTGGCCTGGAAAAGCTTAGCGTCCAGCGTCTGCAAGTACCCCATAAGTTTCAACTGCAACCAAAATCATTTGCATTAGGCTCGCATATGTAATCATCAGTCAATATATCATTTACCAAGAACACATTTCTGAAACATTGCAGTCGTCACTTCTACACAGTATTACATACACATTGTACCATAACTCAAGTTATTACCTCTTGTACATGAAACCTGAAGAGAGGGGGCCTTCCTATCAGTTACCTTGGGGCTGGACGGGGCAAGGCACCATACTTAGAGGGCAACACAAGTAACTTGAGTTAGCACTGACGCCAGTTTGGGCAATGAGCTCGGGACACATACACTCCTTTATGGACAACATTGAGAGGCAAATCCACAGGCCTCCCAAGGAATCATAACTGAGGTGCACCACAGGCTTTACAGCTCGACCAGTCTTTCTAGGGGAACTGTACAGTCTCTGCACTCTGAGCCTCATTTTCAGCATTGTCCTCACTTGTCAGGAGTCTCCATGGGGTAGAGAGGCTAGAACTTGGGGCACTTTCAGCTCCAGGAGTTACAGTTTCTGAGTCCACAACATTTGGCTCGCATGGAGAGCTTTCGGACACTGGCAGTGGACTGTCAGGGCACTCAAAATACTCTTCTTGTTCGGGTGTATCACCAGTCTGCCCCAATCTATCATTTTCCTCCCCTGAAAGCTCAAACAGTTCAACCATGCACAATGATTCCATTTCATCTGATCTGATGCTTTGCACTTCACTTTCTGGGAGCATTGGCTCCAGGGATGAAACTGGGGGCTTAGACAGTCCAGAAGGCCCAGCTTTGTCTCCAGTATTGACTAGGGGATTGCCCCAAACAATTGACTCAGTTCATAAGAAGGATAGTATTCAAAGTCACTCTCACTTTCTTCCGATATGGACTGACAGTCATGCTCAACTGGGACTTGTGGAGGGAACACTTTAACTTTGCTTCTGTAGGTGCAGACTTTCTTGATCTTTTCTTAGCAGCAGCTCTAGTCACTGGTCCAGAGGGGCATCTTCTAGGGCTCAGACTCAATTAAGATTTGTCCAATGGGCAGTAAATGATTTCTATGCATTGTTTTACATCTTTGAATTATTCTCAGGCCTTACTTTGTACACTGGCAGATCATCTAGTTTGCCCACTACAATGTGAGGAGATGGTGCCATCTGTCAGCAATCTTGTGCTTGCCATGCAGTCCCAGATTTCTTAGCAATACCGATCTCCCTCCTGGAGTTCCTGTGCTTTCACCTTTTTATCATACCTTTCTTTGTTGGCCAGATTTCTTTTGGCAGCCATGGTTTGAGCCAGTTGGTACGCATGAGTTAGCTGGGCCTTTAACTTTTGCACATACTGTAAATAGTTGTCAGCTTGAACCCCATCAGGAGAACCCCAAACACACATCTACTGGTAGTCGAGTTCTCTTCCAAACATCAGGTGGTAGGGGAGAATCCAGTGGCATCACTTTGGTGCAGTTATAAGCATGTACCAGGGTGCTAATTTGTTGGCTCCATCTAGGCTTGTCCTTTGGGTGCAGGGTGCCTAGCATATCTAGCAAAGTGCGGTTGAAATGTTCAGGCTGTGGGTCCCGCTGGGGGTGGTAAGGAGTGGTTCTGGACTTTCGCACTCCCCACAGAGAAAGCATCTCTTTGATCAGATGACTCTCAAAGTCTCTCCCTTGATCAGAATGGATTCTTTGTGGAGCCCCATAGTGAACAAAAAAGTTTTCTACAAGTACTTTGGCCACAGTGGATGCTTTCTGGTCTTTGGTGGGAAAGCTTGGGCATATCTCGTGAAATGGTCAGTGACCACCAGCACATTACTGATATTTCTTTGATCTGACTCCAAACTCAGAAAATCAATACAGACCAGCTCCATGGGTGCACTGGTGGTGATGTTAACAAGGGGCAGCCCTCTGGGGCAAAGCTTTCCTCTGTAAGCAGCGACTACAAGTTCGAATGTGTTGCTCCACATCAGCCCCATCTTAGGCCAATAGAATCTGGATCTCACAAGTCAAGTGTTCTGTCTATACCAAGGTGCCCCATGTGGTTGTGCAAGGACCTCAGTACTGAGTCTCAAAGGCAGTGGGCAGCACTAGTTGTTGTTTGTCTACTTGTCCCCTCTGTCTACTGTTTCTCTGTATAACAGTTTATTGATCAGTTTCAACTTAGGACCTTCTTTGTATAACAGTGCAGTTCTCAAATCAGTGGAGCGTAATTTGGACACATCTTTTCCTGCATAGAGGCTTCTAAAGCTGCTTTGATCATGGGATCGCGGGATTGAGCCACTGAATACTGTCATTGTCCAGCTGAGGCAGTGCACCAATGTCTATTGCAGAAAAGTGGCAATAAGCAGCAGGTATGCAATTCTCAGAGGCTCCCAAGCAATCCACCATGCAGTCCACTGCGTCCGTGGACATTGTTCCTCCCTGTCAAACTTCCGGCAGAGTGCCCGAATGTCAGGTTCTGCCAATCGGACCCAATCATTCTGGGGAACAGGCCTCGGAGACAGCATCAGCATCTATGTGGTTCAGACCTGCTCGGTATTCGAGCATAGTCATATGTAGATAATGCAGAAAGCCACCTATGGCCAGTGGCATCCAACTTAGCTGAGGTCTGACATAGGTCAAAGGATTATTGTCAGTTTTACTAGTATTTTAGCCCCATACAAGTACTCATGGAATTGGTCAACAATAGCCCACTTCAAAGCTAGGAACTCTAACTTATGTACAGGATAGTTCTTTTCGGATGGGGTCAGGCTTCTACTGGCAAAGGCCACTGGTCTCAGGCCATTCTCGTGCTCTTGGTACAACACAGCCCCCAACCCTTGCAAGCTAGCATCAGTGTGCAGGGACGAAGGTTTTCTTGGATCGGCATAGGCCAGCACTGGAGCATGGGTAAGTTGATATATGATCTCATGAAAAGCAGTCTCAAATCAGGAGTCCAGCGGGCCCCAAATACTTCACTGGATGAAAATACACTTTTCAGTCTTGAGGGACGCTGACTTTGGTATTTTTGTGGGTTGGGGATACCTTGAGTAAGGTTAAGTAAAGGCGGATCACTCTTGAATAGTCCTTGATGAAGTGCGATAATAACCACAAATCCCAGGAATCTTTGCAGTTCTTTTAGATTTTTGGCTGTGCCAGGTGGTCAAGGCCTCAACTTTACTTGGGTCGGTCTCTATTCCTCGGTGGATACTATGTGTCCCACATACTTTACTGATGTTTGAAAGAATTGACACTTATCAATGGACAGTTTAAGGCCAAAGTCCTCCAGTCGGTCCAATACCTTAAATAATCTGCTCTCATGTTCCTCCAGTGAGCTGCCAAACACAATAACATCATCTAGGTATATCAGGCATTCTAGTAAGTTCATGTCCCCCACTGCACGCTCCATCAATCGTTGAAAAGTGGCTGGGGCACCTGAAATCCCTTGAGGCATCCTCATGAATTCATAGAAGCCAAGTGGACAGATAAAGGCAGTCTTCTCATGGTCCTCTGGGGCCATCGGGATTTGGTAGTACCCACTGCGGAGATCCAGCACAGAGAACCACTTGCTCCCGTTTAGGCAGGCCAAAGCATCCTGAATGCGGGGCATTGTGTACTGATCAGGGATAGTCCGCCGGTTTAAGGTGCGATAATCAACACATCCTTACTGTTCCATTCTTTTCCTCACTACCACAATGGGGAAGCATAGGGCTTCTGGATTCTTGTATTACACCAGCAGCTAACATCTCTTGCAGATGCCGTCTCACATCATCTATGTCAGCAGGTGCCAGGCGTGAGACCTCTCACGAAATGGTCTTTCGCATGCAGCCGGATATTGTGCTCAGCTCCTTGCACGATCCACATCCCATTCCTTTAAAGAAAACACCTGGTCTCTCTGGGCAAGCTTCTCACTGATCCTCACTTTCCATTCAGCTGGCAGCGGGAGTCGCGAAATCAAACAAGTCAGGCGTTACTCTGTCATTCTTCCTTGAACTCTTGCTGCTGGTAGCACTGCAGTGTCTGCACAATGCACATTAGCCAGGATGCAACCTCTGTTTACTCGAATGTCTCTTTCAGGCACATTATGAACTTGGACCATTACCCTTCTGGCATAAGCATGGGCTCTAGCGGGCAAAATACTAGGCTTGACCAGCAGTCCCTCTGGCAATTTTCCATCGCCTGGTGCATCCAACATTAATATTTTATTCTTAACATCCTTTCTGATACGGACCTCTCCTGTAAGGTACACTGGGCATTTGGCGCCAGGATCAGAGACTCAGGATCCTTCTTCCATACAATTCCGACCGGTTCCTCTGGTTCTGTTTTTCAGCATCTCTCTGTGCCTCATAGGCCTTCTTAATTAAAGCGAACTCTTAAAGCTCTACTAGTCTTTGACCCTGTTTTGCATAACACACTGTGCCAGCCTTCCGAACATATGAGCATTTGTTCCAATCAACAAAGGGACACCATCATACAGTCCAGTGGGGGGACACACTAAGGCTAGGGTCTCTACTTGTTCGGCCACTCCAGCCACGGAGGTGGGAAAGACAGCCAAATTCGGATATACCCGGAATAGGGGTAGGCCTTCTCACTTAACCCCCATACATGCAGTCCTTCTAATGGTTGTAAGGGTACGTCTGACAAATGCTTCTGATACCAATCCTGGAACATAATTGTCACTTGGGAGCCACTGTCTAATACAGCTCTTGTAGACACTCCATTCACCTTTACAGTGGTCTCCATGGAGGGACCCACTATTCTGGACCAGTCTGGAGAGGCGGTAGTGGGGGCCTGGGCAACTGACCTTGCCACAAAAGGACGTGAATTAGCATTTTTGGTGCCCTCACTGGGATCATGTCGTGCACCTCTTAACCACTGATTTCTTCTCCAAGCTCTCCTTGTAGCCTATATGCAACTTTGTCAGTGTCTTTTGGGGACTGGCATTCCCTTTCATGTGCCCATCTTTCCCACAATTATAGCAAAACATACTTTCTGGGTTTGAGCTGTGACGCCACTGGAATAGAGTGAGATTATTATAACTGGAAACCTGGTGCCATCTCTGTCTGCGCGTGATAAGCATTTGGAGACATCTCGTCAGTTCTCCACTTCCATGGTCAAGGAATTGAGTTTGGAGCTGTTATCAGCAGGAGATACATGGTGGGTACCCCACCCCATAGCAGATGCAGTCGGATATAGGTCAGGGCCCGTACTTGCAGGCGTGGCCTTCATAAAGGGACTGTTTTGAATTCCGGATCTCTCTCAACAGTTCGCCCATTGTGGCATATCTTTTCCTTGTCAGAGCACTCATTGACTGTCAACCTCTGCCCTGAACTTCACTTGATGGGTCACCCTTAGTCACTCGGTCGTAGCCACAGCTGTTGGTGCAGGTACCTCCGAGGTCGCCTTTTCTCAACTCCTCGAATTTCTCTCATTAACTCATCATAGGAGGGTGGGGATTCCAGTCGATTTGCCAGGCGTTAACTGAAGCAACAGCAGTTCTGAGAAGGGGCAGACTTGAGATTCTGTCCAGTCTGGTTCGGTCCAGTTCAATCGCTGGCAAACTACCCTTTCTGAGGCATTCTTGCAACAATTTTTCCAGCTGAGAGACATACACAGACAACAACTCCCTTGGTACTGTTGTGCATTTCTTATCTCCACCATAGGTCCTCATCAGAATCTGGGCTCCCATACACATTCTCCAAGGCCTCAAGATAGGCCTGTGCAGTCGCTTCAGGGATACTGGCCCGCTTAGCACGGATGGTAGCCAGGGCAGGACCTCGGAGGCTCTCACTAACCCTCTTTCGCTTTTCGCCTTCCGAGCATTGCCATTCTAGCACTTGGGGGGCAACATAGTCTATCCAGGTCTCCCAGTCATCCTCCCCTTGGGGGTTGGGGAGGGTGCCAGAGAAGATCCTCAACCTTCGGTAAGAGTCGTGACTAATGGCAGGTGCAGAAATAGGAGTCTGCATTGGTTCAGCCACCATTACGGGCATTGGAGCAGGAGAGGGTGTTGGAGGAGGAACACCCCCAGGTGGCAAGAATAGTTTCTTCAAGTCCTCCACAGTTTTCCCCTCTCCCAGCAACCATTCAGCAAATTTCTCCTCAAAGGTTTCAGATAGTGGTGGGGCTGATTCCCCGGTCTTTACTGTCCTTAGTTATCACTCTCCAGCAGTGAGGGCTCCTCTGGGGTAATGGTCTGTGGCACTTTGGAGCTATCTATGGATCCTTAAACTCTACTAGGGCCAGGAAAGTGTGGGTGAGCAGATTAGCATGCCGACCCACCACCACAGGGTTTTGTAAACCTTCCACCTTGGAAAGTACTCCTGCACAGTGTCCGTATTGATACCCAGGGGATGTCCAGGATAAGCATAGCATTTTGGGGTCGATCTCCTCCCCAGTACACCACTCCACCAGCCGGTGCACAGCCACTTCTGTCGGGTACCCATTTTTTCTTAACAGTGGTTCAGAATATGGCCACTAGAGGACACACAATCCCAGCGGTGAGCCTCCAAGATGTAACCCCTAGATGGCGCTATCCCAGGGCTACTACCCCGCCTGATTTGCCACTAACAGGTTGAGGGGCCTGGATCCAATGGCGGTGCCTCCACCCAGAGGTCAGGGTTTGCAATAGTTAAACTAGCTTGGTCACAGCCCTCTGGGACACTGCAACCCCCCTTTCTTCCCACTAGTGGCCCACACAATATATCAGAATTACCTTCACAGTATACACTTACCCCCAGGTCTGGTTCCGGCACTGGGACCTCCTGTGAAATGAGATACAGTGCAACAATCACAGTACAGTACTTTAACATAGACAAATACCTCAAGGCAATATAACTTTGCTGAAACAAGCAGCTCTGATTTATTTAGGGGATATAACAGGACAGGGAAATCAGGTTAATTAGCTTATCACTCTAATAATTTCATTTATGGCTCTGTGCACAGGCCTATCCCTATCAGTTACTGTCCCTGGGTACCCAAGCCCTAGTGGCTAGTCCAAACCGTGGCAGCTGGTAGGGGCCCTTTCACACAGAGAAAAGGAGAATTAAACAGTCAGCAGTACAGTAATTCCATTTGGATTTAATGTGGCAATTCAACAGGGAGCGACCCTGAATTAGTACTCACGACCTCCAAATAAGATAGGGTCCTTCAATGTCAGCAGGGCTCACTTGAGGTACACAAACCTCTTCACACATCCATATAAAATAAAGCACTATACCAGGCAGGCTGCATCTGTATCCCGATCGCAAATTACTGCACAATACCCGGGAGAACACACAGCAGATTCAGTTCCTGACAGACCGAGTGCAATTTTCAGCAATTCCTCCAGTCTTCTACAGGGTGAGCCTGGTTTCTACTCTTCAGAGATCCTTTGATTCTTTTCACAGGACGGATTCAGTCCTAACAAGCTGTTACACAAGCTGCAGACCGAACTCTGGGCCTTACACACGTTTTTGACTAAAACTGCACACTGAAAAGCACAGGGCTCCTTCCTTCTTCACTGCCAAAGCTCAACTGAAACTCCAACCGACAAAACCGGGCACTTCCTTTGAGTTCCTCCCAGTTCTTGACTGGATTGGCTGTCACTCACAATAGACTGCTGCTGTTGGTCCAAAAAGGCACTGAAGTCTAAACTACATCTCCCAGAGTCACTGCCCATACAATCCTCTTGTGGCTGGCTCAGATTATGAGTCCAAGTTCTGATTCGTCCAAGGCACCATTTTAGAGCTAGCTTACCCCACATTGATTGGTCCAGTTCAGCAGTTCAAAACTAGAATGGGGAACTAGCAGACACAGTTCTGACTGCAAAGAAAGCAGGTTAGACAAACTATAATTTCATTATTACTCTAAATAATTTCTGGCAAACAGTTACATCTTTCAGATAGGTTCCCTTTGCACTCCTAGTGACTGCAAAAATGAAATGAATTGGCAGCAGCTCGAGTGGTACTCAGAGAAGCACACAGTCCCCCCATACAAACTAATTATGTCTGCAAGCAGACAGCTCTTAAAGAGACAGTACCAGAGGCTCTAAAAACACTCACTGATAAATGGCTTAAATGCCAAACACCATTCAGGCTTGGAGCATTCAAGCAAGCTCCTGGAAGTCTTTTGGGAACCCCCATTTGCAGGGGGGTTACATACAGATGGCCTGAGAACTGGAATATCCATCAGATGGCCTGAGAATCAGAATATCTATCAGATGGCCTGATAATTGGAATATCCATCAGATGGCCTGAGAATTGGAATATCTATCAGATGGCCTGAGAATTGGAATATCAGATGGCCTGAGAATTGGAATATCAGATGGCCTGAGAATTGGAATATCTATCAGATGGCCTAAGAATTGGAATATAGTGTATGGTGGAATGTTATTCTTGCTTGTTTTTTATCTGTGCTAAAAAGCTGTGCAGCACAAATAAAAAAGTTCATAGACTGCTGTTCAGCCTGTATGTGCAGAACAGCATTCTACTCAAAAGCTCACAAAAGATACCACGAGCTAAACACATTTAAAATAAAAAGAGGCAATAGTCCAGGCAGCAGACACCATAGGATCAACCAGATAGAACAATGCGCTATGGTGGATACGTTTAAAAAAATGCAGGATCAACCAGATATATTCAGAACTTGAAGTGCTCATGATGAAGTTTCTTCTTCCAGCTAGTTTTTTTTCCTCGCTAAACGAGATGTTCAGCCCCCAAGTTTTTTTTCTTGGAAATCCCTCCTATACTAGAGTGACAACCAATGGGAGTGTGTGCTGCTAACATACGGATACCTATTCCCTAGCAACCACACAACTCACCACATCAACAAGCTGCAGCTCTCGAAATACAAAATGGGAGACACATTTATTTTTTCAGTGAAAACAATATATAGAAATCCAAAAATAGTACTTAATAATTTGAGGGGCACCATACACTAAATACTAGATGGGCAACCCTATCCAGAACCAGTTATGCCACCACAGGGTCTTATTCTCATTGACCTCTTGAGCTACGCTGTCGAGGTCACAGGGAATCAGACCCCTCTGAGGCAGAACACACTGGTTCTGCATGGTTGTCAATCCAGTATTCTCTATGACTATCAGATGGCCTGAGAACTGGAATATCTCTCAGGTGGCCTGAGAATCAGAGTATCTACCAGATGGCCTAAGAATTGAAATATCTATCAGATGGCCTGAGAATCGGAATATCTATCAGATGGCCTAAGAATTAAAATATCTATCAGATGGCCTGAAAATCAGAATATCTATCAGATATCCTGAGAACTGGAATACTGTATCTATCAGATGGCATGAGAATCGGAATATCTACCAGAAGGCCTGAGAATTAGAATATCTATCAGATATCCTGAGAACTGGAATATCTATCAGATGGCATGAGAATCGGAATATCTATTAGATGGTCTGAGAATTAAAATATCTATCAGATGGCCTAAGAATCAGAATATCTCTCAGATGGCCTGAGAATTAGAATATCTATCAGATGGCCTGAGAATTGGAAAACATTTCTGTAAACACGCTTCACAACAGGGGGAATGGCCTGGCATTCAGCAATGGTGGATGAGAAATAACAGAGCTCCCGAGGGCATCACTAACAGCAAAAATAAAAGATATTTTACAGAACTAATTCCTAGAAAAAAATTTACAAAAATACAGCTAAGAAAGATGGCAACTGCAAAATCCACAAAAAAACAAACTACATTGTCATTTGAGCTGCTGGACAAACTGGGTACAAGAGGCACGGAGGGCCATACCAAGTCACAGGTGGCTAATTCAGAACAGAGCTGGAACAAGGACGTTGCTGAAATACCACTATCAGCCCTGCCAGCAATGATAATTAATCTGCAGAACGAAGTCAGGAATGGATTTACAAATGTCACAGTTCAAATAACACTCATAAAGTATGTAATCACCTCGCTGGCAAAAACCTCTGCTGCCCATGATTCGAGGATGGGTGAACAAGAAAAGCGCATCAGCGACCTTGAAGATTTGGTTGCTGATATGGGACAAGATAAAAAAGAGGACCAAAATACAACAGAATCACTAATGACAAGTGCTGAGGATAAGGAAAACAGAGCCCGTCGCTCAAGCATACGGATCGTTGGAATACCAGAGTGGCTGGAAGGTAGGGAAGGGAGCAGTGTGGTGCAAAAGTGTCTAGTAAAAACATCTGGGTGTGGATGCCACTGCTATTGACTATGAAGTTCAACGAGCGCACCGCACAGATCCCCCCTAAAGCATGTGAAAGACCAGGGCACTATTTAATAAAATATCTGCAGTTCTCTGAAAAGGAAAAAATGTTGAGAGCAGCAAGGGCACAGGGGCCGATTGCAACGGAGAGTGGCAAAGTTTCTATATTTCAGAATTTCTCCTGAGATGTTCAACAGCGGAGACAAAAAATTGCCAGATTAAAGGCAATCCTGCATCTCAGAGTCTGGGATTTTGCCCTGTTTTACCCAGCAAAGTTAAAAGTTACAAAGCCTGGTGATCCCCCAAAGTTCTTTAGGCAAGGCAAGACAATTTTATTTATAGGGCGCCCATTCTGGGAGGCTCTGGGTGCCTAACAAAACATCAATAAAATAGAAAAAACAATTAAAATACAATAACGAAAAACCTTACAAAAGTAGTAAAATGCAATTTAAAATGTAGCATCTTAAAAGAAAAAGTTTCAGGTTTACCAACTGTATGGACTGGACATAAGGATATACTCAGCAGTCTGCCAAGGCCAGGCTAAAGAGGTGGGCCCTCAGCCTCAGCTTAAACACCTCAATCGAGAGGACATCCTGGACTGCAGATGGAAGCAAATTCCACAGGGTTAGCCCAGAGACACTAAAAGTGTGGTCTCCCAATGTTCTGAGTCAGAAGCACCAAGTTTTGTTGGCAGTGACAATGCTGATCTCCCCCACAGTGATGGCACAATACCGACATAGGTATTGTGCCACCTGTTCTGTGGGTGTGCAGTACATGCAGAATCGGGGTTACATGACTGGACCTTGAAAGACCTGTCAGCAACTGGGCTGCTGCGTTCTGCACCAGCTGCAGTCTGCAAAGGGTCCCTCCCATGACCCTGAAGTAGAGAGAGTTACAGTAGTTGAGCCAAGAGGTAACAAAGGCATGCACCAGTGTTGGCAGATCCTCAGGCTGAATGAGGGACTTGATCCTGGTGATGTTTCACAAGTGGTAGAGATCACTTTTAACTACAGATGACACCTGGTCTTCAAAGGCAATTTGCTGTACAGCATCACATCCAGATATTTCACCAATGGAGCAGAGCCTAGGACAAGACTTGTGTTAGCCCCAGGTGGCAACCCATCATGTTCATGACCAGGCTCGATCACTAATACCTCCGTCTTGGCCGGGTTAAGTCTCAGCCTGCTAGAAGCCATCCAGTCATTGATTTTAGCCAAACAGTTATTAAGCACGTCGACAGCTCCTGATGTTCTGGGGCCAAAAAACATACAGCTGGGTATCATCTGCATAGCAGTGAAACTCCATGCTGTATTGTCAAATGATCTCGCCCAGGGGCAGCATGTACACTGCAGACAGCATCGGCGACAAGATCGAACCCTGTAGTACTCCACAAGACAGAGGCATTGGGGAGGAAGAGAAATTCCCCATCACCACCCGCTGTACCCTGTCCATTAGATAGGAGTCAAACCATCTGATGACAGTACCTGTGAGTACACAAAACTCACACATTCGATCAAGATGCACAACATGGTCCACAGTGTCAAAAGATGAGAAGAGATCAAGGAGTACAAGAACTGACCTGTCTCCCCTATTTCTAGCCCTGAGAAGATCATTATTCACCCCTACTAGAGCTATTTTTGTGCTGTGTCTGGCCCGAAAACCTGACTGAAATGGCTCATAGATGTCAAAGCACAAGAGGCAAGCCTCAAACTGCTGTGCCATAATTTCTCTACAACCTTGCTCAAAAAGGGCAGGATGGAGATGGGACAGTAATTCATCAGGATGTGTGGGTCGAGGGAAGGTTTCTTAAAGAGGGGTCTCACCAGTGCTTCTTTCAAAGCCACTGAGAATACCCCATCTGCCATCGAGCACTGACAATCCCAGCAAACACCAGGCCAACAGCTTTAACACATCCCTTTAAGAAATGCTTCGGGGCTGGGTCCAGTTCACAGGATGTGTGCTTCAGCTTTAAGATCACTTTAGTCACTTCTGACACCTCCACTGGCCTAAACTCCTCCCAGGCAGACTGAGTACCTCTGGACCTCTCAGCTTGGCCACTGCAAGGCATCCACCTCCCTGGCAGAATCCCCGACCAGATAGCTGACACTCTGTCGGAGAAAAACAGAGCAAACACTTCACATAAAGTGGATGAAAAAGCCTTTTTTGACTGTAGACAGGCTGGATGAAAAAGCCTATTCACAGTTCAAAACAACTGAGATGGTCTGTTTCTCCCCGCAGCAATTTCCCTGGACAGGAATGCTGCCTTCTTGCGGGAAATTGCCCTGTGGTACTCAACATAGTGAGCACACAGGGCCAGCCTATCAGCCTCCAGCTGGGTCCTCCACCAGCAATGCTCCAACTTCTGACCCTTGATCTTCATCACCTTGAGATCCCCATCAAACCAAGGGGATCTCAAGTGAGAGGATC
Source organism: Neoceratodus forsteri (assembly GCA_016271365.2). NCBI lineage: Eukaryota > Metazoa > Chordata > Ceratodontiformes > Ceratodontidae > Neoceratodus > Neoceratodus forsteri. The sequence continues at coordinate 963,913,640 of CM028133.1, forward strand.
TGGGTCATATACGAACTTGTGTGAAGGCATCCAGAGCTTCGGAAACCACCCTATTATAGGTGGCCACCGCCTCTCCGGTGCCAATCGTACATGTTGCATCAACCCTAGATAGGTCAGCTAATGCCATCAATCCCTCTGGGTGCAAACCCCTTAAAGGGCAATAGCTGACCATCTCCACAGGGGAGGGACTTTCAGGGGGCCCCAAACATGAACTCCATGGTACAGTGATCAGACCAAGAGACCCAATCAATCTTGAGGTTCCTAATCTTAAGACCCAGCTGGAACACCAGATATAGTGTGTGGCCATGTTGGTGGATAGCAAAAGCAACCACTTGTGACAGACCCAGTTAAGACATCAGCTGGAGGAGGTCGTAACCGAAACACGAGGATTCATCATCGATCCAGGCATTGAAGTCCCCCAAGATTTAAACACCTGGGGGACTCCAACACCTGGTCGAGGATGAAGTCTGCCACCTCCTTCAGGAATTCTCCCCCCACCCCAGGAGGATGGTAAACATGGAGAATCCTGCAACCTGCACCTGTACCGCTACACTCAGCAATGCACTCAAAAATCGGGTATTACCAACTGAGTGCACCGTGAAGCCCAGGCTGGATTGAAATACAATAGCCACTCCACCACGCCTGTGATCCTTCCTTGGGCGGTGCACCACGGAGTAACCGACAGGGATGGCAGCCTCTAGAACCGGGCCCACATCGTCACCTAACCAGGTTTCCGTCATGCAAGACAGGTCAACCGAGGAAATCAAGTTAGCAAAACTGGTGGTCTTGTTCCTTATCAGCCTGGCATTGCATAGCACCACCTGAAGAGGATTAGAGGACGCAGCTGGCCCTCTAGCTACCTGCCCACTCCGTTTGGTGGGAACCCTGGGTATGGAGACCAAACATGTCTGGCCTCTCCCTAGGCTCTGTTTGAACCAGGGCATCTCCTGCACTGGACAACCTCAATACTGCTCATCATCCCTTCCCCAGCCACCCTCAGCCATCGACAACCCACTTGCCTACTCCTAATCCCAACCTCCCTGCAGCGCCTAGCTGCGATGGTAGGAACGGGGAGGTCAGTAAAGGAAAGGCGGTCATGAAGCTGAGCAGCAGCATAGGTGATTCGAGCTGGGCCACTGCTCCAACACATCTCTGAAACATAGAAACATGGACTTTGATGGCAGATAAGGACTGTCTGGCCCACCTAGTCTGCCCATTTCCCTACCTAACGGATAAGCTGCAGATCCTAGTTAACCAACAGCCTACTTTCTCTTACCCTCCACTAGAATTGCCTTGTATCTGTCCCATGCATTCTTGAATTCCCCCACTGTTTTTGACTCCACAACCTCCTCAAGAAGGCTGTTCCATGCATCTACAACCCTCTCTGTGAGGAAATACTTCCTCACATTACCTCTGAGCCGTCCCCCCTCTATCTTCAGATTGTGTCCCCTTGTTCTTGCACATCCCTTTTTCTGAAAGATGCTACCCTCTTGGACTTTGTTGATTCCCTTGAAGTACTTGAAAGTTTCTATCATGTCCCCCCTCTCCCTCCTTTCCTCGAGGCCATACATATTAAGCTCCTTTAGTCTTTCTTCATATGTCTTGTGGTACAGACCCTGCACCATTTTGCTTGCCCTGCTCTGGATAGCCTCCACCCTGTCTACGTCTTTGCAAGATGGGGTCTCCAGAACTGCCTGCAGTGCTCCAGATGAGGTCTTACCAACTGTCTGTACAGAGGGATAACAACTTCATGTTTTCTACTGGTGATGCCTCTCCCTATGCATCCCAGTATCCCCTCAGCCCTCCTTACTGCCTTCTCACATTGCTTGCCCACCTTTAGATCATCTGATATAACTGCCCCCCCAGTCCCTTTCCATTTTTGTTGTTGTCAGTATCTCACCCCCTATTGTATAATCTTCCCCTGGGTTTTTGTTTCCCAGATGCATTACTTTGCACTTCTTTGCATTGAATCTAAGCTGCCATACATTTAACCATTCTTCCAACCTTGCCAAGTCCCTTTTCATCCTTTCCACCCCTCCTTGTGTATCAAACCTGTTGCAGATCTTTGTGTCATCTGCAAAGAGACATACTTTTCCTTCCAGTCCCTCTGCAATGTCACTTATAAAGACATTAAAAAGGACCGGAGCCAGTACTGAACCCTGTGGTACCCCACTAGTAACCCCCCTTTCTTCAGAGTGGATTCTGTTTACTATTACCCTCTGTGCCCTGTTGTCCAGCCAATGTTTTCCCCAGGCTACCACCCTGTGACCCACTCCCAGATTGGCTAATTTGTTTATTAATCTTTTGTGCAGGACTGTGTCAAATGCCTTGCTAAAGTCTAGGTAGGCCATGTCCACAGACCCTTCCTGGTCTACTACTTTGGTCACCCAGTCAAAGAAATTGATTAGATTCATCTGACATGACCTTCCTGCTATGAATCCATGCTGCTTTAGGTCCTGTACCCCGCTGGCCTCTAGGTAATCAACAATTCTTTCCTTCAGAAGTGATTCCATCATTTTCCCTACCACTGAGGTCAAACTGACAGGTCTGTAGTTTCCTGCCTCTGTCTTGCTCCCACTTTTGTGAAGGGGAATCACACCCACCCTCCTCCAGTTCTCAGGTACCACACCATCCTCCCATGATTTGTTAAAAAGGGTAGTCAGTGGTGTTACTAGTTCTCTCCTTAGTTCTTTTAGAATTCTGGAGTGAATCCCATCAGGCCCCATTGCTTTATCCACCTTCAGTTTTAGGAGTTCTTTCAGAACCCTTTCTTCGTGAAAGGACTGATATCAACCCCCCTATCCATAGTGCTTCTATTAACTGGATTAGGTACCTCCCCCTCCTCTTCCTTTGTGAATACTGAGCAGAAGTATTTGTTCAGTATCTCTGCTTTTTCGCTGTTCCTCTCTGCTCAACTACCCTCCTCTTTATTCAGCCTCAGTATCCCTGCCTTAGTCTTTCTTTGCTCCCTAATGTACCTATAAAAGGTTTTATCCCCATTCTTAACTGAGTTGGCTATCTTTTCCTCCGTTTTGGCCTTTGCTATTCTGACTGCCTTCCCCGCTTCCTTCTGCTTTAACTGGTACAGCTTTCTGTCCTGCTCCTTCTGTGTTTCCTTATACTTCCTGAATGCTATCTTTTTCTCCCTAACCTTCGCTGCCACTTCTTTTGAGAATCATAGTGTTTTTTTCTTTCGTTTTGATTTGTTTATTTGCTTTACACAAAGGCTTGTTACCTCTGTGATGGCAGTTTTGATGTTTCCCCATTGTTGCTCCACCCCACCTTCTTGCCTGTTTGCTAGTGCGTTTCTGAGGCTATCTCCCATTTTGACAAAATTAGCCCTCCTGAAGTCCAGTACCTTCACTTTTGTATGGCTTGACTCTACAGCTAAGTTTATCGTGAACCACACTGTTTGGGGGTCACTTGTTCCCAGATAGCTACCCACTTCAAGATCTGAGATCCTCTCTCCATCCCCATTTGAGAGTACCAGGTCTAAGACTGCTCCCTCCTGAGTGGGTTCCAAAACTAGCTGCCTGGCAAGTCAAGCCCAAGAGGAGAGCCCTGTATTGCACAAGAATTAAATAAGTGCAGAGACAAACCAAGCTTAAAATACCTATCACTCACACTCAAAGCACACAACTAATACACAAATATCCTAAACACTTTAACCAAACACATCACACACCATACACACCATTAAACAGCTAAAATCCCTAACCCCCCCCCCACAATACCCCCAACCACCCCACACAGAGCAGAGAAGGAGACTAGAAACTAATTTTTTTATTATAGGAGAGCAAAGTTCTCAGGCCTCAAATCACAAACTAAGGCCTCTCAGTGCAAGTCAAATGCAACAGACTAAGTGAAAATAAACAATACAGAGAGATAAAGTCAAGTTCCAGTACCCAGAACACAGATACCGGGGACCCTCTCACTGACCCCGGTCACAGCTGGGCAAGTTCATACAAGAACACTAAATCAACTGATGGTAGCACAATCGAGAGGAGCCACTCTACTCCCAACCAGAGCCTCTTTCACTAGCTCCGAGGGTGAGAGGCTCACACAAAAGGAAAAAAAAGAGGTTACCAGAATTGTGGAGGCAAACCAACTCACCCGCACTTCATGGCAAAGCCTATGCTTCTCTCACTGCCATGGCTTATACAAACAGTTCTCCTCTTCCACAGGGCAGGATGGCTCCTCCGAAAATTTCTGTCAGAGACCTCCTCAAAGATGGTAAAGTTATATCCCATCAGAAGCTGGAAAAATGGCCGAACAACGATTTCAGGAACAAAACTGCCCATGGCCCCCGATTGGTCAGGCAAAGTCTCTTCCACGGACGATCTTCCTCTGATGACCCAGGAAACTGAACGTGGATATCACTGCTTATTTATTTAAGAGATTTACCAGGAAGGCATACTGAGCAGAATACCGCTCGATTCCAGATGCGCCCTGGGGGGTGGGGTTTACAAAGGTACAGTAATACAGAAGAAAAAAAAACAAACATAAATATGTTTGGTACAAAACAATGGATGAGACCGTCATAATACAATATTGAAGGTACATTTTCATTAACATTTCAATAACATTTGATGCTGACAGCATCACAAACTACCGAAAATGGAGTAACCAGACTGGTGTTAACAGCTGGTAGTTAGGAATTGTGAGGGGTTCAATGGGAGGGGGGATACAGGAGCAGTTGGTAGAGAGGCTTCAGGTGTCTGCATCCTCCCAAGAAAATTAACTGTCTTGAAGAATGGGTCCAGAGCAATGCAGTCAGCTCTTTCTTTAATAAAAAATGCACTTCCAATACCAGACTGAAGCCCCAGATTCCAAGGTCCGTTCACAGGGAAAACGCTCCGGAGACAGTCCATCTGGCTATCTGGGCTCCGCTTGCAAAAGTCGGCCCCTCCATTGCTGATTAAAAGACACTGCCAAAAACAAACCAAGACACCAGATCCAGTGTTTAGCCACAGAATGTAACTGTCCATCAATCAATTGCTTGGTCCTTCACTGTGTGGATGTTTCAGGTGAGCATCGATTGTCACCAAGTCACTGGGCACCTCAAGCTCGAAGGACCACCTCAGATAGGAACATGTTAATTGAGGTCTGTGAAAGCCTCACTAAAAACAAGAAAACTAGCTCCTGATCTGCTTCACTGCCCCAGCCCTGCTTACGCTGTAAACCCTAAACCTAATTCCTAGCTAAACAGCTCTAAATAATTTAAAGGTTCTTGGGTCATAGCCAACGACCACAAGATAATGCAAGCCGAATTTAGCTCTCCTTTTAGCATTAAAATAAGCTTGGGGAGGACAGCTAGAACAAAGTTTCTGCTCTCTGGTTAGAGAGTTTGCAGACAGCAGCCCAGCGTGACTGCCATCTTGCCCTAGACAAAATCAAAAGATTTGTCAACAGTCCTGCAGATCAAGAGGAAGGGGCTACCAGAATGAGAAGTTGAAATGCATCTAAATCCTGAAAATAAAAGGAGTGAATATTATGCTGTTTTTGTGTCAGGACTCAGTTGTCTCTGAGCCGAGGAGGATGTGTGGAGGGGGTATGCCCTTGGACTTATTCTTTGGCAGGACTTATGATTTGCAAAAAAATAATACAGCTGTAACAGATTGAAGGTAGATGGATCCCAATACACAATAAGTCTATTAAGATTATTTCCATGAGTGCAAAATGTTTTTTTATTGGTCTGCCTGGTAGCTGTCTCTTGTCTCCAAGCTGAGTAAAATGGCCATTGTTAAAATGGGCACTTTCCTTATGTGGACCGCATGGCATGATCCCTTCATGGGTGGCTACCTTACTCTTCTCATTGTCAGCTGGGCTGGCATCTTTGGGGGAGGTGACCAGAAAATATGCCCAATTGCAGGACTGGCTCCTGGGAACGCCCGCATATGCTGTCAGCTGTGCTGATGAAAATCAGATAATAGGGCCATGTATGGGCGGAATGCAGACCAAACGTTGGAGCAATTCAAGCTTTAAAAAAGTGGAGTGGGTAAATGACTGGTTGTTTTGCTATTGAAAAGTAATACAGTAAATAAATGGTAAAAATCCCTTACCAGGATTACGCTAATATCTTGAATGCCCTGGAAGTATATTGAATTTCAATGGAGCACTCCTCATTTGATAGACAGTGGGGGGTGTGACCAGTGTACAAAGACCCAATTGGAGATCATGAAGTAGAAACACCTCCCATGTCTAGTCAATATCATTCAGTTTCAACAGTCGTGTAGCAACCTAATCCACGCTGGCCAGCACGGCGTGAAGGGAAGTACTTGAAGTTATCGCGATGGCCCAAGGACTCTGAGGAGCTAATAAAAAAACATCAGTTTGGTCTGCAATTAGAAGATCAAGGCTGGGACTTTTGCTTTTTGGTTTGGAAAGGAACATCTACAGTGGACACTCAGCTCAACATGGAATTTTACCCATTCCCTGACCACAGCGAGGTCTGTGGGTACCAGTGAGGTGGGTAACTTGGATTAGTAACCGGAGGGATCTATCTTCAAGGACTGATCTGTATGTACAGAATTCATGACTTTATGATTGTAAATGTACATATCAATCTGTCTAACAAGGGCTAATTCCTGGGAGTGAAAATAAGGGGGGTGGGGAACAAGATGAAAATGCATTAGCAGTGCAGGTATGAATGATAGTGGGTAGGAGTTTTTCCAGTCTACTGGCAATTATTCTGCCATTATTTTGTACTCAGTGGTCAATAGTGATGTACGCCTGTAAAAGGCACACTGTCTGGAGTCTTTCCCAGGTTTGGGGAGAATAGTGATGGTGGCTGAATGCATGGGGGGGATATTCCTGCATCAAAAGACTCTCTAATCATGTCCATCAGTGGGTCCTTCAAATCACTGCTAAACATTTTAAAAAAATCTATAGGGTAACCATATGGGCCTGGCATCTTCCCTCCTTTCATGAGTGCTATGGCTGTCTTTATATCTTGATCCTATAGTGTCTGCTACCAGGACTATTGCCTCATTCTGTTTTAAATGTGTTTAGCTTATGGTATCTTTTGTGAGTTTTTGAGTAGAATGCTGTTCTGCACATACAGGCTGAACAGCAGTCTATGATTTTTTTTATCTGTGCTGAACAGCTTTTTAGCACAGATAAAAAATTAGCAAGAACAAAGTTCCACCATACACTATATTCCAATTATTAGGCCATCTGATTCATATTCTAATTCTCAGGCCATCTGATAGATATTCCCATTCTCAGGCCATCTGATATGCCAATTCTCAGGTCATTCGATAGATATTCTAAGTTTCAGGCCATCTGATAGATATTCCAATTCTCAGGCTGTCTGGGTTGATGGAAGGTTTCTTAAGGAGAGGTCTCACCAGTGCTTCTTTCAAAGCCACTGGGAATACCCCTTCCACCATCGAGCACCTGGCAATCCCGGCGAACACCAGGCCGACAGCCTCAACACATCCCCTTAAGAAATGCGTCAGTGATGGGTCCAGTTCACAGGATGTGTGCTTCAGCTCTAAGATCACTTCAGTCATTTCTGACACCTCCACTGGCCTAAACTCTATCCAGAGAGACTGAGTACCTCTGGACCTCGCAGCTCGGCCACTGTGAGGCATTCACCTTCCTGGTGGAATCCCCAACTGGAAAGCCAACACTCTGTCTGAGAAAAACAGAGCAAACTCTTCACATAAAGTGGATGAAGAAGACTTCTTTGGATGTAGACAGGCTGTATGAAGAAGCCTGTTCACAGTTCAAAACAACTGAGATGGTCTGTTTCTCCCCGCAGCAATTTTTCTGGACAGGGACTCTGCTTTTTTATGGAAAATTGCCTACTGGTACTCAACACAGTGAGCACGCAAGGCCAGCCTATCAGCCTGTAGCTGGGTCCTCTGCCAACAACGCTCCAACTTCTGACCCTTGATCTTCATCACCTTGAGATCCCCATCAAACCAAGGGGATCTCAAGTGAGAGGATCTGGGTCATATACAAACTTGTGTGAAGGCATCAAGAGCATCAGAAACCCCCTTATTATAGGTGGCCACTACCTCTCTGGTGCCAATCGCACATGCCGCATCAAAACTAGATAGGTCAGCTAACACCAGCAATCCCTCTGGGTGCAAACCCCTTAAGGGGCAATAGCCGACCATCTCCACAGGGAAGGGACTTTCAGGGGGGGCCAAATATGAACTCCATGGTAAAGTGATCAGACCAAGAGACCCAATCAATTTTGAGGTTCTTAGTCTCCAGATCCAGCTGGAACACCAGATTGAGTTTGTGGCCATGTTGATGGATAGCAGAAGCAACCACTTGTGACAGGCCCAATGAAGACATCAGCTGGAGGAGGTCATAATCGAAACATGAGGATTCATCGTCGATCCAGGCATTGAAGTCCCCCAAGATTTAAACACCTGGGGGATTCCAACACCTGGTCGATGATGAAGTCTGCCACCTCCTGCAGGAATTATCCCCCCACCCCAGGAAGATGGTAAACAAAGAGAATCCTGCAACCTGCACTTGTACCCCCATGCACAGCAATGCACTTAAAAGATCGGGTATTACCAAATGATTGCACCGTGAAGCCCATGCTGGATCAAAATACAATGGCCACTCCACCACCCCTGCAATCCTTCCTCGGTCGGTGCACCACGGAGTAACTGGCAGGGATGACAGCCTCTAAAACTGGACCTGCATCATCACCCAGCCAGGTCTCCATAATGCAAGCCAGGTCAACAGAGGAACTCAAGTTTGCAAAACTGGTGGTCTTGTTCCTTATCAGCCTGGCATTGCATAGTACTACCTGAAGAATATTAGAGGATGCGGCTGGCCCTCTAGCTACCTGCCCACTCAGTCCGGTGGAAACCCTGGGTATGGAGACCAAACATGTTTGGCCTCTCCCTAGGCTCCATTTGAACCCAGGGCATCTCCTGCACCGGACAACCTCGATACTGCTCACCACCCCCTCCTCCACCACCCTTAGCCATCGAGAACCCATTCGCCTTCTCATAATCCCAACCTCCCTGCAGAGCCTAGCTGCGATGGCAGGAACGGGGAGGTCAGTAAAGAGAAGGAGGCCATGAAGCTGAGCAGCAGCATAGGTGATTCGAGCTGGGCCACTGCTCCAACACATCTCTGCTTGACAAGTCCAGCCCAACAGGACAGCCCTGTACTGCACAAGATTTAAATAAGTGTGGAGGCAAACTAAGCTAAAAATATATATCACGCACACTCAAAGCACACAACTAATACACAAAATTCCTAAACACTCTAATCAAACACATCACACACCATACACACCATTAATTAGCTAAAATCCCTACCCCCCACACAATACCCCCCAACCACCCTACACAGAGGAGAGAAGGAGACTAGAAATTAATTTTTTAATTATAGGAGAACAAAGTTCTCAGGCCTCAAATCACAAAATAAGGCCTCTCAGGGCAAGTCCAATGCAACAGAGCAAGTGAAAATAAACAATACAGAGAGATAAAGTCAAGTTCCAGTACCCAGAACACAGATACCGGGGACCCTCTCACTGACCCCGGTTGCAGCTGGGCAAGTTTGTACAGGAACACTGAATCAACTGATGGGAGCACAATTGAGAGGAGCCACTCTACTCTCACCCAGAGCTTCTCTCACTAGCTCCGAGGGTGAGAGGCTCACATAAAAGGAAAAAAGAGGTTACCAGAATTGTGGAGACAACCAGCTCACCTGCACTTCATGGCTAAGCCTATGCCTCTCTCACTGGCTTATGCAAACAGTCCTCCTCTTCCACGGGGCAGGACGGCCCCTTTGAAAATTTCTGTCAGAGACCTCCACAAAGGTGGTAAAGTTATATCCCATCAGAAGCAGGAAAAACAGCCAAACGACAATTTCAGCAACAAAACCACCTGGGCCCCTGGTAGGTCAGGCAATAACTCCTCCACGGACGATCTTCCTCTGATGACCTGGGAAACTGAATGCGGACATGACTGCTCTAGGTGTCCACGTCCTCCCAGGAAAATGAACTGTCTTGAAGAATGGGTCCAGAGCAATACAGCTGGACCTTTCGTTTAATAAAAAAGACACCTCCAATACCAGACCGAAGCCCCAGATTCCAAGGTCCATTCACATGGAAAACGCTCCGGAGACAGTCCATCTGGCTATCTGGGCTCCACTTGCAAAAGTCGGCCCCTCCATCGCTGATTAAAAGGCACTGCCAAAATCAAGCCAAGACACCAGATCCGGTGTTTAGCTGCAGAAAGTAACTGTCCATCGCTCAATTGCTTGGTCACTCACAGTGTGGATGTTTCGGGTGAGCATCGATAGTCGCCAGGTCGCTGGGCCCCTCAAGCTTGAAGGACCACCTCAGATAGGAAGATGTTAATTGAGGTCTAAAAAAGACTCAATAAAAACAAAAAAAAACTAACTCCTGATCTACTTCACTGCCCCAGCCCTGCCTACGTTGTAAATCCTAAACCTAATTCCTAGCTAAACAGCTCTAAATAATTTAAAGGTTCTTGGGTCATAGCCAATGACCACAACGTAAATGCAAGCCAAATTTACACCTCATTGGTGCACCCCCATGTGGAGCATTGTGCCCAGTTCTGGGCACCTGGGGCAAAGGTGATATCAAGGCTTTGGAGAGGGTTCAGGGGAGGGCAACATGGAGAATAAAGGAAGTCCTGGGTCAGGATTATGAGCATCGGCTAAAAAATCTGGGAATGTATTTACTGGAGTTTCGTAGACTGCCGGGCAATATGTGCCTGATTTTAAGGGCCCTTACTGATGTACTAATGTGGGAGCAGCTGGGCTTGTCTCTTAGGGAACAGATACATAGTACCAGAGCCCACTCATTGCAGTTAAGTGGGGAGAGATTTAACACACATAGGAGAAAGCAATGGTTTACTGTGAGGGTAACTAAGATCTGGAATGGGCTCCCAATCGAGGTGATGGCCGGTAAAACCATGAATGAATTTAAGAATAAGCTCGACACTTACCTAATCAGTAAGAACATCTTTGGGTATTCCTAAAATAAATATCAGCGAGCCAAATGGACCATGGTCCTTGAAAGCTTCGTATCAACCTATAAAACCTATAAGCTCTCCTTTTTGCATTAAAATAAGCATGGGGAGGACAGCTAGAACAAAGTTTCTGCTCTCTGGTTAGAGAGTTTGCAGACAGCAGCCCAGTGTGACTGCCATCTTGCCCTAGACAACCCCAAGATGCAGAAAGATTTGTCAACAATACTGAAGATCAAGCGGGAAGGGCTACCTGACGAGAAGCTGAAATGCATCTAAATCCTGAAAATAAAAGGACTGAATATTGTGTTGTTTTTGTGTCAGGACTTAGTTGTCTATAAGCCGAAGAGGATGTGTGGAGGGAGTATGTTCTTGGACTTATTCTTTGGCAGGACTTAAGATCTGAAAAAAAAATATGCCTGTAACAGATTGCAGGGGGATGGATCCCAATACACAGTAAGTCTATTAAGATTATTTCCATGAGTGCAAAATGTTTTTTTATTGGTCTGCCTGGTAGCTGTCTTTTGTCTCCAAGTTGAGTAAAATGGCCATTGTTAATATGGGCACTTTCCTTATAGGGACCACGTGGCATGATCCCTTCGTGGGTGGCTACCTTACTTTCTCATTGTCGGCTGGGCTGGTATCTTTGGGGGAGGTGACCAGAAAATGTGCCCAATTAGAGGACTGGCTCCTGGGAACGCCCACATATGCTGTCAGCTGTGCTGATGAAGATCAGGTAATAGGGCCATGTATGGACAGAATGCAAGCCAAACGTTGGAGCAATTCAAGCTTTAAAAAAGTGGAGTGGGAAAGTGACTGATTGTTTTGCTATTTAAAAGTAGTACAGTAAATAAATGGTAAAAATCCCTTTCCAGGATTACGCTGATATCTGGAATGCCCTGGAAGTATATTGAATTTCAATAGAGCACTCCTCATTTGATAGATAGTGGGTGGCATGACCAGTGTACAAAGACCCAATTGGAGATCACAAAGTAGAAATGCCTCCCCTGTCTAGTCAATGTCATTCAATTTCAATAGTCGCTTAGGAACCTAATCTATGCTGGCCAGCATGGCGTGAAGGGAAGTGCTTAAAGTTATTGCGATGGCCCAAGGACTCCGAGGAGCTAATAAAAAAACATCAATTTGGTCTGCAATTAGAAGATCAAGGCCGGGACTTTTGCTTTTGGGATTGGCAAGGGACATCTACAGTAGACAGTCAGACCAACATGGAATTTCACCCATTCCCCAACCACAGCTAGGTCTGTGGGTACCAGTGGGATGGGTAATTTGGATTAATAACTGGAGGGATCTATCTTTAAGGACTGACCTGTATGTACAGAGTTCGTGACTTTATGACTGTAAATGTACATATCAATCTGTCTAACAAGGGCAAATTCCTGGGAGTGTAAATGGGGGCGGGGACAAGATGAAAATGCATTATCAGTACAGGTAGTGTAAATTACAAGGAATGGATATGGATGGGAATCAGGGGATGCAGATGGATGGGGACAAAGGTATCTTGGGATACTGGGTGGAGGGGCGAGCCAAGAAATAAAAGTAAAAGAAATAGTAAGGGGGAAAGACTAGGGACAGTAGATAAGCAGCATCTTAAAGAAATAGAGGAAGGGGGTGGCAGTTGGAGGAAACAAACTGAGGGCTATGTCAAAGAAGAGGTGGAGGAACGCACATCTGGGAGGACGGGGTAAGAGACATCTGGGGAAGAAGGTGGGAAACATATGGGGGTACTGTGATAGGAGAGCATCAGGGAATGCACACTCAAGGGGCATATTTGGGTACATGTGATGTATGTGTTTTGACCTTAGCTGCATGATTATAAGGTCAGCTGGTGGTTCTGGGGGAACCCGGGCTCGGATTAGATAACCAGGCCACAAGCCTCAAAGACAGAGGTTCAAGACCTGCCTCACCCTAGTGATCAGAGGATGAGGGGGGAGATACAATAATATTTAGGACTATTGTGATTTTATTGCCAAAAATAATTTGCAGAAATATCACTTCCCCTTTAAATGTTTTTTTGGGGAGAGGATTTTTTTTTACTACATTCATCTGTTTAAGATGCCAAACAGTCAGAAATAGGGCCTAAAATTAGTGGGATGCACTATTGTAAAGCTCCGCAGAAGGTGGGGTGGGGGGTGGGAAGGAGGATCAGAAGATAACAGAGTAAGAATTAAAGGGGTAGTAGCAGAGAAATCATTAGAGAAGGGGGGTGCAGAAGTTGAAGTTTATATGTTTAAAATGTTTGGTGTCAGCTGTTGTGGTCACTGAAAGTTTGTTTATTTATTTATTTAGCTTTTGTTGACCTGGTCAGTACACTAAACAAGACATTTGACTATTTTCAGGTATGACGTAGGAGAGTACAATGAAATACAAGTTCATACAGAGGACAACGTGATACACGTTAGGCATTACACAGAATCAGGTAGAACCAGATGAACATAGCACAAGCATGCAGTAAACACAGTTAGAATAGGAACAAAATATATACATAGAGTCACCAAGGCTATGAAAAGTGCATTATACAATTCTATATAGCTCAGAGCCCCAAAAGCAGAGCCGCAGTCAAAGCATCACCTGAAACAGAGCGTAAATACATTATATACAGAGCAGAACCCAAGCAGGCAGGATGCATCAGCAGGACCTGAGCAAGGGTACCAGAAGAAGGACATGTAAGTCCAGGGCAGGGGACCAAGGTTAGTTATGATGGTTTAGGACAACCACACGCAGAGGAGAGCTTCAAGTAATTCCACAGGGAGCTCTGAAGGCATGAGTGGGAGTGGGAGTAGCAGACCTGGGTGGGAAAGGAACTCCATACTCTGGGGACACATGAAGCAAATTTGAATTCAAATGGTCCATTAAACAGTTACAAGCTAGGCTATTGTATATAAAATACAGTACTAATTTAGTCACGATGTCAATGAAAGAGCATGGTAATATGTACATGGTACGGGGTCATGGATAACAAGATCAAAATAAGTTCATCGAACATAAATGGTATGAAATCCGCATAAAGGGGAAGGATGAACCGGGAAACTACAGACCAGTGAGCCTCACATCCATCGTAGGTAAGCTAATGGAGACCATCCTGAAGGAGAGGCTGGTGGCTCTCCTAGAGGCCAAAGGACTACAGGACAGCAGACAGCATGGCTTCATATGTGGCAGATCCTGCCAAACCAACCTGGTCGAGTTCTATGACTGGGTTACTAGGCAACTGGACAGGGGCCATGCAGTGGATGTCCTGTATCTGGACTTAGTAAGGCATTCGACTCAGTGCCACATGGAGGGCTGGGAAGGAAGTTAGTAGGCACAGGGGCGGGTGCAAAGCTGGTGAGATGGGTAGGAAACTGGCTGCAGGGAAGGCAACAGAGGGTGGTGGTGGGTGGGGAGCTCTCACACCCAAGGGCAGTGACGAGCGGTGTTCCACAGGGCTCAGTGTTGGGACCAGTGTTGTTTGGGATATTCATTGCAGACATATCATGGGACATCAAGAGCAAGGTCAGTCTGTTTGCTGATGATACCAAGGTAGACGCGGTGGTGGATGACCTGGGGGATGGCAGGGGTTGCAGGATGATCTGGCAAAGCTTAAAACCTGGTCAGACACCTGGCAACTGGGCTTTAATGCCAAAAGTGCAGGGTGCTGCATTTTGGGATGAAGAACAAGGAGGAGTTACCAGCTAGGGAGAGTGCAGCTAGCCCAGACAGAGGAGGAGAAGGATCTGGGTGTGCTCATTACAGGGTCAATGAACAACTCGGCACAATGTAGGAAGACAGCTGCAAAAGCCAACAAAATGCTGGGTTGTATTGCAAGGGGTATATCCTCGAGGAGGGAGGAGGTGATTCTGCCACTGTATAGGTCATTAGTTAGACCACACCTGGAGTACTGTGTGCAGTACTGGCGTTTGTATCTGAAGAGGGTCATTAAGTTACTGGAGGGGGTGCAGCACAGAGTGACAAAGATGATCAAGGGGCTGGGGGACTTATCATACGAGAGGAGGTTGAAGGAGTTGAACATGTACTCACTGGAGGAGAGGAGAGATAGGGGTGACATGATTGAAACCTTTAAATACATGAAAGGAATAAACAAGACGGGTACAGAGGGGCTGTTCAAAGTAAGGGATGGGAGGGCCATCAGGGGCCATGATATGAGACTGGAGCGAGGAAGGTTCAGGAGGAGATGAGGAGACACTTTTTTACAGAGAGGGTGGTGGCTGGGTGGAATGCGTTACCTGCTGAAGTGGTATGCAGTAGAACAGTGGACTGCTTCAAACGAGGATGGGACAGGACAAGGGGGAGGGTTAATGAAGGGGAAGGGTGGAAGGGAGGGGCAGCTGCAGAATAAGGGGTGCTAGTTGCACATTCGAGCAGACTTGATAGACCTCTAGGCCTTTATCTGCTGGCAAATTTCATATGTTCGTATGAAAATTCAGAATAAGATGAAAGCACTGGGATCAGCAAGTCTTTCTATAGGAAACACATATAACAAACTAAGAGGGTGCCCATATGAATAAAAACTGGGGTGGGAAATCGTATGACTCTTATTTTACCTCTAAAGCCAGAAGGGTAGAGGTATGGTTGAGGCCTTGCTTCCCGGGTTTGTTACTAAAGTTAATTGTGACAGTGGAAGATGGTACTGTATGCCCTCATTCAATTGCAGCTCAACTCTGGGCAAGTTCTGGCCATAGGGTCAGTATATGCACCTAATGTAGATAATTCAGGCTTTTTTTACCACCTGTCAGTAGAGATGGTAGACTTTAATGGGCCTTGGATTTTAAATGGTGATTTTAAAGGACACTGTCAACCCTCTTAGGTCTCAAAGTGTCTCTAGTTTAAAAAACACATTTTATGATTGCCAACATTCTGTAAAGATTGATGAGGTAGCTGGTAGTTTGATTCTGACTCTTTTTTTCCTTTAAAAAGTGAAAAACAGACTGCCTACCATACTGGTGTTACCACACAAACACAGGTTTGTTTACAACCCTTGATCAGCTCCAACTGCATCTTTCCTGCACTTGGGAACACCCACAACACAGTCTAGCTCCTCACAGTGCAGCTGGAGTTTAGGAGGCTACTGCCTCATGAGTGACTGCACTGTTTTCGTGTGTTTCTAATGCTCAGGAAGTATGCAATAAGAACAGATCCAGGATTGTAAACAAAACAAGGTTGTTATAAATATACATTAGCATGCATTTCAGTTCTACTTAACAAGGAGACAGACAAAACAAAGAGCAACATCAATGAATATTAGAAAAACATAGAAACATAGAATTTGACGGCAGATAAGGACCGCTTCGCCCACCCAGTCTGCCCATTTCCCTACCTAATGGATAATCTGCAGATCCTAGTTAACCAGCAGCCTTCTTCTTTCTACCCCCACCCCCTAGAATTGCCTTATGGCTGTCCCATGCATGTTTGAATTCAACCACTGTTTTTGACTCCACAACCTCCTCCGGAAGGCCTTTCCATGCATCCACAACCCTCTCTGTGAAAAAATACTTCCTTACATTACCTCTGAGCTGCCCCTTCTATCTTCAAATTGTTCCCCTGTTCTTGCACACCTCTTTTTGAAAGATGCTACCCTCTTGGACTTTGTTGATTCCCTTGAGGTACTTGAATGTTTCTATCATGTCCCCCTCTCCCTCCTTTCCTCGAGGCTATACATATTAAGCTCCTTTAGTCTCTCTTTATATGTCTTCCGGTGTATACCCTGCACCATTTTAGTTGCCCTCCTCTGAACAGCTTCCATCTTGTCTATGTCCTTGCGGAGATTAGGTCTCCAGAACTGCACACAGTACTCCAGATGGGGTCTCACCAGCTGTCTGTACAGAGGGATAACAACTTCATGTTTTCTACTGATGATGCCTCTCCCTATGCATCCCAGTATCCCCCAGCCCCTTACTGCCCTCTCACATTGCTTTCCCACCTTTAAGTCATCTGATATGACCACCCCAGGTCCTTCCCATTTTTGTTGTTGTTAGTATCTCACCCCCATTGTGTACTCTTCCCCTGAGTTTTGTTTCCCAGGTGCATTACCTTGCACTTCTAGCATTAAATCTAAGCTGCCATACATTTGACCATTCCTCTAACCTTGCCAAGTCCTTCTCATCCTTTCCACCCCACCTTGTGCATCAACTCTGTTGCAGATCTTTGTGTCATCTGCAAAGAGACATACGTTTCCTTCCAGTCCCTCTGCAATGTCGCTTACAAAGACATTGAAGAGGACCAGTCCTAATACTGAACCTGCGGCACCCCACTAGTAACCCCCCTTTCTTCAGAGTGGACTCCATTTACTATTACTCTCTGTGTCCTATTCTCCAGCCAATTCTTTACCCAGGCTATCATCTTGGGACCCACTCCCAGGCTGGATA
This sequence comes from Neoceratodus forsteri, assembly GCA_016271365.2. NCBI lineage: Eukaryota > Metazoa > Chordata > Ceratodontiformes > Ceratodontidae > Neoceratodus > Neoceratodus forsteri. The sequence continues at coordinate 963,930,996 of CM028133.1, forward strand.
ACTTGTACATTAATCTTTTGTGTGGGACTGAGTCATATGCCTTGCTAAAGTCTAGGTAGGCCATGTCCACAGCCCCTCCCTGATCTACTACTTTGGTCACCCAGTCAAAGAAATCTATTAGATTCATCTGGCATGACCTTCCTGGTGTGAATCCATGCTGCCTTGGGTCCTGTGCCCCTCTGGCCTCTAGGTACTCGACAATTCTTTCCTTCAGAAGTGATTCCATCATTTTCCCTATCACTGAGGTTAAACTAACAGGTCTGTAGTTTTCTGCTTCTGCCCTGCTCCCACTTTTGTGAAGGGCAATCACATCTGCCCTCCTTCAGTCCTCAGGTACCACCCCATCCTCCCATGATTTGTTAAAGAGGGTAGTCAGTGGTGTCACTAGTTCTACCCTTAGTTCTTTTAGAATTCTGGGATGAATCCCATCAGGCCCCATTGCTTTGTCCACCTTCAGTTTTAAGAGTTCTTTCAGAACCCTTTCCTCTGTAAATGGGCTGGAATCAACTTCTGCATCCAGAGTGTTTCTATTGTTTGTTTTAGGTACCTCCCCCTCTTCACTTGTAAATTCTGAGCAAACATATTTGTTGGATGGTCTCCTCTAAGAAGGTAAGCAATCATAAAATGTAGCTTTTTAACTAGAAATAATATGATGAAAAACATGTTGACAGTGTCCCTTTAATTGTGTCTTAGACAGGATAATGGGCAGGTTGTCCAGATCAGCAGGGCAGCCTAGTAGAATTGCCAAAGCATTGCTGAACCTAATTAAGGATCACAGATTAGTAGATTCCTGGAGGCACTTGAACTGCCAGGGCAGGGAGTATTCATTTTATTCCCACTTTGCGAAGAGTTATGCATGACTAGACCTGGCCCTTATGTCACAAGATCTAGTACAATCTCTAGCAGGGGTGAAGTATGGCCCAATATTGATCTCAGACCACTCATACCTACAGATGGCATAGGATACATGGGCCCTTCTGGCCCCCCTAGAGCCTGGAAACTTTATCCTATTTTGCTTAAGATTCAAGAATTCAGAGAATTTATTAAAACCCAGATAACTAACTTCCTGGCTGACAATCCCAGGGGAGAGACCTCAGACATGATCAGATGGGATGCCTTGAAGGTGGTGGTCTGAGGGGGGATCCTATCTTTCTCTGCAGATAAAAGAAGGGTAGAGCAGAAGCAGATGGCAAACTTAGAGGAGACCATCCAAAAACAAGAAAAATTATATATGGAAAGCCCCACCCCTGACAAATATCAAAGTCAACAAAAACTTCAATGGCAATATAATTCAGAAAGTACAGCTACTATATAGAGGGCCATATTACTACTTACCCAAGCTGGGGCATACTTTGAGGGTGACTCAGGGGGGAAATGGCTTGCTTGGCAGCTACGAAATAGGACAAATTGGAAAATGTGTTTCAAATCTCAGATAGTGGGGGAACAATCCACAATGGAGATGAGAAAATTGGGGAGTGCTTCCAACAATTTCATGAGGACCTCTATAGATCAGAGGTGATGCCAGGGGAAGACCAAATAAGTACTTTTCTGGCAAGGGCTAACCTTCCCCAGATTGCTGAAGATTATAGAGCGCATCTGGAGGGATGCCTTACCTCTCGCTATGCCAGCGACCCATGTTCGGGAATGAGCACAGGCTGCCAGGGTTGGCAGGGGAGGAGAAGGATTGAGTGTCTGATGGACTGCTCTCCTTCTCTAAGGTGGGGGTGTCCTCAGTGATCAGCGCTCATTCACCCATTGGCAAAGGCTGGGGGACAGGGTGCTGTGCTGCAGTATGGGGAAAAGCTGGGGCAGATGCTTGGAGGGAGTGTGTGCAGACGCGTGCATGCTCCCCTCTTTTTGCATCATTGCATGCCCCCAGCTCCTGGGAGAACACCAGGAAAAAGCACTGCCGCAGCACAATGGTGGAGGATGCCTCACAGACTTTGCTCCCGGCCAGCCATGGCACTGGCCCACTGGATATGAACTTTCTGTGGGGGTTGGGGGACCCCACTGACCCCACCAAGGGGGACAAGCCCTGGGAGCTCAGGTCAGCATCGAATGGTGGACACTGGGGGACGGGACTGGGGGCACCTTCCAGAGGATAGCCGGCAGAGGAGGAAAGAAGTAATAATAAACAAAAAAAAAAAAGAGCGCATCTAGAGACACCTATCCAATGGGAAGATATTAAAACAGCCATAGCACACATGAAAGGAGGGAAGACGCCAGGCCAAGATGGTTACCCTATAGATTTTTTTTAAATGTTTAGCAGTGATTTGAAGGACCCACTGATGGACATGATTAAAGAGTCTTTTGACACAGGAATATCCCCCCTCCCCATGCATTCAGCCACCATCACTGTTCTCCCCAAACCTGGGAAAGACTCCAGCCAGTGTACCTCTTACAGGCGTATATCACTATTGACCACTGACTACAAAATAATGGCCAGAATAATTGCCAGTAGACTGGAAAAACTCCTACCTACTATCATTCAGTTGGGGTTTGTGAAAGGCAGGCAAGGGGAGCTTAATGTTAGATGGACTCTGAACATTGTCTGGAGATGGGGTTCTAGTGAGGGGAGGAGTGTGCCTGGAATATTAGCTCTTGATGCCTAAAAGGCGTTTGACAGAGTGGAATGGAGATATCTCTTTAGTACACTACAAGGGCTTGGATTGGGAGAAACCACCACCAAATGGATCTCAGTATTGTATAACACCCTTAGCGCCCAAGTACTGGTTAACGGGGTTTTGACTATGCCTTTCCAACTAACTCGGGGCATGAGGCAGGGGTGCCCTCTATTGCCACTGCTGTATGTCATGTCATTAGAACCTCTTGCAGCAATAATTAGAGGAGAACCAAGAATAAAGGATTGGTCTCAGGAGGAGTACATCACAAGTTTTCCCTATTTGAAGGTGACCTGATAACATATCTCCTAGATCCTCAGAAGGGAATACCAAAATTGCATGATATACTGATGGAATATGGGTCTCTCTCTGGGCATAGGATGAATTGGGCAAAAAGTGAGTTGTTACTGATGGACAAATCCAGAAAAGACCCTATGTCTGAACTCCCAATAAAGTTACAAGTGGTCAAATCATTAAAATACTTAGGCATTATGATCCCTAAATCCCATACGGACTTACACAAAGAGAATTATATTAACCTACTTGCAGGAATAAAACAGGATTGTGATAGATGGGTAGGTCTGCCAGTAAGCTTAATTAAACAAATAAATTTGATCAAAATGAATATATTGCCCAGGTGCTTATACCTGTTCCGGAACTTACCTATATGGGTTCCAGAATATTTTTCAAGCAGATGGCCAAATTGCAATGTAATCCCTGAGTGGCTTCACATAGAAGAACACACTATTGGGGGGCTAATATGAGGGTTACTATCACCAGCTCTTAAACTCCTAAACTCACCAAAAACCAAAAACCCTTTCCACACATCATTGCCCCCTGTATACTGCTGTGGGATTGGCTTCCCTCCATTATAGGAGAACTAGAAATGCCATTCTATGGGCATTCAGAGCGGTTACCAAAAAAGCTTCCATTATACATCTCGGATTGTATTTCCCTGAGTGTGTTAGGTTCTTATGCCCTAAGAAGCTACTTGCTAATTGCCCTGCATATACCTAAGGTCAAATCTCATTTCGGTAGAGCAGTTATAAGTTTTACGCTGCCATCTTTGTGGAACAATATGCAAAAAAGTTTGAAGTTGAGTTGTCCTGTTAGTCTGAGTATTTTCAAGTTGCGCTATGACCACTCCATGAAGGAATCCTGCAATTGTTTCCCACATCGCTAGTTCACCTCCCTTCCAGTCTTTCTCCCGTCCAACCTGGCTTTCCCTCTTGCTTGTCCTCCTGCCTCACTCTTCTTCTCCTTCTCTCCCCTGTCTCAGTCCCCCTTACAGACTCTCCCTGGATCTAATCAGTTGCTGCTTTGGCCTTGGTCAGGTGCCACTCTCTTCCCAGATGTATTCCAATTAACTTCACCGTCCCCGTAATTATCTTCCTAATCTGGTACTCTCCAGTGAACATTCCAGCTATATCCATTCTCGAGCCTCTCTATTGTAAAGGCTATCTTGTTCAATGTTAATGTATATATCTTGATTATACGTATGAATGACTCCATTCTGTACATATGTATATTTACTTCTCTGTTTGACATTGCATCTTGTTTTACCGTGTTACTGTACTATGATTTTATGTTATGACCAGGTCCATCTTGCAAATGTGCCTTGCTCAATGGTGTCTGCCTGGATAAATAAAGATTTGATTGATTGATTGATACTGAACAGGTTTATGTGGAATGGGAAAACAGCTCCAAACTTCAAATATTACTATTGGGCAGTTTAACTGGCCTTTCTGGATAGGCCAAATTGCATTGTAGTCCCTGCGTGGCTTCACATAGAAGAAGAACATACTGTACAATTGGGGGGGCTAATATGAGGGTTACTATCACCAGCTCTTAAACTCCTAAACGCACCAAAAAACAAAAACCCATGTACCCACTGGCTCTCAAGATTGTGGGTAGGAATCCACAAATACATAGGGCACCATGCAGCCCCATCCCCTAACACTAGCTTATGTAAAATTTGGTAGGAGAAAAAGGATACACTGTGTTTATGCACCAGACCATGCTAAGGTGGCAGAGGAGGGGGATGCACACTCTTGGGGACTTATATTATGGGGGAATGTTGAAACGTTTCCAACAATTGCAACAGCAGTATGGTATTCCTACTACTGACGTTTTGCAATACATGAACATAAAGCCACTTGTGTTTCACTTTGACTTGCAACTATCCCCTATAGAAGAGATCATATACAGACCCCAACCTGGCTCATCAGTTATAACCGCACTATATAAGATGTTCTTGGGGGCTAGGCCTGAGATTAAGGCCAGAGTGAAATGGGAAGAGGACCTTGGAAAGGAAATAAGTGATGGAGGTTGTTAAAAATATACCTGACTGCTCTGTGTCAAACAAGCTCAGAAGGATACAGCTTAACTTCACTTAGTAAACATATGTCATGCCTCTCAGGCTTCAGATATTGACTCCCACTAGATCTAACAAATGCCCAAAATGCTTGCTTCAGAAAGGGGATTTTCTACATCTGGCATTAACATGTACAAAAGTGGCCCCCTTCTGGGTGGAAGTCCACGCCATCATGCAAAAGGTATTAAAATGCCCTCTACCAAGAACTCCAATAGAGTTTATGTTGGGAGTGGATGGAAATATGTCACAGCCCAATATATATAACAAAAACAAACACAGGCATAGGTTGTGGAGTGTAGCATTGATAAATGCAAGGACAATTGTGGCACAGCACTGGGCAAGCTCCACTCCTCCCAGTATCTCACACTGGCTTAATAACCTATTAGTGTGTATGAGATTGGAAAAGTGTCAGCTAGCTGTCAATGGGACACCAAAAATGTTTCATAAAATGTGAGAACCTTTAGTGGAAGCGATAGAGCAGGGTGTGGTCTCAGGATGAACTAACCTTATCCTACCTACTCTGGGTGACACTTAACTTTTGACAATAAGGGAAGACCCACAAAGTCAAGGGATAGTGTGGCTAGGCACTGATTAATGGTATTACAATAAATCAAACTAATTTGTGTAACTGGACTAGTTTATAAGATTATAAATGTAAACAGCTCTGTGACATTCACATTGCAAAGACTACTATGAACTATAATGTAAATGGTGAATGTTGCATACTTTTTTGCCTCTTTCAATAAAATATCTTTAAAAAAAACATTCTTCACAACATGTTCGCTAATCTATCATCCACAGAGCTGGATTATATCCTGGCATCAGTGCCACATCACACTTGCCAATATTTAAAAGAACATGCCCACCTCTCTAGCATTAGTTTTCCTTGCTTAGCTCTTTTTACATATGAACAAAAGAAAAGGGATACTGCAGCAAGCATACAGCTTTTTGTATTTGATTTTTCAGAATACCTTGCTAGTTGAGCCCAGCTCATTTGAAGCAATGCATAGCCTGAGGTGCATACCTGTCAAACTCTGTGGTTTAACAACTCAGGAATAATCTGAGGCCTGATGTTAGAAATGCATCCTCTTAGCCAGCTATGCAAATGCGGAGTGGTGTCTGTGCCTAGGGCTGGCTGTTCCCTTAGGCCATGTTAGACTAACATGCTTTGATATGTTGTTTTATGGCCTTGGCTGTTTTGTTTTCTATGCTGAGCTCTCCTCTTGTTTGTTTGTTTTGTTTGTTTTGGTTTTTACAACTTATTTATCCAGGATAGGTCAGCTGTGATGCAGTGTATTGTTTACAGTAGCAGTCGTGCTTCAGTCCAGTTTTACAATGCTGAGGGGGATGAGACTCAGCCAAATAGAGGTCAGGTAACTCGTTCAAGGTTGCACAGTGAGCCAGTGATTTTCACTGACTGACTTTGGTGTTTTGTTTGGCAGGAAGTGTACAGTGGCCATCTTAAAAGATCAAACGTCAGAGGAGGAGGAGGAGGAATCAAGACACGGCTGAGGCAGTCCGGTAACTGCCTCTAAGGAATAAATTTGTGTTTTGTTTCTTGGGAGGGTGCACAAAAGTAGGAGTTGGAACACAGAGTGAGGAGGTGATGGAGAGCAAAATCTCACCTCCAGATACAATTTTTAAGCTGTAACCCATTGATTCCTCTGGTGTTTTGTTAGGCAGGAACAGACGTGTACATGCAGGGGCCATCTTACGAGACCGGATGTCACAGCAGGCGGAACAATGACACAGCTGAGCCAATCATGCAGCTGCCTCTAAGGGATACATCTGGGCATTTTTCTTAGGAGGGCATGCAGAAGTAGGAGTGGGAGTGCAAAGTGAGGAGTCCCTTTCACTGTCTTCATGGGTGACATTGCAAAATAATTAGAAGGGAAGTATGGCCGGCCCACCGGCGCAGCGGTGGGATTTCCGCTTTCTTGACGCTGGCGACCGGGTTCGAGAACAGACCCGGATTGTCAGAGGGCAGCCAGGGAAATTGAGCATCCAATGGGCAGCTCTCCTTCTCCGGGGGAGTGCGGGCAACATCTGGGCGTTGGGGACTCCTGGCGGAGGCCGGAAAACTCACGCTGCCGGCGTTCAAAAATGGGGAGGGAGGCGGGGTGGGCGCTGGCGTCATTACCGTCCCTGCCTCCTCGGGAGGTAAAATGGGAGTAAAATCCACGCCTAGCGTCTAGATGACGCTCTGCCCCAGGAATGCCCTGATTGGCCACGGGCCGTTCCCCAACCAGTTACAGTTCAGTAGTCCGATATGAGGAATTCGGAACACAGCCCCACTCTCTGGGGGTAAGCCAGGGATGACGGAAGTCGGCGATATCCGGTGGCGGGCTCCGGGGTCCGTGACCAGAGCGGAGGGATGACGAGAGGCGAGGGTTAAAAAGAATAAAATAAAAAAAAAAAAAATAGAAGGGAAGTATGCATTTTGCAGATGACACCAACATCTGTAATATGGTTGACACTCAGGAGGGGGTGGAGAGAATGCATAAGTGTAAGCCCCCACCCCCGCTGGGCTTACATTAAGGGGGCTACAGCCTTGAGCTGTGTCCAGTCAGTGGCTCCAGGTAGGATTCGGGCTATATAGCATGCCTGATCTTTGCAGTGGCTGCCATCCATTGTATTTGGTTGCTCAGCCCCACTAGAGATGGGGGAGCCAAGGGGTGCAAAATCATGCGTTTAGATCATTGCAACCCAGAAGTTGAGCATAGAATGGGGTGTGGACTGACAGTCACTAAGCAGGAAAGGGACCTTGGGGTTATCATATCTGCTGAACTCAAAGGGGCAGGACAGTTTGGCAAAGCAGTGGGTAGGGCCAGTGGGATGTTGGGGTGCATAGGGAGAGATATCTCCAGCATTAGGTGGGAGGTGGCATTGTCACTATACCACTTGCTGGTTAAACCCCACCTGGAGTATTGTGCCCAGTTCTAGAGGACGCACCTCAGAAAGGACAAAGACAGGGTAGAAGCAGTCCAGAGGAAAGCAATTAAAATGGTGCAGGGTTGCACCAAAAGCCCTGCAAGGAGAGACTGAGGGACCTAAACATAGAAACACAGAATTTGATAGCAGATAAGGACCACTTGGCCCATCATGTCTGCCCATTCCTTCCTACCTACATTATTGCCACAGACCGTACCCAGCTCTTTCTCCTTCCCCCCTACCTTTTCACTATGATTAACTCGTGCTTATCCCATCTATTCTTGAACCCATTCTTGAACCCCACCACTGTTTTCGCCTCCATCACTTCTGCTGGAAGTTGTTCCAGGACTGTCATAAGAGGCTAGAAGGGGAAGGAATCAGTTCCATTTCAGGGAAGTAACTGCTCAGTGCTGATTTTATTTCTTCTTTTGCTGTTTATTGTTGATTTCACTTGATAGCAGGTTGCTTTTTGGCTTCTTTTTGAAAGGTACCTGCTTGGGTTTTTTTTCTGCTGCAGCTGATTGTTTCTAGTTTTTATGTTTGCTTGTGTGCATGCGCAAGAAACATTATGTGGCAGCTCAGGAGAGAAGAGGGTTGTGGAGACACAGCACTGTGGCAGCCAATGGAGGCACTGCATTTGGGGGCTTGGCACTGGTGGACCAATGGAGGCACAATGTGCTGATGACACTGGCTTCCAAAAGTGCCACCAACTTGTAATGTTTTCGCAGCAGCAATCAGGGGCTACCTCATCATTGCAAGATTAGCCATTCCGCTGCAATGAGGGGGCGACCTGTCATTGCTGGGCAGAACGTTGCCAAGTATAATATTGTTTGTGAAAGCAGCGGCAAGCTGCCGCCATGTTTACAAACAATATTAGATGCTAGTGCCGGTGCCCAATCCCCTCAGCATCATGTGCTGCCCCCAAAACAGTTTCTGTATGCTGGCGGGGGCCCCAATCACTCGGCTTCATTCCCTCTGTGTAATTTGCCGGAAGCAGAGGCCCCTTATGACATAATGTCTCCCCAAACACGTTGGTTTTGTGCTGAGGGTGCCCAATCCCCTTGACTCTTGCCCCCATATGTGTGACAGGGTGCCCAATCCCCGTCGGCTACAGCCCCCCAACCAAAACACTCAGGTGGCATGCTGGGCCCACCCAGTGCCAAATATCCCTGTGAAGCAAAAAAAATCCCGCAATGTTTTTTTTTCCCCCTGTAAATCAGAAAAACGGTCCCTCATTGAGTCCAGCAGCCCTGCCCCCAACCTGCGCCTACCCTCTGTGCACCCACCTCCCCACACACCCCTCACCCCATACTTACCTCCGGAGCCCGGCGCAACAATCTTCGGTTTACCGGGTACACATCTGCACTCTTCGAAACCAATCACGAACTGGAGAAATGCTGATAAGCTGTATAATAGCATAAATAGGGTTTTTTCAACTTTGTTGCATAGCTCAGGCAGTTTTGGGAATTTTGGCACCAAATTTTCAACATGGGGTTATTGGGACCCCTCCTCATGAATTCAGGCACTGTCATGGCGTTATTCCGTCCCAAAAGGTGATTTTGTGGTCACTGCGCGGAATCATCTTTCGGGACTGATTAACGAAACAACAGTGCCAGTGCTCATGAGGTGAGCTCTCAAAAAGTCTATGTTGCAAATTTAGTGGAAAAATCAAGAAATGACTGTTTTACAAGCGTGCGTTGCGCAGTTGCTACGCATGCTCGTAACTTAGCGAATTTGCAATATTTTCACTCCAGACTTTCAACATTGCCAGTTTTCTGCACCTCCTTATGAACAGTACAGCTGTCATTTTATACATCCTGGCTGAAATGTGTTTTCGCACTTCCAGCGCAGAATAGCGCGGTCACTGTGGGAAATCAGTGTTCGGGACACATTGAGAAAATCACAGTGACACTGTTCATTAGCAGAGGTCCTGAAATGCCTATGTTGAAAATTTTGTGATGAAAGTCCATACAATGACTGTGTTACGAGTGTGTGTTGTGCAGTTTCCACACACGCTCGTAACTTCGCACATTTGTAATATTTTCACTCCAGATTTTCAACATTGCCATTTTTCCACACCTCCTTAGGAATAGTACAGCTGTAATTTTCCACATCCTGGCCGAAATGTGTTTTTGCACTTCCGAAGCAGAATAGCACGGTCGCTGTGGGAAATCAGTGTTTGAGACACATTAAGAAAATCACAGTGACACTGTTCATGAACAGAGGTCCTAAAATGCCTATGTTGAAAATTTGGTGACGAAAGTCCATAAAATGACTGTGTTATGTGCATTCATTGCGCAATTTCCACATATGCTCGGAAGTGCGAGCATTTTTAATATTCCCACTACAGATTTTCAACATTGCCATCTCTTCACACCTCCCTATGGATGGTACAGCTGTCATTCTTCACATCCTGCCCGATCTGTGTTTTCGTACATGTGGTGCAGAATGGCATGGTCGCTGTTGGAACTCAAAGTTCTGGACTCATTGACAAAATCACACTGCCCGCTCTTCATGAGAAGAGGCCCCAAATGCTTTCATGAGATGGGGGTCACAAAAAGGCCATGTTGAAAATCTGTAGTGCAAATACCAACAAACGCCCGGGGCATTAGGGTTTCTAACCATAACGTCCCACCCTGTACAGACTGACAGGCATCGGGGCGTGCCTTTGCATTGCCGACTGTACTGCTCATGCCATCCCACTCCCACCCCCCAGCCACTGACAGGCATCGAGGTGTACCTTGGACTCTTCAGCCCCAGACTTCACCACATTGTCCTATGCTGCACCCATTTCAGCGTATGTCCTTATGGAATGGGGTGACTGTAAAGCCAAACACCCCAAGGCACACCTCAACATGTGTCGGTGTCTGCAGAATAAGGTGAGGTGACATGGCATGACTGTCATGGGCGACAACCCAAACACTTACCCCAATGCCTGTCTGTCTCTACAGGATGGAGGTGGAGTTGACGTGAAAGTTCAGTACTTCACTGCCATTCCTATTTTGCGTCTGTCTAACTCCTGTATTTCTAATGTGAATACCAGTAAGCAAACATTCGGCATTGACAAATGCTAGTTTTTTGCTGGTGTAGCTGATTGTTTCTGGTGGTCCAAAGGTAGTAATCAAATTCATTTCATAGAAACACAGACTTTGTTGGCAGACAAGGACCGCTTGGCCCACCCAGTCTGCCCATTTCCTACCTATTGGATAAGCTGCAGATCCTAGTTAACCAACAGCCTACTTCCTCCTACCCCCACTAGAATTGCTTTATGTCTGTCCCACGCATTCTTGAATTCCCCCACTGTTTTTGATCCCATTACCTCCTCAGGATGGCAGTTCCATGTGTCCACCACCCCCTCTGTGAAAAAATACTTCCTCACGTTATCTCTGAGCAATCCCCCCTCTATCTTCAAATTGTGCCCCTTGCTCTTGCACATCTCTTTTTTTGAAAGATGCTACCCTCTTAGACTCTGTTGATTCCCTTGAGGTACTTGAAAGTTTCTATCATGTCTCCCCTCTCTCTCCTTTCCTCAAGTGTAGACATATTAAGCTACTTTAGTCTGTCTTCATATGGCTTCTGGTGCAGACCCTGCACCATTCTAGTTGCCCTCATCTGGACTGCCTCCCTCCAGTCTATGTCTTTGCAGACATGGGGTCTCCAGAACTGCACACAGTACTCCAGATGGAGTCTCACCAACTGTCTGTACAAAGGAATAACAACTCCCTGTTTTCTACTGGTGATGCCTCTCCCTATGCATCCCAGTATCCCCCAAGCCCTCATTATTGCCTTCTCACATTACTTGCCTACCTTTAGGTCATCTGACATGACTACCCCAAGGTCCTTTTCCATTTTTGCTGTTGTTACTAACCCCCCCCCCCATTGTGTACTCTTCCCCTGGGCTTTTGCTTCCCAGGTGCATTACTTTGCACTTCTTTGCACTGAATCTAAGCTGCCATACATTTGACCATTCCTCCAGCCTTGCCAAGTCCCTTCTCTTCCTTTCCACCCCCCTTGTGTATCAACCCTGTTGCAGATCTTTGTGTTGTCTGCAAAGAGGCATACTTTTCCTTCTAGCCCCTCTGCAATGTCACCAATAAAGACATTAAAGAGGACCAGTCCCAGTACTGAACCCTGCGGTACCCCACTAGTAACCCCTCTTTCTCAGGAGTAGACTCTATTTACTATTACCCTCTGAGTCCTATTGTCCAGCCAATTTTTTACCCAGGCTACCACCCTGGGACCCACTCCCAGACTGGCTAACTTGTTTATTAATCTTTTGTGTGGGACTTTGTCAAATGCTTTGCTAAAGTCTAAAGTTGCTAAAGCTATGTTTTCTGGCCAAACAGACTATCCTAGGTCTGGCCCCAGTTGGGGTTCAGATTATGCTTTGTTCAGCTACAGCAGCTAGACCGACTAGAGGGACAAGCAACAATCCCTGTAAGGTCTCTTTCTGCCGAATTTCGCAAGGTTAGTGATCCTTTGGATTCCAGGCTTCAAACTGGGCTCAACTCTCCCAAGTGATCTTCTCTCTGAGACTAAAATCGTACCTTTTATATCAAACTCCGCTCACACCTCACAAGTCTAAAGAAGTGCACCTGCTTACCCTAGCCAGTTAAAGCAACCTAGGTTTTGTGCTGAATATCTCAGCACTTTATTCTCCCCTTACTTGTTAATTACCCACCCTTCTTCCACTCCCCCATCTTTTAACAAACTTATACACCTACTGCTCAATCTTCCTTTTCTCTCTGCTCCCACCTTACAATCTTCCAACCTCCCACACCTTGACAAAGCTAACTGGCCATGCTGGTTTCCTGCATTGAATCTATTAATTACCCTGCCTTTCATGTAACTGTATTTTCCTGTAACAAGAATTCCTCCGCCTGTTCACAAATCTATTGTAAATATTGTTTTTTTTTTCTGAGAATTATTAATATGTTGCAAGAGATTAAGTTGCATGTAAATGATCTTCTCTCAGCGCATTTCTCCCCCACCTGCTCGTGCGCCTAACACATTCCTCAGTAGTAGGCCAGTTATCCCTTCCTGGACTTACTCTGTGCCATTCTTTTTACCAAAATTTTTACCAATCTCATGATGTTAAGTGCTTGTCTTATGATTCACCCCTCTATGTTTGTGCTTCACTGTAAAGGCTGTGCTATTTCACTTGTATAATCCTGCCACTGTCCTAATTTATACTGCTGTACTGTATTATTGTTACCGAGTTTCACCATTGCTATATTACTGTATCTTTATTTTTGTCCTCCGCATTTTATTTTTGTGTACTAACACATCTGGAAACTAGCAGTACTCTGCTCAGCATGCCTTTCTGATAAAACTCTTAAATAAATAAGTTAGTACTCCTGTAATCTCCACTTTCATTATATGTACAATGTGTTGTTTTTGACTTTATGTTTATGGACGTGGAACCTCTGTAAATGTGCTTTTAGCGCAAAGATTGAAACCCGAGACTGTAATAAATAAATAAATAAAATAAAGTCTAGGTAGGCCATATCCACAGCCTCTCCCTGGTCTACCACTTTGGTCACCCAGTCAAAGAAATCTATTAGATTCATCTGACATGACCTTACTGCTGTGAATCCATGCTGCCTTGGGTCCTGAGCCCCACTGGCCTCCAGGTGCTCAACAATTTTTTCTTTCAGAAGTGATTCCATCATTTTTCCCTACCACTGAGCTCAAACTAACAGGTCTGTAGTTTTCTATCTCTACCCTACTTCCACTTTTGTGAAGGAGAATCACATCCACCCTCCTCCAGTCCTCAGGTACCACACCATCCTCCAATGATTTGTTAAAAAGGGTAGTCAGTGGTGTCACTAGTTCTCCCCTTAGTTCTTTTAGAATTCTGGGATGAATCCCATCAGGCCCCATTGCTTTGTCCATCTTCAGTTTTAGGAGCTCTTTCAGTGCGGCACCTGCTCATTGCTGAGTTTATTTCTTCTTTTACTGCTTATTGCTGATTTCACCTGGGCTACTGTTCTGTTAATCTTGTTGTTTTTTTTTTTTTAATTTTATTAACATTATAGTGCAGGAACTGTTTTTTGTCTAGCCCTGTAGTTTGGGAGATGGGTGCTAATTGTCAGGCCTGGGGCCTCAGCTACTTGATAACTGGAGGTGGAGCTATGTCAGATTGGTGGCAGCAGATTGCTTTTTACTTCTCATAAGAGGCTAGAAGGGGAAGGAATCAGTTTCATTTCAGGGAAGTAACTGCTCATTGCTGATTTTATTGCTTCTTTTGCTGCTTACTGTTGATTTCACTTGGTAACAGATTGCTTTTAGGCTTCTTTTGGAAAGATAGCTGCTTGGGGGGTTTTGCTGGTGCAGCTGATTGTTTCTGTTTTTGTTTTGCTGGTGTAGCTGATTGTTTCTGGGGGGGTTTGCTGGTGTAGCTGATTGTTTCTGTTGGTCTGGAAGGGCCCAATCTACCCTCCCGCACCCACCCACCCACCTGTAGTGCATCACTTCCTTCATACCCATAGTCTGTGACATTATACGGTACTAGCTGACTGATTATGCATACTTTTAGCCATCATATTTCAGTACACAATACAGCCACATACCACACCCTGGCATAAATGGTTTACCCATAGAACTTGACAGTGCTAGCACCGACATCCCCTACAGTGACAGCTACAATGCCGACTGTTGGCATTGTAGCCATAGGGCTGTATACACACACAGGGCCACCCCAACTCTTTTGGGGAGTTTTGCCCCCCACACTGCCCAGTCTCTAGGATTCTAACTCCGAGTTGGAGTTGGACTGGGGGGGGCAAACATCCAGCGAGGCAGTCCCGATTGCTGCAAAGACCAGCACAGCGACAGGTGGGTTTTGCCCGATTCCTGGTGCTGTGCTGGTCTTCGTGGTCAGGGAGTCGCTGCGGTGATGGTGTACCAGTGTAAATCTACATACCTTGATACATTATACCACTAATAATTATTGACAGTACATAGCTTTAAAGTGAATAGGGAATAAGAAGGAAGAAAAAAGGGGGGGCAGACAAGTAAGGGGAAGGATAGGCTAAGGGAAATGATGGATGTCATGCAATGCAGTGGTTGTGGGGCAGTAGTGTTCAGGAGGATCTTCTGGGCATTTCAGTGCTGCCCTATCTGCAGGCAGCTCTCTGTGTAGAGGGCAGAGGTTGCAGAACTCTGAGCAAAGTTAGCAAGGATCCAAGTAACCTCCCCCCAACACAGGGGCCACCACATCTGCCACCACTCCTTCAGAGGATGCCAGTAAGGAGGGATGGCTGGACTGCGGTGGGTTCAGGTAGGGTGACGGAGGTAGGGCAGAGGCACATCCCCCAGACTGTGCCATCTCAAAACTCATACACCATCTTAGCAGAACAGGAGGATCACACTGCATCTCTAGAAGTGAACACTACTGGGGATGAGCAGGTCATCCATGATGGAGCCTGAGAAGCAAAGGGAAGGAGAACACACAGAAGGAGGAAGCAAATCCTGTTCAGAGACTCCATTGTTAGAGGGATAGAGCTGGGAGTGGGCAGCAATGGGAAGAGGGAGGTGGTGTGCCTGCTTGGTGGCACAGTTCAGAGGAAGGGAAAGCAGATCATAAGGATCACTAGGGCAGTGGCAAGAAGGGGGGAGCTGGACGTCATTGTCCACATGGGGACAAATGACCTGGCAGGTGAGGGGACAGACATAGGAAAAGTGCAGGAGAAATTTAGGGAACTGGGGCAGTGTCTTGGGCAAGTAGCACACGCAGTTACCTTCTCAGAAGTTCTACCTGTCCATGGCAAGGGAGAGGGTCGAGACATCTGCAACATGGAATTCAACACATGGCTGACTAAATGGTGCAGAGAGGAAGGGTATGGCTTCATTGGGGACTGGGATTTCACCTGGAGGGATGAAGGACTGTGTTCACCAGATGGTCTACATCTATCCGGGGGGGAGAAAGTATCCTCACTGAAAAGTTCAAATGCTTTCTCCACAATAATTTAAACTAGCCGGGGGGAGGCAAAAGCAGTCAGGGAGATAAAGGTAGCCCCCTACATAACATTTGAAATAAGGGAGAATCAATGGCACTATCAAACCCAATAAATAAATTAGATACAGTTGTGGGGAGGACAGAAGATAGAACCCAAAAATGTCACAGGGCCAAAAAAGGGAAAAGGAGAGATGGTGCACAAGTTGGAAAGTAATGTGCACAAATACCCACAGTCTGGGGAACAAAATCCCAGACCTAATGGCATTAATGGAAGACACAAACCTGGACATAGTAGCTATTACAGAAACATGATACATAGGGAACCATGACTGAGATATAGCCATACCAGGATACACACTTTTTAGGAAGGATAGGGAAGGGAGAAGGGGAGGGGATACCTATGTATGTGAAGGAGGAGAGTAGAGCAACAGAGGCTCAAGGGTTACAAGAAGGAGCAGAGTCACAGTGGGTCACCCTGGAGGTGGGAAAAAGGACAGCCATTTGTACTGGAGTGATTTACAGGCTGCCGGCACAGGGAGAGGAATCAGATAAAGCTCTTGTGGAAACCATCCACAAAATAGCAGCCAAAGGAGAACTGCTACTAAAGGGTGACTTCAACCTGCCTGAAGTAGATTGGAGCACTAAGACCGTGAGTGCAACAAGGAGCTGGGACTTCATGACTGCTCTGAGTGGAGCAAACTTAAGACAGCTTGTAGCAGAATCAATCCGCGAGGAGGCTATACTGGATTTGGTCCTGACCAACAGGGACAGGATCACAGATGTGGAGGTGGGCAGTCCTCTTGGTACCAGCGATCACAGGACAGTATGGTTTAAGGTAACCACAGTGGAAGAGGCAAGCCATACAGGATAAAGGTCCTAGATTTCAAGAAGGCTAACTCTAAGGAGATGGGTAGAAATCTCAAAAGAGCCTTAGCAGCAGAAGGTACAGGGGAGATGTGGAAAAACAGTGGTCTAGACTCACGAGAGTCATAACAGAAGTTAACAGGTCACTGTGTCAAAATGCATAGCAAGAGTAAAAGAAAGAAATGGCCATTATCGTTTTCAAAGGTAGTGGCCGAGAAAGTAAGGGAAAAGAAAAGAGCCTTCAGAAGATACAAGGAAACATAAAAGGATGAGGACAGAGAACAATACCTGGAGAAGCAGTGGGAATCTGGGAAAATAATTAGAAGGGCTAAAGCACAGACAGAGGAAAGTATACCCCAGGCTATTAAGAAAGGTAACAAGACCTTCTTGAGACACATTAGCGAGAGGAAAAAGACCAGAAATGGGATCGATAGGCTGAAGAAGGACGGGATCCATGACAATCGGTTGACAATTTAGCTGTCGACCGACGTTACAGCAACTCCTTTATGTCAACCGCATTTGTGGTTGACATAAAGAAAGTCTCAAGACACATTGTTTTCTTCAGGGGGCTTCACCCCCTGAACCTCCCACTACCAAAATAATGAACTCTGAGTTGGAGTTGTTTCGGGAAGGGGGTGCAATACCCCCAGAAAGCAGTGCCAGCGTCCCGCACTGACACTACAGTGACCTGGCACTGTTGTTGTTGTACTGTCGGGCAATGTAAAATTATTGCTGTAGCATCGGTATACCCAAAGGAAGGAGGAGAAAGAGTGGAGGAAGATCTAGAAAAGGCTGAGATACTGAGCAAGTACTTTTGCTCAGTATTCACCAGGGAAGAGGAGGGTGAGGGACCGAGAGTCATTAAGAGGGGTATTCAGGGAAGGGAGGGAGGTAGACACCAGCCCATTCACAGTGGAAAGAGTCCTAGAAGAACTCAGGAAAATAAAAGCAGATAAGGCAATGGGGCCAGGTGGGATACACTCCAGAGTACTAAAGAAACCCAGGGAAGTGCTGGCAGAACCACTGGTTGCCTTTTTCAACACATCACTAGAGATGGGGGAGGTACCTGAGGACTGGAGGAAGGTAGATGTGGTCCCTCTCCACAAGAGTGGAAGCAGAGAGGAGGCAGGCAATTATAGGCATGTAAACCTGACCTCAGTAGTGATGAAACTAAGGGAGTCCTTACTTAAGGAGAGGATTGTGAAGTTTCTGGAGGATAGCAGGGCACAGAATCCAAGGCAGCATGGATTCCCAGCAGGAAGGTCCTGTCAGACGAATATTATAGATTTCTTTGACTAGGTAACCAGGATAGTAGATCAGGGAGGGGTGGTAGATGTGGCTTACCTGGATTTTAGCAAGGCCTTCAACACTGTCACACACAGGAGATTGCTAAATAAATTGGGGACCTGGGAAGCGGTCCTGCGGTGGTAAAGTGGGTTGGGAACTGGCTAAGGGACAGGACTCAGAGGGTGGTGGTAAATGGCATGAAATCTGAGGAGAGGGAGGTGACCAGTGGGGTGCCACAGGGGTTGGTGCTGGGACCAGTCCTATTCAATGTTTTTATTAGTGACATTGCAGAGCATCTGGAGGTAAAGGTGTGCCTCTTCGCAGATGACACCAAGATCTGCAAGAGAGTGGACACACCGGAGGGGGTGGAAATATGAGAAAGGACCTAAGCCTATTAAAGGAGTAGTCAGGTGTCTGGCAGTTGAGTTTCAATGTTAAACAAAGTGAAAGATCATGCATCTAAGTCACAGGAATCCAAGGGAGGAGTACAGGATAGGAGGGGAAATTCTGGCCACCACAAGTCAGGAGAGAGACCTGGGGGTTATCATATGTGATGACCTGAAGGTAAGCAAACAGTGTGAAAAGGCGGTGGGGAGAGCAAACATAATGTTGGGGTGCATAGGGAGGGGCATAACAAGCAGGGGGAAAGAGGTGGTAATGCCACTGTACAGATCACTGGTGAGGCCTCAGCTGGAGTACTCTGTCCAGTTCTGAAGACCACATCTCCAGAAGGACATTGACAAAATAGAAGCAGTCCAGAGAAGGGCAATGAAGATGGTACATGAACTACACCAGAAGCCCTACGAGAAAAGACTTGAGGACCTTAATATCTATTCACTGGAGGAAAGAAGGGAGAGGGGAGATATGATAGAGACTTTCAAGTACCTTAGAGGGAAAAGCAGGGTACAAATGGAAAGCATATTTCAGAGAAAACTGCACAAGAACAAGGGGTCTTAATATGAGGCTGCAGGGTGGAAGGCTCAGTGGTAATGTTAGGAAGTAATTTTTCACCGAAAGGGTGGTGGAGCCATGGAACAGCCTTCCAGCAGAAGTGGTGGGGCCAAAAACAATGTGGGAGTTCAAGAGTGCATGGGATAGACATAAGGGTAACCTGGAGATGTGCAAAGCAGGAGAGCTGTAAATCAAATAGGAGCTGGGGTTGCAGCAGTGAGTAGGAAAATGGGCAGACTACATGGGCCATATGGTCCTTATCTGCCAATAGAGTCTATGTTTCTATGTGTCTGCATTTCAGGAATCCACCACTCTTTCTTTGAAGAAGTACTTTTTCACATCTATCCTGAATCTACACCCTCCAGTTTTATAGCATGTCCCCTTGTTATTGATCACCTTTTCTTCTGAAAAATACTTCCCTTCTGTACCTTATTTACCCCCCTGAGGTATTTAAAGGTCTCTGTCATATCCCCCATCTCCCTCCTCTGTTCCAGGGTGTACATACTGAGGTCCATTAGTCTCTCCTCGTAGGGCTTTTGATGCAGACCCTGCACCATTTTTGTTGCCCTCCTCTGGACTGTCTCCACTCTGTCTAAGTCCTTCCAGAGATGGGGTTTCCAGAACTGGACACAGTATTCTGGGGGGGTCTTACCAACAATTTATACATAGGCAACACAACCTTCCTCTTTCTGCTGGTTATACCCCTCCCTATGCACCCCAGCATCCCACTAGCCCTCCCAACTGCCTTGTCACACTGCCTGGTCACCTTTAGGTCATCTGATATGATTACCTCCAGCTCTCCTTCCTGCTTGGTGGTCGCCAATACCATTCCACCAATTTTGTACTCCTCACCTGATTTTCTCTGCCTTAAGTGCATTATTTTGCTCTTTTTCATTCTAAAACCCAGCTTCCATACCCTTGACCACTCCTCTAGTTTTCTAAGCTCTCTGCTTATCTTTTCCATCCCCCTGGATTGTTCACCCTATTGCAGATTTTGGTGTCATCTGCAAAGAGGCATACATTCCCTAACAGCTCCTCTCTAATGTCACTTATAAAGACATTAAAGAGGGCCAGTCCAAGCATTGATCCCTGAGGCATCCTGATGGTTATCTTCCCTTCCTTGGAGTGAATTCCTTTTACCCCCACCCTCTGTTTCCTACCCCCTAACCAATTTCTTATCCAGTTTGCCACCTTTGAACCCACTAATAAGCTACACAGCTTGCTTACAAGTCTCCTATGTAGGACGGTGTTGAAAGCCTTACTGAAATCTAGGTACTGTAGGCCACATCCACCACTCCACTGTGATCTAAATCTTGTGTCACCCAGTCAAAGAAATCAATCAGATTAATTTGACATGACCTCCCCCCTGTGAACCCATGATGCCTCGGGTCTTGTAACTCACTCATTCAACATGTACACCCTAGAAGAGAGGAGAGTGAGAGGGGACTTGCTAGAGACCTACAGGTACCTACTAGGGTGAACTGAATACATTGGGAAAGTCTCTTTCAAATGATAAAGCACCAGGACCAGATGGCATGTGATGAAGCTGGGGGGGTTAAGAGGGATCTGCAGAAGTACTGCTTCACTGAAAGAGTGGTAGATGCCAGGAGCAGACTGCAAGCATAAGTGGTGGAGGTGAAAACAGTAGGGGGCTTTAAGCATGCATGTGGTAGACATAGGTGAATATTATTACATAGGCAGGAATGAGGAAGTTTCATTGGAGACCAGTTAGGGTCTACGGAGACAGACTAGGCAGGGAACATCTGGACAGGCTGGGTTGGCCAAGTGGTCCATTTCTGCTGACAAATTCTCTGTTTCAGTGTTGGTATTTGAGCTGCCTTTCAGCTATCTGGGTTTACAGTCCAGTGCTCTGGCCACTGCCATACTGTGGCTTTCCTTGCTATAATTCTGCTATAGAGGCAGTTTGGCTTTATTGTTAGAGCACAGATGGGAACCTGGCAATCCAAGTTTTATTCATTTATTTATTATTTATATAAAATGTATTGAGTGATGGGAGATGCCCACTGAGCTGAAGGTCATTTTCAGATGTAACCGGGGTTGGGGAGTACAAAGTTGTAATACCATAAACAAAAAGTGACAAGTACAATGCACAGTACGGTACAGAATATCAGACTGTGCAAGCTACAAAATGCATAAAACATTACAAAAAAGGCAACAATTTACAATGGCAGAAAGTAATAAGTGCAATGTACAACACAGAATGTCAAATGGCACAAGGCACAAAAATGTGCAAATATAACAGAAATGTAGGAACATAGAAACATAGAAGCTGTCAGCTGAAAAGGACCTTCTGGCCCTCCGAGTCTACCCTAAGGTCCCTACCTACTGTACTACCGTAGACCATAATTGATCTCTGGCCTTACCTGTCACAAACCTACTCAGCTGGTCATGCCCTCTGCTCCCATACTGCCAACCTCCGAGCGCAGTCTTGTGAACAGATAACAGAAACAGGGTAACCCTCCTGTCTGTTTTGTGGGTTCAAATCAACCTTTGGTCTCACATTCTGGAGGGATTCAAACTGTGAACCTCTTGCTAGCATACCCAATGTACAGGCTCAGATAAGTCTGCTCTTTGGGGAATGCCAGATATATTCCGCCTGTGGGCACCTAACCAGGTTTACAAAATGAACCCTTAAAAACTCTATGAAAGACCTCAGATAAACTCTTACCTTTTCCCAGTCTGATATATCATTAAGCTATGCACAGTGTCAACTTTAACCATATATGCTTCACTTGTCAAAGAAAGAATTTCGAAGGCACACCAAGCAGTCTCTTTAAAATAGAGATTTACTTTAAAATAGATGAAAATGTAAAATGTAAATACAGAACAATCTATCAAAAATAGCATGCAATCACTTAAAAGGACAAGGTTTAAAAAGTGCAAATTCCTATCAACAATACACTTAGACTTGTCTATCTAATGTATATCTTCTAACACTGCTTGAAGTAGATGTTTCTTCTTCAGAGTCCAAACAAGAACGTCTCTAAGTGGAAATACAGAATACTGTTTAAAACTGTATTTGCCAACCTCTTCCATGAGGTCACCTAGCTCCTTCCTGTCAGAATATAAAAATTATACAAAACAGGATATCCTATCAAGAGGTATTAAATTCTGTGCCTTCAGCAAAACTCATTTTCCAAATGACTTCTTTGATCTATGAGCAGTTTACTCTCTCAAAGACATCAAAGGACTTTTTATGACTCTCTCTGCCAGATCTCACTGAGGTGTAATATGCTTTGTGACACCAGGTGCAATTAACTGACCTTCCTGAGGATGTCATGAAATGGATATTTTAGGTCTTAGCTTCAAACAACCCAGATCCTATATAAGGCTATAAAATGAGAGTTCTTGGAAGTTAATCCCATCACAGAGATCTGCTGTTTAACATATATCCTGTCCTTTGACTTAAACCTGGGTGGGGGTCAGCCCAGGAGCACATGATGTCTCATGAGAGACATTCAATAACACATTTTTATATTACAAAACATCATAGAGTGATCAGAACCAGCTGTCCAAGTGTCACACCCTACCTACTGTACTACCGTAGACCATAATTGATTTCCGGCCTTACCCACACCAGCCCTGTTACCAAGGTCCCCTTGTGTCTATCCCTTGCATGTTTGAAACCTGCTTCCATTTTGGTATGCATCACCTCCACTGGGAGGCTGTCCCAGATGTCCACCACCCTTTCCGTAAAGAAGTATTTCCTCACATCCTCTCTAAGTATGCCCTCTTACAGCTTCATGTAGAAATAGTTATTATGTTAATGGTGATAACTAGAGGACACATCAAAGTATTGGCACAAATTTAATTGGTGGAAAAATGTGAGGAGGTAGGTAATGTGCTCTAGTGTTTTGGAATGCTCTACCTAGGTCCTTCAAAGCCTCTTTGAAAACATACTGTTTTACTCAAGCATTCCCCTGTCACTTTTAATCATTAAATTGTTATTTATGTATTTTGTTGTTATATGATTTTCTTAGGATTTTACTCTATGTTATTGATTGTAGAGCACCCTGAACCTAAGTGAGAGGTTGCTTTGTAAGTAAAATATGCCTTGCCTTGCTAGCTAGAACTGGTGTGATTAGCTACATGGAGGGGCTGAGTAGGGAGAGATAAGCTAATAGGGGTGATTTTAGAGTGGAGAGCAAAGACCGGAGATGAACAGGGAGAGGAAGATCATTCTGTGCGGGTAGGAAAGGAGCAAGAGAAGGCAGACTGATTGCCAGAGGATTTTTAGTAAAAGATGTGAAAGGAGCTAGCATCAGATGTTCAAAGGGATTACAGTGATGGGCTCAAGAAAGTGAGAAGAGAGGAGAAGTAGGAAGGGATGGTGAAGAGCCAGTATTTAGCCAGGAAATGGGAGCAGTGGGAAAGGAAGGCTTCATGGGAAGAGAGAGTGAGAGCAGTTTAGATAAAGGGAGCAGTGATGGTAAAGAATGTGGTATTTAGGGTGCAACAGCAAAAGGAGTGAAAAGGTGGTCCAATCTGGCCAGGGTAGATTTGGGGGCAGTGCTGTAAGCTATGTCCACATAGTCAAGCATTGGTAGGATCATCTTAATGCTAATCTCATAGGTGGACCAGGAGTGGTAAGCAGGATTTGTTGTGGTACAGTATCCCACATTTAGGGCAGAATGTTTTTATGCTTGATACTGATGTGGGTCGAGAAGATGGTGCTGGTCTAGCCACACACCTTGGTCGATCCTTGGTCCACGGAGGACAGGACATGTCTCCTCTCCATGGACTGCACTGACTGCCAGTTAGGTGGAAGATTGCCTTCAAAGTCAGATTACTGACCTATAGAGCTTTGCACAAAGGGGGACCAGTCTACCTGCAAGACCTTCTTGTTCCCCACTGCCCATTCCAGGCTCTCCATTCCTCCGAGGGTTGCCTCCTTGCAGTTTCCAGGGTTAGGTTGAGACATTTTGGTGACTGAGCATTTACAGTTGCCACACCAACCCTGTGGAACTCACTACCTAGACATCTGAGGGAGGCACCCTCGGTGGAAACCTTCAAAAAAGGATTAATAATATTCCTATTTAACCATGCCTTTGATATTTAAAAACAGAATTAACTGACTGTTACTTTAGTTTAGTATTTTATTATAGTATTTTATAAATGATAGATAGAATGTTTTTATTGCACTATTGTGTGCTTTGTAGTTTGGTTTATTAGGCGTGTTGTCTGATATCATGTATTTACTGTTTTAATGATTTAGTTAAGTGCTCTGAGCTTCAGGGAAGGAGCACTATAGGAATAAAGTATCTATCTGTCTACTTAAAGTAAAGTACAACTTCAAGTGTGGCATGATTTGAGTTCTGAAAACTGATGTGTATTGGATACTATCTGCCCTGTACTGTGCCAAAGGTCATAGAGACTATCTTATTGGCATTAAGCAAGAGCTGGCTTGAGTAGAACCAGCACTGGACATTGTCAGAGTCACGCTGAACTGACGATTCCAGCTCAGAGACCAAGGCCCCAGAAGCACAGAGTACCATGTAATCTATGGGAAGGTCATTCAAAAATGTGGAAAAGAGCAGACAGCAGACCTGATGGGCAGGTGGAAGATATGGCATCTGCAACCTGAACCAGCAAGGGCTGATCAGTGATGTAGGAAAGGAACCACCCAACTTCCAGGTCAGAAGTCCATCCTCTCCCCCTCCAGTAGGAACGGACTGGCCACTGTATCAAAGGCTTTTGCCAAACTGAAAGTGTTAAGGCTTGAGATACTGGCAACCAGGGTTTGGAAGTGAGCCTTGATCACCGGGGGCTGGCCACGGGAGGAGGCTTGAGCATACCAGGGGGCATTCTTCTCCTGCAGGGAGGGTGAGTTGCTTTCCTGCCACTACACTGCCATCTGGGTGACCACAGGAGGATGAGATGGCTGCAGACATCAATGTGCAGCATGCTTCAGTGTGTGTATGTCATGATGTTTTGACCTGTGCCCTTTCGGGACTGCGGCAGGGAAGAAAAGAGAGAAAAATAGGCCTTAGCAGTGGGGGCACTAGCCTTGCAAATCCAACCCCCTAATCTTGACTGGAATGCCTTCACAGAGAGGCCACAAATCTGCAAATCCTGTTTGAGGGAGGGTTCCCTGCCACACCCTCTGTCCCCACCTGAAGGGGGACTTAATGTCTGGCAGGTAAGTGCAGTGGGTGGCCCATGTGCCAATGTGAGAAGGGGGCATGCACAGAATGAAAAATAAAAGAGCTGATGGATGTTTTTTTCCCCTTACCTTAGACAGGACAAGGAGGAAAGAGAGTGATAGTAGTTCACAGGAGATTAGGAGTCTTCCCCTTTGTGGATGGGGAGGACTTAAACCTGCATCCAAATCTTAAGGGTATTCCAAAGTTAAATGAAGAGATTCTGGATGGAGGCAAGAGGAGCAGCAATAGCGGAGCAGAGAAGTAAGGGAGTTTGGTATCGTGACTATCAGGCCCATGCCCTTTCGATGGGTTGAGAGAGGGAGGAGAAGGTAACTCAGAATAAATGAGACAGTAAAAGAGGTAAACAGGATAAGGTGCATATGGAGGGGGTGGAAAGGGAGAGCATTTGAGGGGAAGGGGAAGTTGCAGAAGGGTAGCAAAACATAGACATTACCAGCAGATAGACCAAGAGTCTAGCCAGTCTGTCCATAAAGAGTTTTCTACCTATCCCCCCAATCTAATGTCTTGAAGGGGTTTTCTATCTCAAGCCCTCCATCTGTCTCCTAACTCCCCACAACCCTAGCTCCTCCTCCTGGAATTATCTGCCCTTTATTTATTTATTTTATCTCAGATTACAATACCTTTGAGCACAGAACCACTCGTTTACAAAGATTCCATGTCAGAAAAGGTGAGGGAAACATACAGTGGGGAACAATACAATAGTAACTAGCAAAACATAATTGTGCAGTAACAATTCAGTCTTTCAGTAAGACATACCTGTAAGACATTAAACATGCAAATAGTGCCATGGAATTATGCTGAGTTCAAGGAACAACAGAAAATACAGGTACAATCACAGAAACCATAGTTGAGGGGAGAGACTAGTTCAGCCTAAGGTGGACAAGTCAAAGCATAGGTCTCGAGTTAGGAGCATGGATGGTAGAGAACAGAGTGCAGAGTGTGAGAATGCAAGGCAGGGAGGGGAATAGGAAAAGAGATGGAGTGCAAGAGGAGAGGCTGGAATGAGAGAATGAGAATTTGTGAGAATTGGGTAGGTGGCTAGGGGTAGGGGAGGAGGAGAGGCGAAGAACGGCAGAGGGGTAATTGTACGTATAAGCAGGGGTAGCGCTGATAAGAAGGACAGTACAGCGGTCAAGGGTCCAGAGGGCATATATCAAGTGCAATCACAGCTACTATTTGATAGCAGGTGGTGATGCAGCAGCTTTTGGAACGTGCCCAGTTTCGGTGAAGTAGTATGTTCAGCACTTAGGTTATTAAACCAGAGGGGTGCCCTGTATACATAGGACCTCTGGCCTTGAGAGGTTCTGTATCTCGGAATTGCAAGAAGCTGGCGAACAGAGTTTCTGGTATGCTGCAAGCCAGAGAATGGGCAAAGAAGGTTAGCTACTCCAGTAGGCATGAGCTCTAGTAGTGTTTTTTTGTTAGTAGGCAGGTTTGAAAGCAAATTCTGTTGCTCAGTTGTAGCCAACCGGATTGTGCATAGAGGTCACAGGTGTGCGTATGATGAGGGGAACCGGTGAGCAACCTGCTTGCAATCCTATTAAGAGTGGTAGTAGTCGCTGAGCTGTAAGCTATTAGAACACAATCTATAACAGAGATGATGGAGCTGTTTATTGCGGTGCACAAGGCTTCGGGGGTCAGGCTACGCTTCTGTCTGTGTAGCAGCCCTAGTCTGGTACTGACCGTTTTAGCCACATTCTTAATGTGGATTGTATAGGTGAGGGAGGAGTTAAGGGCTACCTCCAGGTATTTGAATTGATCAACTTGCTTAAGTGGGACTCCTGAGCAGTTTCTGATGGTTAGAAGGGAGCTTTTGTACTTATTCCTTCCACTGCTGAAAAGCATTACCTTAGTCTTTTTATAGTTCAGCACCAGTTTGTGAGATCCAAACCAGTCCTCGCCTTGCTCAAATGACTGCTGCAGTTGATGTTCAAGAGCTGTGGAGTTATGATGGGTAGTGTAGATGACGGCGCCATCTGCATAAAGGAGGATCTGTTGATTTATGGAGCGAGACAGTTCATTAAGGAAAATGCTAAATAGAAGGGGGCCCAGAATTGAGCCTTGAGGTACACCACAGCAACTGGTAGTCATTCTGAGAAGATATTGGCAATCTTCACCTGCTGGGTTTGACTCAACAGGTAGCTTTTGAACCAGTTAATAGTATCTTAGCAATGCCTATGGAAGATAACTTTTGTAGAAGGAGCGAGTGATTAACAGTATCAAAAGCCTTTGTTAAATCGATAAAGGCTTCTCCAACAAGGTTACCCTGATTAAGAAAGTTCTGAATGGCACAGTTGAATTCTAGGAGAGCAGTGGTGGTGCTGTGCCCTAAGCAAAAACCATGTTGCTGTGGACATTGGATCTTGTATTTGTCAGGATACTCAACCAGTTGATCCGTGACGATTCGCTCCAATGCTTTGGATGGGGGGGAAGGATGGAGATAGGCCTATAGTTGGAGTGTAGTGCCCAATCTCCACTTTTAAACACTGGAGTAACCATTGCAGACTTCCAGACATGGGGGAATTGTGACAGACGAAGGGATACATTCAAAATTTTGGTTAGTGGTGCCAAAAGTTCCTCAAGTGTAAGAGCAATGAGCCTATAGTTGAGAGTGCCCCACTATCCCTTGATTTCCCTAGGATCTTGAGAAGATACTGTACTTTCTAGCCTGGTGCAGTGGGACAGCTTTAAAATAGAATGGTGGTGGCGACACATTGTTGTGAGCTGGACATTGAGCATTAGTGTTTGTGGCCTCCTCAAAGAAGTTGACCAGCAGTTCATTACTCAGGTCCGTAAAGGCTTTCTTGAATGTATCAGCAATGGCCAGAGGGTCTAGCGTAGGGACATCATTAATGTTAAGCATGTCTTTTCCTGCCTTATTGTCCTTTCCAGTGATTTCTTTTATGTTATCCCAGAAATTCCTGCTGCTACCACATGGGTTTTTTAATGCCTCATAGAAATGGTTGTTTTTCGCAGAGCGGATAGCTCGAGTGTAGTCATTTCATAATCTTTTGTATTACTGTATGTCTGCTAGTTTACCAGTTGTTTTTGCTCTGTGCCATGAAAGGTCTCCAGTTTTCATCAGTTCGATAAGAGGGGAAGAAATCCACTGGTTACGTGAACCATTGATCTTAGAGTATTTAACTGGTACATGAATGTCACGGGTCTCATTGAATTTATAGATGAAGTGCTCCAGTGCTTTATTTACATCTGTCTCCTTGTTAAGTTGGCCTCAATCAATATTTTGTAGTTGCTATCTGAGGGGCTTGAGATGACCCCCTTTTAACTTCCTATTCTGTATAGTTTGGGGTGGAGATTTGATATGTTTATTAGACCTGTTACAGGTAATTGGCAAGTGATCACTTAGGGAGTCAGGGTACATAGTGACATTTGAGATTCACACGGGGTGCTTGGAGAGGACCCAATCCAGAAGGGTGCTCGATCCGGTCTTGTAGTTAGTTCTGGTGGGTGAGCACACAAGTTGGGTAAAGTGGAGTGCCAAGACAGTGTCCTTGAAGGAGCCAGATCCCTGTGAGATCCAATTGATGCTGAAGTCACCCAAGATGATCGTTTCAGTTTCAAGATGTTGACTTCTAATATGTTCCATGACCTCCTCTAGTCCTGCGGTTTGCTTACTTGAGGGAATATATACCGACAGGATAGTAAGTGCCTTGTTATGAGCACCCAGTAGTAATTTTAAGGGGAAAATCTGTACATTACAGTCTAGGTTGGGGATAGGAAGGGCATACCCTTTGATGGTGTCTTTGAGGTAAAAAGCACCCCCCCTCTTTTTGAGACCCTGTCATTCCTGAAGAGGGAGTAACCAGGTAAATGGACCGCAGCATCAGGTATTTTTGGTGAAAGCCAAGTTTCTTCTATTGAGACGTCCGGGTTGTGTTGACGGACCCAGAATTGGAGGTCATCAAGCTTCTTAAGCAGGCTGCAGATATTGATAGAGGCCAATGTTATGGCTCCCCACTTATCTGCAGAGCAAAGTGTGGGCTGTGCCACAGGGCAAGGGTTGGAGTGAACATCAACTGATATTAGGAGAAGCAGCAAGATGAGTCAAATCAGGTAGTTTTTTAGGAGTCTATAGCAAGGTTTCTGCTTCCGTTTCAACAGAGTGGATTTGCGGCAATTTAGTTGATGGCTAGTAAGGCTATCCTAACAGGCTAACTTGTCTTAGTCATGTGTTAACTTATTTATGTACCTTCCCCTCACCACTTCTGCCAGTAGTCTTTTCCATGGCTCCACCACCCTCTATGTGAAGTAGAACTTCCTCACATCACACCTGAAGTTACCACCAACTAGTCTTCATGCATGCCTTCTCATGACTGAAGTACTGTTCCTGTTGACTAGGTCTCCACAGTTCACTCTATTAATTCCCCTAATTGAAGTCTCTGTCAGGTCACACCTCTCCCTTCTGGCCTCTTGGGAATGCATGTTAAGGGCCTCTATCCATTCCTCACAGGATCTTCCCTGTTGGCTCTGGATCATCGTGGTGACCCTTTGCTACATTGTCTCCAGCCTAGCCCTCCATCCTTTCTCAGATGCGGACTCCAGAACTGGGCACAGTATTCCAGGTGAGGCCTCACCAGTGATCTGTACAGTGGTAGTATCACCTCCTTCTTCCTACTATCAAATCCCCTTCCATGCATCCCATCATCCTTGTTGCCTTGTTGTGTGCTTAATTGCATTGGCTTGATTGTTGGAGAGAGTCACTAATGCTGACTCCCAGGTCCTTTTTCTGCTGTGGCTGACCTAACCCTCCCCCCATCCAAAACCCTGTATATTGGTTCCACTTACTTATGTGCATCACTTTGCACTTTTTGGCATTGAATCTCAACTGCCATATTTTGGACAACCTCTCCAGCCCCTCCAGATCCCTCTTTAATTCCCACACCACCACCACCCCACTGTCTACTCTGCCTCATATTTCCGTGTCCTCCACGAAGAGACACAGCATGTCCTGTATAACCTTTTCTACATCATTGATGACCATCCTGAACAGGACTGACCTCTGTGGCACTCCACTCCTGACCCATCTGTCCCCTCGCCTGACTCCATTTACTACCCACTTCCTTCCAAAAGTTCCCCACCCAAATAATCCATTCCCTTCCCATCACAGATCTTTCAGCTTCAGCAGCTTCCTATGTGATACTGAGTCAATGGCTTTGCTGATGTCAAAGTCCGGTAACTCTTCCACTTAACCTCTACTATCAGTCCTTGTGACCAAGTCAAAAAACTCCATTAGGTTGGTCTGACATGACTTCCCTGTCACAAATAATCTGTACTGCTTGTTGTCCTGTAGCCGGTTTGCCCCTAGGCAGACTACTAGGCTTTCCTTGACCAGCAGCTTATCTATAGTGGAGGTAAGACTGATCAGTCTTTAGTTTCCTAGGTCTTCCCTGTCCTTCAGTTATGGAGCAGAACCATGTCCTCAGACCTCTAATATCACAGAACTGCACCCATTTCCAGTGTATATCTTACAGCACGGTTAGGGGCTCAGCCAGCTTTGAACCTTGCTCCCTAAGGACCCTTGGATGTACAATGTTTGGTCCCAGTGCCTTACCTATCTTGAGGGCTGCATTCCCCTTCCATACCTTGCCCCCATGACCACCACCCACCCCATTTCCTGCACTCCCAATGTGGAGGCCTTAATAACACACTCTGGTGGAGGCCTCTTGTCCTTGAACATGAATATCAAGCTAAAGTCATTGTCCTTCTGCTTGTCATCCTCCACTACCCTCCCCACTTTAATAGTCTAATTCCCCCATATCTTTCTTTTTCCCCCGATATGCCTAAAGAATTCTTCTCCTCCTTGACACCTTCAGCAATGCACGGCTCTGTGTCTGCCTTGTAGCCCTCACCACCTCCCTCACTTATTCAGCAAACCAAATTAGCCATTTATATAGGAGTGGAGAGCAGTTAGGAAGAAGAAGAGAGCACAGGAGGTAGTGATTGAAAGCAGGAGTGGGTCAGAAATGGGAGGGCTTCCAAACTTGAGAACATTAGTGGCTGACATAAGCTGGATCTTGGAGTGTCAAGAAAGGAATCAATTACCTTTCAGTACTTACTGGGAGAGCTAAGGCTGTTGTGGAGCTTAGCGGAGAAGCAGTTTGATTCAGCCTCACTGATAGCTTTAGTGCTGGCATTTTGGAGCTGTCTGTATGTTACCAGGTCCTAGGGAGAGCCTGAGGCCCAGTGGTTTGGTTTGGTTTATTGTTCGGCAGAATAAACCTTTACAATATTCTAAAAGTATAAACATTTCATACAAATACTATAAAAAAACAATACAATACCTCATCACTCATTGTAGCATACATATAAATGGAGAATCAATCAACCTATATTCATTCTTTTAGCAGGTAAAAATTACTAAAAATTAATAGGGCCATTGGTAAAAGTCCAACCTAATAAGTGTAAGCCTCATCACATTATTATATAGTTAGTGGCATACATATTTCGTTTTCAAATTACTTGGCAGTACACATAGTCATTACAAGAACATTTCAAGAACAGGACCTTCTGAAAACATCTTGGCAAAATAGTTTCCTAGGGCCTTTGAGAAGTAATCAGTTCTCAGTTATAAAGCTTCATTGGGCACTACAAACCCTGACCATTCACATTTCCTGGCTCCAGGTTTCCAAGTTCCACTTTACATACAAGCAATACTTTAAAAAAGATAGCAACCTAAGCCAGGAGCCCTTACCATAGGGCATCCTCATGTCACCAAACAACACTTGGCCAAGATTAAGTTTGCATATTTCACATAACACTTTCTATATCAGCTAAAAGCAATTTAACATACTTGCATAGCATTTTCTGCCTTAACTACATCTAGCACCTAGTTCTTGTCCACATGCCGATGAACCTCACTTGGCCAGAATTATGTTTGCATACTTCACATAACACTTTCTGTATCAGCTGAAAGACATTTAATATACTTGCATAGCATTTTTCTGCCTTAACTACATCTAGCACCTGGATGTTTTTATCCTCATGTTGACAATCAACTCCTGGCCAGAATTACATTAGTATACTTAGCATAACACTTTATGTATCTGCTATAAGCCTTCTAACATGCTTGCATAATGTTTTTCTGCCTTAACTATATCTGGCACCTGGAAGATTTTTAGCCCAGTTAGATAATTTCTCTTCAGCTACTGGTATGCAGATCAATTCTATTTTTTGCTAAAGCAAACAGGGCACAGAATCCTCTTAACCAAAACAAGCAATCGGGTCAGCTTATGCCACACCACACCAATGAAGGTATCATAGTGGAGAGCACATTATATACTTTGCTGAAAAACTAACACGGAGTTAAGTAGCAAATTATTTTGCCACCGATTTAAAAGAGCTTAAATTGATTCTATCAAACCATTTTTAAACTCTGGGGGCTGTAAGCCTTCAATCCTTATAGTCTAGAGTTCGATTTTTCAATAAAAAACACCCTACTTTGTAGTGAACGTCCAATAGCATGAGAACAAACATAGACATTTAAGCAATTTACAAACATTTTAATATAACATGGAAAATAAATCTAAATTAGGCCCTATTTTAGAGGCCCCAATAAACTTAGGAATCCCTCCACTTTTTTGTCAAAAATAAAAGTTCCATGAGAGGCTCCAGTTAGGTTCTGGAGTCTGTACAGGCCATGTAATGCCTTTTATAATTATTTGTCTCACGATATCGTCTCTTAAGAAATTTTACAGAGGTGAGAACCAGCAATTTTAAGCAGAAACCTGGTTCGTCTCTCTTAAAATGAAAGTCAGAAGAGCCAACAATTCCATACCTCCTGGGGTCATTCTCCACAAGAACATAAGGGGTTGTCCACCATACACCATAATTTTAGTGTTCTATACTGTGACTGTCTGAGGAGAGTATAGGTTCACAGCACCAACAACCAAGGTAAAGACGCTAATTACCAATGGCTATCAACATTCTCACTTACTGCACCAGCAGCAAAGTCATTGCTGGCCTTTCCAGGGAGTCTTCCTGGTCTCTCAACTCAAGGAGTCAATTTCCTTTTAGAGTGCCTTGCCACAGCCTAGAGCACTAATCCAGTGCTTTTCCCTTTTCGATTCCTGTTGAAAACACCTGTTGAGACACAAACAGAGAAAGCGTTCCTCTAAGCCCAGTGACTTTGAGGTTTACTGTTCTGAATAACTTTGTAACCTGCAGCCCCATGACAATGGCATACCTTTATTAAAGGAAAACACTGGATAAGACACAGATTTCCCCTGAAACTACAGAAAATCTTGATTAATGCTTTCAGACAGTAACAACTTTTTTTTATGATTAAAAACAGCTACCCACAACTTCCACTGTCTGTTGCTGGCAGCCACCATCTTATGAGCAGCAGTGAGATTCCTGAGCTCACTGTATGCTAATATGTCTGTTTGACCTCTGCTATTGGTTGGCAGGACATATTAGCATAAAGTGAGCTCTGGAAACTGCCAGCAATAGAAAGTGAAAGTTGAGGGTTACTTTTTAAATCACTAGAAAAGCATTTAGAGGTAATTAAAAAAAAACTACTAAAAAGTTACTATCTGAAAGCACTTATCAGGTATTTCTGTAGTGACTGAGGAAAGCTGTGCCTTTTCCAGTGTTTCCCTTTACAGCTCAAACAAGATTCACTGGCCTACGCAGCCAGTATAGTGTTATGCTTGTGCAACTGTGTTAGTTTGGTTTTGGCCATTCACACTCTCTATTACAGAGGAATTACCACCCTGTAGGGGCACGAAGGCAAGGAACCCTCAGAGAGGGTTCCACCCCTAGAGGTGCAATGGGGCAGTTCCCATGGCTAAAGATACCTTAAGAATCCCCCCCCCCGAAAATGTAGTATCATCCCCAAAAAGGAGGCAACTTGAAGCAGATGAGCAAGCGGTAACGGTGACATAGGAGTAGTAACTGTAACGTAGTAGTAGAGAAGTATAGGCAGTTTGATAATGCAATGAGAAGCTCAGTTGTCATAATGACTGCCCAGGGCTGCGTAGCAGGATACTGATGGTTTGCTTTGAGAGTAGGGGATCCCCTAAGGAGAGAGGGAATGGCAGGACATCCTCCACCTCCATCCAACAGCAGAACCTATCTAAAGAAACTAGGGGAAACAACTATTCTAAGTGTTATGACCTGAGGCAATGGAGGAGAGAAAAAAACCCTATGAGGAGGAAATCTCTGGGGTTCCAAGGCCTAGGTCACCTTCCCTCCAGGCTTGGGATAGTTTATTTAGCGACGGCTCTGCAGCTGCAATTTGGAAAACCCAATTAAAGGGAGGTGGAAAATATTTCAATTTGGAGGAAGGCTCTCACTCAAACCCTCTAGCGGGAACGCCATGGAAGGTTGCAAGAAAACTCTTCAACAATACGTGCATCCAAGGCGCAGGAGGAGAGCAACAACTGCTGAGGCACTCACCTGGCCTACCCACCCTAAATCAAACCAGGTGAACCAGAGGCAGTTGTAGGGAGAATGCGGTGAAGATGCCTTGCTAGGGAAACCACTAAAGTCAATGGCTAACTGTTATAGTGGAACACTAGAGCCAAAGGAGATCATCATAGCCACCTTTCACCGCTAGTCTTAAATTCTACACCAGGAGCTGCCATCGCATAGCAGGCAGCTAAAGCCAAGCCCAGGGTGAGGACTTTCCCAGCTATGGGCCAGGTGAGAAGGATCCCGTCCCAAGTTGGACATGCTCGAGATGTGGACTAAATGCAGAGCGAGACCGTCGGCTGCAGGAACCCTGTGCCAGAATAGAATGGCTGGCACACCCCAGAAATTGATTGAGAGCTGAAAATCTGGTGAGCTGAATGAGCACAGCATGCTGAGATCATAATGAGCATTGAGTGCTGAGACCTTGCAAGGTCGAATGCAGATCGAGTGCAGCAGAATCCCAGGCTGAAGCCAAGGGGATGGCAGTAGGCATGAAGCAATGGTTTATGTAAGCAAGGAGCAATGGTTGCGTAAGCAAGTGTGGACCTGATAGGTCAGTAAGCAGTAGTAGTGATAGGTGGACCTACATAACATGCTGTACAGCAATTAAACAGCACTGAATTGGGGGCAAGCCAGCGAGACATGAATAGCCAAATCAAGATGACAAACACTCTGAGGATTTTCAGCGGCGAGGCAAGATTTAATAACAAAACTATATTAACAGTCTCAGCAGGACCTTAGTTGGCTGACCTCAGAGTTGTAACTGCAATGAAACATGGAGACAAATGCTTTGCAGTAGGTGTAGCCAGGCAGTGCAATGAAGCTCAGGTAGAATGACAGCAGGAATAAGCAGCACAGCTAGGGTCAGAGTAAACTGTGTCAGGTGAAAAGAATTAAGTATGCAACATGGAGCAGCTATGGTTGAGTTGAAATACACAGATAATGATAGCGATTGCATTGCAGTAGTTTGAGCATGGTGAGCATAGTGTAAAAACACAAGCACTGGGTACAATAGTAAGTAAAGTAAACAGCAGTGGCTACAATTGTAGGTAACGGAAAGCAGTATCATGAGCTCTGAGTAGGTTTGCTGTTGCAGTGCAAGTAATTTGAGAGTTGTAACTGAAAACAAGCAGAATGAGCTCTGAAATAGCAGTATGCTAGGAGCTTAGAAAAGCTACCCCCCAAAAGAAAGAAAGCACACACAGCCGAAGGCAAAATACAAACCAGAAGCAGTAAAATAAACACAGATGCCCAGCAGAGACAAGCAGGAGCAGCGGGGGGGGGAGCCCCAGCCAGCCAGGGAGGACAACCAGTTCAGAGGACAAACTGACAGAGCCTTCGGCTGCAAAGAAAAAATGCTTCACAGTGAGGCTTAGAGGAACTGCTTATATAGCTCAGGAAATGGGAGTGGCTGGCTGCTTGGCCACTGAACTACAGGCAAGCCTTTCATTTATCAGCACTCAAAGGGCCACCATACATCCAGTTCTCCTCGTTGCTACTCCAAAGCCTTCAAAACCTCCTCTGGAGAAATTTCTGACAAGGACCATATGGGACTGCTGCATGTGGTTTCAGTTCCATTCATCTCCTCATGACTCAATAAAAAACAAAAACACCAGGTACTGTAGCTTGCTCAATTTTAGCAAAGACTGAACGGCCTTGCCTGGCTCGACTCTTATTACTAGCCCCACATCAAAATAAAATGTGTTTCATTCAAGAAGTAACAAAACTTTCACCACAGGGCAAGCAGCTTAAACACACATCATGCTCCCTTAAAACTTAACGGCCCGGCAAAACATCGAACGTCAATCGCCAATTCAGCTCCCAGAACCAACAACCCAGGATCTAAAAAACAAAGTGGGAGCAATGAAGCAAACTGAGGCAAAATTAAAACTAAGTTTCATTCATCGGTTTGCTATAAAATAAGATGCCCCTGACTCCATGTAATGTCTCTCCGGGTCGCCCCCTGAAAAAGGGACCCTTGGGGCTCAGTGGGCCTACCTGGTCATCAACATTTAATAAATAAATAAATAAATAAGCCCAGTGGAGAAACCAGGCAGAGTCTCGAGCTTTAGCTCAACATCACCCACCAGCAGAAGTGGAAAGCTGATGAAGAGCCTGAAGAGCAACAGGGAGTGAGATCTACATCAATGGTGGAATTTAGAGGATGAGCAGGAGGGGAGGGAGAGAAGAAGTGAGAGAGAATGAAGCAGTAAGTAAGAAAGTTTTATTTAGAACAGGAGGTATTCAAAAAATATTGGGTACAATCTCATTTTAAATGAAGTCCTGTGTAAAATAGCAGCACAATAAGTTTTTACAAGTCATAAATTACAATACTAACAAGCATTTGTCAATGCCGAATGTTTGCTTGCTGGTATTAGCAGTGGTAGTGCAGGAGTTAGACAGATGCAGAATAGGAATGGCAGTGAAGTATTGAACTGACGCCAACCACCCCCCCACCCTGCAGAGATGGACAGGCATTGGGGTGTGCCTTTGGGTCATCACCCATAACGCTCATGCCATTTCACTTCACCTTACCCTGCAGACACCGACAAGTGTCGAGGTGTGCCTTGGGGCATTCGGGCTTTACACTCACCCCATTCCATAAGGAAATATGTTGAAATGGGTGCAGCATAGGACAATGGGGTGAACTTTGGGGCTGAAGAGTCCAAGGCACACCTCGATGCCTGTCACTGGCTGCAGGGTTGGGGGTGGGGGTGGAATGGAGTGAGCATTACTGTCAACAATCCCAAGTCACACCCCTGACACCTGTCAGTCTCTACAGGGTAGGGCGTTATGGTCGGAAACCCTAACGCCCTGGGCATTTCTAGGTATTTTCACTCCAAGTTTTCAACATGGGCTTTTTTTGACAGCACTGCATGAACAGTGACACTATCAATTCATTAGCTGAAAGGTGATTTTGCACAGTGACTGCGCCATTTGGCACCACAGGTCGAAAACACATTTGAACAGGATGTGAAAAATGACAGCTGTACTGTTCATGAGGAGGTGTAAAAAATGGTAATGTTGAAAATCTGGAGTGAAAATATAAATAAATTGGTGAAGTCACAAGCATGCGTAGAAACTGCTCAATGCACACCAGTACTGCAATTTTTGGGGAGATTTTTTACACCAGATTTTCAACATAGGCATTTTGGGACCTCGCTCATGAACAGTGACACTGTGATTTTCTTAATCTGTCCTGAACATTGATTTCGCACAGCGACCATGCCCATTGTGTGCCACAGGTGCGAAAACATGTTTCGTGCAGGATGTGAAAAATTAGAGCTGTACTGTTCATAAGGCAGTGTGCAAAAATAACAATGTTGAAAATCTGGAGTACAAATATAAAATATTGTGAAGTTCCGAGAGTGCGTAGAAACTGCACAATGCACACTAGTAACGCAGTCATTTTTGGGAATTTGCTCACCAAATTTGCAACATGGGCTTTTTGGGACCTCTCCTTATGAACACTGTCACTGTGGTTTTCTTAATCTGTCCTGAACATTGATTTCACACAGCGACCGTGCCATTGTGCACCAGATATGCGAAAACCCATTTTGGGTAGGATGTGAAAAATGACAGCTATACTGTTCACAAGGAGGTGTGGAAAAATGGCAATGCTGAAAATCTGGAGTGAAAATATTAAAAATTCTCGAAGTTATGAGTGTGCGTGGGAACTGGGCAATGCACACTCGTAACACAGTCATTTTTTGGAATTTTTTCACCAAATATGCAACATGGGCTTTCTAGGAGCCCACCTCATGAACAGTGACACTGTCGTTTCATTAATCAGTCCCAGAAGGTGATTCCACACAGTCATCGTGAAATCAACTTTCGGGACAGAATAATGACATGACAGTGACTGAGTTCATGAGGTGGGATACCAAGAACCCCATGTTGAAAATCTGGTGATAAAAGTCACAAAAATGGCAGAGAAATCCACCTAAGGTAAACCCCCCTCCCTCCCCCCATTTATGTAATTATGCAGCTTGCCGGCATTTCTTCAGTTCACAGTTGGCTTTGAAGAGTGCAGATGTGTTCCTGCTCCACCAAAGATCATCGCGCTGGGCTCCGGAGGAAGGTATGGGGTGAGGGGTGCGGGGAGTAGGAGCGAGAGGGTGGGTGTGGGTTGAGAGGAGGGCACCGCAGACAACAAGGGATCATTTTCTTGTTTACAGGTTAAAAAAAAAAGAAAAACTTCATGGGAAGGTTTTCTTTTATACAGGTACATTTGGCACACTGGGGTAGGCTCCCAGTGTGCCACCTGGGTGTTTTGGGACTACTGAGGAAGATGGGGATTGGGCACCCTGTTGGCAAAGAAAACCGATCTGTGTTTGGTGGTGGCATGATGCAGAGGGGGACCGGGTACCCCCTCAGCATACAAATTAAACTACAGGGACATCATGCCATTGGGGATTGGGCTCCCCGTCAGCAAATTAACTGGGGAAAGGGCATGCCAACAGGGGGATTGGGCACCCCTGATGTTGGTTTTCAGGTGGGACTGTGAAAAGCGGATGGCGACAGCCACCGCCATCTTTATTGAAATGTTACACCATGCAAGGCACGCTCTGCACTGACGGGTCACTCCCTTATTGGAGTGGCGAAATTGTTTCAAGTTGGTGGTACGCTTTTGAGCTGCTGTCATAGACAGCATGCTCATTCATTGGTGCCACACAGACAAGCCCTGAAAAGCAGTGGTGGATTTGGCCACAACATGGCTGCACCTCCACAACCTGCTACTCCAGCAAGCTGTCACAACATGTTTCTTGCACATGCGCACAAACAAACATAAAAAGACAGCGGTAACAGCGATAGAGTAAGCCAATGAACAAGATAGCTCAGCACTCTCTGGCAGGCATTCACTGTGTTGAAAAACTGTCCAGAAAATGGAACACCATGATCAAGTTGAGAAAACTTTATTTTAAAATGCAAATAACATAATGAGACAAACACCGTGACTGAGTCCTCTCACAGTTCAGGTGCCCCGACATTTCGCTCAGGTAGAGCTTCATCAGGGGTCTGTAGAGTACAAGAGCTTCAAAGTTGAAAGGGGGCGACAGGAGGCTGGAGTTAATGGGAAGGGGAGAAGAGAGGGATGGAAAAAACTCAAGTTGTGAGTGCACAAATAAATGAGCCCAAAGGCTAGATTGCTGCTACAAAAGGGTACGTTTATTAGTGTAGACAAAGACAAGCACATTTTTTGTGCATTCAGAACCCGTGTTTTTTCCATTCCGAAATTTTAGACTGCTGCAGTCCTTCTGTGCACCCAGCCAATTTGTGATTTTTCCTAGAAAAGAGAGGGATGAAGAATGGCTGAGAGAAGGGGTGGGTGGACCAGAAGAGGGAAGTGGGTTAGGAGGAATAGGGTAGAGAGGGTGCAGGACAGAAGGACAAAAGGCCTAACAGGGGCAGAAGAAGCAGAGTGGACAGAGGGACAGAGAAGAGGAGCATATTGAACATTGAAAACTATGCAAAACTAGTTTCCTACACCTGGCTTGGCGCACACATGTAATGAACACACATTTGTCAATGCTGAACCCTTGATGCTTGTTAAACATTTTTTTTTTATTCTGACCCCAACTTTTGAAGATACTTAATTTAGGATTCATGTTATAGACATGAAATGTACCATTTATAGTATATTGGCAGAAATGACATTTCACAGCAGAGATGCAAAAACACATCTCATCCAGGATTTTAAAATGAAACATGTCACATTTATGAGGTGGTGTGGAAAAATGGCTATGTTGAAAGTTTGGAGCCAAAATATTGAAAATTAGTTAAGTTATAAGTGAATGCTGAAGTAGTGTAATGTTCAGTCATAACCCAGGCATTTTATCATATTGATACACCAAATTTGCAGCATGGCCTTCTTATTACCCACCTAATTTATTTATTTCGTTTTTGTTGACCGGGTAAGTGCACTAGACAAATCCTGCCTATTTTCAGGTAGAGCTTCAGGTAGGGGGATGGGGATACAGATGAATGCCAACTGACCTTGAACCAGATTAAGCTGTTGGTGGTATTTTAGTGAATGAGGGAAATATGGCCAGGACACCAGGGAAATTCTCCTACTCTTCAGAGGAGGAACCTCTGTCCAAGATGGCTGATGCACCGTTGCTTGCTGAGAAGGTGGCGATGGAGGTGGGAGACCGGGTCTCAGCTCCTGCCTCTGTGTGTGTAGAGACCATGTCTGCAACTACTGAAGCAAAGCTGATTTCTGTGTCTACTGCAGAAAATGAATCTACACTACAGGTTACAACTTTAGAACCTCTGCTGGGTCACCCTGACATGGACTCTCAAACGTCTTTACCCCTTGCCGTCCCAATGAGGGATTTTTCCACTTTTGACTCTGCTACTGTCTGTTTGGCTGAAAAGGAGCTTTGAGTGATGCAGAACGTCGATTTGAGATTACAAAGAAGAATTTGAACAGAGAACTGCAACGGATTTGTGAAGTCAGATTGGCAGGATGTATGTCTCCTGCAGCCCACAATAATACTTTGCAACAGCCTACATTGCCTTTTCAAGTGGCTGAGGTGCCGCCCTGTGCAGTCTGTCCTGGCAGGTTCTCAGCTGGAATACTCCCGCCTGCTTCTCAGCTGCCCCTGCAGACTACAGTGACATCATTGCCTACAGTGCCTAGTTTGCCTATGGTGACACACTCTCCCTCTCAATTGCTATCTCTTGATACCAGTCCTGCTACAACACCTACCTGGTCTGTAGAAACAGCATTGCAAGGAGCTGGCTGGGTGCAGGAACCTACAGAGGGGAAGTGGGTTTCTGGTCCGTCCCCTATTCGGTCCCCTGTCTCAATGATTTTCCTGAGCTGCAGCATTCACCAAACAGAAGTCTGCCTATGTCTGACCCCTTGTGTCTCCCCAAGGAATTGGAACTTACCCAGCACCCAGTCTTGGAACCTTTGCAGGGTTCTCTTATTTGTGCTGCTTCTCCCACTACCATTACAGAGAATACAGCTCCTGCAGTAGTGGAGCCCCCCTCAAAGAAAATAGAGCCAAATCGTTCTTTTTCCTCATTGTTTAAATTTCCAATTCTGGCTGCAAAGTGGCATAATGCGGTATGATTGGCTTATATGGGCGGTTTACCTGAGCCACCAGACCGAGTGTATGTAGCTCGGACACTACTCAAGGACTCTATGAAATTCTTTTCTCACGAAATATATGCTCTGATTCATATTTCCGGCGAAACTACGTTTGATGTCAGCTTCCAAACGCCTCGTGGCTTGGAGTGTTTTTGGTCACGATATCATGCCTTAAGAAATACTGTCCTGTGGACCCCTTTTAAGGCCATTCCCCCCTTTCCAAACCAGCCTTTAAGAATATTACCGTCCTGTTTTGGAATGAAGGTGTTGACGTCACTGACGTTGTCTATTGGCTGAAACAACGTTGTACTGTTCAGGGTCGGCCTGAGGCAATATTGGACACAGAGAATATTTGGACTGGAGGCTGGAAGGTTAAGGTTTTGTTACACTCTAATGATTCTGGTCCAGTGCACCTACCTAATTCTTTTTTTATAGGTCGTGATAGGGGGGTCTTGTTTTACCCTGGACAACCGAAAGCTTGTTACCGGTGTGGAGACCTCTCTCACCTTGGTAATGTCTGTGATAAGCTGAAATGTAATACCTGTGGAGAATTGGGTCATGTGGGGATTCACTGTCTAAATGAGTGTAAATGTAATCTTTGTGATGAGCTGGGTCATACGTTTCAAAATTGTCCGTGGGCTGCTCATAATCAGGCCACACATGATGATGGTGCTGATCAACGTTTTGTAATCACGCAAGCCCAGAAGGCTTGTCTTAGGACCACCTTAGTAGAGCCAACTTCAGTAGTCACTCGACCTCTATTGCAGGTCCCTGAGCCTGTTGTAGATCAGGTTGTACCCTGGTGGCCTCTTGTGTGGCACCGCTTACTGAGATGACCCCTCCTACCCCTGACCCTGTCCAATCTGTC
Source organism: Neoceratodus forsteri (assembly GCA_016271365.2). Taxonomy (NCBI): domain Eukaryota; kingdom Metazoa; phylum Chordata; order Ceratodontiformes; family Ceratodontidae; genus Neoceratodus; species Neoceratodus forsteri. The sequence continues at coordinate 963,973,565 of CM028133.1, forward strand.
CAGCTTGTCCTGGACCCTGTTCTAGGCTCCCAGTACTATGCCACCCCTCGAGTACCCACTAGTGTTGGCGCGTCGAGGTCTATGAGAAATTACCCCAGGCATTACCATGGCCTCCTTTGCTTTTGGAACCCCCTCCTGTGGTTTTGTCTAATGCCTTTGAGCTACTCCAAACTGTTTCTGATGATGCTGGAGGCAAGTCTGACTCTTCCTCTGTTGCATCGTCCCTCCCGGATGGTATTACTGATTCTGAGATTCAACTGGGTACTGGTCTTTCTCAGAAGCGGAAGGTCAGGGTTAAGCTAAAAGGGAAAAAGGTGATAGGGAAAAGGAAATTGTAAGGTGTCTCTGTTCTCCTTGTATTATGTCTCACTTTGTTTGTCATACTATTAATGTGAATAGTATTAAGCGTCTGGCAAAAAGAAGATTGATTTTTTCCTGTTTACAGCTCTTACCTATGGGGATCTTTCTTTTGCAGGATACACGACTCCATACCACCCACGAGATTCGACAGGCACAACAAGACTGGCTTCTAGGTCCTTCTTTTTGGTCCATTGGCCTGAACTCCTGTTCCGGACTTGGGATCTTATTCAATATCCCAGATTTTCGTTTGCTAAAATTGATTGATGTAGCCCATGGCAGAGTGTTAGTCTTAGATTTTTTAATTGGGCCCTGCCCTTATTGGGTTATTAATATTTATGCTACCCAAATTAAGTCTGCACGTATAGCTTTATTTTCTTTACTCCGCTCTTATTTGCATACCTCCTTTCAGTCGATATTTTCTGGTGACTTAACTGTGCTTAAGTCTTCTTGACAAAAGCTCTTTGTTACTACCCAGAAATTGTTTTGTGACTCACTAATTAGGGAAGTTGGTTCTGCTGCTCATCTCACGGATGCCTATTACTCTTTTACTAAAATACATACTCCTACATTTCAAAAGAGGTAAGCTGGCTACCAGAATTGATTTTGTGTTTTGTCCGCATGCTCCCAATTACCTCTGCTACTGTACAAGCTGTGGACTTTTCTGATCATAAACTGCTTTCTGAGCCTTGGTTCTGATGTCACTGTTAGCAGAGGACCAGGACTCTGGAAATTCAACATATCTCTGTTGCAAATTCCAACTTTCATGCAGTCCCTTTTAGCCTTTATTCAGGCCCGAAATCTTTTCATTTATTCACAGACCCTATTGCATGGTGGAGGACACTAAACATGATTTGGTGCTCTTTTTTAAAAAATATAGTTGTCAAAAATGTCAAAGAGAATATTTGGAATATTTACAGAAAAGGGTACATTTTCAGTCCTTGTTGACAATAGCTTATACGACAGGACAAGATCTTTCTCAACAGTTGCACTTAATTCAGAATGATATGTTGAAATTCCAATATAGACAATCACAGCAACTTTATCATCAACACAAATTTAATGTGGTAGGCACGAGGGCTGTTGTTTGCCCCTTTGAGTCGAATTCTCAACAAATTACACAAAAGAATATGTTATGTCTTGCTGATTCTGATGGCACCTTATGTACCTCTCAGTCGGACATTTGTTGGATAGTGACATGTTACATGACTGCCCTCTTTTCTTCCTTTCCAGCTGCAGATGTTGATCCTGCAGTGTTGCATAGGGACATTGACATCCCTATCCCTTCACAGCCATGTTTTGACTCAGCCTGTATAACTGTTACTGAGTTAGAATTGAAGTCGGTTATTTCTTCCTTACCCTTACAGAGGACTCCTGGTCCAGATGGACTCCCCGCTGCCTTATATAAGGTACTGGGTGACCACCTGATCCCTGAATTAACTTCAGTATTTACCTCCCTGTTAGCTAGTGAGTTTATCCCTTTAGATTTTACTAAGGGTACTTTGATTTATATCTATAAACAGAAAGGAGATATACATTCTCTTGAGAAGTGGCCCCCCTTATGTATGCTAAACACTGACTTTAAGTTATTAATGAAAATCATTGTACAACACCTTATGAAGATAGCTGAAGTGGTTTTACACCCTGCTCAGTCCTGCTCTGTACCAAACAGGAGAATCTCTGACCCTTTGATTCTCCTTCGAGAATTATTTTCTCATGGCTACGCAGACTCCGTTTTGGGTTTTATTGTATTGGTAGATCAGAAGGCGGCTTTTGATTCAGTTAACCATGATTTTTTATGGAAGGCACTACATTTTATGCATGTGCCTGGTGAAATGATTTGCTGGATTAAGACTTTTTATAGGACTGCCACTGTTGTGCCTGTTGTGAATGGTTGGGTTGGACCTATGATCCCCATAAAAAGAGGGGTTCACCAAGGGTGTCCTTTGAGCCCTCTGTTATATGTATTTTTTTCTAGATGTTTTGCTTTGCCGTCTGAATACTCATCCTCAGATTCATGTCCTTTCTAGTTCTACTTTAATCTGCCGTGTCTGGCCAATTGCATATACTGGGCGATGTCTGCATTATTGTAACTAATGTGGCATCTGTGGTTACTGCCCTCCAGGAATGTTCTTCCTTTGGTGATTTTTCTGGTGCGAGTTTAAATTTTACCAAAAGTTTTGGTATTCGTTAGGATCGAAAATAGCCCTTTTCACATATTGGTCCTTTACAACTTGTGGAGGGCCTCAACGCATTTTAGGAGTTTATTTTGGGACTGTAGATTCTGACCTTTTAATTGGTCTGCTAAATTACAACAAGGCAAACTTAAGGTTGCCTCATGGAATAAGGGGCAGATTGGGAAGAAGAAGCGCGTTTCCTAATCAAGACTTATTTGATACCGACTTTTCTTTATTTAAGTTATGTATTCCCAATCCCTAAACAATTAGAAACTGCAGTTCTTGGTCTCTTCTTTCAAGCTCTGTGGGGAAGCCGGCTTAATCCGGTAAAATGGAATGTTACTTACTTACCTATTTCTGAGGGGGGTGTTAACATGATTAATCCTCTGTTATTTTTTTTCATGTGTTTTTTGACTGCAAATCTTCGGCCTCTATTGATAAATACTCAGAAAGGGTGGGAACCTTGGTTCTATGATTCTTGCAGATTATGGTTTCATTTATGGGAATGTGATTCATTAACTGTGATACGACAAACTTTGGGTATATCGGTATATATTAAACACATGTTTTTACGTTTGAAACAGTGGAGGATATCTACCCAGATGTTGTTAACGAATTCTCATAAAGTATTATATAATAATCTGCTCCTGACCATTTGTGCAATACAGTTGCCCTTTGAAAAGTGCCCTAGCCAACATCTTCCTTCCCTATTGGTTTTGTTACGGTGTAAAAGGGTGCCTGCTCACATGTGGGACTTTCATTGGCTGTCGTGTCATGAAAGAATTAATGTCAAAGATAATCATAAACACAAGCAGTCTCAAGACCGACAATGTTCTAGACTGTTGTGTATTTCTAAATTGGAAACTATATCACACTTATTTTTTGAGTGTTCTTTTATTCGGCACTGGTGGTTTTTTTTGGCAAGAGTCTGGGCCACTCCATTATTTCAAACGGTTTCTTATCAGAATATTATGTATGGTGTTTTTTCTCCCCAGTGGTCCCTTTGGGCTCTGGACATGTTAAATCTAGTTTTTGTAGTAATTAAATGGAATATTTGGATGGCTAGATGTCTGTTTACTCTACAGCAAAAAACCTGTTCTTATTCAGAGCTTGAGAAGAAAATCGTAACAGACCTAACTAACATTTATGTACATGAATGTACATTATTTTCCAAGGTGACATTACTTGAACTTTGGAAAGCTCTTCCTTGGATCACGGACTCTGATTTTGCAGTGACCTGATGGATTGTTTCTTGATATGCATAGTTCTGTTCTGTTTTTTTTGTTTACTTCTGTTTTGAGTCCACATGAGTTTTTGCAAATTGCTTTTGTTTTGGTACTGTACGATTTCTTTTGTTTCAATAAAACTTTCCCCTACTCTTTTCGATAAGTGCCATGGGATCTTTAACATCCACCTGAACTACCACCAATCCAAGCAGATGGGACCTCAGTTTAACATCTCATCTGAAAGACGGAATGAACCTGGTAGGTGAATATTTTCAAATCCCTGCCAAAATGTCATTCCCTGCCACTGAAACGTCATTCCGCGCCACAGGTATGAAAACACATTTTGACCAGAATTTGAAAATTGACAGCTGTCACATTCTTGAGGTGCAGTGAAGAAATGGCTATGTTGATAGTTTGGGATCAAAATATTGAAAACTACCAACGTTACCAGCCTGCATTTGCAAATTTCACTGTAGGCTCATAACTTTTTTTTTAAATATTTTTATGCCACATTTTGAACGTAGCCTTGCCCTTCTTATGAAATGTATGTACTCACTGGAGGAAAGGAGAGAATGGGGAGACATAACAGAAACATTCAGATACCTCAAGGGTATCAGCAAGGTACAGGAGGGTAGCATATTGCACAGGAAAAGATGCTATAGGACGAGGGGGCATGATATGAAGCTGGAAGGGGGAAACCTAGAGGGGATGTGAGGAAATATTTCTTCATGAAAAGGGTGGTAGATGCCTAGAACAGCCTCCCTGCACAGTTGGTGGGTACTGAAATGGTAATAGATTTCAAACATGCATGGGATAGACACAGGGGGACCTTAATAAAAGGACTGGGGGAGGGTAAGGCTGTAGATCAAGTAGGGTCTACAGTAGCACAGTAGGTAGGGACTTTAGAACAGACTAGGTGGGCCAAGAGGTCCTTTTCTGCTGACAGCTTCTATGTTTCTATATTTATGACCCCACCTCATGAACAAGGGCAGAGAAATTTTTCAACTCCTGCCTGAAAAGTGATTTCACACAGTGACCGCAAAATCACCTTTTGGGACAGATTTGCCTAATTTCACTGCCATTGTTCATGAGGTGGGGTCCCAAAAAAAGGAATGTTGAAAATTTGATGTAAAAATATTCAAAAATGGCCAAGTTATGCTACTACGTTCAAAACCCCATTGAAATACATTGAACCGCATACCTGATTTCCTCAGTTCGTGGTCCGACTTTGAAGAGTGAAGAGGTGTCTGTGGCCAGAGAGAATTACGGCATTGGACACCTGGTGGGTAAGTAAGGCCTTGGGGGGTGGTGGGTGATGAGTAGGAGGGTCAGGTGGGGGGAATAACTGTGCAACAGACATCGATGGACAGTTCTCTGTTTTTACAGGTTTAAAAAAAGTAAAAAATAATGAGAGACAATTTTCTTTATTACAGGTGGCGACACTGGGTGATTGGGCACCCCCAGTGTCAGTGTTATATTTGGCCGCACCAGGGTTGGGGGTAGCAGCCAGCATGGGGGATTGGGCACCCCTGTGCCATAATAAATAAAATGGGCTAGGCCTGGGGAGGGTAACAGTTATGGCAGTAGCTGCAACACATGGATGGATGATTTTCTCTTTTGGGGGAGTAGCAGCCAGCATGGGGGACTGGGCACCCCATGCCATAAGAATAACATTGGTTGTGCTTGGGGGGTGGCAGTTATGGTGGCAGCTGCAACAGACATTGATGGACAGTTTTCTTTTTTACAGGGTTTAATTAAAACTCTAGGGAAACATTAAGGTGCACACAAAAATGGCATACCTTATGCTAAAGATCAACAGCAAATATGTATATTAGTTTTTTTACTTTTTTGGTGTTTGAATACTAATTAGTAATAAACTATGCTTGTTTTCATAATCTGTATCTGTTTCTTGTGTGTTTTTTCCTGCCTGTATTGTGAAATAATCAAAAGTCAGTATCTGGAAATTTCATTTCTGTCCTTATGCTGGTCTGGTCTCCATGACCAATAATTGCTATTACGTCACAGCGGTAATAACCATTGAGTTCTATATATAACTAAAGGGCAGATTGATGCTATACAGTCATTGGATCATCTGATGCTGTGTGTCCGCCATCTTGCTGAGGAAGGAAGTTAGTTAGTGGAAGTGATCCAAGAAAGCATGGTTTTCATCGGCCGTCTTGCCCAGTATCACTCTAAAAGAAAGACAAGAATGGCAACACCCCGTTCTGAGGTATGTAAAATGCACCACCATCTTTTGGATGACAAAATTACGTTGCCTCAGGGGGTTGTGGCTGGGTTACATGCGGTTTCAGCTTACAGTCTGTAATGCTGTTTTGCCCCGAAACCGCATGCAGCCCATCATAATGAGAAACGTCGACACCCCATCGTTGCAGCAGCTGTTAAACCAGCAGGCATTCCATTCCCCATTCTGCACTGAACAATGAATAGGGGCTGGTGAGCACACTGATAGACTTTTCTATAGTTGTGCGCTGTGGGTGGGGTGGGGTGCAGCTGCAGTAGCCTATAAGAAAGAATTGCTCTGTCCCTCCAGTGAAAGTTGCTGCCACACCTAGAAGCTGTTGTGAACTCAGAAATAGACGCAGACGTGTGCAGCTGGGGGGTCTGGACTAGAAGACCAGTTCCAGGAAAGGGGGGAATTATTCCATGGGTGGGAATGGTAATGGGGTGGTGGCCAACAACTGTAATGAGAGTGGGGGATATGTATTGGTCTAGGGAGGGTACTGAGCTTGGGGAAGGATGGTGCTGGAAAGGCGGTGGGGGTGTTCCAGGAGGATGGAGATTTAGCGGAGGCTAGTCTGCGGTTTGCAGGTGATGTGGCTAGTCCATAGGCAGAAATGGTGGATTGGATGTGTCCAGCTCCAGGGAAGGTGCTCATCAAGGATTAGAGACTGGTCAGGGGATGGGAGTGGTGATCCAGCTACTGGGAGGGTGCTCGGGAGGGGGCTGGCCTGTGGTCAGGAAACGTCTAGTTGCTGGAAGTGTTGTCTGCTGGGGGGTGCTGGTGTGGAGCATGCAGTCCTGGGGGGTAAAAATAACCAAATGTAGGGCAGATGGTTAGGCTAAGGAGCTGGTCTAGTGCATAGGGTCTGTCCAGCTGTAGAAACAGTGGTTGACTGGGGTGGGTGCTAGTTTGTGTGCTTGGGATCGCAGCCATAGAGACATTCGCCTGTGGGGGGGATAGTCTGTGGACTTGGTGTTAATCCAGCTGCTTGGAGTTTGCATGGCATGGGGCTGGATGCTGGTCAAGATGCATGGAAGCAGGTCGCCTAATGGAAGAGGCTAGGCTGTAGGATGGTGTATCTCCAGGGAGGTTGCCCAACTTGGGGAAGGCTGGGGCTGGAAGGGTTTCTATCTGCATGGATGATGGTTGGCTTTTGGATGTTAAAAGCACATTGACTCCGGGGATTAGCACTGGTTTGTATGAGGTTTCAGCTTAGCGTCTGTAATGCTGTTTTGCCCTGAGACCGCATGTAGATAATTTTTAAGCATTCCCGTGCCCCTCAAACTGTGGTTTGGAGCCGGCCTGGTGGCACTGAAGGTTGAGACGCTGGATGCTATGCTGGCGATTTGGGTTCAGTGATGGACTCGGGTCGCTGGGGGCTGGCCGGGGGGGGAGGATTGAGTGCCACATGGCGCTCCTCCTCTTGGAAGGGGGGATGCTGGCCCTGCCGCTTATACCGCCATGCCTGGGTGACCACAGGCAGTGCTGGTGCAGTCGGGAAAGCAGTCAGGAGGCCAACGCCAGCCAAGGACTGAGCAGAGGCACTTCTCAGCTGCCTCCATTTCATTGTTCTTCCTTGAGATGACATCGACAGGGGAACCAGAACAATGGAAAAACACCCATGATCAGTACAGGAGAGGGTTCCACACCGCTGCAGTTGTGGAGCAACCTGGAGAAGGCTTTGGTTGCATGTTCCACTGAGGATTCAGAAGAGGTAGTAGGGATCTTCCACCCGACCCAGTGGGGTTAACCGAGTCTCAAGAGATGTATACAAGAACAGTACATCTATGGGAGCATTCTCCAGGTCCTCATGGGGGAGTCTGGGTTCGTTGAGACACCGAGAGAGAGGGACCAGTCACGGGAGAAGGAGAAAAAAAGAGATAGTTAAAAAAAATAAATAAACTGTGGTTCGGGGCCAGGTATCATTCATACCACTGAAGCAGCAGTTCTATGTTGTTGAAACCACCAATATATTCTGTTTCCCTTCCCTGTCCCAAACTGCAGATAGTGACTGGGAAGCACAAAAGAAGTATTTTCTTCAACTCTGCTTCAGCTGTTGGGGTTGGGGGGCATCCAGCTGCAGTGGGTGGTTCAATACCTCTACAGTGTCTCTCATTTCATTCAGCCCCTCAGAATTGCTTAGTCATGTAAAAGTACTGCCATGCCTAGAAGGTACAGTGAACTCAGACATAAAAACAGAAGTGCAGCTGTTATGGGTGGGGTGGGGTGGGGGAGTGGGAATAAGGCCTGATGACCAGCTACCAAAAAGATAATCTTGGTAGAGTGTTGGTGAGGGTGATGTTCCATGGGTGGAAATATTATTGTGTCCAGTTACAAAGAAAGTGGGAGCTTTGGCATGGTCTAGGGAGGGTGCTTAGTTTTTTGGAAGACTGGTCCTGGCTCTGGAAAGGAAGTTCAGCTACAGGGAGTGTGGGAGTGTTCCACCTGCAGTGAGTTTTATTGGAGGCTGATCTGTGGACTGGAAGAGTGGTCCAGTTTCAGGGGGTGGGTGTAGTCCATAGGCTGAAATGATGGTTTGGGGTTGATACAGCTCCAGGTGTGGTGGTCATCTGGGGTGAGAGGCTGGTCTGGGGATGGGGGGGTCCAGCTCACGTGAGGGTGCTCAGTGTTTTGGGGCGGTCTGTGGTTAGGAAAGGTCTAGCTGCAGGGTGGGTTGTCCACTGGGTGGTGCTGGTGAAGTGCATGGTAGGGTGATCCAGTTTCGGGGGGGGGGCAGTCTTGTGGATGGAAGGTATGTCCATATGCAAGGCAGGCGGTCATGCTAGTGAGCTGGTAAAGGGCGTAGTGTGGGTCCAGATGTAGATACAGTGGTTGACTGGGGTGGGGAGGCTAGTTGATGTCGGGGGAAGCTGAGGAGACAGTTGCCTGCTATGGGGAGGATAGTCTAGGGACTTGGGGAGGTAATCCAGCTACATGGAGGTTGCGTGACATGGGGCTGGATGTTGGTCCATATGCAGGGAGGATGACTGGGGGAAGAGGCTGGGCTGTGGGGAGGTGTATTTCCAAGGAGGCTGCACAACTTGGGGATGGTTGGGGCTGGAATGGTTCTCAGCTGCATGAAGACTAGTCAGCTGGAGAGGGAGGTCTTGTCCGGTTCATGACGGGACTATATTCAGAGGCACTGGGAGCACCCCTAGATCAAGGCGCTACAGTACCGCTGGGCCTATATTAATGAGGGTGTCTCCACTTGAATACCAGTGCAGTGGGATATTTAAGCAATAATGCATGACAAGGTGTGTGTCATGCTGGGATAACCTCATGCCTGGGGTGGTTGGAGTGCAGGCCGCGGGCGAGTTACTCCAACAACTCAGTGAGGTTATCCCAACTACGCACACACCCTATGATGCGTTATGCTGATTATACAATGGTTCGTTGTTATGCAAAATAAAAATAAAATAAAAATATATTTAGTAGATTTTTAATGAAGATCCTCAAGTGAGATCTATTTAGTTGAGTTGCTTGGATATTATCCAAAAAACTGAATATTATACAATGGCTCATTGTTATACAAAATAAAAAAAATGTTTTTAGTAGATTTTTGGTGTGGCAGTATATCTTTGTTTCTGAAGAGAAAAAAGCTATATGGGAAAAAAATCAATAAATGTGGCTGTGCTAGAGTAGATCCGTGATGTTGTACTGAATAACCTCACACCCGTGAGATTGTGCTGGGATAACCTCACTGTGTCAGGGACACACTGACCAATCAGAGTCCAGGAAATGTTCTTGCCATTGTATAATTAAGCAATAAGGCATGACAGGGTGTGGTATATCATGGGATATCATCACATCTCGGGTGGTTGGGCACGAGGCAGCAGGCCGAGTACGTCCAACCATCCGAGAAGTGACGATATCCCATGATATACCACACCCTGGAGTGACTTAATATATGAACTGGTGCATCCGCTTTGTTAGGAAAAATAATTAAAAAGAAACTTTTAAAATGTTTTAATGCCCTTTTTAAAGTGTTGAAGGAACATCTTTAAAAAAAAAAAAAGTTCCTGGAGGGCTTTGGGCAGCAGTTGGCGCTGTTACAAGTGGAGTTCATGTAGCAGTGCAGCTGCAAGTACCAATATGTTGGCAGGGACAGCGATCGTTGTGGTCTGTGATCTGCTCCCTCCACCCCCCAAACGATGTTGTAATTATTGAAAGCCTGGAGTAAAGGAAAACTGTGATGCTTCATTTTTAAGGGAGAAGGTGAGGTTAATAAAGAAGTTTTTTTGTAACTGGGAGGGCCATTGTGATACCGGGTATGTTTTCTCCTCTCGAGCGGCCATTAATAAGCTGCGTGGTGGCGTTATGGTATTTCTTTGTTGGGAGCGAGTGGTTTTGTGAATGCTGCAGTCGGCAGTCGCCCGTTGCCCATTGTGTTGCTGTCGTTATGCGTGCTGGTGGCAGTTGGTTTGTTTTTTTAAATAGCGGCCGACTGGAAGTCTGTTCCTCTCGGACTGCAGGCGTGAACTCTCTCGCGGTAAGTGAGGGCTGGTGGTGGAGGGTTTTCTGAGCCGTGATGTAGCCCAATATCATCACGGCTTCAAAAACCTCTCGGCCAATCAGCTTCCTCCATTTACGATCCCCAGTTCATAATAAAGTATTTATTTGTTGTAAACAGATCCACAAGCAGAGCTGTTTACTACAGTTAAAAGCCTTTGCTTAGTTGGCCCTTAGCAGTGCCTTCCGAAAGGCAGGGGGCTGCAGCTGTCTGCTCTAATCTCCTGGTCCCCGACATGGTACAACACTGTGGTGATCCACTCCACCCCCACCCCCGTTACCCTTTTTCCTTTGCATGCTATATGTCTGTAAATGTCACTTAACCTCCCCAGTTTTCCCTGTACACCCTTAAAAACAAGCACCTGTGCATAATGGACCTTACTTGCCTACCAAAGCATAAAATATGAAAAAAAAGTAAATTATTAATAAATGTACCCACATCACTTAAATGTACCTTTCTGTGACTCATTTCTTTCCAGCATCACTCACTTCCTGGTCTACTCTCACTGCAGCAGCCACTTCATTCCGCTTGTGCAACTACGTTCTAAAAGTTGTGCTGCAGTAGTGACGTAACTAGTGCAGCACAACCACTATTTTACGTAATCACACCCACGCAACAGGATAACAGACAGTAATTGAATTTTATATGGAACCAAAATAAGTCCACTTTGCGGCTGAACCCTCATCGCCACACGAGTTCTTCAATCATTCCCTGTGGTCCTATGCCAGCCACCCTTGGGGATCCATTAAGTGGGTCCAGCTCAATGTCCCTGGTCACAACTTCAGGTGTCCTTATTGTACCTTCCTGTTCTTCAGTTGCACCAAAGGGGGGGGGATGTACCCTTGACCTGCCTCCCTTACCCTCCTTGAGCCCACCAAAGTCCATCCACGTCTGCTGGGCAACCTTGGATTTAGCAGATGTAGACCAGGTGGCCAATGAATGGGGGTTGGAGGTCCCCTGAATTCCAGCCATCTCAGCCCTGAGAGGTTTGTTCAGATGGGGAAGCATGGCTGTTTGCAGAGGGTCCTTATGAAGGCTGTCTTCTGACAGGAACAAGAGAAGATCTGCTCTCATATATCGGGGGAGGGAGGTTTGTCAACCCACTCGCTAACTGCCCTCTGGTGGTGGCTGGAGGGCAGTATGGGATGGTAAGGCACGCACCGGTGGAGAAATGAGCCAGCAGGCTCCATGATGGCTGCACAAGCGCCCCAGCCAGCCCCCAATGTCTAGATTTCACTCCTGAGGTGGGGGTAATGCGAGTGTACCTTTACCATGGTCCTGCCAAGAGGGGGGTACTCATGGGGGATTTAGGGAGGTGCCGGGTTGGGGGATGGTGCAGCCAGAGACTGAGTTCCTTTGAAGGTGAGACTGGAGCTGCCTGCTGGGCTAGGGGAGCCAAAAATCTATATAGAAAAGAAAAAAGAAGAAAAGACACCAACCCACCAGTCAACCATGCTACCTCATCTAGGCTACTCCAGAAGTCAAGACCAGCCTCCCCAAGTTAAATACCACCAGATGGATGGTGATGCCAACCTGAGGGAGCTGAGCCGGCACATTCCCCCCATCCCTGAGAACCATCCTAGGATGCTCATCCCCCCAGGTAAGCATGAAAGTAGTGAGGAAGGTGTACAGTGAGCAAATGGGTGGGCATGTACAGTTGCAGGGAGGGAAGGGAGCATGGTTGGAACGTGGTATCACTGAATGCGACATACCTTGGAAATAAGGCAGCAGATATGCATACTCAAATCCCATTATAGTATAGAAATGTGTAGTATTCAAGCAGCCCCCTTATACTTTTTGCCAGCTGTTAAATCTGACTACACACAAATCGAAAACTGACTTGGACTAAGGTGTTTATGAAGAATAAATCAATGATTAAAAAAGTTGTATGACATGTTATTACTACAGGCATATATCTACATCTTAATGAAATATAACTTACTGTTTGCAGGTCGTAACAGAAGTTTACTGATTGCTTATCAGATAAGTATCTTGTTTAATTTCTCATTAATAGTGAAACTATTGTTAGAGAACACATGATTCTTTTTGTATTCTTAAAACCATTTCTTTTTTTCCACAGAAAAAAAAATATTTGAATGATGACATCACAATGTGATGACTTAAAAGTTTAATACATTCTTCAACTTAAGGTAAGACAAAATGATTGAATTCAACATTGAATCATCATCATACATCGGTCATTAATTATGTTTAGAAAATGGGGGAATAAATACTGAAAACTGATTGGCTGGCATGGGGTAAATTAACTTACAGTGAGTGCCCTGTAAGTTAAAAGTACCAGCCATGCCAACCCAGTGAAGCATCAAGGTCCTTATCTTCCTCTGTCATTGGTTAAAGCACCTCCTTTCATTTTAAAATAGCCACCATTTTTTTCTCTCATTTAGCGAGAGATGCTAGCCCCCAAATGCTCGTTCAGTGACTCTACAGTTGCCCCATAGTAACTACTTAGTCCACACAGTACCACCCAGTAACTGGCCAAAACAAAGCAATCTACCTATTTCCCAGTTTTTTTTTTCTTTTTAAAGTTCAGTCGTGTCCCATGCAATTCTCAATACATGCGGGAGGAAGAGTCAACCACAATCTCACAACCGTAGCTTGCCGCCTGCTTCCTCCTGAAGATTACACTGCTTCAAACATTTTCTACTTGCAGCAGATTGTCCTAACACCCTCTTCAATACTGTCTCATCCTCCCTCCCAACTGTAGCCCGACTTAACAGCCTTTTTTTTGTACACATATCTTTATTTTTCACTTGCCACTCCGGCTTTCTCTCCTGTGACTCACACAGGCACAAGCCCTCTGCCGCCCGTCATTCATTCAAATATGCCAAACCAGAAAACGACCTTGCAGCAACGCGATGTCTCCTGACAAGTTACTGCCCCGAATAAAACAAACAATATCTGCACTGAAGAGTTAAACACCCCCAAAATTTTTTTAAAGCCCTCTTGTTTCTCCACGCAGTCATGGCTCTTCACTGCCTGGTACAAGGTAAGACTGTCATGCGCATGACTGCTCAAAAATCCATTTTACTGTCCAGCTGCCGAATAAATAAAACAAAGCTGAACTGAAACACCAGCTTCCCTGTGACTGAAAACTATTACAATGATAGCTTCCCTGTGACTGAAAACTATTACAATAATAGCTTCCCTGTGACTGAAAACTATTACAATGATAGCTTCCCTGTGACTGAAAACTATTTCAACGATGGGGGCAGAACAGAATGGTTCTGTTGGGGGGGCAACAAGACATGGAACACCACAAGAACAGATGGACTACTTTACAATAAAAATACTTAAACTTCATTTTCCTGTATTTTGTACATTTTTTTTAAATGTTATGCAATTCCATATGAAAATATTACAGGAAGCCCATTTTCTAAGCTCAATAATACCCTCCAGGGTAGGCGGTATGGGCAATACCGGACCTTCCAGAGAATATAAGGCCCTCTGCCTGCGGCGTCAGGCCTCATTACACTCCTGGGTGGTCTGGTATTGCTCAATACCACCCACCCTGTCGGGTATTATTGCTTGCATAGGTAAATGTTTTCATTGCGCATGATTTAGTTGATAAGACATGAAGTTTATGTAAACTTTTTAACTATGTTTATTAGATCATTAACTATGTATGATTGATATCTTGTATCTACCCCCATCTTCTCTTATGTACTATTGCCCTATCCTCACCTAGCTGCTACTCTTTCCGTACTTTCCCTGTGCTCTCCTCCACCCCTATTCCCAAACCCCCCTTTTTTCTTTATTCCCTCTACCTCCCCTTTCCCTCTCCCCCACCACACCTTTGTTAGTACTACTTTCACCACAATTTTGCCCCCCCCTTCTTCACTTGCTCCAGTAGGTTAGATTACCAAGGCCCTGACTGCCCTGCCCTCTTCTACTTACCGTCCTCCGGTCCCTCTGCCTACTTTCTCTCTCCTGGAGTTTAACTTGACAAGGCCTTTGGCTGCACCCCTCTACCTTCCTTCCTATCTCTCCCTACTCCACCTTTACTTTACTTTGACCCTATCTCCTCCCTTCGCAGTCTTAATTGTGTATACCAAAACATGACTGAATCTGTATATAAGAGTTAACTTCTTGTTTCTTGAATTTTTTTTTTTCAAACTTTATTTATTATAGATTGACACACTGGACTACCTCTGAGAGGTAGGGAAAACAGGTCTACATCCATGTCTTATAGAGCACCAAGCTTACATATACTTTTACAAGTTAAAATAAAAAAGACATCCCTCTTACAATACTTCTAGACAGACCATATGAACTATAAGCTTATAGTAATTCCCAAAGTAGCTGGGAAAACACATATCCATCGTAATTATCATTGTCTCTGAGGATCTCCAGGTCAGTGCTTACTCAATTCAATTTTCCTGGGGTGTCCCTGGAGGAAAGAAAAAATCTTCTGAAGAGTAAGAAAAATACCTGGAATGTGTGTGTAAGGCACTAAACCATTATTACTTTTATGACTAAATATACCTATGGCTATAACTAGGTCAAAAGGAGATAAGATAAAGGAGGTAAATCAAGAGGAGAGAAGTGGAAAGGAGAGAATGTCTGGGAGAAGCCCCCAGAGTTCCTTGTTCATACTTCCTTATAATGCAGGGAACCATCCCTGGGAGATAGCATTTTCAATGGGTTCCCAGATCTTATTGAATTTTTCCTCTCTCCCTGTCGCCCTGAACTGGGTATGTTCGAGTTTCATACATTGTAGAAGTCTTTGAGCCCACTCCGTCACTGTCGGAGTTATATTCTGGCCCCAATGCCGGGCAATCATCTGCTTTCCTACCGCCATACTCAAGGCCCATAGAGGGTGGTCAAGACCCTTACCCCTCGAGGATGTCCCTGGGAGACGTAAAATAACCTCACGAATCCCCAATGGTTGTGGATCTTGTGTAGTTTTTTGCATAATGGATACAATTCCTCCCCAATAAGTTTGCATGACAGGGCATTCCCATAACAAATGAATGAAGCTACCCTTTCCCACCTGGCATTTTGGGCATTTGTCTGAGCGATCTGGATCAATTTTCTTAGCTATTACTGGAGTAAAATATACTCTATGTAATATATTATAATGGATAGCTCTTATTCTGTTATTGGCAGAGCAATGCATGCCCCTCCTCAGGACCATCTGCCAATCACCCAGTGACAGGGTCTCTTCTCCCAGGTCTCTATCCCATCTTTGTTTTAAACTCAGACCCAAGTCAGGGAGGGCATTTAGGAGGGATCTATAACTTGCAGTCATAACCCACAGTTTGATCAAGGATGTTGCCTGTTGTAGGAGTTCCTCGAGGGGGGATCGGTATAGTAATCTACTTGGGTCCCAGGCCTGTAGTTGGGAACAGATCTGAAGATATGTGAAAAAACTCTGAGGGGGCAAATTATATCTTCTCACCAGTTCTTGGTATGGAAGTATATATCCTCCCTCATATAGTTGTGCCAAGCACATAAGGCCTTTCCCCTCCCATCTGTCAAAGACCCATCTCTTTGGGGCTTGAATCTTCTCTTCCTCCCACAAACAACCCTTAATACTGGAGTCCGGGGAAAGGGCAGGAGGATAGCTCATGATCTCACGGGCCTTTAGCCATATCCTAGTCATGGTTCTAGAGAAAGGAATTTTACTTTTTTGTGAAGGCCTACCACTCAGCAGAGAAGCAAAGGTGGAGGAAGTCAAACTTAGAGAATTACCCTCATTTTCCACCATCACCCAGGTTCGTGCCTCCCTCATTCACATAAATATCTTGGAGGGCAGAAATTTGAGCAGCTAGATAATATAGTGTCAAGTTTGGGAGACCCAGTCCTCCCTCTGACACCGACTTCCATAGGAATTCCTGACAAATTCGGGGTCTTCTCGAGCCCCAGAGGAGAGTCCCTATTGCTCCTTTCAGAGATTTAAAATAATATTTGGGGATCCACACTGGGAGGGATTGAAAGAGGTAGAGGCACTGGGGTAGAATAGACATTTTAGCAAGGTTGACTTTGCCTATAAGAGTCAACGGAAAACCTTTTCATCTTTCACACTGATCCTTGATCTTCTTTAGCAAGGGTATGTAATTTAGATGGAAAAGAGAAATTAACTTACTAGGGATAGCTACACCAAGATATTTTTTATAGGGGGCTGGACTAATCTTATACCTTTGTATCTGTATACTAATTTTTGTTTCTCCTAGTGGAAGCCATTCGCATTCGCATTTGGACCAATTTATTTTGTGCCCCGATAAAGGGTCATATTCTGCAAACAAATTGGTCAGCGCCGGGATAGATATTTCTGGGTCTCTGATAAATAACAAAACATCATCCGCAAAAAGAGAAATTCTTTGATCTCTGTCTCCAACCTCACACCCCTGAATACTAGGGTGGTGCCTTATGGCAGAAGCCAAAACCTCCATAGTTAAAACATATAATAAAGGGGATAAGGGGCAACCCTGTCTAGTACCTCTAGTGAGTAGGAAAGGTGGAGACATAGTATCATTGGCATATATTTGGGTTCTAGGAGTGGAATAGAGCAGTTTAATCCAATTCGTAATAAGTGGACCAAAACGAAATTTGTTCAAAGTTGCAAAGATAAATTTCCACTCCACTCTATAAAGGACTTCTCTGCATCAAGTGTCAGAAGGCCTCTGTATGGATCTTTTCCCTTGCCTGACCAACTATAAATTATGTTAAGAGTTTGCCTTAAGTTGTGCTTGGCCTGTCTCCCCCTTACGAACCCGCTTTGGTCCTGATGTACCAAGAAAGGCAGGATCTCCTCCATACTCTTAGCAATAATTTTTGCTACGATTTCATAGTCTGCATTTAATATTGAAATGAATCTATCAGACCCACATTTTACAAGGTCCTTACCTGGTTTTGGGAATACAATAATAGTGGCCAGTTGGAGGGAAGGAGGCAATACACCCAAAATCATGGCTTCTTTAATCATCTCAATAAGCAACGAACTAAGGTCATCCAAGAATATTTAATAAAATTCCATAGGCACCCCGTCGGGCCCAGGAGCCTTCCCTAGGTTCGAATCCCATATGGCTTCCTTTATTTCATTAATAGAGAGGGGTCTGTTAATATGGTCCCTTCCTTCATCATCAATCGAGGGTAAATGAATATTATTTATAAATGTAGTGGGGTCTGCACTATCCAGAGCTTCAGTTGTATATAGGGCCTGATAAAAGGATTGGAATTCCTCATTAATCTGCTGTGGGTCTGAAGTGGTTGCACCATCCCTGGTCTCAAGTGATACAATGACTCTATCTGCCTGTTTCGAGCGAACTCTCCAACCCAGCCACTTCCCAGCTGAATCTCCCTCAAAATATGCTCTAGCCCCTGCCTTCAGAACATCTCTTTCTATCCTTTTATTGGCAATTTGAGCCCATTGCTCCTTTAGACTGTTGAGTTCTGACACTCTATGGAGGACATTAGTCTGCATTATTTCACGTTGTAATTGCAGAGTGCGTTCCTCTAGCTCCCTCTCTTGTCCTAAAGCCTCTCTACTAAGATTTGCTGCAAATGAAATTGTTTCCCCCTAATTACTGCCTTGAGGGCTTCCCAAGTTGTTGCTGCTGACGTATCACTCATCTTGTTATGAAGCATGAAGTCCGTTATCACCCCATGAATATAGGCCCTGAAGGTTGATGAGTTTAGTAATGTAGGGTCCATCCTCCATTGCTAAATTGGGTGGGGTCCCCCCGCTCTTTGCAAATCAAAAAATAAAGGTGTATGATCGGAAACACAGATTGGACCGTAATGTTGGGATTTCGAGGCTCTCAAAACATTCGGTGAAACCAAAAAATAATCTAGTGTTGTAAAAATTCTGTGTGCAGCAGAGTAGTATGAATATTCTCTTCTTACTGGGTGGAAATGTCTCCAGATCTCTGTTAGAGCCCTGTCCCTCACCATATCTCTTACGGCTAGAGAACTTCTAGGTGGGTGTTTATATCTAGTGCATGAGGTGTCCAAGGATTGATCCCAATATGTGTTGTAATCCCCCCTAAAATTAAATTGTCTGGATAAGGGGCCAAAGTTATTGCTAAGTGATTGAAAAAACCCGGATTGTCTATATTTGGTCCATATATTGACATCATGGTGTATCTGGAGCCCTCTATAGTAACATCTGCCAGCACGTATCGCCCCTGGGGATCCGATTTCATCTCATGCAGCTTTACCTTTAAATGTGGGTGAAACCATATCGCTACCCCACGGGCCTTAGAGGTGAAAGGCGCAGCCAGCAGTAATCTCCCCCCCCCCATGCCCTTTCCAGCTTCTGAACCTCTTCTTTGCTTAAGTGTATTTCCTGCATAAACAAGACATCCCCCTGTTGTTTTTATAAAGTAGGTCCATATCCTTTTCCTCTTGACCACATCTTAATACCACGTACATTCCATGACGTACATTTTAAAGAAGACATTTTACCAAATTGACAAATGTAATGCAAATATATTCAACCCCACTCTCATGAGCCAGTGCACCAACCATTTTCCTTTCTTTTTCTTGATAACTAAAACTCCCCTTATACCTCTTCCCTGAACCCAACACCCCCTCCATTTTAATACTTAGAATAAACCCACCTAACAGACAAGAACTTCCCACTAATACAAACCCCCATCCCGGTGTAATCAACAACTTACACCTTCCAAACACTAAGTCCTGCATCTTTTCATGGATGTACTGGGGTGGGACCACCTAACCAAACTTTGCACAATATGACTGTAAAGATATCCTCTATTGCCCATGTCATGGGCAGAGGTCAAAGGAAAACCTCCTCTGCAGAGGCTGGGAAATTCAACCAACTAAAGTACATTTTAAGCCTGGTGGTGACAGAGAGTACAAAAACAGAAAAATAGAAAATAAAATACAAGAACCCTTGGAGGAGGGAACGAGAGGTGCACCCCCCAGATTGGGGACCCAACTATCTCTCGACTCCCCTCTTATGCTAACACAGATTGAACAACATAGCGCTACCTCCCTCATAAATTCAAGGGTCTCTTCACTTAAATCTTTGTTACCACACGCTTCAGTCAGGTTATTATTAATTAGAAGAAAAATTAGAACAAGAAAACCTTGTAGTGCCCGTCCCTTCCCCCCACCCCCAGACTAAGTAATTGCTCATTGCAGATGTTCCAACAAAATAGGTAATTTTTTATAGGAATAACCCTGTGAACATTATATATAGCAACTAGCTTTCCCCAAACCAGGGAGCATATGAAAGAAATAACAGGCTTGGCAATGATCGTGATCATCTACTGCCATCTTTTGGTCCTTTCCTGTGTAGTCGCAGGGGAAAAAAGTTTACTACCAGGGCGAGGGTTTCAAAAGGCGGCCAAATCACTCCTCAAACAATCAGGACCGAGCACTCGGAGGCCCAGCCCTTATAAGCTGGAGATATTTCCATTATGGGCCTCGCTTGCAAGTCTCTCCTCCTGATGAGGGTCACAATGCCCCTTTCTAATTAAAACACCTCAAAGCCCTACTTTAACTACAGATCTCATGGGCCAGAACCAAAATGAAAAACTGAAAATAAAGTATAGTAACAATGAGGTATTCGCCCCCTCATGCGTATTTTTCATAAATTATTTGGCCCAAAAGCATATTTGTGAGACCAGATCGAAATAAGCATATATAAAGTACTTCTAGTCCAGTGATTTTGATCTTTATCTCTCTGCTCCTTGTGCTCCCACTGCATTTCCCTGTCGAGGCATCAACTCCTGTTCCTCAAAATGCAGAGCCGCTTCAGGGTCTGTAAAAGATCTGCTTTCTTTGTTACATGGGCAGATCACCATGCGAGCAGGATAAAGAAGTGAGAATTGACAGTTGAGCTCATGTAATTTACGTCGGACCGGTGTGAAAGCCTGTCCTTCCCCCTGTAGGCACCTTGAGAAATCTGGGAATATGTTCACCACCTGGCCCTGTTCCTGTAGTTGGCCTGCCTCCCTGGCCATCTCTAGCATTTGCTGCCTGTCTGGGAATCTGAGGAATTTCACTATTAGGTGTCGAGGACACTCATTAGGGCCTGGTCTATGGCCTGGGGATGTATGAGCTCTCTGAATCTCTAATATGGGATCATCCGGTAGGTTCAGTTTATTTTTGAACCAGGTTTTAATGAAATTCACACAGTCCTTCCCCTCAGACCCTTCCGGCATCCCCACTATGTGAACATTGCAGTGTCTTTCCCTGTTCTCGTGGTCATCCAAGGTTGCCTTCAGGGTTTCTATCTCCCTTAGTGCTTGATTCAGTCTGTGCTCCATTCATTGATAAGCATCTTCACGATCACTCACCCGTTGCTCTAACTCATCCGGCTGGGTTGTATGTGTTTCAACTGTGTCACTCAGACCATTCACGGTTTGCTGGAGATGCGTTAACTGGGAGCCTATATTCTCAAAGCCTGCACGCATTTGACTAGTAATGTCAAACTTTAAGTTGTTTAGGAGAGCTTCCATGGATCCGGGTGACTGCTGTTCATTTATCTCAGCTGTATCGGAGCTTAGCTTATCAGGGCCCACATTTGAGGTAGACGCCATGTTTGAGATTAGACCCTGAGTTGGGCTGGCTGGTTGCTTCGGTTTTGCCATTGGAAAACGGAGCGGGGCTTGCTTTCTAGCCGATTTGTTTGCAGATGTCATATGGTTTATCAAAGATATGCCGGGTTTTGATCATGCAATGAGGAATGAGATGCCAAAAAGCTCTATATAACCTGGATGGTCCCGGAGCCGCTGAACTATGCAGCCATCTCTCTCCTCAGTCAGGCCACTCCCCCGTTGTTTCTTGAATATTAAGAATTCTTCTGTTAGTCTTCCCTCAATGTATGTAATCCCTTCCCACTGATGTGAAACCTTAACAAACTAGCACCTGCGCTGAAAGGCGTTAATCCGAGACCTTAATAATAAGGTTGAAGGCACTGAACATGTACTCCCTGGAAGACATGAGAGAGAGAGACAGAGAGAGGGAATGTGATTGGGACCTTCCAGTACTTGACAAGGATAAATAAGGTTGATAAGGAGAGAGCATTTAAGCTGAGTGGCAACCATAACACGAGGGGGCACAGTCTTAATCTGTTCATTTATCTCAGCTGTATCAGAGCTTAGCTTATCAGGGCCCACATTTGAGGTAGACGCCATGTTCGAGATTAGACCCTGAGTCGGTCTGGCTGTTTGCTTCAGTTTTGCCATCGGAAAACACAGTGGGCTTGCTTTCTAGATGATTTTTTTGCAGATGTCATATGGTTTATCAAAGATATGCCGGGTTTTGATCATGCAATGAGGAATGAGATGCCAAAAAGCTCTGTATAAGCTGGATGGTCCTGGAGCCACTGAACTATGCAGCCATCTTTCTCCTCGGTCAGGCCACGCCCCGTTGTTTCTTGAATTTTAAGAATTCTTCTGTTAGTCTTCCATCAATGTATGTAATCCCTTCCCACTGATGTGAAACCTTAACAAACTAGCACCTCTTCTGAAAGGCGTTAATCCGAGACCTTAATAATAAGGTTGAGGGCACTGAACATGTACTCCCTGGAAGACATGAGAGAGAGAGAGAGAGAGAGAGAGAGAGAGAGAGAGAGGAGATGTGATTGGGACCTTCCAGTACTTGACAAGGATAAATAAGGTTGATAAGGAGAGACCCTTTAAGCTGAGTGGCAACCATAACATGAGGGGGCACAGTCTTAATCTGGATGGTGGGAGGTTTAGGAGGGAGGAAGGTCAGGAAGCACGGCTTCACAGAGTGGGTGATGGACACTTGGAATGCACTGCCAGAAGAGGTGAACTCGTTGAAGACAGTGGGCAGCTTTAATAGAGGTTGAGATAGGCATATGGGAAAGGTAAGGATCACAAATAAATCAGTCGAGATAGACATCTCTATCTCTGGTACCACTACTATGTTTGAGAGCACCAGTATTTTCTTCATTTTCAGTACCGCAGATGTGTATCCATCTTTGGTATGCAAAATGAAGAAACACCCTCAACTCTCGTACATAGTATCAGTGACATGACGCCCATCACCTCAACCATCTCCATCACTGGGATTGTTGAATAATACTTTTTTTTATAGTGCTATGCATTTATGTAGTACCAAAACTCGTCTCCACATACTCACAAACGTATTTACATTTGTACATAATAAATACGGAGACTCAGGCTGTTAATTCATATTTAGCACTTAGATTTTATATGAAGTTGAATATTTTAACTGAAGTATTTACATTATTTTGTAAATATTTTAATAGAACTGTTTGTTTTAGGATATCTAAAGTATGTACAGTGCTTTGATTTTTCTAGAATTGTGCTAAATTAAATAAAGTTGTTATTATTATATTATACAAAGGGCTAAAAATCCAATAGCCCAATCCCTGCAACCTGATTGGTTGACTGACACCTTTTTGCTGTGATAAATCGGCCAGTGTACCCATTGGGAAAAGATGCCAGCCACCACTCAGCATCAGCAAGAACCTCCAAAAAAAATTGTTCCAATTGTTAAGGGCCTCAACAAACGGGATTAAAAGAAACTGAACGGGGGGAGCACAACAACATTACTCTGCCTAGCAACAAAGAACTATTTCTCTTTTGGCAGTACAATAACATTAAAAAATCATAAAAAAAATGTATTTCTATCTTTTCCTTACCAAAAAAAGGAAACCATTGTATAATAGCAATATACCCTTCCAGGGAGTGGGTATACTGGTGGATGTACCACTTCTGGTGTGGTTAAGTCACTCAGCTACTCCTCGTGACCGAACCACACCAGTCATGGTAAATCCACCAGTACACCCACAACCTGGAGGGGTATATTGCTTAAACAACTATGTTGATTGCTGTGGTTCACTTAGTGTAGCATAAAACAAATATGGTGCTGGTTTTCAACAATTGCTGGTAGTTGCGACTAGATATATACATGACTGTCAAATTCAATATTAGCACTTAACACCAACCAGAGTTGATTTTGTAATATTCTTAAGTATAACACAAATTAGATTAAAAAAAACATAGAATGCTGTTCATCAATATTATTTCTCATTATGTTGTTGTTTTTTTTTTTGTCTTGTTACTAGTTAGTTTTCTTAATTATTGGTACTTAAAAATAATGGTCGTAGTTCATTTTTGTCTGACTTGAGGTCCTTGAATCTTTTCAGTAAATT
Organism: Neoceratodus forsteri; assembly: GCA_016271365.2. Classification (NCBI taxonomy): domain Eukaryota; kingdom Metazoa; phylum Chordata; order Ceratodontiformes; family Ceratodontidae; genus Neoceratodus; species Neoceratodus forsteri. The sequence goes on from CM028133.1 coordinate 963,997,218, forward strand.
TCTTTCCCTCTGCATACAGTCTTACAGTAAAATGCTTGTCAGCAACCATTCCCATTAACCGATGGTAGTGGTTCATAATCCCAACCTCACCATCAAAAATGTGGTCATCTAATGACGGGAACATTTCTTCACCTCACAGTTCAGACAGGACTATACGCAACATATGTTGTTTCACATCTTTTGATTTTGTTACACCACTACAACTTCTATAGTCTGAGCGAAACCCCCTTTCTGCTGTGTTACATATACAAAGTGCTCTGGTTGACAGACTGTGTAAACCACCTTTGTTCTTGATTGTTAATAGTCTAGCAGTGTCTGTCATTTCACTGTCACTGCCTAACAATGCATCTTTGCACGCATTACATATGATAGGTTGCCGCAGACTCTTTACAACAAATTCTGTGAGATATGCAACAATGTTCTCAACAAACGAGGGCAACATTTCTAAAGATGAAATTGAGCAGTTGCTGTGCTCATCATTGATCCTGTTCTCTTCAATTGACGTTTCTTGCAGTTTAGTGATTGCGATGTCAATTATGTCCATTGCTGGTCCTGAAAATAGAAATAAGAACGTTGTAATATTTTATAGATAACAGACATGGTGATGCAGATTGCAAAATCTTCTCCTCTTAGCTTGTTTAATGTAGACTCACTAAATTTGCCTCTACCCACCATACAAGTGTCTTACCCCCACCACAAATTAAGTTTTTGGAAATAAAGTCATTTATTTTAAGATAGATAGTTATTTTATTTCTAAAAGCGCCAATTTCCAGGAACACTGGGTGCTGTAGATTAAAAACAAACAACAATGTGTACTGAACACAACAATTCAGCTGGGAGCGGTTTTAAAATTCAACTATCCATCCCTTTAAAATAGTGTGCTTTTCCAGGTTGAGCATTTCATTATATTCATTAATGAGTCGTGGCGCATCTTTCCACATTTGTGGCTCCTGCCATCTGCCACACACTCCACACTACGTTACTGCCATTCATATAATGCATCTCTGTAACTCATGCACCACCAATGGCAATACAAGCAAGCAAACATTTGGCATCGACAAATGCTTATTTTCTGTTCTTACTGTGCCTACCTATAGTTCTCTTTTGTTATAACACACCTAGAAGTCAAACTAATAAAAATGAAATTGCATATTTCTAAAAAAGTTATAACTCAATATGACCTGTTGTATGGCTCTGGTGACCAGTATAAATTTCCGTGAGATCCTGAGCGACAGCGTTTCCTGATGTTGAAATAACAGCCAATCCACAAGTTATTTGCCCGTATGCAGCCCTGAACTGTCATTTGCCTGTATGCAGCCCTGAACTGTCTTGCTGTTGGGTTGTTATTCCACCCTCCCTTGCTATGAATACAACTGAATAGCAGCTCAAGATGGTCCTGGCTAAACTCATAGCTAAGGATGTATCTGGAAGAAAATATGTACATTTACAGTTACAACAATTCTAACTATTTAGTTGCTGTACTATGCACAAATATTATTAACATGGATCTAATGAAAGTATGACAAATGAATCTCTATAATCAGCAGAAAACATTGTGACCTCATTATCTTAATCATGTATTTATCTATTGAATTTTGTTGAACAGAAAGACCACCTAAGTATAGCAGTCTCTTTTCTGAGAACAACCTGTGTTGGGGGCACTGATGGCAACTAACTGAAACTGAGCCAAATAGTGGTGTTGGTGTTTTTGTTCAATGATAGATAATAGGCAATTTCACCAGGGATAGTTTAACATCCACCTGAACAATTACTAGAACAGGAGTATGGGAACTCGGTTACATGTATTATATGAAAGATTGTATCTGATGAGTGCAGCATACCACTCATGATGCACTTCTGTGTGTTATATGATTTTTACACTACTATCAACTGTGGGGATAGAACCCACGTTCTTATGGTCTTCCAGACACATATGAGAGTGAGCATCCTGCAGAGACACTGACACTTTATTACCACACATATAGAGCATAATCAAATAAGGAATAAGGTTTAGCCCAGTATAAAGAACATTTGTATTATTAAAACAATAATGCTAACCGGTGTTACTGCTTGAATACCATGATATATTGTATATGGAAAACAGTACAAAAAAATACTTTCGATATTAACATTCAATAGCACCAATTCTGCTTCTCTTGACATCTTGGTATGCAAATTACTGTATTTACAAATAAATAGTTGATGAGCATGTCTTACAATATATACGTAATTATCAACACTTGTTGTTGGACATTTGCTGTTACCTGCCAACATACGGGTCAAATCTGAACCTAATTTGTGAAATACAGTATATATAACAAGTGTGCTATTCATTTCATTTTTGCAGCATAATTTAACACTCACCTCAATGTACCAAATGTCTGGAATAGTTCATCTGCCAGATCTAGAATGCTTGTAGTTGTTATCATGAACCCAAGAACTGCTGTTTTCTGGAAGCTTCTCATCACGGGTGTGCTGTCTCCTAGTACTAGTTTTTTCAACTGATTGATGCTGTACTCCATGAATGGTCTCCAGTTGTTTTACGGGCCCCCTCTGATGGGAGATTTGCACCCCTTCCCATATGGACTCCTAGAATTTAGGATGTCAAATAATCTGAGGAGATATATGAAGCCATAAATAAAAACAGACAATGAAAATCACTTCAACCTTTTAGTCCTGCATTCAAAAGGAGTATTTTTATGATTTTCTGAGTAAGCATCACGACAAGAGATGTTCACCTCCCCCGTCCACCAACCCTCACTACATATTGACAGTTTCAAGATAGTGTTTGTTCCAATTTCATTATTTTAAGTAAAACAGATTAGCAATGCAGGCAGAGATAATTGTATTTTTCAAGAAGATACATCATTTAATTATTGTAACAATTTACTTGATTATTGTTTATTAAAAATATAAACACAGTGATCAACTGAGGGCACATTGACAGTCTGTTCCTATATATGTCTATGAATTTTTGATAAAGTCAATAATTCTTCAAATGTTTTACTTTTTGCTTATGTGAAATGCATACCTATCTATGTCTTCTATCCATTTAGCAGTTGGTAAACAATTCTTAAATTCAGGAAAAATCTCTGCAAACAAACGTAGTGACGCAGTGACAGATGCACTTAATGTCTGTGCCACGATGGATACTTTCATTTTCTGTTGTTGCCACTCTGTATGTTTACGATGAAGTTTATTGGCAGCATGCAGACCTTCCACATCTTGTATTTTTTGTAGATTTTCTACATGTTCCCATTTTGCTACCTGAAGTTTAGAAACACAAGTTACATAGTTGTAGCATTATGCAGCAAATCATTTTAATTGTGTTTTTTTTTTTTACATTATAAAAATGAGTTACACACAGGTTTCATTCTGTTTTATGTTTTTAGCTATTCCCACATTGACCAACACAGGGACTACTTTTTAAATTCAGATTTAAAATAGAAATACTTCTTGATTGCAGACCACTATTTTTTTAGATTTGTAAAATACTTGTATCTTAATTGTGTGGTATACCATTACTATGATATATAAACACATTTCTCATGTGAATTTAATGACACTCTCTTGCAGATAAGTGCGATCATTTCACCATAATGCACTCCCTGTCAGAACTTTTTGCATTCTTACTTCTTTTTTTAATTTGTCAATCCTACATACCCCTATGCCAGCTACAATATATAGGATAGTGCATGGGGAACAATTGACAACAGGGCTATTCTTTCACCGGGTTGGCACTATGACGACAGATTACCTTGAGAGTGCAGCTCGAGAGGTAATCTGTCATCATAGTGCCAACGAAATGAAAGATTAGCCCTGTTGTCACTGTTCCCCATGCACTTTTCTTTACAGTGTATGGTGGAACGTCATTTTTTGGGGGGAAAAAAAATCACTACAGCATGTTTCTGCTTCAAAACATTTTTACTGGGTTACTAGAAGGAAAAAAGAACTTTACATTTTGAACGTTTTCACACTTGACATTTTAACTGTTTAACAACTTTACATTTTGAATGTTTTAATGCTAAACATAGATAAAATTGGCTAACAGTGGGTCTAACTCTGTAGTGGGAATATCATGTATTGCCCTGTGCTCGTCGTTGTCTCTCAGGAAACTATGTATTTGCTGCATGTCATTTCTCGTTTTTTTGTTTTCCTGATCGAGGATGAATCTATCCCATTCCAATAGTGGCTTTGATAGTATTGCCGCCGACATTGCTGCTTTCGCTATGTGTCCTATCTATGGAGTGAGCCCTAACTGTCAAATGCTGCTTGAGGACACAGTGTGTGACATGTGCAGTGCAATAGAACAAAAAATCGTTCTGCTGCACTGCGAACGTCACTAGTGTAGGAGAACAACATTTCAACAGCGACGATTTCGGTGGAGAATGCGTTCCACCATACACTATAAGAGTTTTTTCTCTGCCAACAGGTTACGAATTGTCTTAAGACAATGGCATGAATCAATAATGGCATGCACTTTTCTATCATTCACGCTAGGATGGTTGAAGTGCGAAGTGATTATACCATCATTATTAATCTGTACTTCCAGCATTTTAGCAGCACTGATATTAGTGGAAAGTCTGTCAAAAGTTACCGCTACCACTATCACACCAGCCTCATGCAGCTTTACTAGACACTGCAAGATAAGTGTTTTTAGGGTCTCTGCTGACAGCCCATGTATAAGAAAATACCCAGTAGGTAATTTCTAATTGCTGTTTGTGGAAACCAAAAGGAAAACCAATGCCTCTGTTGCCACCACAGAGTCACTTGAAAAATTTCCTTCTCCTAGGTCAACAAATCCTAGGAACTGTTGTAGTGAGTTGTCTCACTCTACGTGTTTATGAATCGACATGCCATTTATCACAAGGCAGTATCTACTGTCAGGTAGTGGAGAGTTATATAATTGATTAAATGATTCTTCTGTGAAGCTGGGTCTCCCACTGGAAACCTCCATCCAGCTATGTAGTGTACACAGATGTGGCATTGAAAGAAATTTGCAGACATATTCGTATGCCTTTGGCAAATAGAAATACAGGGTTAAACAGAAGTTTCTAATACTGTCCCCGTAACGCCTCGAATGGGGATCTTTGCTGTGATTGGCAAGTTTGTTCTTAAGAATTTCTAGGGAAGTATCCGCTATTAAGCTTTTCAGCAGTTTACCTGCAAGGCCAGTTGGCAGTAAGCTTTGCCGTTTTAAATCAGCAATAATATCTATTGATTTTTTCCACTTATGCGTCAAACGTCTTTCACGTTGTCTAATGGATTTAGGTTTTTTTCTAAGACCAGATAGGTCATCTTGTAGCAAAGCAATCTTCTGTTTTGCAGACATGGGACTTTCAAGGGAATAATTGTGTTCAAACATTTTATGTGATGATGGCAGTTCCTCAGGTGAGCTTGTAGGAACTTCTGTGTCTTGCGTGTGAAGCGTGCGTCGAGATGTAGCAGGCTTAAAAGAAGAAAAAATGTTATAAAGATATGTATATGGAAAGAATCACAATACAAATAAAAACACTTTATTGGTTGAATGTGTTTAATTTCCGATTTCGTACTACATATTGTCCTTACCATTTACCATATAATTATAGAATTAGACATTTCAGAATAAGTTCACCAGAAGAATACACCTAGTCAAAGCTAAATAATTTTGTAGCTAGCTATCTCGCAATGCACTTGGTTATTCTTAATTATGGACAATGGACAATAGCTTAACTGACCCATCCTGTGGCAGGATGCAGACCAGCCACCTCACCACCTGATTTCAGTATTTGTTTGTTACCATTCCTTGAAGGTGTTGAGGGAATTTGAATATCATTGGAACACTCTTTGTTCTTAGTCTTGTTATCTGACCAGTCCTGTCAAAGCAGGTATCAGCAAAGTGATCTGAACATATTGTATTTTATTTATTTAGCTTTTGTTGACCGGGTAAGTGCACTAGACAAATCCTGCCTATTTTCAGGCACGACCCGGGGGAGGGGGGTACAGATGAATGCCAACTGACCTTGAACCAGATTAAGCTGTTGGTGGAATTTATAGTGAATGAGGGAAATTTGGCCAGGACACTGGGGAAATTCCCCTACTCTTTTCGATAAGTGCCATGGGATCTTTAACATCCACCTGAACTACCACCAATCCAGGCAGATGGGACCTCGGTTTAACGTCTCATCCGAGCGGCACCTCGAATGCGCCCCTCATGCTGCACTACGGTGTCAGTACTGGGATATTAACCCAAGTGCCAGATGTGGGAACTGAACCCACAGCCCTCTGATCTCCCGGCCTCAGAGGCGAGTGTGCTACCTACTGAGCCACTGACACTGCCACTGTAGTCTCACTGTTCGGTTGAAAATGTTCAAGCCTTACGTTTCGCACCCATTCACGCCGCAAGGTTTGATCTTTTGGAAATCTATAGCAAACAGAAATAAAAAAGACTTTATCTTATCAAATATGAATTTAGCCACTATCTCACACAATCTCTCTGATTTTTGTTCCATTTTTTAATGTTTGCATGCAGCTTACTACAAGGAAGCACTTTTCAGGGCTCGAACATTCTCCTCCCCTGCCGACTCATGATGATCCTTGCTCACTCTCGAACATAGGTTGCCGATTTGGCATGAGGTGTTGCGTCCTGCATCTCAACCCTCCACATTACTGAGCCGGCAATGCACCCCACATTTTCAACATAGCCTTCTTATTACCTGAGCTTCTACATTCAAATGCTGTTCAAAATATGACAGCTTCTTAAAACATAGTTCAGGCAGGCTTTTCCTCTCACAAGGAGTGAGCATTATGTTTCAGTGGTAGAAATCTGGTTGCTATGACAGTTCCCTAAGAACATAAGACTTTTGAACTGTTTAATTCAACTGTGTCACAAAATGTTTTTTCAGTGACAGTATTTTTAACTGTGTTTACTCATTTATACTTCAATTCCTATAAAATATAACTGAACTCAAGCAAAAAAAAGTATTTTCTTTGAAGCTGCTAGTAATACAGTGTATACCTCCACACCAGCAATTCTACAAACTAAGTACAGGTAGTTATGATGTCATGGATTTTTTTCACACACCCTCGGTATGTGATGACCACATAATCCTCTCAAGCTTCGCTCTCAAGGTTTATGGGTTTCTTCACACACCTCAGGTATATGGGAAAAAAATCTATAACACACATATATCTGTTATGCTATATGTATAATTTTGATACTTACTTTGACTATTTGAATGTTATTACCTGTGAAAACTTCTCCCTGATCCCTTTTTTAAGAGCGGCATTACAAATGTATGCACAGCAACTCTTTGGCATTTTCAACACCTGTAATTTGCATCAACATCATATGTTTATTTGTGTTGAAAAGTTAGGTTAATAACATACATGCGAACATACGAAATTGCCAGCAGGAAAATGGTAACAGGTATATGGGGTCAGTAATCTCACATCCATGACTACAGTTATTTAGAAAAGGAGAAAGACATTTTTTGGTGTCCAGATGATTGGGTGGATTAGAAAACTCTCTCAATAGTGATGACGAACTAAGCAGACATTTTGTGTTTACTATTATTTTTTTTTTCCAGATGGAACGAAGGAAGTGCATAGGTTTAAAGTCCAACACAATAAATAGAGTTACAACAAAGTAAGTCAGCATCGCTCATGCATAAACAAAACTGCCAATGAACACAACATCTCTGTTTCTGGGTGGTGAAAGAAGATGCCCCAAATTGTCTTTGAGAACTGGAATTGTATTACAGATAGCCGCTATCACTATGGATTAAGGACTATGACAGTTACTATGCAATAATTTTAATTACATATATCAGGCTTTCATCAGATATGTATACTGACCATTACTCTTAAAATACTCTGTGCACTTCTAATGTAGGCTATATATTTCCAGGGATTTGGACGTTGGAAATCCTGGCTTGTGCCATCGCAGAACATTATTCTGTTTTCATGCTGTATTTGTCAACTAAAGTGGACTCTTCATTGGATAATGACTTAAGTATTATCCTGGATATTGTTTCTCTCACTTGTTTTCATGTTTACATTTTTTTGGGCTGCTGCACAGGATATAGCAATGGATGGCTATGCATTGATTCCAATGACATGGGACAATGTTGGTTATGAGCCTACTTGCAATTCCGATGGTCAGACTGCTGGATACATTCGATGAACTATCCTCTTTTATGCCCTTTGGGTCACTGGACTTCTGCAACAATTGCTTAATATTTAAACTTTCAGGTAAAGCATTATACACGTAATACAATTTGCATTGATGGAGCAGGTTGTGTACAAATCTATGGAAAGCACTAAAAATAAAGGAAATAAGGCATGAGCAGGGGTTATATTGACAATCTGTTAATCACATCTTAAGGATGTATTGTACAAGTCGCAGTCAATTGCTATATGTCCCCTAGAAGATGAGTAACTGACTTATACTCTCTAATCCCTGATCATGCATCATTGCATTCATTATGTTTGACAAGGTACTCTGTTAGCTGGTGTGCTACAATTTTTTTCTAGTGCTTTTGAGAGGGGAGGGAGGATCGATATTGGCCTGTAGTTCCTGGAGGAGGTGCTGTCCCCACCTTTGTGTATAGGAGTGACCATGGCGATCTTCCAGACATGGGGGAATTGGCCAAGGTAGAGGGAGTAGTTGAGAATGTCAGTGAGGGGTATAAGCACCACGTCCAGGATGAGCTGTAGGAACCTGAGGTCCAAGGTGTCATTACTGTGATTAGCTCCCTTAAGGGATGTGAGCAGGTAATTTTTCAGGCAGACCACCAGGTGGAGGCAAGGACAGACCTATAGTATTCTGATTTTGTCTTGCAAATGAACCCAGTGCATTTATTGCATGCAGCCCTATAGGCTTGCCTGTATGCAGGCTTGCCAGAGTCAAGGGCCTTATGCCAGAGGTTGTCTCTGTTCTGCAGCTGGTTAATGAGGGAAGGGGTAATCCAGGGGAAGTCATGATTCTTTATTATCTGCTTAGAAATGGGGGCAAAAATGTCACAAGCGGTGTTAAAAGAATGAACAAAATAGCTAAAAGCAGCCTTCACGTCCAGTGCTAACTTAATCAGGGACCAGTCCCAGTTGACAAGGTGCTCTTTGAGTTTGGCCAGTTTGCCAGGTCAGAGGCAATGCTGGAAGGAGACTTTATTAATTGGTCTCTTTGTTTTACAGGACCAGGTGAAGATGATGGGGGAGTGGTCACTTAGGGCATTGGGCAGCACTGTGATGCCAGCAATTTTGTGGGGTCGGTTCCCAAGGACAATGTCCAGTAGTGTGGTAGTGTCATTGGTAGGGTGGGGCCTAGTGGGGGAAGTGACTAGCTGGGTGAGGTCAAGGGCAACTATGGCATCTTTAGCATGGGAGGCAGAGCTGGCTAGCCAGTTGGTATTTAGGTCTCCCATAATGATCTGTTCCAATTTGTTGGAAAAGTTGTCGAGGTGCTGCAGTAGTGACTGGAGTGTCGTGTTTTGATGTCGTGGGGGGATATAGGCTGCAGTGATGACTAGTAGAGGTCTGGAGTAGCCAGGGTGATTTTAATGGGGAGAGTAACACAGCATGTGATGGAGTCCACTAGGGAGGGGCATGTCCTGGACGTGGTTCTGGCAGATGGGGATCTGGTAAGGGACCTGGTTGTACAGGACCCCCTGACTGGGAGCGATCACAGTGCTGTCTGGTTTCAAATAAGCATGGGGAAGGGGGGTGAGATCTAGGACACTGGCAGTGGACTTCAGGGGAACAGACTTTGTGGGCATGGGAAATATTCTCAAGGATCACTTGAAGGGGATTACATCAATGACAAGTGTGGAAAGGAGATGGGAGGTCATAAAACGGGGACTTCATGAGGCAGTCAGGATCTGCGCTAAGTTGAAACGTAAGGGAGCAAGGTCACATAAACCATGCTGGTGGTCCAGTGAGGTACAGGTAGCAGTCAGAGAAAAGAAGGCAGCCTACAAAAAATATAAAACAACAACAGGGGATAGGGATAAGGAAATGTACCATCTTGCGTCTAGAAAAGTCACCCGTATGGTGAGGGGAGCAAAGTCCAGTAAAGAGCAACGGCTGGCACAGGGGATACAAGGAGGGGAAAAGGGGTTCTTCTGGTACATTGGGGAGTGGAGAAAAACTAAGGGCCATCTCAGCAGATTGAGATCAGAAGGAGGGTGGGTGGAAGAGGTGAGGGACCAGGCAGAAGTATTTAACAAGTACTTTGCCTCTGTGTTCACTAGGGAGGGGGATGGGATATCTACAAAGCAAGGCACAAAGGGGATAGAAGCGGCAGTGAGTGGGATCAGGGGAGCAACAGAAATGGAGCAAGAGGGAGGGAGATGTACCCCAGGGTTGTCACATCTGGATAAGGATAAAAAGGCCAGTAAGATGGAGGGGACGGATGATGCTATCTCCGCCAAAAATGTGTGGTTAGCCCTCAAGGCCCTAAAGAAAGACAAATCTCCTGGGCCGGATGGCATTCATCTGAGAGTACTGTGGGAATTGGCAGACATACTGGCTGCACCCCTGGTGGAGCTCTTCAACAGGTCACTTGAGACAGGGAGGGTACCTAGGGATTGGTGAGAGGCACATGTGGTGCCAATCCATTAAGGGGGGTCGAGGGAAGTACCAGGTAACTATAGACCCATCAGTTTGACCTCGGTGGTGGGAAAATTAATGGAGAGTATACTAAAGGAATGATTGGGGGTGTACTTGGAGGAGGTGGGAGGTCTGGATAGTCGGCAACATGGGTTTGTGCCAGGTAGATCATGTCAAACCAATCTTGTGGAGTTCTATGAATGGGTAACATCAGAACTGGACAGGGAAAGCCTGTGGATGTATTATTCTTGGACTTCAGCAAGGCGTTTGACTCTGTCCCCACAATGGTCTGGTGGAGAAACTGATGGGGTTAGGAGTAGGCCCTTTGATGGTCAGATGGATTGAAAACTGGCTAGCTGGATGCACCCAGAGGTAGTGGTCTGTGGGGAGCTCGAACCCAGAGAGTTGGTAGTGGGGTGACAGGGTTTCGGTCCTGGGTCCGATCCTGTTTAATGCATACATATCGGACATCAGAGAGGGTATAGGGTGTGAAATGAGTCTCTTCACGGATGACTCCAAGATGGGAGCAGTAGTTGAGGGAGAAGAGGAGGTTGGCCTGCAAGGGACCTGGACACCCTGGAAACCTGGGCTCACACATGAAATTAAATTTCAATATCACCAAGTGCAAGGTGTTGCATCTTGGTGGAAACTCTAAACACAGGTACACCCTGGGAGGGCTGTGAAGGCCTCAATAGGGAAAAAGACCTAGGGGTCATGGTGGATGCATGTATGAATAACTCTGAGCAGTGCAGGAGAGCGACTAGCAAGGCAAACAGGATGTTGGGATGCATCGTAAGGGGGATCACCTCTAGGAGCAAGGAAGTGATTCTGCCACTGTACAATGGACTGGTTAGACCACACCTTGAGTACTGTGTACAGTACTGGAGACCATACTTGAAGAGGGACATACAGCTCCTGGAGAGGGTACAGAGGAGGGCAACTAAGATGATACAAAGGCTAGAGGATTTGATGTATGAGGACAGACTTGAGGAGCTCTGCCTGTTTTCATTGGAGGAGAGAGAGACGGGGACAATATTGAGGTCTTCAAGTACCTCAAGGGAATAAATAGGTAAACATGGAGGGATCTTTATACTAAAGCAGGGAGGTATCACCAGAGGGCATGGTTTGAAGTTGGAAGGTGGAAGGGTGAGGGGGCAAAAGAGGAGGAGGTTTTTCACTGAGAGAGTGGTGGACCCTTGGAATGCACTGCCTGGCGAGCTGGTTCAGAGATCCACAGTGGAGGGCTTCAAGAGAGGGTGGGACAGACACAGAAAGTGGATGTATCAGATGATGGCCTGTCCCAGGGGGGTGGGGATGGATGATAGGGGTTTCTGGAGCACAAGGGATGGGAGGGCCTTGGCACCCAACTAAGGATCTAAGGTTCGAGCAGACTCAATAAACCGTAAGGCCTAATCTGCTGGAAAATAGTATGTTAGTATGTTAGCTTGGGCACCATGTTCCAATTGGGGGGAGGAGGGCAATTCCTTGCAACGTATCATGGAGATAAATGGCACAGCCTCTTCCACACTTCCCCACTCTATCCTCGCTAAAAAGTGTATACCCTGACAGAGCATTAAAGGAGTCTGGAGTGGACTTGGAGAGCCAGGTTTCAACTAGTGCTAGGACATCTGGCTGGTGTTGGGCAACCCATGCCTGAAGGTTGGGGAATTTCTTAAGGAGGATGCATATGTTCATTGAGGCTAGGCAGAGACCAGCCGATGTTCGTGGGTGGCTACAGTTCACTGCTGGTGGGCCCGGGTTGGGGTGGACATGTCTTCGTGACTTCTAGGCTCGACTACTATAACACTCTGTACTTCAGAGTCATGGAAGAGACCCTTTACATGCTGTAGCTAGTGCAGAACACAGCAGCAGGGTTGCTGATGGGCTTTTTGAGGTCCAGTCATGCCACTCCGGTCCTGCGTGCTCTGCACTGGCTGCCAGTCAGGTGGAGGGTCCTTTTCAAGATGGGTCTTCTCACCTTTAAGGCACTACATGGGCTGGGTCCTGGTTACTTGTCTGATCTCCTGACACCGAGGTCCTCTGTTCACTCCCTCCACTCCTCTCTGAGGGGCCTCCTGGACAAGGCACCGGGCCCAGATGGGATCCATCCCAGGGTGCTCAGGGAGCTGGTGGATACCCTGGCCGCCACTCTAGCAGACCTTTTTAACTCCTCCCTGCAGTCCGGTTGGGTACCTCAGGACTGAAGAATGGCCCATATTGTGCCTATCCACAAGTGTGGCCTGCAAGAGGAGCCAGGTAACAATATGCTGGTTAGCCTGACATTGGTAGATGGAGGTCATCGTGAAGGAGAGGATGGAATGGGTTCTGAGGGCATGGGGTCACCTAGACATTCACCAGCACGGCTTTGTTAAAGACAGACGAATATGGTGGAGTTCTATGAAGGGGTGATGAGGGTACTGGAACAGGGCAGGCCAGTGGATGTCCTCCTCCCAGACTTCCGCAGGGCATTTGACTCCATGCCACATCATGGGCTACTGGGGAAGCTGGAGAGTATAGGGGTGGGGGGGATGAGCAGGTGGATAGGAAACTGGCTAGCGGGTAGTGTACGGAGGGTGAGGGTGGGGGGTCTCATCCTCCAGGCTAGTCTCAAACAGGGTCCCATAGGGGTCAGTGCTGGGCCCACTCCTATTTAATGCCTATGTCACTGACATTAGAAGTGGTATCAGGAGGAGTGACTATGGGAGCTCAACCTGTACTCATTGGAGGAGAGAAGAGATGGGGGGATATGATAGGGCTCTTCAAGTATCTCAAGTGAATAAATAGGGTAAGCCTTAAAGTGGTCTTTCAGCTGAGGGAGTCAGGGGACACCAGGGGACACCCAAGGAAGCTGGATGGGGGAGGCTGAGGGGGAAACATGGAGGCGCTACTTCACAGAGAGAGTGATGGAGCCCTGGAATGTGCTGCCCAGGGTACTGGTGTCTGCTACTACTGTTGAGGAGTTCAAGAAGTGCTGGGATAGGTGTAGGGGGAGGGAAAATCCAGGAGCCATACTGGGAAATAGGGGTCATTGTTGGGAGGGGCTAAAATCAGTGCCCTGCATAGGCACTGACCATCTAGCAGACACTATAGACCATAGTTCCTATTCTGCTGGCCTCGGTATGTACTATGTTAATTCCTTTCTCTTGGTCTTCACCCCTTCCATGACATCCTGTGTCAGAGAGATAGGCTTCTTATCCCATTATTACTTTGAGGTTAGCGTGGAACATAATTGCTACATGAATAACAGCCAATCAGATGTCATGATTTTCCCTTACCATTTTATAATTGATGATATTCCATTTCTGGCTATCACTCATGCACATCTGAATTCCCCACCAGGTGCTTAACCAAATATTCACCTATCCTTCTAAAGTCTGCTCCCTTAAAATCGATCACCTGGTGCCCATACCTCCTGTTTCCCTTCCCAATATTGAGCGAGAACCATACTGTGTGACAGTCACTCCCAGTCAGGGGGTCCTCCACACCCAGATCCCTTACAGCCTCCCCATTTGTTAATACCAAGTCCAGAGTCCTTCCAACCCTAGTTGACTCACAGACAAATTGCACCAGTAAGCAGTCCTGAAATGCATCCATTAACACTTGCTCCCTTGCACACGTGGTAGTTGGGGTGTTCCAGTCTTCCCCAGGGAGGTTGAAGTCCCCTACCACTACTGTTTGCAGTCTCATACAGACCCTTCTAATCTGCTTGGCCAACTACCTGTGCAGATCATCCCCCTGAACTGGTGGCCTGTACACTACCCCCCACACTCAGTGTCTTTCTTTTAGAGTCTTGAAAATGCATCCATAGGGCCTCTGTCCTGTCTTCCACCCCCTCCTCCCATTTACACTTTATCTTCTCCCTCACACGGATTGCCACACCCCCCCTTCCCCCTAGCCCTGACCTTTATGACTATATATGATCATCATACCCCAATCCTGTTTCTGGGTGGCCCATGTTTCATTGGTGGCTGCAATGTCCACCCTCCCCACAGCCAAGAGATCCTGTAGCTTGGCTAATTTGTTACCTAAGCTTCTTGCATTTATGAAGACCACCCTCCAACCTGTGTCTCCCCACACACACACACACACACACACACACACACACTCACCCTGGTTTCCACCCCTCTTACCCCATCCTTGTGTCCACACCCCAAATACCTCTTCTATAGCTTGAGGGGTAGGCATGCTTGAATCCACCATATGGGATCCCCTGCCTACCAGCTGTCCTCACACCACTCCCCCTCCACCCACTATACATCTATACTTGAGGCTATGTACCCCACCAACCTCTGCTTTAATACCAGCTTCCACTCTGTGCTCAGCTGCAGCCTATCCCCTGCATTTAGATCCTTATTGTCCCAGGTTCTGCTCCTATCAACCACTACACTGTACCCCTTAGACTGACACCATTCCCCCAGCCATGTGTTGACCTCCCCAATCATCCCTTTCACTCCTGTTCTCTTGCAGGGTACTGGTAGCAACTATGAGTAGGTCACTGATTCCGCCAGTTCCTCACACCTACTCCTCACTACCTCCACCATCTCCCCCAGCAGCACCTTAGTGCCCACATGCACCACTGCATACAGTTTCTTCCTGCTCCTCCATGCGTACTTAAGAACTGCCTGCACCGCCGTGTCCACCATTAGCCCATGTATAGCCTCAACCAGTATCCTACTATGCCTTTCCCCCCTGCCGCCCCATCTGATCCCTTTAAGTATGAAATCACCCAGCACTAACACACCACCTTCCTCTTTCATTATCCCCTCCACCACCATTTTCCCAAGGTATCCATTACTAGAGCATGCCACCTTGCTAACTCCATTCTTCCCACCTTGTGCTCCCCCCCATCTACCCTGTCCTGTCTGTGGGCCCCTTCCCTGCTCCCTCCCTGTCCACCACTTCCCTCTCCTCTGCCCTGGTCTCTCCCCTCCTATCTGCCCCTGACGTCCTCCCAGCCATCAGTGCTTCTCTCCCCTCCACCCCATCACCCTCCTCTGACCGTCTCCTGTCCTATGTGGATTTCCTTCCCTTCCCCTCATGCACCCCCAGAGATCGCACACTCCCTCATCCTCCACCAGTGTCTTCGGCACAGCAAATTTATTTCTAACCCCAGTAATTCTCAGTATATTCATAACTTTATGCAGTAAGCCTGAGGGGTTGGACTGCTTGGAGAGATGGAACACATGCAAATGATGGAACACTTTGCACGTGAGCATCTTTCAAAGACTGCCTCTACTAACTGCCTGTGTTCTAACCTCTTCAGATTTTTCTCTCCACTTGAAAAGTCTGGTCGCTCGGAGTCCAGTTCTTCCACTTTCTCCTGCATGAAGAAAACATCAAATACTGACCATAAGTATATTTTTGTTTTCATTTATTGCCTCTACTAGTTGTTTTGTATAGTTAATCTTTATTACGTTAAATTTATTGTTTTTCTCGGTTCCTCTCGGTTCGGAATAACAGTGGGAGAACTGGGATAGTTTTGTTTAAAATCAGGGTTCTCTGACTAAAGAACCACCTTTATTTGTCTTAAAAGAGTTAAATTCATTCATTTTTTGTAACCGATAAATCTCGGTTTCTGAACCGCTAATCCGGTTCCGTTTTAGCAAACAGTCCAATTCCATCGGTTCCTAAACCAATAAAAAAAAAAAAAAGGAAAAAGAAGGGTTTTTCTTTAGCGATTACTATTTTTTGGATTATGTCGGAAAACCCACAAAATAAAACTGGTGAGCCCGGTTTAAAAAACTGTACTCAGTGTGGAGAGGTGTTTGCAAAAGCAGACAAACACACTTTGTGTAGTTTGTCTGGGCTTTGATCATTTAAAAGAGGAATGTGATGTGTGTAAAACAATCCCTGAGAAGACCATTGAGAAACACCTTCAAAGGCTAAAAAATAAAATTCCAAGGGGTCCCTCTGGCTCTGACCAGCCGATACCCCAAGATATTTTGGCTGAACCCACACTTTCTTCTGTTCCTGTTCCTGAGACAAGTACAAAGGGAACAAAAAGAGCTACTGTACCGGCTGACTCCCCAGTTCCTGCTAAAAAAGGCAAAAGATTGAAACACACAGAACCTTCGCCTGTCAAGCCGGGGACTTCTGTGACTGCTTTGACTGTACCAATGGCCCAAGAGATTGCTCAGGCCTTTAAAATCATTCAGTCCTTGCAGGCAATAGTTACTCATTAACAACCTCCTGCACCCCTCTCCCGGGCCCCAGGTTCACAGTAATGTGCATCCTCTTCCCCAAGAAGGAGGAGATACTTTTGATGATGATGATTATGATGAGGAGGAGGGACCAATAGAACCAGAAGTGTCCCCTGAACAGGACTTTGGTTCCCCTCCAAGGGTGTCTGAGGATTTTTCATCCCACTTCACTTTTGTCAGGAGGATGGCAGATGCCCTTGACATCTCCACCACTGAACAAATCGAAGATGAGGAGGAGGTGAAGTACTTGGAGATGATGGGTTTAACAAGCACAAAGGCTCTCCTCCCCCTCCCTGTATATAAATTCTTTAAAAAGGATGCACCTAAGATTTTACAAGCACCAAATTCCACCCCTCCTATAGACAGGAGGATGGACAAGAAGTACCAGCTGGAAAGTGAGGGAGCTAATTTTCTCTTCTCCCACCCCGACCACCAGGGGGGTCATACAGCAAGCTTCCTGTGACAAGGCTAGGGTCCCTCTGTCCTCGCATCCTCTGGACAAGGATTCTAGGAAAATAGAGAGCATGGCCAAAAAAGGGTACCTGTCAGCCTCTCTGGCTATGCGTCAGGCTACCTTTCAGGCATATGCTGCTCAGTACCAAAAATCCCTGTGGCAGTCAGTCCTGGCCATGTCACAGAAAGCTCCCTCGCCCTTGTCAGATGACATGGCAGAAACTGCCAGGTTCGGGTTAGAGGCAGCTAAGTGCCAGTTCCAAATGGCTGCTGACACTAATGATACTGCAGCCAGATGGATGGCAAACATGGTGGCACAGAGGAGGTTTGCTTGGCTTAGGGCCACAAACCTTACTCAGGATACACAATCAAAGGCTTTGGATTTTCCCCTAGAAGTAACTTCTCTCTTTGGAGAGTCCACTGCGGCGAACATGAAGAAGGTGGATGAATATAAGGCCACTTACAGAAGTAAGTCTGCTAAGGAGAGAGCTTCTCCATTCACCAGGCCTTATGGAAGGGGAGGCCAGGGCAGGTCCTTTTACACCAGGCCCTTCTTCCAACCAGTGGCATTACCCCAGTACCAGCAGTACCCACAGCAGGGTTACTCAAGAGGCAGGGGCAGAAGGGGCTTGAGGTGAGGGTCTCATACCCAGCCTCGTCGCAAACCAAACAGACCCCCTGAACCACAGGCCACCTCCTCCCTACCTGTCGGAGGCAGCCTTACCCACTTTCTCCAAACTTGGCTGAAAATCACCACAGGCAAGTGGGTGTTGGAGGTGGTGGGGCAGGGTCTGTCTCTGGAATTCAAGTCCTTTTCTCATCAAAAATCCAGAATTTTCAGCTCTCCCTCCATAGCAGAAAAGGTGCTCTTAGAGGCAGAGGTTTGGAACCTGCTACAGTTAAAAGCAGTGGAACTGGTTCCAGAATCTCAAAAGGGAAAGGGCTTCTATTCCAGATACTTCCTGACCACAAAGAAAAGTGGGGATTGGTGGCCTATATTGGATCTAAGAGCTCTAAACAAGCTCTTAAAAAAAAAAGGTTCAAGGTGGTAACCTTGGATCTGATTCTGCCAACACTGCAAAAAGAAGACTGGTTGGCATCACTGGACTTGAAAGATGCCTATTTTCACATCCTCATAAAAGAGTCTCACAGAAAATACTTCAGATTCAGACTCCCTTCGGGTCACTACCAGTTTTCAACCCTGCCTTTTGGCCTTTCTTCGGCCCCAAGGGTATTCACAAAGTGCCTGGCAGCTGTAGTGGCACATCTTCGCAAACAGGGAATATCTGTTTTCCCTTATCTAGACAAATGGTTGGTCATTGGAAAATCTCCCCTGCAGGTGCAGCAAAATCTGAAGATCACTCAGGACCTCCTGGAGTCCCTGGGATTCCTGATCAATCACAAAAAGTCAGTTTTCACTCCTATACAAGTGTTGCAGTTCATAGGAGCAGAAATCAACACCCTACAGGCCAGGGCATATCTGCCTCTGGAAAGGGTAAAAAACATTCAGCTAATAGTAAACTCTTTCAAGCTGCACAACTTAAAAACTGCAAGACAGTTTCTCCAGTTACTAGGCCACATGGCGGCTTCCACAGGCACAGTGCTGGGTGCCAGATTCCACATGAGAGACACTCAATTTCATCTCAGGTCTCACTGGTGTCAAAGAAAAGATTCCTTCTCGAAGCTTATCCCAATAACAAAGTCACTGCTACATGCCCTCTTGATGTGGAAGGAGGACTCCAACTTAAGGCAAGGAGTTCCTTTTCAGAAAGAGAATCCTTCAGTGGTTCTCACAACAGATGCATCCCTCTTGGGCTGGGGCGCCCATATAGGGGATCACACAACCCAGGGTACTTGGTCAGCCACAGAGTCCCTTCAGCACATAAATCTATTGGAACTTAGGGCAGTTCTGCTGGCTCTAAAAATGTTTTCTCACCTAATTTAGGGGGGTCGATACCAGTCCATTCACAGAAGAAAGGGTTTTGAAAGAACTCTTGAAACTGAGGGTGGACAAAGCAATGGGGCCTGATGGGATTCACCCAAGAATACTAAAAGAACTAAGGGTAGAACTAGTAACACCACTGACTACTCTCTTTAACAAATCATGGGAGGATGGAGTAGTACCTGAGGACTGGAGGAGGGCAAATGTGATTCCACTTCACAAAAGTGGGAGCAGGGCAGAGGCAGGAAACTACAGACCAGTTAGTTTGACTTCAGTGGTAGGGAAAATGATGGAATCACTTCTAAAGGTAAGAATTGTTGAGTACCTAGAGGCCAGTGGGGCACAGGACCCAAGGCAGCATGGTTTCACAGCAGGAAGGTCATGTCAGATGAACCTAATAGATTTCTTTGACTGGATGACCAAAGTAGTAGACCAGGGAGGGGCTGTGGATATGGCCTACCTAGATTTTAGCAAGGCATTCGAAACAGTCTCACACAAAAGATTAATACACAAGTTATCCAGCCTTGGAGTGGCTCCCAAGGTGGTAGCCTGGATAAAAAAATGGCTAGACAACAGGACGCAAAGGGTAATAGTAAACGGAGTCCACAGTGAAGAAAGGAGGGTAACTAGCGGGGTACCGCAGGGTTCGGTACTGGGACCGGTCCTCTTTAATATCTTTATAAGTGACATTGGTGAGCACCTGGAAGGAAAGGTATGTCTCTTTGCAGATGACACAAAGATCTGCAACAGGGTTGATACACAAGGTGGGGTGGAAAGAATGAAAAGGGACTTTGCAAGGTTGAAGGAATGGTCAAATATGTGGCAGCTCAGATTCAATGCAAAGAAGTGCAAGGTAATGCATCTGGGAAACAGAAACCCAAGGGAAGAGTACACAATGGGGGGTGAGTTAATAACAACAACAAAAATCGAAAGAGACCTAGAAGTAATTATATCAGATGACCTAAAGGGGGGCAAGCAATGTGAGAAGGCAGTAAGGAGGGCTGGGGGGGATACTGGGATGCACAGGGAGAGGCATAAACAGTAGAAAACAGGAAATTGTTATCCCTCTCTACAGACAGTTAGTGAGACCCCATCTGGAGTACTGCATGTTATTCTGGAGACCCCATCTCCACAAAGACATAGACAGAGTGGAGGCTGTTCAGAGGAGGGCAGCACCATAAGACATACGAGGAGAGACTAAAGCAGCTTAATATGTATACCCTTAAGGAAAGGAGGAAGAGGAGGGACATGATAGAAACTTTCAAGTATCTCAAGGGAATTAACAAGGTACAAGAGGGTAGTATCTTTCAGAAGAAAAGATGTGCAAGAACAAGGGGGCACAATTTGAAGATAGAGGGGGGATGGCTCAGAGGTAATGTTAGAAAGTATTTTTTCACAGAAGGAGTTGTGGATGCGTGGAACAGCCTTCCTGAGGAGGCTGTGGAGTCAGGAACAGTGGGAGAATTCAAGAATGCATGGGACAGGCATAAGGCAATTCTAGTTGGGGGTAGGAGGAAGTAAGCTGTTGATTAACTAGAATCTGCATCTTATCCATCAGGTAGGAAAATGGGCAGACTGGGTGGGCCAAGTGGTCCTTATCTGCCGTCAAATTCTATGTTTCTATGTTTCTAATCTAGGGCAGGGTGGTACAGGTCAGAAAAGACAATACCACCACAATGTATTACATAAACAAGCAGAGAGGCACAAGGTCAGGCCTCCTCTGCACGGAAGCCATAAAGATTTGGACTCTGGCCTAGTCATTGAAAGTGTCTCTGCAGGCAATTCACTTGCCAGGGAAAGACAATACCCTGGCAGATGCATTGAGTCGAATAAATCAGGCCCATCATGAATGGACCCTAAACAAACAGGTGGTACAGGTTATTTTCAGAAGGTGGGGCACTCCAGAGAAATATTTGTTCGCATCCCACCAGAACCACCACCACCTGCCACAGCATTGTTGCAGACCACCAGATCAGGGAACTTTTTCTCTGGATGCTCTGAGTCTGGATTGGTCAGGGAGGTTCCTCTATGTTTTCCCTCCTTTCCCTCTGATTTACAGAGTACTAGTCAAGCTCAGATCCCATACAGCATCACTGATCTTGATAGCTCCAGACTAGCTGAGGCAGCCATGGTACTCTCTTCTGCTCTCAATGTCTGTTGCAAATCCAATACATCTCCCTCAGAGGCACAACCTTTTGATCTCCAACCAGAGAACTCTGTTGTACCCAAATCTCAAGTCCCTCAATCTCAAAGCTTGGCTCTTGAGGACCTAGAATACGCTGACCTAAAACTTTCTGAACCTGTCTTAAGTATAAAAGAGGTTACAGAAAACCTTCTACTACAAAGAACTATTCTTCCAAATGGAAGAGATTCTCTATCTGGTGTTCGGGCAAGACTCTGGTACCAGCCCAAGCTGGCTTGTCAGAGGTATTGGATTATCTCACCCATTTGCACTCTCTGGCCCAGATATTCAAACTGCACCAAAAAAGTGCCCAATAGCAGGAGCAAGCACAAGTCCATTGCGCCCATGCACAAGAGGCGCGATATTCAATAACTGAGCCGGCCAACCTGCACCTACAGCCGATGACTGAATATCACACCACCTGCGCCATAGCGCAACTAGGGAGGGGAAGCTGAGCAGATCTGATGCGTCATAGCGCAACAAGGGATGTTCAGCTGAGCAGTCCAGAGGTGCCATAGCGCAACCAGGGATGCCCCCCAGCAGCAGGGCAGCAATGCAACTGCACAACCAGGAAGGTAGGGGCCCACCACCCATGCCACAGATGGGCAGAGGAACACACAGCAGAACAGACATCGTCCCCCCACACCCCATGCACTGCACAACTGGAGGAGGGCTGGAATAACCACTGGCCCATGGAGACAAGCAAGCAACCCACAGCTGGGCCATGGTGCCCCATCACACCCCCTGGCAAGCTGTGACTGGCACACAAGGAGGGCTGAGTACCCCGTGCCACACCATCCCCCAAATGCAGAGCACACCCTGCACTGTGACCCCCAGACACCCTGCCCAGGAGCAGCGTCCACCACTGCAGGAAACCCCATGCATGCCACCACCCCCACTGTGACAATGCAACCCTGTGCAGCACAGAATCATGCAAGGCAGTCCCATCATGAGCACCCATGAGCGGGTGGCAGCACACAGTGATGCAATGATGGCATACACAGTGCCACCATGCACAGCCCCCCCCGAGGTACAGCTGAGAGACCGACCATGTGTCAGCACACAAGGTACCCCACATGGGACAGGGCATGTCCCGGACACCACCACCAGTGGTACAGCACCCTGCACACCCTCCCAAGGACACACCCTGACCCAGCACTGGCCACAACAGCCAGCGCAGACACCCACAGTGGTGCGTGGAAGCATGCACCACACCAGATGCCACACAGTGCATGGACAAACGCCCATCCATACCCAAGGGCACAACAACATAGGGATGCAGTAGCGGGGCAACCAAGCCCCCAGCGTGGGCCCATGGAAACCGTGTACACACAGCCTGCAGTCCTCCATGGCACAGGAGTGCCAGCCACCCTGCGCAGGCACTGTGGACATGTACGCCACCATCATTTGTCCAGAGTACAAGTCACAGACAATGGTGCACATCCCCTGCAACACACACAAGCCACAGCATGGAGGTGGGACAACTGCGGAGGCCACAGTGTCACCTGAGGCAGACAAGCACCACACCAGTGACAGGAGGCAACCCAGCATTGTGATGGGTACAGTGGCTGCACTGCATGGACAGCCACCACTGACATGCCAGCAGACCGTGCAGGTCACAGACATGCAAGGGTGTCAGCTGCACAGGTCATGGACAGGCTGACAGGGGCGCCATGGACACAGAGCATGCACCATGGACTACTGCACACAGTCATCCAGTGCACAGGGCACAACACACACACCACAGACACTGACTGATAGCTACCCCCACACCATAGTCACCTCTCCACGGACACACACACATACCCATGATTGCACCACCTCTGACGCCATGCACACCACTGCAGCTGAGCACCTATAGCCCACTGCAAATCAGAGACCACCACAGTACTCATATCAAAAGATTTGTATTCAAAAAACATATCAAAAGGAACTATTTACAAAACTATGTACAAAGTTGGGGAGGGCCACAAACAAGGTGGGGGTGGGTAAGAGGCAGGGGTGAACAAATGGGACAGGAAAGGTGAGGTGTGAGGGTGGGTCCAGGGGGTAGGGGATATCAGGGGCAGAGGGATGATCAATGGGAGCCCCGCTCCCCACTCTGGCTGCTCTGCCTCCAGTGCCTTCTCCGGACCCCAAGCTGGTCAATCCATTGCAGGATCTCCAAAGAAGCCTGGGCCACATTGAGGATCTCCTGCAATGCCTCCCTCTTATCTCCTGCAGCTGGTGGACACCTAGGACAAGGGAGCACAGTCAGTAGGTGTGAATGCACAGCCCCATACAGCCCACCCACTGTGCATGGCATACGGCCGTGGGACATGCCTCTGTGATGGTGTGTGACCACCCACAGTGATCACGTCCACAAGACCTGCCCACCCAGGCGCATACAGCCATGCGGACCGTTGCACACACCCACTGGCCAAGTCATGCACAGCACCACCATGGCCATTTAGTGACATGGCTATGTGGTGCGAAGGCAGTGGCACAGCCATGTACCCGGTGCACGCATGGACCACCATTGACGCACTCCCAGACATGCAGTGCCACTGGACAGTGCTGACTGTAACAAGTTGCGTGCATGGCAGTGGTGTCAATGGATGGTGGCCATGCCCCACTTCCCACCCTGTTACACAGCATTCAATAGTAATCATGGAGGTATGGCACTCACCTTCATCAGGTCAGTCCCTCGGGCGCTGTTGACCGTCGCCCCTCCTAGCGGCCCTGTCATCCTCCTGGTGCTACATCTCCCTGGCCAGATGCCTCTCCTCCAGCCCTGTGGTGCAAACATGGAGAGAGGAACATCAGTACAATTCTGTAGCAAAGTCCCCCTGCCCCCATGTGTGTGCACTCCCACCCAGCCAGACCCACCCACCCCACACCCTGATAACACCACCACAGCCAACACCAGACAACCCTCCCCATGTTCCGAACACATACAACCGTGATACCCATAGATAAAAGTGGGCGTAACACCTACCAGGCCATGGCACTGTGCCCCTCCTGGCATGTGACCGCAGGTGGGCAAGCAGATCTGGGTCCCTCCTCCGCAGGTCGCCATACCTGTGGCGGCACTGCTCCGCTGTCTGACCCCTTTCTGTGGCCTCCTCCAGGGCATTGGCCACCTCCTCCCACACCTGGCTCCTGGACCTGTCCAGGGGTGCCTCCCCAAACAGTGGGCCATAGAGTGGCTCTACAATAGCCACTAGGTTGGCCAAGTCAACTTGGGTCCACTGTGCAGCCCTCCTCCGCACCATTCCACTTGCTCAGTCGGGTCAAAATGGCGCTCTGCAGCATGGCTCCACCACGTGCAGATGCTGCGCGGTACAGCGCTGCCATTCCCTATTGCGCTGTCACCGAACAGCGCGATAGTGGTGCACCCATGCCTGACGCATGGTGCCTAGGGGGCAAAGGTCAGGCACAGGGTCAAGGGGCTCTGGTGCACGGACAGGCACAGCGCCATTGGAACCCAATGCATGTAGCGCGATTGGATGCCTGTGTGCTACCTCCAGTAGTGGCCTACCGTGCTGTTGACCCAGTGTGCCTATGATGGCCCAGTGCCACAGCGCCATATAGGTGAACATCGCTGTAGCGCCACTGGCACAATGGTGGCCGTGCCTGCATTGCTTCTGCACAGTACGTCAACAGCACTGGCAGGCGCCTCGTCAGCAACAGGCATCGCGGTGAGGTGTGTACTGCGCATATCACAGAACTGCGCCCTTGGCTCAGCACGCTCAACACACCGCGCAACGTCAACAGCGATATTCTGTCGCCATATGCAAATCAGCTAATCAGCCATCCAATGGCGCAGCACTGCAATTTGCATCCACTTAAAGTTGGCGCCTCACCTCATTTGCATGGGTTGTGCTGTAAAAGTGCGACATTGGGCTGCACTGGCCATAGTCAGTTACTGCAGTCCATTGGTGAGTTGCATGCTGTTTGGGAGTGTGGACTGTGGATTCTGGGACATGCATGGGACTGCACAGTCACAGGTAACAACTTTCATTCTCACAGGCTAAATAATGACCGAGCGAGTTGTGGGAGAGGAGGAACACAGTGGTGGGAGGAGGAGGAGGCCTAATTTCACCAAGGCCAAAACCGATGCCCTGTTTGAGGCCTACCTGGATCAGGAGCCGCTTCTCAGCAGATGGCAGGGAACACCATAGGCCCATGCTGCTGCATGGGAGGAGGTGGCACATGAAGTGAACCTGCATGGCAGCCACCAGTGCTCCGTGCAGGAGTGCAAGAAGAAGATGGGCACGGACAGGAGGAGGATAAAGGAGAAGGTGGCTGCCATCAGGGCAGCACGAGCTGCGACAGGTGGGGGACAGCCGGAGGTGGTACACCTGACTCCACAGGAGGAGAGGGTTGCTGGAAGCATGCAGCGTTGTGCCATTGAGAGTGTTCCGGGTGGTGGCTTCCAGAAGGGTGGTAGCCTGTCACTGCATGGTAGGTCATGGTCTGTCTATTGGGGGGGCAGGGTAGGTCACATGCAGTAACGCGACTTTGTTTTTTCTTACAGATACTGAGCATCTGCATGGGTCAGTGGTGGTGGGCCTGTCCACTGAGGACAGTCAGCTAGAGATGGAGGAGGGCCCATCCACCTCCACAGGTATACGTGGCTCAGTGCGACAGTGGGCTCACTTGGCTGTCCAGACTGATGTTGTTGGAACAGGTGTGGAGGAGGCCTTGCCCATGTCCCAGCATGCCAGCGTCCATGGATGCCAGCATGCTGTGACTCGGGCTGGTGCCGGGTCCGTCACCGATGATGATGTCGCTAACAGCAGGGGCAGTGACACGTGTGTGCCACAGGATGGCCACACAGAAGGTAACTTCACGGCCATGGCTGTGGGTGGTGTTGCCGTGGAGGCCTGTGTGTCATCACAGTCCCAGCCTGTGCCTGTCAGCACCAGTGGGGCAGCACTGGTGTGTGTACAGGACAGGGGGACTGTTGCGGCCACTGCGGCAACACCAGTGAGCCCTGGTGAGTGGCAGCCAGAGGGGCAGCATCAGCAGTCAGTCAATGGGCTTGGGGGTACAGGGTCAGGGGGCAGCGTCAGTGCACCACCTGTGGACATGCCCAGACCTGGTCCTGGTGTGCAGCGCCCACCCTCAAGGGGTGCTGGGCATCAGGGTCGCACACACCCTGAGGGACAGGATGCCGAGGAGGCAGATGACCTCTTGGACGAGCACACCCGCATACTGCAAGCATCAATCAATCAGCAGATGTGGCTTGCGACGTCGGTGGATGCACTGCGTGCGGCTCTGAAGTGGGCAGAGGAGCGTCGCAGCAGAGACACCGCTCTGATCCTGGCAGGGATGGACCGGTTGTGGGAGGATGTGACCGCTGCCATTGACAGGCAGACACAGGCATTCACTGCTGTTATGGCCACAATGGGCACACATTCAGGTGCCCATGTGTCGCAGACACCACGCAGTGCACTGCCCACCCCCCATTCCCAGCATCATGCGACACCCTCCTTATCGACACCGGGTTCAGCTGTGGGCATCCCGAGCACGCCTGACACAGGTATGTTTGGTGTGCTGCAGACCCCTGCGTGAGCATGGTCGCGTTCACGCAGTGGAACCCCTGGGGGACCATCGGTGCCACCCCATGAGGCCAGTGGTCAGCCTGTCAGTGCTGGCAGGTCCCAGCAGGGCCGCCCACACATCCGTGCTGGCTGGGGCACTGTGGCGCGTGACTGACCTGTTTCCCAACATGGCTACTGTCTGGTGCTGCCCTGTGTGCATTGTGTCATTCAGCGGGCATTGCACGGATGGGTACCCGGCCCTGCACGTGGACACACAGTCCATCTGCACACCCTCCTGGCTGCTGTCTGCAGTTGCGTGTGCATGGTGATGCCTGCATTGCGCTGTACACAAATGTGCAATTTTGCTCAGCATCTGACACATGCACAAGGACAGGCAGTGGGCATGGTGGTCTGTGGACATGTGTGTGGCTAGGGGTGGCATTCTGGGTCAGTGTGCCTCCTACCCTTTGTGCATGTCTGGTGCATTGTGTGTGTGTGTGTGTGTGTGTGTGTGTCCACGTGGCATGTTAGACCTCACCCATCCCTGGTTGTGTGTGTGGTTCCATGCTCGGCCACTTCCCTTGACGGCATGCACCCCTGGTGTGTGTCCATGCGTGGTTGTGGGTTGTGCCTTAGCCACTGGTGTTTGCACATGGCCCCATGACTTACCTGGGTTGGCTGAAGTGCTCCTCCATGATGGTGTCCCAGTGCAGCTGTGCCAGCCAGAGCAGTCAGGGGTCCCGTCGTCCAAGGGGGGGGCTGCCCATCACCATTGTCACCAGCGTCCTCATCGTCCCCATCGCTGTCCCCCTCTTTGACCTGTATGGCTATCCCACATTCATTGGCCATGTTGTGCAGGATGCAACAGGCCAGGAATAGCCCACAGGCCTTTGTGGGGCTGTACTGTAGGGCACCGCCGGAGGTGTCAGGCAGCGGAAGCGTGCCTTCAGCATCCCGAACACCGGCTCGATGACATTACATGTGGTGGCGTGTGCCTCATTGTGCTATTGCTGTGCGGCATGGGGTCGCGGGCCGCCACGGTAGGTGTGAGCAGCCAGGGACAGAGTGGGTATCCACTGTCACCTGTGTGTAGAGGGTGGAGGTTAGTTTGGTGATCAGCATCGCCCTGCCCTGGGCCATGTAGGCCACTACCCATGTCACCTCTGACCATGCCCCCCAGGCCCTATGATTGTCCATGTGGTTTGCATACTCACCCACTAGGTGGCCAGTGGGGATATCCCAACTCTCGAATCTGTGGCACAGTGCTGACTGGTGCCAGATGAAGGCATCATGTGCTCCCCCAGGGTGCGTGGCACAGACATTGATTATGTGCCCCTGGCATCGCACACCACCTGGCAACTGATGCTGGCATAGCCCTTGCGATTTATATATGCAGCCCCCTCAGGGCCAGGTGGTGTGCAGATGGCCACATGGGTGCAGTCTATTGCCCCTAGCATGCCAGGCATACGTGCTACCCTGTGGAACTCCTGTATGTTTGTTGTGCACTCTGCCAGTGTGCTGGAGAAATGGATGTACTCCGCAGCATGTGGCAGCAGTACGCTGAGGAATTGGTTGAGGTGGCATGACGTGGCTGACTGGGTTATGCCTGTGGTGTCCCCAGTTGGTCTCTGGAAGGTACCCGTGGTGAGCAAGCATATGCAAGCTGTCACTTTCGTCTCCACTGACAGGGCATGGCTCCATCATGTGGGTGCCTGCATCACATCACTGCACAGCTCACAGAGCCACCTCAGAATTGCCCGATTCAGGCAGTACCGGCCCACAATCTCAGTATCACTGTACAGCTTGAAGCTGGTGCGGGCTCGGTACTGCCTGTTGGGGGCATATCGCCGATGGGCCCTTCCACGGCCACGCCCCCCTGCTGCCCGCCTTCTCACCCCCCTCATTATGGCCTCCATCTGAATGGTGGCACTGGCCATGTCCCTGGCTTGTGTTCACCCCCCCCCGGCAGCTGTTTCTGTATTCCCCCAGCTGTCCTGGCTGCTACTTCCCCTGCACCGGGAACACCTGCCTGCGCTGGCCTCACTGCTGTGTGGTGTACTTCCCCCTTCTGCACTGTGGCTCCCCACACCTTCCCCTGTGCCTGTTGATTCCAGGTGCCCTTTCCTGGCCTGCCCTGTGTGTCGCTGCTGCCCAGTTTTCCCTGCTAGACTTTGCCCTCATGTGGCTTCCTTGTAGCGTTCTTGCGCCTCTCCCTTGCTCCCTTTTATTTTGGCTCATTTCCGCTATGGCGCAACTTCCGCTTGCTCCCCTATTGCGCATGGCACATGTTGTTAAATATCGCACTGCACCATTTATGCATGGTTCCTCCCCCTTCAGTTGCGCATGCATTCATTATCATTGCGCTGTTGCTCAGCGTGATTTGGGGGGGGCGCAACTGCCTCCTGCTGAATATCGCAGAATGGCACATTTTTGGACTTGCGCAGGTGCAACCCTATTGTGCATGGCTCAACTCTTTTGAATATCTGGGCCTCTGTGTCTACAAACCAGCTCTTTGAGGGTTCACCTTGCAGCAGTGTCTGCATACCCTTCTGCTGGGAAAAAGGTAACATTAGCTTCTAACCTTATTTTTAAAAGTTTCTTTAAGGGCCTGGATCATTTGCATCCCCCTCACAAGCCACCAGTGTCAGTTTGGGACCTGAATGTGTGTATAGCCAAGCTGATGTCTGCTCCGTTTGAGCCCATGGCCACAGCTCATCTGAAATATGTCACTTGGAAAACAGTTTTCCTAGTGGCAATGACTTCTGCAAGAAGAATCAGTGAGCTTCAGGCTCTCTGTATTGATCAGGACTATATATCCTTTTATAGGGATAAAGTAGTCCTCAGAACAAAACAGGAAATTTCTCCCCAAGGTGGTCTCTGATTTCCAATTAAATCAATCTATCACTCTTCCTGTCTTTTTCACTGAGCACACCACTTCTGGTGAAAGGAGACTGCACAGTTTGGATGTGAAGAGGGACCTTAGTTATTACATGACAGCCACTAACGACCTTAGACAGAATAGAAAGCAATTGTTTCTGACCTATGGGGATGTGGGAAAAGGTAATCCGGCCTCAAAAAGATCCATTTCTCGTTGGATAGTCCAGTGTATCCAATTCTGTTACACTACTGCTGGTAGAGAGCCACCATCAGGATTGAGGGCTCATTCTACAAGAGGGACAGCTGCTACTTTAGCAGCTGCCAGGGACGTCCCATTACTGGATATACTGTATGTAAAGCAGCTACCTGGAAAACAGTACATACCTTTACAAAACACTACAACCTGGATATTTTATCCAGGAGTGATGCTAGGTTTGGCACAGCAGTCTTGCAGTCTGTTTCCAAAATAGAATCCTGTGCCCACCTCCAGGGGTACTGCTTGGTAGTCTGTATAAAGTTATGAATATACTGAGCATTACTGGGGTTAGAAGAAAAAATTGCTTACCATAGTAATTATGTTTCTTCCCAGTGATGCTCAGATATTCATAACTTCCCTCCCTACCTCCCCTTCCAGAACTTCAGCCTCTGCACTCTGCATGCTGGTGCCACCATGTCATTATACACCCTTGGAGTGAAATTTCTCCTCTGCACCTGTATTAGTTAGGTGAACAGAGTTTATCGTGCTTATCTTTTTGGAATTTTTCTGGCATGTTGTTCTAACTTTACTTATTTGTTTGTTCCTCCATTTGGAGGCCTATTTTTAGTAAATCCATATTGTTGAGTAACCCCAATTTTAATGATAACTTTTAGTATTGCATTATCCTGGGCCCATCTTTTCAGGCTCCTTTATAAAATCTGAAGAGGTTAGAACACAGGCAGTTAGTAGAGGCAGTGTTTGAAAGATGCTCACGTGCAAAGTGTTCCATCATTTGCATGTGTTCCATCTCTCCGGGCAGTCCAAACCCTCAGGCTTACTGCATAAAGTTATGAATATCTGAGCATCACTGGGAAGAAACATAATTAGTAAGTAAAGTAGTAAAAACTTTTATTTTTATACAGGAATTGTTGGCATAAATACATCATTCGGACAAAGTCCAATTTGCAAGATGCTCCTGTTGTGTCATATTCCATATAATATAAACTAAAAATAGACAAATTAATAATCAAACAATACAGTCACAAACATACTAAGAAATATAAAATAATAAATACACTACGTTCACTTAACAGCAAATAGTATAACATTCTTTACAAATTACTATTCTAAAAAATTAGTAAAGTTAATAAAGTTAACCGTAGCATTCACACCTTATACTTAATTCCAACTTTAGACTAGATGAGAATGCTTTCACATCTTTAAATTTATTGCTTGCTGCTGATTTTATCTCATTCTATGTTCTATCCACAATAACAGGAAAATGCATATTAGTGTATGTGTTTTTTAATTTGGGAAAAAAATAATGCCTTAAATTTTTATTTCGCAGATTATAAACATGTATTTTCTTTTCTAGTCTGTCACTTAAATACTCTGGCTGCTTCTGATGTATAACTTTATAAATTTGCGTAGCCCATGAGAGCTGCCTCTTTGCTTCCTGAGTAAGCCAACCCAATTCCTGTAATACAGTACAGTGATGTGCTCTATAATTCTTTCTCAATATAAATCTAACCATCTTATTATACATTATGTCAATTTTTTGCAAGAGACCTTTTGATGCCAGACCATACACATGGTTTCCATACTCAAGAACAGGTAAAAGAAGTTGTTTTATTACTGTTTCCCTTATTAAACTATTCATACAGAAGCTTGTCCTTCTGAAAACTCCCAATCTTTTATTTACTTTTGATATAGAATCAGATATATGTTTGTTAAATTTTAAGGCATGATCACTCTAAACCCCCAAATATCTATATTCTAATACTTGCTCTAGTTCTTCATTTTGTAATGTCTTTATGATTATTTTTTCTCTACTGCTATTCAATCTTTGGTTTTACAAAAAACCATCAGTTTTGTTTTTTTACTATTAACTATTAAACCCACTTTAGCCAGCCATGTGCAAAGTCTGGTAAAGTCTGCCTGCAACTTTTGTTCCAATTCACCAGGGGTACATCCATCTGAGATCAATAGGGTATCATCTGCATAGAGATTTTTGCTCGAATTTTGTATTACTTCTACTAAATTGTTAATATAAATTAGAAACAATGCTGGTCCCAAAATGGAGCCCTGGGGAACACCTCTCAATACTGATATTTTATTGGATAAGACCCCATTTATATTTACTTGCTGTTTTCTATTTTCTAAATAGGATGTAAACCAGTTATATGTTTCATTAATTAAATCCATCTCTACTAGACGTTCTCCCAAAAGTTTACAAGACACCATATCGAAAGCTTTCGACAAGTCCACGAACACCGCACCCACCGACAGGTCGTCCTCCAACCTTGTAGCCAAGTCATCGATCATGACGGTGAGTGCGGTGCTCGTGGAATAACCTCTTTGAAACCCTGACTGGAATTTGGTCAACAGAGAATGCTTCTCCAGAAAGTCGGTCAACTGCTCCTGAACCAGTCTCTCTAAAATTTTTGATATACCTGATAATAAGGCTATTGGCCTATAATTTGTGGGCAGATATATATCCCCTGTACCCTTATAGATTGGAATTATTTTCACACTTTTCCAAACCTCTGGAAAAGTTCCCTCAACCAAACTCCAATTAAACAATTTTGTCAATATTGGGGCAATCACTTGGGTGGCATCTTTAAGAAAACGATTTTCTATCAGATCCAATCCATAAGCTTTTTTTGATCTTAATTTTCTAATCTCATTCTTAACCTGTCTACAAGTAATACCCTTAAATCTAAATTTAGGTCCTTTTGAATTTTCCATCCGTTTACCAGAATCTGTAAGTGTCAAACCAGAAAAGTTCAGATCAGGCAAATTTACAAAATAATCATTCAATATATTTGCTGACTATTTAATTGACTGTAATACACCTCTATTTACCATTTGAATAGGGGGGCCCTGATTTTGTGGAGATTCAAAAGACTTTATCAAAGACCAGAAAATTTTATTATCAGTAGTACTATTTGACTTCTCTTCATAATATTTTGGTTTTTGTTTTCTTATTAATAATTTCAAATTATTTCTAGCCTTTTTATATTTATTCCAATCCTCAATGTTTAAGGTTTTTCTAGCGATTTTCCACAAACCATCTTTTACACATATCAATTTCTTCAGTTTTTCTATAATCCAAGGCACATGAGTTTTTCTCTGCTCACATATTTTAAAAGGTGCTAATTCATTACATACATCTAGAAACCACTTTGTAAATTCCTGAACTGCTAAGTCTACTGATGGTATTAGAAATAATCTATCCCACTTAATTTGAGATAATCTTGTAACAAAAGCCTCTTTATTGTAATTTTTAAAATTTCTAAGCTTGATTTTTAATGATGGATTCAATATTTGGTTAAGCCTTATTCCCCCAAATCCAAAAATACAGCTTAGAGAGCTATGGTCCCCCATAATAGGTTGTTTTACTTCAATTGATTCAATCAGAATTTTCGCTGAGACAAAAATTAAATCCAGTATGTTTCCATTACTTTGTTGGGAAGTTTTCCTAGTGGGAGAAAGTACATTTTGTTTTACATCTAACAGCTTAAAACTGTTTTCTAAAGTTAGTCCTCGTGGTTTACCCCATGCTGCATTAAAGTCCCCAATAATTAACAACTCACAACCCATTGAGCACTTTTGAATAACTGAGGCTAAATTATCAAATTCTCCTAAGGCTGTTTTTTTTTGGGGGGGGGCATAAACTACTCCCAAAACTAAGTCCATATTATTAATTTTTACCACTATACAATCTACTAAGCCAATTTGGTTTGCAAATAACACTGTTGTCTGACCAAGTTCCCATTTAGTAAATAGGATAACTCCCCTTCCCCTACGACCATTCCTATCAAGTCGATGGCTAAAAAAGCCCTCCGGCTTTACTTCCTCTGTTACAGTCTTGTCATTTAGCCATGTTTCTGTCAGAGCAACTATATCTGTAGATTCTGCATGAATCCAAGTTTTAAACAAATCAATCTTATTCCTTAAGCTTCTGGCATTATCATGGATTATCTTAATAGATTCAGAATTTCCTGGGCCAGGATTAATTTCAATATCTCCTCCCAGGAGTAACGAAATTAATAAGCAATTCCTCAATGAATTTGGTCCATATCCCAACAGCCCTAGAGAATAAAATGTATTTTTAAACTGAATCCTTATTTTTGAAAAGGAATTTCTGCCCCTTCCCTTAATTTTCAAGCCCTCTTTCATAAAAATGTGTCCCCCATTAGTAGAAGTCCCTAGTTCTAGTGCTAATATACTAATCATTTCTAATTGACACACAGAAGTTAGCTTTCCATAAAGTAAAGTTGTTATGTAAGTATATACCAGCATCCTGTAAAGCAGCTTCATTTTATCTAGACAAGCAAAGTTAAAACTTACAATGGCTCTCAAATCTTTACCTGTAATTATTATTTATATTTAAAAGTTTAAGGGGAATTACACATTTTTAACTTGTACAGGCTTATTTACAACTATATACGTGTAAATTAGCGTATTCAACACGTTATACAGGCAATTCCTAATAACTTTAAAATTACCTCTCTCAAAATACTATTATGTTAGACAAAGAAACCTTCAAACAATTTAAAATACATACTATTCTGTGCAAATTTACCTTCAAGCCTTAATTTTTCAATACCGAGTGGCGCTCGCGCCACTCACGCTCGCGCCACTCGTGCTCGCGCAGAAGCAGCGCGAGTTCTTTTATACAGTCCTGCCCCTCCTCTGTTGATGACATGACTCTCCGGTATTCTGCCCCCTCACAGCTGATGTTAATACCTCAGCGTTCACCGGAGCACACAGGGAGGATAGGCACAGTGTAGAAGACAAAGAATGAACAATGTCCCCCAAACAGGTAAAAAACTGGCTGGTAAGTAATTTTTTCTTCCAGCCCTTCTTGCCTGATTGTGCTTTGGTTCCTAGACCCTGACCCTAGCCTGTCCACTATGCTATGCCCCTCATTTGTTACACCCTCCTGCATTGCCCCAACTGCCCCCATTACACCCCCCCCAATCATCTGGTGTGTCAATCCCTCATCCACTTCATCTGTCCTCCTTGGTGATGTCTACAGTTAGCGGTAACTATGCAAGACTTTACAATCCTAGCAGTGTCCCATTCTGAGTCAGTTATAGCCAAACAGTCCCTCCATCCCCATCATCTTTACAAGCTGTGTCTCCAACTGCCCCCGCGAAAGAAAAACAAAACCGAGCCCACCACCCCTTAATCACCCCATAAGTCCCCATTGTTGCAGAACAACCACAGTGGTCTGGCTTGATGGCAAAGTCCAGAACTGGAATAGCTACAGTAACTGAAATCTGAATTCAGTTGGAAACATGAACCTGTGACGGTAGGTAGGGCTGCTGACTATGGACCCTGGATGGGGAGGAGGGGGGTATTTTTGACTATGGACATGTGTCAGGAATGGGGAGGGTAGGTGCTGGTTTCTATAGACCTGTGATGGGGAGATGGGGGTGGCCAGTGACCATGAGCCCATGCTGGGGAGGTGGGGCCATTAACTATGAACCTGTGCCGGAGATAGGGGCATTGCAGAATATGGGCTCTGGCTGATGGGATGGTGGGGGTTGTATACACTTGGAGAAGAGTGAGGGATGGTGACTATAGGCCTGGTCTGCGGAGGAGAATCAGTTTACTATGGACAAGGTCTGGGGAGGGGGAACTGTTGACTATGGACCTGTATCGTATGGGGCGGTGGGCCAGTGACCATAAACACATTCTGGGGAAGTGAGGCTATTGACTATGGACCCATTCTTGGGAATGGGGCTGCTGACTATGGACCTAGGATGGAGATGGGGGATGTTGGCTATGGACCATTGGGGTGAGTGGGACCTGGTTACTATGGACCTGGGCTGGGGAGAGACCATTGATTATGGACCTGTGCAGAGTTGGGGGAGGCGGTAACCATGAACCCGTGCCGAAGAGGTGTGGCCATTGGCTATAGAGCTGTGACAGGAAGAGGGTACTGCCAACTATGGACACTGGTTGAGGAGGTGGGGGGGTAGTTGACTATGGATCCTTGTTGGAGAGACAGCTGGGATCAGTGATTATAGATCTTGGTTATGCAGAGGGGGCATTTGACTATGTACCGTGCCAGGGATAGGAGGGCTGCTAACCATGGACATTGACTGGTGAGGGGGAGGGGGTTGTTGGCTATGGACAATTGGGGGAGAGTCTGTGTCTTTCAGTGTAGACCAGGGCTGGGAGGGGTATCAGATTACTATGGACCAGGGTGGGTGTGGGGGCAGTTGACTATTGACCTGAGCAGGTGAAAGGGGAGCCGGTGACCATGAAAAAATGGGGGGAGGTATAGACTGCTGACTATGGACCCTGGGGAGGGGGGTTGTTGAGTATGGAAACTGAGCCCCCCCAGAGAATGGAGGCCAGTGACTGTATACCTGGGTTGGTGAGAGGGTGGGGCAGTTGAATATGGCCCTTTGCCAGATGGGTGGACAGCTGACTATGAACCCTGGTTGGGGAAGGTGGGGCTGCTGACTATAGACCCTTGTGGGTGAATGGGGGGGTTGCTGACTATGAACACAGATGGGTGAGGGGGGTCAGTGGCAATGGAACTGATATAGGGAGGAGGGACTGTTGACTATGGAACCAGGCCAGGTAGTGGGAATTGAAAAACAAGGATCCGTAGCGAGAGCGGATGCCTGTGACTATGGACCCATGTTGGGGAGGGTGTGGGGTGCCGAATATGGTGCCGGATGGTGGAGGAGGTGCTGAATACTGTATTGGGAGAGGGAGGGGGGAGGTGAACATAGACCCTGGTTAGCTAAGAAGCAGTTAGGAGAGAGCACGGCGCTGCCACTTCAGCAATCACTTAAGTAAAATTCAGCATCACTGCATTCATCTCCACATATTTAGCCCCTACTCTTTTTGAGAAGTGTATGTGATCTTTAACGTCAACCTGAACAAACAAGGGTTGGACTGGAGGGTGGTCAGACATCTGCAGGTTGGAATGGTGAGTCAGTCTGTCACAAGCTACTGACTTTGACAGTCGATCAGCTGCTTTCTGAGGACCAGCTTCATGCAAATCAAAGGACTGAAGCCCTCTCTGATTGGAGTGGCTCAGTCTTTTGAAGTACATAAAGTTTTCACCCAACAAGCACTGAGTGGTGTCATTGGTCTAGACTGCCCAGCCCCTACTATTTTGAACTGCAATGGGCTTGGCAGTGCCCCCCCCCCCAAAAATCCCTTTTCAGTACCAAAACATTTGGTGCGCATGCACATCTAATGTAACAAGCATTTGTCAATGCCGAATGTTTGCTTGCTGGCATTGGCAGTGGTAGTGTAGAAGTTACAGAGCTGCGTAATAGGAATGGCAGTGAAGTATTGAACTGAAGCCAACCCCACCACCACCCTGCAGAGAGTGACAGGCATTGGGGTGTGCATTTGGGTCGTCAGGCATAACAGCAACGCCATTTCACCACACCTCACCCTGCAGACACTGACAAGTGTCACAGTGTTCCTTGGGGTCTTTGGCCCTTATGCGCACCCCATTTCATTAGGAAATATGGTGAGATGGGTGCGATATAGGAGAATGGGGGAAGTTTGGGGCGGAAGAGTTCAAGGCATACCTCGATGCCTCTCACTGACTGCAGGGTGTGGAATGGTATGAGCATCTACAGGCAAGAATCCCAAGTCACACCCCTGATGCCTGTCATTCTCTACAGGGTTGAGGCGTTATGGTTGGAAACCCTAATACCTCAGGCATTCGTTGGTATTTTCACTCCAAATTTTCAACATGTTTTTTTGTGATCCCACCTCATGAACAGGGGAATATCAGTTTGTTAGCGAAAGCAGCTTATGCACAGTGACTCGACATTTAGCACCACAGGTGCAAAACATTCGAACAGGATGTAAAAATGACAGCTGTACTGTTCATGGGAAGGTGTAAAAATGGCAATGTTGCAAATCTGTAGTAAAATATTAAAAAAATGGTGAAGTCACGAGCGTACATAGAAACTGTGCAACGCACACCTGTAATATAATTAGGTTGGGGATTTTTTACAGCAGATTGTCAACTCAGGCATTTTGGTGCCTCCGATCATGAACAGTGTCACTGTGATTTTCTTTATCTGTGCCGAACAATGATTTCCCACAGCGACCACGCATCTCTGCGCTGAAAGTGTGAAAACACACTTCAGCCATGTTGTGAAAAATGACAGCTGTACTGTTCATAATGAAGTGTGGAAAAATGCCACTGGTGAAAATCTGGACTGAAAATATTACAAAGTCATGAACTAACGAGGGTGCGTGGAAACTGTGCAATGCTCACTCATAACACAGTCATTTTATGGACTTTTTTCACCAAATTTTCAACATAGCCATTACCAGTGTCAGTGGCTCAGTAGGTAGCACACTCGCCTCTGAGGCCGGGAGATCAAAGGGCTGTGGGTTCAGTTCCCACATCTGGCACTTGGGTTAATATCACAGGACTGACACTGTAGTGCAGCATGAGAGGGGTGCTGCACTTCTGATGTGCCGTCTTTCGGATGAGACGTTAAACTGAGGTCCCATCTGCCTAGATTGGTGGTAGTTCAGGTGGATGTTAAAGATCCCATGGCACTTATCGAAAAAGAGTAGGGGAATTTCCCCAGTGTCCTGGCCAAATTTCCCTCATTCACTAAAAAATACCACCAACAGCTTAATCTGGTTCAAGGTCAGTTGGCATTCATCTGTATCCCCTCCCCGGTCGTGCCTGAAAATAGGCAGGATTTGTCTAGTACTTACCGGTCAACAAAATAAAATAAAATAAAATAAATAAAAGACCTCTGCTCATGAACAGTGTAACTGTGATTTTCTTAATCTGTCCTAAACATTGCTTTGCACACCAACAGCACCATTGTCGCTACATATGCGAAAACACATTTTAGGCGACATATGAAAAATTGCAGCTGTACTGTTCATAAGAAAGATGTAATAAAATGGCAATGTTGAAAATCTGAGTGAAAATATTAAATTTGCAAACTTACGAGCATGCATAGGAACTGTGCAACACACGCTTGTAAAACAGTCATTTTTAGGAATTTTTTCACCAAATTTTCAACATAGCCATTTTAAGACCTTTGCTCATGAACAGTGACACTGTGATTTTCTTAATTTATCTCGTACAATTGATTTAGCACCGACTGCGCCATTGTGCATTACATGAGCGGAAACCGTTTTAGGTGAGATGTGAAAAATGACAGCTATACTACTCATAAGAAGGTGTGGCAAAATGGCAATGTTGGAAATCTGGAGTGAAAATATTGAAAATTACGAATCCTACGGTAGCCGCAGTATAGGAACTGTACAACACACGCTTCTGTAAAACAGTCATTTTTGGAATTTTTTCAACCAAATTTTCAACATACAGCCATTTTAACACCTCATCTCATGAACAGTGTCACTGTGATTTTCTTAATTTGTCCCATACATTGATCTCAAGACACGCATTGCACCATTGTGCACTACATGGGCGAAACACGTTTTGGGTGACATGTGAAAAATGGCAGCTATACTACTCATAAGAAGGTGTGGTAAAATGGCAATGTTGAAAATCTGGAGTGAAAATATTGAAAATTCGTGAACTTATGAGCCTGCGTAGGAACTGCGCAGCATGCTCGTAAAACAGTCATTTTTGGAAGTTTGGCACAAATTTTCAACATGGGTTTTAGGACCCCTTCTCATGAATGATGTCACTGTCATGGCGTTATTCAGGCCCAAAGGTGATTCGGCGCAGTGACTGCGAAATCACCCTTGGCCCGAATAATGCCATGACAGTAAGCGATTCATGAGAGAGATCTCCAAAACCTTATGTTGAAAATTTGGTGAAAAATTCCAAAAATGCCTGAGATATGCAACAAAGTTGAAAACCCTATCTAGCCCATTATATAGCTTACGGCATTTCCTCAGTTCGCGGTCGGCTTTGAAGAGTGCAGATGTGTTCCCGGTCCACCGAACCGTTGCATGAAGGTCGGGAGGTAAGTATGGAGTGAGGGGGGTGTGGGGAAGCTAGGGTGCACAGTGGGTGGAGTGCAGGTTGTGGGGGGCCAGGAGACTACGTGGGACCGTTTTTCTTTTCAGGTTAAAAACAAAAAAGAATGACAGGGGCGTTTGCCACGCTGGGTGGGCTCCCAGCGTGCTCAAGGATGGTTGGGCGTTCAGCCGGCGAGTTGGGCACCTCGGCCTAAGCATCGATTGCCACGCTGGGGTGGGCTCAGCGTTCCATAGTACTCGGGGTGAGGACAGTGGAGCCGACGGGGATTGGGCACCCCGTCGGCTATATCGATAGTTGCCATGCTGGGTGGGCACCAGCGTGGCATTTGGAAGAGCTTTGGGGGAGGCGGAAGCAGCGTCACAGCCGGCGGGGATTAGGCACCCCATCGGCTGCCACACTGTAATACGTGTGTCTGCGGGGCGGGGGCGTGCGCGGGCGTGTGTGTATGGGGGAGCTGGCGCGGGCAGGCGATATTTTATCGCTGCTCACTCAAGCGTAGCTCCCCCTTTGAACTGTATGCCACTGCATTTTGGAGCTTGTCATAGACAGCTCCAGCATGCATTGGCTTACAGGGGCCGCGCCTGCCAACACACTGACTGAATTGGAGGCGGAGGTGACACACCTCCGAAATCTCCGATGATGACACTATGTTTCTTGCACATGTGTGCAAGCAAACATAAAAAACTAGAGTGAAATGAGAAAACTAAATATCAAGGGTGACCTAGCAATTAAAGGAAGAGTCTAAAGTCTAGCTAGGGTGAAGCCTGTGTATATAATGGGAGGTAGCTACATTAATACAGTATCACAGGCTACTCTAGCTGGGTCAGACTAGCAGTGAAACAAATAGCATGGACTACATAAGGGTTAAATCAATAATTAATGAATTTGAACAGGCTACTTTAATGGAGTTTAATTAGCACATCAAAAAAGCATGGGGTACACTAAGACTGTCAGCAGTTATGGCTACTCAGACAGGATTCATTCAAAACAGCAGAATCTCGGTGTGGGGGGGGGGATGATTAATAATGTAGGGAGGAAATACTATACCTGGAGTTGTCAACTGACCAGCTTGATGACAAATGTAGCAGAACACAGGGGAGGTTAAGGAGGAACAGTCAGCGCTAAAAGCCCCACACCCAAGTGTGGGCTGGTCCCTATTTACACTTTGTGTGCAAAAACATTTTTTTACTTACTGTTTACTGCAGTATATTACATTGTATCAGACAGATTTTGTTGACTTCCAGGCTGACGTTTTCTGCAACTACAAATCTCACAATCCCTCCAGTTGAAATCTGAGGAGGGCTGCAGCAGTGGGAGAGTCAATGGCCTGCAGTGTATTTTGGAGCTTTTATAAGCTCTGATCTTTTGTTTGCTGGTCCCCCTGGCCATGGCCTCCCTGGGCTGAGTACAGTAACAGTAATCTGTACACACAACATAATCTACTCTTCTCTAAAGTCAGATGCTGAAAAAAGTTGGTTCCTTTTGACATTTAACCCCTTCAATGCTGGCTTCAATTACATACCATTCAATCGCAATGCAATAGGTCAAATTGACTCTGCTCCTGCAGTAAAAGAGCTAATAGAATTAAAAAAGGAATATTGAACATTTTGGCAGACTTTCTAAAACCAGTGTTACAGTGAAAAAAAAAACAAGAAAAGAACAGTGCACTCACCAAAGTTAGTCGCAGGTAGCCAAGTATATTTATTTGTGCACACATGCAAAGAAAATCCTTGAGGCACAGAAGACCAGATACCCCCCAAATTGTGCCAGACCACTGTAACTTTCTCAGAGCCCTCCGATGAAGCCACAGTGTTCTGGCAAACATATGGGGAGTCTGCTCTGCTGTGCCATGAGCATTGCTTTGCATGTCTGCACATACAAATGCACATGGTAACCTGCAACCGGTCTTGGTAAGTGTGACATTCTTTTCTACTCTTCTCTTTTTTTAGAGTATGCAAGCATGTTGGTGCTTGGTAGATGGCAACATCCTTACTGGCTGACAGTGTGTGGTTTCCTGCTTCTCCTTATAAATCCAATTAACCTCATACTCTGTGCATTAACAGTGAGTACTTTTCATGTCCCAAAAACTCAACCAAGAACTGGTGACACAGAGCACTTTCTCACTGTGCACTTTTTTTATGGAATGGACTTACTGAGCAGGATTTTTGAACATGAGCGCTATGTCCATGGCCATGGACTCTGGTGCTTGCAGTGCAGTTAGTCTGTTTAATGCACCTTTACCTGATGTTTGAATACTGACCAGTTTTGCGACATGTGGGCTTGCTTACCAGCAGCTAGAGTTTCAATAAAGATGCAAGCAGCCTGAAGATACATGGAATACATAGATAAATAGAATTTGATAGCAGATAAGGAGCATCAGGCCCACTTAGTCTGCCCATTTTCCTTACCTACTGCAAAAACCAAAGACCCTACTTGATCTCTGGCTTTCTTCTCCTACCTGTTGTTAGGGTACCCCTATGCAAATCCCATGCATTTTTCAATTCCCCTACTAAAGTTGCCCCACCACCTCTGCTGGGAGACTGTTCCATGCATCCACCACACTTTCTGTGAAGAAATACTCCCTCACATTCCCCCTTAGTCTACCACCTTCCAACCTCATGTCCTGACCCCGTGTTCTAGAACATCTCTTTTTCTGAAAGATGCTACCCTCCTGTACCTTATTTATGCCCTTGAGATATTTGAAAGTCTCTATCATACCCCCCCCCCCGGGTCTACAAATTGAAGTCCTGCAGTCTCTCCTCATATGACTTATGGTGCAGGCCCTGCATCATTTTTGTTGCACTTCTCTGAACTGCCTCAACCCTGTCTATGACTGTACGTGGAAGTAAACATAGAAACATAGAATTTGACAGCAGATAAGGACTGCTTGGCCCACCCAGTCTGCCCATTTCCCTACCCACTGGATAAGCTGCAGATCCTAGTTAACCAGCAGCCTACGTCTTCCTACCCCCACCCCTAGAATTGCCTTTATGACTGTCCCATGCATGCTTGAATTCCACCACTGTTTTGACTCCACAACCTCCTCCAAGGCCGTTCCATGCATCCACAACCCTCTTTGTGAAAAATACTTTCTTAAATCACTCTGAGCTGCCCCCCATCTTCAAATTGTGCCCCCTGTTCTTGCACACCTCTTTTTTGAAAGATGCTACCCTCTTGGACTTTCTTGATTCCTTGAGGTACTTGAAAGTTTCTATCATGTCCCTCTCTCCTCCTTTCCTCTAGGCTATACATATTAAGCTCCTTAAGTCTCTCTTCATATGTCTTCTGGTGCAGACCCTGCACCATTTTAGTTGCCCTCCTCTGGACAGCTTCCATCCTGTCTATGTCTTTGCGGAGATTGGGTCTCCAAAACTGCACACAGTACTCCAGATGGGGCCTCACCAGCTGTCTGTACAGAGGGATAATAACTTCCTGTTTTCTACTGGTGATGCCTCTCCCTATGTATCCCAGTATCTCCCCAGCCCTCCTTGCTGCCCTCTCACATTGTTTGCCCACCTTTAGGTCATCTGATACGACTACCCCCAGGTCCCTTTCCATTTTTGTTGTTGTTAGTATCTCACCCCCCATTGTGTACTCTTCCCCCGGGGTTTTTGTTTCCCAGGTGCATTACCTTGCACTTCTTAGCATTGAATCTAAGCTGCAATACATTTGACCATTCCTCTAACCTTGCCAAGTCCCTTCTCATCCTTTCCACCCCACCTTGTGCATGTACTCTGTTGCAGATCTTTGTGTCATCTGCAAGAGACATACTTTTCCTTCAGGCCCTCTGCAATGTAAGCTTATACAGACATTGAAGAGGACGATCCTAATACTGAACCCTCGGTACCCCACTAGTAACCCCCTTTCTTCAGAGTGGACTCCATTTACTATTACCTCTGTGTCTTAATCTCCAGCCAATTCTTTACCCAGGCTGTCATCTTGGGACCCACTCCCAGGTTGGCTAACTTGTATATTAATCTTTTGTGTGGACTGTGTCAAATGCCTTGCTAAAGTCTAGGTAGGCCATGTCCACAGCCCCTCCCTGATCTACTACTTTGGTCACCCAGTCAAAGAAATCTATCCGATTCATCTGGCATGACCTTCCCGCTGTGAATCCATGCTGCCTTGGGTCCTGTGCCCCACTGGTCTCTAGATACTCGACAATTCTGTCCTTCAGAAGTGATTCCATCATTTTTCCTATCACTGAGGTTAAACTAACAGGTCTGTAGTTTCCTGCTTCTGCCTTGCTCCCACTTTTGTGAAGGGGAATCACATCTGCCCTCCTCCAGTCCTCGGGTACCACGCCATCCTCTCATGATTTGTTAAAGAGGGTAGTCAGTGGTGTCACTAGTTCTACCCTTAGTTCTTTTAGAATTCTGGGATGAATCCCATCAGGCCCCTTTGCTTTGTCCACCTTCAGTTCTAAGAGTTCTTTCATAACCCTTTCTTCTGTAAATGGGCTGGTATCAACTTTTGAATCCAGAGTGTTTCTACTATTTGTTTTAGGTTTTATAAATACTGAGCAAAAATATTTGTTTAGTATCTCTGCCTTTTCACAGTCACCCTCTGCCCACCCTCTCTCCCTTTATTAAGCCTCACTATCCCTCCCTTGGTCTTCCTTCGCTCCCTGATGTACCTATAAAAGGTTTTATCCCCCTTCTTAACCGAGTTGGCTATCTTTTCCTCGGTTTGGGCCTTTGCTGTTCTGACTGCCTTCCCAGCTTCCTTTTGCTTTAACTGATACAGTACTCTGTCCTGCTCCTTCTGTGATTCCTTGTACTTCCTGAATGCTTTCTTTTTCTCTTGAACCTTCACTGCCACTTCCTTTGAGAACCACACTGGTTTCTTACATCGTTTTGTTTTGTTTATTTGCTTCACACAAAGGCTTGTTGCCTCTGTGATGGCAGTTTTTATTATTCCCCATTGTTTTCC
This sequence comes from Neoceratodus forsteri, assembly GCA_016271365.2. NCBI lineage: Eukaryota > Metazoa > Chordata > Ceratodontiformes > Ceratodontidae > Neoceratodus > Neoceratodus forsteri. Next base: position 964,042,094 of record CM028133.1, read on the forward strand.
ACCTCTCCTTCCTGCCCATTTGCTAGTGGATTCCTTAGGCACTCACCCATTTTGGCAAAGTCAGCCCTCCTAAAGTCCAGTACTTTTGCCTTTGTATGGCTTGACTCTATTGCTGTGTTTATTGTGAACCATACTGTTCGATGGTCACTAGTTCCCAGATGGCTACCCACTTCTATATCTGTGGTCCTCTCTCCATCTCCATTTGAGAGAACCAGGTCTAAGATTGCTCCCTCTCGAGTGGGCTCCAATACTAGTTGTCTTAGGCATGCCTCCTGTAGGGCATCTAGAATAACCTCACTCTTCAAGTGGCTGCTGCAACTGCACTCCAGTTAACATCTGGCATATTCAGATCACCCATCAGCAATATCTCCCCTTTTTCTGCCATTCTAAGTATACTTTCTATCATTTCCTTGTCCATTTCCTCCCCCTGAGAAGCGGATCTGTATACAACCCCTGTGCGGATTGTGGTGCCATTGCCTGTCTCCAAATTTACCCACAGTGCTTCTTCTCCTCCCTGTTTACCCTTTTGTTCTGTTGCTTTGATTCGTTCCCTTATCTAAAGAGCTACTCCTCCTCCTCTTTTACCCTTCCTGTCCCTCCTGTAGATGGTGTATCCTGGTATGTTTACGTCCCAGTCATGGTTTTGTGTGTACCATGTTTCTGTGACTGCCACAATATCCAGATGTTCCTCCTCCATCAAGGCCACTAATTCAGGAAGCTTGTTACCCAGACTACGGGCTTTGGTACTCATTGCTCTCCATTTTTTGATGGCTTTACCTTCTGTTGCAGCATCCCCCACTGACCTGTCTACCTCGGTCTTTTTCTCATTTAGTACCCTGTTTTGTAAGGAGAGGCTGGGATTTTCCTGCTGCTTATCAGTGCCTCCCCCTTTGACTAGTTTAAAAGCCTGCCAATGAAGCATTTAAACCGATTGCTCAAAAGACTTGTTCCCTTCCTGGACAGATGCAGACCATCCTGCCAGTATAGGCTAGTGTCCCTCCAGGTGGAACCCCAGTCCCCAATGAAGCCAAACCCCTGTGCTCCACACCATTTTTTCAACCATTCATTAAACTACATGGTGTAAAGTACCCTCGCCTCCCCCATGCCATTGACAGGCAGCACCTCAGAGAAGGATACTGTGTGTGCTACTTGTCTTAGGCTCCTCCTCAACTCTACAAAGTCCTCCTGCACTGCTCTAATCTCATGATGAGCCAAGACCTCCAGAACTGGACACAGTACTCCAGATGAGGTCTCACTAATGATCTATATAGAGGCATCACCACCTCCCTTCTTCTGCTGGTGATACCTCTCCCTATGCACCATAGTACCCCACTGGCTTTTCCCACAGCCTTGGCACATTGCCTTGCCACTTTTATTCATAGATGGGAATCAAGTTCAAAAGACTGACGTCCATAATAGAACTTGCCACCATATCAAGTTGTCATGGTGGAATTTGAGTATCTCCTATCCCCCATAAAACTGTATAACCTATTTTTAAAAACAGTTATATTGTCACTATCAACCACTTCTGATACAATTACCCCCAGATCCCTCTCCTGTTTGGTTACCATCAGGATCTCTCCCCCCATCATGTAAGCCTTCCCTGGGTTCCTGTGCCCCAAATGCATGATTTTTGCACTTTTTTGCATTGAATCTTAGCTGCCACACTCTTGACTATTCCTCAGGTTTACTTAGGTCCCTCCCCATTTTTTTCACCCCTGCCGGAGTGTCTACCCTATTGCAGATCTTAATATTGTCTGCAAATAGGCATACCTTTCCTTCCAGACTCCCTGCAATGTCACTTATGAAGACAGTGAGTAGGACTGGCCCCAGAACTGACTCCTGTGGCATCCCACTGTTTACCCTCCTTTCCTCAGAACGAGCTCCATTTACCACCACCCTCTGTGTTCTATCCCTCAAACAGTTCCTAACCCAGTTTGCCACCTTGGAGCCCATTCCTAGGCGGCCTAACTTGCTTGCAAGCCTTTTATGTGGGATAGTGTTGGAGGCCTTGCTGAAATCCAGGTAGGCCATATCCACCGACTCCACCCCACCCCGATCCACTTTCCTGGTCACCCAGTGAAAGAAATCAATGAGATTTGTTTGACATGACCTTCCCACTGTGAATCTATGCTGCCTCAGATTCTGTGCTCCACTGGATTCAAGATGTTCCACAATCCTTTCTTTTAGCAGTGATTCCATTATTTTCCCAACCACCGAGTTAGGCTGGCTGGTCTATAGTTTCCAGCCTCCTCCCTGCTCCCACTTTTGTGTAGATGGACTACATCAGCTCTCCTCCAGTCCTCTGGAACCACTCCTGTTTACAGCGATTTATTGAACACCAAACCAAAAGGAAACTGCACTCTGCAGCTGGAAGATGAAAGCACACTCACTCACAGATAGCAGTTTTAAAGCTTTAATGCTTAAATCGAGAGTGTGCACAATGCAAACGTGATCTGGAACGATCTGTCATACTACAAACCCTCTTCTGTATTGTTTTCTATGTGTGATACTGTAATTGTTTTGTTCTGCTTACCTTAGGAAAGAATTTAAAAAAAGGGCCATTAACCTAGTTAATTTCTCCAGGTTATAATTAAAAAAAGAGACAATAAAAGATAAAATCTTTCTGGAAAGTTATAGCCAGATTAAGAGAAAACAGCAACCTCTGAGCCTTCTAGCCAAAGGAATGACAGCTGAAAAATGACTCTTGGAACAGGAGCATGAGCTTGCAACACAGAAAGTATCAACTCAAAAAGTAATGCAATTGTGGAATACAGCAACTGGCAGTAACGAAATGCCTTTGTCCCCAAATAGGAGACTAGTCTTCAAATAGTCTCCTACAAAGAAATAGGGTATCCCAGCAAGATTTTCAAGAGTCATCTAAAACTTGAAGCACAGGGACTTAGAGAATATTTTTAGTATGTGATGGGGGGCAGGACATGCTAGTGTAACTTACTTGGGGGGGTGTACTCACTTCCCTGGTTTTATGAAATTCCTGAGCTGATCAGTCACCTACTTCTCTTGAACCTTTCTGGTTCTGGATTATTTCACTTTTACCACTGTTGCTCAGAAAGGATTACTTTGATCCTACCTTAGTGGGTTGGTGGCAACCACGAGCTAAGGTGATTTGTATAATATACTGTATGCCTATAGGTATATGTATGGTAGTAGGAAGTACAAGGAACGCCATAATGATTGTAGTCCCTGCATATAGAAATGTGTGGTCCTACATAGGTATGTATAGTTCCTGTCATGCCCAGTGGGCATTCCTTTGTCTGTGTTCAGCAGAGTGTGACCAATATCTCCAGTATGAATAAAGATGGCCACTAAACTGATGTGCTTCATCGGGAGTCCATCTGCACACTGGTAAAAAGGATCACAAGAAAAATAACCCCCACGGGTGCCAGAAAGGTTGGGTAAGCTGCTGCATGTTCCTTAAATACATAAAGAACCCCTTCTTGTGCACAGTGTTGGTCTGTTGCACTGCTAAACCCTCCAACCTGTGGCTCCAAACACCCTTTCCCTGCCAGCTGAAGTCTCTGGCTTCGAAAAAAGGGTGACGCACAACAAGTTAAACACACAGTAATACTGCTGTTCCTGCTTGCTTCCTACCTAAGCTGCCTCAAGAGATCTAATCCACCAAAAGAAAACAACATTGCCGCAAGTTTGTTTATCTGCTTGCCTTCCTCCGTGCTTCTGGACCAAGACACTAATCCAGACAGCCCACCCCAACACACACACGCACACTTTCTAGTTATCGGCCAGCCTCTTGGGGACATCAGTATGTAACCACCCCCCGCTGCTTTATACAGTTAGCTACCCCTGGCACCCATAACATGGGCACAGACTTCAGAAACATTTAGACAATTGGTACCATCCCTAGCTTTGGGAATGTATACCAGGCTCATTACTCTTGAGAGCAAAGGTGTGGGGGTATACAAAAGTAATATGACCTATTAGGTATTTACAATCACCAGGTCCTGAGGAGAGAACTTTTTGCTAGGGCTATGCTTGACCTAACTTCTGGAGGTGTACCCAGTAAATCCACACAGGAAGCAATAACGTAACTGTCCAGATCAAGTTGAGGTTCTAGAGTGTGGCTTTATTCCCCAAAAGATGTTCTATAAAGCAAAGGTGGACCCTCAAGGTTTACACATTGTGGCACTAAGAACTTGCAGAACAACAAATTGACTGTATCTGACAGAAAACTCTTTGCATTCCCACACTGTAGGACATTGAACATCTTGTACTTGTATTCCCATATAGCATGGGACATTGAACATTTCTTCCATTAGCACTGGCCACAACTGAAAACACATTTACTGACAGGACACTTGTACTCTGTTTTCCACATGTCATAGGACATTGAACATTTCTCCAGTGGCACTGGCCACAACTGAATATGCTGTACACTTTGCTAAGAACTAGCACAACCCACTTCAGGGGGTAAAATCCTCTTCAGACATCAGCCCTATGTCTAAAGTAACCAGGCACCCTTATTGAACCTGTTAGTCCTGAACTGGTTACTCCAGATGGGGGTCTGACCACTCTTTGCTCCCAAATCCATACTCAGCCATTCTTTCAGAGTTACACCGTAAACATTTGAAAACACACTTCAGAAAATGCTTATTGAATGAAACTTTGGCATCTAGCATTTGAATTACTACACTGGTAGTGGAAGAACTAAAGTCCCGAACAATGTGATATAGTCATACCTCTGGGCATCACACACTTCAACCAACTTTAAATGAGAACAGTCTCACACTTCTGAACAGAAAAGTTGTGCATTTCCCTTTTAGCCAGAGAACACAACAGCACAGGTACTTGCTTTCTGCAGCAAAAAATCAGATCCTACTCACTGTTAGACATTTCAGGCAGCTTCAAAACATCCATGATCAAAAAGGGGATTGCCCCTTGGATCCATCCACTAGCAGTCCTTTTCACCCCTCCAGGGATGAAAATCAGGAGACTCTGCTGTAGATAAAGGTTTCCACCACTTCACTTGGCAAACTAGAGAATTACCAGGGCTAGGGTGAGAATGCAGGGCTCTCAACTCAAATCCCTCAGCTGAGCAGTTCTCACTCCTCTAACTTAAAACTACAGACTCATACTGATTCTTGTCTCAAGATTCTAAACTCCCTCCTCACAGCTGGCAAAGGCTTATGCTGCTGTGAGAGTTCCAAATGAGCTCATCACTTTCATCTCAGCTGAAGCCAAGTAAACGAAAGAGTGAACAGGTGACCCCTATCTGGCTCAGGACCACCAGCCTCCCTATCCCCCTTCACATTTTTAGCCCCTACGCTTTTTGAGAAATGCATGTGATTTTTTACATCAACCTGAACAAACAAGAGTTGGACTGGGGGGTGGTCAGGCATCTGCAGGTTGGAATGGTGAGTCAGCCTGTCTCAAGCTGCTGACTTTCATAGGTTCATAGGTGATTTATGAGTTTGAGGGACATGCCCATGTAAAACTCGTCACCTAATGGCGATACAAAAATTTTCTATCTCCCATATATTGGTCAAGTTTGTACTTAAAAGTTGTCAGACCTTTACTTATTACTACATCAGTTGGCAATGAGTTCCAGATCTGTGGTAAATGCTGGGTTAAAAATGTATCCCTTTTCCATGTTTTGTTTACACTAGTTTTGAACTTTAATTTATGTGAACGGGTGTAACAGCCGGGTATAGTTACTTCCAAACAAATAGATTCGCACAATGCTGGGGCAGGTAATGTCCTATATGCCAGGCCCAAATCACCCCTCAGTGATCTATATTCCAATGAGTATAACCCTAGAGCTCTAAGTCTACTACCGTACTCCATATTTTTTAAACCTGTAACTTTGGGTGAAAGTCTTCTTTGGACCGTTTCAATGGCTGCTTTACCCCCAATAAAGGAGGGTGCACAAAAGGAGGCACAAAAGTCTATATGGGACCTAACTAAGCTTGTATATAGTGGTATTAACACTTCCGGTTCTCTACTTTTTATGTGCTTGAAAATACAGGACAAAATTCCCTGACATTTCTTAACTATATTATTAGTATGGGAAGTGAATTTTAAATCATTGGTAACAGTGATTCCTAAATCCCTTTCTGATGTAACTATTTGTAACACAGTGTCATTAAGTATATAATTGGCTAATGGATTATTCTTACCTAGGTGCATAACTTTACACTTGGAGGCATTAAAGGTCATTTTATTCATAACTGACCAATTGGCTAAATTATCTAGGTTTGATTGTAGGGCCATCACAGATTCAGGATTATTAACAATACAACCAAGCTTACTATCATCAGCATATTTATGTATCCAGACCCAGTTTGAAGTCTGCATGCTGGTTATTAGGATATTGAATAGTATTGGGCCCAAGACGGATCCCTAAGGGACACCGTTACTCACCAATCCCCACTCTGACAGTTGCCCTTTAATGCTGACTTCTTGTTTCCTGTCACTAAGCCACAAACTAATCCATTTAATAATATTTGGATGGAACTTGTATCTTTTCAGTTCCTCAACAAGTACTTTATGAGAAACAGTGTCAAATGCTTTCTCAAAATCAAGGAAAATAACATCAACCGGAAGACCATTTTCCAATGCCAGACTAACTGGCTCAAAAAAATTAATGAAGTTATACTGGCACGATCTGCCTGTGAGAAACCATACTGTGAGATATCAATGATTTCCATATTTTTGAGGTGTGAAATCATTTTATGTTGTAATATCTGCTTCATTAGTTTCCACAAACAGGAGGTAAGACTAGTAGGCCTATAATTTGTTACATGCTGTTTATTACCTCCTTTATAAATTGGTACCACTGTTGCTAGTTTCCATTTAGTAATGGCAGTCCCTTCCAGAAGTGAAGCATTAAATAACAGTGTAAGTACTCCCAATAATTCAACAGTTAGTTATTTTATAAATTTAATGGGGATGCCAACAGGACCAGGTGATGAGTTCGTTTTAGTGGCCTTGATAGCTGCCATAACATCTTCAGGTGTAATCTGCAGATTTCTTACACAAGTCAATAAATCATCTACAGCAAGAATTTTTTAGGTTTACATATACCAAGAAAGTAATGATTAAATTCGTTTGCCATGGACAACTCATTAGCAATTGGATGATTATCCTTAATTAGAGGTCCAATATTTGGTTCCTTCCCCTTTAATGACCCAACATAATTATAAAATTGTTTTTTGTTATCTTTAGTTATTGTAGCTAGAGTCAGTTCAAGATTTCTTTTTGCTGATCTCATTGAATCCTTACACTGTTTTGATTTAACTTTGAACCTTTGCCATTTCTCATCTGACTTTTTTTTTTGTATTTATTGAACGCTCTTTTCTTACTTTTAATCAGCCATTTTATATTTCTATTTAACCATGTGGGAACTCTTTTACTATTACTATATTTGATTAACTTCGGAATCCAGGTTTTAATACAAAAATCAATCTTTTTGCGTATAGCAATCCACATCTGTTCACAATCCAGTAATTTGAGTTCATTATCCCATTTCCAATTGGACAAATCATTTTTAATAGCAACATAGTCTGCTTTATAGAAATTTCTAGATTTAGAAATGCCGTGGTTAGTAGAGGTATAATATTTAATATTCCATATAATCATGTTGTGGTCACTATTTCCTAAGGGTTCTATAACATGGGGTGGATTCTCAAAATCTTTAATATTTGTAAAAATAAGGTCCAAAATATTGTCTTTTTTGGTTGGTTCTAGTACTAACTGATCCAGATCATGCTGTGAAATAGCATCAATAAATCTATTGTCTAAGGAGTTTTTCCTGGTAAGCGTATGCCATCTGATATTAGGCAGATTGAAATCACCCATTAATAGCAGATCATCATAATCCTCAAAGTTCTCTATACATTCCATAAATGCTACATCGCCAATAGAGTCAAGGTTAGGAGACCGGTAGCACAGACCAATTGTTAAACATCTATCACCATGCACCTTTGCCCATATAATTTCAGAATCAGTATCTGAGTAAGTACTGTCTTTAATTTCAAAGCTGTGTAATCTATTGCTGATGTAGAGTTCTTCTCCTCCACCTTTAGTTGTTTGTCGATTTTTGGTAATTGTGACATACCCAGGAATATCAGTACACCAGCCAGAATCAGTGAACCATGTTTCTGTAACCCTGCATATATCAATTTTGTCTTTTTGTAAGATATATTTTAACTCATCCATTTTATTGTGTAGACTTCTGCCATTGACCAGTAAAAATTTCAAGTCAGTACTATATATTTTAGGATTAGAATGTTTAAGTGTATCAGTAGCATGTGCTTTTGGGTCATATCTTATAGAGGGTACATGAGGGTTATATGTATAAGGCAGTGCAGTGATACATAGTACCCCTACCCCCCCATAATTAGTTTAAAGTGGTATTAATATAATCATTTATTTGCTGTCCCAGTAAACTAGAGCCTAGTTTGCTAAGTTGCAATCCATCCCTACTTATTAATTCCTTTTTGTAAGCAAACTCTTCCCAATGGGTGATACATGCTACATTTTGCTTTAAACACCAGGAGTGTAGCCAATTGTTTAGAGATTTAATTTTGTCATTAGTATACCAATTGGCCTTTCGTACAGGTAGTATCTCGGAAAAAGCAATTTGGCAACCAATTTCAATGAAGAGGTTATAGATCCCCACAGACTCTTCCTTAATATTTTGAATATTTTGTTTGAATACATTATTTACCCTGGCATATATAACGACTAGTGGTCTTTCTCCACTATTATTTAATACCTTCTTTAACATTTTTGTTATGTCCAGCGTCTGGGCTCCTCTAAAGCAAGAGACAGTTCTGCTTTTTTTGTCTTGATCATACACCAATCTGTCCAGATTCTTAATAACTGAATCACCCAAAACATACATTTGTCTGGGCTCTGCTTCATTTGCTTCAGTTAGGTCCATTAAACTGTTTGAATTTGCCAGGATGTTTTTGCAACTGGGCCTTGCTATATTAGTTCCTGTTAGGTCCATTAAGTTGCCTGATCTTACCTGAGTGTTTACACCACTGGGCCCAACTTCATTAGTATCTGTTAGGTCCAATAGATTGTCTAAGTTTACTTGAGTGTTTACACTACAAAGGGCAGGAGAAATTACAGCTGTATTTACAAGATCGTGAGAGTGCGTTGTAGGTAGAGTACAAACTGTGGAAGGTATAATAACTTCATCCAGTAAATCTCCAAGTAGATCAAATCTATTTTGGGTGGGAATTTGACATTCTGCAGCTTTCCTTCCTTTTTTACAAGCCTTATTACTCTGGATCTGATACCATAAGTTCTCACAGTCCACTGGTTCATCCTCTACCCTGGCCCGTTTCCTGTAGGGGGGTACCTGCTCTAGTGCTTATGTTATTATTGTGTATTGTAACCAGAGGATCCTCATTATGGGTGATCTCGGTGCAACTTTCATAGGTTTTTAGTGTTTGAGTACCAGTTGTGGAAGCTGTTCCACTAATTCTTACAAGTGTTTCTGCATAACTCTTTTCCAATGCAGTAAGTCTGTTATAAAACGTACTATTTTCTTGTGCCATATCTTCATTCTGTGTACATTTAAAACATTTAAAAACTTTATTTATCATTATTTACTGCATCTTCACAATGCATGATGCAGCTACTACATTTATGCAAAACCTTACCATCAGTTCTACTTAATGTATCATTCATTTTTCACTACAGACAGGACACGACTAGCACACTTACAGAAAATCTACTACCCGATAAGGATTTAGCTATTTTCTACTTATCTTACCTATTGTGCTATGCACTCCCTTCACTCCCTACAACACGTGAAACACTGCAGAGACACATGTGTTCTCTCATGCGCAAACCTCAAGGCCACCCTACTCGCCAAACCCCTGCAAACCTCTACTGGATTGTTTTCTATGTGAGATACTGTAATTGTTTTGTACTGCTTACCTTAGGAAAGAATTAAAAAAAAGGCTATTAACCTAATTAACTTAATTTCATTTCTCCAGGTTATAATTAAAAAAAGAGACAACAAAAGCTGAGCTGAAATAGGGAGTAGTGACCCGGAAGTAGCTATAGGTCACAGTAGCGAGTGAGACTTAAAACTGCAATTTAAAGTGCTTTAAAATGCACAGGACATGCTCCAAAGCCATTTTAGTAGGAGTAAATGATACCCTTGGGAACAGCTAAACAAAATATCACCAGAATTAGCAAGTTGTAGTTCCCTAAATCTCAGTCGGGAACTACTACTCCTCTTCCTGCTTTCTATCAGAGTCTGCAGGGCTCCAAATCACGCACAACAGTTTAAAACAAATATTTCCGTGCATATAAATTACATAGGCAATAGTGGAGAGCAGGGATATAGCCTCCTGCAATCTTCACTAGCAATGCTAATAACCGCTCGCTGCAAGCCGAGCTGAAATCGGGAGTAGTGACTCAGAAGTAGCTACAGGTCACAGTAGCGAGTAAGAATTAAAACTCCGATTTAAAGTGCTTTAAAATGCACATGACATGCTCCAAAGCTGTTTTAATAGGAGTACTTTGACAGTCAATCAGCTGCTTTCTGAGGACCAGCTTCATGCAAATCAAAGGACTGAAGCCCTCTGATTGGAGTGGCTCAGTCTTTTGAAGTACACAAAGTTTTCACCCAGCAAGCACTGAGTGGTGTCACGACCATAGTGCATGGTCATTGGTCTAGACTGCCCAGCCCCTACTATTTTGAACTGCAATGGGCTCAGCAGTGACCCCCCCCAAATCCCTTTTCAGTGTACCAAAACATTTGGTGTGCAAACACATCTAACGTAAAATACTAGAGTGCAATGAGAAAACTGAAATATCTGGGGTGACCTAGCAAGTAAAGGAAGAGTCTAAAGTCTAGCTAGGGTGAAGCCTGTGTATATAATGGGAGGTAGCTACATTAATACAGTATCACAGGCTACTCTAGCTGGGTCAGACTAGCAGTGAAACAAACAGCACGGACTACATAAGGGTTGAATCAATAAGTAATAAAGCTGAACAGGCTACTCTAATGGAGTTTAATTAGCACGTCAGAAAAGCATGGGGTACACTAAGACTGTCAGCAGTTATGGCTACTCAGACAAGATTCATTCAAAACAGCTGAATCTCGGGTTGGGGGGGAGGATTAATAATGTAGGGAGGAAATACCATACCTGCAGATGTTAACTGAACAGCTTGATGACAAATGTAGCAGGAGGTTAGGGAGGAACAGTCAGCACTAAAAGCCCCACACCCAAGTGTGGGCTGGTCCCTATTTACACTTTGTGTGCAAAAACATTTTTTTACTTACTGTTTACTGCAGTATATTACATTGTATCAGACAGATTTTGTTGACTTCCAGGCTGACGTTTTCTGCAACTACAAATCTCACAATCCCTCCAACTGACATCTGAGGAGGGCTGCAGCAGTGGGAGAGTCAATAGCCTGCAGTGTATTTTGGAGCTTTTATAAGCTCTGATCTTTTGTTTGCTGGGCCCCCTGGCAGTGGCCTCCCTGGGCTGAGTACAGTAATAGTAATCTGTACACACAACATAATCTACTCTTCTCTAAGGGCAGATGCTGAAAAAAGTTGGTTCCTTTTGACATTTAACCCTTCAATACTGGCTTCAATTACATACCATTCAATCGCAATGTAATAGGTCAAAATGACTCTGCTCCTGCAGTAAAAGGGTTAATAGAATTAAAAGAGGAATACTGAACATTTTGGCAGACTTTCTAAAACTGGTGTTACAGTGAAAAAAAAACAAGAAAAGAACAGTGCACTCACCAAAGTTAGTCGCAGGTAGCCAAGTATATTTATTTGTGCACACATGCAAAGAAAATCCTTGAGGCACAGAAGACCAGATACCCCCCAAATTGTGCCAGAACACTGTAACTTCCTCAGAGCCCTCCGATGAAGCCACAGTGTTCTGGCAAAACATATGGGGAGTCTGCTCTGCTGTGCCATGAGCATTACTTTGCATGTATGCACATACAAATGCACTTGGTAACCTGCAACCAGTCTTGGTGAGTGTAACATTCTTTTCTACTCTTCTTTTTTCTCAGAGTGTGCAAACATGTTGGTGCTTGGTAAATGGCAACATCCTTACTGGCTGACAGTGTGTGGTTTCCTGTTTCTCCTTATAAAGCCAATTAACCTCATACTCTGTGCATTAACGGTAAGTACTTTTCATGTCCCAAAAACTCAACCAAGAACTGGTGACAGAGAGAACTTTCTCACTGTGCACTTCTTTTATGGAATGGACATACTGAGCAGGATTTTTGAACATGAGTGCTATGTCCATGGCCATGGACTCTGGTGCTTGCAGTGCAGTTAGTCCGTTTAATGCACCTTCACCTGATGTTCGAACACTGACCAGTTTTGCTACACGTGGGCTTGCTTACCAGCAGCTAGAGTCTCAATAAAGATGCAAGCAGCCTAAAGATACATGGAATACATAGATAAATAGAATTTGATAGCAGATAAGGACCACCAGGCCCACCTAGTCTGCCCATTTTCCTTACCTACTGCAAAAACCAAAGACCCTACTTGATCTCTGGCTTTCTTCTCCTACCTATTGCTAGGGTACCCCATGCAAATCACATGCATTTTTCAATTCCCCTACTGAATTTGCCCCACCACCTCTGCTGGGAGGCTGTTCCATGCATTCACCACCCTTTCTGTGAAGTAATACTACCTCACATTCCCCCTTAGTCTACCCCCTTCCAACCTCATGTACTGACCCCGTGTTTTAGAACATCTCTTTTTCTGAAAGATGCTACCCTCCTGTACCTTATTTATGCCCTTGAGATATTTGAAAGTCTCTGTCATATCCCCCTCTCCTCTCCTCTCCTCTCCTCTCCTCTCCTCTCCTCTCCTCCAGGGTGTACAAATTGAGGTCCTGCAATCTCTCCTCATATGACTTATGGTGTGGGCCCTGCACCATTTTTGTTGCCCTTCTCTGAACTGCCTCAACCCTGTCTATGACTGTACGTGAAAGTAACCTCCAGAACTAGACACAATACTCCAGATGAGGTCTCACTAATGATCTATATAGAGGCATCACTACCTCCCTTCTTCTGCTGGTGATACCTCTCCCTATGCACCCTAGTACCCCACTGGCTTTTCCCACAGCCTTGGCACATTGCCTGGCCACTTTTATTCATAGATGGGAATCAAGTTCAAAAGACTGACGTCCATAATAGAACTTGCCACCATATCAAGTTGTCATGGTGGAATTTGAGTATCTCCTATCCACCATAAAACTATATAACCTATTTTTCAAAACAGTTATATTGTCACTATCAACCACTTCTGATACAATTACCCCCAGATCCCTCTCCTGTTTGGTTACCATCACAATCTCTCCCCCCATCATGCAAGCCTTCCCTGGGTTCCTGCACCCCAAATGCATGATTTTGCACTTTTTTGCATTGAATCTTAGCTGCCACACTCTTGACTATTCCTCAGGTTTACTTAGGTCCCTCCCCATTTCCTTCCAGACCATCTGCAATGTCATTTATGAAGACATTGAGTAGGACTGGCCCCAGAACTGACTACTGTGGCATCTCACTGGTTACCCACCTTTCCTCAGCATGAGCTCCATTTACCACCACCCTCTGTGTTCTATCCCTCAACCAGTTTCTAACCCAGTTTAGCACCTTGGGGCCCATTCCTAGGCTGCCTAACTTGCTTATAAGCCTTTTATGTGGGATAGTGTTGGACGCCTTGATGAAATCCAGGTAGGCCACATCCACCGACCCCAATCCACTTTCCTGGTCACCCAATGAAAGAAATCAATCAGATTTGTTTGACATGACCTTCCTACTGTGAATCCATGCTGCCTCAGATTCTGTGCTCCACTGGATTCAAAATGTTTCACAATCCTTTCTTTTAGCAGTGATTCCATTATTTTCCCAACCACTGAGGTTAGGCTGGCTGGGCTATAGTTTCCAGCCTCCTCCCTGCTCCCACTTTTGTATATAGGGACTACATCAGCTCTCCTCCAGTCCTCTGGAACCACTCCTGTTTCCAGCAATTTATTGAACCTGAAACCAAAAGGAAACTGCACTCTGTAGCTGGAAGATGAAAGCACACTCACTTACAGATAGCAGTTTTAAAGCTTTAATACTTAAATCGAGAGTGTGCACAATGCAAACATGATCTGGAACGATCTGTCATACTACAAACCCTCTACTGGATTGTTTCCTATGTGTGATACTGTAAATTGTTTTGTACTGCTTACCTTAGGAAAGAATTAAAAAAAAAGGCTATTAACCTAATTAACTTAATTTCATTTCTCCAGGTTATAATTAAAAAAAGAGACAACAAAAGATAAAATCTTTCTGGAAAGTTATAGCCAGATTAAAAGAAAACAGCAACCTCTGAGCCTTCTAGCCAAAGGAATGACAGCTGAAAAATGACTCTTGGAGCAGGAGCATGAGCTTGCAACACAGAAAGTACCAACTCAAAAGGTACTGCAATTGTAGCATACAACAATTGGCAGGAAGGAAATGCCTTTGTCTCCAAATAGGAGATTAGTCTTCAAATAGTCTCCTACAAAGAAATAGGCTATCCCAGCTAGATTTTCAAGAGTCATCTAAAACTTGAAGCACAGGGACTTAGAATATTTTTTAGTATGTGACAGGGGGCAGGACATGCTAGTGTAACTTACTTGGGGGGGATGTACTCACTTCCCTGGTTTTATGAAATTCCTGAGCTGATCAGTCACCTGCCTCTCTTGAGCCCTCTTGGTTCTGGATTATTTCACTTTTACCACTGTTGCTCAGAAAGGATTACTTTGATCTTACCTTAGTGGGTTGGCGGTAACCACGAGCTAAGGTGATTTGTATAATATATGCCTATAGGTATATGTATGGTAGTAGGAAGTACAAGGAACGCCATTATGATTATAGTCCCTACATATAGAAATGTGTGGTCCTACGTAGGTATGTATAGTTCCTGTCATACCCAGTGGGCATTCCTTTGTCTGTGTTCAGCAGAGTGTGACCAATATCTCCAGTATGAATAAAGATGGCCACTAAACTGATGTGCTGCATCGGGAGTCCATCTGCACACTGGTAAAAAGGATCACAAGAAAAATAACCCCCATGGGTGCCAGAAAGGTTGGGTAAGCTGCTGCATGTTCCTTAAATGCATAAAGAACCCCTTCTTCTGCCCCGTGTTGGTCCGTTGCACAGCTAAACCCTCCAACCTTCGGCTACAAACACCCTTTCCCTGCCAGCTGCAGTCTCTGGCTTTGAAAAAAGGGGAACACACAACAAGTTAAACACACAGCAGTACTGCTGTTCCTGCTTGCATCCTACCTAAGCTGCCTCAAGAGATCTAATGCACCAAAATAAAACAGAGTATTCCAATAATCATGGCCGCTAGTTTGTTTATCTGCTTGCCTTCCTTCATGCTCCCAGAGCAAGACTGCAATCCAGACAGCCCACCCCCAACACACACACACACACTTTCTGGCTATCGGCCAGCCTCTTGGGGACATCAGTATGTAACCACCCCCCCGCTGCTTTACACAGTTAGCTACCCCTGGCACTTATAACATGGGCACAGACTTCAGAAACATTTAGACAAATGGTACCACCCCAGCTTTGGGAATGTATGCCAGGCTCATTTCTTCTAGAGATCAAAGTGGTGAGGGTGAACAAAAGCAATATGACCTATAAGGTATTTACAAAAACACAGGTCCTGGGGAGGGAACTTTTTGCTAGGGCTATGCTAGACCTAACTTCTGGAGGTGTACCCAGTAACTGCACACACAGGAAGCAATAACATAACTGTCCAGATCAAGTTGGAGTTCTACAGTGTGACTTTATTCCCCAAAAGATGTTCTCTAAAGCAAGTGTGGACCCACGAGGTTTACACATTGTGGTACTAAGAACTTGCAGAACAACTAATCGAATGTATCCAACAGAAAACTCTTTGCATTCCCACACTGTAGGACATTGAACATCTTGTACTTATATTCCCATATAGCATAGGGCATTTAACATTTCTTCCAGTGGCACTGGCCACAACTAAAAACACATTTACTAACAGGACACTTGTACTCTGTTTCCCACATGTTGTAGGACATTGAACATTTCTTCCAGTGGCACTGGCCACAACTGAAAACACATTTACTGACAGGACACTTGTACTCTGTTTTCCACATGTCGTAGGATATTGAACATTTCTCCAGTGGCACCGGCCACAACTGAACATACTGTACGTTTTGCTAAGAATTAGCACAACCCACTTCAGGGGGTAAAACCCTCTTCAGACATCAGCCCTATGTCTAAAGTAACCAGGCCCCCTTATTGAACCTGTTAGTCCTGACCTGGTTGCTCCAGATGGGGGTCTGCCCACTCCTTGCTCCCAAATCCATACTCAGCCATTCTTTTCAGAGTTACACCTTAAACATTTAAAAACACATTTCAGAAAATGCTTATTGAATGAAACTTTGGCATCTAGCATTTTAATCACTACACTGGTAGTGGAAGAACTAAAGTCCCGAACAATATGATATAGTCATACCTCTGGGTATCACACACTTCAACCAACTTTAAATGAGAAAAGGCTCACACTTCTGAACAGAAAAGTTGTGCATTTCCCTTTTAGCCAGAGAACATAACAGCACAGGTACTTGCTTTCTGCAGCAAAAATCAGATCCTACTCACTGTTAGACATTTCAGGCAGCTTCAAAACATCCTTGATCAAAAAGGGGATTGCCCCTTGGATCCATCCACTAGCAATCCTTTTCACCCCTCCAGGGATGAAAATCAGGAGATCCTGCTGTAGACAATGGTTTCTACCACTTCACTTGGTAAACTGGAGAATTACCAGGACTAGGGTGAGAATGCAGGGCTCTCAACTCAAATCCCTCAGCTGATCAGTTCTCACTCCTCCAACTTCCAACTACAGAGTCGTACTGATTCTCGTCTCAAGATTCTAAACTCCCTTCTCTCAGCTAGCAAAGGCTTATGCTGCTGCGAGAGGTCCAAATGAGCTCATCACTTTCATCTCAGCTGAAGCCAAGAAAACAAAAGAGTGAACAGGTGACCCCTATCCGGCTCAGAACCACCAGCCTCCCTATCCCCCTAGCACTCTAGGGAAGATCTATCTGACTACCTACTGGGGAATCTATCCCCCAACACTTCCCAGGGTACCTTTGAACAACAATGGAAACATATATTACATTTCCCAAAAATTCACACCTGTGAAGAGAAACATGTTAACACCTTGTTAACCATAAACGATTCTAAAAACACTAAGAAAAGGGACTCAGATGAGTTCCAACATCCTCTTCTTTTCTTCTATTCTTTTTTTCTTCTTCAGAGCATCTGCAAGAGTAGAAAAATACAAAAACATGTTCTGCATTCCAAACAGTGCCTAAACCTCCACCTAACACTAAAGAACCCCCCAAAATATTTTTTTATAAAGGTACAAAAGTAAAACAAATGGAAAGTAGACAATTATACAGCACATTTGGAGTTGGAATTCCCTACAATGGACTAGTGGGGGGTAGGAGGAAGTAGGCTGTTGGTTAACTAGGATCTGCAGCTTATCCATTAGGTAGGGAAATGGACAGACTAGGTGGGCCAAGCAGTCCTTATCTGCCATCAAATTCTATGTTTCTATGTTTCTAATGTCCCAACTAGTGGCAATATCAGTGTTGCCCAAAGGCATTGTCCATTAAAGAGTCTCTCCTAGGCCAAAGCCTGCTGAAGGACAGTTCTTGGACAGGACAGGGCCTGCATAGCACTGCAATCCATGGGGAGAGTCTTTGATGAAAACATTAAAGTTCCTTGGATAGTCTTCAAATGTAGGATGTGTTGTGCAAATTCAGTTAATGTAAATAAAAAATTGTCTTACTAGCTCCTTGAAGAACGAAAACAAAGGATCATCTTACTTCTACAAGCTGAGGACCTTCTTCCTTCAGACCAGATGGCATCTTCAGATACTGCTGGATGGATGTCCTCTGGAAAAACAAACAATGAAACAGGAAAACTGCTGGTTAATGTCCTCTGGAAATCCAGATGATGGAACAGGAAAACTGCTGGGTTGATGTCCTCTGCAAGGCCAGACGACGGAACAGGAAAACTGCTGGACTGATGAATCTGAATACACCTCAAGAAATCATGGAATACTAGAAGAGCTGCATCTTCCTCCATGGACACTACTGCTTCGGATGACAGGCACTGGGATGCCACTGCTCGCTTCCCTCTAGGCATGATGGGATGATTCGCAGGGAGTGGCACCATTAAGGGTAGTACCACTCAGGGTGTAGGGTGAGGACTAGGACCCTGTCTGGACGTTTCAAGTTGATGTTGTGAAATGTCTCTTGTCCAGCCCCATCCACAATTTGCACAGTGTCCATAAACAGAGTCCTGCCCAGTCTCCAGAATCTAAGGCGATCACTGATGATTTTGTCCCTTACACATTCTGCTGCACCAGGGTGCAAATTCTTACTTGCCTATTCCATTAGCCAGGACTGCCTGTTCTGTTCGATTTCCTCCCAGACACAGTGAGGAAAGGTAGGAGAGGACTTCCCATATGTGGTGTCAGCCCTCCTACGAATCAGTCTCTCCTCTTTACTACTCTTTACTGGTCTGCAGACCATGGCCCAGCTTGGGGGTGGCCAGGCTTCATCAAGCCAGTGTCTCAAACTTAAAGAATGAAAGAATTTGTCCCCCACTATCTCTGTGGACAAGTTGCTAGAGCCTTCTCCAACTGTCTCTGGCTCCTCTGAGGCAAGAGCTTGAGGTGACTCACAGTAGCCCTCAACATGAAGATACTCTTTTTCATCCTCCTCTTCCTTACTCCTGATCTGTGCCCAAGAGTGAGCAAATGTCCTCACTCCTGAGAAATTCCATTCCTCACTGGGTGCGGAGGTAGACATCTCCCAATTCAACATCTCTTGCAATTCATCCTCCCATACTAGGGTAGGACTCGGACCTTGATTCCATGGGTCAACTGCTCCCTCTGTTGCACTATCCATCTGGGACACAAGCATGGAAACCTCTCTCTGTTCCTGCCCTTGCAGTGAATCAACATCAATTTTACTTGCTCCTTCTGTAACACACTCTGAAGAACTTTCCCCAACAGGTTCAACCTGGTGCTACATGCTGCTGCAGGCAGGGTCCCCTGCCAGGGTCCATGTGGGAGCCAATTGAATTCTTATTGCCCTCTCTGGCACTGCACCCCTGCTCATTCCAAACTTCACAAGGCAGTCCGAGCAATTGGGGTATCAGAAACACATCCCTTCCAGCCTTTAGACACACAATACATAGTCTCACTGGATAGCTAGGAATTGCTACATCCAAGGGTAACCTGTCACCGTAGTAGGCTCTCTAAACCTCTCTTAGTGCTGCCACCTCCTCGGCGATCATAGCTCAGGCATGATCCAGGTAGCTGGAGTTCCTGAAGCCATGTCTGAAAGCAAACACACAAATTTTTCATTACTGAATTGCTCACTAGTCACATATTGTCTCACAAAATGGCTCCCTGCTGCTGTGTTTACATTGCTAACCCCATCCTGTCATGGTGTCTGTAACTTTTCTTCATGCATCAAAATATGTTCAACTTGCTCAAAACTGTGTTTCTGACCTTTCTGACTACTGAAATTACTTTAAACTGCAAACAATTGCTCTGCTGGTACATTTCAGCATATTCATACGAAGGGGACTGGATGGTTACAAGTATATAAATAATACATTAAAATACATCTGTACCTTGATGTAACAAGCCAAAGACTAATGGCAGGAATTCTAGTCATCCAAGGCATTCGTAACTAAGGGAGCCATAAATCTCCCGCCAGCCACAACACTCAGTGGTGAAAATAACAAGTAGGTACCACCTCAATCTAACCTGCACAGCCACAGCATAGTTTCTTGCCACAGTGCCATCTAGGCTGGAGGACTGGAATTGCACCTCTCTAGCACCAAGCAGCACAACATCAGCAACTAGTGGTTGACCTGCACAATTGCAATAAAATCAGTGCAACTCAATGCAGAATAGCACACCTAAGTATAGCAAGCTTATCAGAATTCCTATTCCCATGGCACAAATTAGACGTGCACTGGAATCTGATGAATCAAAGGAAACATTTGATTTATACTTAGAGAGTTTTCAATTCTCGCTGAAGGTGAACAAAATCAGAGATGACAACAAAGTACATGTCTTCCTAGCAGTTTTGCCACCACAGATTTATGCCCTTCTCTGGAATCTCACTGCACCAGACAACATCCTGACCCTGACATATGCACAAGTCACAGAGACACTTGCATAGCATTTCAAACCTCAGCCACTTAATATTGCTGAATGTTACACTTTTCATCATCGAAACCAAGGAGGGTGAGGGACCTACTGCCGACTACATCATTGCATTAAAGCATCTGGTATGCACCTGTGCATTTTGACAATCCCTGGATGAAGCCCCCCAGGAATAATGTGTCTGCGGTCTGAGAGGGCAAGCCTATTGGAAACAGCTTTTGTCAGAAGCAGACCTAAACTTCAAGTCAGCCTGTGACATTGCACTCGCTATGGAGCTCACCCAGAAAGGCTCCAGTGCATAAGCAGGACATTCTGAACCACAAATGAGTGGGGTTAGCTGGCCTGCTGGTGCAGCGGAAGTGCTACTCCTTGTGGCACTGATGACCCATATTCAGGTGCGAATGTGGTGCTTCAGAAGGTCGGTCAGGGAGAGCTCTTCTTCTCTGGGAGGGGAAGGGTTGTGGTTCTCTGTCAAGTCAATGACACCCCAATGGAGGCTAGGTCAGGCCACTCTTCTGTGGGGAGGCAATGGCGGACATCTGTAGGTCGGGTGAGGGAGCATGCCTGACCTACACTGATGTCATTGCACATCCATGCCTCCAGGAAACTAACGAGGATTACCTTGAGGTACTTGAAAGTTTCTATCATGTCCCCCCACTCCCTCCTTTCCTATTATGAATACCCTCGAGGAAAGGAGGGAGAGCGGAGCATAATAGAAACTTTCAGGTACCTCAAGGGAATCAACAAAGTCCAGGAGTGTAGCATCTTTCAGAAAAAGAGATGTGCAAGAACAAGGGGACACAATTTGAAGATGGGGGGGCGGCTCGGGGGCAACACGAGGAAGCATGTTTTCATGGAGAGGGTGGTGGACGCATGGAACAGCCTTCCTGAGGAGGTTGTGGGGTCAAAAACAGTGGGGGAATTGAAGAATGCATGGGACAGACATAAGGCAATTATAGTGGGGGGGAGGAGGACGTAGGCTGTTGGTTAACTAGGATCTGCAGCTTATGCAATAGGTAGGAAAATGGGCGGTCCTTATCTGCCATCAAAGTCTGTGTTTTTATGAGTAAACCCCTGGGCTGGCAGCACCATGATGCCCCTAGACCTCCACCTGAATGACAACCCTGGTGCAAGCCTCAGCTGGGGCCTCTGGTTGATCTCGGTCTCTCCCCCTCCCCACAGGGGAAGCCCCACTGCGGGGAGAAAGCTGCAGCCCTCCCCAGTTCGGGCAGCCTGAAGGGAATGCAGGGTGTGAGGTTCAGGCATTGAGAGGTAGTAAATCCCCTGCCCTCTCCAGAAGCCAAAAAACAAAACATATCAAAAACAAATGAGTGGGGTTCACAAGATCACCCATACATCAGGACCCAAGGGACATTCCACACCACAAAGTGATCTACCACATATTTATCAGTAAACCTAAACATTTCAAAAGCCGGCACCACACAGCACTTCTACAAGGTAGAAGCAACTATATTACAGAAGTGGTGGTAACCACCAGCAAAGCACATTCTGATTTTGACATGAGAAATGCCACGGCTGTGGAAAAGTGGGTCATGTACAGAAAGTGTGCAAAAGTGCAGCACAGACTGCTCAGGCACAGTATCTCACACACGTTGCACCAGCATCCAATATGGATTTATTTATTTATTTATTTAGTTCATAAATGAAAAATGAAATGAAATGAGATACGGTTCTGACTCTGATTTCAATTCTAATTGCTGGCATGCAAAAGATAAGTCCAACTTGATGATGAGTCATTGCACCTATCTCCAGTCTATGCAACGCAAGCCTATAGAGAGAAAATTTACCACTAAACTGAGTTGGTGGGATAACTGGTTAGCATGCAGCTTGATGCCAGAGCCTCAGTATCTCTTGTGTCAGAGCACACCTATGGAGAGAAACTTCAGTAATGCCCATTGCAACCATTGTATATGAAGCTCTTGTTTTATACTGGAAACAACATCTCTGTGATGGGGTAGATTCAGGTGCCATCACGTGTGAGGGGGGAACATGGATCTTGACTCTGGTGGTAGTGTCAGGGAAAGACCTGCATTACTTGGAAAAACTGGCTCAGGAAGATCAAGTTGATCTGGGAAAAGATCTTCAGCTTCAATACTGTGATCAAGGCACCACAAGATGCACTGAGGAATGCACTGGACAAACATGGTCCTATTTTCCAGGACAGCTATGGCACAATGCGGGATTTCAAACTAAAGATCTGAGTGCAACCGGGAGCCACTCCAATTTTCCATAAGCCTCAACCAGTACCCTACACCTTAAAGGAAGTGGTAGAGAAGGAACTGGACTGTCTTGAAAGTTATGGTATCAAATCATGAGTAGACAGGAGCGACTGGGCTACCCCTATCATTGTGATGCCAAAGTGAGACAAAGCAGTGAGGCTGTGTGGTGACTACAAGGTTACAGTGAACCTTTGTAAAGAGCCAGACTCATACCCATTACCCAAAGCAGAGGACTTGTTTGCCACACTAGCAGGTGGAAAGTCCTTTGGCAAGTTGGACTTATCTTTTGCATGACAGCAATTAGAATTAAAATCAGAGTCAGAACCGTATCTCATTTCATTTCATTTTTCATTTTATACTGAAATGTCTGTGAGCTAAAAACCCATTTTTACAGACGTCCAGTTTAGACACATACAAAAACATAAAAAACATTTTAACAGTGTCTTAAAAACACCTAACCATCAATACCCCCAAGGCACTTTACTGATATCATTGTTTGGTTTACAGAGTCTCCACAGTGCCTGCAATATTTCAGGCACACAGTGGACCAGAAACTGCATGGATTGGACCATGTAGTCTGCTTTATGGGTGATATCTTGGTAAAGGCAACCACAGTGGAAGAGCATCTGACAATCCTGGACCAAGTTTTGTCAAGACTGCAGTGGTATGGACTGAAAGTGAAACTAGCCAAATGTCAATTTCTACAAAATTCTGTTGAGGACCTTGGCTACCATATGAATGCCCAAGGCCTACACCTGACAGAGAGCAAGGTGGATGTCTCAGTCAGTGCACCAGTGCCAACAAATGTCATTGAGTTAAGATCATTCTTAGGCCTGTTGAACTACTATGGACATTTCCTGGTACACTTATCCACATTGTTGCAACCCCTACATGACTTGCTATAGAAATAAACTAAATGAAATTGATCACCACAGAGTGAGGAAGCATTCCAGACTTGCAAGCAACGTCTTCTAAACAGCAAGTGGTTAGCGCTCTACAACCCAGCCAAACCTCTGAGGCTGGCATGTGATGTGTCCCCATATGGAGCAGGGGCATCTTTCATGTGTTCTGGGGAGGAACACCCAATTGCTTTTGCTTCCAAGTCCTTGTCCCCATGCAAAAGAAACTATGCTCAGTTTAAGAAAGAAGCCTTGAGCGTAATTTTTGGTGTCAAGGAGTTCCATAGGTACTTGTAAAGATGGAAATTCACTCTGTTAACAGATCACAAGCCTCTACTGGCAATTCTGGGGCCAAAGGCTGAAATTGTCAACTCTCACAGCACTCAGAATGCAGCTATGAGCCCAGATTGTGTTGGCTTAAGACTATGACATCGAATACAGATGTTCTCAGGATCATGCCTATGTGTCTGCAATACCAAGACTGCCATGCAAAGATGCCACAGAGAAGGAAGACGATTGGGCAGTATTTCAACTTTCACATCTCAAGGAATTACCCATTGCTTCACAGGATGTCGCAGAGGAGACAAGACAAGACCCTGTCCTCTCTAATATCCTAGATTTCACCCTAAAAAGTTTAATAGGTTTCACAGGTTTTCAGAGCATTTAAAGACCAAAGTCCATATACTCACCACAATTTAGGTATATCCAAAGATTTTGTTATTAATCAGATATTTATCTAACTTAGCCTTAAATTCATGCATTGTTTTACTAGCCACGATTTCAATTGGGAGCCTATTCCAAATTTTAGTTATCCTTACTGTTAACCAATGCTTCCTCCTAGCTGTATTATACCTTTCCCCACTTATCTGTAGTGGATGGGCTCTAGTGCTGTATGACTGGTCTCTTAAAACTAGATTTAACTGTTCCCAAAGTTGTGGATCATTTAGTGCCCTATAAATCATGCACATATCGCCTCGTAGTCTTCGAAACTCCAGAGAATATAATCCCAGAGACTGTAGCCGATGTTTGTAATTCGGGCCCTGGACCTCTTTGATCCTACGAGTTGCTCTCTTTTGAACCCTCTCCAAGGATCTGATGTCACCCCTGCCCCCAGGCACCCAAAACTGTGCACAGTATTCCATGTGTGGACGCACCAATGAGGTATAAAGTGGCAAGAGAACCTCCCCGTTCCTACATCTTTTATGTTTATGAATGCAGTATTGAATACTATTAGCTTTTTTAATGACCTGGTTATAATGTGGCCTAAAACTAAGATCATTGCTGATTCTTATACCCAGATCTCTTTCTTCGTTGACTGCCTTTAATAATTTGTTCCCCAGCCTGTATTGGTGTTGCTTTTTTTTCCTTCCCTGCATGCATCACAGTGCATTTATCGGTGTTAAATACAGACCCTTGTCCCTGGGCCCAGGCTTCCAGTTGCACTAGGGCGGCTTGCAGCGAATCAGCATCCTCTCTATTTTCTACCACATAGCCAATACGGGTGTCATCAGCAAATCTGGAGAGCCATATATCTGGTGGAGAGCTCATGGACCCAATATACAAATTAAAGAGACATGGACCCAAGACTGAGCCCTGTGGGACACCACTAGTCACATCTGCCCAACTTGAATAGTCCCCCTTGATACAGACTCTCTGCTTTCTGCCTGTCAACCATGACTCAATCCAATGGGCAATATTCCCATATATACCCAACTTAGTCAGAGCAGCAACCAATTTATCATGTGGGACTTTATCAAATGCTTTAGCGAAGTCCAGGAAGATGACATCCACAGATCTACCTTCGTCTAAAGCTTTATTTACTTTCCCATAAAATTCCAGGAGGTTTGTTTGCCATGACCTCCCCTTCATAAACCCGTGTTGTGTAGTGTCAATGTTACCTGTCAGTTGTTGAAATTCAATAATTTATTCTTTTACAATGCCCTCCAAAATTCTCCCCAGGATCAAAGTCAAACTAATCGGTCTATAATTCCCGACTTCCTGCCTTGAACCCTTTTTATGTATGGGGACGACCACTGCCTGCTTCCATACCGCTAGCACATCTCCTTCATTTAATGATTTCTGAAAAAGGCAAGCTACAGGGCCTCCAATTGTTCTGCCAGGTTGGCCCAACTTCATGGGAGACCAAACTCCCTGACCTTTTTCAGACAAGAAAAAAGCGTTGTCCACATAGCAAGGCTGTGTTCTGTGGGGAGCTCAAGTCGTGATACCTCCAAAGTTCCACAAGAGATTACTTTTTGACTTACATGACAGTCATCCTGGAATCTCTCGGATAAAGGGCATTGGCCAGGGGATACCTCTGGTGTCCAGGATTTAATCAAGGTATTCAACATCTTGTCAGCCAATGTGCACCATGTGTGGCTGCCCACAACCAACCTGCAACCTCTATGTTGAAACAGCCCCCAGAAAAAGACTGTATACAAAAACCTTGAATCCTAAACAGCGAGTGCACAAACAGCAAGTGCACACAACAGTAAGCACCATAAACAGCTAAAACAGTACCTAAAATTACTTTTTGTGGGCGGCTTTGCACCACACACACTCCATTACGGGTGACTTTGCGCCCCCCCCGCACCTCCCAAACTAATATAATCAACTCCAGGTGGCACACAACTCGGGGACAGAGAGAAACTCAGAAGGCAGGGGATATTATACAGGGGACACAACTCAGGAAGGGGGAGTAAGTTGGAGGGGGCAGACAAACTCTTCAGACTCCAGTCGGAATGCAACTCGGGAAGGGGAGCCACAACCCATGGCGTAACATATTAAAAGAAAAACACACATATAAAACAAAAAAAAAAAAAAGAAACACTAGTTATCACAGGCATTGAACCCAAGTCTGCTGGAGGTAAGAAGCAAACACACAGTGAGTGACTCTAACAAATAGGCTACAGTGCACCACGTGTTTTTGGCACACAACTGCCTATTTCAGTTTTCAGCAAACAACAGCCAATACCTCACTGCTTTGCTGACAAAACCTTTCCTATTAAAAGCATGTCACTAAAAAGACAGTCGTTATTTTGTACTTGCCATATTTGCTTCGCTCAAATTGCTTTGCTCTCTTCACAGGATACTGCAACTGCACCCTTGCAGTCTTGGTCCTGGGCTATCACACCATGAGACCGCATCCATATCAACTACGCAGACGTGGACAAACAACATTTCTTAGTAGTAACTGATGCCCCCTCCAAATGGCTGGAAGTGCTTGACACACCACTCACAACCACTGAAAAGGTTACACCTTCTAAGACAACTTTTTGCCTAATATGGACTACCACAGAAGTTAATGTTGGACAATGGTCCCTAATTTTCATTCCATGACTTTAAACTGTTCTTAAAGCAGAATGGGGTCCAACATAATTTAACTCCATCTTACAATGCAGAATCAAATGGTGCAGCCAAATGAGCTGTACAGACATTCAAAAAAGCTTGGACTACACTAGCTTCATAGTCAATACCTACAACTCAAAGGCTGGCTTGTTTCCTGTTCATATACAGAAACACTCCTCACACAATCACAGAGCGAACACCTGCTGAACTTTTTCCTAAAACATCAACCACGTACCTGATTGGCATTGCTGAAGCCGGCTTTGGCTGATACTGATACAAAACATCAACTGCAACAACAAAAGGGTCATGACAAATCACTCAAGCCAATACCCTTTTCAGCCATTAGAGCACCGGCATTAGTGTGACAGCACATCAGGGTGCTGATTTTGGGATTCGCACCCCCTCCCAAGGTCGGCTCCCCCTCAGAGTTGGAACAATAATAAGGTGGGGTGGGGGCACAGGCCTCGGCAAAAACAGGGGTCGGTGAAATACTGACTTGGTGCCCTGATGATTGGGGGCACTAATGCTGGCTCTCTGAATGGGTGGAACCCGTCAGTATGGATTTTCCATCCTGGGGACAGGGTGATGGTTCAAGACTGTAGACATCGCAAGGTTTCTTTGATTCTGGGGGTGGTAATGCCAACTTGTGGACTTTTGATCTATGCAGCTTGTGTGGGATATCCACTTGTTCACATACATGTGGATCACCTGCTACATTCCAAGTTTCCAGCACATGCAGCAGAAGATGTCACTCCAGATGAGGACAGTGACACAAAGGCCTTTGTTCCTGCCTGTGAGGCTCCACCAGGGTCAGTATCAGATAATAACAGAACACTTATTTCACCAGCAGCAGTTGTTTCAGCCTGCAGATATCCCATGAGGCACTAAAGACCACCCCAAAGACTTGACCTTTAAGTCATGTACTGAACCTGTGCTTCTGTGCAACTGGTCTCTTACCTGTACTGTTACTTAGTGACAAGTTCTACCAGAGGGGGAAGAATAATCCCCCAAACTTGTTTCTGGGTACTGAATACTCTACTTCGGCCCGAAAGTTAGGAAATGTTACTGTTGAAGTATTTAAGCAATAAGGCATGACCAGGGGTTAGATTAACAGTCTGTTAATCACCCCCTAGGGGTGTAATATGGCACGAGGCACAGCCGAGTGCCATATTGCCCCTAGGATGTGATTAACTGACTGTGAATCTAACTCCTGGGAGTGCCTTATTGCTATTATAAAAAAAGTTCCAAAAGAAGAGGGTTAAAAGAATACTTTTTTGAATGTTTTCCTCATTTAGAGGGAGATTTTTAGTAAAATAGTTCTTCCACCAACAGTTTAAGAATACTGGTTCAGAATCAGAATGCATCATTCCAGTCATTCAGCAGTGCTACAGGTTGGAATGCTGACAAGAAGAATCCATGTGCCACTGTGATCAGGCTGTACATGACAGTATAACATGGATTAATGTAAGGCTGTTGGAATCCTACCAGCCAATCAGATTGCAGCATTTCTGAGAACCTTTTTATAATTTAGATTAGTTTCTAAGGGGGAGGAGTGTAGTATATACATATAGATACATGCATGGTAGTAGGAAGTACAGGGGAAGTACACCATGGAGGCTGTAGTCCTTGCATATAGATATTTGTAGTCCTATGTAGGTATGTATAGTTCCTGACACGCAGAGTGCACATTTCTTTGTCTGTGTCCAGCAGTGTGTGACCATTATTTCCAGTATGAATAAAAATTACCATTGAACTGATGTGCTACATCTGAGTCCATCTGTATCGGGCACCAGCATATTACAATTTGTTTTTTTGCCTGGATTGCTTTTGAAACCCCCTCTTTGCCACTGTAAATAATTTCCAGGGATCTGATATAGTACACCAAAACTGTTTTATTTTCCTTTTTTTTTTTTTTATTTTATTTGTAATTTTTGACCAGGAAAGGTACATCAAGGTATTATATATCTTGTTTCCAGGTGCGTCCTGGAGGTGGGTTGCATGAACCAGTTTTATTGATGGAGGAATGTTGGCCATGACATCCCCTAGTCTTCTTTGTAGCTAGGGAATTTCAGTTGACACTTTCTGTACTATTACACATTAGGCCTTACGGACCCCATTTTCAGAGCTGGCAGGCTGCGCGCGCAAACAGGTGCACTGCGTGAAAAAATAGGACTGGCCGGCTCTGGTGCCATATTCAAACAGCAAGATCTGAACTGACCACACTATCTGTTTGAATACTGGACATGGTAGCATGGCCCAAAGCAAGCGGTCACCATGTTTGGTGCGGCGCTACCAGAGGATGGGACTGAAGACCACCCATGGAGGTAAAGCGCAGTGCACACTAGTGAACTCCATGGCCCCCATGGGCGATATTCTGCCCAAACAAGCTCTGAGTCCATTGGGCTTGCACGGTGCTAAAGGGTCATATGCATGTCCATTATGGGCTCATTTGCATGCTAACACTTGTCCGAGTGCACCGGGCCAGGTCCCCCTCCCAAGCCCTGATCCCCATTCACATAAATATCCCCAACATCCCTGGTGGTCTAGTGTCCCTTCCTAGCCCCAATCCCTTCCCTGGTATTTATTTCATACACCCTGGTGGTCTAGTGGTCCGTAGCCTCAGTCCTCTCCCCAGTATTTCATTTATGATCCAGAGTGGTCCAGTGGTCCCTCCCTCCCCTCCCCATTCTCCGATCATCATCCTGACCCAAAAAATACATTCCCTGGTAGTCTTGTAGCCCCCCCAGCAGGTAGTGATCCACCACCCCGCTCCTCCCTAACCTGACCCATGCCGGTGACTGGCACGGCCCTCCTCACACTGCCATGGCCAGACGAACTGTCAATGAGCATGTACAGTACATAGTATGCACTCATTGGCTGACTGGTCAATACCACGGAGGGGATCGGGACTAGGTGTTGTGCCTTCCCTGTTAGCTCAGATAACAGAATCTCAAGTACCAATAAAAATGTGAGACATGCTATGGCTCTGTTGCCACTCTAAATTTAATGTTAAGGATAATTAGAAGCACAAGAGCATTCTCAGAAAGCTATTGCTCCAGACCAGCATGAATTCAACAACCTGAGACTATGGAACATTTGATTATTTTTCTGTATTTCTCTCATAATTTCTAGTCTCTGGTGGCACATACTTGGAAGCAGCCCTTGTTTACTAAAATCACTTATGATGTTTTGATATATGGGTCTCTCTATGGACAATGGACAAAATGGGATAAAGACATTTTGTGATGGCACACTTGGTTAGTCAGATTTTAATACTCTTCATAGCAAAAAGAATGGAGCATACAAGCCTTACTATCCAGGATAGAGGCAGAACTCAACAAGATATTGCCAGGAGTACCCTGCCATGGAGGGGAAAACCATAGGGGTACAGGTAACTGGTCTGGCTAGTGGAAGTTGTTTGCTGGCTGGGTGGTCACCAGAAAGAAGGTCCCAAAGAGGAGATATGAGAGGCGGATCAGAGAAAAACCGTGATTAAAAAAATACAGTCCACCTCCCCAGGTTGCGGCTGATAGTGCTATGGCCAACCCACCCCCTTTGGCGATTTCCAGCATTCATTCTCCACCCTCTACAATACAATATAAAACATAGATTGATCTGGCACACTGCCAGCCTCCGTATATATATTTTTATGACTCCCATCCCTAGCCTGACCTCCCCCCCAGACTCCAAAAGTTTAACAGTAATAAGAAATGTCCAAGTCCTGACACTCGATCCATGATGGGATGCACAAGTAAGCAAAATCCAGCAAAACCCTGTGGTCCCTCCTCCCTAACTCCCAGCACACTGCTGCTGATCTGAAATGTCAGTGCACTGACTCTGAGTGAGCTGAGCAGCAGTATACTCGGGGGAGAGGGGGAGGGGAGGAGGGGTCTGCACATCATTTATCACACTAGCCAGGCTGCCCGAGGGGACAGCTAGAGAGTTTTTAAATATTTTTTCTAACTTTTTTAATTTTTTTAAATTTCCTGAATAGTAGTGATGCACAGAATGAGAAATTCCACCGGCAGAATTTGTGCATAATGATAACTCAGCTTCCAAAATGCCTTTCTGAATTTTTTAATTCCACGGATTTCTGAAATGCATGTCTATGTAAACTGTGGCATGATACTCCACAGATAACATAATCTGTAGAATATGCTGTGGTTTGCAGAAAATGAGTCCGCGGTTTACATAAACCCCTTAGTTCTATTCTGCACTTAATATTAACCGTAGATTACTAATCCACAGTTTAAAAAAACATCTGCTTCCACAATTTTGTAATACCACATCCAATGGAATTCTGCAGAATCTGGTGGGATTTCTGAAATTCTGCAGAATTTTGGTGGAAGAAGAATTTTGAAAATTCTGCACAGCTCTACCGAAGAGGACTACCTTGAATTCATTGACCTATCAGTGCAGGGGACTAGATTGTGTGGAATGCTTTTGCAATATTGAAGGCTGGGTTACAAGGTACAGTATGTTTATGCAATGTACATGCAATTGAATGCTTATGTGACATAAATGTGATCATTCACTCCTTTCCGTTCCCATGTCAGGGACTGCCACCATTTCAAGATTACATACAGGCACAGTAACTTTCTTAAGGGGTTCCTCCTTTAGAGGTGCTGTGAGGCCCCCTTCGACCAATGATACCTTAGGGAAAATACCCAAAAAGACAGAGCTGAAGGGGTAGCCTAACACAGTTGTAACACTAGACGTCCCCCAAAGAGAGAGGAAACAGTGACTGGCGGTAGATGGAAAAGTAGGCTAATGAATGACCGAAATGTGAAGTAATGTCCAAGGAAAAGATGAAGCCACCATCCAGGCCCATCTTAAGATGGAAGGTTTCTTTTATGAACTTTGGCACTAGAGGAGAGGAAAATCCACCGTGGAGGAAACCTTTGGGAATCCAAGGCCTTAGGTCACACTCTTGAGGCATAATATTTTACTGAGGTTAAGTCAGAGAGACTTTGATATTGGTAGAATTACCAGCCTGGGTACCAGCCTGGGGAAGGCCCCACTGGGCCCCACCCCTAGGGATAACAGGAGCTTAGTCACTAGCAGCTGAATCATTTTGGACTATGGAGCTTACCTAAGGAGATATAAACAACTGCTGCATGGTGGAGATGAACAGCCTCCGACATGAAGAGGCCTAACTTGTGAAAGGTACCATAGAGTGGTCCTGCACTAAATGAATCCCCCATCTCAGTGACAGTTCCACCCCTAATGAACAAAGGAATTGGCTCTTACTAATTGGAAGGGAACAGGTGGAGACCGATCATAGCCATGAGCAGAGGGACTATAGAAATTTGAGAATGAGCAGTAAACAAGTTTAAGGAGTGGATTGAGAATGATGGAAGAAGCCCAGCTTCAGGCTTATGTAGGGTGCTACAGAGCTCGATTAGTGTGAATAAAGGAATCCCACACCCAGTGAAGGTTCCACCCATGGCATAAGAAGGATGGCCCAACTGATGATGAAAGGGAGAGGACAATGCCTGTCTTGTACCAGGTTTGCTGCTGTTGATGTTGCATGTAGGCACTGGCAAGGGTAAGGTAATTCTGTTTTGAGGGCACTCAGTCCCAGAGGCTCTGGGTGCCTTACAGACATGAAACAGAATAACGGTATCCAAGTCCAGAATTAAAACAGAAATAATATTAACAACCAGACCCGTAACAGATAGCAAAAAGGTAGGTTTTCAATTTTAAACATGTCTACTGAGTGGGCTCCTCTAACCATCAGGGGTAATACATTCCAGAGAATTGATGTAGCCCTTGTTGCAAGTGGGGCATGATACCCTAGTTTTTTTCCGAAGTGTAGCCCTTGGTGTTCATATAGCACTGACCCATGAGCCTTTGTGGGGGCAGATCCCTAGATGCATGGATATTTGAGTGGCACAGTGCTCTTATCAATTAATGGTTGCGGAGGCTATAGGACAGCCCCAAAACACAGTGCAGGTTGAGTACAGCAGACCACAGCAGGAAGCCAGCAACAAACAGAGGAGGAAATATGACAGCTGGACAGATGAGGGTGCTTAAGCAGAGGTAGGAGGCTAAAGAAAAAGCAGACGTCATCCGGAATACAGAAGGGGGAAGGGAGAAAATAAGACTGAAGCTGTAGCATGCCCCTCTGGAGGCATGCAACCCTGGAGGGGCGGTGGGTGGGAGACCTGCCAAACCAGGATGAGTCACAACATTTAGAAGTGAAACTAAGCAAGCATGCAGGTAAATGGGGTCAAAAAATGAAGCGGCCCAGCAGAGGTCACATGAACCTAGGGGAAGCGAGGACACTGGGTGCTGACAGCAGGACAAAAAGCCAAATTGGGAACTGGCTGTAGGATAAATGGCAGGTAGGAGGCTGACTAGCAGCCACAGAAAAGGAAACAGTGCCCTTTTTTAAATCTCAGTTTGGGGGGTGTTGTGCAGAAAGCCCACTGTTCCACCAAACCACAAGCAGAGCCTGTTAAATAATGGATACTATTCTATATATGGTCTCGATTAACAAATAGTCCCTTAAGTTCCAATATTTGCTACTCACAAAATACTATAAAAGACTATTAGTTTTTAATTACTACCTTTGTTAATGTATAACAACTGGCCATCATTTTTTTTTCTATGGGCAAAGACAGTTATTATTTTCTGTAATCACCAGCTGGTTATAATGGCATTCACCCGCATACTCAGCAGTTGTGGCTGCAGTCTCAAGATACTCTTGAGTGAGCACTTTGTTCTGTGACACTGCAGTTTCTGTCTGAAAACAGTGTCAGTGACAGAATTCTCCCTTCATATTTCGGCAGAGAATTATTACAAACATTTAAAATAACTAGCCTTCTCTTATATCTGACTACATCTCTGATGCAAAACTGGCTCCTAAAAAATGACTGCCTGATTTATCTGACCACCTTAACTCAGTGCAACTCATTCATGGAAGAGCAAGGGAACTGGAACGAAATCCAAAAAACAGACTGTGACCTTGTAGTGCTTTCTTTTGTTTATGATTTGCCCAGCAGCTGCTAAAAACATTAAATAATGAGGAAGAAACACAGCGACATTGGAGGGAGACAAACAAATCAGAGAGTCAGAAACACTGAGGAAAAAACTTATAGGAAAAAAATTATTCACCATGGTAGTGCCGTTTCTTCCTAAGGGATCCATCAGTAAGCTTTACAATAGCAATCAATCCACTGGATCGAGCTGCCCCAAGGATAGAACTTATATTAATTTTGGAATCTTAGAATTAGAACTAAGTTCAGTTCTGCACTGTGGTCACACTCTATTCACCAGCCAGTTTTTTTTTTTTATTTGGAAGGCTATGCCTGTAGTTCAATGAGGCAAGCAACCAG
The DNA here is from genome assembly GCA_016271365.2 of Neoceratodus forsteri. Taxonomy (NCBI): domain Eukaryota; kingdom Metazoa; phylum Chordata; order Ceratodontiformes; family Ceratodontidae; genus Neoceratodus; species Neoceratodus forsteri. Next base: position 964,076,175 of record CM028133.1, read on the forward strand.
CCGCACCCCCTTCCTGAGCTACATAGAAACATAGAAGTTGATGGCAGATAAGGACCGCAAGGCCCATCCAGTCTGCCCATTTCTTTTTCTACCTTATGAATATGCCATCGACCTTTGCTCTGTCAATGGTCTATCTATTTATACTCATCTGTATTGCTCCCTTATGCCTATCCCATGCCTGTTTGAAGTCCTGCACTGTGTTCATATCCACCACTTCCTGAGGCAGGCCGTTCCATGCACCCACCACCCTTTGTGTGAAAAAGAACTTCCTCACATTACCCCTTAGTCGGCCTCCCTCTAATCTCCTGCTGTGTCCTCTTGTCCTGCTATTTCTTATATTGAAACATGTTAGACTCTTTCACCTTGTTAATGCCCTTAAAGTGTTTGAATGTTTTGATCATATCACCTCTCTTCCTCCTTTGCTCTAGGGTATACATATTGAGCTCTGCCAATCTGTCCTCATATGTTTTCTGATGCAGTCCCTGCACCATTTTGGATGCCCTTCTCTGGACTGCCTCAGTTTGGTTAATGTCCTTGTGAAGGTGTGGCCTCCAGTACTACATGCAGTACTCCAGATGGGGCCTAACCAGTGTCTTGTAAAGAGGGATTATTACCTTGATCTTTCGACTTGTGATACCCCTACTAATACACCCCAACATCCCCCTAGCCTTGCCTACTGCTTTAGTGGTCTGCTTGGATGATGATGCCCAAGTCTCCTTCTTCCCTTGTTACTGCCAGCAACTTCCCTCCCAGCCTATAGGTGGCTTCAGGGTTTCTCTTCCCTATGTGTATAATCTTGCACTTCTTTGCATTAAACCCCAGTTACCAATCTTTCAACCATTTTGCTAGTTTATCCAGATCTCTTCTTATTCTGCCCATCCCATCTGGATCATCTACTCTGTTGCAGATCTTGGTGTCATCTGCAAACAGACAAACCTTACCCTCCGGTCCATCTGCAATGTCACTGATGAAGATATTGAAGAGGACTGGCCCCAGGACTGATCCCTGAGGTACCCCACTTGTGACTTGCATCTCTTCTGACTGTATACCATTTACCACCACTCTCTGTTTTCTGCCCGTCAACCAGTTTGCCACCCAGTTGACCAACTTCTGACCTACCTGAGCCTCACCCAGCTTATTAATCAGTCTTCTATGTGGAACAGTATAAAGCTTTGCTGAAGTCAAGGTAGGCAACATCAACTGCTCCCCTTGGTCCACCACTCTGGTTACCCAGTCAAAGAAATCTGAGATTAGTTTGACAGGACCTTCCTTTGTAAACCCATGCTGTCTTGGATCCAGTGCTCCTATGGATTCCAGGTGTTGCACTATCCTTTCCTTAAGAGTGCCTCCATAATCTTGCCCTCTACTGAGGTAAGACTGACTGGTCTGTAGTTCCTGCCTCCTCCTGCTACCACTCTTGTGGAGAGGGATCACATGAGCCCTTCTCCATTCTTCTGGGACCTCTCCTGTGCTCAGAGACTCACTAAACAGTTCTGATAATGGCTCTGCTAGTTCCACCCTTAGCTCCTTTAGTACCCTGGGATGTATGCCATCAGGTCCCATTGCCTTGTCCACTCTGAGCTTATCGAGCTCTTGTAGGACCCTTTCTTTTGTGAAGGGACTAGTGCACACCTCCCTCCACCCTGTGTCCATGGTGCTGAGCTGTGGGCCCTGCCCTACCTTCTCTTCAGTAAATGCTGAGCAGAAGTATCTATTTAGGATAGATGCTTTTACATGGTCCTCCTCCTCACATGCCCTCTTATCCCCTTTGATCTTAGCAATACCCCCTCTGGACTTTCTCCTTTCACTAATGTATCTATAGCAAGTCTTGTCACCTTGTTTTACTGTTTGTGCTAGTGTTTCCTCGGTTTGGGCCTTTGCCTGCCTTACTACCTTCCCTGCTTCCCTTAGGGAAGTTTGGTATGCCTTCCCTATCTTCATCCCGCTGCATTCCCTTATATTTCCTGATGGCCAGCCTTTTGACTCTGACCTTTTCTGCTACTGTTTTTGAGAACCAAAGTGGTTTCCTTCTTCTTTTGCACTTCCTTTTCTCTCTAACACAATGGGATGTTGCTTTAAGTATTGCATCCTTGATGCTTGCCCACTTTGCCTGTACCCCCTCACCTGTATTTCTTTTTGCCAGGACTAGCTTAACTCTGTTGGCCATCTTATCAAAGTCAGCTATTCTTAAGTCCAATATTTTTGCCTTGGATTGGGATGATTTAGTTCTAGTGACCAAAGTGAACCATACCATGTGATGGTCACTGGCCCCCAGGTGACCAGCTACCTGGAGATCTGTGATCCTTTCCCCATTAGTCAGTACTAGATCTAGGATAGCCCTGTCTCTTGTGGGTTGTTGTACCAGTTGTTTGAGGCCCTCCCTCTGCAGGGAATCCACCATGTGTCTAGTTCTGGCAGATGTTCCTGCTGGTATTGACCAATCTATATCTGGCATGTTGAAGCCTGCCATTATCAGAACCTCCCCTTTAGCTGTCATGTTTTGTATATCTTCTAACAGTAATGTGTCTACGTCCTCCCCCAGGTCTGGAGGCTTGTAGACAACTCCAGTTTGTATGGCTGTCCCATTTCCTGTTTCCAGGGTGACCCACAGTTCTTCTGGCTCCTTATGTGTATTCTGATTTTCTGTAGCTTTGATATTTTCATTGACATACAGGGCCACTCCACCCCCCACCCTTTTCGAACCTCGGTCTCTTCTGAACAGTACATAGCCGGGTACTGACGTCTCCCAAGTGTGGTTATTGGTAAACCACATCTCGTTAATTGCTACTATGTCCAGTTTAGCCTCTGTCATTATTGCCTGCAGGGCTGGGATCTTGTTTCCCAGACTGCGAGCATTTGTGTACATGATTTTCCATTGGCCAGATTTCAGTATGTTAGTTGTTGGGCGAGGTCTGGCGTTTCCCCTATGTGTGGTATGGGGAGCCAGACATTTTTCCTTACCTGGTGATGCAAATGAACTACAAACATGCTGAACTCCTGTTTGACCACTAGCTGAGGTGGAAGGGGTGTTCTTCCCATTCAACGTATGGGGTGCTGCACCTCTCTCCCCATTTGCTAGTTTAAATATTCTGCAAAGATGTCAAACTTCTGCCCCAATGCACTGACTCCCTCCTTAGTCAGATACAGTCCATCAAATTTAAAGAACTTTCGCTCCCAAAACTGTTGCCAGTTCCCTACAAATTTGTGTCCTTTTTCCTAGCACCAGCCCTTTAGCCACATGTTTAGCTCCCCTGTCTCCCCTTCTCTGACCTTCTGTCCATCTGCTCCCTCTCCCAGACTGGCAGGATCTCAGAGAAGGAGATGCCAGATGAAATGGATGATAGTTTGTCACCCAGCCTGGTCAGGTGTTCCTTGGTCTCCACAACTGACCGGCTGGCGAGATTGTTAGTCCCTATGTGTACCAGGATGTCAATGTTTTCTCCTGCTTCCTGAACAATTGTAGCAATGTAGTCAGTGTCTCTCCATGCTGATGTACCTGGGAGACATCTGACCATTACCCCTGGCTGGAGATAGGCATCAACTCCCCGAATCATGGAGTCTCCTATGATCAGAAGTTTTTTGAGTTCCTTTTTTTTTTTTTTTGTTTTGGTTCCTGTTTTGTGTGAGTTTTGTTGTGCTAGCTCCTGTGCTGCAGTGTCCTCTGCCCCTTTGTTTGATTTCGGAGATAGAGGCAGATACCTGTTTGTAGTTTTTATATGCTTTGTGGAGGTAATATGTTGGAGAGCACTGAGTGATGGGGCACCCGATTTGCCAACCTTCAAGTCCAACTACCCTCTGTGGTTGAGATGCTTCTGTTGGATGTTGGGGAAATGGCAGGTGGTTCTTATAATATGTTTCCTCTTGAATATGCAATTTGAGGTGCCCAATCTCTGCCCATGCTGCCTGGAGCTGAGCCCTTAGCTCTCCAGTGGCCCAGCATGTAGGACAGTGCCCTAAATCCTGTAAAACTGCCCTTCTGAAAAGTGTTCCACAGTACCTGCAGTTAATGATATCCATTCCAGATAAGTTGCTGGGTTTATAACCTGGTCAGAATAATTAGAAAGAAGAAAATGAAAGCAAAAGTTTGATTTTGTGTTTTGTTTGTTTGTTTTTGCATAACTTGTTATAACAAGTTAAATTAATAGTGCCCCTGTAAATGAGGTCACTGTGTGGATTCCCCTCTGATCTGCCCCTTCCTGCTTTGTCACAGGAAATGTCATGACTGTGCTTCCTATAAAAGGAGTGTACTGTGGGGTGGTTGGGAATGGGGGTAGGTGGCTGGGCCCTTCCCCTGCGGAAAAAGAAGAACCACGGACAAAAGAAACAAGGAGGCAAGAGCAGAAACAATCAGCCAGCAACAAATGCAGTATCCCTGAAAGCTTATCTGAATGATAGATAAAACTGTAAAACCTGTAAAGCACCACCTGTAATAATTTCACAGAAGATATACCCTGTAAGAAACACTTTGCTACAGAGGAAAATAAAGCAGTAACAGGAGATATACCTTGCAAAAGACAATTTGAATCAGAAGATTACAGCAGTAATCTGTTGGCACACACCTGTAGCCACACCATGTAATAATGCAGCAGAAGGTATACCCAGCAACAACAATTTGAATCAGAGAAAAATAAAGCAATAAAATGTTAGCAACAAACAGTAACAATCCCTGTGAGTACAAACTAAAAATAACAACACACAGTAAATCTGCCTAGCCAAAAGAAGCCTTAATCCTTTCCCTTGCTCTGGTAAGGTTCTTTGTTCTGTCCTTTCAAGCAACCTAGAAGAAAAGAGCTCAGGTGAAGCTAGGTGCCTTGGCCAGCAAACCTAGTCTTCCTGTATAAGCAGTTCCTCCCAACCTCTCTCTGAAGCACTTTTTCTTAGCAGCCAGAGGCTCTGTCAGTCTATTTTTTCCCCTAAAGCCTGCTGGGGCCTTGCCCCCCAACACCGTGTTGCCATGCTTGGACTTTGCTTGGTTTATGCTGGACCTCTGTTGTTTGTGTTCTCCTGCTTCTGGTTTGTATTATTGTGCCTCCGGCTGTGCTGTGTGCTTCCTTGTGTGCTTGTTTTTCTGTTCTCCTGTGTCTGTGTTTTCTCTTGCATTTCTTTTGAGGTTTTTAGTTTTCCTACTATCTTGTCCTTTGTGTGTTCTGTGTTCATCTGCCTGTGTTGCAGGCTCCTACCAAACCTCAGTTTTCCTGCACTTTTATTGTATGTTTCAACTCACTCTGCAGTTTGCTGCTGCCTACTCCACTTAATTGATTACACCTGGTTCATGGCTCTGCTGCCTAGCTAACAGCTACTTCATGTTTTACTGCCTTGTGTAAGCCCCCACACCTCTGTGTGGCTTTAAGAAGACTAGTCCGGCTACAAAGACTTTCCCCCTGGCCCTTTTAATTCTGGTGGTGGTGTTCGGGGGAACAAAACAAAGGTGTACATCACTGCTGCAGAGGAAAGAAGAGGAATAAAAACAGGGACTTTTCTAGGTGCCAATTCAGGGGACCAATGAGGCATCAAGGGAGATTAATGAATATTAAATTTTCAGACTGGCAAGTGTATGGACCAATCAGAAGCTAGAGAGAGCTCCCAAAACCTGAGAAACTTTCTGTTCAGGAGGCAGTCCATTGGGCCCCCCTCCTATGGGAGGGGGCTCCAGTCTCAGCAGAAAGAAATATTGTTTCTCGGCCTAGAGATGAATTTGCCTGAGGGTTGCCAGTTTCCTGTCCCTCAGGACCATGAAGATTTGAAGTCTTCAGCTACGAGAGAGCAGTGAGCCCATTTCCATCCAGCTGTGAGAGAGCTGTAGGTGACTGAAACCACAGTGGTGGCAGCGCTGTAGGGGACTGTGACTTTAGCAGCTAAGGTTTCCTTGGAAAAAAGACAAGTCTGAGAATTTAGGGACTGTGCGTTTGCTCCTTGGTCTGTCGACCATGAAAAAGGATAAGCTACACTGAACCTTTGTGATGCTGCGTTAATGTTATGTGTGGTTCACAGCTCAGTGCTTGTGCTACGTACGGTAGCTGAATGATGTAGGTTGTGCTTGGGTACAGAGGTCAGACCAGTAAGTAGGGCAATGCTTACCAGGTATTAGTCGTATAAATGAGTAGTACTTAGATACTTAGCATAGACATGAGCAATTCAGTGATCATAGTACTTGTGAGCTTGATAGTATACAAGGTGCTTAGTTGCATGAATTGATGAGTAACTTGTTATGACTTGGTGTTTTGGCTTTTCTCTGTATCCCACCATAGGAAGGATGTTTAGTCAAGTAGGATAAGACCCCCCGGTGGGATATGAGAGCCGGAGAAGGAGGAGGTGTAAGAGGAGGATGGAGGGCAAGTGCGACTCGCTCTAAGCAGAGTGGCTTTTGCCTGCTAGTTTAAATAGTATGTGAGGGAGGAGCTCTTCCCCTACATAACTACAGTCATGCACCTTTGAATTATGTGTGGCTCATAGTTCAGTGCTTGTGCTATGTACGGTAGCTGAATGATGTAGGTTGTGCTTGGATACAGAGGCCAGACCAGTAAGTAGGGCAATGCTTACCAGGTATTAGTCGTATAAATGAGTAGTGCTTAGATACTTAGCATAGACATGAGCAATTCAGTGATCATAGTACTTGTGAGCTGGATAGTATACAAGGTGCTTAGCTGCATGAATTGATGAGTAACTTGTTATGACTTGGTGTTTTGGCTTTTTTCTGTATCCCACCGTAAGAAAGATGTTTTGTCAAGTAGGATAAGACCCCCCAAAAGAATAATGATATTGTACGATTATCTCCTCCAACTCCGGAGAGTGTGGCCAGTAGCACGCAGGAGAGGAAAACCCCCCTTGGGAGGAAACCTTTGAGGACCCATGGCTACTAACCTACCCATCTTTCTGGGCACACTAAAGGAGAATAATCTTAAATAAGTTTTTAAATTGTAGGCTAATCTGACTCCAAGTTATAAATCCTGATCCAGTGAAAGCAGGACAACTGAAAGAAAGTACTGATATTGGAGTGTCGATGAAGATGGCAGTACATTCGTCTAGTGAACTCCTAGTCCAAGAATCCATGTCCAGGACAGAATCTAATTGTAGACCGGAATCCACGGTTGAACATAATGATTCGTAGCGTCAAAAGTTGCATTGGTGAATGATCCAGAAGGTAAGGAAGTCTTTTCGGAGAAGAACCAGCAACCAATTGACAAAGTCTCCAAGCCCAGAGTATGTGGGGGTGGTGGTTCATGTTCCTCTTGGCAAGCTTGCAAAGAAGGTTTGGTGATGAAGCACAGGAGCTAAGTGCAGGCCGCACGATCTGGAAAGGGCGGAGCAGTAGAAACATCTGGTCCTGAGTGGGTAAGACAAGCAGTGAATTGGAATAGATAGACATAAGTTAGATGGACCTCAGGTTCCGAGGGGGAGAAGCAGGTCATAGAATAGGTGAGATAGTTTGTGATGAACCTTTAGACCCTGGAAGGGCGAAGCAGGTAAGTATGATTAGGTAGTAAGAATAAGTGGACCTGTACATAGGTCAGCAGTAGTAGTAAAATTGAACTTGCATAATGCAGACATAGAAGCAGAGGAATAGTATTGCATAGATTATGTGCTGTATACAGCGGAGAGCATGAGGGAATGTAAATAGCATGCATTTCGAAGAACTTTCATCTGGTGATCAAATAGTTGTATAGAGAGAGGTAGTTATCCACGTTTCAGAAGCCAAAATGGTGTAGCTGCTGGAATTAACATGTGGACATGGTCTGAAATTCCTGAATTGTCATGCTTATAGTAATCATGGATGATGATAACTGAAGAATAGGGCTGAATCAAATGAAGTAGCATTGTAATGGGATTCAATAAGCCTTAGATGGCTGGAGTAAGGTTATGTTGAGGCCTACTTCAGGAGATAGAAGGTCTAACTGATAGAGCTCAGCTAAGTGTCCTGGCAAGAGTGGAGTAGTAGTTATCCTGTAACTGATGCAGTAAGGCAGAAGCATCCAAAGGGATAGGTGGTGGATGACCAACTAAATCAAATGTAGGTAGGGCTTGGCTAAGAATCCAGACAGAAATTGGAGTGATAGTAGATCGGAATGAATTGAAGCGTCCTGATAAAAGCATCCAAGGAGGGAAAGGGATCTAAGCCCAAACAAGGTGTAGTATATGCGGCTGGACCACACGTAGGTCAGCCGATGGGAAGTACGGGGTGTAGGATATGTGGTTGACCACATGTAAGTCAGTCAGTAAAGTGTGAGGAGCTTGGCAGCTAAACCCAATGAAGGCTAGCATGCGCGGCTGGACCACTCGTAGGTCAGCTGAAAAGTGAGGTAGGAGCAATAAATCTAAAGCAAAGCTACATGGTAAACATCCAGGACATTAATGTAAAATCCTTATGACATAATGCGATAGTAAATCCACAACAGAGCATAGATGGGTCCTGAACGAATAGTGAGGTATGAACAGGCAAGGTGAGGGCAGCAGCATCCAGAGCTCAGTTGGGATGACTGAAGGCAAGTCATTCTGAAGTGTGTCCAGTCTTGATGTATAAGCTCAGATGATGGTCCGCAGGAAGGATCCAGAGCAGGGCACTGAACGCAATGATGGGGCGCATGGCTGAAGTGCATGGCAGGAGTCCAGAGGCAAGGAAGTTGGCTAGGCCCATACGTGGGTAGGATGAGCGACTAGACTACACGTAGGTCAGCCGAAGGAAGGAATACAGAGGCAGTGAGGTCCACGAATGCTAACAGGCCACAGAACCCTCCCATAGGGCAATAAAGGAGCAGAAAGGCATGCCAGGCAAGGCCCCCGCGTGGCCAGTAGTGTACTGCCTGACCTCACGTAGGTAGGCGGAAGGAGAGGGAGGCAAGCTAGACCCCACGTAAAGCTAGCTTGATGGTGTGCCACCATGGACAGCTGCCCGGCTGGACAGATAGCTCAGGGCTGAAGCTAAGTGGAAGTTAGTTGAGTTGTAATGTCACAGAAATTCTATGTTTTAATCACTGGTAAGCATCCAATCCTGATTGAAAGTCAGAAACGGTGAGTGACATGGAATGAAGGCTTCTGGCAGAGCGGATCCAATGAAATGCCCAGGAGAAAACGATCCAAAGCAGGCAGAAGAAGGAATGGCAGACTCAGGACAGTCACAGAGCACAGGCAAAACTACGCAGCTTGCAGGTGCCAGGCAGCTCGCCAGATGAAGCATGCCAGCAGTATGGCCAGATCCCATGTAGGTCAGGTGGAAGGGGAGAAAGAGTCGAGCTAGGTTAGCAGGACCAGGGTGCTGCCACGGAGGGCTGCTAGGTGCTGTAGGCATCCCAGAGCTGAAGTTGAGGGAATGGCTGCGTTGTATAGGATTAAGCAGCTAGTGTTAGGGGCAGGATATAAACTGTAGTCAGAAGCGGCAGGGTCCTAAATGGCACCATAGGCAGGAGTAGTAGAGCATGGGAGCAGGAGAGGCCTAGGACGTCCCAAGAGGCAGCAGCAGCACGGTTCCAGGCAAGCACACTGGGCAATTGCAAGCTGAAGTGAGGCAGCAACCAGGAAATGCAGCTTGATGGAGCAGCACAGGTTACTGTGTGAACAGCTCTAAATTTCAAAGCCAGTAAACAGCAACCAACAATTGTAAACATGCAATGGCACTATCCCTTGTTTCCTTTTGGAGATGCAGAAATCCCTACCCTGCCCCTTAGGAATTTGTGCTTTGTGTTCTACTGACATTCAATCTTTCAAACAGCAAACTGTGTTTCCGATTTCCCTTTGTCCATCCTGCCCACCAGCTTCCCAATGCTGAGCAGTTCCAGTATGAAACTGCGAATGTGGGATTTATGTCACAGCCATGGCATGTGGTTAGTCCTTAAAATAGAAGATATGTGTGGCTGTAGCCACCGCAGAGGTAAGCCCAGTAGTAGCGTGCAGCAAGGGGGGAAGGGAATCCCAGCAAATGGTGGCGGTGAACAGCCGCAAGGCAGTACCCAGAAGATCAGAAGGACCTCAGTGAGTAGCAACCACGTGAATGCGGAAGGGATCGGAGGAAGTAATAGTCACTGACAGTGCACAGAGATAGCTCTAAATATTGCAGGATAGGTAAGGTGCTTCATGGTTGCTGTCACTGGTGCTTATTGACACTGTCCATGGCAGGTGGAGAAGCTCAGGATGCCGGGTCAAAGGAGGTCCACAAAGGGAGAAGATAGCGAGAAGAAAGCGGCACGATCTACGGAGCTGCAGAACTGCAAGGGAAAAAACAAATGGAGAGGGAGGGCAGGGGAGGCACAACAGGAGGCAGAAGGCAGGGAAGGCATGGGAGCACAGGGAAAAGGGTGGGTACAGAACGGAGGAGAAGCCAGCCTCCAGCACGCAGCAGGGAGTGAGCGCAGCAAGTGCGACTCAATGTAAGCAGAGTGTCTTTTGCCTGCTAGTTTAAATAGTATGTGGGGGAGGAGTTCTTCCCCCACATAACTACAGGCATGCACCTTTGAATTGATTGGGGAGTTGCTGCTCCAGTGAAATTTCTGTCTGATTACTGCTGTGTGAAGGAAACTTTGAAGTTGCTCCAGAGATGGAGCCTGAGATTCAAGAAGAAAGGGTCTGGAGCTTGTCTTTAGTTTAGAGGACCCTGTCATGGACATTGCACCCAAGGGTGCTGGCCTGTTGGCCTGAGATTCTGCTGCTGGCCTGTTGACCCAAAATCCTGCTACTGGCCTCTTGGCCCAAGACCCCACTTGAAATTGAGGTCTACATTGTCGGGTTCCTGTTAGGACAATGGAGCTGTGGTTCATCTTAAGCCGAGAAGCTCCTGCTCATGCTGCTGTTTACCAAGTGATCCGAAGTCAAGGACACCTTTTCCACTTGCACTGTGCCAGCTAAGTATACATTTTTCTCCAAGGGATTACAGATGATGACTTCTGCTCCAAGTTGCTTTACCTTGTGTTATTTCTGCACCTAGGGCCCCAACCTGTGGCATCACAGGCCTGCCACCGTAGTGGGGTACCCCCAAGAAAAGATTCTGGAACAGGTCTGGTACCAGATGGGTGTGAGCTTGGGAGAAGTTACATGGGGTATGTTGTATAAATGCCAAACCTAACCGTATTTTCTAGCAGCCAAGTTGCCAGCCCTTTTTCCTTTCCTTTTTTTTCCTTCCCCTGAAAATAAAACTTGTTTATGTTAACGGTAATAGCTGTCTTCATCACTGTGTTTGGGTACTTTACTCTGTTTGGGGGGGTGCCTGGGGGGGTGAGTAGATGAAAGTATTGTTCCTGGGGAATGGGGTAAAAGCCACTGTTAGGTTGCCAATGTCCTTAGGTGGAGGCACCACACTTCAGAAGGTATAGTGATTTTTGGTCCAGTTTTTTAAGAACCCAGGCTGGCCCCCTCAAGTAACCGAGGGCCCCAGAGTTGGCATTCAGGACTGGCCAATGAGGCGGCGGACCCCGCTTTACACTTGTAATGCCCTGGCTCTGCTTTAAAGGCATTTACAGAATCATGCCTCTCATTGAATTCACTATTCCTGCCGGAACCATAGCAATCATCTGCTAAACCTCATCAATTCAGTTGTGCTAAATCTCAGTCACTGGCATTCCAATCTCATTGCTTCAACCACTGGCATCACAGTCTCTCACTGCCTACATATCTACCTTCTATGTCACTGATTTGGTGGGACTCAAACCTGAGACTCCTGCATCTCTATATACTCTCCATAGGATTCAAACCTGCTTACATACAATTATACCAAGCAATTGCTGTTATTTTCAGAGCATTGCCTTTCCTTACACTTCCTGTACTCTGGAGGTCAGCTCAGCTACAGCTGTCACTGTAAACTAGTTTCAAAATCTGCATGCGGGTCACGGCGCTTTACTGTGACTTCTTTGCTTGTCCTATGGTGGGGGACTTGGGGGTCATGATGGAGAGTCATGGCCCCGTGTGGTTCAAATACCTAATGTTCGAATACTGTCTTAGCTGCTAAAATCCTCAGAGCATTTATGCCCCCATTAATTTGGCTCCGTAATGGATTTGGTTGGCTTGCTTTCGCTACCTTTGCTTATATCACTCAATCATTTTCAACATTCCTTCCATCATGACTTCCCATCCATCAATTTTTTTTTGTAATTACAGTTTATGGCCCGTTCCACACTGGCACTGTCACCCAATCTCCCTGTCTGACACCATGACCCCCCGAGGACCCCTCACAGAGCCTTGGCTATACCCCCTCCCCCAGGTGGGCACATGGTGGGGGGTGCCCCCTCCTTTTAGCCCACAGAATGTACCTTTGTCGTTTCTTCGGGGTCCTGATTGGGTGGGTCACAGCACCGGCAGGGGAGGGCCGCTTCAAGGCCCTCTCATGGGTGTTGTGCTCAGTAGAATTTTCTTATGTATGTCCCCCCTGAAGTAATGACGTGCGCTGATGCCAAGGCCGAATGCCAGCGTCTGTCAAACGTCCCCCCACCGTGGTTCAGACATGGGTTTGCTGTACCGCTGGTTGCCACCAGAGGCCAGGCAAGCACCGAGTCGGTGCACCCCTCCCCCGATGAAGGTTAGCGGTCCCTTGGATGCTCAAAACCTCCCCCCCCAACCCGGGCTCATTCCCAAACCTGAGTCACTGGCATCGCAAGCGGTAGTGCTACCGCTGTGCTGGCGGTCTGGCCTTCCCCATCCATCAATTTTATCAGCCATTTATATCAATCCATGGTATCAATCAAATCATCTCAGGCAATCATAACATATACCAATACCTACCCGATGGCTGCTGGCTTCACCCAGCCCCTCATATTGGCACTTCATAGTTATCCCTGTTCTCTCCTGTATAATTAGAGGCTTGCCAACCATGACCATTACCTTCTCTGGCTCAGGCCTCCTGCAGCTGACTGTCTCGCTCTGCACTGAAGTCCTCATCTTGAGCAAGTGAAACCAGTGGCGGGGTCCTTCTCATCTGGCCCATAGTGGGAATGTCCTCCATCTGGGTGTAGCTTTAGCCATTCTGACAGCAGCTCCTGATGTGGTATTTATGACTAGCTGCGAAGGGTGGTTAAACGCGGTCTTCTTTGGCTGTAGTATTAATTTACTGCCATCGGCACCTTCAGTGCATTCTCCCTATGACTGCTTTTGGTTCACTTGATTTGGGATAGTTGGTAGGCCAAGCAGTGCCTCAGCAGTCGTTCTCCCCTCCTCCCGCCTTGGCTGAACTTGTTGCAGAGACTTGCCTTGCAACCTTCAAAGGAATCCTCATTAGAGGGAATGAGTGAGAGCTTCCTCTAAACTGGAATATTTTCCACTTCCCTACCAATTATATCTCAAAATTGCAGCAGCCAAGCTGTCATTAAATAAAATATTCCAAAGCCTGGAGGGAGGTGACCTAGGCCTTGGCTCCCCAGAGATTTCCTCCTCATAGAGTTTTTTTTTCCTCTCCTCCAATCCAAAGGTCATAAACTTAGTTTTCAGTGGTATTCCCTAGTTCACTTGGATAGATTCTGCTGCTGGATAAAGGTGGATGATGACCCTACTCGACGTTCCCTCTCTCCTTAGGAAGCCCTTATGTCATCAGTGCAGTCCTGACAACATATGCATCTCATTTGTATTCTCAGTCTGTCTCATTGCTGATAATATGCTTTTCAACCTCATAGTCAATGTATAACTGCTCAATGCTCCTTTTTGGGGCTCCTTCCTATGGTACCTTTAGCCAAGGGAATCTTCCTGTGGCACCTCTATGGGTGGAACCCTCTTTGAGAGTTCCTCGCCTTTGGTACCCCTACAGGGTGGTAATTCCCCATGGAATAGAGAGTGTGAATGGCCAGTTATTACAGGTGCATAAGCACAACACTACTCTGGTTGTGTAGGCCCATTGAAATGGAAGGCTATGCCTATAGTTCAATGAGGCAAGCAACCAGCCACACCCCCTTCCTGAGCTATATAAGCAGTTCCTCCCAGCCTCTCTCTGAAACACTTTTTCTTTGCCCCACTATCCTCCCCTCCTTCTCCAGCAGCACGCCTCTCTCCTCTGGGGGCTCCTTCCTAAGTTACCTTTAGCCAAGGGAATCTTCCTGCGGTACCTCTAGGGGTGGAACCCTCTTTGAAGGTTTCTTGCCTTTGGTACCCCTACAGGGTAGTAATTCCCCATGGAATAGAGAGTGTGAATGGTCAAACTGCTCTTACAGTTGTATAAGCATAACACTATTCTGGTTGTGTAGGCCCATTGAGCTACATCTAGGGGAAGCTGTGATCACTAAAACTTTCTAAAGCTATGAGGAGCTGTGACCACTAAAACTGGCTAAATGGCTAGCAAAAGAATTTTAAAATTGTGTTCAAATTTTGAAAAATAGTAATCAAGTTAAGGCAGAACAAAAAATACATGAAACAAATGTTTGTGATCAGACCACTTAGCAACAATTGTAAAGGCACTGTAGCAAGAATGGTCAAGCACATTGAAAGAGAACTGATTTTTGTCTGAACCCATTTTCAGGTTCTGGAAGGAGAAACAGCTTACTGATGGATCCCTTAAGAAAAAAACAACATTACTACAGTGAATATTTTTTTCTTCTAACCCCAGGAATCCCTCAGTATAGCTTTACAATAGCAGACTCCATAACAGTACCTTGGGAGGCTGGGTCCAGAACCTATTTATGAAAACGGTTCTGCAAGAGAGCAGTGCCAACTCTATCATTCCTTTTGGTCTGTATGTCCAGAAGCAGTGTTTTGTGAAGGTGTGTACTGACTTCCAGGTAGCTGATTTATAGGTCTTTTGAAGGGTGATGCCCCTTGCTACTACCAGAAGAGATGCCCTTATGAAGTGTGTCCATAGACCTCTGGGGGATATTCTGCCAGCTTTTTCTTAACAGAACTGATTGCAGAGGAATATCCAAAATGAGATAGTTCTCCAAATTGCTGGTGTACCCTTCCCCACTTTACCATAGGTGATAAAAGCTGAGTGCTGCTGGACATGACATCCTTTCTGTGTTCCAGGTGGTAGCTTAGTGCCTTGTTTACCTCCACACAATGGAGTTTTCATTCATATGTATTAGAATGTCCAGTGAAAAAACACAGGGAGAGCAACTGACCGGTTGAGCAGAATTCTAACACCACCTTAGGGAGGGATTTCCTGCCTGCCTCATCCATATATAAGATTATGCAGTTTGGATCTGTGCAGAAGGCTTGCAGCTTGCTCGCTCTCCTAGAAGATACAGCAGGAAATAGGAATATTGCTTTCCATGCAACATACTTCGGTATCCTGTTAAACTAGCAAGTAAAAATTAGCGAAGAAAGAATAGCGAATAAAGGATCGCTAACCATACAATAGCGAGTGGTAGTTAATAGCATGTGCCATTAATGGCAAGTTTGCTGCATCAAAATAGCGTACATCAGATTGACAGATTTCTAATAATAACAGCATTTAAGGACTTTAAGCAGCATTGAGATGGGGTATCAAAATAGCAAAATTCTTCTTTAAAAAAACAAACTGGCCTTTATTTCGTCACACGCTGATTCTCCAGTCTACATTTCATCACCCGACGATTCTAAACTTGAAACTGGAAGTTATATGCAAGTCCTCTCAAGTACTCGTACATTGTCCTTTCACCATAAAGTTGCACAATTTTCTCAATTCTTTTATTCTAGTCTCAATATTTTCTTTTTGTTCCTCCAGTGGTTGCACCCGAGATAAGCTGCTCCAGCTTCATTTCTGTCAGCTGCTGTTCTTCTACTAGACATTCAGTGAGTTTCCAGATGCTGGGATGACAAGATCCCAGACAAGAGTTAAATCCTCTATGTCATTCCTCAACAGCATTGTTTGTCCGAGACAGCCCCAATAATGTAGCCTCATAACAGTTCCAGTTAGCCACTGGGAACATTGCACACCTTCTTCGTGATCATCCTTTTGGCCTTCCCAACCAAGTGTCCTCGATATAATCGAGGACTGGTTGTAATATCTCTTTGTTTGTGGTGAAGAACTCAATGTCCCTGAGCTCGTTGATTGCACTGACTACATCATCTGGCGGAACAAAAGCCAGCAACAGCAGCATTCGCAAATGTAGCGCAAAGTCAGGGTCACTACAGTATCTCTTTTCCACTTTATGGCAGTCTGTATTTTTTGCCATACGGCTTGGGCAAAGTGAAAAAAGCAGCCTCTGACTTGTGTGCTTATGAAAACAGTCGTTAACCCTTCCATTCTGCTCTTTCAAAGTCCATAATTGCTGTTGTTGGGTTGCCATCACCACATAGTGCCTTAATTTTTTCAAACACACGCTCATACGAAACTGATGTTTTTGAGCACATCAGGATGTAAAGTGCAGGTAACACTTGGCCAGAACGCATAGTATGGATGCTGTACAACTGACTAAATAATGTAGGGCACAATTTAAAAGTACCGTCTAGCATCCAGTCCTGTGTGTCCTTCAACATTCTCATGTTTGCCCCAGTGACAAAAACTAGAATTCTGTCACTTTCTAGCCCACTGTCAAAAAAGAAGAAATCTTTCCCCGATCCCAGTATCGCAAACTCATTTGGTATTGTCAGTGCCTCTACACATGCTGGGGTTACAGGACCTCCATGGTTGTGCTGCCTAATGCGCTGAATGGTGCGCTTCATCAAATGTATTTCGGGAAGGCGGCCACTCACTGACTCAGGTACAGAGACAGTAGATGTCATTAGTACCTGTGACATACTTTCGACTGTACTTCGTGCACAGTCGCGAATTTCAGCCATGACTTTTCGGGCTCCAACGTCACCAGAATCAGGGACATGGTTATGACTTTTAAGCTTTGCAGCAACTGTGTCTTCAACTGTGTGGGGCCTTGCAATGCATTTAAACTTCTGAGCATCTGCACACCTCCAAAAAACTTTCGCTGCTGTTTCCTCCTTGTCCTTGCGGTATAAGTAGCCCTCAAACAAAACAAGAGGCTTACCCTTTTGATTGGTCATGAACTCTATGGGCATTTCACCACAGAACACCAAGGTACAATCTGCAAGGGTGTAATCCAGGACCTACAATGAAAGATATGTGGCCCATGACTGTATCACAACTTATAGACTGTCAAAGGACAGTGGCCGACTATGGGTTGGTTACCGGGCAACAGCCAGTTGCTAAGGGGAAACAGGAAGTAAAGGCCAGGTAAAATACCGATAGTGCGAGAAAGGCGCTCTAAATGTCGCAAAGCTGTTTTGACTTTTGCTTAACTTTCAGTCTCTGTTTTAATTTTCGCTGTTGTGTCAGTGCTATTAATGAAATCACTATTTTATTTTCGCGATATTGACATAGAACCCATACTTCAGGTCAGCAGCAGTCATGGGCTCAAAGGGAGCTTCCATCAGCTGATCAACACACAGATTTAGGTCCCAGGGAGGGACAGGGTCCCTTACAGGAGGGAATATATGATTTAGGTCTTTAACTTTTGAAAATAGATTGTGAGGCCAGGGACTTATTCTTGCCAGCTGAAACTGCTGACAAATGCATTTTCAGGGTGGAGGGCCTCATGTCTAGGGACTGCAGGTACACTAGGTAATCCAAAACTGTAGGCAGGCCTGCCTGCATAGAGATTCTCTATCTCGGAACACACCAGAATGAAAATGTCTTCCATTCTGAGGCATGTTTTCCTTGTTGCTGGTGTTATAGAAACCTTTAATACTCTCATCACCTCTTCTGATAAATTTAAGATAGGAAATTCTAGCATCTCAAAACCCATGTCCTCAGGCGTAGAGTTCTCAGGTCTGGAAATATTTTCCTGCCTTGAGTCAGGGGCAGAAAACTCTGCCTCAGTGGTGGATTGATTGGGGCCTTGTTGGACAGGCTCAGGAGCAGGAGTACCAAGCCTGTCTGGCCCAGTGTGGTGTTATCAAAGTCACTGTTGCTGGCTCCCTCCTGAGATTGATGAGCACCCTCTGCAAGTATGGGAAGGGAGGAAAGGCATACAGGAACCTCCCTTCTCCAGTTCAGGACCAGGGCATCCTTTGGGACAGTCGTCATTGCTGGGGGCCTGCAACAGAATTGTGGGAGTTGACTGTTTTCCCAGGAAGCAAACATATACTGTAACCCCTCACTATAATGAACCTCGTTATACTGAACTATTGGCTATAACGAACATTTGTCATGGCTCCCAACAATCTCAGCCCCAGATCCATGGCAACAGATATATTCTGAATAACAACACAGTACCTGCAATTCAACATACTGTATATTGAATGCAGGATGGCTGTGATACCTCGATGCAGTAAATCAGTGTGCACTTCAATTTCATTGAAATGAAATAAAAACATGCTTAACCTGTAACCAAGTCTATTTCTATGTCCAGGTTGTCTCACTGTCAATCGACGCATGCTCATTGTCTCACGACGTGTGTGCTGCTATAAGGGAGACAGGCTGTGTTGCCTAGAGACAATCAACCATGTATAAAAGGACATCACTTGTGAACATTTATTTTAGGGAAAACAATGTCTTGTTATTCTGTGGAGTAAAAGCTGACCATTTTCGACAGGCTGAAAGGAGGTGAGAGCCTCACCAAGATCAGCAAGGAGTCTGAGTTCTCCAATAGCACCATCTCTATGTGGCACAACCAAGAAGGTGCACTCCATGACTTTGTACAGGAGTGTTCAGAGAGTGAGGCTCTGAAGAGAAAAAAACTTCACCGTGCGGATGAAGGGGAAGTGGACAAAGCCACTCTGCTGTGGTTCCAGCAGCAGAGGGCTAGTAGGGTCCCCGTGTTTGGTGCCATAGTCTATGAAAAGGCTGAGCACTATGCCAGGAGCATACAGGGAGCAAGATCTAAATTTACTGCTTCCACTGGCTGGCTCTGGTGCTTCCAAAAGCAACATGGCATCAGACGAGTGTTCACTGCTGGTGAGCAGCGCAGCTGCAATGACCTTGCTGCAGCCAAGTTTATTCCGAAGCTGAAACCTGTCATCCAAGCAGGTGGCTACCTACCAGAACAGGTCTATAACTGTGACAAGATGGGCTTGTTCTGGAGGTGCCTCCCAGAAGCAACACTTGCTTCTAAAAATTAAATGAATGCCACAAAGGGATTTCAAATCAATAAAGATTGAGTGACTCTCCTGCTGGCATGCAATGCTGATGGAAGCCACAAGTTAAAGCTACTTATGATAGTCAAATTCCAAAATCCAAGGTGCTTCCATCATTGTAACATGGCCTCACTCACTGTTCAGTACGACCACAACAGAAACACCTGGATGACTTCAGAAATTTTCAAAAACTGGTTTCAGCACAGTTTCGTTCCTTCTATCATGGCTCATCTCAGGCGAAAGAAGCTACCCCCGAAGGCCCTATTGTTAATGGATCAGTGCCCCGCTCACCCCGCTGAAACTGAGATAAGATCCTGTGATGGAAAAATACAGGCCATGTTCCTACCTAAAAATACAACCTCCAAGCTATAACCACTCAATGGTGGGATCATTGCCACATTCAACAAGCTGTACAGAAAGAGGCTTCTTGGAGACCTTGTCTCGGCTGACACAGGGGAAATGTCACTGAGTTTGTGAAAAAGCTAACACTAAAGGATGTTGTCCATCTGACTGGTGAGGCAGTCAGAGGGCAAGCTGGAATGTGAGAGCAAGCAGTCATTGCTAGGTAGCTGTGGAGTAGCTGCAGTAGCAGGAGTCGGAACAAGCCCATTTTTATTTTAATACAGGTATACCACCATTGCCTCATTTTTATTAATTCATTCCGACTCTTTCCAGGTCAACCTTGGACTGCCTGCCTGATGTGGAGAAGAGCCGCAGCTACAGAATCCTTCTACCTGAGACTGGAGTCCTGTGCGGTGGTTTGGAGACGGGGATATGGGCAGAGAAGTCTTTCTGGGGGCTCTATGGAGAGCCATGCCACAAATGCACAGAGAATAGACTGTTGCTCCCCATACTTCTGCTGTGTTTTGGACATAATAGCTGCTTTAGATGTTTCAGTTATATTCTAGTTGCATTCTAGACCTGTAGAATTTTGGAGAGTTGTAGAGAAACAGAGGGTTATTTATTTATTTTTTTATCTATATAACATTTTATTTCTACTTTTCATTTTTTGTGAAAATCTGTGTATGGCCTGATGTGGTCTGCCTGGCAGCAGTTTTCTTTTGTTTTAGCTCTAACATTAGATTTGTATGCTTGCAACTTGCTTCTTCTGGAAATACAGAAATATCCATAGGAAAAAAGAGTAGTAAGTTTAACTTTTTTTTAAATTTGGATCTCCTAACAGAGTATCCAATTGAATTTGGTTCCTAAAATCAGCTGACAAGGTGTAGGCTCAAGAGTGCACAAGCATAGCATTCGTGCAAAGGAATCGCCATCTTTGCAGATACGCCAGACATGCCAGCACTCTAACTCATCTGCTTCTTGTTTCCTATGGTTTCCTATGGTCTTTATGAAGAAAAAGGCAATGAAGAAAGCATATACGTCAACCCTTTAATTCCTTTGGCGCTGGATATTCCTGCTTTTACTTAAAGAGTAAGTCCTAGTATCTCAGCATTTTGGGTGACTGTAGATGCAGTCTTAGAGAGGGCCTTGTAAGCAAGCACTGAAGCTAGCTTTTTTAGTATTCAAGAGTGATAGATGTCAGGATGTCTTGAATTTTAATTTAATTGTATGTTCTGTGTAGATTTTTCTGACCAGCTTTTAGCTGGATTCTTGTTGTGGACAGTATTTGATCTCCCTGTGTCCTTTTGTTACAGTGTCCCCATTAGAGAATAGCGAGGGAAGCCCACATACACACTGTACTCCTCCCTCCCTTGAGGATAAGGAATTACGGAACAGAGTCCTGAAGCTAGAGCTTTTATTTTTTGTTATTGAAGACTACCAGTGTGCTTCAGGGATGATATCTGTCATGCTATTAAAAAGTCTACAAAGTGACTTTCTATTCAGCGGGAATTGTGAGCAGCCTGAATGAAAGTGGGTGAAAGTGGGCAAAATACATTGAAGTGAAGGCAACGCTGGAACTTTAAGGTTAATTTACCAGAGACTATTGTTGCTTTTGCCCCTGCATACGATAGACTAAAGACTACAACTTTTTTTCTACTGACTCTTTAGCTATTGATTTTGTGGATCAAAAATGAAAAAGCTAATTTTGCCAACTTGTTACTTTCTTGTTTTATGAAAATGTGTCTTTATTTGTCCAAGTATAGAACAATATGGTGGTTACTCGAAAACAGGCTAAATCTGTGAAACAGGGAATGCTAGCCTCTGAGGTGATGGTGAATGATAAATGAGGAAGTACCCAAGAATAAAACCTCTAGGATTAGGAACAAAAGGCTACCCAAAACTACAACTATAACCCAGTGCAATATTGTTTCCTGGGGTGCTAACTGGGAAAAATGTTTTCAGTAAAATGAACAAAATAAACAAACTAATATCAGTGAGCAATTTTTAAAATCTAAAACGGCCCTGACGAATGTCAAGGATAAATTGTATAATGAGGCAGTTATGACACAGGATCTGGAAGACTGTTCTAGATCATCCTCTACCCCAAAACTATTTGAGACATCTCATAGTGAGGCGAGTAAACAAACTTTGAGTGGTATATCTCTAGCTAGGGGTGTGAGTTTGGAAAGCATAAATAGTCAAAATACGGTAATTGAACTAGATCACTCTGAATAGGGATCCTGAGTCTTAGGTCAGCCTATTAATAAAGGAAGTGAATCCTCATATACCAAACATGTAGAAAGTGACATAGAATCACTAATTTGTTCCCCAGAGTCTATGTTTCCTGATGATACACCAAGGCAGCAAAAATCTTATTCAAATCAGACAAGCCTGGATGAGACTGTGGAAGGTCTACAATCTACCATTCAGGGTCTTAAACAACTGAATGCCTCTACAGTTAAAACTAACCCAGTCAGTATTTCAGAAGATACTTTTAGTTATCCCACTGCATTGAGTGAGGAGGTGAGAAACCATCTGAAGGACTCCCTCGCTGCCCACGTGATGATTCTGGATAATATAACTGGTCTCCAAAATGAGACTGAGACCATTAAGCAAAATGTAGCAATTAATAGCTTTAGACTTGAAGACATTTTGTTGAAATTAAATAGATTAGCACCAGAGTTGCCACATTCTCCTTCCATTTTAGAGGAAGAATTAGACCAATTAAGACCAGATTTTTCATTAGAGGAAATCCATAGTTCCCCTAATAAACCTAAAAACAACAGATCAAAGAAACTTCAGAAGAAGAAGAAAACCAAAAAGAGCTCTAAAGCAAACCATGATAAGAAAACAACAGAGGAAAGGTCTGACAGCCCTGCAAACTTAACAGATGTATTGTATGTATAAGTATAGAAATCAGTCCTGAAACAGTGGCTGAGAAAGAAAATGGGGGGACACAGAATGAATCCCACACACGATGACAAAAACAAGTAAAGGTGTCGAAGATAAGTGAACCTACCTCTATAAAGGAGGCTTTGGGTTCACTTGAAGGTGAGCTTAAGGCTTTAAGACAGGAAATTAGTAAGCAAACCTTGTGGAGTTCTATGACTGGGTGACGAGTGCCTTGGACCTGGGTAGACCAGTGGACGTCCTCTTTCTAGACTTCAGCAAGGCATTTGACTCTGTTCCTCACATGGGCCTGTTGGATAAGCTGGGAAAAATGGGGGTGGGGAACCAGATAATCAGATGGATAGGCAATTGGCTCCAGGACCGGACACAGAGGGTCGTAGTTGGCGGGATAGTCTCATACCCAAGGAGGGTCATTAATGGGGTCCCACAGGGATCAGTCCTTGGGCCCCTCCTCTTCAACGCCTAAATCTCTGACATAAGGACAGGAATCAGGAGTGAGATGAGTCTCTTTTCGGATGACTCAAAACTGAGGGCGGTGATGGATGGGGAGGAGGGGAGGGTGGCCCTACAGGGGGACCTGGAGGCTCTGGAAAGATGGTCTAGAAAGTGGAAGCTGAGGTTCAATGCAGGGAAATGCAAGGTACTCCACCTGGGGGCCAGAAACCCAGGCCAAGTGTACACCCTGGGGGGGGGGGAATGCTACAAGTCTCGATGGCTGAGAAGGACCTGGGGTGGTGGTGGATGTCAGATGAACAACTCGGAGACTTGTAGGAGGGCAGCAGCCAAGGCCAACAGGATGCTGGGATGCATCGCTAGGGGGATCACCTCCAGAAGGAGGGAAGTGATACTCCCTCTGTATAACTGCTTGGTGAGGCCGCACCTTGAGTACTGTGTGCAGTTTTGGAGGCCACATTTAAAGAGGGACATTACCCTCCTGGAGAGGGTCCAGAGGAGGGCAACCAAAATGATTTGGGGCTTGGGGGACAGAACCTATGGGAGAGGCTCAAAGAGCTAAATATGTACACATTGGAAGAGAGAAGGGACCGGGGGACATGATAGAGGTCTTCAGGTACATGAAGAGGGTAAATAGGGGAGGAACAGTCAGGGTGCTTCGAAGGAAGGAGGAGGGGGCCACTAGAGGGCATGGGTGGAAGCTGGAGGGAAAGATTCAGGGAGAAAGGAGGAGGTGCTACTTCACTGAGAGGGTGGTGGAGCCATGGAATGCGCTGCCTAGGGGCTGGTGGAGGCAGAGACAGTGGAGGGGTTCAAGAGGGTGGGACAGGTACAGGGAAAGGGTTCTGGAAGCAAAATCCAATGCAGCAAGAATATCCGGAACTGGGAAGGGAGAAGCCAGAGGAGGCGAGGGGGGGGGGCAGCAAGGTCAGCACCCAGGGTGGAGGCTGACCAAACGAGCAGACACGAAAGACCGTTAGGCCTATTCTGCTGGCATTTTAGTATGTTAGTAAACCAGCCCTAATAGGAATCTTAATAAAAAAGGAACGGCTCCTACCTGTCTCATGACTGCTGATAGGGAGCTAGTGGACATAAATGAATGAGCAATCCTCTGTTTATATGGTTTTACCTGGGACTTCAATAAATTGGAAGCTCAAAATAAAAATAAGACTGTGCACCCATTAAGGGCAGTATCTGGAGCCACGATTCAGGATAAGGATTTCCTACAGATATGGAGAGATAGAGATGAACAGGGCTTTGAGTGTATTTTTTTTGTTTTGCACATCACCCAGGTTAGCAAATAGTATTTGAATCAATGACAAAGAGTTGGACAAAATGGGATGTCACCTTGAATATATCAATAGAGATGTTTTTTAACAACAAGAGTAGAATAAAAGATGCTATGGACTCTCAAATTAGTATCTTCGGGTTCAGTAGCGTACCCAATGAAACTGAAAATAAGTTAAAATACGCTATTTTGAACCTAGTTACATACTTCCTTAGAATACCAGAGGGAGAAATAAGAATGCTTAAAGCAATTAGAAGGTCTATGAGTAAATATGCATAGATTGACTTGGTAATACAGAATCAAGAAATGGTTAACAAGATCTTACAAAAAACATCTGCTCTGGATGAAATTGGAGAGTGAAGTCCTGGAAAGGAGGCATGAGAATGTAATTTTCAATAGTAAGCCTTTAATAAATCCATAGCCATGTTTTGGCCTCACCAGATCCTTACATGAAAATACATTTAAATTAGCTAGTATTTAAAAAAAAGATCTATTTTTTCATACTTTGGACCTACCCCCGAGTCTTGTTAAAACATATGCCTCTAGATGCATAGGCCAAAATTCTGAGGAAGAGCAAATCTTATGTTCAATAAGATCTGAAGAAGTTTATGGTAAACTGTTGGCAGGCTCAGAAAATTTAGACAGAGCTGGCATATATGTAATAGACTGGGAAGCTTGGGGGAAATCCAGTCCTCAGAAGAAGGTTATTGTCATGAGATTGGAGCAAGTAAAAAATGTTGGGAACATGGAAAACAAAGGGATAAGTGTTCAATTAGGGACTTCTAATATCTTAACTAGCAATAGATTTGCTAGTCTTGTTGAAGTAGAGGCATGACTTAAAAAACATGACTCTCCACTAAACAATTGTTTACAAAAAACAGAAAAACAGTAGACTCTGCTCTCTTGGAATATTGCTGGCATAGCCTCCAAATTTGCAGATGCTGATTGGAAAAACTTTGTTCTGACACACAACATCATCTGCCTTCAAGAAATCTGGCATCAGCCTAATGCAGATACTTCTTTAAATGGTTATGTCTCCTTCCAGATTTCTGGTAATAAAGAACCAAGGCTGTGTTGAGAGGTCTAAACCTCACTTTCAGATTCTTGATGATATTGGGAATGCAAGTAATCACAGACACGTTGCATTAGAGTAATAAACAAGTTTATTACTACCAAGGGACAAATCACAGTTGCCCTAAGCAGTTCTTACCAATACGAACCGGGAGCCAGTGCTAAGCATTCCCTACACCTCAAGGTTTCTCTGTTGTCTCTTGGGGTCTCTCGGGTCTCTGAGGTGTAAGGCTTGTGCATTACATTATATACCTATGATAATTACTATGGTTACCAAAAGATAGAAACATTTCTAGTTACAGAGATGAGCCCTATTGGCTAAATTAGAGGTGGCTCCACGGTCCAAGATAACATTATACAATTCTGTAAAGTCATCAGTTTGAGAACAAAAGAGTTCTTATACAGAGTCTTACATAACTCAGTGTAGTGGTACAAATCACCAAGAGGTGGCAATGCCATCTTACATATTATAATTACTTCAAGGACACAGGTGTCTTGGCATCTGACAAGTAAGAAATGCACAGAAAATACATGGCAGAATATATGTATTAGCAAGCAAAGTGTATTACAACAATATGCATTCATATCCTGACGTCTACTCTTGTACGGTATGATGCCCTTAGCCCTAAATATTAGTATAACATATACCTAAGTGCTAGCTGTCCACGGTGTACCTCTAAGGGTACCAATTAGGGTGCAGGGACCTCGTGTAACAGCTGGTAGGATTTCAGGAGGATTGATCACTTGGATCAGAATAGCGGGCAATTTGGAGGTTACTCAAATAGCTAGTACCACTTTTGCTCAATCCCTTTTGGTTAAGATGGATGAAATATTACATTGTTTATTTAATGTGTATAGTCCCCCTAGGAATTCTAAATATTATTATGATACTATCTGGGAAGAATTGGACAATCTTATAGATTTTAACTGGGCTACAATGGGGTGTGATAACATTCTCCTTTGTGGAGACCTAAATGCCCATTGGGAAATTTTGATGGATATAAGGATAGCGATATCCATAATTGGATACAGAATAATACCAATGAATTTCCAAGATTCACCTCAGATAACAGGACTAATATATCCAGCAAAAAACTTATAGGTATCCTAATTACACATAACTTGGCCCCGTTAAATGGGAGAATTAAAGGGGATTTAAAGGGCAATTTTACTTATAGTAACTCTAATGGAACATCAAATTTGGATTTTATGTTCTAGAATGGGAATATGGGAATATGGTCAGTTCTCATTGCCAGGACTTTTATCTAGCCAAGTCCCTGACTACGGCTTATGATATGTTCTCAGAAACTGTGCTAGGGGATCTCAACAAGTATGCTCCCATAGTAAAAGTTTGTGCCAGAAACAAATCCTGTCAGTGGTTTACAGAAGACCTGAAAGATGTTTTGTGGAGTAGGGATGTACTCTGGAGAACCGCTAGGAAAACTAATTTAATAAATGACTGGAATTATTTCAGGAGGGCAAGGAACCTCTGCACTAAAATGGTCAGAGAAGCCAAAGCTAATTTCTACTGCTGTCAGCTGGAGAGCTCCTCAAGAAATGCCTCCAAATTCTGGAGGACTATCAAAGATATTGAAGGTCACACCACTGTAAATTCCCTACCAACTAAATTACTGATCGACAATACTGTCATCTCTGACAGACCGTCTATCCTTGATGCTCTCAATAATCATTTTGCCACTACAGGGCTAGCCTTTGACTCCTCTCCTGTGAATATCCTCCGCCAACAACTTAGATTGGATACACAAGAAAAACCCATCCCCAGTCCATCCTTCTCTCTGCAGCCTGCCTCCCTGAAAGAAGTCGAAGATCTTCTCTTTCAGCTGGACACTAGGAAAAGTGCTGGGGCTGACCTCATTGACCCGTACTTCTTAAAGGTCGGCTACTGTGTCCTCGCAGTCCCAATTACTCATCTCTTCAATTTATCCTTGTCCCAGGGTGACCTACCGCCCTTTTGGAAAAATGCACTTGTGGTCCCTTTGTTTAAGTCAGGAGATCCTAGTGACCTCAATAACTACAGGCCAATCTCCCTACTTCCAATCCTGTCAAAGATGCCAGAGAAAATAGTGAACTCCCAGCTCCGGAAGTACCTGGAATCAGAAAAATTTCTCAACCCGTTACAATCCGGTCTTAGAGCACAGCACAGTGCAATCTCTGCTCTAGCCGTGGTGACAAACATCTGGCAGCTTGAATTAGACAAAAAAACTTTGTCTGCACAGTTTTCTTGGATCTAAGCAAGGAGTTCGATACCGTTGATCACAGACTGCTTCTGTCGTCCCTCCGGAACATTGGTTTGGATTCCCTATCCCTTAAATGGTTCCCCAACTACCTCTCAGGACGACTTCAACAAGTAAAGGCAGAAGGGGAAGTTTCTCCACCAAAACCCCTATTGAGGGGTGTACCACAAGGTTACATTCTTGGTCCCTTGCTCTTCACCATTTATATTAACAACGTAGATGCCCCCATCAAAGAAGCACAAATACACCTATTCGCAGATGATACGGTACTTTGTGCTAGTAGCCCCACACCTGAAGTGGCCTGTAAAGTCCTTCAAAATGAATTTAATCTGCTGCAACATCAGCTTATAAACCAGAAACTGCTGTTAAATGCAAAAAAAAAACCAAAGCAATGTTCCTCTTGCCCCTTCAAGATGCAATACATCCTGCAATTGCTGGGACACTCCCTCAGATCACTACCATTCTAGGTGAGCAGTTGGACTACGTACCAAAGTTCAAGTACCTGGGGTCTGGTTAGACCATAGACTTACTTTCACAGATCACTTAGAAGAACTGGCACAGAAACTTAGACAAAGTCTTGGTCTGTTCTTTAGGATTAATAATCTCCTCACAAGAGACGCTAAACTGAAACTGGTTCAAACTACCTTTCTTTCCCTATTGGATTACACAGATTTTCTATATCATCAGGGACCTGCAGGTACCCTAGCCAAACTCGATACACTTTATCACAGAGCCATAAGATGTATCATGGGTCTTCCATACTCAACCCACCACTGTGCATTGAACACGGCAGTGGGATGGTCAACCCTTGCTTACAGACGGCAAAGAAATACTGCAGTTTGGACATACAAAGCTATCTTAAATAAACTGCCCCAGTATATCTCTGCCTGTTTACCTTTGTGCACTCTGGGGAAGTATGCCCTGAGAAGCACCTCATATATCTACCTTTATGTTTACAAAGCAAAATCTTACATTGGCAGAGCAGCCATCAGCTTTGTGCTCCCTCAACTGTGGAACAAGCTGCAAAAAACCTTGAAATTAACTCTCCATCAGCCTAGCAGCTTTTAAATCTCTATATCTACATCATAATAAGGAGTCATGTGCCTGTCTACTATAAACAGTGACTCCTATAAGTCCAAGCACACTCTAATTACTACTGTTAAAAGACTGATCACATCTATAATCGACTCTTCCCTCTCCCCTTTTTCTACCCCCATATCTGTCCCTTCCACATTCCTTTGACCCTGGTTCCAGCTCTAAATTCTCCATACCATATCGCTATATATCTTTTTATATTAGGTTTTATTTGTGTTCAATGCACCTGATATGTATATTTCTTTACTTTTATGAAAAATTGTGTCCTACCCAAAACTAGCTGTATCTTCTGTTCCAGACATATACTACTGTCAATGCTACCTGCTGATACTTTGTATATACTGTATTATTGTATCTCACTTTATTTGTATTATTACTATTTTCTTGTGTGTTGCATCCCATGTATATTGTCCCTTGTTCCTTGTTAACAAACCCAGGTCCATCTCAAAAATGAGCTTGCTCAACGGTGATCGCCTGGTTAAATAAAGACTTTGATTGATTGATTGATTGATTGACTACGAGAGGGGAGAGTGACCACTTACCATTTACTTTAAAATGGAGTTCCAATCCATCTAGGAATATGGATGCACTGAATGATTTTGAGATATGAAACTGCTCAAGAGTTGTGTGGAAAACAGGAAATATTATAATGGTTCCACCAATTCTTGAGCAGGCGATTAGAAGATGGGAACGTCTCCCTACTAGAGATTTAAATTTAGACAGTATTGATACTATTACACAGATGTGCAAAGATGAGATGACCAAGTTGATGATTGTTAAACAGAATGCTTCTAAGATTCAGACGATTCAAGATACATGGTATGATAAAGAATGCCTTAACCAAAAAAGGGCAGTAAGACACCTGATAAGGAAAGCAAGAAGCATAAGGAAGAAAAGTACCTTTAGTGAATTAAAGGAGGCTAGAAACTCTTACAAAAGTCTCCTTGTAGAAAAATGCAGAGCTTTCAGAACAAAAAATGGGAAAATATGCTACAGGTAATTCTAAATAATGATCAGCAATCTTTTTGGTTATTAATAGCAAAAGGCACTAATAATAGTAAAAGGCAATTAGACACTTTCATCCTAGTTGAACAGTGGATAAAACATACGTCTCTTTTTTTTTTACCCTAATATTAAAAATACATGGGCAGTTGACATAAACAGGACACTGTTTAGGCCTCTGACAAGACAGGAAATCTATTTTGCTATTACAGAACTTAAAAAAAAGAAGGTCCTGTTCCTGACCAGTTACCAGCTGAAGTGTATTTATGTGCACCCTCTCTGTGGACTTTACTTTTGCACCCCCTTTTTAATCATGTATAATTTATGATGGCTTTCCAGATTACTGGAAGGGAGCAATCATTGTATCCATCTTTAAAAAAGGGGGTAGGGCGGACCCTGTCATGTATAGGCCCATCTCCTTGCTGGACATAAGTTGTAAAATTGTCTCCAAAATTCTTTTTTTTTTTTTTGTTTCATTCAAGTTTTTATTGAAGCTTTACATAAAGTGAATACATCTATCCACATAAGTATAAGGTACACATTGTATCAGAAAAAGGAGATGACATGGTAATAGATGTATTCCACCCCCACCTCCCACTACCCCCATATCTACCAGCCCCCAAACCCATCCCCCACACAGCACACATAATTACATATCTTATTATATAACACTTAAGATGTCACACCTTGTCTGGTAATGAATAAAGCGTGTATAGAGGGCCCCAGACCTGGTTAAACTTGTGTAGATTGCTCTGAAGACTAGCAATAGTCCTTTCTGTTCTAAGATTAGCGAGTAGTTCTTGTAGCCACTCGTCATAAGTAATATCTAAAGTATCCTTCCAGTGCCTTAGCACAACTTTTTTAACAGATACAGATATCAAACAATTGTGGTATTTCCTGTTGCGTACAGCAATAGAAGAGACATCCCCTAAGACACAAATCTCCGCTGTGAAGAGTTCATCTAATCCCAACAGGGGATCCAATCTTCGCCTGATACTGGCCCAGAGTGGAGCCACCTTGGGACAGCTCCAAAAAATGTGGAGTAAATCCCCACTGCCCTGCTGGCATCTATAGCAAGAGGAGGAGGAGGAGGAGGATACCATGCCTAGTCTGTTCAGTTTTAGAGGAGAGTAATAAATATTATGTAATAACTTGAATTGCATTAATCTAGGCCTGTCTTGCACCAGGAATTTATGACAAGCTTTCCAAATACATGCCCAATCCGGTTCAAAATTTGGGAAATATGAGGACCAATAGTTTACTGGCACAAGGTTTGAAGAGTGTAACCAGCTAAGAAGTCTCCTATAGATGCCAGAGACTGCATGAGCTTTCCCAGCCAATGGCCCCATCTCACCATAAAGATCGGGGGCAGGGACAGTGAGAGAGGTCGAGCCCAACTATTGGAGCAAGAGGTGGCGAATTTGAAAGACCTTGAATATATTGGCCTGTGGAGTTTGAAATTTATTCATAATATCAGCAGAAGTTAGAACACGCCCTTCTGCCAATATAAAATCTTTAGCCGAGCACTCCCCTAATTGTGGTAGCCAATTGTCCCTAATGGGCTTGCCATCCAGAAGAAAGTTTGGATTGCCTTTTAATGGCTGGGATGGGTCTTTACTATGGCAGTATTTTAAAAAGGAGCATAATTGGGAATAGATTCTAATAGATGTCTCAATGGGGGAGTTACGGAGAGACATGGGAAGTGAACTTGGAGAGCAGTACAGTAGAGTTCTAGGTGATAACCCTAATTCTAGGATACAAGATACCTCTAGTTTTAACCAGAGAGGAACGTAGTTACTATATTCCTGGGAATCAATTGGCGCTAACCATCTGAGATATTTATTAACATGACTTGCCCAATAGTACAGTCCCATGTGAGGAAGTCTCAGGCCGCCAATCGATTTGGGGGCCATTAACTTATGATAGGCCAGTCTGGGTTTCTTAGAATTCCAGATGAAACCGGCAATCATACCATGAATTTTCTTGAACCATTTTAAAGGGCGCCAGATATTTAACATGGAAATGGGCTAGAACAGACGGGGGAATATATTCATTTTGACTAAATTAATTTTTCCCCACATTGGTAGTGAAAGCAAGGCCCATCTTTTAAGATCTGCCTCAATGCCGTATAGTAAAGAATCTAAATTTAACTGGATCATACGAGCAGGGGATCTTGTTAGGGTAAGGCCTAGGTATTTAATTGTCTCTGCACTCCAAGCAAGCCCGTAAGGGACAATGTCATGAATGAAGGTTTTATGATTCAAAGGAAATACCACAGTTTTTGCAGTGTTAAGCTTATAATTAGCAACTTTACTAAAACCCTGAATAATTTCTAGTAAAGCCGGAATAGAGGAAGATGGGTGAGAGAGCTGCAACAATAAGTCATCAGCATATGCTAATACTTTAATAGTCTGCCCCTTAATTGAGATACCCTGGACTTCTTGTGCTTGTACAATCCGTCTAATGAGGGGTTCGATATATAGATTAAAAAGGAGCGGGGACAGAGGGCAACCTTGCCTAGTACCAACGAACAAATTGAAGGGGTCTGATATTATACCATTACAGGCTATTCTTGCGGTGGGAAATTTGTAGATGGAGTTAATCCAAGAGCAAAATTCCTGGGGAAAGCCAAAAAACTCCATCACCCTAAACAGATATTTCCAGTGGACCCTGTCAAAGGCCTTCTCGGCGTCCAGTGAGACCAGTACCATGGGATGGTCGGCTTCCCTGGAGGCCAAGAAGACATGTACCAGGGATCGCAGGTGATCTACTGAGGACCTCCCTTTCATAAAACCCACCTGTTCGACCCCTATTAGACCAGGAAGGACTTCATTGACCCGGTTCACCAGCAATTTAGTGAGGATTTTAATATCTTGATTAAGGAGTGAGATAGGTCTGTAACTAGACACTGAATCAGAGGGTTTATCTGGTTTAAGCAGAAGTACAATTAAGGCCTCGAACAAAGATGCAAGAAGTGGCTGACCCACTTAGGATGCATTGAAACAGTCTCAATAGAGAGGGAATTAGTTCTTTAGAAAATACTTTATATTAAGGTGCCTGTCACAGCTTTTTTCAAGTATGAACAACTTAGGAGGGCTGTCCTTACTTATTTGGGATCAGGGACAGCAAGCCAAGGGTCAACAGAAGCTCTTAATATGCTTCTCAGAGCATCAAAGGAACCTCATGCTGTGTCAGTAGTTTACAAAGCAATCCAGAGATTGGATTTGAGGTTGCCACAGGGAGTGTGTTATTATTGGCTGCAGACATTTTCCCTTAGGGATGAACCACATTTCTGGACTGCAATCTGGCAGAACTTATACAGATTTCTCAAGCAAGACAGATTGCGGCTGCTGCAATTCAATCTTCTGCATAATTTATATTTTACGCCATACAAGCTATACAAATTGGGGAATAGGTCTACCCCTGATTGCCCCAGATGTGTTGGTCATACTGGGACATTGTATCACATGATATGGGCTTGTTCTACGGTCCAGAGATTTTGGTCGGCTATTAGGAGTAAGCTCGATCCCTTGCTGGGTTTGATCCCATATATTAACCCTGAGATTTGTTTACTAAATTTATTCCCAGAGGGCACTCCCAATGTTAGGAAAGCGCATTTGGCTTTGATCTCGGCAATAGCTAAATTAATTATCCTGAGGCATTGGACCAAGGAATCAGCCCTTTCAGTTATTGAATGGCACAAAGAAATGCTGTTTGCCCTTCAGTTAGAGAAGCACATTTTAGCCATGAATAATAGATTGAAGATCTACCAGAGCAGATGGGGTCCCTTGGATGCTATACTTACTTTATGGAAGCCATGACAGCTCTTGGTGTGGAAAATTTTGTTTCTGTTATAGATTGATAACTGAGCACGATCACGCCTGGTGGGAGGGTAGGGTGGAGGGTGGGGTTTGAGGGTGGACACATGGGTAAATGTAACTGGACTATTGTTCTTTTCTCACAGTTTTCTTTGGGGGGGGATTATTATTGTTTGTTTAATTGTTTCCTATATAGATATTGAAGTTTATGATATATTAATAAAGTATATTGAAATAAAAAAAAAAAGAAAAGACTTTATAGAAATTAGCAGAGAGCCCATCTGGGCCTGGAGTTTTGTCGGAGGGGAGGGACTTAATAACCTTATCTATTTCACTTTCTGTAATGGGTGCAACTAACTTGGCCTGGCTCACCTCTCCCAAAGAAGGTAGATTCAGCCCACCTAAATAACAGTGAATCTTTTCATCGGATGGTGGATCGGTCATGACTCCATATAGCTCCTCAAAATACATTTTGAATTCCGCCAGGATATCATTGGGGGTCGTTTTAAGGGAGTCATCTTTTAAAGAACGGATAGTTGCCACCACTCTGGTGGATTCCAGTTGTTTTACGCGTCTGGCCAACATTCGGCCGGCTTTCTCCCCTTGATCGGTGTACATTGCCCCTGTTTTGATGATTGCCCATTCGGCTTGCTCACCTAGCAACTTAAGATATGCATCCCATAGTTGAGTTAATTCCTGTATCTATTCTTCGGATGAGGAAGAAGATAGTCCGGATTCCTTTTCTCAGATCTGAGCGAGTAATTCGGAGATCCGTTTCTGTCTCTCTTTCTTTCTCCGGGATGCCAATGCTATCAGGGTCCCTCGCAAAAAAGCCTTAAGTGCTCCCCACTCCATATCGGGCTGGCTGGTAGAGTTGTGGTTAAAGGAAATAAACTCAGTAATTTGAGAAGAAATGAATTCGACCACTTTGGGATCTTTTAATAACTGATTGTTAATTTTCCATCTACCCCCTAATTTTGGAAGAGAGGAAAAAACAATTGAACATGTAACTATGGAGTGGTCAGAGGGTAGCCCAGGAACTATACTTGTACCCAGTATGCCCGAGGTGAGAGTGTTCGACATCAAAACAAAGTCTATCCTGGATCTGCTGCCGTGGACCTGGGAGGTAAATGTAAATTCCCTATCACTTGGGTGAAGGGTCCTCCAGACATCACACAGGCCTATTTGATCCAACAATTCTCTCGCAGCTCTTTGAGCAGAAGATAGCCCCTTCCTAGTACACCCGGACCTGTCCACAGATGGGTCCAGTACTAAGTTTAGGTCCCCTCCAATAATGATAGGTAGATTAAGAAATGGTGTGAGTACTTCCATTAACTGCACAAAGAACCCAGGAGTATCAATATTAGGGCCGTAGATCGACCTCAACATGATCGCTAAAGTGTGTAGGATACCCCTAATGAAGATATATCTTCCTGAGGTATCATGAAGTATTTGAACCGGTTTAAATGGAACAGACCTACGGATCATGATCATTACACCTCTACTTTGGGTGTTACCTTCCGAGGCAAATACGTGACCGACTTGTAACCTCCTTAGGTTGTTAGTCTCATTGTTGAGCAAATAAGTCTCCTGAAGAAACATAATGTCCACTTTTACATAATCTAGATGTTTCAGAATTTTATATTGTTTAGATTTATGGCAAGCCCCCTTACCATTCCAGGTCACAAAATTTATATTCCTAGCCATTTTTTAAACCAATTTTAACTCTAGAAAGGATGATATCTTATAGCAGGGCCCCTGTGCATTATACCTGTACTTTATGTGTGCTGTGCAACCCCCCCATCCCCTTCATTTTCCAATAAACTGAAGACACCCAATTCCCAACACCAAAACAGTCGTTTACCCGTGAAACCCTACTCCCTCCTCCCCATCCCACCCGATCTACCAATAGCCATGTCTACAGCCCACCTAGTAGCATTGCCTCCACCCTCCCACCCGCCTCCCAGACCCAACAAAATAATGAGATGCATTGTACAGAGTAGTGAGATTATGTTAAACCTGAAGTCTCCCTAAAGTGAAAGAGAAAAAAGGCTGTTCGAAATGAAAAAAACAGTTGAGAAGGAATTAACATTAATTCGAAAAACTTCCACTATTTAAGACCATTTACACAGGATTATACATATGGGGAATTGTCTCCTGACCCAATAATCGCCTTACTAAACTTTTAAATTTAACATTAACATTATGTAACTCCATTTCTTGTTAAAGCTTTTCCCCAGTAGATCAAAATCTCCAGAACTAAGATCGAGGATTTCACTGCTCCCTTTAATAAGAGACATTAAGCTCCCTATTTATGAGAAAGAAAAAAAAAAAAGAAATGTGTCACCAAAGGGAAAGATTTCCAACGTGCTGCTTATTCAAGCATTAGCTTCAGCATGCAAATAGATGCAAGTAAAAAAAAAAATTGTAAGCAATTAACCAGTCTCTGGCTCCCTCTAGTGGTGGAACTACGCCATGGCCATTGATAACAGCATGTTCATAGATCGCATCTGGGGATCTTTCCATCCGAGATTCAAAATTAGACTTCAGAAGATCCAGAAACAGCACATCCTCAAAAATGGGAAACAGAGATCAGCACCTCCGAAAACCCCCCACCTTCCGAGATGCAGAGGAAAGGTGAAAATTAAGGGAGCAAATGGCCAGAACCAGCCGAGAGAAAGAAAAAAGTCCAGATAGAGAGCAGGCGAGAAAAAAGCACTTAGTCAACTTATTTATCAATTGTTGAGATAATAAGCATTTCCCAGAACACACATTCAGGAATACAGATATATTTCTTGTCACATCGAGCTTGGGATCGATGTCTTAGTCGAGTTGAGGATCTCTCAGTGCAGCACCTTCATGGGTTTTTAAATAGGTTAAGGAATGCACCCAGATGTGGATTCGGTACTCTCGTAGCTCCGCCATGAACCAGCTACTAGCACTTGTAAATGAGCAGGATAGCCCATTCTAAACTTGATACCAGCTGCAATCAGCTTCTTGATAATTGGATGGTAAGCAGGTCTTTTTTGTTGTACTGATAGTGGCAAGTCCTGAACCACTCTCAATTTGTCGCCTTCCCAAAACAGTTCCTTTGTGCTTTTTATTTTGAGGAGAAAATGCTGGCATTCCAGATAATTTAAAAACCGGAAAATAAAGGTACGTGGGGGGGCCCCAGCAGGAGGTAAAGCCCTTAAGGCTTGGTGAGCTCTTTCGATGATGTAGGCTTGCCCAAAGGGCGAGGGACCAGCGATTTTTTCTACGAGCTTCTGGGCAAACTTACTAGGGTCATCCCCTTCTTCTGCCTTGGGGAGACCAATGATAACAACATTATTTCGGTGACTATGCCCTTCTAGGTCTTCGGCTTTGTCTTCAAGCTTGGCAATATGTTGCCGCATAGCCACCAACTCTGGCTCGAGTTTTTCATTCCTTCGTTCGAGGGATCGGATACCGGTCTCATTGTCGGATGTACATAAAGATAATTCCTCCAGGGTGTGTGTTAAACTTTTGATATCGCCTGCTAACTCTTTCATTTCCACCTTAAAAGGTTGGAATTCCTCTAAAAATCTGGATAGTGAGAGCAGTTTCATAGCGCTGGCGTCGCCACCTGGTGACTGGGTTTGCTGAGCAGCCAAGGCCCTGTTTTTTTGGGGGGCCTTCTCCGGGGAGGCAGGAGGTGTATGTCTCGGGAGAGCCTTCTTCATTTCAATTTCCATTTGATGCCGTAAACTGTGCCTCGCTTCTCTTTGGATCGAGATAAACGACAGGAGCGGTCCTAAAAGACGGGAAAATGATTTTTTAAAGGTATATGAGGGTCGGGTGGTCGGAGCACTAAAGAGGAGCAGCTATCTAGTGCTCTGCATCACGTGATCAACCTTGTCTCCAAAATTCTTTAAAACAGGTTATTAGAACAACTTTATGTATTGGAAAATTTGTCTGAATGGCAAGCGGGCTTTTGAAAAGGCTTCAGTACCTCAGATAATTGTTTTTCGATGGCTCATTTAATAGAGAAGTATGTTTTCCTGAGGAGACAAAAAGTGTATGCTGCTTATATAGATTTTAACGCAGCTTTTGATAATGTATCCAGAGATTTGGTATGGCAGATCGTGTTGCATAAGGGATTTCAGCCAGAATTAATTAGTATAATTAGAGAATTATGTTTAAACACATGGGCCCAAATATGGATGGGTAAGCAGGGGCAGCTTTCAGCAAGAATATATACAAACAAGGAAGTTCGCCAAGGCTGTGTGATGGCTCCAGTGCTGTTTAGCATTTATATAGATAAGCTCTTGGTGCAATTATCATACTCACAAACTGACTCCCCTGTGATTGGCACTTCTTTATGTCCTGCATTAGTCTAAGCAGATGATGTGGCAATTTTTGCTTTGTCTCAATTTGGCTTACAAAAAAAGCTGCATATTTTGAACGAGTATGCTCAATCTCATTATTTGAAAATAAATGAAAAAAGAGCCAGGTTATGATTTTTGGTTCTCGAAAGTCCACAAAAACCTATCAGATTGGGGACAAAAAGATAAATACAGTAAAAACTTATGTTTATCTGGGACTCACTTTTTTTTAGTAATGGTCGCTAGGAGCAGCACAAACTGTCCCAAAGAACCAAATTAAAACAAACTGCCGGGGCATTACAAAAATTTAACATTAAATATGGAAGAAACACAGTAAAGCTCCTGTTGAATGCCATTCAGGCTAAATATATCCCACAAGCATTATATCTGGCTGAAATATGAGAATATGGGGATATAAATCACTTAGAAATCTCTTTAAACAATTTGTTACGCTCAGCATTGGGGGTGAGTAGTTCTACTCCTGCACCACTGGTAAGGGCACAGTTGGGACAGCCTGCCTTTAAAGATTTTTCTGTCTCAAGATACTTTGGCTATTGGATTAATGTCAAAAGAATGAACAAAACTAGATTCCCCATATGTGCTTACAAGAGAAAGAAATATGGAAAGTTAGGGGATGTAAACATTCCATTTGGTTGACATATCTTGAGAAGATTCGTAGTGACCATGGTTTACAGTGTCTTCAAAGATATGCTTATCAGGGTATATCTATCAATTTAATGTATAAGCAGTATTGCACAAAGAACATTCAAAATGTCTACAATAAAATAGATTGTGGTTTGACTGCATCTTTGAAAGTTGCCCCTTGGGTTGTTAATAATGATGTGAGACATCTGTATCGATCCTATTTGGATGTACTGACTGACCCAATCTTGAGAAAGAGCTATATGAGATATAGATTGGGAGCTTTTTCTAGTAATGTTTTGAAAGTAAGGTTTAGTAAACAACCTGATCCTAAGTTAAAATACTGTAATTGCAATGTTAAAGAAACAGGAGACATCGCTCATGTAATGTTTTGTTGCACTTGGTACAACAAACTCCCGGCCTACTGGTTGTACCCACTCTGGTGGGAAATTGGAACTAATGATGAGAATATTCTTTTAGAGCTAATATTAACAGTACAAGATGAATTAATTGTCAACCAAACAGCTAGATACTTTAGAGCCATAGCAATTATTAAAAGGAAAATGAGTTAAATACTGGCGATACATACTAAAGGGTTGTGATAAAGATGATGGAAGGACTAAGTATTTATTGACAATTTTGCACTTTTATATGGTGTCATATTGTATTTTTATATTGTATTATATTGAATTGTAAGAGCACATTTATTATCTGTATTTTTTAATTTTTGTAAAGGTCTTTGACCAAACAAGATTTTTGAACTTTGATTGTTGAGGCATGGGATGCTGTATCCCCTGGCACAATTACCAATTGCTGCACTGCTACCCTGGGCAGTGCATTCAAAGAATAGCTGGATGCACCAGAAGATGATGACTGCGATGACACCCCTGAGATTGTCTCCTTTGCTGCAAACCTGCAGCTCACAGCAACTGAGGATGTTATCGAGGACTGGATCACCCACGATGACTGCATCCAGACAAGCGAGCATTTGACAGAGTTGGAAATTGTGGAGTCTGTCATGCAGACGGGTGAAGAAATCAAAAACGATGAAGAGGGAGAGAATGTTGAGCGCATCCCAGGAACAAAAGAAGCTATCCAAGGGAAGGAAGTTGGCTTAGCATGTTTACAGGCACAAGAGGTGGATCCAGTCAAAGTCTTGCAGCTGCAGCAAATGATTTCTTTTGCGAAAGATGTTGCTACGAAAGCCGCTGAGAAGTGCCAGACTAAGATGACAGATTTGTTCAAGTGAAAAGAAGGGCACAATATGCAGTTATTTTGAAGTTGTGAGAAAATAAAGTTATGACTTTTTAACAGTACTTAAAAACACAAGCACAGATACAAAACACAGCGTGTCCCCTCCCCCTACAACCCACACAAACAGCCCAGTGCTTAAGTACTATCGCTTATTCAGCAAAGGCAACAAATAATTGAAAAGTGCTTAGTGAGTCTGCCAGGACATTGTCCTTTCCTGGTAGGTGTATTGCAGATAGCTTTACATCCAGGGAATAGGCTAAGTTCCAGATCTTTGTGGCTTCTGTCTATAGCCTTGAAGATCTTGTTCCTCCCTACTTATGTAATACACTGTTGTGGTGTTGTCTGGTCTGAGTTGAACAGACCGACCCTGTATCTAAGAAGGAAAAGCCTATATTGCTAAGAGCACTGCCCTAAGCACCAAAAGGTTGATATGTTCTTCGGTCTCCTATGTGCTCCAAGTGCCACTCATGGTGAGATCCTCAAGGTGGGCACCCCACTCTAGGAGTGAGGATTCTGTTGTGATAATAATTGTGGGTGACTGTTGTAAGAAGGGAATGCCCTCTCTTAGGTTGCTATCTTCCTTCCACTACCCTAGTGCCTTTATGGAACCTGGCCTCTGGTGCCACTGCAGTGGAAGAGACCATGGGCTGGATATTCAAAAGGGTTGTGCCATGCGCAACAGAGATGCGCCAGCGCAAGTCTGAAAATGCACCATATTGTGATATTCAGAGGGAGGCAGCTGCGCCACTCAAGTTGCAATGCGCAAGAGTGCAATGGTAATGAATGCATGCACAACCGTAGGGGGAGGAACCATGAATAAATGGTGCAGTGCGATATTCAACGACATGCGCCATGTGCAATAGGGGAGATGGCGGAAATTGCGCGATAGCAGAAGTGAGCCAAAATAAAAAGGAGCAAGAGAGAGGTGCAAGAACGCTACAGGAAGGCCTGAAGTGGGAGCAAGCTGGCAGAAAGAGGAGAGAGACTATCAGAGAGAGGGACAAAGAAGGAGCAGGACAGGGCACACCTGTGCCACGCAGTACAGGTGTGGGGAGACAGTGACAGTGAGCAGAACAAACAGGGCAGTGCTGCAGAGCAGTCAGGGTAGTGGTAGGAGGCAGGACAGCAGAAGGCTGGAGGTGTACCCGGTGCAGGGGGAGCAGCACAGAGGACAGTGAGGGGAATGGGACAACATCTGCCGGGGGGGGGGAACAACAGCCAGGGACATGGCCAGTGCCACCATTCAGATGGAGGCAGTAATGAGGGGTCTGAGAAGGCAGGCAGCAGGGGGGCACGGCCATGGAAGGGCCCGTTGGTGGTACACCCCCAACAGGCGGTACTGAGCCAGCATCACCTTTGAGCAGTACACTGATACAGAGATTGTGGGACGGTACCACCTGAACCGGGTGATCCTGAGGTGGCTCTGTGAGCTGTGCAGTGATGAGATGCAGGCACCCACATGACGGAGCCATGCTCTGTCAGTGGAGACTAAGGTGACAGCTGTCATGTGCCTACTCACCACGGGCACCTTTCAGAGACCAGCAGGGGACACAACAGGCATAACCCAGTCAGCCACGTCATGCCTACTCACACAATTCCTCAGCGCACTTCTGCCACATGCTGTGGAGTACATCCATTTCCCCAGCACACAGGCGGAGTGCACAGCACACATACAACAGTTCCACAGGGTAGCACGGATGCCTGGCGTGCTCGGGGCCATTGACTGCATCCATGTGGCCATCCGCACACCACCTGGCCCGGAATGGCATTGCCTACAGGAACCACAAGGGATACTCCAGCATCAACTGCCAGGTGGTGTGTGATGCCAGGTGGCGCATAACCAATGTCTGTGCCATGCACCTTGGGGGAGCACATGATGCCTTCATCTGGCACCAGTCTGCACTGTGCCACAGGTTCGAGAGTGGGGATATCCCCACTGGCCACCTAGTGGGTGAGTATGCACAACACACAGGATGACATGGGCAGCTGTGGGGGGAGGCATAGTCAGAGGTGCCATGGGTACCGGCCTTGCCGGCCCATGGCAGAGCGATGCAGACCACCATACTAATGTACACCCTCTATACACAGGTGACAGTGGATACCCACTCCATCCCTGGCTGCTCACACTGTACCGGTGCCTCTTGACCCCATCGCAGCAATGATACAATGAGGCACATGCCACCACATGGAATATCATCGAGCGTGTGTTTGGGATGCTGAAGCCATGGTTCCGGTGCCTGGACACATCTGGCGGTGCCCTACAATACAGCCCCTAGAAGGTCTGCGGGCTATACCTGGCCTGTTGCATCCTGCACAACATGGCCAATGACTGTGGGATAGCCGTAGAGGTCAAAGAGGGGGACAGCGATGGGGACGATGAGGACGCTGGTCCAGACGGTGATGTGCAGCCACCCCCTGGGCAAAGGGACCCGCCTGTTCAGGATGGCTCAGCTGCACCAGGACACTATCACAGAGGAGCATTTTGGCCAACACAGGTAGGTCACGGTGCCATGTGCAACCACTAATGGCAATGGCACAACCCACACACAGGCATGGACGAACCCCAGGGGTGGTTGGCGGCAAGTGAATGGGACTGAGCGGGGATCCACACATGCCATCAGGGATGGGCATGGCCAAACACGACTCGCGCACCCATGCACACACACACACACACACATACACACACACACACACACACACACACACCCACACCACAAGACATGCACAATGGGTAGAAGGCACGCCGACCACGACTGCAACACCTAGCCACACACAGGCCCACACACGGCAAAGCCCAGTGGCCGTCTCTGTGCTTGTGTCAGATGCTGGGCACCATTGCACATTGGCGGACAGTGCAACGCAGGCATCATCATGCACATGCCACAGTGGCCAGCAGCCAACAAGGTGTGCACATGGACTGTGTGTGTGTGTGTGTGTGTGTGTGTGTGTGTGTGCAGGGTCTAGTACCCCACCTGTGCATCATACGGTGCACAACACACTGCACACAGGGCAGCGGCAGACAGTGGCCATGGTGGGAGATAGGTCAGTCACGCGGCACAGTGCCATGGCCACCACGGATGCGTGGGTGGCCCCGCCGAGACCTGCCAGCCATGCCAGGCTGACCATTGGCCTCATGGGGTGGCACAGATGTTCCACCGTGGTGACACTGTGGGAATGCGACCGTGTTCACACAGGGGTCTGCAGCTCACTGAACATGCCTGCGCCTGGCATGCTCGGTATGCCCACAGCCGAACCCGGTGTCGACATGGGAGGTGGCGCACGACACCGGGAATGGGGGGTGGACATGGCACTGCGTGGTGTCTACGGCGCATGGGCAAATAACTGGGTGCCCATTGTGGCCATGACAGCTGTGAATGCTTGTGTCTGCCTGTCAATGGCAGTGGTCACATCCTCCCGCAGCCGGTCCATCCCTGCCAGGAGCAGACCGGTGTCCCTGCTGTGCTGCTCCTCTGCCTGTAGCAGGACCGCACTGAGTGTATCCACCGCTGTCACAAGCCACAACTGCTGATCCACTGAATTCTGGAGTATGCAGGTGTGCTCATCTAAGAGGTCATCCGCCTGTTTGGCATGCTGCCTCTCATGGTGTTCATGGCCATGCTGGGTGGCACCCCTTTAAGTTGGGCACTGCACACCAGAACCATGCCTGGGCACATCCACACGAGGTGCACTGACGCCACCCCCCGACACTGTCCCCTCGTCCCCATTTTCCAACTGCTGGCACTGCCCCATCAGCCGCCGATCGCCAGGGCTCACCGGTGCTGACGCATCGGCTGCAACAGCCCCACCGGCCTGGATGCACACCAGTGCTGCCCCACTGGGGCATACAGGCAGAGGCTGGGACTGTGATGTCACGCAGGCCTCCACAGTGGCTCCACCCACGGCTGCA
This sequence comes from Neoceratodus forsteri, assembly GCA_016271365.2. NCBI lineage: Eukaryota > Metazoa > Chordata > Ceratodontiformes > Ceratodontidae > Neoceratodus > Neoceratodus forsteri. Next base: position 964,119,518 of record CM028133.1, read on the forward strand.
CCCGTGCCATTCCCTGCTGTGGGACCATCCTGCGTCCCATACGTATCACTGTCTGGGATGTGTGATCCATCATCATCGGTGCCTGATCCGGCACCAGTCCGTGTCCCAGCATGCTGGAGTCGGTGGCCGCTGTCACGCTGGGACACAGGCAGGGCCTCGTCCACACCAGCACCACCATCTTCAGTCCGGACAGACAGGCAGGTATGCGGTGGTACTGACCCTCGGACACCTGTGGAGGTGGATGGGCACTCCTCCGTGTCCAGGGCCTCGCCCACGGTGGACACACCCACCACCGCTGACCCATGTAGACGCTCAGGAGCTGTAAGGGAACACAGTAACGTTAATGTCTCTGCCCTACCCTGTGGCACTCCCCCCACCTCCCACACAGTGACAGCACAGGACCTACCATGCAGTGACAGGCTGCCACCCATCTGGAAGCCACCACCTGGAACGCCCTCTATGGCACAACTCCGCATGCTGATGGCCATCCGCTCCTCCTGCGGCGTCAGGCGTGGCACATCCAGCTGCCCACCACCGGTTGCAGCATGTGCTGCCTTGATGGCAGCCACCTTGTCCTTAATTCTCCTCCTGTCCGTGCTGACCTTCTTTTTACATTCCTGCACGGACCGCTGGTGGCTGCCATGCTGGTTCAGGCATGTGCAACCTCACCCCATGCCACAGCATGGGCCTGTGGTGTTCCCTGCTGTCCGCTGAGCAGCGGTTCCCTGTCGAGGTATGCCTCGAACAGGGTATCTGTTTCTGCCCGTGTGAAGTTGGGCCTCCTCTTCCTCCAACATCCCTGTTCCTCCTCTTCCTCACGTTCGGTCATTATAGAGCCTGTGGGAATGACAGGTGTTACCTTTCATTGTGCAGTCCCATGCATCTCCCACACACCACAGTCCACACTTCCAAACAGCATGCAACCCACCACAATAGACTGCAATACCAGACTATGGCCTCTGCAGCCCCACATCGCATTTATATAGCGCAAGGCATGCAAATGAGGTGAGGCTCAAATTTAAGTGGATGCTAATGCAGTAGCTGCGCCATGGAATTGCTGATGAGCTGATTTGCATATGCCGGCTGAATATCACGCTGTTGCGCCTTGCACAATTGTGTTGAGCGTGCTCAGGCACAGGCGCAGCTCTGTGATGTGCGCAGTAGGCACCGCATGGCGCATGCCCGGGGTGCTGATGCCAATGCCTGCCATGCTGCTGACATGCTGAGCGTGGGAAGCAGTGCAGGACATGGCCACCACTGTGCCAGTGGTGCTAGTGCGCTGTTCACATGTATGGCGCTCTTGCCCTGGAGTGCTGTAGGTGCCATGGTGCCACAGCGTGGTAGGCCACTGCAGGGCATCTCACACAGGCACCCAACTGCGCTATATGCAGAGGGTACCAATCATGCTGTGGCGGTCCGTGCGTGAGAGACCCTTGACCCTGTGCCCGACCTTTGCTCCCTAGGTGCCATGCGTCCACATGGGTGCACCCCTATCGCGCTGTTCGGTGACAGCATGATGGGGAATGGTAGCACTGTACCACGCAGCATCTGCACGTGGCAGACATGCGCTACAGAGCGCCATTTTGACTCCAACCAGATGCAGAGATGCTGTGTGGAGCCAGGTGGAACTGGCCAATTTGGTGGCCATTGTGGAGCCCCATGCTGGGGCCCTTTTTGGCAATGCACCCCTGGACAGGGCCAGAAGTGCCATCTGGGAGGAGGTGGCAGTGGCACTGGAGGAGGCCACAAGACTCACCCGTACCACAGAGCAGTGTCGACACCGATATGGGGACCTCCAGCGGAGGGACCCAGACAGGCTGGCCCGCCTGTGGGCACATGCCAGGTGAGGCGCAGTGCCACAACCAGGTAGGTGCCCCATCCATACACTGGTTGCATCCGTACTGGTATCGCGGTGGGCATGTGTCCACCACACGGGGGGGTGGGCTGTCCAGTGTGGGCAGTGGTGGTGGTGGTGGTGTTGGGGGGGGTTGAAGCATGGCTGGGCTGTGCAGGATCACACCCCCCCCGGGGGTGGGGGCCTTTGCTACTGGATTGTACTGATGTTCCCCTCTCCATGTTTGCAACCTAGGCCCTGAAAAGCGGTGCTGAGCCCATGAAGACCGCCACCGACGTGAGGCTAGGGGAGCTGGGCAACAGCCACGGGCCACCGGTCCCAACATTGAACAGCGGCCGGATCAAGCCGATGAGGGTGAGTGCCTTTCTTCCAGGATATTCTGTGCATGCTGTGTTGCAGAGCAGGTGGAGGGGCATGGCCACCATCCATTGACACCACTGTCATGCACGCCACATGGTACAGTCAGCACTGTCCAGTGGCACTGCAAGTGTGGGTGTGCATCGTGGTGGTCCATGCATGCACCGGGTTCATGGCTGTGCCACTGCCTTCGCACTGCATAGCCATGTCACTGTACAGCCACAGTGGTGCTGTGCGGGACTTGGGTGATGGGTGTGTGCAGTGATCTGCATGGGTGTGTGTGCCTGGGTGGGCAGGTCATGTGGACACGATCACTGTGGGTGGTTGCACACCATCACAGGGGCGTGTCCCATGGCTGTATGCCATGCACAATGGGTGGGCTGCAGGGGGATGGGCATTCACACCTATTGACTCTGCTCCCTTGTCCTAGGTGGATGGAGGATGATGCGGATGGAGAAGGCCATGCAGGAGCTGCGACAGGTTGCACGTGCGTCTTTGGAGATCCTGCAACGGTTGGACCAGCACGGTGTCCGGAGGCATCACAGCAGGAGGTGCCACAGCAGCGGGGAGCAGGGCACCTGCTGAGACATCCATGCCCCGAGTTCAACCCTACCCCCCTGGACCCACCCTCACACCTCTCCTTCCCTCTCCCATTTGTTCACCCCTGCCCCTCACCCACCCCCACCTGGTTTGTGGCCCTCACCCCCAACTGATGTGTGTATATATTTGTAAATAGTTGTATTCTACCTTTTAATATACATTTGTTTTGTTATGCCTACTGTGGTGGTCTCTGATTTGCAGTGGGCTACAGGTGCTCAGCTGCAGTGGTGTGTATGGTGTCAGGGGTGGTGCAGTCATGGGCGTGTGTGTTTCCGTAGGGGAAGCAACTATGGTGTGGGCGTAGCTATCAGTCACTGTCTGTGGTTTGTGTGTTGTTCCCTGTACACTGAATGACTGTGTGCAGTTGTCCATGGTGCATGCACTGTGTCCATGGTGCCCCTGACACACCGTCCATGGCCTGTGCAGCTGACACCCTTGCATGTCTGTGATCTGCACGGTCCGCTGGCATGTCAGTGGTGGCTGTCCATGCTGGACAGCCACTGTACCCAGCACAATGCTAGGTTGCCTCCTGTCACCAGTGTGGTGCACGTCTGCCTCGGGTGGCACTGTGGCCTCCGCTGTTGTTGTCCCACCTCCATGCTGTCACTTGTGTCTGTTGCAGGGGATGTGCTCCACTGTCTGTCACTTGTGCTCTGTACGCATGCTGGTGGCGTACAGCTTCATGGTGCCTGAGCAGGGTGGCTGGCACACCTGTGCCATGGATGGGTGCTGGCCATGTGTACACGGCTGCCGTGGCCACATGCCAGTGGCTTGGTTGACCCACTACTGTGTCCCTGTGTTGGTGTGCCCTTGGGTATGGGTGGGTGTTTGTCCATGCACTGTGTTGCATCCTGTGTGGTGCATGCTTCCATGCAACATTGTGGGCGTCTGCGCTGGCTGTTGTGACCAATGCTGGGACAGGGTGTGTCCTTGGGAGGGTGTGCAGGGTGCTGTACCACTGGTGGTGGGGTCCGGGGCATGCTCTGTCGCATGTGGGGTACCTCATGTGCCGACGCATGGTCGGTCTCTCAGCTGTACCTCAGGGGGGATGTGCAGGGCGGCACTGTGTATGCAGTCATTGCGTCGCTGTCTGCTGCCGCCCACTGCAGGGTGCCCGTGGTGGGGCTGCCTTGCATGGCTCCGTGGTGCATAGGGTTGCATTGTCACAGTGGGGGTGGTGGCATGCATGGGGTGTCCTGCACTGTTGTGCGCTACTCCTGGGCAGGGTGTATGGGGATCGTGGTGCAGGGTGTGCTCTGCATTGGTGGGATGGTGTGGTACGGGGTGGTCAGACATCCTTGTGTGCCGGTCACAGCTTGCCAGGGGGTGTGCTGGGGCACCATGCCCCAGCTGTGGGTTTGTTGCTGGTGTCCATGGGCCAGTGGTTCTTCCAGCTCTTCTCAGATTGTGCGGTGCATGGGGTGTGGGGGGCGATGTCTGTTCTGTTGTGTGCTCCTCTGCCCATCTCTACCATGGGTGGTGGGCCCCTGCATCCTGTCCCTGCGCATCCCTGGTTGTGCTGTTGCACTGCTACCCTGCTCCACTGAGCATCCCTGGTTGTGCTATTGCGCATCAGACCTGTGCCACTACGCATCCCTGGTTGTGCCATGGTGCAGTTGACGCGATATTCAGTCGTGTGCCGGAGGTGCATCTTGACCTACGCAGTGTTTGAATATCGCGTGTGTTGCACATGGGCGCAATGGACTTGTTCCTGCTCCTGCTATTGCGCTACTTTGTGGCGCAGTTTGAATATCTGGCCCCATGTGTCCCAGGAGTTGCAGAAAATCCATTGCAGACCTTGGCTGGCCTAGTACAAAGGATTTTGTAGCATTAGTCAGACTTGATACCTTTGCCTGTGTAAGAAAAACTTTTTCCTGCAGGCTATCCAGCTCTGCACCTATGAAGTCCAGTACTTGTGTGCTGGTTCTGTTTGTGACTTTTGTAGGTTTATCAGGAAGCCTAGGCTTTCCAAAGTGCTTTTTACCTCCTGTATGGAGCACCTTGCCCCCTGCTGTTTTTCCTGAGACTAGCCAGATCATTCAAGTAGGGAAAGACCACTACACCATGCCTTCTCAGATGTTCTCCCACTACAGCTAGGCACTTTGTGAAAATCCTTGATCCTGAGGTAAGGCCAAGGGAAGGGATGTAAAGTGGTATTGGCAGTTCCCTATCCTGTACCCGTGGTATTTTCCATGTGAATGTCTGATTGGAATATGGAAGTAGGCATCTTTCAGATCGAGAGACCCAACCAGTCCCCAGACTGTGGGACTGTATCACTGAGCCCAGTGTGACCCTCTTGAATCTTTCCTTTTTTTATGTGTTTGTTTAGATATCTCAGGTCTAAAATGGGTCACCATCGATCCAGTGGCACTGAGGGTTGAGGTGCTGGATGCCACACCATGCACCACATAACCACAGTGACCTGGGTTCGGGAGCGAGCTCGGGACATTGGGGGTTGGCGGGAAGGAGAGGATTGAGCGTCCGGAGGACTGGTCTCCTCTCCTGGTGGGGAGGGTGGGTGGATGACATCCTGGCTCAAGCGGCTCCCAGTGGAGGCTGGGAGCACTGCAGTTTGGGGATCACGCAGATGCAAGGGGAGGAGCCTCAGCAATCATCCACGGGCTGGGTGCGGGAGCATTCCCAGCCGCACTGGTTGACATTGCACATCCAGGCACCTAGGGGGTGCTCAAGAACAGGGAAAACACCAGTTGGCTGGGGGGTAGACATCACCTACCCCCACCTCCAGCACTGGATCCTGCCCACTGTGGGGCTGGTCTCGACGTCACCTCCGCCCGTGGAACCACCAGATGAATGCACCGAGGAGCAGATGGTGGCCCCACTCCGGGGAGGCAGATTCCAGAGAGACTGCTCTGTGTAGCATGTTACGGGTGTGCCGAGGACCAGATGACAGCTGGGAGGATTTCAGGTAGGAGGGGATCAGGTAAGGCCGACTGAAGGGGCCCCAGCCAGCAGTGACAGGAGGGAAAAATAGTAAAAAAAAATAAATAAATAAAATGGGTCACCACTCGTCATTTTTCTTGTGGGTTAGGAAGTATCTGGAAAACCAACCACTACTTCTTTGTGAGGCAGGGACTCTCTCCACTGCTTTTACTCGCAGCAATTTTTTTTACCACTAATTTCAGTAGAATTTTTTTTTCTGTTGGAGCATGGGATGGAAATAATTTTGGTTTCTGCAGCTTTGGAAATTTCTTGAACTGCAGGTTCAAACTTCAGCTCACTACTTCTAGGGCCCACTTGTCTGTGGTGAGTTTTGACCATTCGTGAAAGTAGTGAGACAGCCTTTCCCCCACTAGTAATGGTTGGGTGATTTGGGCAGAATTGTCTAGAGATTTGTTTTTGCTGTGACTTAGGGGCTGATCCTGCAACTGTATGCCTAGTGCCCCTCCTTGCTCCTGGCCCTATAGTAACCTCTTTGGGGTTGATACTCATAAGGAGCATAAAGCCTTGCTTAGTAACCCCTACCCTGCCTCCCTTCCCCTTCCATAAGGCCTATAGAAAGTGGAGGCCTTTTCTTTTTCAGTGTTGTTTCTATAAGTGGGTTTGTACTTATCCACTGTTTTCATATATGCCTCTCTCTGTCTTGTCACCAGACAGGAAGTTTCCCTCAAAAAAGAAATCCATGGCCTTAGTCTGTGTATCCTGGATAGGATAGTAACCCTAAGCCAAGCAAACCTCCTTAGAGATACTACATGGGCCAGGACCCCTGAATCAGAGTTTGTGTCCAGGGTCATGTGGAACTGGTGCTTAGTGGCATCCAGTGCTGATCTGGCTGTGTCAGCTAAGTCCTGCACCAATTCACTGTTTGTTTTCCTGCTCAGTGCCAGGACTGAATTCGATAATGCCTTCTCTTATTGGGTTGTGTATTCCATGAAAGCTTTTTACCTGAGGAGCAAGGATGCTATTGTGTACACTTTTTTGGCCATGGTATCCAGTTTTCTGGAATTCTTCTCTGGAGGTTGGGCAGAGAAATTTACTTTAATCTTCTCATATGCCACAGCCTGGATCTCCTCCCTCATGATCAGGGCAGGTGTACAGGTACTCTGCCCCATGCCTGAACACTTGATACTTCTGTAAGCCCTCCTCCCTGGTCTAGGGGTAAACTGATATCAACAAACATTTTCACGGAGGGGACCTACACAAAACACCAAACACACTTACTCGACCTCTCAGGCCGAAGCTGACCGCCAGGGCTCCACTGGCAGTCAGCAGGGTGGTTGCAATTAAATGGGTTAGCAGAACTTGGCAAGAAACAGAGTTAAATGTTCAAACAGGGGTTTTAAAACAAGCATGATCCTTTTATTTTCCTTCAAGTGTGAGTTCATAGACGCAGGTGGTACAGTTCATTTCCCTAAATCTTGTACCTCGGCCAGCACTGTCCTTCCACATTTTTCACCATGGGTTGAACCTTTTCATACTTGTAGTTTGCCTGCAACCCTGGTGGTGTACAAACTGGCCTTTTACTTGCCCCGCTGGAGGCACCAATATCTCTTTTGGTGTTCACCACCCCAGGCAGCAAGGGTGTGGACCTTGTGGGCATACACTAGCAAATCTTTCACATTTCCTCCACAATTGGCAGCAAAAACAGTTCAAATGCTCTCAGATGAGGCACTATTTTGTCATTCTGGTGCAAAAATCTTGAATAAACTCAATCTTACCACAGATTCTATTTGCTTGACACTTTGCCACATTCTCAGAACTTTTAAACATTCTCACTTTCACCCACAGAGGGTCTGGTGCCAGTAGGCAGTCTCCAAACTGTCTGGGGAATCCCAGCCCAGGAGAAACAGTCTGAGACATATTCCTAAACACTTACAGGAATTTACAGGTAAATCAGTCACTTATCCTCACTTGGGAAGGGAGGGAACTGCTGGATGCCAGACAAAGTCACTTCAACTGTCAAAAAGATTTAATATCACATTAGTTCCTTTGTCCGCAGCTCTCTGCATCAGATTTTCTCTCAGACAGACCTCAAGCTCTTCATGTTTCTTTCTATTCTCCTGCTGGAGAGTGGCACTCTACTGACAAGGGGCTGGTACAATGGCAGCCACCGTGAATGAGTACTTTTACTTCACACCAGACTTGACAGAGAAGCTTCAGAACACAGGGAGCTGTCACTGTGGCCATGTGCAAGCCTCCTACCAACTGACTGTCATTAGTCTGTGCCCTTCAGCTCAGATCACTGATTCCTCCCCCTCGAACGGCCAGGTCAGACCAGCTGACCCAGTCCTCCATGATCATTGAAAACTGTCATAGCCAGAGGTTGACAGACACTCTTAAATGTACATAGCTCCTGATGAGGGTTACACTCACCCTCCTTTCAAGGATTGATGCCCTTGGTGAGCACCAAGGCATCAAGTATGCAACCTTCCACCCAGAGATCCCAATGGTATAGGGTTGGCCAGACCCCCACCAGCCAGCCTCCAAAGGGGAATATGGCTAGTCAGTATGTGGGTAATGCAGTGGACATAAACAGAAAAGAAAATGGGAGATTCCTAAGCCTCAAGGTCCTTACCCTCAATACTCTTCTGACAACCCTGCTCCCCAGGTCCCTTGGGGTATTGTGGCATAATCTAACTTTACATGCTACCTATACAGATTATCTATACTACATAATTCTTGGTGGCATCTTTCTCCCCAGTGGGCATCATAACTAGCATGACAATCTTTTTCCCAAAAATATTTTACCCATAAGCCTCCTGAAGCTTCATTGTGTCACTGGAAGTGCTAAGGGAGAGAAAAAACAAATGCACTCTACAAAAACATAGCAAATACGTATACTTTACTGATGCCAGTAATAGAGTGACACATTTACACATATCAGTGTGTTTTTCTTCTGTTTACCATAAACATTATGTTCAAAAATGTAAAACTGGGGAAGGTGTCCCTCTAGTCCTTCTAAGAAGTTGTACAGTCCTATGGGCAAATGTCATTATACAAGTGTTCAGTGTCACTGTGACTAGGGGGGTTTGGCAACCCCATAAGGTTTCTGGATGTCCCCAACAAGAACCCCAAACCCTGTGTCCCACCTATGCCAAGAACAGAAAACGTAGTACATCATCAGTCTTTAGTCATCTTGTTCCATATGGGATCATTCCTACTCTGATGCTGTGTGACTTCTGACTTCTCAAGCTGGCGCAGCTGGACTAGTAGGTTCTTCATACTGGGAGGGCTTGGTCTACTATGAGTCTTCGAAAAGTGTTCAGGGCTGGGAACCCCCTTTACTTTTGAGGCTTGAAAACATAGCAACAGTTGCAGTACAGGAACAAACAACATTGCAGCAACAAGCTGGCAAACTGCATCAGACGGCAGTATCAGGAGAATCCCACTGGTTTGACCTTCTCATCTATCAGATGCAGAGTGGTTTGGTGTGTGGCAGCCCCATATGGTCTTTGACTTCCCTGTTATATTTTACTATGTTTCCATTGGGGTAGTGCACCAGTGCGTCCATGTGTTTTGAATAGGGTGAGGCCCTGCAAGATGCCTCCCATGATAGACTGAGCTGCTCTTTGTTCTTCCTCCTTGGTGGCATCTTAGCTTTTACAAGTGATACCATGCTTCTTCCACATTTTATCTATAATACACAGATACACAGATACACAGAAATGTGACAGCAGAGAAAGGCTCCATGGCCCATCTAGTCTGCCCAACACCCTACCTCCCCCCTTCCGTTATGCTTCCACCCTCTTTTCCCTACCCCTTAAATCTATCCCAAGCCCTCTTGAACCCCTCCACCGTTTCAGCTACCACTACCTCCTCCAGCAGTTTGTTCCAGGCCTCCACCACCCTCTCCATGAAAAACTGGCCCCTGACATTACCTCTGTATTGTCCACCTTCCAGTTTGAAGCTATGTCCCCTCATGTTCATTCCCTTCTTCAGTTTGAACAAGCTATCACCCTCCACCTTATTTATTCCCTTCAGATACTTAAAGGTCTCAATCATGTCCCCACCTCTCCCTCCTAGTCTCCAGAGGGTACAAATTCAGCCCTCTCAATCTTCTCTCATAGGGTACATCCTGCATCCCTCGTACCATTTTGGTTGCCCTTCTCTGTACCCTTTCCATCAACTCAACATCTCTTTGTAGGTGAGGCCTCCAGAACTGCACCCCATACTCCAGATGTGGCCTGACCATGGTTCTATATAACGGCATTAGCACCTCCTGCTTCCTGCTATTAAAACCCCTCGCAATGCAGGTCAACATTCCATTTGCCTTTCCCACTGCCCTGCTACACTGGCTGCCCACCTTGAGGTCATGCGATGCCATAATCCTCAGGTCCCTTTCCGTTTCCTTCTCCTTAATCACCACCCCCCAAGGGAGTAAGTTTCCCTCCTATTCCTCCTCCCTAGGTGCATCAGCGAGCACTTTTGTGCATTAAACTTCAATTTCCAGGTGTCAGACCACCTCTCCAGCCTCTCCAGGTCCCACCTGATGGTTTGCACCCCACTAGGTGAATCCACCCTATTGCAGACCTTTGTATCATCTGAGAACAGGCACACCCATCCCTCAAGACCCTCAGCTAGGTCACTAACATAGATGCTAAAAAGTATTGGTCCTAGCACTGACCCCTGTGGCACCCCACTGGTCACCACCCGTTCCCTGGAATGTGTCCCATTTACCACCATCATCTGACTCCTTCTCTTCAACCAGTTTTCCACCCACCTGGTGATCCTGAGGTCCACCCCTAGTCTGTCCAACTTGTGCACCATTCCACCATGTGGAACGGTGTCGAGACATATTGAAATCCAGATAGGCCACGTCCACCGTTCCTCCCTGGTCCACTATCTGTGTCACCCCATCGAAAAACCCTATCAGGTTAGTCTGACAGGACCTTCCCTTGGTGAAGCCATGCTGCCTGTCATCCTGCATGCCATTCATCTCCAAGTATTCTATCAACCTTATCTTAAGTAGTGTTTCCATTACCTTCCCCACCACTGAGGTAAGACTAATGGGATGGTAGTTTTTGACCTCGTCCTTCTGCCCCCCCCTTATGTAGTGCAACCACCTCTACCCTCTTCCAGTCAATTGGCACCACCCCTGTGACCAAGGGCAAGTTAAACAGCCTCGCCAGATGTGGCACCAGTTCATCCTTCACCTCCTTGAGAACTCTTGGGTGTATTCCATCAGGCCCCATTGCCTTGTCCACCCTAAGTCTACCCAGCTCTTCCCTTACTCCTTCAGTTGTAAATTCTGCCAAATCCACCTGCCTGTGGCTGTCACCCTCCCCAGCCCGACCTGGTCCCCTGCCCTCTCTTTCCTCCATGAAGATTGAGGCAAAATAGCTATTTAATGCCTCTGCTTCTGCTTTTTCAAAATCCCCTTCCAGTAATGTTCCACTTTCCCCCTTATCCTCCCAATCCCATGCTGTGCCCTCCTCCTTTCTCCAACGTACCTAAAGATGGTTTTGTCCCCCTCCTTGCCTGCTTTGCTATCCTCTCCTCCGTGGCCTCCTTAGCCCTCCTTATCTTTTGCCCTGCCACCTTTCTTTTTTTCCTGTAGGTTTCCCTGTCCTCATCCTTTTGTGTCCTCCTGTACCTCTTGAATGCTCTAGTCTTCTCCTTGACCCCTAATGCCACCTGTCTAGTGAACCATAGAAGTCTTTTTTGTCTTCTATTCTTTCTTACCCTTCTTATACATGAGTCCATGGCTTTAAATACCCCTCTCTTGATGGCTGCCCATAATTCCTCCACCCCCTGCACATCCCTATCCTCAACATTTCTTCCCTAACTACCTTCCTTATTCCATGAAAGTCAGCCTTCCTGAAGTCCATTACCTTGGTTCTCGTCCTAACCCTCACCCTGCCCGCTCTCACCCTGAGCCTGATAGCCCTGTGGTCACTGGTGCCAAGCTTTTCCCCACCGCCACCTCCTCCACACTGTCCCCATTTGTGAGGATCACATCCAACAGGTTTATACCCCTAGTGGTCTCACTGACCCTTTGCTGTAGGAATATGCCCTGAAGAGCCTCTAAGATGCCCCTGCTCCTTGCGGAGATTGCTGTCTGGGCCTTCCAGTTGATGTCTGGAAGGTTTAAGTCCCCAACTAGCACAATTTCCCCTTTCTGTGCCATCCTCGCTATGGATTCCACAAAGTGTCTATCCCCTTTGTCCCTCTGCATAGGAGGCCTATAGACTACCCCAATGCGCAAGTTTTCCCCCTGTCCCCTGTCTAGGTTGACCAACATTATCTTTGTTTCCCCCTCCTCATCCTGCCCTTCCATGGTCCCAATCCCTTCCCTGACATATAATGCCACCCATCCCCCACTCTTCCCTTCCCGATCCTTCCTAAACAAACAATGCCCTGGGATCACCATCTCCCAGGTGTGGTCCTCGTTCCACCAAGTCTCACTCACTGCTACAATGTCTAGGTTCTCCTCCATCATGGTGGCCTCCAGTTCTCCCATTTTGTTCCCCATGCTCCTGGCATTTGCAACCAAAGCCCTCCAACATGTAGCCCCATCCCATCCTTCCCTGCTGCTAACTGTTCCCTTGATGAGTGTTGTGACTTGGAGGGGAGGCTGATAGCCTCTCTGCTCTGCCTCACGTAAGGATGGCCCGATGGATCCAATCATCCCTGTCTCATTCAACGACATCCCAGAGGCACTCACTCACATATGAGCAATTCTGTTCAGGTATTCCATTTTGATGAGTCTGCATCCAGAAGAGCTCAGGCAACACTGAGAACAAACAAACCCCTCATGCTTAGGCGTCTGGTTCCAAACTTGCACTTACTTGGTTTAATCGGCTGGTTAAGACACTAGAAGGCATTAGCTCATTTAGCGTGTCTCCCACTCCTAGTGGGTATCTCAGTTAATGTTGGTCCCATTCCAGTTGAGGTGTCTATCTAGATTATTTTTAAAGTCTGTTAGATTTTGTTGAATTAATCACTTCGTGGGGAAGTAAATTCCACATTTTTGTAGCCCTGATTGTAAAGTAGTTCTGTTTTTTACGCGTATTAGCCCTAGGTGTATATATCTGTTTGTTGTGGCTTCTAAGATTGGCATTTCTGGTCATATACTTACACTGGTCAATTTGATCTCTATCATTTAATAGTTTATAGAGTTGCAAAATGTCACGCCTTGTTCTTCTTTCCTCAAGTGTGACTAAGCCAGTCCTTTGTAATCGGCATTCATATGGTAAACCTCCTAAGTTGGGGATCAGTTTAGTTGTTCTTCTCTGCACTGGCTCCAGCAATTTTTTGTCTTTATTGAAATGTGGACTCCAAAAGGGTGTACCAAAATCCAGAAACAGCCTAATATGGGTGTGGTATAGGGGATTATGAATGATTCATTTCTATGGATGAATGTGCGCCTAATTCTATTTAGTATCAAGTTAGCTATCTGTGCCACATGTTACCATTGATCACTGGATGTAAGATTGGTATTAACTATGACTCCCAGGTACTGCTCTTCGACTGAGGCTTTTAGTACATGGTTGTTAAGACAATAGGGGTTTCTGGGATTGTTTGAACCAAAATGTTAGTCAGTACATTTGTCTTAAGTATCATTTTATTTTCAGCACACCACTGTTCGATTTTTTGCAGATCACTGTAGATTAATTGATATTTATCTGTAGTGTCGACCTCACCCCCTACTTTGGTGTCATCTGCACATTTTGTAATGGTGTTGTGGATGTTAGTAGTGATACCACTTATAAATATGTTGAATAGTGTGGTACCCAGGACAGAGCCCTGGAGCACCCCACTAGTGACTCCCCTTAGCCCTGATAGGTTTCCCCTATTTGTTTTGCAGTGAGTGTTGCTGTAGTAGCTCTGTTTATATCATTAATAAAGTACAAGTTTGGAATCAGATGCCCAGGTGTGAGGGGTTTGTTTGTTCCCAGTGTTGCCTGAGCTCTTCTGGATGTGAACTGATCTTTAAGTACGTTTGCAGCTCGGCTTTTTCCGGTCTGGTGGCCACCTGTATTGAGTGAGTATTCCATTTTGATAATACACCTTACAATACACTCGGCCTGGCTCCACACAAGCAGCACCCTTACAAGAGTTTGCAGGGCCCTCCTTGGTGCCAGCCACACAGCCTCATGGTATGCCTATATGTTTTCTGGGATCTTCTCCAAAGTACTCATTACTGGTTTTCGTTTTTCTCTGACTTCTGCAGGGTGCCCTGGATTAGCACACTTTCCAGGTCACTTACTTGGCACTGTGGCATCTGGTATCCCTCTGTCTATGGCGCTGACCCATCTGGGACAGGCCTCAATGGATAGCCTAACCCAAAAGCTGGCATCACACATTGTTTCCCTGTCCATGGAGGTTCCGTGTGGGGTGGGTGATTCACACTGTCCCCATTGGGGCAAGCAGTATCCAGAATGGTGTCTTCCTTTCTTGGTGGGTGTGAGGTGGTGGTGGCATTTTTATTTTTTTTTTATTTAAATTTTGTTAACCGGGTAGGGACACTGAACAGAGTCTGTTTCAGGTCCAACCCGGCATATATTACAAATACAGTATATCAAATACAACAAATAACAAACATTCAAAACACATTACAAAAAACATGTACAAATATCCAATACCTGTAAATAATTCTTAAAATTAACTTTAAAATTTTTTAAAGGAGAACAGCGTAAATTATCTGATAAGTCATTCTAAAACAGAGGGTCAGCAACTGAAAAAGAACCAGACCCAAACTTGGAATTACATGGAATGGTTTGCAAGAGTACACCCTTAAGCAAGGATACACCATAGAGGAGACCTGGGAGTAGGGTTGCAGTAGAGATGGTCTTTCTGGATTGGGAAGTGAGGTAAGGGGCAATACGGTATAGTAACCCTAGTTTCTGGTGAGTTGATTTTAGAATTTTATTGGTATGGATCTCAAAGGATAGGTTTTCATCTAAGGTGATGCACGGGTAGTTAAAGCTTTTGACACACTCTAGTGTCACCCCCGCTGATGTTTTAACAACCAAAGGTGGTTGGTAATCAAGTTTATAGGAGGTGTGGTGAAATAACATGGTTTGAGTCGTTTTAGTTTTAAGTGACACAACCCCACTCAGCAGGTCAGGCCCTCTGATCCCACAGTGCCAACCTCTGAGCACAGTATTGTGAACAGGATAACAGAACAGGGTAACCTTCCTGTCTGTTTTGTGGGTCTGAATCACCTTTGGTCTCAAGTTCTGGAGGGATTCAAACTGTGAACCTTATGCTAGCATACCCAAATGTACAGACTCAGATAATTCTGCTCTTTGGGGAAATGCCAGATATCTTTCGCCAAGGGCACCTAACCAGGTATACAAAATGAACCCTTAAAAACCTCTATGAAAGACCTTAGATAAATTATTACCTTTTTCCAGTTTGGTATACCATTAAACTTATGAACAGTGTCAACTTTAACCATCTGTACCCCACAGACAAAAGAATTTCAAAGGCACACCAGGCAGTCTTTTTAAATATAGATTTACTAACAAAACGGATAAAAATAGGTAAAATGCAAATACAGAACAATATATCACACAGCATACAATCTCTTTAAAGAAAACAAGGAAAAAAGTGCAAATAGGCTCCTACCACAATACACTTAGACTTGTCTATCTAATGTATACCTTCTTACGGTGCTTTAAGTAGCTGTTGTTTCAAGAGAGTCCAAACAGGAAAGTGTCAGTAAGTGGAAATACAGCATACAGTTTAAATCCTGTGTCTCTGCCCCTTCTATGACGCCACCTAGCTCCTCCTAGAATATTAAAAATTATACAACCAGGATGTCTTATCACTCAGGAGGTATATTAAATAAGGTGACATCAGCAAAAACTCATTTCCAATATGACTCTTTGATCTGGAGTGGTTTCCTGCTCCTCTTTGATCTAGTGTGTTTTCCTGCTTTTCAAAGACATCAAAGAACTTTTACAACTCTGCAGTTTCTCACTTAGCTGTCATATAGCTTCTTTTAGCACCAGTTGAAATTAACTGTTCTTTCCTCTGAAGACATCATAAAATGGATATTTTAGTTCCTGGCTTCAAAGAAGCACAGCTCAACAACAAGACCATAAAATGCGAGTCATTGGAAGTAAATCACATTACAGAGATCTGCTGTTTAACATATCCTATCCTTTGAACTGAAACCTGGAGGGGGGGGCAGGGTTATCCCAGGAGCACAGGATGTATCATGAGAGACACTCAATAACACATTTTTATATTACCAAAAATCATAGAGTGATCAGAACCAGCTATCCAAGTGTCACATTAAATACTAACAGATTGGCTGTGAACCAGGCCTCCAAAGCCCGAAAATCACTCTTGAGGTTGGCGTTTATGACATTGATATCTTTAGCAGACCTGTATAGAACAGCGCCATCAGCATATAATTGAACTGCTGCAGCCCCACAGTTGAGTGGGAGTTCATTGATGAAAATGAAGAATAGAAGTGGTCCTAATATGGAGCCCTGTGGAACACCGTTGGTTATGGGAGCAAGGGAGGCTGTGGCACCAGACCATTTTACACACTGGATCCTGTTGATTAAGTAGTTGGCTAGCCAGGAGTGGGATGCAGGGTCAAGACCTAGTTGATGGAGTTTAGTGAGGAGAAGTTGGTTGAAGGCATTGGTCAGGTCCACAAAGGTGGCACCTGTAGCCTCACCCTGATCCATTGCCCTGAAAATGTCCGAGGTTATGTGTAACAGTGCTGATTCTGTTCTATGCAGTTTACAAAATCCATGCTGATGGATAGTTAAGGCATTGCTGAGTTCGAGATGTGAGCAGAGTTGATTATAAAGAATTCTCTCCTGGAGCTTGGCTAGGGGGCATAGGATAGATATAGGCCTATAGTTTTCTACCAGGTTTGTGGGGCCACTTTTAAGAACAGGGACTACAACTGCAGTTTTCAATTTGTCTGTGATTGTTTGAGAAAGGAAAGATTTGTTTATTAATAGCATTACCGGGTAGGCGGTGGCAGGTGCTCCTGTCCTAAGGAATTTTGGATGAAGGGTATTGAATCCAGGGGCACTGTCTAGGTTGAGACCCCTGAGTAGTTTGAGGACCTCTAACCTCGTGGCCAGTTTTAGGTGGAAGGTGGGGAGGGTACAGTCGGGGTCGGGCGATGTTGAGTCAGCTGGGATGGAAGGCAGTTTTTTTTTGTATTTGTCCAGGTCAGTGAAAAAATTATTTATACCAGCAGCTATGTCTGTGGGGCTCGATAGTGTGGCACCATTTGTGACCATGGATTGGGGCATGTTTCTGTACTTTCTTTTAAGGAGGGAGCTTATTTGGGTCCAGAAAGTCTTTGGGTTGGCAAAAATTTTTTCCTGTATGGAGCAGAGGTAAGTCCATTTGGTCTTTGTGGCCTGGGCTTTGCAAGCATTGCACAATCATCGATAGGATTGCCAGTCAGATACCTGTCCTGTTTTTTTAAACTCCTTCCTAGCTGTGTCACGGGAATGCATCAGTGCTCTAAGATCATGAGACAGCCAGGGGGAGTTTATTCCCTTAGCTCTTCGAGACCTAATAGGGGCTAGGGAGTCTAAGATGGTTGAGAAAGAGTTTATGAAGTAGTCTAATGCCTGGTTGATATCAGGGAGGCAGTTGATGGGAGTCCAGTCTACTGACTTAAGATGCTCAAGAAAGGCCTCAGCACTAAACCTTGTTAGGTCATGCATTTTAATGAGTTTAGGAGGGGGGTTCTAAATATTATTTCTCCAGACACAGTAGGTAGGGGAGTGATCACGAAGAGCATCCAGGAATACTCCTGCTATTTTTATATGCTGGCTGTTATTTGTTAAAACCCAGTCTAGGAGACTGTGATTACCTGATTTCATGTTTAGTCAGGTGGGGTGATGGCTTAATTGTACTAGCTTTGCATCCTCTAGAATAGAGAGGTAGTTTGTCCTTTGGCACTAAACCAGTTCAGATTAAAATCCCCAGTTACGATTAGGCCACCATGGGGTCATTTGTCTAGATTGGTTAGGAATTCTGAACAGGCTGAGGAAACAAGGTCTGGGGGCAGGTAGACACACCCGACCATTAGCTTGGTAACTTGACCTAGGGTAATCGAGATTATGATGTGTTCATGTTCAGGTGTGTCTGAGATGGGTGGAAGTATGTCAGTCGAGAGCTCATTTTTGGCGTAGATGAGTATGCTCCCACACTTTTTGGAGAGATGGTCCTTCCTAAAAGTGGCATATCCAGTTAGTGCAATTTCATGGGGGAGTATATGGGGCTTTAGCCAAGACTCAGTAATATATAGTATGTCTGGGTTGTAATGTCTAGCCCATGCTTCTAGCTCAGGTATTTTACTTTGAATACTTTCTATATTCATATGGGCTATCTTAAGCCCTTGAGGGTGGACCAGGTTGGGGTCAAGGAGAAGGGGGTTTGGGTTCTCATTTCATTTGGTCCAGGGTTTAGCTCAATATCTCCAGATAGTAGCAGACGACAGCTCAGTGAGTGGTAGAGGGAGGTGGTAGAAAGTGGGATTTGTGCCAAGTTACATACTAACATACTAAAATGCCAGCAGAATAGGCCTAATGGTCTTTTGTGTCTGCTTGTTTGGTCAGCCCCCACCCTGGGAGCTGACCTTGCTGCCCCACTCGCCCTCTCTCGCTTCTCCCTTCCCAGTTCCGGATATTCTCGCTGCACTGGATTTTGCTTCCAGAACTCTTCCCCTGTACCTGTCCCACCCCTTCTTGAACCCCTCCACTGTCTCTGCCTCCACCAGCCCCCCGGGCAGCGCATTCCATGGCTCCACCACCCTCTCAGTGAAGTAGCAGCTCCTCCTTTCTCCCTGAATCTCCCCTCCAGCTTCCACCCATGCCTCTAGTTACCCCCTTCCTTGACACCCTGACTGCTCCTCCCTATTTACCCCTTCATGTACCTGAAACCTCTATCATGTCCCCTGATCCTTCTCTCTTCCAATGTGTACATATTTAGCTCTTCGAGCCTCTCCCATAGGTCCTGTCCCCCAAGCCCCAAATCATTTTGGTTGCCCTCCTCCGGAGCCTCTCCAGGAGTTCAATGTCCCTCTTTAAGTGTGGCCTCCAAAACTGTGCACGGTACTCGAGGTGCGGCCTCACCAAGCAGTTATACAGTGGGAGTATCATTTCCCTCCTTCTGGAGGTGATCCATCTAGCAATGCATCCCAGCATCCTGTTGGTCTTGGCCACTGCCCTCCTACAAGTCTCTGAGTTGTTCATCTTGACATCCACCACCACCCCCAGGTCCCTCTCAGCCATCAAGACTTGTAGCATCCCCCCCCACGGGTGTACACTTGGCCTGGGTTTCTGGCCCCCAGGTGCAGTACCTCGCATTTCCCTGCATTGAACCTCAGCTTCCACTTTCTGGACCATCTTCCAGAGCCTCCAGGTCCCCCTGTAGGGCCACCCTCCCCTCCTCCCCATCCACCACCGCCCCTAGTTTTGAGTCATCTGCAAAGAGACTCATCGCACTCCTGATACCTGTCCTTATGTCAGAGACGTAGGTGTTGAACAGGAGGGGCCCAAGAACTGATCCCTGTGGGACCCCACTAATGACCTTCCTTGGGGATGAGACTATCCCGCCAACTACAACCCTCTGGGTCCGGTCCTGGAGCCAATTGCCTATCCATCTGATCATCTGGTTCCCCACCCCCATTTCTCCCAGCTTATCCAACAAGCCCCCATAAGAAACAGAGTCAAATGCCTTGCTGAAGTCTAGAAAGATGACGTCCACTGGTCTACCCATGTCCAAGGCACTCGTCACCCAGTCATAGAACTCCACAAGGTGTGTCTGACATGATTTCCCCGGGATGAATCCATGCTGTCTGTCGTCCAGGCACCCTGACTTTTCCAGGTCCCCCCCAGTCTCTCCTTGACAATGCCCTCCATCACCTTGCCCACCACCGATGTCAGGCTTACGGGCCTGTAGTTCCCTGCTACCTCCCTTGATCCCCCCTTGTGGATAGGCACTGTATGCACCACCTTCCAGTCCTGGAGCACCCACCCTGTCCTCAGAGAGAGAGATGGTGAAAAGATCCACCAGGGGTTTCGCCAGGACATCCATCAATTCCTTCAGCACTCTGGGATGTAATTTGTCCGGCTCCAGTGCTTTCTCTGTCTTAAGGGACCTGAGGGCTTCCCTCACTCTCTCTGCTGTGATTTCCACCTCCACTACCTCATCCCCCTGCTTAGTCTTCCCCTTCCTGCCAGTAATGCCACCTCCTCTCCCCAGACCCGCCGATCGGTAAGGGTCCCCCCTCCTCAGTATCACTGTTTCCTCTCATGTATGATGCAGCCCCCCATTTTCCTTGGTGAAAACTGAGGTGAAGTACTCATTTAGTACCTCAGCCTGCTCCCCTGGGTCTTGTGCTCATCTCTCCCCACTGTTTTGATCCTGTCAATCTGGCCCTTCACCCTTCATTTTTCCCCAATGTATCTAAAGAACACCTTGTTCCCTCTCCTAATTTCCCTGGCCAGGTTCTGCTCCTTCCTTGCCTTAGCCACCCTCACCACCCTAGTGGCCCTTCTAGCCATCAGCTCGTACTCCCTTCGATCCCTTTCACTCCTTGAGCACTTGAATTGCCTATAGGCTGCCTTCTTTCCCCTCACCACCCCCTGGACCTCTCAGGTCCACCAGCGGGGTTTTCGGCCCTACCGCATTTTTGTCTTACTCTTGCACAGGTGCTGGTAGCATCCTGCACCCCTCTCCTGATCTACTGTCCGCGTCCATGTCTGGCCCAATCACATACAAATGCTCCTTACAGATCCTTCCTATTTCCTTAAAATCCACCCCCCTGAAGTCAGTTACCTCCGTCTTTGTGCAGCTTTCTACCCCTCCTAGGTCAAGGCAGAACCAGCCCGTGGCATGGTCACTCCCCGCCAATGGGTCTCTTACCTCCAGGCCCCCAATCTGGTCACTGTCTGCCAGGACCACATCCAGTACCTGTGCCTCCCTGGTCGGTTCCTCCACCTGCTGAGTTAGGAATGCATCCTGAAAGACATCCAACAACCTCTGTTCCCTGGCCACCGAGGATGTCATAGTCTCCCAGTCTGTTTCTGGCATGTTTAAGTCCCCCAACACCACCACCCTTCCCCTGCCCAATCTGCAGTGTCTCCAACATCTGCCACCAGACTCTCCTCCAGCTCCTCCGCCAGCGCAGAGGTCTATACACCACTCCTATTTTTACTCTCTTGCCCCCTTGTTATCAAGGTGACCCAAATCACCTCCACGGTTCCCTCCGCCTCCTCTACTCCCCCTATGCCAGCATGATTTTTTGACTATTATTGCCCTCCTCCCTCCCCCCGTCCTACCTGAATATAGTGTAACCCTCCAGGTTCAGGTCCCAATCATGTCCTGTGGTGGCCCAGTCTCAGTGACGCTGCCACATCCACCTCTCCCTCAGTTAGCATCACCTGGAGCTCAGGCATTTTATTGCCCAAGCTCCTGGCATTTAGTAGGACTACCTTCCACCCTTTCCCTATACTTCCATTTCCCCTGCTCGTGTTCCCATGGGGATTCCGTCTTCCCCTGGTCTGCACCTTACCAGTTGGCCTTTTTCTGCATTCCTCCAGCTCCCCAGGGGGATGGAGACAGAATCCCTCCTTTATCAGACCCCCCTCAACAGCCTTTTCCCCCATCCCTCTCCCTTCACAAGTTTAAACCCCACCTTTCACCAAAGAACCCCTCTATTTTCAACTTAAGGATTCCCCTCCCCTCCAAATTGAGATGGAGCCTATCTCTAGCCTACAGCCCCTTATCCTCCCAGGTCTCCCCCCAATCCCCCATCAACCCATACCCTCTGGCCTCACACCACTCCCTGAGCCACTGGTTTATCTCCCTAATCTTCCTTTTGTGTACCCCACTAGCCCTTGGCACCGGCAGGATTTCTGAGAAGGAAATTGCACACTCTATGTCATGCCAGACCCTGGCAAGCTCCCTCAACCTTGCCTGTATCTCTAACTCGCTATTTCGCTCAATGTCATTTGTACCCAGGTGGACCAGTATGTCCGGGGAACCCCCACAATCCTTTGCCAGTTGATATACCTCGTGCTTGACCCTGTGCATCATTAGTCCAGGGAAGCATTTTGTTCTAACTGGCCAGGCTTCCCTTCCCTATCCCATTCGATACCCCTCATCATAGAATCCCCCAACATGAGCACTCTGACCGCTCCTTTTCCTCCATTTCCCCCCCTTTCCTTGTCCCTCATCCTATCTACCGGCCCCTCCACCCAGTCGGCTCCTTGCTCCTCCCCCTATCTGGGTGCCATCTGCTGCCCCCCCTTATTTGCCCTGGCCACCCTCTCCCCTCTTATCCTATGCCTCTTCTCCTCCTGAGTATCCTTCTGTACCTCGCTCCTCTCCCCCCCTCACTGCTCATGACTGGTCCTTCTCCCCCATCTGCTAAACTAGTCTGGCTCATTGCAGACAACTCTCTGCCCTGAGGGAGGAATTTGCCCGTCTTCAGGCCACACTGGACAGCAGTAAGGGAACCTTCCCCCAGGCCAGACTGGATGGTAAGAAGGGAACCTCCCCCATCCAGGGAGCACCACAGCCACCACCACTGCCTCAGAGGTTGCAAAGAAAGCACAGCAGTTGGACCACAGTGGGCTCAGGGAGGGTGAGGATGGTGGAACAGAGGCACACCCAGTCTGTTGTTCCACTCCACAATCCATACACCATTCTGGGGGAGCACAGCTCCCCTATGGATGCACCCACAGAGGAGATTAAGGAGGCAGAGGACACCACAAGGAAAGGAAGCAGCTCCTGGTGGGGGACTCAATTATTAGGGGGATAGAACTGGGGGGAGCAGGGAAAACTGAAGTAAGGTGCCTGCCTGGTGCCATGGCTTGGAGGGACAGGAAGCGCATCCTCAGGATCACGACAACAGCTGCACGGGAGTCTGAGCTGGACATCATTGTCCACCTAGGGACAAATGACTTGGCTCAACATGAGATTAGAGCAGTGCAGAAGGACTTTGTAGAACTGGGAGGGCCTAAGACAATGACACACACAGTATCCTTCTCAGAGGTGCTGCCTGTCAATGGCATGAGTGAGGGAGGTACTTTCACCATGCAGTTTAATGAATGGTTGAAAAATGGTGTGGAACACAGGGTTTGGCTTCATTGGCGACTGGGGTTCCACCTGGAGGACACCAGCCTATACTGGCAGGATGGTCTGCATCTGTCCAGGAAGGAACAAGTCTTTGAGCAATCGGTTTAAATGCCTCATTGACAAGCTTTTAAACTAGTCAAGGGGGGAGGCACTGATAAGCAGCAGGAAAATCCCACCCTCTCCCTACAAAACAGGGTACTAAATGAGAAAAAGACCAAGGTAGAAAGGTCAGTGGGGGATGCTGCAACTGAAGGTAAAGCCATCAAAAAATGGAAAGCAATGAGT
Source organism: Neoceratodus forsteri (assembly GCA_016271365.2). NCBI lineage: Eukaryota > Metazoa > Chordata > Ceratodontiformes > Ceratodontidae > Neoceratodus > Neoceratodus forsteri. The sequence continues at coordinate 964,142,652 of CM028133.1, forward strand.
ACCAATGCCCGTAGTCTGAGTAACAAGCTTCCTGAATTAGTGGCCTTGATGGAGCAGGAACATCTGGATATCGTGGCAGTCACAGAAACATGGTTCACACAAAACCATGACTGGGACGTAAACATACCAGGATACACTATCTACAGGAGGGACAAAGAGGGTAATAGAGGAGGAGGAGTAGCTCTTTACATAAGGGAAGGAATCAAAACAGCAGAACAAAAGGGAAAACAGGGAGGAGAAGAAGCACTGTGGGTAAATTTGGAGACCGCAATGGCACCACAATCCGCATGGGGTTAGATACAGACTTCTCTCAGGGGAGGAAATGGACAAGGAAATGATAGAAAGTATACTTAGTAAGGCAGAAAAGGGGAGATATTGCTGATGGGCGATCTGAATATGCCAGATGTTAACTGGAGTGCAGTTGCAGCAGTCACTTGAAGAGTGGGGTTATTCTAGATGCCCTACAGGGGCATGCCTTAGACAACTAGTATTGGAGCCCACTCAAGAGGGAGCAATCTTAGACCTGGTTCTCTCAAATGGAGATGAAGAGGATCACAGATGTAGAAATAGGTAGCACATCTGGGAACTAGCGACCATCGAACAGTATGGTTCACAATAAAACACAGCAATAGAGTCAAATACATACAAAGGCAAAGGTACTGGACTTTAGGAGGGCTGACTTTGCCAAAATAGTGAATGCCTAAGGAATGCACTAGCAAATGGGCAGGAAGGAGGGTGGAAGAACAATGGGAATAATAAAAACTGCCATCACAGAGGTAACTAGCCTTTGTGTGAAGCAAATAAACAAACTAAACGATGTAAGAAACCACTATGGTTCTCAAAGGAAGTGGCAGTGAAGGTTCAAGAGAAAAGAAAGCTTTCAGGAAGTACAAGGAATCAGAAGGAGCAGGACAGAGAACTGTATCAGTTAAAGCAAAGGAAGCTGGGAAGGCAGTCAGAACAGCAAAGGCCCAAACTGAGGAAAAGATAGCCAACTCAGTTAAGAAGGTGGATAAAACCTTTTATAGGTACATCAGGGAGCGAAGGAAGACCAAGGGAGGGATAGCGAGGCTTAATAAAGGGGGAGGTGGGCAGAGGGTGACTGTGAAAAGGCAGAGATACTAAACAAATATTTTGCTCTGTATTTACAAAGGCAGAGGGGAGGTACCCAAAACAAACAGCAGAAACACTCTGGTACAGAAGTTGATACCAGCCCATTTACAGAAGAAAGGGTTCTGAAAGAACTCTTAAAACTGAAGGTGGACAAAGCAATGGGGCCTGATGGGATTCATCCCAGAATTCTAAAAGAACTAAGGGTGGAATTAGTGACACCACTGACTACCCTGTTTAACAAATCATGGGAGGATGGGGTGGTACCAGGACTGGAGGAGGGCAGATGTGATTCCCCTTCACAAAAGTGGGAGCAAGGCAGAAGCAGGAACCACAGACCTGTTAGTTTAACCTCAGTGGTAGGGAAAATGATGGAATCACTTGAAGGAAAGAACTGTCACATCTTAGAGGCCAGAGGGGCACAGGGACCCAAGGCAGCATGGATTCACAGCGGAAGGTCATGCCAGACAAATCTGATAGATTTCTTTTGACTGGGCGACCAAAGTAGTAGATCAGGAGGGGCTGTGGACATACCTACCTAGACTTTAGCAAGGCATTTGACACAGTCCCACACAAAAGATTAATATACGTTAGCTAGCCTGGGAGTGGGTCCCAAGATAACAGCCCAGGTAAAAATTGGCTGGAGAATAGGACACAGAGAGTAATAGTAAATGGAGTCCACTCTGAAGAAAGGGGGCTACTAGTGGGGTACCACAGGGTTCAGTATTAGGGACCGGTCCTCTCTATGTCTTTATAAGCGACATTTGCAGAGGACTGGAAGGAAAAGTATGTCTCTTTGCAGATGACACAAAGATCTGCAACAGAGTTGATGCACAAGGTGGGGTGGAAAGGATGAGAAGGGACTTGGCAAGGTTAGAGGAATGGTCAAATGTATGGCAGCTTAGATTCAATGCTAAGAAGTGCAAGGTAATGCACCTGGGAAACAAAAACCCGGGGAAAGAGTACACAATGAGGGGTGAGATACTAACAACAACAAAAATGGAAAGGGACCTGGGGTAGTCATATCAGATGACCTAAAGGTGGGCAAGCAATGTGAGAGGGCAGCAAGGAGGGCTGGGGGGATACTGGGATGCATAGGGAGAGGCATCACCAGTAGAAAACAAGAAGTTATTATCCCTCTGTACAGACAGCTGGTCAGACCCCATCTGGAGTACTGTGTGCAGTTCTGGAGACCCAGTCTTCGCAAAGACATAGACAGGATGGAAGCTGTCCAGAGGAGGGCACTAAAATGGTGCAGAGTCTGCAGGAAGACATATAAAGAGACTTAAGGAGCTAATATGTATAGCCTCGAAAGAAAGGAGGGAGAGGGGACATGATAGAAACTTTCAAGTACCTCAAGGGAATCAACAAAGTCAAGAGGTAGCATCTTTCAAAAGAGGTGTGCAAGAACAAGAGGCACAATTTGAAGATAGAGGCGGCTCAGGGTAATTTAAGGATTATTTTTCACAGAGAGGTTGTGGATGCATGGAACCGCCTCCGAAGGAGGTCGTGAGTCAAAAACAGGTGGAATTCAAGCAAGCATGGGACAGTCATAAGGCAATTCTAGGGGGTGGGGGTAGAAAGAAGTAGGCTGCTGGTTAACTAGGATCTGCAGCTTATCCAGTAGGCAGGGAAATGGGCAGACTGGGTGGGCCAAGCGGTTCTTATCTGCCGACAAATTCTATGTTTCTATGTTTCTCCCTTCCTTCCCGTCTCCGTTCAGCCCCTCTTTGCTTGTCATGCTCCCCTGGCCTAAACCCCCAGCTCCCTTTACTGCATCCTACTTGTACTTCTGGTCCTTCTCCTCCTCTTGGATTGAATTCGGACTAATATGGTTTTATTGCACTGTAGCATGGCCACCATGGTTGGGGGGAGGAGACCTGAGACTACCGGTGCCTGATACATGTGGTGCATAGTATGCAAGACCTGGAATAGGGAGCCAGGGAAGAAAAGTCACCCATTCCGGTATGTGTGGTACTGGTTGTAGGGCCAAGAGAGTAACGCAGTAGATGAGGAGACCCTTAGCACTAAGGCTTTTCATTGTTATGACAATTGCTTTAACAAGGACTAAGAAAAGAAGCTATCAGAATTGGGTTCTGTGGTATCTGTAGCTTTTAAATCTGTAGATTTAACACTGATGGCCTCAAGTGGCAGCACCTCAGAAATGAGGTTCTACCCCTTTGAGAGAGAGAGAGTGAGAATGAAATCTGAGAGAAGAAGGGGCAGGTCACTGGGAGAAAGAAAGTGTATTTAATAGAGGATGGGGGTGAGGGAGGGGGGATGGCCAAAAAATCACCCACAGAAAGAGTTGCAGTAATCCAGCTCTTAACCCTGCTGAAGGACTTTTCCCAGGGTAATGAAATAATAATAGGAACAGTCCGTGGGCACTGCTCAGTTGGAGAGGTAGTCTGTAAAGGAAGGCCAACTGGCAGGGTACTGGTCATCATCTGCTTATAAGAAACATGCCCACGAATGTCTAGGCTCCAAACCAGAGCTATTTTAAAAGGATTCTCATATCATATATATGCCCGTGCTGCTCCCCGCCTGAAACGCCATCACGGGACAGTCCAAGGGGTGTCAGGGCGCGACGTAGTGGTCTCTGCATCCTAAAATGCCGGGCAACGGGGGCGAGGATCAACCAGTTATACTTTCAAATAAATGTGAAGTTGTAAGTTTATTTTAACTTCTTTATGTTGCATCTGGTAATCGGGCCCCACTTCATATGGAGGTGGGGCACGACTGTACGTGGACGTTTCCCTTTAAGTTGGCTCCAGGACCAGTAAAGCAACTTCAGTTTCAGCATCAAGCAGAAAGAGCATGCCTTTTTTCAAATTGCACTGTACCTTAGGCTGTGGGGAGCAGGCGGACAGCCGATGCCTGAAGGAGATTCGAACCATGAGCAGTTCGATGTGGAGGAGCTGGCCCATTCAGGGAATAAGGTTCCCATTAGAGAAGGAGAAAAAAAGGGGAATTAGTTGTGGACAGGGGGGGAGGGAATTTACAGGATTAACAGCCACAACAAAAGGACAGAACTGGGTGTAGTTTGAGCAAGGAGACAGGGAGGAGACTCAGAGGATTAGCCAGGAGGGAAAGAAAAGCAGGGGAGGAGCCCAGGAAAGAAAGAGAAAAAGAAAAAAGTCCAAACAGATGGGGGATGCAGGCTGGGAGTGGCTGGCTGCTAAGGGGGGGGAGGGAGTCAGACCCCAGTTCAGCAGGGGCAAACAGACCAGAAAAAACACAGCATTACAGTTAAATTACACTGTAAGCTACAGTTACAATTTAAATTACACTCTTAAGCTGCAGTTCAAGTAAACAAACAGTGAACACTCTAAAAAGCAATACAAGTTTCCGAGATACTTAAACTCAAAAACTTGTTCAATTTCTGCCCCTCTGTTATCGTGGATTGAAAGAATTGATTGAACTTTCAGAAAATAAGATGAACCAAACAATGTAAATGAGCTTGTTTCAATGATGTTCCACCTGGCAAAATAAAGATTTTGACTGATTGATTGCTTTAGTTTTTTTAACATTCAAAATCAAAAAATTATTGTTAAACCAAAACATTATCATTAAACCAATTACAAATACTCATAAATTCCTGCTCCAAGGTAAAAGTCAACTGGGAAGTAGATTTTGCCTGAAAAAACAAAATTAAATCATCAGCATATAATAAACATTCACAAGACTTGCAAAGTAAAGGTAACTGATTAATTAATAAATAAGGAAAACAATAAAGTGCCCAAAACGAACCCTTGTGGAATCCCCAAATTCTTAAATCTATTTGAAGATACAACAGATCCTAAGTGAACAAACTGAGTCCAATTCTTTAAATAATCTCTGCACCATTAAACCACATTCCTCGAAAACTCTAGTTGACCCAACTTCAGGCAAAGTAATGAATTATCAATAAGATCGAATGCCCTTGATCAGGTCCATGAAAACCGCCCCTGTCATAAAGTTTTTTCCAAAAACCCATGAGGGCGGTATTCGGGAACCTGACCAAAGCAATCTCTGTTCCATGATTTTTGCGAAATCCATGCTGCTGCTGGAAACACAATACATTATATGCAAAAGATATCCAGCAACCTGATCTGCAACTATCTTTTCAAGTAATTTACTCAATGGGTTTAATATTGAAATTGGTCTAAAATCATCTGGACACTCTGCTTTAGTTTTCTTAGGAATCAGGATTATCATGGCACATTTCCATACTGAAGGAAACTAGCCAGAAATAAGACACAAATTAAAACTAGAACAAAGGGGTCAGCAATATAAGAAGCAGCTAGCCTTAAAAAAAAGTCCAACTAACCCCTCACCACAATCACTAAACCAATTCAGGATGGTTAATAATAATTTCAATACTTTATTTTTTGTAACCTTAGGGAAAAAAGGTGGGCCTACAAACTGGTGATGCAACAAATCCCTTATCACCATCTGAATGAGTCTCAGGGCTGATTTTATAACATGTCAAGTAGGAGAATTTAGCATTAAACAAGTCTACAATTTCAACAAGGTCAGATTCGCAACCCTCTGGGCATGGTCTGGTGGAAGCACCTCGGAAGTGGCCCTGATGCTTGCTGGTGTGCTGGACCACTCTTAGGCTGGACCAACTCTAAGATGGATCTAAGGAACCTAACCATGTCTCCCAGGCTCTTTAACCTTCGCTCCAAATATCCTTCTCCTGTGGCTACTGTTTTTGTCTAGACCAGGCTCATCCCATATATCTTAACACCTGCAGATCATACACATCCTCAGCTGGGGAATATGACTCCGACTCCCTTACAGCTGGTGCACTCTTTACTGGGCACACCCATGCTTCCAGCAGCTTCTCTGACTCTGCCCTGGACAGTAGACCCCAAGCACTGGCAGGCCATGCTGCCTTGCGGAGGGCTGTTAGTCCCCCATCATTGCACATTCCACACAATGGGATAAATGATACGTCCTGCCCCCTGTGGGAGCACCAGAAGCACTAGGTGTCCTCTGTAGCCTCAGGGACTTTTTTTCCTCCATTCTCTGTGTGAGCCACTCTAACAGGGATACATGTATCTTGACCTCCAAATTCTTTGAACACTCTGCCATGATGTCCCAATGGTGTTCAAATTTGCCTGCAGGGGCTTACAGCCCCACACTCAGCAAACAAATCGAGCAAAAATGTTCATCATTCACAGTTCATTTGCACTCGCACTGGTGGTCTTCCCCCATCTCATAGCTTAGTCCTAGCCTGCACCATGCTCTCTGAAATCAATGCATGCCTAACAATGTTCAGCTCACTTTTAATTTTACGCTTTTCGTTACTGATTCATATGTTTCCATACAGTCCCATTTTCACTTTTTCCAAAGTACTCAATGGGGATTTTCAGCTGATGGCCTTCAAAGATGTGGAACAGTCCCAAGGTGGCAGGCTCTCTCCTGACGGATACCAAGGAGACAGTACATAAGTTTTTTAAATACTTTCCATGTGGAATTTAAACAATGGTGAGAAATAGATTTTCTTCTCTCAGTCTCAGCACTCGCAGTCTCACTCTTCTCTCTCCTTCTCTTCAACAGTACATTTTTAGATCACCAGGACACACTACGCCCTCTTTGATGGCACTCAATCAATCACACGCCTTCCACTTTAGGAAATTAGCATATTCACGATTTCCTGACGTGTCAGAGCCATAGGATCATCCTGAAGGCGCTCTCTCTCTCTCTCGGTCTCACTTTGAGGTAGAGCTCGCACATCCAGGTCTTGCTCGCATGTAAAAATGGTTATCAACCAGTGTTGTCTTCTTTCCTTAGTGCTGCACACTTTGAACAGCAGTAACAGTCCTGTAGCTATACTCAATGCCCTCCAAAAATACCAGGGACCCTAGGGTGCCTCAAATCCCAGGCAATGAGACCTCTAGTGTAAGCCCATCTCCCTGCTCTAGGGGTAAACTGATGGCAATAAACATTTTCATGGAGGAACCTACACAAAACATCAAAGCACACTTACTTGACCTCCAGGGTTGAAGCTGACTTCCAGGGCTCCACTGGCACTCAGCAGGGTGGACGGAGCTGCAATTAAAAGGGTTAGCAGAACTTGCCAAGAAACAGACTTAAATGTCCAAACACGGGGTTTAAAACAAACAGGATCCATTTATTTTTCTCCAAAGTAAGCTCACGGATACTGGTATTAAAAGTTCATTTCTCTAAACGTTGTACTTTGGCTGGCACAATCCTTCCACATCTTTCACCATAGGGTGAACATTTCCATGCTACTAGGTTGACTGCAACCCTGGTGGGGTACAAACTGATATTTTACTTGCCCCGCTGGAGGCACCAATGTCTTTGTCAGTGTCCACCACCCTAGGCAGCAAGGGTGTGGACCGCTGGACATACACCAGACCCTCTTTCTCATTTCCTCCAATATTGACAGCTAAAACAGTGTAAATGCTAACAGATGTACAGCACTATTTGGCATTCTGGCACATAAATCTTGAATAAACTCCGCCTTCCCACAGAGTCTATTTAATTTACTTTTTTCTACATTCTCAGAACTTTTTAAACTTTTACACTTTCACCCACAGAGGGTACTTGTCTGGTGCCAGCAGGCAATCTCCTGACCTTCTGGGCAATCCAATACCAGGGGAAACACTCTGAAATATGCTTTTAAACAGTGAGAGTAATTTACAGGTAAATCAGTCACTTGTCCTCACTTGTGGAGGGAGGGTACCGCTGGATACCAGACTAAGTCACTTCAGCTGTCAAGCATATTTAATATCACCTCAGTTTCTTTGCCTGCAGCTCTCTTCTGGTCAATTTTCCTCTTAGGCAGACTTCAGACTCTTCATGTTTCTCCCTTTTCTCTTGTGGGAGAGGGACACTCCCCCTTTCAAGGGTCTGGTACAAAAGCAGCTGTCACGAATCAGTACTTTTCCTTGACAACAGGCTCTACAGAGAAACTTCAGAACAGAAGAAGCTGACACTGTGTGCCAGACGCAAGCCTCCCACCAACTGACCATCACCAGTCTGTGCCCTTCAGCTCAGATCACCAACTCCTCCTCCTCCTCCTCCTTGGAATGCCAAATCAGACCAGCTGACCCAGTCCTTCAAGGGCATAGAAAACTGGCATACCCAGAGGTCGACAGACACTCTTAAAGGTACATAGCTCTTGAGGGAGGCTACACTTCTTTTCAGTTTACACTTCTTTTCAATTTTCTTATCAGTGCCAGCAGCTGAAATATGTGCTGACATGATTTGGCAGTGACTTATTGGAGGGATTTGTGGATAGGAAGTAGCAAGCTCTTTGTGGGAGCCAGACCACCTCATGTCCATAAATTCCACTGCCTCTTCATCCTTCTCCGCTTCATGGGAGGAGGTTATGAAGGTGTTTACCATTTGCCTAACAAAGGAATAATGGGATGTGTTATCCTCTGAAGGCCAAGAAGGAGAGCCAGATTCTTGCTCAGGTGAACTGTCTGGTTCTAGGGGGTTCACCTGCCTCATCATCTTGATCTTCATAGTACGTTTCTTCCTCCTCCACAGACTGTTGGCATGAAACTGGAGCCTGGGGAGGAGGGAGGGTGACAGGTGGCTTATTCATAACATTTCCCATGGCCTGGAAAGCCTGGAATCATTGTCATGCCCTTGTCATGCCCTCTGTTGGGGGAATTTGTCTTGTGTCTACTATCTGATCCTTTCCTTTTTTTCAGAAGGAGTGCAAGAGATGTTTTTTTTTTTTCTTTGCAGACACTGTTTACAGTACCTTCTCTGAGGCTATTTTACTTTTATTTTTGCCATCACTGGACTCTGGGTTCCCCCTTTTGGACACCCTATGTTCTGAACCCTCTTTACCATGCTTTTCTGATGCAGTGCATTTTTTTATCTTCCCCCTTTGACAGGGATTGCTGCCGTTTTTGAGGGGAAAGCCCTCATCTGAGCCTTATTGTGTTTTGGCGACATGGAGGCAGACTGAGAAGCTATAAATTCTTCCCTTTTTGGCCCTTTTCTATTGTGTTTTAGGGCAAAAAGTTTTACAGATGTCACAACTTGTAAAATCATGGTCTGGACCCATGCACCACAGACACAGCTCATGGCAGTGTGCCCTTGCCAGGAGCTGGAAACAATTGGTACAGTTTTTAAAGCCTGTATGTCGTGCTTATTTCCTCTTTGGTCTGTCATGTTAAAGGTTTAGCAAGCATATCAATGGCTAATCCACAGAGATTTCATCACACTTGTTATGCATATTTCTTAAATTGTTCTAAATGTTAACAGGGGTGCACCTTTTGTGTGGCATAAATCAAAATCAAATAATTATAGTACCAGTGCTCATCCCCAAAGCTGTTTGAAAGCCTTTAATTCAAGTGGGTTTTCGAGCAGCTTTGGGGGTGGCACTGGAATAACTATTTTCTTTGGGCGGTCAGACATTCCAAACATGGCTAGATCATGAATATTTATGTTGGTTTCCAAAAACAGTTAAATAAATTTAACAGATCTCAAACCGTATATAAAAAAAGGCTCTAAGAAAGAATTTATCAGGCCAGTTCCCAGAAAAACTGGAACCTTGTAACTTTTACCTCAAACTAATAGTTTCAATAATAAGTATGAAGTTTATATGTCAATTTCAAAAAGTTGTCCGCCAGAGTGATTTGGTTCCCTCTGGTGGGAATCATGAAAACCGCTAGACAAAACAAGAATAAAGTAGCAGTTATAGTAATAAAATTATATTTTTTACTACAAGAAAGTGGTTCTCCAAAGTCAAACCGCATTGACTTGTGGTCTTCTCTGGTTCCAGGGAACCAGATTTAAGTCCCTCTCCAGGTGTCTAGGGCTATGAGGTGGTAATTGTTTATTAGCAGGGGGCACGCACAGCAGCAGAAACCAAAAGTTGTACCTTACTGGGAATGGCTATCATTGACAATGTCCTGGGGTGCCATCTTCTGGTGCTGGTTTGGAATGGAATTTGTGTTACCAGGCATAAACAGTTCCGTCCAATAATTAAAGTCCACACGAAATTTAACATTAACAGAGGGATCCAATTTAATGAGCAACAAACTTCATGGCATCATTACAATTGATCTGTACAGCTGGACTACAGGGGTCCTTGCAGGGAAGTCAGTGGATGCATTATGGCTGGAATGGCCCCACCAAACATGGGCAACTTTCTTCTGGGCCGAAATGGCTATCATCAAGAATAGTCAGCAGTTCTTTGGGACCGAATCAGGCCTTGCACAAAGCAGCTGGCAAAACTAAAGTCTTTCTCTTATCCCCTGCTCATTTCTCTATTGATCCAAAACTTGGGTTCTTAGCAACAAACCCTTAGAACTGGGGCTACCACTCTTTTCGCAGTCTTTAGTTCCAGTCCAAGCTTTTAGGCTGTGGTGAGTGACTCCCCTTTTTGGCATAAGGCGGATGTCTCCACCGCGGCTGCCACAAACCAGGTTGGAATTCTGAACTTTGGAAACATCTCTTTCTCTCTCTTTTTCTCTCTAAATGCTTTCCGTTCACTGAACCTGGGTCCTGGTGAGTGACTTTCCCTTTCAGCTTATGGGCCAGCATCCCAACCGAACCACCAGAGCTGCCGCAACCAGCTTGGCATGTCTACTCCAGAGCTAGTGTCCTCTATCTTTCTTTCAGACTCCAAATTCCTCCTTCTGGTTTCTCTCCCTCACTAAACCCAGGCCACACATTGTGCAGGGCTCAAACTCCCTGCTCTCCAAGACTTCTTTGCTCTAGCCATGGCTCTCATAGTTCACCGCCAGAGTGGACATTAACAGGGGAAACATGGCATGTGCCGCCCCGTGGACTATGCTGCAGCTGCCACCTCACTGGCCAGACTCTATGATGCCCTAACTCCTGGAAAACATCTGGACCCACTGACAGTGGGCAATCAACCCAACTCTCCTACACTACCTTCCCACATCTTTACTAGCAGCTCTCTCCTACCTCTCCTTCTGTTGCCAAAACCCCAAAAAGTATAACCTCGCTTACCAATTGTGATCTCCGACCCGTGGTGCTCCTGCTAGTGTGACAGAGAGAAGTTTAACCCCTATACTGATGGCCCAAAGTTAACATTTCCCCAAATTATGTACACACCTTGATGGGGCTGTTACATGGAGAAACCACAGAAATCACAAATAAATAACACAAAAACAACTTAACGCAGAGTATTGAAGAAATAACTGAAATTATATTTTTAAAGGAAACAGAAACTTTAAACCTTTCTGGAAGCCAGAAGAGTGGAGTTGTACTTTGGGGCAACTGCTGCCTTCAAGCAGAGAAACAAATCTGACTGTTGGAGGGAGTCTGACCAAACTGCAGAGTTTGATCTTAGCTCTAAATCTAAGATTCCAAAACCAGCATAAGTTCTGTCTCCAGGGCAACTCAGTCCAGTGAGCTGATTGCTATTTAAGCAATAAGACATGAAAGGATGTGTGTTGTGGTGGGATAACAGCACACCTCGGGTACATTATGAGGCACAAGGCATCACTGAGTGCCTTCAACCAACTAAGAAGTGCCATTATCCCACCACAAAGCACACCCTGGAGTGTCTTATTGCATGGGGTAAACATGTCAGTGGCTCAGCAGGTAGCACACTCACCTCTGAGGTTGGGAGATCAGAAGGCTGTGGGTTCTATCCCCACACCAGGCACGTGGGTTAATATCCCAATACCGACACTGTAGTGCAGCATGAGAGGGATGCTGCACTCCGTCTTTCAGATGAGACATTAAACCGAGGTCCCATCTTCCCGTTCTGGTGGTAGTTCAGGTGGATGTTAAAGATCCCATGGCACTTCTCGAAAAAGTAGGGGAATTTCCCCGGTGCCTTGGCCAAATTTCCCCCCATTCACTAAAATACCACCAACAGCTTAATCTGGTTCAAGGTCAGTTGGCATTCATCTGTATCCCCCTCCACGGGTCATGCCTGAAAATAGGCGGAATCTGTCTAGTGCACTTACCCGGTCAAAAAAAACTAAATAAATAAATTATAAAATGTTTTTTTTTTTTGGATGGGTGAAAAAATGCACAAAAATTTAAAAAAGCAACATTTTTGACTTTTAAAAAAAAGTCAATCTACCCTAGCAAAATAGTCCCAGCACATCTCAGCATTGACATGTCAGTTCGGGTTCAAATATGCACAAAAAATACATTTATTTTTAACTAGCCCTTAAACCCTCTATTGTCCCCAACCCACCCCCATTTACCTATTTCCTCACCTTTCTTTCTTCTTCTGTGTACTATTCCTTCCCTTTTCCCCATCTTGTGTCTTTTCTGTCTTTCCTATATTCAAGAGATGGAATGTTTATTATGGATGGAATACAAGAATACAAATCTCTGCTCAGTTCTACTGGCAGAATGTTCACCCCCACAGTCACACAACAGAAGGTCTCAGACGGAACCAGGGCTTTTGTTTTATCTGTAGTAGATTAAACAGCAGAGATTTCCCTAGTGAGCAGGTGAGGATAGGTGGGGAATTTTTCATGGTCAGCAAAGAAACACCCCAAATTAACATTTTTATTACTGTAGTACTTCAATTATTTATGTATAAGAAGAGACTTAAGAGGACAAATAACATTTATTTTTTAAAATTTAAGGCAGTTTTATTTTTAGGGCCTAGATGAAGGTTTGTAGTGAGTGAAGGTGACAGCCATGTTTGTGATGGCAAGCAGGGATATGTGTAGTATTGCTTTTAGTGTAAAGAGGCTGCTGCATCTTTAGCCAGTGCTGTTGTGCTGAGATAACAGCCCTGGTAAAGATGGCCCGCAGCCAATCAGGTTTCAGATGGATTTCTGTGGTTAGAGTTATATAAAATAAAACGTGGGGTGGTGTGCATTACGAGACTGTAATACTTCCTCTCAGTATGTGATGCTTAAATAAACTCCTTGAAACAGAAACATAGAATCTGTTGGCAGATAAGGACCTGATGGCCCACCTAGTCTGCCCTATTTTCCCTGCCTATAGTGTCGCCACAGGCCCTACTTGGTCTCCGGTCTTCCCCCCACCGCCACCGCTAAGATCCCTCTGTGTCTATCCCATGCATTCTTGAACACTGTCACTGTTTCTGCCCCACCACCTCTACTGGTAAGTTGTTTGATGCATCCACCACTCTCTCTCTGTGAAGAAGTACTTCCTCACATTTCCTCTGAGCCTTCCCCCTTTTAACTTTAGGCCTCCCCCTTCTAACTTCGCTTCACTCACAGGGTTTATTCAAGCATCACAAACCTCAGGTGTGTAGTATTAAATTCTGTTAATACACACCACCCCATACATTATATCGAGAATAATGGATAGGAAAGTGTGTATTATGGATTTTTTCACACACCCTCAGTGTGTGATGACCTATAAACCTCGAGAGCAAAGCTTGAGAGGTTTAAGTGGTTATCACACACCGAGGGTGTGTAAAAAACAAAATCCATCAATACACACTTGCCTATTCTTTATTTTTTTATAATTGCTGGAGCATGGACTTGCTATATAGAACTACTTAGAGCTGAGGGCGAGTGACTTGGAGGGTCCAGTACAGTAGCATGACCAAGTGACGTTCGGTCTTATAAAGAATCTAGTACAAAATATATAGGGAGAGGAACATTTAGTGTAAAAAGCATGCTGTTTGTATTGATTAATGGTACTTTTCTTTCTTTTCTGTGAAAGAAGTCACTGAATGTAGAGCTAGGAGAGTAAGTGACTGAGTGGCTTCAGAAGGCTCAACGTAAACCTTAGCGAGTGTTGCTATAGCAACACTTGCTAACGCTTGCGTCGAGTCTTCTGAAGCCACCGAGTCACTCGCTCTCCTCACTGTACAAATGTGTGTATCTTTGTGAAGGAGCCTATGCAGCTGTTTTATTTCTCCCTCACAAACAGTCAATGACTTACCGCAGTAACAGCTCAAGCCATTGCTGCGTTAGAGAAGCACAGGAAGCAAGGGAGTGTCTATTAGTGTTGTGTGCTCTTTCAACTGTCTCTGAGGGGAAGTTTTCAAATTGGCATTCTCATGTATAAATGTCTACATCCAAATAATAACACCATTTAGGAAAATACCCCCATTACCTCCCAGCCGTTACCCCCCACCTACCCAGAGCCCAACTTAGAACTACTTTTGAGAACTTTGATTGACTGTGCATTCTAGATGTTTAGCTTTTTCCATTCCCCTCCCTCCCAAACCAACCTGGATAGAAACATTTATGAATTGCCACCAATACATACACTACCTTATATCTCAAGTTTAGAGAGGTGCAAGACCCACCTACCTCCATTCACTCAATTAGTCCAGCTGATGAAGATGAGTTGGCCTTAGCCCACTGATGTCACCTGGGCCCCCATGCCCCATCAGCTACCAATGTACTGTACCTGGTAGTTGAAGAGAATGGGAGGTAAAATAATGTACATTAACACTGTAAAATATCTGAAATTCAGTTCATATTCCCCTCAGCTTTCAGTCCCAGAGTCTAAGGATTACTATGGTGGAGAGGGACTTAGTCCACTGAGCCTTCAACAATAGTGGCCCAGCTTGGTCTCAGCAATATGTCCTTCTTAGGTGGCTTGGCAAATGTGATGTCCATCTCTGCTTGATCTTCGCTGTTGAGTTCTTTCAGGGCAGCATGCTTATCCTCCATTATATCCAGCTCTCTAGGTACTTTGCTGGGGAGCTCTGTCTCTGACAAGGGTGGGCTCGACTCCAGGGTGGAGTATCTGAAGCCCCTGCTTTCCAACTTTCCCTGACTGGGTGCACCACCTTCACTTCTAGTAATACGGTCCTGTCCTTGCACCTGTTACCTCTTAGGTTTCAATGTTTGCCAGCTCTCTCTGTGTGTTAGTTGCGTTCCTCCATTTCAGCCCCAAGTTCCTTTGGTTAAATTTCTCTTGACAGTAACCTCCATCTTATTGACCCCAGAGTCCTGTTGAGGACGTGCTCCACCCAGCCCCATTTTTCTGCCTCCTTGTCAGAAGTCAACCTTGACATGTTTGAGAAAGCATGTCACTTCCTGGGGGATGTAGAAAGAATGCCATTTCCCCTGAACTTGTAGTTGCAAGGTTTCTGGACATCTCAGGGACTATGAGATGTTCAAATTTGCTAGCTCCATTTTCACTGGTGCTTCTGGCTTCCTCTGGTCTGCTAAATCATTTGAGAAGCACTGAAAGATATGGACTTGATGACCATTCCAGGTTAGTGTTTCCTTTTCTCTAGCCAGCCCTAGCAACTGCTCCTTCACACTAAAATGTAAAACGTAGGCAAGAATTTGATGCGGGGGGAGAGGAGGCTCCCCTTCACAAGCAGGGTCCCAGGGGTCTGTGGGCTCACTCAGTCTATAGGGGACAATCCCAATTAAAATCCAGCATTTTGGGGAGAGCAGCCTGAAAGAAAGCACAAACATCCCTATGCTCGATTAAGCTTCTTTCACAGAAAAGTAAGAAAAGTACTGTTTACCAAAACAAGCACCATGCTTTTTACACTAAACTTTCCTCTTCCTATA
This sequence comes from Neoceratodus forsteri, assembly GCA_016271365.2. Lineage (NCBI taxonomy): Eukaryota > Metazoa > Chordata > Ceratodontiformes > Ceratodontidae > Neoceratodus > Neoceratodus forsteri. The sequence goes on from CM028133.1 coordinate 964,158,197, forward strand.
TATTTTGTACCATATTCTTTACACGACCGAATGCTGCTTGGTCATGCTACAGTGAGCGGGAAAAGTGATTGTAACTGTGGAGGAAAGTGATAGTGAAAGTTGTTTTGAGAATGTCGTAATAACCGGATTTTTAGTTATTATGGCATTTGAGCCATGATAACCCAAAATCCGGTAATTATGGTGTTTGACAGTAATCATAATCTGGTTGATAAATAGGGTCACCAGTAATTATTCTATATTTAATTATAAATAATAATTAATATAATTTACAAACCTTAAGGTGCTTTCCTCTTTAATTTTTCCATTCTTTTCTCCCAACTGAGTTTGCCTGAGGAAGGCTAGTCCAGAAACCCTATCAGGACTCTCTTTGAATGAGTCAGGGTTCATTCCGCTCAGCATCATATTTCTGACTTTGTGAATTCTGATTGTTTTAAAAATACTCAGAACAAACCTACTTCCCAACCTTCCTACTTATCTACAGTTTCTCTCTCTTTCTTTCTTTCTTTCTTTCTTTCTTTCTTTCTTTCTTTCTTTCTTTATTTCTTTCTTTCTTTATTTCTTTCTTTCTTCTCACAGGTTCTGTTTTTCTCCAAATTCTGTATCTGTTTCATTTTTTTTCCTTTTCTTGCCTTTCTGTTCCTATGGAAAACAATTCAGTTTAGTTCCTGGCATTGGGTCTGTTTGCACTGGGGTCCTGGAAGAGCATATGGTAGTTTGGAAAAAAGTGATTAAAATAAAGTATTTACAGTAAACATTGTATTTATGTCAGAAAAGCAAACCGTAAAGCATAACTTTGGTTCTGGCCAGGAGTAACACTTGCAGTGGGTCAACACCACTAAAAGTGAGAGTCTACAGTGATTTATGCAGGACTGTAACTGCCCTGAAACAAACCGTCACTGCCATTTATTGTTTTTCTATAAACACACTTGAGATAATGGATTTTCTTTTGTTTTTGCTTTAAACATTTCTGTAATGAAAGTGGTAAGATGCCATCTTTTGGGATAACACAAAAGATAGTAATCTTGTCCAATCTTGTCTCATTGGTGAGTTTGGCTGCTACAGTCCTGGGGCAGAATTTTCAGCATGTCCACAATACAATACCATTCTATGTGTCATCTTTCATACAAACCGCATCTCAAAATGCTTTACAGCAGTGGCAGTCAAAACAGAGGGTTACTATAACAACACCTGAAAGAGAGAAAAAAAACCCCACAAAATTCCAGTAAACAACACTGAAACTAGTTGTTCTGGCGAAAATGTTTACATAATCAGCTTGGCAGTTAGAACAAAGGTATGAACAAACCCATTTTTGTTTTTGTCTTATTTCATTCCTGGGCCAAGATACATGTTTACCGCTGCTTTGTTAAAGCCCCTGCTCCCTTGCCATACCCACTGTAGTAGACTAAAGCCGCTCAGGTTTTGTGTTGTAATTCTGGTCAACAAAGCATGCTAGAATCACCCTGGCATACTGACATATTAAAGCAGCAGTACATTGAAACTGGGCAAAAATGTGACCCTCCCTTTCTTTTCACTATAAAAGATTCCAGGCATCTTCCAGTTTTACTTGGTGGTAAAATGTTCTTGTTCCACCAGCATTTGAGTATTTTAGAAATGTTTTAATGTATTTTTTTCACAAGAAAACAAGATGGATGCTGCATTTGGCTTAGAAATAGCATTGTAGACCTGGCAAGGGTAAGAATCAAGAAAATCTTAAAAAAAACTCATGATGTGCTGCATAGGAGCATTCTAGACAAGTAGATTTGATGGGTATGATACAATTTCTATTAAGTGTAGCTGAGATTAGCTGTTTAGATAAACATTTTTGTTGTACTGTTGCTTTAAAGAGTACCTTTTTTGCTGTTACAACATGCCCCCCTCACAGCCACAAAGCAAGCTTACCTGGCTCTGAGTTCGCGGCTTTAAAAAAACACTTTTATATGGTGGCATTTTCGGGAGTGGAAGGATCATATTTTTTGGCTCTGAGGAGCTGAGCTGCCAGTCCCATCCACTTCCCATTTTGGAGCTATGCCTCCAAGCTGTTCCATATTCTTACATCACAATGTGCTAACGCGGGGGTGTGCTCCATACACAATATGGAGTCTGCCCCCATGTTAGCACATTGTGATATCAGAATATGGAACGGGGGGGGGCGCATCTTCAAACCAGGAAGTTGATGGGATCTGCAGTTCGGCTCCATGGATCCAAAAATATGATCCTTGCACTTCTGAAAATGCCACCATATAAAAATATTTTTTTTGAAGTAGTGAACTCAGAGCCAGGTAAGCTTCCTTTGTGGCTATGAACACCAGTGCCATGAAAGGTGCTCTTTAAGAGTACAGTATAAAGATATAGTGCATTGCTAAGTAGGGACCTAAAGGTAGGAGACAAAAAAACTGTTGGGGAGCAGTAATCTTTATTGTGGTGCAACAATAATTACAAAACAAATAATATACCCTTTAAACAGGTGTAACCCCCCCCCTACAAATGGGGCTCCTAAAATGTCTTCCTGGGCTTGTCTAATGCCCACTGCCAGGTTGGTGTCCTGTGTCTAAACCGTTTGAATATGCTTGCATGAGAGTGCCCTGTTAGCTATGTGCCTGTTTATTTAAGAAATATCTATCTCATGGGTTATAATTAATCTGGGTGGGGGCCAAGTGGTTTCAGGCTCGAGTCCTGCCTGGGCTGCGATACAGCTGCTTCATTCTGCCATCACTAAGTGCACAGAGGAAGCTCTGATAGGATGTGTGATTGTTTACTGCTTATCTGCTTTAGTAATAATAATATAGTAGTTTGTCTAACCTACCTTCCTTTGCAGCATGGACTTTGTGCTTAGAGCCACCATTTTGGTTCTGGACTGCCAGTTTTGGATCAATCGGTACCTTGGGGGACCTTAAAAATAGAGACTGTCCCCAGAGGTCTTGTGGGAGTGAATTTCTGTAGGAATTGTGGTTTTTACTGTTTGGTGCCTAAATGGACCTGGAGTTGGAGCCCTTTCTGTGACAGAAAGAAGGATCAACCAACCGAACCTTTTGGATCACTGGGTACTCAGAGCTGCCTGCAGCAGTGTGTCAGAATAGAGTTGGAATTTGAAGAGTGAACAGCTTGAGCAATTCGAGCAGCTGTTCTTGCATGGTACCGTGGGAATTTAGCGGGAAGGATGTGTCTGGCCAGTCTACTACCATCTTCTGGTGTGAAGAAGCCTGCAATCTGATATCGGACTTTATCCAAATTGCTGTTATTGAGACAGGAATTCTGAATTGTGAGAGAGTGAATTTCACCTGGTGTGGACCGAAGACTTGCTCCTGGAGCGATCATCCTGTCAGGAATTGGAAAGAACTGCAGAGCATATCGTTTGCGCAGAGACACTGCTTTATTGCAACTGGACTGTCATCTGAACTGTGGTATCTGGCTGTTTTGGCTATAATTGTGCTGAATGTGTAGTGTGGGTTGCAAATTGGTTCCCCACACCCCTGAATGCATCACACTTGCTGGAAGCTGCATCCAGCACCTAAAACGGACTGCAATCTGAACTGTTCACCTGATCTGGGCCTCATCATCTCGGCCTAGATTGGTGCTCATGCTGCAGTGATTCATCTGACGAAAGACCCACTTGGAGATCAGGCTCCCTGCTCAACACCATCGAACAGGCTTGACCATCACAGTTCGTCATGTGGGCACTGCTTCCCCCGGTAAACAGCATACCATCCTGAGGTCTTCATCTCGTCAATCCTGCCTCCTGGTCTGCGTAGCGTTAGTAACCATCAGTGTAGCTACCTGCAACAAATCTCAAATCACCATGTGTCATCTGATTTAATTGTTTTGGCTGATAATAACAAACTGAGCCATCTGACTCTGGAATACAAACTGTGGGTTAACATGCATGTTGCTTGTTTATTTTCTAAAGGCCCCAACAACAGCTGCAATGCTGGCCTATCCCGGGCAATGCTTCATACTAGCCTGAATAACAACTGGGTACCCAGAGTGTGTGTGACTGTGCTAGAGGGACTCTTTGTGCATGCATGTTTAACCTGGCTAAATCAGATCTGAAATCAAATGCCAGATTGCTGCCCCACCCTTGTTCACATCCCCTGAATAAATCAGATTCTGTATTGCCATTGCACTGTTCTATTGCAGATCTTGTTTTATAGGGGGTCTCCAGGGCCAGTGCAGCTGATTCAGCCCTGGTGGTAAGTGTGCCGAGTGTGGGTCCAATATTGTATTCCTGTGCTTAATGTAATTGTTCATATATTGTAGTTTAAGGACATCATAGTATCGAATAATGCTTCTGTCTCGTGCACCTTCCAGCCCACAGGGTATCGGGGCGCTGGCACTAGGTGGCGCTGCAACCCCTTATTGATTAAAGATCTCTCCTTTCGGAACATGGTCCAGGATGTTGCCCAGGATTACTTTGCGCACAATAAGCCGGGGGAAAAGTCCGCAACCATGGTGTGGGAGGCTTTCAAAGCCGTGTTAAGGTGGTGTATTATAGTTTTCGTGGCCCAGAAAAATAGGGAGCGAAAGGCAGAACTCACTGGGCTCCAAGCGGAACTTTCAGCTAAGGAGTCACAGCTTAAGATAACTACTGTCAGGGGCCCTGACGCAACCAAACTGTGGGAAATTGTCAGGCTAAAATACCGGATAAACACTATACTCCACCAACAAGTTGAGTGGCATATGACCAGGATTAAACATGCATACTGGGAGGGTGGGGATAAGAGCGGGAAACTGTTATCATACCAACTGAGGAAGCAGCAGGCCGCTTCCCGTATTCATGCCCTTAGGGCTGATAATGTGGAGATAGTTACAGGCCCCAAGCAAATCAATGAGTGGATGACACGCTATTACCAGCAGTGGTATCAATCCTGGATCTCTCAAGAGAAGGATCATATGAGGGGTCTTCTAAGGGACTTTTATTCGATGGCTCATATTCCCCTGCTACCAGAAGCCATGAAAAGTGCCTTGGATGCCCCTATTACAGAGGCAGAAATTCACGAGGCTCTATCCCGGCTGGCTAAGGGTAAAGCTCCAGGGCCGGATGGTATGACCACTGAACTATATCAACTACTAAGTTCCGAAATTTGTACCCCTCTACTTGCTGCCCTTTGGGAAGCGCACTCGACTGGTTCCCTCCCACCAACAATGCGAGAGGCATTAATCACTTTCATTCCGAAGAAATTAGACAACCCGCTAAATTGCACAAACTATCGCCCTATTTCATTAATATCCATAGACACTAAGATTGTAGCCAAAATACTCGCCAACCGCGTGATGGAGGTCCAACCCTCTATAGTACACCCTTCCCAAGCCGGCTTCACTAAAGGCAGGGCAGTGGCTGATAATATCCGCCTCTTGCTCATCATCAAATGGCTAGCTCTTCGATCTCCCACTCCTATGGCAGCTATAGCAGTCGACTTTTCGAAAGCTTTCGATTCGGTTGAGTGGCCCTAGCTGCATGAGGTACTTGAATTGTATGGTTTTGGCTCCTATTTTAAACAATGGGCCCATGTCTTGTATAATAAACCTATGGCTAGAATACTTACCAATAAAGACATATCTATGCCCTTTACCTCGCAGTGGGGCACCAGTCAGGGATGTCCACTAATCCCGTTACTCTTTTTGCTGGCCTTGGATACTCTTATATGAGTACTCCAGGCCAACAAAGCGATTCAGGGTATCTCGGTGGGTGATCGCAATTATCTTGCAACTGCGTATGTGGACGATCTACTCCTTACTTTTTCCCACCCACAGGAGTCCCTTACCCGGGTGCTGGAGTCTTTACAATCATTTGCCAGTATATCAGGGTTGCAAGTCAACCAAAAGAAAACCAGTGTCACCCCATTGAATGGGGCGTGCACTAAAGACTGTCTGCAGGGGACGGAACTGTCATAGGCTCCCAACAATTTACAATATTTGGGTATACACATCCCTTTTGTCTGGGGCACATAGAATCTAGGAATTTTACTCCTTTAGTTGCACAGCTGACCATTGAAGTAACATGCTGGAAATGGCTGAACCTGTCCCTGCTAGGGAAGGTGGCAGCACTTTGCATGCCCTTGCAGTCCCGAATAGCGTATCTGCTGAACAATCTTCCCATAATGTTGTCAAACAAAGTATTCCAAACATTAGATAAGTTAATTTCATGCTTTCTGTGGGAAGGACGGTAACCAAGGTGGGGAGTTCATAAACACTGGTCGCGGGGGGTTTAGGGTTTCCCTGGTTTCAATGATATCACTGGTCTTTCCTAGCTGCTCAAGCGGTCAAATGGTTTGTTACAGCTCCTCTTACTTTACAGCCATGGATGCAATTAGAAAAGCAAATTTGTCAGCCCATCCCTCTCAGCCTGCTCTTAACTAACACTGTTATATCCCCAGACAAACTCACTCCAGTTATGGACTCTACTAGGAGAGCCTGGTTCTGTCTTATGAAGGTGGCCAGGATAACGAAACAAGGTGCTATGCTACCCTTTAGGTATTTAGACCTCTGGCACAACCCACTTATTAGGGTGGACAACAAACCCCTGACTTGGGCCTCGTGGGAAGGGAAAGAGATCCGTATCATGCAGGACCTCTACCTACCAAATACTAGCACCCTTATGTCCTTTGAACAACTTCGAGCACTCTTTTCGTTAAAGCCACATAACTTCTGGAAGTTTCTGCAACTTTGCAGCACAGTGCAGGCCATTGACTGGACGGCTAAAGGGGAATTGAGATGGCACTGGTTGTCCGCACTACATCAAAAGCCTTCCTTTCATGGGTTAGCAGGTAGGTTCTATAGTACTTGGTGCGAGGTGCAATCGGAATATACGGAGATGTGCAGAATTGCATGGAGCATGGATATAGGGAGTCATATCGGTCCAGAGACCTGGTCCCACTACCTTCTCGTGGCGCACTCCACCTATAAAGATGCTAGAAGCCAGTTAATTCAGCTTAAGATACTCCTTAGATGGTATAGAATGCCTGCTGTCCTATTCAAGTGGGGGGGCTCTCCCACATGCACGATGCTGGAGATGTGAACACAGTCCCGCTGACACCTTGCATCTCCTATGGAAATGCCAAGCCTTAGTCCCTTTCTGGTCAGCGGTAGCAATGGACTGCTCAGGGGTGCTGGGGCAGCCCATAGACCTTTCGCATCCTATGCTGCTGTTGGGAGATCGGGCCCCGCTTGGACATCTAAGACTGCAGCATCAGAATTGGATCCTGGTTGTTCTGTTGGAGGCTAAGCAGCTCCTTTTAAGACACTGGCAGCAACCTCTACCTCTGCCTATTTTGCTATGGAACTCCACTATCGCCAGACTAGCTACTTTTGAAAAGCTTACTTATGCTGCTAGAGGGCAGCTGTCCACGTACTTTTCCAAATGGGAGGCCTATCTCAGCTCGGCATTGTGCTGGGCTCCCCCTTTCCTCTGCCCTGGAAACCACCTCCCCAGGCCACTGTTAGTGGGATAGCCCCTGTTCATGTAATTCGCAATATAAATACACGAAGATGATCTCTATGTGCACATTTAGATGAGATTTTGGCTGCTGCTACGCTGATGTTTGACTTATTCTATTTTGCTATACTCTCTTTTGGTAGGCCGGATCTTAGCTATATGGATGGCCTGTGCATGTAGCTGGAAAATTCAACACTGAGGATGAGGCACTTATGTGACCTAGGCGTGAGTATGAGTTATAGGTGAGATAAGGTGCATTAAGATAGATAGGAGAAGATGTGGTTACCAGTTATATGGAGTAGTTCTGAATCTAAGATATATTTTCTTGTGTGATGTACACTGGCATGTGCAAACAACTCTGTAATGCCTCAATGTAGCAGGAGTTTTCCTGTTTTGGAATATGATATGTGATGTTTTTGTAAACAGTAAAAATTATTCTATGATAAATGTAATTGTTCATCTGCTGACCTGTGTAAGCCACTAGGGGGGTTGGGGGGGTATCAGTGTCCCAGAAGGCTATGCCCATAGCAGCTATGCTACCCTTAAACCAACCCTCCGGGTGGAGGCACCCGTTCACCGAGCTCAGGCTCCTCAACCTGTGCCTAGTCAAGCAGGCAGGGGTAGTATCCCTTGGGATAGCACCACCTAGGGGTTCAGTGGTGGAGCTAGAGGGGGTCTGGGGCGGTCGCCCCTCCTGGCTGCTCCAGTGTGAGTAGTGGCACCCCGCCACCATCTTTAATCACTGTTTGGTGCCCATTGTGGAGCTTGTGATTGACTGAATGGCCCCCCTGGCTCCCAAACACTCCCAAACCTGGCTCCACCACTGTAGGGGTTACATCTTGGAGGCACCACTGGGATTTGTACCCTCTAGTGGTCAGAAGTGGGAACTGCAACCCGGAAAGATAGATTTTGTCAGAAATGGAGGTGCTTACTATGCCCAAGCTTAATATTACCCCCCACAAGTTGGTTGTACATTGCATGATGGAGTGGAGTCAGGCTGAGGGGTTAGATCCTCAACATGCCATATTACTGTTGGATATCCCATTAGGGACCATTAATGCTACTATTGTGGAAACTGTAGAAAAGGTAAAGTGTTTGGGGAAGGTTGAAGTGAGGGGGAGAGACTCAGACCTGTTTGATCAGACCATGGTGGCCCTCCTCTCATGCAGCCTCTCCATATATCCTGAAAGAATACCTACTGTTATCCTGCCTGAGGGATCCCAGAAGAGGTGGTGAGTTACCCATTTACATAGTGACCCGTCCTCTCTTGGGGGATCCCCAAGAGTGGAAGGATTTAAGGATAAACTGTTAAGATTACTAACTACTGAAGGGCAAATTGCCAAGGAACTGGTAAATATGTTAGACATTTCAGAGGAGACCACCCCTTTACAGTCCCCCCAGCATCTCCATCTACCCCTAGAGCTTCCCCTGTGGTAGCATCCCCCATTGTGATACAAAGGCTGTACACCTGGAATCTTATCACAGGCTCAGGCTATTTCCTGGTGTAGTCCTGGTACCTATGGGGAAGAATGATCTGGAAACCTGGATGGACTATGCCACCCCACTAGTCCAGGAGTGGCAATGTTCTGAAGGAGAAAAGAGAAAGAGACTTATGTAGAGCTTAAGGGGCCCTGCACTGGAGGACATCTGTTTTCTTCGCTCCATTAGCCCAGAAGCCACTGCAGCCGAGTACCTCTCTGTCCTGGAAGTGGTGTTCAGCAGTACAGAATCTGGGGAGGACTTAATGTGGAACTTTAAATCCACCAAACACTGGAAGAATGGAAAATTGTCCACTTTCATCACCTTAATTGAGAGGGCCTTGCAGAGGGCCCATAGAATATGAGGGGTGCCTGCTAGTGAACTGAATCGAGTCAGACTGGAACTTATCCTAAAATCCACTATATATTCCAGTGTACCTATGCTGAAATTGAAGTTCCAGGATCATAAAGCTAAGCCTCCTGAATATTGCTGTCTCATGAAGGAAATTCAAGAGGATGAGAGTGATGAAGAGGGATGGGAGCCCTATGCTGGGGTTGCCCATAACAGCCAAGTCACTGACCAACCTGAGGAGCGGAGTGATGATTCCAAGCTTCAGCAAGTGAGAGAACTGCTTAAAGAGGTGAAAGAGATATGGGCTAATCAACAAGCTGCTGCTGAAGTGGCTAAGAGTTTGCACTCCTGCCAGACATCAATAGAGACCAGAAGTGAGGTTTTGCCTAGGGCTGTGGGGGTTCACGTCATTGCCCCTGAATCCCGGGTTGAAATGAAGTTGATGGAAGAACTGAGAGAGTTGAGAGCCCTGGTGGGAGATCTTATTTGAGCCACTCATGTAACTGATCACTGGAGAGGCCATGAGGAAGGGGAAAATGGACCATGGCCCAAAGAGGACCCTCAAGATTTTCCTAATCTATCTAAGGTGAGAAATGACCCTTCCCCTTCTAGAGTTGTCAAGGAACCAGTGTTTTGTTATCATTTTGGGGAGGACGGACACACCTGGCCGGGCTGCAGCCTCCCTGAGAACATGAGAAAGGTCACCTCCAGGTTGTTGGTTCTGGTCTGGCGGAGCAACATAAGGCCTCAGACTGGAGCAACAAAGAAGTCCAATTCCTCAAGAACTACTGTGGGGCGGAATGAAAAACCAACTTCCCCATATTGGTCCGAGGTGGTGGGCCCTTCTATGGAGACCACTGTGACTGTGAATGGTATCTCTGCTTGGGCTGTGTTAGACAGTGGGTCACAAGTGACCACTGTATTTCAAGACTGGTGTAACAAACACTTATTTAACATGCTACTGCAGCCCCTGGAAGGCCTACATGTGTGGGGACTGAGTGAAAAGTCTTATCCCTACTTAGGATATGTCTGGCTCTGGTTATCCTTTTCTGCGGCTGTAGCTGGTGCAGAAGAGCAAGTGGAGACCTTGGCTCTGGTGTGCCCACCTACGGAACTGTATGATGGTGTTCCCTTACTCATCGGTACCAATGCTCACATGTTTGGGAGGCTGCCTCAATTGTGTCAAGAGAAGCAAGTCAAGTGAACCAGATGGCCCTTGCTCATTCCAGCATTGATAAAATGAGCTTATGAGTTAAAGTGGCAGAATAAGAAAATAGAGAAAGATGAACCTGTGGGCATAGTGTGGAAGAAAGATCCTGACTCTTTGGTGCTACCACCCGACGCTCAATATACTATCCATGGTGAAGTGCACCTTAAGGCAGATGTGAAGAACTTATGCTGGATGCCCCAGAAGAAGGAAAGCTGCCTGAGGGATTGTTGGTCAAGCCCAGTATTTTTCCTGCCCGAGCTCATGCCTGTGCCCAACAGGAAGTGGTACAAGTCCAGAAGATGTCTGATCAAGAGATTTGAGTGAATTGGGGATGACTCTAGCCACTGTGAACTGTGTGGACACTGCCATGCTGGCCAGCAAAAAGTGCTCTGACAATAGTGAGGAAGTGACTCCAGACTTGTTTGATTCCAGGGAGTCTCCTCTACCAGCTGAATGGAAGATCAAGATCAGTCAGAAACTGTCCCAGAGGAACCATGTGTTTTCTTTAAAGGAATGGAATGTGGGTTGTGTCACCGGGGCTGAACATCATATTTGACTCCATCATGATAGGCCATTCCGAGAGAGGTCCGGCCGCCTGGCCCTGGCTGATATAGATTATGTACAGAGGCACCGTCAGGAGATGTTAGCAGCAGGGATCATCCAGGAGTCAAGAAGCCCCTACGCTTCCCCGATTGTGGTGGTGTGAAAGAAAAATGGATCGGTGAGGATGTGTGTGGACTACCGGACTTTGAACCGAAGAACAGTGCCGGATCAGTACACCATGCCCTGCATCCAGGATTCCCTTGACTGTCTGAATGGGAGCCAGTGGTTTTCAGTGCTTGACCTACGGAGTGGGTACTATCAGATCCCGACGGCCACAGAGGACCATGAGAAGATAGCATTCATTTGCCCTCTGGGATTCTATGAGTTCCTACGCATGCCTCGAGGTATTTCAGGTGCCCCTTGCCACTTTCCATCGATTGATGGAATGAGCTGAGGGAGACATGAACTTATTGGAGTGCCTCGTATACCTGGATGACATCATCATATTTGGGCGAACTCTAGAAGAGCATGAGGCTCAGTTGTTCAAAGTCCTTGACCACTTGGAGGATTTCAGATTGAAGCTGTCTATAGATAAATGCCAGTTCTTTCAAACATCAGTGAAGTACGTTGGGCATATAGTATTGGCTGATGGAATTCAGATAGACCCCAGCAAAGTGGAGTCGTTGACCACTTGGCCTCAGCCTAATAACGTAAAGGAATTACAGCAATTCTTGGGATTCTACGGCTATTATTGCCGATTTATCAAAGACTACTTATAAGTTTTCTGCCCTTTGCTCAATCTTACTCAAGGCTATCCTCCCACTAACTGAAAGTACAAGAAAAGCTCCATCAAGGAGGAGAACAAGGTATACTTCAAGATAAATGAACCCTTTGGGACCAGGTAGACCTCTGAGTGTGAGGCTGCATTTTTTGAGATTATTCATCAGCTCACCCATGCACCGGTTCTCGCATATGCTGACCCCACAAAACCCTATGTCCGGCACACAGATGCCAGCCTGAGGGGACTGGGGGCTGTTCTATATCAAGAATATGATGAGGGCCTGTGACCAGTGGCATTTGCTAGCAGAAGTCTAACACCATCTGAGCAGAATTACCCAATTCATAAACTTGAATTTCTTGCTCTTAAATGGGCCGTGATGTACCAATTTCACAAATATCTACATGGGGCCAAGATTTTAGTCAAAACTGATAATAACCTCCTCACTTATTTCCAAACATCAGCTAAACTAGACGCTACCGGGCATAGGTGGCTGTCTGCCCTGTCCACATATGACTATGTGGTGGAGTACCGACCTGGCCTGAACCATGTCGATGCAGATGCTCTCTCAAGATGGCCAAACCCCACTGAAAAAATCGGTGAGGTTGTCTGAACAATCTATCCAAGTTTTGTACCAGAAGTTCGATAAAGATGAGCACCTTTCCTCAGACACTGTTGATTGCCTGGTGGACTGCCTGGGGCCCCCAGAAACCTGTGTTCCTGCAGCCTACTGCCATTTTGCAGTGTTAGACCTCAGTGCATTGCCTCAGTTTGACAATGAAACTATCCAGTGGGCCCAAATCCAAGACCCAATGATTAAATCTGTGCTTAATGCCCTGCGTGCTGGAAAAGATGTGTCTAAACTTCGTTCTTCTGACTCAAGAACTGCATTATTGTTTAGAGAAGGCCCCAGACTAAAGCTACATGACCAACTGTTGTACTGAGAGTGAATCGTCAAGGCCAACTGGACAAACAGCAGTTGGTACGGCCCACAGCTTTCAAACTTTTAGTACTTCGGGCCCTCCATCATCAAATGGGACATTTAGGCTGTGATCAGACCCTTGACTTAGTTTGATCCCGGTTCTACTGGCCAAAGATGGGAGCTGATGTTGAGGCCCTTATTTGGACGTGCAGTCATTGCCTTCAAAGAAAAGCCCTGCCTCAACGAGTTGCCCCACTAGTCAATATCTCCACCAGTGCCCCTATGGAGCTGGTCTGCATCAACGTTCTATGCCTTGAGCCTGACCTAAAGAACATTGGGAATGTGCTAGTCATGAAAGATCATTTTACAAGATATGCGCTTACCCCACCAAAGATCAGAAAGCATCCACACTGGTCAAGGTTCTGGTAGAGAAGTTCTTCATCCATTATGGCGCTCCTCAGAGAATTCACTCTGACCAGGGGAGAGACTTTGAAAGCCAGCTGATAAAGGAAATGCTCTCTTTGTGGGGAGTGAGGAAGTCCAGAACCACTCCTTACCACCCACAGGGGGATCTGCAGCCTGAATGCTTTAACAGGACCCTCCTGGACATGTTGGGCACGCTTCACCCTAAAGACAAACTCAAGTGGAACCAACAGATCAGTACCTTGATACACGCCTACAACGGCACCAAAAGTGATGCTACCGGGTTTCCCCCTTACCATCTAATGTTTGGCCGGAAAGCTCGGTTACATGTAGACATCTGTTTTGGAGTGTCGCTGGATGGAGTTCGAGCTGAAAACTACTTACAATATGTTCAGAATCTAAAGGCCCAGCTAAATCATGCCTACCAACTGGCACAGACTATGGTGGCAAAAATAAATTTTGCAAACAAAAGAGAGGCATGACAAGCGTTTAAAAGCCCAGGAGTTGTAACCTGGAGACCGTGCGTTGTTGCGCAACTTAGGACTGCATGGAAAACATAAAATTGCAGATAGGTGGCATCATCTTCCACATACCGCAGTCAGCAAACTGGATGACTTACCAGTGTATAAAGTACATCCTGAAAATGATTCTCGAGCTGTCAAGACCATGCTCAGGAACCACCTGTTGCCTACTGGCCAAGTAATTATTTATTCTGAACTGTCAGATACTGCCCCTCCTGGGCCTGTGACTCATACTGCAGCCAAAAAGAGACAGAGTCAGCTTTCTCCAGCTGCTCAAGACTCAACGCCTTCCCCCAGGCAGGCCCAAAGTAACAGTGAATGCCAGTCTGAATCTGACAACAGTGAGTGTGAGGATTTATATTATCCTTCCTATTAACTGAGTCAATTGTTTCAAGGACATCCTATGCTCAACTATAGAGATGAAGCTGGGCCTTCAGGACTGCCTAGCCCCCCCAATTTCCTCCCTAGAGCCTGTGCCCCCTGAAAGTGAAGTGCAAAGTATAACGTCTGAAGTAGCTGATTCTTTGTGTTTAGTGCAACTGTTTAAATTATTGGAGGAAGAACCTGATACTGAAAACCTCCCTGGTGACATACCAGAAACTATTGAACAGTGTGACCATAATGACCTTGACCTTGCTGTTATGGATGACCATAGTGCACCTTCTGTTGTTGAAAGTGTCAGTCAAGTGTTTTAAGATCAAGATGTTTCAGAGTTTTCCCTGGATGACAGATCTGGGCCTTCTACATAGTTCAATGATAAACATAACATGGTGGAAACAGAATCAACAGAGTAAGGAGCCGACAGTGTTCCCAATCTGGAATCTTTAACCAGTGCAGAGGTACCCCTCACTACAGGAGAAGAAGCTAATGCCAGTTTTGATACCCCAGAGCCTGTGTCTGTTCCCCCAAGAAAGTCCGGAAAAGCCAACTAAACCAGTGATATCTCTCAGCTATGACTCCCCTGGGAGGCCCGTGGACCTCCCCTTACATGTTGTCCATAAAGGAGTTCATATTTCTGAAAGCTCACTTCCCAAATTGAGTTTGTCTGCCGCATCTAAGCTAATTGTCCATCCATCAGAACATGGTGCCCCTGCCCCATCTAGCCCCAAGTTAGCTGATAGGGATGGGCCCCCATCTCTGCTATTTAGAGTACAGGAAACAGTACAAACCTGAATAAGTAAAGTAATATTACTGACTGTTGAATCATAGTGAAATCATAGTATGTACGGTAAATGCATAACTGTTGTCATTATAGAGTATACAATATATCATGGATAAGTATAGTAATATTATAAGCTTACGTTTACTGATGCATCAGTCTTAATTTTGTCTAGAGTGCTGATGAAACATGTGCAGAAACAGTTCCCAGCACACACTAAACCCTTAAGAAGGACGCCATTGCAAAAAAGGTTTAAATAACAAACGTGTTTATTACCACGGACATACAGACATCTGAATCTCCATCTGACATGTTTTAGAAAAAAACTTCCTTTCTCAAAGACTGGAGAGCTACACAACTACCAGCTCATATATAGGTCTAGCATTGTCATGTGACACCATGTGAGTCATGTGCTATATACAATTAAAAAACACTTTTTATTCATGTATTTAAAAAAGTATTTGTGTTTCCCTCTCAAAGAAACCCTACCTAAACAACCTACTGTATATGTTTACAGTAAATACATTCAGATGTATTTAAAAACATTTTTTAAACCAAATCTATTCTCTGAATAGTAGAACAGGATTTAACAGAGACTGCTGCAGAGAGGATATAGCCATATGAAAACAGAACAAGCTAGGTGTAGGGCAGAGACCACAGAGAGATTAAGTCTATTACAAGAGAAGGAGGCCATAGCAGACACTAATGCAAAGTTTAACTTTGTGACTAGCTACTCAGCTCAATCAAAGAAACTAGAAATTATTTTGAAATGCCATTGGCATATCCTCTTTGCAGAACCAGGTTTGAAAGATGTGAGTTTGGAGCCATGTAGAATGTGTTACAGAAAAGCACCGACTATTAAAGATATGTTGGTGCATAGTCATTTCAGTGAAAGACTCCTAGAAACCTGGTTGAAGAGACCACAAGGATGCTACCAGTGTAAAGGATGCACAGTATGTAAGCATATGAATCAAACTAAACAGTTTACATCTTTTAATGCTACAAAGAATTTTGAAATTCGACAGTGCATCACGTGTGATATAGAGAGGGTAATTTATCTAGCTCTCTGTACCTGCCAAGTTTTTTACATTGGTAAGACAAAGCGGAAATTTAAAGAGAGAGTGGGGGAACATATAAGGGCAATAGAAAAACAGATGTCACATACGCTACTACCCAACACATTGTGAACATGAAGGGGGAACCAAACCACAGGTTCAGATTCACAGCAATAGACAAAGTCAATAAGAACCCTAGAGGGGGAGACTTTGACAATCTTTCACTGATGAGGGAAAATGACTGGATTCTGACTTTAAAATCCAGTCTTTTTCCGGGCCTTAATGTCCATCTAGACATCCGCCCTTATCTGAAAAATAAATCAATGAGGAAATAAAAGGGAATGAAAAGATTTCTTTTGGAGCTTGGCCCTGGTATGAAAGATTCTTATTTCTCCCCCTTTGGTCCTTTCACTTTGTCCAGCCAACAGTTTTAAGATGAAATCTGTATATGGCACAAAAGAGAAGAAAGTACTGACCTATTTCAAATATATGTAGCCAAAGCTAAACTAACCTGGTCCAGAAAATGTGTCCTTATAAATGAATTTATTTATAGACATTATAAGCAAGAAAACAAGAAATAACAACAAGTGGATGCTGAAAAGAATCGATTATATTAATAGCTTGAGAGTGTCTCATTCACAGAACTTTTTTCCCCTTCCCCCTTTTTCAAATCCATCTCCCCTCTTCACTCCACTCAAACCCCTTCCCCTCCTCCCCTTTCCATTCACCTTACCCACCTCCCCTCCTATTCTCCTTTCCCCCTCCCCATTTGTTCTACTATTCAGAGAATAGATTTCATACTTAACATACGAAATTTGCCAGCAGATAAAGGCCTAGAGGTCTATCAAGTCTGCTCTGAATGTGCAGCTAGCACCCCTTATTCTGCAGCTGCCCCTCCCTTCCACCCTCTCTTTATTAACCCTCCCCTTGTCCTGTCCCATCCTCGTTTGAAGCAGTCCACTGTTCTTACTGCATACCACTTCAGCAGGTAACGATTCCACCCAGCCACCACCCTCTCTGTAAAAAGTGTCTCCTCATCTCCCTCCTGAACCTTCCTCGCTCCAGTTTCATATCATGGCCCCTGGTGTCCCTCCTCCCTTACTTTGAACAGCCCTCTGTACCTGCCTTGTTTATTCCTTTTCATGTATTTAAAGGTTTCAACTATGTCACCCTGTCTCTCCTCTTCTCCAGTGAGTACATGTTCAACTCCTTCAACCTCCTCTCGTATGATAAGTCCCCCAGCTCTTGATCATCTTTGTCGCTCTGCGCTGCACCCCCTCCAGTAACTTAATGTCCCTCTTCAGATACGGATGCCAGTACTGCATGCAGTACTCCAGGTGTGGTCTAACTAATGACCTATACAGTGGCAGAATCATCTCCTCCCTCCTCGAGGATATACCCCTTGCAATACAACCCAGCATTTTGTTGGCCTTTGCAGCTGCCTTCCTACATTGTGCCGAGTTGTTCATTGTCCCTGTAATGAGCACACCCAGGTCCTTCTCCCTCTGTCTGGCTAGCTGCACCCCAGCTGGTAACCTCCTTGGGTTCTTCATCCCAAAATGCAGCACCTTGCACTTTTGGCATTAAAGCCCAGTTGCCAGGTGTCTGACCAGGTTTCAAGCTTTGCCAGATCATCCTGCAACCCCTGCCATCCCCTAGGTCATCCACCACCGCGCCTACCTTGGTATCATCAGCAAACAGACTGATTCTTGCTCTTGATGTCCCATGATATGTCTGCAATGAATATCCCAAACAACAATGGTCCAACACCGAGCCCTGTGGAACACCGCCGTCAATGCCCTTGGGTGTGAGAGCTCCCCACCCACCACCACCCTCTGTTGCCTTCCCTGCAGCCAGTTTCCTACCCATCTCACCAGCTTTGCACCCGCCCTCGTGCCTACTAACTTCCTTCCCAGCTTCCATGTGGCACTGAGTCGAATGCCTTACTGAAGTCCAGACACAGGACATCCACTGCATGGCCCCTGTCCAGTTGCCTAGTTACCCAGTCATAGAACTCGACCAGGTTGGTTTGGCAGGATCTGCCATGTATGAAGCCATGCTGTCTGCTGTCCTGTAGTCCTTTGGCCTCTAGGAGGACCACCAGCCTCTCCTTCAGGATAGTCTTCATTAGCTTACCCACGATGGATGTGAGGCTCACTGGTCTGTAGTTTCCCCGTTCATCCTTGGGGCCACTCTTGTGGAGGGGCACCACATGAGCCATCCTCCAGTCCTGAGGTACACACCCCGAATGTAGTGAGGCATTAAATATAGGTCTGCCAAAGGTCCTGCAAGGACCTCTGCCAGCTCTTTCAGTACCCTGGGGTGGATGCCATCATTTCGTTTAAAAAAAAGTTTTTAAAGATATTTCAATGTATTTATTGTAAACATATAGGTTGTTTATGTAGGGTTCTTTGAGAGGGAAACACAAATGTTTTTTTTAAATACATGAATAAAGTGTTTTTTAATTGTATACAGTGTGCGTGACTCACAGGGTGTCATAGGTCACATGACAATGCTAGACCTATATATGAACTCTGCAGTCTTTGAGAAAGGACGTTTTTTCCGAAACATGTCAGATGGAGAATCAAATGTCCGTATGTCCGTGGTAATAAACATGTTTATTATTTAAACCTTTTTTGTGATGGCGTCCTTTTTAAGGGTTTAGTGTGGCTGGGAACTGTTTCTGTACTTGGTTAGTAGTTCCTTTGCAGCACCACTGCTCCTTTTGTGCATTCTTTTCCTTTGGATGTTAATGAAACATATATGTCTCATATAGTATAACATCTTTATATAAAGGTATTGTGAGTATAGACTTGACGCGGATGCCAGGTTCTTTCCAGGCAGGGAAGGGTGTAACCCCCCTACAAATGGGGGTATATATATGTCCTAGTACACATAGGGACTAATGATCTCGCCAGCCGGTCAGTTGTGGAGACCAAGGAACACCTGACTAGGCTGGGTGACAAACTATCATCTATTTCGTCCGGCATCTCCTTCTCTGAGATCCTGCCAGTCTGGGAGAGGGGAGCAGATGGACAGAAGGTCAGAGAAGGGGAGATAGGGGAGCTAAACACGTGGCTCAAGGACTGGTGCCAGGAAAAGGACACAGATTTGTAGGAACTGGCAACAGTTCTGGGAGCAAAGTTCTTAAATTTGATGGACTGCATCTGACTAAAGAGGAGTCAGTGCATTGGGGCAGAAGTTTGACGCTTTGCAAATATTTAAACTAGCAAATGGGAGAGGGGTGCAGCACCTCACACGAATGGGAAGAACACCTCCACCCTCAGCTAGTGGTCAAATGAGGAATTCAGCATGTTTGCCGCTCATTTGCATCACCAGGTAAGAAAAAGGTTTGTCTCCCCATACGCATTTTATTGCGAGTACGCAAACTTCACCCAACAACTAACACACCAAAATCTGGCCAATGGAAAATCATGTACACAAATGCTCACAGCCTGGGAAATAAGATCCCAGACCTGCAGGCAATAATGTCAGAGGCTAAACTGGACATAGTAGCAATTAGTGAGACGTGGTTTACCAGTAACCACACTTGGGAGACTTCAGTACCTGGCTATGTATTGTTCAGAAGAGATCAAGGTGCAAAAAGGGGGGGAGGAGTGGCCCTGTATGTTAATGAAAATATCAAAGCTACAGAAATTCAGAATACACATAAGGAGCCAGAAGAACTGTGGGTCACCCTGGAAACAGGAAATGGGACATCCATAAGAACTGGGGTTGTCTACAGGCCCCCAGACCAGAGGAAGGACATAGACACATTACTGTTAGAAGATATACAAAACATGACAGCTAAAGGGAGGTTCTGATAATGGGAGACTTCAACATGCCAGATACAGATTGGTCAATACCAGCAGGAACATCTGCCAGAACTAGACTCATAGTGGATTCCTGCAGGGAGGGCCTCAAACAACTGGTACAGCAACCCACAAGAGACAGGGCTATCCTAGATCTAGTACTGACTAACAAAGAAGGATCACAGATCTCCAGGTAGAAGGTCACCTGGGGCCAGTGACCATCACATGGTATGGTTCAATTTGGCTACTACATCTAAATCATCCCATTCCAAGGCAAAAATATGGGACTTCAGAGGAGCTGACTTTGATAAGATGGCCAACAGAGTTAAGCTAGCCCTGGCAAAAGAAACACAGTAGTAGGGGTACAGGCAAAGTGGGCAAGCATTAAGGATGCAATACTTGAAGCAACATCCCATTGTGTTAGACAGAAAAGGAAGTGCAAAAGAAGAAGGAAACCACTTTGGTTCTCAAATACAGTAGCAGAAAAGGTCAGAGCCAAAAGGCTGGCCTTCAGGAAATATAAGGGAACACAGCGGGATGAAGATAGGAGGCATACCAAACTTCCCTAAGGGAAGCAGGAAGGCAGTAAGGCAGGCAAAGTCCCAAACTGAGGAAACACTAGCACGAACAGTAAAAGAAGGTGACAAGACTTTCTATAGATACATTAGTGAAAGGAGAAAGTCCAGAGGGGTATTGCTGAGCTTAATGGAGAAAAAGGAGCATGGAGGAGGAGGACCTGTAAAGGCATCTATCCTAAATAGATACTTTGCTCAGTATTTACTGAAGAGAAGGTAGGGCAGGGCCCACAGCTCAGCATCATGGACACAGGGGGAGGGAGGTGAGCACTACTCCCTTCACAAAAGAAAGGTCCTACAAGAGCTTGCTAAGCTCAGGGTGGATAAGGCAATGGGACCTGATGGCATACATCCCAGGGTACTTAGAAGCTAAAGGAGGAACTAGCAGAGCCATTAGCAGAATTGTTTAGTGAGTCTCTGAGCACAGGAGAGGTCCCAGAAGACTGGAGAAGGGCTCATGTGATCCCGCCCACAAGAGTGGTAGCAGGGAGGAGGCGGGAACTACAGATCGGGTCAGTCTCACCTCTAGTAGTGGGCAAGATTATGGAGGCACTCTTAAGGAAAGGATAGTGCAACACCTGGAATCCATAGGGGCACAGGATCCAAGACAGCATGGGTTTACAAAGGAAGGTCCTGTCAAACTAATCTCATAGATTTCTTTGACTGGGTAACCAGAGTGGTGGACCAGGGGAGCAGTTGATGTCGCCTACCTTGACTTCAGCAAAGCTTTTGACACTGTTTCACATAGAAGATTGATAAATAAGCTGGGTAGGCTTGGGGGTCAAAGTTGGTCAACTGGGTGGCAAACTGGTTGACGGGCAGAAAACAGAGAGTGGTGGTAAATGGTATACAGTCAGAAGAGATGCAAGTCACAAGTGGGGTACCTCAGGGATCAGTCCTGGGGCCAGTCCTCTTCAACATCTTCATTAGTGACCTTGCAGATGGACTAGAGAGTAAGGCTTGTCTGTTTGCAGATGACACCAAGATCTGCAACAGAGTAGATGATCCAGATGGGGTGGGCAGAATGAGAAGAGATCTGGATAAACTAGCAGAATGATCAGAAGAGTGGCAACTGGGATTTAATGCAAAGAAGTGCAAAATCATGCATATAGGAAGAGAAACCTGAAGCCACCTATAGGCTGGGAGGAGTTGCTAGCAGTCACAAAGGAAGAAAGAGACTTGGGCATCATCATCACTGATGACCTAAAATCACCCAAGCAAACCTCTAAAGCAGTAGGTAAGGCTAGGGGGGTGTTAGGGTGTATTAGTAGGGGTATCACAAGTCGTAAGAGGGAGGTAATAATCCCTCTGTACAAGACACTGGTTAGGCCCCATCTGGAGTACTGCATGCAGTATTGGAGAGCCACACCTTCACAAGGACATTAATCTAAATTGAGGCAGTCCAGAGAAGGGCAACCAAAATGGTGCAGGGACTGCATCAGAAGACATATGAGGACAGATTAACGGAGCTCAATATGTATACCCTTGAGCAAAGGAGGAGAGAGGTGATATGATCGAGGCATTCAAACACCTTAAGGGCATAAACAAGGTGAAAGAGTCTAACATGTTTAAATATAAGAAAATAGCAGGACAAGAGGACACAGCATGAGATTAGAGGGAGGCCGATTAAGGGGAATGTGAGGAAATTCTTTTTCACAGAAAAGGGTGGTGGATGCATGGAATGGCTTACCACAAGAAGTGGTGGCTATGAATACAGTGCAGGGCTTCAAACAGGCATGGGATAGGTATAAGGGAGCAATACAAATGACTATGAATAGATAGGCCACTGACAGAGCAAAGGCCGATGGCACATTTATAAGGTAGAAAAAGAAATGGGCAGACTGGATGGGCCTTGCGGTCCTTATCTGCCGTCAACTTCTATGTTTCTATTCCTAAAATGTCTTCCTGGGCTTGTCTAATGCACACTGCCAGGTTGGTGTCCTGTGTTTAAACCGTTTGAATGTGCTTGCATGAGAGAGTCCTGTTAGCCTCCATGCCTGTTTCTTTAAGCAGTATCTATCTCGTGGCTTATAATTAATCTGGGTGGGGGCTGAGTGGTTTCAGGCTTGAGTTCCACCTGGGTTGCGATACAGCGGCTTCATTCTGCCATCGCTAAGTGCACAGAGGAAGCCCTAATAGGATCTGTGATTATTTACTGCTTATCTGTTTTAGTAATAATAATAAAGTAGTTTGTCTAACCTGCTTTCCTTTGCAGCATGGACTTTCTGCTTAGAGCCACCATTTTGGTTCTGGACTGCCAGTTTTGGACCAATCGGTATGTTGGGGGACCTTAAAATGGACACTGTCCCCAGAGGTCTTGTGGGAGTGAATTTCTGTAGGAATTTTAGTTTTTACCGTTTGGCACCTAAATGGACCTGGAGGGGGAGCCCTTTCTGTGACAGAAAGAAGGATCAATCAACCGAACCTTTTGGATCACTGGGTGCCCAGAGCTGCCTGCAGCAGTGTGTCAGAGCAGAGTTGGAGTTTGGGGAGTGAACAGCTCAAGCAATTTGAGTAGCTGCTCCTGCGTGGTAGTGTGGGGATTCGGCAGGAAGGCTGTGTCTGGCCTGCCTGCTACCATCTTCCAGTGTGAAGAAGCCTGCAATCTGATATCGGACTTTATCCGAATTGCTGTTATTGAGACTGGAATCCTGAATTGTGAGAGAGTGAAGTTCGCCTAGTGTGGACCGAAGACTTACTCCTGAAGCAATTGGCCTGTCAGGAATTGGAAAGAACTGCACAGCATACGGTTTGTGCAGAGACACTGCTTTATTGCAACTGGACTGTCATCTGAACTATGGTATCTGGCTGTTTTGGCTATAATTGTGCTGAATGTGTAGTGTGAGTCACGATTTGGTTCCCCACACCCCTGAATATGTCACGCTAGCTGGAAGCTGCATCCAGCACCTAAAATGGACTGCAATTTGAACTGTTCACCTGGTCTGGGCCTCACCATCTTGGCCTAGATTGCCACTCACGCCGCAGAGATTCATCTGATGAAAGACCCACTCTGGGATTTGGCTCCCTGCGTAACACCATCTAACAGGATTGACAACCACAGTTTGTCGTGTGGGCCCTGCTTCCCCTGGCAAACAGCATACCATCCTGAGGTCTTCATCTCATCAATCCTGCCTCCTGGTCTGGGCAGCGTGAGTAACCATCAGGATAGTTCCCTGCAACAAAACTCAAATCATTGTGTGTCATCTGATTTAATTGTTTTGGTTGATCATTACGAATGGAGCCATCAGGCTCCAGAATACAAATTGTGGGTTAATGTGAATGTTGCTTGTTTCTTTCCTAAGGGCGCCAACAACAGCTGCAATGCCGGCCTACCCCGGGCAATGCTTCAGGCTAGCCCAAATAACAACCTAGTGTGTACTTTTGCGGAGCGGATACTGTATTGCCATTGCACTGTTCTATTGCAGGTCTTGTTTTACAGGAGGTCTCCAGGGCCAGTGCATTTGATCCAGCCCTGGTGGTAAGTGTGCTGAGTGTGGGTCCAATATTGTATTCCTATGTTAAATGTGATTGTTCATCTGCTGACCTATGTATGCCACTAGAGGGGTTAGAGGGGGAGTATCAGTGTCCCAGAGGGCTATACCCTTAGCAGCTACGCTACTCTTAAATCAACCCTCTGGGTGGAGCCACCCATTTACCAAGCTCAGGCCCCTCAACCTGCACCTAGTCATGCAGGCAGGGGTAGTATCCCTTGGGATAGCGCCACCTAGGGGTTACACAAGCATTTGCCAATGCCGAGTGTTTCCTTGCATGGTGTACGTGGCAGGGGTGTATTGTGGTAGTTGAATCACAGCTTGAGGTTATTTGACACATATTCGCCTGCTGCAATGCTTTGCAGGCTTTCCAAAATACTGATAACATTATAATAGCCTTGGCGTGCCCTGAAACCATGCACTGAAACAGTTAAATAATAACTTCTTTGCGTTTACTTTCTCTGAAAGGGAAGATATGTGTTTTTGCAGACAACACCAAAGTCTGTAATTGGACTAACATTTAGGAGGGAGCGGAGAAAATGTATAGATATCTTGGGAAAGTGGGGGAGTGGTCAAGAGCATGGCACATGGGGTTCAGTGCCAAAAAGTGCAAAATCATGCACTTATGGCTTAGGAACTGAGGAGCTGAGTATCGGGGGGGGAGGGGTACTAACAGTCACTAAGCAGGACAGTGACCTTGGAGTTATCATATCTCATGACCTCAGAGTGATAGGGGGAGTATGAGATAGCAGTGGGTAAGGCCAGTAGGATGCTGGGAGGCATTGGGAGAGGTATCCCAAGCAGGAGGAGGGAGGTTGTGTTGCCACTATATTGTTCACTGGTGAGACACCACCTGAAGTATTATGTCAAGTTCTAGAGACCACACATCAGAAAGGGAATAGACAATGTGGAGGCAATCCAGAGAAGGCCCTACAAAAAGAGACTGAGGGGCCTCAACATGTACACCCTGGAAGAGAAGACAGTGAGATGTGACATGATAGCAACCTACAAGTACCTCACAGGGATGAATAGTGTGCAGGAGCTGTGTCTCTTTCAAATTAGAATGCATCATTTTTTTTTTATTCAGAAAGTTTTACAAAGTTTTCACAACAACACCTGCTACAGTGTGATAGGAACATTGACACATATATAATCACCCAATTCCCCTCCTCCCACCCACCCCAACACCCCCCACCCACTGTTGGAGCGATCCCTTAATTTACAAAAACAAAACCTACTATTATATACTGTATATATCCCATCAAAGACATAACCAGTAACTTGAGCTGGAGAGCACGAGCCTTAGATGCAGTCTAATGCAAATAGAGCGCATATAATTTGCCCCACTTTTTGTCAAATCCCCCTGGGTTGTTGCACAAACTTGCAGTCATCTTCTCTATCCTAAGACAAAAGGACATTACGTATAACTACTCTGTATATGAAATAGTAGTTTGATCCAACCAGTGCTTAAGGACTAACTTTTTAACCATCATTGATATAAGGAAAATATGAAACTTCCTTTCCCTGACCTTAATTGAAGATAGATCCCCTAATACACATATCTTCGGAGTAAAACATTGCCCTAATCCTAATAAGGGATTCAATTGGGATTGAATTTTTGTCCATAATGGTGCAACTTTCTCACAGGTCCAGAAAATGTGCAACATTGTTCCCTCACTATGGCCACATCTAACACATGTGGAAGATTGTCCCCGTCCCATTTTGGCAAGTTTACATGGAGTAAAGTACATATTATTTAACACTTGAAATTGAGTAACCTTGAGCCTATCTTGTGTAATATACTTGTGCATATCCTTCCAAATCCCCAACCAGGTAACTCCATGATTAGGGATAAGCGAATCCCAAACTGAGGAGGCAGATAACGCATCTGGATGGAGCATGTCCAGGAGGCAACTATATATTAGTGAGATGCCATGCGGCCGGCTGGACAGAACAACAATCTGCTCCATTAAGTCATTTAATCTAGAGGGAACATACGCCTCCCCAAATCTCTGTTGGAGTAAATGGCGTAATTGGAAAATCTTGAAACTACATTTGGCCTGAGCATGAAGTTTATTTACAATCGCAGTGTGTGACATTAAACCACTAACTTGATCAAAATCAATTACTCGCAAGCCCTGCAACTAGGGCATCCAGTTCTTCATAATCATAGAACCCCCCACCCTGAGGTTGGGATTGTTTACAATTTCCTGTGCTACATCTTTATTCGGGGAGATATTTAAGCAGGCGCAAACCTGGGCAAAAATTTTAATAGATGCACCAATTGCTGACTATTTTATCACATCTGGGAGTGCCCTATGGGGCACAAACAATGCAGCTAATGGGGATATCCGGGTGCCAGCAAATATTTCCCTCTCAGTTTGTATCCAGATGGGGTTGTACATGTCTCCTATACTATTAGAAGTTGAAGACATCCATCTCCCTATTTTATATAGGTGGCTGGCCCAGTGATAGTAAAGCAAATTGGGCAGCTTAAGTCCCCCCCTCTCCTTAGGTAAAGTGAGCTTATTATATGCCCTTCTAGGACTCTTATTTAACCATAGAAACTCTGATATGATAGCATGCAGCTTTTGGAAGAAGGAGACGGGTAACCAAATATTACTCATGTTTAACGGAAAAAATAACCTGGGAAGCTCGTTCATTTTAATAATATTGATCCTCCCCCATAGCAAAATCGGTAAGGATTTCCACCTGAGGAGGTCATGTTGGAGGTTCTGAATCAGATCCTCCATGTTTAATTTATGGTAATGCGCTGGATCTGGTGTCAAACGAATCCCCAGATATTTCAACGATATTGAGGACCACTTCATACCAAATCTGTGAAACTCTTGCCTGAGTGTATGAGGGTTAAGGGGAAGAATTTCGGTTTTACTACAGTTAAAACTATAATTAGAAAACTTACTAAACTCCTTTAAGATATCTAACACTGCCTCCAAAGAGGCTACCGGGTTGAACAGATGCAGGAGGATATCATCAGCATATACCGATATCTTGAGATTTCTTGTGCCCAAAGATACCCCTTGTACCTTGCTTGAGGCTTTAATTCTCCTTATCAAAGGCTCTAAATACAAGTTGAAGAGTAATGGAGAAAGGGAACAACCCTGCCTAGTGCCCGAATGCAAGGAGAAGCCGAAAGAGAACACTTTATTACAAAAAACCTTGGCTGTAGGATTTGAGTAAATCTTCTGAACCCAAGAAATGAATTCTTCGGGAACATTCATATATTTCAGTGATGACCACAAAAAGCATCAATCCACCCTATCAAAAGCTTTTTCAGCATCTAAAGATATTAATGCCAATGGATTTAGGGTGGATTGAGCTGCCTGAAATATATGATTTAATTTACGGATGTGGTCAGACGCCGACCTTCCCAGAACAAACCCCACCTGTTCAGGACTAAGTAGAGAATACCACACTTTCTGTACCCGGTTAGCCAGGATTTTAGTAAAAATTTTTAGGTCACAATTCAACAAAGAGATAGGCCGATAACTAGAGAAACATTCTGGTGGTTTACCAGGTTTCAGAAGCAAAACAATCATCGCCTCTAGAATGGATGGGTCCAAAACCTCATTAGAGATAATGTATTGATAAAACTCGAGTAGTAGTAGAGGGGCTAATTCTTTCTCAAATACTTTGAAAAAATTGGAAGGAAAGCCATCCGGACCAGGGGTTTTATTTAGAGTTAAAGCTCTAATGACCTGCGATATCTCTGCCAAAGTAATAGGGGTAGTTAATACTTCCTGATCCCCCTCCTGCAACTGGGAAAGCCCAGACCCTGCCAGATATGCCTCAGTATCCTCTTTCATTGGAGGATCAGACCGGCGACCGTACAAATTCTCATAAAAGCCACCAAACACTGAAACTATTTCCCTTGGAAGAGTTTTCAAGGTACCGTCTTCCCCCTGAATTGCTTGAATGGTTCTTGAATTTTCTAATTGCTTCAGACGCAATGCGAGGAGCCTTCCGGCTTTTTCTCCCTGATCAATGTATGTCGCTTTCGTCCTAAGAATAGTGAACTCAGCCTTCTCCCTGAGGAGGTCTGAATATGCATTTCTCAAGGCCAAAAGGTCCGCCATTACCCCCTGCGGAGATGTAGACACTGGATTCTGCTCCAGTGCTCTAATCTGCTCTAACAACTTCCTTGCTTGCTCCTCCCTGATCCTCTTACTCTTTGTTGCCAGCCGAATGAATTTGCCTCTTATACAGCACTTCAGTGCACACCAGACCTGAACCATCCTTGGGATGGACTCCACATTAGTTTCCCTGAATTGCTCAATAAGAGTGCGAATTTTATCAACAATAAACTTATCCTTCAGCAGTTGTGTGTTTAATTTCCATCGAGAGTCTTTCTGCTGTTCTACTCTAAAGGAAATGTGCAACCATACCACCGCATGGTCAGATATTACAATCGGCTCTATCCCCGCCCCGATAACTCCTGTTAACAAGACTGAGCTTATCAGAAAAAAATCAAGTCTGGAGGCCATATGATGTACCTTAGAATGAAATGAGAAGGCCTTAGTTGATGGTTTCAGGATCCTCCAGGGATCACACAATCCCAGTAGGTCCATCAGCTCATTTAAAGCTTTCTGGGCTGGAGACACAGCTCTAAGGGGTGATCCAGATTTATCCAGCAGGTGGGATTGAACTAAGTTCCAGTCCCCTCCCAATATAATGGGATTTGGAAGAAAGGAAGTGAGCTTACCTGCCAAACCAACAAGGAAATCCGGGGCGCCTCC
The DNA here is from genome assembly GCA_016271365.2 of Neoceratodus forsteri. Lineage (NCBI taxonomy): Eukaryota > Metazoa > Chordata > Ceratodontiformes > Ceratodontidae > Neoceratodus > Neoceratodus forsteri. The sequence continues at coordinate 964,186,702 of CM028133.1, forward strand.
AACCGGTCCATAAATACAGCCCAGAATTAATGGTTTCCTTGCCAGTAATCTGATGACAAAAACGTATTTGCCATTTGGATCCTGTATAATATTCTCTGGTTGAAATGGAATTGTTTTCATAATTACTATCGCTACCCGTCCTCTAGAGGAGGAATCTCCAGCAGCAAAAGCCTGCTGTATTCCCTGCCCTTTAAACTTGTTTACTTCTGAAGCCAAAAGATGCGTCTCCTGCAAAAAAACATTATCTCACAACAGAGCTATATGTTTGAGTATAGCAACCCTTTAGCATGCTCTCATGCTCCCCTCACATTCCACGACACTATCTTAAATGTGGGATCCACCATGTAACTTAAAGGAATGTTCAATCCTACAGAATTTATTCCCTTCTATCATGATCACTCCAACCCCACCCCCCCCCCCTCTTCACCCAATATCTCATACTACCTCTATGCCCCCTCATTGAGCCTACTCCCCTAACCCAACCCAACAAACTATATACAAAAACTCTCCTCCCCCACTGGAGAGTAATCACCCTCCAACCCTCTTTGGAGGCCCAATTTGTATCTGACATCCAAGTATTAGCCACTCTTTTACTAGTAGCCCAGCTAACTCGTCCTTTCTTACTTGGCCCCAATAGACCAAAGAGGTAGCCCTCCCACATTTCCGGGTTGTGATCCAACGCACTCGACAGCACCATGGTGCTATCCCCCTGCCCATTTTGACTTCAGCCGTCAAGAACAAAAAACTAGAATCTCTTGTAGTTTCCGATTAAGTTAGCCCTGAAACCGCCCATCCCTCTCACATAAAACCAAGCCCTTATTGAACCAATTAACCGAGTTCCTCCCTTGATTTATTTTCAAGCATGTTCCTTGAACTATCTTATTATTTTAGAAGGAAAACACCCCAAAGTTTAAACCTGCTAACAATGAATGCTGCCATGCGCTAGGGAACTTGTTTCCCATGGGAAACCTTAACCGCGCACTGTGCATCTCCCATATGTTCCCCGGGAACCATCCCCTTCTAGTTTGTTCCCGGTCCGGACATGTAGTCCCCACGAAGACACGCAGCGGCCTACAGGCCCAAAACAAGCAGGCAGCCTGGGTTCTTCCTCCTCGCCAGCCCAGAACAGATCCCCATCCAACTTCGCCCCCCCCACCCCGGAACAAACAGCCACTGCTGAAACACGCAACTCCAGGTCAGTACAGTCTCCATCTTGATTTCAAAAGGCTCCATGGATCTGGTAATTAACAGAATAATGGCCCTCAGAAGTCCCCTACATAAGTTCACCAAAATTCCTGCTGCATCAACCCTTCTTAAACAATTCAGGAAGTTTGTTGGCCAAATCCTCCAGCGCTCTCTCCGGATTCTCATAAGTCACTCAATTGTCCGCTATCTTAATTAACAAGCGTGAAGGGTACTGCATTTTAAAGCGAATATCAGCAGTAATTAACTTTTTCACAATAGGGTGATATGCTGCACGCTTCCGCCTTATCTCATAGGGCAGATCCTGTGAGATTTGTATCTTCACTCCCTCCCATAAGATCTCTTGAGCCTCTCTTGCTTTATTTAAGACATGCTGCTTCTCCACAAAGCTAAGAAATCTTAGAATCAGAGGTCTTGGGGGGGGCTCCTTGTGGAGGTCAGGGCCGCAAGGCTCGATGTACTCTCTCTATCTGATATGAAGCTCCCACTGGAGAAGCGCCTGCAATTTTAGAAAGGAACTTCTGCATGAAGGCCTGAATATTTTGCCCTTCTTCTGCTTCTGGCAAGCCAATTATCAGGATATTGTTCCTTCGGCTCCTTCCCTCTAAATCCTCTGTTTTTAACTGTAACTTCTGTATCTGTTGTTTCAAAGCCACCACTTCTGGATCCAATTTCTCTCTCCATCTCTCAGTAGAAACTATCCGGGCCTCAGAATCAGCGACCCTTTGAGACAAATCCATCATATCCCCCCCTCAGGGACTTTAACTCAGCAGCAATCTCACCCAGCATCTCTTTGAAGGGCTGTAATTCTTGAAGGAAATGATCTTCTGTCAAAGGGACTGATGCAGTCGATTGAGTCGCCTTTTTCTCCGTGACACTGCTTAGGGCCTTAGGCTTCTTAGGGTTCTTTTCTGGCGATGTAGGAAGAGTATGGCTCATCGCTGCAGATTGCATTTCTGACTCCATCCCGCGGCAACGATAACGATCGCCACATAAATATAACACACACGCACAGCTTATGTGTTCTGCTATCAGTATAGAAACTCTATACAATTGAAAATGGTTGAAAATGGGCTATAACTGTAAAACAAAAGCAGGAGCTCAGCACCACCGCCGCTACTCAGAGCACTTGCATCACGTGACCAAATAAGAATGCATCATGACAAGAAGGAATGCAGTGAAGCTAGCATACTAACATAATAAAAGCCAGCAGAATAGACCTAACAGTCTTTCGTGTCTGCTAATGGACGCTCGCTCCTCCACCCCCCCCAGCCCCCGAGAGGGTCCTGTTAGGCTTCAGTATACCCATGCACCTGTCCCACCCCCTCTTAAAGCCCTCCACTGTGCCCTCCTCCACTAGACTCCCAGGCAGTGCATTCCATGGCCCTGCCACCCTCTCGGTGAAGTAATGCCTTCTACGTTCTCCCCTGTAGTTCCCCCCTCTAGCTTCCATTCATGCCCCCTGGTTGTGTCACCTTTCTTTAGCCTGAAAATGTCTTTGCTTCTGCCCCTGTTTATCCCTTTCACATATCTGAAGACCTCTATCATGTCCCCCTGTCTTTTCTCTCCTCCAGTGAGTACAGCCCAAGGACTTCCAGCCTTTCCTCATAGGTCCTTTCACTCATGCCCCAAATCATCCTGGTTGCCCTCCTCTCAACCCTCTCCAGCAATGTTATGTCCTTGCTAAGGTGAGGTCTCCAGAACTGCATGCAGTACTCAAGATGCGGCCTGACCAAGGCATTATACAGAGGGAATATCACCTCCCTCCTCCTGGATGTAATTCCCCGGACTATGCAGCCCAGAATCCTGTTTGCCTTTGCCGCAGATCTTCTGCAGTTTTCAGTGTTATTCATTTTGGTGTCTACCACCACCCTCAGGTCCCTTTCACTCATTGTGGCTGCAGTAAGACCCCTCCCAGGGTGTATACATGACCTGGGTTTCTAACCCCCAGATGCAGCACCCTACACTTCCCTGGATTAAACCTCAGTCCCCATCTTCCTGACCAACCCTCCAGGGTATCCAGATCCCTCTGGACTGTCTCTCTCACTTCCTCCCCATCTGCCAGTGCCCCCAGTTTTGAGTCATCTGCAAAGAGGCTCATCCTACTCCTAACCCCCCTCCCTATATTGGAGACATAGGCATTGAGCAGGAGTGGCCCCAGTACCAAACCTTGGGGAACCCCCCTGAAGACCTTCCTAGGGGAGGAGACAATCCCACCAACCACTACCCTCTGTGTTCTTTCCATTAGCCAATGTTCTACCCATCCAAGCTGGAGAGGGAAGTTTAAGAGGGATGTGAGGAAGTAATAGTTCACTGAAAGAGTTGTAGACACCTGGAATAGACTGCCAGCAGAAGTGGTGGAGGCACAACAATAAGGGGCCTCAAGCACATATGGGATAGACACAGGGGAATATTAGTAAATGGGCAGAGAGGATGGAGGGTCACCGAAGAGCAGTTAAGGTCTGCGGAGACAGACTAGGCAGGGACAATCTGGGCAGATGGGTGGGCTAAGCGGTCCTTTTCTACCAACAAATGCTATGTTTCTGTGTTTCTAGTAAACAGATGCACAAACACATACAGTACTTTTTATACACACACACAAACACAATCACACAGTCTGGCATCAAAGATGAATAAACAGCAGCCTATTTCCCAGAGCATGGCTTCTCTAAGGTCAAGATCTAATGAACATTCAAGTTTCAACTCTCGGTCAGTTTTTAGTTATTGAAAAGCAAAACTGTTTCTTAAAAGAATACTTTTCCATGTTTTCAACTTTCTTGGACTTTGCAGTAGCTATATCAAACCTTCCAACTAACTTTTCAGGAATCGTAGATCCTGGTCCAAAAATTGTGCATGCCCGTGTTCATCTCAATAAGTGAAACATCGTCACAGTTATTTCTGGCTGAAACTAGGGTTTTAAAATAAAAGTACTCCCTCCACCCAAACTATAGTGCTGCTACCACACCACTATAATTTGAAAAATCCTATCAATAACATTTTAAAGCAATGTTGTACCTTACATGTGCTACCTAGGCTAAATAAATCATAGCCCTAGTTACTTTCAATTGAAATATCATATATACAAAATATTATATTGGAAGAAAAATGCTAAATGGGGGATACAGGTGAAGATATTCTAGAACAGTGTTTTTTTTTTATAGGACTGGGCAGCAGTACTGTTTATATTATTTAATTCATTTAAAGTTGCCTCGGAAATGATCCAGGAGCTGAATTACAGTGTACATCCTGATGCTGATAAAAGGGACCTTTAAATTTGAATTGTACATATACTGTCATTTGGGGGCGTGTTGGAACCGGGTGATTGTCTAGTTAGGTTCACAGTGCTAGTTTCAGATTTTTGTTCTCCAGAGGTCACATTTCTGCCCTTTATGTGATACATCCCAGTGTGATCTGAAGACCTCCATTCCATGCTATGCAACAGTGTGCCTTCTGTAGAGTTGGGTTATTCTGTTAAATTTTTCACACACACACAAATAGATGCACACATGGTAGCCCTACCATATCCTGGGATGCATGCAGATGGTCATTCCAGCACAGCAAAAACAGTCAGTCTACCTTCCCATCCTGCTTGTCGCCATTGCATATGTGCATAGCTCCCTGCAGTCCACGACTTAACAAGTTTTCATTCAGGGTAATCGATCCTCTCATCGACTGTCACAGCAGTGACACTTCAGCCTGCTGTGATGTGCTGTTCTGTCTCACACCATGTAGCTCACTCCGAGTCCGCTCCCTATCACTGTCCTGACTTACGACTGTCAACTCTGCCCCGCAATTGCTGTAGCCTGCTTCAAGTCCTCGTTGCCCCAGCCATTACCTGCTGTCATTGCATGCATGTGTAGTGCACTGAATTTTGTAGAAAATATGCTGATTTAAAAAAAAAACAGCACTAATCAGTGGGTAAGTCCACCCTTCCCAGTGTGTGTGTGTGTGTCAGGGTGGTGTCATAGCAGATGAGGGTCAGATGGCTCGCACTCTCACCTCACAAAAATAAAAATGCCAAAAAGCCAAAAATGGTCTGGGGCTTGTCATGCAGGGCAGGGAGAAGTAATCCTCACTTTTTTTTAATTTGACTGCATCAGTCTATAGCTGTGCTCTGATTGGCTGCAGCATGGGTGCATGATGTCAGATGCCTATGGGCGTTTGAAGCCAAGGAAGTAAGTGTTGGGGCTGATGGAGACAATGCCAAGAACACAAGCAGTCTCCAAACTGGGGGTATTTAGGCTGAATTAAGGAAATCGAAAATCATGCCATTGTAAATCCGGTAATGGACTCTCTCTGTTTGTTGCCTGTGCCCAAGTTTTACTATTTATTTATTTATTAACATCTCAGATTAAGAGCTATACTATACTCCAGAGTGAAATCATTTCTGTACCAGAAGACAGTTTTCCAAAAAGTTGTGGAAATGTAAAAAATAAGCACCAGTAAGGTTACAGCGCACAGAAGGAAGGGGCAGGAGGGTGTTTTTCTTTCTACCGGGACCGGAATAGATGGTGGGGGTGGCACAGCACACAGAGGGAGGGTATTTACCGAGAATAACACTTGGCTCTGGTTTCTACTTTGGGACTGCTTGTTGTTAGTCAGAGGTAGAAACGGTGGCATTCTTCCTGTATGCCAAACGCTAGTCCTGCCGGCGTTATGCAGATGAAATAAGTGAAGCGCTGCTATTGGAGCATTTCAATTCTTTCAACTAGAGAACGCTTCCAGCTGTGAAACTCTGAACTAGTGTCACAGTCTGGTTGCGTGCTCATTGGTCTCTGAGGGATGAGCCCACTGTAGAGTGCTTTGCAATGAACTCGTCCCTGACACACCTCCCAAATGTCGTTCAGAAGCAACCACAAGATGTTTCTTGCGCATGCGCAAGGAAACATAAAAAAGTAATTGACAATTAAAATAAAGAAAGGGAGTCTGAGTAGTTCAGAGAAGTTCTCCAAGATGAGGAGAGATTAGATAAAGTATCTGCCACTGCAGTGGTAGGCTTGGGAGTAGGGAGTGGGACAGAGAATAAACTTGAGTCTGATGACTTCAGAGAGTGAGGGTGTAGAGTAATGTGGGTAGAGAAGTATTGGTTGATTGATTGAATAATTCGTTTTTGTTTACCAAGTAGGCATACTAGACAAATAAATGTCTATTTTAAGGTATAAATGGAAGGGCCAAGACCATAGGTGATTTTGAAGCTGAGACACAGATTTCAAAATTGATTCTGAAGTAAAAAGGGATGCCAGAGAGGGTTTGGAAGGGTGTTATGTTTCGGAGATCGGGTGAGCAGATGTGTAGCAGCATTAAGGATAACTTTAAGACTGGAACATTAGTAGTCAGGGAGACTATAAAAGAGGGAGTCATCTAATTAGGAGGAAAAAAAGACGTGGGGAATTGTTTTGGCAGAGTACGGACCTGGACTGGACTACAGTAGGTCAGTATTGTGTAGGTCATTGCAGGTGGATTTACAGACAAGATAGAGATGAGGAGAGGCAAAAGTGCATTTGGAGTCAAGGAGGAGTCCTAGATTTGTAACTTTGAAGTAGAAATTGAGGTGAAAACCAAAAAGGATGGGGCTGTATTATGGCCTAGCTGAAGTACAATGTGCTTGTATGTTGGTTACGTGGGTTCGTGAGTGGACACTGAACACTGGAATTGAGTGGCCAGACTGAGATAATGGCTGGTTCAGGTAGTGTTCCACTGCCACAGAGACCCCTTGCAATGAACCTGGTGCCTGTTTAGCATTGAGACCCTGTGGTGTGTGTCTCATTAAGGCACTACACAGCATCAGGGAGGTGGGAGGGTCGACCAATGTTTGCAGCACTCACCAGAATAAGCAGCGACGAGAGTAATCGGGAGGAAATCCCTTCTCTGCTGTTAGGAACATGGCTTTGTGCGGCATGCTCAGATGCCATCCATGCCTTTCCTCCCACCAGATGTGTGTTCCAACTGAGTGGGGACCCTCAACAACCTGAGAGCTCCACTGCAGGGGCTCAAACAATGCAGGCCTGTCCAGAAGACCAAACCATGGAGGACTGTGCGGCACTGCTTTGCAACCTTGCAATACTGGTCGAAGCAAGTGAGTAGGCAGGGGGAGGAATCCACAGGAGTGTTTTTGCAGTGAACTAGCATTATGCAGATGGAAGAGAGCCATGGGAGGATAAAACAGATTGCAGTAAAAATTAATAACCCTTCAATTTATCCATGCCTTACCTCCAGTCAAAATCATGGTACAAGAACTGCTTTGTGTTGCAGTGCCTGTATATCTGCTGAACTGCCACAGGCTTTAGGTGTGTTAGGACCGTGGGGATGGTTTATTTCATTGTGTTTTTATTCAGATTCCTTAGACTGTTACTGTACATACAGTAGTCTGATGATATACTGTCACATTTTTTAACTCTGTACATATTGCATGATTCTATTTACTTGGGTTCTTTTGACAGACTGAATTCCATTGGGTTATATTGTAGTGATTGGTACATACTGAACCCTTAAAATATTAGGATTAGGAAAATCATGTACACACAGGCTCGCAGTCTGGGAAACAAGATTCCAGACCTGCAGGCAATAATGACAGAGGCTAAACTGGACATAGTAGCCATTAGCGAGACATGGTTTACCAGTAACCACACTTGGGAGATTTCAGTACCCGGCTATGTACTGTTCAGAAGAGATCGAGGTGCAAAAAAGGGGGGGGGGGTGGAGTGGCCCTTTATGTCAATGAAAATATCAAAGCTACAGAAAATCAGAATACACATAAGGAGCCAGAAGAACTGTGGGTCGCCCTGGAAACAGGTAATGGGACAGCCACATGAACTGGGGTTGTGTACAGGCCTCCAGACCAGGGGGAGGATATAGACACATTACTGTTAGAAGATATACAAAACATGACAGCTAAAGGGGAGGTTCTGATAATAGGAGACTTCAACATGCCAGATACGAATTGGTCAATACCAGCAGGAACATCTGCCAGAACTAGACACATGGTGAATTCCCTGCAGGGGGAGGGACTCAAACAACTGGTACAACAACCCACAAGAGACAGGGCTATCCTAGATCTAGTACTGACTAACAGGGAAAGGATCACAGATCTCCAGGTAGAAGGTCACCTGTGGGTCAGTGACCATCACATGTTATGGTACAATTTGGCCGTTAGAACTAATTCATCCCATTCCAAGATATAAATATGGGACTTCAGAGGAGCTGACTTTGATAAGATGGCCAACAGAGTTAAGCTAGCCCTGGCAAAAGGAAATACAGGTGAGGGGGTACAGGCAAAGTGGGCAAGCATTAAAGATGCAATACTTGAAACATCATCCTATTGTGTTAGAGAGAAAAGGAAGTGCCAAAGAAGAAGGAAACCATTTTGGATCTCAAAAATAGCAGCAAAAAAGGTCAGAGCCAAAAGGCTGGCCTTCAGGAAATATAAGGGAACGCAGCGGGATGAAGATAGGGAGGCATACCAAACTTCCCTAAGGGAAGCAGGGAAGGCAGTAAGGCAGGCAAAGGCCCAAACCGAGGAAACACTAGCACGAACAGTAAAAGAAGGTGACAAGACTTTCTACAGATATATTAGTGAAAGGAGAAAGTCCACAGAGGGTATTGCTAAGATCAAAGGGGATAAGGGGGCGTGTGAGGAGGAGGACCATGTAAAAGCATCTATCCTAAATAGATACTTCTGCTCGGTATTTACTGAGAAGAAGGTAGGGCAGGGCTCACAGCTCAGCACCATGGACACAGGGTGGAGGGAGGTGTGCACTAGTCCCTTCACAAAAGAAAGGATTCTACAAGAGCACGATAAGCTCAGGGTGGACAAGGCAATGAGACCGGATGGTATACATCCCAGGGTACTAAAGGAGCTAAGGGTGGAACTAGCAGAGCCATTATCAGAACTGTTTAGTGAGTCTCTGAGCACAGGAGAGGTCCCAGAAGACTGGAGAAGGGCACATGTGATCCGGCTCTACAAAGTGGTAGCAGGGAGGAGGCAGGGAATTACAGACCAGTCAGTCTTACCTCAGTAGTGGGCAAGATTATGGAAGCACTTCTTAAGGAAAGGATAGTGCAACACCTGGAATCCATAGGAGCACAGGATCCAAGACAGCATGGGTTTCCAAAAGGAAGGTACTGTTAAATTAATCTCATAGATTTCTTTGACTGGGTAACCAGAGTGGTGGACCAATGGGGAGCAGCTGATGTCACCTACCTTTTCAGCAAATAGTCACATCTTTCAACAGAGCTCCCTCTCAGATTACCTAGGCTGCAATCAGGCAGCTCTTTAAAGAGACAGTACACAGAGGCTATACAGGCTCTGGTAATCACATTTAAACTGCTAAAATGCAGGACACCAGCCTGGCAGTGAGCATTTAGGCAAGCTCAAGGAAAACTTTTTGGGAACCCCCATTTGTAGGGGGGGTTCACCCTTCCCTGTCTGGGAAAACTTGGCGTCCGCGTCAAGTCTGTACCATCATAACATTGAAAATGCAACATATACAAGACATTTATACCATTAGCATGCTATACAAGTACTATCTGATTCATCAATTGGCATAGCTTGTCACTTTACTATATATTTTAATGTACTTCACTATATCATTTCCATTCTGACAATACATTATGCATTTTTCACACAGGTAAATTGAACATTACTATACAGAATCATGTAATAACTTCTTGTACTCTAAACAATGCAAGAGGGGGTCCTTCCCTATCAGCTAACTTGGGGCTGGATGGGGCAGGGGCACCATGGTGAGAGGGCAAAACAAGTAACCTGGAATGGGCCGTCAAGCTCAATTTGGGCAGTGAGCTCTGAGAGATAAACACCTTTGTGGACTACATTGAGAGGCAAATCTACTGGCCTCCAGGGGGAATCGTAACTGAAGCGCATCACTGGCTTGACAGCTCGGCCAGCCTTTCTGGGGTGAAGAGCCACAGTCTCTGTACATTCAGCAATGGTCTTGGACCTTTCATCACATGTGAGGGGTGCCTCTGCATGAAGGGGAATGTCCAAGCTGGGAGCACTGTCAGCCCCTTGCTCTGTAGTCTCTGTTTCTACAACACTTGGCTCATTTTGAAGACACTCTGGCACTTAAGGGGGTTGTCAGCACTCTCATAGTGTTCCTCAAGTTCTGGCATGTCGCCAGAAAGACTCACACCATCAGCCTCTCCTTCAGGCAAATCATACAGTTCCATGATGCACAAAGACTCAGCATCCTCAAACATGATACTTTGCACTTTACTTTCAGGGAGCATTGGCTACAAGGATGATGCCAGGGGGGTTAGGCAGTCCAGAAGGCCCAGCTTCATCCCCATAATTCAATATAGGATTTCCACGAAACAACTGACTCAGTTCATATGAGGGGTAATAGGCATTATCACACTCACTGTCATCCGAGTTAGACTGGCAGTCCCTATCATTCTGGGCCTGCTGCGGGGGAAGTCTTAAATCGGCAACCACGGGGGCAGGCTGACTCTGTTTCTTTCTTGCAGCAGCACGAGTCACTGGTCCAGGGGAATCAATCTCGTCGGGGTTCAGCCTCAATTATAACTTGACCAGTAGGTAGCAAGTGGTTATGGTGCATGGTCTTGACAGCTTTGGAGTTATTCTCTGGGAGCACTTTGTACACTGGCAAATCATCCAACTTTCCAACTATGACATGGGGAAGATGGTGCCATCGATCAGCAATTTTGTGCTTACCATGCAATCCTAAATTTCGCAACAACACACGGTCTCCAGGTCTAAGCTCTTGAGCCTTCACTTTTCTATCATGTCTCTCTTTGTTGGCTAGATTTCTTTTGGTGGCCATTGTCTGGGCCAGTTGATAGACATGGTTCAATTGAGCTTTCAGTTTTTGTACATATTGCAGGTAATCTTTGGCTCGGATCCCATAGGAGAACCCCCAAAACAGACAAGAACAGGCAGCCAGGCCTCTGTCCCGAACATGAGGCGGTAGGGAGAGAACCAGGTAGCATCATTCTTCGTGAATTGTATGCATGTTCCAAGGTGCTAATCTGCTGGCTCCATTTATACTTATCTTTTGGGTGGAGGATGCCTATCATGTCTAGCAGGGTGCAGTTAAAGCGTTCTGGTTGAGGATCCCCCAGCGGGTGATAAGGGGCGGTTCTTGACTTTCGTACCCCCCATAGAGAGAGCATTTCTTTGATTAGCTGACTCTCAAAGTCTCGGCCCTGATCAGAGTGAATTCGCTGGGGGGAACCACAGTGGATGAAGAAATTTTCCACTAGCACTTTGGCCATGGTAGATGCTTTTTGAACTTTGGTGGGAAAAGCTTGTGCACACCGTGTGAAATGGTCTGTAACCACTAACACATTGCCAATGTTTCGCTGATCAGGCTCTAAACTCAAGAAGTCTATGCAGACTAGTTCCATTGGGGTGCTGGTAGTAATGTTGACAAGGGGGGCAGACCTCTGAGGCAGGGCTTTTCTCTGCAGGCAGCGACTACAAGTCCTTACATGGTGCTCAACATCGGCCCCCATCTTGGGCCAGTAGAATACAGATCATACTAGGTCAAGTGTCTGGTCGATATCGAGGTGGCCCATATGATTGTGGAGGGACCTCAGTACCAAATCTTTGAAGGCTGTGGGCAGGACCAATTGTTGCTTGTCTATTTGGCCACCCCGATCTACAGTCTTTCTATACAACAAATGATTAAGCAGCTTCAACCTGGGCCTTCTTTAAACAATAAAGCGGTTCGCAGATCAGAAGAACGCAACTTGGACACTTCTTTTCCTGCATGAAGGGCATCAAGTGCTGGCTGAATCATAGGATCTCGGGATTGAGCCCACTGAATGCTGTCATTGTCAAACTGAGGTAGTACACTAATATCTAGAGCAGAGAAGTGGCACTACGCAGCAAGTATGTAGGTGTCAGAGGGGCCTAAGCAATCTACTAAGCAGTCCTCTGTGTTCGTAGACATCTGTTCATTTCTATCAACCTTTTGACACAATGCTCGGATGTCAGATTCAGACAGCCTGACCCAGTCGCTCTTGGAAATGGGCCTCCGAGATAAGGCGTCAGCATCAGTATGATTCAGTCATGGTCTGTATTCAACAGCATAATCATATGTTGACAATGCAGAAAGCCACCAGTGCCCCGTGGCATCTAACTTAGCTGAAGTCTGTACATAGGTCAACGGATTATTGTCAGTTCTCACCAATATTTTTGCCCCATAGAGGTAATCATGAAACTGGTCGACAATGGCCCATTTTAACGCAAGGAACTCCAACATGTGCACAGAGTAGATTCGCTCTGATGGGGTCAAGCTCCTACTGGCGAAAGCCACTGGTCTCAAACTGTCCTCATGGTGTTGAAACAGTACAGCTCCTAGACTCTGCAGACTGGCATCAGTATGCAGCACATAGGGTTTGGTGGGATCAGCATAAGCGAGGATGGGGGGTGTGGGTGAGCTGGTATATGACTTTGTGGAGAGCTGCTTCACAGTCAGGCATCCAACGGGACCCGAAAAGTTCACCTGGGCGGAAATATGCTTTGTTGGGTTCTTTGTCGGACCCTTTTTTGTATTTCCGATTGGTAGGAGGGTAACCCTGGGTAAGATTCAAGAGTGGCTGAATCACTTTGGAATAGTCCTTTATGAACCAGCGGTAGTAGCCACAGAATCCCAGGAAACATTGTAGTTCTTTCAAATTGTGGGGCTGGGGCTAAGTAGTCAAGGCTTCAACTTTACTAGGATCAGTCTCTATCCCCTCTGTTTACATGATGTGCCCCACATACTTAACAGAGGTTTGGAAAAACTGGCACTTGTCGATGGACAGCTTGAGGCCGAAATCTTCCAGTCAGTCTAGTACTTTGAACAGTTGACTCTCATGTTCCTCTAGGGAGCTCCCAAACACAATGACATCGTTCAAGTACTCCAGGCATTCTAGCAAATTCATGTCTCCAACTGCTAGTTCCATCAGTTGCTGGATGGTGGCTGGGGCGCCCGATATCCCCTGTGGCATTCTCAGGAATCTGTAGCACCCCAAAGGACAGATGAAGGCTGTCTTCTCATGGTCCTCTGGAGCCATCAGAATCTGGTAATATCCACTGCAAAGATCCAACACTGAGAACTATTTGCTCCCATTCAAACAATCCAAAGCATCTTGTATACAGGGCATGGTGTATTGATTGGGGATGGTCCGCCGATTCAGAGTTCGATAATCAACACACATTCTCACAGATCCATTCTTCTTATGCACAACAACAATGGGAGAAGCATATGGGCTCCTGGATTCTTGTCTTACACCAACCATGAGCATTTCCTGCAAGTGTCTTCTGACATTGTCTATATCTGCAGGGGCCAGGCGTGAAGACCTCTCTCGAAATGGCCGTTCATGGTGCAGGCGTATGTGATGCTCCACACCATGGACACATCCCATGTCCCATTCCTTCAATGAAAACACTTGATTTCTCTGGGCAAGTTTCTGGCTAATTCTAGTCTTCCATTCAGCTGGCAATGGGAAGTCACCAAAATCCATCGTCGGGAGTCACTCTATCTGTCTTGCCAGGGTGCTTGTTGCTGGGCAACACTGCAGTGTCTGTGCAGTATACCATAGCTAGGGTGCATCCTCTGTTCACCTGGATCTCCCGATCTGACACATTATGAATCTGGACCATCACTCGTCATGCATAGGCATGAGCACAAGCTGGCAAGATGCTGGGCTTAACCAATAATCCTTCTGGCAATTTTCCATCGCCTGGCACATCCAACATCAGTATTTTGTTCTTGACATCTTTGCGGAGGCAGACCTCACCTTGAACGGTACACTGGATGTTAGGGGCCAGTACCATTGAATTGGGATCCTTCTTCCAAACGACCCCTACCAGTTCATCCTGGTCCACTCCCTTGGGGTTCTGCTGCAAATCATAGGCCCTCTTGATCAGAGCGGGAATTCTTGGGGCCCTCCCAGTCCATCGAACTTGTTTCTCGCGACAGAGTTATGCCAGTCTCCCAAACATATGGCCGTTGGTCCCAATTAACAGGGTAACTCCATCATACGGTCCAGCAGGGGGACACACTAAGGCCAGTGTCTCGACTTGCTCCTTTACACCAGTTACAGCTGTAGGAAATGACAACCAGAGGTGGACATATTCTAGGTAGGGATAAGACTTGTCGCTCAGCGCCCACACATGTAGGCCTTCCAGGGACTGTAAGGGCACAGCAGATAAGTGTTTGTCATACCAGTCTTTAAATACAATGGTCACTTGCGACCCACTGTCCAGCACAGCCTGAGTAGGAATACCATTCACAGCCATGGGTTCACCACAACATAACCCAGAAAGACCGTCTTAGGGTACCTGGTTCATTCCACTGGAGTGTCAAACAGATGAGGCATACTGATGAGTCCTGGTAGGACGAAACACGTGTCTTTGCCTTCTGTTGGCACCCTTTGCAAACTGTGTGAGAGGCCTTTCGGCACCATGCATTTCTGCTTAAAGTTGAACCAGTATAACATTCTGTGGTGATTTGCATATGCAGCCCATGATGCTTTGCATTGTGGGGGCATGTGTGATTTTGTATTTCTTAAATACAAAGGTCACTTGTGACCCACTGTCCTGCACAGCCAGAGTAGAAATACCATTCACAGCCATGGTAGTCTCCATTGAAGGGCCCACTATTTTGGAGCAGTCTGGAGGGACAACAGCAGGGGCCTGGACAGATGATTTAGCCACATAGGGATTTGAGTTACTACTTCTTGAACCCTCACTGAAGTCATTTTGGGCACTCCTCAACTGCTGATTCATTCTCCAAAGCTGTCCTTGAAGCCTGTATACAACTTTATTTAGGTCTTTTTGAACCTGCATTCTCTCTTCATGTGCCCATCCTTCCCACAATTATGGCAAAATATGTTTTCTGGGATTTGGGGTGGCCGAGGCATCACACTGGGAGCTGGGGCAGTGGTACTACCAACTGAAAACCTTAGTGCCATCTCTGTCTGCTGTGTGTGAGCATTTGGAGACATCTCGTCAATTCTCTTACTTCCATAGTCAAGACATAGAGTTTCGAGCCGCTGTCAGCAGGAGATGCCTGGGTGGCACCCCAACCCCCATAGCAGATGCAGCTGGATAAGGGTCGGTGCCTGTACTTGCAGGAGCGGCCTTCATTAAGAGACTGTTTTTTGTTTCCCTGAACTCCCTCAGCAGTTCATCCCATGGCAGCACACCCTCATTGGTCCCCACTTCGGAAGGGCCTTCCGATGCCATGATCACTTGGGTTGTGCTCACCCTAGAATTACAACCCCCCTCTTCATCTTCAGCCTCTCAGAGTTCTTTTATCAAGTCACAGTAGTCCGGTGGGTTACCCCTTCTATATGGGAGCCTTAATTGAATGAGCTGCAATTTAGAATGCTTTGCATGTTGCAGTCTGTGCCCCAACCTCACATGGTTTAAGTCACTGGCAGCTACCCCACCTTTTCGGTAAGCCTTCTGCAGCGCTCTTTCCAGACAAGTAACATATGCAGACAAACTTTCCCCTGGCCATTGTTTTGTACCTTGAAATTTCCACATCAAGTTCTCCCCTGACTCAATGCTCCCAAAATTGCCTTCGAGTGCAGATAGGTACTTCTGGGCAGATGCATCAGGGTTTGTGGACCTCAGAAATGTAATGATCTCTAGGGCCGGACCCTCAGACTTTCTATGATCCTTTTCCGCTTCGCCTCCCAGACACTGCCATTCAGGTACTAAGGACACAATAAGCCAGGTTTTCCAATCATCCTCCCTTGGGGAGGGTGATGAGAAGATTGTCAACCTTCGTAAGAGTCGTGACTAATGGCAGGTACAGACATAGGGGAGCTAGCATTGGCATGGGCACAGAAGGAGGGGCAATAACGAGTGCTAGAGCGGAAGGGGGTGTTGGGGGAGGAACACCCCCAGGTGGCAGGAATAGTTTCTTTAAGTCCTCCACAGTTTTCCCTTCCTCCAGCAACAACTTAGCAAATTTCTCCTCAAAAGTCTCAGATAGTGGGGGGGGGGCTCATTCTCCCCGGGGTCTTTACTGTCTTTAGTTATCACTCTCCAGGTAGTGAGGGCTCCTTTTGGGGTGATAGTCTGTGGCACTTTGGAACTGTCTACTGGGTCCTTACACTCTACTAACGCCACGAAACTTTGGCGAGCAGATTATCCTGTCGATCCACCACCACAGGGTTTTGTAAACATTCAACCTTGGAAAGTACTCCCTCTACAGTGTTCTTATTGGTACCCAGGGGAATATCCATTATAAGTATAGCATTTTGGGGGTCGATCTCCTGCCCAGTACACCACCCCACCAACTGGTGTACAGCCACTTCTGTTGGGGTAGCCTTTTATTTTTAACAGCAATTCACAAATTTAGCCAAATGGGGATGCTAATCCCAGCAGTCAGCCTCTAAGATGTAACCCCTAGGTGGCGCTATCCCAATGGCTACTACCCCTGCCTGCTTGGCTAGTAGCAGATTAAGGGGCCTGAGTTCTAAAACAGGTGCCTCCACCTGGAGGTCAGGGTTGGTAGTGGTCAAGCTAACCTGGGCACAGCCCTCTGGAACACTGTAACCCCCCTCTTTCTCCTCTAGTGGCCTGAACACTGTACAATAATCACTTTCACAATACCCCTGGTATATCACACAAGTACCCACACTGTTTGCGCTTACCACCAGGGCTGGTTCCTCTGGCTTGACCCTGGAGACCCCCTGTAAAACAAGGTTATGCACAGCAAATAGCAACAGTACAGTACTTTAAACACAAACTGGAACCACAGTCAGATTACATGCAGAAAAAGTTAGATCTGATTTATTCAGGGGACTTGAACAAGGAAGGGGCAAAATCAGATTAATTAGCTTAAAGGTTATATCAATCAAGCAGTTATGCATGCACTTTGAGTCCCCCCACACAGTCACACCTCTGGGTACCAAGGTGGAGAAGAGATGAGCTAGCTAGGACAGTTGCCAGGAGTTGCAGCTGGTTGGGGCCCTGTGATGGAAAACACAACATGCACAGTACCCATTATTTGTAATCTGGAGCCAGAGAGCTCAGTTCGTAAAGGAAATGAAACAACAAGACAATCAGATGACACACTCAGATTAAGCTGTTGTTGCAGGGAGCTACCCTGGTATTTACTCATGATACCCAAGACTGGACACAGGCTGGATGAAAATCAAGACTGCAGGTGGTTGATCTGGAATGCCAGGAGAAGCACGGCCCACATGAGTTGCAGAGGCATCGTTCCTGTTCAGCCGTGGAGTAGAGGGCTGATCCCCAGGCAGGTCTCTCGTTGATGGCTTCTCTGTGCAGTGGGTAGTCTGGCTGGGCCAGTCTGGCAAGGCCCAGACCGCATGGAGACAAATTTGGATGCAGTACGTTTTGGGCTGGATACAGCTTCCAGCAAGCAGAACTCAGTTCACACAGTAGGGAACTAACAGTACACAGATGCTATACAGGCTCTGGTAATCACATTTAAACTTCTAAAGCGCAGGACACCAGCCTGGCAGTGAGCATTTAGGCAAGCTCAAGGAAGGCTTTTTGGGAACCCCTATTTGTTGGGGGGTTACAACTACTTTACGGAAAGGGTGGTGGAACCTTGGAACAGTCTGTTGGCTGAGGTGGTGGCCATGGAAACAGTCATGCAATTCAAGCAGGGCTGGGACATAATGAAGGGAATAGTGGTTACCATTGGCAACAGGACCAAGGAAGAGAATAGCGAGAGGACGGGGAGGGTTAGTACCCTGGAGGAATAGTAGGTTCCGGGGAATATAGGTAACTTGGGCAGACTGGATGGACATCTGGTCTTTTTCTGCTGTCATTGTCTATGTTTCTATGTTCTGTGTTTGTTTTGGGGGGGGGGGGTGTTCCCCACTCAACTGAAGAGGGCAATGGTGGAACCCCTTCTGAAGAAGCCATCACTGAACCCTGGTGATCTGGCAAATTACAGGCCTGTCTTGAACCTCCCATTTTTAAGAAAGGTTATTAAGCAGATAGTAGTAGTGCAACTACAGGGCCGCTTGGAATGTTTAAAGATCCTTGAGCTATTTCAGCCTTGGTTTAGGCCTCGTTATAGTACAGAGACTGCTCTCATCATGGTGTTCAGTGATCTTCTCCTGACTAGAGACAGTGGCCACTGTTCCATTTTGGTACTGCTTGGTCTATCCTCAGCATTTAACACAGGGGATCATGGAGTGCCATTATCCTACAAAAGACACTATCTAGGACACTCAGATATGGTGATGCAGTGGTTTGAGTCCTACCTATCTGGCAGAGTGCAACAGGTGGCTTTGGGCAGAAACATCTGGGATGCTGTTGCTCTCTGCTGTGGAGTGCCTCAGGGGTGGATTCTGGTGCCTGTGTTATTTGCTGAGTATATGTTGCCACTGGGGGAGATCATCAGGTGGTATGGTCTGGGTTTACACTTCTATACAGATGATACTCAGATCTAACTGTTGTGTGCACCTGATGGGGTTAATGCAGTAGCTGTGCTGGATGCATGTCTGGTAGAGATCCAGAAAGGGATGGCTTCAAACTGGCTAAGAGTCAACTTATGGAAGATGGAGGTGCTGCTGCTGAAACCAGGCCAAGCGGCTGTGGCAACGAATAGTGATAACGCCTTGTTGCCATTGTTAAAAGGCACCACACTATGAGCTGCTGATAGAGTAAAGAATTTGGGAATCACTGTGGAGGATAAATTGACTCTAGACTATCAGGTATTATCCATCGTCTGCTGTGGCTTTTACCATCTATGGAATATCACCCAAATTCATGGCTATCTTGCTCTCTCTGACATGGAGATGATAGTGCACACTTTCATCCCCTTCCATTTGGACTACTGTAATGCTCTTTGCCTAGGGCTATCTGCGGGGCTGGTACATTGTTTGCAGCTTGTGCAGAACTCAGTAGCCCATCTGATTACTAGGACCTCACAATCTGGGCACATCATGCTTGTTACATAGATACACAGACACTGTCAGCAGATAAGGGCTTATGGCCCACCCAGTCTGCCCATTTAAGCTTGTAAGTTCACGTTATGTTTTTCTAGAAGTCTGTTGCCCCTTACCCCTGACCTCCAGAAATCCCTTATTTCTATCCCATGCATTCTTAAATCACATGATTGCTTCAGCCCGCCCCCCCACTTCCTCTGGCATGGTGTTCCACTTGTCCATCACCCTTTCTGTGAATAAATTCTTCCTCACATTTCCTCTGAATCGCCCTGCCTCCAAATTCATCCCATGTCCTCTAGTCCTGGAACATCTTTTTCAATGTAAAATAGTGCATTCCTGTACCCTGTTCCTCCCTGTAAGGTACTTGTATGTCTCTATCATATCCCCTCGCTCCCTCCTCTCTTGTCCCCGAGGGAGCACATATTGAAGTCTTTCAGCCTGTTCTCATAGGACTTGTGATGCAATCCCTGTATCATCTTTGTTGCCCTCCTCTGAACTTTCTCTACCCTGTCTATATCCTTATGTAGGTAAGGTCTCCAGAACTGTATACTGTACGCCAGGTGGGGCTTCACTAGTGTCTTGTATAGTGGAATTATGACGACCTCCTTTTTCTTGCTGGTGATGCCCCTGCCTATGCATCCCAGCATCCTATTTGCTTTACCTGCTGCCTTGTCACACTGTTTCCCTATGATGAGGTCATCAGAGATGATAACCCCAAGGTCCCTTTCCTGCTTGGTGCATGCTATATCCTCGCCTACCAACTGATATATTGTGCCAGGGTTTTTGTGCCCCATATGCATCATCTTGCACTTCATCGCATTGAATTTCAACTGCCAAACTCTTGACCATTCTTCAAGTTTCTGCAGGTCCCTCCTCATTCTGTCTACACCCTTTGGTGTGTCTACTCTGTTACAGAGCTTCATGTCATCAGCGAACAGGGCAATTCTGCCTTTCAGGTCCTGCGCAATGTCGCTGATGAAGACGTTGAATAGGACTGGTCCCAGCACTAATCTCTGTGGTACTTTTCCCTCTGTGGAGTGACAGCATTTACCACCACCCTCTGTGTCCTGCCACCTAGCCAATTACCTACCCATCACACTACTGTCCTACCCACTCCCATATTCCCCAGTTTGTTTAATAGCCTTCTATGTGGCACAGTGTCAAAGGCCTTGCTGAAGTCCAGATAGGCCATGTCCACTACCCTCCTCTGATCCACTTCCTTGTCACCCAGTCGAAAAATTCAATGAAGTTAGTCTGGCATGACCTCCCCCCCGGTGAAACCATGCTGCCTTGGGTCCTGTAGTCCGTTGGCAACCAGATGTTCCACCAATCTCTCCTTCAGTAGTGCTTTCATGATCATCACCACTACCGAGGATAGGCTGACTGGTCTGTAGCTCCCTGCTTCCTCTTTGTTCCCACTTTTGTATAAGGGGACTACATCTGCTGTCCTTCAGTCTTTGGGCACCTCCCTGTTTCCAGTGATCGGCTAAACAGGATTGCCAGAGGTTCAGCCACCACCTCTCTTAGTTCTGTTAGGACCCTGGGGTGCACTCCATCTGGCCCCATTGCTTTATCAACTCTTATTCCTTCCAGTTTCTTTAGGATCCTTTGCCATGTAAAGGGACTTGTGTCCATTTCTGCACTGTTCCCACCCCTTGTACTCCCTTCAGGCCCACTACTCTCCTCTTCCTCAGTAAAGACTGAGCAGAAATATCTGTTCAGTATGTCAGCTTTACTGTTGTCATCCTCCACGCAGCCCCCATCCTTTCCCTTCAGTCTCACTATCCCTCTCTTTGCCCTTCTTTTTTCACTTATGTACCTGTAAATGGTTTTGTCACCTCTACCCACTGATTTTGCGATGCGCTCTTCTGTCTCAGCTTTGGCTTCCCTTACTGACCTCCCTGCCTCCCTTTGCTTCTCCTGGTACTTCTCCCTATCTCCTTCCGCCTGTGTCTTTTTGTATTGCCTGACTACAATCTTTTTGGCTTTCACTTTCTCTGCTACCTCCTTGGAAAACCATAATGACCTCCTCTTCCTTTTCCCCTTGCTAACCTGCTTAATGCATAATTCTGTGGCCCTTGTAATCCCTGTTTTAAATATTGCCCACTGTTCTTCCACCCCGATTCCCTCTCCATTCCCATTAATGCCTCTTTCAAGCATCTCCCCATTTTCCCAAAGGCTGCCCCCCTAAAATCCAGGATGCATGTTTTTGTGTGGTTTGGTTCTGCTCCTTCTGTGATTTCAAACCACAGTGACCAGTGGTCACTGTTCCCCAGGTGCTCCCCCACTGTTACCCCCATCACACTGTCCCCATTTGTTAGCACAAGGTCCAGTATTGCCTTCTGCTGAGTTGGTTCCATGACCAGTTGCTTGAGGAAGGCACCTTTTTTTTATCACAACATTCTTTTATCTCCTTCCTCTGTGGAGTGGGCTGACAGTCGTCTGGCTGACGGCATCCACACCCCCGGACCCGGTCTGGTCAGTGACATGCACTCCTCCACACAGGCCAGCATTCAGTAACCCCTCCCATGGGGACCTGGATCCTGATACCTGGGGGGTGCACCTCTTAGGTCCGGGGCATGCCGCACAGCCATCAGCCACCACGACAGCCCCGCAATTTTCCACCTGGATTTTCTGCCCCCTTGGAGTCGGATGTGCAATGGTGTCAGTAACTATGGGCTGATGCCTGCCGTGCACCAGCCCTCAGCTGTATGCTGCTACTTCACAGGCTCCTGACTCCGCCAGTTGCCACTGCGGAGTGATGTAGACCCCTTACCCACCCAAGAGGGAGGAGAGCTGTCACGGGACACTCAATCCTCCCTCTTCCCTGCTGACCCCTGATGGCCCGAGCCCACTCCCAGGTCCGGGTCACCAGCGTGCCATGAGGTGTGGCATCCAGCGCCTCAGCCCTCAGCACCACTAGACCAGTTCTAAGGAAGGCACCTTGAAGAGAGTCCTGGATAAATCTGCTCCTAGTTGATGCTGCTGCTGAGAGGCTTCAGTCCACGTCTGGAATATTGAAGTGTCCAACCAGCACCACCTCACCCTTGTCTGCCATCCTCTGGATGGCTAGCATCAGCTCCCTATCTGTTTCTTCCTCCTGGGCTGGTGGTCTTTAGACCACCCCTGTGTGGATGGCTGACCCCATTTTCCTTTCCAGCTTAACCTACAGTATCTCTCCCCCATTGTGTTCCTCTTGATCTCTGTGGCCTTTATGCCATCTTTCACATAAAGTGCCAATCCTCCTCCCTTCCTACCTGCCCTGTCTCTTCTGAATATGTTGTAGCTGGGTATGGCCATTTCCCAGTCATGGTTATCATTACACCAGGTCTCTGTGATGGCCACAATGTCCAGGTCCGACTGCACCATGGCAGCCTCCAGATCCTCCATCTTGTTGCTAAGGCTCCTGGCATTGGCACACATGGCTTTCCATGATGTGAACTCCCTGGATTGATTAGCTGTTCTACTCAGCCCCCCTCCCTGGTTGTCCTTTATCCTTGGTTCTCCCTGTCTGCCCTTCTGTTGAATTTTGCCCCCTTTCTGCCTATCCACCCCTTGGGTGCTTATCTCCATCTTTTGCTTTGTACAGATGGCCACTCCTCCTGTTCACTAATTCTACTGCTAGCTTTGGGGGGGGTTGACAGTTAGGTACCCTCCTTGCTGGCCTGCCACCCCACTTGGCTAGTTTAAATGCTTGTCCATATAGCATTTAAACTTATCATTGAATGCTTGGATTCCCCTCCAGGATGGATGCAGGTCGTCAGGCTTGAACAAGCCCCCATCCCTCCAGGTGGGTCCCCAGTCACCAATGAATCCAAACCCTTCCTCACTGCACCAGTTCTTCAACCATGAGTTAAAGTTCCTAGTGCATTCACCCCATGCTCTCCCATGCCTCTCACGGGTAGTACTTCCGAGAACATGACAGAAGTAGCTACTTGCTTGAGACCCCTCTCCAGTTTCCTAAACTCTTCCTGAACTTCCTTAGGCTCCCTGTTTTCCAGGTCTTTAGTACCTAGGTGGATAATGATATCCAGCTCACCCTCCCATCTTGCTTAAAGGCTGGAAGGGTCATCTTCATGGTTCCTCACTGTTGTGGGTGCCTAGAGAAATATGACTTGACTAAAGCACCCAAGATTTGCTTTGCTCCCACATGGACAAAGCTTCAAGAATCTGCAGTTGGCAGTACACAGCACTAGGCGGAGCCTGATGAGGGAAGCCCAGCAGAGTGCGGCATAAAGCAGGAAGGTGCAGATCTACAGGCAGAGCAAAGTACTGATGTCTCTGAGTCTGGGTCACAGAGAGGCACTGCGGAAGGAGCATCAGCAGACCCTTGGAGAGAGGGGCCTAGCCCAAGTCTCATAGGAGAAGACAAGATGAGGGAGACCCTTGAATGGGAGGTGTTGACCTCCACGCCCAGCGAAGAGGGACAGTCTCAGGAGTGAGAACAACTGCTCACTCCTGGGCACAGATCCTTAGCAAGGAAGAAGATGAGGGGGAACCCATGTGGCCTTATGAAGAAGGTGCGGATCCACAGCCTCAAGCTCTTGCCTCAGAGGAGCAGAAAGTAGGAGAGAGTAGTGACTCCACAGCCCTGTACCCACAAGGAGGAGTCAAAGATCCAGTTTACATCACATTGAGTATATGTAGCTGGCAGAACCAGGACTGGCCGCCCCCAAGCCAGGCCAGAGATCTCAAGTTGACCAAGTGTAGTAAAGAGGAAAGACCAGTTCGTAGGAAGGTGTATGAGATCTTTGGGATCTCCTTTCCTACCTTTCCTCGGAGAGTCTGGGAGGAGATTGAAAGAAACAGGAAATCCTGGATAGTGGAAGAGGCTGCAAAACATGTGCATCCTGGTGCAAGCAGATATATCAGACAGAGTGTTACAACTAAAATTCAGACAGTGGAAAGTGGGCAGGACGTTGTTTATAGACACTGTTCGAATAGTGGATGGAGAGGGCAATGAAACCTTCCACAATGTGAATTATGAGCACCCAGATAGGATAATAATTCTTGCACCTGACCCATTGTGCTATTTTCCACAATGCAGAGACCTTCCTGCGAATGTGCCCATGCCTACCAAGTGGAGAGCAGAGCAGTGGTAGCCAGTGCTGCCATCCAGCCGTTGTCGTACCTATGTTGTTCCACCAGTCTGGCGTTCCAGAAACCAGGTGCCCCACATTCGTCAGCCTTGCAGTGTACTGGCTTTCCAGATTTCATCGACTGGCCTACCAGATGACTTCATATCCAAAGAGGACACCAGCCCAGCTGTATCCTGATTCATCGCCTGGGATTTCGGATGACTTCAGACCAGCTGTTTTCCTTTCCTGTTCCAAGGTTCCATCTCCTAGATGACATCAATCCAGCAGTTTCCAGATGTGCCATCCCTGTCATTTTCCGGAAGATATCTGCCCAGCTGTATCTGAAGAATGCTGCCAGGGAGAGTCTTCAGCAGGAACCAGGTGCCGTATTGTTTTCGTTCTACAAGGGACTGGTAAGTCCAGACTTTTCTATTCTAATGACATTGCAGTACACACCCTACACTAGCAGACTCCAGATGTTTGAACTGTCCTAAAAGACTTTCGGTTTTGGGATTTCAGCCTGCTAGAACTGTGCTTCACCGGGCTTCGGCCCAGGAGAGACTCTTTATTGGACTTGCCTTCGGGCACTATTGTCACTAGAAGGGACTTTTAGGGCCTTCCATCCCCATAATGTGTATTGTAAATAATGTTGTTGTTTTTCTACTGTTTTTACTGTTTATACTGTTTTTCTACTTTTCTAAAAACATTTTTGGGATTATCCAGTGTTTTGATGGTAGGGATTAGATAGTACTGTGTTTGCAGATTAGAGGTGTTTGTCTTTCTTTTTCTTGCAGGTGTTCCTGAAGAAGACAAGAAGATGAAGAGGGAGTCAGTGGGGTTCCTCTAGTATTCTAATGCAGTAGTGTTTAAAGCACAGTGTTGTTGTGTACTGTGTGTAACTTTTCCTTCCACAGGTATGGTTGTGGGGGAGTGTGGGAGTAATGTATAGAGTGTAGCATTAGCTCCTTGGGTTTTGGTTGCAGGTGTCCAGGGTTGAGGAGAGGTTCCCCTGTTTGTTTTAGAGTAATTTAGGTTAGAGTCAGATAGGTTTTCCCTAGAGGGCTAGGGGGGATAGACAGGCCGTGGTCCTGACCGGCCGTAGTGGCTGCAGTACTGATCTATTAGGGCTATGCTCTGCACAATTCTACCAGGGCCACCAGGTATCCATAGTAACATCATAGAGTAGAGGCTGATGTGTCAGCCAAAGGCCTCTGGTCCCTTAGTGTTGTCTGCCTGTGCTGGTACATGGTATGGGAGAAGGTAGCGCTACCTCCCCATAGTCAACACATAGGGTAAGATGGCCTGGGCCAGGTAAGTAATGACTGCGGACAGTCATTTTCCTGGCCAAGGGTGGGTGTAACCCCCCTGTCACCCGGGGTTACTAGAATCCCACTTAGATCTAGTGGCAGGCAGGGAAAGGCAGCTTGTGAGACACCAGTTAAATGGGTTTCACACTGTCTCACTCTGTCCTCAGTCTCAACTGAGCTGGAGGGATGACATCATATAGAATTCTCGCAGCAGCATAAGCCACATTGGAATGCTACAGAAAGGGGTTAACTTAGAACGTTGGGGATTTTTTTTGTCAGTCTTGGGCAGTGAGCTGTGGAAGAAGGAGGTGTGCTGCAGGTTCAGCCCCTCAGAGCCTAGCTCTGAAATAGAGCTACCCAGAGATACAGGGTGTGTGTTCTCACCCTAGATAGAGACACAGAAGAAATCTGATATAGTGGTAGAGATCACTCCCCGGCTTGTTCTAGTGCCCCATCCCTGGAGGGATGGGGGGAAAAGATCAGTGATTTCAGGGCAATCCCCTGGCCCTGCTGAAGGAGGGAAAGCTGCCTGATGATTTGTAGAGCAAGAACTGAGGTACCATAAGTGTTGTTTTGCTTTGCCAGAGCCCGGGGGCACCTGCAAACCAGTTGGTGAGTCTGCTCTGCTATAGAGCCCATGTTTTCACCGAGACAGTGTGTAAAGTATCTGTACTGTGGGATAAGGGAAGAACAGCCAAGTACAGTACTTGAAGTTTGTGTATGACTAAAAATGCTTCTAAACAGTGGGGGTCTACAGGGATGGACATAGCCACTTAAAGAGCATTACAAGTCAGGACACCAGTTCATGAGGAGTAGAGTGTTAAATGTGATATACGTTTCGAGATAGCATTCTACAACCATAGAGGTTCACAAGAAAGGTGTTGATTCCAAATGAATGGCTGGGTATGGCAGAAAGTACCCAGACGTGGGACTGAGGATGATGTTTTCCCTTATGGAGCTAGGAAGTGCTCCTGGGTGGTAGAGGGAGCCACCAGATAAATATCCATGCCATATGGAGAAATGTCCCAGTACTGGCCGAGGTGTTACACCAGGGAATCCAAGAGAAGAACACCAGTTCGGGTGAGAGCCCAGTGTGTTCAGAACCTGAGGGTTACAGTGTTGTGAAGAAGATGTGTTCTTGTCTCCGTTAATCTGTATTACCAGAGAGTGTAGCCCCATGGGGGTCTATCTATGCTTTATTATTCTGTTGTTGTGAATAAAAGCCACACTCTAGAATCCCACTCCTGGTTTGGAGATTTCAGTTATTGCTTCCTGTGTCCGGATTACTTGGGTGCCCCTGTGCAGAAGTTTCAAACCTAGCTAAAATGCCGAGCAACAGTTTTCTTCCCAAACCCAGGCAGCCAGGTAGTGGGTTACAAAAATGGAGGCACCGCACTATGCTAAAAAAACAAAAAAATAACATCAACCTGACCCCTGGCTGTTTACACTTACAAAGTTTGCACACAGGAAGCCCAGAAACTTTCATGTTGGTTCTATTTGCTTCCTTCCTTACCCAACTCCCAACTCACAAATGTCTTTACCCAACTCATAAATGTACCAGACAATACATAGTATTCAAGAACCTGTAATATGTATGCATGAGACATCTGGTTAAAGGCTTTCTCCTGGTCCAAGGCCAGGAGAGGGCCTGACATATCCCCTTTACTACCACACTCAAACAGTTTCTGTAACACCTGAAGGTTAATCCTGCAGTCAGTTTATACCACAGGACCGGGAGGAGTCTATAAGGAAAGAAACTACTTGTGTCAGTCTGGAGGCCAGGATTTTGGTCAATATCTTTAAATCTGTGTTCAAACATCTAATTGGTCTTCAGTTAGCAATGTCTGGTCTATTACCCTTCTTATACAGAAAGATCAAAATACCCTCCTGAAGGCTGGTACCCACCTCTCCTGATTCCAGCATGTAATTATAAACAAAACATAAGCTAACTCTTCCTACTGGGCCTCTCCCACCAGATACTAAAGTTCCCCGGGAAGCCCATCTGACTCTGGTACAGATCCCATCTGTAAGGATTTGATGGCAGCTATAGCCTTGGCAGGAGCAATGTCAGCCTGCAAACCATCTGGCTGAACCTCCAACAACCTAGGAAGTGCTACTGTTTGTAAAAAAATTCTGTCGGGGACACCTGCTGGGCAGGACCCCCAAACTGAGAGAAAGCATACTTTCCTAGGAAAGTCAGCTGGTCTTTCATAGTTGTGAGTAAAGCACCTTCTTCATCCTGCAGTTGTGAGAAGGTCTTCTCCTCCGTGCGGGACTTATAATCCTCAGAGTGGTTGGTATGCTGTTTTTTACCTCTCAGATTATGCATTTGCTCAGCCACTAATGACGCCATCCACTGATACTGGGATGTTGTTATTTCCTTCTTCAGAACTGCCAACTGTTTAAAAAAAAAATCATGTTCAGTTTAGGCAGCCAGAGATACTGCTTGTTGAAACTGTCACCCAAGGGACAAATACTGTACCCTCAATATTTATTTTGGTATGATTCTTTCCCTTGTGAATGGAAAATATATACAGTTCCTGTTTTACCTCCTCTCACCAATCAGTCAGAGAGTGATACAGTAGCAAAGCAGATTTTTTTGTCCTCTGTTAAACTTCTAAGACCCCTTGAATCTCTTCTTCCTCTAACAGAGATGTGCTAAGTTTCCACAGTCCTAGACCATGTGAACAATGGGCTTCAGTCCCATACTGTGCCTGGACCATCCTGTGGCTGGAAGTTTCCACTGGAATAGTCTTTGTAGGACAGGAATGTAGCCAATGGGGGTTAAAAACAAAGTCTATGCTAGTGGGCAGACAGCCTTTAAGAAAAGTGTGAGCCTCCTGCCCTCCAGCTGCACAAGTCACATCCACTAAGCCTGCTTTTGAAATCATATCACTTGAGAAATGCATGTCACTAAATATTCTGGATGTTTTGGCACTCCTATCAGAGGAAACCAATCCTCAATTAAAATCTCCACCCAAAATAACACCCTCTGTGGTGTACAGAAAAGGCTGTATCAACCTAAAAATCTCTACCCTTGGTCTGGCGGGCATACAAGATAATTAAATGAAAGTGTAAATCTTGAATTCTAACATCCAAAGTAGTGCTCTGCCAGGCAAGATGTCAACTAATTTTACTAACAGGAACTCAGTATTACAAAACAAAAACCCCAGCCTTGAGTCTTTTTCTACCAAAAATTGGAGGGACCATGCCTCCACAAACTTGGGGCTTTAAGTCTTCTCCCACCCAAAAATAGGAGGGACCGTGCCTCCACAAATTTGGGCCTTACTAATTTCAGCTCCACAAACCAATTGTGTATCCTGTAAAAATAAAATATTACACATAAAGGTGTCCGAAACAGAAAAGGTGCTAAACGTTTTCTTGGACTAATACTATTCACATTAAGAGACCCTACCCTAAAATTGTGGATTGACACCCCATAACAAAAAGAAATAAAGACCACACTAATCCCAACATCATTTAGGCTTTCTTCCCCCTCGTTTCATTTTGTATTTTCTTTTTTTGAAGGTTGAAGATCTGAAAGGCCACTTTTGGTTTCAGAGGAGGGTTCATGTTGGGACAAAATAATAGGGGATCCTTCTGATTCCTCCTCAGTGACACTGTAGTTCTTCAACTTCTGTAAGAGTAGGGCCATTTTTCCAGTGTATTGGTCAGATTTCACCAAATCACGAAAAATACCTCCAACAGCTTAACCTGATTCAAAATGTCAGTTTGCATCTGTAGCCATCCCCCACCCAAGTCAAGATTGAAAATTAGCAGAATTGCCCAACCCTCCTTTACCAGTTAACAAAAACTAATTAAATAAAATAATATTCTACAGGACCCCGCTTACTCCTCCAGTCCCCCCTTCTATTCTGTTCTCATTGGTTCCACCAAGTTGCTTCAACAACTTTGTTGCCGAAATCCCCTACAGCGATGGGCAAAACTTCGACTGTAAAAATTTTGCCCGTTGGAAAATCATTGTGTTTTTTGGGGGACCCAGTGCCCCTCGTACCCCCCATGTGGGGGGCACTGCCCCACACCCCATTTTTTTAATACCCAACTCTAAGATTAATTTGAAAGGGGCAAAACACAGACAAAAATGGTGCCAGTGCACAACGGGACCATTACAGTGACAATCTCGAATTTGTCGCTGTAATGGTCTTCGCTGTAATTTTTTCATTGTTTTGCCAGTATACAGTATGCTTCTCATCACCTCCTCCTTTCCTTCTCCCCCTTCTCTTCCCTTTCCCCTACCTTCTCCTTTTCCTCAACATCCTCTGCTGCTAACCTCTTAGTGGTTTTAACCCTCAACCCCACCAAGTGTAACAGCCCAGATGGGATGGACCCCAAACTCTTTTAACTCTCTGCTCTTGGTGTATCACCCCCCCCCACACACACACACACCTCTGTTCTGCTCAACCTCTCTTTCCATATCAGTGCTGTGTCCATTTCTGGAAGAGGGCTAAAGTTCTCCCTTTTTAAAAGAGGGGTGGGATCCTCTGCACCTGTAAATTACCACCCAGTCCCCTTTACCTGTACTGAACAGATCTGATGGACTGTGAGTCTTTTTCTGTTTATAAACTTCTATATTTCTATGTTAATCCCTGCCCTGATTAAAATCCAGGAGAAGCAGGTGCTCCTCTGGCCTTTCCCTTTCCTTGACTCTTGTTTCTTCATTAGCCCTTACCAGTCTGGTTTTAGGAAGTCCTACATCCCAGTTACCTCCCTTCCCAAGCTCACTGATACCATCCTGCCAGGAATGGATCAGGGCATGATTGTCGCCATCATTGTTAACCTTGTCAAGGCTTTTGACATTGTTGTTCAGGGTTCCATTCTGGGCCCTGTCCTCTCTGTAATATTCCTAAATGACCTTGCCAAAGTCTGTGTCTCGTCAAACATACCGATGTACACAGACAACACAGTGCTCTATGCCTGTGGCTTTTCTTTCCCTGAGTTGGTAACACAGCTCCAGGGCAATTTCTTTTGACAATGTCCATTGCTGGTTCTGTGCTAACCAACCATGACCACTGGCACCAAACAACAACTGGACAAACTCCAGTCTCCCCAAATCTTCAAAATCATCAATGGTCTGCCTTTGGAGGTACTGTAGTCATGTCCTTGAAATACTTGGGTATCTGGCTAGACAGTTATCTTGACTTCCCCTGACACATTCACACTATCCACAGAAAGCTCCTCCTAAATCTTGGGCCATTGTGTCAGAATTAATCATGTCAACCCCTCCCTGTAGTCCTGTAGATTATTGTGAAAATGATCCTCCCAGCATTTGATTATGGGGATGTGGTGTAACGTGCTGCCACCTAATCCACCCTCACCAGACTGGACTCCCCTCCATCCACTCTTTCTGCCATTTCCACTTAAATGCCCCCCCATCTATCACTGTTCCCTTTACTTCTCCCTCTCCCTTCCTTCTGTTGCGTGGCAGAAGTCTCTTTGTCTCCCTGATTTCTAGGTTTTGGCTTGACTCCCTTTCCTGTTACCTTTTGGCCCACTGAGGAAGAGGTAGTGAATCTCGATATGCAGGTGGAGTTAGTGGCGGCATTGTCTGTCCAGACTCTTTTATGCCAGGGTACCATCTAACGTACATGTAGCACTTTGCACATTTAATATTTTTCTATGTGAGTACAAATAAACATGGTGGATCAGCATTCAGTGTGCACACTCCCTTTTTACTTATATGGCTGAGTGTCCTAAGTTTTAGGCAGTAGCACCTAGTGATGCCATAGTTCCCTTTTGAAATTGCCCTCGCCCTTCCTTCTACTTTCTGAGAAACTAACTCTTGCTCATTAACTCTCCTCACCTCAAGGTCTCAGCCAGGCAGGCCACCATCTGTTACAGGCTGCCTCACACTTTTTCTCCCTCCATCTCTCCCATACAGCACTGAAGCTTCTCCTCCATGAGCACACCAACAGTATTTGTACCTGCTTCTTTTTTTGCCCATCAAACTTTTTCTACTGCTGTACCGGTCCACCAGGACTTCAGGTCAGGGTTTGGTGCTTGCATCGCCTGGCAACCTCCCAGCCCCATTGGTTAATCTGCTCACATTCTCTCCAAAAGGGTCAGCATGGAAGGGGCCCAAGAGTGCCTGCAGCTGTCATGTAGATGGTACTGGCGGTTTCCTCCATTTTCTCCCCAGTCTTCTGTCTTCCTCCTAATTCAGACTTTTTTTTTTTACCAATTATTTTTCCAGGTGAGACACACTAAGCTGAAAGCTTGTTTACAGTTGCAGCCTGGGAGCACAAGAAAGTTAAATAACTTGCTCAGGGTCACACAGTATGCAAGTGGGGGCTGTGGGATTCAAACCCAGGTCTCCAGATTTGCATCTCAGAGCCTTAAACCACTACACCATACTGCCTCCTCCATGCCATTCCATGGCATGATGCAGCATCCCATTGGCAGAGAAGTAAGGTCCATTTCCCTCCACTGGGAGTTGCTGCGGCACCGCAACTGCTGCCTTCCCTCCTGGTTTAGGAGGTCTGCCATGGGTGGTGCCTGCCCAACCTGACCACCCAATTGTCAGCTCCCAAGGTCCGCTCCTGAGCCTAGGTTACCAGTATGGCAGCACAACATGTTGCTTTTGAGTTATTGGCTGGCCTTTGCACTTGTTTCTAACTACCTCAACTCTCATCCCCTTCCCCATCTATCAAGCTCCCCCAGGTCTCATCTTAAAATTTCCTCCCTCTCTTGCTCTATACCCTCTAACCTTTTCTACTCTATCAACCCATCCTTATTTTCTCTCCTGCGCCCTGTTGTTTATTCCACTCCCCTCTGTCGAAAGCTACTTCTGATTCATGCCTACGTTTTTAAGTGTAATGCTGTACTGCTGGGTCATGCTTTTCCACACTTAACTCAAGAGAGTCTTTTTAAATTTTGCATATGACTGGATGTCATTGAGCTGGTTAAGACTCAGCCCTGACGATATTGCAATACTGGTCATTGAGCCGGATCGGAGAGGGGGTGTGGTGGCTACTGAGCAAGAGACAGGGCTCTGGCTCAGTTCCTCTGAGCTGGTGGATGCCTCTAAGGTGAAGGATTTTGGTGTAATTCTGGATGAGGGGCTGACATTTGAAGCTCAGGGGTTGACAATAGTCCAGAGTGGTTTCTTCCACCTGTGGTCTGTTAAGGTATGCTTTGGCACCTGCAGCAGGTGTAGAATGCAGCCGCTAGGTTCCTGGATAGTCTTTCTAGGTCATATCATATCTCGATGGCACCACGTGATCTGCATTGGCCATCAGTAAAGTGACATATCTCCTTTAAAGTTTGCTTGCTGACTTACAAGGCCCTACATGGGTTGCGCTCAGGTTACCTGGTTGATTTCCCACATCCTTACATGTCCATGTGCCCACATCACTTCATAGAGGAGTGAAACCTTGTGGTACCCAGGATGAGGCTAAAAACCTTGGGGAATCAGCATTTGAGGTGGCAGGACCGGTCTTGTGGAACTCACTCCCAAAGGCCCTGAGGGAAGCCCCCTTGGTGGAGGCCTTTAAAATGGGCCTTAAAACAGTTCTGTTTTGCCAAGCATTTGGGGAATAATCCCCTGCTATATCATCTGGCATTCATCCCAGCTGAGCTATACACTTATTTATGTATTTTATTATATCGTGTTACGCTGCTAAGTTAGTGTGATAATTATATTTATTTGAGATGCTTTTATTATAATGTATTTGTTTATTGTTTACCTGTGTTTCCTACTGTTTTACTTGTTGTAATGGTGCCTGAGCCTCTGGAGAAGGGTGCCAGATATAAATAAATTCTATTACTACTACTTTATTAACTTTTTTTTGGTTTATGTAAGCCAACCACTAACAGTCAGTTACTATGGGGCTTTCTACCACAGGAAGGGAACTGGCCAGGATTCAGTCAAGTCTTTTGGTGGGACCATGGGTCAACTATTAGGATTATGAGCATCAGATAAAACATTAACTCACTGTCCACACAAAATCCTCCAGTTAAGTAGAAAGTAAAGAGTTTGTTTGAACACAGGCACTGCTGGAAGGCATTACCTGTTGCTACCACAGGCAACTCCCTCTTGGGTGGCGGTTACCTTGTTGTTACATTTCAGTATAGGGCTCTGCAGATCAGATTTTCTAGTTCATTCTGACTCAGAGGTATAATGTCAAAACATTTACATTCCTGACAAGATCCAGTACTTGTGTTTTACCCTCAGTCACTCGATCCCTGGGGTGATGAGCTATGTGGGACTTCCCTGGGCAACAGGTACAGTCTCAGTCAGCAGTGCTCTCCACACATGTGTGACCCCTAAACTGGAGAGACTCAATGATTTTGATGAAGGATTTTTCTATGACTCCCCCACTGTTGTTAACCATACTTTCCCTCCATCCACCATGAACAAAATTTGTGTGCTGTCTGACTCTTTGGGCTCTTTTACTTCTCTGCAGCTTTAATTTTAGGAGAATCCATTATGTATTTCTGTACCTGTTACATGCCCCAAACATTGTTACTCTGTAGCTAGATGCTATGCTGAGATCTTCTCTTTTGCTTTGGGTTCTCCCCTCTCAAAGTCTTCACACATAATGTGCGTTGTCCCACATTACTGGTCCCTAGACCAGGGCACTGAATACTCCTTTTCCACCACGTAAGTGAGTTTTTGGTTCTCTCACAGTTCTGATATCCCTTGAGGTCCCTTCTGGGCTTCATACAGATCCCGCCTCTTTAAATGGCCGACAAGATTTGGGCTGAGATTTGAGCAAAGTCAATATTTGATGCAAAGTTTTCTTTTTTGGTATTTTTTTTTGGTTTAATTATCACTTAAACTACTGTTATACTTTTAAAATGGGGGTAAAGCCCCCCCAATGTTACAAAAAATTATTTAATTAAAAACAAGAATGAGAACTCACTACAAGTCACATCTTCCCACAGGCTGTTGGTTAACTAGGATCTGCAGCTTATCCAATAGGTAGGGAAATTGGCAGACTAGATGGGCCAAGCGGTCCTTGTCTGCCATCAAAGTCTATGTTTCTATACGGTGGAGAGGTGTGATCTGCATGAGCGTCTCCTTTGAAGTATTGTTGCTTTCTCGTACCTTTTTGGCTGAAAGGCTACCAGTTACTCTGGACCTGTGGCTTTACTCTGTTCCCTGAATCAGCCCTCTAGTTCTTTTTTTCTTACTCTGCTCTGCTGTTCTGGTCCTGGAAGTGCGGGACCCTCTGGAGTCCAGGACTGGCAGGCATGCCTGTGCCAGATAGCAGACCTGGAACCTTGCCACCACATCCAGGCCTGGCTGATTAAACATGGCCTAGCACACCCAAGGGCTGGGCAGCTACTACTTCTCTCTCTGCTCCAGGCAGAACCATCTGAAAAATTCTACACTATCTTCTCCAGACTCACTAAGCTCTTCCCCATTTCTGGTAGCTGGTTCTAACTGCACTGCAAGGGACACTAGCTCACTGTTAACTCTTTACTCTCTAAAACATTTTATTAGCCCACAGGACTTTTTAGGAGCTCACCAAATGGTCGGGGGCTGCATATATGTCTATTATTGCTTTAATTGTTTATTATGTATCCATGTCCCCTCTTCCCAGGACACACATTGAAATGAGCTGTCTATGGCACAGTGTTTAGTTTTGGTAAAATATTTTAAATAAATAAATAAACAAATACATATATTTGTGCCATGAAACACATAATATAACAAATATTTAAGTGTTCAGTGTCAGCGTGTCACCGCTGGCAGCATATCTACCTATGGGCCAGAAAGTCATGGTTTCCAGTCCCACTCTGGGACTTTGGCTCATACCATAAATGCTGGCACCTAAGTGCAGTACTGGGGGATGCTGTACTGTGTCATCCTTCAGGTGAGATGAAGAGCCAAGACCCATTCTGACATCACTGGTGCTGTCCTGGAGGATGTTCAGGTGGAAGTAAAGGACCACAAGGCACTTTTTGCAAGCATAGGGAATTTTGCCCAGTGTCCCAGCCAACCTGACTCTTTCCATAAAACTGATTCATTTAATTGTCCAAAGCTGTGTGTCAGTGTTGATGTGTGGAATGACTGCCACTACACTTTCCCAATAACTTTATTATCTGTCTTTCATTAAATGTAACATGCTTTTTTGAGATGATGTGCATGACAAAGGCTATATAAATGCAAATTCTTCTTTAAAAATCTTTCCCTCTACATTGATATGGATAAACTGGGACCAGGCTGGTAGTGCAGCTCCATTGCAGGGTTTGACTGTGATCCATAGAATCCACACAGCAGCTGGGTGGGGGCCAGGCACCTCGCAGAGGTAAGGTACTCAGCACCCACACAGTGAGAGTGCAATTCATCAAGAATTCTCACAGCTGATGTCAAGCAACTACAAAGTGGCACAAAAACAGGCCATGAAGGCAGCCACTAGCCTGTCTAGCTAACCGGAGGAAGGGCGCATCTGTAGCAACTCCCATCATTGGGGTGGGGGATGGGGTGTGGCATTGACACACAAAAAATAAATAATATAGAGAATATTGCATAGGCAACAGTGTGTAATGGATTCTTTTTACACACCCGAAATGTGTGTGATATCACATAAACCATGACACCAAAAGTCGAGAGGTGTATACTGGTATCATCTACTGAAGGTGTATAAAGAAAACGAGTTGCCGCACTGTTACTCTGATTTTATTTGATATAATTACTGGTTTCACTCACTGTGAGTCAGCCTTCACTGATACAACAAGAACCAGGAAAAATGTGCTTTCTTAGTGCACGACTGGTGCAATAGATGACTGCAGCTCCCAGCTCTCTCTCTCACACACACACACACACACACACACACACACACACATGCACACGACTGGTGCAATGGAAGACTGCAGCTCCCAGATCTCACATACACACAGCTGATGGAGTTTGCTTGGATTTGTGGGGGGTGGGCAGGCTACAGCAGTAAGCACAAGAACATCTGCATTACACATACTAGTGTGTAATGGGGGTGTGTAATGCAAAAAAAGCAGGCACTGGTTTAAGGTTGTAATCAACACTAACCAGTCATTGCATCTAGATATGGATAAACTTATGCGCCAACCTGGAAAGTCTGTTTGCACTAACTGATCAGTCAGCTACGACAGTAGTTGGGTTGATGCTGAGGGTTGTGGTGCAACTTCTCTGAACTGCAGTTGTGGTGGAGAGCTGAAACGATTGCCAGACCTAGTATAGAGTCTCCCAATGACTCATTGTGCTGCTCTCTTCCCCCCACATCCCACTCCACCCAACATCAATGAAAATGCTGACTGCAACTGATAAGGCTGCAGGAGGCCCAACTGTGGATGTTCGCTACAAGCACTTTCAGAAGTAGTAAATAGGGCTGTGCGGAACATGAAATTCCACCAGCGGAATTACTGCAGAATGGCAACTTCCAAAATGCATTTCTGAATTTTTTTTTTGTTAATTCCAAGGAATTCTGGAAAGCATTTCTATGTAAACTGAAGAATGACCTTCCATGGAGCATATAAACCACAGAATAATTTTCTGAAGATTGTGGGAAAAAAATCTGCCATTTATGAAAACCGTGGAGTACCAACCTGCAAAACCATTCTGCTTTTCAAAGTCTGCAGAATTCGGTGTGATGTTTTTTGAGATTCCAAGTAATTCTGTTCTGTATGAGTTTGAAAATTTTAAATAGCACTAGTAATCAGCTGTCACATTTTATATCTGCAGTTTTTTTTCTTTTTTGTTTTGCAAATTAGAATACTTTCTACCTGACAGTACCAGGTGTGCTGTGTGGAACAGCACTCTATCCGGAGGCTGACATATTCAGTTCTGTTCCTCCTTATGACCTCACTGATTGTGACATAACTAGTAACTAAGAAAAGCTAATCTCCTGCTGCTTGATTGGCAACATAACACATGTTACTAATCTAGCAGCAGGCTTGTGATGTAACACTGAGTAAGGTCACATGTTGATGATGTAGTGGGAGGAATAGAACTAGTCATAAAAGGGACTTCAGAATTGTCTGGATTCCTAGCAACTTTTTTGTAGTAGTAAAAGGCTTTATTTTTACACAGGATATGATGGAAAATTACATCATTAGGACCGAGGTCCTATTTACAAGAGGGTCCTGTTTTCATTTAAGTACAGTTGCACATAAAACACTTACAAAACAATTTCATTAAGTTATTGGTCAAAACACATCCCCTGGCCAATTGTTAATTCCAAGTAGATGCATGGTTTGTCACCAACGTAGCATAATCTATCTAGCAACAACCTAACTCCACAAAAATTCAACCTTTTTCCATTAAAAAAAATTAATTTTATGAGCACAATAATCCACTTCAGGACATGCATTTCATGAGAATTAATGCACTTCCTGGGTGTGTTGAAAGGCACTCTGCCAGTGCCCTCATGCCTTTTAATTCACCCGTTGGGGGGGAGTGCACTAATTCCTTAGCAATGTTGTGTGTTATTGCTTGCCGATGCAAGACACGCTGGAGAGGGGCTGGGAGTCAAGTGGTGATTGATTAAATACAGCCAAAAGATGCCTGTATGGTCTGACTTGTGGGAGTGAGCGGTGCAGCCTGTCTACATAGCCGCTTAAATTGCTCATTCCAGAATGCGTTTCCAGACCTTCTGGTATTGCAGGAATGGAGTAATGACCAACTTACTGCGATCCGGTAAGTGTCCACACAGCGGCATTTGCACCACAGCAACCTGAGCATTTGGGTTGCTGCAACGCAAATGCTGCCACGTAAACAGAGCTTTAGAGAGAGTTGCTGTCAGCTGACAAAGCTCAATGTCAATTTTTTCATCTGTGATAATGCATTTGTAATCTGTACTCAGTAATGCCTCCCTGTATACAGTACCTCATAGCATTTTGTCACTGAAATGTTGGATACAGGCACTCAAAATGTAGGGAAATGAGGGGCACTGGTCCTAATAATGTGGGACAAATTGTCAGCCAGAGACACATTCAGAAAACTGGAAGCTACCCTTGATCACACCCTTGACGCTAGCTGAAAGTCCTAACAGTGGAGTGCTAATGATGACTCCCATTGATGCATTTGTCCTTGAATTGTCAGATAACTGCAGCTCTTAATGGGATGTCAATCACACCAGGCCATCTGGAACATTGACAGAAACTAACATAAGGACTACATCTTACTACAGTAGGGACGTTTTTAACTTCATTGTCAGCCATGGAAAACCTGCTCTATTCAAGGCAGACAAATATAGAGTTAGCTGCACTAGCTCTGGTCAATTTGCATTAGGTCTTAGGCTAGTAAAATAATGTTAAAATCAATCCCTGCATCTCCTGGTAGCAGTGAACACACTAGCAAACAACAACAACAACAAAATTCCTAGCAAAAGCTTTCACAAATCTCAATAGGGGTTTTTAAAAATTCTTAAAAATCCCTTGACTAATCTGGTATTACTACTGTAGTATGTATACCAAGTTATGGAAGTTTTCCCTGATGAAACTGCAGCAACATCATTGTACTGCACTGTGTGATTCAATCCTACTCATACTATGACATCAACAGGAGCCAGCAACCCAGCAGCTGGACAGCAAAGGCAAGTACAGCAGGCAGTAGGCAGCAGGGCTAAGAAACAATTCAAAATATGGATAGAAGAGTAAACATCTGACAAAACTAACACATGCACACAACATTTGAGGTACATTGCTGCATAAAATGACTGCAAGAATTAACTTTTTGGACCAACAGGGAAGGTCCTCTTTAATTTTACTCCTGGAACTGAGTTCCCTTGGGCCCCTCCCTCTTCTCTGTTTCTACCAATGCACATCACATGTAAGTAGACAGACCTTATGACACTGAAGCAAAGTGCATTCCTTACAGATAAAATCTCATCAGGCAGGGGTTGTACTGTGCAATTAACTATTGGAGCCAACAGTTTTTTTTAAACCAAACAAGATTTTCAGGAATTTGTTATGGAAAGGCAAAAAAAATCCCTTTAACCTCATTTGCTGTTTAATCTCATCACTGAATACCCCAAGGTGTGTTCCTGTCAGAGTCTCTTGTTCAACAACTTTAGTAATGATTTCACGTTTGACATGAGAATATGCCCTGTTAATCACTCCTCAGTGCCCTGAACATTCCCTGCCCTCAGGGAAAGGGAGAGAAAGAAGAGGAATCAATTATTTCTCTCTCTCTCTCTCTCTCTCTCTCTCTCCAATAATCTAAGACTTCATGAGGCCTATCATTGGTTAAACAAAACATACAGGTATACATCTACAGCAGCAAAAAAATGAAACCTCTTCAGTATAATGCATCATGGGTAATAGATGCAACCAGACACCATGCAGACTTAGGGAAGGCTGTCCTTATACTGGATGGCAAGGATTACAAGGCCCAGTCATCCCAAAAAAGATGAAAATGGCAAACTACAAGAGCATGTTTCATTCTCCCACAGTCCATCAGTGACATACAGAAATCTGAGACAATTTGGTTTGGTTATATAGCAGGGGTGAAGGAGCAAAATCAATAGGAGGTCAAGTCATGAAGGCACAGATTTCAGAAGGGCAGCCGAGCAAATATGTTAGGCAGGGTGAAGAGGTGCAGATTTTTGATGGGGTGTGACTGAGGTTATACATTTCCTGAATCAATGTATACTGTAAGCTGGCTACTACTAGCCTACTAGCATTTTGCTATGTATTTCTGCAACTGGCTACAAATGGCATTGTTCAAGTAGCCACATTATTACCGCAGTTCCATAGGCTGCAGATCAAGAGTCTATGATTTTTTTAAGGTTTTGACTAAGAGTTCAAATGATGGCAGCATATGACAGAGACCTACAAGTTCCCAAATACGCTGCACAAGGTACTGGAGTCCACTCCTGAGGACAGACCTTGACAAAGTGAAAGAAGTACACCGCAGGGTGAGCAAGATGGTTCAGGGACTGGGGGCAAGAGATACAAACAATTAAAGGCCGCAAGACCTGGATGTGCATATCCTCATGAATAGGAGGGAACATGGAGACATGATCAAAACATGCAAGTACCTGCAAGGTATAAGTAGGGTGGATGCCAAGGTACTTTTACTCCTTGAACTGAAATACAAGGACAAAGGGGAGCTCAATTGAACTCTCAAGGGGTGGAGTTTACATTTAAGAGGGACGTCTGAATGCACTTTTTCACAGAATGAGTTGTGGACAAGTGAAACAAGCTGCCAGAAGCAGTGGTACAAGCCAAGTTACTGAGCAGCTTCAAGCAAGGATGGGACAGGCATAAGGGATTAATTAGAAAGGGGGTGGCAGAAATAAAGGGGGGATGGCCACTAGGACCAGTGCAGAGTAGTTAGGTAGGGTGGGTAAACAGGATGTGCCAACCAGCCTTTTTCTGTTGTCATAGTCTATGTGTCTATCTCAATGGGGACTAAATAGAGTGAACTGTGAGGACCCAGTCTACAGACATAGGGGGAAGTAGCAAGAGGACCTGAAAAGAAGCTGGCAGAGGGAAGTTCTGGAGGGATTTTAGAAAGTTTTACTTCATACAGAGGGTGGTTAAGCCATGGAAAAAGGGCCGGCATCTTTGGGAAGGTGGTGGGGTGCACAGGGTGTGGAACGGCATTGATACTGGACTGGGCTTGGAAGTTTGGTGGTTGCCCAGTGTGCTACCAGCTGGCACAGCTTAGGGAGAAGATTGAGGGGATTAGGAGCATACCTCTTAAGTGTCCCTGATTTTCAGGGATGTCCCTGATTTCACCTCAAAGTTTTACTCTGTCCCTCCTAAAATCTGCGTTTCCCTGACTAAACAGTGATGATTGTATGAATAAAATTATGTCAAACAATAAAGCTGCAGACTTCTTATTCTTCAGAAAATGTATTATACTCCGAGTCCCTTATTCTGCCAGCTTCCTGAGTGGATATCAACAATTATAAAGATGTGTCCCTGATTTTGGGCCTTTGTCCCTGATTTTTTAAGCCTTGTCCCTGATTTATGAGGCAGGAGGTTGAGAGGTATGATTAGGAGACAGCTGGAGGGAGAGGGGAGGGGAGGTATGGTTGGGGAATAGGGCAGGGGCTCTCTCATGGGGTTGCACAAAGCACTTGGGGTGGGGGCATAGGGAAAGGAGTGCAGGAGAGTACCCTGGGGTCACATAGGGAACCTGACAGAGGGAGACCAAAGTAGAACACTATCAAGGAAGCAGGCAGGTATCTGGGGACCCTCACAGAGGGGGGGCAAAAGAAGGACATTCTCAGGGAAGTAGGCAGATGGCTGGGGCTGGACAGAAGGAAGCAATGGGGGGAGGTGGATCAGACCTTAAGCTCAGTAACTGTTTCAATTCTCTTCTGCTTGAGGATGAGGGGTGATGTAGACATGACAGGGGCAGTTAGAGATGGAAAGGGAGTGGGGGGCAGGAGGCAGGGGCCGGGTAGCAGAAAGAACAGGGGGGAACTTGGAACTCGGGAAAACGGAAGGAGCGGGGATCAGAGCAGGAGGAGGAGGAGGAGGGGGTAGAGGGAGGAAAGCGCAAGGAGAAGGACCAGTTGGGAGGAAAGGGCAAGGAGAGAGAGACCAGAAGTACAAGGAGGATACAGCAAAGGGAGTTGAGGATTTAGGCCAGGGGAGCACGACAGGCAAGGAGGGGCTGAACGGAGACGGGAAAGAAGGGAGGACGAGCCAGGCAAGTATAGCAGATGGGGGGAAGGACCAGTCGTGAGCAGTGACGAGGGGGTAGCGGGGTTCAGAAGGATACTCAGGAGGAGGAGAGGCATAGGATCGGAGGGAAGGGGGTGGCCACGGTCAATAAGGAGGGGGCGGCAGGTGGCACCCAGATAGGGGGAGGAGCAAGGAGCCGACTGAGGGAAGGGGCTGGTAAAAAGGATGAGGGACATGGAAGGGGGAAAATGGAGGAAATGGGGCAGTCAGAGTGCTCCTGTTGGGTGATTCCATGATCAGCGGTATCAAATGAGATAGGGAGGGGGAAGCCTGCCCGGTTAGATCAAAATGCTTCCTTGTACTAACGGTACACAGGGCCAAGCATGATGTATATCAGCTGGCAAAGGACTGTGGAGGTTCTCCAGACATACTGGTCCACCTGGGTACCAATGACATTGAGGGAAATAGTGAGCTATAGATATAGACAAGGTTCAGGAAGCTTGCCAGGGTCTGCCATGATTAGGATGCACAATTTCCTTCTTGGAAATCCTGCCGGTGCCAAGGGCTAGTGGGGAACACAAGAGGAAGATTAGGGAGATTAGGGAGATAAAACAGTGGCTGAGGGAGTGGTGTGGGGCCAGAGGGTATGGGTTGATGGGGGATTGGGGGAAGACCTGGGAGGATAAGAGCTATATGCTAGAGATAGGCTCCGTCTCAGTTTGGAAGAGACGGAAATCCTTAAGTTGAAAATAAAGGGTTCGTTGGTGAAAGTTGGGGTTTAAACTTGTGAAGCGGGAAGGGATGGGAGAAAAAGGCTGCCGGGGGAGGGTCTTATAAAGGAGGAAATCTATCTCCACCCACCTGGGGAGCTGGAGGAATGCAGGAAAAGGCCGACTGAAAGGTGCTGCCTGGGGGAAGACGGAATCCCCAAGGGAATGCGAGCAGGGGAAATGGTAGTATACGGAAAGGGTGGAAGGTAGTCCTGCTAAAAGCCAGGAGCTTGGGCAATAAAATGCCTGAGCTCCAGGTGATGCTAACTGAGGGAGAGGTGGATGTGGCAGCGGTCACTGAGACCTGGGCCACCACAGGGCATGACTGGGACCAGAACCTGGAGGGTTACACCATGTTCAGGAAGGACAGAGGGAGGGGAGGAGAGGAGGGGTAGCAATAATAGTCAAAAACTGCATTGGCATAGGAGGAGTAGAGGAGGTAGAGGGTACTGCGGAGGCGATTTGGGTCACCTTGATAACAATGGAGGGGCAAGAGAGTAAAAATAGGAGTGGTGTATAGACCGCCCACGCTGGTGGAGGAGCTGGAGGAGAGTCTGTGGCAGATGTGGGGAGACACTACAGTTTGGGCAGGGGAAGGGTGATGGTGTTGGGGGACTTAAACATGCCAGGAACAGACTGGGAGACTATGACATCCTCCGTGCCCAGGGAACAGAGGTTGTTGGATGTCTTTCAGGATGAGTTCCTAACTCAGCAGGTGGGGGAACCGAACAGGGAGGTGCAGATGCTGGATGTGGTCCTGGCAGACAGTGACCAGACTGGGCGCATGGAGGTAAGGGACCCATTGGCGGGGAGCGACCATGCCACGGTCTGGTTCTGCCTGGACCTAGGAGAGGTAGAAGGCTGCACAAAGACAGAGGTAACTGACTTCAGGGGGGGTGGATTTCAAGGAAATGGGAAGGATCCTTAAGAAGCATTTGGATGGGATTGGGCCAGTCATGGACACTGACAGTAGG
The DNA here is from genome assembly GCA_016271365.2 of Neoceratodus forsteri. NCBI lineage: Eukaryota > Metazoa > Chordata > Ceratodontiformes > Ceratodontidae > Neoceratodus > Neoceratodus forsteri. The sequence goes on from CM028133.1 coordinate 964,230,528, forward strand.
TGGGAAATCATTAGGAGGGGGGGGTGCAGGATGCTACCAGCACCTGTACAAGAGCAAGATGAAAATGTGGAAGGGCCTGTAAACCCTGCTGATGGACCAGGGAGGTTCAGGAGGTGGTGAGGGGAAAGAAGGTGGCTTATAGGCATTTCAAGTGTTCAAGGAGTGAAAGGGATCGAGGGGAGTATGAGCTGATGGCCAGAAGGGCCACTAGGGTGGTGAGAGCGGCTAAGGCAAGGAAGGAGCAGAACCTAGCCAGGGAAATTAGGAGAGGAAACAAGGGGTCCTTTAGATACACTGGGGAAAAGCGGAGGGTGAAGGGGCAGAGTAGCAAGATTAAAACAGGTGAGGGATGGGCACAAGACCTGGGTGAGCAGGCTGTGGTACTACATGAGTACTTTGCCTCAGTTTTCACAAAGGAAAATGGGGGGGAAGCATCATACATGGGGGGAGACAGTGAAACTGAGGAGGGGGGACCCTTACCGATCGGCGGGTCTGGGGAGAGGGGGGCCTTCACTGGCAGGAGGGGGAAGGCAAAGCAGGGGGACGAGGTAGCGGAGGTGGAAATCATGGCAGAGAGAGTGAGGGAAGCCCTCAAGTCCCTTAAGATACAGAAAGCACCGGAGCTGGATAAATTATATCCGAGAGTGCTAAGGAACTGGTGGATGTCCTGGCAAAACCCATGGTGGAACTTTTCAGCATCTCTCTGAGGACAGGGTGGGTGGGTGCCCCCAGACTGGAAGGTGGTACATATAGTGTTTATCCACAAGGGGGAATCAAGGGAGGTGGCAGGGGACTACAGGCCCTTCAGTCTGACATCAGTGGTGGGCAAGGTAATGGAGGGCATTGTCACGGAGAGGCTGGGGGGACCTAGAAAAGTCAGGGTGCCTGGACGATAGGCAGCATGGATTCGCCCTGAGGAAATTGTGTCAGACAAACCTTGTGGAGTTCTGTGACTGGGTGACAAGTGTTTTGGACCTGGGTAGACTGGTGGATGTCCTCTTTCTTGACTTCAACAAGGCATTTGACTCTGTTCCTCACAGAGGCCTGTTGGATAAGCTGGGAGAAATGGGGGCGGGGGACCAGATGATCAGATGGATAGGAAATTGGCTCCAGGACCGAATGGTTGGCGGGATAGTCTCATCCCCAAGGAGGGTCATTAGTGGAGTCCCTCTGGGATCAGTCCTGGGCCCTCCTGTTCAATGCCTACATCTCTGACATAAGGAAGGGTATCAGGAGTGAGATGAGTCTCTTGGCGGATGACTCAAAACTGGGGGCGGTGGTGGATGGGGAGGATGGGAGAGTGGCTCTACAGGGGGACCTGGAGGCTCTGGAAAGGTGGTCTAGAAAGTGGAAGCTGGGGTCCAATTCAGGGAAATGCAAGGTACTGCATCTGGGAGCCAGAAACCTGGGCCAAGTGTACACCCTGGGGGGGGGATGCTACAAGTCTCAATGGCTGAGAGGGACCTGGGGGTAGTGGTGGATGTCAAGATGAACAACTCTGAGATTTGTAGGAGGGCAGTGGCCAAGGCTTCCAGAATGCTGGGATGCATTGCTAGGGGGATCACCTCCAGAAGGAGAGAAGTGATACTCCCTTTGTATAACTGCTTGGTGAGGCCACACATCGAGTACTGTGTGCAGTTTTGGAGGTCACATTTAAAGAGGGACATCAAACTCCTGGAGAGGGTCCAGAGGAGGGCAACTAAAATGATCTGGGGCTTGGGGGATAGGACCTATGGGGAGAGGCTCGAAGAGCTTAATATGTACACATTGGAAGAGAGAAGGGACTGGGGGGACATGATAGAGGTCTTCAGGAACATGAAGGGAAAAATAGGTAGGAGCAGTCAGGGTACTCCAAAGGAAGGAGGGGGGCACTAGAGGGCATGGGTGGAAACTAGAAGGGGGGAGATTCAGGGGAGAAAGGAGGAAGTGCTACTTCACTGAGAGGGTGGTGTAGCCATGAAATGCGCTGCCAAGGGGGATGGTGGAGACAGAGATAGTGGAGGGGTTCAAGAGGGGTTGGGACAGGTACAGGGGAAGGATTCTGGAAGCAAAGTACTATGCAGTGAGAATATCAGAGACTGGGAAGGGAGAAACCAGAGAGGGCGAGGGGGGCAGTAAGGTCAGCTCCCAGGGTGGGGCTGACCAAACAAGCAGACACGAAAGACCTGGAAGGGGGCAGGATCAGTTGTGTTCCAGGACAGTAGCTGCTGCTGTTTTCACAGGGTTCTTGTGGATATTACTTGGTAGGTTAGTTCTTTTCTTTCTTGCTTCTAAGGGGCTAGCAGGGTATTGTTCTGGGGATCCTGGATGTTTGTAAACTGATTTAGTGGCTGTAAGTGGGGCTCTTTTTGTGGATGTTTCACTTTGTAACAGGCTGCGCTGGTAGAGAGCCTATTTCTTCTGATTTAAAACCTGTTTGGTGGGATTTGCTTGGAGATGGTTATTTGAATTGGAGACCTATATCTGTTAATTTCAAGCCTAGTTTGATTTGGTGTTAGTGAAGCTGATTAAATTGGAGACCTTTTTCCTTTAGGCAGCAAACATAGTTTAGAGACTTTGACTGAATTTTGATTCCTTGTGCTGACTCCATTAGCTGTAAAGGTTAGTTCATAGTGGGGAGGGGTGTTAATGGTCTGGCCAGGGTCTCACTCAGCCAATTGAGTGGAGGCAGGCTGAATCAGGTTGAGGTGCTAGCTGCTTTGTCTTCTCAGAAAGAACTGGAAGGGGCAGGATCAGTTGTGTTCCAGGACAGTAGCTGCTGCTGTTTTTCACAGGGTTCTTGTGGATATTACTTGGTGAGTTAGTTCTTTCTTTCTTGCTTCTAAGGGCTAGCAGGGTATTGTTCTGGGATCCTGGATGTTTGTAAACTGATTTAGTGGCTGTAAGTGGGGCTCTTTTGTGGATGTTTCACTTTGTAACAGGCTCGCTGGTAGAAGCTTATTTCTTCGATTTAAAACCTGTTTGGTGGGATTTGCTTGGAGATGGTTCTTTAGCTGCAGGGCTTGGAGGAGACACAGGGCTGATACTCTCTCTTGTCAGGTGTCTGCCAAGACCTGCCCTCCCCACCCAGAAGTCTGCAAATTTATAGGGAAGACCTGCCCTGCAATTGGAGGAAAAGGCTGCTGGTGCAGCTCATGTAGTTCTAGCCACTGGGGTTGGATTTAAGGCCGGAGAGAGGAGCTTGGGAGTTGTTCATTTTCCTTACATGTTTAATGTGTTGTACTGCACCTAGTAACAGAGTTACTGGTGTACAGTGAGACTGTCTCTAGGATTAGTGGGTGACCTGATTAGGCAGTAGGGGTATCTTGGAATAGGGGGAACCTGGTGGCTCACCCAAGGAAAACTATTTGAAAGGGGATGGAACCACACATCATTAGGCCGGCATCTTTGGGAGGGTGGTGGGGTGCACATGGTGTGGAGCAGCCATGATACTGGACTGGGCTTGGAAGTTTGGTGGTTGCCCAGTGTGCTACCAGCTGGCACAAGCTAGGAGGAGGTTGCGGGATGAGGAGAAAGCTGGGGGAAGGGGGTGGTATGGTTGGGAAGGGGGCTGGAAATCTCACAGGTTGCACCAAGCACTGGGGCGGGGGTATAGGGAAAGGAGTGCAGGAGAATACTCAGGGTCACATAGGGACCCTGGCAGAGGGGCAAAGGACACTACCAAGGAAGCAGACAGGTAACTGGGACCCTCACAAAGGGAGACGGAGGACAACATTCTCAGGAAGTAGGCGGATAGCCAGTGCTGGACAGAAGGAAGCAAGAAGGCAGGAGGTGGATCAGACCTTATACTTAATGCCCTTCAATTCTCTTCTTCTGCTCAAGGATGGGGGGATGTAGCCCACGACAGAGGTGGTTAGAGACGGAAAGGGGTGTGGGAGTGGGGGCAGGAGGCAGGGCCAGATGCAGGAAGAACAGGGGGACCTGGAATGCAGGAGAATGGGGAGTAGTAGATGGAGCAGGGGAAGAGGAGGAAAGTGCAAGGAGAAGGACCAGTTGGGAGGAAAGGTAAAGAAGGACCAGAAGTACAAGGATGATTCAGTAAAGAGGCTGAGGGTTAGGCCAGGGGAGCACGATGAGCAAGGAGGAACTAAATGGAGACAGGAAGGAAGGGAGGATGAGCCAGGCTAGTTTAGCAGATGGGGGAGAAGGACCAGTTGCGAGCAGTGAGGGGAATTAAGGTACAGAAGGATACTCAGGAGGAGGAGAGGCATAGGATTGGAGGGGAGGGAGTGGCCATGGTAAATAAGGAGCGGATGGCATGTGGCACCCAGATAGGGGGAGGAACAAGGAGCCAGCTGGGTGGAAGGGCCAGTAGAAAGGATGAGGGACATGGAAGGGAAATGGAAAAGGAGTGGTCAGAGTGCTCCTGCTGGGGATTCTATGATCAGGGGTATCAAATGGGATAGGGAGGGAGAAGCCTGGCCAGTTAGAACAAGATGCTTCCCTGGACTAACGGTACTGAGGCTAAGCATGAGGTATATCAGCTGGCAAGGACTGTGGGGTTCCCAGACATACTGGTCACCTGAGGCACAAATGACATTGAGGGAAATAGCGAGCTAGAGATACAGGCAAGATTCAGGGAGCTGCTGAGGTCTGTCATGACATAGGATGCACAGTTTCCTTCTCAGAAATCCTGCCAGTGCCAAGGGCTGATGGGGAACAAAAGAAAAATTAGGAAGATAAACCAGTGGCTCAGGGGTGGTGTGAGGCCAGAGGGTATGGGTTGATGGGGATTGGGGAGACCTGGGAGGATAAGGCTGTATGCTAGAGATGAGACATCTCAATTTGGAGGAGGGAATCCTTAAGTTGAAAATGGAGGAGTTCATTGGTGAAAAGTGGGGTTTAAACTTGTGAAGGGGTGGGATGGGAGAAAAGGCAGTCAAGGGATGCCAATAAAGGAGGGACTCTGTCTCCACCCCTGGGGACCAGGAGGATTGCAGGAAAAGACCAACTGGCAAAGTGCAGACCAGGAAAAACAAGTCCCCAAGGAAACACAGTAGGGAAATGAAACTATAGGGAAAGGGTGGAAGGTAGTCCTGCTAAATGCCAGGAGCTTGGGCAATAAAATGCCTGAGCTCCAGGCGATGTTACACTGAGGGAACAGTGGATGTGGCAGCGGTCACTGAGACTTGGGCCACTGCAAGACATGACTGGGACCTGAACCTGGAGGTTACACTATGTTCAGGAAGGACAGGGGAGGAAGGAGGAGGGTAGCAATGATAGTAAAAACTGCATTGGCATAGGGGAGTTGAGGAGGCGGAGGAACCGTGGAGGCGATTTGGGTCCTATGATAACAAGGGGCAAGAGATAAAAATAGGAGTGGTGTATAGACCCCTGCCCTGGCGGAGGAGCTGGAGGACAGTCTGGTGGCAGATGTTGGGAGACACTGTAGACTGGGCAGAGGAAAGGTGGTGGTGTTGGGGACTTAAACATGCCAGGAACAGACTGGGAGACTATGACATCCTCTGTGACCAGGAACAGAGGTTGTTGGATGTCTTTCAAGACGCGTTCTAACTCAGCAGGTGAGGAACCGACCAGGGAAGCACGGTACTGGATGTGGTCCTGGCAGACAGTGACCAGATTGGGGACTGGAGGAAGGGACCCATTGGCGGGAGTGACCATGCCACGGTCTGGTTCTGCCTGGACCTAGGAGGGGTAGAAGGCTGCACAAAGGCCGAGTAACCGACTTCAGGTGGATTTTAAGAAATGGGAAGGATTCTTAAGGAGCATTTGGATGGGATTGGGTCAGACATGGACGCTGATAGTAGGTGAGAAATCATCAGGAGGGGTGCAGGATGCCACCAGCACCCGTGCAAAAGAGTAAGGCAATCATGGTGGGGCCCAAAAACCCTGTTGGTGGACCAGGAGGTCCAGGAGGTGGTGCTGGGAAAGCAGCCTATAAAATTCAAGTGCTCAAGGGTGAAAGGGATCGAGGGAGTATGAGCTGTTGGCTAGAAGGGCCACTAGAGTGGTGAGGCGGCTAAGGCAGGAAGGAGCAGAACCTGGCCAGGGAAATTAGGAGAGGAAAAAGGGTTCTTTAGATACATTGGGGAAAGACAAAGGGTGAAGGGGCAGATTAGCAGGATTAAATCAGGGAGAGATGGGCAAGACCCAGAGGAGCAGGCTGAGGTACTAAATGAGTACTTCACCTCAGTTTTCACCAGGGAAAATGGGGATGCTGCATCATACATGGGAGGAGACAGAGATAATGGGGGGGGACCCTTACCAATCGGCAGGTCTGGGAGGGGGGCATCACTGGCAGGTGGGGGAGGGCTAAGCAAGAAGAGGTACTGGGTGGAAATCACAGCAGAGAGTGAGGAAGCCCTCAGCTCCCTTAAGACGGAGAAAGCACGGGGCGGATAAATTACATCCTAGAGTGCTGAAGGAACTTGCGATGTCCAGGCGAAACCCTGGCAGAGCTTTTCACCATCTCTGAGGACAGGGTGGGTGCCCCAAGAATGGAAGGTGGCGCATGTAGTGCCTATCCACAAGGGGATCAAGGGAGGTGGCAGGGAACTACAGGCCTGTCAGCCTGACATCAGTGGTGGGCAAGGTGATGGAGGCATTGTCAAGGAGGTAGCTAGGGGGCCCTGGATAAGTCAGGGTGCCTGGACGATGAACAGCATGGATTCATCCCGGGAAATCTGTCAGACAAACCTGGTGGAGTTCTATGACTGGGTGACAAGTGCCTTGGACCTGGGTAGACCAGTGGATGTCCTCTTTCTGGACTTCAGCAAGGCATTTGACTCTGTTCCTCACGGGAGCCTGTTGGATAAACTAGGAGAAATGGGGTGGAAACCAGATGATCCGATGGATAGGCAATTGGCTCCAGGACCCGGACTCAGAGAAGTAGTAGTTGGTGGGATAATCTCTTCCCAAGGAGGGTCATTAGTGGGGTCCACAGGGATCAGTCCTTGGGCCCCTTCTGTTCAACGCCTACATATCTGACATAAGGACAGGAATCAGGTGTGAGATGAGTCTCTTTGCAGATGACTCGAAACTGGGGGCAGTGGTGGATGGGGAGGAGGGAAGGGTGGCCCTGCAGGGGGACCTGGAGGCTCTGGAAAGATGGTCTAGAAAGTGGAAGCTCAGGTTTAATGCAGGGAAATGCAAGGTACTCCATCTGGGGGCCAGAAACCCAGGCCAAGTGTACACCTGGGAAATACTACAAGTCTCAATGGCTGAGAGGAACCTGGGGTGGTGGTGGATGTCAAGATGAACAACTCTGAGACTTGGAGAGGCAGCAGCCAAGGCCAACAGGATGCTGGGATGCATAGCTAGGGATCACCTCCAGAAGGAGGAGTGATACTCCCCTGTATAACTGCTTGATGAGGCCGCACCTGGAGTACTGCGTGCAGTTTTGGAGGCCACACTTAAGAGGGACATTAACCTCCTGGAGAGGGTCCAGGAGGAGGCCACAAAATGATTTGGGGCTTGGGGGACAGGACCTATGAGGAGAGGCTCGAAGAGCTAAATATGTACACTTTGGAGAGAGAAGGGACCGGGGGACATAATAGAGGTCTTCAGGTACATGAAGAGGTAAATGGGGAGGAACAGTGAGGGTGCCTTGAAGGAAGGAGGAAGGGCCACTAGGGGCATGGGTGGAAGCTGGAGGGGAAGATTCAGGGAGAAAGGAGGAGGTGCTACTTCACTGAGAGGGTGGTAGAGCCATGGAATGCACTACCTAGGGGGCTGGTGGAGGCAGAGACAGTGGAGGGTTCAAGAGGGGGTGGGACAGGTACAGGGGAAGGGTTCAGGAAGCAAAATCCAATGCAGCAAGAATATCCGGAACTGGGAAGGGAGAAGCCAGAGAAGGCGAGGGGGACAGCAAGGTCAGCACCCAGGGTGGGGGCTGACCAAACGAGCAGACACGAAAGACCATTAGGCCTATTCTGCTGGCATTTTAGTATGTTAGTATGTCTATTCTGCTGGCATTTTAGTATGTTAGTAACCTTGTTTGGACATTAGGCCAGGGGATGAAGTAGAGTTATGTATTTGGGCAGACTGGATGGAACATTGGTCTTCTTTGCTAGCAGTAATTAAATTCTGTTTTATGTGTTATCCTTTTGTTCAAGTGACAGCCATAATGTTTCAGTGTTGCAGAGGGCATGGAGGCATACATTGTACGAGAAGTGGGGGATGAAACTTCTGGAGCCACGTAAAGACTCAGATTTTGCTATGGGAGTGGTGCACACGTTTTGGGGGAAATGTGATGTGTAAATTTCAGAAAGGGTGTAGGTACAAACACCAGGTGGGATGTGGGGTTAAAATTTCAGGAGATGTGTGGAGTATAAATGTTGGGAGGAGTTTAAGGGGAAATTTCAGTAGGGGTGTGTGACACAAATTCCAGTAGGAGTGAGGCTTAAACTGTGGAAGTGGCAGTGGAGTTAATTACAGGAGGGATATGGTCTGTAAATGTTATGAAGGCAAGCAAGCACTAATTTCAAAATGCTGTGGCAGAATTCACATTTGGGGAAATGTGAAGGGGAAAAAATTTTAGAAAGGCTGTTGAATGCAAAATTGGGATTGGGTGGGGTTCACAAATCTTGTGGTGGATGTTGGGTACATGTGGGATAGACGTGGTGAGTTAATGTTAGGAACAGCAAGGAGGTGCCAATGTTTGTTGATGAATGGGCTGCAGATTTTGAAAGGAGGATAGGAAAACAATTTCAGAAGGGTTGTGGGGCAGAAAATATCAGAAATATGGGAGTGCAAACCTCCAAGAAGGTATAGGGAGTACACGGCACCCACCCCCTATCCACCCCCCCACTGTCTACCCTGACTCTCCATGGTTGGAATTCGTCCATGCCCTCCCAAACCTTCGAACCCTGCCCATTCCTTGCACCACCATGGCCACCTCCCCATCCCAGCGTACACCAAGGAAGTTGACTTGCTGCACGCCCAGACCAGAGCCTTGGTCCTCCTGCTTCTACTCTCTGGCAACACATCCCAACCCAGGCCCAGCCCTCCCACCACCAACTTGGCCCACTGGCCTTAAAATACTCTATGAACATATGCAGCCTGCTGAAAAAATGTGACGCCCTCCAGTGCTGGGCCACGGCACATCAACCGGACGGTATAGCTCTGGTAGAAACCTGGCTGTCCAAATCCACCCCTGACTCATTTGTCTCCCTCCCTGGCTATACCCTATACCGGGAGGACCGAGTAGGCAAACGAGGGGGAGGTTGTGCAATCTACACTAGGGACACAATTACTGGACAAGCACTCCCTACCCCTGCCCTTGTAAATGGGGCCCAAGCCCTCACCCTCAAACTCACCCCTGGCCCTCTAAGGCCTCTCTCTATCTCACCACTGCCTACATTCCCCCAAAAAACAGAACCCAGCTCTGGTATCACTAACTGACTATCTGGCCACCCCTTCACCATACGGCAGAGCAAATCCTAGTTGGTGACCTTAACATAAATTGGTTCAGCACCTCCTCTTCCTCAATCCGAGACACTTTTGCTGCCCAAGACCTGACGCAACTCATCACCCAACCCACTAGAATAAACCCAAAAACAGGAGCCGGCACCCTACTGAATGTACTCATCACCAACCGACCCAAAAAAATCCAAAACATCCAGGTCCTACCGGACTCCCTAAGTGACCACTCCCCTATCCTATTTCTTTGGGCAGCCCCCAATCCCAAACCAAAAGCACAGACCATCCTCCACAGGTGCCTCCGCCCCGGTGGGCTGAAAAAACTTAGACAGTTTCTCACCCAGATAAACTGGTCCCCCATTCAGCATGCACCTGACATTGACACTGCCTCGCTTTCTTCTCCCAAACTTTCAACAATGCCTGTGATCTCTTTTCCCCTTCACAAAAATCCAATCCAAAAAACAGAATGCACCCTGGGTCAGCCCTGCCTTCCTACAATTGCTTAGAAATTGGGATAAGCTCTGGCACCGTGCCACTGAAATGGGCCAGCTGTCTGACAGACAAGCCTACAATGCAGCCCGGAATAAGTGCTCTTGGGCGGTCCGTAAAGCCAAGGCCGACCATTACCAGGCCACCCTCACCTCTTCCTGGGGCTTGACCCGGAAGTTCTGGGATAATATTAAACAGTTAAATGGCAAGTCACGCTCCCTTCCCCCATCTCAGCTCACTAGTGATGGTACTACCTCCACTGATCCTGCCTTCATAGCTAACTGCCTCAACACCGCTTTCACCGACCTTAGCTCAGTCCTCCCCAGTAATTTCTTTGAACCTCCCCAAACACCCCCCCCCCATCCACCACCATCCCAGCTTCCACCTGCACAAGGTTTCTGCCCGGGAGGCCAGACCCATCCTTATCAAAGCTTTAAATGGCAACAGTCCCAGCAGCGACTCACTGGATCCCAGTATCCTTAGGCTGGTGCTAGATGAAGTCCTTGCCCCGCTCACCAGCCTACAAAAAACAATCGCTCTGCCTGGGACAATTTCCTACTGCCTGGAAAACAGCCATAGTCACACCCATTTATAAAGGTGGTGACAGGTCTTCAACCAACAACTACCGACCAGTCTCCATTCCCCCCCCCCAAAAGCCCTGGAAAAAGTGGTGGCCATTCAAATCACTGAATATCTATCCAAGCATAACATCTTATGCCCAGAGCAGCATGGCTTCCATGCTGGCCACAGTACCAACACTACGCTAATTGATTCTCCAATTTCCTTCACTCCTCCCTGGACACCAGCTCCTAGCTGGTGCAGTGTTCATCGACCTATCAAAGGCTTTCAACACTGTCTCCCACCCTCTTCTGCTGAACGCCCTCTGCCACACTGGTCTCGCGGCTGGCCTTCTAGCATGGTGCTCAAGCTCCCTAGACGCACGGTCACAGTGTGTTAAAATCAATGGGACACTCTCCGATACCCATCCCATACATTCAGGGGTTCCCCAAGGCTCCATCCTGGGCCCCCTCCTCTTCTCACTCTATCTGAACACCCTGTCCAGTGCTTGCTCTGGCAAAATGCTTCTGTATGCTGACGATGCTGTCATTTTTGCCTCCCACCGCAATCCCATCTCCCTTCAGGATTCCCTACAACAGTCCTTCAGTGAGGCAGATGCCTGGTTTAAGGAGCACAGACTTATCATTAATCTTAAAAAAAAAAAACAAAGCTATGCTTTTTGCCCACCCCCAAAACAAAGCTAGCAACCACCCACTCCATATTCTTCCTAGTACCAAACAACCTCTGGAGCAAGTCTGCTCCTACAAATACCTAGGGATTACCTTCAACTCTGCCCTCACATTCCACAACCACATTGATGCCCTTGCACCCACCACCAACATACGGCTCGGCATCCTCTTCCGCCATTGAAACTGCCTCCCCCCAAATGCTCTCCGGCTCGCAGTTACATCCTCAGTACTGTCCCTTGTAGACTATGGCTTACCAGTCTAGGTGCTGCCGACACGACTGCCCTCAAAAAAATTCATATAACCCTAAATAAGGCTTGCAGACTGATTACTGGTGCCCCCAGGCTCACACATACCTGTCAACTGTATAATGATGCTAAACTCCTGACCCTAGATGAACGGCTTCGCTATCATACCTGCCTCCTCGCTAAAAAAACCCTACTCGGGCTCTCCCCACCAGGGGTGACTGCATCCATCCACCGGATCCCACCCACAATTGCTACACAGTTCTCCAACAAGACAGCCCTACTGGTCCCCAGATCAAGAACCACTCATGGTCAGAGGTTCTTCTGCTACAGAGCCCCATTCTGGTTTAACTTTCTCCCTGCCACCATCTCCAGTGCCACCACAATCTCAAATTCAAAATCACCTTGAGCCAACCCTAACACTCGTAGCTGCTCCTGGTCTGAATGAGGCCCCACCTTGACCTCTCCACTGTGACAATGCCCACCAGGCTGCTCCCCACCCAGCCCACCCCTCCACCCTTCCCAGCACACCATACCTAAGTATACCTGGCCAGAGCCTGCTGTCTTATGGTAAGGCCAGTTGATTGCTCAACATATGAAACCAATTGTGTAAGACCTATTTCAATTACCTGTACCCTGTAACTCAAATGTATGTTGTTTGACCACAGTGTGACGTGGCGCCTCTAACAAACACCTATTTGTAGAATACCTGTACTATGTAATCTAAAATGCTATGTATGTCCTCAATGTGACGAGGTACCTTTGGAAACGAGCCCCTGGCTCAAAGGTTGTAAACTGATTCTCACAAATAAATAAATAAATAAAAACATTTAATAAAGGGTATGGGAGAAATTTCAGATGAGGTGTTGGAGGTGCACATTTCAGTTAGGTATCCAGGTGTGCAAACACTGAAGGAGATTAGAAGAAGCATTTGTCAGTGTCGAACGCTGGTTGCTTCTTTAACACTGGCACTTCCCTGAGCTCCATTTATACCCTGCAGTGTACCTCATGCGCTCCCATAGCCCTATGTACTTTTAAGGCAACAACTTCTTTCAGTAACACCTATTTAAATCCCACCCTCCTATGCACCCAGCACCCACAATTTTATTTTTCTGTCGGAAAAAAACTTTTAATAGGGACCGGCAGAACCTTTCTGCCTCCACGGCTGGCCCCATCTTATAAATTAATTTATGTGAGAGGCAGGAGTACCAAGAGTGCAGAGTAATTCCCCAAATTTAAGTAAGAGGCAGCAGTGCCAAGAATACAAAGTAATCCCTCAAATTTAAGCGAGAGGCAGCAGCACCAAGAATACCGAGTAATCCCCCTCCAGCAACAACAAGCAGTGACCTGACCACTCCATCCATCCATTGCCCCCCCCCCCAGCATCTGCACCCAGCACCCAATTCTCCTTATTAGGAGAAAACAATTGCCATCACCCACCAGTCCAACACAACACAACCCTTACTCCTCCACTACTGAGCACTGGCTTCTAATGAATGAAACTGCACTGCTTGTTGCTATAGTAAAGTCAGCAGATCACATTGCAAGAAAGTACATTAATGCATCAGTCAGTGTGTTTATTAGATTGACAAAAGTTGGGAAATTCAATGTTAGGGTTCCAAACCCTACCACCCAACCCTCCACAAACCAACAGGCATCAGGGTTTGCCATGGGTTCATCAAGCCCAACTCACACCCCATTCCATGTGTAAAGAAGCTGACATGGTACAGTACAGGAGAATGGGGTGAGAGGCCTGTCGACCCCATGGCACACCCTGACGCTTGTTGGTGTGTGGAAGGTGAGGGGTGGTGTGGGAAGGGTGTGAACCCTAACATTGAATTTCCCAGCTTCTGATGATTTAATAAAAACCCTAACTGATGCATTAACGTTTTTTGCAATGAATTTCCCTTCTTTTTGAGATAGTATAATAATATCCTTATTTTACTGTTGGAGCGCAGAGTCGGAATTCCGCAAAGTTATGTTCATGAGTAGAATAAATTCAACAGATGCACATAACTTGCGCATATTTAGGAATTTTTTTCACCAACTTTTCAGCATGGCCTTTTGGGAACCACAGATTGATAGTCAAATTAACCAGCCTGGGAGTGGGTCCCAGGGTGGTAGCCTGGGTAAAACATTGGCTGGACAACAGGACACAGAAGGTAATTGTAAATGGAGTCCACTCTGAAGAAAGGGCGATTACTAGTGGGGTACCTCAGGGTTCAGTATTGGGTCCAGTCCTTTTAATGTCTTCATCAGTGACATTGCAGAGGGACTGGAAGGAAAAGTATGCTTTTGCAGATGACACAAAGATCTGCAACAGGGTTATACTACAAGGAGGCGTGGAAAGGATGAAAGGGACTTGGCAAGGTTGGAGGAATGGTCAGACGTATGGCAGCTAGGATTCAATGCAAAAAAGTGCAAAATAATGCACCTGGGAAACAAGAACCCAGGGGAAGAATACACAATGGGTGGGGAGGTAGTAACAACAACAAAACAAGAAAAGGACCTGGGGGTAATCATATCAGATGACCTTAAGGTTAGCAAGCAATGTGAGAAGGCAGTAGGGAGGGCCGGGGGTATACTGGGATGTATAGGGAGAGGCATCAGCAGCAGAAAACAGGAAGTTGTTATCCCTCTGTACAGACAGTTGGTGAGACCCCATCTGGAATACTGTGTCCAGTTCTGGAGACCCCATCTCCGCAAGGACATAGACAGGATAGAGGCAGTCCAGAGGAGGGCAACTAAAATGGTGCAGGGTCTGCAAGAGAAGCCGTATGAGGAGAGACTAAAGGAGCTTAATATGTATACCCTTGAGGAAAGAAGGGAGAGGGGGACATGATAGAAACTTTCAAGTACCTCAAGGGAATCAACAAAGTCCAACGTAGCATCTTTCAGAAAAGAGACTTGCAAGAACAAGAGGACACAATTTAAAAATAGAAGGAGGCGGTTCAGGGCAATGTGAGGAAGTATTATTTCACGGAGAGGGTAGTGGATGCATGGAACAGCCTTTCTGAGGAAGTTGTGGGGTCTAAAACTGGGAGAATTCAAGAATGCATGGGACAGACATAAGGCAATTCTTGTGGGGGGCAGGAAGATATAGGCTGTTGGTTAACTAGGATCTGCGGCCTATCCTGTAGGTAGGGAAATGGGCAGACTAGATGGGCCTAGCGGTCCTTATCTGCCGTCAAAGTCTATGTTTCTATGTTTCTATGTTTCTATGTTTCTACACATCATGAACACTGACACTGTCATTTAGTTAATCTGTCCTGAAAGTTGATTTCGAAAAGTGGTGGTGCTATTCTGTGCAACAGGTACGAAACGTGTTTTGGTCAGGATGTGAAAAATCACAGCTGTATACTGTTCATGAGGAAGTGTGGAAAGTAGCAGTGTTGAAAATGTGGAGTAAAAATATGAAAAATTGTTGAAGTTGCGCTCATGCATAGAACCTGAGCAACGCGCACTCTGCGCTGGAAGCTGGTAAAAACAGTCTTGAGTGGCTCCAAAAATAAGAACCTGGGTCGGGGGTGGCGATGGGCACAAGGAAAGAGGAGGGGGTGTACTGGTGTTGGGTGACTCCATGCTTAAAGGGATCTGATGGAGCAGCAAGGAGGAGAGGCATAGTCGGATATGGGTGGAGTCCTTACCAGGATTAAAGGCAGACATGGCAGGACAGGCAATCCTAAGGTGCATAAAGAGGGGTAGGAGGAAACCAGACATTGTGGTATATGTGGGGATAAATGACCTAGCAGGGGAAACAGTGGAGATAACAAGGGAGAGGACTAAGGAAGTGAGAAGGCTGTGCGAGGAGTTGGGGTCTGTGGCTTCTCAGTGCTCCAGTACCTTATGAAGCACAGTGAGAAAGGAGAGAATTAGAGAGTTGAACACATGATTGGTAGAATGGTGTCGCACTAAGGGGTATGGGGTTGTGGGCGGCTGGGGGAGTATCTGGAATAATAACAATCTGTTTGCAAGGGATAGGTTGCACCTGAATGGGGAGGGGAAGGAGGTATTAGAGCAAGGACTGGGGAGGTATGTTGCGACAAGGGTGGATTTAAACTAGATGGGGGGTGGCAAGTGGACAGCAGGTAGGCAGGTATGCGATAGAGTGGAGTCACAGCCTACCCTCCAGGCTAGCAGGGAAGGACTCTGGGTGGCCAAAAATGGAGGGAGTAGAAAGGAGGAGATGGAGGCTAGTGAAGGGAAGGGGGCATTATGGAAGGTGGTCACACTGAATGCAAGAAGCCTAGGAAACAAATCCGCTGAGCTACAGGCACTCTTAACAGTATAGAGGGTGGATATTGCAGCTGTCACAGAACTTTGGGCAACTGAACACCAGGACTGGGACTTGGCAATCCCAGGATACAAATTATACAAAAAGGACCATTAGGAGATATGGGGGGGTGGGGTGGCAGTCTATGTGAGGGATGGGATCAAATGCACAAGGGATGAGGGCAAAGAAAGGAGAACAGAGGCAATCTGGCTGCAGCTCCTAGACTCAAGGGGTAGGAAATTGAGGTTTGGGATGGTATACAGGCCACTGTCCCTGTCTGAGGAGCTTGACAGGGAGTTAGCGGGACAATTCAAAAAGGTATGTAGAAAAGGGAAGGTGGTCATCATGGTGGATTTCAACATGACGGGGGTTGACTGGAGCATTCCGGTCACCTCCAGTGCTAGGGAGCAAGTGCTCCTGGACACGATCCAGGAGGGTCTCCTGACACAGTTGGCTAAAGAACACTTTAGATCTGGTATTGTAGAATGGGGAGACAGTGAGGGAAATAAAGGTAGAGGACCCACTAGCCGACAGCGATCACCAAATGGTGTGGTTTAATATTACGATGTGCGGGAGCCAGAGAAATCAGTTACTCGGGTGGTAAACTTCAGGGGGTGGACTTTGGGAGGATGCAGGAAGTACTGAAAGGGAAATTGGAGGTCATAATGCAGGAGATGGACGTGGAGCAGAAATGGGATATTATTAAATGGTGGAGGGGGTTTACAGAGGCAACAGAAGCCTGCACCAAGGGACTGAGTAAGAGGAGCAGAGCAAGAAAACCATGTTGGTTGAACAGAGAGGTTGTGGAGGTGGTGAGGGCAAAACAAGTGGCACACCAGAGGTTTAAGAGGTTGGGGAAAGAAGTGGACAGGGAGAAATATGCAAGATGATCCAGGGAGGTGACCAGAAAAGTAAGAGAAGCCAAGGCCCAGAGGGAACTGATATTAGCACATGGAATTAATGGGGAGGAGAAAGACTTTTTCAGATACATCAGGGAGAAAAGGAAGTGCAAGGAAACAATATCGAGGATAAAAAGGGGTGAGGAGTGTACAGAAAAGGGGGAGGAGCAGGCAGAAGCACTGAATGAATACTTTTGCTCACTGTTCATGGAAGAAAGAGGGGCACCGCTGCCAGCATGGCCTGGGAGGGTGGGGACGGGGGAGAGGAGGCAACAGATGGAAGAATTGAGGCAAGTAGAGTCCTAGAGGGACTTAGGTCACTGAAGGTAGACAAAGCACCAGAGCTGTATGGTATCCACCCCAGAGTGCTGAGCGAGATGGCAGAGGTATTGGCAGAGCCACTGGCGGATCTGTGCAGCGCCTCACTGGAGTTGGGATGTGTGCCACTGGACTGGAGGATGGCACATGTAGTACCATTACACAAGAGCGGGCCAAGGGATGAACCAGGTAATTATCGTCCAGTAAGTCTCACCTCCATAGTGTGCAAACTCATTGAAACAATACTAAAGGAAAGACTGGTGTCGTACCTGGAGGACAATGGCCTCCAGGATGTTTGGCAGCATGGGTTTGTTTCAGGGATATCTTATCAAACTAACCTCATACAATATTATGACTAGGTGACAGGTGAGCTGGATAAGGGTCATGTGGTGGATGTCTTTACTTGGACTTCAGCAAGGTCTTCACTTCAGTGCCTCATGGGTGGCTTGGGGAGAAGCTAACTGGTGCAGGGGTAGGGTTGGGGCAAAAATGATGAACTGGATTACAAGCTGGCTGAGTGGCAGGCTGCAACGGGTGGGGGTGAGAGGGGAGCTCTCCACTCCAAGGCCGGTGATGAGTGGGGTGATACAGGGCTCTGTGTTGGGGCCAGTATTGTTTGGGCTCTTCATATCAGACATTGAACGTGGGGTGGTGAGCAAGGTAAGTCTGTTTGCTGATAACACCAAAATCAGAGCAGTGGTGGATGGAGAGGATTGATGGAAGCAGCTGCAGGGGGACCTATGCAAGCTAGAGGAGTGCTGGCGTTCAATGCAAAGAAGTGTACGGTTATGCACTTTGGGGTGAAGAATCCAAGGATAGAATATTGGCTGGGGGGAGGGTAATCTGGGGATCACTGAGGAGGAGAAGGACCTAGGGGTAATGATAACAGGGACGATGAACAATACTGCCCAGTGCAGGAAAGCAGCTGCAAAAGTGAACAAAATGCTGGGATGCATAGCAAGGGGGTTTTCATCCAGGCAAAGAGAGGTGATCTTGCCTCCTACAGGTTGCTGGTAAGGCCACACTTAGAGTATTGTGTGCAGTTTTGGAGGCCATACCGAAAGCATGATATCAGGCTACTGGAAGGGGTGCAGAGGAGGGCAACAAAGATGATATGTGGAATGGAGGGGAGAGACTATGACAGCAGGCTGGGAGACCTGAATATGTACTCCCTGGAGGACAGAAGGGACAGGGGGGACATGATAGAGACATTCAAGTATCTGAGGGGAATCAATAAGGATGGGGCAGATGGGGTCTTTAAGTTAAGAGGGAGGGTCACCGGGGGCATGGGCTAAGAATAGAGGGGAAGATTTAGGAAGGAATTGAGGAGATACTATTTCACAGAGAGGGTGGTAGCAAAATGGAACGCCCTACCAGAATGGGTGGTGGTATGTAAATCTGTGAACAGCTTCAAAAGGGCATGGGACAGGGAACAGGGGAGAGTGAGGGTGGGGGAGGTGGGAGGTGGCAGAGGGATAACAAAGTGGAGGGGGTGGGGCAGCTGCAAACTAGGGGTGTTGGTTGCACACTCAAGCAGACTTAGATAGACCAGGTGGTCTGTTTCTGCTGGCACATTCGTGTAATGCAATCATTTTTATGTTTGCTTGCACGCATGTGCAAGAAACATAGTGCCATCATCCTGAGTTTTCGGAGGTGTGTCACCCCCTCTTCCAATTCAGTCAGTGTGATGGCAGGCATGACCGCAGTTCTCCAATGCCTGCTGGAGCTGTCTATGACAGCTCCAAAATGCAGTGGAGTACAGTTGAAAGGAGGAGCTACGCTTCAGTGAGCAGCGATAAGATATCGCCTGCTCATGCGCGCTCCCTCTACACACACACACGCGCGCGTGCATACTGCGTGCTGCCCCTGCACACACTGTACAGCTGGGGGTGCCCAACCCCATCGGCTGTGCTGCACCGCCTCCAAAAGTTTTCACATGCCACGCTGGGTGCCCACCCCAGCGTGGCAACATCATATAGCTGACGGGGGTGCCTAATCCCCTGCTCGGCTCCACTGTCCTCCCCCCAGAGTACAGTGTGCCACGCTGGGAGCCTCCCCAGTGTGGCAACTGATGCTATACGACGGGGTGCCTAATCCCCATCAGCTCCATGCCCCCCAACCAGTCGTCCTTGTGCCATGCTGGGAGCCCACCCCAGCGTGGCAAACATCAACGTCATTTAAAAAAAAAAAACACGAAATAAAAACTGTCTCTCGGCGCTTCTCCCTGCCCCCTTCACAACCCCATCCACCCTGCGCACCACCTGCCTCCCCACACCTCCCCTCACCCCATACTTACCTCTGGACCTCAGCGCGACGATCTTCAGTGGACCGGGAACACGTCTGCACTCTTCAAAGCCGACCGCGAACTGAGGAAATGCCAGTAAGCTGTATAATGGGATAGATACTTTTTTTCAACTTTGCTGCATATCTCAGGCATTTTTTGGAATTTTTGCACCAAATCTTCAACATGGGGTTTTTGGGACCCCTTCTCATGAATGATGTCACTGTCATGGTGTTATTCAGGCCCAAAGGGTGATTTGCAGTCACTCGCGTGAAATCACCTTTGGGGACAATTAATGAAATGACACTGCCAGTGTTCATAAGGTGGGCTCTCCAAGCCTGTTTTGAAAATTTAGGTGAAAAATTCAAAAATGACTGTTTGACGATCGTTATGCTAGTTCCTATGCAGGCTCGAAGTTCCGAATTTCAATATTTTCACCCAGATTTTCAACATTGCCATTTTACCACACCTTCTTATGAGCAGTACAGCTGTCATTTTTCACATCTCACCCAAAACATGTTTCCGCCCATGTAGCGCACAATGGCACAGTCGGTGTGCAAATTCAATGTATGGGACACATTAAGAAAATCACAGTGACACTGTTCATGAGCAGAGGTCTTAAAATGGCTATGTTGAAAATTTGGTGAAAAAATTCCTAAAAATGACTGTTTTATGAGCGTGCATTGCGCAGTTCCTACGCACACTCGTAAGTTTGTGAATTTTCAATATTTTCACTCCAGATTTTCAACATTGCCATTTTATTACACTTCCTTATGAACAGTACAGCTGCCATTTTTCACATGTTGCCCAAAATATGTTTTCGCACATGTAACGCACAATGGTGCAGTCGGTGTGCAAAAGCAATGTTTGGGACAGATTAAGAAAATCACAGTTACACTGTTAATGAGCAGAGGTCTTAAAATGGCTATGTTAAAAATTTGGTGACAAAAGTCCATAAAATGACTATAGTATATGGTTAGGGCTTATTATGAATAGAAAGCCGCGGCTTTCAAAATCCTGTTGTAGGACAGTTCAAAGGTCAAAAAAGTAGTTGTACTATCGTTCTGACATTACATCGATAGTACAACAACTTTTTTCCTTGAGCTGCCACCCGATTGGTGGAAACTCAGCTCCTCACAAAAAAAAATTCAAACAAAAATGGCGGAGCCGCATAGCGTACTGTCCAGCGAGCAGTTCAAAGCAAGTCTGTACACAGACTTCCATAGTCTGCTCCGTGTATTCATGTTTTCAGTTTGTCAGTTTTTTGTTTCCTTCATGGTTGGGATTGTGAACTGAGGAAACAGAGGTGAGTACCGGGATCGTTGGGGGCATGTCGGGAGAGGAGCGCGTGTGTAGTGAGTGTCTGAAGGAGGACCGGGACGAGCGAGACTGCGAATACACAAGGTATGAAACCTTGTAGAATGAATATTTTACACATTGGGGAACCATATACTATATAAAATAGTGGATGGATGACCATCCACAACAAGGCAGCGTTACACATCTTGGGAGTTGATGACATCACGGAGACCTCTCGAGCTTCACTCTCGAGGTCTCTCTGATGTCATCAACACCCTCGATGGAAACACAGCCTTGTTGTGGATGGTTGTCCATCAACTATTCTATATGTGTTACGAGTGAGCATTGTGCAGTTTACATGCACCCTCATAAGTTCATGACTTTGTAATTTTTTCAGTCCAGATTTTCACAGTGGCATTTTTCCACACTTCCTTATGAACAGTACAGCTGTCATTTTTTACAACATGGCCGAAATGTGTTTTCACACTTTCAGTGCAGAGATGCATGGTCGCTGTGGGAAATCATTGTTTGGGACAGATAAAGAAAATCACAGTGACACTGTTCATAATCAGAGGTCCCAAAATGTCTGTGTTGACAATCTGCTGTAAAAAATCCACAAACTAATTACATTACTGGTGTGCGTTGCACAGTTTCTATGCACGCTCGTGACTTCACCATTTTTTTTTAATATTTTTACTGCAGATTTGCAACATTGCCATTTTTTACACCTTCCCATGAGCAGTACAGCTGCCTTTTTTTTTTTTACATTCTGTTTGGAATGTTTTTGCACCTGTGGTGCTAAATGCCATAGTCGCTGTGCATAAGCAGCTTTTGGCTAACAAACTGATATTGCCACTGTTCATGAGGTAGGGTCACAAAAAAACCATGTTGAAAATTTGGAGTGAAAATACCAATGAATGCCTGAGGTATTAGGGTTTCCAACCATAATGCCAACCCTGTAGAGAATGACAGGCATCAGGGATGTGACTTGGGATTCTTGCCTGTAATGCTAATACCATTCCACACCCTGCAGCCAGTGAGAGGCATCGAGGTATGCCTTGGACTCTTCGGCCAAAAAGTTCATCCCATTCTCCTATACTGCACCCATCTCACCATACTTCTTTATGGAATGGAGTGTGCATAAGGGCCAAAGACCCCAAGGCACACCATGACACTTGTCAGTGTCTGCAGGGTGGGGTGTGGTGAAATGGCGTGGTTGTTATGCCTGATGACCCAAAGGCACACTCCAATGCCTGTCACTCTCTGCAGGGTGGTGGTGGGGTTGGCTTCAATTAAGTACTTCACTGCCATTCCTATTACGCAGCTCTCTAACTTCTACACTACCACTGCCAATGC
Organism: Neoceratodus forsteri; assembly: GCA_016271365.2. Lineage (NCBI taxonomy): Eukaryota > Metazoa > Chordata > Ceratodontiformes > Ceratodontidae > Neoceratodus > Neoceratodus forsteri. Next base: position 964,252,313 of record CM028133.1, read on the forward strand.
CAGCAAGCAAACATTCGGCATTGACAAATGCTTGTTTGGAATTATTTCACCAGATTTTAAACATGCCCTTTTTTGAGACTTCCCCCATGAACACTGGCATTGTAATTTTGTTACTCCATCCCAAAAGTTGATTTTGCACAACAACCATGCATTCTGTGCCACAGGTGGGAAAACACATTTTGGGCAGGATGTGAAAAATGACAGCTGTGCTGTTCATTTGGAGGTGTGAAAAAATGGCAATGTTGAAAATTTGGAGTGAAAATATTAAAAATTGGTGAAGTTACGAGCATGCCTATAAACTGTGCAATGCACTCTTGTAACGCAATCATTTTGGGACTTTTCACAAACTTAGCAGGGGTTCTTGGGACTCACCTATGAACACTGGCACTGTTATTTTGTTAATTAGTCCCAAAAGGTGATTCTGTGCAGCGACTACAAAATCACCTTTCGGGACCAACTAATGAGATGACAGTGTCAGGGTTCATGAGGTGGGGTCTCAAGAACCCCATGTTGAAAATTTTGGGTCAACATTACTAAAAATGGCTGAGATATCAAGATTAGTTGAAAGCCCTATTGACAGCCATTGTACGGTTTATCTTGATTCCTTCAGTTCATGGTTTGCCTTTGAAGAGTGCAAAAGTGTCCCGGTCCAGAGAAAATCGCAGCTGCCAACCTCCGGAGGTGAGTATGGGGTGGGGGTATGGGGAGGTGGCTGTGCAAAAGGAAGGTAGGGATGGGGGAGTAGGGATATGGGGAGATGACGATGGACCATTTTCTTTTTTTAGGTTTAAAAAAAATAAGACGTTGAGGGACTGTTTTCTTTTTTACAGGTACATTATATATTTAGGGACACTGGGAGAGGGCTACCCAGTGTCCCACTCTGTCAGGGGGTACTGCTGATGCAGGGATTTGGCACCCCACTCTCAGCAAACATAAGTGGGGAAAATGGCAACACTGTTGGGGGGACATACTGGGAACATTGGGAGTGGGCTCCCCAGTGTTCCACATCAATAAATGGGGATTTTATACACAACTTGGGACACTGAGAGTGGGCTACCCAGTGTTCCACACTGTTGGGGAGCTACTTCCAACATGGGGATTGGGCACCCCACTGTTGAAAAATATTAGATCAAGAGGGCACACTGCTGGGGGGAGGGTGGGACCATACTGAACTGAAGGACTGGGGACACTGGGAGTGGGCTACCCAGTGTCCCACACTAAGGGGGATGGGGGGCCTGTTTTTGTTGGTCTGGGAAGAATTTTTTTTGGGGGGAAGCTGCTGTTGCAAGATTTACCCTTTCACTCCACAAGCTGATCAGCTGTTTACTAACATGGCTTCATGCAACTCAAATGACTGAAACCCTCTCTGATTGAAGCGACTTTGGCCCTTTGAAGTGCATGACTGTTTAGCCCACCTAGCAGAGAGCTGCATCAGGACCACACCAAGTGATCCTTGGTGCTGACTTCTGAGCCCATTACAAGCCCCTGGTTTTGTGTACTATAATGGGCTCAGGAGTGACACACACCCAAAATCCCGTATTGCAACAATATGTTGGTTTATGCATGTGCACAACCTATGTAAAAATTATGTATTTTCTTGACGAGCATGAGGCTGAAAAGCAGTAAATCAAATAGAAAATGTTCCTCAAGACCTAAATTTAAGAAAATGTGGTCAAGAAGAAGATGGTGACTCATACATATGCTCCTTTTCTAAATAATCCCAAGTAAAAGGGTGAGAGAGAAGGGGAATCTAACAAACTGTTTCACAGTTGATGAGTGGTGCCTGGTAGTTCCAAACAAACATTATGAAAGGGGTAGAAAGGCATAGACTTCTTAGATATATTTCATACCGCAAATAGATTTAAAATCTTATTTCCTGAACAAGAATCTAAAAATAAGCCTGAAGACAAACAGAAAATGCAGCTGAACCGAGCCCCCAACCTGGGACCTCAATTATACCACCACTAAATGTCACACGATCACTTAATCCAGAGACTATTAACAAAGAAACCAACCAGAGGGATGAAACAACCCCAAAGGGTTCTCAATCTAGAACTCAAGATGCATCCTCAATAAAAGTTTCTGTATCATCAAAACAGAGATTTGTGATAGAGGATTCCATAAGTCCATTTTACAGATTCCAAAATCTGCCAGAAAGATAAGTTAAATACTATGGGAATGTGTTTCCCTGGATCTAGGGCACATACTACATCAGACATACTGGACAGTCAATACCATACCCCACAGTGGTTACACATATAGGTACCAATGACGAAGGGAAAACTGCAGAAAAGGAACTCTGCACTGACTTTGAATCCATGGGAGAGAAATTAAAAACTAGGGATTACAAGGCCATTCCTGTGATCAGAAGTGTTTATTTTCAAACAGCCAGCAACTAGGTGCATTAATGCATGGTTAAAGAATGGGCAGATAAGCAGATAAGCAACAATTTATTTCTCAGAAAAATGGGGAGCTTTTTTTATTGGAAATCATATCTTTTAAGCACATGATGGACTCCATCTGAACAAGCAGAGTGCGGGTTTATTGGATGACAGAATAAAAAGCTCGCTGGAAAGCCATTTAAACTGAACATGGGAGGTGCTGCCCTCATACCCAGAATGCACTCCGACTTTGATAAATCGAACTCCGAAACAAAATACAGCAACTCAGTTATGAACGGTACTAGAATCAAAAAGAAAATTGGTTGGAAGGGGATACTTATAAATGCAAGAAGCTTAAATAGCAAAAAAGATGAATTAGAGGTACTTATCCAGTCACTTGATCCTAAAATCATTGGTGCTACTGAAACTTGGTGGAATGAAAATACCAAATGGAATACTGCATTAACCAAATGCAAAAGTTTCTGAATGGGCAGAAAAGGAAAAAAAGGAATTGTTCCTGTCCTATATTTAAAGGCATCAATTAACTCATTCGACATTAACAACAAAATAAAAACCAACATGATAAAAAAACAGAATCTCTCTGGATAAAAACTACCCCACCCACCCTCCACCCCCACCCAGAGGATCAGAATGACTCATATGCTTAGTATATAGGCCATCTAATTTAAAAGAAAAGGAAATCCAAAGTGTGTGTGATTAAATTCAGTTAGCTAGTGATAATTATAACACCTTGATAATATAAGATTTCAATATGCCTGGCACCGACTGGGAGACAGGTATAGTTAATTCTGACATGAAAAAGATCATTTTGCATCTAACTAAGCAGTGTAACCTCTCCCAGGCTGTTAGAGAACCGACTAGAGGTGAAAACACCCTGGATCTTGTAATAACATCACTTTGATGTTGAAATCTCTAACTGTTAGTTAAAGTTACCACCCCTTCGGGTAATAGTGATTACTCTTCAGCAAGGCCACTGTTTTTCGGTTTTTCCCGGAAAATCCGGTAAAATTCTGGAATTAGAGCTGCCTGAAAACTGGTAAAAATGAAGATTTCATGGAATCTGTCATTTTCTAACAGATCAGTAAATCTATAAAAAAGTGTGTTTTTCTTTTAATTCCTTCCTGTACTATTTTCAGTTTGCTTCATTTAATGCTCTGTATATTAAGCCTTCTTTAATTCTGATTATTTGTGCACATACTAAAAAATGAAAAAAGAATCCCGGTAAAATCCAGAAATTAGAGTAACAATCACCAGTGAAATTCCGGAATCTAAAGTCTTGAAAACGGAATTTAATTGTTTTAATCACCGTAAATCAGTGGCCTTGCTCATCAGTGGTCATTACTGCTGACTGTTTCAGCACAAGTGTCAAGGAACAACAGGAATCTACATATATAGTAAAGCAAGTAAAATCTAGCGAGGAAACTTATTGCATGCTCTAGGTGCAGAATATTCATGGTTGAAATTTAAACATTCCATCTTAGAAATAGTGGAAAAAATATAATAAGAAAGGCAGCAGAGCAAAATAGCTCATAGGGAAAATTATGGTTGCTATAAACAAAAAGAACAAATTGTTAAAAAAAATATAAACCAGACAATAAACAAGAAACGTGGGACGCATACAAACAACAGCAAAGACTTAACAAAATGATTAATAAAACTAAAAGAAAGATGGAAAGGGGCGTAGCGGCAAATAACTCAAATGTTTAAAAAAACTGTACAGTTATATTAACTCCCTAAAGAAAACTGAGAAAGTAATAGGCCCACTTATGAATGGGGTAAGGGAAGTGAGCTCATAAAAAATAAAGAATCCAGCACTCCAGGCTACAATGAAATAAATTGTCTTTTTACTGAAAATTCAGTGCATAAGTGACAAAAGTGGCAAGTATGTTTTATAAATACAATCAACGTTTGTAAAAGTTAAATCCATAAAAATAAGTCAGTAGAAATAGCAAAAAAATTAAGAAAAAAATCAAAAGATGAAAGGGGATGTTGGGAGGGAAAGAAACGGAGGTTTAGGACAAGAAGAAATGAAAACCTGTCCAGGAAAACCTTTTCATTTAAATTTTGGTATGCTTTGAAAGATACTCCTTAGATAATACACCTTAAATAATATATATTTTTTTATTTATTAGCTTTTGGTAACTGGGTAAGTGCATTAGGCAGTAGTCCTGTCTATTTTCAAGCATGACCCGGGAGGGTACAGTATACAGTCAATGGCAATCATCACAAAAACAGATACAAACAGTTGTCAATTTCAGGCTTACAAATAGCCAGGGTGAATTAGATACATACAAGAAATGAACAGATTACAAAATGGTCCGAACAGAATACAAATAGTGACCCCCCCCCCCAGAGAGAGTCACGGTATAACAACAAGCAGTAACCATCCATGCAGGGATGAAAATAAAACATTTGATACAGTCAGACAATACAGTACAGATAGAGAAACCCAGTAGAGCTGGATAAGGGAAGGCAGGAAGTAAAGTTCATGGGAAGTTAGGTACATACACAGGAATTAAATGTTTGGAGATGGGAAAAAAGTGCAGTTCTAAAGGCAGAGTAAGTTGAGGAGCCCTTTAAGCTTGCCGGTGGGGTGTTACAGAATTTGGGGGCAAAATGGGAAAAAGCTTGTTCCCTCATTTTTGTTGAGCAGTAGATAACAGAGAACAGGGGCGGGTTAGAGGACCTCAGAGTGCAAGAATGAATTACAGGAGTAAGCATGGCCCCAATGCAGTCAGAGTGGGGGGTTCTGTTCATGGAGTCTATAAAACAACCCAGAGAGAAGGAGCGCTGGGATTTGGGGGATAGCCAGTGCAAAGTGGAGTATAGTATGCAATGGTAGGTAAGGTGAGGGGCAGAGAGAGCGAATCTACAGATATTGTTATATGTGGTGTCCCAGTTATGAAGGATACCCGCATTGGCATGTGAGAGAGCGGGGAGAACATACAGAAGCCTAGGAAGCAGTATCCCCTGTGTCACAGAGATTCTGGCAGCAGGAGTTAGGGAATGACGCATGCGGTAGGAAGCTCCTAACTTGATGTTAACAGACCTGCACACCTCATTTATGTGTGAGTAGAAATCAAGGACAGGATCAAGAGTCACTCCTAGGTATCTGAAGGAGCTAGTAGACTTGGCTACCGACCCATCACAGCTAACCACGCGAAGCTTAACAGCCTCAGCAAAGACTTTTCTAGTGGACCCAAAAAGCATGGCCTGGGTCTTAGGTAGGTTGAGTAAGAGTGAGTTGTAGAACAGCTAGTGTTGAATCTGTTGGAATGCAAGAGACAGGTAGGCATTAATGTCCGGGACAGAACGAGAGGCAGCGTAGAGTACCAGGTCATCAGCATACATAATAGAGTGACAGTGGGGAAAGGAGGAGGGGAGTGTCATTGATGAAGACGGAAAAGAGTAAAGGTCCCAGAATGGAGCCTTGAGGTACACCATAGGATATGGCAGCTGGGATGAAAGAACTTTGCCAAAGGAGATGGATTGGGATCGATTAGTGAGGTAGCTACTGAACCATGATAGGGTGGGTCTGGAGGCACCTAAAGAATGTAGTTTATTCAGGAGCAGATGGTTTATCAGGTCAAATGCCTTGGTGAGATCTATAAACATGGCACCAGTGAGTAGACCATTGTCCATGTTGGACTTAACCTCACTGGTGAGTAAAGTGAGGGCAGTGGTGGTGCTATGTCCAGCCCTGAAACCATGTTGAGCAGGTGATTGAAGATTAAAATTCAATAGATGTGTTGAGATCTGGTGATGAATAAGTTTCTCTAAGATCTTACTGAGGGTTGGTAGTAAGGCTATGGGCCAATAATTAGTTAGGACTTTAGGGTCACCTTTTCTGAAGACAGAAATAACCCTGGCAGCCTTTCAGACTGGGGGCACCATCAAGGTAGGTACAGATAGACAGATTAAACAGCCTAGTGATAGGGGTGGAGAGGAGATGGGCCCCAAGTCTAATTATCCAGGGTTCGATTACATCAGGCCTGGGGTTCCTACGTGGTAGAATGGACTGAAGTATCCTGAGAACATCCAACCAAGCAATATTAGAGCAGACAAGTGGCAGAGGAGGAGATGGGGCCATAAGATTCTGGAGGGGAGATTTTAAACACCTCAGTAAAAAGGGAATTAAATGCGTTGGCTATAGTCTGGTGGTTGTTACACAGAGTATCATTAATTAGCATATCCTTGGGGCCATAGGTTTGGTGTTTCCCAAGATCTCATTGATCTGGGTCAGAGGCCGAGAACTGGAGGAGTTTCCGGTAATAGCTACTCTTGGCAGCCCAAATCTTCTTTTTGTAGGAGTTACGTAGTGTCCAGTAGGCAACAAAGTCAGTCTGAACCAAGGAGGCTTTACATTTAGTCCAAAGTCTGTCACATTCCTTGAGTAGTTGCAGGAGAGGCCACTTCAGCCACTTGGATGCCTTCCCTCTGACCCTACGTGCAGAGACTGAGATATGTTTAGCCTGTAAGGCTGGCAGAGTGGCAATGAAATGATCAGTAGCCAGGTTGATGTCATTAGTTTAGAATAGTGGGGACTAGTCGGCTTGTTTTAGATCATGAAGAAACACAGCGGTTTCCAGATTGGAAAAGTTAGCAAAGAACAGTACTTTAGGAGGAGATGTGGCAGAGGAGGAACCCCTAATACAGTAGACAGGGCAGTGGTCACTGATGGTGTTGGGTAGAACCCCAGTAGGGGAGTAGCAGTCCTTGCGATTGGTAAGGATCCAGTCAATCAAAGAGCGACTGAGGTTATTCTTAGTTATCTGAGTGTGGGAAGAGAAGAGTTGCTTGAGGTTGGCCTTGCTGACTATAGAAGTAAGTGAAGAGGAGTTGGGACCCAACCAATCCAGATTAAAGTCTCCCAGACAGATCACCTCATTGTTCTTAGTTAGGGCAGGAATCAGTCCAGTGAGCTCCTCGAGGCAAAGTTTACTATGACGGGGAGGAGAATATACCCCAAATATGTGCAACTTCTTGGCACCCCCAAGGAGCAAGAGAGAGAGGGTAGTACCTCACTGTTGTTTAGGCAGGGGTTGGCATCAGAGTGACATTCAGGTGAGACTTGTAATACAATGCAAGGCTACCCCCTCTTTTGGAGGAAGCCCAGTCAGCACAGTACATGTTATATCCAGGTAGGGCACAGCTATTGTTCAGGACAGTAGGTTTTAACCTGGTTTCAGATACCACAAGGATATCAGGGTTATTTACCTTAACCCAGGCTTCCAGCTCTGGGAGATTGGCAAGCAAACTGCAGATGTTGAGGTGCTCAAAAGACAGGCCTGAAGCATGGGGAAGGAGATGGATGGCAGAGGGGTTGGATGGACTAGGAGAGACCAAGGGACCTGGGTTTGTTTCAATATCCCCAGCTAGTGTAAGAGTTAATGATATGACTCATAGAAAAGCAAGTGCTATAGCACAAGAGACTATGGTTGGGGAGGTAATCCTCCTGCTCACCATGTGCCTAAGTACTAGGCCTGCTATACCTCCACAGACAACATCTTATTCCTGGAGCCTTGAGGATCGCTGCCCAGAGCTCAATGGTCTCCATCATTGATTACAGCCTAATCATCTACGGTTCTGCGTCAGCCACTGTACTCAGACGAATAGCGACATCTCTCAACAAGGCTTGTCAGCTCATCTCTGGTGCCCACTGTCTGACTCATACGTATGACCTTTATGCACAAACTTGATGGCTACAACTCTCCAACCGCATATGGTATCTAACTTGCACAATGGCTAAGAAAGTTACTATGGGCCTCGCGCCTCCCAGTGTCCAAGCCTTACTGTGGCCATGCCTGAATATGTATAACACCAGGCGATCTGAAATTCAACTCCTCCCAGGTTCCCCATTGCCCCACCTCCCAAGGCCAAAGATCCTTGCCTATAGGAGGCCTAGCTGGCTAAACAGTCTCAGTCCTGACATCGCCTCTACGAAAGAGCTTGGCCCTTTCAAATCCAAGCTTTGCCTTCATCTCATTGCTGCCAGCTACCATGACTGCTACATATAACCAGCCCCACAAATCTTCTACAGATCCGCACTATGCACTTATCCCATTGGGTCTCCCACATATAACCAGCCCTACCTATCATCACCTTACTCTTCTCCATGCACATATACTCTACCCCCTTTCTCCCATTTTCCTTTTCCCCTTCCTTTCTTTTCCCCCACCTCCCCCTTCACTACACTAGCACTTCCCCCCATTTTGTTCTGTATAAGTTGCCTTCTACACCACCACTGTGATGTTTGACAATGCCTCTGGCTGTTCTCTCCTCCCATGGTATCCACCCTCCCCAATGTGTCCCCTTCCACTTTGTCTTCCCCTATGTTATTCCACTATAGTACAGCTTATCCTAACCACAGCATTGTATTTCTTCTAGTTGTAATGTGTTATCTCCATATTTTTTCTTTTTTTTTTCTCTCTGTGTTGTACTGTAGTTGACAAGGAATCTTTGTTAAAGAGCCTTGGCTAAAAGGTATTTGTAATTCTAGACTTAATAAATAAGTAGGGCCCCGTGGAGTTTATAGGTAAGGTAAACTAGAGGAAACATTGGGGAGAAACCTTCAGCTATCATACTGGAGTAGATAAAGTTACCAGGAGACACCACAGATGGGGGGTGGGGTGTCTGCGACAAGGGATAGGGAGTTGAGGGCAAGTAGGGCAATAAGCAATGGCACAAGGAGGCTCAGAGCTAATGGTAACATATTGTTGGGGCAGGAGCACCAGAGATGTTAAACAGAGTTGGACCAACCAGAGAGGGGATACTAAGAGAGAAGAAGGGTAGTCAAGTTAAGGAGCATTGGAGAAAATTGATAGGAAGGCTATAGGGTCTGGGGCAACAGTACAGAAAGAGAAACAGAAAACTGGACAAGCAGAAGAGAGCTTAGTTGGATTTGAGTAAAGACGGCACCTAGTGGTGAAAAACTATAACCTGCAGGCGAGAAAATAGACTGAGAGAAAAAGAAACACAGGTTTCCCTGGTGTTCAAATATACAAATACTCAAGCGATACAAATTATGACCCATTCCATTCGTTAGTGTTTAACAACCAGCACACCATTTGAACTGATTAACATTTTTATACAACAATCCAGAGGAGCACTACACATCTTGCAGCTCACAAACCCCAAGCAAAAACACTTTCTATTTTAATTCTGAGTAATTCTCAAATTGTGCATGCCCAGGAATGCTGGCAGACATGAAATGTATCTCTAAATAAAATGCTCAGTGCTAAGGTGTACATTTAGTTTTATTTATTATACTTTTATTCTCCCACTGCCAGCCGCTTTGTACCTCTGCCAGGTCATGGACCTCTGGCTTCCACTTCCAGATTGGCTGTGACCCTCCGATACCCCCTGGCTTACCCCACATGGTGGGATTGTGGCACCATACCCCCGCAGTGAAGCAGACAACAGGATAGGTTGGAGGGTTGGCCTGGAAGCTAATTGAAGCCAAGCAGCTTCATCTAGGGTGGCCAGCAGCAGCATTTTGTTCCCTGCTGTGCGAGGGTGGGGATGTGCAATGATGTCCAGCATCCACCCTATCCCCCCAAGCCACTAGGCATCAGTGCAATCGGTACACCCAGCCTCTGCTAGGTGTCTGTATTGCACCGATTATTCTACCCCCCCCCGGAGAAGGAGAGCAGTCATCAGATGCTCAATCCTTCTCCCCAGCCAGCCCTCGGATGACCTGGGTCTATTCCTGAACCCGGGTCGCCAGTGTTGCAGGTAGGTGCCGTGCCATTGAGCCAGCAGGCTGGCTCTTAAAGTGTACATTTTAATTAAAATCCATAAAAATAAAAAGCCAATAGAAATAGCAAAAAATGAAGAAAAAATAAAAAGGAGAAAGGGGTTGGGGTGGGGAGAGGGAAAGAAAAGGAGGTATAGCACAAGAAAGAAATGAAAAGAAAACCCATCCAGGAAAACCTTTTCATTTAAATTTTGAGCTGCTTTGAAAGATGCTCCTTAGATAATACACCTAAACAATTATTTACATTCAGGGATTGATCAGACCACCTAGCTGTACAACAATTTGTCTTATATACAGCTTTTTCAGATTAATCATGTTATGTCATAGTTCATTCCTTCAGCGTCACAACACTTTTAAACTTAATGTAAGAAAGGCTGCCACTCCACAGAATCATGAAAGCCCTTAGGTTTGAACATTTTTAAATTGAAGATCCACATAGATTCCCTTTGGTCCAAAAGAGTTGCCCTATTACCACCACGGTATTTGAATGGGACGTGGCCAATACCCATGTAGGAGATTCTATGTGTATTAGTATCTTGAACTTGGGTAAGATGATTACCAACTGGGTGGGAAAGATCTTGTCTGTGTATTGCCCTGAAGTGCTCCTGTATATGCTCCTTCAACTTTCTAGTGGTCTGCTCTATGTAAACACTCAGCCTTCCTCCTTCTCTACTACCTACTCCCTTAGTCTCCACCCTTCTTTACCACTATCTCTTCAGGTCTACACCTATTTACTTCCCTCAATTCACCTTTTCAGTCGCCGTCTATCTAGAGGATGATAGATTGTCCTTAGCACCTGCAACGTTAGAAAACTATGCTGTACTTAAATGCACTTAGGGCAAACCTATCAAGGGTATGCTCAACATTTTTGCAAACATACTGCCTTTATGTCATTCTGTGGTTTGAATATAAATGTATATTGTTCACTTTCTATTCCTGTACTTGCAATATCTTGTTTTGTGGTATGTAATTCAGTCCTTTTTGACCCTACAGTATATGACCTTGTATGTTAAAATCATCTCTGTGTGGCTGACCAGGCCCACTTTGTAAATGAGTTATTTACTCAACTGTGTGTCATCTGGTTAAATAACAGTTCTGATTGATTGATTTGATTGATTGAAACGTGACCACAGGAGCACCATGGGGCAAACATCATCACATGACTGGTTGTGCAAGTAATAAGATGATTTATAATTACTTCTGTTTAAAAAAACTATACAGTTATATTAACTCCTTAAAGAAAACTGAGAATGTAATTGGCCCTTGTACGAATGGGGTAAGGGAAGTAAGCTCCCTTGAAGCTATGGCAAAAACATTTAATACCCATTTCAGCTCTGTATTCTCTAACACAAATAAACTCAAAACCATTGATGCTGAATTTACTACTTCTGAAAATGACTGGGAAATCTCTGAAGAAAATATCAAAGGAAAGATAAACTAGTAAGATCTAGTTCCACAGCCAGCCCACCAGTGCAGTGGTAGAGCTACCGCTCACAACGCTGGTGACCTGGGTTCAGGAATGAACCTGGGTTGCCAGAGGGCCAGCTGGGTGGGGTGGCGGGATTGAGCAACCTAAGGGAAGCTCTCCCCTGGGGAGGAAGGTTGCCATACCCACTGCATTACTCCCACCTAGTGACCAAGGGTGGCAGCATAGTAAAGGGAAGCCACACGGGAGGGGAGGACATTGATTGAAATCTGGAGTGGTGGCACATCTTTGTGTGTGCATACCTCCTTGGGCTCCCTTGCACAATGTCATCCTCAGGGAATGGACCACAATAGGAAGCTGTAAAAAACCCCCAAGCATTAGGACCTCCTGAATCAGTGGTCCCCCAACCCCTGGTATGACCACCGTGGCACACCCTTGTATGGAATCGTCCCTCAGGATGGCCCTACCACGAGGGGATGATCTTGCCAGGTTGATGTCCTGCAGTTGGGGCATGCTTGGGTGTTGGGGGCGATCCAGTGGCAAAGCCATGGCCGGGGAGATAAAAGAGTAAATTAAAAAAAAGATCTACAGTAGTTCCATGACAGGCCCCAATAAAATAAAGGGGTAAAATGCTCCAAATATTGATTGATCAGGTTACCAAGCCACTTCAATAGTCACAAAAAGCCTGCACTGCTCAGATGGTTGTAAAAAGGCTTTATTGAAATAAAATTAAAAAGTTGCCATGCAGCAACAAAGATCAATGCTCAATGTGAACCCTGACCGGTTTTGTGAACTAGCATGTCATCAGAGGGATGCATCCATCCCCCACTGATGTGCTAGTTCACGAAACTGTCGCGGTCCGATGAGCATATCTTGATTGCTGCATGGCGAGTTTTACCTTATTTCAATAAAGCCTTTTTACAACCATCTGAGGAGTGCGAGCTTCTTGTGAATATTGCAGGTCATTATCTGAACCCCGCACCCTCCTTGTGCTGGAGTGGTTTTTTGCTTATCCGGATTTACCAAGCCACTTCACCTGATTTAAAATAAATCACGTAAAAGGAAATATTATCCCATCTGATTCGAAAACGGCTCTGGTAGTCCCAATTTTTAAAAAAGGGAACCGATCTGATCCAGTAAATTATCATCCTATAAGTCTGATAACTATACACCCAGGAAAATAATGGAGAGTACTATAAAACATAACCAGTAAAGTGTTGGAACACAGAGACATTAAGGGAAAGGAGATATGTATCAACATGGATTTTCTAAACAGCAGTCCACAAATTACCAACTTACTGTTTTTTTTCCTTTTTTAGAAAGTATACTTTATTGAATTTTATAACATGGGTTCCTAAAATACTGTCTTCTGAGTCATCCAAACAGGTCACCTGACCATTGATTAATCCTTGATATACCCACAGTTGCATGTTCACTGGGCTTTATTTTATTATTTCTTTAGGTAAAACTTTAACAAATCATTGCCCATGTTATAAGAGATTAACCCACTTCCAGGGTATGGGTTTACTGAGCATTAATCCCCCTGCCTGGGTGGTTGAAGTCACTTGGCTTCACTTCGTGACTCCAATCCCCCCCCCACCAGGTGTGGATTAATGTTAATTGTAACATGGCAAAAGAAACAGTAGGGAAAATCAGCAAAACGATTAGGTAGAATGCATCAGGTGGTACACGAGCAACACAGCATTATGGCACGATAATGCCATGTTGCTTGTGTAATCCATAAAGTAGCCAGAGGTGAGGAAAGAGCAGTGTAGACAAAGACAACAGGGAGAAGACGGGAGCGATCAAGTTTTGGGACAGCAAGTAGGTAGACAGGAGGGCGCAGTAGGAGCAGTGCAAGGGAAACACAGAGGGAGAGAAACTGTATTGGGGAGATAGAGGAGGAGGACACGCAGAATAGAATCACAGGGGCAGAGGACAGCAGAGCAGAATAAGCAGGTCAGAGGCGCACACGGGACAGCAGCAAAGCAGCTCGAGACAGTGGGATATACCACATGAAGCCGGAGAAATGGAAGAACGATGTGGAGCAAATGAGAGAGCCGCACGGGATGTTTCAGGGGCACACAGTGTAATTGAGGAAGGAGGCAGAGATCCGTTTCAGCTGCAGTCGGTCACCGTGCATGGAACAGGCATTTTCTGCCACCACGGAGCAGCGACTGAGAGTGATAGGAACAAGTTGGTGTCTGTACGTAGAGGGAGAGAAGATACGCAAGAGAGTAGGCAACAGGGTTCAGTCAGAGATGAGCATGTCAGGTATAAGTCGCAGGAAGCGGTATGCAAATCAGTGTCAGGGGTTCCTGAGTGAAGAAAACTGAAAAGTTGCAGTCCTCCTGAGTGTGCTGGGAGAGAAACTGCTGTCAGGAATGGACACAAAATAAGTTCAACAGTTACTGCATGTATTCTCTGTTGTTGATGCTAAAGTAGTAAAAAAACATATCTGTATGTGACAGAGCGTCGCAGTGTAGTCAAAAGTGCAGTGAAGTTTACGTCCTATATAAAATTGTGTGACTGTGTCATTCATGATACCTATACACAGTCATCTACCACAGTCCCAATAATGTACACATCATGTTACAAGTGCATTAATCTCCTCCGAAGGTGGCATCTAATGGGGAGTTAATGCATGGTTGGACCGTTGTATGCACCCGGCTTCTGGTCTCGTGCCACAATGGTCCCAACCATGCATTAACTCCCCATTAGATGCCACCTTCATTGGTGATTAATGCTTACGTAAACCCATACCCTGTCGTGGGTTAATCCTTCCTTAACAAGAATACAAGTCACAAAACAAGAACAAAGGTACTTGTAATCCTAGTCATGAATAAATAAAAAATAAATAAAAATAAAACAAATTAACAAAGATATAGAAACACTGTTAAGCTAAACATAACACTAAACTTCCCACCATCTATCCCCCACACAGATGCAGAGCCCTTTGCCCAACAACCACAACAAACCCATATTAACAAATAGACTAGACTGTACAGCTAGGTCATGGTATGATTGGAACAATCCATTAAAGGAAGGAGTGCTTCAGATATATTCCGAGTATTAAAAATTGCCATTTTGTGGCTAAGAGAGATTGCCATCTTCTCCAGCCTGAGGGTAGATAGAATCTCATGATACCATTCTAAAAGTGTAGAGGTTGACTGGTCCATCTAGTGGTGTAATATAAGTTTCTTGATTACCATTAAAGTAAAATATTATTTATAATTCCCCATGAATGATCGTAAGTCAAGACCCAGTAACCATCTCTTCCTTGTACCCTCCAAACCCAATACTGGGTCTAAAACTGTTTGGGCCGCCCCCAATAAATGCTGAGATTTGGAGCAGTCCCACAAGATATGGAGCAAAGGACCCTCTCCTTCACCGCATCTAGTGCAACAAGGAGAATCTAAAAACGTACTATGTTTTTATGAAAATGTAAGCTAGTATTCAGACCAAGGCTGTCCCATTGACGTTATACTTCAAAAAAGCCTTTGATGTAGGTTTCCATCAGGCTAAATCAACAAAACTCCAACTTTTTAAAGTTCCTACATCTTTAAGCCTGTGGATAAATAACTGGTTAAAAGATCGTACTCAGAAAGTAATAGGGCTGTTTCAAATTATTGTCCAGTAACAACTGGGGTTCCCCAGGATCACTGCTGGTGTCATTTCTGTTTAATATCTTTATTTTAGACATGAGAGATCAGGTAGGATGGTGCCACAAATACGCTGATGATACTAAGATAGGTGCCATCAGTAATAACTTAGAACAATTCACATGAAGCAATTACGAAAGTTATCTCTGTTTTGCTAATTTTAAAGTGCTTTTTATGTTGGCTCACGCATGCGCAGCCAACATATTGTGGTAGTAGCAGATTTGGAGGCACGGTCACTGTTGGGCAAATGCAGGGCACGCATCAGTAGGTGCGTCCCTCGTTCCCCAATAAGTCTACATGCCGATGCCACACCAGGAATACATAATGTGGCGAGCACATCTAAGGAAAGGTCCGCGAAATGCGAGCAAAGCTCGTCATACGCAGCGGCACCTCCCGAAGTGCTTCCCCTGGTGAAAAAAAAATTTAACATGGCAGCACACTGCCTGCCATAATGCTGACTTCGGGGGTGCCCAATCCCCCTGTCGGCATGCCCTGATACAATGTATGTACCAATGGGGGAGTCCACTCCCATTGGCATAATGCACCCCCCATTTTTTATGTGCAGAGAGGAATGCCCAATCCTCCTCAGATCTTGCCTCCCCCGCTTTCGTTGTGTGCCGACGGGAGTGCCCAATCCCCCATCTGCTACAGCATCCCCCCAAAACACTTAGGTGGCATGCTGGGAGCCCACCCCAGCATGCCAAATCCCCTGAAAAATAAAAACCGTCCCGCAATGTTTTTTTTTTTTTAACCCTGTGAAAGAATTAAATGGTCCCTTGCGGGCTCTCTGCCCCATCCCACAACCTGCATCCACCTTCTGCGCACCCTGCCTCCCCACACACCCCCTCACCCCAAACTTACCTCTGGAGCCCAGAGCGATGATTTTCGGTGGACCGGGAACAAGTCTGCACTCTTCAAAGCCGACCGCGAACTGAAGAAATGCTGGTAAGCTGTATAAAGGCATAAATAGTTTTTTTTAAACTTTGGTGCATATCTCGGGCATGTTTTGGAATTTTTGCACCAAATTTTCAACATGGGGTTATTGGGACCCCTCCTCATGAATTCAGTCACTGTCATGGTGTTATTCAGTCCTGAAAGGTGATTTCATGGTCACTGCGCGGAATCAGCTTTCGGGACCAAGTAACGAAATGACAGTGCCACTGTTCATGAGGGTGGCTCTCAAAATGCCTATGTTGCAAATTTGGTGAAAAAAATCCCAAAACTGGCTGTTTTACGAACATGCATTGCGCTGTTTCCATGCACGCTGGTAACTTTGTGAATTTGTAATATTTTCAGTCCAGATTTTCAAAATTGGCATTCTCCATACCTCCTGATAAACAGTACAGCTGTCATTTTACATATCCTGGCCGAAATATGTTTTCACACTTCCGAAGCAGAATACCGTGGTTGCTGTGTGAAATCAGTTTTTGGGACAGTTTGAGAAAATGACAGTGACACTGTTCATGAGCAGAGGTCCTAAAATGCCTATGTTGAAAATTTGGTGTCAAAAGTCCATAAAATGACTGTGTCACAAGCTTGCATTATGCAGTTTCCACACACCATTGTAACGTCGCAAATTTGCAATATTTTCATGCCAGATTTTCAATAGTGGCATTTTTTCACACCTCCTTATCAACAGTACAGCTGTCATTTTTCAAAGCCTGCCCAAAATGTGTTTCTGCAGCTGTGGCACACAATGGCGTGGTCACTGTTGGAAATCAACTTTTGGGACAGATTAATAAAATCACAGAGCCACTGTTCATGAGGGTCCCAAAATGCCTATGTTGAAAATGTGGCTAAAAAACTCCCACAAATAATTGGGGTATGGACGTGTGTTGCGCAGTTTTTATGCATGCTCATGTCTTCACCAATTTTTCATATTTTCACTCCAGATTTTCAACGTTGCCATTTTTTTAAGCCTCCTCATGAACAATACAGTAGTCATTTTTCACATCCTGCCCAAAATGTGTTTTCATCCCTGTGTCGCCAAATGGCATAGCCGCTGTGCAAAACCACCTTTCAGCTAACAAACTGATTGTACTGCTCTTCATGAGGTAGGGTCACAAAAAGCCCATGTTGAAAATTTGGAGTGAAAATACCAACACACGCCTACGGTGTTAGGGTTTCCAACTGTAGCACCCCACCCTGTAGAGACTCACAGGTTTCAGGGGTGTGACTTGGGATCATCAGCTGTACTGCTCATGCCATTCCACCCCACCCCCACCCTGCAGCCAGTGACAGGCATCATGGTGTGACTTGCAGTGTTTGGCCACAAGGTTCACCCCATTCTCCTATAGTGCACCCACCTCAGTGTATTTCCTTATGGAATGGGGTAAGTATAACGCCCAAAGACCCCAAAGCACACCACAACACTTGTCAGTGTCTACAGGGTAGGGTGAGTTAAAATGGCATGAGCATTATAGTTGATGACCCAAAGGCACACTCCAATGCTGTCAGTCTCTGCAGGGTGGGGATGAGGTTGGCATCCCTTCAATACTTCACTGCCATTCCTATTATACGTCTGTAACTCCTGCACTACCAATGCCAATGCCAGCGCAACAACATTCGGCATTGAAAAATGCTTGTTACTTATTGGGATAGTACTTCCCCACGGCTACACCCAGGCAGACAAGAGCCTAGCAGTGCGGCTTTACTAGGGGACAATAAACAAATTTGCAGGACAGATTCAGTTTTACCTGTGCTCTTGAATCTGCTAGTCCACAGAGGCTTCCACTTCACAGGTGGAGGCAAGTCTAACAATTGAAGAAGAACAGCAGTGTTGCTAGGGGCTGAAATTACCAACTCCCTTGGCTTTTTTCTGCTGTTTGTGAAACTAGGTAATTTTTTCTTTCTGCTCTTTAAAAAAAAAAAATGAGGCAAACTAGAAGAAAAAGACAGGGCATACGAGTTAGGGCAAACATGGACTGTACTGTCTAAAGGGGAAGCTTCACTCAAACAGAAACTTTTACATGGCAGCTGTGCAATGCTGCGATCATGCGCTACTACGATTGTGAGCAGGATCGTGCAGGTTCGCCAGTGGGAGCTGCCATTGCACAAAGGGGATTTAAACAAGTGCTAGCAAAACTAAAGATGTACTTAATAACATTATGTCCCACAAATACAGTGGAGACCTGGCACTTTAGTAGTATGGCAGCAAGGATACCCACAGGGAACTCAGGGAGAGAGCGAGAGAGCTACAGAGAAAGGAAAAGAAGATTAAAGACTGTAGGTGGCCATCCTACAGGGGAAATTAAAGAACAGAATGGAAGAGGTTCTGTTGCGCAACAGACTAAAGGAAGAGAGACACTCTGCTCAATCCCAAAAGGGGGGCAATGCTACCACAGAGTGCCTGAGGGAAAGTTTTACTGTTTGAAAGGTACTGTTTTTTTTTTTTATTGGTGGAACTGGATGTAAAAGGGAATTACAGCAGTGGATGTAATGGAGGCATGGGTAGCAGGAGTGAGCTGAATGATACTGGAATGAGCAGAGGGATACTGGAGCAAGTGGTGAAAGGGAAGCAGGGAATGGGGAGGTGGGAAGTAGATGCTGTGGTCAAAGAAAATATGAAAACGAGCACTTTGAGCTGCTAAGTTGGAGCGATAATGTGTGCTCCATGTGAACAATGTGTGGGAATGGAACAGGTGTGCAGCTGTTGGGTCAGAGACCAAGAGGGAGTCAGGTCGGAGACCATGCCAGCAACACTAGTGATATGCAGCTTGGCAGTTAGTTTAAAAAATTAAAAAAATAAATTCTGCTCCATTCATTGTCAGGCTTGCCCAGAGGGAAAAAAAAACAGAATGGAGAAGACTGGTTGTTTAAGTGCAGTGGTGCTTTTGGGAGCAAGCACGAGTGAGCAAGTAGGATGGCAGGCAGGCGGATGTGGGATCAGAGTCCAGAGTGCTTTAATGAGGAGAAGAGAGGATAAATGTTTAAAAAAAGGTATGTTAGAGCCGGCCCAGTGCCACTGAGGGCACAGGCGCTGGACGCCTTACCACGTCCTACGCCGGCAACCCAAGTTCAGGAACGACCTCAGGTAGCCAGGGAGCAGGCATGGGGGGGAGGGTTGGAGCAGGATTGAGCTACGGTAGGCAGCTCTCCCCTCCCGGGTGTGGTTGTCCACGTCCCCCATAGTTCCATTCCCACTAGGTGGAGGTCCCGTGGGCAGCATAGGCAAAGTAAGTGGAGGCAATAATGCTAGGGTTGGGCAGAAGGGGCCAAGCTGGTGCCCAGTGTGCATGTGTGCCTCCACACACATGCACGTACATGTCTGCTGGGATCCCAGTTTGGGGCCAAAAATGGGAGAAAACTAAAAAAAGCATTGGATTGTGGGTACATTGGTGGAAGACAGATGTGGGTGCTGTAGACATTGTTGCTGTCTGTACTATATGACTGTTTTTTTTAACATATGAACGTTACTTGAGGGGTGAGTTGAGCTTCTACCGTGCATCTAAAAGCTGGAAGTAGAGTCAGAGGGGAATTTGGTTGACAGGTTGACTTTATCACACATATGTGGAAATAAATGGATTTATGACATGGTTTTGGGTCCATGCTTATCATGTATGTGTGTGTGTGTGTGTGTGTGTGTGTGTGTGTGTGTGTGTGTGTGTGTATGTATATATATATATATATATATATATATATATGACAAAACTCAGTTTAATGCATTAGTTAGGTTGTTCCACAGCGACAAAAGTGAGGATTCGGTGTTAGGGTTAAACCCCTGGACCCCTCACCCACCCAACTGGCATTGGGGTGTGCATTGGTCCTCAGCCCTAACTTTCACCCCATCACATGTGTAAACAGCAGAAGTATAGGAGAATGGGGTGAGAGTTAGGACCGACGACCCCAATGACACCCAATGCCGGTTGGGGAGTGGGTGGGGGTCCAAGGGGTTTTAACCCTAACACCGAATTTCCTCACTTTTGTCACTGTGGAACAACCCTAACTAATGCATTAAATGGAGATTTTGGCCTCTAATTTCCCTTCTTTTTGAGAATGATAACGAGAAATAGTGAATGTAATGCAGCAGTGGGAGCGCGGGGCCCGAAGGAACAGCAACGTAAACAGAAGCGCTAACAGTGGCGCACATGGTAACGCAAGTGCGAATGAGAACAGAAAGGGTAAGGCACACGGTGGCGTAGACGGGAACAGTCTGCCACGTGATGTGTTGTCACATAGTAACATGGTGCCTGCAAACGGAAATGTCAATGGGCATGGTGACGCAAAGTGAAACAGAAAGAGAAACAGTACTGTAGACACAAATGGCAAAATAACAGAAACGCAAGCGCAAATGAAAACGAAAGGATAACGCACATGGTGGATGACGTCAACGTAAGTGAAACAGGTACATTACGCAAAGCGGGAAAGGCAACGTAACAGTAATGTAAGCGCACAGGCTGGTTTTCCCCAAAACCTGCATAGAGAGAGACAGTGAGTACAAAGAATGTATGCATAATAATAGGTATCAGAGCAGAAAATGAGGACTTGGAATACTAAATAGGTTATATCTCAGGAACCGTACGACGTAGAAAAAAAAATTAAAAGTCATATGGTTTATGACTGTCCTGGCTAGTTTTGTACTTACCTACTTTTGTACATTTTTCTGACGAAAAGTCCGTATCTCGCACCGTTTCCGAGATACAGGCCCTGAAAGGCACGGCGAACGCCGTAATGTTAGCCAATGGGAAAAAAATATAAGTTCGGAGCGCCATAACTTTGCCTCCCTGTAATAATTTTTCACCAAACCACTGAAAGGCACATCTCTGGGCTGTTGGCTGTCTTCCCTCCAAATTTCAGGAAAAAAGACCAAACCGTTATTTTGCAGCAGGGTGCCAAAGGATTCCTATAATGCGTCGGGCGCCGTAATGTTATCCTACGGGAAAAACTGTCAACTTTGGAGTGCCGTAACTTTGCTGCCATGTAATATTTTTTCAACACAACCCTGAAAGCCACATCTGTGAGAAGTCAGCTGCGTTCTCTCCAAATTTAAGTCCAAAACTCCCAACCGTTCTTTTGCAGCACAGTGCCAAAGAATTGCTGTCATTTTCCCACAGACTAGAAAACTACTGTCGCAATTTGTGAAAGGTTTCGCAAAAATTTGCAACACTTTCATAAGCACGAAAGTACTTTTTCCAGAAATTTGAAAAACATATTTCTGGGGTGTTTTACCCCAAAATAAAGACATGGCTAGCATCCTCAGGGTCCGACTAGGTGAATACAAAATGAATTAGGTTGCTAGAGGGTCCTAAATTTAAATGCCAACCATTTTTATGATCACCAACTGAAAACAAAATGGCAGATTTTGAAATAACAGGCCATTTAGAAAGTAAAAATGCATTTGCAAAGTGTTGAACTTTTGTTAACTTTTCCATTGACTTATAATGGAAATTGTGTTTTGAATAACTTTTGAACCGTTTAATATTTTTCACCAAATCTTGAAGGCACATCGGGGACCCGGCCATACGTTCCCTGAATTCGGGCGGTCCGGCATAAACTGTGCGACCTGTAGAAGGCCTTGACCATAGAATTCCAGAAAAAGCGTAAACGCGCTCGCAGATCACGCTTAATAACTCTGTGGCTGTATGTCCAACAGGTACGAAGCTTAGCAGATCCCAAGGCCTATGGATCTTGATTAAGTATTCCAAATTTCAGGCAAATCCATCAAATGGTTGCAAAGTTATTAAGGTGCAAAATTTGGGGTTTAACAAAGAAATGGCTCCTCAACCCTAACTATGGTAGCTCTACCGTGCTACCATAATACATATATATATATGTGTGTGTGCATATGTATATGTATATATAATATATATGTGTATATATAATATATATATACACATATACATAAAATTGGTAGGAAAAATTATGTCTGCTGATTTGTTGGAACACATCACATGACCATGCGTATATCTGAGCGTGACCGTACAACTGCACTTTAACCCCCCTCCAAAACAATTTTGACATTTTATAAGATAGATAAATCACTCTGAGGTGTGCAGTCGTGCTCTGATATACACATGCCTTGGATGGTTGACGCTCACCAAGGTGTCCGTATATCAGAGCGCCGACCACACCTCAGAGTGGTTTATCTATTATATATACATATATATAAAAATATAAATATATATATATATATATATATATATATATATATAGATATATTATGGTAGCATGGTAGTGCTACCATAGTTAGGGTTGAGGAGCCATTTCTATGTTAAACCCCAAGGTTTTGTACCTTAATAACTTTGCAACCGTTTAACGGATTTTCCTGAAATTTGGAATACACAATCAAGAACCATAGGCCTTGGGACCTGCTAAGTTTTGTATGGTCAGATATATGGCTGCGGAGTTATTAAGCATGATCTGCATGCGTGTCTACGCTTTTTCTGGAATTCTATGGTCACGCGTACAGGTCGCATGCGTGTGAGTGCGCTGACTGCCCAAATCTTCAGGAACGGTAACAGGGTCCCCGATGTGCCTTTCAAAGATTTGGTGAAAAATATTAAACAGTTCAAAAGTTATTCAAAAAACAATTTCCCATTTTAGGTCAATGGGAAAAGTTAACAAAAAGTTTAACAGTGTCACAAATGCATTTTTACTTTCGCAAATGGCCCTGTTACTTTCTCAAATCCACCATTTTGTTTTCAGTTGGTGATCAGAAAAATGGTTGGCATTTAAATTTGGGACCCTCTATCAACCTAATTCTTTTTGTATTCACCTAGTCTGACCCAGAGGATGCTAGCCATGTCTGTATTTTGGGGTAAAACACCCCAGAAATATGTTTTTCAAATTTCTGGAAAAAGTACATTCACAAATTACTTTCGTGCTCACGAAAGGGTCGAACTTTTATGTGAAAGCTTTCGCAAATTGCGACAGTAGTTTTCTAGTCTGTGGGAAAGTGATAGCAATTCTTTGGCACTGCGCTGCAAAAGAACAGTTGGGAGTTTTGGGCTGCAATTTGAAGGGAATGCAGCCGACTTCTCACAGATGTGACTTTCAGTGTTTTGGTGAAAAAATATTACATGGCGCTAAAGTTACGGCACTCCAAAATTGATGGTTTTTCCCATAGGATAACATTACGGCACCCGACGCATTACAGGAATCCTTTGGCACCCTGCTGCAAAATAACGGTTTGGTCTTTTTTCCTGAAATTTGGAGGGAAGACAGCCAATAGCCCATAGATGTGCCTTTCAGTGGTTTGGTGAACAAATATTACAGGGAGGCAAAGTTATGGTGCTCCGAACTTCTCTTTTTCCCATAGGATAACATTACGGCGCTCGCTGCCGCCAGGGCCCGTATCTCGAAACGGTGCGAGATACGGACTTTCGGTTGAAAATGCTTAGCCCTTCACAGGGGCTATACAAAATTAGCCAGGACAGTTGTAAATCATAAGACTTTTACATTTTTTCTACATCGATGGTTCCTGAGATATAACCTATTTAGTATTCCAAGTCCTCATTTTCTGCTCCGATACCCATTATTATGCATACATTCTTTGTACTCACTGTCTTTTCTATGCAGGTTTTGGGGAAACCAGCCTGTGCGCTTTAAATTACTGTTACTGTGCCCTTTCCGCTATGTTCCGCACTGTTTCACTTACCGCTGCTGTCTGCGCCATCATGTGCTATCCTTTGCGCTTTCATTTGCGCCTATGCTTTCGTTATTTTTTTGTCATTTGTGTGTACAGTACTGTTTCTATTTCTGTTTTACTTTGTGTCATCATGCCCATTGACATTTCCGTTTACAGGCACCATGTTACTATGTGACAACACATCACGTGGCAGACCGTTCCCGTCTATGCCACTGTGTGCGTTACCCTTTCTGTTCTCATTCACGCTTGCGTTACCATGTGCGCCACTTTCAGCACTTCTGTTTGCATTGCTGTTCCTTCGGGCCCCGTGCTCCCGCCACTGCATTACATTCACTATTTCTTGTTATCATTCTCAAAAAGAAGGGAATAGAGGTAAAACTCTATTTAATCGTATTAGTTAGGGTTGTCACAGAGCGGAGGAAATTTGGCGTTGGTTGAGCCCCTTGACCCCTGCCCACCCACCCAACTGGCATTAGGTGCATTGGGTCATTGGTCCCAACTCACCCCATTCTCCTATACTTCTGCAGCTTTAACATGTGATGGGTGAGAGTAAGGCTGACGACCCCAATGCTGGTTGGGGGTGGGCGGGGGTCCAAGGGGTTTTCCATTCTAACACCAAATTTCCTCACTTTTGTCGCTGTGGAACAACCCTAACTAATGCATTAAACGGAGTTTTTTGCCTCTAATTAATATATATACAGTAGTTAGAGTTGCCTGACCACTTCTGTGTTAAACCCCAAATTTTGCACTTTAATAACTTTACAACCCATTTGCTTGAAATTTTGCGTGCGTGGTCTGGTACCATAGACTTCTGAATCTGGCAACTTTTGTTCCAATCAGATGTGCGGTTGCAGAGCTGCGGAGTGCCAAAATACATGAAAAAACACTTTTTGGCCAATTTCTTTGCTCTGGGCTACAGCCAAAATTGTTTGGCAGTCTGTTCTGAAACTGTCAGTGAATAGGGGGCCTGGATCACTGATGCGCCTTTCAAAGGTTTGATGAAAAAATATTAATCTGTTCAAAAGTTATTCAGATTTCAAAATTTCCATTATAGCCAATGGGGAAAAAAAATATATGTGCCATGCGAAAGCACATTTTGCTTTTGCGAAAGTACCTTTTCCTTTCGCAAATGCCCTCAGTACTGTCATGCCACCACTATCTTGTTTTCAGTTAGTGATGGAGAAAAAACATTGTAGTTCAAAACATAATGCTGGGAACACGATCCAGCCTTTAGATCTGCAAGATCTCCTTGTTCCCTATTGCCCCTCCCGGGCACTTCATTCTGCCGGGGGAGCCCTCCTTGGGGTTCCCAGGGTAAAGCTGCGGTGTTCCGGAGACTGGACATTTTCAGTTGCCGCACCCACCTTGTGTAACTCTTTGCCTGAAAATCTGCGGAGGGCTCCCTTGGTGGAAGCCTTTAAAAAGGGCCTCAAAACATATTTATTCTGGCTGGCCTTTTATGACTAACTGCTGAATGGAATAGGAACTGCTGTGATTTTATATTTTAATTATGTCATATATTGTCTGGTTCTATTAATTTGTTTATTTTATTGTTGTTTGTGCAGCATCCAGAGTCTGTGGAAATGGGCACTTAATAAATGAATTGGCTATCTATCTATCTATCTATCTTTTCGATTTTTAAAATTATGGTCGGAAATATGTTTTCTCAATTTTTGTTCATTTGTACTGTTACAATTTGCAACAGTACAGTGTGACACTTTTGCAAATTTTGTGAAAGTGTCCCACTGTACTTTCACAAATTGTGACATCCTTTCACAGTTGTTTTCACAAAATTTGCAAATCTATTGCAATTTGCAACAGTACTGCACAAAAAAGAAAAACATTTCTTTGCCACTTCACTGCACCTAAATGGTTTGGACTTTTGAGCTGACATTTTCAGGGTAGAAAGGGTTTGACACACAGATGTACCTTTTGTTGTTTTGGTGGAAAAAATTATGTCGGTTACATGGTTACAGCACTCCAAAATTTTAAAATTTCCCATAGGATAACATTGTGGCAGTCATGCCACCTTTCGGCAGCTATATCTCGAAATCGGTTTAAGATACAGATTTTTGCTAAGCACAGCTTAGTAGCATGTGTGGAGGTTGCCAGGTCATGATTACAACTGCGGTGAAAGTTCTTCCAGAGTTCCTATGGTTACTAAAATATTGCCACATTTGCACCACAAGGGTTACTTGCAATAGCTCTAGGCCAGTGCTATGTGTCTATAATTATGGCTAGATGGGAGCGCAGGGCTCGGAGGGCCCTGTGCTCCCACATATGGTTTCCATTATGATTATGAGCGCAGAGCCCTCCATTATGCAATGGAGGGCTCTGTATCTCCACAAACACATACAAGTAACATTACAGTTTCTCATATATATTATAGAAGCACACTAGTACCCCTATAGTTAGGGTTGAGTAGGCTGTTTAATGTTAAACTTCAATTGTTGCACCTTAATAACTAGCATTATCTGACGAAATACAAAAAAATTCATATGTGCAGTCAGGTTGTCAGAGTCTGAAGATATGAAATGTTTTGTGACAGCAGTCTTGTTTGGTTTTTGAGATATGGAGCACCAAAAAAAGAAAAAAAACTTTTGGTTTTACTATCCTTGACATTGTGTTTTGTTTTGCTGTCACCTACAGCCTACACAGTGTGGCTGAAGGGTCCAGTACCAAGGGTGTGCCTTTTGAGGGCTTGTGAAAAAAAATATATGGTTCCACAGCTATAAGGATTTTTTGGATAACTAACAAATGCAAATAGTAAAAAAAAAACACTGTTGTGAGTGCTTATTTTCATAATTTACTCATTGTATGGGAAACAAAAATATAGATAGTGCAGAAGAAAATATTGATTTTGTTGAAAAAAATACAGATCATGATGGCTGCCATCTTTAACTCACAAACATTGAAAACATATAAAAATGATACATTATATTTTAAGAAAACAAACACCCGATCCTAGGTAAATGGGACCCATGTAACTAGATTCTGGTGTTTGTGTTTTGAAAATTGCCCTGGAAATAATATTTCTGGGCATCTGAAAATCCAGGGTGCCCAGCTTAGCAAGAGGAGCCATTCACCCATGTTCTCAGTATGAGAACAGTGGTACTTTCTTGAATTCTGAAGCCACGGGTACAGACTGCAGTCCTACTGCCGACGTCAGTTGAAGCAGTAAACTGGCAATCCCCTACTCTCTTTTCTGTCTCTGTTTGTCTGTCTGTCTGTCTGTCTGTCTGTCTATCTATCTATCTATCTATCTATCTATCTAACTAGCAGACCAGAGTGCCCACCACCAGTACCGCTTCCTTCTCCCCCGCCCCTCCAGGTCATTCACCCCCCTCTTCCCATGTTTAATTTTTGTTAAGCAGACTGAGGTGCACACCCTGGGTACCGCTTCTCATCACCCCCTCCCCTCAAAGTTACACTTACCCATTCCTGTTATATGCCTGGTGGCACCAAGGTGCCCACCCCTGGTGCTGCCGAACACTAGCCCGACACTGTGGTGCCCAGTCTTCAGTGTCAGAATGTCTTCTGCAAGCACCCTGCAATAAAGAAAACTTTCTGTTTTTTTTTTTTTTACCTTTATGAAAGAACATGTTCCCTCACCAATCTGACCCCACACACACACCTCACCCAACCCACCCTGATCTCCCACTTGGCACCCACCACCCCACACCCCTCACACCCTCACTCACCTGAACATGTCCCATGCTGTGCATAGCAAAAGGAGCCATTCACCCATGTTCTCAGTATGAGAACAACAGGACTTTCTTGAATTCTGAAGCTGGAGTCGTGCCGCCAGCTTCAGTTGAAGCAGTGAGCTGGTGTTCACCTACTCTCTCTGTCTGTTTGTCTATCTATCTATCTATGTATCATTCTAACTTTCTATCTATCTAAATAACTAGTGGACTGGGGTGCCCACCCCCATACTGCGCGTCCTTCTCCCCACTTCCCTCCAGGTTACCTGCTCCGCTCCTTTCCCATGCTTAATTTATATTATTACTTTTATAAACAGACCAGGGTACCCACCCTGGTACCACATTGCTTCACCTCCCCTCCCCTCCCCTTCAGGTCACCCACCCCCATTCTCTTTATATGCCTGGCAGTACCAGGATGCCTGCATCTGGTGCCACTGATAGGTAGCTTGACACTGAGGTGCCAAATCCCAAGTATCAGAATGTCCCCCTGAAATAAAGAAAATTGTCTGTAATTTTTTAACCTGTAAAAAATAAAATGGTCCCTTGCTGATCTGACCCCCACCCCATACACACCCCACACATCCCACCCCAACCCCCACTTAGCACCACCACACACTCTCACTCACTAAACATGTTCCACAGCATAGATCCACTCACCGATTGAAGACACATATTGCTGCTGGAACCAGCGACTGCAGTATAAGAAAAGAAGTTACATTTGGTTTAATGTATTTCAATGGGGTTTGAACTTTTTTGTCATACCTTTGTCATCTAAGAATATTTTTAGACCAAAGTTTCAGCATGGCCATTTTGAGACCCTACCTCATGACCTAGTGTGGTGGAATTGTGCAAATCAGGTCCAAAAGGCAATTTCACAGTCACTTTGTGAAATCACCTTTTAGGTGGGATTTGAAAATGTTCACTGCCTTTGTTCATGAGGAGTCATAAGAAAGCTATGTTGGAAATTTGGGATCAAACTGTTTAAAAACAACAAAGTTATGAGTATATGTTGAAATTTTTCTACACTTGTTAATAACTTTGGCAATTTTTAATATTTTGACCCCAAAATTTCAGCGTTTCTATTTTTTTCATACCACCAAATGAATGTGACAACCATTGTTTTTCAAATCCTGGCCAGAATATGTCTTTGCACCTGTGGCACACAATAACATTTTGGTGGTGATTCCAAAATTTTCACCTACCAGGTTCATGGGGTGGAGTCATAAGAAGGCTATGCTAAAAATTTGGTGTACTAATATGGTAGAATGATCAAGTTATGAGTGAACATTGCAATATTTCAACAGTCACTGAACTTCAGTAATTTTCAGTACTTTGACTCCAAACTTTCAACATAGTCATTTTTTCACACCATCTCATAAACATGGCAGGTGTCACTTTTTAAATCCTGGATGAGATTGTGTTTTCACACTTCTGGTGCAAAATGACATTTCGGTCAATATAGTATAAATGCCACATATCGTGTTTATAAATGGGGTTCATAAAATGACTGTCTAGAAAATTTAGGGTTAAAATTAAAAAAAAGTGTGTGTGTAGTGCCAATCTTGACCCCAGTGGGCATGCTTTGATGTACCATCCTGGTGAGCTGAGTTCTGGGGCTAGCTCAGTAACCCAGCTGGATGGTATGAGGATGGGGGAATGGTGCTGTTATTTTACCCCACTCATCCCAGAAATGGAAGATGCAGGGTTGCCTGCATGGGACCAGGTACCATATAGTTAGTGAAGACAGCTCTTCTCTTGGCATTTGGCCCTGCACATCTACACCTGTGGGAGGCAGTGGGCCCTATCCATTGGTTGACCGATGGACTCTCTGCCCTGTGTATCTGTATGTGCAACCACAAGGAAGCACAGGGAACAGAGAGCCCTGCGCTTCTGCAGCCCACTAGGCAGCCCCATGAATTCCTGGCATCCATTGTTGCATGGAACTGCAGGGCCTGCAAGGGCCCCACACTTCTGTAGGCAGACAGAATCTTCCCTTTCTTCCTTTAGACCCTGTGCATCTGCATGTATTAATGCTGAACCCTTTAGGATGTAGTCTATTAGCAGGGTGCTGTTATTAGGGCACTGTCATGTGGGTGCAGAAACAAGGTCGTGAGTGACAGGGGCATTCTGGATTTTGCATTGTTATGCGCTCAGACCATTTTCGGTGTGTCTGGACTATTCTCCTGCCTTTCACAGCATGCCAACCAGGAGGTGAATATATTTAGTTTCGGGGAGTGCGGTAAAAGGTAATTGTGTTACGTTATGGTCCTTTGGCACTGTAATTTTGTGGTTGTGAACATTTGGTGCTGTAACTTTGTGGTGGTGCAATGTTCACCCATGATCATGACGGGTAACATTTTTCTTGCACTCTAATTTACGGTGCCCATATCTCTTGCGCACCGACATGAGTGAACCCCTTTATGACCTGCAGGGATGCAATTCCACTATCTCAAAAAGAAAGGAAATTCTTTAAAAAATGCATTAATGCCCTAGTTAGTGTTTATGTTTATGCCAGAAAAGTAGGGAAATGTGATGTTAGGGCTTCCAACCCTTACTCCCCACCCACAAGCAGCAAAAGGAAAAAACATTAGGGTTATGGGTCTCTGATGTCTTGGTGAATCAGTGGCGGGGGTCTTCCTTGGGGTTGTGAACACTAATGCTTACCCCTTCCTAAGCCTGTAGCCTCCTGTCTGAAGCACAAGGTACAGCTCCAAGACAGCAACTCATACTGATACACTCAAAGGTAGAGAAGTATGTCTTGCCACATGTTGCCAATATCTTGTGTTGTAGTTTTCTTCATGCAGGGCCCTGATGGTAGCATCCATCACCCAAAATAATGCAGATCTGTCACGTTTGGGGGTAATGATAACAAAATATAAATTGTGCACTCCAGGCGAACAATGTAGGACAGTTCTCCTTTGATCCGCCTGATTCCTGTGTTATTTTTTCAGCTCTCCAGTTGACTTCCATTGGTAGTTGACCTAGGTCCTAGCTTGTACAGCATATGTCACATTTTTATGTCTGGCTTACATTTTTGCACTGTTAATGCACCATTTCCCATCTCAATATAGCATTGTTTGTGGCTTTGCCCCTTTCACCTGGCACTGATTCCCCTTATCTCAAAGTAACTTAATAAAGACCACCAACCCCATATATATTTAAAGCTTATTAGTGGTCCTCTGTTTCAGTGCTGACAATTTGGTGAAATACATTGTTTTGCTGAGGAATAGGGGTCCTTGAAGCAACCTCAGTATACATTTTCATTTTTAAGACCTTATTTTAATTGTATGAATCATGTTCCCCCTACCCCAGCCAATAAAGTGATGAAAGTCTTCTTCAAAGTGGTTTCCGTGTCAGATAGCACTAGTTTATACCTCTTCAAGCTTATGCTACATTGTTGGGTCAGACATTGGGTTTGGCATCAATATGGCCATATACATTGCCATCATCCCTTATCTTTTTGATAACGGGCCCTTGCTTATCTATTCTTGGGGGCCCCTGTCTCCTATGACACTAAATGATTGACCTATCAACCCCTACATTCATTTAAAACTAACTAGTAACCCTTTCTATCAATGTATGGCATTTAGTGCAAATATGTTAATTGCCCATGAAAAAAAGTGTCCCGGAATCCATTCTGGTGAGTTTCACATTTTTTTTCCATGAACTCAATATTTTAAGATTGGGTTACGCTTGCCATCATGGCCTTTTATTCTTTGTCTAAGTGACTTTTATTTGAAGTAGTTCTATCTTATACCTTGTTATGCTTGTATCACTTTAGTGGTTTAGACATGGTGTTTGGTGTCAGTATGACCATATACATTGGCATTGATCATGGCCCTTGGCTATCTATATTTGGGGTCTCCTATCACCAGTGACCCTGAATGATGAACCCATCAACCCCTACATGTTTGTGATGTCAGCAGCCCTTTCTAGCAATGTATGGCATTTGGTGAAAATATGTTATTTGCCTATCAAAAGGGTCCCAGAAGCCATTATGGTAAATTTCCAATTTTTTCCATGAGCTCAGCATTTTAAGTTTGGGTTACCCTTTCCAACAAGGCCTTTTATTTTTCATTTCAGTGACTCTTATCTGAGGTAGTCCTTCCTGATACCTTTTCAAGTTTGTATCACATTAGTAGGTTGGACATGGCATTTGGCAACAATATGGCCACATACATCACCATTGTGTCTTATCATTTTGATTACAGGCCCTTGCCTATCTG
The DNA here is from genome assembly GCA_016271365.2 of Neoceratodus forsteri. NCBI lineage: Eukaryota > Metazoa > Chordata > Ceratodontiformes > Ceratodontidae > Neoceratodus > Neoceratodus forsteri. Next base: position 964,284,076 of record CM028133.1, read on the forward strand.
TCTTTGGGGGACTGCTATCACCCATAACACTAAATGATGAATCCATCAACCCCTACATTTTTTATATCTAATTAGTAGACATTTCTATCAATGTATGGTATTTGATGAAAATATGTTATCTGCCCACGAAAAAGGGTCCTGGAAACCATTAAGGTGAATTTCTAATCTTTAACATTAACTCAAAATTTTAAGTTTGGGTCACTCTTTCCACCAGGGCCTTTTATTCTTTGTCTAAGTGACTATTAATTGAAGTAGTCCTGCATGATACTTTTTTAGGCTTGTATCATGATAGTGCTTTGGACATGGTGTGTGGCACCAATACATTGCCATTGCCCCCTTGTCATTTTGATTATGGGCCCTTGTCTACCTGTTATTGTGGCACCCTATTATCTATGATGCTAAATGATGGACTCATCAACCCTACATTTATGTAAAGCTAATTAGTAGCCCTTTCTAACAATGAATGCAGTTTGGTGAAAAGATGTTAATTGCCCATGAAATGTGGTCCCAGAAGCCATTCCAGCAAATTTCTAATTTTTTTCAGTGACCTCAGAATTTTAAGTTTGGGTTCCCCTGCCACCAGGGCCTTTTGTTCCCTGTCTTAGGGAATCTAATTTGAAGAACATGACATTTGGTGTCAATATGGATATGTTTATTTATTTTATTTTTATTTATTTATTTATTTGAAATTCTGGTAACCGAGTAAGACTGCTGAGATAATTACTGTCCCTTGTTCAGGGTCGACCCGAGAAGGCAAACAACACATGTACAAGGCAATTTCAGCTATATCCAGGCATTACAGCAATATACATGGCAATTACAGCAATAACCAGGAGCAAGCTAATTACAGAGAAGGATAACACTACGTACAAGATATTAGGTCACAGTCAGAGAGGACTGTATACAATAAAACAGATATACTATAGAATAACTATGTACAGGTGGAAACAACATCAGCAACCAACATCATGTATAAGTAGGTGCACATGTCCCAAGGTTACAAAGGTTAGCCAAAGGTTCAAGGAGTCCTGGCAGCATGCTAAGAAGTGACATTGGCTGCACCTGCCACCAAGGAGAGGAGTCACAAATGGAAGCAAGTGCATTTTACAGAGGAAGCAAGAAAGGCTAGGAGACTGGACTGGAACAAAGGAAGAGAGGAGCAGGACAGGTTGGAGGGGGGCAGGGAGCTCCAGTCGCCTACTACCACAAAGGATAATGACTTGCGTGCAATGGCCAGGGTTTTTTAAGAAGTAGGAGGGAGGATGAGAAGAGGGAATGAGGAGGGAGTCTCGGACAAATAATCTCACTAAGGCAAGGGGGGTGAATTTGTGGACAAGTTTATGCATGAAGCATAAGGAGGAGAACCTCAGATTCAATTCAAAGGGTAGCCATCCCAAGGAGGAGAGGACATCGCAATGATGGAGGTGGGAACAGGCCCCAAGGGCAAACCTCCCCACTCTATAGTATGCCTGCTCAAGGAGAGACATGGAAGATGAGTTGGTTGAGATCAGTAGGGGAGCTCCATAGGTAAGTAGTGGTAGAAGTGATGCAGAGGCAATCTTGAGGCAAGAGGTAGAGGTGAGGAAGGGTCAGATGTGAAATAGCAGACCCAGCTTCTGATTAAGAGTCTTGATTAGGATGGTGACATGGGAAGTAAGGGATAGACAGGAGTCCAGGGTGATTCCCAGATATTTGAAGGTTTTTACAGCTTCCAGAACAACCCCATTTTGAAAGGTAATGCATAGAGGGATAAGGGGGCAAGAGGAAGGAAGAGGGCACGAGAAGAGCATACGTTTGCCCTTTTTTGTATTGAGGACAAGCTGATTATGTGGGAACCAATCCTCAGGATCTGAAAAGTCATTAGCAAGTTCCCTGTTTATCCAAGCAACTTCGGGGGATGAGCGGTAGATGATAACATCATCTGCATAAAGGTGTACGGCAGCCTTTATTTTATTTTTATTTATTTAGCTTTTGTTTACCGGGTAAGTACACTAGACAAGTAGTATGCCTATTTTCAGGAACAACCCGGGAGAGCACAAACATACAGTATACATACATGGCAACATTGGAGAAACAGCGTGATACAGTAAAAAACAGCTATAACAACACTTGTATAAAGGCAGAGATACTGCCACACATTGTACAAATTGTTACAGGACATAGATAGACATTAGAGAATTGCTGAGTACATATTTCATAGACCATCATAGATCTAGAATAGACAATAGTGGACTGCTGAGTATTACATTACAGAGGCTAAGAGCACAGAGCCTCACCACAATTGTTAGGCAGCTCATTGATGAAAAGGGAGAACAACAACAGACCCAATATGGAGCTTCGAGGTACCCCATGTGATATGGGTTTTAGGTCCGAGATAGATCCAGCCCACTTGACCCTTTGGAAATGTGAGGAGAGATAACTATGGACCCAATAGAGGGTTCTGGAGTCAAGGTCAGTATCTTGTAGTCGCTGGAGCAGGAGACCATGATTCACCAGATTGAATGCTTTTGTAAGGTCAACAAAAATGGTCCCTGTGGTTGAACCCTTGTCCATGGCATGGTAGATGTCCGATGTTACCTTTAGGAGTGCTGTGAGAGTACTGTAGTTTGTTCGGAAGCCATGTTGGAAAGGTGAGAGCAGATTGTGTTGGTTCAGATAATCCCGGAGGTGATTGTAAATGATATGCTCCTGTATTTTGGCCAATGGGCAAAGAATGGAGATTGGCCTGAAATTTTCAACAACAGAGCTGGAGACACCCTTGTGCACAGGTACTACTACAGCCACCTTCTATTTATCTGGGACTGTATTAGTCATGAAGGACCAGTTTAGTAGGTCTAGAACAGGGTGAGCAAGGGCTGGAACTCCCAGCTTAAGGAATTTTGGCTCTAGTGAGTCATGACCTGGGGAGTTCTCAGCCTTCAAATTCATGAGAAGCCTAAGGACCTCATTTTGAGTGGCCAGTTTCAAGTGGAAAGGAGGTCTACTCCCATCCACCACAGCAGAGGGAGGGGCTGAGGGACCTACTGGAGAATTCTGAAATTGCAAAGTGTACTTGTGTAGTTCAGCAAAAAAGTCATTAAAGCCAGCAGCAATAGCTGGGGGTCAGTGAGGAGGGCACCCTGGGCAGAGATGGTGCTCAGTAGTTCAGTTCCCCCCCCCCTTTTTAGCAGCACATTTATCTGCCTCCAAAATTCCTTTGGTTTACAGAGGTGTTCTGCTTGAAGAGATTTGAAATGGCGGCGTTTGGCTTTTTGAAGGGAGTTTTTGCATTTCTTATGCAGTTGCCTGTAGATCTGCCAGTCTTGGGGCAGTCCACTCTTCTTGTAGGATTTCCAAGATTGGTCCCTTGAGGACATTAGAGTCCTAAGATCCTTACTGAGCCAAGGGGCCTTGATACCTTTGGTTCTATATTTTCTTAGTGGGGCATGGTGGTTTACAATGCGGGAAAATGTAGACACAAAAAAATCGAGAGCTAGGTTGAATATCGGGGAGTCTTAATAGGACTCCAGTCAGCCTTGTTTGTGGAGGAAATGAAACTATCTACATCCAGCCTGGACATTTGGGGAGGTGGGTTAGGACAATTATTCCTCCAAATGCAGAAGGTGAGGGAGTGATCACTAATGCAGTCCGCAAGCACTCCCACTGCTCTGACTTTAAGAGAACAGTTGATTACCACTGAGTCCAGCAAAGTATGTTTTCCAGTCTTGTTGTTAAGACGTGTAGGGTCCTGAATAAGGTGTGTTAGGTTCAGATCATCAAATACGGGTTGCACTTTGCTGGTAGCTAGGCTTGGCCAATCATTGTTGAAGTCCCTACATAGTAATAGGTCATATCGAGGAAGCTTATCCAGTGAAGTAAGGAATGGGAGAAGACCAGTATCAGCTTTTTTTGGGGGGAGATATGCACATCCAGTGATTAACTTCTCAACTGAGCCAAGAGTCAAAGAGAGGAATAAGGATTCGGCATCAGGGGATCCAGAGCCCGACTCAGGCCGTTCATTGGCATGTAGGGCAGACCGGGTGTAAATAAGGATGTCTCCAGCTCTTCTTCCTATCCTATTGTTCTTAAAGCAGTTGTTTGTTTATTTATTTAGTTTTTGTTGACCAGTTAAGTACACTGGACAAGATATTTGCCTATTTTCAGGTATGACCCGGGAGAATACAATGAAATACAAGTTCATACAGAGGACAACATGATACAAGTTTCAATTCTTTTAATTGCTTCAAGACCAAACTCTATAGCTTTCTATTGAACTTGGGTGAAGGGGACTAAATGGGCTACTCAGCCTTCTGTACATCTCTTCTATCCTAGTATGACATCCTAGTAAGTTAGGCATTACACAGAATCAGGTAGAACCAGATGAACATAACACAAGCAGTCAGTAAACACAATTAGAATAGTAACAAAATATATACCTAGAGTCACCAAGGCTATGGACAGTAGCCAGGTAATGCCACCTCATGAGATTTAATGGCTGGCTTAAGCCATCTCTCTGTAATACATAGAATGTCTGGGGATTTTTGAATCACCCAGGTCTCCAATTCAGAAATTTTTGGATGAAGGCTTCGGATATTCATATTGGCTATCTTTAGGCTTTTAGGAGGATGCTGGGTAGTCAGAGGAAGATTCCAGTGTCCTATGGGAGGAGGTTGAGAAGCCAAGGCAGAGTTTTGCGCTGCCATCGCCCCCCCCACCATCATTTTGATTATGTGCCTTTGTCTACACGCCAATGAGATAAGCCATATGAAATGTCAAACGGTCAACTGGCTCCACGACTACATATGCAGTAAAGTACAGTCCACAACAGACCACCTGAGTCATTGGCACTCATTTGATTCCCTAGTCATCACTGCCACATGGTTTTGAGCACCGTACTTAGTCAAGAAAAAAGCTCTTTTGATATTTAACTACAAGTGACGACTCCCACGCACTGAATGCTCACACTCATGCATCCACTCATCCCTAACCCATGACGGTGTTGGGGGATGGGGTAGGGATGGCCTGTGGCCATGGTAGGACTGATTGGAATGGCCCAGGCTTGCTGTCACTCAGGAGATCAGATGAGATTATGACAGCATTGACCAGAAGTTCAGCCACAAGTGCACGCCTCTACTCCCTTTATCCACCCCAAGTCAGCCACCTTGAGTCTTGATGTGGGAAAACATTTAAAAAAAAGCAAAGAAGATTAACATTTTTTTTTTTTTTTTTTAATGCCAGCAGTGGCTTTTGGCTGACTGCTTTGAGTCAAGGTAACAATTTTTTTGTACACCTGTGTGTATGGGAAGTATGCTTAGTTACACTACTGTGACACTCCTATTCTGTGCAGGTGACCTAGAAATGGGATTGCTCGGGGGAGTTTTTTTTTTTAATGTTTAATAAATTTTCAATCTTACCTGATCAGGTAAGCAATAAGAAAAAACAAAGTGTTGGTAGTAGTGGCACAAATGCTCATACATGAGCATTATAAGGCAAAATGTCCCAAATAGCTGCCTTTACGCCCCTGGGTGTGCATTCATGGCATTTCTACCAACACCCAGGAGTGTCTTATTGTGTTAAAAATATGGGTACTTAAGGAAGTAAAAAAAATTACACACCGATCTATAATGGCATTGATTTTATTTGCTGAATTATTGAACTATTGTAGTGAAAAGAAAATAGATCCAGAACTACATAAACTCTCTAAATCAGGTGTGACATTTTTGATGTCTTTTTTGGAGCACAGCTTGCAGGTTGCAATTTTTTATTTAATAAAAGTTTCTATCCTCCTTTGGTCAGATTGGGTGGCTAGTCAGCCTAGTCCCCTGGTGCTATCAGCTATCCCTAACCTCCCTTCCAGGGCTAGGTTCCCCTTCAGATTGCCCCCCAGTGGGGTGAGGGGGGAGAACCACCCCCCCCCCAGTGCATCACATCCAGAATTCGCCCTCAGGACCCTGAAGTGACAGGGAGGGATGCGATGCCTTGGAAGAGGCTTCATGTAGCCTAGGTCTGCTATTTTCTTCCATTTTCTCCCCATGTTCCTGGAGCTGCGGCAGCGTGGCAGACGCATGCATCTGGAGGCACGCATGCACTCTGGAACCACAGTTCCTTCCACTCTCCTGACATTCTGTCAGCCTTCCAGATGTCTGCTGTGCCATCAGGCCTCTACCAGGTGGCAGCAGAGAGCTGGGAAGGCACACTACCCCAGTGCTGGAGAGGAGGGCTGCCCAGCAGCTGCTCAATCCTCTCGTAGCCGGACCCCTGGTGACCTGAGCTCATTCCCAAACCCAGGTCACTGGCATGGCAGAGGTAAGGCTCTGTACAGCACCTCAGCCCTCTGCACCACTGGGCAGGTTGCAAGGTTTGAAAACAATTCTCATTAAGTAGTTATGAAAGTTAAACATTAGTTGGTAGAATGATATGTTAGGTTAGTGGGACAAAAGTTATACTGGAACTTTTTCAAGGTGTTGGTAGCAGTATGACTACATAACATAGTGTGCATGGCTAGAACCCAATCAGAATGAAGCATTATTGGAATACATTTTGTAACAATAAATGAATACTTCTGTGGAGATCAGTGATCTTGCTTGAAGTCTTAGGGCACTGAATATTGGGTTTGTGGTTCTCATATCGCATGAATACGCAAGAGGTCCTAATAGTAGTATTGACATTCAAACCAGAATCTTTGTTAGTAAGAAATCATTGTTTACATTCTCCCCCCAACACCCTCATGCAGAATGTGCTTAACAGCAAGCACTCGAGGTCCTTTCATCTAATAAAGGTTTCTGTTGTCTGTTCTCATCATATTGTTGACACAGGTTGTTCCTGTGTTGCCAAAACTTTGAGCCAACTGCACTGCTGTACTCCAGCTCAAAGCCTCCTCAGCTCAACCCCCCCCCATTACTCAGGAAGGTACTTACAAAGTGTATACCCTACATTTCTATATACATACCCTCCCTCCACATGTTGTCTTATTATTTTGACGTTCTGCTGTTGTTTTTTGTTGACTCTTGTCTGTTGATCGTCTGTCAGGCCTCCCTTGAGAAAGAGATTGTAATCTCAATGGGCCTTTTTGTTTGGTTCAGTCAAGGTTATGCAGGATTTTGTTGATAAAAAAAAGTTGATGTATGGTCTTATAACACAAACTTGAAAAACCACATACACCGGGTTTTCCAGATACTGTGTTAAGGTTTACGGGAAATTAACCCCTTCCCACCCAGTTTTCAATCTTTTGTGGCATGCACTCTGAAAGGAAGAAGAATCAGCATTTATAGACTGTATCCCAAAGCACTTTACAAGCTATGTCAGACTGGTAGTGAAGTGACTGAATGTGTAGTGGTAGCCATTTCGCACATCAGCACCCACACAAGCCATTGGACAACTGCATAAACCAGTTTTATGGGAAGGGGAATGTTGGCCAGGACACTGGGGAAACTTTCTGACATAAGTATGATTAACCCTATAGTCTTTTTCTATAGTATATTTTTTCATAGTAATGTAACCCCCCTGCAAATGGGGGTTCCCAAAAGACTTCCAGGAGCTTGCTTGAATGCTCCAAGCCTGAATGGTGTTTGGCATTTAAGCCATTTATCAGTGAGTGTTTTTAGAACCTCTGGTACTGTCTCTTTAAGAGCTGTCTGCTTGCAGACATAATTAGTTTGTATGGGGACTGTGTGTTTCTTGATTGAGTACCACTCAAGCTGCTGCCAATTCACTTCATTTTTGCAGTCACTAGGAGTGCAAAGGAACCTATCTGAAAGATGTAACTGTTTGCCAGAAATTATTTAGAGTAATAATGAAATTACAGTTTGTCTAACCTGCTTTCTTTGCAGTCAGAACTGTGTCTGCTAGTTCCCCATTCTAGTTTTGAACTGCTGAACTGGACCAATCAGTGTGGGTAAGCTAGCTCTAAAATGGTGCCTTGACGAATCAGAACTTGGACTCATAATCTGAGCCAGCCACAAGAGGATTGTATGGGCAGTGACTCTGGGAGATGTAGTTTAGACTTCAGTGCCTTTTGGACCAACAGCAGCAGTCTATTGTGAGTGACAGCCAATCCAGTCAAGAACTGGGAGGAACTCAAAGGAAGTGCCCGTTTTGTCGGTTGGAGTTCAGTTGAGCTTTGGCAGTGAAGAAGGAAGGAGCCCTGTGCTTTTCAGTGTGCAGTTTTAGTCAAAAACGTGTGTAGGGCCCAGAGTTCCGGTCTGCAGCTTGTGTAACAGCTTGTTAGGACTGAATCCGTCCCTGAGAAAAAAATCAAAGGATCTCTGAAGAGTAGAAACCAGGCTCACCCTGTAGAAGACTGGAGGAATTGCTGAAAATTGCACTCTGTCTGTCAGGAACTGAATCTGCTGTGTGTTCTCCTGGGTATTGTGCAGTAATTGCGATCGGATACAGATGCAGCCTGCCTGGTATAGTGCTTTCTTTTATATGGATGTGTGAAGAGGTTTGTGTACCTCAAGTGAGCCCTGCTGACATTGAAGGACCCTATCTTATTTGGAGGTCTGAGTACTAATTCAGGGTTGCTCCTGTTGAATTGCCACATTAAATCCAAATGGAATTACTGTACTGCTGACTGTTTAATTCTCCTTTCTCTGGTGAAAGGGCCCTACCAGCTGCCACGGTTTGGACTAGCCACTAGGGCTTGGGTACCCAGGGACAGTAACTGATAGGGATAGGCCTGTGCACAGAGCCATAGGTAGATTATTAGAGTGATAAGCTAATTAACCTGATTTCCGTCCTTGTTATATCCCCCTAAATAAATCAGAGCTGCTTGTTTCAGCAAAGTTATACTGCCTGAGGTATTTGTCTATGTTAAAGTACTGTACTGTGATTGTTGCACTGTATCTCATTTCACAGGAGGTCCCAGTGCCGGAACCAGACCTGGGGTAAGTGTATACTGTGAAGGTAATTCTGATATTGTGTGGGCCACTAGTGGGAAGAAAGGGGGTTGCAGTGTCCCAGAGGGCTGTGACCAAGTTAGTTTAACTATTGCAAACCCTGACCTCTGGGTGGAGGCACCGCCATTGGATCCAGGCCCTCAACCTGTTAGTGGCAAATCAGGCAGGGGTAGTAGCCCCTGGGATAGCGCCATCTAGGGGTTACATCTTGGAGGCTCACCGCTGGATTGTGTGTCCTCTAGTGGCCATATTTACTAACCACTGTTAAGAAAAATGGGTACCCGACAGAAGTGGCTGTGCACCGGCTGGTGGAGTGGTGTACTGGGAGGAGATCGACCCCAAATGCTATGCTTATCCTGGACATCCCCTGGGTATCAATACGGACACTGTGCAGGGAGTACTTTCCAAGGTGGAAGGTTTACAAAACCCTGTGGTGGTGGGTCGGCATGCTAATCTGCTCACCCACACTTTCCTGGCCCTAGTAGAGTTTAAGGATCCCATAGATAGCTCCAAAGTGCCACAGACCATTACCCCAGAGGAGCCCTCACTACTTGGAGAGTGATAACTAAGGACAGTAAAGACCGGGGAATCAGCCCCACCACTATCTGAAACCTTTGAGGAGAAATTTGCTGAATGGTTGCTGGGAGAGGGAAAACTGTGGAGGACTTGAAGAAACTATTCTTGCCACCTGGGGTGTTCCTCCCAACACCCTCTCCTGCTCCAGTGCCCGTAATGGTGGCTGAACCAATGCAGACTCCTATTTCTGCACCTGCCATTAGTCACGACTCTACCAAGGTTGAGGATCTTCTCTGGCACCCTCCCACCCCCCAAGGGAGGATGACTGGGAGACCTGGATAGACTATGTTGCCCCCAAGTGCTAGAATGGCAATGCTCGGAAGGTGAAAGCGAAGAGGGTTAGTGAGCCTCCGAGGTCCTGCCCTGGCTACCATCCGTGCTAAACGGGCCAGTAACCCTGAAGCGACTGCACAGGCCTATCTTGAGGCCTTGGAGAATGTGTATGGAGCCCAGATTCTGATGAGAACCTATGGTGGAGAGTAAGAGATGCACAACAATAACAAGGAGTTGTTGTCTGTGTATGTATCTCGCTGGAAAAATTAGTTGCAAGAATGCCTCAGAAAGGTAGTTTGCCAGCGATTGAACTGGACCGAACCAGGCTGGACAGGATCCTTAAGTCTGCCCCCTTCTCAGAACTGCTGTTGCTTCAGTTACGCCTGGCAGATCGACTGGAATCCCCACCCTCCTATGATGAGTTAATGAGAGAAATTCGAGGAGTTGAGAAAAGACGACCTCGGGAGGGACCTGCACCAATAGCTGCGGCTACGACCCGAGTGACTGAGGGTGACCCATCAAGTGAAGTTCAGGGGCAGAGGTTGGCAGTCAATGAGTGCTCTGACAAGGAAAAAGATATGTCACAATGGGGCGAACTGTTGAGAGAGATCCGGGAATTCAAAAACAGTCCCTTTATGAAGGCCACGCCTGCAAGTACGGGCCCTGACCTATATCCGACTGCATCTGCTATGGGGGTGGGGGTACCCACCCATGTATCTCCTGCTGATAACAGCTCCGAACTCGATTCCTTGACCATGGAAGTGGAGAAACTGACGAGATGTCTCCAAATGCTTATCACGCCGCAGACAGAGATGGCACCAAGGTTTCCAGTTAGTAATACCCGCCCCTGGCTCCCAGTGTGGCGCCTCGGCCAGCTCAAACTCAGAAAGTATGTTTTGCTATAATTGTGGAAAGATGGGCACTTGAAAGGAATGCCAGTCCCAAAAGACACTGACAAAGTTGCATATAGGCTACAAGGAGAGCTTGGAGAAGAAATCAGTGGTTAAGAGGTGCACGACATGATCCCAGTGAGGGCACCAAAATGCTAATTCACGTCCTTGTGGCAAGGTCAGTTGCCCAGGCCCCCACTACCGCCTCTCCAGACTGGTCCAGAATAGTGGGTCCTCCATGGAGACCACTGTAAAGGTGAACGGAGTGTCTACAAGAGCTATATTAGACAGTGGCTCCCAAGTGACAATTATGTTCCAAGATTGGTATCAGAAGCATTTGTCAGACGTACCCTTACAACCATTAGAAGGACTGCATGTATGGGGTTAAGTGAGAAGGCCTACCCTATTCGGGTATATCCGAATTTGGCTGTCTTTCCCCACCTCCGTGGCTGGAGTGGCCGAACAAGTAGAGACCCTAGCCTTAGTGTGTCCCCCACTGGACTGTATGATGGTGTCCTTTGTTGATTGGAACAAATGCTCATATGTTCGGAAGGCTGGCACAGTTGTGTTATGAAAACAGGGGTCAAAGACTAGTAGAGCTTTAAGAGTTCCGGCTTTAATTAAGAAGGCCTATGAGGTACAGAGAGATGCTGAAAAAAAGAACCAGAGGAACCGGTCGGAATTGTATGGAAGAAGGATCCTGAGTCTCTGATCCTGGCGCCAAATGCCCAGTGTACCTTACAGGGAGAGGTCCGTATCAGAAAGGATGTTAAGAATAAAATATTAATGTTGGATGCACCAGGCGATGGAAAATTGCCAGAGGGACTGCTGGTCAAGCTTAGTATTTTGCCCGCTAGAGCCCATGCTTATGCCAGAAGGGTAATGGTCCAAGTTCATAATGTGTCTGAAAGAGACATTCGAGTAAACAGAGGTTGCATCCTGGCTAATGTGCATTGTGCAGACACTGCAGTGCTACCCAGCAGCAAGAGTTCAAGGAAGAATGACAGAGTAACACCTGACTTGTTTGATTTCGTGACTCCCGCTGCCAGCTGAATGGAAAGTGAAGATCAGTGAGAAGCTTGCCCAGAGAGACCAGGTGTTTTCTTTAAAGGAATGGGATGTAGGATGCGTGCAGGGAGCTGAGCACAATATCCGGCTGCATGACGAAGACCATTTCGTGAGAGGTCTCGACGCCTGGCACCTGCTGACATAGATGATGTGAGACGGCATCTGCAAGAGATGTTAGCTGCTGGTGTAATACAAGAATCCAGAAGCCCTTATGCTTCCCCATTGTGGTAGTGAGGAAAAGAATGGAACAGTAAGGATGTGTGTGGATTATCGCACCTTAAACCGCGGACTATCCCTGATCAGTACACAATGCCCCGCATTCAGGATGCTTTGGACTGCCTAACTGGGAGCAAGTGGTTCTCTGTGCTGGATCTCCGCAGTGGGTACTATCAGATCCCGATGGCCCCAGAGGACCGTGAAAAGACAGCCTTTATCTGTCCGCTTGGCTTCTGTGAATTCATGAGGATGCCTCAAGGATTTCAGGTGCCCCAGCCACTTTTCAACGATTGATGGAGCGTGCAGTGGGACATGAACTTACTAGAGTGCCTGGTATACCTAGATGATGTTATTGTGTTTGGCAGCTCACTGGAGGAACATGAGAGCAGATTATTTAAGGTATTGGACCGACTGGAGGACTTTGGCCTTAAACTGTCCATTGTTAAGTGTCAATTTTTCAAACATCAGTAAAGTATGTGGGACACATAGTATCCACCGAGGAATAGAGACTGACCCAAGTAAAGTTGAGGCCTTGACCACCTGGCCACAGCCAAAATCTAAAAGAACTGCAAAGATTCCTGGGATTCTGTGGTTATTATCGGCGCTTCATCAAGGACTATTCAAGAGGATCCGCCTTTACTTAACTTTACCTAAGGGTATCCCCAACCCACAAAAATACCAAAAGTCAGCGTCCTCAAGACTGAAAGAGTGTATTTTCATCCGAGTGAAGTATTTGGGGCCCGCTGGACTCTGATTGTGAGACTGCTTTTCATGAGATCATATATCAACTTACCCATGCTCCAGTGCTGGCCTATGCCGATCCAAGAAAACCTCGTCCTGCACACTGATGCTAGCTTGCAAGGGTTGGGGCTGTGTTGTACCAAGAGCACGAGAATGGCCTGAGACCAGTGGCCTTTGCCAGTAAAAGCCTGACCCCATCCGAAAAGAACTATCCTGTACATAAGTTAGAGTTCCTAGCTTTGAAGTGGGCTATTGTTGACCAATTCCATGAGTACTTGTATGGGGCTAAAATACTAGTAAAACTGACAATAATCCTTTGACCTATGTGCAGACCTCAGCTAAGTTGGATGCTACTGGCCATAGGTGGCTTTCTGCATTATCTACATATGACTATGCTCATCGTAATACCGAGGTCTGAACCACATAGATGCTGATGCCTCTCCCAGAGGCCTGTTCCCCAGAATGATTGGGTCCGATTGGCAGAACCTGACATTCGGGCACTCTGCCGGAAGTTTGACAGGGAGGAACAAATGTCCACGGACGCAGTGGACTGCATGGTGGATTGCTTGGGAGCCTCTGAGAATTGCATACCTGCTGCTTATTGCCACTTTTCTGCAATAGACATTGGTGCACTGCCTCAGCTGGACAATGACAGTATTCGGCGGGCTCAATCCCGCGATCCCATGATCAAAGCAGCTTTAGAAGCCCTCTATGCAGGAAAAGATGTGTCCAAATTACGCCCACTGATTTGAGAACTGCACTGTTATACAAAGAAGGTCCTAAGTTGAAACTGATCAATAAACTGTTATACAGAGAAACAGTAGACAGAGGGGACAAGTAGACAAACAACAACTAGTGCTGCCCACTGCTTTTCGAGACTCAGTACTGAGGTCCTTGCACAACCACATGGGGCACCTTGGTATAGACAGAACACTTGACTTGGTGAGATCCAGATTCTATTGGCCTAAGATGGGGGCTGATGTGGAGCAACACATTCGAACTTGTAGTCGCTGCTTACAGAGGAAAGCTTTGCCTAGAGGGCTGCCCCTTGTTAACATCACCACCAGTGCACCCATGGAGCTGGTCTGTATTGATTTTCTAAGTTTGGAGTCAGATCAAAGAAATATCAGTAATGTGCTGGTGGTCACTGACCATTTCACGAGATATGCCCAAGCTTTCCCCACCAAAGACCAGAAAGCATCCACTGTGGCCAAAGTACTTTGTAGAAAACTTTTTGTTCACTATGGGGCTCCACAAAGAATCCATTCTGATCAAGGGAGAGACTTTGAGAGTCGTCTGATCAAAGAGATGCTTTCTCTGTGGGGAGTGCGAAAGTCCAGAACCACTCCTTACCACCCCCAGGGGGACCCACAGCCTGAACGTTTCAACACGCACTTTGCTAGATATGCTAGGCACCCTGCACCCAAAGGACAAGCCTAGATGGAGCCAACAAATTAGCACCCTGGTACATGCTTATAACTGCACCAAAAGTGATGCCACTGGATTCTCCCCCTACCGCCTGATGTTTGGAAGAGAAGCTCGACTACCAGTAGATGTGTGTTTTGGGGTCTCTCTGATGGGGTTCAAGCTGACAACTATTTACAGTATGTGCAAAAGTAAAGGCCCAGCTAACTCATGCTACTAACTGGCTCAAACCATGGCTGCCAAAGAAATCTGGCCAACAAAGAAAGGTATGATAAAGGTGAACGCACAGGAACTCCAGGAGGAGATCGGGTATTGCTAAGAAATCTGGGATTGCATGGCAAGCACAAGATTGCTGACAGATGGCACCATCTCCCTCACATTGTAGTGGGCAAACTAGATGATCTGCCAGTGTACAAAGTAAGGCCTGAGAATAATTCAAAAGATGTAAAACAATGCATAGAAATCATTTACTGCCCATTGGACAAATCTTAATTGAGTCTGAGCCCCTAGAAGATGCCCCTCTGGACCAGTGACTAGAGCTGCTGCTAAGAAAGATCAAGAAAGTCTGCACCTACAGAAGCAAAGTTAAAGTGTTCCCCTCCACAAGTCCCAGTTGAGCATGACTGTCAGTCCATATCGGAAGAAAGTGAGAGTGACTTTGAATACTATCCTTCTTACGAACTGAGTCAATTGTTTGAGGGCAATCCCTAGTCAATACTGGAGACAAAGCTGGGCCTTCTGGACTGTCTAAGCCCCCAGCTTCATCCCTGGAGCCAATGCTCCCAGAAAGTGAAGTGCAAAGCATCAGATCAGATGAAATGGAATCATTGTGCATGGTTGAACTGTTTGAGCTTTCAGGGAGGAAAATGATAGATTGGGGCAGACTGGTGATACACCGAACAAGAAGAGTATTTTTGAGTGCCCTGACAGTCCACTGCCAGTGTCCGAAAGCTCCATGCGAGCCAAATGTTGTGGACTCAGAAACTGTAACTCCTGGAGCTGAAAGTGCCCCAAGTTCTAGCTCTCTACCCCAGGAGACTCCCCTGATAAGTGAGGACAATGCTGAAAATGAGGCTCAGAGTGCAGAGACTGTAACAGTTCCCCTAGAAAGACTGGTCGAGCTGTAAAGCCTGTGGTGCACCTCAGTTATGATTCCTTGGGAGGCCTGTGGATTTGCCTCTCAATGTTGTCCATAAAGGAGTGTATGTGTCCCCAGCTCATTGCCCAAACTGAGCGTCAGTGCTAACTCCAAGTTACTTGTGTTGCCCTCTAAGTATGGTGTCCTTGCCCTGTCCAGCCCCAAGGTAACTGATAGGAAAGCCCCCTCTCTTCAGGTTTCATGTACAAGAGGTAATAACTTGAGTTATGGTACAATGTATGTAATACTGTGTAAAAGAGGACGTACTGCAATGTTTCAGAAATGTGTTCTTGGTAAAATGATATATTGACTGATGATTACATGTGCAGCCTAATGCAAATGTATGTGGTTGCAGTTGAAACTTATGGGGTACTTGTTTGACGCGGACGCCAAGCTTTCCCAGGCCAGGAAGGGTGTAACCCCTGCAAATGGGAGTTCCCAAAAGACTTCCAGGAGCTTGCTTGAATGCTCCAAGCCTGAATGGTGTTTGGCATTTAAGCCATTTATCAGTGAGTGTTTTAGAACCTCTGGTACTGTCTCTTTAGAGCTGTCTGCTTGCAGACATAATTAGTTTATGGGGACTGTGTGTTTCTTTGATTGAGTACCACTCAAGCTGCTGCCAATTCACTTCATTTTGCAGTCACTAGGAGTGCAAAGGAACCTATCTGAAAGATGTAACTGTTTGCCAGAAATTATTTAGAGTAATAATGAAATTACAGTTTGTCTAACCTGCTTTCTTTGCAGTCAGAACTGTGTCTGCTAGTTCCCCATTCTAGTTTTGAACTGCTGAACTGGACCAATCAGTGTGGGGTAGCTAGCTCTAAAATGGTGCCTTGGACGAATCAGAACTTGGACTCATAATCTGAGCCAGCCACAAGAGGATTGTATGGGCAGTGACTCTGGGAGATGTAGTTTAGACTTCAGTGCCTTTTTGGACCAACAGCAGCAGTCTATTGTGAGTGACAGCCAATCCAGTCAAGAACTGGGAGGAACTCAAAGGAAGTGCCCGTTTTGTCGGTTGGAGTTCAGTTGAGCTTTGGCAGTGAAGAAGGAAGGAGCCCTGTGCTTTTTCAGTGTGCAGTTTTAGTCAAAAAACGTGTGTAGGGCCCAGAGTTCCGGTCTGCAGCTTGTGTAACAGCTTGTTAGGACTGAATCCGTCCTGTGAAAAGAATCAAAGGATCTCTGAAGAGTAGAAACCAGGCTCACCCTGTAGAAGACTGGAGGAATTGCTGAAAATTGCACTCTGTCTGTCAGGAACTGAATCTGCTGTGTGTTCTCCGGTATTGTGCAGTAATTGCGATCGGATACAGATGCAGCCTGCCTGGTATAGTGCTTTCTTTTATATGGATGTGTGAAGAGGTTTGTGTACCTCAGTGAGCCCTGCTGACATTGAAGGACCCTATCTTATTTGGAGGTCGGAGTACTAATTCAGGTTGCTCCTCGTTGAATTGCCACATTAAATCCAAATGGAATTACTGTACTGCTGACTGTTTAATTCTCCTTTTCTCTGTGTGAAAGGGCCCCACCAGCTGCCACGGTTTGGACTAGCTACTAGGCTTGGGTACCCAGGGACAGTAACTGATAGGGATAGGCCTGTGCACAGAGCCTAAGTAGATTATTAGAGTGATAAGCTAATTAACCTGATTTCCCCCTGTCCTTGTTATATCCCCTAAATAAATCAGAGCTGCTTGTTTCAGCAAAGTTATACTGCCTGAGGTATTTGTCTATGTTAAAGTACTGTACTGTGATTGTTGCACTGTATCTCATTTCACAGGAGGTCCCAGTGCGGAACCAGACCTGGGGTAAGTGTATACTGTGAAGGTAATTCTGATATATTGTGTGGGCCACTAGTGGGAAGAAAGGGGGGTTGCAGTGTCCCAGAGGGCTGTGACCAAGTTAGTTTAACTATTGCAAACCCTGACCTCTGGGTGGAGGCACCCGCCATTGGATCCAGGCCCCTCAACCTGTTAGTGGCAAATCAGGCAGGGGTAGTAGCCCCTGGGATAGCGCCATCTAGGGGTTACAGTAATATATGGCCTCTTCTGCTAAATCATGCTCAACCTTGGATATTATGTGCAAATGACTGTTTTTTTTTTTTATCTAATAAGACAATTTTGGAAGCGGCAAAACTTAAACAGTTGAGGAGAGGAAGTATAGGTTTGCTGGCAAAAGCACCTAGCTTCACCTGAACTCTTTTTGTCTAGGCTGCTTGTAAGGACAGAGCAAAGAACCTTACCAGAGCAAAGAAAATGATTAAGGTTTCTTTTGGCTAGGCAGATTTTCTGTGTGTTATTATTTTCTTTTGTATTCACAGGGATTGTTACTGTTTGTTAACATTTTATTGCTTTATTTTTCTCTGATTCATATTGTTGTTGCTGGGTATACCTTCTGCTGCATTATTACAGGGCGTGCCTACAGGTGTGTGCTTACAGATTACTGCTGTAATCTTCTGATTCAAATTGTCTTTTGCAAGGTACATCTTAGTTACTGCTTTATTTTTCTCTGTAGCAAAGTGTTTCTTACAGGGTATATCTTCTGTGAAATTATTACAGGTGGTGCTTTACAGGCTTTACAGTTTTATCTATCATTAGGCTAAGCTTTCAGGGCTACTGCATTTGTTGCTGACTGATTGTTTCTGCTCTTACCTCCTTGTTTCTTTCGTCCATAGTTCTTCGTTTTCGGCAGGGGAAGGGCCCAGCCAACCACCCCTCATTACACTCCTTTTATAGGGTAGCACAGTCATGACAGTTCCTGTAACAAAGCAGGAAGGGGCGGATCAGAGGGGTATCCACACAGTGACCTAATTTACAGGGGCACAAGTAATTTAACTTGTTATAACAAGTGATACAAAAACAAACAAAACACAAAATCAAACTTTTGCTTTCATTTTCATCCTTCTAATTACTCTAACCATGTTATAAACCCAGCAACTTATCTGGAATGGATATTTTCAACTGCAGGTACTGCGGGACACTTTTCAGAAGGGTAGTTATAGAGGATTTAGGACACTGTCTTACATGCTGGGCCATTGGAGATCTAAGGGCTCAGCTCCAGGCAGCATGGGTAGAGATTGTGCACCTCAAATTACATATTCAGGAGGAAATATATTATAAGAAACACCCGCAATTTCCCCAACATCCAACTGAAGCACTTTGACCACAGAGGTAGTTGGTCTGGGAGGATGGCAGGTGGTTAGGTGGTGGGGCAAATTGGGTGCCCCATCACTTGGAGCTCTTCAACATATCACCTCCACAAACCATATAAAGACTACAACTAGATATCTGCCTCTATCTCCGAAATCAAACAAAGGGACAGAGAACACTGCAGAGCAGGACACTGCAGCACAGGAGCTAGCAAAACAAAACTCACCCAAAACAGGAACCAAAACAAAAAAAGCAAAAAGGAAATCCAAAACACTTCTGATCATAGGAGACTCCATGATTCGGGGAGTTGATACCTATCTCCAGCCAGGGGTAATGGTCATATGTCTCCCAGGTACATCAGCATGGAGAGACACTGACCACATTGCTAAAATTGTACAGGAAGCAGGAGGAAACTCAACATCTTGGTACACATAGGGACTAACGATCTTGCCAGCTGGTCAGTTGTGTAGACCAAGGAACACCTGACCAGGCTGGGTGACAAACTATCGTCCATTTCATCTGGCATCTCCTTCTCTGAGATCCTACCAGTCTGGGAGAGGGTGGCAGATGGATGGAAGGTCAGAGAAGGGAAGATAGGGGAGCTAAACATGTGACTCAAGGGCTGGTGCTAGGCAAAAGGACCCAAATTTGTAGGTAACTGGCAACAGTTTTGGGAGCAAAAGTTCTTTAAATTTGATGGACTGCATCTGACTAAGGAGGGAGTCAGTGCATTGGGGCAGAAGTTTGATGTCTTTGCAGAATATTGAAACTAGCAAATGGGGAGAGGGGTGCAGCACCCGATATGACGAATGGGAAGAACACCCTTCCCCCTCAGCTAGTGATCAAACAGGAGTTGAGCATGTTTGTAGTTCATTTGCATCACTAGGAAAGGAAAAAGGTCCAGCTCCCCATACGATGCACAGGGAAAACGCCAGACCTCTCCCAACAACCAACACACCAAAATCTGGCCAGTGGAAAATCGTGTACAAAAATGCTCGCAGTCTGGGAAACAAGGTCCCAGACATGCAGGCAATAATGACAGAGGCTAAACTGGACATAGTAGCCATTAGCGAGACATGGTTCACCAGTAACCACACTTGGGAGACTTCAGTACCTGGCTATGTACTGTTCAGAAGAGACCGAGGTGCAAAAAGAGGGGGTGGAGTGGCCCTTTATGTCAATGAAAATATCAAAGCTACAGGAATTCAAAATATGCCTAAGGAGCCAGAAAAACTGTGCATCACCCTGGAAATGGGAAAGGGGACAGCCATACAAACTGGGGTTGTCTACAGGCCTCCAGACCAGTAGAGGACATTGACATATTACTGTTAGAAGATATACAAAACATGACAGCTAAAGAGGAGGTTCTGATAATGGGAGACTTCACCATGCCAGATACAGATTGGTCAATATTAGCAGGAACATCTGCCAGAACTAGACACATAGCGGATTCCCTGCAGGGGGAGGGCCTCAAACAACTGGTACAACAACCCACAAGAGACAGGGCTATCCTAGATCTAGTACTGACTAACAGGGAAAGGATTGCATATCTCCAGGTAGAAGGTCACCTGCGGGCCAGTGACCATCACATGGTATGGTTCAGTTTGGCCACTAGAACTAAATCATCCCATTCCGAGGCAAAATTATGGGACTTCAGAGGAGCTGACTTTGATAAGATGGCCAACAGAGCTAAGCTAGTCCTGGCAAGGAGAAATACAGGTGAGGGGGTACAGACAAAGTGTGCAAGTATTAAGGATGCAATACTGGAAGCAACATCCTATTGTGTTAGAAAGAAAAGGAAGTGCAAAAGAAGAAGGAAACCATTTTGGATCTCAAAAACAGTAGCCGAAAAGGTCAGAGCCAAAAGGATGGCCTTCAGGAAATATAAGGGAACGCAGCGGGATGAAGGTAGGGAGGCATACCAAACTTCCCTAAGGGAAGCAGGGAAGGCAGTAAGGCAGGCAATGGTCCAAACTGAGGAAACACTAACACAAACAGTAAAAGAAGGTGACAAGACGTTCTATAGAAACATTAGTGAAAGGAGAAAGTCCAGAGGTGGTATTGCTAATATCAAAGGGGATAAGGGGGCATGTGAGGAGGAGGACCATGTAAAACCATCTATCCTAAATAGATACTTCTACTCAGTATTTACTGAAGAGAAGGTAGGGCAGGGCCCACAGCTCAGCACCATGGACACAGGAGGAGGGAGGTGTGCACTAGTCCCTTCACAAAAGAAAGGGTCCTACAAGAGCTCACTCAGCTCAGAGTGGATAAGGCAATGGGATCTGATGGCATACATCCCAGGATACTAAAGGAGCTAAGGGTGGAACTAGCAGAGCCATTATCAGAACTGTTTAGTGAGTCTCTGAGCACAGGAGAGGTCCCAGAAGAATGGAGAAGGGTTCATGTGATCCCACTCCACAAGAGTGGTAGCAGGGAGGAGGCAGAGAACTACAGACCAGTCAGTCTTACCTCAGTAGTGGGCAAGATTATGGAGGCAGTCCTTAAGTAAAGGATAGTCCAACACCTGGAATCCATAGGAGCACAGGATCCAAGATTGCATGGATTTACAACAGGAAGGTCCTGTCAAACTAATCTCATAGATTTCTTTGACTGGGTAACCAGAGTGGTGGACCAATGGGGAGCAGTTGATGTCGTCTACCTTGACTTCAGCAAAGCTTTCGATACTGTTCCACATAGAAGATTGATTAATAAGCTGGGTAGGCTCGGGGTGGGTCAGAAGTTGGTCAACTGGGTGGCAAACTGGTTGATGGGCAGAACACAGAGAGTGGTGGTAAATGGTATAGAAACATAGAAACATAATTTGACAGCAGATAAGGACTGCTTGGCCCACCCAGTCTGCCCATTTCCCTACCTACTGGATAAGCTGCAGATCCTAGTTAACCAGCAGCCTACTTCTTCCTACCCCCACCCCCTAGAATTGCCTTATGACTGTCCCATGCATGCTTGAATTCCACCACTGATTTTGACTCCACAACCTCCTCTGGAAGGCCGTTCCATGCATCCACAACCCTCTCTGTGAAAAAATACTTACTTAAATTACCTCTGAGCCCCCTCTATCTTCAAATTGTGCCCTCTTGTTCTTGCACACCTCTTTTTTTGAAAGATGCTACCCTCTTGGACTTTGTTGATTCCCTTGAGGTACTTGAACGTTTATCATGTCCCCTCCGCCTCCTTTCCTCGAGGCTATACATATTAAGCTCCTTTTGTCTCTCTTCATATGTCTTCCGGTGCAGACCCTGCACCATTTTAGTTGCCCTCCTCTGGACAGCTTCCATCCTGTCTATGTCTTTATGGAGATTGGGTCTCCAGAACTGCACATAGTACTCAGATGGGGTCTCACCAGCTGTCTGTACAGAGGGATAATAACTTCCTGTTTTCTACTGGTGATGCCTCTCCCTATGCATCCCAGTATCCCCCAGCCCTCCTTGCTGCCCTCTCACATTGCTTGCCCACCTTTAGGTCATCTGATATGACTACCCCCAGGTCCCTTTCCATTTTTGTTGTTGTTAATATCTCACCCCCCATTGTGTACTCTTCCCCTGGGTTTTTGTTTCCCATGTGCATTACCTTGCACTTTAGTCAGAAGAGATGCAAGTCACAAGTGGGGTACCTCAGGGTTCAGTCCTGGGGCTAGTCCTCTTCAATATCTTCATCAGTGACATTGCAGATGGACTGGAGAGTAAGATTTGTCTGTTTGCAGATGACACCAAGATCTGCAACAGAGTAGATTATCCGGATGGGGTGGGCAGAATGAGAAGAGATCTGGATAAACCAGCAAAATGGTCAGAAGAGTGGCAACTGGGGTTTAACGCAAAAAAGTGCAAGATCATGCATACAGGGAAGAGAAACCCTGAAGCCACCTGTAGGTTGGGAGGGGAGTTGCTGGCAGTCCCAAGGGAAGAAAGAGACTTGGGCATCATCATCACAGATGACCTGAAATCATCCAAGCAAACCACTAGAGCAGTAGGTAAGGCGGGGGATGTTGGGGTGTATTAGTAGGGGTATCACAAGTCATAAGAGAGAGGTAATACTCCCTCTTTACAAGACACTGGTTAGGCCCCATCTGGAATACTGTGTGCAGTACTGGAGACCACACCTTCAAAAGGACATTAACCAAATTGTGTCAGTCCAGAGAAGAGCAACCAAAATGGTGCAGGAACTGCATCAGAAGACATATGAGGACAGATTAATGGAACTCAATATGTATACCCTAGAGCAAAGGAGGGAGAAAGGTGATATGATTGAAACATTCAAACACCTTAAGGGCATTAACAAGATGAAAGAGTCTAACATGTTTCAATATAAGAAAAATAGCAGGACAGGAGGACACAACATGAGATTAGAGGGAGGCTGATTAAGGGGTAATGTGAGGAAGTTCTTTTTCACAGAAAGGGTGGTAGATACATGGAATGGCCTACCTCAGGAAGTGGTGGATATGAATATGGTGCAGGGCTTCAAACAGGCATGGGATAGGCATAAGGGAGCAATACAGATAAGTATGAATAGATAGGCCATTGACAGAGCAAATGCCGATGGCACATTCATAAATTAGAAAAAGAAATGGGCAGACTGGATGGGCCTTGTGGTCCTTATCTGTCGTCAACTTCTATGTTTCTATGTTTCTAAGCCGTCCTATGTTCAGGATATGTTTTTTAAAATCAAAAACACGACATATTCCGCCTGACCAGGTTAAGTCGTCTAAGAGGAACAATTTGTATTTTTCTAGTTAAAGTACAGCTTGTCCTGTAGACCCATTATTTGGTCATCAGTTGGGAATTGGCTCTGAAATCAATTTGAATACGTTAAATGGCAGGCGTATCCCAGCTAGGATGTGGACTGTTTCATGGTTGGCCAGCCATGGGAAATTAAACATGAAAGATAATAATAAACGTATGTCTTTAGATGAAAGGTACTAACCCAGGGATGGTTGTGTGAACCTGTGTAAAACACAGGAACATATTTTTTGACATGTCCTTTTATTATTAATTTATGGACCTTGGCAGCTGATGTTTCCAAAGTACCAGCATTTAGATCTCTTACCTCTAGAACAGTGGTATGGGGGAAGTACAAGCCTGAACTGGGGGATTTGCTGATAGCTCCTTGCATATCTAGTTTGATGTTTGTAAATCTTATATCTGGCAAGTAAGATGTCAACTTGTCCTACACTGACAGTTAATGTACATGATTTTAGGCTCTACGCACCGCATGCATTCCTCAGAGGGAAAGTTTTGTTCTGCTTCTGAAATGCAGACTTTTATAGAGGAATATGTCTTGGATTTTCCCTAGCTAAGGTATTTTTTCTTCTTCTGTACTATCTTGTTCTCTTAATTACATTCTGATGATGGTTTGCATATAAATTCCAGTTGGTTCATTGTGACCATATGTATTGTATTGTGATTTCTTTGTTGTTTTCATTCAATAAAATTCCCCTACACTTGCAAAAAAGTGCCCTGGGTTCTTTTACTTCCATCTGGACACCCCCCAAGGACTGCACCAGAGATGGGTAGAAGAGAGTCAGGGACCTCAGTTTAATGTCTCATCTGAAGGATGGCACTCCCCTACAGTTCAGCACCCCCAAGTACTGCATATGGGTGCCAGCATTTATGGTATGAGCCTAATTCCAGTGTGGGACCAGAACCCACAACCTTACACTAAGGTGGATTTAAGAGCAGTAGGCCAAGGCCCATTTAATGCTCCTTACTCAGTACCCGTAATATTGGAGGTTTGCTACGGACAATATTAATTGCTACCAATCAATGTGCTACCAACTGAGCCATGTTGACACCTTCTAAAGCCATGCAAGGTGGCTGATACATCCCCAGTACTCAAAAATAGTTGTTGTGACACTTTCTGGAATGGCAGACACAACACACATGTAACCCATAGGTGGCGCTATCCCAAGGGCTACTACCTTTACCTGCATGGCTAGGCACAGGTTGAGGGGCCTGAGTTCAGTGACCGGGTGCCTCCACCTGGAGGAATGGTTTTGGGGTAGCGTAACTGCTGTGGGTATAGTCCTCCAGAATACTATAACCCCCCACTAACCATCCTAGTGGCCTAAACAGATCAGCAGATAAACAATCACATATACCATATGATAATACTGAACCCACACTCTACACACTTACCATCAGGGTTGGATCAGCTGCAAAGGCCCTGGAGACCCCCTGTAAAATAAGACCTGTAATATAACAGTCCAATGGCAATACAATATCCCCTCCACAAAGGCACACAGTAGCCAGCTTAAATGCAGAAAGAACAAAATCTGATTTATTCAGGGGGGTTAGAACAAGGGTGGGGCAGCAATCTGGTAGATGATTATTCGATCTAATTGATTCAGGCTGAACATGCATGCACAAAGAGTCCCTCTGTCACAGTCACACACTCTGGGTACCCAGTTGTTAAGCAGGCTAGCCTGAAGTGTTGCCTGGGGTAGGCCGGCGTTGCAGCTGTTGTTGGGGCCCTTAGGAAAGAAAACAATTAGAATGCACATCAACCCAGGATTTGTAATCCAGACTGGGAGGCTCAGTTCATTGTGAAATGTGTCAGTGTCAGTGGCTCAGTAGGTAGCACACTCGCATCTGAGGCCGGGAGATCAGAGGGCTGTGGGTTCAGTTCCCACATCTGGCACTTGGGTTAATATTCCAATACTGACACTGTAGTGCAGCATGAGAGGGGTGCTGCACTTCTGAGGTGCTGTCTTTCAGATGAGACATTAAACCGAGGTCCCATCTACCTGGATTGGTGGTAGTTCAGGTGGATGTTAAAGATCCCATGGCACTTATCGAAAAGAGTAGGGGAAAGTTTTATTGAGACAGAAAATCGTGTGACATACACTAGTACAGCACAAAATATGCAAACAACAGGAAGAAAAATACAAAGGTAATACAGCAGGTAGCAAATGTCAAACCGAAAAGAAACACAATACGAATATATAATAAAGGAACATCCATCAAGTCACAGCAGAGTCCGAATCAGTTATCCAAAGAAGTGCAATCCATAAAGCAAGCAGTCTCGACTCTGTGTACATTTTCTGTTCAAGTTCATAGATGGCTTTCAAATCTTTCACAATTTTCTGTTCGAGTTCCAAATATGTGCAGTCTTTTTGCTGTAAGGTAAACTGACATCTAGCCATCCAAATATTCCATTTAATCACAACTAGAACAAGATTTAAAGTGTCCGTATGCCAGGAGGACCACTGAGGGGAAAAAACACCATACATAATCGTCTGAAAGGTTACAGACTGGAAAATCGGAGTAGCCCACCTTTGTGCCAAAAAGGCCCACCATTTTCGAATAAACGTACATTCAAAAAATAGATGAGAGATTGTTTCCAGTGCAGCGTTGCATAATGGTCTAGAACATAACCTATCCTGAAGCTGTTTATGTTTGTGGTTGGCTTTAACATTTATCCATTCATGGCAAGATAGCCAATGAAAATCCCACATGTGTGCAAGTATTCTTTTACACCGCAACAAGGATAAAAGGGAAGAAAGATGCTGGACCCGACATTTATCAAAAGGGGATTGTGTCATACAGACAGAGGAAAGAAGTGTTTTATAAAGAGTCTTATGTGAATGAGCAATAAGCATCTGAGGTGATACTTTCCATTGCTTCAAGCGTAAAAACATGTGTTTCACATACAACGGCGTGCCTGCAGAGTGTCGTAACACACGTAAGGAGTTGTGTTCTCACTGGTGGAACCAAACTCCACAGGAATCATGAAACCACATTTCCCATCCCCTCTGAGAGTTAATCAGAAGTGGCCTCAGATTGGCTGTGAAAAATATGCTAGAAAAAACAACAAAGGATTTATCATACCTACACCACCCTCCCTAGCGGACAAATAAGTGATATTCCTCTTGATCGGGTTCAGCCTGCTCCCCCACAACGCCTGAAAGAACAGGCTGAAAACCATCGTTTCCAGTTGTTTCATAATAGGAAAAACATAACTTAAATATAGAAACAATGATATCAAAAACGTCTTCATCAAATAAACCCTCTTCTTTTTCCCATTTGATCCTCTATTCCAAGAGGCGACTTTTATTTTACTCTGTCATATTTTATTATCCCAATTAAAAAAATCTGAGTGTCTGGTTCCAAAATAAATCCCTAGGATACGAATGGGGCCCTCCACCAAACGTAGTGGGCCAATATGGGTCATTGGGGCCACGATGGATCCTAACCCAATACCCACACTTTTGTCAAGGTTCAGACGGGCTCCCGAAAAATTTCCAAACAAGGAACATTCTTGTAGAGAAGCCAACACCAAGGACGTATCAGCTACTAAGAAACAAATATCGTCTGCATAAGCAATTGCTTTATATGGTGCAAGCATAACAGAACAGGAGATGGCATGGATTTGAGGGTGAACATTCAGACGTCGGAGCAGGACATCTAAAAACGACATATAATAGAGGACTTACAGGACAGCCTTGACGGACTCTTCTTTTAACAGGAATCATAGCTCCTACCCACCCATTTACCACAGGAACAACCATGGCCGTCCTGTAGAACTTTTGTAGCCATCGAATTATGTTGTCTGGTACATGCAGAAAATGTAATGTCTTCCACAAAAAATCGTGGTTAACCGAATCGAATGCCGCCTTCTGATCCACCAAAACAATGATGCCAGAGGCCAGGCCCGCAAAGCCATGGGCAAACAGTTCCCGTAGGAGAATCAGGTGATCCAAGATTCGCCTGGTAGGCATTGAGCAAGACTGGGCAGGATGCAAGACCTCGGCTGCAATGCCCGTCAGACGTTTTGCAATAATTTTCATTAATATTTTAAAATCAGTATTTAGCATGCAGAGAGGGTGCCAATTCTCAAGAAGGTGTATGTCGCCCTTCTGTTTGTAAACATATATCAAAGCACCTTTCGTAAAGTCTAATGGTAGTCTCGCTATGCAACAGGGCATTAAATACAGAGGTCAGTTCAGTGGCTAAGTGGACATTTAACACTTTATACAAATCAGCTGGGAGACCATCCAGACCAGGAGTTTTCCGCAAGGGCAATGAAGAAATTTCGGAAGACAGCTCCTGCACCATCAAGGCAGCACAAGCCACATCCACACTCTGTTTCGAAGGGAGTGGGATCTCAAGATCCATGTACAGGCTGGCAATGTCATCCATTGCAGCTGGGAGGGGGGAGAATAAAGCGGTCGTGTGATCTGTCACAATCTGCTGAATTTCAGAACATATAGAACACAATGTTCCCACAGAATTTGCTAGGCACAGCATGGATTTCTGGGAAACTAGTCGTGAATTAGACTCAAAAGGGCAAACTACATCCCGTGGTCCAGACATGTGGAATTTGTGTTGATGGTACAATTGTTGGGATTGTCTGGACTGAAAACTTAGCATATCCCTCCCTATCGATTGCAGTTGAAGAGATAGGTTCTGACCTGTCATATGTGCAATGGAAAGCAGCGACTGTAGATGAGCTCTCTTCTGCAAATAATCCAAATAATCTCTCCTACATTTATGTCGACTGTAACTTTTCAGACAAACAATCAAGGCATGTTTCGTATCTAACCACCAACGTATTGGATCATCATAGCAAATAAACACAGATTTACGAGCAGAAAGAAAAGATAGAAGAAATCTTTGAAACATCAGATCTTGCAATAGGGAAGTGTTAAATTTCCAAAACCCGAGCCCTTTGCTAAAAGGGGCTACTGAACCTATACCAACTGATAGTAGTTTGTGATCAGAGAAGCCTACCGCCTGTACCTGAGCGGAGCCTATTGGCAACGTACGAGACAAAAAGACAAAATCAATCCGTGTTGCCAATTTGCCCTTTTGAAATGTGGGGGTATGTTTGTAGTGAAAGAAAGGTAAGCATCGTCAAGTGTGCAGTATGAATCAGTTTATCCAATTCATGGAGTCACAAAAATTTTTGGTGGTGAACGAACTTTTGTCTTGAAGGCTCAAGCCACAGTTAAATCCCAGAAAAATCACTTAGAAGGACGTGGTGAAAATAGGCTTAATCAAAGAAAGCAAGGCAATGCAGCCAACTTAATTTGAGGGGCATAAATGTTTATTACTCGGTACAGGCAGTTACCCAAAACAAAATCCAAAACGAGGACTCTACCAGGAGCTAAATCAAACAATTTAAGTAACGGAAAGTCCGGAACATTAAGTAATATGCCTAGACCCGAACAGGGGTCCTGGCCTATAGACCAAAATGACGGGCCCAAAAGCCAGTCTTGTTTAGCTTGCCTAATCTCCTGCACCGTGTGGAGTCTTGTATCCTGCAATAAAAAGATACCCAATGGCAAAAGTCTTAAAAAGGAGAACACTAACCTATGTTTCTCCATACGTTTCATACTGTTAACATTGATAGTATGGCAAACAAAGAGCGCCATGTCACAAAATATAGGGTGTCAAGAAACATCAAGACTTTCTCTTCTCAGCCACATTCTTCCCTTTGAGCCTAACTTTAGCTTTATGTTTAGGAGAAACCGAACCCAGCTGAGTTCCGAATCAGTAGTGCCATCAGGGAGAGAAGACGCATGGAGGAAGTGTCAGACTCACCACCTGCGCTGTGTCAGTAGATGGCTGAAGCACTGAAGGTGTTAGATAGGGCTATGGGTTGGGTCAGTAATGGCTTCATAGGAGGCGGCGAAGATGGTGACCAGTCCTCATTGACTCCGCCGCATGACAGTAAAGGGTTCACAGGGGTGGCATAGTACTAGACCCGGACTTAATCTAAGTTAGACGCAGCAGACCGGACATGTGTTAGTGGGGGGTCCACTGCTAACGGGGGTTCCACAGTAGCAGCCTTCTGAAGAGTAATAACCTGGGGAGACACAAGCACGGGGGTCTTCAGAGCAGGGATCACTGCCACCGCAGAGGGTGCGCCACAGTGGCACGGTTTACCTTTTGTGCCTGTGTAATCACAAAGCGCTGATCAACTCCACCGGCCATGATTCGCCTGAGCGCAGACCAGTGGCACGCTTGAAACGTATGGCCTAGCTCTCTCACAAAGGTTACATCTGCTAACATTCTGGCAATGAATCCCTACATGTCCCAACTCACCACAATTATTACATTTTATTTTATCACATACATTACTCAGGTGCGAGAGATCCCTGCACCTGTAACAGGCTTTAGGCTGACCCGGGTAAAACAGGACCCCCCTATCACTACCTAAGAAAAAAGAATTAGGTAAATGGACAGGGCCAGAGTCATTGGTGTGTAACAGAACTTTAAACTTCCAACCTTCCATCCAGATATTTTCCGTGTCCAGGGTAGCTTCAGGCTGGCCCTGTGCCTTACAGCGTTGTTTCAACCAGTAAACAATATCAGACACATCCAAACCCTCATTCCGAAACATCACCGTAATGGTCTTAAAGGCAGGTTTCGAGAGGGGGTCAGCCTGAAAAGAAGTCCATAAGGCAGTATTCCTCAAAGCGTGGTATCTAGTCCAAAAACGGTCTAGTCCATGAGACGTCTGAAAACTCACATCAAATGTGGATTCGCCTGATACATGAATCAGAGCTTAGATCTCATGGGCAAAAAATTTTAACGAGTCTTTCAGCAGAGTTCTGGCCACATACACGCGGTCAGGAGGGTCTGGTAGTCCACCTCTATAAACAAGCCTAACAGCATTATGCCTTTTTGCAGCTAGAACTGGATGTTGAAATAAATAGGAAAAAGAACGAGTCTATCCCACCTGTGTAGGAGGTGTCCTACCCGTAGCAACAGAATCCAAGACTTTTACTGCCTTGCCATCAGAGAGAGGAAAGACTGCCAAAGTAGACTCCTGCAAAAGGGCTAACACAGGATTCTGAGTGAGATTTAATTCCATCGGCATGCTCAAGGGGTCAGGAGAACTCTGTGTATCTGGCATCCTCTGTTGCACATCCAGGAAGTCCTCGGGACGGGGGACCGAATAGGGGATGGACCAGAGACCCACTGTCCAAGTCCAGGTTCCTGGATCCACCCAGCACCACGCAACGCTGC
This sequence comes from Neoceratodus forsteri, assembly GCA_016271365.2. Classification (NCBI taxonomy): domain Eukaryota; kingdom Metazoa; phylum Chordata; order Ceratodontiformes; family Ceratodontidae; genus Neoceratodus; species Neoceratodus forsteri. Next base: position 964,314,412 of record CM028133.1, read on the forward strand.
TTCCACCGATCAGGTAGGCTCTATACAAGTAGTATCATTCTTTGGAGGGAATTGCAAAGGAGGTCATACATCAGGGGGCGGCACAGGGAGCATAGCAGTTTTCTCAGTATAACATTCCGTCGGCATCTGTAAAGTTGGCCCAGCCTCGGTAATAGTGTCCAACAGCATCGAACTCTCCGATGCAGGCGGTAGTACAGAGGGCATCCCAGATAGCCCTGTGAGTCCACCAGAAAGAGCGGAGGAGCAATCGCCGCCTGTAGCAGCACTCCATACTCTCGTCAGCTCTTTGTGCAAAGTCAGGGTATGTAGCGCCGAATGGCAGTCCGTCTCAGCCAAGCGCTCCCCAACATCGCGGTCCTGTAGATCCGTATTATCAAGGTCCAAAAACGTTTCGTCCACCATAGGAACAGCTCGGGAGGTATTATTGTCCTCATTAGTGAGGTCTGGGAGAGATACAGTTCTAACAGTAGATGCAGCCAGGGATGTACTGTCTGACAAAACAGTCTCTTTCTCAAGCTTCAAAGTTTCAGTCGAGATCTCCAAACAGCCAGAGACAGGAGCTGAGACAAAGTCTCCTGTCTCTCCATCCACTTCTGCAACAGGCAAAGGAGGTTCCGCCATCTTGGACAGAGTATTCCCCTCGGTCGAGTAGGGGAATTTCCCCGGTGTCCTGGCCAAATTTCCCTCATTCACTGAAAATACCACCAACAGCTTAATCTGGTTCAAGTTCAGTTGGCATTCATCTGTATCCACTCCCCCGGGTCGTGCCTGAAAATAGGCAGGATTTGTCTAGTGCACTAACCCGGTCAACAAAAACTAAATAAATAAAAAAAATAAAAACCCAAAAAATTAAATCAGATGGCACACAATGATTGCAGCTTTGTTGCAGGGAGCTACCCTGCTTGGTACTCACGCTACCCAGATCAGGAGGGAGGACTGATGAGATAAAGACCTCTGGATGTTGTTCTGGCTTGCCAGGGGAAGCAGGGCCCACATGACTCACCGTAGTGGCTGCTGCCTGTTTGACGGTGTTGAGCAGGGAGCCGAATCCCCAAGCAGGTTTTTCGTCAGAAAAATCTCTGTGGTGGAAGCGGCAGTCTAGGCCGAGATGGCAGGGCTCAGACCAGAGCAGACAGTCCAGATTTCGTCCGTACGAATGCTGGAGCAGCTTCCAGCTAGCATAACACATTCGAAGGTGGGGAACCAAATCACGACCCACACTGCACATTCAGCACACTTATAAGTAATACAGCTGTAAGCCACAGATGGGATGAAGTCTGTTTGCAATTTAACAGGGTTTCTATGCAAGCCTTTCGTTCTGAGGCTCTCTCCAGTACCTAACAGGCTGATCGATTCTGGAACAAGTCTTCAGTCCACACTCAGGCAAAATTCACTCACTTTCACTTCAGGATTCAGGTCACAATAAAGGTATTCGGATTTAGTCACCTTCTATTTGCACAAGCTTCTTCACACTGGAAGATGGCAGAAGGCAGGCCAGACACAGCCTTCCTGCTGAATCCCCGTGCTACCATGCAGGAGCAGCTGCTTGAATGACTCGAGCAGTTCATTCTCCAAACTCCAACTCTCGACTGACACACTGCTGCAGGCAGCTCTGGGATTTCCCAGTGATCCAAAAGGTTCGGTTGGCTGAGGAATCTGTCTGTCACAGAAAGGGCTCCCGCTCCTGGTCCATTTAGGCACCAAACCTTAAAAACTACAATTCCTACAGAAATTCAATCCCACAAGACCTCTGGGGACAGTCTCCATTTTAGGTCCCCCGAGGTTCCGATTGGTCCAACTCTGGTAGTCCAGAACCAAAATGGTGGCTCTAAGCAGAAAGTTCATGCTGCAAAGGAAGGCAGGTTAGACAAACTCCTGTGTTATGACTATTAAAGCAGATAAACAGCAAACAGTCACAGATCCTAAAGGGGCTCCCTCTGCACATATAGTGATGGCAGAAGGAGCAGGAATACCATTCCCTGAGAGGGTCGCAAGCCTTAAACCACTCGGTCCCAACCCAGACTAATTATCTCATACAAAATAGACAGCTCTTAAAGAGACAGGCATGGGGGCTAAACAGGGCACTCTCATGCCGACACATTTAAACTACTGGAGACACAGTACACTATCCTGGCAGTGGGCATTAGGCAGGCCCAGGAAGACATTTTAGGAACCCCCATTTATAGGAGGGTTACACCCTTCCCTGCCTGGAAAGAACTTGGCATGCGCGTCAAGTCTATACTCACTATGACATTATATAAAAGACATCACAATACAAGATACAGACTGTATATGTTTCATTGGTATTCCACACAAAATAAAGCTGATGCATCAGTAAAAGCAAACACTATAACATTACTATACTTTTTCATGATATCATTACTCTATATAATAACAGTACTTATGCATTTGTCATACACATAATAGATTTTCTAAGTGATTCAAACAGATAACCACATTATTCTGACCATTTGGGTCTGTACTGTTTCCTGTACTCTAAACAACATAGTTGGGGGCCTATCCCTACCAGCTATATTGGGCTAAGTGGGGCAGAGCACCAGGTTTTGATGGGTGGACAATCAACTTAGAAGTAGCAGAGAAGCTCAATTTGGGAAGTGAGCTTTCCAAAATGTAGACTCCTTTATGGACAACATGTAAGGGGAGGTCCACAGGCCTCCCAGGGGAGTCATAACTGAGATGTATCACTGGTTTAGTAGCTCTTCCAGACTTTCAAGGAGGAACAGACATAGGCTCTGGGGTTTCAACACTTGCACTAGATTCTGCTCCTATAGGGAGGCTTAGCTCTGCACTGGTTGAGGGTTCCATATGGAAAGTACTGTCTGCTCCTTGCTCTGTTGACTCTGGGTCCACAAGATTGTTCTCATTATTGGGATTCTGTAGAAGACCCAGATTTATCATCCGGGGGAAACTCTATAGTATTTAAATCTTGCAACACTGGACTGATACTTTCAACATCACTGATTTCACCATTGCCATTTATCACAGCAAGATTATGATCACACAGTTCAGTAGGTTCTGGTATGTCACCAAGGATGCTTTCAGTTGTAGGCTGTCTTGCTGGTAATTCAAACAGTTCAACCAGACACAGAGAATCAGCTACTTCAGAAGTCGCACTTTGCACCTCACTTTCAGGGGGCACAGATTTTGAGGAGAAGACTGGAGAGTTAGGCAGTCCTGAAGGCCCAGCTTCATCTCCACAAACGTACATAGGATTACCTTGAAATAACTGACTCAGTCCGCAATATGGATAATATGAAGCTTCATACTCACTGTCATCAGACTCAGACTGACAATTAATGTCATTTTGTGCCTGCCTGGGGGAAGGCCTTGAATCCTTGATAGCTGGAGAAGGATGAATCTGTCTCTTTTTGGCAGCAGCTCTAGTCACAGGCCCGGAAGGGGCAGTGTCTGAAGGTTCAGAATCAATAATTACTTGACCAATAGGCATCAAGTGATTTCTGTGTATCGTCTTGGTGGATCAAGGATTATTTTCGGGATGCACTTTATACACTGGCAGGTCGCCCAGCTTGCTGACTATGATATACAGGAGATGGTGCTGTCTACTGGCAATTTTATGCTTTCCATGTAGTCCCAGATTTTGTAACAGCCCACGTTCTCCAGGTAATAGCTCCTGAGCTTTGACATGCTTGTCATGCCTCTCTTTGTTTGCCAAATTTCCTTTGGCCACCATAGTTTGTGCCAGTTGATAAGTATGATTCAACTGGACCTTCAACTTCTGAACATATTGCAAGTAATTCTCAGCTCGCACTCCACCCCGAAGCAGATGTTGACAGGCAACCGAGCTTCCTAGCCAAACATCAGATGGTACGGGGAAAACCCAGTGACATCACTCTTGGAGCAGTTATAGGCATGTACTAAGGTGCTGATCTGTTGGCTCCACCTGGACTTGTCTTTAGGGTGAAGGGTGCCCAGCATATCAAAGAGTGTTCTGTTGAACCACTCAGGTTGTGGATCACCTTGAGGGTGATATGGAGTAGTTCTGGATTTTCTCACCCCCACAAGGAGAGCATTTCCTTTATCAGCCAGCTTTCAAAGTCTCTGTCCTGATCATGATGAATTCTCTGAGGGGCACCATAATGGACGAAGAACTTCTCCACAATAACCTTGGCCACTGTGGAAGCTTTCTGATCCTTGGTGGGTTAAGCTTGGGCATACCTGGTGAAATGATCTGTCACAACAAGCACATTCCCAATGTTCTTTTGGTCAGGCTCAAGACACAGGAAATCGATACACACCAGTTCCATGGGTGCTCTGGTGGAGATATTGACTAAGGGAGCAGCCCTTTAGGGCGGGGTTTCCTTTGAAGACAGTAACTGCACATTCGGATATGGGCCTCAATGTCAGCTTCCATTTTTGGCCAGTAGAATCGGGTACGGGCTAAGTCAAGGGTCCAATCACAACCTAAATGTCCCATTTGATTATGGAGGGCCCGAAGTATTAAGTGTTTGAAGGCTGTGAGCAAAACCAGTTGCTGTTTATCAAGTTGGCCTTGACGATTTACTGTCTCCCGATACAGAAGCTGATTACATAATTTAAGTCTTGGACCTTCTTTAAACAATAGTGCAGTCCGTGGGTCGGAAGAACGGAGCTTAGACATATCCTTACCAGCATGCAAAGCATCAAGCACAAGCCTAATCATGGGATCTTGGGTTTGAGCCCACTGTATGTTTTCATTGTCAAGCTGAGGTAAAGCACTGAGATCTAATGCTGCAAAGTGGCAGCAGGCTGTGGGGATGCAGGTTTCTGGAGGGCCCAAGCAGTCCACTAGGCAACCAACAGTTTCATAGGAAGGGTGTTCATCTTTATCGAACTTTTGACAGAGGGCTTTAGTAGACTGCTCAGACAGTTTCACCCAATTCTCACTGGAATTTGGCCTTCTCGAGAAGGCATCTGTATCGATGTGGTTTAGGCTGGGTCGATACTCCACTGCATAGTGATAAGTAGAAAGGGCAGACAACCATCGATGCCTGGTGGCATCTAATTTAGCCGAGGTTTGAACATAGGTAAGAGGATTATTGTTGGTTTTGACTAGAATCTTGACCCCATAAAGATATTCATGAAACTGATCCACCGCAGCCCACTTGACAGCAAGAAATTCCAGTTTGTGTACTGGGTAATTTCTTTCAGAGGGTGTTAAGGTCTGACTAGCAAATGCCACAGGGCATAGGCCTACTTCATACTCTTGATATAGAACAGCTCCAAGTCCCTTTAAGCTGGCTTCTGTGTGCAGTACATAGGATTTGGTAGGGTCGGCATAGGCAAGCACAGGTGCATGGGTGAGTTGATGAATGAGTTTGTAAAAAGCAGCTTCACACTCAGAAGTCCACATGGCTCTGAAAAGTTCATGTGTCTTGAAATATACCTTGTTTTCCTCCTTGATGGAGCTTTTCTTATACTTTCTGTTGGTGGGGGGATAGCCCTGAGTAAGACTGAGCAAGGGGCAGATGGCCTTGGAATAGTCTTTTATGAACCGGTGATAATAGCCACAGAACCCCAAGAACCTTTGCAACTCTTTAAGTTATCCGGTTGAGGCCAAGTGGTCAGAGATTCCACTTTGCTGTGGTCTGTCTGAATCCCATCAGCTGATACTATGTGTCCAACATATTTTACAGATGTTTGAAAAAACTGACATTTGTCTATAGATAACTTCAGTCTGAAATCCTCCAGTCGATCAAGGACCTTGAACAGACAAGCCTCGTGTTCTTCTAAGGTTCGCCTGAACACAATGACGTCATCCAGGTACACAAGGCACTGTAACAGGTTCATGTCCCCCACAGATCATTCCATCAGCCACTGAAAAGTGGTGAGCACACCCAAAATACCTAGAGGCATGCATAGGAATTCATAGAAACCCAGAGGGCAAATGAATGCTGTCTTGTCACGGTCCTCTGGGGCCATCAGAATTACATAGTACCCGCTCCATATGTCAAGTACTGAAAACCTCTGGCTCCCATTAAGGCAGTCAATGGCATCTTGGATATGGGGCATGGTGTACTGATCTGGTACCGTCCTTCAGGTCATAGTCCACACACATCCTGACTGATCCATTTTTCTTGCATATTACCACAATCTGGGAAGCATAAGGACTTCTCGACTCTTGGTTAATCCCTGCAGCCAACTTCTCTTGAAGGTGCCTCCGTATATCATCTACGTCACCGGGGCAAGGCGACGGGATCTCTCTCTCTGAATGGCCTCTCATCATGGAGTCGAATGTGATGTTCAGCCCCAGTGACACAACCCACGTCCCATTCCTTCAAAGAAAATACTTGGTTTCTCTGGGACAGCTTCTGACTGATCTTGGTTTTCCATTCCACACGTAAGGGTGACTCCCTGAAATCAAACAGATCAGGAGTCACTTCATCATTCTCAATGGGGCACTTCTTGCTGGGCAGCACGGCAGTGTCCACACAGTACACAGTGGCTAGAGTACACCCCCGAGTCACTTGAATTTCTTGATCAGACACATTCTGAACTTGTACCACCACTGACTGGGCATAAACATGAGCTCGGGCTGGTAAAATACTGGGCTTGACTAACAATCCCTCAGGCAGATTCCCTTCTTCTGGGACATCAGGCATGAGGATCTTGTTCTTCACATCAGTCTTCAGGCGCACCTCACCACGGATGGTACATTGAGCACTGGGAGGTAGCACCAAAGAGTCAGGATCTTTCTTCCACACTACCCGCAAAGGCTCATCTTTCTCCCTCTCCTAATTCTGCATTTTCAAATCATACACTCACTTTACCAAGGCTGGAATTTGCAAGGCCCATTTGGTTTGTTTGGCTTGCTTCTCTTGACAAAGTTGAGTCAACTGCCCAGACATGTGGGCATTTATACTAGTTAGCAATGGGACACCATCAAACAGTCCCATGGTTGGGCACACCAGAGCCAAAGTCTTCACTTGCTCATCCACACCTACTACAGCCATAGAGAATGACATCCAGAGCCGGACATATCCTAGATAAGGGTAGGATTTTTCACTTAGCCCCACACATGTAGGCCTTCAAGAGGTTGTAGTGGGACATCAGATAAATGTTGGTATACCAGTCTTGGAACATGATAGTCACTTGTGAGCCACTATCCAACATAGCACGAGTGGAAAGGCCATTCACTGTCATATTATTTTCCATGGAAAGGCCCACCACTTCGGACCAGTCCGGGGAAGTCGGCTTGGCGTTCTGTGCCACAGCAGTTATTGAGGAGTAAGATTTTTTTGGTGGGCCCATCTCAGGCTTTATGTTACTCCGATGAACCAAGTTTAACATCCAGGAGGTGACCGTTTGCAAATTCTCTGGGAGGGTGCAGCCTGGCCGGGTGTGTCCATCCTCTCCACATCGATATCAAAACACTTGTTCCTTGGGATCTTGGGAATGGGGAGGTTCGTCCATCACTTTGGCCTGATTAGATAAGACTTGAGGGTCCCCTTTTGGCTTGAGCTCAGTCTCCCTATCTTCATGGCCTCCCCAGTGGCCAGTAGCATGAGTGGCATGGATGAGAACTCCCACCACAGCCCTCAATTCTCACTTCTTCCATTAACTGAGTCTCAACCTGAGGTTTGGGAGCAATGGTGTGGACCCACACACCCCACAGGAGAAGCCTCACTTTGGGTCTCAACTGGCATCGGGCAAAGGTGTGAGTTTTTAGCCACTTTAGCTGCAGCTTGTTGGCTGGCCCACATCTTCTTAACCTCTTTAAGCAGTTCTCTTACCTGCTGAATTTCAGAATTGTCATCTCGCTCTTCAGACTGGTCTGCAACGTGGCTAGTACTGGCAACTCCGGAATAGGGCTGCCATCCTTCCTCATCGTTCTCTGCCTCTCGAATTACCTTTATGAGTCAGTAATATTCGGGAGGGTTGTCCTTACAATCCTGGAATTTCAATTTCAGCATTAGCACACTGGAGTATCTAGCAGATTTGAGGATATGCTCCAGTCTGACTCGATTCAGTTCACAAGCAGGCACCCCCCCCCCCTTTTTCTATGGGCCCTCTGCAAGGCCTGCTCAATTCGGGTGATGAAAGCAGACAATTTCTCATTCTTCCATTGTTTTGTGGATTTAAACTTCCACATCAAGTCCTCCCCAGATTCTGTGCTGCCAAACACCCCTTCTAGGGCAGAGAAGTACTCTGATGCAGTGGCTTCTGGACTCGTGGATCAAAGAAAATGGATGGCTTCTAGTGCAGGGCCCCTTAAACTTTCCATAAGTCTCTTTCTCTTTTCTCCCTCTGAACAGTGCCATTCCTGGACAAATGGAGTAGCATAGTCCATCCAGGTTTCCAAATCATCCTCCCCCATGGGTATAGGCACTGCACCAGAAAAGAGTCTGACCCTACGATAAGAGTCCAGGTGTACAGACGGTACCACAATGGGGGACGTGACAACAGAGGAAGCTCCAGGGGTAGACGGAGACACTGGGAGAGACTGTAAGGGAGTAGTCTCCTCTGAAATGTCCAACATTTTTAGCAGTTCCTTGGCTGTTCACCCTTCAGTAGCTAACAACCTTAATAGTTTGTCCTTAAACCCTTCTACTTTCGGGGGTCTACCTAGGAGAAGATGGGTCACCGTGTAAGTGGATAACACACCACCCCTTCTGGGACCTTTCAGGCAGGACAATGGGGGGTACTCTTTCAGGGTCTATGGAGAGGCTGCATGACAGGAGGGCCATCAAGGTTTGATCAAACAGATCTGAGTCCTGCTCCCTCACTTTAACCTTCCCCAAACACTTAACTTTCTCCACAGTTTCTACAATGGTATCATTAGTGGTCCCTAAAGAGATATCAAGTAGCAATATGGCATGTTGGGGATCTACCCCCACAGCCTCACTCCACCCCATCATGTGAAGCACAACCAGCTTATGGGGGGCAGTCTTAAGCTAGGGCGTAGTAAGCACCTCCATTTCTGGCAAACTTTTTATTTCGGGGTTGTAGTTCCCACTCCTGACTACTAGAGAGCACTAATCCCAGTGGTGCCTCCAAGATGTAACCCCTAGGTGGCACTTTCACAAGGGCTACTACCCTGCCTGCATGACTAGGCACAGGTTGAGGGGCCTGAGCTTGGTGAATGGGTGTCTTCACCTGGAGGAATGGTTTTGGGGTAGCATAACTGCTGTGGGTATAGTCCTCTGGGACACTATAACCCCTCACTAACCCTTCTAGTGGCCTAAACAGATCAGCAGATAAACAATCACATATACCATATGATAACAATACTGAACCCACACCCTTCACACTTACCACCAGGGTGGGATCAGCTGCAAAGGCCCTGGAGACCCCCTGTAAAATAAGACCTGTAATATAACAGTTCAATGGCAATACAATATCCCCTCCACAAAGGTACACAGTAGCCAGGTTAAATGCAGAAAGAACAAAATCTGATTTATTCAGGGGGATTGGAACAAGGGTGGGGCAGCAATCTGGCATGTAATTATTAGATGTGATTGATTCAGGCTGAACATGCATGCACAAAGAGTCCCTCTGTAACAGTCACACACTCTGGGTACCCAGTTGTTAAGCAGGCTAGCCTGAAACATTGCCCGGGGTAGGCTGGCATTGCAGCTATTGTTGGGGGCCCTTAGGAAAGAAAACAATTAGCATGCACATCAACCCAGAATTTGTAGTCTGGAGCCAGATGGCTCAGTTCATTGTGATAAACCCAAACAGTTAAATCAGATGACACACAATGATTGCAGCTTTGTTGCAGGGAGCTACCCTGTTTGGTACTCATGCTACCCAGACCAGGAGGCAGGACTGACGAGATGAAGACCTCTGGATGTTGTTCTGGCTTGCCAGGGGAAGCAGGGCCCACACCACTCACCATAGTGGCCACTACCTGTTCGATGGTATCGAGCAGGGAGCTGAATCCCCAAGCGGATCTTTTGTCAGAAAAGTCTCTGCAGTGGGAGTGGCAGTCTAGGCAGAGATGGCAGGGCCCAGACCAGAGCAGACAGTCTGGATTTAGTTCGTATGAGTGCTGGAGAAGCTTCCAGCTAGCATAACACATTCGAAGGTGGGGAACCAAATTGCGACCCACACAGCACATTCAGCATACTTATAAGTAATACAGCTATAAGCCACAGATTTGATGAAGTCTGTTTGCAATTTAACAGGGTTTCTATGCAAACCTTTCGTTCTGAGGCTCTCTCCGGTACCTGACAGGCCAATCGCTTCTGGAGCAAGTCTTCGGTCCACACTCAGGTGAATTTCACTCACTTTCACTTCAGGATTCAGGTCTCAATAAAGGTATTCAGATTTAGTCTGATTCTATTTGCACAAGCTTCTTCACACTGGAAGATGGTAGCAGGCAGGCCAGACACAGCCTTCCCGTCGAAACCCCATGCTACCATGCAGGAGCAGCTGCTCAAATGACTCGAGCTGTTCACTCTCCAAACTCCAACTCTCAACTGACACACTGCTGCAGGCAGCTCTGGGATTTTCCAGTGATCCAAAAGGTTCGGTTGGCTGATGAATCTGTCTGTCACAGAAAGGGCTCCTCCTCCAGGTCCATTTAGGCGCCAAACCTTAAAAACTACAATTCCTATAGGAATTCAGTCTCACAAGACCTCTGGAGACAGTCTCCATTTTAAGTCCCCCGAGGTTCCAATTGGTCCAACTCTGGCAGTCCAGAACCAAAATGGTGGCTCTAAGCAGAAAGTCCGTGCTGCAAAGGAAGGCAGGTTAGACAAACTCCTATGTTATGATTATTAAAGCAGATAAACAGCAAACAATCACAGATCCTAAAAGGGCTCCCTCTACACATATAGTGATGGCAGAAGGAGCAGAAATACCATTCCCTGACTGGGTCATGAGATTTAAACAACTCAGTCCCAACCCAGACGAATTATCTCATACAAAATAGATAGCTCTTAAAGAGACAGGCACGGGGGCTAAACAGGGCACTCTCATGCAGACATATTTAAACTACTGTAGACACAGAACACCATCCTGGCAGTCGGCATTAGGCAGGCCCAGGAAGACATTTTAGGAACCCCTATTTATGGGGGGTTAGACATATATTGCATACCCATGCTGACACGTGCAGAGGTTAGACGAGTCTTGCCAGAAGGCCAATTTTTAAACTCTGTGTAGGGTTAATTAGGGTGTTTAAATGAGGAGCACTATTTAGAGTGATGGATCTGCAGTATGCATCATAAATTCCTGAGCACCAGGAACCTACTCCGACTTCTCTATAAATTCTCGCTCCCTCCCCTCCATCGCTAAAACAGCCAGGGTGTATTAAAATAGGTGGCACTGGCCTAAGGGACTTTGCTGGTTTCCTTTGATTACTCTTTGGGTGTAGTTACCTTTCCATTTTTTTGTTCCTGTGCATATTTTAGCTATTAAGTAACTATTCCTGTTGGACTATGTTAATATGTTGACTGCAGCTAACCCCCCCCCCGAACCCTCCTGAAAACAAGGTGTTGCATCTCATGGGGTCATCCCAGTCTGAGTAATTTCAAATAAATAACTAGCAGTTGTAGTAGGTTTTATTTATATAGGCACCCTTCTTCAGAAGCTCAGAGTGCCTTACAAAAGAGTGCAAGAATGATACTCATAATGGATATTAAAACAGTACATAACCCATACATTAGGCAGTTTAAAACACATATCTCATAAAACTCAGTTGGGATGACAACTAACGGAAGATGACGTGATCCCCAAAGGCTTACTGAGAGAAAAAGGTTTTCAGACCCATCTTAAAGACCTCAAACATGGGGGCCTCTCTGAGGGTCCTCAGGAGAGAATTCCGTAAAACTGGGCCAGCCACCTCAAAGACCTGGCCACCTGGTCTTCAGTACAGCTAAGAGGCCCATCTCAGTGTGAAGAGAGTGTGAGGGCATGTAAGGGTGCAGGAGATCAACCAGATAGTCAGGACCCAAACATATGCGGCCTTAAAAAGTTAGGTCAACTTTAAAGGAGTTCCACCACTTAACTAGCAGCCAGTACAGTTTAAGCAGTGACAGGGAGACTTGACTCAGCCTAGAATGGTGGATAGAATTTGGTGTAGAGAGTGTGACTGATGTATGTTGGAGTGATTGTGTGGTTGGGGGAGGAAGGTGTTTTGTAATAAGGTGGGGGAGGTTGGGTGGGTTGGACTGGATAAGAGGGGTTCTTTAAGTTAGGATTAGCAATACTGAGAATGCGTTGTCTAGAGCAGACCACTAGGCTCAGTTACTTTCTGTCTCTGCTCTGGGATTTGCATGCTTTCTATGATCCCCTTCTGCCTGCTGCAGCTTATCGCCACTGCAGGGAGGTGAGAATTAGTAGGAGTGAAGGGCAGGAGACTGGTGGAGTACTGATGGAAGGGGTAATTAGGACTGTGAGGACCAGAAGATGCCCTGGGGTGAAATGGTGATTTGGGACAGGCCAGACATGTTTAATCCCCATACCCAGGGAACCCACCAGACCGAGTGGTTAGGTAACTGATAAGTCGACTGCTGCTACGTGTCCTCTGTGGGCAGTGCTAAGCAGTGCCAGATTGATGAGGAATATGACTGCTATTATAGCAGATTTTATATTTCATTTCTCAGTCAATCTGGCATTCTTCATGCAGACCTGGCTTAGTGATGATGCTGGTCCGATTTTGGAGGCAGCCATCCCAATTGGATTCTCCAAGATGCACTGCCTGAAGAAGGATCACTGGGGAAGGGCAGCTGTTTTATATCTGAACTGAGCCTGGTGGTGCAGCCAGTGGGGGATACCTCATTGTTTGAATGCCTGGCTGTGTGTGTGGGTCCAGGTACAGGTTGCCGGATCCTCCTAATTTACTGGCCTCCCGGATGCCAGGGGGATTTTCTGCAGGAAATCATGCTACCCAGACCAGGAGGCAGGACTGACGAGATGAATACCTCTGGATGTTGTTCTTGCTTCGACAGGGTGTTGGAGTCGTCAAAATGGCTTATTCTAGGTGACTTTAATACTTGGGTCAATGACAAACTCTCACCTTTTGGACAAGATTTCCTCTGGGGGATGGAACCCCTGTGCCTCGCACAAGTTGTTGGCTCTACAACCCACCAACTTGGGACCACCTTGGCCTTGGTATTCTCCCTGGGGCTTCAGGTGGAAAACCTCAGGATTGATCCAGTTAGTTGGTTGGATCATTGCATCATCAGATTTGGTTTCAGGGCAGCCCTCTGTACTCCACACCTGTGGACATGGTCCAGTACCACTCTTCATGATGGCTTTGGCTAGATGGAGTTATTGCGATGCTGGACACCTCGGGTATGCTGTTGGCCTGTGCTTGGGGATCTGAGGAAGCTGTGGCAACATATAATAGAGCCACTGGCACAGCCTTTAACCTTGTAGTGCCAGTTCATGTATGCCTGTTGGTTTCACACCTTGGTTCACTATGGTTTTATGGTGGGCTGAGGGAGATGAAAGCAAACAGATGAAGGTTGGAGCATTGTTGAAGAATATCAAAGGCACAGGAGGACACATTGGCTTTGAATATTCACTGCAGTGAATATCAAAGGGCCAACTCTCATAGGAAGGCAGAATTCCTGTCCCGGGAGATTGCTGCTGGAAGGAACTGACCAGCTCAGCGTTTTTGGATGGTGGACAGGCTTCTCCATCCTGCCTGTTTGGAGTCTGTGAAGGCTGTTTCATTCGCTAAATGCGAGGAGTTTGCTCAATTCATTTTGGACAGAGTGTTCTCTAATTGGGCTGGGATCTCACCAAGTGGGCCATTACAGACCAACAGTGTTGAGCCAGAGGGGCACAATAGCAATTAGTGGTCCTGGGGAGAGTTTTTGCCAGTGACAATGGATAGGGTTGGGGAGGTGATCTCGGAGTTGCAGCCAACATTCTGTGAACTGGATCCAGGCCCTATCCAACTACTAGTGAGCTGTGTCAGGCTCCAGGACCTAGTGTTCGCTAAAACTGTCTGGTGCTCCTTGTCAGAGGGGATTTTCCCATCTGTGTTGAAAAATACATTGGTGAAGTCCCTCTTGAAGAAGCCATCATTGGACTCAGACATCTTGAATAATTACCGACCTGTCTAGCCTACTTTTTTTAGGTAAAGTTATTGAGAAGGTGGTTGCTCTACAAGCTAAGTCACACCTCACAGTCTATGACATCTATGAGCCTTTCCAGTCTGGTTTTAGGGCAAGTTACGGCACAGAGACTGCATTGGTCAGGGTGCATAATGACTTGCTCAGGGCGAGCAATAGAAGAGAGTGGTAAGTTCTTGTCCTCCTTGATCTCTCCTTGATATTTGGCACCGTGGACCATGGGCTTTTACTGGATCAACTCAGGGAGTACGTGGGACTCACCAGCAAAGTCATCTGCTGGTTTGAGCTTTATCTCATCAGCAGGACACAGAGGATAGTTATGGGAAGTTTTTCCTTGCTCCCAATGGATCTGCTTTGTGGTGTACCCCAAGGGTCGGTCTTTTTGCCCATATTGTTCACGGTGTACATGCTGCCCTTGGGTAGGATCATGAGGCAGTATGGAGCTGGGTTTCACTGCTATGCAGATAATACTCAGCTCTATCTGTCTTTTGCACCCGAGACATTTGGCACGGTGGATGTGCTAAGTAGGTGCCTGGCTGCGGTCCAGGAGTGGATGTCATTGAACAGGCTAAGACTTTACCTGGATAAAACTGAAGTTCTGGTGATTGAGCCAGGTCAGACTGGGTGAGTGGCAGCTGCTTAGAGGGAGATGGAGCCTTGGTTCAGCACCTCTGGACTTTGGCTGCTGCAAAGGTGAGACATCTTGAAGTCATTCTGGATGATAGGGCTGATATTTGAGGCTCAGGTTTCGGTAACAGAGTGGAATGGCTTTTACCTTCTTAGGAACATCAGCCAGATTGGATCCCTTATTTCCCTGGATGACTTGCCCTCACTGGTGCACTGTTCTGTGACCTTGCAGCTGGACTGCTGTAAAGCTCTGTACCTTGGGGTCAGTGGAGCTACATGGCGATGCCTGCAGTTGCTGCAGAACACAGCTGCTAGGTTGTTGATCATTTTTTCAAGGTTGAGTCATATTTTCCCAGCACTATGTGAACTGCACTGGCTGCCAGTTAAGTGGCATTGCTCCTATAAAGTTGGGTTACTAACTTATAAGGCCCTACATGGTCTGGTCCCAGGTTACCTGAGAGATCTCCTGCACTCTTACATGCCAACACACCCCCTCTGCTCCACTAAGGAAGGCCTCCCGGTTGCTTCCAAGGCCAGACTTAAAACCTCACGGTCGCAGGTCCAGTCTTCTGGAGTTTTCTCCCAAGGGCCCTGAGGGAGGACCTCTCACTGGAAGCCTTTAAAAGGGGGTCTTAAAACTCATCTTTTTGAACAGGCCTATGGGGAGTGACAGCCCCTAAATGCCATCCCAGTATGATTTTAGATAGCTGTTGAAATGTTTTCCTTAGTATTGAAATTTAATTGAAATGTATTATTTATTTAATTGTGATGTATTTTATCTGTCTTACATTGTCTGTTATCTCTGTTTGATGTACTGGTACCCTGAGCCTCCGGGGAACGGGGCAATAATCTATTACTCCTAATAAGACTGGTTAACAACCTAGCAGCTGCGTTCTGCACCAAGTGCAGGTGCTGCACTGTACCTCTACTGACCTTGAGGTATAGAATATATTACAGTAGTCAAGCCAGGATGTCACAAATGCATGTTATCAGTGTTGCCATGTCCTCGGGAAGGGGGGGGGCTGTAATCTGGCTGATGTTCCACAGATAGTAAACGTTACTCCACATAACTGTAGACACCTGAGCCTCAAATGTCAGCTCTTCATCTAGGATGACCTCCAGATTTCTCACCTTAGTGGCGGCCATAAGCCTAGACCAGCTGAGTCAAAGCCGGTCTCAGTCCTGGTGGCTATCTGCCACTCTCCCCCTATGACCTGGTTCGATCACTAATATCTCAGTCTTGTTAGTGGTGAGCCTCAATAAATACTAAGTACTTGCTGAGACACCAGACAGCCAGTTGGAAGCTGCTGCTCCCTAATTGGATCCTTTGTCCATGGGTTGGGGATGCATGGGGGGGGGACTTTTCTACAGTGGCACAGACATCAGAGGATTGCAAGGAATTGCAGCACTGCTGCACTGTCGCTTTTAGTGTATGCCTGTTTTCTGGGTCCAAATTCGTAAGGAAAAGAAAATAAGAATAACACACAAAAAGGAATACCATTATCTGGGGAACATTCTTAAGCAATCCCCAAACAATCAACTCACTTTTTTGAAGTGTTGCATACATTTATAACCCTTTTCCATCAGGTGTACAATCAGCATCCCCCCAATCAATCCTTTGGGGCCTGTGGGAGGGTTGAAGTCTTGCATAGCACTGAATACCCTGATGCCACTCCTCTCCACAGCAGTGCAGAGAGCACTGAGCTTGGCATCTGATAATATTAAAAATGCACATAGACCCCCACATTAGTGCTGCCTCCATTTCTGAGAGCTTAGTGAGGGTAGGGATGCTCACGGTGTGCAAAACTTAGTTCTGTCTGGGACAGCAGTAGCATTAAGTAATCCCCTCTAGAAAATACTTTCACTCCCTTCTGTTCTTTATTTGTTCATGCATTCTTCACGGACCTGCCTTCTTCTGATGCCCCCCAGCCCATCACCTGGCTTTTCCCACACTTATCCCTTCCTCTGTCGCTTGTGGGTTACCCTCCGTGGCAGGGCCATTAGGGTTCCCCAAGCCCTTTCAGAGAACTGATCCAGTAGAGGGGGTGCCTAGGTCACTGGTGCGTGGCCTGAGGTGGAACAGATTCATCTTGCTCTGGTTGGGGTGCTGCCATGTTCTCCCAGTCCCCAGGGACCTCAGCAGTGAGGGCACGCATGTATGCACACACAGGGATGCTAGCATGTGGCACTAGCTGACATCCCCCTCCATCTAGCAGGGCTGCCTGTGACTCTACCTGTGGTCACCTAAGTGGTGCTCTCACTGTGGTACCTGTCACCTTCCCTCCGAGGAGGAGGAAGAGGAGAATGTCCACTGAGATGCTTAATCCTCCTCCCCCTGACCAGCCTTGATGACCTGAACTCACTCCTGATTCCAGGTCACCTGCACGGTGAGAGGTAGCTCTGCTGCTATGCTGACAGGCTGGCACATCCCTTATTTTAAAAATGTATACAAAAACTGGCCACTGGGGGCACATAAACATACGGTGTAATGTAGAAATACAAGCATGGGTACGCCCAACAGTCATTGCCAGTCTCTCCTCCACTCATTTCATACAAGCCTCACCCTAAGCCACTCCTCTATTCTTGTCTCCCTTGCCTGCTGTGTCTGACAGGTGGGTAAACCTGATGTCACCTTCATGGCTTCTGGTCAGCCCCACACCACAATACATCACAGCCTGTTGGCTACTGGTCTAGGGTTTCAGTACTGCACACTTGCCTACCCCAGGCCACTGGGGGAAGGGGGTTAGGGAGCATGTGAAAGTGACTGCAGTGCCTCCTCCATGAAGACTTTCCTCCTGGAGTACACATGAGCCTTGTGCCTTTTCCAGCTGGTATCAGGACTCAGGCCATGAATCTGGGTCTTCTGCATGGCGCAGACACTTATGGTGTGTGCATTAATAAAAAAAGTTTCAGTTCTCTAAATATTGCCACCAGTCAGCAGGATTGGGAGGATGAGATCCACTTCTTTCTCAGAGTTTGGATACAGAGGGGTGCTATTTGAACTTTGCCTATTGGGGCTCTGGTGAAACGATGGACCACAGGGGTTGGGGTTATGTGCAGGGGAGGGTAGTTAGCAGCTTTGCATATGGAGCTTAGTGGAGGCTTGCTGGGGAAGGAGTGAGGGAGGGAGGGAGGGAGGGAGTAGGTCATTTGGTTCAACTGCTAGTTTGGGCCAGTGGAGTACAGTGGACAAATAAAGCAGCAATGTAAGTTACTGGACCAGACCAGCAGCACCACATCTCACTACAGTTTCCTGATGGTCCAGGAACCCCAGCCAGTGAAGCAGTCATGACAGTAAGTAAGGAGGGGCCAGGGTGGGGGAGGGCTTTTTTGGGGGTGGTGGATGGACAGGCACTTGGGGGGTAGGTTACCAAGTTGCTTAGCAATAAATGACAACCACCATTTTCATGCCTCCCGGCGAAACTTGATACAGAGCAAAGCACTGGGGCGAGCAGGCAGCTGTACGTGGGGAATGGTTTTTATCATTTCAGTATTTGGAGTTGTTTGGCTGTAGCTAACATGTTATGTGAGTTGAAGTACTTTGTTTGAAAGTTTAAAAAGTAAATCTTTGGCATGTTCAATTTTCCACTGGGCAAACAACTTTGTGACTCCCTTGGATATGATATTTATTAAATGACACCACTTGTGCAAGGAATATACTTGTATGTGAAATTATTTCTTGAATGCAAGAAATTGGGGGTTGTCATTTATTGCTATGCAACTTAATAACCTACCCCCTCCCCGTGCCTGTCCATCTGAGCACAGAGGTACAGACAGTAGTTAGGGGGCTGGACACCACCAAAACAGAGCCCCATCCCCTTTCCTGCTTTTTTTTGGGGGGGGGTGTATTGTTTACTGGGTGGAGGATGTTTGGCTCTGAATTGGAGTCAGGTGCAGAATCGAACTTCCGATTCTGCTCTTATGCATGAACCAGAGACCGAGTAGAATGAAGCTTGGAATCGGAATTTCTAAAATTCCAGTTTCTGCAACCCTAGTAAGAGCAGCTGTTGGGGGAATCATTGGTCCTGAGCAAGTGATTCGCTCATTCTTGTTGGCAGCAGGCAAGTGCGGCACTGAGACGCAAAACTGTGTGGCCAGTGCTGTAGCTGAATGGCACTGAATGGGCCAAAGACACTTACTCCTCTCTTCTGCTCCCACTCATGGGGGAATGATTACACAGTAGGTGTACTGCCACCATCTAGTAGATTTAAAGCATAGTTCTCACAGTCTTTGTTTGATGTCTAGATTAGAGAGTCATAGTTTGGCCACAGGACCTTATAACAAAAACAAAACTGGGAGGAGTCTGTCCATCCTAGGACAAATCTGCAGAATCAAATATAATAGCCAGACAATTTGGTGAGTTGTACTTGTCATTTTGTTGCTGTCTTTTTGTGTTTAGATTACCCATAAGTGTATTGCTGTATAATACAGTACACTTACAACAATTTATTTTAGTGGGGCTGCTACTTAGAGTGGTAACATTTAGTTCAACACACTGAAGGGCTATTCCAATTTTTTGTAGCCCCATCCTATTGGCTCAAGCCATTTCATTAGGGACTTTTTCTAAAATCCTAGATCTGGGCCAGTCCAGGGGAATGGTTGTGTCCAGGGTTCACCAAAGAACTTGGGTTGGCAGAGAGCTGTGCATGTCACGGAGTTGAGGTGCTGTGCAACTAGGAAGGCAAGCCACAACAGCCTGGGATCCACATACCCCTTAACTGACTAAGTACAGATTGGCACTGGTGCTATAAAACATATGAGTTGAAAGATGGAATAAGGCCACATAGCTGTACATCTAGTCCACCCCTATCCACATAACATAGCTGCTTCTGAGAGTTACTATACGTAGTTCCATTGTGCACAGAGTAATATAATAAATATAATATGCTATAATACAATATAATATAGTTTGGGTTTCAAGCTGTTCAGCTCAAAACCAAAACTTGTGAATATACAGGATTATCTATGCATACATAGTCTCGATGGTACAGTATTAGAGAATAAATCTACATTTAAAGCAGCAGTGCTATGAACTGCTGCCTTAAAGAGCTACTAACACTTCAAAGAAAACTTTTAGATACATAATAATTAGGTACAATTCTGCCTGCATTCCATTTATATTTTGTATATTTCTCTTCCCCATTATTTATTACTAAGGAAATTTGAATGAATATATGACATTTAGCCCTTAGAGTTCCTTCAGAGTCCATTGGCCTCTATAGCTTACTCCCTACTTTTAAGTCATAATCTTCTGTTGTCACATCATAATCTGTTGCCATGGGAGTAACTGTAAGGTCACAAGCAGTGCTCTATGACTTCAGGTAGGGAGAAAGCAGCAGGAATAAATAAACTCTTCAGGAGCAAAGATCCTGTTTTCATACAAATTACCTCAGTAATAAATGATGGGGAGGAGGAATACAGCACTAATAGGAAATACAAGCTGGACAGTTGCTAAATATTAGGTTTTGTTAAAGTTCTCCAACATGTCACCAGCACTTTAAGTATCTCAGAGTTTTGTTATTAGAACCCTCACTTACAATTGCTGCTCACGTCGATGGTGTTTGCCACATGGGTAACTGTATGCTTGGCATTACTTACAGAGCACAGCAACCGCTGACCTTAGAAGCTAGACTTCTCTATTGCAAGAAGTCTTTTGCAATCTAGACTAACATACTGTTCTGTTGTTTATTCAAATGCCAGTGAGGCAGACCTGCAAAGGTGAAATACAGTGTGCAATAATCTTTGTAGGTTTGCCGCACAGTCAAGTTGCATGACACGTCATTGTGATTTGTATGGTAATCTCAATTGGCTCTCCCCAAAAGACAGAAAGTATATGATCTTGTTTTTATTCTATTTTTTTACATTTAATATAATGCATAGCAGACAATCACAATACTTTTAGCAGCTGCTTCTTTATTTGGCATCAGTAAGATCTGTGTTCATCATATCTAGTGATTCTGAATTCATAGAACATAGAAACATTGACAAAGATGGTAGAAAAAGACCATCGCTCCATTAAGTCTGCCCAAGAAACTCTAGGAAATCCAGGACCTATTGTCTACACAGGGTTCTAACCTATACTGTTCATCCCATGCTTTCCGCCCTACTGCTACCATCCCAAGCAACCACTAAGCCCTTCACATGGTCCCAGCCATGTTTGAAACCATTGATAGTTTTGGCACCCACCACATCAGCTGGGAGATTGTTTCATGTTTTCACCACCCTTTCTGTAAGATAGAACTTTCTCACTTCCCACAGTTAGTTTCCATTCATTCCCTGTGTTTTTGATCTGCTGTTTATGGGGAACATTGTTTAACCAGGAGTAGCGCACTAAGTCAAAGCTTGTTTTCAGATGTGACCTGGGAGCACAAGGAAGTTAAGTGACTTGCTCAAGATCACATAGTATGCACCTAGCTGGCTGTGGGTTCGAACCTGGGTCTCCAGATCTGCAGCTCAGAGCCTTAACCCAGTGCGCTATACTGCCTCCTATTTATGCTAAATTGTTCCTCACAATTTACTTTGCTTATTTCTTTCAGGAACTTGAAGATCTCTGTTGCATCTCCCCTCTCGTCTGACCTTCAGTGAGTGCATGTTAGGATTACCGCCTGCCCTGGTTTTCGCAGGACAGTCCTGATTTGGTCAGCTGTATCCTGCAAAAAAAACATGAAAAATACTACATGTCCCAACTTTATAGCAGAAAAAAATATTTTCTAACTTTCCTCTAAACGTTGCAGAAAACTACAATACCTTAACTAAACTATCTTAAACAATGGAAACAACTAAAAAACTACAACACTTAGTCTGAATTCTGATTATTTAAAGAAAACAAGTCTGTTGAACTGGTGGAAAATACACATGGTTCTGTGAAAAATCATGTTTTAGTAAGAAATGTCTCACTTTGGGCTTCTTAAAAGGTGGTAACCCTAGTACATGTTCAGTGCCTTGAGCATGTCCTCATAAGATCTGCCCTGCTGGACCTGAATAATTTTGGTACCCCTATGCTGCACTGTCTCCAGTTTGTCCTTATCTTTCCTTAATTCATTTTTTTTTTAATTCTGTTTTATTATTCTATTTTAATCCTATTAATTCCTTAATTCATATTGGTACCCCTCATTAAAACTCAGCAAGGGCATTCTCATATGTAATACCATCCACCTGAAATTCCTTTCCAACTAGCACCGAAAGATCTAAAACAAAGTAAACAAGTCCCAAATCAGCCTACACTCGATTACACCAGTAAGACACACAGGACCTAGCTGGATCTTGGTTTTGTTAGTGCTCACAGGCCACTTCACAGTTAGTGCATAAAGGCCCAGCAAAACAACCAGTTTACTTTATAAGTGAAAATATACGAACATATGAAAAAGCCAGCAGAAGAAGGATATTGGGTCTATCTAGTCTGCTCGTACTGCAGGGTCCACAGCTTTAGCTACTGTCCCTGCCCCCCCACCTCTCCCATCCTCCCTACCCATGATCCTTACCTTCCCCCTATGCGTATCCCAGCCTCTCTTGAAGCTGCCCACTGTCTTCAATGAGATCACCTCTTCTGGCAGTGCATTCCAAGTGTCCACCACCCTCTCTGTGAAGAAATGTTTCCTGACCTCCCTCCTAAACCACCTCCCCAGCTTAAGACTGTGTCCACTCGTGTTACGGTTGCCACTCAGCTTAAAGAGACCCTCCTTATCCACTTTATTTATCCCTTTCAAGTACTTGATGGTCCCAATCATGTCCCCTCTCTCTCTCTCCTTTCCTCCACAGAGTACATATTCAGTGCCCTCAACCTCTCCTCATATGCTTTACCCTGCTGATCCACTATCATCTTTGTAGCCCTCCTCTGGACTTCTCCAGAAGATTAATATCCTTTTTGAGGTGTGGGCACCAGTACTGAGCTCCATATTCTAGATATGGCCTCACCAGTGACCTGTACAAGGGTAGTATAACGTATTCTCTCCTACTACTGATCCCCCTAACTATGCATCCCAGCACCTTGTTTTTCCTTGCCACCGCTTTCTTGCACTGCGTGCAGTGCTTCAGGTCACTAGTGATCATCACTCCCAGGTCCTTCTGTACCTCTATTACAGATACTTCGACTTAACCCAGGTAGTACTCCATCCTGGGCTTCCTGGCTCCAGTGTTCATAACTTTGCATTTCTTGGCATTGATGCCAAGCTGCCAGATCCTGGATCACCTCCCCAGCTTTTCCAGATAATCCTGTAGGTCCTGTATCCCTTCAGGGAAGGGAATATGAATGAGATTTAGCTGTTCATGAAATGGATGAATGAGAACAAGTTGAATCTCATATTTATATACATGGCAGACCAAAAACAGTTTAAACTTCCTGGATTTAACTTTCACAGGAGACCGCTGTAATAAAAAAGTTCAAACAAAATGTTAGTGGCAAACCACAGCCACTAATTCAGTTTTGAGAGCTGATAATGTACACCCAATGGTACTGAAAAATTTCATTCCCTACAGCCAGTTCCTTAAATTGATAAGGAACTGTAGTACACTAGGCACCTTGATTCACAGGCAGCTGAACTAGACAAATTATTTTATTTTTGCCAGGGGCTACAGTTCTCAACTTCTGATACAATCTATGCAAAAAGCAGTGGCCATGAATAGGGAGGGCCTGCTGGGGGATAAGGGTACAGAGCTGGAAAACAGAAGCAGATTTTGACCCATTACATTTGTAACACAGTTCATCAACTGGTCAGACAAAATAGACATTATTATCTGTAAAAATAAGTCTATTTTATTAGGGGATGGGGATATCTCTAGAGTAGTGAGATCCAGGTCTAGATTAACATTTAGCAAAGCACTGAGCCTACAAGATAAACTAGTTTATGATCAGTTTGATACCGGCACCCAGGATAAGAACAGCGCCCGGCATCCAAAAAAGTCAAATGGTTTCTTTAAATGCCACAGATGTAACATTTGTAGGTATGCCAATCCCTGCAAGGAATCCATTAACCCAGTAAGAGGCACGAGGACAGTGATTAGAGAATTGATATGTTACCACATTTGTGATCTATGCCCTTTTTATGTTGGCGCGTGTGCGTAGCCAACATCTTGCGGCAGTGGGGATTTGGAGGTGCGGTCGTTGTTCGGCGAATGCAGGGCACGCACCAGTAGCTGCGTCCCGCATTGCCCAATCAACCTGCATGCCGGTGCCACACCATGCATACATAATGGGATGAGCACATCTAAGAAAGGTCCGCTGCAATCAGAGAAAGCTCGTCAGATGCAGCCGGTCCTTTTCTTACCCGTGCTACCGCCAATTATGTGCATGGTAGGCGGCGGTGCGATATGCGTCTGCCGACTTGGGTGCCCAATCCCTGTTGGTTAAACCCCCACTGTCTTTCTGTGCTGATGGTGGAGCCCACTCCCTGTCGGCATAACCCCCAATTGTTGAATGCCGAGGGGGTGCCCAATCCCCTCAGCTTGCTTCCACTTTCTTTCTGTACCGTAGGGGTGCCCTAATCCCCATCAGCATTACTCCCCCGTGTTGTGTGCCGATGAGGGTGCCCAATCCCCGCCAGCTACTGACACCCCCCAAACAGTTAGGTGGCACGCTGGGAGCCCACCCCAGCATGCCAAATGCCCTGCAAAAGGAAAACTGTCCCATTAATGTTTTTTTCTGTTTTTTCCTGAAACAAAACGGTCCTCGGAGTCTCGATGCCCCTCCCCCACCCGCACCCACCCACTCGCGCACCCTGCCTTCCTCACCCCCACCCCATACTTACCTCCAGAGTCTCGTCCACGATCTTCTGTGGACCCGAACATGTCTGCACTCTTCAAAGCTGACCGCGAACTGAGGAAATGCCGGTAAGCTGTATAATGGAATGAATAGGGTTTTTCAACTTTAATGTGTATCTCGGCATTTTTGGGAATTTGGGCCTGTAAATTTTCAACATGGGATTTTTAGACCCTTCCTTCATATTTCCTTGCACTGTCATAGTGTTATTCGTCTCAAAAGGTGATTTCGCAGTCACCGCGTGGAATCATCTTTCAGGACTGAGTAACAAAATGACAGTGCCAGTGTTCATGAGAGGGGCTCAAAACCTATGTTGCAAGTTTGCGGAAAATCCAAAATGACTGTTTACGAAAGGCAGTGAGTAACTGCGCAATGCATCGCTCATAAGTTAGCGCATTTGCAATATTTTCATGCCACATTCTCAACATTGGCATTTTACCACACCTTCTTGTGAACCGAATAGCTATCATTTTTCACATCCTTGCCGAAATGTGTTTTCACACTTCCAGTGCAGAATAGCGCGTCCACTGTGCGAAATCAGTGTTTGGGACACATTACAAAAATGACAGTGATACTGTTCATGAGCAGAGGTCCTAAAATGCCTGTGTTGAAAATTTGGTGACAATACTCCATAAAATGACTGTTTTACGAGGTGCATAGCAACTGCGCAATGCACACTTGTAACTTAGCGCATTCGGAATATTTTCATGCCAGATTCTCAAATTTGACATTTTACTACACCTTCTTGTGAACTGTATAGCTGTCATTTTTCACATCCTTGCTGAAATGTGTTTTCGAACTTTCGGCGCACAGTAGCGTGTTCGCTGTGCGAAATCAGTGATCGGGACACATTACAAAAATGACAGTGACACTGTTCATGAGCAGAGATCCTAAAATGCCTGTGTTGAAAATTTGGTGACAATGCTCTATAAAATGACTGTGTTATGAGCGTACATTGTGCAGTTTGCACACACGCTCGTACGTTCGCAAACTTCTAATATTCTCACTCCAGATTTTCTACAGTGCCATTGTTCTGCACCTCCTAATGAACAGTGTAGCTGTCATTTTTCACATCCTGACCAAAATCTGTTGTAGCAGTTCCGGTGCAGAATAGCGTGGTCACTGTGGAAAGTCCATGTTTGAGACACATGATGAAAATGACAGTGACACTGTTCATCAGCAGATGCCCTAAAATGCCTATGTTGAAAATTTGGGAACGAAAGTCAATAAAATGAGTGTCTTATGAGCGTGCATTGCACAGTTTGCACGCACGCTCATGACTTTCTGAATTTGTAATACTTTCACTCCAGCTGTTCATCATTGGCATTTTTCCATACCTCATGAATGCTCCAGCTGCTGAAATGCGTTTTCGCACGTCCGGCACAGAATTGCACGGCTGCTGTGCGAAATCAGTTTTTGGGACAGTTTGAGGAAATGACGGTGACACCATGAGCAGAGGTCCTAAAATGCCCATGTTGAACATTTGGTGCCGAAACTCCATACAATGACTGTGCTGCAAGTGTGCATTGCGCAGTTTCCATGCACCATTGTAACTTTGTCAATCTGCAATATTTTCATGCCGCATTTTCACCACTGGCATTTGTGCACGTCTCCTTACCAACAGTCCAGCTGCCATTTTTCACAGCCTGCCCAAAACGTGTTTCCACAGCTGTGGCACACAATGGCGTGCTTGCTGTGCAAAATCACCTTTTGAGACACATTCACAAAATCACAGCACTATGCATTTCTAGCTACACCACTCCCACTGCCAATGCCAGCGTGACAACATTCGGCATTAACAAATGCATGTTTGTCCTTGTACTCTGTCCTACATTGGTTGGACCATAAGGAACATGAAAACCAGAATCCAGGTGCGTATCAGGTTGATAGTAAAAGGGAAGAGAGACTCCCCAGTAGGCAACCATTTTTTGAGGTCCATGGTGCAAACCCCAATATTAAATCTTTAAGATGAGAGTCACATTTAACGGCTTTTTCCTTTAGGAAAAATGTTATCAGGTTTGCAGGATTGGAATGGGTGAAGACACCCAAGAGGAGTGGTGAGTGACTAAACAGACTCCTTAAAAAGGAGAGTGAATGGATTTATAGATTTAAGAGTGTTAGGTCATCGGGCCTTAATGAGCAGTTTGATCTCAAACCTTTCTTGTAATCTGAGAAAATATGTTTTGGTTGAAATTCTGTATTGGAAATGTATTGATTTTTGTGTTTTCTATATTTGTTGCTAGGTTACCCTTGAACCATTTTCTCTGTCTCAGCACCCTGCTATAAGCAGAGCACCTTCATGTGGCTCCCAAGGGGATTTGTCCCTTACATAGCCATTAGACAGAGTTGATATGGGTGATCGTGTGAGACTTTCCAGGCAATACTCAATCTATTTTTACTAAATATAGATATTTTGAAATATCGTGTGTAATTTTATTTTTTTATTTATTTTATTTTTTGATTTACAAATAAAAACTCCATTGAGCAATGCTCATTTGCAAGGAAGTCCTGGTTAGGACAGTGACAGTACTGAAAAAACACAGTGATTACAAAAGATGCAATACAAAAAATAGTACAAAATTTACAAGCAATGATATACAGCAGCATAAGAAAATAAGTACAGTACAAGACACAATACAGTAAAATAGCAAGTTATTACAAACAAGTTGGCTTAATTAATAGATATCAAGTTAAACTGAGTAGTAATGGAGAGCCTAATTTTATTTCCATCATTCTAATAACCCTCTTTTCCCTACCAAAAATGTACTCAGCCCAAGGCCTCGCCCCCCCAAAAAAAACCACCAACACCTCCCCACCCCATCCCCCATCCATTACACCCCACTCATCATCTGGTACCTTTTCTGCCTTTTGCTAGTCTAGTTTAACCATTTTATTTCAGCAGCCATTTACAGTATTTACAGAATATCGCCTTTAACAGGTCAACCCCAGTCTGCATTTGCAATGGGTGTTTACTCACCTGGTAAAGGTGATTGTGTTGGTTGGCATCCATGGCACTCCAGACATTACCTCATGGGTTACAGCCCACCTGATAGGCTAATGATGCACATGACCCAGATCAGATTTCCAGTATATCCAGGTCCCAGGAACCCCTGCTCTCCAGTTTGAATTTTCCATAGCTGAAAGAAAGAAAGCAGAACACAAGCAAGCAAGCAAGATCCACAATAGAGGCTAGTAAGGATGAGACATGCAACGACAAGTTATGTAATGGGGCCGTAGGCCTGAGTTTATTGCCTATTGTGTACAGACTACCTCAAACCAAGGTTCGACTTAGGTTTACTTGTAGAGGAATTAGGTTGAAGGAGTAGGGACCTCCAGCCGCCTGTCCTTTTCTTCTGTTGGGGAACGCCCTAACATACCCGGGGGTGTTTGAGTGCCATGGATGCCAACCAACACAATCACCTTTACCAGGTGAGTAAACACCCATTGTGATTGGTTGGCATCTCATGGCACTCCAGACATTACCTCATAGGAGCTAAGAAGCAGTTCCAGTCCCGGGTGGGATTTGGATGTGTCGGAGGCGGTGGGGTGTGTGGCTGCTGCGAGGACGTGTGAGGCGAAGGCCGGTCTGAAGTCCTGCAGTTGCTACAGCCTGTAGAGCCTCGCGAAGGTGTGAAGGGAGCTCCAGGTGGCTGCCCTACAGATGTCTTCAGAGGATACCAGTGCTCGTTCTGCCCAAGAGGTGGAAATCGCCTTAGTGGAGTGCGCTCTGAGCCCCTGTGGTGGGGTCAGACGTCATTCCCTATAGGCATGGAGAACAACCCGTTTGATCCACCCTGCGATGGTGGTCTTGGACGCTGCTAGCCCCTGACGTTGGCCCTTGGAGATGATGAAAAGTCTCTCCGTCTTGCGGATGGGTTGGGACTTGGCTAAGTAGACTGAGAGGGCCGATCCGATGTCTAGAGGGTCCGGGGAGCTGTGTCCATCATGAGAGATGGGGCAGTTCAGGGTGGGTAGTTCTATTGGTTGTTCCCTATGGAACTTCGTGGCGATCTTCGGTTGGAATGCCGGAACGGTCCGAAGTCGTACTCCTTGAGGAGTGAAGGTAGTATAGGGTGGAGCACAGGACAGTGCATCCAGCTCCCCTATTCTTCTGGCCGAGCCGATGGCCCACGAGAAAGGCGGTCTTCAGAGCCCTGCAGAAGGGTCTGTCTCGGCGAGGGTTGCGTCGGTGGTGCCCTTAAGGAGTCCAAACCAGGGTAAGTCCCATGGAGTGACCCCAGGTCTGGTTTTGGGACGATGAGGTCCACGGCCCTTAGAACCGGATCGCCATCTCGGTGGGCTCCTGGAAGGTGGCTCCTCGACCAGGCCTCTGGCTGCACCTATGGCTGCCAGCTGCACTCTCAGAGAGGAGGGTGCCAACCCCTTATCCACCCCTTGTTGCAGGAACAGCAGGATAGTGGGGAGATCCGCCTGTTCCGGTGCCGATCCTCGGCGGTGACACCACTGTGCGAAGACGGCCCATTGCCTCTCGTATGTGGAGGTGGTGGAGGCGCGACGAGACCGGAGCAGCGTGCCTATGACTGATTCATGATACCCCTGATCTGACAGCCGCTGCCTCTCAGGAGCCAGGCCGTGAGCTTTAGAGTTCGAGGGGCCGGGTGTAGCACCGAGTTCGAGGGGCCGGGTGTAGCACCGGGCCCTGCGATAGCATGTCTGGTCGGTTGGGGATTCGGAAGCTGTCTAGGGCAATCTCTGTGAGTGCTGCGAACCATGATCTTTGGGTCCAGTACGGGGCCACTAGGATGACAGTGATTTGGGATCTCCGGATCTTCTCCAGGACTTGGGGAATGAGAGGTAGAGGGGGAAAAACGTACGCGCCGTTTCGAGGCCACTCCTGTGACAGTGCTGCCGGTGCCTCTGGGAGTGCGTGTCCCTGAACCTGCACAGGTACTTGTCCACTTGGGTGTTGTACCTTGAGGCCATTAGGTCTATGGACACGGGGCCCCACGTAGTCTGGATTAGGCGAAACAGGTTTGGGTGCAGACGCCATTCTCCGGGGTGAATCTGTTGGCGGCTGAGCCAATCCGCACTTATGTTCAGCTTCCCCGCTAAGTGGATCGCCCCTAGGTGTGTTAAGTGAATTTGGGCCCAGGTCATCATCTTTGCGGTTTCCTGTGACATGGCTCTGCTTCTGGTGCCCCCCTGTTTCGCTATGTATGCCACCGTAATGCGGTTGTCAGATTTTATCAGAACCGATTGCTTCTGTATGAGGTGGCGGAAGGACTGGAGCGCGTGGAACGCCGCTCTCATCTCCAGAACGTTTATGGATAGTAGGGACTCTGCCGGAGACCAGGTGCCCTGTGCCGACTCTTCCCCCAGGCAGGCTCTCCAGCCGGTGAGTCTCACGTCCGTCTCGATGGGAATCAGAGGGGGGCTTCCAGCGGGACCCCTCTTGTCAGGTTTCCTGGAGTGGTCCACCACGTCAGGGATGACCACACTCCTGCAGGCAGCTGTACGGGGCGTTGCAAATTGAACTCGTTTGGCGCTCCGCTTGCCAGAATGAAGTTTTGCAGAGGGTGCATGTGCCATCTAGCCCACGGGACGAGGTCGATGCAGGAAGCCATGAACCCCAGGAGTTTGGCGACTTCTGCTACGGTCGTGCGCGGTTGTGACCTTAGACGTCCGGCCATGTGCTGGAGGCTGCGGATCCGCGCTGGAGCCAGTTTTGCCCAACCATGTGCTGAGTCGATGGTGGCCCCAAGATGCCTCGATCTGCTGAGTTGGACAGAGGTGGCTCTTTTCCTCGCTCACCACCCATCCGTGGTCCCTGAGTGCCCAGACGGGGAAGTCCTGTGTGGCTTCATGACTGGTCCCTGGATCGCGGCCCGTATGAGCCAGTCGTCCAGGTACGGTACTATGTCCAGCCCTTGTTCCCTGAGCCTGGCTACCAAGGTGATGGAGACCTTGGTGAAGACCCTGGGGGCTGAAGACAGGCCGAATGGTAGTGCCGGTACTGATAGTGATGGCCCAAGATGTGGAGCGAAGAAACCTTCTGTGGTTCTTGATTATGGGAATATGTAGATAGGCCCTTAGGTCGATTGAGGTTAGAAAGTCGCCATCCTGATCCCCTTAGATGGATCTGACTGCCTCCATCTTGAACCGACGTGGATCACGATTTGTTCAGGTGTTTCAGGTCCAGTATGGGCCTGAGTTCCCCCGACTTCTTTGGCACCAGAAAAAAGATGGAGTACACGCCTTCCCCTTGCTCCTGAACTGGGACTGGTTGAATGGCCCTGTTCTGGATCAGATCTGCCAGGATGCCCTGTACCTGGTGTGGGGAGGCTCTTCTTCTGGAGATGGGGGACGAGATGAACCATTGGGGTATGGACTGGTGAGTCAGCTCTATGGTGTATCCCCTGGAGACCACGTCTCGGACCCACCTGTCCGACGTGGTGGCCTCCCAGCGGTGGGTGAAGAGAGCCAACCGTTGGCCGATCGGGGGCTACTGAGGGGGTGTCGGGTGAGTGGAGTCACTGTTTCCCCCTGAATCCTCTTCCTCGGCCTCCGGACCTCTGACCTCGAGATCTGAAGGCGGAGGGGGATTTGTAGTTGTTGAAGGTGGAAGTGCGTGGGAAGGATGTGGGGACCCTACTCCGAAAGGAATGGGTTCGAGTAGGGTTCCCTGCACCCTTGGCTCTTGGCTCAGGCGAATCAGTGCCTGGAGGCTGGTAGGTGGAGGATCTTGACCTATTCCTTAAGAGGTCCCTACCCTCTTCTTTCTGTTTCAGATAAGCCTGTAGGCCTTCCCCAAATACATGATCACCCTTGAGCGTAAATTTTGAAGCAAAGTCTTAGATTCTGTGTCGGCATCCCAGAGTTTTAGCCATAGTGCCTCCGGCTCGGTTAGTGATGGCGGCCGCCTGGCTTGAGACGAGAGTCCACTGCCATGTCGGCCAGGGTACTGGCTGCATCGAGGGTGTAGAGTAATACTCAGCCTCCTCCTACTGCATGCTCTGCCTCGCAGTTCCCTCCAACCAGCGGATCTGGGCCCCGAGGAATAGACTGCCGCTGTCATTGCCTTGGCCATGGTACCTTCGATCTTGAATGTCTTTTTCAACATATCCTCAATTTTCTTGTCGGTAGGGTCCTTGAGTGCTATGGTGCCGCATCGCAGTACGGTTTTCTTACTCAAGGCTGCCACTTGGGGATCGATGGAGGGGCCTTGCACCATGTGTCGGACTTGTCCCTGGACTGGATACATTTTGAGTAGGTTTCTTCTGTTAGGCATTCTACCTGGATCAGGGGATTGCCACTCGGTATGAATCAGCTCCTCGATGGCCGGGCAGACTGGAAAGGTCTCTGGAGTGGTGGTCCTTAGCTGAATCATAGGGTCTAGCTTGGATTCCGTCCTCTTCCCTTCTTGTTCCTCTGTGGCCAGGCCCATTGTGGCCTTGATGACCTTCATGAGACCGGGGATTGCCTCGAATGAGCATAGTTTAGAGGTCAGAGAGGGGGGTTGTTGATCGAGGTCCTCTATGTCGGAGTCCGGCCATGTTCCTCCTCCCTTCCTCCCTCTTCAAACTCGCCCTCTTTCTCTCTGTCCTCAGGGTTGCCGCCCTGGGGAACACGCGAGTCCTCCGTGCCGGTGTCTCTTCCTGAGGGTCTCCTTGACGGGAAGGTTCCAGTTGACTGTCTAGGTCTGTTCTGTGTGAGTGCTTCCAGCTTCTCCATGACCTTCAGCATGAAGTTTTGCTGGCTCTCCATCATGGCCACCGCCATTTGCTGGTTTGAAACAGTAGGGGCCGGGTCCACCCATGTCGAGTTGCTGGGGCCGAAGTGAAGGGGCTAGAGGTAGCTTTTCCATTGAAGCCAGCTCGTCCACAAAGGCAGGCTGCGATAGGGGGCCCGGAGTTTGAGGGAGGAGGTTACGCTGCACGGTGCATTTCTTCGCTTTAACCATCTGTAACACAAGAGAGAGAGATCTGAGCGGACTAAAGGGACTCCTCGCTGCCTCCCCTTAGAGCCAGTAGGAGGTCTGCTGCTATGTGAGGGCCTTAGCCGCAGCCTCAAGGTGGAGACTTCTTCCAAAAAACTTCTCCCGTCCATCCCCAGAATGGTCATCCTGCTGTGGGGAGCGTGCCCGCTGTGGGAGGGGGCCACAAACCCCCCAGAGCTGGGGATGGGTATCTCAGTATCTGCCTGGGTCGCTGTGTGAGGTACCCGGGCAGTGGTTCTGCGTGTTCTCCTGGGGTTGCTGTGGGAGGGACCAGAGGGAATTGTGCAGTCTCAGTTTTTTTTTTTATTTCAGAGTCCGAGGCCCTAGCTTGGGATAGGGCCGGGGGGACATTCCAGGGCCCCAAATCACTGGCCAGATAGTGACCCAAGCTGAAGTCAGCCACCCTACTGCTGTACCATCAATTTTGGCTTGTGGCCCTGAGGAGTCGCGCAACCCTCAACCCCCCCACCTGAGTCTTTCGTTTCCCTCCTGGTAGAGAGCCATCATCTCGGAGAGCGTGGTAGGGCCTAGGGTGAGGTCACGGAGTCACGGGGGGGCAGAGGTGACTCACGGGCCTACCTATAGGTCGCATGGCCTGTCGGTGGGCTGGGAAAGGCTGCGGAGTCGCGGGGAGCAGAGGCGACTCGCTGGCGGGCCAGTGGGCCCTTCCCCCCCGTTGGAGGTCTGTAGGACTATGGTGTGTGGGAGGGTAGGGCGCTCCGTAGTCGCGGGAAGCAGAGGCGACTCGGTCAGAGCAGCGTGGGTAGGCCGGCCCTGAGGAGGACGCTGCATAGGGGTGGCGAGTAGACGACCCGCGGGGTCACGGGGTGCAGAGGCGACTCGCGGGCCTACCTATAGGCCGCGTGGCCTGTCGGAGAAGACGACCCGCAGGGTCACGGGGTGCAGAGGCGACTCGCGGGCCTACCTGTAGGCCGCATGGCCTGTCGGAGTAGCCGACCCGCGGGGTCTCGGGGTGCAGAGGCAACTCGCGGGCCTACCTATAGGCCGCATGGCCTGTCGGTGGACAGGAAAAGGCCGCGGAGTCGCGGGGAGCAGAGGCGACTCGTTGGCGGGCAAACGGGCCCTTCCCCCCCCGCGAGGTTAAGGTGGAGGGTCAGGGAACCGCGGAGTCGCGGGGGCAGAGGCGACTCGCGACAGCCAGGGTGCCGAGGATTCGCAATAACAGCGTGGAGAAAGGAGGAAGGAGGCCTCTGATGCAGGCCGAGTGAGACCGCGGCGTTACGGGGGGCAGAGGTGACTGCTGGAGTGTTCCTGGCGTAAGGGCCTGTTAGACATGCAGGCCGCATGGTCGAGCCAGCAGGCAGCACGCTGGATACCAGCAAGGTAGATGCCAGAGAGACCTACAGGAACGAGGGAACCAGTGCATGAAGGAGGTAAGGACCGATTACCAGGCAATTAACAGATCTAAACAATGCCTTAATGTATAAAAGCGTTCACAGCACAGGAGGCAGATTTACAGTAGCAAAATTATCCTGACAGACACTGAATTTCGTCAAGAGAATAACTGGGAGCCATGGGCTCCTTGTTTAAGTAACAGAAGCACAAGGTGTGCTAAGAAAACACATTTCCTACCTTAAAATGAAGGGCAGACCAGGGGGTTCACTGGATGCTTCTTGCCTTTTCAGATGCACAAATTTCAACTGGAGAGCAGGGGTTCCTGGGACCTGGATATACTGGAAATCTGATCTGGGTCATGTGCATCATTAGCCTATCAGGTGGGCTGTAACCCATGAGGTAATGTCTGGAGTGCCATGAGATGCCAACCAATCACAATGTGTTTTATTTTACTCTGCCCTGGTTCTAAGCTCCTCCATCTCCCTCCCTAGCCTTTCTCTGGATCCTTGGCCTGGATCCGCCTTCAATACTGTGTGCTGTTCCGATACGATTCCATGTACCTGTTCATCAATACTGGCAGGGAAAGTACAGAGAGTGACCATGGCAGTGGAAGACTTGGAAAACATAAACTATGACTGTCCGCTGACACAACTAAGGCTGTTTTCCATGGGAAAAAACAAGAATCAACATGGGGCATGATTATGGTCTTGAAATGTTTGAAGAGACAACAAGCGTCATAGTAAATGCAGGTGTTTGGGACAAAGCGGCCCGTGACATCATTGAAAAGAAGGACGATTCAAGAGAAATGTCAATTATTTTATAGAACCAGTGGTGGACATGTGGAATAGACTTCCAGAACAGGTGGTATCAGCTGCTACTGTAACAACCTTTCAGGGAATAATACCCTAGCCCTATTGCTTTAGCTTTTTTGAAATAAAAGGCAGAGTTGTGTGCAACCGCACTGTAACAATTTCCTGATTGACTCTGCTTTTAAAAAACAAGCATTTGTCAATGCCGAATGTTGGCTTGCTGGCATTGGCATCGGTAGTGCAGGAGTTAGACAGATGCATCATAGGAATGGCAGTGAAGTATTGAACTGATGCCAACCCACCCCCACCCTGCACAGAGTGACAAGCATTAGGGTGTCCCTTTGGGTGTTTGGTAGTGCAGTGCAGGAAAACATGTCGGGCAGGACGTGAGAAATGACAGCTGCACAGTTCATAAGGAGGTGTAAAAATGCCAGTGTTGAAAATGTGGCATGTAAATATACCAAATTTGCGAGCTACTAGGGTGTGGGAAATATGCAATGCACGCTGTAACACTGCCATTTTATGGGTGTTCGCACTAAATTTTCAACATAGGCATTTTAGCACCTCTGCTCATGTACAGTGTCACTGTTATTTTCCCTCAAAGTGTCCCAAGAAGTGATTTCACACAGCGACTACTTATTCTGCTACTGAAGTGCGAAAACACATTTTGGGCACGATATGTCAAATGATGGCTGTACTATTCATCAAGAGGTGTGGAAAATGGCAATGGTGAAAATCCAGACTGAAAATATCACAAATGCACGACGGTAATGGCGCATGCATGACATCTGCCAACGATGCGCCAGAACACAGTTATTTTATCGAGTATCTTTCACCAAATTTTCAACATAGGCATTTTAGGTCCTCTGTGTAAGCGTGTGGGTTCAATAACAGACACCAGTCCTTAAATCAAGTGCATAAAAAATGCTTAGGTAGCATTTATCATTTTATTTTCCAAAAAATGATAAAAATTAACTGTTCAAAAAATATTTACAGTAAATAAATGGGTGTTTAAACTTTCACACCAAAATAACAACAAATAAAACAAAACAAAATAATCAGGCTAGTCTTCCCTCAGACTCCCTGCTCGTTTCTGTATATTCAGTATTTCTTCCCACTCTGGTGTGTAGGCACTCACATCTCCTCTCCCTTGCTTGGTCAGAAGAAACTGACCAGCACACCTGAATTAGCCTCCTGGTGGGGGGGCTAATATAGCACAAATATCATGACATCATTGACATGTGACTATCAATTATACCAAAAACCTTACTCCTCTACTCTGGAATTTAAGATTAGGCTTCAATTTCTAAATCTAAAACTTATGGTGTCTTTTTTCCAACATAATATTAGCAATACTCTATAGGTATTCATTTTAACTTAGAGGAACCTTAATTGGTGGTGAAAGCATCATCAAGGACCTTTAGCCCTCCCTTTTAATGACATCATCACACCACTTCTATATTAGCAGCCATTTTCTAGGCTACCAGCTCTATAGAAGCCATCTTTTGCTACCTGCCACCATTTCAGGTAAAGTAACCAAGAAAAGCAAACTTGTTTATAGAGGACTGTATTTAAACACATTTTTATGTTTTACATTTCTCCACCCCCATGGCAGCTCTGCCATTTCAGCAGTCAGCAAACATTGCACTATTTCACTCCCCATACTGTACTTCACTTCTTGATAGCTTTGAACAAGTCAAACACCCCTTATCATGACTTTATACACAGGAACAGTCTGCACTAATGCTGCAGTCCTTATTTTAACTTTTTATTTACTCTCTTTGTTTTTTTTAGGCAGCAAAGTGAGATCTACAGCAAGCAGCTGCAGGGAGAGTTTTCTTTCTCCCTTGCAACAGCCTGCTTTCTCATCTTCCAGCCTTGCAGAGACTTGCTTTAAAATGGGGCTGTCTGGTAATCTGCTCTGGTGTTGGAAACACTCTTGATTCTTGGGGGATTCAAAATCTTCCACAGAATCTACATAGCTGGAGGCTTTAAAGGGGATCTGCTTTTAACTTCATGTGACAGTTTTGATAGTTAGAATGACAACAGATTAAAGGTACAGCACAGATAGAATAAAATTGTCAGGTTGGCCACCCTGACAAGAAATTAAGGATAGACAGAAAGTTTAAGAGAATAGGACAGAGTGAAAAGAATAAATGTTTTATTTTAATTTTATGTTGACATTCTCATCCTGCCACATTCCTCCCCATTCAAGAGGGCAACATTATTATGATGCCCAGTCCTATAACCCAGGAAGGGTTGGAACTTCGCCCACCCACTCCAGAAGTTCCCCTCAGGGACCCTTAAACAAATGGAACAAATACCAAAAGGTAATTTAGGTAATTATATATCCAAACAATATTGTTTCAATTAACTACTATTCCCTGAGGTGTGTACATCACAAACTGAGGCATACATTTTACAGTTTGTAACAATCAGACATCATTATACAGAACATCAAACATTTCCTGAAACAGTGTTGTCTGCACCAAACCTGGACAAGAAATCCACATTTTTATGCTGGGACCCTGCCCTATGTGTCACCGTAATTTATAGGGCTGTAGAGACAGATACCACCTCATGATTCTCATGTTTTTATCTTTCATGAGGTTCAGCCAACACAGTGGATTGTGATCTGTCACTATTGTGAACTCATTTCCCAAAGATAGTATTTTAAAGCCTCGATGGCCCATTTCATGGCCAGGCACTCTTTTCTACCGTTGAGTACCTCCTTTCCTTTCATGGAGCTTCCTACTTAGAAAAGGATGGGATGCTCTCCATGTTTGTCCTGCTGTGTAAGAACTGCTCCAATGCCTGTGTCAGAGGCATCTGTCTGAACCTCAAAAGGTCTGGAAAATCTGGACTGTGAAGAACTGGTGCAGAGCATAAAATTGCCTTTATTTGTCTAAAAGCCTTGTCACAGTCAGCTGTCCATTTAACCTTGGTGGGAAAACAATTCTTTAGTGAGGTTTGTAAGGGGGTGGTAATGGTAGAGAATCCGAATAAACCGGCAATAGTAACTGGCCAGGCCTAAGAATGAACGATATGTTTTTTTTGTATTAGGCACAGGACTGTTTGCCACAGCTTCCACCTTGGTGATTTCAGGTTTATGGTTCCATTTCCAATAATGAAACCAAGATAACGGGTTTCAGTTTTTGCAATGGCACACTTGGCTGGGTTAATGGTCAAACCAGCATCTTTAAGGCTTTGGATGACTGCACTCAAGTGTACAAATGGGTTTCCAGTCTGGACTGTAGATCACCACATCGTCCAGATATGCTGCACTATATGGTTTATGGGGCCTCAATACATGATCCATGTATCTTTGAAAGGTAGCAGGAGCCCCATGCAATCAAATGGCATTGTTGTAAAGTGGTATAAACCAAGTGGTGTGCAGAAAGCTGTTATTTCTTGTGCCTGAGGTGCCAAGGATCTGCCAGTACCCTTTGTTAAATCAAGGGTACTGATGTACTGAGCAGATCCGATTTGGTCCAACAAATCATCTATCCTGGCATGGGGTACCCATCAAACTCTGAAACAGCATTTATGCGTCTAAAATCCAGGCATAACCTCACTCCACCTTCTTTCTTATTAACTACTACCAGGGTGATGACCATGGACTTCTGATGGATAATAACCTTGGCTTGCTCCATCCTTTTTACTTCCTCCACTACCTCCTGTCTAACTTTTCAGGAAGCCTATATGGTTTCTGGTGTATGGGCCTGGTCTGTGATAGTTTGATTTCATGGACCACCCTTTGCTCTTCCCGGGCTTTAGTAAATGTACTTTTGTAATAGGTTAAGAGACCATCAATCTCTTGCGCTGTGCTGGTGTTAAGTCTGGGTTGATCTGAATGGGTGTTTCTTTATACAATGGATCTAGGCGCTCATATGCTATATCCAGCTCTGTTTTGTCTTGTTCTGGCTGTATGTAGCAAATTACATCAGTTTTTGATTTCTCCTCCCATTTTCTTAACAAATTAACATGGTACACTCGTTTTTGTGGTCTATGTCCGGCATCTCTATCTCATAATTTACTACGCCTGTTTGTCGGACAATGACATAGGGACCTTGCACCGCATCAACAACTTATTCTCGGTGGTGGCAACAACAATAGTACTTTCTCCCCAGGTACAAACTGTTTATTCTTAAGTCCCATATCATACCGGCTTTTTGGCCTGTGTTTCTGGTCCACATTCTCGTGGGCCAGAGTTACATATTTTATTAACCGTTTTCTGAGTGACAACATGTAATCAATAACATTGGTATGCCCAACAGTTTTTCCAACTTCCCAGTGTTCCCTGACCACATCTAATGGTCCTCTTGGATTGCGCCCATATAACAAGGAGAATGGTGAAAATCCCGTGGTGGCTTGGGGCACCTCCCTATATGCAAACAAAAGGTAGGGGAGAAATTTGTCCCAGTCTCTACCCTCCTCATTTACATACTTCTGGAGCATTTTCTTCAGAGTTTTATTAAAGCGTTCCACTAATCCATCCGTTTGTGGATGATAAGGTGAGGTTCTGAGTACTGTCACCCCAACAATCTGTATAATTCAGTTAACATGACCGAGGTAAATTACTGCCACGATCTGTCAATATCTCCTGGGAATCCCCATCCTGCTGAATATCTTTGCCAGTACTTGACCACTCGAGGGCTGTTACCGTCCTCATAGGGATAGCCTCAGGGTACCGGTAGCATAATCACAGATAACCAGGATATACTGATTGCCCTTTGAGCTTTTAAGCAAAGGCCCTACCACATCCATTGCTACTCGATCGAAAGGTGTCGAACATATGGAATGGGCTGCAAAGGTACCAGTCTTTTTACCCCTTGTGCTACCAGCTGACATTGTGCACAAGTTCTACAGTAAGCAGCTACATCTTGGTGGATACCTGGCCAAGAAAACCTAGACAGGATTCTTTGAACAGTCTTGTCCCTCCCCTCATGGCCAGCCATGGGAATGTCATGAGCTAGGAACATCACCTGCTCTCTGTACTTGTGGGGCACCATCAGTTGTTCAGTCTCAGAACCATTTTTTACATCTATAGCAATTCTATACAATATTTTATTTTTCTGTATAAAATATGATTGTCCTTGTTTTCCTGTAGACACCTGTAAAAATAAAGGTTGCAATGACTCGTCTGCTAATTGCTCCTCATAGAAGTTTTTACTAGATAATCCTGGTAACCTGTTTAATATTCCAGCAGTATGCTGTTCTTTCCACATCTTTTTCTCTTTTCTTCTTTCCTTTCGAGACTTTTTCCTTCTGCCCACAGTCTCAAAATAGTCATCTTCAAAAGGAAACACAGAGTCCAGTTGGGCTTTTGCTTGGGCTCTAGTAACCACATTAACTGGCTCTGTAAATGTCTGATGGTTACTCATCAAGGTAGCAAAAGGTGGGAAAATCTTGCCCAATGATGACAGGGACTGGTAATCTAGGTACCAGACCGACGAGCACTTTACAACAAGTATTATTTATTTTTAAGTCAATATGGGCAGTGTGATACTGGTGGATATCACCATGGACACATCGAACAGTGGTGTCCTGTTGGTTTATTGTACAATCAGGGGCTAGGTCAGCTCTTATCAGGGTTTGTCTGCTCCCAGAGTCTAGTAATCCCAAGGTCTGTTGATCACCAATACCCACTGTCTCAACATAGCTAATGTTTGCTAGAGCCAGATGTATCGGCTCCTGTCTTTTATTGGGACAGTTTCTTACAATATGACCTTTCCCAAGGCAGCCGTGGCAAATCAGTTCTGAATACGGGATTCTACCCCTTCTATCCCTTCTTGCATATTGTCTCTGATTCTGGGTCTGCATATTTTGAGAATAAAAAGGTCTTACCGGTGTTGCAGAAGTTCCTTGGTTACCTTGCTGTCCTCTGGGTCGGGAAGTCCTGGCAGCTAGGTAATCCTCAGCCAATTTTATGGTCTCCTCTGCTGTTTCAGGCTTGTGCTCTTTCACCCAGACTTGAACATCAAAAGCCAAAACCTGGATAAACTGCTCAATGGTGATGAGTTCCATGATCTGGTCAACAGTTTTGATAGTTGGTTGCAACCATTTAGCACAATAATCCCTTAAACTTGCATAGGTCTCCCTGGGAGTGTCATAATTGAACATCTTATGTGAACGGAACCGCTGACGATATGTTTCTGTGCTGATGTTATATCTCCACAATATTTCTTCTTTCACTTTGGCATAGGTGGCAGCATCTGTCACACTCAATTGGCTGTATACCAACTGTGCCCTCCCAGACAAGTAGGGTACCAGTCTTATTACCCACTGGTCCTGGGGCCAGTTGCAAGTCTGAGCCACCCTCTCGAAGGTAGTGAGATGCGCTTGCATGTCATCACTTTCCATTAATTTGGTTAGCTTAATGTCTTTGGGCACAGTTCGTTCTGCCTGTGCTTGTGACATCTCCTGGATGGCCTTCAAGGTGTCATTCCATTTCTGGTCCTGTCTTCTTCTTTCCTCCGCCTGTAGTCTTCGGTCCTCGTCCCTCTGTCTTCGGTCTTCCTCCTCTGGTTCTCCATCTCAAGCTGGCGCATACATAGCCACTTTAACAGTTCATTAGGGTCATCAGGTGTTGGAGATACCTGTCTGGCTTGTGGCTTTGGTGTTGCAGCCAGCACCTCTTCTTCATCCTCAGCTTTCTTCATTTGGGTCGTGTCTCAGGGTTCAACCTGATAACAAGGTCTCTCCAGTCTCCTTCTCACTGACCTTGTGAGATGCAGTACACTTTGATCTGACTGTTCACTCTCTTGCATCTGCTAGGGTGTTTATCTGCAACACCCCTGGTACGCCTCCCAAGCAGCCTCGACGCACAGGTTGAATCCCACTCTGACACCAGTGTAAGCTGTGGGTTCAATAACAGACACCAGTCCTTAAATCAAGTGCATAAAAATGCTTGGTAGCATTTATCATTTTATTTTCAAAAATGATAAAATTAACTGTTCAAAAAATATTTACAGTAAATAAATGGGTGTTTAAACTTTCACACCAAAATAACAACAAATAAAACAAACAAAATAATCAGGCTAGTCTTTCCTCAGACTCCTGCTCGCTTCTGTATATTCAGTATTTCTTCCCACTCTGGTGTGTAGGCACTCACACCTCCTCTCCCTTGCTTGGTCAGAAGAAACTGACCAGCACACCTGAATTAGCCTCCTGGTGGGGGTTAATATAGCACAAATATCATGACATCA
Organism: Neoceratodus forsteri; assembly: GCA_016271365.2. Lineage (NCBI taxonomy): Eukaryota > Metazoa > Chordata > Ceratodontiformes > Ceratodontidae > Neoceratodus > Neoceratodus forsteri. Next base: position 964,356,168 of record CM028133.1, read on the forward strand.
TTGACATGTGACTATCAATTATACCAAAAACCTTACTCCTCTACTCTGGAATTTAAGATTAGGCTTCAATTTCTCTAAATCTAAAACTTATGGTGTCTTTTTTCCAACATAATATTAGCAATACTCTATAGGTATTCATTTTAACTTAGAGGAACCTTAATTGGTGGTGAAAGCATCATCAAGGACCTTTTTAGCCCCTCCCCTTTTAATGACATCATCACACCACTTCTATATTAGCAGCCATTTTCTAGGCTACCAGCTCTATAGAAGCCATCTTTGCTACCTGCCACCATTTCAGGTAAAGTAACCAAGAAAAGCAAACTTGTTTATAGAGGACTGTATTTAAACACATTTTATGTTTTACATTTCTCCACCCCATGGCAGCTCTGCCATTTCAGCAGTCAGCAAACATTGCACTATTTCACTCCCATACTGTACTTCACTTCTGATAGCTTTGAACAAGTCAAACACCCTTATCATGACTTTATACACAGGAACAGTCTGCACTAATGCTGCAGTCCTTATTTTAACTTTTTATTTACTCTCTTTGTTTTTTTAGGCAGCAAGTGAGATCTACAGCAAGCAGCTGCAGGGAGAGTTTTTCTCCTTGCAACAGCCTGCTTTCTCATCTTCCAGCCTTGCAGAGACTTGCTTTAAAATGGGGCTGTCTGGTAATCTGCTCTGGTGTTGGAAACACTCTTGATTCTTGGGGGATTCAAAATCTTCCACAGAATCTACATAGCTGGAGGCTTTAAAGGGGATCTGCTTTTAACTTCATGTGACAGTTTTGATAGTTAGAATGACAACAGATTAAAGGTACAGCACAGATAGAACAAAATTGTCAGGTTGGCCACCCTGACAAGAAATTAAGGATAGACAGAAAAGTTTAAGAGAATAGGACAGAGTGAAAAGAATAAATGTTTTATTTTAATTTTATGTTGACATTCTCATCCTGCCACACTCTGCTCATGAACTGTGTCACTGTCATTTTCATAATCTGGCCCAAACACTGATTTCCCACAGCGACTACTCTATTGTGCGCCGGAAGTGCGGAAACACATTTCGGGCAGGATGTGGAAAATGACAGCTATACTGTTCACAAGGAGGTATACAAAATGACAATGCTGAAAATCCAGCAGTAAAATATTGTGAATGCGCCGGTTACGAGCTCATGTGAGGAACTGCGCGACGACGTCAGAAAACAGGTATTTGTTGGATTTTTCCACCAAATTTGGAACTTAGGCTTTTTAAGGGGCACCTCCATGAACACCAACACTGTCATTTGGTTAATTAGCCCCGAAGCGATTTTGCGCAGTGACTAAATCACCTTCGAGGCCGATAAACGCCATGACAGTGACAGAATTCATGAGGAGGGGCCCCAAAAACCCCATGTTGAAAATTTGGTCCAAAAATTCTAAAAAATGCCTGAGATATGCAACAAAGTTGAAAAAACCCTATCTAGCCCATTATACAGCTTACCAGCATTTCCTCAGTTCGCGGTTGGCTTTGAAGAGTGCAGAAGTGTTCTCGGTCCACTGAAGATCGTTGCGCCAGACTCCGGAGGTAAGTATGGGGTGAGGGGGGGTGTGGGGAGGAAGGGTGCGCAGTGGGTGGGTGCGGGTTGTGGGGGGCAGGGAGAAGCGCCGTGGGACTGTTTTTAATTTGCAGGTTTAAAAAAAAAAGACGACCGGGGACGTTTGCCACACTGGGGTGGGCTCCCAGCGTGGCAGAAGGATGGCTGGAGGATGGAGCCGGCGGGGATTGGGCACCCCGTCAGCCATGGCATCAGTTGCCACGCTGGGGTGGGCTCCCAGTGTGGCACGCTGTACTCGGGGAGGACAGTGGAGCCGACGGGGATTGGGCACCCCGTCAGCCATGGCATTAGTTGCCATGCTGGGTGGGCTCCCAGCGTTTCACCCTGCTGGGGGGGCATGTAGTAAAGTGGATATACTTCTAACAAAGTGCGCTGCATGACGAGCTTGTCTCTGATTGCAGCGGCACTTTGTTTAGAAGTTATGTCCACTTTACATAATGTTGGTGTCAGCACTAGCATGCTGGCTTATTGGGGAATGAGGGACGCACCTACTGATGCATGCACTGCATTCGCCCAACAGCAGCCGTGCCCCCAAAGCTGCACTCTCCCAATATGTTGACTTGCACGCAAGCGCAGCAAGCCAACATAAAAAGTGCTTTAAATTGCCTGCACTAACAGCATACAGGCAGGCACACCATTTTCACCAAGCTCTAGCAGTTTGTTTATATGTTTGCAAAACATTGTTTGTTGCAGGAAGGCACGATTGATGATGTGCCATCGCTCCCATCTCAGGGGTGTAGCCAGAAAGTACTGTTTTGTACACAGTCTCCAACAGTTGCACCCCCCCCCCAATTAAAAAATGTACACATCCTCTCGAAATGGTATCCCCTTCCAAACAAGTCAGATTGTTGTCAAAGGATTCTTCTAATCTCTGGAGAGGTTATACATATATTGGGCTCCTAAACAACAGAAGTTTGAACAGAGACACTCTTCAGTGGCCTAAAGTAACCCAAATATTACAGATTAGAATGAAAAGGTTAACAGAAAGGTATATGGTAATAACAGGCACTCAACAAAACTGTACTCAAATGTGTACAGTAAGTATGCCTGCCTACACCCTTGCCATCTCCCTATATGTTAAATAGGGAGAGACAGCAATCTAGCACTAGCTTTGCAAATAAACATATTTCCCTACTCAGTTTTTAGCATGGACAAGTCTTTTCATTTTATTTTTGGCAACATGAGCGAAATAAACAAAGCTGGTCACTGATCATGCTAAGAAATTCATTTCACTCATTCTGGCCACACTGAGCGTGCTCAGATATTCCTTCTCACTTGGGACATGCCATTTATTTTTTTAATGTGTAATATCTTTATTAGACTTTCATAAAAAGACAAACATTGCAATACATGGGAATCATAACTTGGGTCTTGTACAGGGTAAGATAGAATTCATTCAACTTCCGTATCATATAGGGAGGCAGTATAGCACAGTGGTTTAAGGTTTTGAGCTGCAAATCTGGAGACCTGGGTTTGAATCCTGCAGCCCCCACTTGCATACTGAGTGACCCTGAGCAAGTCACTTAACATCCCTGTGCTCCCAGGTTGCACCTGTAAACAAGCTTTCAGCTTAGTGTGTCTCACCTGGTTAAACAATTTGGGAAAAAAAAAAGATTCATAAAAAGACATGGCAATATATTATTGTGTATTAGGTTTTGTCTGTAATCATAGAATCATAGAAATCTGCCAGCAGAAAAGGATCCCTCTGCCTATTCAGTCTGCCCGTACCCCCTCCCTCCCTGCCCAGCCTGTTCTCTGCCAGCTAGGCCCATATGTGTGTCCCAGGCACTTTTAAAGTTGTCTACTGTGTCTGCCCCCACCACCTAATCAGGCAGCCTGTTCCATGGTTGTACCACCCTCTCGGTAAAGAACACCCCCCCATGTCCCCTCTGAATCTGCTTCCCTCCAGTTTGTAGGTATGCCCCCTAGTGGAATTGTTCTTACTCAGTTTGAAGATCCTGTCGACCTTCACCCTATTTATGCCTTTCAAGTATTTGGATGTCTCCACCATATCCCCCCCTCCCCCTATCCTCCAGGGTGTACAGGCCTAGTTCTCCCAGTCTCTCCTCATAAGACCTCAGTTGCAGCCTGAACACCATTTTGGTTACTGTTCTCTAGACCCTTTCCAGCCTGTCCTTGTCCATTTGTAGGTATGGCCTCCAGAACTGGAGCCCGTTTTCCATGTGCAGCCTGACCATAGTTTTGTATAGTGGCAGGATCACCTCCTTCCTCCTGCTTGTGAAACCCCTCTCTATGCATGCCAGCATTCTTAGTGCCTTTCCTGCTGCTCTGTCGCATTGACTCCGGACTTTCAGATTGTCTGAAATGGTTATCCCCAGGTCTCTTTCCTGTTTTGTCTCTTCCAGCTCTTCCCTTCCCCCCCAAGCCGGTATTTCACATTTGGGTTATTATGCCCTATATGCATAATTCTGCACTTTTTTGTGTTGAACCGTAGCTGCCACCTTTCTGACCACTCCTCCAGCCTGGCCAAATCCTCCCTCATATCCTCCACCCCCCTGCCTTATCAACCCTGTTACTACATATCTTCATGTTGTTTGCAAACAGACACACTTTCCACTGTAGACCCTCTGTGATGTCCCCTATCTATATGTTGAAAAGCATGGGTCCCAACACAGACCCTGGGGAACCCCACTCGTCACCTTTTCCTCCTTCGAGTGCACCCCACTCACAACCCTCTGTGTCCTCCCTTCAACCAATGCCCTATCCAGTTTGTGAACTTGATCCCCACTTCCAGGCTGCCTACCTTGCCTATCAGTCTCCTGTGAGGGATGGTGCCAGATGCCTTCCTGAAGTCCAGGTAGGCCATGTCCACTGCCCCACCCTGGTCCCATATTTCCGTCACTCTGTCAAAGAATTCAATCAGGTTGGTCTGACAGGACCTTCCACCTGTGACTCAACGCTAATTATCATCCAGGAGGCCCTCCCCCTCCAGATATTTAATCAGCCTTTCCTTAACCAGTGTCTCTATTAGCTTGTCGCCCACGGAGATAAGGCTAACTGGGCAGTAATGTCCCAGTTCCTCCCCCCCCTTTATGTAGGGGTACTACCTCAGCCTTTTTCCAGTCCCCAAGAACCCTTCCCTTGTGCAGTGACAGAGTAAATAGCCTCGTGAGTGGTGTTGCCAGTTTCGGTTTTAATTCTTTGAGCACCCTCAAGTGGATCCCTTCTGGTCCCATTGTCTTATCCATCAATAGCTTTCCCAGTTCTTCCAGTACCCTAGCCTCTGTGAAAGAGCTTGAGTTCATCTCCCTACCCTTCCTTCCCCTGTTATCTAATTTCAGCCCATCTCCCTCCTCCACCTTGAAGACCAATGCGAATTATCTATTTAGAACATAGGCTTTTTTCTACGTCATCCTCCACCAGTGTCCCCCCCCTACCCCGGAGCCTCGTAATCCCTCGCTTCCCTTTATTTCTGTTGCTCACGTATCTGTAAAACCTCTTGTCTTCCCTTTTCATCTCCCTTGCTATACGCTCTTCTGTTTCAGCCTTGATCTGCCAGATCACCTTCCCTGTTGCCTGCAGTTTTTCCTTATATACCTCCCTGTCTGCCTCCCTCTGCGATGCCTTATATATCCCGAACGCCCTCCTCTTCTCCCTAACTGCATTCCATACCTCTGCTGTGAACCAAAGTGGTTTCCTTCCCCTCTTCATCTTGTTCACCATTCTAATGCATTGCTCTGTTGCCTTCAATATTCCCCTTTTAATTTTCCCCATAGTTCCTCCACGTTTTCCAGGTCCTCCTACCCCTCCATTTCCTTCTGGACCAATGCCCTCATCCTCCTAAAATCTGCCTTCCTAAAGTCTAGTACCCTAATGTTGGAGTTGCCCTTCTCCTGCCCCTTTCTGATTCTAAATTTTACAGTCCTGTGGTCACTGTTGCCCAAGTTTTCCCCAACACCTACCCCACCGACACAGTCCCCGTTTGCCATAACTAGGTCAAGTATGGCCCTCCCCCAGTAGGTTCCATTACCAGTTCATTGATGAATGCCTCCTGCAAGGCTTCCAGTAACTTTCTACTCCTATCTGTGGCTGCTGCCAGGATGTTCCAATCGATGTCTGGCAGATTTAGATCTCCTGACACCATGATGTCCCCTTTGCTGGCCATTTCCTGTATCTCCTCACCCACCTGTCTGTCTACTTCCTCCCCTTGATTCGGTGGTCTGTAGACCACTCCTACCTTCACTGCCTTCCCCCCTGCTCTGTTTAAAGTCACCCATAGGGTCTCCACAGGCTCATCTCCACCACACACACCATCACCCTAATCCCTTCTTTTATACAAAAGGCAACCCCCCCCCTTTTTTTCTGTCCTGTCCTTACTACATAGAACATACCCAGGTATTTCCACCTCTCAGTTGTGGTTTTCAGTCCATCAGGTCTCTGTAACTGCAACTAGATCCAGGTCATCCTCCACCACTATCACCTGTAGTTCTCCTATCTTATTACACAGACTCCTGGCGTTTGTCAGCAAACCCCTCCACCACCACCCCTCCCTTCCCCCCACCATCGGCTTCTCTTGCCCCCATCTGTGGGGGAGATCGAGTTAGGCCAGTACTAACTTCACCCTCCCCCTTTCTCAGTTTAAAGCACTCCCTAGTATTTTATCTATATAGCTCTGTAGCTTCCACCTCAGAATCCTAGCCCCCTAATCATTTATATGCAACCTGCCTCTCGCATACAGACTCTGATCCACCCATGTGTCTTCCCAATCACCTATACATTAATACATTACATTAATAGAGTGTGCTGCAAAGGTGGAACTGATCTATCCCCACCACTTGTCTGGGGTCCCCTTTGAATTAGATTAGGCCATCCTGTAGTATCAAGGCTTCTACCGCAGAATGGGAATCCAGATATTTCCCCCAGCTTTGAAGAATGAGCTCCTCCCTGCCCCTCTGGGCATATGTCAGGTGCTCCAGTGTCAAAACTTGCAGAATCAACTTCTTCCACTGGTCTTGGGTGGGTTGGGGGGTGAAAGAAGACACCCTTATATATTGTATGTGTAAGCCCCTTGTTCCCAGGAATTACTAGAATCCCAGTTAGAATCAGTGGCAGGCAGGGAAGGCAGCTTGTGGAATGCCAGGTAAATGGGTTTCACACTGTCACACTCTGTTTTCAGTCTCAGCTGAGCTGGAGTGATGATGTAATTATAGAACTCTCACAGCAGCATAAGCCACAGTGTTCAGCTGGCCTTAGAGTGAATTGGAATGTTCAGTGAGTTTTTAGAGCGGAGTTCTAAGAGGAGGCTGCAGCAGCTGTGCAGCTCCTCAGTTTAGCTCTGACAAAGAGCTACCCCTTTTGTTTTTTGTGGTAGTTTGTTCTCACCTTAGAGGAAGAAGAACAAAGAAGACAGTTTTTCTGAGGTGGTGGAGACCAGTGCCAGAAGGTTTCCTGTGCCCCATCCCAGGAGGGATGGGGGCAAACTCCAGGATTCAGGGGTAATCCCCTTGATCCACTTGTTTGTTGAAGCTGCCTTGGACATCTTCATTTGTTGTGAGTACAATTTCTCTGTGTAAGCCCAGGTGCAGTTGCAATACCTAGGGGTGAATTTCTCTGACAAAGGGACCTTGTCACCCAGATTTTCATTTTAAAAGTGTCTGCCTACATTGGAGTCCAGCATGTGACCGACCAAGGACAGAACTTTTAATTTTCTGACACCTCTGATGTGTATGAAAGTAGTATGTTAAGTGTGATATACATTTCAAGACAGCATCTACAGTGTTTCTACAGTTGTGCGGTGTTATTAACCAGATGAATGGCTGAGTATAAGCTTGGAAACAAAAGGTAGGAGACCCCCCACTTGGAGTAACCAGTCTACCTCTACGGGTTCTGAAGGGTACCTATTACTTTTTCTTCAGTGCAATTGACCAATGCCTGAGAAAAGTGTTTACCCCTGTATGTGGGTTGTTTTCTCTCAGTTTACCCCAGTATAGTGGGTTCTGAAAGTCCTGAGCCTGGATGTGCTCCTTTGTGGTCATGTGTACCACCTTCATTCCTCTTGAAATACGAGAAAGTGTCCTAGTACTGGCCGTGTGTGCCTAGTCAATGGGAAGTGTCCTAGTACTGGCCGTGTGTGCCTAATCGATGGGAAATGTACTACATCTGGCTGTGTGTGCCAATCTCCAAATCAGAACCAGAGTGTTCGCTGTTTTGTGTTTCTTCTGCCTATGCTAAATGGGAATTCAGGAATTTCTGTATCCTGGAGAATCTGCAATGCCAGTATGTGTAGCCCTGTGGGGGTCCATCTTAGCTTTGTGATTATTCCTACTTTGTTACGTGAATAAAAAAACACACTCTAGAATCCCAACCTTGTTTGGACAGCATTGTTATTGCTTCCCTGTGTCTGGAGTTACTTGGGTGCCCCTGTCCAGAAGTGCAAACCTAGCATAATTGTGAGCAAATGTTTTCTCCCAGGGACCTGGGTTGCTGGCCATGGTAGATGGTCTCACCAGGTGTGTGCTAGGTAGTTGCCACACTTGGTTGACTGTTTTCATATAACAATCTGGTCCACCAAGTCTGATGGTGGCCATTTCTCTCTTTTTTATGTCTTGTAGTAATTCATGTAACCCCCCACCCCTCTCTGTTGCCCCAAGACATTTGTGGTGAGAGGAGAAGCCCTGCTGGTTAAACAAGGGGGGGTCTGGTGGGGGGGTTACATATGCATTGGCGTGCTAGTGCTAATTTCTCCCTTGCCCATCTTGGGAATGGTTCCTACCCTTCCTTGCCCATGTCCTCCAGCCCAAATAGCTGTGTCAGTGGTGTACATGGGATCTGCCTACCCACTAATTTGGTTGTTCCCATTGCCACTATGGTCCAGTATGGTTTCAATGTTTTGCACTCCCAGACATAGTGCAGATAAGTGCCCATAGCCACTTTGCATCTGCCACAAGTCTGCCATATTCCAAGGTTGAACCAGTGCACTACACTAGGTGGAAAGGTCCCCCTCCCACTGGCTTCTACCTTACCAGACAGATATGGCAGGTGCGTTCTCTCTTGTTTGGCCAACCTTGCTACCAGGCCCTTCGCAAACACTCTAGCACCAGAGGTAGCCTATTCCAATGTCTGTAGTGGGAAGTTTTTATCTGGAACGCTCCCCAGGCTCCTTCTTCTATTTGTTTCCTCCCAGGCTTCCAGTATATACCTGGCCAGAGGATTGTGGGTATTCCTGAGTGTATGACTTCTTATCTCCACTGGCCAGGTATACCAAAATCCTTCCCTTACTGTCTTCCTCTTCCAGGTCCAACCAACTAGCTGCACCCCCCTTAACCCAGTCTTGTACATGGTGTTGGATGGAAGCCTGATAGCCCCTCAGGTATGGCAGGGCCAATCCTCCCTGCTTTATTCCACTGTTAATCCTCTTCAGGTTCAACCTAAGTCTTTTGTTTTGCCATATGAAGGCAATGAAACCTTGCTTCAATTTTTTAATATTTTATTTAGTTAATTAAAAATGTTTCACCAGGAGGGCACACTGAGCCAAGGCTTGTTTCCAGGTGCAACCAGGGAGAAAGGGGAAGGTGGAGAAAAAAAATACAGCAATAAATATACATACGGGCAAAAACATAACACAGTGCATCACTCACAATAAATATACATACAGGCAAAAATCATAACACAGTGCAGCACTCACAATAAATATATGTACAGGCAAAAACATAACACAGTGCAGCACTCACAATAAATATACATATAGGCAAAAACATAACACAGTGCAGCACTCACAATAAATATACATACAGGCAAAAACATAACACAGTGCAGCACTCATAATAAATATACATACAGGTGAAAAACATAACATAGTGAAGCACGCACAATAAATATACACACAGGCAAAAACATAACACAATGCAGCACTCACAATAAATATACATAAAGGCAAAAACATAACACAGTGCAGCACCCACAATAAATATACATACAGGCAAAAACATAACACAGTGCAGCACTCACAATAAATATACATACAAGCAAAAAACATAACACAGTGAAGCACTCACAATAAATATATGAACAGGCAAAAACATAACACAGTGCAGCACTCACAATAAATATATGTATAGGCAAAAACGTAACACAGTGAAGCACTCACAGTAAATATACACACAGGCAAAAACGTAACACTGCAGCACTCACAATAAATATACATACAGGCAAAAACATAACACATTGCAGCACTCACAATAAATATACATACAGGCAAAAACAGAACACAGTGCAGCACTCACAATAAATATACATACAGGCAAAAACAGAACACAGTATATCACTCACAATAAATATACATACAGGCAAAAACAGAACACAGTATATCACCCACAATAAATATTCATACAGGCAAAAACATAACACAGTGCAGCACCCACAATAAATATACATACAGGCAAAAACATAACAGTGCAGCACTCACAATAACTATACATACAGGCAAAAACATAACACAGTGCATCACCCACAATAAATATACATACAGGCAAAAACATAACACAGTGCAGCACTCACAATAAATATAGATACAGGCAGAAAACATAACACAGTGCAGCAATCAAGGGACGGGGTAAGTACAACAATCACACACACACACACACATATATATATATATATATATATATATATATACAGGTAGTACAATTACACAATACAACAATTCATAAGCTGTAATAGCAGAACAGTCATCAGTACAGTATACAGTGTTAGGAATATGACAAGCATAATGGAGAGAAGGTGAAATTTAGCTGGAAAATATAACTCAGAAATTTAGATTGCTCATAAAGAGGGCGGAGGATTTAGGGTAGGCCAGTAGTATGGGGTAAAAATTAGATGGGATAGAGGTGAGTCAAGAGAAGAAAAATTAGTTGCAAGTGCAGAAGTGGGGAGGGAGTTTACGAAGGAGAGAGAGGAAAGAGCAATGGGTGGGGGAGCATGTCGAAGGGGTTGGTGAATGGAGTTCCATAATTTAGGCAAGCAGTAGGAGAATGGCCTTTAGTAGTGGATCTTCTGGGAATAGTGAGAGAGTGGTGGTCATAACTATGGAGAGAGAGTGAGTGGTGGGGGGGAGTGACGAAAAAGAGGAGGAAAGATAAGAGAGGAGGGAACCAAACCAGTATTTAGCTATGAAGGAGGTACAGTGGGAGCATCTCCTACCCTCAAGGGAGAGGAAGAAGAGGGAGTTGTAGAGGTCACAGTGATGAAAGAGAGAGGGAGCATCACGTGCAAAATGGCAGAAGGAATTGTAGACAGTGTCCAGTCTGGCAAGGGAGGTTTTCGAGGCGGCACTGAAGACTACGTCACTGTAATCAAAAACTGGGAAGATCATTTTCTGTACCACAGTGCGACTGGAATGCAGTGGGATGTAATTGCGGTTATGGAAGAGGGCACCAAGCCTGGGGTGAAGTTTTTTGGCAGTTGCATTTATGTGTGCAGAAAAGTAAAGGTGCCTGTCAAGCTAGACACCAAGATACTTACAGTAGCTGAGGAAGAATCCTTCAGTTTAGTCTCATTGAGGGTGTGGAAGAAGGCAGGGTGGGGAAGTGGGACAATCTCTGACTGGTGCCAAAGGTCATGGAGATTGTCTTTTTGCCATTTAGAAATAGCTGATGTGAAACTAGCTAGCACTGGACATTATCAAAGTCCAGCTGTAGGGTGGTAGTGACACTAGACAGTGGTGGACCAGATGTACAGTATACAGAAGTGTCATCTGCATACATGTGGATGCTAGAATAGGAGCAGACAGAGGGGAGATCATTAAGAAAGATGTAGATATGGTCGGCCCAGTGGTGCAGAGGACTGAGGCATCCTGTCTTACCTCCTGCCATGCCGGTGACCCGTGTTCATGGTACAAGCGGGTCACTGGGGGTCGGCCTGGGAGGGAGGGAGAGGATCGAGCATCTGGAGGACAGCTCTCCTCTTCTGGGGAGGGGTGGGATCAGAGACCAGTGCATGCCTGGCCCCTAGCGGCAACTGGAGGTTGGCACACTGGCTCCAAGACAGGGAGCGGAGATCGGGCAGATGCCTGACATGCTGCATGCTGAAGCATACATGCTCAGACATTGGCATTATTGCATGCCATGACTCCACACTCAGGAAGGGAAGAAAACAGAGGTAAAAATTCCACTGGCCAGTGGGATGATGCCAGTCCCTCGCAGGTGCTGCACCCAGCCAGCTAACACCTCAACGCCAGAGATAAGTGCCAGTGGATGCCGGGGTGGCGGGGCTGGGGGGGGCCCACGGAAGGGGGCTAGTCAGTGGCAGGGAGAAATAAAGAAAGAAAAAAAAGGCAAGATGTAGCAAGGCAGGGGACCCAGAACAGAGCCCTGTGGGATACCTGTCTGGATGGGATGGGGACAGGATACAGAGCCAGTTATCCTAACTAACTGGGTTCTGCCGATGAGGTAGGAGCTGAACCAGTCAACAGCTGCAGTAGAGAGCCCCACTGAGGAGAGTTTCGCTAGAAGGATGGGGTGAGAGGCCGTGACAAATGCCTTGGCAAGGTCGACGAACATGGTGGAGGTGATGAGGCCAATGTCCATACTGGTAAGTATGGAGTCAGTGAGCCGAAGGAGAGAAGTAGTGGTGGAGTGATTCTTCCTGAAACCAGACTAAAAAGGGGTAAAGAAAGAGGAGAAAGAGTCAAGGCAAGAGGATAGGTGAGATAAGACAAAATATTCTTGGAATTTGGACAGGATGGGGAGGAGGGAGACTGGCTGGTTGTTGGAGGGAGGTGAACCTTACAATTTACAATTGTCTTTGGTTTGTAGCAGATTCATTAGAAAAGTTAATATTCTTCAGGCGGAGGCTACTTTTAACTGAAAGGTGAAATAATGAACTTAGAATTATCAGAAAAGACAGTCTTTCAATCAACAGAGGGAGGTGGACCTTGCTTTACTTTTGTTACAATTGTTAAGATTTTCACTGCAGGAAGAGTTTAAACCCAGAGGGACTGAATACTGCTTACTGTGTCTGTCCTTATGCACAGCTGACATGTTTTGGGGCTGACTGCTTTCAGAGCACAAGTAACCAGGCTGTTTTGGGGCTGGGGAGGTTTACCTGTGTCTGACTTGGATGTTTGGATTTTTCTCTGTTTGATTAGCAGGGTATTTTCTCTGTCAAATTGTCGTCATGTAGGGCATCTTGCTGGCAGGAAGGCACTCATCGCAGCGGTGGGTCAGAGCTTTTAGCTGATTGTTTCGTGAGGGCACAGTTTAGGCCCAAACCCTTCCCACCCCACACCCCACCCACCCCTGGAAATAGTTCCTTTATACCTGGGGTTCTGACATCATTTACTCAAGAGGGCAAGGTGCATATCACTGCCATATCCTCTCTAGCACACTGCACTGACAATATAAGCATACACATTGTATAATATATATATTTCTATATAACAAACCAAACACACACACACACACACACACACACACACAAAACAAACATAATAAAAATAAACAAGAAGGTAGACAGACATATGGGGAGTAGTGCAATGTAATGGCTGCGGGGCAGCAGTCTTCCGAGAGTCTTTCTGGAGGCTGAGATGCTACACTGTTTGCAGACAACTCTCTGCCCTGAGGGAGGAAGTTTCCCTTCTTCAGGCCACACTGGACAGTAGTAAGGGAACCTTCCTCCAGGCCGCACCGGACAGTAGTAAGAGAACCTTCCCCATCCAGGGAGCACCAGAGCCACCACCACTACCTCAGAGGTTGTGAAGAAAGCACAGCAGTTGGACCACAGTGGGCTCAGGGAGGGTAAGGGTGGTTGAACAGAGGCACACCCAGTCTGTTGTTCCCCTCCTCAATTCATACACCATTCTGGTGGAGCATAGTTCCCCTATGGATGCACCCGCAGAGGAGACCAAGGAGGTTGCAGACAACTGTCACAAGGGAGGCCCTCTGGAAGGAGGCAGAGGACACCACAGGGAAAGGAAGCAGCCCTGGTGGGGGCCCAATTATTAGGGGATAGGAACTGGGGGGCAAGAAAACTGAAGTAAGGTGCCTGCCTGGAATCATGGCTTGAGGGACAGGAAGCGATCCTTAGGGATCACAAGAACATGCGCACAGGAGTCTGAGCTGGACGTCATTGTCCACCTAGGGACAAATGACTTGGCTCATAATGAGATTAGAGCAGTGCAGAAGGACTTTGTAGAGCTGGGGAGGGGTCTAAGACAAGTAGCACACACAGTATCCTTCTCAGTGGTGCTGCCTGTCAGTGGCATGGGTGAGGTGCGGGTACTTTGTACCATGCAGTTTAACAAATGGTTGAAAAAATGGTGTGGAGCACAGGACTTTGGCTTCATTGGGGACTGGGGTTCCACCTGAAGGGACACCAGCCTATACTGGCAGGATGGTCTGCAACTGTCCAGGAAGGGAACAAGTCATTTGGGCAATCGGTTTAAATGCTTCACTGGCAAGCTTTTAAACTAGTCAAGGGGGGGAGGCACTGATAAGCAACAGGAACATCCCAGCCTCCCCCTACAAAACAGGGTACTAAATGAGAAAAAGACTAAGGTAGAAAGGTCAGTGGGGAATGCTGCTACAGAAGATAAAGCCATCAAAAAATGGAGAGCAACGAGTGCCAGTGCCCATAGTCTGGCTAACAAGCTTCCTGAATTAGTGGCCTTGATGGAGGAGGAACATCTGGATATCATGTCAGTCACAGAAACATGGTACACACAGAACCATGACTGGGACGTAAACATACCAGGATACACTATCTACAGGAGGGACAGAGAGGGTAAAAGAGGAGGATGATTAGCTCTCTACATAAGGGAAAGAACCAAAGCAACAGAACAAAAGGGTAAACAGGGAGGAGAAGAAGCACTGTGGGTCAATTTGGAGACAGGCAATGGCACCACAATCTGCACAGGGGTTATATACACACAGCCCTCTCAGGGGGAGAAAATGGACAAGGAAATGATAGAAAGTATACTAAGAATGTCAGAAAAAGGGGAGATATTGCTGATGGGTGGTCTGAATATGCCAGATGTTAACTGGAGTGCAGTTGCAGCAGCCACTTCTAAGAGTGGGGTTATTCTAGATGCCCTACAGGGGGCTTGCCTTAGACAACTAGTATTGGAACCCACTCGAGAGGGAGCAATCTTAGACCTGGTTCTCTCAAATGGAGACAGAGAGTGGATCACAGATGTAGAAGTGGGTAGCCATCTGGGGAACTAGCTACCATCGAACAGTATGGTTCACAATAAACACAGCAATAGAGTCAAGCCATACAAAGGCAAAAGTACTGGACTTAGGAGAGCTGACTTGCCAAAATGGATGAGTGCCTAAGGAATGCACTAGCAAATGGGCAGGAAGGAGGGGTGGAAGAACAATGGGAAATAATAAAAACTGCCATCACAGAGGTAACAAGCCTTTGTGTGACGCAAATAAACAAAACAAAATGATGTAAGAAACCACTATGGTTCTCAAAGGAGGTGGCAGTGAAGGTTTGAGAGAAAAAGAAAGCATTCAGGAAGTACAAGGGATCACAGAAGGAGCAGGACGGAGAATTGTATCAGTTAAAGCAAAAGGAAGCTGGGAAGGCAGTTAGAACAGCAAAGGCCCGAACCGAGGAAAAGATAGCCAACTCAGTTAAAAAGGGGGATAAAACCTTTTTTTCTGGTACATCAGGGAGCGAAGGAAGACTAAGGGGAGGGATAGTGAGGCTTAGTAAAGGGAAGGGGGCATGGGCAGAGAGTGACTGTGAAAAGGCAGAGATACTAAACAAATATTTTTGCTCAGTATTTACAAATGAAGAGGGAGAGGTACCTAAAACAAACAATAGAAACACTCTGGATACCGAAGTTGATACCAGCCCATTTACCGAAGAAAGGGTTCTGAAAGAACTCTTAAAACTGAAGGTGGACAAAGCAAGGGGCCTGATGGGATTCATTCCAGAATTCTAAAAGAACTAAGGGTAGAACTAGTGACACCATTGACAATTTTAACAAATCATGGGAGGATGGGGTGGTACCTGAGGACTGGAGGAGGGCAGATGTGATTCCCCTTCACAAAAGTGGGAGCAGGGCAGAAGCAGGAAAGTACAGACCTGTTAGTTTAACCTCAGTAATAGGGAAAATGATGGAATCACTTCTGAAGGAAAGAACTGTCGAGTACCTAGAGGCCAGAGGGGCATAGGACCCAAGGCAGCATGGATTCACAGTGGGAAAGTCATGCCAGACGAATCTAATAGATTTCTTTGACTGGGTGACCAAAGTAGTAGATCAGGGAGGGGCTGTGGACATGGCTTACCTAGTAGGGTTACCACCTGTCCTGATTTTCGCAGGACAGTCCTGAGTTGGGTGGCTGTGTCCTGCAAAAAAACATGAAAAATACCAAATGCCCTGATTTTATAGTAGAAAAAATATTTTCTAACTTTCCACTAAATGTTCTAGAAAACTACAATAACTTAACTACAATACCTTAAAATGATAAGAAACAATAGAAGCAACTAAGAAATTACAATACTTAGCCTTGATTCTGATTATATAGAGAAAACAAGACTGTTGTATTGATTGAGGTTATGTACTGTCTTGCGAAAAATCATGTTTCAGTAAGAAATGTCCCACTTTGGGCTTCTTAAAAGGTGGTAACCCTATTACCTAGACTTTAGCAAGGCATTTGACACAGTCCCACACAAAAGATTAATATACAAAGGGGGGTGAGATCTAGGACACTGGCAGTGGACTTCAGGGGGCAGACTTTGTGGGCATAGGAAATATTCCCAAGGATCACTTGAAGGGGATTACATCAATGACGAATGTGGAAAGGAGATGGGAGGTCATAAAATGGGGACTTCATGAGGCAGTCAGGACCTGCGCTAAGGTGAAACGTAAGGGAGTAAGATCACATAAACCATGCTGGTGGTCCAGTGAGGTTCAGGTAGCGGTCAGAGAAAAGAAGGCGGCCTACAAAAAATATAAAACAATAAGAGGGATAGGGATAAAGGAAATGTACCATCTTGCATCTAGAAAAGTCACCAGGATGGTGAGGGGCAAGTCCAGTAAAGAGCAGCGGCTGGCACAGGAGATACATGGAGGGAAAAGGGGTTCTTCCGTACATTAGGAGTGGAGAAAACTAAGGGCCATCTCAGCATATTGAGATTAGAAGGAGGGTGGGTGGAAGTGGCGAGGGACCAGGCAGAGGTATTTAACGAGCACTTTGCCTCAGTGTTCACTAGGAGGGGATGAGTATTTACAAAGCAAGGCACAATGTGGATAGAGTGCAGGAGGGATCAGGGGAGCAACAGAAATGGAGCAAGAGGGAGGGAGAGGTACCCAAGGGGTGTCTCATCAGGATAAGGATAAAAAGGCCAGTAAGGTGGAGGGGACGGATGATGCTATCTCCACCAAAAGGGTGTGGTTAGCCCTCAATGCCGTAAAGAAAGACAAATCTCCTGGGCTGGATGGCATTCATCCGAGAGTACTATGGGAATTGGCGGACATACTGGCTCCACCCCTGGCGGAGCTCTTCAACAGGTCACTTGAGACAGGGAGGGTACCTAGGGATTGGTGAGAGGCACATGTGGTGCCAATCCATAAAGGGGGAGGTCGAGGGAAGTACCAGGTAACTATAGACCCATCAGTTTGACCTCAGTGGTGGGAAAATTAATGGAGAGTACACTAAAGGAACGATTGAGGGTGTACTTGGAGGAGGTGGGAGGTCTGGATAGTTGGCAACATGGGTTTGTGCCAGGTAGATCATGTCAAACCAATCTTGTGGAGTTCTACGAATGGGTAACATCAGAACTGGACAGGGGAAAGTCTGTGGATGTATTATTTTTGGACTTCAGCAAGGCGTTTGACTCTGTCCCCTATAATGGTTTGGTGGAGAAACTGATAGGGTTGGGAGTAGGCCCTTTGATGGTCAGATGGATTGAAAACTGGCTAGCTGGATGCACCCAGAGAGTAGTGGTCTGTGGGGAGCTCTTGAACCCTAGAGAGGTTGGTAGTGGGGTACCGCAGGGCTCGGTCCTGGGTCTGATCCTGTTTAATGCATACATATCGGACATCAGGGAGGGTATAGGGTGTGAAATGAGTCTCTTCACTGATGACTCCAAGATGGGAGCAGTAGTTGAGGGAGAAGAGGGGAGGTTGGCCCTGCAAGGGGACCTGGACACCCTGGAAAGATGGGCTCACATGTGGAAATTAAATTTCAATATCACAAAGTGCAAGGTGTTACATTTTGGGCGGGGAAACCCTAAACACAGGTACACCCTGGGAGGGGAGGCACTGGAGGCCTCAATAGGGGAAAAAGACCTAGGGGTCATGGTGGATGCATGTATGAATAACTCTGAGCAGTGCAGGAGAGCGGCTAGCAAGGCAAACAGGATGCTGGGATGC
Organism: Neoceratodus forsteri; assembly: GCA_016271365.2. Lineage (NCBI taxonomy): Eukaryota > Metazoa > Chordata > Ceratodontiformes > Ceratodontidae > Neoceratodus > Neoceratodus forsteri. The sequence goes on from CM028133.1 coordinate 964,374,104, forward strand.
ATCTGAGGGGATCACCTCTAGGAGCAAGGAAGTGATTCTGCTGCTGTACAATGGACTGGTTACACCACACCTTGAGTACTGTGTACAGTACTGGAGACCACACTTGAAGAGGGACATACAGCTCCTAGAGGGCAGAGGAGGCAACTAAGATGATACAAGGGCTAGGGATTTGACGATGAGGACAGACTTGAGGAGCTCTGCCTGTTTCTATTGGAGGAGAGGAGAGACGGGGGACATGATTGAGGTCTCAAGCACCTCAAGGAAATATATAGGTAAACATGGAGGGGTCTTTAGACTAAAGCAGGGAGGTATCACCAGAGGACATGGTTTGAAGTTGGAAGGTGGAAGGGTGAGGGGGAAAAGAGGAGGAGGTTTTTCACTGAGAGGGTGGTGGATCCTGGGAATGCACTGCCTGGCGAGCTGGTTCAGAGATCCACAGTGGGAGGGCTTCAAGAAAGGGTGGGACAGACACAGAAAGAGGACGTATCAGATGATGGCCTGTCCAAGGGGGGTGGGGATGGATGATAGGGGTTTCTGGAACACAAGGGGGGGGCCTCAGAATCCAACTGGGGATCTGAGGTTCGAGCAGACTCGATAGACTGTAAGGCCTAATCTGCTGGCAACTAGTATGTTAGTATGTAAGTTAGCCAGCCTGGGAGTGGGTCCCAAGATGATAGCCTGGGTAAAGAATTGGCTGGAGAATAGGACACAGAGGGTAATAGTAAATGGAGTCTACCTGAAGAAAGGGGGTTACCAGGGGGCACCGTGGGTTCAGTATTAGACCAGTCCTCTCTCAATGTCTTTATGTTTACATTGCAGAGGCACTGGAAGGAAAAGATGTCTCTTTGCAGATGACACAAAGATCGGCAACAGCGTTGATGCACAAGGTGGGGTGGAAAGGATGAGAAGGGACTTGGCAAGGTTAGAGGAATGGTCAAATGTATGGCAGCTTAGATTCAATGCTAAGAAGTGCAAGGTAATGCACCTGGGAAACAAATACCCAGGAGAACAGTACACAATGGGGGGGTGAGATACTAACAACAGCAAAAATGGAAAGGGACCTGGGGGTAGTCATATCAGATGACTTAAAGTTGGGCAAGCAATGTGAGAGGGCAGTAAGGAGGGCTGGGGGGATACTGGGATGCATAGGGAGAGGCATCACCAATAGAAAACAGGAAGTTGTTATCCCTCTGTACAGACAGCCGGTAAGACCCCATCTGGAGTACTGCATGCAGTTCTGGAGACCCAGTCTCCACAAGGACATAGATAGGATGGAAGCTGTCCAGAGGAGGGCAACTAAAATGGTACAAGGTCTGCACTGGAAGACGTATGAAGACAGACTAAAGGAGCTTAATATTTTATTATTTAACCTGGTATAGCACACTAAGCTGAAAGCTTTTTTACGGGAGCAACCTGGGAGCACACAGAGGTTAAGTGACTTGCTCAGGGTCACACAGTATGCAAGTGGAAGCTGTGGGATTCAAACCCAGGTCTGGGCTGCTGGATGTCACCAGATTTGCAGCTCAGAGCCTTAGACCACTGCACTATACTGCCTCTTGTATAGCCTTGAGGAAAGGAGGGAGAGGGGGACATGATAGAAACTTTCAAGTACCTCAAGGGAATCAACAATGTCTAAGAGGGTAGCATCTTTCAAATAAAGAGGTGTGCAAGAACAAGGGGGCACAATTTGAAGATGGGGGGTGGCTCAGAGGTAATGTAAGGAAGTATTTTTTTCACAGAGAGCGTTGTGGATGCATGGAATGGCCTAGTAGGAGGTTGTGGAGACAAAAACAGTGGTTGAATTCAAGCATGCATGGGACAGTCATAAGGCAATTCTAGGGGTTGGGGGTAGAAAGAAGTAGGCTGCTGGTTAACTTGGATCTGCAGCTTATCCATTTGGTAGGGAAATGGGGAGACTGGGTGGGCCAAGCGGTCCTTATCTGCTGTCAAATTCTATGTTTTTATGTAGTTGCCATGAGACAAGGAGTCACCCCCGTGGGGAAGGGGGATGACTGTGGTGTGTTTCAAAGCCATAGGGATGGATGAAAAGGAGAAGGAAAGGTCCAGAAGTGAGATGAGAGGAATGGCAATAGCAGGGTTAATTTTAATGATCAGTAATTCATAAGCATCGGCAGAAGTGGATGCGTGTACAGGAGGAAATTGCAGGAAGAGGAGTTTTGGGTCCAGGCCTTCAGGGGAGGACCCAGAAGAGGAGTTCAAGTCGAGAAGGCCTTGAGAATAGTGGAGGGGGGTATAGTGGAGAAGGAGAATGAGGGGTAAGGGGAGGATCGGAGAGTGAGGATGGGGGTGGGAGGAGAGAGCTGAGAGGCCGGCAGCACAAGAGGTAAAGTAGGAGTTAAATTTAGAGGTAACCTCTAGGGGTCGAGTATAATGGCATCATTATCATGGGGAACGGGGACAGGTGATTGGGTGGGAGGAGAGAGTAGGGCTTGAACCACTTTCCAAAATTTAGATGGGTGGTTCAAGTTGGTGTTGATGGTTTGGAAATATTCAGCATGGACACATCTTATGGCATGGATGCAGGAGTTGCGGAAGGTACTATAGCACTGGAAATTAGTTAGGGAACCTGAGGAGTTTTCCAGGCCATGTGCCCATATACATGCTAGGAGTTCGGGGGTGATCCAGGGGAGGTGATTACCCCACACTTTGATCTCTCTCTGAGGGGGTGAACTTATTCCAGATGGTTGTGAATTTGGTTTGGAAGAACTCCCAAGCTGAGTCAATGAAGGAAGCAGAAGTGATGGGGGATAAGTCAGCAGTTGATAGGTCAGTAAGTACAGGGTTTAGATCCAGGGATTTGTAGAAGTGGGTCACAAGGTAACACGGGGAGCTTTGGGGCAATGGATCTTGCGTATGAGGCAGATTAGGTAGTGATCACTTATAGCGTCAGGGTATAGACCAGTGGTGATGACATGGTGGGGGTGAGTAGTGAGGGTCAAATACATTATTTAAGGATTTATTGTTTTGGCGGGTGGGATCTGAGATGAGTTGGGTTAGGTTGAGTGAGAATATGTCGTTACATGTTTTGGCATGTTGAGGGGATAACCAGTTATAGCTAAGTCACTGATGACATTGAGTTCACCTGTCAAGGTATGGGACAGGATGGTGGCCATGAGGCCAGATATGGAGGAGGGGGTAGGTTAGGGTGGCCAGTAAGCTCCTGCCACAAAGAGATAGGAAGGAGGAGGGAGACTAATTTAATGATCAGTAGTTCTGTAAGCATTGGCAGAAGTGGAGTGTGATAGGAGAAAATTGCAGGGAAGAGGCTATATACATGGCTACGCCTCCTCCATGACTGGCTCTGTTTTGGTGGACTAGGAAGTAGCCAGGTAAGTAAATAGATCAGTCAGGGACCTTAGAGTTTTGTCAGGTTTCAGAGATGATTAAAGTATTGGGACAGAGTTACAGTAAGGGGAAGCAGCAAGGGTATTTTATGTAGTAAACTCCTGGTGTTTAAATGGTCAGTTTTGAGTCCATGCAGAAGTTGGGAAGGGCAGTGGGGTGAGGGGCCAGTGTTTGGTTCAACATCACCTGCTATTAGTAGCAGGATGGCAAGTATTAACTTGGTCAAGCCAGGGGGTCACCTTTGAGAGGCTGGGGGGCAGGGACTACAGCAGAAGTGGCGAGAGAAGTAGCTAATGAAGGTGAATTTGGGGTACAGGTCTATGAGGGGAGGTAGGAAGGGGGGAGATTGGACGATCCTATAAACCAAGTATTATGGGACCTGTGGGGTACGTAGGAGGAGGAGGTGATGAGGGAACATGGGTTAATAAGAGGTGAGATAGGAACCATGGTTGAGGATGTATGTTGAGGAGGTAAGGGGTAAGGGGGGAGTGAGGAGACAGAGAAGAGAAGGGGGGGATAATAACTGGTAGCATAGCAGAATCTGGGGTAGTGCAAATAGGATAGCAGGATGGGATAGTCAGATGGGAGATGATTTTGATAAAGTGAATTACAGCAGGGTAGGGATCAGGAGGCAAATAGTAGGTAGGACAATAATTAAATTATTAGCTGAGGGGAAGTGCCAAGATAGTAACGGGGGGGGGGGGGTGGTACTAGGACCCTGGTGGAAGAAGCTATGTCAGAACAGATGGGATGTAGTAAATGTGTGAGGGGAGGTGAGAGATACTAAAAGATTGCAACAGGCTGCAACATTAACAGGCTGCGTGGCCTAGTGGATAGAGCTGCATGCTATTGAACAGACTGGACTCCCCTGGACTAGATTCAAGTCCATGGAGGGAAACAAAGAAAAGAAGGAGGTGGGGGAGCTACTAGGAGGGCAGAATGTACAGGTGGATAGGGAGAGAGGTAGAACAACTTAAGGGACAGCTGAGGGCAGGGCTATTCAAATTCTAGTTAGAACTGAGTGGTGGACAAATGCAGTGTTCCCCGGTAGTTGATCTGTAAAAGCTGCTAAGGGGGGCTTAAGAAGATAGAAAACAATGATGATCATGTGACATAAGCGCATGACCTGGTCTACCTATAAGTGAAATGACGGCCCAGGCAGCATGTATATTGTATAAAGTAACCTGGGGAGTGTGTTCATTTTTAATAAATTTATGCATCCCAACCACAGACTGGGCAGGGCCCTCCATTGTTCTGGCTCTGCCAAGAAATTGGAAAAGAGTGGCTTGTAATTCAGGCTGCCTATGTCCTTCCCCACCTTAATTTCCAGGTATGTATGGGCCTTCACCATTCCATGGTCTGTCCCCTGTGTCCGGGCCTATAGTCATGAGTTCTGATTTGTATAAATTGAGTTTATACCCCAGAAAGGTTGCAAATTCCTCAGTAATCCAAGTAGGGCAGGCATAGAGGTACTGTATTGGGATCTGTTATAAAGGACAGGTCATCAGGGTAGAGTGTGATCCTGTGGTGGCCTCCTGATTTCCTGAGGATCCTCTTGATTGCGTGAGTGTCCTGAATCTTAATTGCCAATGGTTCTATAGCCTAGGAAAACAATAGAGGTGACAGGGGACATCCCTTCATCATGCCTTCATGCAGCCCTGAATTCCTCTGACAGACCTCCATTTGCCAGGAGCCATGAGATCCCTATATAACAGGTGAACCACATCCATATATGCATCTCCCAGCCCAAATCTCTGGAGGATCTTAAACAAATACTCCCACTCGATGTGATCAAAGGCTTTTTTCGGCACCTGTTAACAGCATTAATGGCATACTCGGATGCTGAGAATCCCAGTGCACTACATTAAGCAGCCACAAATGTTATGGTAGGAGAGCCTACTTTGTGCAAACCCCATTTGATCCAGTTGTACAATCTAGTGGAGTATTCCTTCAAGGTGCCTTATCAAAATTTTAGCAAATATCTTGAAATCACAGTTCAAAAGAGAGATGGCTTGGGAAGATGCGCATTCCAACAGGTCCTTCCCTGGCTTAGGCAGGACACAAATGGAGGCCTTTTGACACAAGACAGGTAAACACTCCTACTCTCTGGCCTCTTCAAACATACACCTCAGCAGTCCAACCTGGGAACCCCCCCACCCCCTTGTAATATGATATGGTATGCATGTATGTATGTATTCTCCTCTGCAATGATGTAGGTACAGTATTTATGAATTCACCTTCTGTATATCCCACTCCCCTTTCCCCCAGGACATACCGTGAGATGAGCATTGAGTTGCTCAGTGTATCTTTCCTGGTGAAACAATTCAATAAATACATAAATAAATAAATAAATATTCATCTCACAAACCATCCAGGCCACTAGCCGTCCCCCATTCTAGGGACCCTATTACTGCCAGGACCTCTTCTTTGGTGACCTATCCTCCAAGCCCCTCCCTCTGTTTCCCCAAAACAGTTGGGATAGGTATCCCATCCAGAAAGGTATCAGCAGCTCCCTCCATACCATGGCTCTCCACTTTATACAGCTGTTCTTAGAAGGGCTGGAATAGGCATTGGATGCCATCTACCTGTGTCTCCACCCTGAAGCCAGTATCCCTTAATGCTGGAATACGTGCAAATACCCTGCCTCCACTTACTAAACAAGCCAATAGTGGGCCTAACTTGTTCTCTAACTCAAAGATCCTCTGTCTAGCAAAGAAAATAGCTGTTTTGGACTCTCCCATAACTAGCAGCTTGAGCACCTTCCTCAAGACTGTGAGACTCTGATGGTGGGATCCCCTCCAACTGCCATTTTGTGCTCCAGTGCCCTCAACTTATCTTCTAGTTCCAGTCTTTTCTCCCTTCTACATTGTTTTAGGGATGATACATAACTGATCACTACACCCCACTCATGGAGGCCTTCCCTGCCTCCCACAGTATTGATTTAGACGGTGCTGTCGTGATATTGGTGGCCAGATATGAGGACCACTGTTCTTTGAGGTTGTGGTTGAATTCCTCATTGGCTAGAAGGTATGTGGATAATCTCCAACTGGCAACCCTCTTGATTTCCCCATCTACACTCAGCCTCAGGATCACCATAACTTGGTCAGATACATGACTGAGGCTGTGACTAACTGCCTTTACTTTATGGTACTGTCCCCAGGGTTTCCTGCAACATGTGTAAACTGATTTTTGAGGGCAGTTAACACTTTTTCATCTTAATTGGGGAAGAAAATCCCCACACACTCCATGAAACAACATTCAGTTCCCCAACCATTGCAGCATCACCAGGTCCCTCTGTCCAGAGTCCCCTCTCCCCACCTCCACGTACCTCAAGGCCCTCATACACTGTGAACCTCTCCCCCCACACTCACTTTCATATAGCTTGTTCTCCAAGTCTCCCACACATAGGTGTAGAATGATTCCAACAATGTTTAAACATACAACAATCAACACAAAACAGAACAATTAACAAAATACAATAAACATAGCCCAACTATCTATCTCCCTCTGTCCATGGTGTCTCCAGGGTAAGTTGTGGTATTTCCATTGGGTATGTAATCAAGGGCAGAGTATGTTACCTACTGACTCTCCCCCATCTTTGGTCAGCAGGTGAGGATGAGCAACTCCTTTCCCTTTGAACCCATAACTCCTTCCCCATCTCTTCCTCAGACTCCTCCAGCACAAACTTCACTATATAAACTAAGTTCTCTGTTTTCAAACTTTCCCTCCAAATATCTCCCCCTTGGCCTCCACTGAGGGTGACTATGGCCCATCATCTCATTACCTCACCAAGTGAGGGTTCAGCCTGGCAACATCCATAGAGTGTTGTGTGCCCCCCCCACCCAACCTGGCCCTGCCACATGTATCCCTATCACTCCCAGTGTCTCAGTTTTAAACATACATTGCCTCATTAACTTGGGTCCCAGAGTCTGTCTGGTGGTTTTATACCCTCAGAGAACCCAGAACCAGCGAGACCAGATGGGCAGCTATGCCCTCCATAACCTTCCATGTGCCCCCCGTCCTGACACCCCCCAGGAAATCTCCTACGTTAGTATGCTGGATCATGAAATTCCCAGGTCAGCATTGTTTGTAGCATGTTTCAGCTTGTTACTCCTAGTTATCGTGCCGCCTCTTGACATCCGCCATCTTGTCCTCCATACCTCAAGGCTGCTTGCCCACTTAACTAGCAGAGCTTGAGCAGAAACATCACTTGGGTTCCTGAGAGTCCTCAGGCTTCTTACAGATGGTGACATTCGGCCTCATGCACCTGTATCACCCAGCAGTGTCAATAAGTCCCACATTGTAACTCCCTTCAGTGAAGGAGGCGCACAAGAAATGGGAGTATAAGTCCAGTGGAAGAAAAATGTGGCACAGCATCCAACATTTCACAATGGGATTCAACCACAAAAAAAGAAATTCCAGAAGTACTTCCAAGGGCAAATCAGTCTCTAGCCCTGCTTCTTATCCCATTTCTGAATAAAGTCTTTAAGTTTCAGTGTCTTCCAGAACATGTATCTGGCTCCCTAACTCGTTACTTTTGCTACCACAAGGTAGGAGAAAGTAAAATCAAGATTCCTCTCTCACAGCATGCAAGCACTGGCACAAACACTTTCTATTTTTCTGAAGCCTTAGTGAGAAATCCTAGCATAGGAACAGCCTGTTCCCTTCATATGCTAGCTCTGATATCTGTAAGCCACCATAATTGCCTTTCAGTCTCCAAAGTGTTGCAGCCTGAATATGATCTACCTAGGGGGTTCCCCCTGCAGCAGTTCTGGTGCCAGTACAAGATGAGCCCTTTCAATTTTCAACCTGTCTGCTTTCACTTTCATGACTAAGATTTTTGGAAGAATGCAGCACAAAACTTCATGGTGCCATCTCCTTGTTTACCATCTCTCCTTATAATAGGTTGCTTCTCCAATTCTAGTTTTCTTGGTAATCGAACTGCTCATGGAGATCTTCCAGTTTTCTCTCCATTTTAGCCATCTTCTCTGGCAGGTTTCCTTGGGTGTCAGCTAAGCTTGACACCGTCTGTTCCATTTCACTGATCCATTTTGCCTGGCTTACACACTGACAGGCAGTCTCCACCAGTTTCCCAGCTACTGTATCCATTTTTGGATTGAGTGCCTCCAGTACCTGCTCAGTCACCGTTCTCTCCAACTCATCTTTGCTGCCGAGAGTGAGATCGCACACGGGCCTGCAGTCTGTACAGCCACTGCTGCTTTCTTGCTAGATTTCGTGGCTCCTCATGGCAGTTTTGCTGTATGATTTATGAGGTACTCATTCATGTCATTTTATTTTCAGCCTAATCAGTTTTGGTTCGGTTCTGGGTAGTTTAAAAATCTATTTTTAGTGTTTTACTCATGGAGGAGATGGAGCTCATGGGAACCACCTCTTGCCCATCCAGCTGCTCGTTATCACCCACCGCCTTTTATTTTTTTTATGCTGCTGCAGTGGTAGCCTTGGTTTGTGACCCTGGGACCAATTCTCAAAAGTTCCAGACATGCCGCAAACTCTGGTTGCGCTGAATATATGGTGCCGGGGGTTTGCGGCATTCCCTGGCTGGCTATCAGGATTCTCGATCCCGCGCACTGATTACCGTAAGTTAGACCAGCTTTTTAAGATCTAACTTGTGGCAATCTCAGGTACACTTTTTATAGAGCTAGTGCCAAATATCTGGCACAAGCTGCAGGAAATTAGGAAAAGTATCACAAATGCACCTGAGCTTCCTGAATCGGATACATTTTATGACAAAGTGTTTGGCACAGCTGCACCAAAATTTGGGTTTGACATAGGGCTTGAAGCAAGCCCTGCATCATTTTTTTTTACTCTGTGTTTTTGACCCCTTACTGCCCCCTCTCTCCACTCTCTCGGACTGACCCATCTGCACAAGCCTCATTGTCGGTGTCTGCCCCTAGAGTACACCGATCCACTTCTGACCTCGATGCCCTGTTAACCCCCTGGTGTGGGGTAAGGAGGTGACCCACTTGCCTCCCCAGCACTTCTGCTATGGAGGTGGACCTGCACAATGGAGTCTGCTCCGTTGAGGCGAGGATGTGCAGCAAGGAGTCATTGCCTAGGAGAGACGGGGGTTGTTTTCCCTTGTTTGTCCCCAGGCGTCGGCATGCAATGAGGGCCAAGGAGAGAAGAGATGCAGTGAGACGCGCCTCCTGCACCGCCCCTCTGCCGACATCTGCCCCCGTTCCCATACTGCTACCTCCCTGTACTGCACCTTCTACCTGAGTTCCCCTAGGTGGCAGTATCATGGCAGGAGCTTGCAGGTTGCCCCCCCAGAGAAGGAGAGCAGCCATCGGGCCTTCTATCCTTCTCTTCCCCGGCCGACCCCCAGTGGTCCCTGCTCATTCCCGAACACAGGTCGCCGGCATGGTGAGAGGTAAGGCATCCAGCACCTCAGGCCTCAGCGCAACTGGGCCAGCCTAGCCCTGCATCGTTGTTTGTGAATTGGGCCACCTATTTACAGTATTTACAGTGTGCACTTTTGCTCCTTTGGTATCCGTTTTACCATGTCTATCAAAAAACACCTAATCACCTTTTGTATAAATTGAATATGACATGGCCTGTGTGAAGATATCCTTCTTACCTTCATTTGAGGGTATTGGTCTATTGCTATCTCACTTATGACTTTGGCATTAATGAGATATCAACAAACCAGTGCTCCATGAAGACAAAAGTGATACTTCAAATCATTCTATGTCAGCTTTAGAGCTGTGTGGAATACATAAAATTCTGCCAGCAGAATGCCCATGGAATTACCAGTTCAATATTGTGGAATTTCATGGAATTTGAGTGATAATTCCATGGAATTTGCATGATAATTCTACAGAATTTTGCCAATTTTCAAACTTCAGTTATTTTTCGTCTAGTTTTCAAATATGTATCCCAATAATACCAAAATTTAAGATTTAGTTATTTCTATCTAATTTTAAACATTCATACCCAAATTTCTCCACAGTTTCAGGATTTAGAGACACATGCAACTTGGGTCTGTGTGCCAAGTTTCAAATCTCAATCTTTAAAGGGGCCTGTGCTATAGAAATATAGAACACAAAAGCATAGAATCTGTTGGCAGATAAGGACCTGATGGCCCACCTAATTTGCCCTATTTTTCCTACCTACAGTATAGTGTCACCACATACCCTACTCGGTCTCCAGTCTCCCCCCCACAACACTGCTAAGACCCCTCTGTGTCTATCCCATGTGTTCTTGAACAGTGGCAGATCCAGATTTGGGAGCCGGAAGGGGTCAAGCCAGTCATTTGGGGCTCCAAGATGGCAGCAAGCAAAAGTGATAATTTGAACTTTAAAATGAATAAACAGCATCATTATGCTCCAGATAATCTACAGAACTCGATGTCCAGAGACAAGGGACAATGTGAACAAACAGACTATGCATACTCTGCATGGGTAGCTCCAGATAAAACTTGGCTATTACAACTGACATAGCTTCAGGCGTCTTAAATATAGCTCAGCTGTAAAAATGCTTACACTTTTGCCAAGAAAAATGCCTTTCCTGATTGAGTTTGAAAGAATTTTAACTGGTCCACGTGATTTATTATTCTTTTTTTAGCTCAAGTCCCCCCAAAACTAATCCAAGGAAGATCAGGCAACAGTAGACCGTGTACAGATTCTTGCAAGTACAGACAGTAATAATATACTTGGCAGACAAAATAGGCGAACCAGGAGCACTAGAGGAAAATAGAACATGCTAAATAAAGCAATTGTACAACAATTTTTTTCAAAAAGCTAGTTTTAGCTACAGTAAATAAAAATATTAGTGTACCTGTCAAATCTACTTTTCCAGTATCTCCTATGTGACACACCATGACTTTTTTTTTAATTTTCTTGAGCCTAACACTTGCCAGGTCTGCAGTATTATTTCTAAGTTAAATGCAGTGGCAACCATCTTTTTTTCTTGAGACAAAAGCAAAATAAATACATGTACTCATATTTTGGTGGAATCAGAGAATGTTACCAAAATAAAACTGGAAGATGCTTAGAGATTAGAGGCTTTTATAGTAAATAAGGTAGGTCAAATCTTTGGCTAAGCACTGCTGCTTAAACTGAGCTACCTACTATGCACTGACCACCAAAGCCAAGGCATAAGAATTTTTCAGAAAACTGTTGCGTGTACCAAAACATTTTCAGCAGGAACAGAAAACCTTGGGACTCGTACTGCTGCATAAAATGAGTAGCGCGACAAATAAATGCAAACAGCAGTTTTATTTAATTGCTTGCTACTTACATACATATACTGTAGCATATATAGTTTACTTGAATTCATTTGACATTTGTACATGTTATACTTAAATTGCTGTTAATAATGTTTCGTATATTTATATGTCTATTTATCGGGTCGGATCTGAAAATGGGCTTGTCCCAGTATCCTGACCCGGTTAACAAAATAAAACTGAAATGAAATGAAATAGTCAACTGTCAACAGAAAATGCATTCCGATCCACTGTGTCCAAACGGAGTTGTAAAGTGGCAAGTGCAGTCAGTTCGGCAAGATAGTAAGACTGTCATCAGACCAAAGTCAAGATGGCAAGGCAAGTCGGGCAGTAGGCAAGCAACTTGGGTCGGCAAAAACAGATTAACGCCATGTCACCACAGAGACAGATGACATACATTACAGTTGGTTCCCTTTCGGCCTGCTGCATTTCCTGCTCTCTTTTACTCCCTGGCTGCCTTCAAGCATGCGTGCACAGCACCATCCTGCAAGCCAATCAGTGCTATGCTCGACAAGGAGGTGGGGAGGCTCACACGATGGTGGAGGCAACAAAATAAAAGCAGTGTCCATTGCATGATTGACTGACAGACTTTCTACAACAGCCAATCATGTGTAAAGCTGACAGCTCCCCACCAGCACTGAGCTCTCAGCTAACTACTGTGGAAGACAGTGTGGATAACAACTAAACTACAGTATGTCCATATCCCGCTCCTGTCCTCCTCGTATCTGGAGTGTCTCGTGTGTCTCATCTGGTTTTAAAATTAAAAGGCTGGTTTTGATCAGGACACACTGACAAAGGGGCATGCCATGAGCATGGTGGTTACTGAAAAAAGGGACGATAGGGGAGCGCAACTCTACAGGCAATGGTACTGGGGGGGACACCCCCCTTGCCCCCCAGCTCCACCACTGTTCTTGAACCCTATCACCGTTTCCACTGCCACCACCTCCGCTGGTAAGCTGTTCCATGCGTCCACCACTCTCTCCATGAGAAGTACTTCCTCACATTTCCTCTGTGCCTCCCCCATTCTAACTTCATAGCATGACCCCTTGTCCTTGAACATCTTTTTCTGTGGAAAATGCTTCCCTCCTGTACCTTGTTTTTGCCTGTGAGGTATTTGAATGTCTCTATCATATCCCCCCTTTCCCTTCTTTCCGCCAGGGAGTACATGTTAAGTTCCTTGAGCCTTACCCCCTAGGGCTCTTGATGCAGGCCATGCACCATTTTGGTTGCCCTTCTTTGTAGTACTGCCTCCAACCTTTCTATGTCTTTTCAGAGGTGGGGCCTCCAGAACTGTACACAGTACTCGAGGTATGGCCTAAGCAGTGATCTGTATAGTGGTATTATTACCTCCCTTCTTCTGCTGGTGATTCCCCTTCCTACGCAACCCAGCATTCTTCCAGCCTTCCCCATTGCTTTATCACACTGCTTCACTACCTTCAGGTCATCAGAAATTATCATCCCCTGGTCCATTTCCTGCTTTGTAACTGTTACTATCTCTCCTCCCAGTTGGTATGTTGCCCTTGGGTTTTTATGCTCCAAGTGGATTATGTAAGGATTAAGCCACGAGAAAGCATGGGTCTACTGTGGTATTAATCCATGGTTGGGGGGGTTGGACGGCCTCATGGGTCCAACCAACCAACCATGGATTAATTCCACTGTAGACCCATCCTTTCGAGTGGCTTAATCCGCTTGTAACATGGCAATGACTGTATGACTAATAGTCTTTGAATAAATGAGTACAATCACACTGATTTACTTTCAGAATACTATAAATTGAGCTATTAAACATAACAACCATATACTTGAAAACAATTGGAACACACCTATTGGAAATATCGTGGCTACTATTTCACTTTTGTTAAAATAACTTTCATTACAAGCTTTAAGCTTTCTAACATCAAAACATATTTTACAACTTTTCAAAAACTTGCAATTCACTTTCTATTCTAGGTGCTTTGATTTTCCTCTCTATGTATTAGAAGATATGGGCTGCACTGCATGATGGGAGTGTGCTATGGTACATTTTAGTTTTCATTCTCCAGTTCCTTTGCAGACCAATAGGTGGCTGTCACACAATCCTAGTAGCACAAGCACCTTTTCTCCAAATGTACTGAACTAAGCCAATCTGAAAAACACTTTATTGAACAACTACTATTTTGCGGAATATTATTTTCACTTTTTTTCCCTCTAAACTACCTAACTCAGCAGGACATAGAACAACATAACGTTTACTGCTGTCATCTTTCAAATACTTGTTTTGACTACTATTGTTAGTCTGTTTCTTTGATTTCTTTTTGTTTCTCTTAATTTATTTTTCTTTTCACCCACAGAAGTATCCTCTGTCTTTAATTTTGCTTTATTTATCTCAGTGTCTGTTATTTTTGCTTTTGGTTATAGAAGCTGCATGCTCATCTTTACCGCTGTGTATTCACCAAGAAAAGGCTAGGCCAGATAATGTTATTCAGTCATCCACAATGCATTGCACCCACAGTTGCTTAGAAAGCAGTAGATCAGAAGGGATGGTAACAGTATGTAACTGTTCACTTCTACAGAAATATTGCTGCAGCATAATTAACAGTATATGTGGAGTTTAAATGTACAATCTTTAGTAACTCATGAACTTCTGTTATGGTTACAGCATAGAACAATCTTTAAAAAGTCAAAACCCTGTGTCAGGAAAATTCTTAGTGAATACAACTTGGGACAACTACGCACTGCAAGCTATTTGCATATTGCTTTCACTTGTATACTGCTTCTTACCTGTAGTGGATTGCCAAGGTATTACAATACAAACCATGATCTACTATGGTATTAGACCATGGTTTCTACTGTACCACATGGTGTGTTTGCACCTATCTGACTGCTTCATTTCGTTTTTCTTTTTTATGCCATGTTACAAGTTTTATTTCTTTGCATCCTTGGACTCCGCCCTGGATGGCTTCAAATCCAGATTCCTAGCTGTCTGGGACCGCCATGCCCCTCTCAGACAGTCAAGGGTGTGGGGAGCCCACCTCCCTGGATTACATCAGATGTCATTGCCAACCTCAGAGCAAGGGACCTAGCATGGAAATCCTTCAAGGTCTCTAGCTCTCACCAAGACCACCTAGGTACCACACTCTCTGTAACACATGCAAAGGATAATCCACCAGGCCAAAGTCAATTATTTCAAAACAACCTTGCACTCTAGTATAAGCCACCCTGCAAAATTCTGGAAGGTGGTCAAATAGTTTTTCTCCCCTCCCTCAGTGCCTCCTACACCCACCTTAAACATTGGTGGTTCCACTGTTACTGACCCTCCAGCAGTGGCCTCTGAGTTCAACACCTTTTTCACTACCTTCACCTTGTCACTGTTGTCCTCTCTCCCTACATCCCCATCCTCCTCCTCCTCCCCCCTGCCTGCTCCATCCACCCCCACTCAAGCCCCTCTACCAACCTCCTCCAATCAAGCCCCTCCTTCCACCTCCTCCTCCTTCTCCTTCCACCCAGTCACCCCGCTTGAGGTTCTAAATGCCCTGCTTGCTATAAATCCATCCAAGGGCAAATGCACCTCTGGCCTGGATGCCAAAATGTTGTACTTATTGGCTCCAGCCATCAGCACCCCACTGGCTGCTCTCTAAAATCTATCATTCTCTCTAGCCTCCATCCCATCTGAGTGGAACCATGCCACAGTCATCTCACTTCCTAAAGGTGGCGATACCTCGGCCTCTGGCAACTTTTGCCCCATTTCCCTCCTCCCCATACTGGCTAAGCTCCAGGAACACCTTGTCCTCTCCCAACTATCCTCCTTCCTAGAGTCCTCATCCTTCTTCACACCTTACCAGTCTGGCTTCAGGAAGTCCCACTCCACCACCACCTCCCTGCTGAGGCTCACAAACTCCATATTCTCTGCTATGGACAATGGGCACATCACCTCAGCATTTTTTGCCGACCTGGCAAAGGCATTCAGCACAGTCTCCCACACTCTCCTGATGACCAAGCTTTACAACGCAGGGCTCTCTGACTTGGTTACAGAATGTTTCTGCTCTTATCTGGCAGACCGATCACTATCAGTCAGAATTGGTAGCTGCCCCGCTCCCCACCACATCAGGTGTGCCACAGAGTTCGGTCCTGGGGCTGCTCCTGTTCTCTATCTTCCTCAACGACCTGCTCTCTGCCTGCCCACATACATACATCCACATGTATGCTAACGACATGGTACTGTATACATCCGGCCCCTCGTCCACTGATGTGGTGACCAGATTCCAGCAGGACTTAAACAATGTCCAGCTCTGGTTTCACTCAAATCAGCTTTACCTCAATGCCAAAAAAAGTCTCCATGACCTTTGGCACAAGGCAGAGACTTTCACGGCTCCCTCCACCCCTACTTTCCACACCCTCAATGGGACTGCTCTGTAGGTCAGGTCAGCTCCTCCTTTAGATATCTCGGTGTCTGGCTTGACTAACACCTAGACTTTTCTGTGCATATCAATGCCATCCACAGAAAGCTACACCACAGACTGGGTGCCCTCTACTGTAATCGTGGATGCATCCCACTGCCAGCTCATTGTGCTATGGTACAGAAAATGATTCTGCCAGTTATCGAATATGGGGATGTAGTCACCCATCGGCATCTTATCTTTCAAGCTCTTATATTCACATCTCAGAAATGATCAGTGCAATTGTTTCCCTTGACCATGAATAGTCATCATGCTAACCTGTACCATTTAACCATGAAAGAACTACTTCTAGTGCTTGTCTCCTCCTTGGCCCTAGTCTGTCATCATGCTTTCATGTAACACCTTGATGCCTCTGTCCTCCCTTTGATACTGGTCTGTCTTCCCGCTTTCTCCAGCCTTCTTTTCACAACTCTATACTGCACTCATCCACAATCCACACACAATCATACTACAAAAGTACTAACTCCCCTTTCCCTCTCCCCGTAGGCCCCCACCACCGCATCAGTTCTACCGACCTATCCTTGGGACTTCACTTCTCACAATGTTTATCCTTCGCTTACATATTACATACCCCTCCTGGTACCCCATCTGCCATTAGTTGGTGGTTCTCCAAGCCATTTTCATGGCTAGTACCAGTGACTGCCCCTGGCAAATTAACTAACTGGTACTTCTATACAAAGAACATGGTTTATATACAGTTGCATGGTTCAGTGGTGGACCTGCCCCCTTGCATTTGAATCCTCCTCTGTTATGGCTTGCCTTGTCTTCCTTTTATCATTTGACTCCCCTATTACTGCACCATTGTGTTTGTGTTTATATACTTATTTACATGTATTTATACGTTTTTACGATGACTGTTACCCGACCCTGTTCTAACCAGGTCCATCTTGTAAAAGAGCTCTGCTCAATGATGTTCGCCTGGATAAATAAAGATTTTGATTGATTGAGTGATTGATTGACAGTGCCACCACCAAGTCCACCCTGGCCAGACTGGACTCACTCTTCCACGCCTTTTGTCATTTTGCCCTCGACTGTCCCTACTCCACCCATCACTGTGTCCTGTATCAGTCTCTGGGCTTCTCCTCATTGCAGAACTGCCGCCTGACACACTGCATTCATTTCACAGCTAAGTTCTGGTCCCAGTCTCTGCCCCCCTATTTTTCCTCAGCACTTTCCTCCGCTCCTCTTCCAGCATACTCACTCAGGCACAATGAAACTAGACTCTTTATCTATCCCACACATGTCCTCCAATGCAGGCCAGTCAGCCTTCTATTACTGTATGCGTAAGCTGTGGAACTCCCTCCCGACGGACATTCGGCATGCCTCTTCTGTCCAGTATCTCTGTACTTGCCTCATTGATCACTTCTCCTCCACTTGCACGTTCGTATAACTAAAAACTGCTCCTAGTCCTCCTCCTCTACCGAAGCCATGGCTCAGGACTGTGACTGCTCATTTGTTTTGCATTGTACACCTGCACTGTTCTTATGTGCCTTGTTGTATGTACCACACCTAAACCTCTATTCTTTTCTTTTTTCTAGCTCTGTACAGGCTGTACTTGCTCATTTGTTTATTATTGTTGTCCAACTACTACTGTTTTATTGCATTGTATTTTAGTGTATTGTATTGCACTCCCCCTCCCCTTCCCCCCAGGATGCATCTGGAATCGAGCAGTACTTTGCTCAGTGTGCCTTCCTGGTTAAACTCTTAAATAAATAAAAAAAAATAAAACCCAGCTGACAAGCCCTTGATCATTTTTCCAACTTTTCTAGATCACTTTTCATTTTTTCCACTCCTCCCAGTGCATCCACTCTGTTGCAGAGTTTTGTGTCATCTGTGA
This sequence comes from Neoceratodus forsteri, assembly GCA_016271365.2. NCBI lineage: Eukaryota > Metazoa > Chordata > Ceratodontiformes > Ceratodontidae > Neoceratodus > Neoceratodus forsteri. The sequence continues at coordinate 964,391,988 of CM028133.1, forward strand.
ACATGCATACTTTCCCTTCCAGCCATTCTGCAATGTCACTGATGAAGATATTGAAGAGGACGGGCGTTAGTACTGATCCCTGTGGTTCTCCACTTGTCACTTTGCCTACTTTGGAACGACTGCTGTTTACCACCTCCCTCTGATTTCTATTGCTCAGTCAGTTTTCCACCCATTTTACTACCTTAGGACCTACTCCTAGGCTCCCCAGCTTGTTTAGCAGCCTTCTGTGTGGAACAGTGTTGAAGGCCATGCTGAAACCCAGGTAGGCCAGGTCCACTGCTCCCCCTTGATTCACTTCCCTGATCACCCAATCAAAGAACTCAATGTGTTTTGTCTGGCAAGAATTCCCCCCTGTGAATCTGGCTGGAGAATAGGACACAGAGGGTAATAGTAAATGGAGTCCACTCTGAAGAAAGGTGGGTTACTAGTGGGGTACCGCAGGGTTCCGTATTCGGACCGGTCCTCTTCAATGTCTTTATAAGCGACATTGCAGAGGCACTGGAAGGAAAAGTATGTCTCTTTGCAGATGACACAAAGATCTGCAATTAGAGTTGATGCACAAGGGGTGGAAAGGATGAGAAGGGACTTGGCAAGGTTAGAGGAATGGTCAAATGTATGGCAGCTTAGATTCAATGCTAAGAAGTGCAAGGTAATGCACCTGGGAAACAAAAACCCAGGGGAAGAGTACACAATGGGGGGTGAGATACTAACAACAACAAAAATGGAAAGGGACCTGGGGGTAGTCATATCAGATGACTTAAAGTTGGGCAAGCAATGTGAGAGGGCAGTAAGGAGGGCTGGGGGAATACTGGAATGCATAGGGAGAGGCATCACCAGTAGAAAACAGGAAGTTGTTATCCCTCTGTACAGACAGCTGGTGAGACCCCATCTGGAGTACTGTGTGCAGTTCTGGAGACCCAATCTCCGCAAGGACATAGACAAGATGGAAGCTGTCCAGAGGAGGGCAACTAAAATGGTGCAGAGTCTGCACCAGAAGACATATGAAGAGAGACTAAAGGAGCTAAATATGTATAGCCTCCGAGAAAGGAGGAGAGGGGGACATGATAGAAACTTTCAAGTACCTCAAGGGAATCAACAAAGTCCAAGAGGGTAGCATCTTTCAAAAAAAGAGGTGTGCAAGAACAAGGGGGCACAATTTGAAGATAGAGGGGCGGCTCAGAGGTAATGTATGGAAGTATTTTTTCACAGAGAGGGTTGTGGATGCATGGAACGGCCTTCCGGAGGAGGTTGTGGAGTCAAAAACAGTGGTTGAATTCAAACATGCATGGGACAGTCATATGGCAATTCTAGGGGGTGAGGGTAGAAAGAAGTAGGCTGCTGGTTAACTAGGATCTGCAGCTTATCCATTAGGTAGGGAAATGGGCAGACTGGGTGGGCCAAGTGGTCCTTATCTGCCATCAAATTCTATGTTCTATGAATCCACGCTGTCTCTGATCCTGCAGTTATTGGTAACTAGGTATTCCCCAATTCTTTCCTTTAATAGTGATTCCATTGCCTTGCCTACCACTGACATCAGACTGACTGGCCTGTAATTTTCTGCCTCCTCCCTATTTCTACTTTTGTGGAGTGAGACTATATCTGCCCTCCTCCAGTCCCCCCTGTACATCACCTATTTTTAAAGACTGGTTGAGAAGGGCTGCCAGAGGTGCAGATAACCAAACATCTTGCCAACATTTAGATTTTAGGTATTTCAGTATAATTTTGAAAATATTCATCAAAATATTATAACATGCTGCAGATACACAGGTTATTACCACATTTATATATGTACATAGTTTCAGATTTACAGCTCCAAGGTGCCTGAGTTATATGCAGATACACATTTTTATCAATTTCCCACATAAACCTAAACTGACAGATTTTGAGCACCTAGCACTTTGAGATCATGTGTCCTAATGTCATAATATTTGGCACACCATTCAAACTCCTATCAGCAAGTAGACATGCCAAATTTCAGATCCAAAGTCACAAAACTTTGCCCCAGTGCAATCCTGATTTGCATGTCGCAAATCGGGTTTCGTGCCAAGCTGATATTCACAAACGTTTGGTCTGGGCGCACAAACTAGGTTTGTGCCAGGGCAAAGTGTGGCAGAGTCGCAATGCAAATGACTGGGAGGAGACATTAATATCAGCTCTATCTGATTCACAAAGCATTTGCTCCGTGCAAATGCCTCTTGTGGGGCCCCTTGTGTGGAGCAAGTACTGGTGACCAAGACCTTTCTTTAATCACCGCAACCCTAATGGTTGGAGGAAGTACTGCGGTGGTGCTCCCCTCATCTGCTGGACACCACCAAGAGGGTATCCCTGGCATCTAGTAGTCCTCCCACTGCCATTCACTGTTCGCTGGCCCAAGAAAAACAAAAAAAGAAATAGTCCCTGTTGCCCATGGTCCCCCACCACCAATCACTGACCTGATTGGTAAAAAGCATAATTTTGTTGCCTGGTGCTGGTGGTTCCTTCCTCCCTCCCTGTTGCTGATTGCTGGCCCAACAGGTAAAAAAACATAATTTTATTCCCTGGTGCTAAAGGTCCTCCCCATTACTGATCGCTGGCCTGAGTAAAATGAATAAAGTCTCCTTGGTGCTAGTGCCCCCAATGATCACTGATCACTAGCCTAAGTAAAATAAAGTCTCCCTGGTGCTGATTCCCCCTGATTCCTCGCTCACTGTAAATACAAATGTCCCTGGTGGCAAGTGGTCCTTCTCCCCACCTGACCCATCACCAGACATATCAAAATGTTTATCCTGGAGGCCAGCAGTCCCTATCTCCACCTGCTCATCCACCCATTATATAAAACAAGTGGCCATGGTGTTCAGTGTAACCCCCCCATCCCAATTCCCCATATAGTCAAGTGCAACATTTCCCTGGTGGTCTAGTAGACCCCTCTATCCCCTGTATAGTTAATGTAACACTTTCCCTGGTGGTCTACTGGACCCCCCCCACCCTTTCAGGTAGTGACCCACCACTCTGCTCCCCCCCATCGCAACCTTCAAGTCGGTGACTGGCACAGCCCTCTTCTCTCCACCTTGGCTAGCCGCCGACTGAGATGTCACTAAGCATGTACTGTATATGCTCAGAGTGTGCTGTCAATCAACAAGCACATCCTGTACACAGTATGCACTTAGTGACAGCTCAGTCGACTGTTCTGCTTTAAACTGGAGTGAATGATGCCTAAGACTCTGAAAATGCTGAAAATAGAAGACACAAACATGTGTTTCCTCCTACTCAGGAGTCTTCAGTGTGCCTCATCTGTATCTCACCTCATGGGAAGGACAGAGCAGCCCAATTATGGTCTTAAGGGTTTGGGTTATGGTGAGCCTAAAATAGGAAAGCAATCAAAAAGACAAGAAACCTCAGCACAAAACCACTGAGTCAAGGGTTTCCTGGAAAGGGTACTGGTAACAAAGCCACGGCTTACCCCAGCCTGCTGGTGCAAGCCATAGTGCTACCACTTGTCCTGCCACGTCGAGTTCAGCAGCAAACCCAGAGCATTGGAGGGTTGGCTGGTGGGAGGAATATGATGGTCTGATGGACCACTCTACTTCTCTGGGGTGGGTGGGCTGAGGCAGTTGGCAACAACCAACTCCTGGTGGTGGCTAGGAGTCAGTGTGTTTGACACCTCATGCGCATGTTGGTCTGGGACACAGTGGACATTGACACATTCAGACACAGAGGCTTGTGTGACATGCCTCTTATGCTATTGCCTGTCCAAGCCTTACAGGAACCACAGTAGAAAATCCCTCTTGCAAGTAGCAGAATGACGCAAGGGGCCCAAAGGCTGCTGCTCCTCTGAAACACTGCCACAGCATAAGTCTTGGCCGGGGTCCTAAGGTGATATTGATCTCTCTCCCTATGGGAGCCCCGCCGTGAGGGGTAAGTCATGGTCCTCTAGGACCAGGCAGCTGGAGGGGGAGTGCAGCGGTGGAAAGATGGCTTAAGGGGTCCTGGGCTGATATAGGGTACATCTCTATTGTGGCCAGAGAGCCAGAAAAAGAATGAAAAAAAAACAAGGCCACATTTCAAAGAAATACAAAATCACCCATACCCAAAGATTGCAAGGTATCATGGGAAGTACATGCAAATCTCCATTTATTTATTTGAAATGTTTCACCAGAAAGGCACACTGAACAACAAGTTGTTTGTCTCCCAGTGCAATCTAGGGGAGGGTACAGAGGACGATACAAGTAACACAATATAATACAGTCAGTACACTGGAATGATTTAGTAAAAACAATCGCACAAAATAAACAAGGCAGGAATACAGGATACAATAAACATCCAGGTAAGGCAGATAACAATTTAAAGTGCAAGTTTATTATACTTAAGAGTAAGAAAATGAGCATGTTACAGTCCCAAACTCAGGGGAAGTGCTGGGGGTGGGGTGGGGGTGAGGAGAGAGAGAGATGAGCTAGGGAAAACAGGTACAGTTAGATGAGAGGAAGTTATGCAGGGCAGAGGAGAGGGAGTGCAAGGAGGAGGAGTGGCGAATTTGTTGTGGAAGGGCATTCCAGTGTTTGGGGAAGCAGTGTATGAAAGCAGACTGGCCTGCAAGAGTAGAGCAGCGGGGGATCACAAAGTTGCGAGTATCCGTAGAGCTTAAGGAATGAGCTGGTGGGGTAGGGTTAGAGAGAGTGGAGGATAAATACAGAGGAAGGGAGTCAAGCCAGTATTTAGAAATGAGTTTGGCACAGTGGGAGAGGCACCTGCTAGCAAGAGAAGGGAATGACAGAGAGTGGTAGAGGACACAGTGGTGAGTATGTAGAGAAGAATTCAGGGCAAAGCGGCAGAAAGAGTTGAAAAGGGGTTCCAATCTTGATAGGGTAGATTTGGGAGCAGCACTGCAGACTACATCACAGTAGTCAATAATTGGGAAAATCATCTTTTGGACAATCTCACACCTAGCCATAAGAGGAATGCAATTATGGTTCCTGTATAGGGCGCCGAGCTTAGGGTGCAGTTTTTGCAGGATAATGTTGATGTGTCCAGAGAAGTTGAGGTGCTGGTCTAACCAAACCCCAAGGTATCTAAAAGAGGAGGTGTCCTCTAGTATAGTTCCATCCAGGGTGTGAAAGGTGGGCAGAACAGGAAGCCTAGAGAATCTCTGCCTTGTGTCAGATGTCATGGAGACTGTTTTCTTGGCATTTAGATAGAACTTAGATTCGTTCTGCTTTAAGCAGATAACTACGGTACCAAATGGCATTTCATGCTCTCTGCAAAGGCTGAAGATAGAAGATACAGATGTGTGTTTTTCCCTGCTTAGGACTCATCAGTGTGTTAAATCTGCATATTGATGCAGGGGAAGGCTGAACCAGTGTCTTCTGTTTTCAGCCTTAACAGAGTGAATGATAGGCCATTTAACACCATACACTCCTGCTTAAAGCAGAATCAGTCTAAAGTACTTTATGGTGATTTGTATATACTTCCCATGAGGCTTTGCATCATTGGTATATATGTGACTTTATGCTTCTTTGAAACCTGACTCTATTGCCAATGACCTTTCTGGATAACCCTTACATTTTGTGCTGAGGTTCTTTGTTTTATAGTGCGTGTGTGTGTGTGTGTGTGTGTTCCACAGAATGCAGTTAAAGATTTTATTTATTTATTGAATCTTGTATTACAAATACCTTTGAACCAGAGATTCTTTTACAAAGGTTCCATGTCAAACAAATTAAACAGTAGTCAGACAAAGTAAATAATAACATCAAGAGCAGATCAATATGAAAAAAGCATTTGTCAATGCCAAATGTTGATCGCGTTGGTCGGTTGAGCTCGCTCACTGCCCCGTGTCACTCGCTCGTTCTGTTTCTCCCGGTGCTGCAGGCTGCTCTTTTGTACTGGGCTCCTGCCTGCATTGGCACGTTTTTCTGCCCACAAAGAAATCTGCAGCTGTCCCGATAGAGTTCTGTTGAGGTGGGTCACTCCCCCTCTCTCACTCGCTCATTCCATTTCTGCTGGCGCTGCAGGCTGCCCTTTTGTACGGGGCTGCCGCCTCTGTTGGCAGCTTTTTCTGCCTACAAAGAAATCTGCAGCAGTCCTGACACAGGTCCATTGAGCTAGCTCACTCCCTCTCTCTCACTTGTTCCGTTTCTGCCGGTGCTGCAGGCTGGCCTTTTGTACTGGGTTCCTGCCTGCGTTGCTGGCTTAGTCTGCCTGCAAAGACATGTGCAGGAGTCCCGACACAGCTCCGTTGAGGGTCGCACACTCCCCCTCCTCACTTGCTCATTCCATTTCTGCCAGGGCTGCAGGCTGGCCTTTTGTACTGGACTCCTGCCTGTGTTGCTGCCTTTTCTTGCCCACAAAGAAACCGCAGCAGCCACGATAGACCTCCGTTGAGCTCGCTCACTCCCCCTCCCTCACTCACTTGTTCTGTTTCTCCCAGTGCTGTAGGCTGCCCTTTTGTACTGGGCTCCTGCCTGTGTTGGCACCTTTTCCTGCCCACAAAGAAATCCGCAGCTGTCCCGACAGAGCTCCATTGAGGTCGCTCACTCCCCCTGTCTCACTTGCTCATTCTGTTTCTCGTGGCGATGCAGGCTGCCCTTTTGTACTGGGCTTCTGCCTCTGTTGGCATTTTTTTCTGCCCACAAAGAAATCTGCAGCAATTCCGACTAAACTCCATTGGCCTCACTTACTCCCCCATCTCACTCGCTTGTTCCGTTTCTGCTGGCGCTGCAGGCAGCCCTTTTGTACTGGGCTCCTGCCTGCGCTGCCGCCCTTTTCTGCCCACAAAGAAATCTGCAGCAGTCACAATAGAGCTCCACTGAGCTCGCTCACTCATTCCCCCTCTCTCACACATTCATTCCGTTTCTCCCACTGCTGCAGGCTGCCCTTTTGTACTGGGTTCCTGCTTGCGTTGGCGGCTTTTTATGCCCACAAAGACATCTGCAGCAGTCCCAACACACATCCATTGAGCTGGCTCACTCCCTCTCTCTCACTCGCTCATACCGTTTCTGCCGGCGCTACAGGCTGGCCTTTTGTACTGGGCTCCTGCCTGCATTGCTACCTTTTCCTGCCCACAAAGAACTCCGCAGCAGTCATGATACACCTCTATTGAGCTCGCTTACTCCCCCCCAATCGCTCATTCTGTTTCTCCCAGAGCTACAGGTTGCCCTTTTATACTGGGCTCCTGCCTGCATTGGTACCTTTTTCTGCCCATAAAGAAATCCACAGCTGTCCCGACAGAGCTCCGTTGGCCTCACTCACTCAACCTGTCTCACTCTCTTGCTCTGTTTCTGCTGGTGCTGCAGGCTGCCCTTCTGTACTGGGCTCCTGCCTGCGATGCCACCCTTTTCTGCCCACAAAGAAATCTGCAGCAGTCACGATACAGCTAGATTGAGCTCGCTCACTCCCCCTCTCTCACTCACTCATTCTGTTTCTCCCACCGCTGCAGGCTACCCTTTTGTACTCAGCCCCTGCATGCACTGCTGCCTTTTCTTGCCCACAAAGAAATCCGCAACAGTCCCAACAGAGCTCCGTTGAACTCACTTACTCCCCCTCTCTCACTCACTCGTTCGGTGTCTCTCGGAACTGCAGACTGCCTCTTTGTACTGGGCTCCTGCCTGCATTGTTGCCTTTTTCTGCCCACAAAGAAATCCACAGCAGTCCTGACAGAGCTCAATTGAGCTTGGTCACCCCCAGTCACTCGATCCTAATCTGTCCCAAATACTGATTTCCAACAGTGACTGCGGTATTCTGCACCAGAAGTGCGGAAACACATTCCGGCCAGGATGTGAAAAATGTCAGCTGTACTGTTCATAAGGAATTGTGAACAAATGCCAGTGTTGAAAATCTGGCGTGAAAATATTACTAATTTGCAAACTTACAAGGGTGTGTGGAACCTGCACAACACACGCTCGTAACACAGTCATTTTATGGAGTTTCATCACAAAATTTTCAACATAGGCATTTTAGGACCTCTGCTCATGAGCAGTGCCACTGTGATTTTCTTAATGTGTCCCGAACACTGATTTCCCACAGTGACGGCGCTATTGTGTGCCAGAATAGCAAAAACACATTTTGGCCAGGATGTGAAAAATGACAGCTGCACTGTTCATAAGGAGTTGTGGCAAAATGTCAATGCTGAAAATCTGGAGTGAAAATATTGCAAAGTTGCAAAGGTACGAGCGTGCGTGGAAACTGAGCAATGTACACTCATAACACACTCATTTTATGGACTTCCGTCACCAAATTTTCAACATAGGCATTTTACGACCTCTGCTATTCACTGTCATTTTTATAACATCTCCCGAACATAGATTTCCCACAGCGATCGTGCTATTCTTTGCCGGTACTGCGAAAACAAATTTTGGCCAGGATGTGAAAAATGACAGCTATACTGTTCATAAAGAGGTGCAGAAGAATAGCAATGTTGAAAATCTGGAGTGAAAATATTATTAATTCGTGAAGTTATGAGTGTGCGTGCAAACTGCGCAACGCATGCTCGTAACACAGTCATTTTATGGAGTCTAGTCACCAAATTTTCAACATAGGCACTTTAGGTCCTCTGCTCATGAACAGTGCCACTGTCATTTTCTTAATCTGTCCTGAACATTGATTTTCCACACCGACTGCACTATTCTGCACCAGAAGTGCAAAAACACATTTTGGCCAGGATGTGGAAAATGACAGCTATACTGTTCACAAGGAGGTCTGAAAAAATGCCTGTGTTGAAAATCTGGTGTGAAATTATTGCAAATTCACAAAGTTACGAGCATGTGTAGCAACTGCGCAATGCATGCTCGTAAAACAGTCATTTTGGGGATTTTTCCCACCAAATTTGCAGAATAGGCTTTTTGAGAGCCCACCTCATGAATCTGGCACTGTCATTTTGTTAGTCAGTCCCGAAAGAGGATTCCGCGCAGTGACAGCAAAATCACCTTTCGGGGCAGAATAACGCCATGACAGTGCCAGAATTCATGAGGAGGGGTCCCAAAAACCCCATGTTGAAATTTGGTGCCAAAATTCAAAAAAATGCCTGAGATATGAATCAAAGTTGAAAAAAAATGATTTATTCCATTGTACAGCTTACTGACATTTCCTTAGTTTGCGGTCGGCTTTGAAGAGTGCAGACGTGTTCCCGGTCTCGAAAGATCGTTGCGCCAGACTCCGGAGGTAAGTATGGGGTATGGGGGGTAATGGGGAGCAGGGTGTGCAGCGTGGTGTGCAAGTTGTGGGAGGGGGCAGGGAGACCGCCAAGGGACCCGTTCCTTTTTCACAGGTTAAAAAAAAAAGACATTGTGGGACCATTTTTGATTTTACAGGGGCATGTGACACGCTGCGGTGGGCTCCCAGTGTGCCAATGGAGTCTTTTTGGGGGCAGCTGTAGCTGGCGGGGGATTGGGTACCCCCATCAGCACACAACAAAATAGGGGTTTACATTATGCCGACGGGGACTGGGCACCCCCATCAGCACATAACAAAAGGGGGGCATGACATTCTGCCAACAGGGATTGGGCACCCCATCAGCAAACAACAAAAGCGGGGGGGGGTTACACAATGCCAACAGGGAGTGGGCTCCCGTTGGCAACATAAACCTTAGGCCACTGAAGGCAACGGGGATTGGGGCCCCCATTGGCAAACAAACACGATGGGGGGGTACATGCTGCTGAGGGGGATTGGGCACCCCTTGGCGAGGGGGGTTAATATTGTTTGTGAACACGGTGGCAAGTTGCCACCATGTTCACAAACAATATCTGCATTCCAAGGTTCTGCCCTGCAATGACGGGTCTCTCCCTCATTACAGCGAATGGCTGATGCTGCAATTACGAGGCAGCCCCTGATTGCAGTGGCTAAATTTTTACAAGATTGCAGCATGCTGGCTGATTTAGTGTCAGCAGCAGTGTGCCACTGCATTGGAGGAAGCGGGCCAAGCCTTTAAAGGCTATGGGGGCATTGGCCACAACAGTGCCGCGCCTCCACAACCTGCTTCTGGAGAAAGCTGCCTCAATATGTTTCTTGTGCATGCGTGCAATCAACATAAAAACATGAGTACAAATGTAACATGAGAAGCATAGCAGGAAGCTTACAGGGCTAGTTAGGGTGTAGATCATAAACATTGTAGAGTATGTTGTAAGTATGAAGATAGGGTTAGGCATTTGGTTAAGGGATGAGAAATTAGGGAGGATGGGGAGGACGTATGTCCAAGGTTATAGATCTAGGTGAAAGTAGGGGAGGGGCACAAAGTTGTCACAGATGACCTTGTCAAGTAAAAGCATAGGAAAAAAAGGCAGGGGGAGGGACTTAAGGAGTAGGGTGGGCATGAAAAGGTGTGTGTGTGCAGGCAGTCAGCAGTGACATTGTCAGGTGAGAGAGAAAGGGAGCAAAAGGTTAAGGAGAGGAGCAAGGATGGGGGAAGGGAAAAGAGAGGCCTGGTAAGACTTGGGGTAAGTGGAGAAGAGGGTAAGGGTAGCAATAGGTAGGAGGGAGGGTGAAGTGGTTATTAGAGGCAGCCAGGTGGGGAAATTGTAAGGGAGGAGGAGGGGAAGAGGGAGGGAAGAGAAGGGGAAGAACAAGGGTGGGGAGTAAAGGAAGGGGATGAGACATGGGGGGAGACTGCTTTAGGGGCAAAGTGGGAAGCCAAATAATGTTCACAATCATAGCCACTTAGGGCTGTAAGGTGCTTGCAAAGCTTGAGCCTGAAGAGACCTAATTTTAGGCTGATTTGCAGTATCGGGGGTAGCGCGTTAAGCCATGTGGGAGCCCTGTAGCTAAAGGTGCATTGGGCTTGGGAGATCCTACAAAAAGGGACAATGAATGTTTGCTTGGAGGCACTGTGGGTCGAACATGGGTTAAGAGAAGGCTTAATGAGGGGCAGAGCAGCAGGAGGAGTTAGATCCAGTTGAAATTTCTTGGCAAATAAGCACGTTTGGTAGTTAACCCTATCCTTGAGTTGGAACCAGTTTGTCTTCCCATGAAGATCACATGTGTGCATCCGCCTGTCCGCACCAGAGACCAGTCTACAGGATTTATTTAGTGTGACTGTAATTCTATTAAGGGTTGTATTCATTGCCGCTCCATAAACCATAGTCAATAATAGACAAAATTGAACTGACAATTATTTGTAGGAGGGCATCAGGAGTCATGCAATGTCTGTGTCAATACAGGACACGATTCTGGAGTTGACCTCCTTAGAGATCTTATTGTGCAGCACACAGGTTAGTGGGCAATCAAGCGTGATGCCAAAGTATTTGAACTCATTTACTTGTTCAAGGGGCTGGCTGAGATTGTTAAGGATGTTTAGGTAGGCGGAATTATGTCTGTTTCACGGGTTTGAGAAGAGCATCACTTTTGTTTTTTTGTAATTCATACAAAGTTTATGTTGGGTAAACCAGGATTCCACTAATAGGAAGTCAGCTTGCAGGGCATTTGAGAGAGGGGAGGGGTGTGTGTAGCAGTTGAAGAGAACAGCATCATCAGAATAAAGGATCATGTTAGTGCTGCAGGCTTGAGGAGGTTGTTTAGAAATAGACTGAACAGTAAGGGACAAAGGGTAGACCCTTGGGGAACACAGGAGCATACAGAAAGGCTGCAGGAGAGGGTATCATCGATTTTAACTTGATGAGTACGGATGCCAAGGTAGCTAGACAACCAGCTGATGGTTGCATTGGAAAGGCCAAGGGATGTGCATGTAGTGAGCAGCAGGTGGTGGTGAACGATATCAAAGGCCTTAGTGAGGACAATGAATATTTCCCTCACTAATTGGCTATGGTCTAGTGCAGTAGGTATGTAGTCGGTGAACTCAAGTAAGGCTGACATCGTCCTATGTGCTTTTCTGAAACCATGCTGCTGGGGGCACTGAATATCATACTTGGCTAGGTGATCGGAAAGTTGGCCGGCAACAATTCGCTCCTAGGGCTTTGGGGGGGGGGGGGGTGAGGATGGATATGGGATGGTAGTTAGAGCTTGAAGCTCTGTCACCACTTTTGTGTACCTGAGTAACAACTGTGGCCTTCCATAGGGATGGGAACTTCCTAAGGGAGAGAGATAAGTTTAAAAGCTTGGTTAGAGGTTTCAGGACAACATCAAGGGAGAGATTTAATAATTTCAGGTCTAGTGTGTCACTACTAAACCAGGTCTTGTGGAGAACCTTTTGGAGGTGTTTTCTGGCTTCAGCCTGAGATACCAATTTGAAGTAGAAGGGAAGGGCCCTGGGGGGAGAGGGGGGAGTCATTTCCATGCTGTGTGGTGAAAAAGTCAGTGGGAAGGATACTAGTGAGGTCAGTGAAGGCCAGGTTGAAGGAGTTGCTCAATCTGTGATCCAGTTCAGCCCCCAGTGGGTCTGCTCACCCTAACAATCCTAACCAATGAAGAAATTAACCATGAGATTGAAGAAATAATGGCCAGCTGGTCTGCTTCAGGTATCCAACCCATGGATCCTCTGCTAGACATCATAAATGAATTCTAAGCAATATGAAATAAAATTATTTTTGTTTTGTGTATTAAAATATCACTTTCCACTGGGATAAACTAATAAGCAGACTTAAGCATTAATACGTTGTAGCTTGGACCTCAGCCTTTCCTGTCTAAACATATAATTGCAGATATGCTTGATACTTAGGTATATGTTTTAAATAGCTAACCACTTATATTTAATTATAATCTAATGCTTACTGACATGCTTAGTGATTTGTATTTGTATTCAATGCTTATTAACATCACTACTACGAACTTTCTTACTTGACAAATATTAAATGTCTTAAACATTTACAGTAAAAGATTATATGCTAAGATATCCTAGATGCCATTCTTGTAAATCACAAGTTAGATATTTTTAAATGTCTTTCTGGTAAAAGGGTTACCCTTTGGTTCTCAAAAACAGTAGCAGAAAAGGTCAGAGCCAAAAGGCTGGTCTTCAGGAAATATAAGGGAACACAGCGGGATGAAGATAGGGAGGCATACCAAACTGCCCTAAGGGAAGCAGTGAAGGCAGTAAGGAAGGCAAAGGCCCAAACTGAGGAAACATAGAAACATAGAATTTGACGACAGATAAGGACCGCTTGGCCCACCCAGTCTGCCCATTTCCCAGCTTAACAGATAAGCTGCAGATCCTAGTTAACCAACAGCCTACTTCCTCCTACCCCCACTAGAATTGCCTTATGTCTGTCCCATGCATTCTTGAATTCCTCCACTGTTTTTGACTCCACTATCCCCTCAGGAAGGCTGTTCCATGTATCCACAACCTTCTCCATGAAAAAATACTTCCTCACATTACCTCTGATCCGTCCCCCCTCTATCTTCAAATTGGCCCTTGTTCTTGCACATCTCTTTTTCTGAAAGATGCTACTCTCTTGGACCTTGTTGATTCCATTGAGGTACTTGAAAGTTTCTATCATGTCCCCCCTCTCCCTCCTCTCCTTGAGGGTATACATATTAAGCTCCTTTAATCTCTCTTCATATGTCTTCTGGTGTAGACCCTGCAACATTTTAGTTGCCCTCCTCTGAACAGCCTCCATTCTATCTATGTCCTTGCAGAGATGGGGTCTCCAGAACTGCATGCAGTACTCCAGATGGGGTCTCACCAACTGTCTGTACAGAGGGATAACAACTTCCTGTTTTCTACTGGTGATGCCTCTCCGTATGCATCCCAGTATCCCGCCAGCCCTGCTTACTGCCTTCTCACATTGCTTACCCACCTTAAGGTCATCTGATATGACTACCCCAGGTCCCTTTCCATTTTTGTTGTTGTTAGTATCTCATCCCCCATTGTGTACTCTTCCTCTGGGTTTTTGTTTCCCAGGTGCACACTAGCACGAACAGTAAAAGAAGGGGACAAGACTTTCTATAGATACTTTAGTGAAAGGAGAAAGTCCAGAGGGGGTGTTTCTAAGATCAAAGGGGATAAGGGGGAGTGTGTAGAGGAGGACCAAGGAAAAGCATCTATCCTAAATAGATACTTCTGCTCAGTATTTGCTAAGGAGAAGGTAGGGCAGGGTCCACAGCTCAGCACCATAGACACAGGGGGGAGGGAGTTGTGCACTAGTCCCTTCACAAAAGAAAGGGTCCTACAAGAGCTCGCTAAGCTCAGGGTGGACAAGGCATTGGGACCTGATGGCATACATCCCAGGGTACTAAAGGAGCTAAGGGTGGAACTAGCAGAGTCATTAGCAGAACTGTTTAGTGAGTCTCTGAGCACAGGAGAAGTCCCAGAAGACTGGAGTAGGGCTCATGTGATCTCGCTCCACAAGAGTGGTAGCAGGGAGGAGGCAGGGAACTACAGACCAGTCAGTCTTATCTCTGTAGTGGGCAAGATTATGGAGTCACTCCTTAAGGAAAGGATACTGCAACACCTGGAATCCATAGGAGCACAGGATCCAAGACAGCATGGGTTTACAACAGGAAGGTCCTGTCAAACTAATCTCATAGATTTCTTTGACTGGGTAACCAAAGTGGTGGATCAAAGGGTAGCAGTTGATGTTGCCTACCTTGACATCAGCAAAGTTTTTTGATACTGTTCCACATAGAAGATTGATTAATAAGCTGGCTAGGCTCTGAGTGGATCAGAAGTTGGTCAACTGGGTGGCAAACTGGTTGGCGGGCAGAAAACAGAGCATGGTGGTAAACGGTATAGTCAGAAGAGATACAAGTCACAAGTGGGGTACCTCAGGGATCAGTCCTGGGGCCAGTCCTCTTCAATATCTTCATCAGTGGCACTGCAGATGGACTGGAGGGTAAGGTTTGTCTGTTTGCAGATGACACCAAGATCTGCAACAGAGTAGATGATCCAGATGGGGTGGGCAGTATGAGAAGAGATCTAGATAAACTGGCAAAATGGTCAGAAGAGTGGCAACTGAGGTTTAATGCAAAGAAGTGCAAGATCATGCACATAGGGAAGAGCAACCCTGAAGCCACCTATGGGTTGGGAGAGGAGTTGCTGGCCATCACAAGGGAAGAAAGAGACTTGGGCATCATCATCACAGATGACCTGAAATCATCCAAGCAGACCTCTAAAGCAGTAGGTAAGGCTAGACGGATGTTTGGTTGTATTAGTAGGGGGTATCGCAAGTTGTAAGAGGGAGGTAATAATCCCTCTTTACAAGATACTGGTTAGGCCCCATCTTGAGTACTGCATGCAGTACTGGAGGCTGCACCTGCATAAGGATATTAACAAAATGGAGGCAGTCCAGAGAAGGGCAACCAAAATGGTGCAAGGACTGCATCAGAAAACATATGAGGACAGATTAACGGAGCTCAATATGTATACCCTAGAGCAAAGGAGGGAGAGAGGTGATATGATTGAAACATTCAAATATCCTAAGGGCATTAATAAGGTGAAAGAGTCTAACATGTTTCAATATAAGAAAAATAGCAGGACAAGAGGACACAGCAAGACATTAGAGGGAGGCCGGTTAAGGGGTAATGTGAGGAAGTTCTTTTTCACAGAAAGGGTGGTGGATGTATGGAATGGCCTACCTCAGGAAGTGATGGATATGAATACAGTGCAGGGCTTCAGACAGGCATGGGATAGGCATAAGGGAGCAATACAGATGAGTATGAATAGATAGGCCATTGACCTATGGCACATTCATAAGGTAGAAAAAAAGGGCAGACTGGATGGGCCTTGCGGTCCTTATCTGCCATTAACTTCAATGTTTCTATGTTTCTATGAGGCAACCAGATGTCTTCACAGGTGACCACACTCCTCGACTTACTACGAAAAAATAGTTTCACTACTCTAGGTGTTGGGTGCTGTCTTGAAATGTAAATTTATTTTTCTATTTAGCTAAACTAGCAAGCAGATTCGAACATTAATATCCTCTGTTGGGCATTTGGGTATATGTTTTTCACTTACAGTTCTACTTATTTATAGATCTAGATTGTATTCAGTGCTTACTGGTCTACTTATTCATTTGTATTAATATTTATTGCTGAGTGTGGATTCTTTTACTTGATAAGTACCAAATGCTTTAAACATTGACAGTAAGAATTATATGCCAAGATATTTAAAATTCTCTTTTTGTAAATCATGTTAGGTATTTTCTAATGTCTTTCTTGTAAAAGGCTTAACCACGAGGCCACCAGATGTCTTCATGGGACACCATATCCCTTGGCTACTACAAAAAAATCATTCACTACCCTATGTAGTGTGTTCTATCTGTGAATATAAATTTATTTTTGTATTTAGCAAAAATTCCCCGGTCATACTAGATCTTGTACTCTAACTTCAGACTGTTAGTAGCAGCCCATATATTCACTTAAAAAGTCCCTTTTTAATCCAATGCTTGAAGTTATTGATAGTCTTCTGATACATAAAGTTACTTACTCACACAGCAGGCTACTGCCCTGAACCCTGAACAAAGCTAGGAGCTGCAGGACTATCAACCTAGACAGCTGCCTTGACAGACTATATAAACCTGCAGGCAATTCAGTCAAGGTAGGAGAGAGGAGGAGGAAGGGCAGAGGACACTCCTTACTCCAGAACTTCATCCTGACATCTGGCTGACTGCTGTGGTGAGTTTTGTCTATCAGCGCTGGCATTTTTTGGAACAGAGAGGAGTAAATGCTTGGCATGATTTTTATTACGATTTTGATTTCTTTATTGCACCTATGGTAAAAAGAGCCTGTTTTCTCCTTTGACATAATTGTTATTTTGCTTGTACTGCTGTTCAGAATATTATCAGATTTTCAAATATAATACTGTAAGTAAAAGACAACGTTTAAGTCAATATGACATCCCTAGTTTTCCTTCTTGATTAAATAGTCTCACAGTTTATGGCTCCACAGATGTGTTACATAAAGGTAAACTGGTCTTTGATTGTTGCTATGTCTGCCATGCAGGCACTTTGAAATTAACTGCTGAAAGTTTTGCTCATTTACTAAATTGTGAAAGTTTAGAATGTATAGCATTATTACATCAGTATGTAGGTTGATGTTTCTATGATACATCCAGGTCTGGCCTCTGCAGGGTATTACATTGTCCCAGACATAATAACAAAACTATGGATAGTGTACAGGTTAGGGTATTCCAATACTTTGGTAAGTCACACTGCACCAAAGCAAATTCCCACTGTCATGACCATGACAGTGACTACAATCAATGCGACATTTACAGCCACGGGGATGAAATAATTGGAGCCAGTCGGATAGACAGAGCTATCCTTGATCTGGGATGACTCCAAGACCTCACTAATCCAATAGGACACCCAGCCATGTGTATTAGCACACCTGTTAGACTTTATCCCAATCTTACTGAAATGGTAGGTGGGATGTCCTCTGCTGAAGGTCATAACGTGGCTGAACTGTCACGTTCTGCACAAGGAGATGACCCTGGAAGTCGTGCCAGAGAATAGGGAAAAAAATGCTGGCATTTCAGAGTCACCTATCTGTTGTTAGTCAAGAATGGTGATTTCATCAACTTCAATCATGGAAGGGGAAGATCTACTGGGCTTGCCAGTGAGATCCTTTAGTTTACCCCAGAAACTCCAAGTGTCCCCATGGGAGCTGGTGAGCTCATTCTTGAAGTATTCAGTTTTAGCTTTCCGTACTTCCCGCATGCAGGAAATCCTGGTGGCTCTGTAGTTTTGTAAGTCAGAAAATTTACCAGAGACTTGAGCTTGACTCCAGAGGTTATCTCTGGTCTACATAATTTTGGGTAGGGATAGGGCGATCCAGGGGTTTGTGAGTCCTTTGATTTTACACTTGCAAAAGGAGGCGAACCTGTCACACACCAAGTTAAATTGCATTCTGAAGTGGTTTACGGCACTGTCTATGTCGGTGGCATGGTTAATGGAAGACAAATCACATTGTGAAAGATGGTCTAGGAATGATTTAGTATGCCCTTTTTTAAGAAAGCGGCACTGGGTGAGCTTGGCAGTGGGGCTAGGTGCCTTGTTTGACCAGATACAGATGACAGGGGAGTGATCACATAGGGAATCTGGGAGTAGAGTTGTTCCTGAGATTCTTTTGGGGTGGGCTGTAAGGATAAGGTCAAGGAGGGAGTTGCTGCTCATCCTTAAATTTAGTCAGGTAGGGGTAGTCACCATTTGAGAAATCCCAATGTCTGTAAAGGTGTCCTTATAGGGGTTAGCATCTGCAGACAACCAATTAATGTTAAGGTCACCTATGGTAACGTGACAAAAGGCGTATAGTCCCTGGCATGAAATTGACAATCTAGCATTATACAATGACAAGAAAATGTCCTGCCATCTGACTGGTTAGTGCCCACCTTCACAAGTGATGTTATCTGAGCATAACATTACTGAATGAAGATCTGGTTCACTTGATCACACCAAAAACAAAATCACTGTACTCCTCTTTCCCCAATTTCCCTTAGTCATTGTTAAACAAATGCACTCAATAATTCACACAAACACAACTTCTACAATTATTTCCTTTCCTTTTCTTTTGGTTTCTTTGTTCGCCATGCTTTAAGAACAGAGAGATCGAGTGAGCGTTTCATGAAAACGACAGCAGTGGCTGTCCATTTTCCCTGGCCGCTCACTTGACAGAGTATTGTCATCATCTGCTTTCAAACCAATCAGCAACAGCTGATTCCATCTACCTCAGATGTCAGCAGCGGCTTCAGTGCAGGGCCGTGAGGCAGGTACCATCTATAGTGACTGCATTTATATCTGCTTACAGAGAGTGCACCCAGTTGCATTGCTTGTAACCTGTCTGAAGTACTGAGTGAACTTACAGCTTCAGTTTCAGCTGTGTTGGTGATCTCCAGTTGCAATCAGTAGGAGGGGACTCAGTGGTGAGTTAGCAGCCATGTGGGACCACCCAGGGGATGGGCTACATTGTTTAAAGTCCCATGTGATGTGCACAGCTTCATTGAGCCGATTCCATCTACCTCAGATGCCAGCAGCAGCTTTAGTGCAGGAGAGTGCAGCAGGTACCATCTACAGTGACTGCATTTACATCTGCTCACAGAGACTGCACCTAATTGCATTGCTTGAAGCCTGACCAAAGTAACAAGTAACCTTACAGCTTCAAGTTCAGCTGTGTTGGTGGTCTCCAGTTGCAGTTGGTAGAAAGGGACTCAGCGGTGAGTCAGCAGCTGTATGGGACCAACCAAGGAGAGGGGCTATATTGTTTAAAGCCCTGCATGGTGCGCACAGCTTCAGCGAGCTGATTCCATCTTCCTTAGACACCAGCAACAGCTTCAGTGTAGGAGAGTGTGGCCGGTACCATCTAAAGCTTTTTTAATTTGATTTATATTTTATTTATTTATAATTGTATTAATTTAATCTTAGTTTAATTGTTTTATTGCCTGTCTCATTATATTTCTCTGTAAAGCTCCCAGAGCTTCTGGTACTAGGTGCCGTATAAGTAAAATTTGCCTTGCCTTGCCTATAGTGACTGCATTTACATCTGCTCACAGAGACTGCACCTAACTGCACTGCTTGTAGCCTGCCTGAAGTACTGAGTGAACTGACAGCTTCACGTTCAGCTGTATTGGTGTTCTCCAGTTGCAATTCATAGGAGGGGACTTGGCAGCAAGTTAGTAGCTGTGTGGGACCACCCAGGGGGAGGGACTACATTGTTTAAAGCCCCGCATGATGCACACAGCGTGAGCATG
Source organism: Neoceratodus forsteri (assembly GCA_016271365.2). Classification (NCBI taxonomy): domain Eukaryota; kingdom Metazoa; phylum Chordata; order Ceratodontiformes; family Ceratodontidae; genus Neoceratodus; species Neoceratodus forsteri. Next base: position 964,411,522 of record CM028133.1, read on the forward strand.
GGCATGAACCTGAGTGATGCACACCACTCAGTAGAGAAAAACTAAACAAGGTGATATATAAAGTAAGCTCTTGTTTTATAACTTAGAGTTTGTAGTATTATTTATTTTAAGGGGTATAGCTGAGGGAATTTTAACCTAAAAAGGTATTTTAAGGGATGAGTAACAAAAGGTTTTGGGTAGAATAAAAAGAAGTTGTCCTGTTTCTTAATAAAGTATTGATTACTTGTTGCTACATAAAATGTTGAAATTAATAGTGCATTAATATGTCTCTCATATTGAACCGTCAGCAGTTATCCGTGTGCAGACAATTCATGAGATAGGTTGCAAAACAGAACTACATTATGGTAGTCAGTTTCTCCATCTGGTCCCACGATGTTACTGAGAACCAGAATGAACAGTTTTACTAATAATATGAAAATGATAAACTATGTGAAATGTCTGCACCCAGAAAGCAGAGGATTGAGTTGGAGACACCACAAATTGTCTCAGATGATTGTTCTTCACTTGATCTTAATGACAGCAGGTGATGTGGAAATTAACCCAGGACCCCAAACCACAAATAGACTCGGATTCAAGATTGTGAATGAAAATGCCAAAAGTCTTACAAATAAAATACAAGAGTTTAGGGTCTGGTCTCAGCAAATGGAACCAGATGTTACTGGTATTACAGAACCATGGTTAACAGAACAAGTGCTAAATACTGAGATATCTATGGATGGATTTGGCATTTTTAGGCAAGACAGGGGTAAGTGGGGTGGGGTGGGGTCCTTTTATGTAAGCATTAATCACCAACAGAGGAGGGCTCTACCGGTGGATAATGCCCACTGGGGGGGGTGGTGCACGAGGGTGAAGCCCGAGGGTTCCAAACACCCAGCGGGTAATAGTCGCTGGTAGAGCCCAATGCAGGAGGTGAATAATGTAGTTTGTAACACAGCAAGCTCGACGACATTGTGAAATGAGATCGTCATGAAATACAGAGGACTTGCCAAAGTCATACTGCCTCCCACAATATACGACTTTTGCTTGCATTGCAATCAGTGTGAGGATGTGCCTGGATATGTGTTCCTACTGCATGCTCCACATTCTTTTACATTGTGGCGCCTATTTCGCACCCAACAGCAAGAGAGGATAACTGTCTGACAGACACAAGAACTGTACATTTTTTGTGTTTGGAGCGAGGTGTTGTATCATTTCTCCTTAGACAGTATATGCCCTATTCCCATCTCAGTGCTGCACCCTCTGGCTCATGGACAATCTAGGTACTGACCCAGCGGGCTCTAATGAGTGCTGCTGTCTGTGGCCACAGGTGGTACTAACTGAGCGGGCGTTGCCTGTGGGTTAATCACCGCTCAGCTAGTGTCACCTGAGCCATTTCAGCCAATGCCGTTGCTGGCTTTCACTGGTGTCTGGAGTGCCGTGTTACAAATATAAGTAACAAACTGGGTTTGTTTGAGCTAGTGCATTCAGGAACAATTGAAAAAACAGAATGTTTTTGTGTTGTGTCTAAACAATTAAAATTCTTAATAGGTATTGTTCATTCTCCCCCTAAAACAAAAGCTAGTAATTCTGATCTATTAGTTCAGAAAATAGCATTATTGGCAGCAGACCAGGATATAATTTTAATTGGTGATTTAAATGTTGCTTGGAGTAAGCCCAGAGGTAAGAAACTTGAAACGAGCTTTGGAATTTTAAATGTGTTCAACAGACAGTAAATCAAAATACAAGAAAAGAATAGTATAAATGGCCAGGGTAATATTTTAGATTTGATGGATTTAGTATAGCGTGTTGTCAGATTTTACCTCCCAACTTAGGGGATCACAATCCTATATTAAATATAATATCGGATAAGTTTACTGTAGGGTGGTGGGGAAAACTAATCCTAGAAGAGATTATACTAATTCCCATCCTGACCACTTCATTAGGGATTTGAGTTCAGAGAAATGGGATAGGTTAAAACTAACCCCAGATGTAAATTTGGGGGGTTGAGGATTACACTAAGACTTTCTTACATATTTGTAATCAACATGTACCTCTTAAAACTAATAAGTTAAGGAAAAAACATTTGCCTTGGGTAAATGAACTCTAAGGAAAATGATACGTATCAAAAATAGAGCTTGGGAAAAAAAGCAGATAAAACAACAACTGGGACTGACTAGGACCAATACAATAAACAACATAACAAATGTAAAAAGAGAATTAAGCAAGCTAGAACGATATTTTATAATAATAAAATTGAAAATGTAACTCATCCAAAACAGTATTGCGCTATAATAAAATATTTGGATAACCCTATTAGAGCCAAACAGGGGATAAAAATGTCAAATAATAGAGGGGGACATTTTGACTCAAAGCCTGTGGCCCAAGTATTGAATCATTATTTTATTACATTGATCAATACTGACACTCCACCTGGTGCAGTTAAACAAGCTGAAAGAAATGACAGAGGCGGTCACAAATCAAATTCACCCATTTTATTTCACAAAAATGAGGGTAACTGAGGTAGAAAAGGAAATCAAAAAACAATCCAAATAAATCCTTCAGATTAAATAAAACAGAGATAAAGTTTCTGAAGGATGCAAGGGATGTACTATTACCAGTGTTGACAGGCTTGTTTAATCAAAGTTTAATGGAGAATACATTTCCAGAAATATTGAAAATGGCAAAAATTGGCCCTTCTTTAAAGGAGGTGACTCGAAGGACCCTTACAATTACAGGCCAATTGCAATCCTTTCCATTCTCTCAAAGTTGATGGAGCGGATGGTATATAACCAGCTTTATAAATATTCTGAAAAATATTTCAAATTTACTAAATTCCAACATGATTTCAGGGCTGGGCACTCAACGAACACCATGCTTGTCGACTTTGTGGACAGGGTGGCAACTGCCCTGGATAGAGGGGAGTCTACGGGCGCTGTGTTCGCTGACCTGTCCAAAGCCTTTTACTTAGTGGACCACTACATCCTCTTTGGGAGAATGGAAAGGATTGGAATGGTATCAAGGACAATTCAGTGGTTTAAATCCTATTTAGGGAAGAGGAAACAGTGAGTTGAACCTGACAACCAACTATCAGATTTAGGTTACATTACAAGAGGTGTGCACCAAGGGTCGATCTTTGAACCACTGTTATTCCTAATTTATGTGAACGAGTTGCCAGAATACATTTAAACTTCATATATTAACCTTTATGCAGATGATACTGTATTATTAGCAACAGCAAAAACTCTGAATCAAATGTTAATGAAACTTTAATCAGATTTTGATATCCTTCAGGACTGGTTTTGTGATTCAAAGCTTGTAATGAATGAGAAAATAACACAAGTAACGCCATTTAACAAAAAATTTTAAATAGTAATAATGCAATAGTGGGAAAGAGGATTACAACTAGAAGTACTAAAAAAAACTGTTACAAATCAGTATAGATGTTTGGGAGTGATCTTAGATAATTCACTCATGTTTGGTGATCATATAGAATATATAACAAACAAAGTAAATACTAGAATGGGGAATTATGTAGATAGTCTTCAATAGTGTCTTATCAGATGCGGAAAACAATTGCAACTCAATTAATAATGCCATTCCTGGAGTATGGTAATTTAGTTTATGGTTTAGCCGAACAAAAATATTTACTGACATCTCTCTCTCACTGCGCAAACTTCACCTCCAAGCACTGGCTGGGTGAACTTCCCTCCTATCTCTTCCCTGCCTTTACAACCCCCCCCTTCCCACTCCCTAAGAGCTATTGACTCACGAACCCTGGCAGTCCCACGCTGCTCCACTCTTATTGGCCAATCGGGTCATTCTTATCGCCTCCCAAAAATCTGGAATTCACCTCCCCCTAAATTCACCACTCATCCTCTTGCTACTCCATTAACTCAGCCCTCAAGAACTTTCTTGCCCCTTCTTGTGCCTGCCATGACCCTCCCTAATCCCCCAGCCATCTCCCCCAAGCCCATATTACCATGACAATTCCCCACCACTCCTATTTCCCTCTGATCATGCTCCTGCTTGTCCCCTACTCTCCCTCCTCCTAAAGTGTTCCTCCCCCTTCTTTCTCTACCCTTAATCTATCTCCCTCCTGTGAGCTCAATCACTGCCTTGTGCAGGCAGGATCCATCATGCACGGTGGGCAACAATTTTACCCCCTTTCCCCTATTTCTCCTTTTACTGCACCCCCTCTGTCACTGCTAGATCACTGCCTTGTGCCAGTAGGGTCACCCAGCACATGGGTGGGGATACTACCCCCACTATAGTAGACCTCTGCTACCCCCTCCCACAACATCCCTCCCCCAACACCCCCCCTTCTCTCGCATCACTATATATAATTAACTCTCATCACCTATAACTGGTGTCCTGCCAGTAGGGCTGTCCACCGCCCTGCCCAGATAGAAATAACAGGACACTGTTGAATTTCAACTCCCCCCCTTCCCCCCTTGGATACCCCTCACCTACAACACCTCTCTTTTATCACCCCACCACATGCTACCTCTCCTTTCCTCCTACCCCCTTCCGGTTAACATAGCCTAACACTGGCTTGCCCCTACACTCAATTAAGCACTTAAAACCTACCCCTATACCTCACTTATATGCACTTTAGTCCACCCTGTCCTCTCTGTTTGCCTTGAAAATCATGTTCTGTCTGTGTCTCTCCATAAATTTTGTTTCCCTTCTTCTAGTCTACCCTCCATAATTTTTCATTCCCTCCTTCCATTCTTCCTCTCTTTACTCTAATCACTGTAAATCTTGAATATCTATGTTACACTAATGGCTACCAATTAGTACTGGGTCACCTTACCATCTAGTGCTAGACACTGTTGCCAAGTTATTATATGTGTTCAGGTGTTACCAACTGTCACCAGCTGTTGCCTAATTGTTATATGTGTCTTCATATCTACTATACTTAACTGTTGCATTGTTAGCCAGTGTTATCCACCTGTAACCCCTCCTGCTCTCATTGTGTGCAAGTAAGCAAATTGTATTTCAGTATTGTAATATTTCTCTGTATTCTGTCCCTTTGTTCCCTACTCCACCAGGTCGCACTAAGAGATTAGCAACTTGTTGCTCAGCGTGCCTTCCTGGCGAAACATTTCAATTAGTAAATAAATAGATAGGGTTAATAAATCTTATAACCGACTGCCCACATTTTTTTTGAGATGCCCTCTTAGAACTCGTCATTGTTTAATGTATTAAACTCTGGAGTGGGATAGTTTAGCAGTACAGTTAAAAAAGCAATAGTCAATGTTAGTATTTAAAATCAACAGAAGGTTGATTAAGGGAAATCTCAGTATTAAGTTGGGATGCGAGATGCAGTGATATCATTTGAGGGATGTGGCACATAGGGGAATAAGAATACCAAAACTTAATTCAAGATATGGCTGTATGACATTTCATTTCCAAGCAGTGAAAATTTGGAATGAAATTCCACCAGCAATAAGGAATCTGACAAGAACATCTACTTTTAAATCCCAATTGGATAAGTGTTTTATTCAGAAATGTACTTGTATTAGGTATGTATTATAGTACATTTACATAATTTCAGTGTCTGTACAGTAATTTTACAATGATGAATGGCCATGTGGCAGAATAAGTTTAAATTGATGGTATGGTGGTTAGGTTAAGATTAATGTTTGTTGAAAATGTGATATGTTATATGTAGTAACTTATATTGTTGAAATGAGTATGAATGTTGTGTAACATGACAACTCTGTAAATAGATCTTCAGATCTAAAGTTTTATCCTGTATAAAAATAAAGTTTTAACTAACTAACTAATAAAAATGCCCTTCTTTGGTAGCCCACTTAAAATAGAATCCACGTTTACAATAGTAAAAACATCTTCTGATCCCAGCTGTCCACTTCTTTTTTTTCTTTCCTCCCCCAGTCATTCCTCCTTCCAAGGAATGCCCTAACCCCATCAACTCAACATCTGCTGGGACTTACCTGCCACCGTCTTCTCCCAGAGCTTGCCCCCACCTCCGTTGGGGTTGGCCAGGTCCCCCAAGCCCAATCGCAGAACAGATTGTTTTCTGGTGGCATACCCAGCTGGTCAGGTGCAATGGCTGTAGGCGTCCTTCCACCAGCATTTTTCCTATGTTTTTTGCCTCACAGAGACCTGACATGCAGTTACATCATGGTGCATGCTATTTGCTCCCATGCAATGCATACTGACGTCTGTCACATCCTCCAATCTGTCTTGGCACCAATCTGCCTTTCCCCAGCTTTCACCAGGGGCCAGGCAAGCTGCAGGCTCTGCCCACCCTCCTCCGGAGGAGGAGGAGAACAGTCCTGTGGATGCACAATCCTTCAATCACCGGCCGACCCTCCAACAGCCCAGATTTGCTTGCAAACAGAGGTCATCGGTGTCACAAGCAGTAGTACTACTGCGGCACCGGTGGGCCAGCCCCATTTCTTCACTTCTAAAAATATCTTCCATTCCCAGACATCCTATGATCCCTAGCACTCAAGAGCACTCGGTAGAGATTGGTGGCTTCAAAACTCAGTGCCTTCAGAAGCATTCTTCTCTTGGTACAAACATGACAGTACCAAATCAAAGCAGTGGGGAACCACACAGGGGTGTGAGCGAGGGTCAACAGAACTGGGACATGGTGGGGGGGAGAGAGAACTGCTCGGTTACAGAAAGAAATGACTGCATTGCTTACAGCTGCATTAACACATTTTTTAATAAAAAACAAACTACTGCCAATGAAATCAGTGGTAATACTGTCAAGAGGAGGGGGGTGTGGGTTTCAACAGAAAGACACATGATGTTTCCCAGGCATGACATATACCCTGTTGTGCATTATTGCTTAAACCTATTCCACAGCATGAAGTTAGCAGTTTGGTCCACTCCACAGAATGAAGTTACCTGTCTGACAAAACACATTTTTCCACAGAATGCAGTTAGGATTCTGACAAAATATTTCTTGTCTACAGAGTGAATTAAAGGAGTACAGTACTACAGTTAAAATTTACAAAAATATATGGGGCAGGATTCTCAAAGGGGATGCGCCAGTGCATCCCCAGCTCGTGCACTGGTGCAATTCTGGAAGAGGACCGATGCGCTGTAACATCCCTGATGCACTGATGTATCGTAGATGCACCAGATACCACCCATAATTAAATGCAGTGCATCTGGAGGAGCTGTGCAGGAGGCGTGCCCATGCATATGGTGTGCAGTCCCATTCACAGCCCAACTTGGAGGTGCATCCCCGGGGCAAGTCCTCTGAAATCAGAGGTATACGTCCTGCATCTCAATCCTGAAGACAAAGCTAAGGGTAAAAACTCCTTTTCTATATAACAAATGGTGTTTATTGTCCATGAATCACACTTTAGCTTTCTATTTTTGTTTTTGTTGATTCATAAGATAAAATATACATCTATGAGTGATTTATTTATTTTATTTATTTTTTTATTTAGTTTTTATTAACCAGGTAGGAGCACTGGCCATAAAATGACTATTTTCAGGCACGACCCAGGAGAGTACAACAAAAAGAGAACAGTTTAACAACAGCAACATGGGTACAGTAATACAAATAGAGGAACAGTACAGCAGTGCTACAAAAATACAATGAGTAGAAACAACAAAAAATAATGGCAAGCATTATACAAATAATGGTATTAAGATATATAATAAATTGGGGGGCATGACCTGGCTGTCCTGAAGATGGCTGCCTAATTTTGTTTCTCCCTGGGAACATCAACCATCATCATCCATCCATCTGCTCCCAGATATTCAATCTTTGCCAACAATTGAGACCTTACTTTTCCTTCTACATAGGTCAATTCTGGTAAAGTATTTTCAGTTACCTACCTCTAAAACCTACAGCAATATTGATAGTGATTCTCTGTGAGTGCCTACGACAATGATCAATGAGCCTATTCAAAATAGCTCTCTTAACAGAGTGGAATCAATGTTTCAGCAACTAATTAATGAAATAAATGATTTAAAAATAACTTCAAAGCAGAATGCCACCAATATGCAAGTCCTAGACCAAAAAATCAATGCTACAGAGACTAAAGCAAGCCATAATGAAAATTCAATTAATGATCTGCAAGCTACTATCAGGGAACAGGACAGAGTTATTAGAACCTTACAAGACAAAATTGACGATATTGAAATTAGAAACAGACGTAATAACCTCCGGTTCCTGGGATTCCCTGAAGGTGTAGAGCTCAGTGATACTAATGCACCCCGAATGTATGTCTTACCTACTCTGCTCAAACTACCAGCTGGTCAGGACCTCATCACTGAAAGATCTCATCATACTCTAGGTCTGAGGCCTAACCCTGACCAGAAACCTCTGCCCATCATTGCTAAATTCCTAAACTACGCACATACGGAATTAATACTTAACAGGGCAAGGCAGGTGGGAACGCTTATGTGACAGGAACATAAAATCTTAATCTTTAGAGGCTTCTCGAGAGATCTTTCCAACAAGCTCAAAGCCTACAATCCTATAAAAACAATGTTACATCAGCAGGGCATTAAGTTTGCATTACGATATCCAGCCACAGTGCATCTATTTTTAGGAGAATCTACCAGGGACTTTTGCACCCCCAAAGCACTATCAGCATTTCTTGGTGCACCTCAATCTGTACTCACCCCACCAGATATTAATGTTGTGACTCCCCATGGCTCCAATTTAGACATCCCACATTCGGACCACTCTGCTCCTTCTACTGAATTCAGTCTCGAAAAAGAAGAGAAATCTGCCCCAACCTCATCTACTGTTGCACCTTGTCTCCGTATTTCTGCTCGCCTGAAAGATAAAAGATCCAGTGGTTCACCTCATGGCAGTCATTCATGCTGCTCAAATGATGTTCCTTCAGTCTCCCTTCTACCCAAGTGACACATTGCCTTTTCCACTCCTTTCGCCCTCTCCAATAAGTTCTCCGTTCTACAGGAAGACTCGCACTCATCACAGGAGGAACTAAACGAAAACGATATGGAACAACAGAGTCAAGTTCCGAAAGAATCATTGCCCATTAGCAACTCTCCTGATTCTTTGTGGGCTAAATTGGTATCCAGCTCTCCCTTCAAGTCAGCTGAACCCCCTAAAAAGAAAAGAAAAGCTAAGTTGAAGAATAAAGCAACTGCTGCTTCTGCCAATTTACATAAACACAAGAATCACTGACTCTTTCCACACTTTGTGAAGCTAATTGTAATGTAATGTCTACCCCCATCAGTCTAGTTAACCATCTAGACCATATTTTGCTTCAACCACACAGCGCATTCCTAAAGTGTGCACCACTATCGCACACAACCAGTTTTGAATGCGCCAGGCTGTAAACCGCGATCGCAAGCTCAGGGGTATTATTTTCTTAAAATTCTCAATAGACTTAAGAGTCATTCAACTACTCAACATTTTGTGAATTTCTACATAAGGTCAACTTTTCCTTTGCTGTAGAAATGGTTCTGGTAGGGTCCATTTTCAGATAATTGGTGTATTGCCAGTTTTTGTGCTACTTTTATTCAGCGTTACACATGTGCAGCAATCTTACATACACACCACTATTAAGATGCGTAATTTTGCATATACATGTATATGAAGTTTTTTCTCTCTTTCTCTAACACATATCTAGCAGGCCTTTTGTTCCTGTTAATAATTTAAGTGCTTGTCACACGGATCATTTTAGTGTGGAAATTGTTTAAATGTATATGATTACTCAATATTAGCCTATTAGCTGTTGCTATATGAGGCTTCAGTGTTTTATTTTCTATTTTTCTGTTTTTTCTGTTAATTTTTTTTATATAAGCATTATGGAATCACTAATGCTCTAATTTACATTTGTGGTGCTCCATCTTAATCAGCACCTTCTATCCCTTACCATATAGATTTTTTTTTTTTACTACTACTTCATCGCAGGCAATTTTCAAGGCTTTCACACTTTATTAATAAAATAACAGCACGTGTATACTCGAAGCCAATACTCTACAACTCTATCAAGCTCCGTGAATTCTTTCATAGTAGGGGCTTGCCAGGCCTTTCAATAGACCCGGCTACCCCACTATAAATAAATAGCTATTCACTTTTTGGCAATATTCAAGTCATGTACCACTAGCAGTGCATCCTGACACTTTTATTGGATAATCTAGACCCTTGACGCCTGAAGCTTTTCTCTATCATTACTACTATATCAAATTAAGATGACTATATATATCGATTTATAAATTCATTCCTCTACCTTGCATATTATTATTTTGCCAAAACAAACCTTATAACATGCTGATGCCCTATATATAATCTATATTGTATTGACTAGGTTATCGTCCCTCTAAATTTTTTATATTATTTAACCAATCTCCATGCATTACTTAATTCCTAACTATAAAAACAGTTATGAGTTATGTGGATAATCTTGTTAAACAAAAGGCCATACTCTGGCTTACATAACTTAGATTTCTCTGTACTGTGTTGGCAATTATACGTTTATGCCATATTATTATGTTTGGGATTTATTAACAATTCAATAATTCTATTATATAACTGGTAAGATGTTGGTGGTTCCTCTCAGGGACTCATTCTAATTACCTGAATACTAGTCACAGTTAAGAGTTACCAATATTGTGAATATAGTTTGAAGCTTAAGATTAGAGCACGTTGCTTTTTTCTTAAACTTTGCTTACTTCTATTCACACCTAGTAGTGTAGTGAGAGAGTCTTGCTGCTTTCACCGACTCTTATCTCTCTACATTTCATAGATGTTCTTTAACCAGCTCTTTTTCTTTATTGTAGTATATAAGTTTCTGTTTGTATTAATGTTTATACTCTCCACACTATATCACCTATACTATTCTTTAGTGAGACCCAATAATCTTAATCATTCAAAATCTTTGAAACCATACAATTTAACAGACCTGCACACATACATTTATTTTATGGATATCCCTTTGAAGCCTATGACATTCTCCAACTTTTACATGAAGAGTCCCTCATTCGTATTTATAACCTTTTACTTTACCTACTATTGTCATGACTGATTTAATTTTTCATTCATGGAATGTTAAGGGACTCAATTCACCTTGTAAGCATAAACAAATACTTACCTATCTCAAAAAACATAAAGTTTATATTGCTTTCTTACAAGAAACTAAACTTTTATCAGAAGATGTCAATAGGCTTAAAAAGGACTGGGTCAGTCAAGTATATGCATCCTCCTCCCCTTTAAAAAAATGTGGGGTTGCAATTTTAATTCCAAAATCCCTTCATTGGTCTTCCATTAATACCATCACTGATTCAGATGGTAGATGGGTTATAGCTATATTTAATTCTACGGTAGGTCCCCTTATGCTAATAAATGTCAATGCCCCTAACTCAGACTCCCCTAAATTCTTTCACAACCTGGCTCAACAAATTATGAGTAATAACAACAACAATTTACCTATACTTATGGGTGGAGACTTTAATATTGCACTTGCGACGCAAATAGACAGAAGTAACTCATCAAAAGATGCTCATCCCCATAGTATTAATGCTCTGTCAATGTTATTGAAAGATCAGGGTCTTTCTGGTATATGGAGACTACACCACCCTAGACAACGTAACTACACATTCTTCTCCCCATTACATAAATCTTACAGTCGAATTGACTATTGGTTCACATCCCCTTCCATCACTGAAAAAATAGTTAATACAAATGTTCTCCCAATTAGCATATCAGATCATTCTCCTTTAAGTTTGCATTTACTTTGGGGTCCATACTCTACCAAATCTCCTTCCTGGTGTCTAGATCCACTTTTATTGAGAGACTCAGAATTTATACCCTGGATTACAACCCTAATTCAAGGATTTTCTTTCTTTTAATAACACTCCGGATGTATTGCATGGCACTATTTGGGAAGCATTAAAAGCCACAGTTAGAGGCAAAATTATTAGTTATGCAGTTCACAGAAATAAATAGAAAGAAAAACAATTAACCAACCTAGAGAAATCCCTTAAAGAAAAATAAATTCTATAATACAAAACAAATACAGTAAACCCAACCACAACTCACAACTCCATCAGGAAATCCTATAATTAAGAATCAAAATCAACAAATTAATAACTAGGAAAACAGAACTCGCACTTTTAAAGCTCAAACATCGATACTGGGAACAAGGAGACAGACATGGTAAATTACTCTCATACCAACTCAAATCATAGCAGATGGAAAGACACATTGCTGGCCTGAAAAATTCCTCGGGCCAACTTCATACGGATAATTATTCAATCAACAGCATCATGCAATCCTTCTACCACCAATTATGTTCACATCAAAACTTAATACATCCCAAACAAATACAACATTTTTTTGGATAAATTGCAGCTACCTCACCTTTCCCACCAAGATATGGCTATGTTAGACGAACCCTTTACCTTATAAGAGATCCAATCAGCATTAGCCTCCCAAAAATCCGGCAAGTCACCCGGAAGTGATGGATTCCCTGTTGATTTTTATAAACCCTTGACTGACACTCTCTGCCCTTTACTCTTTAATGTTTTTCAGGAAGCAATATCTAAAAGCAAACTATCTCATACTTTAACCAAAGCTATTATGACTGTTTTACCAAAAAAAGATAAAGACCCCTCCTTCCCCTCTAGCTATAGACTGATATCACCATATTTGCAAAAGTGCTAACCATTCATTTAGAATCTCAAGTAGGATTTATCAAAAACAGAAATGACTCTGACCATCTCCGTTCTTTATTCAATTTAATTCATAAAGCAAAATCCGTTAACACCCCAGCCGCAGCTATTGCCATCAACTTCAAGAAAGCATTTGACTCCCTCAATTGGAACTATTTATATCAGGTACTATCCCATTTTGGCATTACTGACAAATTTTGTGCTTGGATTCAATTACTATATACTTTCCCCTCTGCTCGTGTCCTTACTAACTCTATTCTATCCCCCTCTTTTTATCTAGTGAGAGGCACTAGACAAGGATGCCCCCTATCACCTTTCTTATTTATTCTTGCCATGGAACCCTTATCTGCATCCCTCCATCAATCTTGTAAAATCCACAGTATCCCTACTGGTAACATGCATTATACCTTGATTTCTTATGCAGATGAATTTCTTATTCTATTAGAACATCTCAAAATCTCTGGACATCCTCTAATACAACTACTTAATAAATTCACCTTGCTCTCTGGACTAGCTCTGAATCTTAACAAGTCTGAAATGCTACCACTGAATAACCTCTGTAAACCCTTTATGAATGCCCTACTAGGTTTCCATTGGGCCCCCCATAACATCACCTATCTTGGTATTCAGATCACCCTGGCAGTAGACAAAATTTGGGAGGCCAACCTTTCACCATTACTAATATTAAATCCATGCTTGATAGATGGAAACTACTTAATTTATCTTTTAATGGGAAAATTTCTGCTATAAAAATATCAATAGCCCCCAAAATATTATACCTTTTTTCTAATATTCCTTTAATAATTCCCTCTAGTTTTTTTCATAAAAATTGACAAAAGCATTAGTAATTTTATCTGGGATGGCAAAATCCCTAGATTCAGCCACAATAAACTTCAATCCCACTGGACAAGAGGAGGTTTTGGACTCCCTTGGTTTCAAGCCTATTATTGGGCATTTTGATTAGCTCAAACTATTAAATAGTTTAGTAAACCAAATTCCAAATCACCATTATGGGTTAATATGGAATCTTCCCTATGTCCAGGTAATGTTGCCACAACCTTTATTTACAATCCCCTCCCTCCCAAATTAAAGTCTCACCCCACCATCGTATCATCCACATTTTACTGGAAAATAACTCAGAAATTACTTAAATCAAACCCAACCCCTCTTGCTTTTACCCCTATTTGGGGAAATAGTGGCATATTTCTAGATAATCATCCAATTTTCTGTCAAACCTGGAAAAATAAGGGTATTTTCTTCTTGAAAGAAATTCTTGAACCCCATGTTTTAAAATTAAAATCTTATTCTGACCTGCAAACTCTATGGAATCTCCCCAGCCAGGACTTTTGGAAATATCTTCTACTTTGTACAGCATGCAACTCCTATTTTTCCTTTTTTTCTAACCAATCTCTGGACCAATATAACCTCCAATTTAAATAATGTTATTTACAAAGCCATCAGAGATGCACTTCCAGATCAATCCATCAATGCAAAAAATAAATGGTGTAGGCTACTACATTACAATATAACTGAGACACAATGGCACAGATGTTGGCAAGCTTGCCAAAAATCTTTTAATGATAAACACAGCACTCTTATTCAAACCAAAATTCTTCATTTGTGGTATAGAACTACTGCTATATTACATAAAATGGGTTTAATGGACAACAGTAAATGCTGGCACTGTAGTTCACCCAATGGAGATCTATTACATATTTTATGGAGTTGCCCTCCCATTCAAAAACATTGGTGCCGTATACGCAATTTTGCAATAAAAGTGATTGGTCAGCCCTTTTTATTGGACCCCAAACACTGTATACTTGGTATCTTTAATTTTTGCTCCCATAAAATATCCCACTCTGTGAATAGATGGCTATCTATATTGTTTCTTCAAGTTAAGCGTAGCATTCTGACACATTGGAGATCCAGTGTAATCACCTCATTTCCCGACAGTCTCAAACAATTATCTCTTTATGCCTCTTTTGACCGTATGACACTTATAACTCTTGACCGTCTCACCATATATAATAATTGTTGGCAGGGCTTTTTCAATTATTTGGCATCATTCAATCCATCTGATAACTAATGTATGGTTTGGTATGCATAATAATTCTCCTTCTTACTGATACACTTATTAGTTAGCCTGCAGTGGTCTCACTTTTTTTCATCTTCTACTCTCTGCCCTTTCCTCTTTCCGTCTCTTTCCCCTTTCCGTCTCTTTACCCTTCTCTTTTTTTTTATTCTATTCCCTTTTTCCTCTCTCTTTCTTTTTTAGCTTTCTTTATATCTCTTTTGGACTCTCTAATTTTACTCCATAATCATCCTCCGTTATATACATTTATCATATTGCTGCAATTCTTACACCACAGCATGGTATAACCATGATTGTATATAATACTAACATGATTTCACCTGTTTCTTTTTTAGCTTTTCCTTATTCATGTAATGTTAATCTTCATCTTATTGCATTGTATATACAACCTGTTTCAATCTTTAATCATTTATTGTTATGCTAACTGTACATTGTTTCAGACAATATGGTGTTTCTAGCACTTATATATACATATATCAATGTATTGTAGAATGTTTTGTTGTTCTCTGTATATATACGTTATTAATAAATAAAAAGATTAACTGCAAAAAAGATATATAATAAATGCAGAAACCTCGGACCTGACCTGTGGAGTGAAAGGGTAATTAAGAGAGTAAGGTTATATAGAGAGAAAAGTGAGGAATGTTCAAACATAAGAAGAAAGACTGATAGAAGGAAGGTCAGGGGTGGTAACTGGCAAAACAACAGTGGATGGTAAGCAACAAGGTTCGAGAGGAAGAAAGCTAGTAGTCAAGAAATTATTTACAAAGAAAAGGAAAAATATGGGGAGGGGAAGAGGAGCCAGTCTTGGAGCGGGATTAGAGCAGGGGTGACATTATTGGTAAGTCTCAGGAGCTTCAGGTTGGGTCAAAGCACGTACAAGCATCAGCTAAGGATAGATAACGACAATATTCACTTGTAAATCTAAAGTGAGACTGAGACAGCCAGAGGTTGAGTGGAAGAGCATTCCATAGCCTGGGAGCAGATAATTGGAAGGCCCAGGTGCCTTTAAAATATGCTATATATATTAATTACTTTTCTACTACTGTGCCCTGCCCTTGTTTGTAATGAGTTCACAATGATTAATAAGTTACGTGCTATGGCATTTGAAATACTCAGTGAATTTATGTGACTTTATATTAGTTTGCAATACATGGTAACTATGACTTCAAATGCATTAATTAACTATAACGTCACAACTTGTATAACTGTTTAAATTGTGTCCCATTATACTTCAGAACCTGCCCGCTGATGAAAACCTAACGGTTGAAGCGCAGGGGCATCTAGTGGAAGTTTATCTGTGGTTACATTTTGATTTTCTCACAATAAATTACCCATTTTTTGCCTCTATTTGGTGAAGAGTTCCTGCTTTGGAGTGCTACCATCTTTGACTTTGTAATACTATAGGTCACCCTGGAGACTGGAGTCAGGGCTGGCCCTAGCTATTCTGGGGCCCTGTGCAAACCTCCTTGCTGGGGCCCCATATCAGAAGTCGCAAAGCCCCCAAGGAAAATCCTCATCCCTATGATGGCCTCTCTGTAGCTTCATTATGTTTGCTTGCATGCATGTGAAAGAAACATAGTGCCATCATCCGAGTTTTCCAGAGGTGTGTCAGCCTCTTCCAATTCAGTCAGTGTGTTTGCAGGCATGGTCGCAGTGCACCAATCACTGCTCCAGCTGTCTATGACAGCTGAAAATGCAGTGGCATACAGCTGAAAGGGAGAGCTCCGCTTCAGTGAGCAGAGGTCTCCCCCTCAACACGCATGCACGCATACTGCGTGCTGACGTACTCCCCCCCGATGCACATACAGTATAGCCGACGGGGTGCCCAATGCCCCGTCAGCTCCACGCCACTCCCCCCCAAAAAAAGCTTTCCTGGTGCCACACTTGGAGCCCACCCCAGCGTGGCACACGTCCGTATGGCCAACGGGGTGCCCAATCCCCCGTTAGCTCCAGTCCCCCAAAAAACAGCATTACAGCTGCCACACTGGGAGCCCACCCCAGCATGGCACTCGTCCGTATGGCCGATGGGGGTGCCCAATCCCCTGTCAGCTCCAGGCCCCCCCCAAACAGCCTGGGAGCCCATCACAGTGTGGCACTAGCCCGTATGGCCAATGGGGGTGCCCAATCCCCTGTCAGCTCCAGCACCCCAAACATCCTTTCCAGCTGCCACGCTGGGAGCCCACCCCAGCATGGCAAACGTCCCGTGTCATCTTAATAATGAAAAAAACCTGTAAATTAAAAACGGTCCTCGTAGTCTCCCTGCCCCCACCCGCACCCACCCACTGTGCACTCTGCCTCCCCACACCCCCCTCACCCCATACTTACCTCTGGAGTCCAGCACAACAATCTTCGGTGGACTGGGAAAACGTCTGCACTCTCTAAAGCCGACCGCGAACTGAGGAAATGCTGGTAAGCTGTATAATGTAATAGATAGGTTTTTTTCAACTTTGTTGCATATCTCGGGCATTTTTTGGAATTTGTGCACCAAATTTTCAACATGGGGTTTTTGGGACCCCTTCTCATGAATGATGTCACTGTCATGGCGTTATTCGGGCCCGAAGGGTGATTTTGCAGTCACTGCGCAAAATCACCTTTCGGTACCAATTAACAAAACAACACTGCCAGTGTTCATAAGGTGGGCTCTCAAGAAGCCTATTTTGAAAATTTGGTGGAAAAATTCCAAAAAATGACTGTTTTTCGAGCGTGCGTTGTGCAGTTCCTACACACGCTCGTAAGTTCGCAAATGTTCAATATTTTCACTCCAGATTTTCAACATTGCCATTTTACCACACCTCCTTATTAGCAGTATAGCTGTCATTTTTCACATCTCGCCCACAACGAGTTCACTTCATGTAGCGCATACAATGGCGAGTCGGTGTGTAGAAATCAATGTATGGGACACATTAAGAAAATCACAGAGACACTGGTCATGAGCAGAGGTGTTAAAATGGCTATGTTGAAAATTTGGTGAAAAATTTCCCAAAATGACTGTTTTAGGCGCGACGCTATGCAGTTCCTACAACATGCTGGCAAGTTTGCGAATTTGTAATATTTGACACTGATTTTCAACAGTGCCATTTTACCGCACTTCCATATGAGCAGTACAGCTACCATTTTACATCTCGCCCTAAAATTTGTTTCCGCACATGTAGCACACAATGATACAGTCGGTGTGCGAAAACAATGTTTGGGACAGATTAGGAAAATCACAGTGACACTGGTCATGAGCAGAGGTCTTAAAATGGCTATGTTGAAAATTTGCTAACAAAACTCCATAAAATGATTGTGTTACGAGTGAGCATTACGCAGTTTCCATGGACCCTTGTAAGTTCATGAATTTGTAATATTTTCAGTCTAGATTTTCACCAGTGGCATTTTTCCACACATCCTTATAAACAGTACGGCTGTCATTTTCCACAACATGGCCGAATGTGTTTTCACACTTTCAGCGCAGAAATGCGTGGTCGCTGTGGGAAATCATTGTTTGGGACAGATAAAGAAAATCACACTGACACTGTTCATGATAGGAGGTCCCAAAATGCCTGTGTTAACAATCTGCTGAAAAAAATCCCCAAACTAGTTACATTACAGGTGTGCGTTGCACAGTTTCTATGCAGCCGTGACTTCACCAGTTTTTAAGATTATTATCAGATTTTCAACATTGCCATTTTTACACCTCCCCATGAACAGTACCGCTGTCATTTTTCACATCCTGTTTGAATGTGTTTTTGCACCTGTGGTGCCAAATGTCGTAGTCACTGTGCAAAAGCAGTTTTCAGCTAACAAACTGATATTGCCACTGTTCATGAAGTGGAAATAAAAAAACCATGTTGAAAATTTGGAGTGAAAATACCAGAATGCCTGAGGCGTTAGGTTTCCGACCATAACGCTTCATCTCAGAGAATGACAGGCATCCGGGTGTGTGTTTTGGGATTCTT
The DNA here is from genome assembly GCA_016271365.2 of Neoceratodus forsteri. Classification (NCBI taxonomy): domain Eukaryota; kingdom Metazoa; phylum Chordata; order Ceratodontiformes; family Ceratodontidae; genus Neoceratodus; species Neoceratodus forsteri. The sequence continues at coordinate 964,430,176 of CM028133.1, forward strand.
GCCTGTAATGCTCATACCATTCACCCCACCCACACCCTGCAGCCAGTGAGAGGCATTAAGGTGTGCTTGGACTCTTCAGGTAGCGTTACCCCATTCTCCTATACCGCACCCATCTCACCGTATTTCCTGATGGAATGGGGTGCGCATAAGGGCCAAAGACCTCAAGGCACACCGTGACACTTGTCAGTGTCTGCAGGGTAGGGTGTGGTGAAATGGCATGGTCGTTATGCCTGATGACCCAAAGGCACACCCCAATGCCTGTCACTCTCTGCAGGGTGGTGGTGGGGTTGGCTTCAGTTCAATACTTTGCTGCCATTCCTATTATGCAGCACTGTGACTTCTACACTACCAATGCCAATGCCTGCAAGCAAACATTCGGCATTGACAAATGCTTGTTTTTAGCTTGTTTTGTGCCATTTCTGCAGTTTACATAAATTAGTACATACAGAACCAGGAAGAAGGAGGCCAACTGGACAGCTGAGTTTTTTGGGTGCTTCCTCTGCTCTTGGGGCACAGTTTGCAACCCCCTAAGGCCGGCTCTGACTGGAGCATGAGCCACTATTCACACTGGAGTAAGCTACAGACCTCTAACAGAGGGGGAATAACTGGATAAGGCACAGCAGGAATCCATTAGCACAAAGGCAGAAAAAGGGGAGATGCTGCTGTTGGGAAACTTCAGTCTGATGGATGTAGATTGGAGTCTCCCAGCCACAGCCTTGGCTACAATCATGGACATCCTAAACTCCCAGCAGTGGGCATTTCTCAGGCAACTAGTCTGGCAGCCAGCCTCTGATGGAGCAATACTAGACATGGTGCTCACTTACAGGGACAGTATTGCAGAAGACAAGGTGGAAGACCAACTGAGGACCAGTGATCACCATACAGTGTGGTTCAGTATAAGGACGACTGCAGAAGCAAACCACACAAGAACAAGAGTCCTGGACTTCAGGGGACAAATTTAAAAAAAAAAAATGGGTGAATGCCTCAGAGATGACCTAGCAGGAGGGAATAGTCATGGTATGGTGAGGAGCAGTGGGACAAATTTAGGGATGGCATAGTGAAGGCAGCAAACCAATGTGCAAAAGAAGTACGCAAAAACAAAAGAAAAATGAGACTGCTGTGATTCTCGAGGGAAGTGGCTGAAAAGGTTAAAGCTAAAAGGGTGGCACTCAGAAGGTACAAAGATACAGAGGGAAGAGGATAGGGAAGTGTACTAGAAAGCATAGAGGGAAGCAGGGAAAGTGGTGAGGAGCGCAAAGGTACAAACTAAAGAAACGCTAGCCAGAGGTGTAACTAAAGAGGCCAAGACCTTTTTAGGTACATAAGTGAGAAGAGGAAAACAATGGGAGAGACTGTGAGATTAAGAAGGGTGGCGGGGGCTGTGCAGAGGAGGATCAGGAAAAAGCAAATATCCTGAAAGCTTGTTTCTGTTCAGTCTTCACGGTGGAAGGGGAAAGGGATGGACCACATTAAGGTAGCAAGAGCATCAGGGATCAAGAAGTAGACACAAGTCAGTTTACAGAGGAAAGACGTGGACAAAGTTAGGTAGCCAGACAAGGTACATTCAAGGGTGTAGAGGTAGCTCAGGGAGGTACTGGCTGCACCTCTGACAAACCTATTCAGCACCTCACTGGAAGGAGTGTGGGATGCAGGGGTCAGGGGTAGCTGGGGGAGAGATATGTAAATGTGTGGTAGTTGCAAAGCAAATACTGATGTGTGAGTGATCGTGGGAGAAGATACTGGGGTGTGGGTGGCTGCACAGGCAGATAATTGGATACAGTGTAGTTGTGAGGGAGACACAAGGTTATGGTATAATTATGAAGCAGATACTGGAGTGGGGTGGTAGTTGTGGCATAGATACTGGGATGTGGGGTAATTGTGCAGCAGATACAGGAATAAAGGATAGTTATAAGGTAGATACTGGGGTAAAAGGTACTTTTGGGGTATATACAGAAGTGAGGTAGTCGTAGGAAAGGTACTTGGGTAAGGGTTAGTTATGGGATAGAATACTGAGTAATTGAGGGGCTGTTACTGTAGTGACATAGTTGTGGGGCAAATCCTGGAGTGTGGGTAGTAGTGGGAGTGGATGTTAAAGAGTGGTGCACTTATGAGGCATATACTGGGGTATAGAGAAGATATACTGGACAAAAGGCAGCCATTCTGTCAAATGCTGTAGTCTGTGGACATCATGCATTTTGCCAGCTATGGTTCTGCAGACAAAAATGCCTTTTGTCAAATTGTGAACTTCATTCTGTGGACAAAATACGTTTTTCAGAATGTTGTCATTCTGAAGACAAAATGTATTTTTTCAGCTCCTTAATTCATTCTGCTAACAAAATGCCTTCTGTTGAACTGCTAACATCATTCTGTGAACAAAATACTTATTTTTTTGTTATTCTGAGGACAAAATATATTTTTTCAGCTCTTTAATTCATTCTGCGAACAAAATGCCTTTTTTTGTCAAACATCTAACTTCATCCTATGGACAAAATGCATGTTAACAAACGGTTAACATCATATCAAAATGCCTTTTGTCAAACTACTAACTTCATTCTGTGGACAAAATACATGTGATCAGACTGTTAACATCATTTTGTGGAAAGAGTGTGTTGTCTGAATTTCTTAACTTCATTCTGTGGACAAAATGTATTTTGTTAGACTGCTAGTTTTTGTTGTTGTGGACAAAATGCCTTTTGTAAAACTCCTAACTGTATTCTATGGACAAAACTCAAATGTTACAAATGGCACCCCTACTTATGCTGCTGCAGCACATATGCTGAAAAGAAAACCTGCGCTTTCAAAAACAAATAAGTGCTCTAGGGCTTGCCTTCAATACAGAAACTGGTTTAACAGGACCAATTAAAAATATATTAATATCTACCTTGTCAAACCAGTTACTGTTCTACCTGAGCTTTAGGCCTCATTTGTTTTTGTGAGTACAATCTTGTTTGAAATCTTGAGTTGTTGAGAAATGTTCTGACTAAAATTGAAACTGTCAGATGATGAGCCCTGCACTGGCGCCTTGTTTCATTTCTTGCGAAACTGCTCCAGTCTGACTGCACTATGATATTTTGGTTACTCCCATCTGCCACTCCCCACCCAGTAATGAATTTCCAGTAAATCGACAGATGGAAAAACATGACAGTTCACTTCTTCAGAAATGGAACTGGAAGCCTGATAATAATTTCCTAAATTTCTGTATCTCACAAAGTCAAAAGCAAAAGGGCACAACTGAATGACATGCAAGGCTATATGACAGCGTATCATCCTGTATAGTCAAAGATGTCTACATAGTCCTGCAGTACACCTTTGAGGCTGCCATGTTTGTTTTTATTTAGGACTGTAAACTAGATTGTAAAATAACTCCCATGCAAAAGATTGTTTCAGATGTGCAGAAAGCTACTAGAGTAGCACTGCAGCTGTCATCAAAACAGATCACCCCTAAAACAAGGATAACAATCAGCTGATGGCTGTCTCATTGTCCTTGATTCCTTGTTACAATCCATGGGAAATTAGTGACTTCACAGCCCACTGACCATATCATTACAGTTAGTATGATCATCTGTCTCCAACCCATGAGTTTAGGAAGATCGTGGAACCACCTCATCTCTAATTAAACTCATTAATGACATTAGCCTGATCATGGACACTGGCATATTGACTAGTGCAGTGTTTGATCTAGCTCACCTAGCATTTGAACTGGTTGATCACTCACTCCTCTGCTCAAAATGAACTCCCCTTGGTGTCTTTTCTACTGCTGCAAAATGGTTCCCTAACTATCTGCATTTCAGGAAGCAGTAAGCCAAGTGGAACGTCTTTGTCTCCAACTTAGCTGATGTAACTATGATGTTCCCCAAGTGTCAGTACTGGGTTCTCTTCATTCTCATTGCATATAACCTATCTCCATGATGTCACTAGCTGCTGTAACACACTGATGTATGCCAGTGAGCTGTCCTATATTAGTGTGCTGCCGATATTTCTGAGACACGGTTGAAGCTCACAAATTGCTGCATCCAGTCACGGCTGACTGTCAACAAACTACTTTTAAACTAAAGAAAGATGAGGGCAATGCCATTTGGTTCCAGGACTACACTTTAGTCAGCCATTTCCTGTCTCTCCCTGCTCTTTACTGATGGTTTTCTGCTGGAATAATTCAGCAGTTTCAAATACTTGAAGATCACACTGGACCCCTCACTGGATTTTCCTGCATCAGTCTGTAATTCTGTCAATGCTGAACTGGGAAAGGCCTCCAGGATTGGACATAACCTTTCTCTCAAGCAACACCTGGCCATTGCACAAAGGGTGCTGCTGCCAGGTCTTACCTATGGGCTGCTGGCCTCCCATGGCGTAAATAAAACAAACCTTTCAAAGTGGGATGTGGCATACAACAGCATCTGTTGCTTCGCCCTGGCCACTGTCTGGCTTACCCACCATTGCCTGCTTCACACTAGCCTGGTCTGGTTATCCCCTTCTGGAAAGTGTTCTTTTATCCTGGCCTTTTTTGTGGACAAATTGCTTTGATAAGGATCCCCAGGTTTGTGAGCTGACAGCTTGCTATACCTTATGGCAGCGTACCAGATGGGATCCACAGGATTCCCTCTACTCCAAGAACACAGAGCCACCAGAATAGGCTGGCTTGTCTTTGCCTGATATGCTCCCAAACATTGAAACTCTGCCTTCTACTGTGGGGTGTGCTCTCAATCACATGCATTTTTTATTGGATTCTGAAGAAATGTCTTCTCCTCTCTAGTACTTCCTCATGTACTTACCGTAATTATCTTTTACTTGCTGCTTCTATTTGTGGAGAAATATTGCAGGGATCCCACATCTACAGAGATTCCTGCATCTTACAGGGAAATGGAGCCATTTACAGGGAAATTGGTCACATAGACTTGCATTGGTTATACAGGAAAACAGAGCAATTCAGCTTCCATATGGAATAATGTAGTCTACCTGAAAACACAGAAATATTGCCCTGGAGTTACAGGGGAAATGACAACTCAGTCTGGGAGCACAAAAATCATACTGCACTGCGAACTTCATGCATGGCTGCCATTCTCTACATCTTGTGACTAGAGGTGCTGCAAAGTTTTACTTCGCTGGTAAAGTTCCAGTGAAGTTGCAAAATTTGCTTTCATGAATAACTTTGTGAATTGCTCACTTCGCATTGAGCTTTGCATGAGAAATGGCACTTTTTCAGGTCACCTGCCAAAAACTTTGTAAAGTCAACAGTTCTCACTTCGCAAATTTGACAAAAGTTGCATATTATTTTGCAGAGCAAAGTTTGACAACTCTGTATATCTCTACTTGCGAATGAGGTTGCCATGACATTTGCTGTCTATTGTAGTTAGAGGGTGGTCTTGGTTATATTGCAGCTGCATGATGTGCTTATTGTGCTCTGCTTTTCACGGCTGCAGGGGTGGAACCTGCAGCCATTTTGTGATCAGCTCTAAAAATGACTCACCGGGTTCCAACCGAAGAACACATTTGGAGTTGCAGCACAATCTCTCCACAACCACGAGCTGAAGCACTCCACTCATTGGTCATTTCTTTAGGCACCCCCCCTCCCCACAGATGCACTACTTTACTGTGCCCAAGATGGCTGCTGGAGCTCAGAGTGCATGTGCAACTTTATTTCTGAACTTGCAGTGTACTCGTGCATGTGCACTGAGCACATGGCAGAATAGTCTGCAATGGCCAAGATGGTTGCTGGAGCTAATTTCACATGCATGACTTCACCACTAGTACAGAATAATGCAGGTGCAACTGCTCACACATGCGTACTGTGCTCTGGCGCCCATCTTGGGCATGGTGGACTGTTCTGCCGTAAGCTCAGTGAGAGCTCTTAAAGTGCAAATGAAGCCGTGTTGGCTCTGACCAGATCATGTTGTTGTAGCTGCCAGTTTTATCAGCTGTGATCACACTACCCTGTCTTGTGCTTTTGTATTACAGTTGTTTTATATTATCATGTAGCTGCTGTTTTTTATGTTAGCTGTGCATGCACACCCAGCAATCAGTTTGTTACCAGAGGGGCTTTTGAAGGGTGTGACGCTGTCAGTCCCTGGGGCTCATCTGTGTCACAGCAGTCATGAGCCAAACTGGTAATGACAGTGTTCTGGCTTGCTGGTGGAAATGTTGTATAGTTCAAAGGAAAGAGTTGACCCAATCATAGGTCGGCTCTTTCCTTTTATCTACATGATGCCGCTCAGCAAGCACAGCTGATCTGCCATGATGAGCCTGCTGAAAGCATCAAATTACACCATGCAAAAAAAGATTAAATAAAAAACCATTGATGTCTGAGAGGGAGGATATAGGGTGTGAAATGAGTCTTTTCGCTGATGACTCCAAGATGGGAGCAGTAGTTGAGGGAGAAGAGGGGAAGTTGGCCCTGCAAGGGGACCTGGACACCCTGGAAAGATGGGCTCACACATGGAAATTAAATTTCAATATCACCAAGTGCAAGGTGTTACATCTTGGGCGGGGAAACCCTAAACAGGTACATCCTGGGAGGGGAGGCGCTGGAGACCTCAATAGGGGAAAAAGACCTAGGGGTCATGGTAGATGCATATATGAATAACTCTGAGCAGTGCAGGAGAGTGGCTAGCAAGGCAAACAGGATGTTGGGATGCATCATAAGGGGGATCACCTCTAGGAGCAAGGAAGTGATTCTGCCGCTGTACAATGGACTGGTTACACCACACCTTGAGTACTGTGTACAGTACTGGAGACCACACTTGAAGAGGGACATACAGCTCCTGGAGAGGGTACAGAGGAGGGCAACTAAGATGATACATGGGCTAGGGGATTTGACGTATGAGGACAGACTTGAGGAGCTCTGCCTGTTTTTATTAGAGGAGAGGAGAGACAGGGGGGACATGACTGAGGTCTTCAAGTACCTCAAGGGAATAAATAGGGTAAACATGGAGGGTATTTTTAGACTAAAGCAGGGAGGTATCACCAGAGGGCATAGTTTGAAATTGGAAGGTGGAAGGGTGAGGGGGAAAAGGAGGAGGTTTTTCACTGAGAGGGTGGTGGACCCTTGGAATGCACTGCCTGGCCGAGCTGGTTCAGAGATCCACGGTGGAGGTTTCAAGAGGGTGGGACAGACACAGAAAGTGGATGTATCAGATGATGGCCTGTCCGGGGGTGGGGATGGATGATAGGGGTTTCTGGAACACAAGGGGGGGGCACCCAACTAGGGATCTGAGGTTCGACCAGACTCGATAGACCATAAGGCCTAATCTGCTGGCAAATAGTATGTTAGTATGTCTGTTGCTGCCACTGCCCTTACTGTCCCCCCCACCCAACTCTCCCACTCAGCAACCCTCTTCCCACAAACATAACACTGACACTGGGGTGCCCGGTTCCCAGTGTCACCACCTGAAATGAAGAAAACCATCCCTAATAGTTTTTTTTCCATTACATCCTGTAAAAAAAACTGTCCATCGATGTCTGTTGCTGCCACTGCTGTTACTGTCCTCCCACCCACCCTACCACTCAGCACCCACCTCCCCACACACCCCTAAGCCCTTACTTACCTACTGGGGGTCCAACACTGTAACCCTCTCTGGATCGCAGACAGGTGTTCACTCTTCAATGCTAGACTGCAAACTGAGGAAATCAGGTATGTGGTTTCACGTATATCAATGGGGTTTTGAACTTACTGGCATAACTTGGTCATTTTTGAATATTTTTGCCCCAAATTTTCAACATTCTTTTTTTGGGACACTACCTTATGAACAATGGCAATGAAATTAGACAAATCTGTCCGGAAAGGTGATTTCATGGTTGCTACATGATCAACTTTTAGATAGAAGTTGACATTTTTCTCCACCCTTGTTCTTGAGGAGGGATCATAAGAAGGTTATGTTGAAAATTTGGGGGGAAAAAAAAAATTATGAGCCTACATTGAAATTTACAAGTGCAGGCTCGTAACTTTGATAATTTTCAATATTTTGACCCCAGCTTTTCAATATAGCCATTTCTTCACAGCACCCCATGAATGTGACAGACGTCAATTTTCAAATCCTGGCCAAACTGCATTTTTGCACTTGTGGCACAAAATCACCTTTTGGGCTGGATTTGAAAATTTTCTCTGCCTTTGTTCATCAGGTGGGCTTATAAGAAGGTTATATGGGATATTAAGAAGGCTATATTGAAAATTCTGGTAAAAATATGAGAAACAACAACGTTATGAGTCTACATTGCAATTTTTCAATGCATGCTCGTAAATGTGGTAGTTTTCAATATTTTGACCCCAACTTTTCAACATAGTTATTTTTTTTCACCACCTTATGAATGTGACAGGTGTCATTTCTTAAATCCTACCCCAAATGTGTTTTAACACTTGTGGCGCAAAATGACATTTCACCCAGTGTTTTATAAATGACAATTGTCATGCCCAAAAGGAGTGATCATAAAAAGATTATGCTGAAATTTTGGGGTAAAAATGTGAAAAACCAACTAAGTTATGAGGAAACAAATTATTCCAACATTTACTCATAACTTAATTTTTTTGCAGATTTTGGCCCCTAATGTTCAACATGTCCCCTGCATTACCCCGCCTCCCGAACATGGCAAATGTCTGTTTTTTTAAATCCCCTCCAAAACTTTTCACAGTCGCACACTGAAATCACCTTTTGGATGGAACTGTGATAACACCACCTGTCTTGATCATAATATCAGGTCATAAAAAGACTGTTGGACATTTGGGGTCAAAATGTGGGAGCCCACTTAATAGTAGATATTGCCTCTCAGCTGCCCTGTCCTAGGTAATTACAATCTAACAATGTGTCAACGCAGGACATCACTGAAAATGAGACACTGCATCTCATTTGCTAAATCCTGGGTAAATATATAGTAAAAATGTGTATAAGCAAGACCTGGTACAACAGCAATACCAGTGGCAGACATTCAGCATTGACAAGTGCTTGTTTTGTATTGTACTCTTCCAGGTCATGCCTGGGAAATAGGCATCTTTCTATCTAGTGCAATTAACCTGGTGAACAAAGAAACAAAATACAAAATTCTGAAGCATGGGTTACCAAGAAAAGGCACAGGCAATAAAGCCAACTTTCACAGAAACACAAAATGACAGTAGGGAACTGGATGACTCAGTGGACAAGTTATGGGTTAAGGAGCCTTTCACTTCTAGGTCAGGGGTTCAAATCCAACACAGGTCAATAGTGGTTGAAAGCCAATATCACCTGAGGTACAGTCTGTTCACTGGTCTATGTGACATGAGTTGTGGTGGTATCAGTCCAGTTCCCAGTGGGCAGGTGTCCACATCACAAAACCACCAACTTAACTGGCACTAATGTGGCACCCTTGTTGGCAGTCTCACATGAGAGACCAAGGACTGAATGGGCATGGAGTCTGGACTACCTTTTCACCTACATGGTGATCCCTCCCTGGCACAGTTGAAGCGCATTGATGGGGCAATGTGGGGAAGTGTGCACTGTGATCGCGTGTGTTGTACCTGTCATGAGGATAAATAGAGGACTTCAGATTCCAGTGTTGTCAATCCAGCACCTTCCATGAGCACCAAATTAACACACAGAAAAAACAAGCAAACAAAATCACACTTACCACACTAATACAAATAATCATTGAAAGTGTATGCAAATCACCATGAAAGAATGAAGGCTTGCCCACCTAAAGCAGAGCTGAGCTGTGCCAAAAGGCTTCTCAAAACAACCTGTAAAGGTTGAGTTACGGTGGGCAAGTCTTTGTTCCTTCATGGTGATTTGCATATACTTCACATGATGCTTTGCATCAATGTGGTATACTGCCTCACCCCTGAAGCATTACAACTTACTATAAACTCCTCGATCCTCTCCCTGCTAGACTACGGCATTCTAATCTACAGTGCCGCGCCATGCACAGCCCTAAACAGACTCCGGCTTGTGTTTATGTAACCCCCCTACAAATGGGGGTTCCTAAAGGCTTCCCCGGAGCTTGGGGAAATGCTCTGTGCCTGGTTGGTGTTAGGCGTTAGAGCCGCCCAAATGGTGTTACCAGGGAGTGCTTTTAAAGCCTCCGTGTTCTGTCTCTTCAAGGGCTGCCTAACTCGCAGCTATAATTGATATGGGGTGGGGTTTGAGTGTTACTATGCTCGAGTCCCGCCCGAGCTGCAGAGTAAGTGCTCCTTTTTGCCATCGCTAAGCATGCAGAGGGAGCTCTGTGGGAGGAGGTGATTGTTTGCTGAAAATAGCGTACTATAATAATGATGATGTAGTTGTTCTAACCTGCCTTCCTTTGCAGTGGGGACTGTTTTGATTGTCTCCTCCATTTTTGGTCCAGAACTGCTGAATTGGACCAATTATCATCTCGGGACTCCTTTGAGTCGGCTGACCAATAGAGGAACTGCTTGTACTTCAGGAAAGGCATTATGGGCTATGGTGCTCTTTCGCACCACTGAGAGCAGGAGGAAATGACTGGCATGCTCAGCCAGCCAATGGAAATGGGTAGCGCCCGATCTCTAAGGAGTGCTCAAGGCTGCCAAGGGGAGATGCGTTGTGGCTGAGGAAAGGAGAGGAGCTCTTTGCTTCTGCGCTGAGTGAGTGTTCACGCGGGAAGCGCGTGAAGGCCTGAGGCGGCCGTTTTTGCCTTTCGAGCGAGTCGGACTAAATCCACCGGCATGCAGTCAGAGGAGGCTTGTGCCAGCCCAGCTACCTTCCAGGCTCAACCTGAGAGGACTGGAGAATCTGCTGAATCGCTCTCGGTCCACCCATGAAGTTGAAGCTGCCGTTTGTTGCCCGAGTCTGCTGCAAGTTCGTGTGGGGTCTGAAAGCAGCTGCCTGGTATGGTACCCCTCTGTTGTTTGCCATATAAATGTGTGAGGAGGCTGGTGAACTTCAGGCTTAGCCCTGCCAAGGGTGAAGGAACCATCGTTGTGGGAGTTGTGAGTACCGAATCAGGGTAGCTCCCTGCAAGTGTGTAAAAAGTGGTGTCAAGTTGTCTCAGTATATTGCTGACTGCCTAACTGAACCATTGCTCCTTCTGCTCTGGCCCAGGATTGTAAAGGTTATCTGTGTCAGGGCCCCAACCAGCTGCCACGTTGGACTAGCCGTTAGGGCTTGGGTACCCAGGGACAGCAAATCTTAGGGTTAGGCCTGTGCACAGAGCCCTAGGTAGATAATCATGGTGATAAGCCAATTAACCTGATTTCCCCCTGTCCTTGTTATTCCCTTGCTAATAAATCAGATTTTTGTGTTGCAACTACACCCTGGCTGGTTTGTGCATCCCTGTTGAATTGCTGTATAGTTACTGTGATATAACTGTATCTTATTTTACAGGGGGTCCCTGGAGTGAGCTGAGAGATACTACCCGGGGGGGGGTAAGTGTATTGGTGAAAAGAATTGTTGGTACCCAGTGTGAGCCACTGGTGGGACAAAGGGGGGGGTTGCAGTAACCCAGAGGGCTGTGACCGAGGCAATCTCGACCGTATTAACCCCGACCTCTGGGTGGAGGCACCCGTCAATGGATCTGGGCCCCTCACCCTGTCTCAGTGGAGGCAGGCAGGGGTAGTAGCCCTAAGGGTAGCGCCCCCTGGGGGTTACACTTAACAAAGCCTGCCATCTCATCCTTGGGTGTGACCATTTCACACACTCCATCTCCCTCTACAGTACCACCAACTGGCTAAACTTAGAAAACAGAATCAGGTATCAAACCTGCCTAATGACCAAAAAGATAATGCTAGGCCTCACCCCCCTGCCCTGGACCAAATTATTCTCCCAACACCACCAGGCAAAACAACCCATAGCTCGAACAAACGGCTGCAATGGGTATCCCGAGGCCGGACTTCCCAATTCCAGCGAACTTTCAGTTACAGAGCCCCTTCCTGGACTAATGTGCTCCCCAGCCTAATAACTGGGGAAGCAAGGTTTGGCTCTTTCAAAACCAGACTAAGAAACCACCTACAGGCCACCAAACTTTGTGACTGCAGATGACCCAGAACATCCCTGAGTCTTCAATGCCTATGGCCCCTACAAACCAACCTTTTCTGGACAAACAGCCCTTCAGAATCCTCTCTGCTACCTTATGGCTGTGCGAATCACTTGTAAATCATGTTATCCTGGTAGGGTATGTCTCTCTCTGAACAAATGTGTAAACTATGTTAAAAAAAATGATAAGATAATGAATTGTACAGCAACCCATGAAAATATTGTCCCTGTCTCTGTTCAATGTATGATGTGGAACCTTTGTAAATGAGTCTTTGACTCAAAGGTCTTTCTGAATATCTCAATCAATAAATAAAAAAAGAAAATGTATCTTTTTTTCTAAGACTGTAATTATGTTAATGCAATGATGTGCATGTTAATGATTTAAATATGAATTATCTGCAGTGTCGGTGGCTCAGCAAGTTGCACACTCACCTCTCAGGCTGAAGATTGGAAGTTTTTGGGTTCTAACCCCACACCAGGAAATTGGGGTACAACCCAGTACTAACACTATAGTGCAGCTGGAGGGAGGTGCTGACTTCTGGATGAGTTGTTAAACTGAGTACCCATCTGCTTGTTCTGGTGGTTGTTCAGGTGGATGTTAAAGATTCTATGGAATTTCTTGAAAAGTAAGGGACCTTCTCCAGTGCCCTGGCCAAATTTCTTCCATTCACTAAAAATACCACCAACATCTTAATCTGGTTCAATTTCAGTTGGTTTCTATCTGTATCACCCCCCTTCCCAAGACAAGGTTGAACATAGGCAGAATTATCTAGTCCTCCTCTTTCTGGGTCAACAAAAATGAACTGAAATATCTGATTAGTGCAGTATGGATCTGCCACTGCAGTATCATTCTGCTCAGGACATGCAAGATATTACCATCTCATCAAGTTTTCCTGGTAAACAAAAAGATCTATGTTGCGTAACATAATGACTTGACAGTTCAATAAAATATTTAATTAGAAAAAAGAAGGCTCTCCTGGTCCATTGGTGCAGCAGTTGGATTTCCGCTTGCGATGCCAGCGAACTGGTTTCAGGAACAGACTCGGGTTGCTGGAAGGCCGGCCAGGGGAGAAGGCTGACACGTCTGACAACTGCTTGCCTTCTCTGGGGGGAGGGTGGGGATGCAGTCTGGTGACTGCTGACTTCCGGTGGTGACCAGGGGTACAGCACATACGCTTGACTGACTGACCAGGGGGCGTGGCAGATGTTGGCATACGCTTTGATGTCATGGCACATTGCACCGCTAAGAGAAAAAGGGAAAAAGCTCTTCTCTGCTTGACTGGATGATGGTCAGCAGGTCCCCTCTGCCACCACAAGTGCCCTGGTTGGGCCCCAGAGACCACCTCAGCAGCACCCAAGGAGCTAAGTAGTTGCGCTGGCCATCCCCTACAGTCACCTTTCTCCTTAAAGAAGGAGGACCCATCTGGTGAATGGTTACACCGGATTACCCCAAGGGTGGCTGCCATCTGAGTTGGGGGAATGGTGGCAATGGGCGGAGGCGCGAGCACGTGATAGTAGGAGAGACCATTGATGGCCCAAAGGAGAGGCCCACAGGGGAGACACAGAGGAGGCGGGGAAAAAAAAAGAAGGTTCTGAAAATGCTGGTGGATTCCCTGCAGTTGTACAAGTTTTCCCAGAGAAAAACATCAAGAGACCATATTCGACAGCATCACACATTAAGGCTTTTATTACCAAATCCACATTTAAATAAATAAGCACATTGGCTAGCTGGTAGCGCAGCACTAGCACAATTGCTTTCTGTGCTGGTGACTCAGGTTCCAGATTGGATTGGGTTACTCGAGGTTGGCTGGGGAAAAGATGCTTGAGCATCTCGAGGACAGCTCTCCTCCCTCTGAGAGGAGGATGCTGCTTACTGCTACTTGTACTTGACTGCCCCCTGGTGGTGACAAGGTCACAGCACAGTGGAGTGCATCTAAGCGGGGGTGCAGCTGCTGGATGCCAAGCACACGTGTGTAAGGAGGACATCACTGCACACTGGTACCCTCCAGGAGAAAACCAGGAGCTGGAGGAAACTGACTAGGTCCTCCATTGCACTAGGACCCCCCCCCCGCAACATGCCCATGCATGGCTGACATCGCAGGCCACCAAACTGCTGTGGTCCTCAGTAAGTAGTAAATACCTGTAGAATAACCAGTAAATCCATGAGAAAGATGGTGATGGGGCTGTGGGGTGCTATGGCATCAGGCGAGCCAGGGAATGAGAAAAAGGTTGATTACAAAACACATTTTGCTCAGGAAACACGCAATTTAAATAGTCTTATTTCCATTGTAGCTCTGGAAGGGACTGAAACACAGGGAGGTCAAGTGACTTGATCAAAGTCACCCAAAAGGTCAGTGACTTTGGTGGGGGTTCAAACGGGATATCTTGGTTCACAGTTCTGGTTTCTCTAACCCATGCACCATGCTGATCACTAATGATCTTCTCTGCCTCCCTTAATTATTGCTAAATATATGCCTCATATCTGTCCTCAGTTTTCATGGGCAAAACTAATTCTGCCTAGAAATGCCCTTTGGTCACCTGGTAGGCCACCAGCAGCATGTCACAGAAACATAGAATTTGACAGCAGATAAGGACTGCTTCACCCACCCAGTCTGCCCATTTTCCATTGCCTACATTATCATCGTACACCCTATTTGATCTACAGCTCTTTCTCACTCCCCACCTTCCCTTTCCACTACAATCCCTTTGTGCCTAACCAATGCATTCTTAAACCAAACCACTGTTTCTGCCCCCGCCACCTCTGCTAAAAGACTGTTCCAGGAATCCATTACTCTTTCTGTGAATAAGTACTTCCTCACATCTTTCCTGAATCTATTCTCTTCCAGTATCATAGCATGTCCCCTTGTTCTTGAGCACCTTTTTTCTGAAAAATTACTTCCGTCTTGTGCCTTATTTATCACTGTGAGGTATTTAAAGGTCTCTATTATATCCCCCTTCTCCTTTCTTTCTTCCAGGGTGTACATATTGAGGTCCTTTAGTCTCTCTTTGAAGGACTTTTTGATGCAGACCCTGCACCATTTTAGTTGCCCTCCTCTGGACTGCTTCCACTCTGTATATGTCATTCTGAAGATGTGGGGTGCAATTCTAAAAGACTGGTGCAAGTCACGGCCAAAGGTGACTTGCGCCAAATGCCTTTGCAACATGGACCCTGTGCCCTATTCTAGAAGGGGCAGGGCAAACGTGGTTAAGTCCTGTGACTTGTGACACATGGAGGGATATGCCAGCCTAAGGGCATACCCGAGGGGTATGTCGCATCCTCCCCCCTAGTGAGCTCAAGTGCCCCCCCAAAGCCCCACAGGGCAGCAGTGTTCCCCAGCCCCCAAGCCCCCACACATAGGAATGCCCCACAGGCACCCCCCACCCCAATCCCAGAACAGTACATGCCCCATAGGGCTGCCCACACACCCATGCCCCAAACCCCCACATTTGCTAAAAAGCCTTGCAGGGCAGCTCTGTCCACTCCCTGACTCATGCCTAGACCCCAAGACACAGTATGCAAGCGGTAATTAAATACTGCAGCTGGAGGCTCTGTATGGCGTTTACTGTATAAGACTGCAATGGCGTGTCTATACAGTAGCGCTCATCTGAGATTCAGTTAAGCAGCTAACCGTGGAGGTGAGAGGTGGGCTATGCCAGTCGCTGGCTGGAGATGGAGTCGGGGGTGGGGTGGACTAGCACTGCTGGATGGGGGCCCACTAGACTACCAGGGTTAGTTGTGCGGTATTTAATTACCATTTGAGGCACTGTGTCTCGGGGTCTGGGCACAGGTCAGGAGTGGACAGAGCTGCTCTGTGGGCTTTTAGCAGTGTGGGTGTTCAGGGGCATGGGGTGTGAGGCAGCCCTGCGGGCATGTACTGTTCGGGGACTGGGGGTCAGGGTGTGAGATAACCTGCAGAGCTTGTACAGTATGGGGGACTGGGGCGGGGGTTGAGATGCAGTGGGGCCCCTACAGAGGTGTTCTGGGCATGGGGGGGGAGGGCACGTGGCTTGGGTGCAGTCTGCTGGTGGGGCTACACAACCCCTGTAGGGCATATGTACAGTTACACCAGCTAAATGCTGGTGTAACTTACATTGCCAGTTCTCCTCCAGGGGTTGTTGTAGAATCCCAACATTGGGGACTTTATTGCTGCCCTTCCAGAATAGGGCGCAACTGCTGCTGTAAATCCCCTAGTGCCTTGTCGCAGGGGGTTTAGGGTGTATCTGGTGGCATAAGTCCACTTTGGCGCAAGCAGCCTGTGGCATGTCACAGGTTGCTTTGCAGAATAGCAAATGTCACAACTGCAGGCGTAACTTGCTACTTGCATCATTCTTTTTTGCGCAAGTCAAGTTACGCCAGATGTATCTCTTCTAGAATTGGACCTGTGGTCTCCAGAGCTGTACACAGTATTCTAAGTAGGGTCTTACCAGTGATCTATACAGAAGCAACACCACCTTTCTCTTTCTACTGGTAATACCACTCCCTATGCATGCCAGCATCCTACTAGCCCTCTCAACTGCCTTATCATGCTGTCTGGTCACCTTTAGATCATCTGATGTGATTACCCCACAGGTCTCTTTCCTGCTTGTTGGTCATCAATACCACTCCACCCATTTTGTACTCCACCACAGGTTTCTGTACCCTAAGAGTATTATTTTGTATTTTTTCGCACTGAAACCCAACTGCCATACTCTTTGTTTTTTTACTTGCTGACTATCACGGCTTTCAGAGAAGGCCTCGTACCTCCTCCTACTCCATCCGGCAGAGTAATCCCCAAGGTATCCCATCCCCTTAGCTTCATCTTGCCCATAGGGCCAGGGTTTGTACATTTTTTCCCCAATTTTCTCCCTTAGTTCCCAGCCCCCTTAGGACGCCGTCGCCTTTAGGACTTAACATCCAGAGAGGCGCCGTGCGAGTGCACATCATCCTCTCATGCACCGTATGATGTCCCCCCTCCCTGACTCTGGCATGTCGGAGCCGCCAATCCCCTTCAAGGGCCGGTGCTTCCACCTGCACTCTTTATGGGAGTGTTAGACGCTACTGCGTCCCTGGCGTCCCAGCCCTGAGGGAGGAGAGCATCTACTGGGACGCGTGATCCTCCCTCCCCCCTGCCAACCCCCAGCAACCCGAGTCCATTCCCAAACCTGGGTTGCCAGCGTAGCACGAGGTGTGGCGTCCAGCGCCTCAACCCTAACTGCCATACTCTTGACCTCTCCTCTAGTTTTCTCAGGTCTCTGCTCATCCTTACCACTCCACAGTAATGTCCACTCAATTGTAGATTTTGGTGTCATCTGCAAAGAGGCAAACCTTCCCTTCCAGCTCCTCTGCAATGCTATTTATAAAGACATTAAAGAATACCAGTCCCAGCACTGATCCCTAATACACCTCGCTGGTCACCCTCCCTTCCTTGGAGTGAACTCCATTTACCACCACCGTCTGTCATCTATCCACTTACCAATTTCTTATCCAATTTACCACCTTTGTACCCACTTCTAAGCTACCCAGCTTGTTTAATAGTCTCCTGTGTGGAATGGTGTCAAATGCCTTACTGAAATCTACAGTAGGTAGGCCACATCCACCACTCCATCCTGATTTAATTCCTTTGTCACCCAGTCAAATAAATCTATTGGATTATTTTGACATGACCTCCCCACCATTGGCACATGCTGCTTCTGGTCTTGTAACCAATTGGATTCAACTATTCCACAGCCCTTTCCTTCAGCAATAATTCCATCAACTCTCCCACCACTGATGTCAGGCTGACTGGCCTATAATTGCCAGCTTCCTCCCTGCTCCCACTTCTGTGTGTTGGGACTACATTTGCCCTCCTCTAGTCTTCTGGAACCACTCCTGTTTCCAGTTAGCTGTTAAACAGGACTGTGAGAGGTGCAGCCAGTACCTCCCTGAGCTCCCTCAGTGCCCCTAGATGCACCCCATCTAGCCTCACTGTTTTGTCTGCCTTCAGATTAGCGAGTCCCTTCAGGACTCTTGCCTCCGAAAACGGACTAGTGTCTACCTTGCTCCCTTAAAAGCTTCTGTTACTTTTTTGGGGCCCTTCTTTTCTCCATAACTGTGAACACCGGGCAAAAGTATTTGTTCAGGATGTCTGCCTTTTCCTGGCCACTCTCTACACAGTCCACCCCCTTCCCTTTTTAACTTTAAAATCCCACCATTGATCTTTCTGTTTTCACTTACAGATTAAAAAAATGTCTTGTTCCTTTCATTACCTCCTGAGCTTTTCTCTCTTCAGTTTTCACCTTCATACTCCTTACTGCTTTCCCTACTTCTCTGTTTCCCTGATACACCTCACTATCCTCCTCCCTCTGTGTTTCCTTATACCTTCTGAATGCTAGCCTTTTAACCTTTTCCTTTTAAGCCACATTTTTCAAAAACCATGGCAGTCTCTTTTTCCTCTTGCTTTTGCTCACTTATTTGATGCAGAGGTTTGCTGCCTTTTCTGTGCTTTTAATATTATTTAAAGTGCAGGACCAAACTGATTGGGGCCACTTTGTCGGAGTGGTTTGACTTATTCGCATTTTGGCCAGTATTGATAACCAAGAGCCCCTGTATTAAAAACCCTCCATTACAGGCCTGTTTAGGCAGTTTGGGGGCACACTGGACTTTACTCATTCATCAATATAGGTCACAACCAGGAGCACCTCTGAAAATAAATAAATTTATAAAGCCAGGGTTGAGCAGATCACATTTTGAATTACCTTTTCTGTGCTCCCTTTTATCTTTGCCCGCTGTCCCCCCCTCCCACCTAAGATATCCCCACCTGCCAGGTCATCCCTGAGGCATTCACCCATCTTTATAAAATCTGCCCTCCTCAAGTCCAGGACTCTTGCCCTTATGTGGTTCGATTTTTTTTCCTTTTTTTTTAATAATATCTTTATTGTATTTTGAATAAACATACAAACAGACATACACAGCAAACCCGGGTTCCCGGGTACCCACCCCAAAAACTGGGTAGGCAAACTATATACAAAGACTATATACAATCACAGCTGCAGAACCCCCCCCCCATCCAGACACTAAAACCAGCTCACCAATACCCAAATTGAGGGAAAATGACACAAAACTACCCAGTTTGGAACTAGATTTAAAAAAAAAAAAAAAGGGCCTCAAGGCATAAAACTGGAATTAATCCACAAGTCCTATAGTTCCCAGGACCCTCTAATCAAAGGGAGATGTTCCCACAGCTGTGTCCGAGAAGAGAGACCCCAAAAAAACAAAAAAAAAACCTTTGTTTGGCAGCCCAGGTCCTATCTACTTAATGTACACACACAAAAAGGAAATTAATCCTGATACATACAGATCTCAAACCTAAAAGTAAAAAACAGAGATAATCCAAATATAGATATTCAAACATAGATAATTTGTTTACCCACCACCTCAATCGACTACACTTAGACAGACAGACCGATGACAGGGAAGCTTGAGCTGGAGCCGAATAAATTGCCTCTAAAGTTGCATACCTCTTATCATATGTTCCCTTTTTCCCGTTCCGAGACATTTGGCGCTTAGTCCTGCCTAATGTCCTCAGTAGATCCGCTAGCCAATGGTCATATGAATAAATACATTCACTTTTCCAATGCCTCAAAACATAAGCTTTGACTAAGGCAGACATCAGGGCAATATGATACTTAATCTGCAATCCCGGATTTGAGTCATATCCCCAAAATACAGACCTTAGGTGAGATATAGTCCACCATAATTTAAAAGGGTCCATATTCCACTTAATCTGAGCCCAAATTGGGTATATCCTAAGACAGTCCCAAAATATATGCAACGTATCCCCGGACTCTGTCACACCTAAAACATAGATCTGTCTGTCCAAGCTTCCTAGCACAAAGTTTGGCGGGGGTATAGTACAAATTGGAAAAAATGAAGAATTGCATAGTTCTATATTTAGGTATAGGTATGTAAGCCACACTTTTCCAAGTTGCCTCCCAGTCCGGCCTCAGGAGGATATCCTTCTTTTCCCAGTAAGCCACCTTCTCCGAAACCTCCCTACTAAAGAAATCCAGAAGCACCCTATACACCATTGACAGGGGTTTACGAGCACAATTGATTCCCTTAAGATTGTCCCAGGTAAATGGAGGCCCTGGAGGACATATATTATCCCTCTGCATTCTCTGCAACATTTTAGTAACCTGAATCTTCTTAAAAAAATTGATACCACTACATTGAGGTGGAAACACTACTTTGTCGTCTAGAATTAAGTCTGACCAAACATAATTAGCTAACTGTGGAGCCCAATAGCCCCTAATTAATCGGCCACCAATAGTCATGTTAGGATTACCTAAAATAGGTTGATCTCTACAGCCCTTCTGGAGCTTTTTACGAAGTGGGGACAGGAGAGCCCACCGGCCAGGACTGTCTTAAATATTGAGAATCATTACCCACTTCGGAAGAATTCCGGATTAGTAAAGAGCAATGATAACGGAGATACCCTTATCTCTCAAAATTTGCCGTTCAATATGTAACCAAGTTGGAGTGTAGCCCTCTCCTTCCTGGGAGCTGTTCCACCGAGTCATTATAGATAATTGCCCAGCTACGTATATATAAATAAAGATCTGGAATTTTAAGACCCCTAAACTAAAAGGAAGTCAGTAAAACCATATGTTTCTTCCTGGAGGCTTGGAATTCCATAGAAAATCAGAAAAAAGTTTTTGTATTCTAATAAACCAGGACTTAGGAATATTATCAGGGACAAATATATGGGATACAAAAATCTAGGCAATAGATTCATTTTAATTAATCCCATTCTAGCCGTCAAGTTTAGGGAAGCTTGTTCCACCTATCCAAGTCAGCCTAGCTGCTACTAGTACTTTATTCAGATTTGCCTCTACACCCGCTGAAAATCAGGAGTGACCCAAATACCCAGATAGTCAATACCATCTGGAGCCCATTTCAACTGGAGGTGGTAAAGTCTGCCTTATATACATGTGGGGTAAGGGGAGGACCTGTGTCTTGGTCAAGTTTAGTTTGTAATTCGAGACCACGAGAATCTCTTTATAACCTCCAAAACCCTATCAAAACTCTTCACAGAGTCGCTAAGATGCAATAGAATGTCATCTGCAAAACCGAAAACTTCAGTTCCCTCATAACCACAATCCCGTATTTCAGGATCCGATTGAATTGCCATAATAAGGGCTCCAGATAAATATTAAATAAAATTGGTGAGAGGGACAACCCTGCCTGGTCCCATTATCAAGGTGAAATTCCTTTGACAAAAAACCATTGCAAAGGACCCTGGCCGTAGGTGTGGCGTAAAGATTCCTAATGCCCCTGAGAAGACCCTCCTGGAAACCCATCCTCTCCATAGTGGCAAATAGAAAGGAGTGGGAGACCCGATCAAAGGCCTTCTCAGCATCCAGGGAGAAAAGCGCCATATCTGAGCAAAGCTGGAGGCCTCAAAAGGACATGGTGAAGCTTACATGAGGCATCATGAGCCCCTGCCTGGCATAAAACCAACCTGGTCTTGGCTAATAATCGAGGAGCTATCCTTAAAATTCTATTAGCCAATATTTTGAGATAATAATTTAATGTCCTGATTCAAAGGCAATAGGCCTATAACTCTCTGGCATTTCTCGGGGTTTATCTGGTTTGGGAATAAGTGTAATATAAGCCTGGTATAGCGGTAAATGGGAAACTCCATCAGACAGAATACAAGAAAAGGCTCGAGGTAAAGGTATGAGAGTCTTCAAATGAGCTTTATAGAACCCAGCTGAAAAACCATCTGGACCTGGAGTCTTACCTAGGTAAAAGTATTAATTGCATCACTTATTTCAGCCTCTGATATAAGAATCACCAAGGACTGGGCTTGTTCTTGCTCCAGTCTTGGTAAATTGATTCTCTCCAGAAACCCACACACCTCCTCAGTGCTACCAGATGCCTTGATATAATTCTGTGAAGTAATCCACAAAGACATCTGCCATAGCCTGTGGGTCTGTAACCAATTCCCACGATATTCCAAAAATGGTATTGTCTGCTGACCTCCACTCTCTTACCCTACTTGCAAAGCCTACTGGGCAAGTCCCTTGCAAAGATATTCAGCTTGGAGCCTTTCGGTCCAAGCCTCAATTATAATACATAATGTCCGTCATTTCGTCCCTCAGTTCCCGAAGTTCCCTGTCCACCTCCTGCTTAGATCCCTCCAAGGGGCAAGTGAATTAATAGCACCCCAAATGAATTCCTCCCTTGCCTTCCTCATCCTGTTTCTCCTTATGGAGGGTCTAAACTATACTGGTATATAGAACTTTGCAAGTAAGCCAGGCTAAATTCTTATTGTCAAGGGTAGGGATCTGGGTCAAAATAATATCCCTAAGAGCTTCCTCCAGGCGAGATAACATATTATCTTCTAAAAGAGATTCATCAAGCCTCCATCTGAAAGGTTTTGTCGAACAGACTCCATTACCCAAGACATCTGAACTGGAGAATGGTCAGACAAAATTCTACTGTGGTAAACAGTTTCTTAACCTCCTGAGGGCCTCCTGATTGACCAAGAAAAAAGTCAATACGTGTTTGAGTTTATCACCCCTGAATAAAGGTCATATTACAATCCCCTTGTTTAAACCTCCAAAGGGGTCTGTCCAGCGCTGCCACGCTGAAGTCTAGCCAAAGATACCTCTGCTCTAGAAGCGACTTTTTAGAAGGGGCTTCCTATCCACCAGGTTACTAAAGCAGAGATTCCAATCCCTGCTATAATTAGGGGTGGGATGAGAAGCTAGTTAGGTCTAATTCAGGAGGCAAAATATCAGGGTTAGGAGGTTGGCCCATATACAGAGGTAATTGTATTAACCTCCCATAATAGTGCCTGTAATGAAGATTCCCAGCACATCCTCCAGTGCTTTATATTGCAGGGGACAAGCAGAGCAACTCTTTGCGATCAAAATCGCAACACCCCTGAAGCTTTGCGTGCCCCTCTCCAAAAACTTGACACCACCAAAGCCTTCTCAAGGCATTAACTCTTCCTTTAACAGGTGGGTTTCCTGCAATAAAAGCAATTTGAGCCCCTATCTGCAAAATATACTTTAGGATCACTAGTCTCTTTTTCCTCCCTCTGAGGCCTTTGACATTCCAAGATACTATGTTGACCATAAACATAATAGTATACTATACCCCATCATGACCTCCCAGCCCGACTGTAACAAAAAAAAAAAAAAAAAAAAAAATTTAAGATCTGCACTTTGGACTCTCTCTTCCCCTCCCCCAACCCTCACCTTTGACACAACCCCGATCCTCTGATCATCCTCCTAACCACCGTCGAGAAAGAGATGAGCCAGCCACTGGCACGCTCCCTAGCCCCCTCCAACCTCGATTAACTCAAATCAAGCTTCTATTCCCTTTACCAGAGATACCAATATTTGAAACCCTTCCCCCTTCTCAAACTTCTTTGTAGCCCCAGCACATAGCCCTCCCTCTTAAGGTCTTTAAAACAAAAATCACAGAGTCTTCAGAATCCTCAGGGGTTGCACAACAGTACTACTAGAATGGCCTTATTCAAGGTAAAATAAATGAGAGAAGAGCAGTCCTCAAGCCGCATCAAAACTTCTCCCATCACAGAATTTCAGGTTGCAGCCCTGAACAGATCGGAAGTTCAACTCTCAGACCTCTGCAGCATCCCTTGCTGTCAAAACCTCCAGTCTCCCGACTGCAGTTTGACCACCAAGGTAGCTGGATGTTGCATCGAAACTTCACGCCTGCTAAGTATAGCTTTTCTTAATGTCAACATATTCTTTCTGCTTTTCACAGATGGCAGGTGTCTGATCCTGGAAAAGCCAGATTGCAACTCCATTCCAATACAGGTTTTTAAGGGCTTTCAGCTATCATAAGCGATGGGTCTTCTCCCTAAAATTCAGAATGCATTATAATAACCCTGGGCGAGCCCTGGGGAAGGATCTCTCTCAGAGATCGGTGTGCCCTCTCGATGTTATATGCCTCTCCATAAGGTGTAGGGCCCAGGATCTTTAAAAGCAGTCCCTGGATAAAGGCAATACAATCCGAGCCTTCAGACCCGCTCTGGCAACCTGCAAATCAAATTATTCCTTCTGCTCGAGATTCTTGGTCATCTACTCTCTCCTCAAGTTTCTTCACCTGTCTCCTTAAGCCACTGGCTCCTGCTCATGTGCTGATGTTTTCCTGTCTTGCTGAAGCAGCTCTACTTCAAGATCCCTACTCTCTGTGCCAGAGCATTCAGAGTAGGTTTGATTAGTAACAAATCGGCTACTAACTAAGGAGGCGATTTAATTTCCATTCGTCGTCGGGAGAATCTGGCCTTTCTCCTCCGCTTTTTAATCATGCCTCCTGGTCTTCCTGGCACTGGTGAGGGGCTTGAGCGCTTGGGCGGCGCCACGTGCGTCGGAGAGTTCCCGGGCTTCTGCACTCCATAATGGTGCTGCACCGCGGCAGTTCACTCGTGCTACAAGCGAATTACGGACCCAACAAACTTCTCAGTGGCGCGACACTCAATTGCCAGTTTTAGTAATAGCTGTCAGCCCTTTACGCTCAGCCAGGCGTTTAAATTGCTTTTGAGGTTGAGTCAGCCGGGAGCAGCGCTCAGCACGTCCTCACCAAACTAGCACATCACGTGATCCTATGTGATTCGATTCTGCAGCCATCCTTATAGCGAACCACACTGTGTGGTGATCACTACTCCCCAGGTGGCCTCAAATCTTGATTTTTGCAGCACTGTCCCTGTTAGTGAGTACCAGGTCAACTATTGCACCATCATGATTGGGTTCGCTGTCTAGATGATTGAGAAACACCCCCTGCAAAGAATCCTGGATGTCCCTGCTTCTAGCTGAAACCACTGCTGGGAGGGTCCAATCTACATCTGGTAACTGGATGTCCCCCACCAGTTGTACTTTCTCCTTTTCTGCCATCTTGCCAGTGGCTTCCACCAGTACCTTAACTCTGCAGTGTGACTAGAGGTGCCGTTCCCCATCTCTGGGGTGACCCAAAGCATCTCTGCTTCCCTCTGTATTCCCTGTATCTCTGTCACTTTTATGCTTTCCCTCACAAAAGCACCACATCCCCTCTTTTTCTTACCACCCAGTCCTTCCTGAACAGAGTATAGCCTGGTATGGTCACATCCCAATCATAGTTTTCAGTGCATCATGACTCAGTAATGGCCACAATATCCAGGCCGGACTCTGCCATGATGGCCTCTAGGTCTGGAATCTTATTTCTTAGACTTCTAGCATTCACACACACGGCCTTCCAGATTTTGTTTCCATTCTGCTTGTTGCCCTCACTTTTTTCTTTTTGCCCTCCCTCCTTTCATAGAAACATAAATTTGACAGCAGATAAGGACCTCTTGGCCCATCCAGTCTGCCCATTTCTCCTTACCTACACTATTACCACAGACCATGCCTGATCTACAGCCGTTTCTCCCTCCCCCTTCCTTTCCACTATGATTCCCTTGTGCTTATCCCATGAATTCTTGAACCCCACCACTGTTTTTCCCCCACCACCTCCACTGGAAGGCTGTTCCAGGAATCCACCACTTTTTCTGTGAAGGCAAGGCAAGGCAGGGCAAATTTTAGTTTTCTGGCACCCAATCCCAGAGGCTCTGGGTGCCGTACAAACACACAAAAGTTTAAATATATTATCTCACAATATTATAAATAATCACATGTCAAAATAGGCAATGTTCTGCATATAAATACTAACCCTATTTACTTTAAAAATGACTGATAGTCTAAGTTCTCATCCAGTATCCAAGAAAGCCTGGCTAAACAGATAGTACTTAAGACGGACTTTAAATGTCTCCACAGTAGAGGCCTCCCTCACCAATGGCGGAAGCAAATTCCATAGGACGGGGCCGGAGATACTAAAAGCTCTATCGCTGGCAGTTTTCAACCTCAACCTGGGAATCGCGAGGAGGCCCTCAACGAAGTATTTCCTCACATCTCTCCTGAATCTACCCTCTCCAGCTTCTTATCATGGCCCCTTGTTCTTGAGCACCTTTTCTTCTGAGAAATACTTCCCTCCTGTACCTTTCTTATCCCTAAAGTTATTAAAAGGTCTCTATCATTTCACCCCTCTCCCTCCTCTGTTCCAGGGTATACATACTGAGGTCCTTTAGTCTCTCCTCATAGTACTTTTGATGCAGACCCTGCACCAGTTTAGTTGCCCTCATCTGGACTGCCTCCACTCTTTGTCCTTCCAGAGATGTGGTCTCTAGAACTGGATACTCTACTCTAGGTGGGGTCTTACTAGCGACCTACACAGAGGCATCACCACCTGCCTGTTTCTGCTGGTGATACCTCTCCCAGTGCACCCCAGCATCCCACTAGCCCTCCCTACTGCCCCATCACACTGCTTTGCCATCTTTAGGTCATCCAATATGATTAACCCTTGGTCTCTTTCTTACTTGGTGGTTGTCAATACCACTCCACCTATTTTGTACTCCGCCGTTTGGTTTCTGTGCCCTAAGTGCACTATTTTGCACTTTTCACACTGAAACTCAGCTGCCATGTCCTTGACCACTCCTGCAGTTTACTCAGGTCTCTGCTTATCCTTTCTACCCCCACCCCTGGAGTGTCCACGCTATTGCAGATTTTGGTGTCATCTGCAAAGAGGCAGGCTTTCCCTTCCAGCTCCTCTACAATGTCACTTATAAAGACATTAAAGATCAGTCCCAGCCCTGATCCCTGAAGTACCTGCAGGTCACCCTCCCTTCCTTGGACTGAAGTAACATTTAAACCACCCACTGAGGACTGGAGTTCCCCTCCTGGATGGATGCAGACCATCACCCCTCCATAGGCCCTTATCCTCCAAGGTGGGTCCCCAGTTCCCAATGTAGCTGATCCCCTCCTCTCTGCACCATTCCTTCAGCTATGAGCAAAAGCTCCTGGTGCAGAGCTCTCTCTCTTTCTCTCTCTCTCTCTCTCTCATGTTGTAGAGAGGCAGCACATCAGTGAAAGCCACTAGGCATGCTACCTGTCTGAGACCCTTCCCCAGCTCCCTAAACTCCCTATGCACTAATCCAGTTCATCTCTAGCCAGGTCATTAGTCCCCAGGTAGACAATGACATCCAGTTGTCTGTTCCATCCTGCTGCCCTAGCAATCCTCAGGATTCGCTTGCCCTCGAGGCCATGGTGCCATGTAGGCACCTAACCTGCCCCCCCCTTTCCTATTCCTAAATCTATTCCCTACACAGTTGAGTCTACCACCAGATGTTTCTTTTTCCTCCTCTAGGGTCCTCTACCACCCTCCTTGGGGTCTCCACTATGGAGGACCCCCACATCCTCCCTGGTCACTACCGCAGTCACCTCCCCCCGGCAGTCCTGCCCCACCAGAGTGGCATAGGAATTTCGTAGTGGTACTGGTTGAGGAATGTGCCTCTGTTCTTCCATCCCTACCCTTCCAGAGTCCAGCATAGTGTAGCTCTTCCTCTTTCCTGGCATCCTCTGAGGTAACAGTGGCAGACTTGGTGGCCCCTGAATAGGGGAATAGATCCCCTGAATCCTAGCCTACTCTGCCTGGAGTTTAGCAACCTCATCCCTCAACCCAGAGAGATGCATGCATATGGGGCAGTACCACAGTCTCCAGAAGGTTTCTCTGAAAACTGCCAGCCCACAGCCACTGCATTGCACCACTTCAAGCATTCTCAACTTTTGTTCTCCCTGTTTTACCTGAAAATACTTTTGAACCCTTACTCCTGATATTGTGTTTCTGGTTTTCCCTTTTTATGTTTGCTTGCACGCATGTGCAAGAAACATAGTGCCATCATCCGAGTTTTCCAGAGGTGTGTCAGCCTCTTCCAATTCAGTCAGTGTGTTTGCAGGCGCGGTCACAGTGCAACAATCACTGCTCCAGCTGTCTATGACAGCTGAAAATGCAGTAGCATACAGTTGAAGAGGCGCTGCTTCAGTGAACAGAGCTCCCCTCTCCCAACTGCTGCCTTACTTATGTGCGTGCTGGCTTGCGCTCCCCGCAAATACAGTATAGCCCGGCCAGGGTGCCCAATGCCCGTCAGCTCCGCGCCGCCCAAAAACAGCGCTCCTGGTGCCACGCTGGGGAGCCACCCAGCGTGGCACCGTCTATAAAGCTGACAGAGTTGCCCAATCCCCCGTCGGCTCAGGCCCCCAAACAGCCTTACAGCTACCGCGCTTGGAGCCCACCCCAGCGTGGCACTAGCCAGCCATGCCGCGGGGGTGCCCCATCCCGTCGGCTCCAGCCCCCAAACATCCTTTGCAGCTGCCATGCTGGGGAGCCCACCTCAGCGTGGCAAGCGTCCCGTGTCGTCTAAATAAGTTAAAAAAAAAATGTAAATTAAAACTGTCCTCGCAGTCTCCCTGCCCCCACCCGCACCCACCCACTGTGCACCCTGCCTCCCACACCCCCTCACCCCATACTTACCTCTGGAGTCTGGCGCGATGAACTTGGTGGACCGGGAACACGTCTGCACTCTTCAAAGCCGACCGCGAACTGAGGAAATGCCGGTAAGCTGTATAATGTAATAGATAGGGTTTTTTCAACTTTGCTGCATATCTCGGGCATTTTTTGGAATTTTTCCACCAAATTTTCAACATAGGGTTTTTGGGACCCCTTCTCATGAATACTGTCACTGTCGTGGCGTTATTCGGGCCCGAAGGGTGATTTCGCAGTCACTGCGTGAAATCACCTTTCAGGACTGATTAACGAAACTACACTGCCAGTGTTCATAAGGTGGGCTCTCAAGATGCCTATTTTGAAATTTGCGGAAAATTCCAAAATGACTGCCTTAAGCCCGCGCTAAGCAGTTCCTACGCGACGTCAGAAGTTCAATGAATTTTCAATATTTTCACTCCATATTTTCAACATTGCCATTTTACCACACCTTCTTATGAGCAGTACAGCTGTCATTTTCACATCTCACCCAAAATGTGTTTCCGCCTATGGCGCTAATGTCACAGTCGGTGTGTGGAAATTAATGTCCGGGACACATTAAAGAAAATCACAGTGACACTGTTTATGAGCAGAGGTCTCAAAATGGCTATGTTGAAAATTTGGTGAAAAATCTCAAAATGACTGTTTTACGAGCATGCGTTGCAGAGTTCCTACTACCGCTGGCAAGTTTATGAATTGTAATATTTCACACTAGATTTTCTAACAGTGCCATTTTACCACACTTCCTTATGAGCAGTACAGCTACCATTTTTCACATCCGCCCAAAATTTGTTTCACACATGTAGCACACAATGGTACAGTCGTTGTGCGAAAACAATGTTGGGACAGATTAAGAAAATCACAGTGACACTGGTCATGAGCAGAGGTCTTAAAATGACTATGTTGAAAATTTGGTGACAAAACTCCATAAAATGACTGTGTTACGGTGGGCATTACGCAGTTCCATGCACCCTCGTAAGTTCATGAATTTGTAATATTTTCAGTCTAGATTTTCACCAGTGGCATTTTCCACACATCCTTATGAACAGTATGGCTGTCATTTTCCACAACATGGCCAAATAATGTTTTCACACTTTCAGTGCAGAAATGCGTGGTCGCTGTGGAAATCATTGTTCGGGACAGATAAAGAAATCACAAGTGACACTGTTCATGATCGGAGGTCCCAAAATGCTTGTGTTAACAATCTGCTGTAAAAATCCCCATACTAGTTACATTCTGGGTGTGTGTTGCACAGTTTCTATGCCGCTTCGTGACTTCACCAGTTTTTAAGATTTTCACACCAGATTTTCAACATTGCCATTTACACCTCCCCATGAACAGTACTGCTGTCATTTTCACATCCTGTTGGAATGTGTTTTGCACCTGTGGTGCCAAATGCCGTAGTCACTGTGCAAAAGCAGTTTTCGGCTAACAAACTGATATTGCCACTGTTCATGAAGTGGGGGTCACAAACAAACCATGTTGAAAATTTGGAGTGAAAATACCAACAAATGCCTGAGGCATTAGGGTTTCCAACCATAACACCCCATCCTGTAGAGAATGACAGGCATCAGGGGTGTGACTTGGGATTCTTGCCTGTAATGCTTATACCATTCCACCCCCACCCACATCCTGCAGCCAGTCAGAGGCATCAAGGTGTGCCTCGGACTCTTCGGGCTGAAACGTTACCCAATTCTCCTATACCACACCCATCTCACCATATTTCCTGATGGAATGGAGTGCGCATAAGGGCCAAAGACCCCAAGGCACACTGTGACACTTGTCAGTGTCTGCTGGGTAGGGTGTGGTGAACTGGTGTGGTCGTTATGCCTGACAACCCAAAGGCACACCCCAATGCCTGTCACTCTCTGCAGGGTGGTGGTGGGGTTGGCTTCAGTTCAATACTTCGCTGCCATTCCTATTATGCAGCTCTGTAACTTCTACACTACCAATGCCAGCAAGCAAACATTCGGCATTGACAAATGCTTGTTTTGTTAGTTTCTATTTGTGTTCTCCGTGTCTTGTTTAAATCTCTTTATACTCCTACCCTAGATATGATGTTGCTCCTATTCCCAGTTCTGGCCTACCTTTTACCTTCCACCCTTCCCAGCAGTGGCTGTTACATAGTGAACACATGCCTTACCTTAGTTGACTGGCAGAGTACCCTGCTTCCTTGCTTCCTTCTGCTGATGCCTGCCAATGCCTAAGCTGCCAGTTACCTGCTCCATTCCTTTGTTATTCCATTCACTTGCTGGGACATGAACCTGCTGGACACATTAGAGTGGAACTGCTTTTATATTGCTCTTGTTAAATAGGCACTAAGTCTCTGTCAGCATCAACTCTCAATTACACACCTGATTTACAGGGCTTCCTGAATCTCCTCAGTCCCAAGAATAATCTCCTGAGCTAGTTTCCCACATGACACCTCTTACAGTTTTAAAGACAAGTTTCAAATTGCCCCAAACACTGCCTACAAATCTGTTTTTTCTCTCCACTTACCCTGCTACTCAGTATTGAAAACCCCATAAATTAATATAAATATACCTTTAAGGTAAAGATAGGTGCTTTCACTCCTTTATGTCAGCAAAGTTTGTTCTTCCAGCTCACCCCATGGTGTCACATAGACAAACCAGGTTAAGATGCAGACTTGGGCCATTTGTGCTGGAGTAGCCAGACTTGGGAGAGTTATTTATTTATTTTATTTATTTGAAAACTGGTAACTGGGAGAGGCACACTGAGCCAAGGCTCATTTCCAGGTATGGCCTGGGGAAGAGGAACAGTGGAAGAACAAGAAATACAAAATCACACATGCCCCCATAATGTAAAGCATCATGGACTGCATATGTAAATCAACACAGAATATTATGCTGGTTCAACTTTAAGCAAAAATGCATGGTACCGAAAGGCCTCTCACACAGTCTGCAAAGGGTGCCAACAGAAGACAAGGACACATATTTCATCCTAGCAGAACTCACCAGTATGCCTCATCTGTTTGACACCCCAGTGGAATGAACCAGCTACCCTAAGATGGTCTATCTGGGTTATGTTGTGGTAAACCCAATTAAAACAAAAAACAAGTTAAAAGACAAAGAACCTCTGTGCGCAAGCACAGAGGCAATGATTACCCCAAAGGGCATTGGCCGGGAAGCCAAGATTCAAAGAAATACAAAATCACACATGCCTCCATAATGCAAAGCATCATGGACTACAAATGCAAATCACCACAGACTATTATGCTGGTTCAACTTTAAACAAAAATGCATGGTGCCGAGAGGCCTCTCACACAGTCTGCAAAGGGTGCCAACAGAAGACATAGACATGTGTTTCGTCCTACCAGGACTCATCAGTATGCCTCGTCTGTTTGACACCCCAGTGGAATGAACCAGCTACCCTAAGATAGTCTATCTGGGTTATATTGTGGTGAACCCAATTAAAACAAAGAACAGCAGCAGAATACAAAATAACAAATTGGCCAAAGCAATTCTATAAACATTTGTACAAATTAGAATAAATACAGAAAAATTGTATGTACAGAGAATAGGGTGCAGCCACAGCTCCATCAGAAATGCCTAATGTGCAAAATGCAGAAGTGTCAACAATACACGGTGAACAAGACAATATTGACAACAGGTGAGTGAGCTGTGAGGCGAGTTATTGCCTGGCCTCATAACTGAAGGGAGAAAACAGGTAGTGATGAGGTGAAACCAGAAGGCAAGGTAGCAAGGACCCTGCCGGCTGCCTATAAGGGCAGTTAAGGCTTGGCTAAGGAGGTGTGAGGAGGAAGAGTAACAAGAACAGGTGGGGTGGGGATATAGTTTCAACTGGTGCCTGATGGAGCCAGGGGATGGGGAGAGGTGGACGGAGGAGGGCGCTGATTGCAGAGTGAGGGAAACTGATAGAAGAAGGTTGGTTGCCCAGTGGAGGAGTGGGGGTGAGAAATGGTGGAAGTGCAGTTGTCCCTGGAACGGAGGGAACAGGAAGCAGGGGGGGAGTTGGGAGAGAAGAGGTAAGAGGGAAGGGAACCAAACCAGTATTTGGGATAAGAAAGAGGTACAGTGAACCTGGTGACATGAAAGCAGAGGGAAGATGGATAGGGAAGAATACAGGGAACAGTGGTCAGCACTGGGGGGAGAGTTTATAGCAAAGCGGCAGAAGGAGTTGCAGAGGGTGTCCAGTCTGGCAAGGGAAGTGGAAGGGGTGGTGCCATAGACCACATCCACATAGTCAAAGATAGGGAGCACCATTTTGATAACAAGCTCCCTGCGGATATGAGGATTTAAACAGTCTTTGTTGTGGTATGGGGCACCGATCTTGGTATGGAGTTTCGCATGGGTGGCATCAATGTGGGCTGAGAAGTCAAGCTTACTGTCTAGCCACACTCCAAGGTGCTTGAAGGACTGGAGTGCCATCCAGAGTGGTGAAAACTGTGTGTGTGTGGATGGGGGAGTCTGGCCAGTTTCTGACTGGTACCAAAGGTCATGGACACTATCGTCTTTGTGTTGATCTGAGTTGGTTGGATTAGAACCAATGCAGAATGTTGTTGAAGACCCGATGGAGCAAACTTCCACAACTAAGTTGGAAGGACCAGAGGTAAAGATGTCTGTGTCATCTGCATACATGTGGATATGTGAATTGGCACAGGCAGAGGGGAGGTCTTTCAGGAAATGGAGAAGAGGATGGGACCCAGGATGCAGCCCTGTGGGATCCCAGCCTGGATGGGAAGTGGAGGTAACAGGACACCTCCTTCCTGTAGCGAAAATTGTTGGCCCATTAGATAGAAACACAACCAATTAACAGTGGGAGCTGAGAGGCCAGCAGAGTTCAGCTTGTCCAGGAGGATTGGAAGGGACACTGAATCAAAGGCTTTGTCCAAATCGATGACAACTGTAGCCATAATGTGCCCATGATCCATGCTAGAAAAGACTGAATCAGTGACACACAGCACAGAGGAGACAGTGGAGTGGTGCTTCCAGAAACCAAACTAGAAGGGTAAGAGGAAGTTGGAGGATGAAGGGAAGTTGAGGAGCCTGGAATGGACTAGTTCCTCTTGCAGCTTAGCGAGATGGGGTAGAAGTTGCCATAGGAGGAGGGGTTGCCCCCTTTATGAAGTGGAATAACTTTGGCCAACTTCCAGGATTGAGGAACAGTGTTGAGGGAGAAGGAAAGGTTGAGTAGGTGAGCAAGGTGAGCTGCATTGGCAGGAGCTGAGAGGTGGAGTAGCTTGGGGTCCAGGCTGTCAGGACTGGATATTGACAGGTTGAGAGAGGAGAAGGCAGGCAGGATTTCCTGGATGGTGAAAAGGAGAAAGGGAAACCAGTGAGGTGGAGGAATGGGAAAGGAAAGAGAGCCCAGAGGGAGAAGAAGGGAGGGCACAGATTGTGAAGAACTCATTAAAGTGAGTAGCAACAGAGGTAGGGTCACACAGGTGAACCATTAACCATGAGGGTTAGGGGAGTGGATGGGCAGGGGGATCGAAAAGGGAGTGGATAATTTTCCAGAATTTAACTGGGGAGTTAAGGTTTTTCTGGAGCTTGTCCTTAAAACAGTGTGATTTCACAGCCAGAACAGCTTTTGTACATTGTTCCTCAGAGCCCTGTAAGACATGAGGTCAGGAAGGAGTGGAGTAATTTGTAGTGGGCCTATAAGAGGTCTTGGGACTTGCACAGATCAATGACTTCGATGGTAATCCACAGGTGGTGGGTAGTTTTGACTCTGGATTTCATGTGGGAGGTGTGCTTGCCTGGATGGCAGAGAATTTGGAGTGGAATAAGGTGAGGGCCACATCAGTATCAGAGGCAGCGAGGATGACTGGTCGATGTGTTGCAGTGAGGTCACTCAGTAGATTACTGATATTTAATGACTGTGGAGACCTGGACCAGATGTATTTTGGTGATGAGGGGGACACTGGATTTTTATGATGCTGAACATCATACAGTGGCTGCTAAATGAATCTGGCAATATACCTGCTGCAACAATACGGTGGGATGGGAAGTTAGAACCCTGTCCAAAAGGGTATGGTTGGTGGAGTGGGGATTGAACCAGGTGGATTCTGAAATAACCTGGGACAAATTAAGGGACACAGTCCTGTGAATGGTAGATTTGGAGGATGGGAAAAGCCAATTTATCTTGAAATCCTTGAAGAGGATGAGTTCACCTGTGGAGGAATGAGAGGTGATGGAGGAAAGATAGTCAACCAGGGATTAATTTGAGATCTTAGGAGAGGCACAGACAATCCCATTGAATATAGGTACACAGGAGGGGAAGGAGAGCTTGACTATGAGAAATTTGTAGGAGGAAGGTATGGCCCCCTGATGGATATAGTGCTTGAGAGGCTCTGGCGGACATAGATGGCAACAGTTTTTCCATGTTTTCCCCCTGTCTTGCCTGCAGAGATGGTAAGTACTGGAGGAGGGCCAGGATTCAGAGATACAGAAGACATAAGGAGAGTGTAGTTGAACCCAGACAGAGAGGAGGTCAAGCTTAGGGAGAAGGCTCCTGGCATTCAAGTGGTAAATGCTAAGACCCTTGGCAAGATGGGAGGGAGGAAGAGCAGGGGCCAGGGCTGGACTCCACATCACCAAGCAGGAGAATGAGGAGAAGGATGGAGTGGGGCTTTATTCCCTTGGAGGAGGTAAAATAGCAGAGAGAAGGGGCAGTGAGGGGAGAGAAGAGAATGGAAGAGAAACTCCAGGTTGAGTGAAGGGGATGGTAAGAGACCAGGGTGGATGGGGAGAGGGGTAAAGAGTGAGGAGTCTGGTTGGAGGTGGGGAGGGAAGGAAAGGTAGGAGAGTTGGATGGGGGAAGCAGGTGGAGGAGATAGTAGGAGGAGGAGGGGGACATTGAGCAGGCAGAAGAGTGCAAGGAACACCTTAGCCAGGAAGAGGGAGGCAAGAGCTAAATGGCAGGCAGTAGCCACAGTAGTTAAACAGCAAACAATGGCAGGCAAATAACAGCTAGGCAGACTAGTAATCAGCTGTGCTAAACAGGTGAACAGCAACAATTGCTATCACCTAGAAACAGACCTGAGTTGTAGCTACAAAATAGGATAAGCAACAAGTAGATGAGAGCCGAAACACAGATGAACTCACAGATTACTGAATAAGCTAAACGAGTGCAAGTAGGTGGGAGAAGCACTAACAGATAAACTTTAGCACAAATTACTGTACGTTACTTGTAAAAAAAATAAATAAAATAAGAGAGACAAATGCTGAAAGTGGATGCACCCTGATGGATTTTTGTAGGAGTCTGCAAAACTGTGATTAATTGTACTAGAGGCAGGAAAGCAACATGACAGTGGACTAACTAACAAAGAGCGAACAATGATACTAGACAGGTTAGCACTGAAAAAAACAACTAATCAGGAAGCATGTCACATTATTACAAGACAGATAATTTCAAGCAGAGTGAAGGATTAGCAGTGCAGTACAATGGTTGGCAGGAGGCCCACACTCAAATGGGAACTCGTTGAGCAAAGCAGAGTGGCAGCTTGGTTGGTAAGAGGCTGGTCTGGGGTGCAGCATGGCCTGCCTAGCAGCTGACTCCAGGCAGACTCCTCAAGGATGATGTCCTTTGCACTTGGTGCTTAGTGAAAATGACCACAGCATGGAGGGCCACTGAGTAGAAATGCCTATGGATGGACTTCTAGCACCACCCACCTGGTCCTTCTGATAACTGGCTCAGGAGTAGTGATGAAGTAGTGACTTTCTACAGTGGTCCTGGGTCTTGAATTCTTCTCTATCATGAGTGGTGTACTTCAATCAATCAAACTTTATTTAACCAGGCAAGTTACATCGTTGAGCAAGCTAATTTTCAAGATGGCCCTGGAAACATAGGACAAATTCATTCACAATAACATAACAGTTCATGGTACACTAGGCAGTAATACAGGAAATTATAACAATACAAGGTCAGTAGGCATGAGCGCAAGGCTTGGGTTGTAACAAATAATAGACAATTCAACGTATGCTAGTTGAGTTCATTAGAGTATTGAGGGAGGAAGGGGGTGGGAGACACAGTGGAGGGAAGAGGAAAAAGGTAGTAACAGGACGCAAGAAGGAGAGGGAGAAGGGCAGCCTAATAAAGTGGAGTCCCCAAGTGAGATAGCTCAGGGAGGGAGGGAGGAGGTAATGGGTGGTATTACCCTAGTGGGATGCTGGTTGATGGGGGAATAAGATGGCCAGTGACTCCGGAGCTAGTGTCTTGTTCAGATCGAGTAAGTAGTGCTTACCTGAAGCAATCACACACCTTTTTCAGACATCTACAGAGCAGCTGTCTGAACATGTGGGGGCTAGGCAGCAGGGAGCGTTTAAGTGCTTTTTGCATGTTATTCCATAGCGTTGGTAGAAAGAAGCTAATGGCAGCTGAGCCAAGGTGAGTCCTGTTCTATGGTGGCTTAAGTAAGATAAGCAAGGAGTTTCTTAGGCTATAGGTGCCACTGGAGTGCATTAATAGGTTACAAATATATGGCGGTAGCTTGTTAGACATAGCCTGGAAGAGCCACATGAGGGCATTTACTTGCCTCCTCATGGAGAGGGGTGGCCAGTCTAGTGTTCGGTACAAAAGGTAGTGGTGAGTCTGTAAGGGCAGGTCGAGACTAAATCTCACTGCGCAATGATAGAGTGTATCAAGCTTTTGGAGCACATTTTGGGGGCAGTGACTGTAGAGGAAGTCAATGTAGTCAAGCAGGGGAAGAAAGGTTGTTTGAACCAGCCTCTTTCTAGCTTCCAGGGTGAGTAGGTGTTTAATACGATAGAATATACCAAATCGCTGTCTTAACTTTTTTGATAGCTCACTTAGGTGTGCACTGAAGTTAAGTCTGTCATCCAGCCAGACACCCAGATACTTAAACTTGTCCTCTATGTCTAATGGTTCTCCAAAGAGGGTGATAATCTGGGGAGTAACAGGTGACCTCATACTGAGGGTGGCGGACAGGGAGATAATCATTGCTTTGGTTTTTTTGGCATTTAACAAGAGCTTCAGGTTAAGCAGATTATGTTGGAGGATGATAAAGTCCTGCTGTAAGTCCTCATAGGCAAGGTCCAAAGAGGGTATGGTTGTGTAGAGGCTGTGTCATTTGCAAAGAGGTGAACGTTTCCTACAAGAAGGCCAGAGTCAATGCGATTGATGTAAAGGTCAAAGAGGATAGGCCCCAGGATAGAACCTTGCGGTACACCACGGGGCAGAATTTTCAATGGGGAGAGTTCGCCTTGGGCTTTAATTTGCTGTCTCCGATTTGTGAGGTAGCAGCGGAACCACTTTATTGCAGTGGTGCTTAGACCAATGCAACCCAGTGAATCAAGTAACAAAGAATGGTCAAACTGTGTCGAATGCTTTGCTGAGGTCAAGAAAGAGTGCGTAGATGTGCTGTTTATTGTCCAGAGCTTTTAACCAATCATTCAACACTTTGGCTAGGGTTGATACGGTGCTATGTTTAGGTCTAAAACCCAGTTGGACAGGGTTAAGGGTGTTTTCACTCTCCAAGAACTCCCTTAATTGAGAGTTGACAGCTTTTTCAAGTAACTTGGATAAAACTGGCAGTAGCGAAATTGGCCTATAATTATTTAAGTCTGTGGAATCTCCTGATTTGAACAAGGAAATAATATGTGCAATTTTCCAGCTAGTTGGCAATTCCCCTTGGATTAGTGAGCTATCAAAAAGATGGGCAATTGGTGCTGTCAGATAGTGATAACCTGCTTTTAGGAAGAAGGGTTCTAATTAGTCAGAACCAGCACTCTTTTTGATGTCCAGTGAGAGGAGAAAATCCTCCACCTGTTTATAGGATACCAGCTGGAACATGAATCGAGGATTGTCGGGACCAGGGGTGGGAGTCGGGTACGTAATATTGCTGGTGGTACACGTGGTGCTCAGTTGTCTAACAGGTGATGCATCAAAGGTGAGGCCTGCAGTGGTAAAATGGTTATTGAGTGGAACCAGGATCTCAGCCCTGTCTGTGAAGGAGGTGTTGTTTGTCACAATTTTGGCCGGGAATGGGGTGGCAGAAGGATGTCCTTCGACATCTCCAAGGATCTGTCGAATTTGGCTGAGCAATTTTTGTTTACCTCAAGGGCGGACTGGAAGTAGCGAGATTTTTCCAACCTGACCAGTTTGATACAGGCGTTCCTGGCTACTTGGAAGGACAGACAGTCTGAGTCAGACTGCAACTTCCTTGCCCTTTTCCACAGAATGTCTCTATGCCGAAGGGCCCTCTTCAGTGCTG
Source organism: Neoceratodus forsteri (assembly GCA_016271365.2). Taxonomy (NCBI): domain Eukaryota; kingdom Metazoa; phylum Chordata; order Ceratodontiformes; family Ceratodontidae; genus Neoceratodus; species Neoceratodus forsteri. The sequence continues at coordinate 964,468,718 of CM028133.1, forward strand.
GGCTGAACCAGTTAGGAGCACATTTCCTTGTTTTGATTTTTCTTAAAGGTGTATATTTGTTGATAACCTTTAATAACAGATCCTGGAAGATGCAGAAAGCTTCAGACACAGAGGGTGTGAGGTAGAAATCCTGCCAGATTATATTTCCAAGATCTGTCAGAAAGTCAGGGAGCGAGAAATGCTTCAGGCTGCGCTTTAACTTGAATGTGGAGGTGGAAGGGAGGTGCGGGGAACACTTGACAGGCGAGCGCACAGTGATCACTCAGGTCATTATGGAAGACCCCTGCATGACAGATATTATGTGCTTTGCTGACCAGTATAAGGTCCAGTAGGGAGCTACGGTCGGGGTTCTTTTTATTAGGTCGGGTACCCTCGGGGGTTATCTGAGTTAGACCATGCTCGTCACAAAAGTCCTTAAGCCTATTGGCGCAGGCATCATTCCAATTAAGATTAAGGTCCCCCAATTATGATACATTCCATATTTGCTTTTTCCAGGAGATAATGTAGATGAGGCAATATGCACAGGCCAGCTGCAGGCGGCCTATAGCATACTGCTACTAGAAGAGCGACTCCCTTAGATAGGGTAATTTTGAAGGCAAGACACTAAAATTCTTTAGGCATCAATGTGCGGGCAATGTCGGCGGTAATGAATTTATCTTTGTTATATATGGCAACACCACCACTACCTCTGGTCAGTCTGTCACACGTAAATAGGTTGTAGCCAGGGATGATAATCAAGTTGTCAGGTACGTTGTTCTTCAGCCAGGTTTTTGAGAACATTGCTACATCAAAAGAGGCATGTAGCACCCAGGCTTGGACCTGGTCAAATTTGTTGGCAAGGCTGCACACATTCATATGCAGAAAGCTCAGACCTTTTAGCTGAGGGAGCTCCCCAGGGGCTGCTAACAGATGGGAGGGGGGCCCGGGTTCAATTCCACATTGCCTACACAGAATAACAGCAGTATTAATAATTTCCTGGGACATCTAAACAGGAATCTCAGGAATGCTTTGCTTGGCTGTTTTGCATTGTCACTGCTTGGGGTAGCAGTCCAGGAACTAGTGGGGCTGTGAGAGTTTGTCAGAACAAATATTACTACCCTAGCGGAGATGGGTGAATGATGTCAGTTTTGGGGGTGAAGGGCAGTAGGGGATGTGTAACGTTGTACTTGTGTATGGGTTACTGCCCTTGGAAGGAATTAACTGGTTTGCAGATACCTTAGGGCTTAGGGCCTGGCATGTGTGATTATTCAGGCAGTTTCCGTCTTTCATTAGATCCATAGCAAGCTCCAATGCAAACAGGAGGATGCATCCAGAGAGAAAGAGGGAGGCTGAGTACACCATTTCTGAGGTACTGATAGGTAGAATACAGGAGCACCTTCTGACTGGCCTTGCATGACTGGCTACAGTGCTGGGGTCTACAATGGGAGCCAATCACCCTGGAGCAAACAAAGAGAAGAAAAGAAAAAAAACGGACTATACATAAGGTGTCAGGAGAAGTTTTAGATAAGGAGTGATGCAAGAGGTAATGGCACAAGAAATAGATAATGCTTTGTATACACAAATTTTGAGAGATGAGAGGATTGCTTTAAGGAGAGGTAGTCTTATAGGAAGGCTATCTTTTTAAGGGGCAGACAGGAGGAGAGTGTGCCAAGGGAGGGGTTAGAGGAATAACTTTAATGTGGGGGAGGAGGGGTATTTAATAGCGGTCGGGGTTGGGGCAGGTGGGCAGGAAACAAAATACTCCCTGGAAGAGCTTAGTGGAGTGTTGCAGGTGCCAAAGCACCTAAACACAGTTGAGTTTAGTTGCGGCAAACAAAAGATTTTTCAAAAGTGTGTCAAGGACACAGTACAGAGAGCATGCTGCATGCAAGCCATCACCAGGAACAGCACATACATGAATTAGCACAGCATTAAACTTAAGGGGAATACATCCTGTCCTCCCACCCAGATGCAGTGTACCTGAGGTGGGATGCCCCAAATCCAAACATGCTACTGGGGGGGACGTATGGAGAAACAGGAGTTCGAAGTGCTAGATGGTCCGAGGACCATAAACAGAATGCAAAACAAATGTTCTTGGTGTACAGCCCCGCTTCATCCTTGTGTCTAGGGGTATTCAGTGGCGTCTTTTGTAGTGGGAGGGTGCCTCTTACAACTTAAACACTCAGAACCTCTACTCATTGTGCTGCCATGCATCTTGGCACATGGAGTCCAGGGGCACCAAACACATACATAGGGGTAACAATATCACTCTCAAAACTACTATCCTTATGCAGAGCTGGGGCCAAGCAAGCAAGTTATGTGTTTATTGCTGTCACATGTTATGAAGCTTTGAAAGGCATTACCCTTGCCAATCACTTTATGGATACATATGACTTCATCATCAATACCGGCATAATCAACACCATTACTCTTGCTCGTCAAACTGATTGGGCACTACTGCACAGATAAATGCATTTTTATGTATGTTTTTGATCCTGCCCCACCAGGCCACCGGTTGACTGGGGTCAAAAGGGGTTTCCACTTTGCCCCCCCTCTTCAAATTGACACCGCCGAGCACTCTGTTAATGGACCAGGATGTTCCAGCTGCTCCTCTGCCCCCAGCCTCTACAACCTCCAATTGGGTGGTGGGTGAAGCTAACAAAAAGGAGCCAGAATTTGAACTTATTATAAAAGAAGCCCTCTTTCCCTGCTATGCCAGTTCACTATCCTGCCCCACCAGGACACCAGCTGATCAGGGTCATGAGAGGTTTTCACTTTAGCCCCTTCCCCTAACAACAACCATCACCAAGGACTGTGAATGGACCAGGAAGGTCCAGGTGCTCCTTTGTCCCAATGGCTGATATGGAGATTGGGTTGAGCTAATGAAAAGGCACCAAAATTTGAACTTGATTAAAAGACACTTGCCATCTCTGTTGTACCAGTTCACCATCCATCTCTGTTGTTTTAGTTTGCTATCCTGCCCCACCAGGCCACCAGATGATGGAGCTGTGAAGGCTTTCCACTTCAATCCCCTCTTGTTCAATGGAGGATATCACAGAAGACTGTGAAGGGAGCAAGACTGTCTAGCTGCTCCTCCGCCCCAGCTTCTCCAACTGCTATTCAGGCAGCCGATATGGTGAGTGGGCAGAGCTAACAAAAAGGAGCCAGAATTTGAACTGGCACAACAGAGATGGTGAGTGTCTTTTACATCAAGTTCAAATTTTGGTGCCTTTTCATTAGCTCCACCCCAATCTCCATATCAGCCATTGGGACAAAGGAGCACCTGCCAGTTTGCTATCCTGCCCTGCAAGGCCGCCAGCTGATCAGGGTCATGAGGGGTTCCTACTTTGATCCATGTCTCCCAGTGGACACCACAGCTAAGGAGTCTGTGAATTGACCAGGGTGATCCAGCTGCTCCTCCTTCCCCAGCCTCTCGACTGCCAATTGGGCATCCAATATGGAGAATGGGCAGAGCTTCACCTCACCTCAAAACTGCCCCTAAACTAGATGTCCTCCATGCTACTGTCCAGAGTGCAAAGCACTGCTGCACAAAGGGCAACAAAACGGGAATCTGCCACAGGGATTCAGCTATAGGAAGCAGCTGGCAGCAAGTCATGCTGCTCTGCTGAACTGAAACAGAAAATGACCTTTCTCTGCTTGTTATTCTATGGGCACCAGGTATACTAATCAATGTAGCACAATGCCTTACAGTACTAGGCAGTGGTCTCTGATATTCTGAATGGCAAAGTATTCATATTATGGTTTCTTTAACTACAGCTATCTAAACTGTGCATCAGCCCTAGTTCACTGAAAGGTATCAATATTCTACTATTTTGCAGTACTAGACAATGATCTCTGGTATCCTGAATGACTAAGTACATATGTAATGGCATCAAGCTGCAATGACTAAACCATGCAATAGCTCTTGCTCACTGAAAAGTGTGTATCTGGGCATTCTACTGTATTACAGTGCTGGGCATCTCTGGTATCCTGAATGGCTAAGAACATATCTAAAGGGGTTCAAGCTGCAATGTTTAAACTATGTTTTAGCTCTTATTCATTGAAACACATGTATCTGGGTACTCCACTGCCTCCACTGGGTACTCCACAGTACCTCAAGGGAATCAACAAAGTCCAGGAGGGTAGCATCTTTCAGAAAAAGAGATGTGTAAGAACAAGGGGGCACAATTTAAAGATAGAGGGGGGACGGCTCAGGGGTAATGTGAGGAATTTTTTTTCACAGAGAGAGTGGTGGATACAGGGAACAGCCTTCCTGATGAGGTCGTTGGGTCTAAAACAGTGGGGGAATTCAAACATGCATGGGACAGACACAAGGCAATTATAGTGCGGGGTTGCAGGAAGCAGGCTGTTGGTTAACTAGAAGCTGCAGCTTATCCAGTAGGTAGGGAAATGGGCAGACTGGGTGGGCCAAGTGGTCCTTATCTGCCGTCAAAGTCTATGTTTCTATGTTTCTCTTCATTCTTTGGGTAGCAAGGTTTTCTAAATTGAAACCAACAGTTATAGAACCTCTAAGTTGATCTTCCAGTTGCCACCCCATTGTAATTATTATTAGTACAGGACCCAGCTACCTACTAACTAGGTGGAGCACCTCCCCGTTTCGTTTAGCCTGAATGCCCAAAGTAAACTCACTCTTCCTACCTAAACCCTATCTGGGTGGCCAGAATATTGCAAATCTAAACTGGACTCCCTAGTGTAATGCCTTTCCTTAGTTCTCAGAGGCCCTGCATCCCTGAGGTAAATACACTATCCTTACTCAAATCCTATCATGAGTGTCTGGAATACAGCTAACCAAACTTGACCTCCCTAGCCTATTGGTAGATAACACTGCTCCTATTGTCTCCCAAAGGTGTCCAAACTACATATGGCTCAAGAGCATTGCCAAAGTTGTAGTTTACCCTGTGACACTACTGTTGAAGTATTAACAATCTCATCACAAGTGTCCCCTTCCACTGCAGTCACCTCTCACCTGAGAGTTATAGCATACCTAGGTGTAACGCTTGCTCTGATGTGCCTGAGCCTCATGGTTTTTACAGAAAACCTGATTGCAGAGTTCCCTGCTCCCTTAGCGGGGCTACATACTGAGCATCTTAAATCCCTGGCTTACATAAAGACCACCTTGGCTTATTCCCCTAACCTTCTGGCTCTGTAGGGTGGGAAACCAAAAGGCATTAGATATCTGTTGTCCAAACACCCAGTGCTCTCACTAAATAAGAATGCTATGCCAATCCGTGGGTTGCTAATGTCTGTGCTTCTCCTACTGCTATATGCAGGCAACATACTAACATACTAAATTGCCAGCAGAACAGTCTTTCATGTCTGCTCGTTTGGTCAGCCCCCACCCTGGGAGCTGACCTTGCTTCCCCCCTTGCCCTCTCTGGCTTCTCCCTTTCCAGTTCTGGATATTCTCGCTGCACTGGACTTTGCTTCCAGAACCCTTCTCCTGTACCTGTCCCACCCCCTCTTGAACCCCTCCACTGTCTCTGCCTCCACCAGCCCCCTGGGCAGCGCATTCCATGGCTCCACCACCCTCTCAGTGAAGTAGCACCTGCTCCTTTCTCCCCTAAATCTTCCCCCTCCAGCTTCCACCTATGCCCTCTAGTTGCCCCCCCTCCTTCCTTCAGAGCACCCGGAACTGCTCCTCCCCTATTTACCCCCTTCATGTACCTGAAGACCTCTATCATGTCCCCCCAGTCCCTTCTTTCTTCCAATGTGTACCTATTTAGCTCGTCAAGCCTCACCCATAGGTCCTGTCCTCCAAGCCCCAGATCATTTGGTTGCCCTCCTCTGGACCCTCTCCAGGAGTTCAATGTCCCTCTTTAAGTGTGGCCTCCAAAACTGCACGCAGTATTCTAGGTGCGGCCTCACCAAGCAGTTATACAGAGGGAGTATCACTTCCCTCCTTCTGGAGGTGATCCCCCTAGCGATGCATCCCAGCATCCTGTTGGCCTTGGCTGCTGCCCTCCTACAAGTCTCCGAGTTGTTCGTCTTGACATCCACCACCACCCCAGGTCCCTCTCAGCCATTGAGACTTGTAGCATTCCCCCCCCCTCCCAGGGTGTACACTTGGCTCCCAGGTGCAGTACCTTGCATTTCCCTGCATTGAACCTCAGCTTTCACTTTCTGGACCACCTTTCCAGAGCCTCCAGGTCTCCCTGTATGGCCACCCTCCCCTCCTCCCCATCCACCACCGCTCCCAGTTTTGAGTCATCCGCAAAGAGACTCATCTCACTCCTAATACCCTTCCTTATGTCTGAGATGTTGGCGTTGAACAGGAGGAGCTCAAGGACCAATCTCTGAGGGACCCCACTAATGACCCTCCTAGGGGATGAGACTAACCCACCAACCACGACCCTCTGGGTCTAGTCCTGGAGCCAATTTCCTATCCATCTGATCATCTAGTTCCCCACTCCCATTTCTCCCAGCTTAACCAATGGACCTATTGGTTAAGCTGGGAGAAATGGGGGTGGGGAACTAGATCAGATGGATAGGAAATGGTCAAGGTTTGACTCTGTTCCTCAATGGTGAGGAACAGAGTCAAATGCCTTGCCGAAGTCAAGAAAGAGGACATCCACCGGTCTACCTAGGTCCAAGGCACTCATCACCCAGTCATAGAACTCCACAAGGTTTGTCTGACATGATTTCCCTGGGACGAATCCATGTTGTCTATCGTCCAGGCACCCCGACTTTTCCAGGTCCCCCCTCCTTGACAATGCTCTCCATCACCTTGCCCACCACCGATGTCAGGCTGATGGGCCTGTAGTTCCCTGCCACCTCCCTTGTTCCCCCCTTGTGGATAGGCACTATAAGTGCCACCTTCAAGTCCTGGGGCACCCACCCTGTCCTCAGAGAGATGCTGAAAAGCTCTGCCAGGGGTTTCGCCAGGACATCCGCCAGTTCCTTCAGCACTCTGAGATGTAATTTATCTGGCCCCGGTGCTTTCTCCATCTTAAGGGACCTGAGGGCTTCCCTCACTCTCTCTGCCGTGATTTCCACCTCTGCTACCTCATCCCCCTGCTTTGCCTTCCTCCCTCCTGCCAGTGATAGCCCCCCCTCTCCCCAGACTCACCGATCGGTAAGGGTCCCCTCCTCCTCAGTTTCACCATCTCCTCCCATGTATGAAGCAGCCCCCCCATTTTCCTTGGTGAAAACTGCGGTGAAGTACTCATTTAGTACCTCAGCCTGCTCCCCCGGGTCTTGTGCCCATCCTGCCCTTGTTTTAATCCTGCTAATCTGCACCTTCACCCTTCGTTTTTCCCCAATGTACCTAAAGAACCCCTTATTCCCTCTCCTAATTTCCCTGGCCAGGTTCTGCTCCTTTCTTGCCTTAGCCGCTCTCACCACCCTAGTGGCCCTTCTGGCCATCAGCTCATACTCCCCTCGATCCCTTTCACTCCTTGAGCACTTGAAATGCCTATAGGCTGCCTTCTTTCCCCTCACCACCTCCTGAACCTCCCTGGTCCACCAACAGGGTTTTCAGGCCCTGCCGCATTTTCGTCTTACTCTTGCACAGGTGCTAGTAGCATCCTGCACCCTGCTTCTGATGATTTCCCACCTACTGTCAGCGTCCATGTCTAGCCCAATCCCATCCAAATGCTCCTTAAGGATCCTTCCCATTTCCTTGAAATCTGCCCCCCTGAAGTCAGTTACCTCTGTCTTTGTGCAGCCTTCTACCCCTCCTAGGTCCAGGCAGTACCCAACCGTGGCATGGTCGCTCCCCGCCAATGGGTCCCTTACCTCCAGGCCCCCAATCTGGTCACTGTCTGCCAGGACCACATCCAGTAATCACGCCTCCCTGGTTGGTTCCCCCACCTGCTGCATTAGGAACGCATCCTGAAAAACATCCAACAGCCTCTGTTCCCTGGCCACTGAGGTGTCATAATCTTCCAGTCCATTCCTGGCATGTTTAAGTCCCCCAACACCACCACCCTTCCCCTGCCCAATCTGCAGTGTCTCTTAACATCTGCCACCAGACTCTCCTCCAGCTCCTTCGCCAGCGCAGGGGGTCTATACACCACTCCTATTTTTACTCTCTTGCCCCCCCTTGTTATCAAGGTGACCCAAATCACCTCCACAGTTCCCTCCATGTCTTCCACTCCTCCTATGCCAATGCTGTTTTTGACTATTATTGGTACCCCTCTTCCCCTTCCCTCCCCCCTGTCTTTCCTGAACATGGTGTAATCCTCCAGGTTCAGGTCCCAGTCGTGCCCTGTGGTGGCCCAGGTCTCAGTGACTGCTGCCACATCCACCTCTGCCTCAGTTAGCATCATCTGGAGCTCAGACATTTTATTGCCCAAGCTCCTGGCATTTAACAGGACTACCTTCCACCCTTTCCCTATACTTCCATTTCCCCTGCTCTCGTTCCCATGGGGATTCCATCTTCCCCCGGTCTGCACCTTACCAGTCGGCCTTTTCCCACATTCCTCCAGCTCCACAGGGTGGTGGAGACAGCATCCCTCCTTTATTGTACCCCCCTCAACAGCCTTTTCTCCCATCCATCCCCCCTTCACAAGTTTAAACCCCACCTTTCACCGACGAACCCCTCTATTTTCAACTTAAGGATATCCATCCCCTCCGAATTGAGATGGAGCCTATCTCTAACATACAGCCCCTTATCCTCCCAGGTCTCTCCCCAATCCCCCATCAACCCATACCCTCTGGCCCCACACCACTCTCTGAGCCACTGGTTTATCTCTTTAATCTTCCTCTTGTGTTCCCCACTAGCCCTTGGCACCGGCAGGATTTCCGAGAAGGAAATCGCGCATCCTATGTCATGACAGACCCTGGCAAGCTCCCTGAAACTTGCCTGTATCTCTAGCTCACTATTTCCCTCAATGTCATTTGTGCCCAGCTGGACCAGTATGTCTGGGGAACCTCCACAATCCTTTGCCAGCTGATATACCTCATGCTTGGCCCTGTGCACCGTTAGTCCAGGGAAGCATTTTGTTCTAACTGGGCAGGCTTCTCGCACCCTATCCCATTTGATACCCCTGATCATGGAGACCAGATCATAATGGTCCAAGTCTCCCCAATACCAAAGTCACTTCCCCTTCAGATCTAGCCTGGTCTAGTTGGAAAGGTCTAAAGATAGCCCATATGAATATAAACAGTTTAACACCAAAGATCCTTGAGCCGAAGCCTGGGTGGACTCATACACCCCAGATATTCTAGCAGTTTCTGAAACATGGTTGAAGCCTACCATGTCAGTGAATGAAATTGATATTCCTGACTACAACATGTTCGGAAGAGACCGCTTAGGTAAAAAAGGAAGGGGGGGAGGGTCATTCTCTATACCAAGACCAAACTACAGGCCATTGAACCCCTCTTGCCCACTCTGGCCTCTTCCTCAAGTGAAAGTGTCCTTAATCAAACTTTTCCTAGGTGACATTAAACCATTGTATGTTTGCTGCAGTATAGCCTTCCCATAGTAGCTAAACGGGCACGCGACGATCTAATGGGCTGGCTAGATCAGCTCACTCTTAGAGAGATTATCCTGTGAGGGGGCTTTAATCTTAACTGGCTTGATACGGGCCATTGTACCTATATAAACGTACTCAGTGAGACTCACTTTCACCAGCTTATAGGAGAACCCACCCAGCTCAACGCTAAATCTGGGAGCCATTCTCTAATAGGCTGGGTTATGGTCAGCAGGTCTGACAGAGTCCATGCAGCAGGAACCATTTCTGACTCCCTGAGTTACCATTCCCTGGTATACTGCATCTGGACTAACAGCTATCCTAAGATCTCCCACAAGAACCATAATAACAAGGGACTACAACATGAGGGACAACAATGCCATCCTCAAAGACCTTGCTGGAGTAAACTGAGAAGATATAAGGTCCAGAGAGAGCATCAACCTTGCCCTTGACTTCCTGATTAACAGTTTCACTACTATAGTAATTAACATGATCCTCTGGTACAATAAAGGGTAAAAGTCCTTTGCTCTGGATAGCTTACCCCTTCACAATGCAATCTGATGAATTTGAGGGATCACGCCTGTGGTGTATTTAAAGCCACTGACCAGTAACAAGACTAGCTGGCCTACAGACAGCTTTGAAACTCCTACTAGACCAGCCTGAAAAAAGCCAAGGTTGATTACTGTACATGAAGGACCTGCAGTTCAACAACCTGCAAAACCCCAAAATCTTTTTGGTCCCAAGTAAACTGTCTCCTGAAAGGACAGGCGGGCATCGTTAACCTGGAAATACAATACAATAAAGATTCTCTTAGTGACCCAAAACTGATTACTATATTCATTAGATTCTTCGTTGATCTTGAGGCTTTCAGGGATCCCTCTGTTGGTACTTCCCTTGTTCCTGTCCTTGACTGGCATTCCAAACTTCCACTTTAGGCTGGTCACCAAAAAGGAGGTTCTAGACCAATAGCTAAAAATTATAACCAACAAATCTGCAGATCATGATAAACTTGAACCCAGACTCCTAAAACTTACTGCCGCTATCATTGCACTGCCATTGGCTAAACCAATCACATCTGCCTGCTCCAAGGCAATGTACCCCAAAAGTGGAATGCATCATGTCCCTGTCCAAAAAGGGGGAGCCAAGTTGTCGATAGCAAATTACTGAAACATATCTACATGGAACACTCTGAAAAAGTTCAGGAAAGGCTAGTGTACAAAAAACTGGTAGTTTACACTGAGTCTAACTCCCTGCTCTCAGATGTCCAACATGGATTTTGACAGTTTCTCGGCACAGACACAGCCTTGGTACTTCTCAATACGGATTTTCTTAGTGCCACTGATGATGGCAAAGCCAGTGTGGTGATATTCATTGATTTAACCAAGGCCTTTGACTTGGTGAATCATGAACTCCTGCTGTTTAAATTAAGGAGCCTAGGCCTGGATCATCTCTCCTGCTCATGGTGCAGAAGTTATCTCACGGGCCATAACAAGTCGGTTAAATGGGGAGCTTGCCTCTCTTCCTTGAGTGAGATCTCAGATGGGGTACCACAAGGTTCCATCTTAAGTCCCATTCTATTCTCATTATTCATCAATGAATTATCTTCCAACTGTGGTGATGCTAAAACAATACTTTATGCTGACTATGCAGTGCTATACAGAACTGACTCTGACCTCAATGCAATTTAAACTGGATTTAGGGAGGACTTAAGGGGACTTGAAAAATGGTTTACATCAAACCTACTTGTTCTTAACTCAAAGAAAACAAAGGCCATACTCTTCGGGTATAGAAAACTAGGTTCAGCTAGAAAAGAGCTCCTGTAGATTGCCACCACTAGGGGTGCTCAGCTGGAAGTTGTGCATATCATTAAATACCTAGGTGTTATGGTCAACCAGAAGCTCTCCTTTAGACCCCATATTGAATATGTAACCAAGCTTATTATGTGAAAACTAGGCTTACTGTACAGGCTGAGGGTTTGCCTCACGAATGAAGCCTATTTATCCATAACCAACAGTATCCTACTTCCTGCTTTTCTGTTTCGGACACCAATTTTCTCTTCATTAGCAGAGCTGAGCTCAACAAGCTCCAGGTTCTGTACCATAGCATAGGCAGGTTTTCAGGGAATACAGGTAACAGAGTAAATCATTGTACTGTCCTCACCTTTCATAGCTGGCCTCCCCTGGAAGAGAGACTCAGTTATCTCTTGTTATAGCTGTCCTTTAAGATTATGAGAGACTACTTCCCAAATCTCAGGGATGTATTGGTTTGAAGACCTCAGAGGAGGCCCCTTTATTCATTTGCTCAACTGCTCCTAGAGGTACCTTGGGCCTTGACAACTGCTGATCAGTGATCCTTCCCTTACACCCCCCCCCCAGCTATGAAACATATTCCCTCTTCCAAGTCAGGTGAGCCCCATGCTTCAGACATTTAAAAGATTACTCAAAAACCTGGCCCAGTGGTGTTGAGGGTTGAGGTGCTGGCACCTTACCTCCTACCACACAGGCGACCCATGTTCAGTGGCAAGCATGGGTTGCTGAGGTTGGCCAGGGAGGGAGAGAAAGGATTGAGCATCCGGAGGACAGTTCTCCTCTTCTGGGGAGGGTGAGTTGGCATTCCCGCCAAATGACTGCCACCAGGGGGAGGCCTGAGGGTAGTCCGGGACCAGGGCGCCAAAGATGGGAGGGTGCTGTGGGACTTCACAGCATGCGCATGCCTCCATGTATGCATGCTGACATGCGCACCCAAGCAATGGGGAAGGGAGAAAATGGAAAAATGGTATTCGCAGGCTACATGAAGCCCCACCCGCTGACCTCCGTTCTGCGCCATCACCTGGTCTCTGGCCTAGTCTAGATGTTGTTCACTGTGTGAGAGGAGGACAGCCCTCCCCTTCCCAGCCCCACCACTGGGGGAAATCTGTGGCGGATCCTGTGCCCAGGATATGGGTGAGACAGGATGCCAGACAAGAGGAAGCAGGGACAGGATTGAGAGCCCACCCATGCCAGCCTGAAGGAAAAAAGCTCTATGGAACAACAAAATTACTCAAAAAGCATTCTGCCTCTAATTTCTGCTGTACTTGTCTCCTCTGAGACTTGAGTGGCTGCCCTTGTCACATAATTCATATGCTTCCTGTGCTATGTAACATGTGATCAGGGAGGAAGCACCAAGATATCTCGTCGGCGAGAATCCCGACCTCCCCCACAGCGACGGCACAATACCGACACAGGTATTGTGCCACCTCTTCCATCGCAGCAGGTTGAAAGAACCACTCCGGGTTTGTGCATTTTTTAAGATATTTATTGAAGTGGATTTAAGATACCAGCACTCCCTACATACCGAGCCTTGGTATGAGGGGAGTGCTGGTATCTTGAACCTGCTTCAATAAATATCAGAAAATCTACAAACCCAGAGTGGTTCTTTCAACCTGTGGAGCCTTAGCACAGACTTTGTGTTTGCCTGGTTATCAAAGTGGTTGAAGGATAGGAGGCAGGGGGGTGGTGGTAAATGACAGACACTTGAGGGATAGGAGAGTGATTAGTGGGATGTCATGGGGTCAATACTGGGACCGATCCTCTTCAGTGTCTTTATAAGTGACATTGCTGAGGAACTGGAGGGTAAGGTGTGTCTCTTTAAGGATGACACAAAAATCTGCAACCGGGTGGTACTTAGGAAGAGGTGGAGAGAATGCAAAGAGATCTGGGGAGTCTAGAGGAGTGGTCTATAGTATGGCAGCTGGGTTTCAATGGCAAAAAGTGCAAAGGCATGCACCTGGGTTGGGGGAATCTGGTAGCTGTGTAGAAGATAGGGGAATTTTGGCAATCACCAAGCAAGAAAGGGACCTCAGGGCAATCATATCTGATGATCTCAAGGTAGAAGGGCAGTGTGACAAGGCAGTACACAATGCTAGTGGGATACTGGAGTGCACAGAGAGGGGATTCCTAGTGGGGGGGGGTGTTGCCACTATATTGTTCCCTAATGAGACCCTACTTAGAGAAATGTGTCCAGTTCTGGAGGCCACACCTCCACAAGGACATTGATAGGGTGGAAGCGGTCCAGAGGAGGGCTACCAGAATGGTGCTGGGTTCCACGAGAAGACTTATGAGTAGAGGCTGCAGGATTTCAACATTTCTCCCTGAAAGAGAGGAGAGTCAGAGAGACATGATTGAGACCTATAAGTACCTTACAGGGGTGAACAAGGTGCAGGTGGGGAGTCTCTTTCAGAGAAGGAAAAGCACCAGAACATGGGGGCATGCAATGAAGCTGGGGGGGGGGGTACTTTAAGAGGGATGTGAGGAAATACTTCTTCACAGAAAAAGTGGTGGACACCCAAAGCAGCCTACTAGAAGAGGTTTTGGTGGTGTAAATAGTGGGGAGTTTAAAGCTTGTGTTTGATAAGCACACAGCTATAAAAAGCAAAGGAAAGGGAGGCAGGAGGCATGCCAGTGCCCAAATAGGGTCTGAAGTGTCACAATAGGCAGGGAAAATACAGCAGAGAGGATGGGCATATCTGTTTTTTCTGCTGACAAATTCTCTGTTTCTGTGAAACTCATGTAATGTGTTGAGTCTTGTTAAGCTATGTTTTGTTTTGATTTGTACAGTGCTCTATGCCCCAGAGGAAAGAATAGTATGTAAAAAAAAATGGCTTGCCTTGCCTTTGGCTCACTAACCACAAACTGAGGTGCATGCTGGCACTCTCCCCAGGCAGGGTAATATACTATCCTTGGCGCAAATACTCCTACACATGGCTCAGCGTCAGCCAATAGCATCTGTACCAATTGGCAACTGCACTACTGTTTACTCCGAAATTTAAAGATAGTTACTCCAGCTATGCGGGTCTCCCTTCCGACATCACACAAATGGTCCTAGTGACCCAACACAGTGTACTTCCCTGTTCGGCCCAACACTGTGAGACTTAATTGAGCCACACCCTTATCAGGCCCCTTAATCTGAAGAACCATTATTGTTACCATTTTCTGCTCATCTACATGGGGGCTATTACCTACTATTAGGGGTACCCATTCTTCTATGGAGCACTGCAGTGAAGGAGGCCTTACATATGACTCCCTCGTATGCATACTTCTAGGGGAGTGGATCTGCAAGGATCTCAGCTACCACCTTTTGAAGAAGGCCCGTCACCACTCCCTGGTGTCTGTCAGCTTAGCTGGTCATTCTTCCTCTTGGTACAAGACTATTCTTGATCTCCCTCCTCAGGCTGGTCTCTAACAGGCCTCTCTCCCCATCCCAAGAGAGCGAGGAGAGAGGGGGGCTCCATCTATGTTCTTTCTTCTGCTAGTTCTGCTCTTTACAAAAAAAGCCTAACTCAGGAATATCTAGTCCAGCCTGAACTCGAATCTCAGCTCTCAAATAGCCTTTCCTCTTTATAGGGCAAAAGGGGAAGGCAGGGCCATGAACAATCATACGTGGTCTTCCTGCTGCTGGTGTCAGGAAGCACAGGGCATCAACACGTAGACACATTGTCCCCTAACTGAGACACAGTAGGAAACAGTTCTCAGGGTCAGGCTTAACCCTTTGACTGCTCCCTAGTAACCTGCCTCTAGCTTGGAAGAAGAGAGAGAGGCTGGTTACGCTGGTCTCTCCTAAATGTGTCATTTTGTGTTACTAAGGAGTAGGGATTTGAAGCACAAAATAATGGCAAACATTAGTGCTACACTCTAGTTCTTCTTCAGAAAATGCTTTGACATCCAGCCACACTTGTAGCAGTCTTCTAGAGCCGATATTGCCATCTGCTAAGAAGTGTCTCTGATTTTTTAGACTGGCATAGTGGCACTGAGGGTTGAGGTGCTGGACGCCACGCCTCGCGTCAGACCCGGGTTCGGGAATGGACTCAGGTCATTCAGGGGCTGGCAGGGGAGGCAAGGATTGAGCACCACAGCTCTCCTTCCTCGGGGGTGGGGAGGTCTAGAAGGGCTCGCCCGCACTCAGGGTGCTTGGTTGCCTCCACGGAGATGGAGACAGCTGCTACACCCATTGCACAGTGCCAGTAGTGTAGCAAATTCCCAGAGGGCCTGGGTGCAAGGCGATGTTACAGGGCCCCTCTCCAGTTTTGAATAAACATCAAAATTATGATTTGGGCCTCTCAAACCTTGTGGGCCCGGTGCCCTTCCACGCAGCTGCACCCGCATGGTGCGAGGGTGCAAGGGGCATAAAGGAGAAAAATCCCCAGCGGCAGGATGACGCCTGACTCCCCGCAGGCACCACTCCTGGGCTGGGCATAAGGTAAGCCCCGGTAATTCCGGGGGATGGAGCTAGGGGGGTCAGGCAGAAGGGGGCTGTCAGGGGGAAAGGCATAGAAACAGCAGATGTGATAAAAAAAAAAAAGATCTGTCTCTGATTTTGGTAATTTGTCCCTGATTTTTTAACCCTGGTACTTGATTTGTAAAGGGTTGTGAGGTATGGCTGAGCAAATCACAGGACACACCAGTAAATCCAGATGTTTACAGGAGTTCTGTATCACTTGTTACGCTCTTGGTCCAACAAACAGTGGTTTATTTAGCCTAATCTAAGTTTTTAAGGTAGCATTTTAATTTTTCTAGGTAAAAACAGTGTTACAGTCTATAAAAAAATAAGCATTTGTCAATGCCAGATGTTCGCCGCTGGTATTGATGTTGTACTAAGTCTAGGAGCAGATCCCCATGCCAGAAGACTAATATGGGCTAGGCTTGGGATGAGCTGGGCATGGGGGGGCAGTTACGGCAGTGCAGCAACAGACTCTTATTTAAATCAGAAATTACATGCATAAGGCTAAAACTGATCTAGACAGTGGGGGAATGTAGACTAGCAATTTCTGCACTAACCACTGAGCCACTTAACTTCACTTTCTAATTGCTGTCATACACACACGCTAATACATATACACATACATGTATGCATATATATTACAGTGAGTATAACATAGCAGTGTACCATCTACACACATTCACAGATTAAAAGAAAAAATATCAAGGTACCATTTTCTTCTTTTTAGGCTCTGAGGGGCATCAGACGATGCAGAGTTGCCACTAGACACAGTGGCGGAGCCTGGTTTAGGAGCCAGGGGGGCCATTCAGTCAATCATGGGCTCCACAATTGGCACTAAACATTGAATAAGGATGGTGGTGGGGCACCACTACTCTCACTGAGGCAGCCAGGAGAGGCAACCGCCCCCCCAGCCCCACCTCTAGCTCCGCCACTGACTAGACACCTCGGTTAAATAAGCAATAACATGCAGAAGGCTAAAACTGAGCTACATAGTGGGGAAATTTGGAGTAGCACATTTTGCACTAATCAAAGAGCCACCTAACTGCACTTTCTCATTGTTGTGATACACACACTCTGACTAATACAAATAAACATATATGCATATATATTATAGTATAACATAGCAGTGCACTGTCTGCATACATAGAACATTGCCCCCCCCACACACACACAAACACACATACACTGCCTTATATGGGGTATACCATTTGAACATTGAAGTTTCAACATAGACTCCTCAACATCGAAACTCCAACGTCGATGGACTTTGTGTCGACGGGGGGATTTTTTGTCGATGGGGGGGCGATAAAAACCTAACTCCACTGTCTGTGTGATGTGGAGCTAGATATTTAAAACAGGGGGATGCAGGGGCACAGTCCGCCACATGGGAGATGTGGGGGGGAGGGTGTAGCCCTCCCCATTGATACAGTTAAGTTGGTGGTCGGTGTCGCATGCTGCGGGTCATTGTTGGGACACATTGGCGATGTCAGCGGGATTGTGTCGATGTGAAGGATTGTGGTGAAATTTCCGTCACTGTGGCTTGGTGGAGCCATTATACGGCATTTATTTACTTATACATCTAAGCCTAACTTTTACTGTATTTTGAATAAGCACAGTGTTTTCCACTAACTCATTGTACTAATCTTCTGCATGACTGGGTTACTAAGGTAGGACCAGAGAGGTGTGGTGGATGTGGCCTATCAGGACTTCAGAAAGGCCTTTGACACTGTCCCCCATAGAAGGCTGATTAACAAACTGCACAGCCAAGGGGAGGATCCTAAAATAGTTCTGTGGGTGGAGAATTGGCTGAATGGCAGGAGTCAGAGGGTTGTGGTAAACAAGTAGTACTCTGGAGAGGGAGAGGTGACAAGCAGGGTGCCACAGGGGTTGGTGTTGGGGCCGGTCCTCTTCAATGTCTTTGTTGGGGACATTGCAGAGGAACTGGAGGGGAAGGCATTTCTCTTTGCAGAGGATACAAAGATATGCGATAGGGTGGACATGCCAGGGGGTGTTGAAAGAATGATGGAAGGCCTTAAAAAAATGGAGAGCCAGCCCAGTGGCACTGAGTGTTGAGCCACTGGATGCCACACCTCAAGCTACACTGGCGACCCGGGTTTGGGAGCGAGCCCAGGTCGTCAAAGGCTGGCTGGGGGGAGGGAAGGAGCAGGATTAGCAGCCACAAGGCAGCTCTCCTCTTCTGGGGAGGGACCCTGTTACCCCCCACAGTCCAACTGCCCCCAGGTTGAGGCCTGAGTGTAGCACAAGCAGGCAGGTGGTAAGCAGAGGGAGGCTGCTGCAGAACCACAGTGTGCACGTGCCTCCACAGGTGCATGCACGGCCACATCATGGGGAATCGGGTGAAAATGAGGAAAAATGGGGGCACAAACACAATAAAAAAAAAACGGAGAAATGGTCTGAAGAATGGCAGCTGGGATTCAATGCAAAGAAGTGTAGGATCATGCAGATAGGGCGCAAGAATCCAGAGGCAAAGTATAAACTATGTAGGGAGGTACTGACAGTCACAAAGCAGGAAAGGGACTTGGGAGTTATCATCTCGCAGGACCTAAGAGAAACTAGGCAGTGTGATAGGGCAGCTAGAAAGGCTAGCCAGATGCTTGGATGCACAGGGAGGGGCATCAGGAGTATAAGGAGGAAGGTCATCTTGCCCCTGTATAAGACACTCATGAGAGACCACACCTGGAATACTGCAGCCATTTCTGGGGGCCCCATCTGAGAAAAAACATAGGCAAGGTGGAGGCGGTGCAGTGGAGGGTAACTACAATGGCACAGTGCATATGGGATAAGACCTATGAAGAAAGACTAGCAAAGTCGATATTTAAAATATTTATTTAATTTGGGAAAAGCATTTAAATAATTTGACATTTTGAATTTTTACAGGATATGCCAGTTGAGATTTGATATATGATATATAGAATCTCAACTGGCATATCTTGAAAAATATTACTTAAAGTGGGGTCATGCTTTTACCCATTATTTCTAATGAATTTGCACATTGCAGATCTGCTGAGAGGTAATTTCAATGTGTCTTCCTTTTACACATTTTTACAATGTGTTTTCCTAGAATATGTTTGCTGATTGCTATATATTTAGCCTGGATAGTTCACAGAAGGCGTGGCATCTTATTTTCAGTGGGGCTCTACATCTACACAATATTATGCTGCATTACATAAACTCAGAGCATGCTGAAAACAATATTTTACATCTGGACTAGGCTACCCTGAATAAATACAGTGGCCTGGATATTCAAAAGGGTTGCACCATGCACAACCCACCAATGCGCTCCGGCATGATATTCAAACGGGCAAATTGCGCTGGGCAACTCCCGATGCGCTGGGGTGCATCGGTAATGTATGCAACGCAAGTGCGGGGGGTGTGCCCATGCATATGTGGCACATCCCGATATTCAGCCCGGGATGTGTGGCGCATATGCTGGCACAAGCCCACCTTGCGCCGCTCAGGGGGGCGCAAAGATGTGCCTGGTAAAACCAGGAGCAAATCCTGGCCACCCACAGGTGAGCTGCCATATTGCAGGGCACAACACGGCAGCAGCCGGCTGTGGGTGGCCACCGGCCCACCCAGAACACTGTCCACAAGCTCCCTGCCCTGGGAGCGCTGTGCCCCCCATCCCGTCACCTGATCACAGGCATCTGTAAAATAAATCCCTTGTGGTCCAGTGGACTGCCCCCCATTGCCCAATCATGGACATCTGTAAAATAAAACCCTGGTGGTCCAGTGGACTGCCCCCCCATCACCCGATCGCAGGCATCTGTAAAATAAATCCCTGGTGATCCAGTGGAAACCCCCCAGTGCCCAATCGTGGGCATAAGTGAAGAAATGTCCCTGGTGGTCCAGTGGAACCCCCCCCAAGCACCCAATCATGGGCAGAAATAGCGAATGAAACCCTGGTGGTCCAGTGGTACCCCCCTCCCCACCCGACCACTGAGGTCCCCTGCCACCCAGCACCCCCCCAGTCAGCAGCGGGTGGCAGCATCCCACCCGCATGCCACTCAGCCGCCCACCGACTGACTGCATACAGTATGGTCTGTATGCCTATTGGTCCACTGCATGGACCAATGGGTGTGCAGACCATACTGTACTACACAGGCCCGATATGTGAATGAATGCATGTTATAACATATTAGATTGCAGCATTTATTTCAAATGTTGTGGCCATGAGGATGATGTGTACAGTGTGTGTGTTTTTGCTGTAGCTCAATATAAATATTTTTTCTCAAAAAGCACAGTAAAAAGAGTAACAAATAATACTATTCCTTACTTGTCTTAGGGGTTAAAGTAGCAGCTGACTTCTGCTATACTAACATGCATTCTAGATACAGCTGATTGTGCTATGCACTTAGATTTGAAACCAGAAACGGTGGCTATTTTCAGGGCTAAAAGTTTCATAATGTGTTTGCCATCTAAAGCCCAATATAAGTATTTTTTTTCCAAAAAGCATAGTAAAATTAGTAACAAAAGATAATAGTTCTTTACAGATGTCTTCTGCTATAGTAAACTATGTCTGAGGCAATACTTATCAGATGGTGTCTTAAGAGGTTCAAAAATAGTATAAATCTTTTTAGGAGATTCCTTGCTGGGAAACAATGACATTTATGAGGTATTAATCTTTCTTGAAAGAGAATACCTGCCCAACTGAAGCTAGTAGCAAGAAAATGTTTAAATGCTAAGTATTTAAATGTGCAAGTTGTTGCATTTCGAAGGGGGTAAACTAATCTCCAGTTTAATAGGCAACTAATATTTAATAAGCTGTTTCAGTTTCCATTGCTGTAATGTTGAGAAGGAAGGGAGCAGGCAGGCTAAAAGTACATAATGAGATCAGCTGTGCTTGCTGAAAGAGCTGATTTCTAAATGTGCCTATCGGCACATTGTTTTGAAGTCCACGCACTTTCATGCCTGAACAGTGTCATGATCAGGCTTGCTGATTACTAGTCAAGTCTCTTGTAGAGTACCCTGCATTGGACACCTCTCAAAACCTGGTACATAGCAAAATGTTCGACTTGCGCTAGTGCGCATGGTGAAAATAAAAATGCTCGATTCGACCCTGGACTTGGAAACATAAAGTCAGCCTTTTCTGCACTGCTGCTGTGTAAGGATTAATATGAATTTATTTATTTCAGAAGATTTACCAGGAAGGACATACTGAGCTGAAATAGTTAGTTTCCAGCTGTGCCCTGGGGTTGAACTAAGAATGGAAAAGCAGAAGAACAAACTGAAGCTGTCCAAATGTAACAAGAGATTGGATTTATCCCAGCTGAACACAAGCATCACACTTCCATTCCACAGAAGCCACTTTCCATGGGTACTGGAGTACTGTAACTAGAGACAGTGCGACCAACAAGCAGGATTCACTTGCAACATGGGCCACAGATCCACAACAGAAATTCAGATCTTGGACAATAGAAAAACCAAAAAAACACTTACCTCTGCCTAATTTCTGTAACTCCTACATAGGCAGTCTTTATAGGAGAACTGTGCCTAACCTGCAAGCCTAGGTTTTCTGTGGAAGCTGTATTTCAAGTATAGGTTTACATGCTGGGTTTGTTCCATCTTTACTGACCTTTTACTAATTTCAGAGGGTGTTTCTGATGTATGCACCAGTGGCATGGACCGTTTAGAACTGTAGGATATTCCAGCTGCCCAATTGCCAAACAGGTAGTGCACTGTGCTCCCATTCCAGCAACCCAGGATCAGCAGTGGACTCAGAAGCAGGGTCAAGCAGTGGCGCAGGAACAATTATTATAGTGGGGGTGCTGAAAACCATTGATCAAAACTGTAAACCCTGTATAGGAAGCCATATGGAACTTATCGAAAATGTCACAAAAAAGAATAGCAGGGCCATTGCCAGGACTTTTGTGTGGGGGGGTGTCTTTTTGTGGATGAGGGTACTTTTTTTGCATGAAAAGTGCGACAAAAAGTTTCTGTAAAGGCCGGGGTCTGTGGGATGGCAGGTCCCCAGAAGCTTTGGGGTTTTACATGCTCTGTGTTGAATTTTGGGGCTTTCAATGAAGATAAAATACACTTTTGTTAAATTCCCCCCACCCCTGATTCATGTAAAAAAATGTAATTCTCTGGCTTGTTTCAGGTATCTAGAGTTTATAGCTGTAGGTTCACCTAACTGACTGCAATGCCTGCTGGATTTTTGGTGTATACTGCATTCTGCTGGTGGACACATGTCTACCACACACCTTTCTAGAGGCCCAATGTAACCCGGGTACCACTCCCCTACAGGCTACTGCCCCTGCCTGCCTAGCTAAGCGCAGGTTGAGAGGCTTAGGTACTAACAATAATACTTTGACACAGTGCCTCCACACAGAGAATTCTTTACATGGGTTAAATGTTAAACTGGCACAACCCTCTGGGAAGTTGTACCTACCAACAGCCACAACTAGTGACCTTACAAATAAATTACCCCAATTCACTTTACTTTGCATCCAGTTTACAATTAAGAGAGAGTGTTAATAATATGCTCACAGTGACCTCACTTACCAACAGGGTCTGGAACTCTTGCATGTACCCTGTACCCCTGGAAAGAAACAGCTTACCAGCAGTAACAGTATAACTTTAGACTGACACAATGACTTGAGACTGGGTAATAATATGCTCACTAGCCAGATTAACATTCAAAACAGTAAATCTGATCTATTAAGGGGAATTTGAACAAGGGAGGGGCATGAATTTAGATAAACAATTAAAGCACTCTTTTTGCGTCTGCAGCAATAAAATCACATTCAACCCTGTATTGAACAATTTTTTTAGCTGCTGGGTACCCAGAGTTTAATTAGGTGAAGGCCTGACACGTTGACGTTTGGTGGCTGGCGTTGCAGTTGGTTGGGGCCCTTGATGAAAGAAAAGGTAATTAAGCATAAGCAATACCCTTGAGCAAACCACAAAACATTTGAATCCATGACCGGTTGGCTCAGTCACTTTAAACACTTTAAACTGACCAACAAGATCAGATGGTACCATTTAAAAGCTTTTTTGCAGGGAGCTACTCTGATTTTACTCACTGAACTTTAGCCCTCAGGATCTGGTTGATTTCCAGGATGACTCTCCCCGAGGCAGGATTCAGCCCCCTGACTGGTAGTTGCAGGCTGCAGGACTTCGCCCTCTTGAGCAAGGACCAGGATACAGGGGCTGGAGCTATCACGACACCCCCATATCTTGGCATCCCTCCCAAGGGTGGCCGTAACCTATGAGGATCTTCTCTGCAGGAGCTGATTCCCTTCTCTGGTCATCTGGCAGCTTGGTTTTTACAGGCAGCAACAGTCTCAAACATCTTACTTGGCATCACAGGTTCAGTTCGGACACAGTTCTGTAATAGGCCACATAGCTTACCCACTTACAGTCTGCAGTCCTGGAAATATAAGCTGGCAACGCAGAAATTCAGGTTCCATCTGGCAGATTGGCTGGAGACAATTCCGGTGACCACAGGCTTGCAAATTTGATCACAGTCTCTGAGGCAAAACAGTTTCTCACTGAGAAGCAAGCTTAGGATCTTTTCAGGTCTGATCCCCAACTTTCAGTCTGGAATTGGACCTCCAGGGAAATTTCTTCTTTTTTTCTCCTTCTTTGGAGAAATGCAGATCGGTACTGCAGGCTTGTCAGTCTCACACTCAAGTGTTCCAGCTGAGGAAAGGCAAGGCAGGCGTCTCCCTAATCTCCCCGAGCTGCAGAGAGCTTCCTCTGACCCAGCACTCTGCCCCAAACTCTCTCTGAAGACCAAATTTTTTTTCCAACAGTCTCCCTTTTATATGGGGCAAAGTCCCAGAAATACTATTGGCTGCCAAAGCTGTCTACAACTGTCTAGGGGCCAGATATTTAAAACTTAGCCCAGAGCACAAAGCAAGCTATATTCAAAAGGAATAGCCTGGGGCAAACAGCTTCTGAATATAGTATGGGAATGAGACCATGCAAACTGGGCTGGAAGTGCAGGGCAAACTTAGCCCTGGAATAAGGCAGCACTGAATATAGCAACCAGGAAGTGCAAACCACAATTACACAGTGCACAGTGACGTGAGGGCAGGTAGAGATGAACTATGTGGCCAATGTGTGTGCCAGCAAATGCGTGGACCCTGTACAGCTGCAGGCAGCAGCAGATGTGAAAGAACAGCAATCAGAACTGTATAATATTCCCTGAACCATTAGCGCCGCACTAACACGTTAGCATGGCTTTAGCGCAGAGCTAAGCTGTTTGCCCGGTGCTAAGATTTGCCATATTCAAAAGTGACATGCAAATGAGCCTACTTACATAGAAACATAACATAGAGGTTGACTGCAGATAAGGACCTCAAGGCACATCCAGTCTGCCCATTTTTTCTATCTTATGAATGTGCCACACACCTTTACACTGTCAATGACCTATTTATCCATATTTGTCTGTATTGCTCCCTTATGCCTATCCCATGCCTGTTTGAAGCCCTGCACTGTATTCATAGCCACCACTTCCTGAGGTAGGCTGTTCCATGTATCCACCACTCTTTCTGTGAAAAAGAATTTCCTCACATTCCCCCTTAATCAGCCTCCCTCTTTTCTCATGCTGTGTCCTCTTGTCCTGCTATTTTTCTTATATTGAAACATGTTAGACTCTTTCACATTGTTAATGCCCTAAAGGTGTTTGAATGTTTCAATCATATCACCTCTCTCCCTCCTTTGCTCAAGGGTATACATATTGAGCTCTGTTAATCTGTCCTCATATGTCTTCTGATGCAGTTCCTGCACCATTTTGGTAGTCCTTCTCTGGACTGCCTCAATTTGGTTAATGTCCTTGTGAAGGTGTGGCCTCTAGTACTGCACGCAGTACTCCAGATGGGGCCTAACCAGTGTCTTGTAAAGAGGGATTATTATCTCCCTCTTCACGACTTGTGATACCCCTACTAATACACCCTAACATCCCCCTAGCCTTACCTACTGCTTTAGAGGTCTGCTTGGATGATTTCAGGTCATCGGTGATGATGATGCCCAAGTCTCTTTCTTCCTTTGTGACTGCCAGCAACTCTCCTCCCAGCCTATAGGTGGCTTCAGGGTTTCTCTTCCCTATGTGCATTATCTTGCACTTTTTTGCATTAAATCCCAGTTGCCACTCTTCTGACCATTTTGCTAGTTTATCCAGATCTCTTCTCATTCTGCCCACCCCATCTGGATCATCTACTCTGTTGCAGATCTTGGTGTCATCTGCAAACAGACAAGCCTTACCCTCTAGTCCATCTGCAATGTCACTAATGAAGATATTGAAGAGGACTGGCTCCAGGACTGATCCCTGAGGTACCCTGCTTGTGACTTGCATCTCTTCTGACTGTATGCCATTTATCACCACACTCTGTTTTCTGTCCGTCAACCAGTTTGCCACCCAGTTGACCAACTTCTGACCCACCTGAGCCTACCCAGCTTATTTATCAATCTTCTATGTGGAACAGTGTTGAAAGCTTTGCTGAAGTCAAGGTAGGCGACATCAACTGCTCCCCCTTGGTCCACCACTCTGGTTACCCAGTCAAAGAAATCTATGAGATTAGTTTGACAGGACCTTCCTTTGTAAACCCATGCTGTCTTGGATCCTGTGCCCTATGGATTCCAGGTGTTGCACTATCCTTTCCTTAAGGAGTGCCTCCATAATCTTGCCCACTACTGAGGTAAGACTGACTGGTCTGTAGTTCTCTGCCTCCTCCCTGCTACCACTCTTGTGGTGCGGGATCACATGAGCCCTTCTCCAGTCTTCTGGAACCTCTCCTGTGCTCAGAGACTCACTAAACAGTTCTGCTAATGGCTCTGCTAGTTCCACCCTTAGCTCCTTAAGTACCCTGGGATGTATGCCATCAGGTCCCATTGCCTTGTCCACCCTGAGCTTAGCGAGCTCTTGTAGGCCCTTTCTTTTGTGAAGGGAGTAGTGCTCCCTCCCTCCCCTGTGTCCATGGTGCTGAGCTGTGGGCCCTGCCTTACCTTCTCTTCAGTAAATACTGAGCAAAAGTATCTATTTAGGATAGATGCTTTATAGGTCCTCCTCCTCACATGCCCCTTTTCTCCTTTGAGCTTAGCAATACCCCCTCTGGACTTTCTCCTTTCACTAATGTATCTATAGAAAGTCTTGTCACCTTCTTTTACTGTTCGTGCTAGTGTTTCCTCAGTTTGGGACTTTGCCTGCCTTACTGCCTTCCCTGCTTCCCTTAGGGCAGTTTGGTATGCCTCCCTGTCTTCATCCTGCTGTGTTCCCTTATATTTCCTGAAGGCCAGCATTTTGGCTGTGACCTTTTCTGCTACTGTAGTTGAGAACCAAAGTGGCTTCCTTCTTCTTTTGCACTTCCTTTTCTTTCTAACACAATGGGATGTTGCTTCAAGTATTGTATCCCTAATGCTTGCCCACTTTGCCTGTACCCCCTCACCTGTGTTTCTTTTTGCCAGGGCTAGCTCAACTCTGTTGGCCATCTTATCAAAGTCAGCTCCTCTGTAGTCCCATATTTTTGCCTTGGAATGGGATGATTTAGATGTAGTGGCCAAATTGAACCATACCATGTGATGGTCACTGGCCCCCAGGTGACCTTCTACCTGGAGATCTGTGATCCCTTCCCTGTTAGTCAGTACTAGATCTAGGATAGCCCTCTCTTGTGGGTTGTTGTACCAGTTGTTTGAGGCCCTCCCCCTGCAGGGAATCCACCATGTGTTTAGTTCTGGCAGATGTTCCTGCTGGTATTGACCAATCTGTATCCGGCATGTTGAAGTCTCCCATTATCAGAACCTCCCCTTTAGCTGTCATGTTTTGTATATCTTCTACCAGTAATGTGTCTATGTCCTCCCCCTGGTCTGGGGGCCTGTAGACAACCCCAGTTCTTATGGCTGTCCCATTTCCTGTTTCCAGTGTGACCCACAGTTCTTCTGGCTCCTTAGGTGTATTCTGAATTTCTGTAGCTTTGATATTTTCATTGACATACAGGGCCACTCCACCCCTCCCCCCCTTTTTGCACCTCGGTCTCTTCTGAACAGTACATAGCCAGGTACTGAAGTCTCCCAGTGTGGTTACTGGTGAACCACGTCTCACTAATTGCTACTACTGTATGTCCAGTTTAGCCTCTGACATTATTGCCTGCAGGTCTGGGATCTTATTTCCCAGGCTGTGAGCATTTGTGTACACGATTTTTCATTGGCCAGATTTCAGTGTGTTAGTTGTTGGGTGAGGTTTGGCATTTCCCCTGGGCGTCGTATGGGGAGACGGACCTTTTTTCTTACCTGGTGATGCAAATGAACTGCAAACATGCTGAATCCCTGTTTGACCACTAGCTGAGGGGGGAGGGGTGATCTTCCCATTCGACGTATGGGGTGCTGCACCCCTCTCCCCATTTGCTAGTTTAAATATTCTGCAAAGACATCAAACTTCTGCTCCAATGCACTGACTCCCTCCTTAGTCAGATGCTACTTAGGTAGTCTCTGGGCAAAAAGCCAAATTAGCATCTCATTATTCCCTGATTTGCATGCACTTTGCCCAGCATTACTGAAGGGGCCCACAGCTCCACCTGTAGGTCAGTCTGAAAGCACATGGGCTGGCCAGGTCTGGCTGCAGCTCCACCTGTAGGTCAATCTGACAGTGCATGATGGTTGCTACAGGCTACATGTATGCAGTACAGCACAGCATTGTGTGCCCCAGGGGACAACACAGCATAGGCACAGGCTGTGGTGCTGCTGCATGCAACTGTCACACTGTAGGCCATGCTACAGTGCACAGCAGACACTACAGTAGCAAGGGGGCCGGTAGTGTGAGGGACACAGCAATGCCTATGGTATGTTGGGCAGTGATGACCACTGCACTGTACACAGTTACAGGCCCAGCTTGCAGGTGATTACTGACAGTGGACAGTACTGTTTTGCTGTTGTGTGCTCCACAGATGCTGCACCTGTGGCATGGGATGCTCACAGTGACATATACATGGCCGGCTGTGTGTGCTGTGTCATCTGTACAGTTGTGCGATATGTGGCTGGGGGGGGCATGTAAGATCCGACAGGTACACAGGTGGTGGGGGTATTACCACTGCTGGTCCATGTGCACTGCATGACGTGTCCCAGCCTTGTGGCCACACCTGGGCTGTGGTGAGGTCTGGCCACCCGTACACCCTCCCCTCAGTTGTCACCATGCCCACAGTGCTGCATGTGTGTGTGCAGGCACCTGTTGGTCACCACAGACGTATGGTCTACAGGTGTGTGCTGTATGGCCACACTACCATGATGTCCCCTGTGGATCAGATCACCCCTTACCATCTGTGCTTAGCTGGGACTGGTGGCAGCTGTTGGCATCATGGTGGTGCCATCAGTGAGCAGCATGTGTCCTCCATGTCTGGCATTTTCTAAATGTCATGATCATATGTTAGGGATGCGCAAGCTGCGCTAATTCCACACTAACACCGTGCAAAGCACCAATGTAATACAAAGCTATTTGCCCAGGGTAAGACCTGTTTTTCCTGGGCGGTAATTTGTACCGCACTAAGGGTCGCGCTATGTCACGCTAAACACCTTAGTGTGGCGCTAGTCGCTGAATATCTCATAGCGTCTGTATTCATGTTCACTTTGCCCCTTGCATATGATTATGGTTTGCCCAGCGCTAATGCAGTTTGTGCGTGCTATTTGACCTTTTGAATATGAAAGACCCATGCTAATCCCTCGCTAATCCCGTGCGAATCGTTTGCATACCATGCAAAGCTTTGAATATCTGGCCCTAAATCCCTTAATTGGCTTGATTTTAGGTGCCAAAAATTGTTCCTCCTTTTTCCCCCTAAAAGTCTCTGATAAATCCTAACAGTCTCTACTGTAAATCCTAACTTGTGATTGGCTGATAGGCTGCTAAAGTGGCCGCTAAGTATATAGTCCCCAGGCACTTTAAGCATTGTCCCAAAATCAATGTCCTGGTGCAGCCAAATAAATTACCTTTTTTATATTTTTAACCCCACAGTTACATAGCCCTTTTAATGCCCTAAACAGCAACTGCATTTATTTACATTTATCCTTAGCCATCTCCCAGTTGCCAGGAGTGTAGCCAGGCATTTCAGATTTGAACACCAACCTGCCACACTGCTATCCCCTCCCCAACTGTTGTTCATGCCTGCCCCCCAAGACTTGATTCCAAAGTTCCTTGCTCCAATCAGTTGATTCCCACATTAGACCTGCTACCTGTCTGTCTGCGCTGCTAGTTTGGTGCTTGCTGCCTGCTGGTAGACACCACTGACTGCACCATGAGTCCAAGAACATGGCACAAATTTCTTCTCTCTCCCCCGCAGATAGGCAGATTTGCTTCACTTGCCACTCCACATGAAGTATTTTTTCTTTTAGCTGGCTCTGAGTCTGTTCTTCCATTTGCTGCTCCTCAGTTTTCTACTGCTTCTCTCGCTCCCAGTACAATTAAACTAATAGTATGGCTTTTAACTTTGCTGGCGCATTTAAACTCGTTGCCCCAGACTTGCCACACCCCCTACCAGATGCCGCAGCCAATCACTATGCAGGCAGACCATGTGGACCTAATTGAAACCATCAGTTTCAACGTCCATGATCCATTCTGCCACCCCCCCCCAAAAAACAAAGCTGAAAGAGAAAAGAAAAAGCCAGCAAAGCCAAATGAAGGAATTTAAATGCGATGGACTAGAGAGGGCAGCGCAATGCTGGCCAGCTTGTTTGCTATCCCCTGCTACTGAACTTGGTACTCCATGGCTTACTTGGAGTATCAGTAGCTACTCCCTTGCCAGTCGCTGCCCTCATAACATTGTTCCCCCAGACCAAGCAGTACCTCATTAATATTCATGAGGCCGCTCATTAATTATTCATTAGCTCCAATTATAGTGCTTCTCAGTGCTTGCTTATTTTATATTTATTAGACCTCTCAGCTGCCTTGCCTGGGTCCTCGGTCCCTATTCAGGACACAAAGGGCACCGAGATCCATGGAAATTCCTCCTGTTGACCGCAATGGCAGTTGGAAACAAATGCACTTCTCTAATACATACGTGAGTGCCAGCCAGACTGAGGAATGCTGGCGGCTCGCGAGCCTGCTCCGTGAGCCCAGTAAGGCTTCAACAAATACAGAGGCTGAGTGGGGGACCCTGGGGCACACATTCTGGACTAGGGTTGTGGCGGTGATTACTGGGAGATGCCAGGAGGAGGAATGGGAGATCGGGGGGACATCAAATGTAAGTCCCCAAAGGGGGGTTGCATCTCTCCCCTGCCTGAGAAAGCTTGGCATCCTCACCAAGACTATATTAGACCAGTAATCAATACATTTGTATATACATTTTACTATATACTTTTCTGGTAAATACAACATCTAACTAGCATTTTACTATATACACATCTGTCCAGACATTTGATATTTATCTACAGTATAGCATGCTATCACATAAAATGTTATACACCATTTACATTGTCATGACAGTTTTTGAAACTATACATTTTAGAATATATCATGGTACCTATCCAGCAGTTTAGAAATCACATTAGCAGTTTCAAACTGACATTTTACTTGAATCATCACTTACCACTTTTTACCAGTGTCTCTCACCTTATTCCCCTCTTTTTACCTATACCCCTATGCTGGGTGAAGGTTTTGGGCTGGATGGAGGTTTTGATTTGAATGTTAGCAGAGGCAGTAAATTCTATTTTGTGCAAAGAGCTGGCTGTGACGTACACTCCCTTGTGAACAACATTCATGGGCAGATTAACTGGTTCTCCAAGAGTATCATATGTGAGCTTCATTATGGGTTTTACAGACCTTTCTGAGTGGTGTGGCAAAGTTGGCACTGGCACTTGTACTTCTTCTGCATTCGAGGTAGCAACACCCAGTTCATTGCCGCCAATGAAGCAGCTTCTGTAGAAATGGGTACCACTGCATTTTCTTGGTTGTCATTGTTAATTTTGGGCCCTTGATCTTGATTGTCACCATCACTCTTATCTCTGAAAGCTCATCCTCATTCAGGAAGGGTATCTCTGCAAAGTTTGAATTATCCACCACACAACTGACATTTTCAGGGACAGACACACTTTCTTGGGACTAGAACAGTTCATTTAGCCCATTGGATTCAGTAACACTTTCAGGTGTACTAGTAGATTCACTACTTGTTTCTTTTGGTCCAAGTTCAATACTTGTTCCTTCTGGCTCAGGAATGCTGAGTTCAGATAATTCCACCAGGCAAACGGAGTCTGCTATGTCCGAAGTTACACTGTGTGCATCACCCTCTGGAGGTTCAGGTATAACTGAGGGAGAAGGATTGCCTGAAGTCACTGGGCTGACAGAGTTATCAATAAAGGTGGGATGGTAGGCTCCTTTAAACAGCTGGCTTAATTCGAGAGAAGGGTAATAAGCCACACCAAACTCACTGTCACTGTCTTCAGACTCTACCTCATTATCAACTGTAGCAGGTTGAGCTGGATGATCTGTCAGTTAAACAGCAGAAGACTGACCTGACTGTTTCTTACAAGCAACAGATCTGGTGACAGGACCTGTTGGAGCAGTGTTCTGAGGTGCAGTATCTATGACAATTTGACTGATTGGCAGAAGGAAATTTCCATGTATTGTCTTCACAGCTCGAGTATCTCCTTCAGATCGCACTTTATCTTTGTTTTTTTAATTTAATGAACTTTATTAAACTTGATTAGAAATCAGTACAGCATAATCATAAGAAAAACAAACATCACTTGAAGTACAGTTCAAAAGACAGATGAGATGATCATTAACCTAGTTCTCACAGAGTGAAGGGAAGGGAAGGGGAAATTGTTTAACCAGGAAAGGCACACTAAGCCAGAGCTTGTTTCCAGGTGTGATCTGGGAGCACAAGGAAGTTAAGTGACTTGCTCAGGGTCTCACGGTATGCAAATAGGAACTGATGGAATTCAAACCCAGGTCTCCAGGGTTGTAGCTCGGTGCCCTTAACCACTATGTTATACTGCCTCCTTGGTAACAATTACAAAGAGAATAATACCAAATATGTAATCTTTCTAATCAAGCTATAAAAGAGCCCCACCACCACCTTCTTCCCCTTCTCCCCAACCCCAAACAAAAAACAAAACAAAACCATCCCAGCCCTCCCTCCCTCTTTCTCCAGAGATTGAGGTGATTCCAGAGCAATACCAATAATTGCACATGGGATATAGGGAAAGAGAAAAAAAAATACCTTTTTCCTGAAGAAAAGGGGGTGCATGAGGCCTAAATGAAAGTTCAGACATGTTCTATTCCTACCTCCTCCCAGGCAACAGCTTACAGGAGCTATGAGTGACCAGCCATCACCCGTTATAGAGGGTTAACAAAGTGTAAAGGGGTTCCCAGACCTGGGTGTATCTCTTTTTGGAGTCCGACATATTTGCAATAATATGCTCAGCTGCAGAGCAAGCAGGATTTCTCGATGCCACACCACATAAGTGGGAGTGGTTTGATCACACCATTTACAGAGAATAATATTCTTGACGCAGACCGATATTAGAGCACTATGTGGTTTCTGGTTGCCAAGTAAGACTTCAGTAAAGTCCTCTAATATACAAATCTCAGGCATAAAAGCCTGGTCCAGCTGCAGTAAGGGATCCAAACGCTGCCTAGTATTATCTCAAAAGGGCATGACCCCCTCACATGTCCAGAAAATATGAAGCAATGAAGCCATCTCTTTCTGACACCTGCTGCATAGGTCCAATGCCAACCTGCCCAGTCTATGAAGTTTAATCGGGGTATAAAACATATTATGTAAAATGTGAAACTGCATGAAACGATATCTGTCCCATTTGACTTGTCTGTAAACAGCTTTCCAGATGCTACGCCATCACGGGGGCCCATCTGAGAAGGAAGGATTTGGTCCCAGGATTAAAATAACCCAGGTTCTCTGTCTTCAAGAAGCTCCCACAAACGCACATGATAAAAGGCTATAGCATGGGAGGTAGGGATAGATGATATCACAGGAAGCACCCTGTTCCCATACTCTCCGGACCAGACCCTAGCCCCAAAATGATGCAACAAGATGTGCCTAAGTTGGAGATATTTAAAACACATAGAAGATGGCCAATCACATTTCTGTTGAACCTCCGCAAAGGTAATTAGCTTACTGGAATGCAGCAGGTGCTCAACCAACACACTCCAGGGAAAGCCAGCTATCAGACAAAACACCTTCCCAGCAATTTTCAAATTAGGATTTCCTAAGATGGGTTGAGTAGTGTCCCTGTAGGGATCCAGATTTAACATATGACATAATTGTTTATGAGCCAGGAGAGAGTGGGTGACAGGAGTACTTCTTAAGGGTTCAGGAATCTTCTTAAGGGGTACATACAACAAGGTTGGAGGGGTCAGGCCCACTTGGGAGCACATCAAATGTTCCAGTGTCCAGCCACTGGGAAACATAAACTGAGTCCAGGTTTGCAGAGGCGGGATGAAGCCAGAAGGAGTACCGGGAACAATGTATTGCCAAATAGTAAAGATAAACATTAGGGGCTTCAAGTCCCCCAGCCTCTTTTGGCCTCATCAGTTTTACCAAGGCTCTCAGGGGAGGCTTCCCCTGCTAGAGAAATTTAGAAAAAATTCTATTAACTTGAAAAAAACATGCCTTGGGTAGAGCCGGACCAAGCATCATGAGTGAATACAGAATCCGTGGGAGAACATTCATCTTAAGAATATTCAAACGGCCCCATAAAGATAAAGGTAGCAAAGACCAGCGAATTAAGTTGACCTGAATTTGGGTGAGAACATGGGCCAAACTGTACTTCTTTAGTTTTAACGGGTCGGTGCCAAAATATAATCCCAAATATTTCACTCTATCCTTAACCCAGAGAAGATCCAGGTGCTCCACACTGGCACGAGTGACGGCAACATTTAGGGGCATAACTTCAGTTTTGGAGCAGTTACGTTTATAATTGGAGATAGCACCAAATTGGGTTATAATATCTAAGACAGCTGGTAGGGAGGTGGAGGGAGACAGTACATGTAGAAGAATATCATCTGCATAAACAGACAGTTTATACTGTGCGGGGCCTAAGGGAATACAATGGACTCGAGGGGAATGATTGATTTTCCTAATCAGTGGCTTGAGATATAGATTGAATATAAATGGGGACAGGGGACATCCTTGGCATGTTCCCAGCTGCAAGGGAAACGAGTTTGACAAAACCTCATTACAAAGAATATGTGCCAAAGGGCTAGTGTAGAACACCTTGATCAATCTGATAAATTTGTAGGGAAAACCATATCGAGGGAGCAGGTGAAAGAGGTAATCCCAGGAGACCCTGTCAAAGGATTTCTCCACACTCAGGGAAGCCAGGACCGATGGAATAGAGGAATCCCTTAATGCAGAGATAAGGTGTGGAAGTTTTCAGAGATGATCAGTAGATAGTCTACCCGATACAAATCCCTCACGCTCCCTGCTAAGAAGACAGTCCCAGACAGAATTTAACCTAGTGGACAAAATTTTTGCTAACATTTTTAAGTCGACATTAATTAGAAATATAGGTTTGTATTTGGAAACCAGTAAGTGGTCCCTGCCTGGTTTAGGTAGCACCACTATGAAAGCAATCGTAAGGGACTTACCGGAAAGGCCTTGTGAAAAAATGTAATGGAACATATCAAGAAGGTGTGGTGCTAACAGTGCCTTGAAGTTCTGGTAAAAATTTGAGGAAAAGCCATCTGGGCCAGGTGATTTAACAGGAGCCAAAGAATCAATCGCTTTGAACACCTCCTCCAAGGTCAAGGGAGTTTTTGAATAGCTCAACCTGTTCCTCTCTCAGTGCGGGCAAGGCCAAATACTGGAGAAAAGTGTCCAGTTCGGAGGGATCAAAGGGATCTGGGGGGGGCTGCATAGACAGAATGATAAAAGGCCTGAAATTGGGAAACAATGTCTTAAGGGGAGGTGACAAGGCGACCGGATGTCATACCGGAAAGGTGAAACAATCCTGTCTGCTTGCTGAGTGTGCAAGCGCAGGACAAGGAGTTTTCCATTTTTTTTCTCCCTGGTCAAAGTGTTTAGTTCTGGTCTGCAGGAGAAGATGTTCAGCTCCTCTCCAAGAAGAGCATTATACTTGGCCCGGAGATTTTTTTTTTTTTATTTAGTTGTTTAACCAGGTATAGCACAATAAGCTGAAAGCTTTTTTACAGGAGCGACCTGGGAGCACAAGGAGGTTAAGTGATCAAGGCATTCCTTTTCTAGCTGGGAAGACAATTCCGAGAGCACTCATTTAGCCGCCCTTATCTGTGACAAAAGGGGGGAGGTGGCCTGAGATAACTCTCTTTTCCGTCTAGTAGCCAACCATATGATTTCATCTCAGAGGGCACACTTAAAAGAGATGGCTGCCAGGTGCACCCTAAGGGTCAATGACCGTAGACCCCCTTTGGAGAGAGACCAAAGATAATTAAGAATGTTAGCCACAGAGCAGGATAAGGGGCCCAGACTCTTATCCTGGCACCAAATGGAAAACCTTTTCCATTTAAAGGCGTAACATTTCCTAGTCAATTCCTTATGGGATGCTTCCACCACAGTGTAGACATCATCGGAAAGACCCAAAGCCTGGAACTCTAGCCGCTCAGGTACCAGGCTGTGAGGTACAGGGATTGAAGGGCCAGGTGAAGGACCTTCCCCTGAGCTAGAGATATCAGGTCTGGGCATGTACAAAGCCGCTCTGGGGGCCTGCAGCTGAGGCTGAGGAGATCTGGATATTAGAACTGGCGTGGCCAGTCTGGGGCTACCAGGATCACCTTCGCATTGTCCCTCCTCACCTTGAGTAACACCTTGTGGATCAAGGAAAATGGGGGGAAGGCATAGAAGAGGCCTGGGGTCCATGGCCTTGAGAAGGTATCCCCCTGCAGCGAGCCCTGCTGAGGGGGCCGGGCATGATACAGTCTCAGCTTGGTGTTTTCCCTGGAGGCAAACAGGTCCACCATTGGTTTGCCCCAATGGGAGAACAGGCTGTAAGCTACCTCTGGATGGAGAAACCACTCATGGGATGTCTGGCCTAAGCGACTGAGAGCATCCGCCAGCTGGTTCGAGGCTCCTGCATGGAGATAACCGTGGATTCAGTCCGTTTTGGGCTGGATACAGCTTCCAGCACACAGAACACAGTTCACACAGTGGGAGACCAAATCACGACCCACCTGCAGCTCACAGCACATTTACTTGGCAGTGTCAGTGGCTCAGTAGGTAGCACACTCACCTCTGAGGCCGGGAGATCAGAGGGCTGTGGGTTCAGTTCCCACATCTGGCACTTGGGTTAATATCCCAATACTGACACTGTAGTGCAGCATGAGAGGGGTGCTGCACTTCTGAGGTGCCGTCTTTCGGATGAGACGTTAAACCGAGGTCCCATCTGCCTGGATTGGTGGTAGTGCAGGTGGATGTTAAAGATCCCATGGCACTTATCGAAAAGAGTAGGGGAAGTTCCCCGGTGTCCTGGCCAAATTTCCCTCATTCACTAAAAATACCACCAACAGCTTTATCTGATTCAAGGTCAGTTGGCATTCATCTGTATCCCCCTCCCCCGGGTCGTGCCTGAAAATAGGCAGGATTTGTCTAGTGCACTTACCTGGTCAACAAAAAAAAAAACTAAATTAAACTAAAACATGTAAGGGAATTCTACTGTAACAGGCAAAGCGCTCCCCGGTCACAATCGCAAAGTCTCTGCACACACCAGGAGCTTGGGGTTTGCTGGAACTCCTGACAGGCAGATCGCATTCAGCAAAATCTTCGGTCTTCTTCAGGTTGAGCCTGGTCCCACTTCCATAGCTTACTTTAAGCACACAACTCGGATTTAGTTCGAAAACAATTCTCTTCTCCCTCTCAGAGCAGAAGACAGCCATACAGGCCAGAAATCAGGTCTTCCACAGTTCTCCCGCGCGAACTAGTATGCAGACAGCTGATCGAACTATTGTATATCGAGCTGTTGCTCTCTCAGCTTCCACCTTAGATCTGCCTTAAACAGCAGGCAGCTTGGGGACTTCCTTCAGATCCAAAGTTTCGGTTGACTGATTCAGTTGTCAGTCAAAGCAAGAGCTCCCTCTTTAGTTGCAAAAAGGTGCCAACAGCCCAAAACTACAATTCCCAAGCTTGTACTCCACACAGCCCGTTCAAGCAGGCTCCATTTTGGAGTCCCAAGGTACTGATTGGTCCAATTCGGCAGTTCGGGACCAAAATGATGGAGATAATCAAAACAGTCCTCGCTGCAAAAAAAACAGGTTAGAATAAACTGCAATGTATTCTCTGCCCTAACAAATGGTCTGCAAACAGTTATGTCTTTTAACAGGGCTCCCTCTGCGCAATTAGCGATGGCAGAAATGGAGCGATTATCTGGCAGCACGGGTGGGACTCGAGCATGACAACACTCAGCCCCCCTCCCAGATTAATTATTACTGCAAACTAAGCAGCTCTTAAAGCAAGAATACATAGAGGCTACACAGACACTCTTTGGCAATAACATTTAACGGCTAAACCGCAAGACCCCAGGCTGGCAGTGAGCATTTAAGCAAGCTCTAGGAAGACTTTTCGGGAACCCCCACTTGTAGGGGGGTTACACCAGGATGACTCTCCCCGAGGCAGGATTTGTCCCACTGGTTGGTAGCAGCAGGCTGCAGGACTTCATCCTCTTCAGCAAGGACCAGGATACAGGTACAAGAGCTGACATGACTCTCCCCCATGTTTTGGCATCCCTCCCAAGGGTGGCCACAACCCACAAGGATCTTCTCTGCGGGAGCTGATTCCCTTCTCTGGTCATCTGGCAGCTTGGTTTTCACAGGCAGCAACAGTCTCTTGAACACCTTACTTGGCATTACAGGTTCAGCTTGGATACAGTTCTGTAACAGGCCACACAGCTTATCCACTTGCAATCTGCAGTCCCAGAAATGTAAGCTGGCAACGCAGAAATTCAGGTTCCGTCTGATAAACTGGCTGGAGACAATTCCGGTGACCACAGGCTTGCAAATTTGACCACAGTCTCTGAGGCAAAACAGTTTCTCACTGAGAAGCAAGCTAAGGATCTTTTCTGCTCTGATCCCCAACTTTCAGTCTGGAATTGGACCGCCAGTGAAATTTCTTCTTTTTTCTCCTTCTTTGGAGAAATGCAGCTCGGCACTGGAGGCTTAGTAATCTCACACTCAAGGCAAGTGTTCCAGCTAAGGAAAGGCAAAGCAGGCATCTCCCTAATCTCCCTGAGCTGCAGAGAGCTTCCTCTGACCCAGCACTCTGCCCCAAACTCTCTCTGAAGACCAAACTTTTTTCTCAACAGTCCCCCTTTTATATGGGGCTAAGTCCAAGAAATACTATGGCTGCCAGATCTGTCTACAACAGTCTAAATCCCTCAATTGGCTTGATTTTAGGCACCACAAAGTGTTCCTCCTGTTTCCCCCAAAAGTCTCTGGTAAATCCCAATAGTCTGTACTGTAAATCCTAACTTGTGATTGACTGATAGGCTGCTAAAATGGCCGCTAAGTATACAGTCCCCAAACAGTTTAAGCATTGTCCCAAAATCAATGTCCTGGTGCAGCCAAATAAATTACTTTTTATATTGTTAAACTCCACAGTTACATAGCCCTTTTAGTGCCCTAAACAGTGACTAGTTATTTACATTTATCCTTAGCTATCTCCCAGTCGCTGCCCTCATAATATTATTCCTCCATAGCAAGCAGCACCTCATTAGTATTCATGAGACTGCTCATTAATTATTCATTAGCCCCGATTATTAGCGCTTATCAGCCCTTGCTTATTTTATATTTAAGAGACACCTCAGCAACTTTGCTTGGGTCCCCAGTCCCTATTCAAGACACCAAGGGCACTGTGATCCATGGAAACTCCTCCTGTTGACCGCAACAGCGGTGGGAAACAAATGCACTTCTTTAGTGCATATATGAGCACCAGCCAGGCTTAGGAACACTGGCAGCTTGCGATCCTGCTCCATGAACCCAGTGGAGTTCCAACAAATATGGAGGCTAAAAGGAGGACCCTGGGGCACACATTATGGACTAGGGCTGTGGCAGTGATTATTGGGAGATGTCAGGAGGAGGAACGGGAGTTTGGGGGGCATCAAAGCTAAGCCCCTGAAGGGGCAGTTATACCAATTCACTATATTTTGAAAACAAAACCCTCCCTGCCCCACACAAAGCCCCAGAAGCAGTGTTTCCAATGATGCAATGTGCTTTCTTCATGACTCTCGTAATGTCCAAGTTTTATTTTTCACACACTGTCACCTAAGAGGCTCAGACCTCTCCCAGGCCTTCATCTCCTCTTGCACTTGTCAGTTATTTAATGTTTCTCACATTGAGAGAAGACATTGGGTTGCCACCTATCCGGTTTTTGACCAGATAATCCGGTTTTTAGGGTCCTTATCCAGTCATCCAGTTTTGGTTACATGCAGTCCGGTTTTTGGGCCATTTTGAGTGCTCATATACTCTTAAAACTGATGTATCAAATCATTCACTGTTTTGGCTGCATTACATGTCCAGGTTCTGCTGTCACAGTCATTCAGACCTGCCTTTGTTTGTAAAACCAGACTGTCTGAGAGGTGTAAAGTATGGCCATTAAGATCATTAGCAGTAAATTAACCTATTCTTTTCCACTCTGAATTTTAAGTATGGCCTTTTACTGCTATGACAGAAAACAGTTTTTACACCTTTATGTGCTCTCATGTATTTCTTTTTGTTTGTTCTATATTATGGTAAGTTTTAGACCCATTTTTGTTAAATTAATAATCTAACTTTTATTCCTTTTATCACTACATTTGCTCCAATTTTTTGTATTACCTGAACATTCCATGACATTAGCCACACTTTGACAGGTCATTCAGATAAACAGCATGGAATGGCGTATCTGAAATTGTGGAATGTCTTAGAAATATGAAAAGAAACAGCAGTAGCTGCTGGGGTAAAGTGGGACACAGTGAAGTATTAAGGGTACCACAAGCATTGATAATTAAGTTATCAAAAATTGGTCAAAGCATCAGAATACATGGCTGACATGGAAACGAAAATGGGAGAGTGTTTAACAGAGGGCTGAGCAATAAGCTGTGGCTGAGATTGGCACATCCAGCAGACCTGAGTTTGATTCCCACAACCTCCACTTAAATACTGTGTGAACCTGAGCAAGTCATTTAACCTTCTTGTGCTCCTGGGTCACTCCTGTAAAATGGGCTATGTGGCCTATGGGAGTTAACCTGGTTGTCAAAGAATAAAAATAAATACCTGAATAAATACGTAAATAACAGTATAAAAATAATTTCCTATCACTAGTAATGTCTATTCCAACATTACAAATGGCTTTGGAGGACAAATGACATACTCGCCAGTCATACAAAAGGGGTGGAGCCAGAGGTGGAGTTTGGGGTGTGGTTTCGGATCCAGTTTTTACCTCATCCAAAGGTGGTAACCCTAAGACATTTTCAGTAACTGACATGTACAGGAGGAGGTGGCAGTGGATGCCAATGTTACATACGCACACAGTACATTTACAGCATTCCTGACCAACAGTGCCACCACCCACCCCATGGAATTACTGTAATGTCCTGTGAAAGATTTTCTTTTTTTTTAACAAGCCCATCTTCCTAAAAACAAAGCCATCTGCATGTACCCCAAACAATACAATGGCAGCAAGGCACAATGCTATTCCCATGACAAACAAAGTGAGACACTGTACATTCAGAATGTTCACTCTCTTGCCAGGTTAACAGGGCCCATCTCATGGGGTCAGTCACTGTTCTGGTGACGGGAACTGGAGACTGGGGTGGGTGACCAAGCACAGCAGCTCATGATCATATTCCTAAGGATTGTTGGTGGACTGGTGAAGTCGATTTGGCCCAGAAAATGACTAGGTTGGCTCAGAGTCAGGCTACAAGCTGCATCTGCAGGGAACTTGGACCACTCTGGCAGGTGCATAGTGGGACAGGCTGTCTCACAAAATATTTTTTTTTTATTTTGCACATGCAGCCATGCTGTGAGTGTGGCAATAGCGCAGCTGAGCCTACCACGGGCAGGGATTGCAAAGTGGGTGAATCTACTCCAGGTGGGGAGAGAATCTTAACTGACTGAGTTTACTGCGGGCAGGGGCAAAGTGAGGAACTGCACAGCAGTTATCATCAGCTTACCAGGTGACACCAATCTCTGAAAATAATTAAGCTGACATCCATTTTCCCTTTCTGCACTTCGTCTCCTCGGCTGTCAGTCAGCTTCATCATGGTTGGGTGTCAATTTCTGCATCAACATAATCTGTGGCATGCTCTCGGGTCATGGGTGTATGTGCTGTTCTCACACTGTAGTGGTTAATCAGTGTGACTCGAGGACGTCAGCAACACGCTGACTGGCTAGTTGGAGTGATTGGTGCGGGGGGTGCATTACAGGGAAGGCACAAGGCAAACATAATGTACACACACCACAGACAGTCTGCTGGCAGCCGGGGGATTTAAGGGGACACACACAGTCAAAAACAAATAGAAAAAAAAAAGAAAAATGGGGGTTCAAGCGATGGCGGTTCATTCAAACCTGATAAACCCTGGCTGGCAACAGGCCTGATCAGAGATTTTTTTGTAAATATAATATAAAAAAAGTGCAGTGCACAGTGCTCAGAACATTCCAGCAGGCAGGATTTATCATCACACCACCAGCCTCTGAACCTGACAGCACCAGCAGGTGCACAGCATCCCTGTACTTCAAGTCAGGGGGTGCTGCTACACCCCCAGCACCCCTTGTTCTAGTGCAACTGGGGTCAAGCGTCTGAGTTGGCTGGGGTAGTGCTGCCATTTGGCAGCACTTCCAGCTGAAGAGGGATGGTGTTGGGTTCCATCACAGCAGTGACCCCTGTGGTGGGCTGATGAGTGTGCCTCCTCTGCTGGAGCATCACTTTGTGCGAGTCCTGATCAGGCATGTCCAGTGTCAGTGGGAGGTGGGCAGGATGCGGGGATGGAGCAAAAACCCAGGAAAACCTCCATGTCTCCTGTGTGCCTGTATGATGGACACAAGCACTCTCATGCCCTGCTCTGCATGGATCCACACTGTTCATGACCGTGGGGGCGAATGTTTGATGGGCATGGGAGGTCGATGGACAAGCCTGAAGCTCAGACCGAGGTGGTGGCTGGGGGGCAAACAGCAATATGAAAACCTGAAGACTTGTATGTTGTTATCTCCTTATTAAGCTCTTACATTGTTGTTACAATATGGCCCTGTTTTACTATAGAATACTGTAGCTTAAAAGTAATTATGTTAATTATTTTAAATGCCTGAGATTCTGGCTTGATATTTAACTTTTCTATATGGAGCGCATTAATAGGTCTGTCAGAAATTCACATCATAACATTAGCACTCCTTTATCGCAACAAAAGCTGCATTAACCTCAACACCAGAAAACTGCCCCTAAGGCAATCACTCTTAAGATTGCTGGATTATGGATATAAAATCTTCAGATATGCTAATGCCACAGCTTTACACAAAATTCCATTGCTTACAATAACATGGGAAGATTTGCATTAGGCTGTGACAAAGAACACACCACTGCCTGCCTCATGTACAACAGCCTAGGACTTCTGAAAAAAAAGAAGGGAGCTCAAAAGGAGGACTATAGTACTTATAGTGTGCATGACCTCCTTCCTGCCTATCTAAGCAGACTTTTTTTTATAAATCACATTTTTTTAGCCTGGCTTGACCTATCTTTGAATGGACCCAGCCCCATCCTCTAGCATCCTTGCAACTTACCTTCGGAGGCTCCCAACCCCATGAGCTTGCCTCCTTGTGATGGGATCCAGCTGAGCTGGAATCAACCCTCTAATCCTACAGTGCTATGGAGGTGGAGGTTCCCTGGGTGTCCTCACAGTGGACAGTGGCCAGGGTCAGGGCCCGAGTGCTCCGGGGATCTCGGTACTCAGGTCATGTTTCCCTACAGCCCTGCCCATGGGATATCAACATGCTAGGAGGGCCTAGTGGATGCACCAACTCTGCAAACCCCAGGTGACATCCCCCCTGCCACTTCACTGCATGACTGCAGCCACCTATGGTCACCTGATTGCAGTCTAGCAGAGGCAGTAACTGTGCTCGGTCCCTGCAGGAAGAGAACCTCCTCTGGGATGCTCAGTCTTCTTCCCCCTGGCTGGTCTCTGTTGGTCCGAGCTGCTTTCTGAACAGCCCCTTCACCCAGAACAAATACCTCAAGAGGGTACCCCCCACCAAGAAAAGAAAGACAATCAGACCCCCCCTCCAAGTACAAGAATAGCTCAGATGGTTGTGCCCCCAGTCCCTATGGCATAGTCACCTCCTACCAGTACAAACTGTGACTGAAGCACCAGAAGTAAGCAGAATAGACATACATGAAGTACAAACAGTATAGTCAGAAGACATGGAAGAGAGTCAGGCTACTCAAACCAGGAATTATACTGTAGAAGCACAAAAATCATTGTAGATGCCCCCCAACACCTGAAACAGAGGTATTTTGCATGGTAACCAAAGACCATTAAAAGAACAACCTAAACCCAAAATGTTCAGAAAGGACTGAGTCAAACCAGATAACCCCTTTGAGGTTTTGTAAACACATACGGAGTGGGGAGAAGTTAAGGAAGCCTCTCATGCCTCGTCAGTTTTAATTATTTATTTGTTTTGTTTATTGAGAGATCAGAATTACAAACCTTTGAGTCAGAGACTCCTTTGCAAAGGCTCCACGTCATGGAAGTATAAAACAAGAGAAAGGGACACTGCAATGAAAGATATTACATCTGAATGCGGAGGGTAAAACAACCCAGAGTCAAGCATGGTACAGAGGTTTCAAGCAAATTAAGCTAATGCTTATGCTCAAATTTCAAGGATGATGCAAGGTTTCCTAAGCCAGTAAAACAGATATTTAAGATAAATCACAATACAGCAGAAGAATCAATCAGAGTAGAGGAAGAGGAGAGGCAGAAGGCACAAAGGTTTGGCTTGGCACACCAGTAAAAGAGGGGTGACTATGTGAGTGGACAGCTCAGGGGCAGTCACAGGTACTGGCAGTGAGTAGTTGCTCTCTGAGTTTGAGTTTGAAATGACCAAGGCTCTGGACAGATGAGGTATCAGGGGGCAGATCATTTAGCCAGAGTGGAGCCCTATAGTGGAAGGCACATTACCCCAAGGATGTTTTGCAGAATGGCACAAGCAATGTGGCTTTGGCTGAGCTTCCAGTATTCCTTGTGGATGATGCATGCTGAATGAGGTTAAGGAGCCCAGTGGGGGATTGACCGTTGACAATCTTCCTGGCACGGAGACAGGTATGGTATTTCAGATGGCCCTCAAAGTTGAGCCAGTTGGAGGGCCGATAGATGTTACAGGTGTGAGTCATCCTATCACACCCTGTGACAAGATGACAGGCTCTATTCAGGGTGACCTTAATTCTGCGAAGTGCAGTATTGTCAGCCGTGCCATAGAAGATGATCCCATAATCCAACAGGGAAAGGACAGAGGAGGTAATCGCTAGAATGAGGGATGCAGGAGGCATACACCATTTGTTCCTGTAAAGGAGCCCAATTCTGGCATTTGTGGCAGAGCTAAGACGATGGATATGTTCATGATAGTTTATTAAGGAGCCAAGGGTAACACCCGGATATTTAAAGGAAGTCACTTGTTCTAGCTGTGAGTTTTGACAGTTAAGTATGCACAGTGGGGTGCCCCTGTATTTGTTTTGACAATGAGTGAAGACCATAAACTTTTTTTTTTGTAATTTAACACCAGTTTATCGGCGGAGAACCATGTTTCAGTTTCAGCTTCCGAGGAAGGACTGGGTTGGTCTGAAAGCTAAAGCACTTTGCTCTGTTTGTTACATCTATGTTGGTCCAATAAAAGGTATCAAATCATTTGTTTCTGGATCAGTTTCAGAGCAAAGACTCTGGAGGGCAAGCTGAAGGTGGTGGAGGTCACG
Organism: Neoceratodus forsteri; assembly: GCA_016271365.2. Taxonomy (NCBI): domain Eukaryota; kingdom Metazoa; phylum Chordata; order Ceratodontiformes; family Ceratodontidae; genus Neoceratodus; species Neoceratodus forsteri. The sequence goes on from CM028133.1 coordinate 964,513,248, forward strand.
TGACTGCAGAAGGTAACTGCGTCATCTGCGTATAGAAGCATTTGGCCAGAACATGCTTTTGGGAGAGAATTTAGAAAGAGACCAAAGAGAAGTGGCCCTAGTATGGATCCATGAAAGATGCCAGAGTGAACCGGCAGACTATCAGATAGACTGGAGTTTATTTTGACACGCTGTGATCTACCACTTAGGTAGCTCTTGAAACAGGAGATGGGTTTGGAAGCAAGACCCAGAGCGAGGAGAGACTCTATAAATCCAGCGAGTTGGAGTATACTTGCAATAGCCAGCTTCTGTGGGGATTAAATGCCTTGGCTTTGCCTTGGCATTTTATTCCCACAGAAGGCAGTTATTGTGAGTATTCTCCAACTCGTTGGATGTTATGACTATTATACGAATTGGACTGTGTTTAAAAAATTATTGTAATGTTTGAGTATTATAAGGGTGACCGGTAGAAAAAGACAGCAAAAAACTTCTTGTATTCTGTGTTGAGTTTCTCGTTGTGTTTGTCGGTACACATCCCATTTCAGAGTTAGTGTGAGCGAGCACGTATGCCCATCGGGGTCTGTGTATGAAGAAATGAGAGAGAGGGATTTGAGAGGCACTGCCAAGTAATCTGTTGTGCCACAGTGTGAGAATTTCGCAGGAGTCTTCAGGTTAAGGAAGGGAGGTGAGGTGGTTGGTCATGTGGGGAATGTCAGGACAACTGAATGCAACCACAGCTGCAGTGTTGCTGATGTATGCGGTGTGTAGGGAGCGCGTGAAGATAGGGGGGACTCCTGGTCAGGATGTGACATGGTGAAACAAAAGGAGCTTTTTGAGCTTTATATTAAGTATATTGTTGAGCAGGAGTGTAGTTGTCCGCGGGGGATTAGTGATACGAGGTGTGGGAGGGGAGGTGAGGGCTGTATTTGGTGCTGAGGTGGACGTCTGTTCCGACGCCATTTTTTTTGATCTTGTGATGCTCAAGGTGTGATTAAACGACTGTGGGCATGGTTTGTGTGTCTGATTAAATGACTGTGGGTGGTGTTTTTGTGAATGAACGAATCTGAGGTGTTTTTTAAGTTTGTAGTGCTATAACTGACAGTGGTTCTGCTTTCTGATTGGCTGATAGAGGATACCTCTCATATAATACATAATAATTTGGAATTCCGGCTGATTAATGTTTATGCCCCATAAACTAAGGCTGGGAGGACTGAATTATTTAAAATGATTCATCCTTATCTATTTACTACAAAAGGAAACATTTTATGAACATACGAACATACGAAATTTGCCAGCAGATAAAGGCCTAGAGGTCTATCAAGTCTGCTCGAATGTGCAGCTAGCACCCCTTATTCTGCAGCTGCCCCTCCCTTCCACCCTTCCCCTTTATTAACCCTCCACCTTGTCCTGTCCCATTCTCGTTTGAAGCAGTCCACTGTTCTACTGCATACCACTTCAGCAGGTAACGCATTCCACCCAGCCACCACCCTCTCTGTAAAAAAGTGTCTCCTCATCTCCCTCCTGCACCTTCCTCACTCCAGTCTCATATCATGGCCCCTGGTGTCCCTCCCCTCCCTTACTTTGAACAGCCCCTCTGTACCTGTCTTGTTTATTCCTTTCATGTATTTAAAGGTTTCAATCATGTCACCCCTGTCTCTCCTCTTCTCCAGTGAGTACATGTTCAACTCCTTCAACCTCCTCTCGTATGATAAGTCCCCCAGCCCCTTGATCATCTTTGTCACTCTGCGCTGCACCCCTTCCAGTAACTTAATGTCCCTCTTCAGATACGGATGCCAGTACTGCACACAGTACTCCAGGTGTGGTCTAACTAATGAACTAATGGGTGGTGACTTCAATTACAGGTTTGTGTCGGATGGAAAAAATGGTGAATAAAGAGATCTATTGAGACTCCTCCTGCTTGTCTTCCAAGATTGCTCCCTCATCTTAGCAGATACTTCTGCTGCTGCTAAGCATGGAGTTAGCCAATACTGTTTTTACAAGGGAGTCTTAGCCGCTAGAACTGATGATGATTTGTTTGTGTGCCCTGGTCACAAACTAAATCTGCAAGCATAATTCCTGTGGAGACATCAGATCAAAAGGCTGTCAATCTTCAGATTAGAAATGATTCCTGTTGCACTGTGGACTATTGTATGTGGAGGCTTAATGTATCCTTGTTGAATGAGAGCAGGATTAGAGCAGTATTAAGGCACTTTATTAAAGATAAAATGGCCCTGTATGAGATGCATGACTCTCCCATAGATTAGTGCGAAAGCTTTACAACAGAATTAAAAGAGTATATGATAAAATTGGCCAAAAGAAAGAAAAAGGACATCAAGTTGGGCAAAAAAAAAAGAACAGGACATCATATTTGACATATTTAAATTCACGACATGAACTGCAAGAACTGTTAACTTCAGCAGAAGGCTCCACTTTTGATCATTATAGAGTACGTAACTTTTGCAGGTTAAAAAGGAAATGGCTCAGCACTAGTACAAGAGAGTGCCCACTCTTATACAGAAACAAAAATGTGGCAGTCGGGGAAGGAAGGAAGGCACAGGCAAATCCATTTGATAATTGTAGTGATTGAATTACACATCTAGTAACAGTCCCTGGGATCAGTGTACCTACCCAGTCAATAAATAAATATCCTTAAAGGACGAACAGGGTGACATACATAATTCCCCTTTAGAAATGCAGAAGATTATAGATTCCTATGTAAGTAAACTTTTGGCTGCATTGGGAAGGCATCTGAAGATAGAGAAAAGATGTTTCCAGGACCTGTAGGTTCCTCCTATAATGTCTGATGTGTATCAAACTATACACACAGATATCACCAAACAAGAAATATTGGAGGCTATAGAAACTCTAAATAATAATGTTGCCCCAAGTGAAGATGGTTTACCAGGGTGATTCCTTTTTGAGAAAGGAAGCTTCAGGGCATAATCTGTTAAAAGGGATTATGATTTTCATCTATAAAAAAAGGGGAGAAAAATGATATCACAAATTGTGGACCTCTTACCCTTCTGAATATGGACATAAAAATGTTGGCAAAAGTCTTGAGTAAATGAATGGAAGTAGTGGTCTCCACACTTTTGTCTCGTTCTTAATCTGTGCCATTCCTGCATGACAAATACAAGACAATTTGTCCCCGCTAAGGGAGGTTATAGAAAGTGGACAACCTGTAAAAGCTGATGGCATTCTCCTGTCACTAGACCAGGAGAAGGCTTCTGATATGGCATAGCATGACTCTCTGTTTTTTTGTACTACAGAAGTGTGGCCTTCCGCAGAAATTTATTTTATGGATTATGGCCTTATACGGAGGGACTTCTGTTACTCCACTACTTAATGATCACTTGGGTTTAGAATGCCAGCTTATGATAGGTGTTAGGCAAGTGCATACCATAGAAACAGTGACATTTTTACCTCAAAGACCATTACAGTGACAACTTCAAAGGAATTCGAGATTGTCGCTGTAATGGTCCCGCTGTACACTGGCGATACTTTCATCGGTGTTTTGCCCCCTTCTGAGTCAACTCTGACATGGAGTTTGTTATATAAAAATCAGGGAGTGCAGGAGGGATGTGAGGGGAACAGCCCCCACCCAAAAAAACAGTGATTGTCTGACAGGTGAAATTTTGCCTGCCGGCATTGTCGATTTTGCTCTGTCGGATTTCGACAACTTTGTTGTCGATGCAGCTTATTGCAACCTTTGGCAAGGGTGCCTCTTAAGCCCCATTTATATGGTTTTTAACATAGATCCTGCCCTGAGGAAAACTGAGCAAGACCAGTCTATGCAACAAATACAATTGGCTTCAGGCCTTCTACCTTGTAAAACATTTGCATATGCAGATGACATTTGTCTCTTAGTGGGAGAGCCTGCTGCTAGGCATTTAGCCCTGACATTTTTTACAAAATTTTCAAAAATATTAGGATCTTAGCTTAATAAAGAAAAAAGTGTCACTGGCCCACCAGTGGGGTGACAGTAGTACTACTACCACTCGTGACGCCGGTGACCCGGGTTCGAGAACATGCCTAGGTTACTGGAAAGTCTGCCGGGGAAGGAAGATTGAGGCTCCCACAGGATGTTCTCCTCCTCTGGGGAGGAGGGGGATCACTGTCACTGTGCAATAACCACCTGGGTGACCAGGGGTGACAGTATAGGCAGGGGTGCAATTCTGGGTCTGGGGACCATGGATTGGCTAGACGGACATGCACGCTCTGCATGATCATGTCTATCTGCCAGCATCCCTGAAACAGTGAAAATGGAAACATGCAGCTGTGCCCTATGACAGCTGTGGGCAGCCCACAGACCCTGCACTCTGACCCCTATGCACACTCCAGGAGCACCACAGTATGCTTCCTAAGGGAACTGGTCCAGCCCAAAGACCTCCACTGTGGGAAGGGGATACCACAGGGCTACACCTACAGAGCCAGGTAAGCCCTAGGATATGCTGGAGGAGATGGGGTTTGGGCCACCTGGAAGCCCTGAGACAGACTGACGCCGGCTGAAGGGGGAGCATAAACAGAAAGTAAAAGAAAAAAGTGTAGGAATGGTGGTAAATGGATGTACTAAGACTGTAGTAACATAAATGGATGGGATTACAATTATGAGAGATACAATTAAAATCCTGGTGATATGGCAGAAAATAACTGGACAAAGAAGACAGACATGGCATAATCACAGGCAGGTAAATGATGTGCATGGACAATATCTAAGCGTAAAAGGGTATATATGGTTAAAATATTTTTACTCCCCATATTTCTTTTTTTGAGTTTTGCTTTCCTCTTCTCTTTCCTTAGAAGTCAAATTGTACAGTGTTTTCTTTCACTTATTATGGGGAAGCCGATTCAATCCTGTAACAAGCATTTATCAATGCCAGATGTTCACCGCTAGTATAGAAGCCCTGGGATACTAGATGTTTTGTGGTGCACTTTATGGCTTTTGTTGAAGCTAAATAACATCCCTAAGCAGTCCTTACTGGGTCTTGCTTGTACACATTCTTACTATATATTTACTCAGGATACAGCAGAGGAGTTGCAATATCTCATTTTCAGTGGTGTCCTGCTTTGACATATTGTTAGATTGTAATTACTCAGAATAGAGTACAAGCAAGACCCAGTAAAGACTGTTCAGAGATATTACTTGGTATTATTTGGTTTTTGAAGACAAAGTAGGCAAAAATGCTTTGCGTTTCACTTTGTAGCTTATGTTGCAGTTAAAGAACATCTCACAGACAATAACCCCACTATAAGTGGGAGACAACATGGCTTTCAACCAGGTCACAGTACCATGACAGCATTATTGGAATTCACAGATTACATCCACCACTCCCTAGACCAAGGCCTTCTGGTAGGAGCAACATTTATTGACCTATCAAAGCTTTTGATACAGTGCACCAAGAGCTCCTTCTGAATCAGTTGTCTGCTACTGGGCTCTCTCCAGAATCCGTTTCATGGTTCAACAGCTACCTTCACAACTGATCGCAAAAGTCAGGCTAGGAGACACCACCTCTGTTAGCAGACCTGTCCTTTCTGGGGTCCCACAGGGGTCAGTTCTGGGGCCCCTACTATTTAGTCTTTTCCTAAACCAACTGCTGGCCTCCTGTCCGACCTGGATGCTCCTTTACGCAGATGAGCGGTTATCTTCACCAGAAACCCCCATCTGGAACAACTAACAGCAGAACTCCAAAGGGGATTCTCACCTGCAGAGAAATGGTTTAAGGAGCATAGACTAATCGTGAACTGTAAAATAACAAAGACAATGTTGTACTCTAGCACCCAGAGTAAGTTCAAATCATTACCCCTTGTGATAAGAAATGAAAGCGGTGACACCCTGGAGCACATCCAGTTTTTCAGATACCTGGGTATCACAATAGACTCCACTCTCTTATGTCCAACACATTGATAACACTGCAAAGGTTATCAATGCAAGAATATGGATTCTTTACCACCACAAGTGCTGCTTAACCTATGAGGCATTGAATCCGGCCATCAACAGCTCAATAGTTTTCCTTGTCGATTATGGACTGGCTATCTATGGATCAGCAACCAACACCACCATACAATGCATTTCCATCACACTTAATAAGGCATGTTGCCTCCTCACAGGTGCTGCAAGACTCTCACACACCTGTGACCTCTACTCACAGACTGGTTGGCTCTAACTAAAGGAAAGAATAAGATGCTAATCTTGCCTCCTTGCCAAGAAATGCTCTCTCAATCTACTACTGACAGGGGTCCTGAAACTCCTAACCATGCACTCAAGCTCCCATTTCACAAGGAACTCCGCCACCCAGATCTACAAAATTCCTAGACTCCGCACTGCCTTGGCACAACACGCATTCTGTTTCGGTGCTCCTCACTGGACCAATGTCTTACCACCTGACATTTCCAGTGCTGCAACTATTGGTGTTTTCAAATACAAACTATGACAGCACCTTATCTCAACCAGCAGCTGTGGCTGCCTCCACTAACACATCTCCTGTGCCTCAAGGGCACCCTAGCACTCTTATCTCATGTCTAACCTACTCATCTGATGTGACCTATCCTTAGCACTTCAGGTCACCACCCTACCTCACAACCTTTGCCACCTCTACCCCACCATTTCTGTATACTTCCCCCACTCCCTACCCACCCTCTAGCACCCTTACCACTATCCTTCTACTATCATCTCCTCTCATGCAACCCAGTAGGGTGCCCTGACTTTGACTCAGACAAATTACTTGCTGCCTATGATCCTAAATTTGGTGTGTTCACTATAGGAACTCTGCCTAAAAATGTACTACTGTATTACTGTATCTTATTGTTACCCTGTCTAAAACATGTACTACTGTTTTGATGTACCTTTGTCCTTGTAACTGATGTGGAACCCATAAATGAGCAATTACTCAAGGGTATAATCCAAAAACTCAATAAATAAATAAAAAAGCCCATTAAATTGTCTCCCACTCATAGTGGGTTTATTGCCTGCGGTATGTTCTTTAGCTGCAACATAAGCTACAAAGTGTAACACAAAGCATCTAGTACCCCAGGGCTTCTATACCAGGGCAGAACATAGGGCATTGACAAATGCTTGTTATGTTAGCACTCACTACACCAGTGGCAGTTGGGGAGGGCAAGCTGATGGTTTTCCATTTTTGCTTTTGGCCAGTGCAAATCTCAGAGGGCCAGTGCAAACTGGGTACCATTTTCCCAGCTGGACCAGTGCAAAAAATAGTTATGCATGCACCCTGTGAGACAGTTCCCCATGTCCTCTGTTCTCTTTCATGAAATGCTGAGACTAATCTACTGATATTTACCTTTTACATGCTCTTCTATCTCTTATGCCCCTCTGAACACGTCCTTCCCTCAGCCTCCTATACTAATAAAAACAGTCCCAATGGCGGGCACCAATCATTGCTCGTAACCCAGCACATCTGACACCCTTGACCATGATCTTTGCAGCCCTTTGCTGTACCTTTTCCAGGTGTGCTGATCTTTCTAATGATGTGGTGTCCAAAACTGAACACAGAATTCCAAACACTGCCTGACCACAGCCTTCTAAAGTGCACATATCTAGTTCCCTGGCCTTGTTTTTAACATTTCCTTTGGCCACATTATGCAGGAGGTGCATACGTTTCCAGCCTCTGAATAGTGTAGCACCTTCACTTGAAATGGTAACAAAAATGCTGCCTGATGGTCCAGCAACAGCCATGTTGGTTACTGTGCCAGCTACTGGACTATGTGACCATGGGGAACTGCTTGTTTGCTCTCCTACTTTGCTCAATAAATGCACGATGCTGTACCACATAACATTTAACTTTGTACTTGTTTTTACTTGTTACTAACAGCGCACCTGTCTTTTTTATTGGTTTGGTTCTGTACTTTTGGTGTTGTTGGCCATTTGCAAGTGCGCTCCACTACTGTGTTATTTCCCTCATAACAAAGTATGTGCCCTGAGATTGGGACATTACACATCAGCCAGTAGAGGCTAGAGCGAGCATTCATTTCAAATGCACCCTTCCTCGAGGAGGGTGGGAGGCTTCTGCCATTTCACAACTGATCCCTAGTAGTACAGGAGGAGGGAGCTGTGTATGCAGGGTAATGTGGTCCATTGTTGGGTGTGGCTGCCACCAAGATGACACAGGAAAATGCAAATACGTCAGGAAACCCAGTCCGCCATCAGTGAGGGCTACTGTGCTGCAGGTGGGCTTGTTCACAGCCCACATCCAGCCAGCCTGCAGTGCTCCCACTACAAGCTGTGCCCAAGTGGGAGCAGACATCGAAGACACACAGAAAAACAGTGGAGCACAAGCAGATAATACTTCCAAGTTGGCTCTTCCTGCGAGTTTGAGTGATTCCATCCCTAAACATCGTGGTCCCACCCAGAAAGGAAAGCAGGGGTCGGGGGGGGGGATGAAGAGGAAGGTTAGTGGATATACTGTGCATAGCCAGCAGTGACCACTGCAGGAGTGTGGAGGCTTGTGGAATGGGGCTGAAGGACAGCCTGTCTTCACAAGGAAGAAGCCATTGAATTAAAAGGTGGCAAGAAAAGTAGCCATGTTGCTACCAAGTTTAAAAAGAAATATTCAAACCGGTAACTAATTCAATATTACAGAAACGTAATCTCTGACTTTTATTCATAAGAGTTTCATAAAATTGCTAAACGAGTATATTGCACACTGAGTATTTTGCTTACTGATGTGGACTGATGTATTGTTTGCTTGTACTCCCCTTCCCCATCCATCCGGGTCGCACCTGGAAACGAGTCTCAGCTCAGTGTGCCTTCCCAGTTATCAATTTTCAATCAATCAACCAATCTATCAATCAATCAATAGCAATTTCTTACTGATTGGGTGTGTTTGAAAATGCAGGAACTTTAATAAGAACAGACACCTTTCTTTTGCACTGATAAGGTATATAATCATGTATACCATATGTTGTATGATGTACTATAGCTGTGGCCAAGGCAAACAGGATGCTGGCTTGCAGAGGGAGGAGATAAACAGAAGAAGTCAGGAGGTTATCCTCCCAGTGTACAAGTTACTGGTGTGACCACACCTGGAATACTGCACAAGGTACTGGAGTCCACATGTGAGGAGTGACTGTGACAAGGTGGAAGCAGTACAGCACAGGGAAACCAAGATGGGCAATGGATTAGGAGGCAAGACATACAAGGAGAGTCTGCAGACTTAAACATTTAAATCCTTGAAAAAAGGAGAGAAAGGGGAAACACTATCGAGACATACAAATCCCTGTAAGGGATAAACAGGGTGGACACCAGTTAATTTTTCTCCTTGAGCTAAAATACAGGGACAGGACCTCACTTAAACGCATAGGGTGGATTTCAAAAGGGACATCCATAAGCACTTTTTCCACAGAAAGAGTACTGGACAAGTAGAACAAGCTGCTGGAATTAGTGGTGCAGGACAAATCAGTGAACAGCTTCAAGCAGGAATGAGACAGATATGCAGAATAAGTGAAAAGCATTTGTCAATGCTGAATGTTTGCTTGCTGGTATTTGCATTAGAAGTGCAGGAGTTAGACAGATGCAGAATAGGAATGGCATTGAAGTACTGAACTTCATGCCACCTTCACCACGGGTTACCCCCCCCCCCCGACAGCAACATTTCGCCAGCGAGGTCCCCCACAGTGACTACAGCACCAAGCCATGGTGGGAGACCTGCTGGAACCCGGCGCTGTCTGTTGGGGGTCCTGCACCCCCCAATCAGCTCCGACTGGAGCTGAGAATCCCTAAGTGGGGGGGTGCAGGGGGCAAAGCCCCCCAAAGAAAACAAAAGAACAAAGTGCGAACCGGCAGCCGACTGCAGAATGCGGTCGGGTTGCCGGTGTTGCTGACGGGGCGTTCGACAAAATTTTTGTCGGACTTCCATCGTGGATCCCCCCACCTTCACCCTGTAGAGATGGACAGGCACTGGAGTATGCCTTTGGGTCATCATGCATAATGCTCATGCCATTTCACCTTACCCTATTCTGCAGACACCGACAAGTGTTGAGGTGTGCCTTGGAGTGTTCGGCTTTACAGTCACCCCAGTTCATAAGGACATACGCTGAAATGGGTGCAGTATAGGAGAATGGGGTGAACTGTGCGGCCAAAGAGAGCAAGGCACACCTCAATGTGTGTCACTGGCTGCAGGGTGGTGGCGAAATGGCATGAGCATTACAGCCAGCAATCCAAAGGCACACCCCTGACGCCTGTCAGTCTGTACAGGGTGGGATGTTTTGGTTAGAAACCATAGCACCCCTGGCATTTGTTGGTATTTGCACTACAAATTTTCAGCATGGCCTTTTTGTGACCCCCACCTCATGAAAGCATTTGGGACCTCTGCTCATACAGTAAATAGTAACACTGTGTGTTTGTTAATCTGTCTCGAATGTTGATTTCCCACAGCGCCCAAGCCATTCTGCACCAGATGTGCAAAAACACAGATTGGGCAGGATGTGAAAAATGACAGCTGTAGCATTCATAGGAAGGTGTGAAGACATGGCAATGTTGAAAATCTGGAGTGAAAATATTACAAATTCTCGAAGTTATGAGTGTGTGTGGAAACTCTGCCATGCACGCAAATAACAGTGATTTTGTGGACTTTTGTTACCAAATTTTCAACATAGGCATTTTGGGACCTCCACTCATGAACAGTGTCAATGTCATTTTGTTAATTTGTCCAGAACATTGATTTCCCACAGTGACAGTGCCATTTGTGCTGCCGGATGTGCGAAAACACATTTCAGCCAGGATGTGAAAAATGACAGCTGTACTGTTCGTAAGGAGGTGTGAGAAAATGCCAATGTTGAAAATCTGGAGTGAAAATATTAAAATGTATGGAAGTTATGAGCGTGCGTGCAAACTGCACAATGCATGCTAGTAACAGTCATTTTGAGAAATGTTCTCTCCAAATTTTCAACATAGGCATTTTGGGACCTCTGCTCATGAACAGTATCACTGTTATTTTCTTAATCTGTTCTGAATACTGATTTCCCACTGCGACCTTGCCATTGTGTGCCACATGTGCAAAAACACATTTTGGGCTGGATGTGAAAAATGACAGCTGTACTGTTCATAAGGAGGTATGAAAAAAAGGCAATGCTAAAAATCTGGAGTGAAAGTATTAAACATTCTCAAAGTTACGAGCGTGCGTAGAAACTGCTCAACGTATGCTCATAACACAGTCATTTCTTGGAATTTTTTCACCAAATTTGCAACATAGGCGTTTTGGGAACCCACCTCATGAACAGTAACACTGTAATTTCATTATTCAGTCCCAAAAGGTGATCCTGCACAGTGACTACGAAATCACCTTTCGGGAATGAATAGCTAAATAACAGTGTCTGAATTCATGAGGTGGGGTCCCAAGAACCCCATGTTGAAAATGTGGTGCCAAAATTCTCAGAAATGGCAGAGATATCCACCTAAGTTGAAAAAAAACCCACTTATGCCATTATACAGCTTACCAGTATTTCTTCAGTTCACAGCCAGCTTTTGAAGAGTGCAGACATGTTCCCGGTCCACCGAAGATCGTCGTGCCGGCTCTGGAGGTAAGTAATGGGGTGAGGGGGGTGCGGGGAGGTGGGGTGAGCAGAGGGTATGTGCAAGTTGGAGGAGGGCTGCCGACAGTGAGGGACCATTTTGTACTTTTGAGATAAAAATAAAAACATTGTGGATTTTCTTTTTTTACAGAGAGATACCTGCATTTTTTTTGGGGGGGTGCTGGAGCCAATGAGGATTGGGCACCCCTTCAGCAAATACAAAAGGGTCTGTGTTTGCGGGTGAGACATGATGCCGAGGGGATTGGGCACCCCCCTCAGCAAACAAAATGTGTGGGGGACATTATGCAGATGGGGAGTGGGCTCCCCCTTTAGCAAATGAACTGAGGAGGGGGCATGCTGACAGGGGGGACTGGGCCCCCCCAATCGGTTTTCATGGGAATTATGAGGCGGACAACGATAGCCGCCGCCATGTGCATTGAAATGGTACACCAGGCAGGGCACTGCCCTGCAATGATGGGTTGCTCCCTCATTGCAGTGACAAATTCATTTCAAGTTGGTGGCATGCATGCCACCGCAGTGGGAAAGAGGACCAAGCCCCAAGATGCAGTGGGGGCATTGGCCGCCACAGTGCCACACCTCCAAAATCCCACTTCTCTCCTAAGCTGCCACATAATGTTTCTTGCGCATGCATGCAAGCAAACATAATAATGTAAAACACTATAGAATTATGGGGAAGGGAGAAAGAGGGCACATGGGGATCTAGTTCCACAGAACAGGGAAGCACTTAGGGACTATTACCCCCCTCAAAACAAAAGTACCATCTTTACTGTAAATACATTATAGGTAATCTTTTTTTCCTCTACATCTTTTTAGGACTTTAAGAATTAAGATGGGCTATAAGTGAAGAAATCAATGTAAATTCCAAGTGTCGATTTTCACTTTTATTGTGTTATATACCAAACTACTAATATTGTTCTGTGCAAGGAAACAACTTCTGTACCACATTTTCGAAGGTAAAGTAGCCAGAAACTTGAAACCACTACTCCAGTTTGTTTCCCACATTCAGAAATGTGTGTAATGTCACTCAAAAACACAGATTAGTATTTTTAGGATTCTAACACTGTATTTACACTCCAGAATGCATCACCAGGCTGTAGTGCTTGCCTGGATACATCACGTTGTGGATTGGTCCTCCTAGTTCCATCACTGAGGCAAACATGCTGGGGCCAAAACAAAAAAGTTGCATTATTGCCTTCTCTCTGACATGGTAGGTAGTACCGTACATACACACATACATACATAACAACTGTTACTCTATCATGATGAACAGGTAGTGGTAATCTTCCTCATTCTTCGCTGCTCTTGTGAAATTTGGATGTCAAGCAAAGAACTCTGAAGATTACCACACTGTTCTTCATGGCAGAGTTGCAGTTATTATTTATACAATAACTGGTCAACAATTTTTTTTTTGTTAGTTCTTTTTCTCCCTTGTCCCCGGTCTGCCTACCTGTGTCCTGACATCCTAAGTTCTCCGGCTGCCATCCCGAAGACCCCAGCTCCTATTTGGGCCTGCAGCTTCTATTCCTGTGGCTTGCCCCCCATGGTAGGGTGGTGGAGAGCCCCCAAACACTCGTCCACCAGGACTGGATTCAGTAATGCACCATGGTGCCCTCAGAGTCGGGTGCTCCCATGGAGATGGCCATCAAGCCACTGCGACCTGGTGCTGTTTTCCCTGTTCTGGTCTCCCTTGCGTGTGGGCGTGCAATGACACCAGTGGATGAAACACATATGCTTCCATGCGCACTCCTCCTGGTGCTGTGATCCATCATGCCCCCTTATGTAAAAGGTAACTCCGACTATTCCTTGCCTCTACCACGCAGTGTGACTGCCTCTCCTAAGTAACTGCCTCCTCATTTTACCCTAGTCGAAGGTGACCTGTAACCACCCTTAGAGCTCCACCTTTTTGGCATCAGTTTCCCCCACTCTCAGCCCTTAACCCCCCGCACCACACTGCCTCACCCATCTCCTTCCCTCTCCAATGGCACTTTCAGATATGGGACCCTCCAGCCCTTCCACCCCGCACTTTTGTCACCCACCTCTACCCTCTGACAATGGCACTTTAGCCTGCCTACTTCTTCCTGACTCCCTCCTACCCTATACTAACTATATACCGTTCACCCTGAAACTTGTCTGAAGCTGGCTTATGTTGTCTTTCTCCATTTTTGGCTGTATAATAAATGTTTAGACATCTTAGTGTTTTTAAGACTGTAACCATTGTTGACCTTTGTATGTATGTTACCCTACAACCTTTGACATGGAACCTTTGTAAATAAGCAGCTCCTGCTCAGAGGTATTTGTAATTCTAGCGTTTAATAAAATAAAACAAGCATTTGTCAATGCCGAATGTTTGCTTGCTGGCATTGGCAGTGGTAGTGTAGAAGTTACAGAGCTGCGTAATAGGAATGGCAGTGAAGTATTGAACTGAAGCCAACCCCACCACCACCCTGCAGAGAGTGACAGGCATTGGGGTGTGCCTTTGGGTCGTCGGGCATAACGGCCATGCCATTTCACCACACCCCACCCTGCAGACACTGACAAGTGTCACGGTGTGCCTTGGGGTCTTTGGCCCTTATGCGCACCCCATTCCATCAGAAAATATGGTGAGATGGGTGCGGTATAGGAGAATGGGGTGAACTTTGGGGCCGAAGAGTCCAAGGCATACCTCGATGCCTCTCACTGGCTGCAGGGTGTGGAATGGTATGAGCATTACAGGCAAGAATCCCAAGTCACACCCCGATGTCTGTCATTCTCTACAGGGTTGGGCGTTATGGTTGGAAACCCTAATACCTCAGGCATTCATTGGTATTTTCACTCCAAATTTTCAACATGATTTTTTTGTGACCCCACCTCATGAACAGTGGCAAAATATTTGTTAGCGGAAAGCTGCTTATGCACAGTGACTACGGCATTTAGCACCACAGGTGCAAAAACATTCCGAACAGGATGTAAAAAATGACAGCTGTACTGTTCATGGGGAGGTGTAAAAAATGGCAATGTTGCAAATCTGCAGTAAAAATATTTAAAAAACTGGTGAAGTCACGAGTGTGCATAGAAACTGTGCAACGCACACCCATAATATAATTAGGTTGGGGATTTTTTACAGCAGATTGTCAACACAGGCATTTTGGGACCTCCGATCATGAACCGTATCACTGTGATTTTCTTTATCTGTCCCGAACAATGATTTCCCACAGCGACCACGCATCTCTGCGCTGAAAGTGTGAAAACACATTTCGGCCATGTTCTGAAAAATGACAGCTGTACTGTTCATAAGGAAGTGTGGAAAAATGCCACTGGTGAAAATCTGCACTGAAAATATTACAAAGTCATGAACTTACGAGGGTGTGTGGAAACTGCGCAATGCTCACTCGTAACACAGTCATTTATGGACTTTTTCACCAAATTTTCAACATAGCCATTTTAGACCTTTGCTCATGAACAGTGTAACTGTGATTTTCTTAATCTGTCCCAAACATTGCTTTCAGACACCGACTGCACCATTGTGCACTACATGGAAAACACATTTTGGGCTATATGTGAAAAATGGCAGCTGTACTGTTCATAAGGAAGTGTAATAAATGGCAATGTTGAAAATCTGGATTGAAAATATTGAAAATTGCGAAACTTACAAGCGCAAGCGTAGGAACTGGCGCACGACACTCAGAAACGGTCATTTTAGATTTTTTTCACCAAATTTTCAAAATAGCCATTTTAAGACCTCTGCTCATGAACAGTGTCACTGTGATTTTCTTAATGTGTCCCATACATTGATTTCAGACGCCGACTGAGCCATTGTGCGCTACATGGCGGAAACACATTTTGGGCAAGATGCGAAAATGACAGCTGCACTACTCATAAGAAGGTGTGGTAAAATGGCAATGTTGCAAATCTGGAGTGAAAATATTAAAAATTCTGCGAACTTACGAGTCTGGCGAACTGCACAACGCATTGTGAGAATGTTATTTTAGGAATTTTCCAAATTAAATTTTCAAAATAGACTTCTTGAGAGCCCACCTTATGAACACTGGCAGTGTTGTTTCGTTATTTGGTCCCAAAAGGTGATTTCGTGCAGTGACTGCAAAATCACCCTTCGGGCCTGAAAAATGCCATGACAGTGACAGCACTCATGAGAAGGGGTCCCAAAAACCCCATGTTGAAAATTTGGTGCAAAAATTCCAAAAAATGCCTGAGATATGCAGCAAAGTTGAAAAACCCTATCTATCCCATTATACAGCTTACTGGCATTTCCTCAGTTCGCGGTCAGCTTTGAAGAGTGCAGACATGTTTCAGGTCCACCAAAGATCGTCGCGCTGAGGTCCGGAGGTAAGCATGGGGGTGTGTGGGGCAAGAGTTGCACAGTGGGTGAGTGCGGATTGTGGGAGGGGGGGGCAAGGAGAAGCACCAAGTGACAGTTTTTATTTGCAGGTTTTGTTTTTTTTAAATGACGACGCTGGATGCTTAGCCACGCTGGGCCAGGGCTCCCAGCATGCACAAGGACGGCTGGTTGGGGGGCGACCCGATGGGGATTGGGCACCCCATCGCCATAAGCATTCGTTGCCACGCTGGGGAGGGCTCCCAGCATGGCACCCTGTCTCGGGGAGGACAGTGGAGCCGACGGGGGATTGGGCACCCCCGTTGGCTATACGATGAGTTGCCACACTGGGGTGGGCACCCAGCGTGGCATGTGGAAGGCTTTTGGGGTGCAGCACAGCCAATGGGGATTGGGCACCCCCGGCTGTACAGTGTGTGCGTGGGGGGGGCAGCACGCGGTATGCGCGTGTGCGCAGGTAGTAGTGGGGAGCGCATGAGCAGGCGATACTTATCGCTGCTCACTGGAAGCATAGCTCCCCTTTCAACTGTACTCCATTGCATTTTGGAGCTGTCATAGACAGCTCCAGCAGGCATTGGAGAACTGCAGCCGCGCCTGCAAACACACTGCCTGAATTGGAAGAGGGCTGACACACCTCCAAAAACTCGGATGATGGCACTATGTTTCTTGCACATGCGTGCAAGCAAACATAAAAATTGCCTATGCAGCTGCATCACCCCCAGCCTCCGCTAGAGACCACCAGGGCACCGGCAGCTGCTCACCCCCCACTCCAGAGAAGGAGAGCAGTCCATCGGACGCTCAGTTCCTCTCCTCCCCGATGACCCCCGGTGACCCAGGCTCATTCCCAAACCCAGGTTGCCAGCATGGCACAAGGTGTGGCGCCCAGCACCTCAACCCTCAGTGCCATCGGGCCAGCTTGGTCAGCATATTTTTTGAATGGGCTGACCGGGTTATAATTTACTATTATAACCCATGGGTTATAACGGCAAACACGCGCCACATCACTCAAACAAGAGCCACATCCTGAATGGCTCTTCACACTTTTTGGGCGAGATAAATGCAATCAGAAACATGACGGCGCCTCATCCCGCTCAGCGAGGACCCGCCAGACATAGACAGTTTCTCATTTTTTAATTTCTTTAAAAACAGTACGCCACCCCGAACAAATCTTTTTTTCTTAACAAAATCTCTTTTGTTTATCCTGCCATTCTGACAGCATATTGAAACACTCTCACAGTAAATAGCTCCGACCTCACTGACTGAGGTAAAGATGATCGCGGTTGCCATTCAAATCTATAATTCCAAAAATAAAGGCAAATTAAACATAAAAATAAGTAAACCAGCTGTAAAAAAAAAATGGTGTGTGTGTGTGTGTGTGTGTGTGTGTAAGTCAGGGAGTCACAGACACTGGCAACCGCGAGAGGTGATTACCTTCGTGGTTAACAGCCACTTCCTAGGCATTTTCTTTATGGTGCATGGAGTGAGTGTTTTTTTGAACAGAAAAACCACAACGTTGCGATTGCAAAAATGTGTTTGGAGTGGGTGCTTTTTAAAAAATTATCACTGAAAAACCACAGCGTTGAGACTGATAAAATGTAAAACTTACCATTACATTTATTTAATACACTCTCAACATGCAAGTCATGGCAACAGATGAAATCGCGATATTTGCTTTTATTTAAAAATAACTAAAGGGTTAATAAAAGAGTCAGCTGTATCCACCACATTTGCGGTTGGTCAGTTTTTGTCATGTGGATGTGCGCAATGTAGTCGTCTGCGACTTCACCTCTTGATGTGCGTGGGTCAGACATGGAGCTTGTGGGAGCAGCAGGAGGTAGGCCTGAGAAGATTAAATAAGAAAAAAATTGAGCTTTTTTACTGGGAACATGCACATTTTGGTGTACGATGGGGCTGACAAACACATGCTTGTATACTTACTAAGATTCATCGGAGGAGGAGTCACTGACAACTGTGATTCTTCTACGGTTTTGCTTGCCGTAGTAGTTGTTATTCACTATTACAGTGATTCTTCTCCAAAAAGATTGAAGTTAACACCTAGGTCACTCAGCGGGTTTCTCTGTGGTGTGGGTTCATGTGCCACAACTGGTTCGGGATGTGCACTGCTGGTTGAGGGCTGACAGTGGTCATTGCGAGTTTGACGTCCAAATATTTCTGAATTTCTCTTCTGCTTTGCATCACTGAGGAGAGAATAATTGTTTATCAATTGTAGTGAGCGGTGCCCCGACACTTGTTGAACTTTAGTCGGGGGCACGTCATTGTCTATGAGACATTAGATTGCTATTTTTCTCGTGGAATGGTTAGTTATGCACTTCTCACTTGGAAGCCCAGCTGATGTTTTTATTACATGCATTATATTGCGAATCTTGTTCTCCCCTAGTGACATACGTCTAAACCAGAAGGATAGTACAGGCTTGAAATTTATGTTTGGCGTTAGGTAAAAGGGGGCATCTGGATTTAGCATGTCGGGTGGTCTGTGTGACTTGTACAACTTGTAGACCCTGATGGGGCACCACTCTGGCATCGCATTGTTGCCGTACATTCTTGGCTTTACAGCCTTAATGTCTCTGGGATTCTGTCCTGTACAAGTTTTTGTCTGGCGCTTTGCATATTCGAGATATTCATTTCCATCACTGTCCTGTAGGAGAGTTAGGTCTGACCACCTCAGGCTATATTGTTCTGCTGTACGCAGTGCGTAGTAAAGTCCATTGTTGAAAAACAGCATGTGGATCAAGGCAGTTGGGCTATGCAGGCCGAGTGTATGGGTGTCATACAGTTTGTTGATGTCACTGGGAGACAGTGCATCAGCCATGTTTGGCTTGCTTCCCTTACCCTGTTTCTTTAAAAATTTTTGTTTAGCTGCCAGTGTTTTTAGTGTTTCTTTGAAATCCCCGGTGTTTCCACGGAACACAGAATGCCCGTAATTGTGCCGGGCCAAATATCTATCAACAGTGCCAATGATTCCCCTCAAAGTTCCTGGCTCGTATTCTGAGCTATCATTTCTTTTTATTTTATATAGGAACTCAACAAGATGAAGATCAAGCTCAGCGACCTGAATGGAAGCGATGGTGCGGACTTCCTGTGCGTCTGCGAGGTAAGATTTAATCATGCGGATATCAGATGCAGTTTTCTTTGCAGTACGTTTATTCTCCTGCTCATCTATAAAGGCCTGTCTGTCTGGTTGTGGGGGGACTGTGGTGGTATCCATCGCGATGTGTGCTGCAGTGCTTTAGGGACTGAATGAGTGGGCTTGCTTACTTTTTTGAATGCTAATTGATTAGCGTTCCATGTTTGGAATTCTATCACCTGCTTTGTTCTCTTCTGTAATCCCATCGAAGTGACATCTCAATGCAAGGTTTACAGCATGTGACGTCACATTGATGGGATTATCAGGTTGTAAGACTGCAGAAAACACAGGTTAATTGACTATCTCCATACATTATATTAATAACCTAACCCCACATTTTTTAGTTAACCATCTTTCATTATCCTATAACAAACAAGCATTTGTCAATGCTGAATGTTGGCATGCTGGCATTGGCAGTGGCGGAGGTGGAGAGGCATAGTGCTGTGAGTTTGTTAATGTGTCCCAAAAGGTGATTTTGCACAGCTAGTACGCCACTGTGCGGCAGAGCTGCGGAAACGCATTTTGGGCAGGCTGTGGAAAATGGCAGCTGGACTGTTGATAATGAGGTGTGCACAAATGCCAGTGGTGAAAATGTGGCATGAAAATATTGCAGATTGACAAAGTTACAAGGGTGCGTGGAAACTGTGCAATGCACGCTTGCAACACAGTCATTGTCTGGACTTTCGCCACCAAATTTTCAACATAGGCATTTTAGGACCTCTGCTGATGAATAGTGTCACCGTCATTTCCTGAAAGTGTCCCAAAAAGTGATTTCGCACAGTGACTGTGCAATTCTGCACCGGATGTGCGAAAACACATTTCAGCCAGCTGTACTGTTCATAAGGAGGTATGGAAAAATAGCAATGATGAACAGCTGGAGTGAAAGTATTACAAATTCACAAAGTCACGAGTGTGAGTGCAAACTACACAACGTGCACTTGTAAAACACAAATTTTATTGACTTTCGTCCCTAAATTTTCAACATAGGCATTTTAGGACATCTGCTAATGAACAGTGTCACTGCCATTTTCATAATGTCTCTCGAACACGGGCTTTCCATAGCGATCGCGCTATTGTGCGCCAGAACTGCGAAAACAGATTTTGGTCAGGATGTGAAAAATGACAGCTGCACTGTTCATTAGGAGGTGTAGCACAATGGCACTGTTGAAAATGTGGAGTGAAAATATAAGTTTGCGAACTTATGAGCATGCGTGCAAACTGCGCAATGCACTCTCGTAACACAGTCATTTTATGGAGTATTGTCACCAAATTTTCAACACAGACATTTTAGGACATCTGCCAATGAACAGTGTCACTGTCATTTTTGTAATGTGTCCCAAACAGTGATTTCGCTTTGTGACCCAGCATCTGTCTGCGCCAGAATGCAAAACACATTTTGGCTTGAGATGTGAAAAATGACAGCTATACAGTCTACAAGAAGGTGGTAAATGCCAATATTGAGAATGTGGCATGAAAAATATTGCAAACGCGCCATCCTTACGAGCGTGTGTTGTGCAGTTGTTACGCACGCTCGTAAAACAGTCATTTTATGGGATATTGTCACCAAATTTTCAACACAGGCATTTTAGGACCTCTGCTCATGAAAAGTGTCACTGTCATTTATGTAATGTGTCCTGAACACTGATTTCGCACAGCAACTGCACTATTCTGCGCCGAAAGTGGAAAAACACATTTCGGGCAGGATGTGAAAAATGACAGCTGTACGGTTCACAAGAAGGTGTAGTAAAATGCCAATGTTGAGAATCTGGCATGAAAATAGTGTGAATGCGCTAACTTACGAGCATGCGTTGCGCAGCTGCTACGCATGCTAGTAAAAAAGTCATTTTTTGGATTTTTCCCACCAAACTTGCAACATAGGCTTTTTGAGAGCCCCTCTCATGAACAGTGGCACTGTCATTTCGTTACTCAGTCCAGAAAGGTGATTCCACGCAGTGACTGCGAAATCACCTTTTGGGACCGAATAATGCCATGACAGTGCAAGAATTCATGAGAAGGGGTCCCAAAAACCCCATGTTGAAAATGTGGGGCCAACATTTGCAAAAATGCCTGAGATATGCATTAAAGCTGAAAAAACCCTATTCATTCCATTATACAGCTTACCGGCAATTCTTCAGTTCACAGTCAACTTTGAAGAGTGCAGACGTATTCCCGGTCCACAGAAGATCATCGCGACCGGACTCTGCAGGTAAGTATGGGGTGGGGGTGAGGGAGGCAGGGCACGCAGTGGGTGGATGCGGGTGGGGAGGGGCATCGAGACTATGAGGGACCGTTTTTCATTTACAGGAAATAAAATGAAATAAACACATCATGGGACAGTTTTTTTTTTTTTCAGGGGTTTGGCACGCTGGGGTGGGGTCCCAGTGTGCCACCTAACTTGTTGGGGTGTCTGTAGCTGGCGGGGATTGGGCACCTTGTCAGCACACAACACTGGGGGAGGAGGAAGTAATGCCGACGGGGATTGGGCACCCCCGCCGACACACACAGGTGTGGAGCCGAGGGGGATCGGGCACCCCTCGCATTCAATAATTGGGGCTATGCGGCCCCCATCAGCACACAAAGAAAGCGGAGGGTTAACTGACAGGGGGATTGGGCACTCAAGTCGGCAGTAGTTACTGCTGCTGACTACGACATAATGGCGGTAGCACGGCAAGAAAAGGACTGCTGGCGTATGATGAGCTATGCTCAGATTGCAGAGGACCTTTTCTTAGATGTGCTCGCCACATTATGTATGCATGGTGTGGCGCCGGCATGCAGGCTGATTGGGGAATGTGGGATGCACCTACTGGTGTGTGCCCTGCATTCGCCCAACAGCAACCCCGCCTCCAAAGCTGCACTGTCCCACGATGTTGGCGGCACAAGCATGCCAACATAAAAACTACTCCACTGTACAACATGTACTTGTTCCCTCAAGAGTTTAACCCCCCCTCCCAAAGTGACTCCACCCCTCAACCATATGTGTGGACTTCTGGGGGGGGGCAGCTGGTGCTGAATTTGTTTTATCTTACTCTTAGCAGTAAGCCACCGCCCAGCTGGTTTCTTTAGATCCCCAGCCATCCCTGAAAAAAGCAGGCCAGCCTTACAACTAAGATTCACATATCATATCTGCACATAGTCTTCAAAACTTTCCTGCAGCTACAGTCTAGCTGCTAGGACTCCCCCAGTCAGCTGATATTTGCATAACTTACATAGAGTTCTGTATGGACAACGACACATACAAAGTTGTGTTTTCATTGAGAAGTGAGACATCGTAGATCAAGAGCAATGCTCTAGAGGTATAATGCAGTTTCGCATTGAGATGGAAACATTCTAATTGCTTGTGGTTGCCATTCCTTGTTATAGATTGTATGTACCTTCTGTCTGTGTCTTGAACAGTGGTCAAATAAACAGAAAACAGCAAAGATTAAATCAATAGCTACTTGAGCTGGCGACATTTCTAGTAGTTCATCTTTTCACAAACGAGTTCATTTTGGGTTTTTCAGTCCAGCTGATATCTTCCTTATGAGGCAGCTTGCAGTGTAGCACTAGGCATCTCAATAAACATTAGATTTGATGATCCTGCATCACAGTAGTGACATAGCTAGTGACAAGAGTGACATGCGGACATCACTGCTGCAGTACAATAGCATCTGACACTATAGTATATGTTCTAGTGTTGTGTATGGAAATCTATAAACTTCAAGATGCTGTTGAACCACAGTAGTGATGTCAGAATGCTGTTGTACCACAGCAGCTGTGTCACTACTATGGTACAAGAACACAACATCTAATGTCTATTAAGATGCATCATGCTACACTGCAAGTCCCTCATAAGGAAGGTCAGCAAGACTGAAAACACCCCAGGTAAACTGATTTGTTAACTGATTGACAAATAAAATATTGCCAGCTCACTGAGCTTTTACTTAAAGCAGCACAGCAATGACAAATTATCTAAAAAAGCTAGTTTCAGCTACAAGTCTGAGTTTTCACTGCTCAGCTGTATATGTCCTTTCTGCCTGGACAGAATGATGCACTTCCCGTGCTAAACAATTGCCTTGCCGAGATCAGAACTTGGATGAATTCCAGTTGGTTGAGACTGAATCCAGATAAGACTGAAGTGCTGGTAATGGACCCAGGTCGTCTGGGGGTGGGTTTGGGGGCTGGACAACCATCAGGTTTGTTGCTTGGTGGTATACATCTCATTACCTCAGACCATGTACGAAACCTGGGCATTATTTTCGATGATGGTTTAACTCTAAAGCCTCAGGTTTCAGCAGTTGTTAAATCATCTTTTTATCATTTTAGGAATATTGCCTGGGTGAAAAACCTGGTTCCTCAAGATAATCTTCCAACATTGGTCCATACCTTTGTCACCACCCATCTTGATTACTGCAATTCCCTCTACCTAGGGCTACCAGGGGTTGATATCCGCCACTTGCAGCTGGTGCAGAATGCGGCAGCCAGGCTTCTGACTGGGATTTCTAGGACCAGTCATATTATGCCTGTGCTCTGCGAACTGCACTGGCTGCCTGTTCAGTGGCGGATCACCTTTAAGTTTGGTTTGCTAACCTTTAAAGCCCTGCATGATCAGGGACCCGGCTACCTGCAAGATCTCCTTGTACCCTACTGCCCCCTTCGCCCTCTCCGTTCCACCAACAAGGGATTGCTGGAGACTCCCAGGGTACAACTGAAGACATCTGGTTCTCAAGCTTTTTCTTTCTCGGCTCCGACCCTGTGGAATTCTCTACATCGTTGGCTGAGAGAATGCCTGACCGTTGACAGGTTTAAAATTGAGTTAAAAACTTATTTGTTTGATTTAGCCTTCCCAAAATATTGATAATTTGTTTTATTGTTTTTAATAGAAACATAGAAACATAGACTTTGATGGCAGATAAGGACCGCTTGGCCCCCCTAGTCTGCCCATTTCCTACCTACAGGATAGGCCGCAGTCGATAGTTAACCAACAACCTATTTCTTCCTACCCCACTAGAACTGCCTTATGTCTGTCCCATGCATTCTTGAATTCTCCCACAGTTTTAGACCCCACAACCTCCTCAGGAAGGCTGTTCTATGCATCCACTACCCTCTCTGTGAAATAATACTTCCTCACATTGCCCCAGAACCGCCCCCCCATCTTTAAATTGTGTCCCCTTGTTCTTGCATGTCTCTTTTTCTGAAAGATGCTACCCTCTTGGACTTTGTTGATTCCACTGAGGTACTTAAAAGTTTCTATCATGTCCCCTCTCTCCCTTCTTTCCTCAAGGGTATACATATTAAGCTCCTTTAGTCTCTCCTCGTACAGCTTCTCTTGCAGACCCTGCACCATTTTAGTTGCCCTCCTCTAGACTGCCTCTATCCTGTCTATGTCCTTGCGGAGATGGGGTCTCCAGAACTGGACACAGTACTCCAGATGGGGTCTCACCAACTGTCTGCACAGAGGATAACAACTTCCTGTTTTCTGCTGGTGATGCCTCCCTATGCATCCCGTATCCCCAGCCTCCCTACTGCCTTCTCACATTGCTTGCTAACCTTAAGATCATCTGATATGATTACCCCAGGTCCCTTTCCTTTTTGTTGTTGCTACTACCTCCCCCCCATTGTGTAATCTTCCCCTGGGTTTTTGTTTCCCAGGTGCATTATTTTGCACTTCTTTGCATTGAATCCTAGCTGCCATACTTCTGACCATTCCTCCAACCTTGCCAAGTCCCTTCTCATCTTTCCATGCCTCCTTGTGTATCAACCCTGTTGCAGATCTTTGTGTCATCTGCAAAGAGGCATACTTTTCCTTCTAGTCCCTCTGCAATGTCACTTATAAAGACATTAAAAAGGACTGGACCCAGTACTGAACACTGCGGTACCCCACTAGTAACCCCTCTTTCTTCAGCGTGGACTCCATTTACAATTATCTTCTGTGTCCTGTTGTCCAGCCAATGTTTTACTCAGGCTACCACTCTGGGATCCACTCCCAGGCTGGTTAATTTGACTATTAATCTTTTGTGTGGAACTGTGTCAAATGCCTTGCTAAAGTCTAGGTAGGCCATGTCCACAGCCCCTCCCTGGTCTACTACTTTGGTCACCCAGTCAAAGAAATCAATTAGATTCGTCTGACATGACCTTCCTGCTGTGAACCCATGCTGCCTTGGGTCCTGTGCCCCACTGGCCTCAAGGTACTCAACAATTCTTTCCTTCAGAAGTGACTCCATCACTTTCCCTATCACAGAGTATTTCCTGCCTCTGTTTTGGTCCCACTTTTGTGAAGGGAAATCACATCTGCCTTCCTCCAGTCCTCGGGTACCACACCATCCTCCCATGATTTATTAAAAAGAGTAGTCAGTGGTTTCACTAGTTCCCCCCTTAATTCTTTTAGAATTCTGGGTCGAATTCCATCAGGCCCCATTGCTTTGTCCACCTTCAGTTTTAGGAGTTCTTTCAGAACCCTTTCTTCTGTGAAAGGGCTGGGATCGACCCCCCTATCAAGAGTGCTCCTGTTAATTGGATTAGGCACTTCCCCCTCCTCTTGTGAATACTGTGCAGAAATATTCGGTCAGTAACACTGCTTTTTCACTGTCCCCCTCTGCCCACACACCATTCATTCTATTCAGCCTCACTATCCCTCCCTTTGTCTTTCTACGCTCTCTGATGTACCTATAAAATGTTTTATCCCCCTTCTTAACCGAGTTGGCTATCTTTTCCTCAGTTTGGGCCTTTGCTATTCTGAATTCCCTCCCTGCTTCCTTCTGCCTTAACTGGTACAGCTCTCTGTCCTGCTCCGTCTGTGTTTTCTTGTACTTCTGAATGCTATCTTTTTCTCCCTGACTTTCCCAGCCACCTCTTTTGAGAACCATAGTGGCTTTTTCTTTCATTTTGATTTGTTTATTTGCTTCAAACAAAGGCTTTTTGCCTCTGTGATGGCAGTTTTGATGATTTCCCATTGTTGCTCCACCCTCCTTCTAGCCTGTTTGCTAGTGCTTTTCTGAGGCACTCTCCCATCTTGCCAAAGTCAGCCCTCCTGAAGTCCAGTACCCTCACTTTTGTATGGCTTGACTCTGTAGCTGAGTTTAACGTGAACCACACTGTTTGATGGTCACTTGTTCCCAGATGGCAACCCACTTCTAGATCTGAGATCCTCTCACTGCCCCCATTTGAGAGTATGAGGTCTAAGATTGCTCCCTCATGAGTGGGTTCTGAAACTAGCTGTCTAAGGCCTGCCATCTGTAAGGCATCGAGAATGGCCCTGCTCTTGGATGTGGCTGCAGCAAATGTGCTCCAGTTAACATCTGGCATATTCAGGTCTCCCATCAACAGTATCTCCCCTTTCTCTGCCATCCTAAGAATGCCTTCCATCATATCCTTGCCCATTTCCTCCCCCTGACATGGGGGTCTGTACACAACCCCTGTGTGGATTGTGGTGCCCTTTCCAGTCTCCAAGGTGACCCACAGTGCCTCCTCTCCTCCCTGTTTACTCTTTTGTTCAGTTGCTTTAATCCCTTCCTTTACATAGAGAGCTACTCCTCCCCCTCTTCTCTCCTGCCTGTCTCTCCTGTAGGTTATGTACCCTGGTATGTTAACATCCCAGTCATGGTTCTCTGTGTACCATGTTTCTGTGACTGCTACGATATCCAGGCATCCCTCTTCCATCAAGGCCACCAGCTCAGGGAGCTTGTTGCCCAGACTACGGGCATTGGTACTCATTACCCTCCATTTCCTGATGGCCTTACTCCTTTTTGCCCCATCCCTGTCTCTTCTTGCCTTTGTCACTTTCCCCATTTACCCCTGCACTTCTCCCTATCGCCACGCCTATGTCGGTGTTTCACGTACTTACTACCTTGATTTTTTTGGGAGGGCTAGGATTTCCCTGCTCCTTTCCAGTGCCTCCTCCCTTGGCTAGTTTAAATGCTTGCCAATGAAGCATTTAAATCTATCACCTAGGATCCTGGTTCCCCTCCTGGACAGATGCAGCCCATCATGCCAGTATAGACTTGCATCACTCCAGGTGGACCCTCAATCCCCAATGAAGCCAAATCCCTGAGCTCTGCACCAGTTTTTCAACCACTGATTGAATCCCATGGTGCAGAACACCCTAGCCTCTCCTACGCCATAGATGGGCAGCACCTCCGAGAAGGTTACCATCGTGCTACTTGTCTAAGACCCCTCCCCAATTCCACAAACTCTTCCTGCACTGCTCTTATCCTTTCTTAGCCAGATCATTTGTCCCTAGGTGGACAATGACATCCAGCTCCCTCCCTGTGCAGCTGCTCCGCAATCCTGAGGATTCGCCTCTGTCCCTCAAGCCATGGCGCCAGGCAGGCACCTTACCTCCCTCTCCCCTTCCTCCCCCAGTTCTACCATCCTAACAATGGAGTCCCCCACCAGGAGTTGTTTCCTTCCCCTGTGGGGTCCCATGCCACCCTCCTGTGGGTCTCCTTTGTGGAGGTTCCCAGCATCCTCCTTGGTCTCCACTGTGGGTGCCTCCATAGAGGAACCACACTTTGCCAGAATGGCATAGGAATTGTGGAGCGGTACAACTGGAGGGATGCACCTCTGTTCCACCACCCTCACCCTCCCTGAGCCCACTGTGGTCCAACCGCTCCTCTTTCTTGGCACCCTCTGAGGCAACGGCAGTGGCACTGGTAGTCCCTGGATGGAGCAGGAGGTCCCACAAATCCTGGCCAACTCAGTCTGGAGATGAGCAACCTCCTCCCTCAGCCCAGAGAGGTGCCTGCAGATGGGACAACACCGCATCCTCCAGAACGTCTCCCAGAAGACTGCTGCTCCACAGCCACTGCACTGCACCACTCCCATCATGTCTTATTTCTGGCCCCTTAACTGTTGCTTGGAATCCTTACTCTTTCCTCTGTTTTTTTTCTTTCACTTCTCTCTCTACTTACTTTCTGCCTCTGTGTCCTTTAAGCTCCTGATTGTCCTGTTCTGTGACAAGAATATCCTATATTTCTCAGTAGACCCCTTACTTGCTCAGAGGCAGGCCTCCAGCAGCTAGAGGGGGCCAGAGAGCTATTCTTGCCCTTCTAGGATGGTGGATCTTTGGTGGCTCTGTGATCACTCATTTCCTGCTCCCAAACAGGAAGTTCCTGTTGTCAGTCAAATCCTGTGCCTATAAAAGTAGAACTACCTTTGGGTGGTAGGCATACCTCTCAACTGTCCCTGATTTTCAGGGACGTCCCTGATTTTACCTCAAACCTTTACTCTGTCCCTCCTACAAATTGTGTTTCCATGACCAAACAGTGGGGGTTGTAAGCATAACATAATGTCAGACATTAATGTTACAGACGAGTTCTTCCTTAGAAAATGCATTTTACACTACATCACTTATTCTACCAGCTTCCTGAGTGGATATTACCATTTGTTCAGGTGTGTCCCTGATTTTAAACCTTTGTCCCTGATTATTTTAAGTCTTGTCCCTGATTTATAAGGCAGGAGGTTGAGAGGTGTGGTGGTAGGGTAGGCAATATAGTCTAACAAAATATTTCTAAGGCAGTCTTTAAATTTAGCTTCCTTCTAGCTAAGCCACTCCCCCTACTTACTAGATCTTTCTACAAGTAATTTAAACTGCACAGCTATCAAGCCCTTTCAATCACCTGAGATGTACACCTAGATAACTGTTCAGATAACCATTCAGTTCAGTTAACTCAGACAAACACACACTTTTTTTTTTGTTTGTTTGTTAGTATGTTTTTTTACCCTAAATTAAAGGTCCAAGTACAAGAGTTCTACTTCTTTAGTCCCAGTAGAGAAGTCCAGTCACACAGCACTCCTTCCTCCTGGTGTGTTCTGCCACTTGGTGTTGCACTTGGTTTTATGTACAGCGCCTTGGTTTGGAAAGGCACTATAAAAATAAAGATTGAATTGAATTGAATTGAACTGAACAATTAAGAACGATATAAGAATACCTGTCAAATGTACTTGTCTAGGTACCTCCTATGCTGTGTACCATGAAACATTTTTATTTACTTCTGTACTAACCCTTGCTAAGTCTACAATGTTATTTCTATGGAAAATGTGGTGGCCATATTTTTTTAAGAAAAAAATAAAATTTAACATTCATAAAAATCAAATATTTGGTAGAATTAGAAAATTGTACCAAATTAAACTGGAAAATGGCTGGAATCTTTTGCAGTGGAAAAAGGTGGGGGCAAATTTTGGCCCAGTTTTGTTGCACTGTTGCTTTAAATCACATTACCCCTTCCTATTCCTAACCTGTTTGTCCCCATTTAGTGGACTACAGTTCAAGACAGAGAAAGTATGCTCCTGCCCACCAGCACAGCAGTAGGATTACCGCTTTCGGTGCCAGTGACCCGGATCTGGGAACGGACCTGGGCAGATGGACGGCCTGCTGGGGAGAGGAGAATTAAACACCCAGAGGCTGCCCTCATCCTCCGGGGAGGGTGGGCTGCTTGTCCCGCCACTCTACTGCCACCTGGGTGACCACGGGTGGAGGTGCAGTGGGACAGCTGGAAGAAGGGAGGGAGGACGTCAGCCGGGAGCCGGAGCGTTTGCACGTCATGAAGTTCTCCGCCCCTTGGCTCTCCTGGTGTGCTGACATCCTGAGGGGTGGGCTAGAAACAAGGAAAATACCCCATCACTATGGACATAAATGGTAACCGGCTGCTCCAGATAACCCATAACCGGGCTCTTGGTAGATGCCACAGCAGACCTCCTGACGCTCAGTAGTGAACTGGAGGGGGAATTGGGAACCCCCTTCTTCCCACCCAGGGAGTAAGCCAAGGCACGATGGAGGTGGGTCCAAGTGACACTTCGAGAGGTACCCAGGGAGGGATTAGGGGAATACCAGCCTAGGGTTCCCTAGAGAAGTTCCTCCACGTTGCAGAAAAGGGGGTAACAACAGATTAAAAAAAAAAGACAGAGAAAGTAAATTAAAACACATAGGCCCAGATATTCAAACTGTGCCCAAAAAGTGAGCAATAGCAGGAGCAAGCGCAAGTCTATTGTGCCCATCTTCAAAGATCACGATATTCAAAAACAGAGCAGGCCAAATTAAGCCTGACAGCCGACTACCATATCGACCACCTGCACCATAGCGCAACTAGGGATGTTCAGCTGAGCAATCCAGAGGCACCATAGCACAACCAGGGAGCCCCCCAGCTGCAGAGCAATGTAACAGCAGAATCAGGGAGGTAGGGGCCCACCACCCATGCCACAGATGGGCACAGGAACACACAGCAGAACAGACATCGTCCCCCCACACCCCAAGCACAGCACAACTGGGGAAGGGCTGGAATAACCACTGACCCATGGAGACCAGCATCCAACCCACAGCCTGGCCATGGTGCCCCATCACACCTACTGGCAAGCTGTGACTGGCACACAAGGAGGGCAGACCACCCCGTGCCACACCATCCCCCCAAGTGCAGAGCACACCCTGCACTGTGACCCCCAGACACCCCCCCAAGAGCAGTGACCACCACTGCAGGAAACCCCATGCATGCCACCACCCCCACTGTGTCAATGCAACCCTGTGCACCACAGAACCATGCAAGCCAGCCCCACCACGAGCACCCATCAGTGGGTTGCAGCACACGGCAATGCAACAACGGCAGACACATTGCCACCATGCACAGTCCCCCCGAGGTACTGCTGAGAGACCGACCATGCGTCGGCACAAGAGGTACCCCACATGGGACAGGGTGTGCCCTTGACACCACCACCAGTGGTACAGCACCCTGCACAGTATTCCAGTGACACACCCCGACCCACCACTGGCCACAACAGCCAGCACAGACACCCACAGTGGTGCGTGGAAGCATGCACCACACCGGATGCCACACAGTGTATGGACAGACACCCACCCATACCCAAAGGAACACCAACACAGGGACGCAGTGGTGGGGCAACCAAGACCCCATTGTGGGCCCATGTAAGCCGTGTACACACAACCCGCAGTCCTCCATGGCACTGGAGTGCCAGCCACCCTGCGCAGGCACTGTGGACCCATACATAACCAGTAGTCACCCGGAGCACAAGCCACAGACAGTGGGGCACATCCTCTGCCACACACACAAGGCACAGCATGGAGGTGGGACAATGACTGTGGTGCCCACAGTGCCACCTGAGCCAGGTATGCACCACACCAGTGACAGGGGCAACCCAGCAAAGTGACGGGTACAGTGGCCACCCTGCAGGGACTGCCACCACTGACATGCCAGCGGACCGTGCAGGCCACAGACATGCATGTGTGTCAGCTGCACAGGCCATGGACGGGCCGATGGGTGCACCATGGACACAAAGCACGCGCCATGGACCACTGCACACAGGCATCCAGTGCACAGGGAACAACACACACACCACAGACACTGATTGATGCTACCCCCACACCATAGTCACCTCCACACGGACACACACACATACCCATGACTGCACCACCCCTGACGCCATGCACACCACTGCAGCTGAGCACCTATAGCCCGCTGCAAATTAGAGACCACCACAGTATTCATATCAAAATCAAATGTATTGAAAAATATAACAGTCAACTATGTACAAGAATAAAAACTATATACAAGCTTGGGGGGGCCACAAACAAGGTGGGGGTGGGTAGGGGGAAGGGGTGGACAAATGGGGTGGGATAGGAGGGGTGTGAGGGTGGGTCTAGGGGGGTTGGGGAAGTCAGGGACTGAGGGATTCCTATCGGGACCACCATTCAGGACTTCATGACCTCCGGCCTCTGTGCCTCCTCAGCACCCCCATCGTATCCAGCCTCCTCAGTATGTCCAGGGATTTGTGGGCCAGCTGTAGGATCTCTCTCACAGCATCCCGTATGTCCCTGAGATGGCGGGTACCTAGGACAAGGGAGCACAGTCAATAGGTGTGAATGCACAACCCCATACAGCCTGCCCACTGTACATGGCATACGGCCATGGGACATACCACTGTGATGGTGTGTGACCACCCACAGTGATCATGTCCACAGGACCTGCCCACCCAGGTGCATACAGCCATGCGGAATGCTGCACACACCCACCGGCCAAGTCACGCACAGCACCACCATGGCCGTTTAGTGACATGGCTATGTGGTGCAAAGGCAGTGGCACAGCCATGCACCTGGTGCATGCATGGACCACCAGTGATGCACACCCAGACATGCATTGCCACTGGACAGTGTTGACTGTAACAAGTTGTGTGTATGGCAGTGGTGTCGATGAATGGTGGCCATGCCCTGCTGCCCACCCTGTCACACAATATGCAATAGTAATCATGGATGTATGGCACTCACCCTTATCGAGCCGGTCAGGTGGGTGGTGATGGCCCTCACCCCACCTGGCTGCACTGTCCTCCCCCCTCCGCCGCTCTTCCCGCAATCTTCGGAGTTCATCCAGGCCTGTGGGGAAAAAAGGAGAGAAGAACATCAGTACATTCCTGAAGCAAAGTCCTCCTGCCCCAAGGTGTGTGCCCTCCCACACAGCCAGACCCACTCACCCCACACCCTGTGAACACCGCCACGGCCAACCCCATACGGTCCCTCCCCTATGTGCTGGACACATACAACACTGTGACCCATATGGATGATAAAAGTGTGTTGACGGAACCCCTACCTGGACGTGGCACTGTGCCCCTCCTGGCACGTGCCCGCAGTCGGGCCAGTAACTCCGGCTCCCTCCTCCGCAGGTCACTATAGCGGTGCCAGCACTGCTCCGTACTCTGCCCCATCTGGTAGCCTCTTCCAGGGCAGTGGCCACCTCCTGCCACACCTGGGTCCTGGCCCTGTCCAGGGGAGCCTCCCCGAAGAGAGGCCCATGGTATGGCTCCACAATTGCCACCAGATTGGCGAGCTCAATTGCTGTCCACTGTGCTGCCCGTCTGCGCGCCATCCTAGCAGCTATAGTAAGCAATATGGAGCTCTGCAGCGCGGCTCCCCACATGGAGATGCTGCGCAGTACAGCGCTGCCATTCCCGATCGCGCTGTTACCGAACAGCGCGATAGAGGTGCACCCATGCCTGATACATGGCGCCTAGGGGGCAAAGGTCGGGCACAGGGTCAAGGGTCTCTGGCGCATGGCCACGCACAGTGCCATCGGAAGACAATGCATGTAGCGCGATTGGCTGCCTGTGTGCCAGTGCCATAGCGGACTACCGAGCAGTTGGGCCATTGTGCCTATGATGGCCCAGTGCCACAGCACCATGTAGCGACCATCGCTATAGCGCCACTGGCACAATGGTGGCCATGCCCTGCATTGCCTACCATGCACAGCATGTCATCAGCGTGGCAGATGCCTGCGCCAGCAACCCGGGCATGCGCAGTGAGGTGTACTACACATGTCACAGGACTGTGCCATTGGCTCAGCATGTTCAACACAAGTGTGCAAAGCACAACAGCGCAATATTCAGCTGTCATATGCAAATCATCTAATCAGCCATTCAATGGTGCAGCACTGCAATTTGCATCTACTTAAAGTTGCTCCTTGCCTCATTTGCATGGATTGCGCTATAAACGTGCGACAATGTGCTACAGTGGCCATAGTCGGTTACTGCAATTTATTGGTGAGTTGCATGCTGTTTGGGAGTGTGGACTGTGGATTCAGGGACATGCATGGGACTGCACAGTCATGGGTAACAACAGCCATTCTTACAGGCTACATAATGACCAAGCAGGTTGTTGGAGAGGAGGAAAACAGTGGTGGGAGGAGGAAGAGGCTGAACTTTACAAAGGCTGAAACCGAGGCCCAGTTCGAGGCCTACCTGGATCAGGAGCTACTTCTTAGTGGATGGCAGGGAACCCCACAAGCCCGTGCAGCTGCATGGGAGGAGGTGGCACATGCCATGAACCTGCATGGCAGCCACCAGCACTCCGTGCAGGAGTGTAAGAAGAAGATGGGCATGGACAGGAGGAGGGTAAAGGAGAAGGTGGCTGCCATCAGGGCAGCACGTGTTGAAACAGGTGGGGGACAGCCGGAGGTGGTATAGCTGACCCCAGTGGAGGAGAGGCTTGCTGGAAGCATGCAGTGCAGTGCCATCGAGGGTGTTCCAGGTGGTGGCTTCAAGACGAGTGGTGGCCCATCACTGCATGGTAAGTCATGGTCTGTCTATGGGGGGGGCAGGGTAGGTCACACACATTAACGCGACTTTGCTTTCCCTTACAGATCCTGAGCATCTGCATGAGTCAGCGGTGGTGGGCCTGTCCACTGCGGACAGTCGGAGTTGGAGGTGGGACCATCCACCTCCACAGGTATATGTGGATCATTGCGACAGTGGGGCCGCCTGGCTGTCCACACTGATGTCATTGTAACAGGTGTGGAGGAAGCCCTGCCTGTGTCCCAGCGTGCTGTGGCTGTGGCCGGGGCAGAGTCCGGCACCAGTGATGATGACATGACCGTCATGGGCAGTGACACGTGTGTGCCACGGGATGGCCACACAGCAGGGCAATTCGCACCCATGGCTGTGGGTGGTGCCGCTGTGGAGGCCTGCATGTCAGCACAGTCCCAGGCTGTGCCTGTCAGCCCCAGTGGGGTAGCACTGGTGTCTGTTCAGGACAGTGGGACTGTTGCAGCCAGTGCGGCAGCACCGCTGAGCCCTGGGCTGTGGCAGCCAGAGGGGCAGCATCAGCAGTCACCCAATGGGCTTGGGGGAACAGGGTTCAGCAGTGGCGTCTGTGCACCGCCTGTGGATATGCCCAGACCTGGTCCTTGTGCACAGCACCCACCCTCAAGGGGTGCTGAACATCGGGGCCTTGCACACCCTGAGGGACAGGATGCCAAGGAGGCTGATGACCTCTTGGACGAGCACACCTGCCTACTGCGAGCATCGGTCCAGCAGCAGATGCGGCTTGCGACATCCATGGATGCACTGCGTGTGGCTCTGGAGCGGGCAGAGGAACGTCGCAGCAGGGACACCACACTGATCCTGGCCGGGATGGACCATTTGCGGGAGGATGTGACCGCTGCCATTGACAGGCATGCACAGGCATTCATTGCTGTCATGGCCACAATGGGCACACAGTCAGGTGCCCATGCATCGCGGACACCATGCAGTGCACTATCCGACCCCCATTCCCAGCGTCGTGCGACTCCCACCCTGTCGACGCCGGGTTAAGCTGTGGGCATCCCGAGCACTCCTGGTGCAGGCATGTTTGGTGTGCTGCAGACTCCTGCGCATGCACAGTCGCGTTCACACAGTGGAACCCCTGGGGAACCATCGGTGCCATCCCATGGGGCCAGTGGTCAGCCTGCCAGTGCTGGCGGGTCTCGGCGGGGCTGCCCACGCATCCATGGTGGCTGTGGCACTGTGTCGCGTGACTGACCTGTCTCCCAGCATGGCTACTGTCTGGTGCTGCCCTGTGTGCATTGTGTGTTTCAGTGGGCAGTGTACGGGTGGGTACCCGGCCCTGCACACGGACACACAGTCCACCTGCACACCCTCCCGGCTGCTATCCACAGTTGCGTGTGCATGATAATGCCTGCATTGCGCTTTACACCAATGTGCAATGGCGCTCAGCATCTGACACATGCACATGGACAGGCAGTGGGCGTGGTGGCCTGTGAACATGTGTGTTGCTAGGGTGTGCCTTCTGGGTCGGTGTGCCTTCTGCCCTCTGTGCACATTTGTTGCGCTATGTGTGAGTGTGTGTGTGTGTCCTTTGGTGTGGCATGTTAATCCTCACCCATCCCTGGTTCTGTGTGTGCTTCTGTGCCCTGCCACTTCCCTTGAGGCATGCACCCCTGGTGTGTGTCCATGCGTGTTTGTGGGTTGTGCCTTGGCCACTGGTAGTTGCGCATGGCCCCATGACTTACCTGGGTTGGCTGAAGTGCTCCTCTGTGATGGTGTCCCGGTGCAGCTGTGCCAGCTGGAGCAGTCAGGGGTCCCATCGGCCAAGGGGGGGCTGGCCATCACCATCATCACCGGCATCCCCATCGTCCCCATCGCTGTCCCCCTCTTCGACCTGTACGGCTATCCCACATTTGTTGGCCATGTTGTGCAGGATGCAACAGGCCAGGAATATCCCACAGGCCTTTGAGGGGCTGTGCTGTAGGGCACCGCCAGAGGTGTCCAGGCAACGGAAATGTGCCTTCAGCATCCCGAACACCTGCTCGATGACATTACGTGTGGTGGCGTGTGCCTCATTGTAGCATTGCTGCGATGGGGTCGCGGGCCACCGGTAGGGTGTGAGCAGCCAGGGGCGGAGTGGGTATCCACTGTCACCTGTGTGTAGAGGGCGGAGGTTAGTTTTGTGATCAGCATTGCCCTGCCCCAGGCCATGTAGGCCACTACCCATGCCACCTCTGGCCATGCCCCCCCAGGCCCTATGATTCTCCATGTGGTTTGCATACTCACCCAGTAGGTGTCCAGTGGGGATGTCCCCACTCTCGAATCTGTGGCACAGTGCCGACTGGTGCCAGATGAAAGAATCGTGTGCTCCCCCAGGGTGCGTGGCACAGACATTGATGATGCGCCCCCT
The DNA here is from genome assembly GCA_016271365.2 of Neoceratodus forsteri. Classification (NCBI taxonomy): domain Eukaryota; kingdom Metazoa; phylum Chordata; order Ceratodontiformes; family Ceratodontidae; genus Neoceratodus; species Neoceratodus forsteri. The sequence continues at coordinate 964,549,671 of CM028133.1, forward strand.
GGCATCGCACACCACCTGGCAGTTGATGCTGGCATAGCCCTTGCGATTTATGTATGCGGCCCCCTCAGGGCCAGGTGGTGTGGGTATGGCCACATGGGTGCAGTCTATTGCCCCTAGCATGCCAGGCATACGTGCTACCCTGTGGAACTCCTGTATGTTTGCTGTGTGCTCCGCCACTGTGCTGGGGAAATGGATGTACTCGGCAGCATGTGGCAGCAGTGCGCTGAGGAATTGGGTGAGTTGGCGTGACGTGGCCAACTAGGTTATGCCTGTGGTGTCCCCAGTTGGTCTCTGGAAGGTACCCGTGGTGAGCAAGCACATGCAGGCTGTTACCTTAGTCTCCACTGACAGGGCATGGCTCTGTCATGTGGGTGCCTGCATCACATCACTGCACAGCTCACAGAGCCACCTCAGAATTGCCCTATTCAGGCGGTACCGGCCCACAATCTCAGTATCAGTGTACAGCTCAAAGCTGGTGTGGGCTCGTTACTGCCTGTTGGGGGCATACCGCCGATGGGCCCTTCCACAGCCACACCCCCTGCCACCCGCCTTCTCACCCCCTCATTATGGCCTCCATGTGGAAGGTGGCACTGGCCATGTCCCTGGCTTGTGTTCACCCCCCCAGCAGCTGTTGCTGTATTCCCACCACTGTCTGGCTGCTACCTTCCCTGCACCGGGTACACCTGCCTGTGCTGGCCTCTGTGCTGTGTGGCTCCCCACACCTTCCCTGTGCCTGGCTGTTCAGACTGCCCTTTCCCTGGCCTGCTCTGTTTGTGGCTCCTGCCCTGTCTGTCTGCCTCTGCTTCTGACACATGTGGCTTCCCTGTAGCGTTCTTGCATCTCTCCCTTGCTCCTTTTTATTTTGGCTCATTTCTGCTATGGCGCAACTTCCGCTTGCTCCACTATTGCACATGGCGCAAGTCATTGAATATCACACTGCGCCATTTATGCATGGTTCCTCCCCCTTCTGTTGCACGTGCCTTCATTATCATTGCGCTGTTGCTCAGCATGATTTTGGGGGCGCAACTGCCTCCTGCTGAATATCGCAGAATGGCGCAATTTTGGACTTGCGCAAGTGCAACCCTATTGCGCATGGCTCAACTCTTTTGAATATCTAGGCCATACAAAAGAAGGTCTGGACAATCACACACAAGGCTGACATTTCCATCACTGGGTGAGAGGACATCAGAGACTGCTCCTGCTCTGCTCTGGGGTTTATGATGTTATCTCACTGTGCTATGGAAACAGTTTTGTTCTGTAGGGCTGTACACATAATATGGTTCATACAGAATAATGTAACAGCATTGAACCCTACCCTCCAGAAGAGATTTCAAGAGCCTGAGAATTTGTTACACAACCACAAATGACAACCAAGAGTGAAATTTAACACTTCTGGGAGGGGACACTGATACAGACACTGGAGCAACTCCAGCAATTTTGATAATGCTTATGTCACAGCCTCAAGTTAACATCATAACTCTTCAGTGCAGATAAAGGAACAGAACCCAGCAATTCTAATTAAGTAGAACAAGCACATTTCTAATTTGATATTTTTTGGCAATGTAATCCCAAATCAGATGTGGCTAAAAAGGAAATAACAAATGTATGCCAAGTGCAGCCCCCCCACTACAGTATTTGCGATTCTACAGAGCTGGTAAAATCCCCAAGTCTGCTTAACTGCATTTCTCTGACAGGTCACATGAGGCAACACCCTAGTGATCATACTTTTTTCTATATTCTGCATCCAAGATCACGTGGGCAAACAGAATACGCCTGCAACAATCCAAAAGACTGCAGAGCAGGCATTAGTGGAGCTGCCCCAAACACTTCGCTACCTTTTCACTTTTGCCGGCATCGCCTTCTCTTCATTGATGTTTGCGGCATTAATACCCACCAATTACACCGAAAAGATCTATACAAGCAGTGATAAGTCTGAAAACTAGTAGAATTAGCGTAAACACTTTACCCCTTCCTTTCACGGGTTTCCAGATGTTTGATACTTCCAACCCCAGGCATGATGTTCCCACAAATTATGTATAATAATATGTCACAGAGGGCCAAAATCACTCTATTTTCATGCAAGACTAATTCAAGGGTATGGCCGTATGGGTAACTGTAGCATTTGCCCTGGGAATCCCAGTAGATCTGGGAGCCTGGTCATTACAAGATGGTGTGAAGAATAATACGCCGTGGGTGTGCAGTAGACGTGCAACCACCACACGCTCTGTGTGGGTTGCGAGGCCTGAGGTACAGCTAATGGCCTTCAACCATCCAGGAAGCACAAGTACTGCAGTTTTGCTGCACACCTAGTACAGGCTGTTCCACTAAAACATTTGGCAAAAGGTAATAAAAAGTGGTTGTATAATTAATTAGGCAGTAACTTACCCGAATCGCTGCTGCTGGTATTGGGTGGAGTGTCATACTCCACGGAATTCACAGGATGTTCAGAACAGTTGGGGGCAATCTTGTAGTGTTTGTGAGAAGGGTCGCTCATCGGGAAAGGGAACACAACAGAGGGGTTGATGCACTCGGATGCTGAGAGTGTGCCAGAGCTGAGATCCTGCAGATAGCAGCTATTAGAGCTTGTTGTCAGAGCCGGCATCGCCATCATCGTCCGCTCTATCCCAGCTGCTTGCAGTGAGGCAAGCTTCTTGGAGAACACCTTCTTCAGCTTGGCAGTGGCTGAGAAGCCGCTCCACATACAGTCCTGGATAATGATGGACTTGAGGCAGGGGTCATCCTCTAGGATGCAGATGAAGCTCTGGTTAACCAGGTCACCCCCAGGAACTCCAAGACCATCTCTAGCTGGTCGGAGGTGGAGAGAAAGAGGCTGAAACTCAACCTGTGGCTGGGGAACCATGGAGGAGTGGGCAGCAGCTCGAATTTCTCCCAGATGTCTTTGCTGGGAGCCAGCAGCTACTTCTGGCTCTGCTGCTGGTAGAAGTTCTCCTTCTCATCCTCACAATAAAAGTAGTGCTGGATGGAGTCGTAGCCATAATCATAGTTTTTGCTTGGTGCTTTGGAGACCAGCATTTTGACTGCATACAAGATGGGAAAATAAAATATAAAATACTTTAATACAGCTACAATCTACCCCCATGTTGGTTTTCCTGGGACTGTGAGGTGGATGGCGTCGGCTTTTGGGGGACTGTGAGGTGAACAGCGACCGCTACCGCTATGTTTATTGAAATGTTACTGCAGGCAAGGCATGCCCTGCAAGCAATTAAAGCTAATCTTTTGGATCTTATTGTAAAGTTTTCATTTGCCAAACAAATGCTGGATATCGATGTAACATCAGCTGACTTGTTTTAAATAAATTGCAAACTATACAGAGCTTTCAGGGTATGAGTTGTTAATAGAACTCATAAGCGAGGGGAGGATGATGAGGACTTCTGCATTAGGGAGTTGGGCAGCCACAGTGCAACTAGAAAAAGTGCCTACATTTTTCCCCCAACTAAACAGAGTAACCCCACCCCTTCCCCTGGCTGTGTTGTGTTCTTCTGGCCGACACCGAACCATTGGCCGATGAGCCAACTATGTGTGAAAAGTGCCAGCTCATTGTGGATATGCAGCATACAACCTTTGTTTTGGGAAATGATTTAAAGGGAAACAGTGGAAAAGGCACAGCTTTACCCAGGCACTACAGAAATGCATGATTAGTGCTTTCAGACAGTAACATTTTTTTAACAAATTACTCTAATTGATTTTTTAGTGATTTAAACAGTGGCCTTCAGCTTTCACTTTCTATTGCTGGCAGCCACCATTTCATGAGTAGCAGTGAGCTTCCTGAGCTCACTTTATGCTAATATGTCCTGCCAACCAATAGCAGATGTCAAACAGACATATTAGCATATAGTGAGCTCTGGAAGCTCACTGCTGCCCATGAAATGGCTGCTGCCAGCAACAGGAAGTAGAAGTTGTGGGTAGCTGTTCTAAATCATTAAATAAAGTCATTACTGTCTGAAAGCACTAATTGAGAGTTTCTGCAGTGTCTGAGGAAAGCTTTGTCTTTTCTATTGTTTCCCTTTAAGTCAAAAGAGGAGGATGTACTGTGTCCCATGGAGCTCACCCAGCCGCCTGCTTTCTGAATCACTGCATATCTAGCGAGTGGGTGCTCCATGAGACTGAGTGCTTGTTTTGCTTTTTATGCTGATCTCTAAGAAAAACAGTAGCATGATCTGACCATACAGGGAAAGAATTCTTTGATTCCCCCTATTTTGCAGGCTATAAAAAATCATTAGAAAAGTTGTCATATAACTTAAGGAGTGGAGAAGAAAGAGCTGCTGAAACTTACAAGAGAATTAGTGCAATCTCTCTCTCTTTCTCCCTCTCTCTCTCTCTCTCTCTCTCTCTCTCTCTCTGTCTCTCTCACATACCTTCTCACTCTCTCCCCCCTCGCTCATGACTTAGGAGAAAGTGGCCTACAGTTTTTTTTTATTTCAACAAAAGGCAACTGTAATAAACATAAATAAATACGGAAAAGACACTAATGAACTAATGATGATGTTAGAGACGGATGGCTGTTGAACGATAATCTAGAAGGCGGGTGATCAATGAGGCTGACTGCTTGTTTTGCTTTTTATTTGGATTTGGTACATTTTCCTCTGATATCCCGCTCCAATTATAATACCGATGCTCGTATACCCGGCAATTAAAATCCCATTTTGCAAAATACAAATGGTCTTACTGACGCACATTCGATAGTTAGTGCGAAGTGTTTAAAAGGACAGAGTGTGTGTGTGGGGGAGGGAGTGTGATATCTATCATTGCATGGAGTAGCAATCATTTTGTTTATTTACCCACTGCACCATGCTAGGTGATAGTTTGCAGGTTTGAGGGAGTATTTCAGTGCACACCTGCTGTCAGACCGAACCAGCTCTGACAGCCAGTAGTGGGAGGGAGGGAGAAACTGGAGGCATTCCGATAGTTGCTGGAAAAAAGAAAGGGGAATCACTTAATCTGGCTCCAGTTCCTGCATATCCAGCCTCCAACAATGTTTTATAATAAACAGTTAACAATAAACATATTACATTTACATTACCTTGCCTTACCGGAGATGGTTGCTGGTTACTGTAAAACCGAGGAGGACGTCATGGCATATGTTGTCTCCAGCTAGAAGTTTGGTGTGCACATCATGATGATAATTGGTGGCTGGGGGGGGCATTTATTGAAATATTTAACTGTTTTGTGTGCACGATGCCAGATGGCTACAGCAGTTTAGGCTGATTTGCACAGGTAGCAAGCTTGCAGGTTTGAGGGAGTATGTCAATCAAAAATGGAGTTTTGTTTCAGTTAAAAAACATGCAGTAACTTCTACATGTGGAGGAAAAGTAATGTCTTAAGGTTACAGGTTTGAGGGAGTATTTCAGCAGAAAATTGAGATTTAGTATTGCTTGTTATTTCACATGTAGCAACTATCTTGGTATTTTGGGACATGGAATTTTAACAGTCGGGAATACATGCATTGATAATTTGAATGCGTCAGTATTTCAGAGTTGGTCATTCAGCTGCCGGGATTTTAAGATGCAAGTTCTTTGATTTCCTCCTGTTTTGCAGGCTAAAAAATTCAAAAATAATTAGAGAAGTTGCTGTATGCCTTCCGTGGTGAGGAGAGAGAGAGAGAGAGCGAGAGAGACACCGAAACTTACAAGTGAATATGCAGTGTCTGTCTCTCTCTCTCTCTCCCCCCCTCGCTCCTTCCTACCTTATAAAAAGTGCCATTGAGTTTGCTTTTTCCAACTAAAATCAGCTGTAGAAAAACAAGTGCCAGCCTACGAAGATGGGAATTTAAAAAAAATTGTGTGGTGCAGTGTTCCAACATCCAGAGGCTTGGAGGTGTCTCTCTCTCTCTCTCGGAGAGTGACAAATTCAAGTGACAGTGGGACACTGCTCCCTCTCTCATTCTCCCGCTCCTTGTTCCCTCTATAAAATACTTTAATACAGCTACAATCTACCCCACGATGGCTTTCGCGGGGCTCTGTGTGTGTGTGTGTGTGGGGGGGGGAGGCAAAGGAAATCTGTGTGTCTCCCACTGTCTTCTCTCTCGGCCGCAGATGACAGCGGCACATCCACAGAACAAATGCTGTGTACTCCGATAGGTGTCAGTGTCACAGTGGGGCAAGCCAAGAAAAGGAAAACGTAGCACATTAGATATGTAAAGTGGAGACACGTTTTCGCTGCTGATTGCAGCAGACCTTTTCTTTCAGGACAAGACCAGTGCTCTGAATCTGCTCTCATAGACAGCTTGCAGCTCCATTGGTGCATAGGGGATGCACCCCACAGACTGAGAACTGCATTGGCAAGGACAGGCACACACCTCCAGCAAGTCCTATTGTCCCAAGATGTTTCTTGCGCATGCGCGCAAGCAAACATAAAAAGGGGAAGGGCCAGTGCAGTGCAGTGCAGTGTAGTTAGCTAGGGTGGGCAGACTGGATGGACTGACAGGTCTTTCTGATGTCATTCTGTGCAATTATGTAACAATGCATGTACCCACCAAGTTTGAAAAGAACCTAACCAATAACAATAACTAGCTGTGAATTAGTACGTGCTCAGTGACAGTTCAGTCAGTGGCAAGCCGAGGTGGTGAGGGGGGTTGTGCCAGTCACCGGCTTGGGGTTTAGGATGGGGGGAGTGGGGTGGAGGGCACTACTTGCCAGGATGGGGGTCCACCAGACCGCCAGGGACATATTCTGTGAACAAGTCTCTCTATGGGAATATCAGGGCATGGGAGGGGGGGACCGCTGGACCACCAGGGGGAGTAATGTATTAATATTTCATGTATGGGCATATCAGGGCAGGGGGGTGGGTCTGCTAGACCACCAGGGGAAATATTTATTACTTTCTTTACTGAAGGACATATGGGGGGCCGCTAGACCACCATGGACAAGAAATAGTTTATTTATAAAGGGATCATGGATGGGGGGACTGCTAGATCACCAGGGCCATATTATAGTAACATTTTTTTGCAGGCATGTGGAGGGAGGTGCTAGACTACCAGGGACAGTGGCTGCTTTCATATAGAGGGATTGGGGCTGGGAGGACACGGCACATTGCCACACACTTCACAACCCTCCCAGAGGGTTTCTAAGTACTGTTAGACCAATCCTTGGCTGGTCTAATGGTACTTAGACCTTTGCCCTCTTGGAGAGTTTTGAGAATGGCAAATTAGGGGATATGGCAGCCTGCATCAGCCACAAGCCCCCTAGTGCCATACCACAGCCCATTTTGTGGCTCTAGGCTGGTGCAAGCCCCCTTTGGTGCATGCGACACAGGCTGCTTTTCAGAATAGCTCAGGGCTCCTTTTTTGATGCAAAGTGCCACTTGCATCATTTATGTTTGATGCAGGCACCTTGCGTCATTATAAGGGCTTTGAGAATCAGGCCCAGTATCTCTTCTGAAACTAAGAAAGCCACCACAAGAAATTGATTATATTTTTCATGCAAAATTGTCCACAAAGTACACATAGTCACTCAAACACGAAAAAAGTGTGGCCTAACAACAAAACCCAGAACTTTTTGACTGCCATTTGCATTTGTAAAACTGCCATACAGCACAACGATTCAAGGCCCATTCATATTATTTTTATTACAGCTGCCTGCACCATGACTAGTACAAACAAACTCTGGCCAGAGCCGATAGAGCTGTGATGAGCTTCCAAGTAAGCAAAGTTACACAAGTGCATAGAAATTATTGAATGTCTGGGTGTAACTTGGCCATTTTTTGGAGGTGTTGCACCAAATTTTCAACATGGCCTGTTGGGACCCCTCCTCATGAAGAGAGTCAGTGTCATTTTGTTCATTTGTCCCAAAAGGTGATTTCGCAGAGCGACCATGCCATTCTGTGCCACAGGTGAGAAAACACATTTTGGGCAGGATGTGATAAGTGGCAGCTGTACCGTTAAAAGGAGGTATGCAAAAATGACAATGTTGAGAATGTGGAGGGAAAATATTAAAAATTGGAAAAGTTAGGAGCGTGCGTAGAAACTGCTTAATGCACGCTCATAGTGCAGTCATTTTATGGAATGTTTTCTCCAAATTTGCAGCATGGGATTTTTGGGACCCCACCTCATGAACAGTGACACTGACATTTCATGACTTGGTCCTGAAAGGTGATTCCACGCAGTGACCGTGAAATTACCTTTCAGGATTGAGTAACAAAATGACAGTGAATGTTTTCATGAGATGGGGTCCCAAGAACCCCATGTTGAAAATGTGGGGCCAAAATTCAAAAAAATGGCTTATTTATCAACACAGGTTGGAAACCCTATTGAATGTAATTATGGCATGCTTACCTTTGATTCTTCAGTTTCCGGCTCAGCTTTGAAGAGTGCATATGTGTCCTGGTCCAGAGAAGATGACAGTGCCGATCTTTGGAGGTAAGTATCAGGTAAGGGGTGTGGGGAGGTGGGTGCTTAGTGGGAGGGTGGGGATGGGGGAGGGACCAGGGTGACGACGAGAGACCAGTTTCTTTTTTACAGATAAAGAAACACGTAAATGGGGACTGTTTTCTTTATTTACAGGTAACCAAAAAAAAGGCAGACATCTGGGCACACTGGGATGGGCTCCCAGTGTGCCACATGAGTGGGGGGTACATGATGCCAACATGGGGATTGGGCACCCCGATGTAGTCAAGGGAATAAAATACATCTGGGCACACTGGGGTGGGCTCCCACTGTGCCACGAGCGGGGGGTACATGATGCCAACATGGGGATTGGGCACCCCGATGTCGTCAGGGGAATAAAATACATTTGAGCACACTGGGGTGGGCTCCCAGTGTGCCACATGAGTGGGGGGTACATGATGCCAACATGGGGATTGGGGACCCCGATGTTGTCAGGGGAATAAAATACATCTGGGCACACTGGGGTGGGCTCCCAGTGTGCCACATGAGTTGGAGGGCTACATAAAGCTGACAGGGGGATTGGGAACCCCGATGTCGTCAGGGGAATAAAATACATTTGAGCACACTGGGGAGGGCTCCCAGTGTGCCACATGAGTTGGAGGGCTACATAAAGCTGACAGGGGGATTGGGGACCCCGATGTTGGCAGGGGGAAAAAATAAATTTGGGCACACGGCATGGGCTCCCAGTGTACCACGTGAGTGCGGGGGCTACATAACACTGACATGGAGATTGGGGACCCTGATGTTGGTGCATTTTCTCTGTTGCCAGTGCTGGCGGTGGTGACGCAACTCCACATGTGTGGCACTTGTACATGTGCAGTTTTGGTGAAAGGCATTTTGCCATCCACAGCATGTTGGTGCCAGCAGAACTGCGCATGCATGTGAGTCATGCATGTGCAGTTCATGCCACAGAATGTGGAAGTAACAGCCAAAGTAGCGCAGGATACTTCCAAAAGTGCAACGGAAGGTTCCATGATCGGCCATTTTTAGAGCTACTGAGCGATCCCAAAACAGCTGTAGGCACTGCCCTCAGCCCTAATAAGGCAACCCAGCTATGAATTGTGTGACAAGTGGAAATTTAAAAGGCACAGAAGGGATTGTGCTGGTAAATCAGAGCCACTCTGTTGGGTAACATTTGACATAAAACACGAAATAACAAACACTTATTTTGCTTTATGAAAAAAGGACCTTTGTGCACACTTGAAAACAATACACATTATGCATCGCTCTATCAAAATAACGGATTTTCAGTCAAGCCTCCTGGAGCTGCGGCTTGCTCGCAAACCTTGAAATAAAATAACTACTGTACATCATTTAAAAAAAAATTGTGTAAAATTAATTTCATGATGATGTCAAGGCGTGCTTGTCAATGGGAGGAATGCTATGCAGTCAAAAAAAACAGCTACTGTACATTGATTGTTGAGCTACAGCTATCCAGCCACAACTGACAAACCTAAAGCAAAATAGAGAAATATTGGAATATAGCTTTGAAATGCTATGCACCCACAGTATGCTTTATTATATTCCCCAACAGGATCAGATAATCCAGTTTTCATTATTTTGTGTTTTATTGAATAACAGATGTCTTCTCTCCCTCGTGCTCTCTACACAGAATGGTATGTATCATTTAAAAAAAGCTAAATTGTATTCTGCATAAGTGACTTGTGCAGACACAGGACATAAACCGCTGGGGTTGATGCGGGGTCTCAAAGAGGAGGAGGGGGAATGCGAACATTGGATGGGTTTTGTTCTCTTCCCCCCAGTTTTTCTGCCTATCAGAGTCAGAAATTGCTACATTGTAACAAACTCACCGTGATGTTTGAACAGCAATCACCCTGGGGTTTACTGGCAGACTGTATGAAACTGACAAAGTCAGTTTCTAGTTACAGAGTATGTCAGTTTCTGCTCCTCACAAATAGTAAAAATAGCAAAGTTATGCCACTAATTTCAGAAATACATTGAACCACATACCTGATTTCCTCAGTTCACGGTCCGGCTTTGAAGAGTGAAGAGGTGTCTGTGTTCCACAGAGAATTACAGCGCTGGACCCCCCAGTGAATAAGTAAGGGATTGGGTGTGTGTGGAGGTGTGGGTGCTGAGTGGGAGGGGAGGGGGACTAATGGCACAACAGACATAGATGGATGGGTTTCTGTTTTTTTACAGGGTTGAAAAAAACAACAATGGACATTTCTTTATTTCAGATGACAACAGTGACACTGGGGGATTGGGTACCCCCAGTGTCAGTGTTATGTTTGTGTGGGGTGCAGCGTGGTGGGTGCTGACAGTGAGAGTTGGGTGGGTGGGACAGTTACAGGGGCAGCAGCAACAGACATGGATGGATGGACAGTTTTCATTTTTCACAGGCTATATATATTTTGTTACAGGCTAACAAGGTGGCGACAATGGGGGACTGGGCACCCCAGTGTCAGTGTGGAGTGGTGGGTGCTGAGAGGAGGGTTGGGTGGGGGACAGTTACAGGGGTGCCTGCAACAGACATCAATTGAAAGTTTTCTGAGTTACAGCTGGCGTCTGTAACAGCGTGGGGCTCTTCCTGGATGTTTGAAATTCCTCAGCAGACTGATCATGATAGATCAGCTCTGCTTGCTGGGTGATGGAAAATGATTGGGTCGACTTTTTCTTTTCAAGTACAGGACGTCTCCACACAGCAAGCCAAAACTGTGTCATGATCAGCCTGGCTGATGATTGGTGTGGCACTGATGTGCCCCTTGAAGACTGCTCTGCATTGGACAGATCACACCTCTCAAAACCCAGCTTTAATAACACAATGTTCACTGCGTGTACATGTGTATGGCAAACCTAACAAGCATTTGTCAATGCCGAATGTTTGCTAGCTGGTATTGGCATTGGTAGAACAGGAGCTAGAGTGATGCATAACAGGAATGGCAGTGAAGTACTGTAGTGAAGTAATGCCAACCTCCACCCTGCAGAGACTGACAGGCATTGGGGGGGCATGCCTTTGAGTCACCGGCCAAACCATTCATGTCATTCCACCTCACACCACCCTGCAGACACCGACAGGTGTCACAGTGTGCCTTGAGGTCTTTGGCCCTTATGCTCACCCCATTCCATAAGGAAATAAGCTGAGATGGGTGCAGTATAGGAGAATGGGGTGAACATCAGGGTCGAAGACCCCAAGGCACACCTGGATGCCTGTCAGTGGTGGCAGGGTGGGGATGGAATGCCATGAGCATTACGGCCAACAACCCCAAGTCACACCTCAACACCTGTCAGTCTGTATAAGGTGAGTGCTACGGTTGGAAACCCTAACGCCCAGGGTGTTTGTTGGTATTTTCACTCCAAATTTTCAACATGGGCTTTTTTGGGACCCCTCCTCATGAACTGTGGCAGTATCATATCGTTACTCAATTCCGAAAGGTGATTTTGCAAAGCAAGTGTGAAATTAGGCACCACAGGTGCAAAAATACATTTCAGGCAGGATTTGAAAAATGACAGCTGTACTGTTCATGAGGAGGTGTGAAGAAATAGCAATGTTGAAAATCTGGAGTGAAAATATGAAAATGTGGCGAAGTTATGAGTGTGTGTAGAAACTGTGCAATGCATGCTTGTTAGGCAGTCATTTTTGGGAAATGTTTTACCAGATTTTCAACATGGCCTGTTTGGGACCTCTGCTCATAAACAGTGGCACTGTTATTTTGTTAATATGTCCAAAGCCGATTTCAGACAGTGACCGTGCCATTCTGTTGCACAGGTGCAGAAACACATTTCGGGAAGCATGCAAAAAATGACAGCTATACTGTTCATGGGGGGAATGGCAACGTTGGAAATTGTAGTGAAAATATTAAAGGGGAAGTCTCCCATAGTTTCACACCAGTATTTTCCCAACTCCTTATGTGTAACTGTTGTGTTTCTTCTCTAGTTGCCAGCAGTCCTATTGCTGTCCAAATCTAGATTATAAATAAAAATATACAGCTCCCAGAAGTTATCAATGTGTTTGTACTCCATTTTACCATCAATGCTGCTGGAAGATGATGTCATCAGAGCAACAGATAATGGTGCTGCACTAAATGCTGTTCCACCAGTAAACAGAACCCACAGTGTTTGGTCCCCCACTTGAGTAATGGGGGAACTCTTTAAGTGATGCACACATCCTGAAGTGCAGGTCTAATAGGAACTAGGACCATACGAGTGTGATGCAGCACTGATTTGACATGTATATACAGCATGCCTATAAGGAAGTGCCTGTATGTGTTGTGTTAATGTTTCTGTTAGCAAAAACAGTTTACCCAATAAATGACTCTGGGTACAACAAGATTCTTAAGTGGTATTATATAGCTGTTGTATTATGTTCTGTGTATGTTAGCATCCTCTGTTTTGATTGACACCAGCAGTGAGATACAATCTTGCAAAAATGCCCCTTTCCCTTTGTAACTAGGCAGTCAGTGATTGGATCGCTGATGTACGGCAATAAAGAGTTCAGTTATAACAAGGAATAGGTTACCAGGACATCATCAGCTGTAGCATATGGAAGAAGGATAATCTAGTGGTTAAAGCACAGGCACAAGAACTGGGAAACTCTGGTTCAAATCCTACTAAAGTCCCGTACTCTCTAACCCTTAACAAGTTCCCCTAACCTCCTTGGGAACTGTAATGGCCCCTCAGGTTCATGACTTTAAAAGTGCCCCCATTCCCATTATAAATCATTAGCAGTGATGTGAGAGCTACAGCACTTCACTTTGAAGGCACTGAAAACAAGCAGTGTCAGCCCCCCCCTTTGCAATGCAAGCATTTGAAGTAGGAAGCCCCTCACAAATCAGATACTAAACTTCAGCTGTTGCAGGTAAAGAAACGAATCAGTCTCAGTGTTTGTAGTACTCTGTATTTGCTTAGCTCATTCCTTCCATGTCGTACGCATTCTGTGTCTTGGTATTTCCAGTCAGAAACCCAGATGTAGGGAGCATTTGAAATGTAAAACAATACACTTTATAAAGTAAGTGATCTAGCTCTCCACTTTCAGGCTGCTGAAAGGGGAGTGTATAATTTGTGCAAAGGAGGAATTCAGTCTTGTGTGATCCTTTGGGAAACTGCTCAGGCCTACCTTGTAAATGAATCCTCTCAGGGGTGTTCTCCTGGTTCAATACTGATTGACTCATTGACTGCTAGACTGACTGCTTGATTGTCTGATTGATTGATTCTTTCTACTGCTTTCCACAACATGTTGCAACTGTCTCACAGAGAGAAATGAGCAGTACAAAGACACATTCTGTTTCCTGTGAATGAAATACTATTAGATGTATTATTTGCTCTACACATGCAGTATTAAGGCTACAAGTACCACTCCCTGTGAGAGTTGCATGACAGAACTGTCTTAAGCCATTGCAAACTTAACTAAAATCAGGATAGACAGCACTGATACCCTTATGTGTACTTCTGCACTGTTGCTGCAGTGACATCAGGGAATGGGAGGGGCTGTATTACAAGTGACCCATTTGCATGTAAATGGAGGCTTGCTTGACATTTTACTGCCTTGTGTCAGAGCATCAGACTCTAGATATGTGTTACAACAGCAGAAATGACTGATCTCTTATTGACATATGTACAGTAACTGATGTAATGTATAATATATACATCAGATATATCCAAATCAGAAATATTCAGTAGTCTTCTCCTTTAAGAACTGATGAAGTTATGAGCATGCATAGAAACTGTGCAATGGACGCTCGTAATGCAGTAATTTTTTTTTCAGTTTTTTGGGACCCCACCTCATGAACAGTGGCACTGTCATTTTGTTAATTGGCCCCAAAATGTGATTCGGGACAGCGACCATGAAATTAACTTTCGGGAAGGAGAAACAAAATGACAGTGCCAGTATTCACAAGGTGGGGTCCCAAGAACCCCATGTTGAAACGTTGGGACCAAAACTCCAAATATTGACTGAGATATCAACCTAAGTTGAAAACCCCCCATTGACTGCCATTATAAAGCTTACCATCATTTCTTAATTTCCCAGTTGGTCTTTGAAGAGTGCAAATGTATTCCTGATCCACAGAAGATCGCTGCTCCTGATCTTTGGAGGTAAGTATGGGTGAGAGGGATGCAAGGAGGTGGGGTGTGCAGAGGGAGGGTGCAGGTTGGGGAAGGGGGTGGCAGGAATGATGAGGGACCTTTTTTTTCAGGTTTGTGGGACTGTTTTCTTTTTACGGGTGAAATATTAACACAACAGTTTTTGGCACACTGAGGGTGGGCTCCCAGTGTGCCAGAGTATTGGAGGGGGGATCAATGCCAACCTGAGAATGTAGGAGTATGAGGGGAGGTGCTTCCCAGTGTTGAAAACATCAAATAAGTACTTTTTGGCACCTTGGGGTGGGCTCCCAGTGTGCCACATTAAGGGGCGGCAAGGGGTTACATGCTGACATGGGGATTCAGCACCCCGATCATCAGAGGACAGAGAATGGAGGATGCACGGAAGGCAGCAGCAGTGGGGGGGGGGCTAACATTTAAATGTGTTTTCCTGCTGTGTGCCTTATTGGGAAGGAGGGAAACCTGCTGCTGCAATGACAAAACTGCCCTTGATTGCAGCAGCAGATTTCTTTTAAGTGCAGCTGCTCTGAAACTGCCTTCATCGGCAGCTTCAGCATTAACTGGTGGTGAGGGACGCACCCATTGTCCGCTGCATTGGCCACAACATTGCCACACCTCTGCAATACTCTACTACCTGTTGTGCAACCAAACATAAACAAAACAGTTCCTGGAATCGGTGCAGTTCGATCGGTTCCAGGATAGATCCTTATACACTCGAGGCTGTCATTTGCATGCAGGCTTGCAACTAGTTAAACAGCAATCAAATACCTTATTATTGATTCTAAGCCTGCATGTAAATACAGTAAATGTGTATGGTTCACAGGGTGCAATGACGAGGATCATTGAGGAAGCAGATTTCAGGCATTCTGCCCACCCACCCCAGTTGCCAGTATGCCTCTGCAGTCCCCACAGCAGTCTTTGTGCCCAGTAAACACCCATACAACCAGCATAGAAACCCCCAGTACAACCAGTTGCTCCAGACTATTAGCATGTCTGCTGCCAGTAGCTCCACTGCAAACCCAAACAAATTAAACCCGTCCCACCATGGATGATTTAAAACATTTTTTATATATAGACCAAACTGCACATCTGTCCACAAAATCAGTGTCAATGAATAGAAAGGAATCCAGTCTGTAAGAAAAGCCACAAAGTGAGTACTGTTTTTATTTGAAATTATTACAAAAGAATACAACCTAAAAAAAACTAAGGGCTCCACCAAACAGGTGTGGATGTCAAGGATCCTGCTTCTGGGTGTTGCCCCCCACAGGATGGTGGGATGCTAGAGTTAGTGGCACTGGGCAGCCTTGATCAGTGCTGCCACGGAACTCGGCAAAGACTTTCTTTTAAAGGAGACAGGAAATGGTTTCATGTTTTTTGTATCTGTTAAACAAACAATAAACATCAAGAACTGGCCTCTGTGCGTCTTTGTCAGTATATGAAGATGTTTAAAACACATATTTACATGCTGTTCCTCAACTTTGGACCCCTCGGCAGTTTCACAACCTTTTTTCTTAAAATTGGAGTCAGCACGTGCCAAGCTTTGAAAGGCTGCTGTCACTGACTCCGATTTTAGACTGCTGCTGAAGTGTGCATGAAAGAACACCAACTGTTTGAACCACAGCTCCAGTGGATGATGCCACACTCCTCCTGTGTAAATAAGGACTGGCTTAAAACAACATGTCTGTCATTCATGGCCAGATGCTCACTTTGTACCACCACATGCCCCCCCCCACACTCAACTCGGTTAATCATTTTACTAATTTCAGAAATTACAACTGTCATTTTTTAGTAATCCACAACCGTCTTACTAACCCACCCACCCTCCGCACAATAGTCATTGTTATGGCTAGTACACTTACCCAGTTACCAAAAACTAAATAAACTTCTTGATCAGTCATTTACAAGTTGGGAAGGATATTTATAAAAAAAACAAAAACTTTCTAGTGTCATCTTGCTGACTGTACATTAACACATACCCCCTCCCCCATCGGAAGTCTAGCCTTCCTTGACTTTTCCCTTTGATAAGTAGTAGAAGCACCATCATCCTCCTCCGCTGTAATCACCCGCTTTAGTGGCTGCCAATTGCCTGTGTCTTTGCTACCTGGCCCTGTGCTGAACGGAATCTGAGTCAGGGACTGGGGCCGGGGAGCACATGAAAACCTCTAGTTTGCTGCCCTGGTTATATTGTACTGATGCCTTCAAAATTCTTAGGGAGAGCACCAGCCACTGTCCAAATAAAGTAATCATCTTCTCCGTCTACTAAAGCAGTATGTGAAATATTATAATTTGTTTAAAGACCAGAATGGTCCATTTTAAGGAAAAAAAACAGAATTATGCATTTTTCAATTTCTGTGTTAAATTTAACATTTTGTGCTAAACTGTAGCACATAAAAATCACTTAGCAAATTGTTTGCACAAATCTCCCCCTCCACGTAGTGCAAACTGTTTTCATAAAGAAATGCACAGTGCAAAATTGTCATGCTAAGATAACATCTTTGTTGCAGATTGTAATGAAAAACATGTTTATTTGCAATTATTTTTGGTCCAGAAAAGGAAAGAAAAAGGATTTTAAGATTTTGGGTAATTTTTGCAAATGACAAAAAAAAAAATACGGCCCAAAACTAGTGTATTACTGGGCTACCTTCTTTTCTAATCAAGAGTTACAAGAAAAAATAGAGAAGGTCCTGGGATCCTCACAATGGAGCTACTGAAAGCTCTGCTGGTTTTACCTTTTCTTACCATAAGAGTGGACATTTCCAGTCATACTCACCTGGATGAACTCACATTTCCTCCGGTATTATTAGCCATTTTCAATTAAATATGGCCGCCTCTGCCTTTTTATCTTTTTCCTGCTCTGCTGCCCCCCAGGTTTGTTGACATTAGCTCCCACATGAAGAAAGAGGAAGGAATTTGTTGGCGAGACTGTGGGGACCAAATAGGGAGACACACACACATATATTTTACACATGCCCAAAGCCATAACCATTTCTGAGGGAAGTGGAAAATACACTCAAGATCATATTCCACCTACAGACACTGCTGGGCATAGAGCACATCATACTGTGGCTCCCACCGAGAGACATTAGAGGAGCCAATTTAAAATATTTATGGCCAATTTGTGTTGTGGCAATACTGTAAGTAAAGCCATAACAAAGAGATGACTAGACCCAACACCCCAGACACTAGGGAATGGAAAAAAGACAGTAGAGTATATGCAGAGAATGGAAGAAATAACTTACTCAATAGGGGATAGGCTTAAAAAGTTTGTAGAGAGATGGACTGCATGGACATTTCTTACATAAAAGTCTAATGTTGAGGCAATAAGGGGAGAATAAGCCAAATCAATAGGAGATATTTAAAGAGAAACTCAAAAAGAAAAATCTAATTAGATGGCGAAACAAACTATGCGCTACATACTAAAAGGAGAGACAGTGCCTTAAGAAAAGTATCAAAGTGAAAACTGAACAATAACAAGCATTTGTCAATGCCGAACGTTCGCTTGCAGGTATTTGCAGTGGTATTTGGCACTTGGACATGGCTTAAAAAAATCAGTGACAAAGAAGTACAAGCATTTGTCAATGCTGAATGTTGCTTGCTTCTATGTGCTGTTTAGGTATTTGGAAGTAATTGGAGTGCAAATATTGAAAATTCGCGAACTTACGAGCGTGCGTAGGAACTACTGCACTGCGCTACGTCAGAAACAGTCATTTTTAGGAATTTTTCACCAAATTTTCAACATAGCCATTTTAAGACCTCTGCTCATGAACAGTGTCACTGTGATTTTCTTAATGTGTCCCATACATTGAGTTTGCACACCAACTCATGCATTGTATGCGCTACATGGTGAAACTGCGTTTTGGGCAGGATGTGAAAATGACAGCTATACTGCTCATAAGGAGGTGTGGTAAAATGGTAGTGTTGAAATCTGGAGTGAAAATATTGAAAATAGTGAATTTACGAGCGTATGGAACCGCGTAACGCACGCCTCAGAAACAGTCATTTTTAGGAATTTTTTCACCAAATTTTCAACATAGCCATTTTAAGACCTCTGCTCATGAACAGCATCACTGTGATTTTCTTTTTTTTTTGAAATTTAAGTTTATTGAGTTTATATATAAGAAAAAAAGAAAAACAAGGTACAAATACAGACATTGGGGGATTGTCTAAACATAGAGTACACAAGACCAGAATAAAGCACACATAGATGTATACAATCGCAATTATATAAGCAGGAACAGTAAAAACACAAAATGAAATACAAAAAAAATAAATAAATAAATAATAAACCCCCCACCCCCATCCCCCAAACCCACCCTCCCCATCGCCCCGGAGAGTTTCATAGGTGGAAGAGATGTCGGGTCAATAAGGAGGATATCTGTAATAGGGAAACTGATAACACTGCATGTATTAATGCAACATGAGAAACTTAGGATATTGCCAGTGTCAGGGCTACCCTAGATAGAGCGCATTTAACTTACCCCATTTCCGATTAAAAGACTCCAGATTATGTCTAAAACTAGCTATAAGTTTCTCGGTACTGAGACAGAGGGACATCTCCTTAAGCCATTCTTGGTAGGTAATAATATCCTGATCCAACCAATGCCTAAGGACCAGCTTTTTAACAACTATTGAGATGAGAGCCATGATATCTACGTTCTTTCACCGAATGTTCGAGAGTAGCGCCAAGATACAAATTTCTAAGGTAAATAGATCTTAAGCCCTAAAAGTGGGTCTAAACTGTCCCTAACAGTGCACCATAAAGGTGCCACTTTATCGCATTCCCAAAGGATATGCAGCAAATTCCCTTCAGCGGCTCCACATCTCGAGCAAATACTCGACTTAAGCTTGCCAAATTGGGCCAACTTGACTGGAGTGTAGTAAAGATTATTTAAAATATAGTATTGGGTCAATCTATGATTGTCTTGGGATAAGTAATGACACACATCTTTCCAAATTGAAATCCCATGCAGGAGGGGAGATCAAACTAGAGAGTGACCAGATTTTGGAACCCTCCAGGGAGTCAGGGAAAAGATCAACCAGCAGTTTGTTGTATATGATGGAAATACCCCCATGCATGCCGGCCGCCTCCTGAATTTTCTCGAGGAATGGCCTTATTTTAGAGGGAAAGTGAGTCGGCCCAAGGATTTTGAGGATGAGGTGTCTCAATTGGTAGACTTTAAAAATATGTTTCTGGGGAATGTCAAGGGACTTTAAGATTTCATCCGACTTAAGAAGTGTGCCTTGCTCATACAGAGATTCCACAGGTAAATTATGCAACTGCGGAAGCCAATCAGAGGCTAACCAGCTACCTCCAATTTTGATATTCGATTTAAAACGAGAGGTTGAGCTGAGTCTTTGGACGGGGACAAATTGAAAAAATTCCAGCACTGAGAAAGAACTCTAATAGAAAGGCCAATAGGAGAGTCTCAGATGGCTGGGGGTAACGTGGAAAACGGATGCCAAAAAACACGAGGGGGGCTCAAATTGACTTGGTCCAATAAGTTTAATTCAAGCTGTAGCCATACGGGTAGAGACATGGTAGACTGAGTATTGGACCACTTGCCTATTCTAGTCAGGTGACTAGCCCAATAATATAGCAAGAGATTGGGTAGACGAAGGCCACCCTTGTCTCTAGGTGCAGTGAGTTTAAGAAAGGCTCTACGAGGTTGTTTCCCCTTCCAAACAAAGTTGGATAACATTGAGTTTACCTGACTGAAGAACTGCCTGGGTAACCATATATTAAGGTGATTCAGGGGTAAAATAACCGGGAAGGATATTCATTTTAATATTGATTACCTCAAATGGTTAGCGGCAACTGTTGCCAACGGTCCAAGTCTCTGGATTCTCTTTACAGTATTGTCTAAATTGAGCTCTTTGACCATTCCACCTCCCTGGCTACATGTATACCCAAATATTTAAAGGAAACCGGGGACCATTTCATTTCGAACCGTGCAAAATCCAATTTAAAGGTGAGAGAATTTACGGAAAAATAACTGATTTGGAGACGTTCAACCTGTAGTTAGAAACCTGACCAAAGCGGTCGATAATTTGTAATACTTGTGTTAAAGATGTTTCGGGTTTGGTAAGGTATAACAGGATGTCGTCAGCAAAGACCGATACAGTCAGGGGAAGTTGCGCAATGGTACAACCCCTGATTCGTGATGAGCTTTTAATACTAACAAGCAGCAATTCCAAATACAGGTTGAAGAGATAGGGGGAAAGAGGACACCCTTGATGAGTGCCAGCGCATAAAAGAAAACTGGAAGAAAAGACCACGTTACAGTAGACTTTAGCCGAGGGGGACTTGTAAATTGCCATAATCATATGGATAAAGGAATCAGAGAAGCCCATTCTCTTCAAAGTGGCCCACAAAAAGTCCCAATTCACTCAATCAAAAGCTTTTTCTGCATCAAGAGCGACTAGGACCATGGGATCTGACAAGGTGTGGGCTGCTTGAAAGACATGGGCTAAGGTTCTCAGGTGATCAGCGGATGATCTACCCTGGACGAAACCAGCCTGTTCCCGGCTCAACAAGTGCTGCCAGACCTTTTTGACTCTGGACGATAAAATTTTGGATAAGATTTTGATATCATAATTTAAGAGCGGTATTGGATGATGGCTGGCAGGATCAGTTAAGGGTTTATCAGGTTTAGGGATTAAAATTATTGTCGCTTCTAAAAGAGAGGGATCTATCACATCTGCAGAAAACAGATATTCATATAGCTTAAGCAATAGAGGGGATAGCTCTTTACAAAAAACCTTATAGAAAATGGGGGTAACCATCCGGACCAGGGGCTTTCCCTAGTGGCAAGTCATTGATTGCCTCTTCTACTTCACCTAGAGTGGTGGGAGCAGACAATAAGTCACAGTGATGAGTCTGGAGGGAAGGGAGCTTGATACTATCTAAGAAATGCTCTATCATCTGGGCTTGCAATGGTGTGGAGCTCCTACTGTAAATGTCCTTGTAAAAGGATTCAAAAATTTGGGCAATCTCCCTAGGTAGCGTCTTGGTGGTGCCGTCCTGAGATTTGAGGGCCGGAATTAAACGGGAACTCTCTATTTCTTTCAGTCTCATAGCTAGCATCCGGCCCGACTTTTCTCCCTGGTCAATATATCTAGTCCTGGTCTTGAACAATGCATATTCAGCTTTATTACGAGTCAAATCGTTGTATTCATTTCTGAGTCTAATAAGAGCCATTAAATTAGCTGGGGAGTTGAAGGAGAGAAGGTTGTCTTCAGCTACCCTCAGCAGGTTAGATAGTGAACTGATTTTGGACTCCCTTACCCTTTTCCTAGTGGCCTCAATCTTAATGAGTTCCCCTCTGACAAAACGTTTGAAGGAACACCACAGTAAATCCTCGCGGTGTACAGATCCCTGATTCAGGTCGAAGTACGAAAGGATCATGTCCCTGATTTGGGAGACTGTGTACTCTTCCTTCAGAATTTGCTCATTAAGTTTCCACGACGTGTCTCTTTGTCCCTGAATACCCGGGGAAATCTTGACCCAAACCAGAGAGTGATCCGAGATGACTATAGGTTCGATACCTACTTGATGGGTACAACTCATTAAAGAACTAATTAGAATATAGTCGATTCTTGACCAAGTTTGGTGTACTTGGGAGTAAAAGGAATAGAGTCGATTGTCGGGGTTAAGGAGGCGCCAGGGGTCACACAGACCCAGCAGGTTTGTAAAATCAAAGAGGGCATGTTGTGCTGGGGATGTTGGTTTAATTGGTCTATAGGTTTTGTCTAGCTCGCTGGAAGGGGCCACATTCCAGTCGCCCCCTAGGATGAGAAGGGAAGGCAGAAATCTGCTCAGGGTATCTGCCAGGGACATAAAAAAGGATGGGTCACCTCCCACTGGAGCGTATCTCTCCCGTAGAACCACACTACTGTTATCAAGCTGGCCCTTGACCAATACGTATCTACCTTCGTGATCAATAACACTGTCTTCTACTATGAATCTGACGTGATGTTTGATTAATATTGCAACCCCCTTACTAGCTTGCAAGCCGGAGGCAATAAAAATTTGGGTAAACCCTAGCCTTCGCAATTTCTTGTCCTCTGAGGCAGCCAAGTGGGTTTCGTGCATGAAAACTATATCTACATTAAGGAGGGAACAGTTCAGAAAAGATCTGGTGTCTCTTAAGAGGTCATTGATGCCTCTGACATTCCAACTTGCAATTTTAAACAATCTCAATGCCATGGTGGCTAACACAAGAGTAAGCCAGACACAGGAACTTCAATCCCATCATTACAGATAGTAATAAAGAAATTGCACCAAGTTTGCCCGACAATAGTAATAATACCCATAGGGACTGAAACTCTCCAGGCACCCTCCCTCCCTAACCCTTAAAAAAATAACCCATAATGACCCAGTCACCAGCAAACTTAAATGAAGCTGAACGAGAGCCCCAAACCAGGGAGACAAAACCAAAGGGTGACTGGACTAAAGATTAAGACATACCCCCAACCCCACCCCCAAATAACAAAACCTATGAATAACCCTGAAATCACCCAAAAACTATTTACAACCCGTCCCTTCAACACCAGGAAAGCATGTAAACAACAAATAAGTAACCTGTAAAGGGATCGGTCCCCAGGACTAGGGCCCACAACGAACTGTAAGAAATCCCTGAATGGTGTCCCCATTAACGAAATGCAACATGGAGCAGAGTAGCAAAAAGAAACAGGGTACTGCTGTCCCACCCCCCAGATCAGGATGCGAGACTGCATCTCAAGGCTCTCCATTCCCCACCACCTCCCCAGCCTAAGGCAAATGCTAGACAGAGTCATTACATCTTACCCAGCAATCGATTGCACTGATCACCCAAAATGAAAACACAAAGGCACACAGCTCCAGAAAGCTAGCGGAACCATCATGGCCAGAAAAAACTCACCGTAGTGAGAAAGGGATACACTTGCTGGTCACTGCGTCATTCGCTCCATTCCGAGTGTGGCAGCGTCAGGAGCAGAATTAAAAGCAATGAAGCGGAGCTCCAAACCCACAAGCTGGCCATCACCTAACCCGAAAAGGGAAGGGGAAGTGAAACTGGTAGGGACCCAGCTGGTCCGTCGGTGAAAACAATCTGCCTGAAACCACAAGCGGAACTAAGGGTCCTACCCCCCCACCTCGGGCCATGAGGCAGAGGCCTCAGATGGAGAAAGCCTAGGCCTCAACCCTGACCAGAAACTGCCCCAACCCCCGCGAAAGGCCGGTCAGCCCCCACCCCAATTCGCCAGGAAAAAACATAAATGCAGGCATAACATCAAACCAGAGTCGCTCAGCCGAGGTAAGCAAAATTAACACTGATATTTATACAGAACAGTCAGCTAGATTTGAAAAGGTCAGGCAGTCTCTGGGAGAGTTCACTTTTGGCTTGATCTGGATTCTCGAAGGTAAGCCAGACATTATCGAGTTGAACTTGCAGCCTAGCCGGATAATTCATGCGGAACTTGAGACCCGCAGCAATCAACTTAGTCACAATCGGATAGAATTCTCGTCTCCTCAGTCGGGTTTCAAGTGGTAGGTCTTGGGTTATTCTCAAGGTACGATTCTCCCACAAGACCGCATGTAGACTCTTGATTTTAGACAGGATGTGTTGCCTTTCGAGGTAACTAAGCAGCTTGATTAGTATGGGTCTAGGAGAAGAGCCTGGC
Source organism: Neoceratodus forsteri (assembly GCA_016271365.2). Taxonomy (NCBI): domain Eukaryota; kingdom Metazoa; phylum Chordata; order Ceratodontiformes; family Ceratodontidae; genus Neoceratodus; species Neoceratodus forsteri. The sequence continues at coordinate 964,573,792 of CM028133.1, forward strand.
AGAGGTTTAGGCTTCAGGGATCTGTGGGCACGCTCGATGTGGTAGGAGGGATAGATGGTAGGGCCAACAATCTTGGTTAAAGTTTTGCACAAAGACAGAATATCAGGCCCTTCCTCCCCTCCGTAAACCCAGCACCAGAATGTTGTTCCTCCTACCACTCCTTGAGGTCCTCCGTCTTTAGTTTTAGTTTGGCAATTTGTTGCCTGAGCGTGGTAATTTCAGGTTCACACTTGGCCTTCCAGGATTCCAAGGAGCTAGTATGAGCCTCCGAGTCGCCCACTTGAGTTGTAAGAGAAGCTAGGTCACTGCGCATGGATTTAAGCTCAGAGGAAATCTCCTGCAGAGTTTCACGGAATGGGATCAGCTCCTGAAGGAACCGATTCTCTGTGAGCGGGCAGGAGGAGACGTTAGAGGAGCCAGATTTAGCACCCGAACCCGTAGGCGGGGTTCTCGACTTTTTAGCCGCTTTTTCAGGAGTATTACGGCGTGTGCCTGGCCCAGCGTTCTTCATCTCAGCCTCCATAATCTCACCACCTTAGCGTAAACTCATTGGAAATCACACAGGCGCCAATATGAAGTGATGGTGGGTTGTAGAAAACTGCGATTAACGAGGAGCACGCTAAAAATAATTATCCGAAGTCAGTAAATAACGGAATCAGCTGGTTGAGAGGGGAGAGCTGTGGAACTAAGCTGCCATTAAGAGCACTGCCCCACGTGACCACTGTGATTTTCTTAATGTGTCCCATACATTGATTTCACACACTGACTGCGCCATTGTGCGCTACATGGGCGGAAGCACATTTTGGGTGAGATGTGAAAAATGACAGCTGTACTACTCATAAGAAGGTGTGGTAAAATGGCAATGTTGAAAATCTGGAGTGAAAATATTGAAAATTCGCGAACTTATGAGCCTGCGTAGGAACTACGCAAGGCACGCTCGTAAAACGGTCATTTTAAGGAATTTTTCCACCAAATTTCTGAAATAGGTTTTATGAGAGCCCACCTTATGAACGCTGGCACTGTCGTTTCATTAATTGGGCCCGAAAGGTGATTTCATGCAGTGACTGTGAAATCACCCTTCAGGCCCGAATAACGCCATGACAGTGACAGAATTCATGAGAAGGGCCCAAAACCCCATGTTGGAAAATTTGGTACAAAATTCCAAAAATGCCTGAGATATACAACAAAGTTGAAAAACCCATCTAGCCCATTATACAGCTTACTGGCATTTCCTCAGTTCGCGGTCGGCTTTGAATAGTGCAGGCGTGTTCCGGTCCAGCGATGATCGCCACGCCAAACTCGGAGGTAAGTATGGGGTGAAGAGGGGTGGGGAGCAGGCTGCACAGTGGGTGGGTGCGGGTTGTGGGAGGGTGGGGAGACAGCGATGGAACGCTTTCTTTTTACAGGTTTTTTACTCAGACAGCGTGGGACGTTTGCCTACACTGGGGTGGGCTCCCAGCATGGCAACAAGGAAAGCTGTTTGGGAGGGCGTGGAGCCGACGAGGATTGGGCACACCCGTCGGCAGACGACGCTGGACGCTTACACCCTGGGGTGGACTCTCAGCAAGGCACCAAAGATTTTGGGGCGATGCGCCAGTAGCACACCGCGTGGTTTTCTTTGAAGAGAAGACCACCGCTGTCATACACAGCACCGCATCGATTGGTGCAGGACTGCCATGCCTGCTCAACGGAGCAGGGGATTGCACAGGACAGGCACACCTCCAAAGTGTCCCATTCTCCCAAGACGTTCCTTGCGCATGCGCGCAAGTGAACGTAAAAATGCTAGAGAAACACCAGAACATGCATATACATCCCTAAGGATTCTAAGGCTGGAAGAGGAAATAACACAGTAAACAATGCAATAAAGACGCATAGCTATGGTTACATTTAGTTATTGAAAACAAGACTTTATTAATATCACACAAACATACAAGAATATGTGTAAATCGTATCTAAGTGGTAAATGGAAAATGACAGTGCATGTTTGTAATTGATGATTTATATTTACACTGTATAACATGTAATGACTTATAATGCACAAAAAAGAAAATGTAAAAAAAAAGTGGTAGAACCCATGCCCAGCTCACTGAGAGATCTGCACATCACCCCTTGTATTGCTTTATTTTCTGGGTGCCATATCAGAGTACTCCTTATTTATTGTAATTTACAGTTGCAGCCAAAGATATGACCAAATGTTTCCATGCAGTATTTCTTAAGAGATTCTTTCTGGTGGCCCTATAGTGGAACTGTGGGCCAGCAGGGAATTTCTCTACAGACATCACATAAATTTCAGGAAATATGTCTCCATGCCTTTGGCTGCAGCTGTAGCAGTATAACTTTAACATACTGGCAAGTACACACACTGGGCCTGATGGGGTGAACCCCCACATGCAAATGTCAGCAGTTTGTTATTTGACTTTGTGCATCACACAGTGTTCCCTTCATTGACTGTCTCTCACAGTGACATGTGACAGTAAGTGGTTAGTGTATCACATGACTCCACCTGTTGTGCACACTACACACCCAGTGGCTTTTGTTGCAATCCAGCACACAACAGGCAAGATTGTCATTTTAGCCTATTAACATGTTTAATTTAGGCTTCTCCACTATAGAAACATAGAACATAGAAAATGTCAGCAGATATGGACCACTAGGCCCATCCAGTCTTCCCTTAAACCCTATACTTGGTTTAGGCCTCTGACCCTATCTGGTCAGTGGCCTCCCCCCCGTTCCACCTACTTGGCTCCTTTATGTCTGTCCCAGGCATGCTTAAATCCCTTCACAGTGCTCACACCTATCACCTCCTGTGGCAGAGTATTCCATGTGTCCACCACCCTCTCCATAAAGAAAAACTTTCTTGCATTCCCTCTTAACCTGCCACCTTCCAGTTTCATATGTAACCCTCTAACAAATGGTGGTTAACAAATGTCTTGCTTGGGTTTGTCTAAATGCCCACGGCCAGGCTGGTGTTCTGTGTCTTTATAGATTTAACAAGGGTTAGAATGAGAGTGCACTGTTGGCCTCCATGCATGCCCCTTTAAGAGCTGCTTATCTCATAGAAATAATTAGCCTGGGTATGGCCTGAGTAGTTTCAGGCTTGAGTCCCGCCTGGGATTCAGAAAATCCACCCTAGCTTGCCATCGCTAATTGTGCAGAGGGGGATTTAGTGGAATACGTGTTAATATATTGATTATCTGTTTTGGAGTAATAATATTGTGGTTTGTCTAACCTGCTTTCTTCCACAGCATGGACATTTAGTATTGCTGTACCATTTTGGTTCTGGACTGCTAATGTGGACCAATCGGTACCTTTAGGGGCTCTAAGATGGAGACTGTCGCTAGAGGTCTTGTGCAAGTAAAATTCTGTAGGAATTGTAGTTTTCACCCCTTGGCACCCAAATCGACCTGGAGGGGGAGCTACCACTGTGACAGACAGATGGATTAACAAATCAAGCTTTTTGGATAGTGGGGAAAGCACCGAGCTGCCAGCATCACAGAGTCAGTACGGAGTTGGAATTGAGAGACTAAACAACTCGAGAGATTCGAGCAACTGTTCCTGCATAGTAGCACGGGAAATTGGCAGGGAGGTCGAGTTGGGTCTACCTGCTACCGCCTTCTGCAGTGAAGGAGATTTGCTTAGTGATCGACCGGACTTCATCCAAGAAGGTTGTGCCAGTAACCCGATACCTGATTTGCAACAAGGGCAACCTCACTGGTGTGGACCGAAGGTTTGCTTCAGTGCGATCGGCCTACCCGGTGGAGATACATGCTGCAGAGCGTCGGTTTGCGCAAGGACACTGCTATTGCAACTTGGACAGTATTCTGAACTGTGGTAAATGCTTCTGCCTACTATAAATATGGTGAGAGTGAAAAGTGGGTTGCGATCTGGTTCCCCACTGTTTTGAATGTGTTATGCTCACTGGAGGCTGTATCTAGCAATTACAATGGACTGTGTCTGAATTTCTCTCCCTGGCTGGGCCCTGCCATCCTGGCCCAGTCATCTTCTCCCACTGCAGAGAAGCCGTCGATGAGTAACCCACCTGGAAATTCAGCTCTCTGATCAACACCACCAAACAGGAACGAGTGCCTCGATGCATCATGTGGGCCCTGCTTCTCCTGGCCATCCAGTTTTTCATCATGCAGTCTCCATTTAGTCCATCCTGCCTCCTAACTTGGGTAGCGTGAGTGCTATCAGGGTAGCTCCCTGCAACACAGCTAACAATCACAGTGTAACATCTGATTTAATTGTTGTTGATCTTCATAGACTGAGCCATCTGGCTCCAGATTACAAATCAAAGGGTTAAAGTGCATGCATGTTTCTTCCCATCACAGGGCCCCAACCAGCTGCAATGCTGGCCTACCCCAGGAAACGCTTCAGGCTAGCCGACACTAACAACTGGGTACCCAGAGTGCATGTGACAGTGTTAAAGGGACTCTTATGTGCCCCCCCCAAAATAAATCAGATCTGAACCTTTTTACAGTTAACCTGGTTGCATTGTGCTTCTGTGACAAAAGGTACTGTGTTACTGCTGTTTATTGGTTGCAGGTTTGGTTCCCAGGGGGCTTCCAGGGCCATACAGCTGACCTCACCCTGGTGGTAAGTGGTTACAAAGAGGGGTTCACTGTGTATTGCAAAAGTATGTTGGTGTGGGGCAACTTCAGGCTTAGACAGGCTACTGGGGTTTAGAGGGGGGCATCAGTGTCCCGGATGGCTGTACCCAGGGCAGTCACGTTGCCATCAACCCTGTCCTACAGGTGGAGGGCATCCTTTCCATGAGTTCAGGAGCCTCAACCTGCAGGCAACTGTGTAGCAAGGGGTAGTAACCCTTGGGGTAGTGCCACCTATGGGTTACACATATCATGCCCCTCATTCTTGTACTCCTCCTATATTGGACAATGTCTCACCCCTGCAGCTTGTCAATGCCCTTAAGGTACTTGAATATTTCTATCACACCCCCCCCTCCTCTTCTCCAATGAGCATATATTGAGGTCCTTTAATCTCTCCTCATAGGTTTTGTGGTGTAAGCCCCATAGCATCTTAGTCACCCTTCTCTGGACTACCTCCACCCTGTCAATGTCATTTTGAAGATGTGGCCTCTTGAACTGCACACAGTAGTCCAGGTGAGGCCTGACCAGTGTTTTATACAAAGGCATCACTACCTCCTGCCTTCTGCTAGTGATACCTTTGGCTATTTATTTATTTAATTTTTGTTTACCAGGTAGGTGCACTAGCCATAGAGATGACTATTTTCAGGCATGACCCAGGAGGATACAAAGTAGCATAACAGAGAATACAAAACAAGATATTTACAGCAAAAAAAAACCAAAAAACAATGTTGATGACAGCAAAGTACACAACAGCATGTTTCAAAACTAACGGTGAGATAAAACATAAAATATCAGGCAAATACAGCAAGTGCAAGTACAATTAAAACATAAATCAATGATAACCAATATGGAAGCAAGAACAATACAGTGGGGTGAGAAATAACATATGGCAAGTGATAGACTTGGAAGGGAGAGAATAATACAGTGAGGATAAAAATAAGAAAAACATAACAGGCATAACACAAGAGGGGGACACATACAGTCAGGGGATTGGTCGCAAAACCATTTAAATAAGAGCAATTGGGAGTATTATTATGGGGGAAACGGGGAGTTAGAACATTAGATGTGGTAGGACAGGGCAAGGCTCAGAAAATAAGCAGCTTAGGGGTAAATCAAGAGACTAATAGGAGCAGGGGGACAAAACAGCAGACAGAAGGTGGCAGCCAGGTTAGAGGAGTTAGCTCAGGCAGATGAAGAAAAAATGCATCAACAATAGAAAGAGAAAAAACAGGGAGACAGGTAGAAAGAGGACATGACACATGGAAAATTTAGCTGAGAAGCTGGTCAAGAGAGCAAGAAGGAAAGGAGAGGCAGGACTAAGGGGTGTAAAGCAAGAGCATTGATTTAAGGAGGTAAGGTAGTTGTGAAGCTATTTTTTAAAGGAAACATGAGAAGGTGCTTGGTGAATAGCTAAATGGGGGGGGGGTCAATGCTGAGGAACATTTATTTTTATTTATTGATGATATCGGATAACACCTTTGAGTCAAAGACTCCCTTTGCAAAGGTTCCACGTCATTGAAAACAGAGACATCAGGGACTATAGTAACAACTAGACACAATAGTTACAGAAATGGTTACAAAATGGTTACATATAACCCAATAAAGCAGCTGGTGATACAGAGTTACAGAGTGCTGCCAAACACAGGTACACAGCGCAGGCAGTAGCAGGTAAGGCATACACTGCAGGGCGGTGGCGCTAGCCATGCCCTGGTAGTTATTTGCAGGCCTAGACTGGACTGAGGTGTCCATTGTTAAAATATAGGCATGCCCAGGGGTGGCTGGACCAGAGTTAAGTCCATAGTTGTGGGGGGTGGGCGGTAGTGGGTAGGGCTAAATCAAGGGTAGTCACAGACTGAGTAATGAGAGATTAGGTCTCTTAGTTGGGACTTGAACTGACCAAGTTAGGGTTCTGTGTGGAGAGAGCTTGGGAGTGAGTTGAGCCAGCTAGGGGCCAGGTACCTAAAAGTTCTTTGACCCGAAGTGGTCTTGCAGTGAGATACCCTGAAGTGGGTTGTTGCCGATTGCCGAGTGAGGCAGGTGGACAATGGTGCCTGGAGTAAGGGGGAGAGAGCAGGTGGGAGTAGCCCTGCTGTTCGTTATTTTAGCAAAGAGGCAGGTCTGATATTTGGGCCTCCCATCAAAGTTTAGCCAGTTGGTTGAGGCGTAAAGGATGCAGGTACTCTATGTGTGAGTCTGGCAAAAGCAATGGCATCTTTGGAGGTTTTACTTTTCTGGACGCAGATGAGGGATTTATAAGCCGAGCATAAGCCTTAGCTGGATGTGCCAGGAATAAGTGAATCAGCTAAGGTTTGGGGAGTTCTAGACTTCATAAAACTGTCAACAAGGGAGCCAAGGGTGTAGAGTCTGGCGGCATTCGGAAATAGCCAATTTAGATCCGAGTAGAGGCAACAGTGGTGTTTCAGCCAGTGGGAGGAGGAAACGTAGTGACAGATGTTGTTATAGGTGATGTCCCACCAGTGGAGGTTTGGCTTAGGTATGGCAGCATGTGTCACAACTGCACAGGTCAGGGTGGGTAGAAGTATTCCATGACCAATGGCCAGTCTTGCAGTGGGGGAAAGTACATGGCTTGTCCAGTAGGCTATGCCTAGTTTGGAATTAACAGATTTGCATGTGCCCTATATGTGAAGATCAAAGTTTAGGGATTGTTTTAACATTTTCCCAAGGTACTTAAATGAGGTCACCATGCCAATAGGTGAGCTATCGGAGCAAGGTTTAAGTTTTGAGTTGGTCCCAAACAACATGGTCTGAGATTTGGCCTCATTTAGGACAAGTTTATGATTTAAGAACCAAGTTTGGGCACACTGAAATTTAGAGGAGAGTCACGAGTTTATATGAGATATGTTTTTAGAGCTGTCATCTAGGACTACATCATCAGCATAGAGGAGGGAAGAGGTGGAGAGCAGATTAAAAGTGATATTATTTATAAATAATGAAAATAGGAGTGGTCCCAAGATGGAGCCTTGGGGTACACCAATGTTCATTAGAAAATGGGCTTTTTATTTCCTGGTCTCTGATTGGCTGGTACCCCTTACAGGTGGGTACATTAACTTTCAATAGACAACCAGGAAAGAAAAAGTTCCAGCCCCAGTGCCCCTTTACTCACTGAGGTAGCTTTCTGCCCAGCCTGCTTTCTGATTGGCTGAAAGCACCTAATTTAATTTAAAATTACCGCCATTTATTTCTCTCGCTAAGTGAGAGATACTCTCCCCAACGCTCCCTATTTCAGTGCCAGCTGTCAAAGAGAACTACATATCAACCTTCACTGGAAGTATTGCTGGCTACCTTTCTTTTTTTTTTGTTTCGCATTTCAAATTGCCACCATTTCCCCAGAGAGCGCTAGCGAGAGCGCCCCCTCCCCCCCAGTCCTGGTACAGCATTCTCGACTAGCATTCTCCTGATCTGCTGCTGAAAAAATAGAACAAACTTCCAATCCATAAATCAAGAAATAGGCATCAGTACCTAATGGTTTCTGTCCATATACAGCTCTGTTCATCTTTGCAGTTTCATACCTTCCACAGAGAGACTACATCAATAAAATGAACGGCAATCCTCTTCACACTCAAAGTTCTCTCATCAAGCAGTGAGGACTGGCAACCACTAAAAACGAAAGACTGAAAAAAAAAAACCCTGGAAGAAGAGAGCCCAGGTCATCAACATGTGTAGCGAGGACTGGGAAATTACAAAAGCTGCTATTAAAATTCCGAAAGCAAACAGAATGCACTTCCTGCTTTCATGCCCAGGGTCAAATAAGATCAAGCTCCACCACGATGTTCCGAAGCTGAAATGCTGGTTGAAAAAAAACATTGTTTAAAACCATGTCACAGAACACTTGTCTTTCTTTTACTTTTCTGCATCGAAGGGTACTTGTTCCAGGAACAGCAGCGGGGAGAGTAAGGGAATAGCTGTGAAACGCTAGGCAACAGGACATGGAATACCTTAGAAAAGAGGGGCTACTTTACAATCAAATTACTAAAACTTCTCTCATTGTTTTTTTTTACTTTCTTTTTTAAAAATCCCACATTAAGCTGCCACAGTTAGCCCATTTTTCTAAGTGCAATAATGCCCTCCAGGGTGGGTGGTGTGGGCAATACCAGACCTTCCAGGGGCTATAACCATTACGCCCCTGGGCAGTCCGGTATTGCCCAATACCGCCCACCCTGTTGGGCATTATTGCTTGCCTGTTGCCTGGTCTAAAAAGGTTGAATTGAATTTAATGACTTGAATTATATTCGATAGGTAACTACTGAACCAGGTTACAACATTAGGTGGCAAAACCTATCAATTGTAGGGTGTCAAGGAGAATGCATCCCAGCATGCTGCTGACCCTCCCTGCAGCCATGGTATTCTGCTTAGACATCTTTTGGTCATCCAATATAATTACCACTAAGTCCCTTTCTTCCTTGGTGGTTATTAGCAATCCCCCTTCCCCCACATTCTGTAACTCTCCCCAGAGTTCCTATGTCCCAGGTGCATCATTTTGCACTTATTTGAATTAAACCTCAGTTGCCACACCTCAAACCATTTTTCAAGCTTCCCTAGGTCCCTCCTCATTGTCACCACCCTGTCTGGAGTGTCCACCCTGTTGCAGATCTTGGTGTCATCTGCAAACAGGCAGACCTTTCCTCCAGCCCTTCTGCAATGTCACTTGGGGTACCCTGCTGGTCACCCTTGTCTCCCCAGATTGTATGCTGTTTATGACTACCCTCTGCCTCCTGTCTGTTAGCCAGTTTCTAACCCAGTTTACCACCTTATGTCCCATGTCCAGACTACCCATTATGTTTACCAGCCTCTTATGTGGGACGGTGTCGAAGGCCTTGCTAAAATCCAGGTAAGTGACATCCACCTCTCCCACTTGATATACTTCCTTCATCACCCAGTCAAAGAAATCTATCAGATTGACCTACCTGCTGTGAATCCATATTGCCTTGGATTCTAGGCACCTCTAGATTCCAGATGTAACACTGTTCTCTCTTTAGGTAGTTTCTTCATGATCTTCCGGACCCCGCTACTGAGGTGAGGCTGACTGGCCTGTAATTCCCCACCTCCTCCCTACTGCCAGACTTGTGTAGAGGGACCACATGTACTCTCCTCCTGTCCTGTGGAACCACTCCTGTGTTGAGTGACTGTGAACAAGGGTGTCAGAGGCACTGTTAGTTCTTCTCGCAGTTCCCTCAATATTCTCGGGTGTATGCCATCTGGTCCCATTGCCTTGTCCACCTTCAGTTTGTTGAGTTCCTCCCAGACCTCTCTCTCTCTACTGTGAATGGACTGGTGTCCACTTCTCCCCTCCTTGGCATCTGGGGCTTAACTGTGGACCCTGACCCTCCCCTCTGCCTCTTCTAAAGAGAGTATGAAATTCGGTTTATTTTTTGTCTGGTGCAGAGCAACACATTTTCCATCTTTTCTCTTTTTAGTCAGAATGAGTTCAACCAAACTACTACTGTCCAGATGAGATCAGGACAGGTGTCAGACCAACGACACAGCCATGATGACACCTGCCTGAAACAGTCAAGTAGGGGCTAAGGGACAACAGCAAATGACAGAGGGCCCTGCTCAGTGTAGGCAATCAAGGTGTGGGGATCCAACAGGGCTTGGATCAAGCACAGTTGGTCCCAAGAGCGTGCTGGCATTTCAATTTTATTTACCAAGTAAATGTGGACTGGGTGCTAGTGTCTTATTTTTAGCACCTGGACATAATTACTAACAATAACCAATACTAAAATCAAGGTTAAATAAAAACTATTACATTGATGAGGTACATTTTTTTATTTAGTTGTTTAACCAGGTATAGCACACTAAGCTGAAACCTTTTTTACAGGAGCGACCTGGGAGCACAAGGAGGTTAAGTAACTTGCTCAGGGTCACACAATATGCAAGTGGAAGCTGTGGGATTCAAATCCAGGTCTGGTCTGCTGGATATCACCAAATTTGCAGCTCAGAGCCTTAGACCACTGCGCTATACTGCCTCCCATTTGACTGTGTGTCTTCTGTTTTCGGTCTTTGCAGAGTGTGGGACAGGCCATTCGGCAGCAAATGCTTTAAGCAGAACCGGTCTAGACTCTTTCATGGTAATTTGCATATATGTTCCGTGATGCTTTGCATTATGGAAAGATGTGTAATTTTACATTTATTTGAAACCTGGCTTTAGTGCCAATGCAGTTTCTGGATAACCTTTGCATCACTGTGTTTGTGCTGAGTTTCTCTGACTTTTAGATCACCTTCCTATAACTGAACATGCTAAATAAAATAATCATCTCGATTACATTTCAAACATAGTTATTTGAAGTCCACACACAAGTGTAATAGCAACTAATTTTAGTTTTGGAGCAAAAAGAGAAAAAGAACATTTTTCAATCAAAGTCTGGGTTAGTTTTTTCTTGAAATGGCCTAGTAGAGGCACCCTTAGAAAACAAAGAATGTTAGTACTAATTAGTTTTGCTGCAAGTTTTCATCTCTCTGAAGGAAGCTGCAGGAATAAAACTAACTACAAAAAAGGTTTGAAAACTTAAATCATTTATGAACAGATATGATGCAGCATATATAGCTGTTTAAGCTGGTGAGTGCAAATAGAAATAGATGGCATGTGCTCATACGAGGCAGGGTAAGAGGAAACATAAGAAAGCATTGCTTAATACAGAGTGTGGTAAGGTTGTGGAATGGCATATCTGGTGAGATAGTAGAAATTAGCATTGTTTAGGCCTTTAATGCACAGCTAGACAGTAGGGATGTTACAATATCGAGTTCTGAGTATGGTAATACTTGTTCAAAAATATCACAATATATTGATTATTATGAAACATTTCTCTAGGAAAAAGAGTGACAGTCTGATTGAGTATACGTGGAAACCATAAACCCTGGTTGTGCCTGGAGGGGTACACACTGCCACAGAAGCAAAGGTGAGAAAGTCAAGATGGAAATATTATGATAAATCATCATAATGCGTTATCGTGATGTGCATTGTTGACAGATTCCTGTGAGCAGTGTTTAGCATTAAACAGCATGAACAGGGTTTACATTCTGGATATGTGACAGAACCAAAACAAGGGTACAGTCTTTGCCTTGTGGCAAATCCCTTCTGCCGCAACAATGCAGTGTTACTTCCTTCTTCCACTACAATACAATGTTACTTCCTTCTGCCACTGCAATACAATGTTACTATGTTAAACAAGTAATGAGCCTAACTGAGCTGGAGAGTTGTAAAACCACCTGACTGCTAAGGGGTGCACAGTATTGGGTAAGTTACTTTTTCTATTATTTTCTATTACTTTTGGAGACTTGTTCCAGAAAGCTCTGTGCAGTCACTAGCAAGGATGGAGAAGTACTGGAAAAAGTAATGCACCTTACAGTTACAGTTACTTATGTCTTTTTATACAAAAGAAATACGTGACTGTAATGGATTACATTTATTTGAAAGTAACTAGTAACTAACTAATCTTACTTTCAAATAAATGTCATCTGTTATATTTATTATTTTTGTATTGTTTTTGTATAAAAAGAAATAAGTAACTGTAACTGTTAGGCGTGTTACTTTTTCTAGTACTTTTCCATCCTTGCTAGTGACTGCACAGAGCTTCCTGGATCAAGTTTCTAAACAAAATAGAAAGTAATAGAAAAAGTAAGTTACCCAACACTGGGGGTGCATTTATGTCTGTTTTAGCATTGTTCTATATTACAGCTGTAATGCTATAGTAATGAGGAAGGGAAAGTAGTCCGTCCAGGTTAGGGAACTAGTTCTAACTGTGGCGATGTATTTTACACCACAGCTCATACATGTCCATGCCAGTCAAGCTGGAGGATTTTCTTATAATTTGATCCAAGAGTAACCAGTTAAATATTGTTACTTGCAAAGACATAGATTAACTGGTAACTGTGCCAGAACTCAGGATCAAAATTCCTGCTGGTACTGAATTTAGACTGTCCAGTTTTGTACTTCTCTACTGTATTATTAACTACTAAACAGAAACATCATTAGTAGGCCAAGACACAGATTTGTTTCAAAAATGCCCAGCTCTCCATGGCCAATTGCACTTAGTAGTTTATCCCAGTATTTGCTGTTTACTGTATGATTATGTTGGGGCACGTGCATGTGTGTGTGTGTGTGTGTGTGTGTGTGTGTGTGTGTGTGTGTGTGTGTGTGCATGTGTGTGTGTCTGTTTGTTTCTGTCTGTTTCCCCTTGGGAGATTGCTGCAGACATTTTTAACACCATGCACACTGCTGCGATCTGTGATCATTTTAAGATCCTAGATCTCAAATATGGTGGCCAGCCTGCAGCTCCACAGGATGACTGTCAGTCATAATACAATGTGCATCTCAGGAGAGGGTTGGGCTGCTGGCAGGTGCATGCTCATGGCTAGGCAGCAGTGTGCCACCAATTATACTTGGTTGCCAGTAAGGCTGTTTCACAAGCTGGGCAGGGGAGTGCTGGTGGATGGTCGTGGAATTCAGCAGCTGGTGAGCCCAGAAACCAGAGTGGGAGAAAGGAACTAAAGCAGCTGCTTGCAGCTGAAAGGCAACAGACTACCCAAGTGTGGTGGGAGAGGCAGGGAAATCAGGGAGGGAGACTTGAAGAACCTCTCTTGGAGGACAGGCAAGCTGAGGATGACTCTGTGAGAGAAGAAGCCTGTAAAGAAGCTACATAGAAAGTTTGAAGCTGACTGGTTCATTACCAGGGTTCGACCTTAACATAGAATTACTAGTCCAGGGCATAGTGCAGATTGCCTCGGACTAGTGCAGATGCCTCCCTACCTGTCCATGTGGGCTAGTGCAGTTTTGGTGTCTGACATCAGCTTCCACGGCAGCAAGCCCGATATTCCCCCGATATTCCGATTGGCTAGTCTAGCCTAGCAGCATAATGTTACGCAAGCTGGCAGGGAGGGCGAAGCAATTGAAATCAGAACAGCACTGGTAGCCGAGGCTACCAATTGAATTGAGCTGCAGAGAGTAGGGGCAGGAGAAGAGAAGAGCGTGGTGACGTGGATGGGCAGGCTGATAATGTGATTGGACAGTGTTGTTGACTGAGCCTTGTTGTCATTGGCAGCAAGCATGGCTGGGGAGGGGCTTAAGTGCTGGAATGGGGAATAAAGGGTGGCGTTTGGGACGCCAAAATGCCAAACCGCAGAAGAAGATTTGAATCAGAAGGCTGGTGGCAAACTTGAGGACGATCGGTTAGCATCACGAACACTCTTTGGCGTCGTCGGACTGGATCTTGGCTTGGGGATTCACGGAAGCTCAACTACGGCGCGGTGGTTGCAGCAGCGTATGGCAACGGTCCAAATCAGTTTCGGGACTCGGGACTGTTGTATTCTGATCTTCTCCGGGGGTATGGATTTGAAAATCAGAGGGGCAGACTGGGAGCTGGATCACTCGACTGCTACAGAAGAACACCAGGGTCAGACAGGTACGGTCATTCATTTATTTTCAGAGGTTTTGGGCTGCAACAATGTTGTGGTGGGCAGGTTTCAGGAGAGGAATAGCTGTGCTAGTGTGCTCACTGTTTTTTTTTTTTTCACTGCCTATCCCTCCAATTGCTTGTTAAGCTAACTTCTTGCCATTTGATTAATAGCCTGCTCAGCAACTGTGGGGTGCTGGGTGTGTAAAATGTCCAATGTTACCATATATTGTCTTCTTCGGGGGGGTACTGTAGCTTACTGTGGGGGCTGGTCATGTCAACTCATGAGGTTGTTCTAATTCTGCTGAATGATTGTCATGAAAATCCAAGTGATTGTGATGGGGGGGTCACGGGTTTGGGAAGGGGAGGAAGAACAACAAACATGCCTGCTGCAAGTATGTAGTGATAGGATGACTGCTGTTTTTCATTTTACCATTTACGGCTGAATTCCGTCTGTAGCTTGTTATGGGGCTCATTGGCATGTGGCTTGAGTAGGTGGGTGTGTGCATGTCTGTGGCTTACTGTGGGGCCAGAAGAACAATTATTTTCTACACAAATGTGCTGTTAGTTCATTCATGTTTGAGTGTGTGGTTGTGGGGAGGTGTGTGTGTTGTTCTGAAGTTCTGTGTGGGGGTGGGGCTGAGGGCAAACTGTCAGTGCGCCAGTCTTTCTTTGCAGCTTCAAACTGATTATGCCAAGCTCAGGTAAGTCAAGTGTGTTTCTTTAAATCACAGCTGTTTGGGGCTTTCTGAGGTTGTGTGGGGGCAGTGGGGAACTCTCTAAAAGTGTGTTCTGGTCTGGGTTTGCCGTTGTTCTCATCTGATATTAAATATATTTTGCATTTTGCAAAACAGTATGTCACATTGGCTAGTTACATTGTGTTCTGCTTTACAGCTTCTTCCCGCAGATTCTGTTATGTTGTAGAGCTAATGCTTTGGGGTGCCATTTCAGACCTAAAATGTACTGCTTAGTTGAATCATTCTGGCTACAATTACAAAGTGTGGTAACTGTATCCTGGTATGTTTTGCGGAGTTTGGGGCGGTGTTTTTGTAGTGAGGTTCTATCATTATAGAGCTAGCAGTGATAGTTGAACTTTTTTATTTTATAAATCTTTTTTGGTTTTTTTGTACATCATAGAATCTTCACCAAAGTCAGTGTAAGGGAGTGGTGTGGGCAGGGGTCTGCGGTTGGGAAGTTAGTCAAAAAAGACGGACACTTAATACACAGGCCTGCACCATCCATAACAACAAGTTAGTAGTACAATGTGGAAATACTTCAAGGAAGTGAGCAATCCAGCTGATAATAAAAGAAAGTGAACAGAAGAAGAGAAAAAAATTAAGGATCGGGAATATGATCGAAGTGAGAGAAGCCGTTGCTTTCAGACAGCCTGGCTAGAAAAATATGAATGGCTCAGATACAATGCCAGTACAGATGTGATGTTTTGTAATTTGTGTCAGAAGCATGATGATCTGCAGTCGGGCAAGGGGGGAAATAAAAATTATTTTCACCATGGAACTGACAACTTCAGACTGGAATCTGTTACTTCACATGGCATAAGTGAATGTCACAATAGGGCCAAAAAAAAAAGAGTATGCCATCTCCGCCATCCCAGGTACGAGCACTGCAGAGCGCATGCTGAAGACTATGAACCAGGCAACTCTAGATCAGCTGGAAAAACTATTCCGGACTTGTCACGCCATTGCAAAGAAAGGGCGTCCCTTTAGAGACTTTGCATGGATGTGCAGTCTGGACGATATGAAGGGATTGGACCTCGGCTCAACATATCGAAATGACAAGTATGCACGCGGTTTCATTCACTATATTGCAGAGGTGGAACAGATCTCCCTGAGAGAGAAGATAAACAGCACAAAGTTCCTTTCTCTCATCAGCGATGGCACCACTGACTCTTCTGTTACAGAGGCTGAAATTGTCTATGTGCGGTTTGCCACCACAGGCAAAGTGTGTAATCAGCTGGTAGGCCTGCAGACCATGGCAAAAGCTGATGCCCAGTCAATAAAAGGGGCTATACAAAAAGTTGTGGAAACAAAGCTCAATATACCAGCTGAGGGGTGGACAAGAAAACTGGTAGGTTTTGGCAGTGATGGAGCAGCTGTAATGGTTGGCAGGACCAATGGGGTCACTACCCTCCTGAAACAAATGCAGCCTTGCGTGCAATCAGTACACTGCTTTGCCCATCGCCTTGAGTTGGCCTACAAGGGAGCTTTGAAAACCATCCCATTTATAACAGATTAAGCAATCTGTTGCTGCATGTGTTCTGCTTCTCTACCACAACTCACCGCTAAATAGGAGCAAACTAAATGAAGCACACGAAGCACTACAGATGCGTCCTTTACTTCTGACTAGAGTTGGCACACGATGGCTTTCTCACCTCCAGACGGCTCTGCAGATTCTGCTGAAGGGGTGTCCTGCTGTAGTTCTACACATGACTCAGGTACATTTTACATGATTCTCTGTAAATATATGACATGAGGTTTTAATTTGTGTGCATTTTGTTGTGCATTTTTAATGTTTCTGTTTTGTGTTACAGATGCAGCAAAGGCAGGGTGTGAGTCTGGAGCAGATGAACAAAGCTGCAGGCATACTGAAGATCCTTTGGCAGGCAGATGTCATGAAATTTGCACACTTTATGTTTGATGTCATCGGCGTTCTTTCAGTTCTATCCCGTGTGGCCCAGGAGAGGGATGCAACTGTAGCTGATGTGTTTGCAACTATGCAGTCAACCCTGGAAACTTTAAAAACATATAATACAAGGTGAGTACTGTGGTATGAGCTAAAGAAGAATGCAATGATCTGCTAGCATGATCTGCTAGCAGCTAGCCTAGTAGTATTTAATTTTTCAATGTATTTCCTTTTTTTTTTTTCACCTTTAGGCTGGGACCAAAGGAACGACAAGGAATTAGTGAAAGTATTTAGACAATAACAATGCTGGTTTGACTGTAATGAATCATTACAGTCAAACCAGCATTGTTATTGTCTAAATACTTTCACTAATTCCTTCTGCAATCTCCTTCATCAGATAGAGTGCATTAGCAAAATGTTCAGTTTTCCAGGATTGAAAAGTCTACAGCTTTAGACCCGAACCCATAAAAGAACCAGAATTGCCCCATACACACAGCATTGGCATTTGAGACATTGCACTAGGGTCTCCAGCTAGCCTACAAACGTGTCTGCTAGTACAGTGGATTGAGCAGTGCTAACTGGAAATATCTCTAAGGATGAAACATAAAGTAAAACCAATTTATGTCTGTAATGAGTCTGACAGACTAGTTTTGTAAGTTTTGCACTCCAGTATAAGTTTAAATTAAGTAAGCAAAATACGAAAGCAGAGTCAGACTGGCCCACCATGATATCTGGAAATTTCCAGGTGCCCCCATTTGGGTACCTAGTCGCCATTTAAACTCTAAGACTCTTTGAAGCCTAGAAAGATAGACAATGGTGAGAGGAACACACTGACAGTCCTTCTAGTCTGCTCACATTATCCTATCAGACCCGGGGACCTGTTGTCCCTGTTTAGCCTTTGCCTACCTTACTCTCCCTGTTGCTCTCCGTGTTTCTTCATTCTCATTCTTCTGAGTAACTACTATACCCTTGTCTCTACCCCATCTGTGTTTGAAACCCTTTATCATTTGGAGCCCACTACCTCAGCCACCAGACCATTCCACAGCTCAACCACTCTTTCTATAAAATAATACTTCCCTACATCCTTTTTCAACCTTCCCCCATTAACCTTCACTTCTGACCCCATGCACTAGCTTCTCTGTTCTGGTACATACCTCTTCACGGTTTGTTTTTATCATATATTTAGTTTTTTGGGGGGGGATATTTTGGACCCTGCTAGTAAATGTAAGATGTAAAGACAGAGCTAGTGTATCAAACTGAAGTGGAATACCAATATGAGTGTATACCCTGGGCCCTCTCCTACTAATTTTCCAGGTGAGCCCCTATGTCAACTTTCCACGTGGTCCCCCCGTACCCCAGTTCAACCCTGCAGGAGAGCACATTTGCTCACTATACAAGCAACCAGATTCACATTAGGCTGGTGATGGAGCAGCAGCATCTATAGGTCATTCTGCATCTGACACTGCATGTCAACTCCCTGTTGGCCCATGGGGAGGGTGTTAACAGAAATAAAGCCTCCTGTCTCATCATTCTCAGTTGTTTTACAGGGCAATGACTCAGGCAGTGAAAGCATTCCATATCCTGCCCTGTAGTATTTGCAAAATTCTCCAGGGGCTAGAAACATACCTACCTCACTTTATTTATTTTTTTTATTTTATTTTAGTCTTTGGTAACTGGATAAGGCCCACTAGGCACAAGTGCCTGTTTTCAAGGGTGACCTGGGAGCACTGGGTGGTTAAGTGACCTGCTCAGAATCACACAGTATGCAAGTGGAAGTTGTGAGACTCAAACTCAGGTCTGGCCTACTGGATGTACCAAGCTCATTCACACCTCATTCCTCTAACCTATAGGCTATACTACCAGCCCATCTTGCAGTGCCCCTCCCAACCCCCACCACACAGGAGATATTTCCAACTTGGATCCTCTGCTGTGGGACATGGATACCTAAGAAACCTCACATTTAGTTATTTGTTTCAAAGATTTATAACATAAAAGCATACTGAACTGCAAGCTGCTCATTTCCAGTTGAGTCCTGAGGGAAGGGGACAAGGAAATAAAGGAAATAATGTAAATAAAAAGATACAACAGATAAAAATGATTTTACAACATTATGGTTAAATATAACATTAGGAGCAAGTGTGAAAGGAGTAATGTAACAGGAAAAGCAGGTACTGTACAAGGTAACAACAAAGGACATTCTATGAAAAATTGTAAAAGATTATACACTGCAAAAATTATAAAATTACACATAAAGAAGATTGTGCAAAAAGCAGTGATAAACTCAACAAATTACTCAAAAATAAAAAGTAGAAATAATCTACAGAAACAATAATACAGAAAATAAGGGGCACCATAAACTCACAATTTGTTGGCACACAATAGTTACACTGACCGCTTTCCGCCACTGTTCTACTGTGCACCCCTTGTAACACACATAAAATGGTCACAGGTCTTCCCCTGCACTGCCACAAAGGCCACTGCAACTTTTCAGGGAAAAGGGTGAAGGCAGCCAAGATAATGTAGTTTGCAGCATACTAATGAGAAATGGTGTGAAACAGAAATGGAAAAGAGGTGTTGTGCAGCAAAATCATAAATTATAAAGGATACCAATGGAGCTGTTACAGGCCTTATTCAGTGGGGAGTTCTCAATAGTCCAGGCATATTCCCACTCTTCTCTGCTGCTTTGGGTTCCTGTCAGGTGGTCGAAAGCAGGTTGAAGCTTGGGGTGAGTAGTGTGATTTAATGTCCCTTATTGCCTCATCCAGATTGCTAAATGTTATAGCACCTATCTCCTTCTAAACTCAAAAACACTGATGAGAACCTCAGCTGAATGCCCATTCTGTCTCCCTCACCATCCTCTTGGCTCACAGATAGGTCTGACGCTCTAACACCAACTCTTAGGGGTATTCTTAGAAGAGGTGTACATGTGAGTTGTTCCATAGTAGCTTTCCTTTGTCCCTGAATGCCAGGACCACCGTTTGTTTTCATTGGGTACCTGAGAAACTTCATGATGATAGTTTATAGGGGTTTGCTAGGGTCAGGCATCAAGGTCAATGTGCAGTGTGCTCTCTCCAGCTGCAGACTACTCTCCAGTTAAAGTCCCACCAGTTCTGGTAGTAATTTCTCCAAGAATTAGATCATGCTTCTGCCTTAAAGTTTTCCGGCATACTGACCAGTTGTAAATTATTCCACCTCCCCCATGACTCCTGCTCAAAGAGCAAGCTTGTAACATTTTAATTTGTGTCAACTTTTTCAAGTTCAGTGGCGTGGACCTTGGTCACCTTGACTTGCTTACCATGACTACCATTATCAAAACTACTGATTCCAGTGGTCAGAGGAACTTTGCAATCTGATAGATACATTCATAAAGAAAAATTTGTTTAGGTTAGTAGGTGTTATCCAGGTGTCCATGTCTGTGCCCTGTGTCATGTAATTATTCACGATACTAAGATGATTAATTGATCATTTGGACCTGTGAGGTGGTGGGTGGAGGACTGTGGATAGATGAGAGAGAAGATGGGTGAAATAGCCTCTAAAGAGCCTCCAAAGGGCAGCGAAGAGCCTGCTGCTGTTGGACCAGGAAATAAGGGAGGAGGAAGAGAAGGGGGGAAGATGAAGAGGATGAAGGGGAACATAAATGAAGGAGAAGCACAGTGATAGCACTACCGCTTGCGATGTTGGTGACCCACTCTCAAGAACAAGCATGGGTTGTTGATTCGTCTTTGACTGTATTTGTTTACCCTCCACCCCCTGTAACCAACGTGGAGCCTTTGCAAAAGAGTCTGTGACTCAAAGGATTGTAATTCCGATTGTATTCAATAAATAAATAAATAAATGGATGGCCAGAGAGGGGAAGGGAGAATCAAGTGTCCCAAAGGATGCTCTCCTTTTCCCAGGAGGAAGGGCAGCCAGCTCCTCTGCTGTAATGCAAACTGGGTGACCACAGGTGTCAGTGCTACTGATGGGGAAGATGCAGACTGGTGCCACACTATGATCAGCTGCATGCATGTTCACACCTGAGCAACCTGTGTCTTGGTTAATGGCAGAACAAAAAAAAGAGGAACATCCCCATGCAGCATGATCGCTCCCCCACACCCAGAAGCCCTGCACTCACCAACCTGGGCACTCTGCCAGATAAGAGGATATTGTGTTTCCAAAGGACCAGGCCAAATCCTGAGGGCTCTGTAGTGGGGGGCAAATCACGGGAGTAGAATGGTGAGAAGGTAAGACCCCAAAAAGCAGGTGATGGAGCAGGGGTGTGGCAGAGGCTCGAGAGGAGGCCACGGGGTGAGGAAAGAAAGGTGCATAAAAATAGAATTTAAAAAAATGACAGGTGATAGCAAGAGGTAACCATGACAGAGCTGACTAATCAAGGCAAACTAAGTACTGTAGCATGTCCAAAAATCCCATACAAAGGGGACATAGCTCGGGACAGGAAAACTCAAAGTGGGTAAGCAGTAATATGGAAAATATGCATAATGTTACAAATGTAAACCCCTTGTTACCCGGGGTTACTAGAATCCCAGTATGACCTAGTGGTAGGCAGGGAAGGCAGCTTGTGAAACTCCAGTTAAATGGGTTTCACACTGTCTCACTCTGTTCTCAGTCGCAGCTGAGACTGAGTGATGACATCACCAATAGAACTTTCGCAGCTGCAAAAGCCACATTGGAATCTGCAGCAGAGGGAGTTAGATAGAACATTGGGAGTTTTCAAAGGGTAGAGTTCAGTTCCAGTTTGTCTTCAGTAAGTGAAGTCAGTGTCCAGTTTGTCTTCAGTAAGTGAAGGAGTGAAGGTGTGCTCAAGTGGTGGAGACCGCTGTTTGGGTCTCAGTGTCCCCTCCCTCTGGGGGGGGGGAGAATGTAAAGATCCCTAGCAGATTCCTGGGGCAATCCCCTTAATTCTGCCAAGTGGAAGAAAAACTGCCTGTTTAGTTCAGCATTTATTTTGAAAGATGGAAGATTTGTGAGTCGCCTGTGGGGCACCTGCAACTAAAGGGTAAGTGTCTGCTCTGACTAAGGGGTCGAAATGTTTTCTTCACCCTGGGACATGTGTGAAAATCTAGGGATTGCGCTACATTTTGGGAAGCCTAGAGAAATGGGCCAAACAAGTAAAGTAGTGTCAAATGCTAGAGTGTTGTGTTATTCAAGTAATATGTAGAGGAGATGCACCAGATCATCTACCCTTTAATCTAGATTAAGAAGTTCAGCAAAGGAATGGTTCAGTTTTCCCAGGGAAATGGCTGGGTATGGGCTGTGGGAGCTGGAGGTGGGCGAACCCCCCATCTTTAGTGACCAGGTCCACCTCTACGGATTTCTGCTGTGGTTGCTACTTTGCCTCATGCACTTGGCCAGTGATGGGGGAAGTACCCAGACTTGGGGTTGCAGAAAGCGAAAATCTCTCTAGGAGTCGCAGACTCTAAGTGGTGTGGGGAGCCACAACAAGTAAGTAACAATTCTCTCTAGGAGTCGCCGACTCTAAGTGGTATGGGGAGCCACGACAGGATAATTGGTTCATTTTTCCAATGGACTGTGGATCAAGTGGCCGGCGGGGGAACCAGGCCCGTGGGGAAAACCCAAGTGTGTACAGGTCGGGCTGTGTACCCAAAGCTGCATGCAAGTCCGGGCTGTGTGCCTGGTGGGTTCAGAGCCTGAGGGCTGAAAATGGTGAATAAGTGTTCTGTAGTCTCTAATCTGCATTACCAGGAAATGTAGCCCCATGGGGGTCCGTTTATGCTTTGTTTGTTCAGCCAGTATGTGAATAAAAGCCACACTGAAGAATCCCATTCCTGGTTCTGGAAATTACAGTTATTGCTTCCTGTGTTTGGATTTACTTGGGTGCCCCTGTACAGAGTAGCCAAACCTAGGTCCCCCTGTGCCAAGTAACCTCATCCTCCCCGAACCCAGTCCCCACCAGGTACTGCTGTCAGCTTCAACAGCATGCCACCTGTCGTTTTGGCAAAAAGGCAGGGGTGAGGGGTTATACAAAGAAGCAGTGTATGGTGGGAATGTCAGTAAAGTATAATTATTCTGGTAGGGGTAGAGGATTAAATAATGATGATGACAGTCAATTATTTATGTCATATGTGGTACAATCACACAGGGAACAGGCATCAAGAACACAGGCAAAAGAGAAATATTATCATGAAAGCCAACAGGTACAGTGAACAATAAAGGAGCAAATAATGAGGTCATATCTAAGCCTAAATAGGTTACCCACAGCAGCAGCCAGCAGTGGGGTGCAGCAGGGAAGTCTGAGTAGCATGGCCTGTGACTCAACAGCACACAGAAAGAAACACTTGAGCGACACTCCTTGGGTGCTAACTTACAGTAGGTTCCACTTTGCAAAATTCACTGCTATGACTCCACACATGAGGTGCACCCAGGAATCAGGAACAAATCCAAAGCTTTGTTAGGGTACTGCACCAAGAAAATGCTTGCAGACATCCAAACAGAGAGCAACAGCCTAACCCAAGTGCTTCACAGACCAAAACGGGGTGGGGATATTGATAGATCAGTTGGCCCACAAAGTACAATGCTTAGACTAGTGTTCTCTTCTTTTATGTCTACAAACATGTTCTTGGTACAACAGTCAGTAAAGCTTTGGATTTCTACCTAGCTCCTGAGAGTGCAGTTTATGTGTGTAGGTATTGCTTGCAGACTCCAAGCAGCCAGATCTGCCTGTGCTACCCCCATCCCCACATCCAACAGAGCCCTTAAACCTGGGGCCCTCACCATGAAAAATGGGTACTTATGTTTGATACCATCTTGCTGTGGCCATCACGCTGGGGACTGCATACTGCTGTGACCTTCACATTGAGGACTGCTACACAGCTTCTTGAATGGAAGATCATTGTGAAGAGATGGCAAAGTCCCACCTCTTAAGCCTAGGTACAGCCTGAGCAGCAGTTGGGCAGGTCAAATGACCAAGAGGTATCAAAATCCAGTGGGAGTAAAACAATTAAAATGTAGGTGAGGAAGGGGGATCTCCTGGGCAAGATCTGGCCCCTCTCCTCCCTATAATGGTGGATGCCTGCTAGTTCAGAGAGGTTCAG
This sequence comes from Neoceratodus forsteri, assembly GCA_016271365.2. Taxonomy (NCBI): domain Eukaryota; kingdom Metazoa; phylum Chordata; order Ceratodontiformes; family Ceratodontidae; genus Neoceratodus; species Neoceratodus forsteri. The sequence continues at coordinate 964,597,501 of CM028133.1, forward strand.
AATGAACTCTGAGGATGTTAGAGAGACTTTGTTGAAAAAAGGTAGCTTGAAGTCCCACCTATCAAGTCCGGGAACAGTCTGACTGGCTGGACAGGTCCAGGACCAATAATCCAGAAAGTGCATAGGAATTATTAGGCACTAATAAATGTATTTCGAGGGCCATAAACTTTTCCAGATACTTGCCCTGGAATAACTATTTGAAAGTTGTGTTCCCTGATCGATATCATTACACTGAAGGGGTTGCTTATGGTACTGGCTGGAAAACCAAAACAGAGCATAGCTCTTGGAAACTAGTTCTGAAAAACTTAAACAGCAGCTGTCCATTTCTATTAAATAGGTAACTAGCAATTTTATTAACAGTGTTTTAATGAGATATTAAAATACTTTCTAGGTTTATAATAATTACTTTGTGCAATAAAACTAGTGGGTTTTTACATTCACTTTCGCCTTTAAAAAAAACAGACACTTCTTTTAATAACAAAGCACACCTTTAATATTCCTATAATGCTGTCATCTGTTTATTTTGTAATTATTGAATAAGTATTACTCTTCCTTTCTTTTTCTTTCTTCAAAAATCTTGTTAGGAAGATGTCATCACCAGCACAAGTAGAACACATATTAAAAGTTATGAAAGAATACATAATTACATATAACCTATCATTTTAGTGGAAGGATACCTTATTTCTAAAAAAAAGAGCTGTGAACAGATATACAGCTCCCTCAGAAATTATGTGTCCTGCCACATCTGTAAGGAGTTAATGAAATCAAAAGACAAGCATCCCGATGGATTCTCTTGTAAAAGTAAAACAAAAAACTGTTGAGAAAAGAAAACAAAAGTATAAACATTGTTACTGTGGCATCAACAGGAACAAAACTCCTGTACATTTAAATATGTAGCCTTGCAAGTCAGCTGTTTCACAACTTGATTTTTTTCTGCAAAAATTCTCACAAAAATGAATCAGTTTAACTTTGAGCTTTTCTTCTCAGATATGCAGAAAGGAGATGGTGGTGGTGAATGGCCACTACTCTGAGTGGAAAGGAACACTCACGGGCATCTGTCAGGGACAGGTTCTAGGGACAGTGATCTTCAGCATCTGTGTCAACAGTCTGAGAGCTAGGCTCTGGCAGACTGCTTACGTCTGTGGGTGAAACTAAGACTAAGACAGCCAGCGTGATGGACTCCCTTGAAGATGGAAACAAACTTCAAGAGGACCTGAACAAGCTGGGTTCTCATTCCTGGTGCATTGGACTCAATGTAACTAAATGCAAGGTGCTAAACCTAGGGAGGAAGAGTAGAAGTAAGACCTACAAACTGTATGGGGCTCCCCCTTCTGCAGTTGCGGAGGACAACAGCCTTGGGGTCATAACAGATAAGGGGCTGAAACAAGACAAGCAGTGTACTGCCCCTGACAAGACGGCCAGCAGAATGCTGAAGTGCATGAAAAGTGGGGGTTGCCAACTACGGATGGCATGGGATCATAGTTTCACAGTATACAAGTCAGCCATGGTTTTGATACCATGTGACAAGCATCACTTAGAATATACTGCTGTTTTTAAGCCTTTCAATTATTTTTTGTGTTTTTAGGGATCTTTGACCCTTCTATGCTAACAGTCTGAAGAACCTTCTCTTCTGTGCAGTAATAACTACAAAATCATACATGCCCCCATAATGCCCCCCCAAAAAGTTTCCCTCATACAAAAGTATTACAATACAGTAACAGTTATTATACCATTTAAGTTTCATAATTTGACACCCTTATGACCAGCAGAACAGGAGAAGCAATCATGCCTTGTTCGGGGCCCTCGTCAACCCATGCCTGGATACTGCATGAAGTTTTCAGGTCTCCTCAATGCAAAAAGACCCTTGAGGCAATAAAGAAGGTGCAATCCAGAGGCACCACAGTGTTCAGTGGCATGAATGATAAAAGCTATGAGGAGAGGCTGAAGGCCCATAACCTATTCACACCGGACAAAAGGAGCCTGAGAAGGGACACAAGCTCTGTCTTTCACATACAAATGTATCCACAAGACAGAACAATCAGAAATACTGTATTTGATCTGGTGTCCTGCAGCAGGAGGCAGCGATACATGCTGAGGTTCAGAGATTGTAGATTACTTGAGAATTGCTAGGAGGCACTTGTTTCCCCAGAGGGTGGTAAAGCAAAACAGTCTAACAGCGGAGATAGTGGACATGAAGACAGTACAGGCTTTTATGGTTAGCCTGGACAAATTTTTGCTGATTACAGGAGTCACCAGGTATCCCGGGTGGTAGAATAGATAAGAACTTCCTATAAACTGGCACATTTCTGTATAGCATATTTCATTCCTGATTATGGACAGTGGGTTGGGGGTGGGGAATAATGGATCTAGAGCCCGTTCTGATCCTAAAATTAATGTGTTACTATTTTAAATACTTTCTTTTCATGATTAGTTTTTAATTATGAACTAGATGCCATTTGTGGAAGAGTCTTAGCAGTAACTACTATGTTTGTGTTTACCAATTTGAATGAATAATGTATAACTTTTTACTACTGAACAGTAACCTGCATTGACCCTCCCTCCCTTTTTTACTCTTCATTAGTGGTTTCATAGATTCATAGAAGTTTGAAAGCAGAAAAGGACTGAACAAGGCCAACCAAGTCTGTCCATTTGTCCAGCTATCTGCTTGGACCTGTGACCCCCACTTAATACTCCGCTGTGGTTGCCACATGCCCTTTTGAATCCATCCACTGTTTCCTCTCCAACCACTGCTTCTGGGAGTTTGCTCCACTTTTCCACCACTCTCTCTGTGAAATAGTATTTCCTAATATTACTCCTGAACTGCCGCCCCCCTCCATCTGCAGGTCATGCCCCCTCGTCCTCTGATTGTAGTTGTTATTGTTCCGTTTTTGCCTTTTTGCTATGTTTATTGCATTATTTCAGTTGGAGTGTTAAAGCCCTTAACACTCCAACTGAAATGATATTACTGTTGTTATGTGTGTTCTGGTTCTCAATAAAAAAAATGTAACCTTAAAACTTATGAACTAGATGACACTATAATTTAATTTCACAGAATACACTGTCACCAGGTTTAGATAGCAGGAACAGCGGCCTAATCCATCCTGAAGGAACCTGCACATATGGACTCAGCGGATAATAGCAAATGGAGTCTACAGTGAAGAAAGGAGGGTTACTAGTGGGGTACCGCAGGGTTCAGTACTGGGGCTGGTCCTTTTTAATGTCTTTATAAGTGACATTGCAGAGGGACTGGAAGGGAAAGTATGTCTCTTTGCAGATGACACAAAGATCTGCAACAGGGTTGATACACAAGATGGAGTGGAAAGGATGAGAAGGGACTTGGCAAGGTTGGAGCAATGGTCAGGAGTATGGCAGCTTAGATTCAATGCTAAGAAGTGCAAAGTAATGCACCTGGGAAACAAAAACCCAGGTGAAGAGTACACAATGGAGGGTGAGATACTGACAACAAAAATGGAAAGGGACCTGGGGGTAGTCTTATCAGACGACCTAAAGGTGGGCCAGTAATGTGAGAAGGCAGTAAGGAGGGCTGGGGGGATACTGGGATGCATAGGGAGAGGCATCACCAGTAGAAAACAGGAAGTTGGCCCTCTATACTGACAATTGGTAGGACCACATCTGGAGTGCTGTGTATAGTTCTGGAGACCCCATCTCTGCAAAGACATAGACAGGGTGGAGGCTGTCCAGAGGAGGGCAACCAAAATGATGCAGGGTCTGCATCAAAAGACATGTGAAGAAAGACTAAAGGAACTAAAGATGTATAGCCTCGAGGAAAGGAGGGAGAGGGGGGGACATGATAGAAACTTTCAAATACCTCAAGGGAATCAACAAAGTCCAAGAAGGTAGCAGCTTTCAGAAAAATAGATGTGCAAAAACAAGGGAGCACAATTTGAAGATAGAGGGGGACGGCTCAGAGGTAATGTGAGGAAGTATTTCTTCACAGAGAGGGTTGTGGATACATGGAACAGCCTTCCTGAGGAGGTCGTACAGTCAAACACAGTGGGGGAATTCAAGAATGCATGGGACAGACATAAGGCAATTCTAGTGGGGGACAGGAGGAAGTTGGCTGCTGGTTAACTAGGATCTGCAGCTTATCTGTTAGGTAGGGAAATGGGCAGCCTATGTGGGCCAAGTAGTCCTTATCTGCCATCAAATTCTATGTTTCTATGTTTCTATGGTCTACATGAGTATTCATGAGTATTTGTTCTACACCCATGCCCCATGGTTTACATGTTCCTACTCCCCTGCTCTTGCCTGGTAGTACTTGCATTTAGGCTAATATGACAAAGGCTGTCATCATGCTTACAGGCCCCTATGTGATATCTGACCTCTTGCCCTTCAGTTTCCAGTACTCTCCATACCAGGATAGTAAAGGATCCTTCACTAATTTAGGATTTTTCCCTCAGATATTCTGAGGGAGAGGACTATGGATTATCTGCTCAAACCTCGTTGACAGGCTGTAAAGTAAAGATGCCATATGCTAACCATTTGTGTTGGAAGGGAATTAGATTGTGAGCTTTAAGAGCTGTGGGGGTCCTGTCTTTTTTCTGTGCCCCCACCCCCCTGTGAAATAACTGGTAGAGATGCACTCAGTTCTAAAGTGCAGGGGTACAGATGCACAAAGTACTATAGTGGGGAAGGGATCACTTCACAACTAGAGGGTCCATTTAGCTTCCATCCCATAATTTCAGCACTGCTCACCTTACAATGTGGAAGGGAGCACTGGAATTCAGACTGGTGGGCACATGACCCTTCAAACATTTGCATACACTTTCAAGGAAAAGAAAGGTCCCTCCACGGTGTTATAGGGGTCCCAAAGGCACTCTGACCCCTTAAATTCTTTCTGCAGTGGGCCCTGGTAGTGTCATTTCCTTATAACTGGGGAATCAGTTTAATGATAGGTCCCCCATAGCTCTTTAATATCAGATAATGTTAACATTGTACTATAGCTGAGTTACAGTTCCACCCGCTGAGAGCAAACCTTTGTGTCATTTCATTCCTTCCAACTTCTTTTCTAAACATTCTGAAAAAGGGTAAGATTTTTGTTGAAAAATGTTGTCAGTTTCAATGTCAAAAAGAGGCATGTGAGCCTTATCCCTGTTGGGAAATATTCAGGCCTGTCCTCTCTCTCTCTCTCTCTCTCTCTCTCTCTCTCTCTCTGTCTCCCTCTCTCTCCCTCTCCCCCCTTCTCTCTCTCTCTCTCTCTCTCTGTCATCCCACACACCCCAGCATTTGCAATTAAAATTACATGCTTGAGCCATTTGTTGTCATTCTGCAACGTTGCCAACATAAGCTATTTTGCATCGCAAAGGGAGGACAGCTTTGGTCCCATTACCTGAATACCACTGTGACATCTAGAGAGATCAGTGTCCTCATTTGCAAAATGGGGGGGGGCTTGTTTTTTGAGTCGTCTCTTAGAATATGTCTGTCAATAAAGAATGCAGATCAGAACATTCAGGAATGAGACTTTGATATTACAGTTTTAGCCCTGGAGTGAAGGAATTGCTGACATACCAGGTAGTGGATATGCAGACCTACATATAGTACAAAAGAACTGAAAAACATTCAGGCTTGTTTTTTGGGGGGATTCTTCAGTATGGGGACCCTGCACTATTGGGAACCTGAGTATTGCCATAACTCCAACACTGGCCACAAAAACATGACAAAATCACATAGGATGGCTCTTGTATGTGTATTTGATTTAGTGAATGTAAGTGCTCACATGAAGATCTTGTATACCGGCAGCTTGGATTCCAAAATTTGGGACCTGAGACTCACAATTTCTACATTCTGACACTGAACCCATAAAGTCTGAACTAATAAGCTGCCCCCCCCACCACACACACACACACACACACACACAAAGGTTGCGTTCTTTCAAAAAATCCAAATTGGGGTGACGTACAGTATAGCTAATCAACATTTTAATCAGAGCAATAGAACTCCACCCACTTAAACAGATGTCTCCTTAAACAGTTTCTAAGGCTAAGGATAATGCATGTCTAAACCTTTTGTTCTCTTCATTTATAGAGCTGCATCGCTTTTACTTCCTTTGACCTGTTTATTTAAACCATTCAACACAAAACATTGTAGAATTATGCAGATAGGGTGCAACAATCCAAAAGCGAAATACCAGCTCGGGGAGCTGGAGGAGACAGTACAGGAAAAGGACCAGAGGACAACCATTTCAGACAATCTGAAAGACTGCAGTCAATGTGACAGAGCAGTAGGAAAGGCACTCAGAATGCTGGTATGCATAGGGAGTGGTTTGACAAGCAGGAGGAGGGAGGTGATCCTGCCACTCTACAAAACCGTGATAAGACCGCACATGGAATACGGAGTCCAGTTCTGGAGGCCATACCTGCAAAGGGACAAGGACAGGCTGGAAAGGTCAACATGAGTAAGAACAATTCCACTAGGGGGCATACCTACAAACGAGTGGGGGGAATTCAGAGGAGACATCAGGGGGAGGTTCTTTATCAAGAGGGTGGTACAACTATGGAACAGGCTGCCAGAATTGGTGGTGGGAGTGGATACAGTAGACAACTTTAAAAGAGCCTGGGACATGCATATGGGCCTAGCAGGCAGAGGACAGGCTGGTAGGGGAGGGTGAGGGTCTTTCTAGAGGGGTGTCTACAGCAGACTGGATGGGCCGTGGGGTCCTTTTCTGCCGGCAGATTTCTATGATTCTACAAAACTCTCTGCTGCCTCTTTTTTCTTTTCCATAAAGATGTTTCTCTCCAGCTCATCGAGACTGGCCCTTTCAGGCTTGGGTCACCCAACCCTGTCACCCCACCATCCCTAGGACTTACAGTTCCCTTTCTCATAGACATTGCTCCCTGATGAGTTGCCTAGTCAGTAGATGCAGGCTCTGTGTGGACCGAGCTGTCATCCTGCATTGCTGGGGTTTTCCAGTTTGTTCTTCTCCCCTTAGGACTTTGATGCAACATGCAATGACATCGTTGTGTGTGCATGTGGAGACATGGGATACATACATTCACTACAGGTCAGTTGATGGCCCCCCTTACCATGTCACACATGCTGCATGGCTACCAGCCCTGTCCTTGGTCGCAGTCTAACAGCAGTGCATCCAGACCCCCCCCCAGCAGATGAGAACAGTCCATGGGATGCTTGATCCTCTCTCCTTCGGCCAACCACTGTGCAACACAAATCCACTCTTGAACCACAGGTCGATGGCATGGCAGGGTGTAGCTACTGCCGAGTCACTGGGCCAGCTCTGCTGTCTTGTCTTACTGAACGTATGACTGGGCCTTATGCTCAGTTGCAAAGTGTTGTGGCCCAAAATGGGATGCAAACAGCTGCCTCACTGTGCTGTCACACTTTGGTGGCATAAGAAAAAGACTCTTACTCATAATTCATTAGTCAGATGTTAATGGGTGCTAACAGGGTTTGTATCCACTAACAAGCAATGTGAAACAGCCATGGGGTTGCAAGAAACTGCAACAAGGAATATTATTTGGCAGTCATGAGGTGCGATGCCCTGCTACAAGGTAACATCCATTGTGGAGGCAGACCTGGATATGGTGGCCACAACGGAGTCATGGTGCACCAACAACCACAGCTAGTAAGTGGCCATCCCAGGTTACACCATGTTCTGGAAGGACAGGTCAGGGTGAAAAGGCAGGGGGGTTAGTTTTATATGTGGGGGAAGGTATAAAGGCCACTGAGATACAGAACACAAAGGGGATCAGGAACAAGACCTTTTTTCACATGAGAGTGTTGTACAGACCACTGACACAGGGAAAGGAATTAGAGCTTTGGGCGAAGCCATTAGCAGTATGGGAAGCAGGGATGAAGTATTGATTTTGGGGGATGTTAATATGCAAGATGTAGACTGGGGCATTCTGCCCACAGCTACAACAAGGAGCAGGACCATTCTTGACTCCATACAGGGTATATTTCTCAGGCAGCTGGATATGGAACCCACCAGAGACAGGCCAGTGCTGGACCTAGTATTTACAAACAGAGACAGCATTGCAGACATCATGGTGGGTAGTCTTCTGGGTAAAAGTGATCACCATACCGTGTGGTTTGGCATACAGATTGGGCAGGAGAAAAAACACACTAAGTTGATGGTCCTATACTTCAGGTGGGCAGGTTGTAAGGAAGTGGAAAACTGCCTCAGTAAATACATTGAAGGGTGAGATGTCCAGGGAGGGTGGAGACTCAGCTAAAAAGGATTAAGGAGGAGATAGCCAAAGCAACAGCTAGCTGTTTGAAGGAAATGAGGAAGGAAAGAAGGAGGAGGAAGAGGTCACCATGGTTTTCTAAGGAGGTGGCAAATGCAGTGAAGGACAAAAAAACAGCATTTAGGAAGTAGAAAGATCCAGATGGAAGCAGGCGGGGGGGTTATATCTGGCAAAGCAAAAGGAGGCAGGAAGGAGGGCGTAAGGTAGCTAAAGCACAAACAGAGGAAAGGGTAGCTAAGGAGATTCAAAAAGGGAACAAGACCTTCTTCAGGTGTGTGAGTGAAAAGAGGAAGACAAGGAGAGGGGTAATGAGAATCAGTAGGGCAGGGGATGGGGGGACTGTGCAGATGAAGATCAAGAGAAAGATTACATTTTAAATGATTACTTCTGCTTGGACTTCACAGTAAATCAGTCAATCAATCCATCTTTATTTATTCAGGTGAAACACCATTGAGTGAAACCCATTTACAAAGTGGACCTGATCAGCAAAAACAATGCTGAAACATAGCAACAGAGATAATACAGCCTTAGGGGTAAAGAATAACAACAATACAACACAGGTATACACAATGGTCACATCGTTTATATTTGCCATACATTCATATATAAACAGGGCATATACTACCCAAGCGCAACTGACAACATGTACATTTCACTGCGGACTATAAAGTGCAATTAACATAAGGAAAAAAGGAATGAAACAGAAGATCGAGGGAAAAGAATATACGTAGGGACCCCAGAAAAAAAATGGAAAGAAGAGAAGGAAAAGAAAAGAAGAACTGGGAGTAAACTGAAGAAGTCTTTTAGGGTTTGATAGAGAGTGGATGGACAGGGATGGTATGAAGTATGCTAAGTGCAAGCAGCTAGCGAACTAGAAGGGAGATAAGAGTAATAGTTGCAGGAGTCCCAGACATGTTGTCTGAGTAATGTTTTTAAGGTTACCATTTTAACAAAAGTTGAAAGCTTCAGGAATTTTTGGAGGTTGTTCCATAGGGCTGATAGGGCACGGCTTATGGATGATAACCCAAAGCACGTTCTAAATCTAGGAATGTTGAGTGAGATGTAGGAGTGTCTCCTGAGAGAATAACTTACTGGTTAAGAGGCTGGATATGTACTGTGGGAGTTTGCCAATTAGGGCGCTATAGGTCCAAAATGCCACATTTTTAAGTCTCCTGATTTTTAGGGACTGCCAGCCAAGAAGAGCATGAAGGGAGCATTGGTGAGTCCTGTACGGGGCACCAGTAATAAATCTTGACATCCTATTGAAGGGGAGGAATGTGGATTGCACTAATCTCACCTCAGCTTACCGGGATAATATGTGCTTGATTCTGAAGAACAATCTTAGTCTTTGCTTTAACCTTTTAGCCAGTTCCTCTATGTGAACCGTATAGGAGAGTTTGTGGTCAATCCAGAAACCTAAATACTTGAATTTGTCTACTAGTTTGTTTTGACCCCCCAGGAAGGACGTTATTTGCTGCTGGGCACCCTAAGAGGGAGAATTGACTGAATTTAGTTTAGGGCAAAATATCATAGCTTTCATTTTCTTGACATTCAGCAAGAGTCTGAGAATCAAGAGATTTTGCTGCAATAAGTCGAATTCCTGTTTCTGTGCACTGCAGGCGAGTTCAAGAGAGGGTCCGGCAACATAGAGAACAGTATCATCAGCAAATAAGTGTACACTTACTGCCCCTTCTTCTGCTGATACCAGCTGCCCAGCATTGGACACCTGAACTACCATCATGTTTGGTCTACAATGGCACCTTGTGCTGTATATCACATGGCAACTTATCCTTTAATTGCCTCCGTGATTCCAAGTACCAATACCTCGAACCCTGCTCTTGGACCACACATACCAGTAGTACTTATAACACTCCCCACCACAAGGTCCACCTCCCACCACGCAGACTTCTATTTCCTCCCGCCTATTGTGGTAGGGTACTAGCTCTTGCTACAACAGATCAGCTCTTCTATGGTGGCTACTTTCCAGTCCCTAAAAACATCAGATCTACTAGATGGGAGAAAGGCAGGAATTACAAGCTTATAATTAGCGCTCTTATAAAAATTCTACTTATCCTCCTGCTTTGTTCAGGCAACGTAGAACTCAACCCTGGCCCCCCAGAAGCTATTGCTTTGCCAGCAGAACTAGCAAATTTAAAAGGAATAAGCTTCTTGCATATTAACGTATGTAGCCTCCTTAAAAAGATAACCTTAATACAAACCTGGGTAAATCATACTTCTCCTGACATACTTGTGATTTCCGAAACTTGGCTTAGACCCAGCACCACTGATAGAGAAGTAAACATACCCAACTATGCCTTGTTCAGAGCTGATAGGCATGCCAGAGGAGGAGGGGTAGCTATCTACGTTAAAGACAAATTTTCTGCCTTCTGCTTATCCTCAGCATCTGTCGCCAGCAAATTCGAATGCCTAATTCTCAAAGTGGAAATGACACAGACTACTGCACTCTGCGTAATAGGATGCTATAGACCACCGTCTGCTGGCCTACAGCTTGTGTCATATCTAAGTGACAAGTTGGGACAGGGGCTGCCAGAAACTATTATTTTAGGAGACCTCAACTTTGACTGGCTCTCTAACACAGCTGCCCCCCTTGCATCCTTCTGTGATGAACATGGGCTGACACAACTTATTACTGAACCAACACACCCAAAAATGAAGAACCCCAGTAAAAGTACACTTTTGGATGTGCTAATGGTGAGCAAACCTCATCTCTTCTCCTACGCTGATGTCTTCTTCTCAGACGCCAGCAACCATTGTTTTATTGCGGGAGTAAGATCCACCAACAACCCAGCACCCATCAGCAAGTTCTCTATGAAGAGATCCAGGCGCAACTTCAATGAACATGCCTACCTAAAGCGAGCTTAAGTACTCCCTGAGTGGCAAGATTTCTACCTGGCCAAAGCGATTCGTCAACTTACAATATCTTCCACAACATTCTATCAAGGGCCCTTAATAAGTATGCTCCCTTATTAAAGTTCGAACTAGGACCAAAACCTGTAAATGATTCACCCTCAGATCAAGTCTTTGCTTCTAGAAAGAGATAAGCTCTGGAAAAAGCACGCATGACTGAACACTGCAGAGGATTGGAACCAGTTCAGGAGACTACGAAATTTATGTACCAAAACAATCAGAGAATCGAAGACCACCTTCTTCAAATCCGAACTCGACTCTGCCACAAAGGCCCAATCAAGCTCTGAACACAATCAGTGATCTGCTAGGCCACTCCCAGGAAATTCCTCCCGACCAAGATTACCTCTGGCAACTTGACTATAACCGAAAAGATGGATATACTGACGCATTCAATAACCACTTTGCTACTGCAGGCATGGCATTTGATAACTCCCCTGCAAACATACTTTGCTCCCAGACTGCCAGCCAACTGCCTGAAACTCCGATAGCTTCGCCGCCTTTCTCACTTCAACCTGCCACACTGAAAGAGGTAGAGGACCTCTTGCTTCAGTTGGATACTAGAAAAAGTGCTGGGGCCGACTCCCTTGACCCTTACTTCCTAAAATTGCCTACCATTACTAGCGATACCCGTCACCCACCTTTTTAACTTATCCCTGTCTCAGGGCACCTTACCACCTATATGGAAGACAGCACATGTCATACCACTGTTCAAATCAGGTGACCGTGGCGATCTCAATAACTACAGGCCAATTTTCCTCCTTCCGGTCCTGTCCAAGCTCCTAGAAAATTGTAAATGCACAGCTGAGGACTCACCTTGAGTCTAGGGAACTGCTAAATCCTATGCAGTCCGGATTAAGAGCTAAACATAGCACTATCTCAGCCCTCGCCAAAGTTACTAACAACTGGCAGCGTAATCTTGAGAGCAAAACTTTATTTGTGCTGTTTTCCTTGATCTAAGCAAGGCTTTCGACACCGTCGACCATAGTCTGCTCCTCTCGCCCTTCAAACCATAGCTGTGGACCCCTCCTCTGCGTTGGTTCACTGACTATCTTACAGGCGCCTTCAACAGAAGTTAAAGCCGAAGGGACCTGTTCCCATAAAAACTCTGCAAAGAGGGGTACCTCAAGGTTCTATATTAGGGCCCTTACTTTTGCAATCTACATTAATAACATCGACTACTGTATAAAAGCCAACATCCATCTGTTTGCAGATGATACAGTTCTCTATGTAGTCGCCCAACACCTAGAAGCTGCCTGCAATGACCTACAGTCAGAATTCAACCTTTCGAAAAGCCAACTCCTCCAAAAAGCTACTCCTTAATGCCAAAAAACTAAAGCAATGGTCTCTCTCCTTTTATCCATACAGCTAACCCTGTGTCCAGTGGGATAGTTCCCCAAATTACCACAGTTCTAGGTGAAAACTAGAATTTGTTACAAAATTCAAGTATCTGGGAGTTTGGATAGACCAAAGACTCTCCTTCATTGAACATATCGAGGACTTGCTAAAACGACTTCAGCAAAGGCTTGACTGTTTTTAGAATCAGCCAATTTCTCACCAGAGATGCCAAGAAACAACTGGTCCAATCCATTTTCCTATCATTGGTTGATTACATGGCTTCCTCACAGCCAATGCTAACTCTTACATAGCTAAACTGGACACACTCTACCATCGGTACCAGGGTTTATAAGCGGACTCCCTTGACACACATCACTGCACCCTATATGTGGCAGTGGGATGGACATCACTAAAGTTCAGGCACCACAAGAACGCTCTCTGGACCTATAGAGCCATCTCTAATAAGCTGCCTTACTATATCTCCTGCTGTCTTCCCTGAGTATAATTGGGAAATCTGGCGTTGAAGTTACTCAGCTATTACACTTAAAGTACCCAAAGCAAAATCCTGCTTGACAGGGCAGCCATAAGCCGTGCTACCTACCTTATGGAACGACCACAAAAACCCTCAAATTAAGCACTTAATCGGTATAAATGCTTTCAAGATGCTTTATTTCCGTACAATCAGAGAAGTATGCAACTGCTTCACCCACTCAGACCCAGTACTGGTATATAGCCACTCCTAGACCCAATTTTAAGTACTGACCCCCCCCAGCTTGCTCCTCACCAGCCTAATTGTTCTCTCTCTTATCTCCCTGTCTTATCAACACTAGGCCCATCCATCCCCTTATTCTTCCTTTCCCAACCTCAGATAGGACCTCACTACCCTGGGTTGTGACATCCTACCATGCCCCGTAATTTATAGCATTCAATCCCGGAGCTACACACATACTCTTTTCTCCATCCACCTTCTCTACATCCAGCTTTTACCAACTCCTTTCTGTGCACCGTGCCCTCCTAGCCTTTCTTCATTCCTCCCTCTCTTCCCCCCTTACCTTCACCTCTACCTGGTATAGTTTTATTTTATTTTTTTTTCTTCCTTACTTCCTCCTGCAACCTTAGATAACCTGCTTTATCTTCCTATAGACACTTCTATGTATGTAAATACCGTGTAATCTGTACAATATCTGTATAATTCTATGTACATATGAACTTCTTTTCTTCCTCTCTGTAAAGAGTATTATCTGTATTGCCTTGTAAATACCTGTGTTGACCTGTATATACAATTGTTCATGCTCCACCCAGGTCCATCTTGCAAATGAGCTTCTGCTCAACGATGAACGCCTGGTTAAATAAAGACTTGATTGATTGATTGATTGATTGATTGATTGACTTGCCTGGTTGATACCCGCATCAATGTTATTAATATATATTGCAAATAGTAACGGTCCTAGTATTGAACCCTGCGATACACCTCTAAGAAGTATTTTCAGTGGTGACAAGTCCCCATGTGTCCTGATTTGCTGTTTCCTACCTGTAAGGTAACATTTTCATTTTTCATGTTTTATTTTTTATACTTGTTAGCAAGATGAGCATAAAGCCCGTTTTCACAAGCAACAAGTTACATTTAACAATCCATAAAACAGGACATACTCCATTAATTATTACAAAATTTCAACATTTCACTAACCAACATATAATGTCAAAATACAAAAGATTACAATTAAAACATAAATACACATGTTCAGATGTTCACTTACATTTTTTTAAAACATGTACACTTCTTAACTGAGTTAAGCCACTTTGAGATTTGCACCTTAAAGGAACTCATTGTTCCACAATTTGCTATCTCTTTTGGAATCTTATTAAAACAAGCATTTGTCGATGCCGAATGTTTGTTTGCTGGTATTAGCATTGGAAATGCAGGAGTTAGATGGATGCAGAATAGGAATGGTAGTGAAGTATTGAACTTCATGCAAGCCCCACCACCACCCTGCAGAGACAGACAGGCATTGGGGTATGCGTTTGGGTCTCTCTCCTGCGCGTTCATGCAATTCACCTCACCTATCCTGCAGACACTGACAAATGTTGAAGTGTGCCTTTGGGAGTTCGGCTTTACAGTCACCCCATTCCATAATGACATACACTCAGATGGGTGCAGTATAAGAGAATGGGGTGAACTCTGGGGAAGAGTCCAAGGCACACCTTGATGCCTGTCACTGGCTGCAGGGTAGGGGTTGGGGTGGGGGGAATGGCATGAGCATTACAGTCGGCAATCCAAAGGCACACCCTGATGCTTGTCTGTCTGTATAGGGTGGAACATTATGGTTAGAAACCCTAATGCCCTGGGGTTTGCTGGTAGTTGCACTACAAATTTTCAACATGGCCTTTTTGTGACCCCACCTCATGAAAACATTTGGGACCTCTGCTCATGAACAGTGGCACTGTGATTTTGTTAATCTGTCCCAAACTTTGAGTTCCCACAGCGACCATACCATTCTGTGCCAGATGTGTGAAAACACAGATCAGGCTGGATATGAAGAAAGACAGCTATACCATTCATAGGGAGGTGTGAAGAGATGGCAATGTTGAAAATCTGTAATGAAAATATTAAAAATGCTCGAACTTCCAAATGTACGTGGAAACTGTGCAACGCATGTGCGTAACACAGTCATTTAGTGGAATTATTTCACTAAATTTTAAACATAGGCATTTTGTGACCTCTGCTCAAGAACACTGTCACTATGATTTTCTTAATCTGTCCTGAACATTGATTTCTCACAGTGACCGCACTATTCTGCGCCAGATGTGTAAATGCATATTTCGGGCAGGAAATGAAAAATGACAGCTATACTGTTCATAAGGAGGTGTGAATAAATGCCAATGCTGAAAATCTGGAGTGAAAATATTACAAATTCATGAAATTATGAGGGTGCGTGGAAACTGTGCAATGTATGCTTGTAACACAGTCATTTTATGGACTTTTGTCACTATATTTTCAGCACTGGCATTTTAGCACCTCTGCTCATGAACAGTGTCACTGTGATTTTCTTAATCTGTCCTGAACACTGACTTCCCACAGCAACCGCACTATTTTGTGCTGGAAGTGCAAAACACATTTTGGCCAGGATGTGAAAAATGACAGCTGTACTCTTCATAAGGAGGTCTGAAAAAATGCCAGTGTTAAAAATCTGGAGTGAAAATACTACAAACTTGCGAAGTTATGAGGGTGTGTGGAAACTGCACAATGCACGCTCGTAACACAGTCATTTTATGGACTTTCATCACCAAATTTTTCAACGAGGCATTTTAGGACCTCTGCTCATGAACAGTCATTTTTACGTTCGCTTGTGCGCATGCGCAAGGAACGTTTTGGGAGAGTAGCACACTTTGGAGGTGTGCCTCTCCTTTCAATCCACTGCTCCATTGAGCAGGCGTGGCAGTCCTGCACCAATGGGTGCGGGAGCTGTGTATGACAGTGGTGGTCTTCACTTCAAAGAAAACCACCGCTGTCATACACTAGCGCTAATAAGTCTCACGCCCCAAAGCTTTGGTGCCATGCTGGGGAGCCCACCCCAGCATGGCAAACGTCCGTGTCATCTGCCGGCCAGAGGTGCCCAATCCCACGTCGGCTCCATGGCCCCAAGCCATCCTTCTGCCATGGGGAGCCACCCCAGCATGGCAAACATCACGTTGTCTGCCGGCCAGGGTGCCCAATCCCGTCGGCACCTCGCCCCCCCAGCCATCATTCTGCCATGCGGAGCCCACCCCAGTGTGGCAAATGTCCCCATAGTCTTTCTTTTTTCACGGTAAAGCAAAACGGTCCCAGGCGCTTTCCCAGTCCGCCTCCCACAACCCGCACCCACCACTGCACACCAGCCTCCCCACCCCCCACCCTATACTTACCTCGGAGCTCAAGCGCAATGATCTTCAGTGGACCGGGAACCGTCTGCACTCTTCAAAGCCGACCACTGAACTGAGAAATGCCGGTAAGCTGCATAATGGGCTAGATAGGGGTTTTCAACTTTATTGCATATCTCAGGCATTTTTGGAATTTTTGCACCAAATTTTCAACACTAGGGTTTTTGGGACCCCTTCTCTGGCGAATGATGTCACTGTCATGGCGTTATGACGAGACCCGAAGGGTGATTTGCCTGATCACTGGCTAAAATCACGCTGGGCAAACTAAGCCATGACAGTGACTATCGTCCGAAGAAGTCACCGATATTAATTTGATGGCATCCATCACTGTTTGCTGGATGCATTGCGCGGTTCCTCATGCGGCTCTTAAGTTTGCAAATTTTCCAATATTTTTCTCCAGATTTTCAACATTGCCATTTACCACTTCTTATGAGCAGTACAGCTGTCATTTTTTACATCTCTACCCAAGCGTGTTTCCACCCATAGTAGCGCTACAATGGCGCAGTCGGTGTGCGAAATCAATGTATGGGACACATTAAAAAAATCACAGTGACACTGTTCATGAGCAGAGGTCTTAAAATGGCTATGTTGAAAATTTGGTGAAAAAATTCCTAAAAATGACTGTTTTACTGGCATGTGTTGCGCAGTTCTTGCGCACGCTCCTACGTTTGCAAATTTTCAGTATTTGCACTCCAGATTTTCAACATTGCCATTTTACCATACCTCCTCATGAGCAGTACAGCAGTCATTTTTCACATCTTGCCCAAAACGTGTTTCCGCCCATGTAGCGCACAATGGTGCAGTCGGTGTGTGAACTCAATGTATGGGTCACATTAAGAAAATCACAGTGACACTGATCATGAGCAGAGGTCTTAAAATGGCTGTGTTGAAAATTTGGTGAAAAATTCTAAAATGACTGTTTTATTTAGTTCGCGCTATGCTAGTTCCCACACGCCAGAAGTTTGCAAATTTCCAATATTTTCACTCCAGATTTTCAAAATTGCCATTTTACCACACCTCCTCATGAGCAGTACAGCCGTCATTTTTTCACATCCTGCCCCAAAACATGTTTCCGACCATATGGCGCACAATGGCGCGATCGTTGTGCAAACTCAATGTATGGGACACATTAAGAAAATCACAGTGTCACTGTTCATGAGCAGAGATCTTAAAATGGCTATGTTGAAAATTTGGTGAAAAAAATCCTAAAAATAACTGTTTTACGAGCGTGCGTTGTGCAGTTCCTACGCATGCTCGTACGTTTGCGAATTTTCAATATTTTCACTCCAGATTTTCAATATTGCCAAAATTACAAAATCTCCTTATGAGCAGTACAGCTGTCATTTTTCACATCCTGCTCAAAATGTGTTTCCGCCCATGTAGTGCACAATGGCGCAGTCGGTGTGCGAAAACAATGTATGGGACACAGTAAGAAAATCACAGTGATATTGTTCATTAGCAGAGGTTTTAAAATGGCAATGTTGAAAATTTGGTGAAAAATTCCTAAAATGACTGTTTTTACGAGCGTCGTTACACAGTTCCCGCACACTTTCGTAAGTTTCTGGAATTTCAGTATTTCCACTCCAGATTTTCAACATTCACATTTACCACACCTCCTCATGAGCAGTACAGCTGTCATTTTTCATCCTGCCCAAAGCGTGTTTCGCCATAGCGACAATGCGCAGTGTGTGTGCAAAATCAATGTATGGAACATTAAGAAAAATCACAGTGACACTGATCATGAGCAGAGGTCTTAAAATGACTGTGTTGAAAATTTGGTGAAAAATTCCTAAAATGACTGTTTTAATGAGTGTGCTATGCAGTTCCTACGTGACGTCATTAAGTTTGCGACTTTTCAATATTTTCACTCCAGATTTTCAACATTGCTATTTTAATACACTTCCATGAGCAGTACAGCTGTCATTTTTCAGATCCTGCCCAAACACAGCCTACCATGTAGCGCACAATGGCACAGTCGGGTAAAAGAACTCAATGTATAAGTAATATTAAGAAAATCACAGTGACACTGTTCATGAGCAGAGGTCTTAAAATGACTGTGTTGAAAATTTGCTGAAAAAAATCCTAAAAATGACTGTTTTACGAGTATTCATTGCGCAGTTCCTATGCACGCTTGTAAGTTTGCAAATTTTCAATATTTTCACTCCAGATTTTCAACATTGCCATTTTACCACACCTCCTTATGAGCAGTGCAGCTGTCAATTTTCACATCTTGCCCAAAACGTGTTTCCGCCCATGTAGCGCACAATGGCACAGTCGCTGTGCGAACTCAGTGTATGGGACACATTAAGAAAATCACAGTGTCACTGTTCATGAGCAGAGATCTTAAAATGGCTATGTTGAAAATTTAGTGAAAAAATTCTAAAATAACTGTTTCTGACGTCGTTGTGCAGTTCTCCATGCACGCTCGTAAGTTTGCGAATTTTCAATATTTTCACTCTAGATATTCAACATTGCCATTTTACCACACCTCCTTATGAGCAGTACAGCAGTCATTTTCACATCCTGCCCAAAACGTGTTTCTGCCTATGTAGCACACAATGGGGGTAACAAAAAGGTCATGCTGAAAATGTATTGTGCAAATACCAGCAATCGCTCAGGGCATTAGGGTAAAGCACCATACGTGCCAAACACCACTGCAAATACCTGCAAGCGAACGTTCGGCATTGACAAATGCTTGCCTTAATCTGTTCTGAACACTGATTTCCCACAGTGACCATGCTAGTCTGCGCCGGAAGTGCAAAAACACATTTTGGCCAGGATGTGAAAAATGACAGCTGTACTATTCATAAGGAGGTGTGAAAAAATGTCAATTTTGAAAATCTAGAGTGAAAATATTATAAATTCACTAAGTTACGAGTGTGCATGGAAACTGCGCAATGCACACTCATAAATCAGTCTTTTTTTTTGGATTTTTTCACCAAATTTGCAACATAAGCGTTTAGAGAGTCTACATCATGAACAGTGGTACTGTCATTTCGTTAATCGGTCCCGAAAGGTGATTCCGTGCAGTGACCACAAAATCACCTTTTGGGACCGAATAATGCAATAACAGTGACTGAATTCATGAGGAGGGGTCTGAATAACCCCATGCTGAAAATTTGGTGCCAAAAGTCAAAAAAATGGCTGAGATATCTACATAAGTTGAAAAAACTAAAATCTTAAACCTCTCCTTGGTATCAAATGAATTCCCACGGATCTGGAAGGCGGTGGTGGTTACCCCTGTTTACAAAGTGGTGACAGGGCCAACTCTACAAACTACCACCCAATGTCTATCCTTCCTCTGCTCTCCAAGGCCCTGGAGCAAATCGTAACTGACCAACTGATGGAATATCTAGACAAGTGTTGTTTACAATGTCAGCAACAACATGGATTTTGGAAACAACACAGTACCACAACCGCTCTAGTGGAGTTTACCAGCTTTATCCATAATGCACCAGACAGAGGGCTCTTGGTTAGAGCAACATATATTAATCTCACCAATGCCTTCAACACCGTCAATCACAATCTGCTCTCCAATACCGGCCTCTCTCCTACAACAGTACCATGGTTCAGAAGCTACCTCTCTGGGAGGGTCAAAAAAGTGAAAATCCTGGATACTTTCTCTGACACCCTTAGTGTTAACACAGGCATTCCTCAAGGCTCTGTCCTTGGCCTTCTACTGTTCAGCCTGTTCTTAAACAACCTCCTTTAATCAGTAAACGACCAGCTACTACTATATGCAGATGATGCGGTCCTATATTCACGTAATGCTGACCCCTGCATACTGGAAAAGCACATGCAGGCTAATTTCGCCACGGCTGAGCACTGGTTCCTTCAATCAAAACTGCTCCTCAATTATAAAAAAAACAAGACTATATTATTCGCATCATCACATAACAAACACTGCACCCACCAACTTTGCATTCGTAACATAGAAACATAGAAGTTGACAGCAGATAAGGGCTGCAAGGCCCATCCAGTCTACCCATTTCTTTTTCTACCTTATAAATGTGCCATTGGCCTTTGCTCTGTCAGTGGCCTATCTATTCATACTCATCTGTATTGCTCCCTTATGCCTATCCCATGCCTGTTTGAAGCCCTGCACTGTATTCATAGCCACCACTTCCTGAGAGGTAGCCGTCTCCATGCATCCACCACCCTTTCTGTGAAAAGAATTTCCTCACATTCCCCCTTAATCGGCCTCCCTCTAATCTCATGCTGTGTCCTCTTGTCCTGATATTTTTCTTATATTTAAACATGTTAGGCTCTTTCACCTTGTTTGTGCCCTTGAGGTGTTTGAATGTTTCAATCATATCACCTCTCTCCCTCCTTTGCTCAAGGGTATACATATTGAGCTCCGTTAATCTGTCCTCATATGTCTTCTGATGCAGTCCCTGCACCATTTTGGTTGCCCTTCTCTGGACTGCCTCAATTTGGTTAATGTCCTTGTGAAGGTGTGGCCTCCAGGGCTGCATGCAGTACTCCAGATGGGACCTAGCCAGTGTCTTGTAAAGAGGGATTATTACCTCCCTCTTACAACTTGTGATACCCCTACTAATACACCCTAACATCCCCCTAGCCTTACCTACTGCTTTAGAGGTCTGCTTGGATGATTTCAGGTCATCTGTGATGATGATGCCCAAGTCTCTTTCTTCCTTTGTGACTGCCAGCAACTCCCCTCTCAGCCATTAGGTGGCTTCAGGGTTTCTCTTCCCTACTGTATGTGCATGATCTTGCACTTCTTTGTATTAAATCCCAGTTACCACTTTTCTGATCATTTTGCTAGTTTGTCCAGATCTCTTCTCATTCTTCCCACCCCATCTGGATCATTTGCTCTGTTGCAGATCTTGGTGTCATCTGCAAACAGACAAGCCTTACCCTCTAGTCCATCTGCTATGTCACTAATGAAGATATTGAAGAGGACTGGCCCCAGGACTGATCCCTGAGGTACCCCACTTGTGACTTGCATCTCTTCTGACTGTATACTATTTACCACCACTCTCTGTTTTCTGCCCATCAACCAGTCTGCCAACCAGTTGATCAACTTCTGACCCACCACGAGCCTACCCAGCTTATTTATCAATCTTCTATGTGGAACAGTGTTGAAAGCTTTGCTGAAGTCAAGGTAGGCGACATCAACTGCTCCCCCTTGGTCCACCACTCTGGTTACCCAGTCAAAGAAATCTATGAGATCAGTTTGACAGGACCTTCCTTTTATAACCCCATGCTATCTTGGATCCTGTGCCCCTATGGATTCCAGGTGTTGTACTATTCTTTCCTTAAGGAGTGCCTCCATAATCTTGCCCACTACTGAGGTAAGACTGACTGGTCTGTAGTTCTCTGCCTCCTCCCTGTTACCACTTTTGTGGAGCGGGATCACATGAGCCCTTCTCTAGTCTTCTGGGACCTCTCCTGTGCTCAGAGACTCATTAAACAATTCTGCTAATGGCTCTGCTAGTTCCACCCTTAGCTCCTTAAGTACCCTGGGATGTAGGCCATCAGGTCCCATTGCCTTGTCCACCCTGAGCTTAGCGAGCTCTTGTAGAACCCTTTCTTTTGTGAATGGAGTAGTGCTCACCTCCCTCCCACCTGTGTCCATGGTGCTGAGCTGTGGGCCCTACCCTACCTTCTCTTCAGTAAATACTGAGCAAAAGTATCTATTTAGGATAGATGCTTTTACAGGGTCCTCCTCCTCACATGCCCCCTTTTCTCCTTTGAGCTTAGCAATACCACCTCTGGACTTTCTCCTTTCACTAATGTATCTATAAAAAGTCTTGTCACCTTCTTTTACTGTTCGTGCTAGTGTTTCCTCAGTTTGGGACTTTGCCTGCCTTACTGCCTTCCCTGCTTCCCGTAGGGCAGTTTGATATGCCTCCCTATCTCATCCCGCTGTGTTCCCTTATATTTCCTGAAGGCCAGCGTTTTGGCTCTGACCTTTTCTGCTACTGTATTTGAGAACCAAAGTGGTTTCCTTCTTCTTCTTTTGCACTTCCTTTTCTATCTAAAACAATGGGATGTTGCTTCAAGTACTGCATCCTTAATGCTTGCCCACTTTGCCTGTACCCCCTCACCTGTGTTTCTTTTTGCCAGGGCTAGCTTAACTCTGTTGGCCATCTTATCAAAGACAGAACACTTCCCTGGAAATGGTTCAAATATTTAAATACCTAGGATTGACACTGAACCGCACCCTCTCCTTTAACCAGCACATTGATGCAGTCGCAAAGTCATCAAATGCAAAACTATGATTATTGTACAGACACCAAAAAGGCTTGACTTCTGAGGCACTAAAAACTGCTGTAAATAACTTAGTCCTCTCAGTGATAGACTATGGTCTAGTAGTATATGGGGCTGCCTCCCAAACTGCTTTGAAACTTATCAAAACAACACTAAACAAAGCATGTAGTTTAGTCCTAGGTGTACCCCGTCTCACTCACACCTGTGAGTTGTACACTCAAATGAACTGGCTCAACCTTGACAGTTGCCTCCAGTATCAAGTATGCATGCTCGCCAAGAAGTCTATGTTAGGACTTACCACTTTAGGCCTGCAAAGCTTTCTTAGCTGACCTAATTCCATCAAATGCACCAGGGGTACAAACAACTTGACCCTCTGCGTCCCTTTCCATAAAACCACGCAAGGCCAATGGTCCTGCGAATACTGGGTGCCACTTTGGCTTAATGCGCTTGACCTAGACATCATGAAAGAGGGCAACATAGGTCCCTTTAAAGATAAACTCTGAATGGCCCTTGCCACAAACAGTAAATGTGACTGTGAGACCTGAAACCCCCCCACCCCACACTCTTCACTCCTCTTTCCTGCTACCTTTATTCTAACTTGCACCCTTGCTTTCTCCTCTCTTCTTGCTAACTAACACTACCCTAGTAGGCTCCAGCTCCCCACCTCAGCACTTTCCTCCCAATGAGTCTAGCCCTCCTCTATGACTACACTCTTTAGCACTTAAGACAAAAGAACTGCTGCCAATCAAGTTCTCACCTCCTTGCATATAGTATTAGTTAATTATTTTACAGACTATCTCATCCTCTGTTCCCTACCTGATTTGCTCTTTATCCTGTAGATTCTCAAGTCGTTCACTTAAACGTCTTGTCAACCTAGCCTGCTATAAACTACATATCTGTATATTGTTACTTATGTAATCCCTGTTATTGTAATTATGTAACCTCTGTAACCTGATGCACTCATGTTTTTCTAGGCATGGAACCTCCTTGTATCTGCTTATGTACTTGTAACCACTATAAATGATGTTATGCTCATGTATTATTGCGACGTGGAACCTCTGTAAAAAAAGCCTATGGCTCAAAGGTACTCCCTAGAAATAAATAAATAAACCCTATTTATGCCATTATACAGCATACCGGCATTCAGTTCGTGATCAGCTTTGAAGAATTACCAATGTCCACGGTCCACCAAAGATCATGCGGGCTCCAGAGGTAAGTATGGGGTGAGGGGGTTGTGGGGAGGTGGGGGTGCGCAGAGGATGGCTGCGGGTTGAGGGAGGGTGCACGTAACACTGCGAGGGACCGTTTTCTTTGTTTCAGGGACAACAAAATAAGCAAAAGACATTGCGGGAAGGTTTTTTTTTGCAGGCTTGCTTTTGTCACACTGGGGTGGGCTCCCAGTGTGCCACCTGCATTTTGGGGGAAGGGGCTTAAGCCAAAGGGGATTGGGCCCCCCATCAGAAAAGAAAGACTGTTTGGGGGGCATGATGCTGAGGGGGATTGGACACCCCCTCGACACACAACAAATGGGGGGACATTATGCCAATGGGGAGTGGGCTGCCCCGTCGGCAAATAAACTGGGTTGGGGGCATGCCAACAGGGGGATTGGGCACCCCCATCGACTCTCACTGGGCTCTGAGGTGGATGGCGATAGCCATCGCCACATCATGGAAATGTTACACCAGGCAAGGTACCGCCCTGCAATGACGGGTCGCTTCCTCATTGCAGCTGAATGGCTGATGCTGCAATGATGAGGAGGCACCTGATTGCGGCGGTCAAATTGTTTCAAGTTGGTGTCACTTCTGGAGAATAAGTGTCACCAGGACAGTGGGCCTGCATTGGTTGAACACTGCCAAGCCCACAAATGCAGTGCCAGCATTGGCCGCCACAGTGCTGCACCTCCACAATCCGCTTCTCTCCTAAGCTGCCACATAATGTTTCTTGCACATGCGCGCAAGCAAACATAAACAATAGAAACCCTATAGGACAGACATCTCTGGCCTATTGTTTTCTTATAAAAAAGAACCTTTAAAAGGCCTGAGACTAGAGACCTTGTCATTTTCATACCACTTAGTCTAACAAATAAAGACTGAATTTTATTTATTTATTAAAATTGTTTCATCGCTTGAATAGAGGGGGATAACAAATCTTTTAAACTTTTAAATACAAAAGTAGATATCTTGATATTAATTGTATCCTGTAATGAAGGACATTTTGCTTTTGTCAAAAGTTCACAATGTTGAGTTCTTTGGGGAAGGCCAGTCATAAACCTTAGAATTGAATGATATGTTGTTTGTAGTTTTTTTAACACCTTATCATTTTTTTCCTGAATAAACCATTAAACCATAATCAAATGTGCTTATTAAGAAACTATGGGCCAATGGTCTACGCGATTCTGGAATTAGAAAGGATTTTATTCTGAATAACATTCCTAACCTTTGATGTATCTTCTTAATCAATTTCTTTACATAGAATTCAAAGATGAGGTTGGAATCCAATGTAATCTCTAAGTAACAAAAACTATCAACAAGCTCAATTTTATTTCCCCCAAGGTCAACAAACATGCAGACCATTTGACAGCAGTGACATCTAGGCCAATACCTTGCAGTACGGTAAGCCACAGGTCGTGGTCTACTGTGTCAAATGCCTTACTGAGGTCAAAGAATAAGGTGCTCACATGAAGTTTAGAGTCAAGTGCCAAGTGCCAGTCATTTGTTACTTTGGCTAAAGTGGATATCATGCTGCTTTTTTTCTGAAACCAGACTGAATGGGGTTAAGCATATCAAGTGAGTCGAAGTAGTTTCTGATCTGCGTATTGACTTGTTTTTCAAGGAGTTTGGATAGAATGGGTAGGAGAGATATGGGTCTGTAATTATGGAGGTTGCTGGGATTGCTGGACTTAAAGAGTGGGACTATGTGTGCTATTTTCCACATAGCAGGAAGTTCACCATAAGCTGGGGACATGTTAAACAGATGTGTAATAGTTGCAGTAGAAGGTGGGGGGAGATGGGCCAGCATGTAGCACCAAGCACCAAGGAGGGGGGAGTGGACACAAGTCCATTCTCAGTAGAGAGTCTTGGAAGCTCTAAAGGTGAATAAGACAATGTGGCCAATTAGGATTCACCCAAGTGACCTAAAAGAACTGAGCACAGTGGTAGCCACCCCTCTGGCTATGCTAGTCAGCACATCATTGGAGATGGGGTAGTACCCCAGGACTGGAGGAGGGCTGATGTGTTCCCTCTGCACAAAAGTAGCAGCAGCAGGGAAGAGGCTAGCAACTACAGGCCAGTCAGTCTCACATCAGTGGTGGAAAACTAATGGAGACCTTACTGGAGGAATTACTCATGGAGTACCTGAAGACATATGGGTTGCAGAAGGACCACTGGCAGCAGAGTTTTTCAGTGGGAAATCATGTCAAACAAAACTCATAGATTCCTTTGACTGGGTTGCCAAGGAGGTGGATCAAGGGAGAGCAGTGGATGTGGCCGATCTGGACTTCAGTGAGATTTTTGATTCTGTGCCACATAGGAGTCTAGCTAAGAAACTAAGCAGCCTGGGGGAAGGGGAGAACGTGGTAAGTTGGGTATCTAACTGGTTGAAAGATAGGAGGCAAAGGGTGGTGGTAAATGGCAGACACTCAGGGGATGGGAGAATGACTAGTGGAGAGGGGCAGAGGGTTTGATGCTGGGACTGGTCCTCTTCAATGTTTTCATAAGTGACATAGCTGAGGAGCTGGAGGAGAAGGTCTCTTTGCAGATGATACAAAAATCTGCAACAGGATGGATACTCAGGAAGAGGAAGACAGAATGCAAAGGGATCCAGGGAAGTGGTCTAGAGTGTGGCAGCTGAGTTTCAGTACCAAAAAAGAGCAGGCTTATACACCTGGATGAGGGAACCCAGGAGCTGTGTATAAAATAGGTGGAGAGGTACTTACAGTCACCAAGCAAGCCTCGGGGTCATCATATCTGATAATCTCAAGGTAGCTGGTCAGTGTAATGAGGCAGTGGAAATGGCTAGTAGGATGCTGATGTGCATTTGGAGGGCGATTTGTAGCAGGAGGAATGAGGTGATGCTACAGTTGCACTGCTCACTAGTGAGGTGCCACCTGGAATACTGTGTCTAGTTCTGGAGGCTGCAGGAACTCAACATCTACTCCCAGGAGTCAAGAAGAGGTGAGTAAGAGGGAACATGATTGAGACCTACAAGTTCCTCACAGGGGGTGTGCAGTGAAGCAAAGGGGGAACATTTAGGAGAGATGTACTACCTTGACCCCTCTTTTTCCTTATATCCATCATCTACCATGCCTAAATTGTATTATAACTTGTCTACTACTTTCTATGTCGCAAATTGTATTTATTTATTGTGCTGCTATTTTATATAAATCTTTATGTAAATATCCTGTATATTATCACTGTCTATTGATGACTCAATGCCTTTGTACCATAATCCTTTGTACTCGCTGTATTCCTGCACCATCCTCAGTAGCCCAGGTTGTACCTGAAAATGGTTCTAGGACCAGCACACCTACTCAGTAAACAAATGAATAAAAAAAGAAAAAAGAAGTGAGTCACAAATTGTTATGAGAAAGGAATAATGTGACCTACTGGGAACTGAATCTAGGATCCTGGAATACTGTCCCGGTGCTCTAACCACTGAGCTACAGGCTCATGTGGTTGGACCTGGGGTTCCTAGACATGCTTCATTTCTCTGGTATTGTCAAAAAGAGAGAGAGATGTGAGGAAATACTTCTTCACCTAAAGGGTGGTGGATGACTGGAACAGCCTGCAAAAGGAGGTAGTAGGGGGCAAAGACTGTGGGGAGCTTCAAGCATGCATGGGATAGACACAGGGGCAAATTGGGTAGAGGGAGAGGAAGGGATGCCAGTGACCAAACAGGGTCATAGGTGTCGGAATAGGTATGGAAAAAGGGCATATTAGGTGGGCCTACTGGTCCTTTAGTGCGGAAAAAGTCTATGTTTCTAAGGCGGTGGTGTACTAGATATTCCCCCCGCCTGCCCTTCCCATACCTCTGTGCTATCTTCTGGGCACTGTTGTTAGTTCATTCTGTTTTCTTTTTGGTCCTCTCTCTCTGCATTCAGTGGCTCACCACCAGCCCCCTGGTCACTCAGCACTACCTGGCATCAAGTGGAACCCCCACCCTACTAGCCCCATTACCCTGCTCACATCTGTAGTCTGACCAGCCCCGCAAAATCTCCATCCCCTGCTGGCTTTTCTGAGGTTGCACTGTTCAGGTGCCGTCCTTTGGGTAAGATGTTAAACCAAGGTCCCTTCTGTCCATCTCTGGTGGCTGGCCAGGTAGAAGTCAAAGATTCAATAGTACCTATTGTAAGAGTAGAGGATCATCACTGGTGTCTAATCAATATTCCCCTTGTTGATAAAACAGATCCATGTGACCCCATTCACCTGGAAATAACCAGTTACAGGTCAGTGTGCCTCTCCCTGTCTAAAAGTAATATTACCAATGATTTACAAAAAATATAACTTGTATGTGGCTGCAGATTTCCAATGCCCCTAATGCCTGCTTTCTGTAGTTCTAAAGGCAGGAAGTACCACACAACTCTGTGACCACTTTGTGCAGGTTGCCATACTTTGGCTATGGCCCTCCTAGTCACAGAAACAGGATCTGTCAGCATAAAAATGCTAGTTGGCCTATCATGTCTGCACATTCCTACCTAACTAGTGTCCAATGGGTTTACACAACTTAGTGAGGAATGGTGTTTGTGCAACTTTGTTGATAGTCTTAAACATACTGTTTATTGTCATAGGTGAATAGTTTGGCCCTTTGCACTCTCTTTTCCCTGAGGAACTACCACCCTGTCGAGGTACTGTGAAGGCAAAGAAATCCTCTTGAGGAGGGTTTCACTCCTAGAGATGCCACAGGAACAAATTCCTTTAGGCTAAAGGTACCTTAGGAAGGACCCCCAAAAAGTACTGAGCAGTAAGTAGTGACACAAAGCTTACGTGAGGACTAGAGATGTTCCGAAAATTTAAATCACAGCGAAGTTCTGGAGAAGTTGCCAAATCCACCTCCATGAATCATTTCGCAAAGTTTTCCTGTTTAATAGGAAACTCACCATTTGTGACTACGCCTGTAACTTCTTAATGGGGACGGGGTACACAAAGGTGAAGTTGGGTCAAAATGACTTCCACCAACTACATCTTTGCAAAATAGAACACTTCCCGGTGTCAAGTAGTCCCTGCCCCCGCCCCCCCCCCACCGACTGCAGGCCCATTGTATAAAATAAACTTTACCTGGTGTCTAGTGGTCCTCCTCCCAGCAATCCCTGGCCCATTGTATACAATAATGTTTCCCTAGTGTCTGGTGGTCCCTCCTTGTCGATCATTGGCTCGTTGTACCTATAATAAAATCTTCCTGGTGTCTAGTGCCCCCCACTGATCACGGTCCATTATAAAAAGTATCCTTTCCTTAGTGTTTGGTGGTCCCCCACCAAGCGCTGGCCCAATGTTTAACATTACACTTTCCCTGGTGTCTAGTGGTCCCTCCCCCAACCTGCACCTATACCTGCCATGGCAATGAATATTCCCTGGTGTCTAGTGATCCCTCCCTCCACCCGCACTCTTACCCGCTGTGGCAATGAATATTCCCTAGTGTCTAATGGTTCCTCCTCCCAGCAGATCCCATGCCCACTGTGTCAATAAATATTTCCTGGTGTCCAGTGCCACCCTCATCCTGATCCCCTGTATAATATAGTAATACCATTCCCTGATGACTAGCAGACCCCCTCCCTATACAGGATCCCCTGTATTATACCATTCCCTGGTATCTAGTGGACCCCCCATCCCCAATTCCCCATATAACAAAAGTAAACCCATTCTCTGGTGACTAGCAGACCCCTGCACCCCCCAACCCCAGCAGGTAGTAGGCCAGGTCATAAGGAAAAGGCCAGATCAGTCGGCAGCTGGCTGTGGTGGAGAGCAGAGGGCTGTGCCAGTCGCTGGCTGGGAGTCAGGATGGGGGGAAAGGGGTGGTGACAATGACTGCCAGATATCAGAACTGATAGTAGAAGAGTCATGACTTCCATAAGGAAGGAGGAACGGACAATGACAAGAGGGCCACCATTCAACCCCAATTCATAGCCAAAACCTATCTGTTGTTAAGACCACCTAATTTCTCTCTTCATTATGGAACAGAAAAAAAAAACCCTATGGGGGAAACCTCTGGGGATCCAAGGCCTTGATCGCCTTCCCTCCAGGCTTGGAATAAATCAGTGATGACTCAACAACTGCAATTTAGGAACCCAATTCAGGGTAAAGATTTTTGAGGGAAAGGCTCTCACTCTATTCCTCTAATGAGAAAGCTGTGGGTGTGTCATGAGAGAACTTTGCAGCTAAAGGAGGTGTTCTGCACTGAGGGTCACCCCCACCCCTCAAAGCAGGAGGAGGAGCACAACCACTGCTGAAAGGCACTTACCTGGCCTCCACGAGGGGAGTCCTAGAGAAGAAGCCGAACGTTTGAGGGACAGGGAAGGAAAGGACTTGGAGACCAGGTGAATCTTAGATGGTTGTATGGAGAATAGCTTTCAAAGATGCTGCTGACATGGTCTGCACAGCTAAAGAAGCCCCCTTAGACTCACCCCTCAGCAGCAGAAGTCTTAAATGCTACATCAAGAGGTGCTGCCAAGTCAATCTGCATGGCTTAAGCATCCCCCGGGAGCGTAGGACATTCTCACCTGAAAGGCAGAAAGAGAAGGACCCCACCCAGTTGAGGGACCCACACTCAAGATGTGGACTTCAAAGGGGCAGAGTGAGACTGTCAGCTTACAGGCAGAAGTCCTGGAGGCCATGCTATGGTTGTGGTTGGTATGCATCGGAAATCGGAATGCAGGAGTAGAGGGAGGCCATGGTGAAGCCTGATAGCCATGATCACATGGAAGAAACGAAAAGTAGGTAAAGTTGAATGGCTGCATTTTACTCTGAATGCAGGAATAGTAGGAGGCTGTGGCAAAGCCAGACAGCCATGATCACAT
Organism: Neoceratodus forsteri; assembly: GCA_016271365.2. Classification (NCBI taxonomy): domain Eukaryota; kingdom Metazoa; phylum Chordata; order Ceratodontiformes; family Ceratodontidae; genus Neoceratodus; species Neoceratodus forsteri. The sequence goes on from CM028133.1 coordinate 964,628,149, forward strand.
GGAAGAGATGAAATGTAGGTAAGGCTAGAACGCTGATTGAGGCATGGAATCTTCGAATGACAACTAGTAAGTGAAAGAGACTGAATGATATGAGCTTTGACTAAATGGTGAGTGCATGCCAACAAGTTCCACAGGGGAAGTTAGTGTTAGTGCTGATATGCTGTAAGTCAGATAGGCTGAGGCAATAGAAACAACAAATTAAACTGCTAGGGAAAGCGGGAGTATATAGTGACCGAAAACTAGGAAGCATAAGCTGCTGAATGGAACAAAAAAATCACACAGAGGGGAGTGACTGCCTGGCTAGGAGCCAGGTGTAAACATTTAGGGATTGAAGTTTGAACTGAAAGATTGCTAAAGCGATGTAAAAACAGCAAAATGGGAGCACAAGTCAAAAGCAACTGATAAAGGCAGGATGCTGGGAAAACTAGAAAGCCCAAAAGAACCCAAACTGAAAGAAACACAATGCATACTGTAGAAGAACAGGGTGCAACAAGAACAGGCAACTGAGAGAAGCATAAACTGCAGCCAGGAAGGTAGAAAGCAAAATACTGACGTAGAAAGCCAGAGATACATAAACCAAGCAGAAAGACCAAAGCACAAAGGCCGTAGGAGACGAACACCGGAGGAAAAAAGTGTGCGTGGGGAGGGGAGGCACAGCTTCTGGCCATGGCAAGAAACAGCTTCTGTGTGAGACTTGAGGAAGCTAACTTAAATAGCTCAGGCAGGGGGAGTGGCTAGTTGCTCCACACACTGAACTGCAGGTATAGTCTTTGAATTGAATGACACAGCCCTAGAGGCTCCTCGCTCCCCCATCCGTCTCCATTTTCGGTGTGGTCATTACTAAACCCTGGTATCTGTCCCATCCTCTTTTGAATCCCTTCCCTGATTTCTGCAGACCACCTCCTCCAGCAGCCTAGTCCACCCTTCCATCACCCTCTCAGTGGAACAATACTTCCTGGTACTTCTCTTAAAGAGCAGGTTTTTTCACTATATAAGGCCACGCCCCCCCCAACACATACAGCTGCTTACCTTGCCCCAAAGTGAGTGTGCCACATACTGTAGTTTTATGTCCAGTGATGTTTTCTGTAAAACCACTTGTGATTTTGCTCCTGGAGCCCAGTAGCCAAAATACTACACCTTCCTGACTCAGAGACATGCCCCTGCACTAGCATGTTTTCTGACATCAATAAGGATGAGTGTGGGGGCACGCGCCATAGATTATAATGTGTCAGTTTTTAAAGTTCATTTTTTTAACTTTTCAGTACCATTTTTCACAAATTCTGTCCACTGCTTGACAAACAAAGACCCTGTTAGTAGAGCAGTGGGCAGAATTTTTTTTCAGAATGTGTTCTGTCTGATTCACTGTATTATCTAAAGGACTGCATAGTATACTACGCAGGTGTATCTGATCCCATACTGTGAGGCAGCTCAGATAATGTTGACAGATAAGGCACTATCTGATTCACTGGATTATCTGGAGCATTGCATAGGGTACTATCCGGGTGTATCTGATCCACTTAGCATAACTCAGATTAGGGACGGGGGGGGTCAGCTGTGATCTGGTTCTGATTCTAATCTCTTTCCATAAGGTTCTGATTTACTCTTATTGGCCAAAATTTTCAATTTTTTCAGACTGAATCAGAATCGAGTGAGAGGTAGATCAGGACTGGGTCAAATGATGGAATTCAGTTACCTCCACTCCCTCATTATAATTCTTTTCTTTATGTTATTTCATGTTTAAAATAGTTATTTTATGTCTTTTCCCACCAGATTCTCAATTGTTAACATGAATAAAGCTGATCCGAAACCACTTATATTGATCAGGACCGGGCCACTGGAAGATCAGAACTCTTTACTCCGGACTAGGTCAAATCAGAGTTGAGTCACAAATGACTCTGATTTCCAGGGTCAAATAGAGGTGGGCCATTTTGTATTGGGGGGGGGTCCTGATCTGACACAGAACCAACTCTCACATCCCTAATACAGATAATGGGTCCATAACCCACTATGGCTACACATAGATGTGCCGTAACCCACTATGGCGACACATATGTGCCGTAACCCACTATGGTTATACACAGACATGCCATAACCCAATATGGCAACACATAGACAAGTCATAACCCACTACGGCGACACACAGATGCACCACAACCCACTATGGCTACACATAGATGCGCCATGACCTGTTATGGCTACACATATGTGCCGTAATCCACTACGGCTATACACAGATGTGCCATAACCCGCTATGCTACACACAGATGCACCATAACCCACTATGGTGACACATACATGCCATAACCTGCTACAGCCTTATAAAGATGAGCCATAACCTGCTACAGCTATATAAAGATGAGTGATAACCTGCTATGGCTACACAGATGTGCCATAACCTGCTTTGGCTACACACGCAAATGCCAGTAAATGACTAGGTGAGGTCCAAGAATGAGACAACCTGATAGGTGGATTGCAAAATGCCATGAGGCGTATGTGCACGGGTACCCATAGAGCCAAAGAGACCACACGGAGCAGTACTAGGATGGCCAGAATGCTAGTAGGAGGCTGTGTAGACCAGTGGCTAACAAATGACAAGTAATATATGGAGTTATGCTCCTACTGCTTGGTCTTAACAGTGCAGTCCCCTGCCGTGGGAATAACAGAGAAGCCACAAGCTAGGCACCATGAGACCAAGGTTCAATAATTTAAAGGCTCAGGATAAATAATTGATTCAATGCCAGCAGCTGGAGCCCGACTGACTTACCATAAGCTAGTAATGAATGTTATATTTAATTTGGAAACATATGTGTAGGAGTCCTGAATGTAGGACTAGGACAGCAAGAAATATGCAAATGGTAAATTGCAATTGGTAGGGCAGGTAACTGCCCAAAATAATGCAAGAACAGCAAGCTGAGTAAGTGGGCGGTAACAGGGCCATCCTTCCATGGAAGGGCCATTATGCCCCACCTCAACCCCACGGTCCCCCACCATAGGAAAAAACATGGGAGCCACAGGTCAAGCAACAGGAAACATGCGGCTAAATTAATAAAATAAATGTCAGAATAAGGAAAATTAAGAAATATACAGCAGAAACGCCTGTCTGAAATGTCATGGAATGAAGGGAAAAGAAAGCTAATGAGAGTTAAAGTTCCAGGTGAATCGTGTCCTGCGTAGGTCTAAACAAATTAGAATTGCAAAAGGGGAGGTACAGATGTTGAAATAAATTTGTGTATGCAGGACTGTAGAACAAAAGGTTGATACAGCTGTAAGGAGGGGTGACATAACATGGCAGCAACGGGGAGCTCAGGCACAAGTTTAGAATATCTACAATATTTTTATGAAAGTAATGCTCGGCCCTATTTTCAAACTCTGTGGTCAAGGAGTGAAGGCAGCAAATGGAAGGGCCGCCAGCAGGAAAGAAACCACCCAGAAAGAGATAAGGACAAGACAAGGACAGGGGAGGATGACAAAAGACAGACAGGTGAAGAGGAAAGTTGGGGGTCGGCGATGAAAAGGAGGAATGATGGAGTGGTGGGGGGTGGGCAGATGGCCCCGGGGATGTGAAACAGAAATGGGAGGGAGCGGGAAAAGGAACGAGCAAGCCATGGAGCTGGAAAAGGAACAACAGAAACGACAACTGCAGGGGTTGTTACAACAAGCACAGAGAACGAAAGACAGGCAAACTAACAGGGGAGACAGAGAAGCACCGGAAGTGGACAGGGGCAAGACAGAACAACAGCCAAAGGCAAACCAACAAAAAGGAGGGACAAGAAGTGCCTGACAGAGCCTCCAGACACAATGAGAGAAACATTGGAGGAAACAGTTGGGAGGTGCATCCTTTCATGGCCTGGGTGGGGGGAGTGGTTAGTTGTTCCACCCCCCCCCCATTGAACTTCAGGCACTGCCTTCTGAATGTAAGCTTTAAAAGCGTTCTGCAGCTCAGTGGATGGTATAAGGGGGATAAGGGAAACTGCAACTAAATCTACCTCAACATGTATATAAATGTTTAATCAAAAAGGTTTCAAGATTTTTGAAAATGTTTCAATGTTTTTTCCCAGTTTTTGGTAGTTTAAATTTTGTGACCTCCTGGCACAGGTAAGGTAGGGTATTTATGTTAGGGTGCTAGCGGTGTCAGGAAGGGTTTCCCTTTGGGTCATTTTTCTGTAGGTACCACCTCTGGCGGGCCAAGGAGTGCGCATACTTGGCTTGCTGGTTGGAGTAGGCCTAGTTGACCCTCTGTTTCCATACCTGGGGAGGAATAAGTTCTTGAGTGGGGAGAGAGTGTAAGCCCCCCTTATTTGGGATGGCTTACTGCTCACCTTAAGGGGACCCCCCCCCCAGTGTGTAGGGGATTTTGGTAAACTGGAGCATATATTCTCTGCTTGCCACCATTTAGGGGCAGCAGAGAGTAGTTCCTAAATATAGAGTGTGTTGGAAGAGAGAAAAAGAGAGACTGATTGGCTCTGCATCAGGGCAGTCTGAAGGGGGTCACCCCCCCCACCTCTGCTTAGCCAGGTTGGCAGTTTCAGCAGCAGTGTGCCAGATCTCTGGGTGGGACATCCAAGGGAGGTGAGCAGCAAGGCAGCTTGTAGTTGTTTTGGGCCCTGGGTCCCTTGGGACTGAGTGGTTAGAGCATCCAGGGAGCATTTGGAGGGCAGGTAGTGAAGGTCCCTGGGGACAATTTGGGACCAGTTTTAGGAGTGGATTCTCGAGCAGCTGGGGCTGTGGAGGTTGTGGCAGGGCCTCTGCAAGGAATCAGGTCCTGTGGCAGTGGTTCCGATTTTTTTTCCCCAAGTGGCAGGGTGGCTCGTGGGCTAACAGCTGGAAGTGGGTGGTGTCCTTTACTCATATGGGGCCTGCTAGGAGGGGCAGCTCCTGAGGCCTTGAGTTAGAGCCGCAGGACAAGCTTTCAGGCTTTGGGTTAGAGTCCCATTTTTATGCCCGAAGCCTTTTAGGCCATGGCTCATCTTGGGCAAAGAAACTGGAAGTAGTGGAGCCACTAGTCTGTGATTGTTTGGGGAGGTTCAGCTCCATAGAGAGTATCGGAAGGAGAGAGAGAGAGAGAGACAGAAGCTTCAGGCACCAGGCTGGCAGGTCCAGGACAGGGGCTAAGCTGAGAAAGTGAGCCATGTTTGTGAGGAGGCAGCCATGGAATTAGCAGGCTGTGGCTCTTTCACCCCAAGAATGAATTAGCTCTCCGGCATCAGAGGAGTGCATCGCACCCCTGGTAGTGGTTTTGAGTAAAAGAAGTGAACAATTGGAGAAGACCCCTGTTTCTTAAGTGAAGCTCAGCGGTAAGTGAGACAGTGACAAAGTTATAGGTACTCACCAGTGCCGGTTGGTTGTTTTGGGAGCTTTATGCTTCAAGCAGAGGAAAAAACAGCTGTGGTCCTGAGTAAAAGATTGGCTGTTGATTCTGTTTAGATGGAAAAGCTAAGCCTAAAAAAGCCCGCACACTCTCTTGTATAAAACACTTCTGTGTAAAAAAGTTAGCCCCATGTGTACATTTTTTAAAGCTTCTAAGCAACTGAGTCCCTGTACTCCAGCAATTTTTAGAAGTTCAGCAGAATAAACCTGATTTGTTTGTAGGATAACCTGGAGTCCAGAGTGATCAATTCTAATGAAGGATTTATTTCTTTTTTTTTCTATATATACTTTGTTGTGCTTTTTCTGTTTTTCTCCCTTGTCCCGATTCCCTGCCTCGGATGCGTGCACACATGAGAAGGCATGCACACATCACATCTCAAGGTGCCCTCTTACATGTCGGCCCTCTGCCTATGCTAGCCACCAGACCTCCACCCAGTGGGAGCGACCACCCCAGGAGAGGAAAGCTGCCTTCCGACTGCTCAATCCTGCTCCTATCCTCCCCCCTGTGCTGGCACCCCGACGACCGAGTCCGTTCCCAAACCCGGGTCACCAGCATAGTGCAAGATAAGGCATCTAGCACCTCAGCCCTCAGCACCTCCAGGCCAGCACTAATGAAAAATTTAAATGAAATAAACAGTCCTTTAGTTTCTAGGGGTTCTGAGGTTTCCCTGGGGTCTTGAATCATTCCAGTTTTTCCTGCGCTCTCTTGTTCAGGGACCAGTGGATGGAAAGTCAGAAATCCTGAAGATGAACTGTTTCGGGGGTCTGCTCACTGATCCAACCTGTTGAGGAGATGAGATATCACTCTGGGGTTCTGAGATGGTGAGATAGAAGATGTCTCATGGTAAGAAAATTAATTTCCTGTTATTGCTTAGAGAAGTGCTTGGTGAGGTTCTGAGTCTGAGACCCCCTTCCCTGGAACACTCTGGCCCCTAGACATTTGGAAGATGGGTGGCTACGCAAGCACATAGATGCCCCAGTGAATCAGGGTAGACCGTGCACTACCTGGGAACATTAGCTGAGCTACAGTAGATCAAATATGCCCAGACAGTATGGTGTGCAAACCTTCAGATAATACAATCAAACAGTGTGCTGTCTGCCCAAGCCCCATCATAGTGGACACCTTCACAGCCAACACCAGTGCTGCTGACTGGTTAACTGGCAGGTGGTTCACCAATGCCTAGTATCCAGTCCCATCCGTCCCTGAGCACCTCACCTCCGGGAAGGCTCAGATAGCCTCAGTGCAGGATTCTAGACCTGCGCTCCTAGTGAATCCCAGCCTATGAGGTGGCAGCACAATGCTCTTCCACTGTGCAACTCAGCCACCCTGGTACTCGTGAATTAATTTACAGGCTGTTGGGGCATTATTATTTTTTTTTTACTTCTCTTCACCTCATGTAATGCAAGCATTACAAATATAGCTCAAGGGTAATTACACTTGCTTTAGTTTTATATAGCAAAAACACAGAAGTGTGGCGTGCATAAAGAAACATAACCACAATACATGCTGGGCAAGCAGCGTGCTGTAGTTTGTAAGCCAGACAGGTCAGGACATGAGAGGATACACCCTTTTCCAAAGGAATGTGTTCCCACCCCCACTCTGCTGAACTCAGAGTGCAAACCGATGACAAACCTCTTTCTCATACAGGGAGTGAGAGAGACAGAGACAGAAAGAGAGGGGTGTGAGTACAGGGCGCAGCTGAAATTTCGATCATGTGCAGTCCTCCAAATGTTAAACACCTCTGCCCTCTCCTGGATACATGCAGTCATCTGTCAGGTACATTCTGAGTCATGAAGTAGAGAACATACTCTAAAATACACAAAATCAGATTGTTACAGGAAAGTTTACATCAGGTTTTGACTGCACAAATGAACAAGGAGGTTGCAGCTAAAAGCTGACTCAATATGTAGGACCACGTTCTAAATTACATTTTCTCTTTTTAATTATTCCCCCCAACCACCACTTTAACTGATGTTTGATATCATTAGTCCCCACTCTGATGCTGGTGTAGTTTAGCCACTACCTTCCTCCGGCCCAGACATCAAGTGAGTGGCAACTTTCACAGCAGATGCCAATGGTGCTTCAGAATCATTCAGCAGGGGGCTGCATGAAGGCCAAGCCTAGGCTGTCCACTGCCATATTCTCTGGGAGCCAAGCACCTTATCCCCACAACACACTGGACCCCTGGTGGTGCCAGTGTGGGGTTTCAAGGAATGTATATAAACCACAGTCAGAACTATGGAATGCGACACACCTTTTCAAAAAAACAATATGGTGAATGAGATTTGAATTGCATAGTGTGAAAAATAATAATTTCATAAATGAGGGGGCTCTGCACTCCACATTCCCTTTTATTTATTTATTTTTTTCCATTCACATTTTATGCTCCCAGAGTCCTGGCAGGTGGCTTCGGTCCTCCACATGAGTGGATGCTCTCTCTGGACCCACCGGCTCCCACACTCACTGACACCAGCAGTTTCCCCACGGATTACCCCTGAGGCAGGGGTTAGGAGGAGGCGGCGGCTACACCCCCGAGATCCAATCTAGAAACCAGTGTCAGTTGGGAGCGGCAGCCATCATTGAGCACTGCAGGCTAATTTTCCTCTGCTTTCCTCCCATCCCCTTCTTCCCTCCCTACTGATGTCAGCATGTTGGGGCATGCCTCCCAACCTGTATTGCCCTCCAGTGGGCAGTCAGCAAGCGGGACGACAAGTCTTCCTCCCCCCGAGAGAGGAGAGCAGTCCTCTGGATGTTCAATCCTCTCTCCCCCTGCCAACCCCCGGTGGCCCAGGCTCATTCCCAAACCCAGGACACCTGCATGGCGTGAGGTGTAGCGACCAGCGCCTCAACCTCCAGTGCCACCGGGCTGGCTACCCACACCCTCTTTTAATGTTTAAATAAAATTATTATTAAAATCCTATCCAATAAAATAATAAAAAAAATAAACTGTTTAATAAATCTTGTCCCAAAATCTCATCTGCCATATTGTTTTTCAGCGGTGTGTCGCATTCTGTAAACTACCCCTCCCAGTTTTCCTGGTAGCAGTGCATTGCATTGCTACCACACCACTAAGCAAGCCCACTTATTTTAAATGGCCCACTAAGCACTTGGGGTTCCATTCATTATTGGGCCCAGCATGTGCATAAATCACATGTTGCCATCTGTCAAAGCTCTGCATAGTGCCATGCTTGTTGATAGCAGTCACTGTCCCTGGCCACATCTTTGCACATGATCAAAGCTTCACAAGAAAGATTGGGGGGTGCTCTGCCAGGTACTTGCCATACACTTAGAAGCCCAGTCTGGATAGGAAGTGGAGTGGAACCCCTGCTCGGCAGCAGCAGGGGATTTTGTGTTAAAGTAATCCGAAGTCATGATTGCTGTATCCTCTTTGGATTTGGAAATTCTTTCCCGTACAAAAAAACAGAATCCTTTCAATAATCGACCCATGGCCCCTCAGACCACCATGTCAAAGAGGAGGCCTCCGGGCATGGACCAACTTCTAACAGTGGAGATGCTCCCAGCAATGAAAAACAGCTATCAGGTGTTACATAGCCACTATTCCAGGATTCCCCGCTGTAATGTATGCTCCCACAGGCAGCTGACAGCCACGTACTAGTGGATACAGTACCTAAATGCTGCAGATTGTGCCCCCACCCTAGCACATCCCTAGAAACACCTTGACACATAGGCATTGACAGGCATACTCAGTGTACTTTGGTGAGTACAGTAAAATCTGGAAAATCCAGGAGCAACATGAGTCTCAGGCCGGGGCAACAAACTCAGACAGAGCCAGTGTAAAAAACTTAAGGTGCATTTTCCATTCCTGTGCCTGGGGGATTACATAGCAGATTACAGCAGCCAAGTACTCAAGTGAACTTGTGTGTAATCATAGTGAGTGGTGGTGGGCGGAAGCTATATGCCATGAGTCAGACCCCGTGTGGTTTGTTCTTTTGAACCTCTGGAAGTCTGGTTACCTTGATGTGGTACAGAGGCTTATCACAATGTATCCTTAAACATTGTAACTAAAATCCTGGGAAGTTCTTTCTGATTGGTAGTGTGTGTGAGATAAAATGCTGTGATCAGGATAATTGTCTTGCTACATATTGTTGACTGAAATGGGGTGGAGTTGGGCAATGTTTGTGTGATGGGGTAGCAGATCTTTTGGTTTGTGTTTATGTGCAATGGGGGCAACAGTTTCATTAACTCTCGAGTAAAAGTTTAAAATTCCTGGCTACATCCCTGCCTTGACCTGGACAGTATAGGGAGGCATTATAGCATAGTGGTCAAGGACACTGAGGTACAGACCTGGAGACCTGGGTTTGAATCCTATCAGCCTCAGCCTGCACACTGTGTGACCCTGAGCAAGTCACTTAACTTCTTTACGCTCCCAGGTCACACCTGGAAACATACTCTGGCTCAGTGTGTTTTTCCTGGTTAAACAATTTCCCCATTCCCTTTCCCTAACCACATAGCTCTGCAGAAGGAATGGGATCAGGTCAGGGAGGTTATGCAAGGCCTGCTGAGGGTGGATGGAAGAGGATAAAAATGACACAGAGCCCTTCTGGCCTCCTGCTACATGGCAAAGTGCTTTAATGGAGTCTGTCGCTACATATGAGCTGTGTGTAGGATTTGAGCATGTAGCCTTAAAGGCCCCACTCATACGGACAGCATGCATGTGATTTGTGCATTGTTGAGCCACAGAGCTCCACAAAGTCAAGATGCTCTCTCTGCCTTATTCACTCTCAGCACTCACTGCCCCATATGCATGTGTGGAACTTCACAAGGAGAGTAGGAGCAGCTGGGAGGGGCAGAGATTTCTTAGGCACCTGGCATCCTTGCAAAAGCCTAGTGTGGCCATGGAGTCGATATCCTGCTCTATAGCAGCAGGGGATTCTGGGATGCAGCAGTTTGCAGCCAGGACTACCATATACCTGTGGGATTTGGAAATTTGTTCAAAACCAATCCTCCCTACTGGGAGCCCCATTCCCATAGTGGCATAGAGAAGGTCAGCTTCTGACAGTGGGGGTGCTTCCAAGCAGGGGTGTATGAATACCTTGTTCTGAATATTCGGGCCATATAGTCTATTCAGGACCCACATATTCAGTATTCATTATTAATATTCGTAATTTGGTAAACTATAGAAAAAAAAACAGCCCCCCACCTTATACCCTGTAAAATGTATAACCCCCATCTCCCCACTCTGTAATAGAATCCATTCCATGCCACCCTTCTCCCCAGTCCAGTACCCACAATTTTAAATACAAATAAGCAATATATTTAAAAAAACTCCCACGCTGGGTGGCTGACACAACCCAGCCAACTCCATGGCTAGCAGCCATCTTTCAGCACTTATTTACACTAATGAAATATGTTTCCCACCCCACTCAGGCAGCATCCATAAGCTGATAAGTATAAGGTAGAAGAAAGCAAATGACACAGCCCACCCACCTCCACAGCTGCCGTCTTCTTCTGAATGAAAGCACTAGCTTCATCATGGGAGGAAAGGAGGACTGCATCATCAGTGTAGAGTATCATATTATTACTGCATGCTGCAGGAAGATTATTGATAAAGGGGCTAAATGGTAGTGGGCCAAAGACGAAGCCTTGGGGGACACCGGAGCGAACAGGGAGGCTACACGAGACAGAGTCAGCAATTTTTACCCTTTGGCTTCTATCCAAAAGGTAGCTTTCAAATCATTTGGTAGTATCATTTGAAAGGCCAAAGGTAGAGAGAGAGTGCAGCAGGAGCCGCTGATTCACGGCGTCAAATGCCTTGGTCAGGTCAATGAACACTGCACCCAGCAGACTGCCTGCATCTAGGGCCTTATGTATATGGGTAGTGAAATCAAGCAGGGCAGTGGCAGTGGCAGTGGCAGTACTATGGGCTTTTCTAAAACCGTGCTGCTGTGGACACTGTAGGTTATATTTGTTGAGGTGTTCTGACAACTGGTCTGTAACAATATGTTCAATACGTGCCTTGGAAAGTGAAGGGAGGATAGAGATGGGGAGGTAATTGACGTGATGGGATCTAGTGCCACTTTTATGCACGGGTGTGACGATAGCTGACTTCCAGAGCTAGGGGAACTGTCCAAGGGAGAGTGAAAGATTCAGGAGTTTAGTGAGGGGGAGTAAGATGACATCAAGGGAGAGGGAGAGAAGTTTAAGGTCCAGGGCATCACTACTGAAACTAGGTTTGTTTAGGACTTTTTGAAGGTAGTTCCTAGCTTCAGCGATGGATATCATCTTAAAGTAGAAAGGAGGGGTATTCTTGGGGAGGTGGGATCTATCTTTGAGGCAGGGAAGGGTGGAGTCATCAAAGAAATTAGGGGGAAGGATACTGCTGAGATCACTGAAAGCAAGATTAAATGTGTCCGCTATTAATTTGGGGTCTTGGATAGTGGTGCCGTTAACCTCAAGCATAGTTGGGGAGGATTTGGTAGGTTTCCCGGTAAGGTTCTTGATGTTCTCCCAGAAGGATTTACTGTTACCCCATGAGTTTGCAAGCTCCTGTTTGTAGTAGGCTTGTTTGGCACTACGTATTGCCTGGGTGCACTGGTTCCTGGTGACTTTATAGTGCTGCCAGTCAGGCTGATGCCCTGAGGCCATAGCTCGGTGCCAGAGATCATCCCGGTTTCACATCATGGTGACTAGCTCAGAGGTAATTCAGGGGTTAAGGGAAGATCTTGATTTCCTTTTTATTAGGGGGGCAAAGTTGTTGCAAACTTCATTAAACTGGGAAATGAAGTAATTAAGGGCATGGTCAATGCTGTTCATGGAGTTGGAGTTAAGGGGTGCCCAGTCAATCATTAACAGGGCTACAAGGAACCGAGGAAGCTTCCCTTTTTGTAAAGATCACTTATAGTAAAATGTGGGTTTTGGCCTAGGTCCTTTGTTGGACCAATGGCAGATAACAGGAGAGTGATCACTTAGTATGTCCAGTAATAATTCCGTGTGAGGAATTCTGTTAGGAAGAGTGGTGAGGATCAGATCAAGCAGGGTGCTACTGCCAGTCTTATAGTTGCTCTTAGTAGAGGTAGTGACCATTTGGGTTATGTCTGTTGCTGTAATGGCATCCTTATACTGGTCAGCATCTGGCACCAGTTAATGTTGAGCTCGCCTTTTACAATAGTCTCACCCCAATGGGGTTGTTCTCAAGGAAGTCAGTGACCAGTTTGAAGCCTGTTACTTGTTCACATGGTGGAATGTACACAGATACCACTGTGAGGGATTTACCCTGACGGACAAGGATTATTTTTACCTCGAGCAGTGGAGAGCTGTTGGCAGAGGGAGATTGTGGGAGGACTTGACCTTGAAGTGTGTCTTTCGGGTAAATGGCACAGCCCCCACCGTGCTTACCAGTTCACTCAAGTCTGAATAGGACTTAGCCGGGGACGGATACAGCATTATCAGAGACCTTCGGTGATAGCCAGGTTTTGGTTAGGGCTATAATATCAAGTCTCTGCTGAGACACCCAGACTTGAAGGGCATCAAGCTCGGGTAGCAAGCTACAAATGTTAATGGTGGCCAGCTTAAGGGAGCCTTGTTTGTTGAGCCAGGGGTTGGACATTACAAAAACATTATTACAATTGCATAATACTGTAGTTCCTCTGATTTTATTTTTTTAATATACTTGAATCTTCATTGAAATATCTCCATAACAGTACAGTTTAGAAGTTCAGGGATAGAACTCTAGTGGTAGCCTGTGATGATGGTGACACGATTGAGCACTTTCAAAAACAGCCACTCAATGATGGTGCCTGTGCACAGGGCTACCAGGCAGGAAGTGTGACCAGATGGGGGGGGGTTTGCAAATATAGCAACACGATGTCACTATATGTAGATGTGTATGGGGGGATCATGCCATGGAGACGAGGCGGAAGGGGAGGGGGAGTTTGTGGGGCATAGTGTGGCAGTGAGCTGCTGAGCTGGCTGTGTGGCATGGTGGGTTGGTGTCAGGCTAGGGTTGGGAGGGTGCCGGGTTCAGTTCTGGGTGCTCTCTCATTTTTAGCACCAGTCCGAGAATTTGTTTTTCTCTTTTGCACCCCTCCGACATGCACTCCCCGTAGTCAGAATCCTTTATCAGGAGGGTGTGAAGGTGAAATCCAAGTCTCAGGTGCCCTTTTGTTGTGAGCCGGGAGTGTACATCGCCGAAATAGCTTTTCGGTGATGTACACTCTCCCTAACAGCGATCACCTTTCTGCGATCGTCATTATCACATGGAACCAACCTAGCAATCTAGAATTTGTCAGCAAAAAGGACCACATGACCCACCCAGTCTGCCCAGGTGTTCCCTGTCTAATCTGTCTCTGCAAACCCTAATTTGTCTCCAGCAATCCTCCTTCCCCCCTACCTGTTTTCTAATAATACACCTATACGTCTATCCTATGCATGCTTGAAGCCCCCCACCATTTTCATCTCTACCACTTCTGCTGGCAATCTGTTCCAGGCATCTATCACACTTTCAGTGAAGAAATATTTCCATACCTCTCTCTTAAACTTCACCCCTCCAGCTTCACTGAATACCCCTTGGTCCTGGTGCTCTTTCTCATTTGAAAAAGATTCCCCTCCTGCACCTGTAGTGTTCTCTCCTGTGAGGTACTCATAGGTCTCTATTAGATCACCTTTGATAAAAAACTAAAAAACTTTTACATTATTTCTCTCATATGTTAGTCCTAAGCAACTGCATAAAAACATTCTGTACTATACATACACAGGATTAGAAAGGGGAAGAATGAAATTAAGCCCCTGCCTACTCTCCCGGTCCATCCTCGGTACCCAACCTCCAAATATCTTTATAGTACAGGTCATAAAGAACACGCATATTCTAAACAGCAAAACACTACTGAATGCAATTATCCTTCAACTTTTCATAGCAGCATAAGGTCTAAAGGGACTGTAGTGTACATCAGGTGTGCCCGCCCCCGGCCTCATAAACATCTACTGATTAGAACTCAGAGGGTGGTGTCGGGGGTGTTTTCCTCCAACCCTATCTCTCTGTCCTGTGGGGTGCCTCAGGGCTCAGTGCTGTCTCCCATGTTGTTTACGGTGTACATGCTTCCCCTCGGAGACATTGTAAGACGGTATGGGCTGGAGTTTCATTGTTATGCCGATGATACCCAGCTCTACCTGTCTTTTGCACCAGACCAGGATGGAGCACTCTTGGTGTTTAATAACTGCCTTGGCGAGATCCAAGGTTGGATGAGGTCCAGCTGGCTGAAGTTGAATTCTGGGAAGATGGAGGTGATGGTTGTGGATCCTGGTCGCACATTACACCGGTGCTGCAGGAACTGCACTGGCTGCCTGTTCAGTGGCGGATAACCTTTAAAGTTGGTTTACTGACTTATAAAGCTCTACATGGACTGGGCCCAGACTACCTGAAAAAGCTTCTGGTCCCTTACCTCCCTGAGTGACCGCTCTGCTCAGCCAAAGAGGGGTTGCTGGAGATTCTGAGGGTAGTTTTAAAATCTTCTGGGGCCCGGGCTTTCATGTTCATGGCACCGACCCTCTGGAATTCTCTACCATGTTGGATCAAGGAGTGCATGACTGTGGGGGGTTTTAAACAAGCATTGAAGACTTATCTATGGAATAAGGCATATGGGGATGGTGTCGAAGTGGATTGACTGTAACTGTTTTGGTTGTTTTATTATGATGTTTTATTGTGAAATTATTTTAACCATGTACTGCTCCTTGACTTTGAAAGGCGCATTACAAATAAAGTTTATTATTATTATTATTTATAGGGATCCCCCCCTTATTTCCCAGGGTATCAAGTAATTCCCTTAGTAAGCAGAAATTTGTGTAACCCCCTCCATGTGAGTGGGCTCACCTGGAGGGCAGCTGTCACCCTCCTGAGGTTCTGCAGTGCTGACATCTCTCTCTTGCCTGATCGCATATGTAACCCCCCTACAAATAGGGGTTTCTATAAATGTCTTCCTGGGCTGCCTAATGCCCATTGCCAGGATGGTGTCCTGTGTCTACAGTTGCTTTATGTGTCTGCATGAGAGTGCTATAGTAAGCCTCTGTGCCTGTCTCTTTAAGAGACCTATTACTCAGTGTGAGAAAATTAGTCTGGACTGGGTTTGAGTAGTTAAGGCTTGCGACCAGCCCAACAGTCCATATTTCTGCTCCATTCTGCAGTCACTATTTGCGCAGAGGGAGTCCTGTTAGAAAAAGTGATTATTCACTGTTTATCTGTTATAATAATAATGCTGTAGGAGTTTGTCTAATCTGCTTCCAACTGCAGTATGAACATTTGGATTGGAGCCACCATTTTGGTTCTGGAACTGCCAGTGTTGGCCAATCAGAACCTCAGGGGACCTAAGATGGAGACTGTCCCCAGAGGTCTTGTGGGATTGAAATCTGTAGGAATTGTAGTTTTTAAGGTTTGGTGCCTAACTGGGCCTAGAGGGGGAACCCTTACTGTGACAGACAGCTTTCTCAGCCAGCCAAATCTTTTGGATCACTGGGAAAGCTCAGAACTGCCTGCAGCAGTGTGTCAGTTGTGAGCTGCAGTCTGGAGAGTGGACAGCTTGAGTCATCGAGCAACTGCTCCTGCGTAGGAGCGTGGGAGAATCGGCAGGAAGGCTATGCTGGCCTACCTGTCACATCTTCCAGTGTGAAGAGCTGCCTTGAGTGTTAAAGTCAGATTTATCTGATTGCCTGATCAAGACTGTGTCTGAAGAGAGAAAAGTGTGTTGCTGCTACTTGAGAGTGGACAGAAGACTTGCTCCAGAAGCGATCGGCCTGCCTGGTACAGAAGTGAGCCTCAGATCGAAGGGTTTGCACAGAGAAGCTGCAATTTGCAAACGGACTTTATGTGAACTGTGGCAAGTTACTTTAAGTGTTTTAAATGTGCTGAATGTGTGGTGTGCGTCAGATTTGGTTCCTCAGCACGAGTTCTGTCACTCTAGCTGGAGGCTGTTCCAGCACTTAGCATGCACTTCATCTGAACTGCTCACTCTGCCTGGGCTCAGCCACCTCGGCCTAGGTTACCACTCCCGATTCAGAGACATTTCCGGCAATAGACCCGCCCGGGGATTCGGCCCCCTGCTCAACACCACCGAACAGGTAGCGACCACCGTGATGAGTCGTGTAGGCCCTGCTTCCCCTGGCAATCCAGTACAACATCCATGAGGCCTTCATCTTGCCTGTCCTGCATCCTGGTCTGGGTAGCGTGAGTACAAAACAGGGTAGCTCCCTGCAATAAAGCTGCAATCATTTGTGTGTTCATCTGATTTTCTTGTTTTTGGGTTTATTGCAACAGGCTGAGCCATCCGGCTCCAAATTACAAATATTGGGGTTGAGTGTATGTTAACTGTGTTTTTTCCTTCCTAAGGGCCCCAACAACAGCTGCAATGCCGGCCTACCCCGGGCAACGCTTCAGGCTAACCTGCTCACCAACTGGGCATCCAGGGTTGTGGGACTGTGTCAGAGGGACTTACAGTGCATGCTTTATCCACCTGAATATAATCAGAATTGCTAATCACTTACTAGATTTATGCCCCACCCTTGTTCACATTCCCCTGAATAAATCAGATTGTGGCTTTTCACATTTAAACTGGCTAGTGTGTACCTTCTTGGTGGGGATACAGTACCACTATTGTATCATTGCATCACTGGTTTTATTTCACAGGGGGTCTCCAGGGCAATTGCAGAGGATCCAGCCCTGGTGGTAAGTGCAAGGAGTGTGAGCATATCAGTACTGTCATATGGAAAATGTAAATGTCCTGTTACTGAACTCTTTAGGCCACTGGAAGGGTTGGTAGGTGGTTATAGCATCCTGGAGGGCTATACCAACAGCAGTTACGCTACCCCAAAACCATTCCTCTGGGTGGAGGCACCCGTTCACCGAGCTCAGGCCCCTCAACCTCTGCCTAGTCACCCAGGCAGGAGTAGTAGCCCATAGGATAACACCACCTAGGGGTTACATCTTGGAGGCACCGCTGGGATGTGTGCCTTCTAGTGGTCAAAAGTGGGAACTACAGCCCAGTGTAAAATTGAGACAGAAACTGAAATGGAGGTGCTTATTACATCCAAGTGGAAGATGGCTCCCCACAAGCTGGTTATGCGTCACATGATGGGGTGGAGTGAGGCCAAGGGAATAGATATCTAACATGCCATTCTGCTACTTGATACCCCCTTAGGGACCACTAATGACGTGATTGAAGAAACTGTGGGAAAGGTTAAATGTCTGGGAAAGATTAAAGTATGGAGGTGGGACTCAGATCTGTTCGATCAAACCTTGGTGGCTCCCCTCTCTTGTAGCCTACCTATAGTCCCTGAAAAGGTACCCTCTGTTATCATGCCCAAAGGGTCCCGGAAGGGGTGGAGAGTTATTAATTTGCATAGTGACCTGTCTTCCCCTAGGGGTCCCCGAGGGTAGAAGGGTTCAAGGACAAATGGTTAAGGCTGTTGGCTACTGAAGGCCGGACAGTCAAGGAATTGTTAAAGATGTTGGACATTTTGAATGAGATTACTCCCCTACAGTCTCCCCCGGCCTCCCCGTCTACTCCTAGACATCCCCTGTTGTGACCTCCCCAATTGTGATACTGTCTGTACACCTGGACTCCTATCGCAGGCTCAGGCTGTTCACTGGTGATGTTCCTGTGCCAGTGGGGGAGGATCACTTAGAAACATGGATGGACTATGCTACTCTACTGGTCCAAGAGTGGCAGTGTTCAGAGGGGGAGAAGAGAAAGAGACTTATGCAAAGTCTAAGGGGCCCTGCACTGGAAGCAGTTCGATTTCTCTGATCCACCAACCCAGAAGCCACCGCAGCCAAGTACCTCTCTGCCTTAGAAGGGGTGTTTGGCAGCACAGAATATGGGGAAGACTTAATGTGGAAATTCAAGTCTGCTAAGCAATGGAAAAATGAGAAATTGTCTGCTTTTGTCACTCGAATTGAACAGGCCTTGCAGATGGTCAGTAAAAAAGGGGGAGTTCCTGCTAGTGAACTGAACTGAGTCAGGCTGGAGCATATTCTCAAATCTGCCCGGTATTCTAGTGTGCTCATGCTGAAACTGAAATTTCAGGACAGAAAAGCTAACCCCCCCCCCACCAAATATTGCTGGCTAAAGAAAGAAGTTCGAGAGGCTGAGAATGACGGAGGGATGGGAACCCTATGCTGGGGTTGCCTACACCAGCCAAGTCTCAGATCGGTCCGAGGAAAGTGAAGAATCTACTGAAATCCAGCAAGTTAGAGAACTGCTTGAAGAGGTAAAGGAGATGCGAGCCAGTCAAGAAGCTATGGCTGAACCAGCCAGAAGCTCCCACCCTTGCCTGTCGCCAACTGAGACTAGAAGTGAAGTTTCTCCCGGGGGTGTGGCAGTCCATGCCATCACTCCAAAGCCCCAGATAGAGTCCAATTTAATAGAAAAATGATAGCACTGAGAGCCCTGGTGGGGGACCTCATACATGCCACCCATACTTCTGCCCTCTGGGGAGGTGGCGAGGACAGATAGCCTGAATCATAGTCAACAGAAGACATTAGAACTTCTGCTTCCAACTGGCACAAAGTTTGTGGAGAATCTAACCACTCAAATGACTCCAGGGAACAAGTGTTCTGCTACTGGTGTGGAGAAGATGGACATACCCGACAGGGCTGCACCTATCTGGAAAATCTGCAGAAGGTTACAGCCAGACTGTTAAACTTGGTTCATCAAAGCAATATAAAGCCCCATCTGGGCCCACTGAAAAAATCTTATGCCTCCAAAACTGCTGTGGGACAGTCTACCAAGCCAACCTCCCCGGATTGGTCTGAGATGGAGGGCCCCTCTATGGAGACTACAGGGACAGTCAATGGCATCTCCACCCATGCTGTTTTGGACAGTGGTTTGCAAGTCACCATTATTTTTCATGATTTGTATGACCAGCACTTATCTGACCTCCCACTCCAGCCCCTCGAAGGTCTGCATGTATGGGGATTGAGTGAGAAATCCTATCCTTATCTAGGGTATGTACGTGTTTGGGTGTCATTCCCTACTGCTGTAGCAGGTGTGGATGAGCAAGTGGAGACTTGGTCTTGGTGAGCCTGCCAACTGGTCTGTATGATGGTGTCCCTCTACTAATTGGTATGAATGCCCATATATTCTGGCGGTTAGCTCACCTTTGCCAAGAGAAGCAAGCCAAGTGAACTGGATGGGCACTACGCATTCCAGCCCTAGTACAGCGAGCCTAAAACTAACAGATGCGAACACAGGAAATTGAAAAGGATGAACCTGGGGGAGTGGTCTCGAAGAAGGATCCTGACCCTCTGGTACTACCACCCAATGCTCAGTGCACCATCAGTGGTGAGGTGCACATGAAGACTGATGTAAAAACTAAAATTCTTATGCTAGATGCCCCAGAAGAAGGGAAACTTCCTGGGGGACTACTGGTCATGCCTAGCATTTTACCTGCCCGGACTCATGCTTACACTCGGTGGGTAGTGGTGCAAGTTCAGAACATGTCAGATCGAGAAGTTCAGGTAAATCGGGGGTGCACCCTGGTCATGGTATATTGTGCTAATACTGCTGTGCTGCCCAGCAAGAAGTGCCCTGGGGGAGCGATGATGTGACCCCTGACCTGTTTGACTTCGGAGAATCTCCCCATCCTGCAGAATGAAAAGCTAGGATCAGCCAGAAGTTGGCTCAGAGAAGCCAAGTGTTCTTCTTAAAAGAGTGGGACATAGGTTGTGTAAAAGGGATGAACACTAGATCCGACTTCATGATGAGAGGCCATTCCAAGAGAGGTCCTGTCGCCTTGCACCTGCCGACATAGACGATGCTAGATGTCATCTTCAGGAAATGCTGGCCACAGGAATTATTCAAGAGTCTCAAAGCCCTTATGCCTCCCCGATTGTGGTAGTCCAGAAGAAAAATGGATCAGTGAAGATGTGTGTGTGGACTACCAGACATTAAATTGGAAGACTGTCCCAGATCAGTACACCATGCCCCGTATCCAGGATGCCCTTGACTGCCTCAACGGAAGTCAGTGGTTCTCAGTACTTGACCTCTGGAGCTGGTACTATCAAATCCCGATGGCCCAGGAGGACCGTGAGAAAACAGCCTTCATCTGCCCCCTGGGTTTCTATGAGATTCCACATATGCCTCAAGGTATTTTGGGTACACCTGCCACTTTCTAGCGGCTAATGGAAGAAGCAGTGTGAGACATGAACTTATTAGACTGCCTTGTGTATCTTGATGACGTCATTGTGTTTGGCCGGACCCTGGAGGAACATGAAGCTCGTTTATTCAAGGTTCTCGACAGGTTAGAGGACTTCGGACTAAAGCTATCAATAGACAAGTGTCAGTTCTTTCAAACATCTGTAAAATATGTGGATCACATAACGTCAGCTGATGGGATTCAGGCTGACCTGAGCAAAGGGGAGTCTTTGACCACCTGACCTTAGCCTAATAACTTAAAAGAGTTGCAAAGATTCTTGGGGTTCTGCGGTTACTACTGCTGGTTCATAAAGGACTATTACAAAGTCATTCACCTTTTACTCAACCTAACTCAAGGCTATCCCCCTACCAACAAAAAGTATAAGAAAAGCACAGTTAAAGGGGAAGACAAGGTTTACTTTCAGAATCATGAACCATTTGGAGTCAGGTGGACTTTTGAGTGTGAAGCTGCTTTCTGAGATATCATTCACCAACTCACCCACGCCCCTGTGCTTGCCTATGCTGACCCCACCAGATCCTATGTGCTACACACTGATGCCAGCTTGAAGGGACTTGGTGCCACTTTGTATCAAGACTATGAGGAAGGTTTACACCCGGTGGCATTTGCCAGTCGGAGCCTGGCCCCATCTGAAAGAAATTATCCGGTACACAAGCTTGAATTTCTTGTACTAAAATGGGCAGTGATGGACCAGTTCCATGAATTTCTTTATGGTGCCAAGATTCTGGTCAAAACTGACAATAATCCCCTCACCTATGTCCAGACCTCAGCGAAATTGGATGCCACAGGGCATCGCTGTCTGTCAGCGCATTCCACTTATGACTATTCCATGGAGTATCGCCCAAGTCTGAACCACACTGATGTTGACACCCTTCCAGAAGACCTAACTAATATAAATTGGGTAAGAATGTCTGAACAATCCATCAAAGCCCTCTGCCAAAAGTTCGACCAAGATGAGCATCCCTCCTCTGAGACAGTTGACTGCTTAGTGGATTGCTTAGGGCCTCCTGACACTTGTGTTCCCACAGTCTACTGCCACCTTGCAGCTTTAGACCTTAGCGCCTTGCCTCAGCTCACCGCTGAAAATGTACAGTGGATGCGGATCCAAGACCCTATGATTAAACCTGTTCTTGATGCCCTACGTGCTGCAAATGATGTGTCCAAACTCCATTTCTTCAGATCCCCAGATTACATTGTTGTTTAAAGAGGGTCCCAGACTTAAACTGCATAACCAGCTACTTTATAGATAAACCATAAACAGACAAGGTCAACTTGACATGCAGCAACTGGTGTTACCTACAGCTTTCAAACACTTGGTACAACGGGCCCTCCATGACCAGATGGGACATTTGAGGTGTGACCGAACCACAGATTTGTCCCATACTCAGTTCTATTGGCTGAAGATGGGGACTGACATTGAGGCCCATATCAGGACTTGTAGCCGTTGTCTCCAAAGAAAAGCTCTGCCCCAGCGGGCTGCACCTTTGGTCAATATCTCAACCAGAACACCCATGGAGCTGATGTGTATTGACTTCTTATGTCTGGAACCCGGCCAGAAGAATGTGGGAAATGTGTTAGTGGTAACTTATCATTTCACACGTTATGCCCAAGCTTCCTCAACTAAGGACCAGAAAGCATCTACAGGGCCAAGGTCTTAGTTGAAAAGTTCTTTGCCCATTATGGCGCACCTCAGAGAATTCACTCTGATCGGGGAGAGACTTTGAAAGCCGCCTGATCGAGGAAATGCTCTCGTTCTGGGGAGTGCGAAAGTCCCAAACAAAGTGTTCTACTATAGAACTCTGTATCTGGAAAGGGACATAAACTATATCACACAGTTCTAAAATGGTAGCAATGTCTGCGGTGGTTACTGAAAGGCCTGTGAAGATGAAACAATAACGGAATTTGAACCAGTTCTTAAGAACAGCTTCTACTAGGAAAATGACTTGTAGATTCAGTGCAGTTCTCCTTTAAAGTAATCAGCTTGTTCAATAGGTTACTACTAAGATCAAGAATGGAAACATTAGATTATTTCACCATGTTGGGGCTGGAAAAACTCATTAACTTAGTATTTTTTAGAATTAGTACCATTTTTTGGGACGGAAGCCAAAATCTGAAATGAATTAAAGTCATCTTGAACTCTATTCACTGCTTCCCTAACATCAGGATCCGTACTTAAAATGATCACATCATCTGCATACAAAATAACTTCAGATAATTTACATGACTAGGGAATAGAATTAAAAAACAAAGAAAAAAGAAGAGGATCCAGAATAGAACCCTAGGGGACTCCCACAGCTGATGGCAAGAGAATATGAATAACAGTCCAAAACTGAAGTTTTATGTAATCTTCTTGTAAGGTAATTGAAATCTTCCCCCATCCTATACTCAGCACCAGCGCTCGTATGCCATAGATGCATGATTTTTCACTTTTTGGCATTGAACCCCAACTGCTGTGTCTTTGACTAGTCCATCTGTTTCCCTATATCCCTGCACATTTTCTCTACCCCTCCTGAGTGTCCACCCTATTGCAGATTTTGGTGTAATTTGCAAAGAGGCATTCTTCCTCTCCAGCTCTTCTGCAGTGTCTCCTATGAAGACATTGAGTAGGACTGTTCCCAGTACTGCACCCTGTGGTAATCCTCTGGTCATTCTCCCATCCTTAGAGTGTGTCCCATTAACCACCACCCTCTGTCTCCTATCTCCTAACCAGTTTTGAACCCAATTTACCAATTTGGACCTCACTTCTAATCTGGTCAACTTCTTTAATCAGATTTATGTGCGGCACAGTGTCGAAGGCTTTGCTGAAGACCAGATAGGCTATGTCCATTGTCCTCCCCTGATTTTTTTCATTGGTCACCCAGTCAAAGGAATATATCAGATTTGTTTGGAATGACCTCCCCCTGTGAATTTGTGCTGCCTGTGGTTGAAGTCCATTGGATTCTAGATGCTCAACTAACCTCTCTTTCAGTAGGATTTCCATTTGTTTCCTCACCGCTGAAGTCAGGCTGACAGGTCTATAATTGCTAGCCTCCTCCAGTGGTTCAGATGAGAGGCACATTAGCACTCTGTGGGTTTAGCATGAGTTCTACCCAGTTATTATGGAGGAGGTCTCCAAGGTGATTGCAACACTGTACCCCACCTGCTGTACTTTGGATCCAGGGCCTACATGGCTGTTGGTTGACTGTCGTGAGGCTCTGGGACAAGTGTTTGCTAGCATTATCTGGTGCTAATGGTGACACTTGGACAGCTGGTTCTGATCACTGTATCATTTTTGTAATATAAAAATGTGTTATGGACTGTCTCTCATGAGAGATGCTGAGGCAGCATGTGAGATGACACATACACACACACACACACACACACACACACACGTTTTAGATACAAGGTGTTACCTGGAAGGCCAGGAGTTAATTACAGACTAGAAGAGGCCTTAATCAAGGATCTCCTGTTTATCTAAGTTAAATATAGCTTTAACTGCCAAGATAGATCATAAACTTTTATAATGCTTAGAGGAAGAAGAGCAGGTTATGACACTATAGTGCGAAGTCATAAAAGATGATTTGATGTCCTGGAAAGGGGAAGCTAATCATAAGATCAAAGAAAGATATGAGAAAATGAGTTGTGCTGAGATCACAGAATTTACCTTTGATAAGACATCCTGTTTTGCATAGATATATATTTTTTATATTCTGACAGGGAGGAGCTAGGTGACCTCATGCAAAGAGGTGGGCAAAGCCAGCTTTTAAACAATATTCTGTTTTCCATTTTGACACACTTCTATCTACACTCTGACAAAGAAACATCTTTGAGCACTTTAAGCAAGTGTACAGGTAGAGAGAGACAAAATCTAAGTACTGTAATATGAATTCCACTGTTAAAACCTTGTTCTTTTTAAAGATTGTATGGTTCTTGTGATATATGGTTCTGTATTTTATGTTTTACATACTTTTATCTATTTTAGTAAAACTCTATTTTTAGAGCCTACTTGGTCTGTCTTTGAATTTCTTTTCTTTAACAGGTGAAGTATATATGGTTAAGGCAGACACTGTGCATAAGCTTGAATGGTGATACCAAACTGGAAAAAGGTAAGAGTAATCTGAGGTCTTTTATTAGAGTTTTTAAGGGTTCATTTCTGTACACCTGGTTAGGTGCCCACAAGCAAAGATATCTGGCCCTTCCCCCGAAGACAGAATTATCTGAGCCTGTGCATTGGGAACACTAGCAAGAGGTTCACAGTTTGAATCCTTCCAAGACTTGAGACCAAAGGTTGCTTCGAACCCTCAAAACAGACAGGAGGGTTACCCTGTTTCTGTTAACTGTTCACAAGACTGCGCTCAGAAGTTGGCACTTTGGGAGTAGAGGGCTGACCTGCTGAGTGGGTTTGTGACACTCTTTTTTGGAGGGTTGTTTTCCCCTCAGTTCTTAAAAAGCTGTGGTGAGGCCCCTCCTGAAGAAACTATCATTGGACAGATGTGCAGGCTGATTACAGGCCTATCTTAAACCTTCCCTTTTTTTTAGGGACGGTTATTGAGAAGGTGGTGATGAGGCAGCTGGAAGCTCACCTTGAGAGGTATGACATCTATGAGCCATTTCAGTCAGATTTCAGGCCTCATCACAGTACAGAGATCATGCTCTGCAAGGTGTTCAATTACCTGCTATAGGCAAGGAACATGTGTCCTCGATGTGTCCCCTGTATATAACTGCCTCACTTTGCTTATGATTATGTATATATTTGTATAGCTTCTTGTTGCTCCTTTGGCCATCCATATTTAATCCACTGACACAGGGTCTACACCCCTCGATCATCTGTAACTCTGATCTAGGGTGTCTACCCTATGCTATGTATTTGTTTTCTGTCATATCTCGATATGTTTTCCTTGCGCAATGTCATAATGTCCTGATGCTGAGCCCTTGTAAAGGAGTCTATGACTCAAAGAGTTGCAATTCTGATTCTTATCAATGAATAATAAACAAAAAACCTTTTAGTCTTATTCTTGTGGACCTTTCCTCAGCATTTGACACTGTTGACCATGGGGTTTGATAGAACATCTTGGGGAATATGGGGGATGCACTAGAATAATGTTGAAATGGCTTGCGTCCTGTCTTTCTGGCAGAGTGCAGTAGGTCATGATGGTTACTTACTCGTCACAGCCAGCAGCGGTCTGCTGTGGTGTTCCCCAGGGTTCAGTTCTGTCCCTCATGTTGTTTGTAGTGTATACGCTGCCAAAAGGAGGTGTCATCAGATGGTACCATGTGAGTTTTCATTGCAATGCAGATGATACTCAGTTGTACCTGTTGTTTACACCAGATGGGCAGGAAGCAGTTGCTGTGCTGCTGCAATGCCTTAAAGAGTTAGTGGAGCCAAAACAGGCAGACAGAAAAATAATACAAATTATGGGTTAAATATTTAAAAGTGTATCTGGCAATAGCGCAAGTGGTTGCTCCGTGCAACTGAGTTGCACTGGAGCAACAAAGGGATATATTCAAAAGAGATGTGCCAAGGCGCATCTTATCTGAATATATCAAAAAAATGCTTGTGGCACAAATAGAATGCACCGGCGCATCCTCCAGACAGGTCTGAATATCAGGAATGGGAAATGTGCCAGCACATCAGTGATACACCATGCTCAAGTATGCAAGGTGCAAATGGGGCCATTTGTATGTCATTATGGCCCCATTTGCATGAGTTGTGCAGGGCTAGCCAGTGAAATGCACCTGGCACCCTGCACAGCATGCGGTGCTGTCAATGGAATTCCATTGGTATCCTCCTCCCCACTTGTAACCTTGATCACTGTAAAGATGTAATAATCCTTTCCCTGGTAGTCTAGTGGTACCCCACCTCCCCGATCGTAACCCTGATCACTGCAAACATGTAAAAATCCATTCCCTGGTAGTCTAAAGGTCTCTCCACCCACACAGAACCCCCAGCCCACCCAGCTCTCCCCCCAGTCATGAGCAGGCAGCAAACCCACCCGCATACCTCCATGGCTGCCCGCCGTCTGACAGCTTACAGTATCTGCTGCAAGCACATTGGTCCATGCTGTGGACCAATGGGCTTGCAGCAGATATTGTAAGCTCTCAGTGGGTAGCCGTGGAGGTATGTGGGTGGGTTTGCTGTCCGCTGATGAGTGGGAGGGAGGACAACTAGACTTCCAGGGAAAGGATTTTTACAGCGATTGGGGTTAGGGAAGGGGGTAACTCTAGATTACCAGGGAATGGATTATTACATCTTTACAGTGACTGATGTTACAGGTGGGGAGGAGGGTACCACTAGACTACCAGGGAACAGATTATTACATCTTTACGGCGATCGGGGTATGGGGCGGGAAGGGGGGATCCACTAGACTATTGGGGCATACGATGGGAGATTGTGCATGGTGTTCGGGGGGTTGCCACCCACGGCTGGCAGCTGCTGTGTTGCGCCCTGCACTACAGCAGCCCACTTGTGGGTGATTACCAGTTGAGCCTTTTTCTACAGGCTCAGCTTTGTGCCCACATATGCGGCACATCTCTGGGATGTGCTGGCAGATGCGCCGCACATCCCAGGCTGAATATCGGGATATGCTGCATATGCAGGGGCATGCCCTCTGAAGATGCGCTGCATACATTATCTTTGCACTGCAGCACACCAGGAGTTGTGCAGCGCAATTCCCCCTTTTGAATACAGCCCCAGGATGTATTTCTGGGGTTGCGCCAGGTGCAACTCCTTTGAATATCTAGCCCTATAAATAGTAGTTAGTTGTCACTTTTTATTTCTGAAGTATTTTCCTTTTTCCTTTTGCTCATCAGAAAGTCTTCTATGTAATAATACTGTGCTGAAAGTGTGGAACAGCTCTTAGCCTGGCAGCTGACATGTCTAACTCTACTGCCCTACACTGCATCAGCATTATGATCTTGCTGACTGTGACATCACAGGTGAATGACCTGGCGGTCACTCACTTGCTGTTCCTAAGTAGCAATGATGTCACAGTCAGTGAGATCACAATGCTGGTGATGTAGTGTGGGGGCAGTAGAGCAAGACATGTCATCTGACCGGCTAAGAGCTGTCCCACACATCACACCTACTAACATCAGGTAAACAATCTTCTAATTAAACAAAGGGAAAATAAAAAGCACCTCCGACATAAAAGGTAATGGTTGGCTGCTTTTAAAATCATATATTAGTTTTAGGCAGTACACTTGCTCTTTAAAGAAATCTCTGACTGGATGGCCTCCAGCTGGCTGAGTCTCAATCCAACCCAGACAGAGCTGATGCTGGTGGAACCAGGTCCTCAGAGCTGGGAGTATCTGGGTGCAGTCATGAGTATTCCATCCTGAATGGCGCTGTTCTGACAGCTGTGGATAGGGTGAAGTATCTGGGAATCTATGTGGACTCTAAGCTGAGGCTAGAACACCAAGTGTCGGCTGTAGTCTGCAGTGGATTTTTCCACTTATGGAACATCTCCCAGATTAAACCCTATATTGGGCAAGACGATTTGGTGACCCTAGTGCATGCTTTCATGGCCATAAAGCTGGACTATCATAACGGTCTCTAACTAGGGTTATCTGGAGGGTTGTGTGCCACCTACAGCTGGTGCGGAATGCTGCGGCCAGGTTGATATCTGGTGTGTCATACAGGGACCATATCTCCTGTACTATGGCAGCTACACTGGCTCCCCATTAGGTGGTGCACCACCTTCAAGATTGCATTGTTAACTGACAAAGCCCTGCATGAACTGGGCCCTGCCTAGCTGAAAGACCACTTGGTCTGGTATGCACCCAGCAGCTCTCTCTACTCCACCGAGGAACTACTGTTGGTTGTCCTGAGGTCCCACCTTAAGCAAACTGGGGATAGAGCATTCTTGGTGGCAACCCTGATTACGTGGAATTCTCTGCCTTCCTGTCTGAGGAGTTCCATCTCAATGGAGGTGTTTAAAAGAAGATTCAGAAGTTATTTGTTTGACCAAACTTTTGGGACTGATATTTGATTTTATTGTGCAGTACAGTAACTCCACTTTTTAGACCCATTTATGACTGTATTTATTTATTATGTATTTTTTATTTTGTGAGTACAGTCCCAACTGCATGTTTGTGTAAACGAGTTTTGCCTGGTTTAGTCAGTGGATGGTAAAACCACAGTGCATTCCCTGATATACAAAATGTTGCAAAAGCACTAATATTCAATATGATACTCTATATATCAATTGTAATGCCTGCCTCATACCACAGATGACATCATGTTCTTATCTGCTGAGCGTGAGATTTGTGTCCAGCTGTCTTTCTTCTGGGTTTTGCATTGTTTATATCCAACAGGAAATGTTTTAAAGTACAGTACATTATTTAATTTATTGTTTTAAACAGACTGCATGAACACACAGCTGCAGCATGAGGAGCACTTCTAAACTGCATGGTTGCTGTGACTGTGGCGTGAGGTTCAGATCATGCAGTGTGACAGATTGAGGGCTGCCAGTGAGATTCCCATATTGCCTGCTGCCAAAAAAACAGTGACCTTCTGCTTTGATAGGCAGCGCCTACTGTTGATGCTAGAGCGCATCTGGCGCTGTCATAAGGTCTGGTGCTGGGTTAGGACAAACTGTAACCTGACACTGATGACAGGGGGTTAAGTAGCCTTGCTGATCGCACCTTAACAAGGTGTGAACAAGGTGCAAACGGATGTCTCTTGCCCAAAATAGACAAAGTGCTTAACACACTATAAGCGGTACCTTCAACACGAAAATACAATGAGAATGGTAAGTGGCAGTCAACAATTGCCTGCTGTAATCATTTGCCTGCTCTAACCGCGGACAGTATAAGTAGTGCGTACTGTATTATTGTGTAATTATTTTATAATAACTGGCTTAGGCTTTTTCCCATAGGGAAACTGTGGTGTAATTTGCCGTTATAAAGGAGCATTTATAAGCGGCAAACGTAAATATGGTTTTCGCCGCTGTCATACCGACCTACAGCTATTCGGGTTTTCATCGCTCATACTAGATTGCCTCCTCGGTCAAAAGCGCACCGCCGCCACTATGTCTAGGCGGTAAGTAACTACTTAAAACAAAACCTCCTGACAAAAATCACACAGTACAGTAAAGGGGACAAAAAAACAAGAAAAACTAAACTGCTGCAAAGCGACCGCGGACTCGGCTAAACGTCATCCACACCGGAGCCGTACCCGACCATTTATTTTATATAATTGGCTGTGGCGAGAAAGCAAAACCCAGCAATTATATAAAAAAAAACGGGGTTGTGTGTAAACTCAAATTTTACACACACCTTTGGGGTTGGATGCCTGGATAACCCCTCGAGCTTCGCTCTCGGGGGTTTATATGGCATCCAACCCCTCAGGTGTGTGTAAAATCTCATTACACACACCACCCCATACTTTATTCTCTATGTTATTGATATATGCATGTGATGCACCCTGAGAACTTGGTATAGGGTGTTTTATAAATAGAATTGCCTTGCCTTCCTTACCTGCTGCCGCTCTTATGCAGAGGGACCATATCAGCCCTTCTCCAGTCTTCTGGAACCAAACCTGTTTCCAGTGAGCTGTTCAACAAGGCTGTCAGCAGTGCTGCAGGCAATTCCCTGAGCTCTTGCAGCACTCTTGGGTGTATTCGATCTGGTCCCATAGCCTTATTCATCTTCAGGGCTGCAAGTCCTTTCAAGACTCTTTTCTCTGAAAATGGACTTGTGTGCACCACCTTCCCCCTTTTTCTTGCTTCTCCTTGGTGGTCCATCCCCTCCTCCCTATATTGTGAAGACTGAGCAGAAGTGCCTTTTTAAAATGTCAGCTTTTTCTTGGTCATCTTCTGCACGGTCTCCCTCTTCCACCCTTCTAATCCTCACTATCCCTCCCCTTGCTTTTCTCTTCTTGCTTACATATCTGAAAAAAATCTTACCCCCTTTAGACACCCCTCTTGAAGCAATTTCCTCTCTCTGTACCTTTGCTCCCCTAACCACTTTACTTGCTTCCTTCTGCCTAGCTTGGGACACCTCCCTGTCCTCTCTCTGTGCTTCTTTATACCCCTTGAATGTTACCTTTTTTTCTTTTACCAATCATGCCACTCCTTTGGAGAACCAGTGCAGTCTCCTTTTTCTTCTGCCTTTGTTTATCTCTTTCATGCAGAGGTTGGTTGCTGTAATTATACCCTCTCTCACTCATCCCCACTGTGACTCTACTCCTCCCTGGCAATGCTCCTCCCCTTTGAGGCAAGTTCTGTGGCAGTCTCCAATTACTTTAAAATCTGCCCTCTTGAAGTCCAGAACCCTCATGCTCATATAGTTCTCTTCTCTTTTGCTTATGTTGAACTATACTGAAAGGGGATCACTGGTACCTAAGGGACTGCCCACTGTGACGTCTGCAATGTTGACCCCATTTTCTAACACCAGGTTTAATACTACCCCATCCTTAATAGGTTCTTTTTCCAGCTGCTTGAGAAAATCCCCTCATAGGGAGTCAAGGATGGCACTGCTCCTTGCTGAACCTGTAGCTGGTAAAGATGGCAGTCCCAGAGTCCATCTTCAGGATAACCCACAACACCTCCAACACCTCCTTGCCTCAGTACACCTACACCTCAGTGGTCTTTTTTTGAATTCGCTTTTTTTCCCCTCCAGTTGCCATTCCTGAGTCATCCCTCAGGCATCCACAGCTTGTCCTGCCCAGCCTGAGACCCCCCCTTGCCCTAGGTCCCCCTGGAACCCCAACCTAGCACCCTGTACCCCCAGAAACCCTCTGGCTTGTGCCTCCCCAGGGTGGGGCTGGGGCTGCTTCCACTTACCTTCAGCACTACTTTAATCAGGTCTGGTGGTGTGGTGCAGGCCGGAGGATATCGAGACAAGGAAAGGCAGGGTTCAACATTGGGCGTGGGGCTGGTCTGCCATCGTCTCCTGCAGGAGCCGGGGTGTTTCCTCTTTGAGTGAGCATAATGGTCCCCAGAGGAGCAGATGTGTAATGATGTCCAGCGTGAGCTGAGCACACCCCTACACCCTTCTGATGCCTCCACCCCTTGCGTACTCAACCCCCCAGCTGATGCACTGCCATTCTCCACTCGGAGTCGCTGCTACTAGGGAGTCATGATCCCACCTTCCCCAGGAGAGGAGAGCTGTCCTCCAGATGTTCGATCCCCCCCTCCATGGCCGTCCCCTGGCAACCCGAGCTCACTCCCAAGCCTGGGTCACTGGCGTGGTGCGAGGTGTGGCATCCAGTGCCTCAGCCCTCAGTGCCACTGGGCAGGCCCCACCTCAGTGGTCTTTATTCCCTTCCTCACATATAATGCCACTCCTCCTCCCCCCATCCTGTCTCTTCTAAATAGAGAATAGCTCGGTATGGCTATGTCCAGTCTTGGTGCTTGGTGCACCTTGATTTCATTATTGCCACTAGATCAAGGTCAGCCTCTGCCATGATAGCCTCTATGCCTGGGATTTTGTTTTCAAGACTCCTGGCATTAGCACACAACCTTCCCATCCCTCTTCCTGATGCCCTGCTTCTTTCTCCCTTTTCTGCCTACATTGTTACCAGAGGCTCCTTTTAACTCACCCCCTTCCATTTCGCTTTCTCCATTGCTGGTCCCGCTCGATCCACTCTCCTCCCCTGCCCGAACTGTGCCCCTCCTTTTCTTTCTTCTTGTCCCAAATCCTGACTGCCCAAGTCTTTGTTCTTGAATTTCTTCACCCCTTGGGCCCACTCTGCTTGTCATTTTGCCATCTGGAGGGAGCCACTGGGATGTTTGATACCTTTTATTGGAACAACATATGTCTTGTACAAAGATGGTATAGTACACAAGCTTTCGGGGCCTCACAGGACCCTTCTTCAGGTGAATAGCCATCTAGAGGGGGGAGACTGTTGCCTTTCTCAGTGTTCTGCTTACCTCCTGGCTAGTTTAAATGTTCATCCAAGTAGCATCTAAACTTCCCACCAAGGACTGTGGTCCTCTTCCCGGAAGGATGCAGGCCATCTCCCTTACAGAGGCCCTATCTTCCTAGGTCAGTCCCAGTCCCCGATGTACAGTAGTATGCAGAAGACTGAGTTCATATCCCATTCAGCCTACTATTCTAAAGGGTGAACATGTTAGGGACTTCCAGCCTCCCCTCTATTAGCTTTTATTCTTCATACCCCTGGTCATTTTGGTGGCCTTGTGTGTACCTCCTAAACTGCCGCAATGTCCTTACTGTACTGGGGAACGTACGAGCCTGCATTCACAAATTTCAACGCAGGCTCATAACTTTGTTGTTTGTGAATATTTTTGCCCCATATTTTCAGCATACCCTTCTTATGACCCCACCTCATGAACAACTGCAGAGAAAAAATGTCAACACCTGCCCGAAAGGTTATTTCACACAGCAACTGCAAAATCACTGTTCAGGATGCAAAAAAATATTTTGGCAAGGATCTAAAAATTGATAGCTGTCACATTCATGAGATGTTGTGAAAAAATGGCTATGTTGAAAATTTGGGGTCAAAATATGGAAAATTGCCAAAGTTACGAGCCTGCGTTTGCAAATTTCAGTGCAGACTCATGACTTTGTGATTTATTTTGCAAGCTTGCTCTCACCCTTTGCACACACACAACCACACTGGGGCCAAGAATAAAAATTATATACGATTTCTGTGACTATAACATTTCTCTTTGGCCCCCAATAGTCTCTCTCTCTCTTTTTCCTCTGGATGGTGGCACAAGTCAAAGATTTATTTTGCCAGCCTGCTCTTGCCCTGTGTACACACACAGCCACACTGGGGCCACAAATAAACTTTATTTGTGATTTCTGTGGCTATAACATTTCTTTTTGGCCCCCAATAGTCTCTCTCACTCTCTTTTATTAGTTGCTGTATGAACGGGGCCGGGGGTGTCAGGAACTGGGCTGGAATTTTTTGTATGCTAATTTTTGAAGATCCCAGAGGGTGGGGACATGCAATGATACCAGCATCTGCCTCGCCCCTCTTGCATGAGGCGCCGGCAACGGTGGTGCCCCCAACCTCTGCCAGAGGTGCACAATGCACAGGACACTCTTCCCCCTTCTCCCCAGAGATGGAGAGCAGTCCCTGGGACACTCAATCCTACTGCACCAGGCTGGTCCTCCAACTCCTGAGTCCATCTCCAAACCCGGGATATAGGCACAGCAAGCAGACGCTTGTATGTTGCTGTGATAACTTTGTAATTTTTTCACATTTTGACCCCAAATGTTCAACATAGTCTTCTTATCACCTTACCTCAAAAACTTCATAGGTAAACATTTCTTAATCCATGGCAAAATGTCACTCCACGCCATAGATGAAGAAAGCCTTTTTGGGCAGAATGTGAGGCATAACAGCTGTAGTGTTCATGAGGTGGAGTGAAAAAATGGCTATGTTGAAAATTGGGAGTGAAAATATGAGAACTTGGCAAAGTTACCCACATGCGTAGGAAAATTTCAACGAGTGTGCATAACTCGAGCATTTTTTTGGTATTTTTGCTCCAAATTTTCAACATGGCCTTTTTGGGACCCCACCTCATGAACAGTGGCACTGCCATTTTGTCACTCAGCCCTGAAAGGTGATTTTGTGCAAGGATTGTGCCATTCCACGCCACAGGTGGGCAAACACGTTTCGGGCAGGATGTGAGAAATGACAGCTGTACTGTTCATGAGGTGGTGTGAAAAAATCTGTCTGTTGACAATTTGGAGTGAAAATATTAAAAATTTGCAAAGTTGTGCACCTGTGTAGAAACCGTGCAATGTACGCTCATAATGCAGCCATTTTTGGGAATTGTTTCACCAAATTTTCAACACAGGCTTTTTGGGACCCCACCTCATGAACAGTGGCACTGTTGTTTTGTTACTCAGTCCCAAAAGGTGACTCCACACAGGGACTGTGAAATTACCTTTCAGGACCCAGTAATGAAACAACAGTAGCAGAGTTCATGAGATGGGGTCCCAAAATGCCCATGTTGAAAATTTGGTACTAAAAGACTTACAAATGGCCAAGATATTAATATCAGTTCAAAATGCCATTGACTGCCATTATACGGCACTTACCTTGATTCTTCAGTTCACTGTTCAGCTTTGAAGAGTGCAGCTGTGTCCCGGTGCACAGAAGATGCCAGCCGCTGACCTCCAGAAGTAAGTATAGGGTAAGGGGGTGTGTGGATAGATGGCTGTGCAGAAGGAGGGCCAGTATGAGGGAGGGGGATGAGGGAGACGATGAGAGACTGCTTTCTTCTTTACAGGTTGAATTTTTTTTTTTAAATGTCGGGGGACTATTTTCTGTTTTGTCAGGGATGAAAAATGTTTGGGGTCACTGGAGGTGGGCTCCCCAGTGTTCCATAGTGGTGGGGGGGAATAACATAACTGGGGGCAGTGGGAGTGGGCTCCCCAGTGTCCCACAGTACAGGGCGGATTGCAGACATGGGGATTGGGCACCCCCATGTTGGACCGTGCTGGGGGTGGATTGCCAGCATGGGGATTGGGCACCCCAATGTTGGAGAGTACTGGGAGGTGATCACTGACAAGGGGATTGGGCACCCCAATGTCGGACACTATGGGGGGAGGAGGGGATTGCCGACATTTGGATTGGGCACCCCAGGTGAGCTGAACAGTCATGCAAAAATCAAAGGGCCGAAGCCCTCTTGGATTAGAGCAGCTTCGGTCCTTTGAAGTGCATGACTGTTCGGCTCACCAAGCAGAGAGTTGCATCAGGACCACACCTAGTGGTCACTGGGGTAGACTGCCAAGCCCTTGGTTCTGTGATCTGCAATGGGCTCGGCAGCGACATCCCCCCCCAAATTCCGTATTGCCACAATACGTTGGTTTGTGCAAGCACAACCAATGTAAAAATTACTAGTGAAATGCTGTTAGACAGGCATGGAGTGAACCAAACGTCAAAAAGGAACCGAGGCCCAGGTGAAGTCCATCAGGGAACAAAGGGTTTTCCCAGTGCAAAGATATTCCCAGAAAACAAAGTATACTTAAAGAGACAGTGTGACTTTGAAATGTTTGCAAAATCCATTTAGGAGGTTTGTTCTGAAGATGTGGGACTAGGACAAATGTTCCCAAAGTCTGAACCTGAATTGTTTGGTGCTGTGGCTAAGACACAAAAATGTTGTAGGCAGAAAAGGAGAGAGGAAAGAGTGTGAGCCTCACTCTCTGAGATAATAGAGGTTGGGGATCTTAAGGATACAGGTTCAAGTCCCAGCTATGGGATTTCAGTACAGACATCCAGACAGACAGAAGCTTACATGCTCAGGTTAGAACAGGCATTGATATACTGAGGTTAGTCAAAGAGTAACTAAGTGAAGAACTGCTGCAAAAACATGAAGAGTTAATAGACATTCAGATTTCACCTTTCAGGGTGCTGAACCAAACAGAAATGAGAAGGCTGAAATCGTAGTCCACAAATGGGAGACCCTGCAAGTGTAAACCAAAACGCTCAGGGTTATCATAGGTGAGCTATGTTAGAAACTTCAGTGAAAATAGTTTGGGGCCCATGATGCTTGCTAGAACACCAAGTAGGCAAGCAAATAAAATATATCTCAAGTCAACATGGTGGAAGGAATGGCTAGGGCCCCATCACATAGCTTGCCCATGCTGCCTGTCTCCCACCAAAATGCATGCCAGACTTAGTGAAGGTCTCTGCACTTTGCTGTTGTCTTTCTGCTGTTGAATTTGTTGGTCTCTCTCTCTCTCTCTGTTTGACATACTTCCTCATTTTGCTGCAAAGCCCCAAATGAGCTGCATACATTGGGCTGGATTCATAAACATTTTTGGGACCAGGTCCCACACCTCAACTCCAATTGTGGACCGAAATCTCCACAGCTGTGGAGATTGCTATCCACATACGCAGCTGCAGAAGATGTTATGGCTGGTCCTACCGACTGTAACTTTTTTGCAGCTGCCAGAATTTTCATAGCAACACCACCCGCAAGTTGCCATAACTCGTGGAGCCGCTTGGAAACCAACTGCACTTTTAAGAATACCGTAGCTGTGTGAGAAACTGCAGTTCCGCAAGTGGCAACCCACTTGCACAGAGTTTTTCCCCCAGCTGTGGGATTCTCAAGAGTTATGTGAATCCAGCCCAATGCTTCCTATGAATGTCATGTGGTGGTTGACACACAGGATTGGCAAGAACAACAGTCAGTTTATTATGTTGATTGCGCGCATGCGCAAGAAAGATATTGCAGCAGCTTGTTTCGGAAGCAGGTTGTGGAGGCGCGGCACTGTTGTGGCCAGTGCCCCCACAGCCTTTGGAGGCTTCGGCCACTTTTCCCAATGGGGCGGCACGCTGCTGCTGACACTAGTTCAGCCAGCATGCCACAACCTTGTAAGGTTTCGGCTGCTGCAATCAGGGGCCACCTCGTCATTGCAGTGTCAGCCATGCTGCAATGAG
This sequence comes from Neoceratodus forsteri, assembly GCA_016271365.2. Lineage (NCBI taxonomy): Eukaryota > Metazoa > Chordata > Ceratodontiformes > Ceratodontidae > Neoceratodus > Neoceratodus forsteri. The sequence goes on from CM028133.1 coordinate 964,665,018, forward strand.
GGAGCGACCTGTCATTGCAGGGCAGAACCTTGTTAGTTTGATATTGTTTGTGAATATGGCTGTGGCTTGCCACCATGTTCACAAACAATATAAAGCAGCCCCACTGTCGAGGGGGTGCCCAATCCCCCTCGGCAGCATGTGGCCCCCCAATGTGTTTGTTTAATGACAGGGGCCCCAATCACCGTCGGCTTCAGTGCCCTAACGTTGATGTTGCCAACAGGGGAGCCCACTCCCCATCAGCATTATGTCCCTCCTCCCCAGTGTCATTTGCTGATGGGGGAGCCCACTCCCTGTTGGCATAATTCTCCCCCTCAAACACGCACTACAGTTGTGCTGAGGGGTGCCCAATCCCCCTCGGCTCTTGTGCACCCCCTGTTGTGCCGACGGGGGTGCCCAATCCCACATTGGCTACAGCTGCCTCCCAAACACTCTGTTGACATGCTGGGAGACCACCCCAGCGTGCCAAATGGCCCTGTAAAAATAAAAAGTCCCGCAATTTTTTTTTTTGTACTTGTCTAAAAAGAAAATGGTCCCTTGCAATCTCCCTGCCCCCCTCCCACAACCTGCACCCACCCTCTGCACACCCTGCCTCCCCACATGCCCCACCCCATACTTACCTGCAGAGTCTGGCGCGATGATCTTCAGTGGACCGGGAACATGTCTGCACTCTTCAAAGTCAACCGCGAATTGAGGAAATGCCGGAAAGCTGTATAATGGCATAGAAAAGGTTTTTTTCAACTTTGGTGCATATCTCAAGCATGTTTTGAGATTTTGGCACCAAATTTTCAACATGGGGTTTTTGGGACCCCTCTTCATGAATTCTGCCACTGTCAAGGCGTTATTCTGCCTCAAAAGGTGATTTCGCCATCACTGCATGGAATCACCTTTTGGGACTGATTAATGAAAAGACAGTGCCAGTGTTCATGAGGCAGGCTCTCAAATAGCCTATGTTGCAAATTTGGTGGAAAAAATCCAAAAAATGACTGTTTTACGAGCATGCATTGCGCAGTTGCTATGCACACTCGTAACTTCGCGAATTTGCAATATTGTCATGCCAGATTTTCAACATTGCCATTTTTTTACACCTTCTTGTGAACAGTATAGCTGTCATTTTTCACATTCTGGCTGAAATGTGTTTTCGCACTTCCGGCACAGAATAGTGCGGTCGCTGTGGGAAATCAGTGTTTGAGACAGATTAAGAAAATAATAGTGATATCGTTCATGAGCAGAGGTCCTCAAATGGCTACGTTGAAAATTTGGTGACGATACTCCATAAAATGACTGTGTTATAAGCTTGCGTTGCGCAGTTTGCACGCATGCTCGTAACTTCGCGAATTTAAAATATTTTCACTCCAGATTTTCAGCATGGCCATTTTACCACACCTACTTATGAACAGTATAGCTGTCATTTTTCCCGTCCTGGCTGAAATGTCTTTTCACACTTCTGGCGCAGAATAGCGCAGTCGCTGTGGGAAATCAGTGTTTGGGACAGATTAAGAAAATGACAGAGATACTGTTCATGAGCAGAGGTCCTAAAAAGCCTATGTTGAAAATTTGGTGATGACAGCCCATCAAGTGTGCATTGCACAGTTTCCATGCACCCTTGTAACTTCGCAGATTTGTTATATTGTCACACCAGATTTTCAGCACGTGGCATGTTTTCACACCTCCTTATGAACAGTACAGCTGTCATTTAGCACATCCTGACTGAAATGTGTTCCATGCTTCTGGTACAGAATAACGCGGTCGCTGTGGGAAATCAGTGTTCGGGACAGATTAAGAAAATGACAGTGACACTGTTCAAGAGCAGACGTCCTAAAATCCCTATCTTGAACATGTGGTGATGAAACTCCATAAAATGACTGTGTTACAAGCATGCATTGAACTGTTTCCATACACCCTTGTAACTTAGCAAATTTGTAATATTTTCACGCCACACTTCCAACACTGGCATTTTTTCACACCTCCTTATGAACAGTGCAGCTGTCATTTTTCACATCCTGACCATAATATGTTTTTGCACTCCTGCCGCAGAATAGCATGGTCACTGTGGGAAATCAGTGTTTGGGACAGATTAAGATCGAGCGAGTGAGAAGGGGGAGTGACCGAGCTCAAGTGAGCTCTGCCGGGACTGTTGCAGATTTCTTTGTGGGCAGAAAAAGGCCCCAACGCAGGTGCCCAGTACAAAAGTGAAGCCTGCAGCAGTGGGAGAAACAGAACGAGAGAGCGAGTGAGGGAGGGGGAGTGAGCAGACTGAACGGAGCTCTGTCGGGACTGCTGCAGATTTCTTTGTGGGCAGAAAAAGGCGTCAATGCAGTTAGGGGCCCAGTACGAAAGAGCAGCCTGCAGCGGTAGGAGAAACAGTAAGAAGAGTGAGAGAGGGGAACTGAGTGAGCTCAACGGAGCTCTATCAGGACTGCTGCAGATTTCTTTGTGGGCAGAAAAAGGCACCAATGCAGGCAGGAGCCCAGTACAAAAGGGCAGCCTGCAGCGCTGGAAGAAATGGAACAAGCGACTGAGAGACGGGGAGAGAGCAAGCTCAATGGAGCTCTGTTGGGACTGCTGCAGATTTTTTTGTGAGCAGAAAAAGGCGTCAACGTAAGCAGGAGCCCAGTATAAAAGGGCAGCCTGCAGCGCCAGGAGAAACAGAATGAGTGGATAAGAGAGGGGGAGTGATCGACCTCAACGGAGCTCTGTCAGGACAGCTGTGAACTGAGTGAGAGAACTCAACAGAGCTGTGTCGGGACTGCTGCAGATTTCTTTATGGGCAGAAAAAGGTGCCAATGCGAGCAGGAGCCCAGTACAAAAGGGCAGCCTGCAGTGTAGGGAGAAGTAGAATGAGTGAGTGAGAGAGGGAGAAGTGAGCGAGCTCAATGGAGCTGTGCCGGAACTTTAGAGTTGCCCATCCTCCCGCCCAGGGTCTTCTGTGGTCCTATATTACAGCAGAGTCTGTGGAGTGGAGATAAAGCAATGTGTAGATACACCCACACCTTTTCACATCCTGGCCGAAATGCTTTTTCGCACTTCCAGCACAAACTAGTGCAGTCACTGTGGGAAATCAGTGTTTGAGGCACATTAAGAAAACCACAGTGACACTGTTCATGAGCAGAGGTCCTAAAATGCCTATGTTGAAAATTTTGTGATGAAAGTCCATAAAATGACAGTGTTACGAGCATGCATTCTGCAGTTTCCACGCACCCTTGTAACTTCACAAATCCGTGATATTTTCATGCCACATTTTCAACACTGGCATTTTTTCACACCTCCTTAGGAACAGTGCAGCTGCTATTTTTCACATCCTAGCCGAAATGTGTTTTCGCACTTGCGGCGCAGAAATGCGCGGTTGCTGTGGGAAATCAGTGTTCGGGACACATTAAGAAAACCACAGTGACACTGTTCATGATCAGCGGTCCTAAAATCCCTATGTTGAAAATTTGGTGACGAAAGTCCATAAAATGACTGTGTTACAAGCATGCGTTGAACTATTTCCATGCACCCTTGTAACTTTGCAAATTTGTAATATTTTCTCGCTACATTTTCAACACTGGCATTTTTTCACAGCTCCTTATGAACAGTACAGCTGTCATTTTTCACATCCTGGCCTAAACATGTTTTTGCACTCCTGCCGCAGAATAGCACGGTCGTTTGGGACAGATTAAGATCGAGCAAGTGAGAGGGGGGAGTGACCGAGCTCAACTGACCTCTGTCAGGACTGCTGCGGATTTCTTTGTGGGTAGAAAAAGGCCCCAATGCAGGAGCCCAGTACAAATGGGCAGCCTACAGTGCCGGGACAAACAGAACGAGCGGGTGAGGGAGTGGGAGTGAGTGACCTCAACGGAGCTCTGTTGGGACTGCTGCGGATTTCTTTGTGGGCAGAAAAAGGCAGCAATGCAGGCAGGGGCCCAGTACAAAAGGGCAGCCTGCAGCGCCGGGAGAAACAGAACAAGTGGGTGAGGGAGAGGGAGTGAGTGACCTCAACGGAGCTCTGTTGGGACTGCTTCGGATTTCTTTGTGGGCAGAAAAAGGCAGCAATGCAGGCAGGGGCCCAGTACAAAGGAGCAGTACAGCAAGGAGAACCAGGAATAAAGGACAACCAAGGAAGGGGCTGAAGTAGAACAGCAAAACTGTCTAGGGAGATCAAATCATGGAAAGCCATGTGTGCCAATGCCAGGAGCCTTAGCAACAAGATGGAAGATCTGGAGGCTGTTATGGTGCAGTCAGACCTGGACATTGTGGCCATCACTGAAACCTGGTGTAATGATAACCAAGACTGGGAGCTGGCCATACCTGGCTACAACATATTCAGAAGAGACAGAGCAGGTAGGAAGGGAGGAGGAGTGGCACTGTATGTGAAAAATGACATAAGGGCCACAGAGATCCAGGAGGAACAAAATGGGGGCGAGATACTGTGGGTTAAGCTGGAAAGGAAAATGGGGCCAGCCATCCGTACAGGTGTGGTCTATAGCCCACCAGACTAGGAGGAAGAAACAGATAGGGAGCTGATGCTAGCCATCCAAAGGATGGCAGACAAGGGTGAGGTAGTACTAGTTGGAGATTTCAATATTCCAGACGTGGACTGGAGCATCCTAGTAGCAGCATCAACTAGGAGCAGATTTATCCTGGACTCCCTTCAGGGTGCCTTCCTCAAGCAACTGGTCATGGAACCAACTCAGCAGAAGGCAATACTGGACCTTGTGCTCACAAACAGGGACAGTGTGATGGGGGTAACAGTGGGGGAGCACCTGGGGAACAGTGACCACCAGTCATTGTGGTTTGAAATCACAGAAAGAGCAGAACCAAACCACACAAAAACACGTATCCTGGATTTTAGGGGGCAGACTTTGGGAAAATGGGGAGCTACTTGAAAGAGGCATTAAGGGGAATGGAGCAGAAATCAGGGGTTGAGGAACAGTGGGCAGTATTTAAAATGGGGATTACAAGAGCAACAGAATTATGCATTAAGCAGGTTAGCAAGAGGAAAAGGAAGAGGAGACCATTATGGTTTTCCAAGGAGGTAGCAAAGAAAGTGAAAGCCAAAAAGATTGCATTCAGGCAATACAAAAGACACAGGCAGAAGGGATAGGAGAAGTACCAGGAGAAGCAAAGGAGGCAGGGAGGTCAGTAAGGAAGCCAAAGCTCAGACAGAAGAACACATTGCAAAATCAGTGGGTAGAGGGACAAAACCTTTTACAGGTACATAAGTGAAAAATGAAAGGCAAAGGGAGGGATAGTGAGACTGAAGTGGGAGGATGGGGTCCGCATGGAGGATGACAACAGTAAAGCTGACATACTGAACAGGTATTTCTGCTCAGTCTTTACTGAGGAAGAGGACGGTAATGGGTCTGAAGGGAGTATAAGGGGTGAGAATGGTGCAGAAATGTACATAAGCCCCTTTACATGAGAAAGGGTCCTGAAGGAACTGGAAGTAATAAGAGTTGATAAAGCAATGGGGCCAGATGGGGTGCATCCCAGGGTCCTTAAAGAACTAAGAAAGGTGGTGGCAGAACCTCTGGCTATCCTGTTTAGCCGATCACTGGAAACAGGGGAGATACCCAAAGACTGGAAGACAGCAGATGTGAATTCCCCTTATACAAAAGAGGGAACAAAGAGGAAGCGGAGAACTACAGACCAGTCAGCCTCACCTCGGTAATGGGGAAGATCATGGAAGCACTACTGAAGGAGAGATTGGTGGAACATCTGGTTGTCAATGGACTACAGGACCCAAGGCAGCATGGTTTCACCAGGGGGAGGTCATGTCAGACCAACCTCACTGAATTTTTGACTGGGTGACTAGGGAGGTGGATCAGGGAGGCAGTGGACATGGCCTATCTGGACTTCAGCAAGGCCTTTGACACTGTGCCACATAGAAGACTATTACACAAACTGGGGAATATGGGTGTGGGCAGGACAGTAGTGTGGTGGGTAGGTAACTGGCTGGGCGGCAGGACACAGAGGGTGGTGGTAAATGGCTGTCACTCCACAGAGGGAAGGGTGACCAGTGGGGTACCACAGGGATCAGTGCTGGGACTGGTCCTATTCAACATCTTAATCAGTGACATTGCGCAGGACCTAGAAGACAGAATTTCACTGTTTGCTGATGACACAATGCTCTGTAACAGAGTAGACACACCAGAGGGTGTAGACAGAATGAGAAGGGACCTACAGAAACTTGAAGAATGGTCAGGGGTTTGGCAGTTGAAATTCAATGCAAAGAAGTGCAAGATAATGCATATGGGGCACAAAAACCCTGGCACAATATATCAGTTGTGGGGTGAGGATATAGCATGCACCAAGCAGGATAGGGATCTTTGGATTATCATCTCTGATGACCTCAAGGTAGGGAAACAGTGTGACAAGGCAGCAGGTAAAGCAAATAGGGTGCTGGGATGCATAGGCAGGGGCATCACCAGCAGGAAAAGGGAGGTCATAATTCCACTATACAAGACACTAGTGAGGCCCCACCTGGAGTACAGTGTACAGTTCTGGAGACCTTACCTACATAAGGACATAGACAGGGTAGAGAAGGTTCAGAGTTGGGCAACAAAGATGGTACATGGATTGCATCACAAGTCCTATAAGGACAGGTTGAAGGAACTGAATATGTACTCCCTGGAGGAGAGGATGGAGAGAGGGGATGTGATAGAGACATACAAGTATCTTACAGGGAGGAACAGGGTGCAGGAATACACTATTTTTAAACGAAAAAGATGTTCCAGGACTAGAGGGCATGGGATGAAGTTGGAGGGAGGATGATTCAGAGGAAACAAGAGGAAGAATTTCTTCACAGAACGGGTGGTGGACAATTGGAACACCCTGCCAGAGGAAGTGGTGGGGGCTGAAACAATCACGGGATATAAGAATGCATGGGATAGACATAAAGGAATTCTGGAGGTCAGGGGTAAGGGGCAACGGACTTCTTGGAAAACATAAACGGAACTTACAAGCTCAAATGGGCAGACTGGGTGGGCCATAGGCCCTTATCTGCTGACACTGTCTATGTATCTATGTACAAAAGGGCAGCCTGCAGTGTCAGGAGAAACAGAATGAGTGAGTGAGTGAGAGATGGGGAAGTGAGTGCGCTCAATGGAGCTGTGCCAGAACTTTAGAGTTGCCCACCCTCCCACCCAGGGTCCTCCGTGGTCCTATATTACAGCAAGCTCTGTGGAGTGGAGACAAAGCAATGAGTAGATTCACCCACACCTTATTATGAACAGTACAACAGTCATTTTTCACATCCTGGCCGAAATGCGTTTTCGCACTTCCAGCGCAGAATAGTGCAGTCGCTGTGGGAAATCAGTGTTTAAGGCACATTAAGAAAACTACAATGACACTGTTCATGAGCAGAGGTCCTAAAATGCCTATGTTGAAAATTTTGTGATGAAAATCCATAAAATGACTGAGTTACGAGCGTGCATTGTGCGGTTTCCACGCACCCTTGTAACTTCGCAAATCAGTAATATTTTCATGCCACATTTTCAACACTGGCATTTTTTCACATCTCCTTATGAACAGTGCAGCTGTCATTTTTCACATCCTGGCCGAAATGTGTTTTCTCACTTGCGGCGCAGAATAGCGTGTTTGCTGTGGGAAATCAGTGTTCGGGACACATTAAGAAAACCACAGTGAAACTGTTCATGCCCAGCGGTCCTAAAATCCCTATGTTGAAAATTTGGTGACGACAGTCCATAAAATGACTGTGTTACAAGCATGCGTTGAACTATTTCCATGCACCCTTGTAACTTTGCAAATTTGTAATATTTTCACATCACATTTTCAACACTGGCATTTTTTCACAGCTCCTTATGAACAGTACAGCTGTCATTTTTCACATCCTGGCCTAAATATGTTTTTGCACTCCTGCCGCAGAATAGCACGGTCGCTGTGGGAAATCAGTGTTTGGGACAGATTAAGATTGAGCTGGGGGGAGTGACTGAGCTCAACTGACCTCTGTCGGGACTGCTGCGGATTTCTTTGTGGGCAGAAAAGGTCCCAACGCAGGAGCCCAGTACAAAGAGCAGCCTGCAGCGCCGGGAGAAACAGAATGAGCGGTGAGGAGGGGAGGAGGACTCAGCGGAGCTCTGTTGGACTGCTGTGGATTTCCTTGTGGGCAGAAAAAGGCAGCAATGCAGGCAGGGGCCCAGTACAAAAGGGCAGCCTGCAGCGGCGGGAGAAACAGATCGAGCGACTGGGAGGGGTGTGCGGGAGCTCAACTGAGCTCTATCATGACTGCTGCGGATTTCTTTGTGGGCAGAAAAAGGCAGCAATGCAGGCAGGAGCCCAGTACAAAAGGGCAGCCTGCAGCACAGGCAGAAATGGAACAAGTGAGTGAGAGAGGGGGAGTGAGTGAGGTCAATGGAGCACTTTCGGGACTGCTGCAGATTTCTTTGTGGGCAAACAAAGACGCCAACAGAGGCAGGAGCCCAGTACAAAAGGGCAGCCTGCAATGTCAGGAGAAACAGAATAAGTGTGTGACAAGAGGGAGACTGAGCGACCTCAACGGAGCTCTGCTGGGACAGCTGCGGATTTCTTTGTGAGCAGACAAAGTTGCCAATGCAGACAGGAGCCCAGTACAAAAGTGCAGCCTGCAGTGCCAACAGAAACAGAATGAATGACTGACAGAGGGGCAGTGCAATAGCTCAACGGAGCAAAGCAATCAACATTCGGCATTGACAAATGATTGTTTTTTATTGCTGTTGGCTGCTTGCTGACCTTGCAAAATGACACCAAAATATAGACACAAAATGTCTTTTTTAAAAAAAGGTTAATTTTTTTTTTTAACTCAGGTAGACTAAAAGAAAAAATTACTCACCTTAGTAATGTTGTTTCTTCTAATGGAGTCTTGCTATATTATGACAATTGCAGTTTGTCCCACCATTAGAACTGCTCCGGAGATGAAAGAGTTAACTCCATTCCATGAATGGAACTTAGAGCACGAGCTCTAAAGAGAAGCTCTGTCTGGGTAGTTTCAAACCTAAACTGTCAGATCTCTACGAGCAAAAACTCACTAAGGTCTGTGTGGAAGCTGTAACCTACACTAGCCAACTGGCTACCTAAATATTAACACCCATTGCTGGTCCCAACACCAAAGACTCAAGTCAGGGGACCAGAACTAATAGTATAATTTAACAATATGAGAAGTAATATAAGGAAAAATGAAAAAACACCACACCCCAAACCCCAAGAAGGGGTGAAAACACATATAATGGGCATAAACTAGTGCCCACACTTGGCTGCCCACCCCATACCCAAGTAGAAGTTCTGAGAGGGGCAGGCTGGGGGGGAGGTCATACTATAGCAAGACTCCATTAGAAGAAACAACATTACTAAGGTGAGTAATTTTTTCTTAAAACAACATGAAGTCTTGCTATATTATGACAATTGCAGACTACACAGCAGTACCGCCATGGAGGAGGACAGAACCTACTTAGGGAATAGGCTCTGAAGCCATTGTGCCAGAAACCGAGCATCTCTCCTAGCCTGGACATCCAGGGAGTAATGCTTGTGAAGTGTATGCCTTTCCAGGTAGCAGCTTGACATATCTCTAAGATAGGGATGTCTCTGGCAGCAGCTAGAGACGCTGTACCTCTGGTAGAATGAGCCCTCAGGCCAGAGGGGATCTTCTCCCAGTTTCTGATAACAAAATTGGATACAAGAGACAATCCACCTGGCAATTGATCTCTTAGTGGCAGGTTTCCCTTTTCCGACCTCACCATAAGTGAGAAAAAGTTGGAGGGATTCGAACCTGTGACCCTTGGTACGTTCTATATAGTAACTTAGGGCCCTCTTAACGTCCAAACTGTGCAATCTCCTCTCACCAGAAGAGGAATGTTCAGTGAAAAACACTGGAAGGGAGATAGATTGGTTAAGATGGAAATCTGAAACCACCTTAGGCAAAACTTCCTGTTAGTCCTGAGGACTACCTTATCCCTGTGGAAAGAAATAAAGTCAGTTTCTACTGACAAGGCTTGCAACTCACTTATGGCCTAGCAGAAGTGATAGCCACTAGGAAAACAGTTTTCCAAGTTAGATACTTAAGCTCTGCAGAAGACAGAGGTTCAAAAGGGGTTGCATATCTGGGCAATGCAAACATTAGTCACGAGGCAGGGGCGGATCCCAAAAAGGTGGATTAGTATGAAGTAATCCCTTAAAAAACTTGGAAAATACAGGGTGAGCGAAAGAGAGGATGGCTTTCCTGCTGAAACAAAAGCAGAGACAGCTGCCAAATGAACTTTCAGGGTAGCTGGTCTCAGGCCCAAAGAATTAAGATGGACCATGTAGTCCAACACAATGGCAATCAGCAGATTCTGGGAAATATGTTTCCCAGAACACCAAATGGAGAACCTTTTCCACTTAGAATTATAAGTAGCTCTAGTGGAAGGCTTCCTAGAAGCCTTTAGGATTTCAAGAACACCCTGAGAAAGGTGTAGGTCAGCAAATTCTAACTCCTCAAGAGCCAGGCCTTGAGGTTGAGGGATTTGAGGTCGGATACCAAACTCTCCCTGGGCACAGGTTAACAGGTTGTGATTCCTGGGAGACACAGGGGAGATGGACTGCAAGGACAGAAGGAGGGTACCAGGGCTGCCTGGCCCAATCTGGGGCAATCAGAATCACCCTGCAAGGCTGGGATCTGATTTTGACTAACACCTTGAATAGGAGAGGGAAGGGGGGAAAAGCATAAAGAAACTTCCCTTCCCAATCCAGGAGAAGGGCGTCCAGGGGGACTGAGCCCAACACTGGGGTCTGCAACAGAACAGTGGAAGTTGGTGATTGTCTGGGGCTGCAAAAAGATCTATCTGAGGGGTGCCCCATCTGGCAAAGACTATCCCCAGTACTTGAGGATCCAGAGACCATTCGTGATGGCCCTGAGAAATCCTGCTGAGAGCATCTGCTAGGACATTGTCCTTTCCTGGAAGGTGAACTGCTATGAGTGAAGTGTTCAGGAATAGGCCAGAGACCACAACTTCATTGCCTCGGTGCACAAGGTCAAGACCGAGTGCCCCCGCTTGTTGATGTACCACATTGTTGTGGTGTTGTCTGTTCTGACTTGTACCACTTTGTTCTGAACAGAAGCAGAGAATGCTTGAAGTGCTAAAAAGACAGCTCTGAGTTCTAGCAAATTGATGTGGAGCAGAGATTCTTGGGGGACCACACTCCCTGAGTGGAGAGGTCACCCATGTGGGCTCCCCACCCCAGGAGGGAAGCATCCGTAGTGAGGGTCAAAGAGTGAGAAAGAGGAATGAAGGGAACCCCCAGTCTTAAATTGCTCTGATCCTGCCACCACTGGAGGGCCTGGATCAAGGTTCGGGTCACTGGGACCAACTTGGAAAGGGGGTCTCTTCTCTGAGACCAATAGGCTCTCAAGTGAAACTGAATGTCCCTCATCTGAAATCTTGCTCCCTGCACTACAGCTGTGGACACAGCCATGTGCCCCAGGAGCTGCAAAAAGTGTCTTGCTGGTCGAGAGACCTGCAGAGTGAAGGAGGAGGCCAGAGCCACCAAGTTCCTTACCCTCTCTAAGGGAAGAAAGGCTCTGGTCAGATTTGTGTCCAACTCTGCACCTATGAAGGTGAGCACCTGAACTGGTTCCAGAACTGACTTTGGTAGATTTAGCAAGAAGCCCAGGGAGGTGAGAAGCTGCTGGGGACTTGCAGGTGAGATTTTACCTGTTCTGGGGACTGGCTACAATGAGCCAGTCGTCCAGATAGGGAAAACAGCAATCCTTTGCCTCCTTAAATGAGCAACTGCTACTGCCAGACATTTTGTGAATACCCTTGGGGCAGAGGTAAGGCCAAGGCATTGCTCTGAACTGGTAGTGACCTGAGGGCAGTTCAATCTGAGGTACTTTCGGTGGGAGCTTCTGATTAGGACGTGAAAATAGGCATCCTTGAGGTCCAGGGAAGCTAGCCAGTGCCTGGCCTTAGAGAGGTAAAATCATTGCCAGAGTTACCATTCTGAACTTTGGTTTCAAAGGTGTTTGTTCAGATATCTGAGGTCTAAAATGGGCCGCCATTCTCCTGTCTTTTTTGGGGTAAGGAAGTATCTGGAGTACAGACCCTTGCCCTGGTGTAGGGGAGAAACCCTTTCTATCGCTCTGAGAGCTAACAGGGTTGAGACCTCTGTTTCTAGAGTAAAGGTCTCTAAAGAGCTTGCAGGTGGAAAAGACCTGATTCTCATCTTTGGGAACTTTTTGAAGCTGAGAACCAGACCCTGGCTTACTACTTCCAGAACCCACTTGTCTGAAGTTAGAGACACCCAGTTCTGACTGAAGTAAGCCAACCTGCCCCTACTGGTAAAGGAGACCGCCCTGGGCACCCCATCAGGGTGCCTGTTTGGCAGGTGCTTTAGGCTGAGGGGTGGGGCAGGCCTGCCCACACCCCGCCTGCCTCTGCTCTGAAGAACCTCCTCTGAGCATAAGCAGAGGAGGCCTGGGTTTGGTAAAAGCCCGTGAAAAGGCTCTACCCCTGGGGGTGTGTGCCCTCTGAGAGTGGCTTGGCTGCCTGGCCTGGGGCACTTTTATAGGTAGTCCTATATTCATCCATCTTCTTCATATAATTCTCTGTCTGCTCCCCAAACAGAGAATTTCCCACCACAGGAAAATCCATAGCCTTAGTCTGGGTATCCTGTGACAAGCTAGTACACCTGAGCCAGGCCAACCTACGAAAAGCTACAGATGTGGCTATGACTCTAGTGGAAACATCATTAAAATCCACAGCAGCATGAAACTGCACCTTAGAAGCCTCAATGCCATCGGCAGCCACCTGCTCCAGCTCATTAGCAAGCTGGCCAGAGGCCTGTTTGGCTAAACCCATAACAGTGTCCCATCTAGATTTTTGATACCTTGCTACATAAGCCATATAATTTGCTTGCCTGAGTCCCAAGGACGCTACCATGTACTTTTTTTGCCATGGCATCAATCTTCCTGGAATCCTTGTCAGGAGGATGTGAAGCCAGGGAATATTAGCTTTATCTGGGCTGCAGCCTGAACTACTCCCAACATGACTGCATTGCTGAGAAAGGAATTCTGTATCAGGACCTGACAGTGTGTACCTCCTGCCCATCTTTTATCCACAGGAGGCACAGAATTAGAGTTTTTAAAATTTTATTGTTTGCTTCCTAAATGACTTATGCAAAGGAATAGACAATCTCCTAGACTCTGGTATATCCATCATTTCTACAAATCAGGCTCCTCTTGCTCATCCACAGCTTCCTCCAAAGGGAGCTGGAGGGTTTCAGCAACTTTTTGTAAAACATAAAATGAGAGGGGACTCAGAAAGCATAGGGGAGATTCTAAAGGTCTGTCTGGGAGATGTCCGTTCAATGGGCACACCCAGACCCTCCAAGTCACATTCATACTGTTCATAATCATCCTCCCTCCTCTGGTTCATAAAACTCCTCAACATCATATTCCTGAACCGATGGAACCAACCGAACCGACTTTTACCAGATAGTGGCGGTTCAGAGCGAACCCAAGAAAGTGACTGGACAATCTGAATAGCTCTTGCTATCTCTGCAGCAGTTGGAGAAAGGATTTTGGGCTCCAAACCTGCTGACTTTCTTGTTTTCTTTACTGGAACTGGCTCATCCGAGCCAGCTTCTACGCTTGAGGAAGTCTTGCCCTGGTCAGAGGCACTCCTCGGTTCAGTTGGCACCGAACCGGGCTGGCCATCCGGTCAGCGGACTTTTTTGTTTCCTGCCTCGGAGCCTGCCCAATCTCTTTCCAGGGTGGCTGCAGGAAATTTTACAAATCTGGCAGTTTGAACTGAGGTAGGTCAAACCAGACAATAAACATGTGGGTGTGTGGTCAGCCTTGGCAAAGACTTCCCCACAGACATCACAGTGTTGAAACCCAGTGGGCCGGTTTCTTCTTTTGGGTTTCAGACATAATGCCAGCCTAACCAAAAACTTGCCCTTTAACGGCAGTGCCAGGCAAGACACCCTTATCGGTTCCTAACCGTTCACAGGTATTGGAAAACGTAATGTAAATCTGTTTTTTTAGAACCGATAAGAACCGGGAACCGCACTCTAAAATCTCAAGTTTAAATACTTCAAGTTTTAACACAAGCTGATCGGTTCAAAACCGAACCGATAAACCTTTACAAGTTCCACACAGAATTAAAACATGAATTACTTACGATACCACAGACAGAGCTTGAACCGATCGGTTTTGCGGTTAAAATAAAACTATTCTCGGTTAAATTGAACCAAGAAGAACTGTTTAAACCGAGAAATGAACCGAACAGTAGGAGGAATCTCCGGAGCAACTGTTCAGTGAGGCGGAGTAAAGAATCTGACAGTTTAGGTTTGAAACTACCCAGACAGAGCTTCCTTTAGAGCTCGTGCTCTAAGTTCCATTCATGGAATGGAGTTAACTCTTTCACCTCCGGAGCAGTTCTAATGGTGGGACAAACTGCAATTGTCATAATATAGCAAGACTTCATGTTGTTTGAAATGGGCCCACAATTCATTAGAGTAAATCAGAACCTTTTTGGAAATAAATTAGAGTCGGAATCAGAACTGGGTCACAGTCGACCCCTGCATCCCTAGTTTATTTATTTATTGGTTGCTTGGTTAGTTGGTTACCCAGGAAGGTGGACTAAAGCCTCGTTTACATGGCTGCTCCATTTGCATTCTTGGACAGCTCCCATGCTGCCCTAGTCTCCCACACCACTCCTGCTCTACCCCTCTCAGTGCCGATGCAAGCCACACTTGAAAGGGGCCATGAGTCCAGGGGCTGGGCAGGAGGATGCTGGGATTATCCATTGTGCACCGGAGTGATCAATGCAGCCTGTCCACATGGGCTACTTACACCGCTTGCTCTAGACCGAGTCCCACAACTGTGCAGTGGTCCAGAAGAGGCACAGAGAACAACTTACTGAGATTGGCTACACGTTCACACAGCTGCATTGGCACCACAGCAAGTTGAGAGGTTGGGCTGCTGTCGTTCAATTGCAGCTGTGTAAACTGGCCTTAAGCCTTGTGACCTGTTTAAAGCTAATTTCCCAGTCAGATGTTAAATGAGCAGTCATGTAATACACCCACATCTCCTGGCCCATTGTGTCACTGGGTTGCCTATGGGAGGGGGCAGCAGGAGTGCTCGCTGTAGGGTGTAGCTCTCCGTCCACCTCAGGGGTTTCTCCAAGGGACCTGGTTGGAGGGCGAGGTCCATCTGGTGCCCTGTCCCTTGGATGGCTCATCTGGGTCTCACTGCGAACCCAGAAAGTGATTTTGGTCGTTCCAGTTGGTGGTGGACTCTGTTAGAAGATCTATTTTACTGAGCGTGCTTCCTCAGTTTTGGACTGCAACTGCAAATAGATGTAGTGGTTGGGGGTGGACGGCTGGATGGAGCGGGCACTGGGTACACTGCTGGCGGATGGTGGGGCCTGAATTGCTCAGAGCATCCCAGGGGTAGGGGTCGGAGGGTCTCACCTCGGGGGGGGGCCTATTCTCTGGAGGGCCGACCACCCTGGACTGCTGCCCTGTTTGAGGGCTGTTATTAGATCTGGCTGAAGAATTCGTGTTGGCCTATTAGAGGTTTGAAACTGATCACTGGTGGGCTGGAGCCATACAAACTGTTTTGGTGGTGGTGGCTGTGAGAGAACCTCCAGAATTTACATTGTTCTTTCCTTTTTAAATTGGTGACTGCTGCAGTGAGAGCTCAGCTTTCAGACTGAATTTTGAGGGCTCGGTGGGGGTGAGAGTCCCACCATGTCCAAAGACAAATCTTTTAAGCATGGCATGCTTATCCCTTATCAGATTCCTTATGAACCTTGTATCGTCTAACAGGGGATTTTAGTTTGGGGTTTTGGGGGGATAATTTTCTGTGTTGTTTTATGTTTGAGTGGTTTGATTTGGTTGTTATTCTTTTTTGTGTATTGGGCCTGACTGTTGTGTGATCCATACCAGAATGTGCTCAGGAGCTCTCCCGATCAGAGGCTACTCCCTCTCTGAGCTGTGCAGCCTCCAGCCTTTTGATTCCCCCCCTTTGCCCGGTGAGGTATTTGGGCACTGCCAGGTGCTGGGGATTGTTAGGAAGAGGTGCAGGGCCGGGGGTTGTGGACCTGGAGGAGGAGTGAAACTGGGTGGATGGATTGGGGTGGTTAGATCCAGAGGTTGCCCTGGGGCGAAATGAGTTCCAGAAAGGGATCCTACCTGTCTGGTCCCCATACCCGAGAGCTCCACTGTGGGTGGGCAGATAGCGCGGCCAACCTTGGCAGGCCATCCTACTCGGGCGGTGTTGTGCAATGCCAGGTCCATTAAAAACAAGACAGCAGTGATTGCTGATCTTGTTGAGTCATTGGACCTGGCTTGCATCACCGAGACCTAGCTGGACAAGAATGCTGGCCCAGCTTTGGAGTCAGCTGTTCCAGCTGGGCTCTCGGTGATACACTTCCTGAGGATAGATTGCAGGGCCGGGGGTGTAGCCATCTGTTTTAGAATGGAATTGGGCCTTGTAAATCTACCAGTGGGGGAGGCCAGGTCTTTTGAGTGTATCATTGGCGCAGGTGTGGGGTGCAGGATTCTTCTTGTCTACTGTCCACCAGGGGATGAGAAGTTGTTTCTGCAGACTTCATCATCGATATGGTGTTAGAGTTCCCCAGATGGATGGTGCTGGGGGATTTCAATGCCTGGGTCAACGATGAACTCTCACAATTTGGTCACGACTTGTCCAACCGATGAATTTATTGGGCTTCACACAGGTTATTACCTCTGCGACCCATATTCATGTTTACTCATTGGACCTGGTCTTCCTGCTGGGGAAGGAAACCTCTGACCTGGTGGTGGAGCTGGTCAGTCGGTCTGACCATCACACTATAAGGTTCCCTTTCCAGGCTCCCCCCAATAGGTCTGCCCCTGTGGAGATGGTCCGGTACCGCCCTTTGAGGGGTTTGACCCCAGATGGCCTTGCGGCGGTGCTGAACCTATCGAGCATACTGAGTGTAAGCACAGATCCCAGTAATCTAGTACAAGCCTATAATAGGGCTGTAGTAGAGGTTCTGGATTCTGTTGCTCCTGTCCAGGTTCACCCACTCACTCTTTGCCCTTGATCCCCCTGGTTTTATGGGACCTTGAAGGAGTTGAGGCAAGTTGGACGAAGGCTAGAACAATGCTGGCAGAAATCCATCCTTGATGCCGACAGGCTTAGATTGATGACTCATTATAAGGAGTATCAGTCGGTCATCTCCCATAAGAAGGTAGAGTTCCTGTCCAGGGAGATTGCTGCTGCTGTAAAGAACTGACCAGCTCAGCTCTTTCGGGCAGTGGATGGACTGTGCAATCCAGCCTGTCTCCAGTCTCGGAGAACATTGTCACAAGACAAATGTGATGAGTTTGCACGATTCTTTGCAGGTAAGGTTGCCAACATCAGGTCTGAAATCTGGATGACTCATTCCAATGAGAGTTACATTGGTCAGTGGGAGGTTGCTGTGCCTTGTTTTGTCTGGTCTGACTTTGACCGGTTGGCAATCATGGATGTCGTGAGGATCATCCAGAGTTTGTGGCCGACCTGCTGTAGTTTGGACCCAGGTCCAGCTCACCTCCTTGTGGGGTGTGTTGAAGTCATTGGCCCAGTCCTAGCAGAGATAGTCAGGTGTTTGTTAGAGACAGGTGTGTTTCCAGACACCCTGAAGGAGGCGGTAGTAATTCCTCTCCTTAAGAAACCCTCTCTTGACCCCGATTGCTAGCTAACTACAGTCCTGTCTCTAACTTTCCTTTTGTGGGTAAGGTTATTGCGAAAGTGGTTATGCTGCAGCTGGAGGTCCATCTTACCATCAATGATATCTGCAATCCTCTCCAGTCAGCTTTCGGAAGAGGCATAGTACCGAGACGGCCCTGGTTCGGGTGCTCAATGATCTCTTGATAGCGAGAGACTGGAGGACTCATTCCATCTTGGTTCTCCTTGATCTTGCTGTGGCATTTGATACCGTGGACCATGGTGTGTTACTAGAGTGCCTGCAGTTCATCTGTGGACTGTCAGATATGGTCCTCAGATGGTTCCATTCTCCCCTCATGGGCAGGTCACAGAGAGTGGTGTCTGGGATTTTTTTCTCTGACCCAGTCTCCCTGCCATGTGGAGTCCTGCAGGGCTCTGTGTTGTCACCCGTGTTGTTCACAGTATATATGCTGCCATTGGGAGACACTGTGAGGTGGTATGGGCTGAGTTTTCACTGCTATTCAGATGATACTCAGCTCTGCCTGTCCTTTGTGCCTGACCAGGATGACACTGTCTCGGTATTTAACAACTGCCTTGCTGAGATACAGAACTGGATGAGTGCCAACTGGCTGAGGTTGAACCCTGACAAGACCGAGGTGTTGGTTGTGGACCTGGGTCATCGGGCTGAGGGGTTGTTGGCTGGGCAGCCTTTGGGGCTTTGGCTTGGGGGCAGTCAGCTATTGACCTTTGACCGGGTATGCAATCTGGGCATTATTTTTGATGACGTACTGACCCTTAAATCTCAGGTGTCGGCTGTCATTAAATCCTCATTTTACCATCTGAGGATTATCATTCGGATTAAACACCTGGTCCAGCCCGACAGTCTTCCAGCACTGGTCCATACCTTTGTGACCTTCCGCCTTGACTATTGCAACTCCCTGTACCTAGGGCTCCCAGGGGTTGATATCTGCCGCTTGCAGCTGGTGCAATATGCGGCAGCCAGGCTGTTGACTGGCTTATCTTTCAATTTTTGTATGGGGCTCACGCCACTCTGGGACACCAAAGCAAAACTCTCCAGCACCCAGAGGTGCAAATACATTACTGAAACTCAGCCCCCATCTACACAGTGGGGTGAGGCATAGAGTCCAACAGCCTGTGGTGCAAGAGGACATTAGTTATTAGTGAGCAGGTTGCCCACACCACCAAGGGAGTCATGCCACCTTTCAATTTGCCACCTGACAGTCGCGCATGCTCAGCGGAGCCCAGGTTGCCATGTCTTTTGTTTACATTTTCATACAGGGCTCATGCCACCTCTGGGACAGCAAACCAAAACTCCCCAGCATCCAGAGGTGCAACTACATTACTGTAACTTAGCCCCCATCTATATAGGGGGTTGAGACAGAGTCTAGTGGCCTGCAGTCGTGGAGGCAATTACAGGACCACTGGGTCCAAAGCCCACCTGAATCCACTAATGGGACATTGCCAAGGGATCAGTTTGCCTGCAGTCCTACAAGGTAAGCCCATTTGGGGGGCTTACACTTTCCCCTTGCTGAAATACTTAGCGCCCTGACAAGCCAATACCCCAACAATTAGTAAAACATGGTAACACATGACTAACTATACACCTTATTCCTCTCTATCAGAGTGAATAATCAACAGTCATGCATTCAGAATAGAATTAGCATAGCACTGGCTAACTAGACATTGAGTACTATCTATTATCAAGTCACCCTGGTAATAAAACCCCACATTTCACAACATCAAACCTTAATTCAGAACAGTACTTGGGGATACGGGGAAAAGTACTCTAGGGTTAATATGTTTATGAGCAACATGCAGGGGGATATCAGAGGAATCACCTAAGGTACTGTATCATAAGTCAGTTTAATTTCTGGCTTATGTTGCCTCTCAGACCTATGGGTAATGAAACTGGGGAAACATCATCTGCTATGGGTACAGGGTCAGGAGGGACAAGCTCATCAAATACAGGCTCATCAACTACAGGGGTACCTGGCGCCTGATCATAAGCATCGTCCATTTCAATGTCCATTACTGGTTTTGGCACAGGAGTAATGACCCTGCTTACAGGGGTAAATGTTATTGCACTGGGATTTAAAACAGGTGCACCATTACTTTGGACAGTGCTTGTGGAAGGCTGCGGTTGATTACAGCCCATTTGCTGTGGCAACATGACAGGGTTTGGTTCTGCCATAAAATATTGAGTCATAAACTCCTCACTGTCACTCTCTTCAGGAGAACTGTTTTGGGGCTCCTCAAAAGGTTCAGATGGACCGGTAGTCAAGTCCGAGGTGGCCCTTTCAAAAAGCATAGACTGACAGCTCTGCGTCTTTTGGTCTGCTCGGAAGTCTCAGTTGGAACAGTATTCAGGTTCAAAGTGGTCCTTTCGAGAGGCATAGCGGCAACAACACTTGAGCTTTGCTTTTCTGTGGTTTGGCTTCTGATTGGAGGCCTTCTGGCCACCGGAATTTCATTTTCTGGCTAAGGATCTGGTCTAATCTCTCTGATGGGGAGCAGGTAATTGCGATGCATTGTTCTCCCAATCCCTCTACCATGCTCTTGACGAATTCAGTAAACAGGTAGCTCTGCCAACTTCTCAACCACTGCATACACATCAGAGGCCCATCGATCTTGAATTTTGTGTTTTCCTGAATGCCCAGGTTCCTTATTAGGACTCGATCCCCCTCTTGGAGCACTTGGTGATGCACCCTTGATCCAGCAACGAGGGCTCCTTCCTTAGAGGTCATGAGGGCTGCCCGTACCGGCCCTCCCCCACCCCACCCAAGCACCGAAAAAACCACCAGGGTGCCTGATCCAACGACGAGGGCTCCTTCCTTGGAGGTCGTGAGGGCTGCCTGTACTGGCCCTTCCCCACTCCCACCCCCCGAAGCACAAAAAAAACCACCAGGTAAATTCCCCTTTGCAAGATCTGTGGAGCGCGATGCTAGCGACTCCAATTTCACACTGAATCTCTGCATTTGGACAAATTTAAAAGAGGACTTGTATAGCTTTTACAGCCACTACCTTACCGGCATGCCAGGCCCTGTCTTGCTCTGCCTCGCTGCTCTTGCTCGCTGAGCTGGTACTGTGCACAGTGCTGGCCCCGCCAGCTGCCTCACCACCCCCACCACCACCCATGGTCATCTCTCTGATATATAGCTGGGGTCACGTGACGCACGTAAACCTATCAGCCTACTTTGCCATTGGCAGGTTATACTGTTTCCCCACTAGGGGCATTCCTACCTCCTCTACTACCTCTATAGCTAATTCCTGTTAGCCTTATGAAAAGAATATGTGCCTCCTTCGTTTACCCCCACAAGTCCACCCCCCTCTCAACTGCTCCTCCCACCACCACACACCCCCTCTCCCAGCCCTACCTGCTACTTCCCTTAGCCTGCCTGCAGTACACTCCTCGTCATCCCTCCTGCTGGGAGGTCCAAATTTCTCCCCCCTCCCTGGCTCCCCAGGTCGTGATTCTAAAACTACTCACTTAGGTGAGTTCCCGGTTATCTCCTGGTACCCAGGACCCTAAGCACCCTCGATTTGCCATCAGCGGCCGACCCTGCCTGTCTTAACCTCACTTGGAACCCTTACTCCACTGGGTACCCCACACTCACCAGCCTTCTCAATACCTACGGCCATGGCCCCACAAGTACAGACTGCTCACTTAGCCAGCAGACAAGGTCCCCAGGCCACCCTGGCCTCCTACAAGCCCCCACAGCTTGGCTAATGGTCAAAGGCCTAAAAATAGCCCACCTCAACATCTGCAGCATCCTCCAAAACATTGCAGAACTAACAGCCTGGGCTGCCTTCTACAAGCCCGACATACTGGGCATCACGGAAACTTGGCTTAAGCCTCGCACTCCTGACACTGCTTGCACCCTCCCAGGCTAGTGTTGTTCGGCTTGATAGGGCAGGTAGTAAGCACGGTGGGGGTGTGCTCCTATACTATAAGGCACACCTAAACATGACTCCAGTCGCACATCGACCCCCTGCACCTCAAGCCTGTGAGTTCCTTCACACCCTCCTCCTACTTGGGAATACTAAAAAGGTGCATCTTGTCTGCGCCTACAACCCTCCAAAGGGGGGCATACTAGGGCTCTCCTCTCTACTTGACCAACTTAGGGATAAGTTTGGCTCAAATGAGCTGCTTATCCTGGGGGACCTAAACCTCAATTGGCTGGGGCCCAACACTAAGCAGATTGAGCCTCTTCTCTCCGGCCTTGCTCTCAGTCAGATCACGGAACCTACTAGGCTCTCCCCCCGAGGTGAAAATGGGACGCTCATTGACTGGGTAATGAGCAACATACTTGACAAAATTGTCCACTCAGGCATACTCACTGACGCCATCTCTGATCACTCCCCAACCTACTGTATATGGGGCTCTAACTCGCCCAAAGTCCCCAGCAGAGTAGTCGAGATGAGGGACTACTCTAAACTTATAATTAATAACTACCTTGAGGACCTACAGGGTATTGACTGGTCCAGAACTACTGCCACCTATGACCTGGTTGTAGCCCTAGACCATTTCCTTGCAGTATTTGTCCCACTGCAAAATAGGCACGCACCTTACTCAAAGAAGAGGGTAAGAGGCACAGTCACGAAGTGGCTTCATGGCGGCCTTTTTTCCCTCATGAAACAGAGGGATAAATGCTGGGTGAAACACAAGTTCTCTTGCAACAACGACCTCCTGGAGTATCGCTAACTCAGAAACTCCTGTAAGAGAGCCTTGCGCACTGCCAAAAGCGAATACTGCAAAACAGCCCTGCTTGTCTCAGCAAACAACCCCCGTTGCTTCTGGAAAAATGTTAAAAACCTCGTTGGAGGGCTGGCTAAGGAACAACTCACCGATATGCATATCGGGGGAACCAACTGTAATAACCCCCTAACTATTGCCTCAGGTTTTAACTGCGTGTTCTCTGACCTGCCGGCTCCCTCTCCCTCTCCCTCCCTACTCTCTGCCCCCAAACCACCGAGCGGGCACCCCCCCGTCCACCTTTCTACCTTAAATGTATCTCCATTGGTGAGCCCCAGGAACTCCTTGCCAGTCTATCTCTCACCACACAGGAGCTGGCCATGACAGCCTTGAACCAAAGCTACTTAGTCTGGGATCTCCCCTCCTCGCCCGACCGGTTGCTCACATCTTCAGTGCTTCTCTTATCTCAGGGATCCTTCCTGACATATGGAAGGTTGCTAAGGTGGTCCCTGTCCATAAACATGGTGATCCCAAAGATGTCAATAACTACTGCCCCATTGCTATACTATCAGCCACCTGCAAGCTCCTGGAAAAGGCAGTCACTTCGCAACTCTCCCACTACCTCCAGGGATATGATGTTCTATCCCCTACCCAGCATGGATTCAGAAAAAGACACAGTACATCGACTGCACATGCTGTGGTTACCTCCAAGATCAGGTCTGCGACTGACCTAGGCAAAATGACTGGGACCATATTTGTTGATCTTTCAAAGGCCTTTGATCGGGTTGACCATTCCCTCCTTCTCTCCACTCTGCAGTCACTCAGATTCTCCCTTCGTGCCCTTGACTGGTTCTCCAACTACCTTGGGGGTAGGCAGCAATATACCTGCTTTAATTGAACCCTCTCTGCCCTCTCCCCAGTTAACCGCGGGGTTCCCCAAGGATCCGTCCTTGGACCCATTCTGTTTTCCCTGTTCATCAATGAATTGCCCTCTGCTACCACCAACTGGCACCTAACTCTATACGCTGATGACCTAGTCATCCTAGCCAGTTCACAGGATATCACCCGCATCAACTCCCAGCTTAACTCAGACTTCTCTCTTATCCAGAACTGGCTTGATGGCCACAAGCTGACTGTCAACCTGAAGAAAACCCAGGCCATGTTCCTTGGCTCCGTGGCCAAAACCTCTTCCTGCCTGATGCCTCTAAAAATCTTTGTATCAAATGACTTCCTCCTGCCGGTCTCTGACTCTGTCAGGTATCTAGGAGTTACCACAACTGGATCTCTTCTCGCACATTCAAAATTTATGTAAAGCAACGAATGGAAAGCTCGGCCTAGCCTACAGAGCTAAGGACTGCCTTACCCTCGCTGCCTGGCTTGCTATAGCCAGGGGGATTCTCCTTCCCACACTTTCCTATGGGCTTGTTGCCTTTGCCCCCGTCCCGAACTCTAGCCTTGCGAAATGGGACACCGCTTATAACAATATATGCTGTTTCGAACACTCTGCCCCCCTTATCACGCATCACTGTGAGCTCTACTCTCACCAGGAGTGGCTACCTCCAGAAAAGCACCACACCTATGTCCTTGGCAACTTTGTTGACAACATAGTTATAACGGCCACCCCCACGCCGCCCCCCTTCCCTAAAACACGCAACCTCTGTCTACCACCTAAGATCGTGCGCAGCTCAGGCTCGCCTGGTCCCCAAGACCCGCACCCTCACAGGTGATCGGGCCTTCACTGTCTATGCGCCAAGAGTGTGAACTCCCTTCCCACACGAGTTCGTGCCTCTCCCTCCCATCCCTGCTTCTAAACATCCCTATGGAACTTCCTCAAAAATGCATCGGCCTGTCTGTGTTCCGCATAAACCCAGCATCTCTCTCCCTCCCCCCACCCTCTGGGGGAGCTGCCCTGTGTGCAGTTTCTCCTGGCACTGTTATCTCTGCTGACAACCCTCTTAAGGCACTTACCACCCCCTGGTGGAGTGTCGATATTGTTCATAACAATGTCTGCCTCCGGTCCCGCACTGAGTCTTTCACTTCTTCTCTCACTATAGGCGATCTGGTCAGGCTAGTGCATATGTGTGTTCCTAATCAATTTTGTTGTTGCTCCCATTTGAGATGTTCTTTGATTATAATTTCTAGTTGTTATGTGATGTTATTCTACCTCCCAATGCTGTCATGCCTATCTGTTAATTGATTGCTCTTAGTCCAGCCTTGAGCCTGTCTGTACCATAAGCTGTTCAACCAACTTGTCGGAGCATGTGGCTCCTGTATGTTACCTTGACTCTGTATTATGTCTCACTGTTACTTTGTAACTCATCTGGGTCGCACCTGAAAATAGGCACTTGGATGTCTAGTGTGCTTACCTGGTTAACAAAAGCAAATAAATAAATGGGTGAGGCCCACTAGGCACAAGTGCCTGTTTTCAGGGGCGACCTGGGAGCACTGGGAGGTTAAGTGACTTGCTCAGAGTCACACAGTATGCAAGTGGAGGTTGTGAGAATCAGACTCAGGTCTGGTCTGCTGGATGTATCAAGCTTGTTCACACCGCGTTCCTCTAACCTCTAGGCTATACTGCCAGCCCAGAATTAGCATAGTACTGGCTAACTAGTTTGTTACTGGTGCTGGATTTAGCCGCAGCCTTAGCTGCTTGACAATATGTGGTCTGCAGTTGCTCTCTCAGCTTTCTGGTGTATTCTAGATACAACTCTTCTGAAGTGCCATTGGGCAAGATGCCAAAGCACAGATCTACAGGTAGTCTGGCTTCATGCCCGAACATCAGATTGAAATGAGACAGTTGGGTGGCATCGTTTTTGGTGCAATTATATGCATGGACAAGGCAGCTGACCTTCTGACTCCAATTCTGTTTGTCCCTGGGGTTCAGGGTATCCAACATGTTGAGCAGAGTGTGGTTAAAGCATTCTGATTGTGGGTCCCCTTGGGGGTGGTATGGAGTTGTCCTGGACTTTTTGATGCCATACGCTGCTAGGAATTCCCTCACCAAGTGGCTTTCAAAGTCTCTGCCTTGATCCAAATGTATTCATTGGAGAATACCATAATGAGTAACAAACTGTTGCAGGACTTTAACAACTGTACTGGCTTTTTGATCTTGGGTAGGGTAGGTTTGCGCATACCTGGTGTGGTGATTGGTGAGGACCAAAATGCTTGAGTTGTTAAAGTGATCAGGCTCTAGTAACAAAAAGTCCATGCATACAAGCTCCAGTGGGCAGTTGGTTTGAATGTTCAGGGTTTTAAATAATTGATTAGCAGTTTTTTTCTTAGGACAATGCTAAATGTGCAGAAAGCATTTAGATAGGTTTTCTAGAAGTGTTATGTTTATGAAACACAGTGAGGCAAGTACTATGCATTTTCATAATGTTTTTGAACTTTTATGAGCAAAATGCTAAATAATATTTATAGTTAAATAAAACCCTTATGTTCACTAGAGGAGCTGCTCATTGGGGAAGCGTTTTCCTTTTGATACACCTTATCCACATCTTGCAGTGGTTCTTCATATCTCTTTTTAGGTGTGGCCAGTAGAGCTGGGCTTGGGTGAGGTCAACCATTCTTTCATATCCAAGGTGACCCATCTCATCATGCAGGAAGACCCGCATAATGTTCCGGTACTTCCAGGGCAAGACAAAGAACTGGGTGTGGATACAGCAACCATCACCGTCGTACACCTTCCTGACCAACAAACCATCCTTCAGGGCAAACTTACTTCCCCCTCCCCCTTCCTCTCTACATAATGCAGGCATCAGGATGGAGAACAGTTCTCACTCAAGAATGATTTCCTTTTCTAGGGCCTTAATGATTTCTCTGAAAGCCAGGTCCTCCTGCTGGACCTGTTATAGTTCCTACTTACTGAGTGGAGTAAAGGAGGTCAACCCCAACCCAGTGAAATTCAAGTATGCTACTGGAAGGACCTCAGGAAGGTGCCCACTTGATCAATAACTCCATCTGGGTTGTTCTATGGACCCTCAATGCACCCCAAATTTCTAACACAGTACTTTTACAGTAGCAGTGTAGAGCTGCATACTGCTGGCAGTTGAATCTTCATGGGGGCAGTGGGACAGGGCATCAGCACCTATGTTGATCTTGCCACTGTGGTACTTGAGCATGAGGTCATATAAAGACAATGTAGACTGCCACCAGTGCCCGGATTCATCCAGCTTGGCAGTAGTGTTGATATGCCTCAGGGGGTTATTATCTGTCCAGACCATGAAGGATACCCAGTACAGATAATCATGTGAGTTATCTGTGACAGCCCATTTTAATGCCAGGAACTCCAACTTATGAACAGGATAATGCTTTTAAGAAGAAGAAGACAGGCTATGACTTGCGAAAGCCACTGGCCACAACCCTTCCGGATGTTCCTGATAGAGCACAGCCCCCAACCAATTTAAACTGGCATTGGTGCGGAGGATGTAGGGTTTGCAGGGATCTGCAAAGGCGAGAACAGGTGCTTCACACAGTCTCTTGATAATCTTGTGAAAGGCCTCCTCATATTCTGGGGTCCACCTCTACATTTCTGATGATTCTTCTTTTGGTTTGTAGGCAGATAGCCCTGCATTAGCTGATTCAAGGGCCGCACTACCATGGAATAATCCTTCACAAATCTTTGGTAATACCCACAAAATCCGAGAAAGGACTAAAGGGTTTTAAGGTTATGGGGCCGGGGCCAGGTGGTAAGAGCCTCAACCTTAGCAGGAGCTGTTTGAACCCCCTCTGCCAAAATGATATGCCCCACATATTTCACTGAGGGCTGACAAAATTGGCATTTATCTATGGATACTTTCAGTCCAAACTCCTCTAGCCAATTTAGCACCTTCATAAGGTGGCATTCATGCTCTTCTAGGGTACTTCTAAAAACAGTGAGGTCATCCAGATACACAATCACTTTGAGCAAGTTCATATCCCCCACAGCCTTCTCCATCAACCTCTGGAATATGGCAGGGGCCCCGGAGATCCCTTGGGGTTATGCGCTCAAACTGGTAAAATCCAAGAGGACAGATAAAAGCAGTCTTCTCCTTGTCACGCTCTGCCATGGGGATTTGGTAGTACCTGCTCCTTAAATCCGGCACCAAGAGCCACTTCCTCCCTGACAGACTAGGCAAGGCATCCTCTATGGTGTATTGATCTGGGATGGTTTTCTTATGCAAGGTGTGATAGTGTATGCACATTCTAACTGCCCCACTCTTCTTTCTGGCCATGACAATGGGGGAGGCATACAGGCTCTGGGATTCTTTAATGATACCTGCCCTCAGGAGCTCCTGCAGGTGCCTCCAAATATCCTCAGTATCTCCTGACACCAAACGCTGTGACCTTTCTCTGAAGGGCCGCTCATTGCTTAGCCAGATATGGTGCTTCTCTCCGCAGATGCATCTCCATGTCCCATTCATGGAGAGAAAACATGTGCCGCCTCTGAGCCAGCTTCCTACTCAGGATCTAGCGGTAGCTGTCAGGAAGGGGGGAGTCCCCAAAGTTGAATACAGCTGGATCTATTTCTTCTTCTGGGTCTTCCATCAGATTCCCTTTGACCACACTATCTGCCCTGTAGATATGTGATAGAACTTGGCCCTTACAGGTGATCACCAGCTTTCCAGACTCGCTCTTTATTTGAACTGGAACTCGCCAGGCTTGGGGAGTCTCCAGAGGGGGTAGTGCTACTTGTTGCACCATTAACCCTTCAGGCTACTGACCTTCTGCTGGGGCATTGATAATGAACATGGCTCCCTTGGGTGGCCTGCTGAAGGCAGCAATCCCCACCACTCTACACTCTGACTTGGACATCAGAATTAGCTCTAGTATCCACTCTCCAAATGTCACCCACAGACTCATCTGCCAACCCGGGTACCGATCCTGCCATATCCATAGACGAATTAACCCGCTTCACCGCTACTTGGACAGAAGAGTTTAGCAACTAATCCACATCGCCCCTTTCCTGACATAGTTTTGCCAACCTGCTGAACATATTGGCATTGGTCCCAATCAAAACTGGTGTGTTGTCCATTCCACTCTGCCCGGGACATATCTATGGCTGGTGGTTCATAAAGGTCCTTCATGACAAAGGCAATCTGTATCGTACAGCACCCATCATACAGGCAGTTCTGGGTTCCTACCCTCCACACTGATAAACCTGATAACTGCTTGAGTCGCAGGTGCTTGAGATACCAATCATAAAAGGTTCTATGAATAATCGTAACCTGCAACCTGCCATCCAGTAGGGCGAGACAAGGCACTCCCTCGAACAAAACCTCAGCATCACAGATCAGGCGGCACCAGGCTGCTGGGGGAATCCTGGAATCGGATCATTTGGTGGAGCATTGCAATTTCAGGAGCCCTGGGAGCTCCTTTACTGATCTCCATTGGCGTTTCCTTGGTCTGCCCATCTCTGTTTCTCGGCAACGAGCTGGGGATTTTCAGCACTGAGGTACCTTCGCCTCATATGACCATCTTGCCCACATTTGAAACAAAACCAACCTTCTTAGGTCCTGGGGGTAGCATATAGAGCTGACTGCCACCTAGGCTCAGGCAAAACACTCTGCAATGATCGAGACTCCAAAACCAGCTGCAACACCTTCACATAGTCTTTTATTTCTTGGAACTCGGCAATAGTAGGGGTAGGGGGTGTTTCTTTCACTCCCTTGAAGCCCTGCATACACTCTCTTAGCTCTTCTAGCATATTTCCCAAATCCAAGGAAGGGGGGGCTCTGCAGGGCTGGTTGTTTGGGGTAGCAGGACAGCAAAGGTTGCTGCGGGCATCTGCAAAGATTTGCTGACCTCTTCCTGGGCCTCTTCCTCTTTGACGTCAACCAACATTTGCTTAAAGGACTGGGGTCGGTTTTTGTGTCCTGCAACATAAGGGAGATTAAAGTCAATTAGGAGTGCACTGCTCCTCGAAGGACTTGTTAGAGTCTTATTCTGTCAGCTTGCTCCAGGGTATCCCCACCAGTCTCAGCAATATTGCGTATCACTGCCTCCACCTTGGTAATGCACTGTAACAGTTTCTCTCCATGCTGCTGCATGGTGCCCCACAACTGAAACAGAATGGCCTCCCTTTTCTTGACAGCCCCAAAAGTGCTTTTCAGAATTGCCAAGTGGTCATCTGTGGCACAGGTTGGTTGGCTGGCCCACCCATACAGAAAGAATGACATCCAGAATCATGCCCTTTAAGCTTTCAGCAACACTCTTGCATTTTTTCTCATCATAGCACCTCCAGACTTGGACCATTTGGACAGCCTGACTTATCCATGATTCAAAATTATCCTCCCCAACTGGCATGGGGTAGCCCCTGAAAAGGTGCACAACCACTTGTGCTGTTCATATGGTGCCACCACATAGGGGGTCACCCCACTGGGCAGCACTGCAGGAGCAGACCCCCCTCCCAGGAGCATAGCCTGAATGTCTTTCATGGACTTTCCTTCGCTAGTGAGCAAGGACTCCAGTTTAGCCTTAAAATTCCCTTCATCACTGGGTCAGAGGGTCTCTAGGAGTAGATTTAATAGGGTGAGGACTTGCCAGACTCCCTTTATTTAGCACCACCCAGATCTCTTGGTAACGTTGTAATGTCACAGTAGGGGGCATATCTACAGGCCCCAAGCCCTTGTTAGCCTCTAAAATCAAATCCCTCAACCCAGTGACAAGGGTCTTTTGTCACCCTTTGAATTTTCATGTTCCCACATTCCTTCAGGGCCCCACCTAACACTCCTAAAATGAATTCCTTCATCTGCCCCCAGTGACATTTTTTATCAGATACACTTTCTAGGGGTCCAGTCCCTCAAACTCCACAAATCCTCCACCCCTTGAAATGACAGTTTCTTATGTAAACCACTGGGGGGGGTATACCAAAATTTCAAAATCGCAATTTGGGAGTGGCCACTAGGGGGCTGCAAATCACAGCGGTGCCTCCAGTTGTGACAGCCCTTTGACTCACCTGGGCTGCTCCAGGACCCTTGGTCATACCAATAATACACCTACAAAGGGACCAGGCTGGATTCTGCAACTGGATGGTATGTTGGCACAGTGCCTTCACCTGGGGTAGTGACAGGTAATACCTGTGGAAAACTTGCAGGTTACCACCCCCCAGGAAATAACAGTATTTGCCCCCTAGTACACTTCCCCACTCAATAACAATCCCCCCGCACACAGTAACTGATATACATAGATTTACAACCACAAGAATTAACATGCAAACAATATTAAGATTTATTTAGGGGAAGGAGAGAAAGGATGTAAACAACAACAAAAGAGTTCTAAATTCTTCCAAGCAACCCCACACAGTCTCTTTGCCTCCCACCCTAGGGTGCACCCTAAATTGCCTCTGTTGCGGTGGGTACCTCACCGGCTAGTGATGCAGGCCTGAGATCTCTCAGTGGGGCCCAGTTAACTTGTAAATACTTCCAACCCTTGACTTTAACTTTGTTCAATCTTTTTGAGTTTAATTTTAACTCATTTCCTTTGGGGATTGCCCCCTGCAATCTAACTAGCTAGCTAACTATTTAAGACTTCCCAAAGCCACAGCTCGGGGTACTCACAATTTCTCCAGTCCACTCAGGCGTATTACAGCCAGCTGAATTACAGTTCACTTGTTGATGCACTGTACTGTGGAGGTCTCCAAGGGATGTAAAACAATGCAGAAGCACTGAAGAACAGAGGCAGTCAATCTTCACTCACCTAGCCTTGCCAGCTTCACGGGGAGGCCTTTGTAGACAGTTTTCACTAGGCAGGTCTCTGGTCATCCCATGGTGCTGGTCTTCAGCATAAGGATGGTGAATAGGACTTGGTCCCCTAGGCCCTGTCAGTCACACACTGGGCAACTAACCTCCAGATGTCTGTTATACAGTCTCCTGACCGAGCTCTAGGCACTTCTCTTTTCTGTCTTAGGCAGGCTGGTCCTTCCACAGTCTCTGACACTAGCACTCTCGATTACTCCCCTTAGTGAAATATTTTCCAGAGAGCACTCTGAGGAGGAGGGGAAGTTCAGACTCTGATACAAGAGTTTCAACTAGAAAATTAAAACTGCAATAAACAAACCTCTTAGCTCTGAATTCAGACAGCATTGACCAAGTCTCAGTTCCAAATTCAAACAGCTTTCATCTCACTTCTCTCTCTCTCTCTCTCTCAGAAGCTCTGGTACCAATGTATCCCCCCTTACAAATGGGGGTTCCCAAAAAGTCTTCCTTTAGCTTGCCTAAATGCTCACTGCCAGACTGGTGTCCTGCGTTTTAGCAGTTTAAATGTACTGCCAGATAGTGCCTGTATAGCCTCTGTGTACTGTCTCTTTAAGAGCTGCCTGGATTGCAGTCATAATTAATCTGGGAGGGGGCTGAGTGTTTCTATGCTTGAGTCCTGCCCGGGCTGCCAAATAATCACTCCGTTCTGCCATTGCTATTAACACAGAGGGAGCTCTGTTAGATGTACTTGTTTGCTGATCATTTATTAGAATAGTAGTAATATTGCAGTTTGTCTAACCTACCTTCTTTGCAGCATGGACATTTCTGTTTATCTCCACCATCTTGGTCTTGGACTGCTGAAATGGGCCAATCAGTACCTTTGGGGACTCTGAATTGGAGCCTGTCCCCAGGGGTTTTGTGAGAGCAAAATTCTGTAGGAATTGTAGTTTTGGGTTTTTGGTGCCTAAATGAACCTGGAGGGGGAGCCCTTGTTGTGACTGACAGAGGAATCAGCCAACTGAACCTTTTGTATCCTGGGGAAAGTCCCAGACTGCTTGCAGTTTCAGTTCAGATCCAAGTTGGAAAGTGAAGGAGTAACAGCTCGAGCTAGTAGAGCAGCAGTCCTGCGTGGATTCACATGGGAGAACTGTGAAAGGGCTGAGGTTTGGCCTGCCTGTCTGTCTGTTGTCCCTGAGAGGGAAAATAGAGTTGACTCTGACTTTATCCGAGTTGTGAGAATAATTGAAGCTACTGGAATGTGACCAGGCTTTAACCTGAAGAAGACCAAAGATTTGCTGAATGTGATCGGCCTGTCAGGATTTTCAGCCACCTCTGAATTCTCTGTTTGTTCAGAGACTCTGTAATTGTGACCGGATAGCAATTTGCCGGGTACAGTAGAATTCCTTACATGTAAATGTGCTCTGTGCTGTTAGCGTGTCATGATTTGGTTCCCCACTGTGTGCTGAACTGTGGTCTGCTTGCTGGAGGCTGAATCCAGCTCCCACAAACTGAACCCGTATTCATCTCCATTTGGCCTGGGCCTTGCCACACTGGCCCAGCTAGATTACCCACTGCACAGAGAAAGCCATCGACGAGAGACCTGCCTGAGGATCAGCCTCCTGCTCATGCTTTGAACAGGAATGATGCCTCGGTGATTCGTGTGGGCCCTGCTTCTCCTGGCACTCCAGTTCAACAACCTGCTATCTTGATTTTGTCCTGCCTGTGTCCTGTATTGGGTATCATGAGTAAACATAAGGGTAGCTCCCTGCAACAACAGCTGAATCTAAAGTGTTGTAATCTGATTGCTTTGTCGTCTTTTCTGTCATGAACTGAGCCCTCCAGCTCCAGATTACAAATAGTGTGGGTTGTGCATGTTGCTTTCTTCCATCACAGGGCCCTAACCAACTGCGACGCAGGCCTACCCCGGGCAACGTTCCTTGCTAGCCCACCGTTTTCCTATCTGGGTACCCAGAGTGTGTGACTGTGTAGGGACTCTGAAGTGCATGCATAACTGCCTGATTGATATAGCCTTTAAGCAAATCACCCTGATTACGCCTCTCCCTTGTTCAAGTCTCCTGAATAAATCAGATCAAACTCTTTTTGCATTTAACTTGACTGTGGTTCCAGTTTGTGCCAAAAGTACTGTACTGTTGCTATTTGCTGTGCATAACCTTGTTTCACGGGGGTCTCCAGGTTCGAGCTAGAGGAACCAGCCTTGGTGGTAAGTGCAAATAGTGTGGGTAATTGCATGGTAAATAAGAGTCATTGTGAAAGTAATTATTGTATATTGTTCAGGCCACTAGAAGGGAAAGAGAGGGGTTACAGCATCCTGGAGGTCTGTGCCCAGATTAGCTTGACCACTAACAACTCTGACCTCCGGATGGAGGCACCCATTTCAGTACCCAGGCCCCTTAACCTGCAACTAGTCACACAGCCAGGAGTAGTAGCCCTTGGGATAGCGCCACCTAGGGGTTTCACCAAGATTTCTGCATGCACTTCTAAAACTTGGTTCTGTTTCCTGTTGCAAACTCAGTGTTTGCTCCATGCTGTAGTTTTCAGTATACTTTGATCCTTGAGGCTTTGGGGCCTGAGTGCAGCTATGGGGCTGTGAAGCCCTCTCAGACTGCTCTGCACTCACCCTCTGGTTGATCTCTTTTTGGCAGGCTGCCAGTCCTATTTATAGTCTTTCTCCAGCCCTTCATTGATTGACTGTTGCAGTCACGGGCACATTCAATGCCCCACAACCTTTACCCAGCACCCTTCCCCCCCATGTTTTGTAGTCCTGTGGGGTCTGCCATCTTGGAGTACATTAATCCCAAAACAATACATTCTTTATTAATACAGGAGCCCTTGAAATGGTTTAAAACAGTTTCCCTTTAAACTGGAGACTTTCTGGTGACTGTTTCACTTGGCCTTTGGCTCCTGTTCCTTCCCGGGTGCCAGGGACATTAGTTATAAGTGAGCTAGTTGCCCACACCACCAAGGGAGCTGGGGTTCCTTTAAATTTGGAAAAGAACAAAACAATTACCAGCACTCCTCAGAGGACAAAAAAGAAATACTTTATTGTTTAAAACCAGGCCGCCATGAGCACAACAGCAGTCGTGTGGC
The DNA here is from genome assembly GCA_016271365.2 of Neoceratodus forsteri. Classification (NCBI taxonomy): domain Eukaryota; kingdom Metazoa; phylum Chordata; order Ceratodontiformes; family Ceratodontidae; genus Neoceratodus; species Neoceratodus forsteri. Next base: position 964,699,165 of record CM028133.1, read on the forward strand.
ACCTCTACTGGTTTCGCACTTCCTTGTGTTTCGTCAGGAGATAATGACCAATCATATTACACATTTTAAATACACATCATCTTCAAGGCATATAGTACTACAATAGAATAAAATGTTAACCAATACCAGTTTTAAAGTGCATAATGCTAAAGTGCACAAAAATGTGTCCATAAACCAAGATATTACATAATTGTACTGTAATAAAGATCAAATACATTAAAAACATGGTTATTATTTTGCAGCACTGTGGAGATGGCAAAAAAAAAACAAGGGGGAAATAAATCATTGTTTAGAAGGCCTGCTACCCAAAGACAAGACAATTAATACTCTAAGTGCAAAAACCATCCATATTCAGAAACATTTCTGTATCTTGAGCTTACATATACAATTATTTATATACAAGAGAATTGCAAACCCAAACTTTTGAGTGTGTCAGTTCTCAGCTTGTTGACTCCTGGTGCTTAAGGTATCAAGGGAAAATAACTTTTTTCATGCCCACTATAAAAAGAGAAAGAAAAAGTGAACATTGTGAATACTAAGTAGTGTTGACAATTATCATGTACATGTAACTAAAGTAAATAAATAAGTGTCCACATTCACGAGCAGTATTATATCAATGCTTAAGAAACAATCATACTACTAGTGTACGCTACAGGTTAGTTTCTTCTCTTCCTGATGCAATGCATGAGGTCTATACGATCATTCAAACCTGGTGGTACCATAGCCCCCAAAGTAAATATCCAAAAAGATTCTCCGTACAGCAATTTTTCCTCTATGCTGCCACCTCTAGGACCCAATTTCACATTCTCAATAGCACAGTACTTAAATTCATGTTTACCAGTATTGTTGGTTTTTACATGTTTGGCCAAAGCATTCTTCATATCACCATTTAAAATCGCGCGCTGATGTTCACCTATTCTTATTTTAAATGGTCTTCATGTTTTACCCACATAAAAACAACCACATATACAAGTGGCTAGATGTATTACATTGTCAGTAATGCAATTGAAAAAATCACGTACTCCAAATGTTTTATTGCTATTGCAAGTACTGAAAATCTGTGTTTTCAAAATAAGTGGTCAGAATTTATGATTACCACATGTTGTTGTCTCTCCCATACACCATCAGTGGTCGTATTGTAACCACTATCATGAAAACGTGTACACATTTCTGTACCCAGGATGCTGATTGATATTGCCCTGGGTACAGAAATGTGTACACGTTTTCCAGACAGGGGTTACAATACCAATTTGGTACAATCAGCTTTTGAGGAGGTACTTACCACTTCAAGAGGGAACTTGTTGCAGAGTAGACCCCCTAGGAATTCAGGAGATAGAATGCATTTTATTTCTAACTTCACGAGACATTCTGGTAAGATCAAACAGATAATCAAAACTGGCATATTTTGGAAAATGAACCTCTCCTTAGAGAACATACTGCAGAACATACCTTTCAACTGTACCACATTACGAGGAACGTTCCTCATTTTACTTCATAAAAGCTCGCTGTTCCACATTGTGAGGACTTGTCCCACATTCAGTGTTAACATTTTAAAGCAAAACTCTATAGTAAACAATGCAAAAAATATATCATTTAATTAATAACATACTTTCTGAATATAAATGCAAACATTTTAAGTGTTCTGAGCTTCTTAGGTGAAGATTTGATTAAGTGTTCCACATTTTGCTCATTTGTTCCACATTTTGAGAGGCAATGTTCCACATCTGGGGGACAAAAGGTTGAGAGGTATGCTGCAGAATGACCACTGATGGTGTATAGGAGGGTATCCTGTGATAATAGCGACTATATAATCGCGATCGTTAAAAAGGCGACTAAAAAATAGCGATCCCTTGAATGGCTACTGGACACAACAGCACATAGCACGTTACAGCGACTACTACTGTGATTTGCACAACAACAATCACGACTGTCTAATAGCGAAAAATGCACAACAGTTGACTCCCAAACACACTTCCTAATTGCCTTTGCACTGTGGCCATTTGTGCTCCGGACAGCAGCGCTCCTTACCACTAATGGGGTTGATACTTTTGTAGTGGTGCCAAGGATCAGGAAGCCTTCTGTGATCAGTTGCTGATTGATGGCTTTAGATAAGGAGGTGCAGCTTCAAGTGGAGATTGGTGGTCACAGGTATCTGGAGGCATAGCTTTTGGCACCCTGTTCAGCTTGATTAAGCCCTATTGACCCCATAGAGAGATCTCCAGCCACGCTTAGCACAGAGCAGGTAGGGAGCAAGTTATAGCTTTCTTTTATTCCCAGCATACTCCTTACAAGTCCAAGAAGGCTTCTGAGAATGGTCGCTGATTGGTGGCTTTAGAAGAGGAGGTGTGACTTTGAGTGGGGATTGGTGGGTGCTGGTAGCTGGAGATGTGGCTTCTGAGGAGATCAGGAAGGCTTTCTAACAATAGTAGTTGTGGGGAAAGGGCGCTCTTCAGCTGGCTTAAGCCATCTTGACCCTGTAGAGAGATCTGTGGCAGTGTTCAGCACAGAGCAGGATATGCTTTGTGATTTATTTTTGGATTGAAGCCTTCTTTGTATGTCACTGCTGGTGCTGTTTTCGACTTGCACCCACCTGCCCTTAGCTGTGTGCAGGGAGCCAGTGCTCTCATTCTCTCTCTCTCTCTCTCTCTCTCTCGTTGGGCTTCAGAAGCCTGCAAAAATGTAATTTAGTTATCCTTTAAATTATTTTTCAATTGTGCACCTCTACCACCACCATCAAAATTATTTTGTCATCACAAACATAGAAAAGATAAACAAAGAATTCCAAAAAAGCTACAGTCCATGTTAAAAAAACATTTCAAAGTACAAGCAATTAAAACTCAGTAAAATAGTTAGTAAAAAATAACAATGGAAACAAGGCAATTCCTGTAAGAAACTCAAACAGACAGACCTTCCGTCACTGCATGGCGCTATTTTGACGGTTTAGCTAAAATTGCAACGCTATTATGATGGCTCGCTAACTTGCCATTCACGGTTTTGAATTCGCCATTGTTTCTGGAGCTATTTTGCAGTCGCGATTTTAACATGGAACCTATAGGAGAGGCAACAACATTAAAGATCAATTAGTTCATAGCTATCAAGCTAGAATCAGAACAGAAAATGAAAGTAGTAGAAACTGGCTACCTCCTCTGCCCGAAGGGAATTATTCATGTGGTAACTGCAAATTCTGCCCACTTATTTTGAAAACACAGATTTTCAGTACTTGCAATAGCAAAAAGACATTTGGAGTACATGATTTTTTTCAATTGCATTACTGACAATGTAATATATCTAACCACTTGTATATGTGGTTGTTTTTATGTGAGTAAAACATCAAGACCATTTAAAATAAGAATATGTTAAAATCAGCGAGCTATTTTAAATGGTGATATAAAGACTGCTTTGACCAAACATGTGAAAACCAACAGTACTGGTAAACATGAATTTAAGTACTGTGCTATTGAGAATGTGAAATTGGGTCCTAGGGGTGGCAGCATAGAGGAACAAGCATTTGTCAATGCTGAATGTTGACTGCGTTGGTGTGTTGAGCTCGTTCACTGCCCCTCTGTCACTCGCTCAGTTTGTTTCTCCCGGTGCTGCAGGCTGCTGTGTTGTACTGGGCTCCTGCCTGCATTGGCACCTTGTTCTGCCTACTAAAACATCCACAGCTGTCCCGACAGAGCTGCGTTGATGTAGCTCACTCCCCCTCTCTCACTTGCTCATTCTATTTCTCCTGCCTCTGCAGGCTGCCCTTTTGTACCGGGCTCCTGCCTGTGTTGGTGGCTTTTTCGGCCCACAAAGAAATCTGCAGCAGTCCCAACACAGGTCTGTTGAGCCTGCTGACTCACCCTCTCTCACTCACTTGTTCCATTTCTGCTGGCGCTGCAGGCTGGCCTTTTGTACTGGGCTCCTGTCTGCATTGCCGCCTTTTTCTGCTAACAGAGAAATCCACAGCAGTCACGATAGAGCTCCATTGAGCTCGCTCACTCCTCCTCTCTCACTCGCTCGTTGTGTTTCTCCTGGTGCTGCAGGCTGCCCTTTTGTACTGGGCTCCTGCCTGCATTGGCACCTTTTTCTGCCCACAAAGAAATCCACAGCTGTCCCGACAGAGCTCCGTTGAGGTCGCTCACTCCCCCTGTGTCACTCACTCATTCTGTTTCTTCTGGCACTGCTGCCTGCCCTTTAGTACCAGGCTCCTGCCTCTGTTGGTGCCTTTTTCTGCCCACAAAGAAATCTGCAGCAGTCCTGACAAAGCTCCATTGAACTCGCTCACTCCCCTTCTCTCACTCGTTCATTTCATTTCTGCCGGTGCTGCAGGCTGCCCTTTTCTACTGGGCTCCTGCCTGCGTTGCCACCTTCTTCTGCCCACAAAGAAATTTGCAGCAATTACAATACAGCTGCGTTGAGCTCGCTCACTCCCCCTCTCTCATTTGCTCATTCTGGTTTTCCTGCCACTGCAGGCTGTCATTTTGTACTGGGCCTCTGCATGCATTGCTGCCTTTTTCTGCCCACAAACAAATCTGCAGCAGTCCCAACAGAGCTCCGTTGAGCTCACTCCCTCCCTCCCCCTCCCTCCCTCACTGACTCGGCTCATTCTGTGTCTCCTGCCGCTGCAGGCTGTGCTTTTGTACGGGGCTCCTGGCTGCATTGGCACCTTTGTCTGTCCACAAAGAAATCCGGAGCTGTCCCGACAGAGCTCCATTGAGGTCGCTCAGTCTCTCTCTCTCTCACACACTCATTCTGTTTGTCCTGGTGCTGCAAGCTGCCCTTTTGTATGGGGCTCCTGTCTGCATTGGCACCTTTTTCTGCCCACAAAGAAATCCACAGCAGTCCTGATAGAGCTCCATTGAGCTCACTCAGTCCCCCTGTCTCACTTGCTCATACTGTTTCTCCCAATGCTGCAGGCTGCCCTTTTGTACTAGGCCCCTGCCTGCAATGACGCCTTTTTCTGCCCACAAAGAAATCTGCAGCAGTCCTGACAGCGCTCCGCTGACTTTGCTCACTCCTCCTCCCCCCTCACTCGCTCTCTCATTCTGTTTCTCCTACTGCTGCAGGATGCCCTTTTGTACTGGTCTCTTGCATTGGGGCTCTTTTCTGCCCACAAACAAATCCGCAGCAGTCCCGACAGAGCTCAGTTGAGCTCGGTCACTGCCCCCTCTCACTCGCTCGATCTTAATCTGTCCCAAACACTGATTTCCCACAGCGACCTTGCAATTCTCCGGCAGGAGTGCAAAAACATATTTTAGGCAGGATGTGGAAAATGACAGCTGTACTGTTCATAAGGTGGTGTGGGAAAATGGTAATGTTGAAAATCTGGAGTGAAAATATTACCAATTTGCAAAGTCGCGTGCGTGCAAACTGCGCAACACACGCTCGTAACAGTCATTTTATGGAGTATCATTACCAAATTTTCAACATCGGCATTTAACAGTGTCACTGTCATTTTCTTAATCTGTCCCGAACATGGATTTCCCACAGTGACTGCGCTATTCTGTGCCGAAAGTGCAAAAACAGATTTCGGTCAGGATGTGAACAATGACAGCTGTACTGTTCACAAGGAGGTGTGAAAAAATGTCAATGTTGAAAATCTGGCATGAAAATATTGCACATTCGCAAATTTATGAGCATGCGTAGCAAATGCGCAATGTACGCTTGTAAAACAGTCATTTTTTTGATTTTTTCAATCAATTTGCAACTTAGGCTTTTTGAGAGCCCACCTCATGAACACTGGCACTGTCATTTCATTAATCGGCACTGAAAGGTGATTCCACGCAGTGACAGCGAAATCACCTTTCGGAGCTGATTAACACCATGACTGTTCAAGAATTCATGAGGAGGGGTCCCAAAAACCCCATGTTGAAAATGTGGTGCCAAAATTCCAAAAAATGACTGTGATATGCATTAAAGTTGAAAACAAAACACAATTTCTACCACTATACAGCTTACCGGCATTTCCTCAGTTCGCGGTCGGCTTTGAAGAGTGCAGACATGTTCCCGGTCCACCGAAGATCGTTGCGCCAGACTCCGGAGGTAAGTATGGGGTGAGGGGGGTGTCAGGAGGCAGGGTGCACAGTGAGTGGCCGCGGGTTGCGGGTGGGGCAAGGAGAGCACTCAGGGACAGTTTTTACAGGGGAAAAAAAAGACGCACGGAACCGCTTTTAACTTTTACAGGGGCACGTGGCATGCTTGGGTGGGCTCAACTGTGTCACCAGTGGCTTTCTTTGGGGGGCAGTAGCTGACGGGATTGGGCACCCCGTCGGCACACATAAAGGGGGTATCATTATGCCGACGGGGATTGGGCACCCCATTAGCAGACAATAAAAGCGGAGAGGGGGGTTTACCTAATGCCGACGGGAAGTGGGCTTCCCCATCAGCAACAGAAACATGGGGGGCACTGAGCAATATCAGTATGTGAAGTTCCCGCCCTGCAATGATGGGTCGCTCCCTCATTGCAGCAGACAGCTTATGCTGCAATGACAAGGCGGCCACTGATTGCAGCGGCTGATTTGTCTGAAGTTGGTGTCAAGGTTTCAAACTACTGTCACCAGCAGCATGCCATGGCATTGGGGGAAGTGGGACAAGTCTTTGCAGGCTGTGGAGGCATTGGCCACAACAGTGCCGTGCCTCCACAACCTGCTTCTAAGCAAGCTGTTCCAATATGTTTCTTGCCCTGCGCACAATCAACATAAAAATTGCTGTACAGAGAATCTTTTTGGATGATTACTTTGGGGGCTATGGTACCACCAGGTTTGAATGATCGTATAGACCTCATGCATTGCATCAGGAAGAGAAGAAAGTAACCTGTAGTGTACACTAGTAGTATGATTGTTTCTTAAGTATTGTTATAATTCTGCTTGTGGATGTGGACACATATTTATTTACTTTAGTTACATGTACATGGTGATTGTCAGCACTACTTAGTATTCACAATGTTCACTTTTTCTTTCTCTCTCTTTTTTATAGGGGGCATGAAAAAAGTTATTTTCCCTTGGTACCTTAAGCGCCAGGAGTCAACAAGCTGAGAACTGACACACTCAAAAGTTTGGGTTTGCAATTCTCTTATATATAAATAATTGTATATGTAAGCTCAAGATGCAGAAATGTTTCTGAGTATGGATGGTTTTTGCACTCACAAGTGCTTTACAATGTGGCAATATTAATTGTCTTGTCTTTGAGTAACAGGCCTTCTAAACAATAATTTCATTCACCCTTGTTTTTTTGGTATCTCCACAGCGCTGCAAAAATAATAACCATGTTTTTAACGTATTTGATCTTTATCACAGTACAATTATGTAATATCTTGGTTTATGGACACATTTTTGTGCACTCCAGCATTATGCACTTTAAAACTGGTGTTGTTGGTTTGAATTTTGTTGACCCAGTAAGCCCACTGGGCCTAGAAGTCCCTTTTTCAGGGGCGACCAGAGGGGTGGGGATACAGATGGTAAGCAATTGAAATTGAATCAGGTTAAGCTGTTGCTGGTATTTTTAGTGAATGAAGGAAATTTGGCTAGGACACCAGGGAAATTCCCCTACTCTTGCTTCCTGTGAGCAGGGTGGACCCATTTTCCTGTGGGACCAAGATGGCGGCTCCCATGGATCCTGGTGGAGAAGAACTGCATACAGGAGAGACACAGACAGAAGACAAGGAATCCCTTTCTGTTTCAATATCTCTTGTGGACAATGATGGCACTGTGAGACTGTTGGGAGAGAGGAACAGTCTCAGGATGGCCAACAGTGGAGGAGCTCAGATGCAAGAGAGCTCACAGGCTTTACCCAGAGCAGAGGGGAATGATACAGCTGGAATGCACCCGAGTGGTGGCCAGCAAAACGTATCTAACCCCTCAAAACACAGTTTTCAGCTGGAAGGTGAAAAATGCACCGCAAGTCCAGCACATACGAGGAGTATGTCTAGCTTTAATTGCAAGAGCACGTCGGCTTTAAATCCAAACCCGGAAGTGCAACTTCTAAATGCCATGACAGCCAATGATGCTTCGGAAGATCAACAAGCTCTCATTATATTACAAGAGAAACAATGCCTTTGGGAGAAGGCTGCTATGCATTATCAAATTGCTCAGCTTGCTGCTGAAGAAGAGATTCGGAAACGAAAGAGACCCGAGGTAGATTCACCCTCGGGTCATACAGGTACCAACTTGAAAATACATAAAGGTGCAAACAGCCCTGAGGGGAAACAAGCTTGTTCACTGAAGATTTTAGGGGATATAGAAGTAGAACCTTCCCCTGCTTGGTCCCCAGATATCGCCCTGAAAAGGGCAGGGTGATTGTTGTTAGATTCGGGTCAGTGGATCGTGGACCCTGCCATACCAATTCCAGGTATGGATCATACCCCTCTTGCAGTTTTAGATGGGCCCAATTCTGAGACTAGTGTTCCTGCAGCTAGGTCTGAGGGTAGTTTAGACCCTGGTTCTATAATACAGAATGTAGAATTATCCAACATAAACAGGCCTTTAATGGATCTAGGTGCTGTGGTTAACCACAACCAGACAGTTAGTCCTAAACTAGGATCAAAATCACCTCAACAATGTCAAAGTGGGGATTTGGAGGGAAATGTCAACCAAAATAAAGTTACTAATGATATAGGGCCTGATGTTGATCAAAATACCCTACCACATCTTACAACCCCAACTACCTCCTATGCTAGCCTTTTTCATAAACCTGTTTCCTTGGCTAAAAGACGAAATGCTATAAGACTGAGGTTTTAGCGACCCACTGATACCATGCCTGACAGATTCTATGTGGGGAAAGTCTTACTTAAACAAATGCTGGGTTTTACGCCCAGTGAGGTGTATGCCTCAATTAATATACCAGGGGAGAATACGTATGACATTAGTTTTCATACAACAGATATGTTAAACAGATTTTGGATGAAATACGCACTACTAAAGACTAATCCTGCTTGGGTCCATTTTCAGGCCATACCATTAATCAAACAGACATTCAGGGATATTACTGTATTGTTCCATAATGAAGGGGTAAATGTAGAGGATATCTCCTATTGGTTGGAGAAAAAGTGTACCCTGAAAGGAAACCCAGAGCCCATTCTTGATACAGAAGGATTTTGGAATGGTGTTTGGAAATTTAAAGTTAATTTAAACCAAACCGAAGAAGGTTTACAACATCTTCCCAGTTGCTTTTATTTGTGAAGGGATAAAGGATTTATCTTTTATCCAGGACAGCCCCGTCACTGTTATAAATGTGGTTCTGGTAGACACCTTAGCAGGAATTGTGAAGTCGTCAAATGTGTCCAGTGTGGAGAATTGGGGCATACAATGTCAGATTGTCATCATCCAGCTAATAAATGCTCACTTTGTGAAGAACCCCATGTATTTGCTGACTGTCCTTGGGCTGCCCAAAATAAAACAAATGGAGACTTTTGCATACAGGATTTTTACCTAAATACTGCAGTACATGCGGTCCAGAGGCAAAAACCTGTGCCTCCACCCCCCCCAAAGTAGGCCTGAAACCATACCTAGTATGGAATGGGCGGACATTTCGGAAATTGTATCAACTACTCCCTCCCAAGAAGAGGAGAACTTGAAAACTACTAAAATGGTGATTATTACAGATTCTGCTGTGGGCCAGGTTATTCCTAATACTATGCCTCCCCTCCTTCCACCTGAAGAATCATTTAACCTCATTACTGCTAGACGTAGCAGTTTAAGATACAGGACCTCTAAAATACCTATATCTGAACAAGATTTGATACCTCACCAGAATGCATTTTCATTATTACAGGAAGACATAGGTACTGAGTCAGATTCCACCTTGGTCCATTCTTCACAGCCTGAAGGATCTTCTGGTCCAGAACCATCTGCTGATGTTATTGATGCAGTGAAAAATAAAAATAAAAGGGAATATTGATACGAGTTATGACAACCCCCTTCTTTCCCCTTCCTTTTTTTGTCTATGTTTTTGAATATAAATTTAGCATCCTTGAATGTTAATAGTATTCAGTCAAACAGGAAGTAAATGTTGATATATTCATTATTTGATGGAGGCAAGGATGATGTAGTTTATTTTCAAGATACTCGGTTACATACCAGGTTTGAGGTAGAACAGGCCACTGAAAGGTGGAAATGGGGTACTGTTTATTGGTCTGTTGGTGAAGAGCTATGCACAGGGGTAGGTATAGCAGTTAATAATCCTACAGCATGCCTAGTTCAACTTATAGATGTTTTGCCGGGTCGCATATTGTTAGATATGTTACTTAACAATTTACACTGTAGATTTATTAATGTTTACACTCCACAAGCTAAACCTGTGAGAATAGCATTATTGAAGACTTTATTGCCCTATTTGTTCACTTCTAGATTTGTGCTTTTAGGCGGAGATTTTAATTGCAGCCGTTATCATACGGATAGAGGTATACGATTCACAAAGTTATTTTGTGATACTAAGTGTCTTAATGATTTATTGACACAGTCAGGATTGGTTGATGGTTTTGATTTATTAGGTAAACCACAAAAAACATTTTTTCAAGGTACTAAAGCAACAAGGATAGATTTCTGGTTTATTTCAGATACTTTAACAATACGAAAAGCTCAAACTATACCAGTTGCACCTTCTGATCATGTGATACTTGAGATTACAATAGGTAGTTATGAAATAATGCATAGAGGACCAAGATATTGGTGTCTTAACCTGGAATTACTTAAGTTACCAACTGTTGAAGAAGGAATTTTGGCAGTACTACAGGCAAGGAAATCAGTGGTTAGCCTCTATGATTCGTGTAGAGATTGGTGGGAAGATACAAAAATAAATATAAGACAGTATTTCCAAATAATTGGCAAGATTAATGGGAAATTTAATAAAGATACATACCTAAAAACTCGACAACAGTTTTTAGACTTACATTTTATAGTTGCACAAGGGGATTATACAGCCTTATCTGAATTAGATAGAATTCGGAAATTATTAAATTCAACACAATGTAGTAGATATAAATCCTTAGATGTAGAAAGAAGATTTGGTTCCCAAGAAGGTAAAGCCTTTATGGACCCCCATCAGTTTTGTGCTGAACAAAGACACCAAAAATATATGGCAGAGGTTTGTGACTCTACAGGTAAAAAATGTATGACCAGGAAAGATAATTTGAATACTTTAGATAATCATATACAGCAATTATTTAGATATGCTACTGTTTCTGGATTCCCACATTCCTTATGGTTAGCTCAAGTGATTCCACCTATGCTTGATAAACATAGCAGAGACATGTTGCTTGTTGATATAACATATTTAGAAGTATCGGCTAGTTTTTCATTAACAAGGGCAGGTACTGCCCAAGGGAGTGATGGTTTGCCATATGAGATATATAAAATAATTTTCATAATATTATTACAAGAATTTGTAGAGGTCTAAGGGAAATTCTGATTACAGGATTATTACCAAATTGTATGTCAGATGGTTTAGTGGTATTTATGTACAAAAAAGGAGATAGAACTAAGTTATCAAATAGGAGGCCAGTTACCCTGCTTAATACAGATTTTAAAATATTTACAAAACTATTACATAATAGACTTATACTAATGGCTGATTTTCCATTACACAGCTCTCAGGCATGTTCAGTACCAGGTAAAAAGATTTCTGATGGTTTAATATTACCTAGAGAAATATTTCATAGAAGTAATACTGGTGAGCTTACAGGTCTTATTTTTAGTCTCGATCAGGCTAAAGCTTTCGATAATATTACTCATGAGTATTTATGGAGTTTTTTGGCTACATATGGCTTTTCTGAAATGTTTATTAATTGGATTAAAACATGTTATAAGTCTGCCTCTGCTAAAGCCTTTTGCAATGGGTGCATAGCTCGTAGGTGTACTGTTTTAAAGGGAGTACGGCAAGCTTGTCCTCTGAATGCTTTACTATATTTATTTACTATTGATCTGCTACTTAGAATTGTGGATAAAACTAGAGGTATACAGGTGTATCCTTTTCCTGTGAAGACCCTGAAATAAAGAGCATTGCATATGCAGATGACATTTGTTTTATAATAGGAAATATCCCATCAGCACATAAGCTGGGAATAATTTTAACTAATTTTACGACTCATACTGGAGCTCAAATAAATTACCAGAAAATCTTGCTGCCTTCCTCTTAATGTTGAAGATGTCACAGATTATATAATAATCGGGGTACCAGTATTAAAAGGGACAGCCTCTATTTTAGGGATCTTATTTGGTTCTGGAGATTTGGCTTATCAGAAATGGATGCTTAAATTGAATGAAGCACAAAATAAAGTTAATCTTTGGAATACTTGGTGTTTAGCTAAATTAAAGTGAATCTACATGAGAAAAACATTTTTGTTACCCATACTTTTATATTTAAGTACAGTATATAGCTTACCGTCAACTGTAGAAACCAGACTATATAGCTGTTTGTTTTCATGCATCTGGGGAAACTGGTTAAATCCAATTAAAAGATGCTTACTATTGAGAGAAAAAAGAAATGGAGGGTTGAAGATGATACAACCTGTGGTGTTTCTTCCACCATATATTTATATGCTAATTTATTTCCCTTGGTAGCTCAAAAAATTAATAGATGGTCCCCTTGGGTCTTAGATTCCTTGGGACCTATTTTCTCTATTTGGCCCATGTATGATAACCTTCCTCGACAAATTTCAATTTCTTATTTACCCGATCCAATGAGAACTTGCTTTGCTAAAATAAAGCTATGGGGTATTTCCAAAGAGCATCTCCTTTCTTATACTCAGAAAAACTTGTATGAATCTTTGATTTTAAACTATTTTCAAGAGACAGCAGGATTTGATTCTTGTTCTTTGCCAGATAGATTACTGATGGGTGAAATGCTGATTTCCCCTCGTATTCCTGCTTTTATGTGGGATGTAACTTGACTGGCCTTGCATGGTAGCCTAAATGTAAGAGGAAATCTAAAGCATAGACAGGTGTCGAAGAGATATTGTCCTAGAGGAACATGTCCAGATGTCATTGAGACAATGCAGCATTTATTCCTAGAGTGCCCTTTTATTCAAGGATTTTGGCAATCAATTCAAGGTCACTGGCCTACATCTCAATTTGGTTTTATGACTTTAGAAATATTATGCCTTGATATTTTGCCTTTTCTGTGGACAAAACATGATAGAATAACACTGTGGTTATTTCTTGTTTGTTTTAAATTTTACATATGGTTTGTCCGGTACAGATTGACTATTCAACAGCTACATTTTACTTCTGATGAGTTATTTTTTATGGTAGAAACCGCAATTAAAGACATCAGGTTGCAAGATTATAATTCAATCCAGTCAACAACCTTTCAAGGAAGATGGGTCTCTATTAATTGGTTATAATAAATATAAGTAAAATGAGTATGTATAGTAAGTATATATGTCTATTATATTTAAGCATGATATAGAATAAATAATTTAGGATTTGTGTTATACGAATATACCTATAACTTATGTGATTGTGTTTAAACATATGGTTTAGTTAAAATTATTGTGTGACTTAACACTGTTTGGTTTTATTTTGACATTTGGTATCTGTATATTGATTTGTATAAATTGCTTTAGGTTTTGTACATTTTTTTTGATTGTATGTTCCTTTCCAACTTTAATAAAATATCCCCCCACTCTTTACGATAAGTGCCATGGGATCTTTAACATCCACCTGAACTACCACCAATCCAGGCAGATGGGACCACAGTTTAACATCTCATCTGAAAGACGGCACCTCAGAAGTGCAGCACCCCTCTCATGCTGCACTACAGTTTCAGTACTGGGATATTAACCCAAGTGCCAGATGTGGGAACTGAACCCACAGCCCTCTGATCTCCCAGCATCGGAGGCAAGTGTGCTACCTATTGAGCCACTGACACTGCTAACTGTTACCATTTTATTCTATTATAGTACTATATGCCTTTAAGATTATGTGTATTTAAAACGTGTAATTTGATTGGTCATTACCTCCTGATGACGCACAAGGAAGTGCGAAACCGGTAGAGGTGCCACACGACTGCTATTACGCTCATGGCGGCCTGGTTTTAAACAATAATGTATTGCTTTTTAGTCCTTTGAATAGTGCTGGTAATTGTTTTGTTCTTTACCACTGGATTTTACCGTGCACCATCTATTGCGGGTAATGAGCTGCTTTGCTTCCTTTGCTCCTTTAAATTTGCCTCCATACAGTCGCACATGCTCTGAGGAGCCCAGTCTGCCATGTCTTTTGTTTACATTTTTGTATGGGGTTTACACCACCTCTGGGATGCCAAAGCAAAACTCCCCAGCACCTGAAGGTGCAAATACTTTACTGAAACTCAGCCCCCATCTACACAGGGGATCAAAATGTAGAGTCCAGCGGCCTGCATCTGCAGAGGCAATTATGGGACCACTGGGTCCAGAGTCCACCCAGAGCCACTGATGGGACGCTGCCAAGGGATCAGTGGGACCGAAACCCTACAAGGTAAACCCATTTTGGGGGCTTACATATGGTTTGAATTCACACCCTCTATGAATCTGTCACACAGATTTTTTGTAGTTCTTTTACAAATTGAGTTTGCCAGTATAGCCTAAAGGTTAGAGTAATGAGCTGTTAATGAGCTTGGTAACTCCAGCAGACCTGGGTTTGATACTCAAAACTTCACTTGCATACTGTATGACTCTGAGCAAGTCACGTAACCTCCCCAGTGCTCCTGGGTCACCCCTGAAAACAGACACTTGCAGCTAGTGGCCCTTACCTGGTTACCAAACAATAAACAAATTCAGCAAAAGTTATATCATCCCACTTTTGCAGTGAATTCAAGCAGGCGTATGCAGAGGGACTGAAATCCCACAATCTGTGTCTGGGAGGGTTGAAACCCTCTGCATGAATATTTTACCCAAGTTCTATATCTGTTTGCTACCCTCTCTATAGAACCACTAAAACACTGTGGAAAATACTTTGAAAATGAATATCCAAGTGTGTCTGGGGAGGGAAAAGAACATGCTTAAAATGGGAATTGCTTTAGTTAGAAAGGTCTAATGGAGGCCTTTGGGTCCCCGATTTTAGAAAGTATTTCTTGGTCAACCAAACTCAATACACTCTGGCCCAGAGCTAACAGGAAGCATGCTGAGTCCCTTTGGAGGTGAAAAGTATCACAACAGGTGTGATGTGAAACCTACTATAGGGCTCCATTGACAGAACACTCCTAAAACATATTTCTAAGCTGTGGGCAAGTCAAACAGTTCAGTGCCTGGCCTCAGGCCACTTTGATGGTGCATGGAAACAATATTAGTGAACTGACACATATTAGGGCCTGCAGGGACTTTCCAGTGGGGAGAGGGGACATCACATCTGCTAGATTGGGTGCTAGAGGTTTGAGCAGCTTGTATCAGTTGTTCCCCCAAGGAACACTTAAATCTTTTCAACAACTACAGATGGAATTTAGTCTTGAGCAAAAGGATTTCTATGAGTATTTGCAGGTGTGGTGTCATGTTACCAGCACATCTAGGAAACAGATTGTAAATGCTCCCTCTAAACCCCCTGCAAAAACTCTTGCAGGTGTAACCCCCCTGCAAATGGGGGTTCCCAAAAGACTTCCAGGAGCTTGCTTGAATGCTCCAAGCCTGAATGGTGTTTGGCATTTAAGCCATTTATCAGTGAGTGTTTTTAGAGCCTCTGGTACTGTCTCTTTAAGAGCTGTCTGCTTGCAGACATAATTGACTTGTATAGGGGGACTGTGTGCTTCTCTGAGTACCACTCGAGCTGCTGCCAATTCACTTCATTTTGCAGTCACTAGAGTGCAAAGGGAACCTATCTGAAAGATGTAACTATTTGCCAGAAATTATTTAGAGTAATAATGAAATTACAGTTTGTCTAACCTGCTTTCTTTGTAGTCAGAACTGTGTCTGCTAGTTCCCCATTCTAGTTTTGAACTGCTGAACTGGACCAATCAGTGTGGGGTAAGCTAGCTCTAAAATGGTGCCTTGGACGAATCAGAACTTGGACTCATAATCTGAGCCAGCCACAAGAGGATTGTATGGGCAGTGACTCTGGGAGATGTAGTTTAGACTTCAGTGCCTTTTGGACCAACAGCAACAGTCTATTGTGAGTGACAGCCAATCCAGTCAAGAACTGGGAGGAACTCAAAGGAAGTGCCCGGTTTTGTCGGTTGGAGTTTCAGTTGAGCTTTGCAGTGAAGAGGAAGGAGCCCTGTGCTTTTCAGTGCACAGTTTCAGTCAAAAGCGTGTGTAAGGCCCAGATTCCGGTCTGCAGCTTGTGTAACTGCTTGTTAGGACTGAATCGTCCTGTGAAAAGAATCAAAGGATCTCTGAAGAGTAGAAACCAGGCTCACCCTGTAGAAGACTGGAGAAATTGTCGAATTGCACTCGGTCTGTCAGGAACTGAATCTGCTGTGTGTTCTCCCGGGTATTGTGCAGTAATTGCAATCGGGATAGAGAAGCAGCCTACCTGGTATAGTACTTTCTTTTTTTTACCATATAAATGTGTGAAGAGTTTCGTGGAGCTCAAGAGTAGCCCTGCTGACGTTGAAGGACCCTATCTTGTTTGGAGGTCGTGAGTACTAATTCAGGGTCGCTCCTGTTGAATTGCCACATTAAATCCAAATGGAATTACTGTACTGCTGACTGTTTAATTTTCCTTTTCTCTGTGTGAAAGGGCCCCTACCAGCTGCCACGGTTTGGACTAGCCACTAGGGCTTGGGTACCCAGGGACAGTAACTGATAGGGATAGGCCTGTGCACAGAGCCATAGGTAGATTATTAGAGTGATAAGCTAATTAACCTGATTTCCCTGTCCTTGTTATATCCCCTAAATAAATCAGAGCTGCTTGTTTCAGCAAAGTTATACTGCCTGAGGTATTTGTCTATGTTAAAGTACTGTACTGTGATTGTTGCACTGTATCTTATTTCACAGGGGTCCCAGTGCCGGAACTAGTCCTGGGGGTAAGTGTATACTGTGAAGGTAATTCTGATATATTGTGTGGGCCACTAGTGGGAAGAAAGGGGGGTTGCAGTGTCCCAGAGGGCTGTGACCAAGTAAGTTTAACTATTGCAAACCCTGACCTCTGGGTGGAGGCACCCGCCATTGGATCCAGGCCCCTCAACCTGTTAGTGGCAAATCAGGCAGGGGTAGTAGCCCCTGGGATAGCGCCATCTAGGGGTTACACAGATATACCTTAACTATCTGGGAATGGGTCACCTGGTCTTAACCCTTTATAAACAACTCTGTCCAATACATGTTGGAGACAGCACATTCAAACCAAGTGGGAAGAGAAAGCAGACTTCCTATTGAAGGGTAGGGAGCAGGCCACAGTTTGGGAGTGGGGTGCGAGGACCACAGCTTCATATGACTGTAGGGAGCACTGCTGGAAGGTGGTGTCTAGATCCTTTAGAACCCCTGTCACAACCAAGCACTATGGGTGCACTAGCTCTGAAACCTGCTGGTAGCTTTGCGGGGGGACTGCCCATCATACACATATTATTTGGTCATGCCCCAAATGAGACATGTTTTGAGAGGAGGAGACCCGGGCATTGTTGTAAATTTTTGCCAAGGAAATCCCCAGGAAACTGACTCACCTGGTCTTAGGTCTGGTGCCACAGGGCCTTCTGGGTAAGCTTGCTAGGTACTTATCTTAGGCATTGGTCTTCGCAGCCACTAAAACTATTATACTGTGGCTCAAGGATTCTCCACCTATGTTCACTATGTGGCTCGACACTTGCACACAGTTACAGTCCATGGAAGCCTTGACACCTCACTTGAGATTCCAAAAGCACAAACATGTGTCTTGCTGGTGTCCATTAATGCACAGTCTTGAGACTGAGAATCACCACTCGGTATTAAGCCAGCTAGCAGGCCTACATTGAGAGAGGAAGCAGAGGAGATCAACGAAGACAGAGCCAAGCAGATCTTGCCCCTGATAGCAGTTCATTATCACCGTCGGACAGATTAACTGTATACTGCAGTAGCAATTTGTTTTCTGAGTGAAAAATTAATACCAGAAAGTAGCCCTGATATGAGACAGAAGATGGAATGTACTTATCTTGACTTTCTACTTTTGTTAGATTTGGATCTTGTCTCTTTTTTAATTACGTTTTAGTATGTCTGTCATTATGTTGTTTATTTTGGAGTGTAAGCCCCCCAAATGGGATTACCTTTAGGAGCTGTGGCTCCCAGCTCCCTGCAGCAATTTGCATCAGTGGTTCTGGGAAGGGGATCGCACCCTGTGGCCTTTTGCTGCCTCTCGGCCTTGGCTGCCCAATGGTGGTAGTGTCTTGGTCCTTGTGGCTGGGGCTGGGGCTGGGTGAGCACCGTGTTTCGTTTCCATGCCTCCGGGTGCATCAGAGAAGGTTTTCAATCCCGGGGGTTTGCCGAGCGAGTCAGGACCGCACTGTAAACAATGATGCCAGCCTGCACCTTCAGAGCATACACGGCTACTTTTCAGAAAATATAAAGGAGCTGCGGCTCTATTTTTTGGGGGTAGTTTGGTGCTGTGTGTTAGGTGGGAGGCACCCATTATAATTATAAAATGGGTAAAAAAAATTCAGCGTTTTGATTGGCTAAGAGCTACCATTTGCTGTGTCCTTATCAGGACATATACTGGCAACTGGCACTACTTATGCCAACCAAAATGCAGCACTCTCTAAAAATCAGTACTCCCAGGCTGTCCCACTATAGCTCCACACTAACCATAAAACTGCAAGAGCTACAACGGAGACTACTGTCTTTTTTTTCACTAGCCAAGCTGCGCCCCCCACACCCTGTAACATGATTCATGTGCACTGTATTGCCAAAGCCAGTCAACAAAAGTAAAACAGTTTGGTAATAAAATCAGGTAGAGCCAATGGCAGTGAACAGAGCTAAGTGCAAGCCATGGCTTTCAAAGCCCGTGGTACAGATACAGCAGCGCTTCTCCAGTTGTGATCCACCAAAACAGCAGCCCACTTTAAAATAAAATCACACTGAACTCCTAAAGAAGCTGTAAATAAAATTTTCATTTCTTCTTTTACAGACTCATGGATGCTTTTTTTTTTTTGCAGCTGTCACTCCAGTTGTTCACCGTTTCCATCATTCAGAGTCCAATGTGCTCCAACTCCCACCACCGTATCACCACTGTCCCACTATATTCCCAGCAACATAATTATTTCAAATCCTCAGAGCCAGAGAAACTTCTGGCAACAGAACATTACTGTACAGCAGCAACAGCTGATGAAAAATAAAACATTTTATAAAAATGCAAAAAACTGCAAATCGTTCCCTACAATGGCTCCTGAGGGACACACTCACTCACTAAAACGCTGGTGGCATGCAGTACACACAATCACTCACCTAGGAGGCTGTCAGTTCTTTTTTTAAACCACAAAATATAAAGTCAGTTTAAATGTCACTTAAAATAAGGAAACTAATACTGAATAAAATAGCCTATCTCAGATGTTGCTGAGGTGGGGGAGGGGGCTGAAACATTTATGAAAATGGACTATTTTTTACTATTTCAACCATTAAAAACTTTTTTTATAAATATATTTTAGACTTTTTTAAATTTTTTTTTTGTATTTACTTGGGGTGGCATTTTATAAGCATAATAAGACACTCTGAGGTGTGGGTTATGGCCTGATAAGAGCACTTCTCAGGTACTAAAGGCACTTGGCGCATGCGCCTTGTGCCTCATAATACACCTGAAGCGTGCTCTTATCAGGCCATAACCCACATCTTGTCATGTCTTATTGCTGGCTTATTGATTTGGGACTCCATGTCCTGTGAGTCCATAGAGTCTAGTGGGTTTTTGGCACCTTTAAGGGGGGCATATAAGGAAGTGAGTATGGAAGGAGGGGATTGGAAAGAGGAGCGAGTGGAGAGAGGACCAGTGGGGGCAATTGCCCGCTGGGGTCATAAGGGCCACTTCTTTTCCTTTAGTTGGCAGCAGGGAGTGATGAAGGATGGAGGGACGTGGCGGTGGCCACTGTCTGAGAGCCCCATCTGGGGCGGTTCCCTGGATTACAGCCTGTCTGTGGAGCCAGGAGAGGGACAGTTATCCCAGCCCAAGAAGTAGAACAAGAGCCTATGTTGGCAACCCTTATGTTCAGGGGGAGCGGGGTGGCCGTTTTGCAGGAGGATCCAGAGGTGAAGAGGGTCTTTAGGAAATGGAGCTGCCTGGTGAAGAGTTTGGGGAGACCAGAAGGAGAGTGCAGAAAATTGGAAGCCTGTGAGGTGATGGATACAGGAATCCTGGCTCAGCCCCTGGTCCTATAAGCATTCCTATCTGGGTTATGGAAAGACTTGGAGGGAAGGGGTCCAGCGGGATTCAGGGGACAGCCCCTGTCCCAGACTGCCCCTTTTCAGGACTGCTTAAATCTGTGACTGCCCTGTTTCTAGGTGAGGTGGGGCCATGCGGATACATTTGCCTTTGCTGCCTGGAGTGAAGTCATTGCCTGCGCCCTCATTCAAGAGAAGTCTGAGGACAGAGGGTGGCCCGATCTGAATCGGCCATCCCTCAAAATGTCTATGCTCCTGATCTGCGATTGAGAGAGAGAGAGAGAAAGAGAGGAAACAGAATTGTTGCTACCTGCAGTAAAGGCTTGATTTGGCCTCAAGTTAAGCTGCCTGTGTTTGGATGTCTGGCTGCCTAGTCTAAGGGTAGCTGCTTGGACTTAATGCTTGATGTGACCTTCACAGTCCAACCAAGCTAGCTTCTGATGTGACCTCTTGGTTCAGAGAAAAGGAAGAGGAGGCCATTATGGTCTTCCAATGAGGTAGTGGAGAAAGTGAAAGCCAAAAAGATTGCATTCAGACAATACAAAAAGACACAGGCAGAAGGGGATAGGGAGAAGTACCAGGAGAAGCAAAGGGAGGCAGGGAGGTCAGTAAGGGAAGCCAAAGCTCAGACAGAAGAGCACATTGCAAAATCAGTGGGTAGAGGGAGCAAAACCTTTTACAGGTACATAAGGGAAAAAAGAAAGGCAAAGGGAGAGATAGTGAGACTGAAGGGGGAGGATGGGGGCCTCATGGAGGATGACAACAGTAAAGCTGACATACTGAACAGGTATTTCTGCTTAGTCTTTACTGAGGAAGAGGAGGGTAATGGGCCTGAAGGGAGTACAAGGGGTGGAAATGATGCAGAAATAGACACAAGTTTATTTACACGAGAAAGGGTCCTGAAGGAACTGGAAGGAATAAGAGTTGATAAAGCAATGTGGCCAGATGGGGTGCACCCCAGGGTCCTTAAAGAACTAAGAGAGGTGGTGGCTGAACCTCTAGCAATCCTGTTTAGCTGATTACTGGAAACAGGGGAGGTACCCAAAGACTGGAGGGCAGCAGATGTAGTCCCCTCATATGAAAGTGGGAACAAAGAAGAAGCGGGGAACTACAGACCAGTCAGCCTCACCTCAGTAGTGAGGAAGATCATGGAAGTACTACTGAAGGAGAGATTGATGGAACATCTGGTTGTCAATGGACTACAGGACCCAAGGCAGCATGGTTTCACCAGGGGGAGGTCATGTTAGACCAACCTCATTGAATTTTTCGACTGGGTGACTAGGGAAGTGGATCAGGGAAGGGCAGTGGACATGGCCTCTCTAGACTTTAGCAAGGCCTTTGACACTGTGCCACATAGAAGGATATTATACAAACTGGGGAATATGGGTGTGGGCAGGACAGTAGTGCGGTGGGTAGGTAACTGGCTGGGTGGCAGGACACAGAGGGTGGTGGTAAATGGCTGTCACTCCACAGAGGGAAGAGTGACCAGTGGAGTACCACAGGGATCAGTGCTGGGACCGGTCCTATTCAACATCTTCATCAGTAGCATTGTGCAGGACCTAGAAGGCAGAATTTCCCTGTTTGCTGATGACACAAAGCTCTGTAACAGAGTAGACACACCAGAGGGTGTAGACAGAATGAGACAGGACCTGCAGAAACTTGAATAATGGTCAGGGGTTTGGCAGTTGAAATTCAATGCAAAGAAGTGCAAGATAATGCATATGGGGCACAAAAACCCTGGCACAATATATCAGTTGGGGGGGTGAGGATAGAGCATGCACCAAGCAGGTAAGGGATCTTGAGGTTATCATCTCTGATGACCTCAAGGTAGGGAAACAGTGTGATGAGACAACAGGAAAAGCAAATAGGATGCTGGGATGCATAGGTGGGGCATCACCAGCAGGAAAAGGGAGGTCATAATTCCACTATACAAGACACTAGTGAGGCCCCACCCGGAGTACAGTGTACAGTTCGGGAGACCTTACCTACGTAAGTGTAACCCCCCTACAAATGGGGGTACCCAAAAAGTCTTCCTTGAGCTTGCCTAAATGCTCACTGCCAGGCTGGTGTCCTGCGTTTTAGCAGTTTAGATGTGATTACCAGAGCTTGTATAGTCTCTGTGTACTGTCTCTTTAAGAGCTGCTTGATTGCAGCATAAGTAATCTGAGATGGAGCTCTGTTGAAAGATGTAACTATTTGCTGAAAACCATTTAGAATGATTATGTAGTTTGTCTAACCTGCTTTCTTTGTAGTAAGGACTGTTTTGTTTGTCTCCACTATCTTGGTCCTGGACTGCAAATTGGACCAATCAGTTCTGGTGGGACCTAAAATGTAGCCGGACTACAGGAGCTGTCTGAATTCAAAATCTATAGGAACTGTAGTGGTTTGAGTTTTTGCGCCTTTTTTGCAACTGAAGGGGGAACTCTTGCTTTGACTGACAGCCAAATCAGCCAACCAAAGCTTTTGGATCTTGGGGAAGTCCCGGGCTGATAGCAGTTTTCAGTTAGAACTAAGCTGGAAGCTGAGCAAGAAGGAGCTGAAGTGATTCTGAGAGCAATCCTGAGTGCACTTCTTTGCATTGAATTTCAACTGCCAAACCCCTGACCATTATTCAAGTTTCTGCAGGTCCTGTCTCATTCTGTCTACACCTTCTGGTGTGTCTACTCTGTTACAGAGCTTTGTGTCATCAGCAAACAGAGAACTATGAAAAGGCTGAGAGTTTGGCCTCCATGTCTGCCTGCTGCTCCTGAGAGGGAGAAAAGAGAACAATTTTGGATTAAATCCAAGTTTGTGTGACTAAAGTAAGCTACCGAAGTGGACCAGGCTCAACCTGAAGAAGACCGAATATTTTTGCTGAATGTGATCGGCTTGTCAGGACTTCCAGCTACCCCTAAGCTCCCAGTTAAGCAGAGACTTTGCGATTGTGCCCGGGGAGCACTTTGCCTGGTACAGTAGAATTCCTGTACGCGTAAATGTGCTATGAGCTGCTAGTGGGTTGTGAGTTGGTTCCCCACAGCTTGCTGGAAGCTGTATCCAGCCCAAAACGGACTGCTTCCGAACTTGTCTCCATGCGGTCTGGGCTTTGCCAGACTGGTCCAGCCAAACTACCACAGCCAGACTACCCACTGCACAGAGAAGCCATCGACGAGAGACCTGCCTGGGGATCAGCCCCCTGCTTCACGCTTGAACAGGAACGATGCCTCTGCGACTTGTGTGGGCCCTGCTTCTTCTGGCATTCCAGATCATCCACCTGCAGTCTTGATTTTTGTCCAGCCTGTGTCCAGTCTTGGGTATTGTGAGTAAATACCAGGGTAGCTCCCTACAACAACAGCTTAAACTGAGTGTGTCATCTGATTGTCTTGTTTCGTTTCCTTTACAAACTGAGCCCTCTGGCTCTGGATTACAAATACTGTGTACTGTGCATGTTGTGTTTTCCATCACAGGGCCCCAACCAGCTGCAACCCCGGGCAACTGTCCTGGCTAGCCCATCTCTTCTCTACCTGGGTGCCCAGAGGTGTGACTGTGTGGGGGGGACTCAAAGCGTATGCATAACTGCTTGATTGATATAACCTTTAAGCTAATTAACCTGATTTTGCCCCTCCCTTGTTCAAGTCCCCTTAAAAAATCTGATATAACTTTGTCTGCATGTAATCTGACTGTGGTTCCAGTTTGTGCTCAAAGTACTGTACTGTTGCTATTTGCTGTGCTACCTTGTTTTACAGGGGGTCCCCAGGGTTGAGCCAGAGGAACCAGCCCTGGTGGTATCTGAAGAGGGACATTAAGTTACTGGAGGGGGTGCAGCGCAGGGCAACAAAGATGATCAGGGAGCTGGGGACTTATCATACGAGAGGAGGCTGAGGGAGTTGAACATGTACTCACTGGAGGAGAAGAGGGACGGGGGGAATGATTGAAATCTTTAAGTACATAAAAGGAATAAACAAGACAGGTACAGAGGGGCTGTTCAAAGTAAGGAAGGGGAGGGACACCAGGGGCCATGATATGAGACTGGAGGGAGGAAGGTTCAGGAGGGAGATGAGGAAACACTTTTTTACAGAGAGGGTGGTGGCTGGGTGGAATGCGTTACCTGCAGAAGTGGTATCCAGTAGAACAGTGGACTACTTCAAAAGGGGATGGGACAGGACAAGGGGGAGGGTCAATGAAGGGGAAAGGTGGAAGGAAGGGGCAGCTGCAGAATAAGCGGTGCTAGCTGCACATTCGAGCAGACTTGATCGTCCTCTAGGCCTTTATCTGCTGGCAAATTTCGTATGTTTGTATGTAAGTGCAAACAGTGTAGGTACTTGTGTGGTGTACCAGGGGTATTGTGAAAGTGATTATTGTACAGTGTTCAGGCCACTAGAGGGGGAAAGAGGGGGGTTACAGTGTCCCGGAGGGCTGTGCCCAGGTTAGCTTGACCCCTACCAACCCTGACCTCCAGGTGGAGGCACCCGTTTCAGAACTCAGACTCCTTAACTTGCTACTAGCCAAGCAGGCAGGGGTAGTAGCCCATGGGATAGCGCAACCTAGGAGTTACATCCTAGGAGCCTTTGAGCATCTTTGAAACGCCATTACTGTTTGGACCTAAGAATCCCTTAGGAACTAACAAAAAACGATAATCCTGTTAAAGAAAGGTAACCGCATTCGCAAATTACTGTATAAATAACATTATGATGTCTAAAAACTAAAAAGCAACTTTAATTTCATTCTTGGTTATGGGGGGGAAGTAATCATTATAAGAAGCATTGGATACAGCTCGGCCGTTTTTTTCAGACACAGCTTTTGAACAGAGGTCTAAAATTAAACATAACTCGTATGTTTAAGAGGTATGGTGAAATACTAGGAACTGGAATGCTAGTTTCAGTATCCGACTACGTTTTCTGTAAAACTTCAAGTAAAACCAAATACATTTTTTAAAACTTAAGACCCATTTTATGTATTGCAGCATGAGCATTAAAGAATTGGAATTTTGAAATGAGAAACGCCGTTGGCCCATTTCACCATGAAATTTTGATACTCAATTTGATAAAATATAGCAGTGGCTCTAAAGGTATATCAGCTATGGGGTATTCAAGTTTAAGACTGAAGTTAATAGTAGGAGCTGATTCTATGGACTGTGTAGAATGTTGTGTAAAAGTGTAAACAACATTTTTTCGTATGTTTTACAGAAAGTTGTATGATAGTAGAAACCATTGCAGAGTTGGAACAAGAAATATAAGAAGTCAAATGGTAAATAAGGAAATGAGTCCTTAAATTATAAATAATATAATAGAAAGAAGTGTGATGAAATGAAATTACAATATGGAAATGTAACTATATTTTTGTGTTTAAAATAGATTTTGAATGCCCCGTGAGCAACCTCAAAGGAGCGAAACATAGGGGATTTTAACAAAAATAAAAGAAAATTGAAAATATAAATGACTGAGTGAGTGCATTGAACTGAATATTTTAGCTCCCAGCCTTGGATTTTTTGGATGTCAACCTGAAGAAGACTGAATATTTTTGCTCAATGCTATCGGCCTGTCAGGAGTTCCAGCTCCCCCTAGGCTTTAGTGTATGCAGAGACTTTGCGATTGTGCCAGGGGAGTGCTTTGCCAGGTACAGTAGAATTCCCGTACATGTAAATGTGCTATGAGCTGCTAGTGGGTTGTGAGTTAGTTCCCCACTGTGTGAAGTGTGTTCTGCTTGCTGGAAGCTGTATCCACCCCATAACGGACTGCTTCCGAACTCCTGGCTAGCCCATCTCTTCTCTACCTGGGTACCCAGAGGTGGACTGTGTGGGGAGACTCAAAGCGTATGCATAACTGCTTGACTGATATAACCTTTAAGCTAATTAACCTGATTTTGCCCCTTCCTTGTTTAAGTCCCCAGAATAAATCAGATCTAACTTTTTCTGCATGTAATCTGACTGTGGTTCCAGTTTGTGCTCAAAGTACTGTACTGTTGCTATTTGCTGTGCTTAACCTTGTTTTACAGGGGGTCCTCAGGGTCGAGTCAGAGGAACCAGCCCTGGTGCTAAGTGCAAACAGTGTGGTACTTGTGTGGTGTACCAGGGGTATTGTGAAAGTGATTATTGTACAGAGTTCAGGCCACTAGAGGGGAAAGAGAGGGGTTACAGTGTCCCAGAGGGCTGTGCCCAGGTTAGCTTGACCACTACCAACCCTGACCTCCAGGTGGAGGCACCTGTTTCAGAACTCAGGCCCCTTAACCTGCTACTAGCCAAGCAGGCGGGGTAGTAGCCCATTGGATAGCGCCACCTAGGGGTTACATAAGGACATAGACTGGGTAGAGAAGGTTCAGAGGAGGGCAACAAAGATGGTACATGGATTGCATCACAAGTTCTATGAGGACAGGTTGAAGGACTTGAATATGTTCTCCCTGGAGGAGAGGAGGGAGAGAGGGGGGATATGATAGAGACATACAAGTATCTTACAGGGAGGAACAGGATGCAGGAATACACTATTTTTAAGCAAAAAAGATGTTCCAGGAGTAGAGGGCATGGGATGAAGTTGGAGGGAGGATGATTCAGAGGAAACATGAGGAAGAATTTCTTCACAGAACAAGTGGTGGACTACTGGAACACCCTGCCAGAAGAAGTAGTGGGGGCTGAAACAATCATGGGATTTAAGAATGCATGGGATAGACATAAAGGAATTCTGGAGGTCAGGGGTGAGGGGCAACAGACTTCTAGGAAAACAAAGTGAACTTTCAAGCTCAAATGGGCAGACTGGGTGGGCTGTAGGCCCTTATCTGCCAACACTGTCTATGTATCTATGTGTGTGTGTTTTATTGCTCCATGGAGTGACTGTTCCCTGTTCTAATTAGCTGTTCATTAAATAGGATCCCCCTGTTCCTGCAGTTTGGAGTGTTGCTGCGTTCCTTTTGGTTGAACTGATTGCTGATAACAAGAGTTTGCCTCGACAGATCAGCACCCAAAGGTTAGAGGGCACCTCGGTTCCAGCAACGCCTGATAAACAGGCTGACCAGGTATGGGTTTCTTCTACTGTATGTGCCACCCTCCCCTCGGACTTCCACCATCATATTCCTGGACACCGGGGGGGGGGGCTTACAGGTGTACTACTGTGTGTATATTGTTTGTGGTTTTGTCATTTAAAAAAACTGAAAATGCTCAATAAAGTTTCATCACAAAACAAAAGTCTCTTGAATCAGTTCATACCTTTTAAAAATGGCAAGCTTTCAGGTACTATACGCATCTTGAGACCTCATCTTAATGCTTTACCAGAGAGTAATGAGGCAAGACAGGTAGCCCAGGTACTGTACATTTCTCAAAGTTACATGCTTCTGAAAGGACTCAAGAAAGTAATCTATACATTCTCCTTCAGTATATCTGGGCCCCCACCTGTGCTGAACCATCTGTCCACCATCACTTACTCACTCAGAAGCTCGCCATTTGTCAAGTCCCTTGTGTTTAAGTTGATACTGCTCTCCTTTGCCCTTCCCTGCCTCATGCTGTATCTTTCTTCACTGTCTTATGCTGCATCATCTCTAGCTTTGATAAGCATTGCTTTTTTGTTTTTTTTTAATAGATTCTTTTTCCCTCCAGTTGCTCTTGGCTGCAGCCCCACTGGTCAACCCCTAGCCTGTTCCCCCGAGCCTGAAATCCTCCCAGCCTGTGGTCCCGCCCCTCCATCCCACCCACACCTCACCTGTAAGTTACCTCCCTGGTCATCGTCCCACAGAGTGGGGTTTCCTTCTGCTCCATGGCACTCCCGTGCAATTAATCTAATTATCTGGCAAGCAGAAGTGGAGGACAGAGGTTGGCGGAACCCAGAAGGGCAGGATCTGGCAGGGGGCATGGGGGCTGAGGAGTGACGTCTCCCTTCCAGCCAACAGGGTTTTTCACTTCCTTTATGCGTTTCCCCTTAGAGGGGCATATGTGCAGTGATGTCAGCACACCTGCACCCGATTTGCAGATGTCCGCTGTTGCCTCCTCCCCTGCTACAGTGGCCCCAGCTGTTGCACACACAGCCTCTGCTGGGTGTCGCTGATAGCTGAGGACCCTCCAAAGTGGAGAGCTGTCTGTAAGATGTTCATCCTATCTCTCCCCCCCCCCGGCCAGCACCTGGTTATCCAAGCTTGCTCCCAGCCCCGAGTCGCCATCATGGTAAGAAATAAGGGGCAAGGTGCCTCAGCCCTTTATACCACCGGGCACACTGCTTTTCTTTCTTCTATTAAAAATAAACTCATAGAGATCCAGGGTGAAATCTAAATATTGACCTTTTGCAGCACAAAATCTCGAGTAATCTTATATTTTACCGTGGATCCCTGTAAAATGCAAGTGTGTTTTTTGTCAGTGCATTTTGGGCATTCAAGCCCACAGCAACACCAGACTTCCCAAATCAAAGTGGCTCCACACAGTTATTTCAGTGGCTCCTTTATTTTTCCTCCATCTCAAACCTGCATCATTCTTTTATTTCCACCATCTTGGTTGGGTGATGTTTTTGTGTCTCCTTCCTCTGTTGCGTCTTATGTCACATTTTCTCCAGTCTGAATTCCCTCTGTCTTCATGCTTTCTTGGTTTGCACCTTGGTGAGTTCTAATGTTAGATTTAAAGACTCCAGTCCTGATCTGCTCCTGACCCACCTGCTCAGGACCTTCCTCCCTGCATGCACTTGCCCTGGTCATCTGACAAGAACTACAGCAATAGAGAGGGTGACCAACACAGCCCTCCACTCACAATCTTGAACACCCTCCATCTGCCTGCCAGAAAGCAGTTGTGAGTACAGTACAGTAGAAATAGCTGTTTGTACAGAACTCACTATTGCTCAGTGACTGTCAGATGGCGGCAGGGTGGGGTGGTGAGCTGAGTGCTGTGCTGGTCACTGTCACTATTGCAGTAGTTCGACTTAAGTGACTGGGGTTGGGGGAGTGGGGAACAGGGTCCTGAGCAGGCAGGGTCAGGAGGGAGTCAGATGCCCTTATTGGGTGGGGGCACTAGACTAGCTGGAATTTTCCAGACAGCTACAGGCTGGGCAATCAGGGTGCTTTTACAATGTATTTTTCCATGACAGATCAGCTTACAAGCAACATCTACTTTTCGGTGGAGTTCTGCTGTAGGATTCTCCTTTTACACAGTTGTGCATTACAGTATTTTTAAAACTATGATAGCCCAGCTGAGATACTTGAGGCAGTATAGTGTAGTGGTTAAGGGCAATGAGCTGCATACCCGGAGATCTGGGTTTGAATCCCATCAGCTCCCACTTAGAAACATAGAAACATAGAATGCAATGGCAGACGGGGATCTGCGGATCCATCTAGTCTGCTCAGTAACAGCCCTTCCACCCCCCCCCCAGTGACATAACCTCAAATAACTCCTTATGCCTATCTCATGTTCTTTTGAAAGTCCCCACAGTCCTGGAACCCACGACGTCCATGGGCAGGCCATTCCATGGATCTACTACCCTCTCCATGAAGAAATACTCTCTTACATTGCCCCTAAATCTTCCTCCCCATAGCCTCTTGTTGTTTCCCCTAATCCTTGATGTGCTATAGACCTGGAAATGATCCTATGCATGTATCTTGTTCACTCCATTGAGATACCTGAAGGTTTCGATCATGTCACCCCTCTCTCTTCTTTGCTTCAGCAAATACATGTTTAATTCCTTCAATCTAGTTTCATACGGCTGTGTGTGCAGCCCCTGGACCATCTTTGTGGCCCACCTCTGTACAGTCTCCAGCCTGTCAATGTCCTTTCTGAGGTGAGGCCTCTAGAACTTGGTGCAATACTCCAGGTGGGGTCTCACCGGAGATCTGTACAGCGGCATGACTATCTCCTTTTTTCTGCTAGAAATACCTCTTCCTATACAACCCAACATCCTGCTGACCTTCTGCACCATTTTTACGCACTGCTTCCCTACTTTTAGGTCATCAGTAATGATGACTCCTAGATCCCTGTCCTGCTTAGAGGTAGACGACTTCTCTCCCCCCATGTAGTATTCCTGTCTCTTGTTGCACCTCCCCAAGTACATGATCTTGCACTTTTTTGCACTGAAATTTAGCTGCCACAGTCTCAACCAACCATCCAGCTTCTGCAGGTCCTCTCTAATGTCCTTAACATGATTAGGTGTGTCGACCCTATTGCAGAGCTTTGTGTCATCCACAAACAGATGCAACCTACCCTTAAGCCCCTCAGTAATGTCACTAATGAAAACACTAAAAAGAAGCATCCCCAAAACCAATCACTGAGGCACCCCACTAGTCGCCTCCCTTTCCCCTGACAGTGCCCCATTTAACAAAATCCTCTGTGTTCTGCCACTCAACCAATTTTTTCACCCAGCTTACTACAGTCTGCCCAACTCGCATGTTCCCTAGTTTAACAGCCTTCTGTGTGGAACCGAATCAAAGGCCTTGCTAAAATCCAAATAAACCATATCCACTGCACCCCCCCCCCCGACCTTGGCGACCCAGTCAAAGAACTCCACTTGGTTTGTTTGGCAGGTTCTTCCTGCCATGAAGCCATGCAGCCTGGAGTCCTGCAGGCCATTTTCCTCTTGAAATGATAAAATTCTCTCCTTGAGTAGGGATTCCATCATCTTGCCCACAACTGAGGTCAGAACTGCTTACACCGCTGACCAGAATCATCAACTTTTCTCTCACCACAGGAACTTTCCCTAAACTATGGAAAGCCACAGTTGTAACCCCATCCATAAAGCTGGTAGCAAGACCGACCACTCCAACTACCGCCCAATTTCAATTCTCCCACCCTATCTCAAAAGCCCTTGAGCAGATAGTCTACGATCAGCTTGTAGAGCACCTCAACAAATACCACCTACAATGCCAGCAGCAGCATGGCTTCCAGAAACTCCACAGTACTGCTACAGAACTTCTGGAGTTTACGGGCTACATACTCAATGCCTTCAACCTTCGGCACTTGATGGAGGCAACCTTTATTGACCTCACCAAGGCCTTCAACACAGTTGATCATGACCTCCTCCTGGCCCAATGAGATGCAACTGGGCCATCCACCGACTCACTGTGCTGGTTCTGGAGCTACCGCTCAGGACGAGTACAATGGGTAAAAATATGCAACGTGCTGTCAGATCCCCAGCCTGTGTCCACAGGCATCCCCCAAGGGTCCATTTTGGGCCCCCTACTATTTAGCCTTTTTCTGAACAGCCTCCCAGTAGCCTGTCAGCACAAAATCCTACTCTGTGCAGATGGTGCGGTAATTTATTTATCTGACCCAACCACCCTTGAACAACGACTTCAGCAGGAGGACTTCATTTATGTGGAGATCTGATTTAGTACAGCTAAGCTGCTAGTCAACCACAAAAAGACTAAGAACATGCCGTTTGCCCCAGCCTAAAGCTACTACAGGACATCCACCTTAAATATCCTGAACAAGCACAATATCGCCATAGAAATGGTCCCCAAGTTCAAGTACCTGGGGCTCACCCTCAACAGCTCACTCTCCTACACCTCATATGTTGACCATGTTGCCACCACAGCCAATAGGAAGCTCAGCCTACTTTATAAACACCGAAGCTACCTCACTGATAAAGCCCTCCAGCTCACTATCACCAGCTCAGTCTTCTTTACTATTGATTATGGTCTTGCCATCTACAGCGTAGCCACTGACAGTACCCTCAAGCGGCTCACCACTACACTTAATAAAGCCTGCAGACTTTCACTAGGAGCCCCACGTCTAACTCATACCTGCCACCTCTACCAGCAAATGGAGTGGCTAAATCTGAATAACAGGACCCGCTATCAAACCTGTCTGCTTGCCAAAAAAGCAGTTCTGGACCTACTGCCCCCTGGACCCAGCTCACTAGTACATCAGGCTGCACCAGTAAGGACTGCAAGGGCATCTAACAATCTCACCATCAAGGTCTCCTTCCAGTGCACCTCACAAGGCCAGCGATCCTTTGAATGCGGGCTCCACTATGGCTTTCCTCACACCCACCTGAACTAGCCTCCATCAGTACAATCGGCTCATTCAAGTCCACACTCAAGGCCCACCTGTCCAGCCGTGCATAATGCCACTGCTACCCCTGACCAACTCCTCTAGTAAACCTAATACTGGCTACCCCCCAACCTTGCACTTATTAAACTGCCCAACCTGCTGCTTACTCCCCCCCAGACAAGGTGACCCTGAGCCAGAGGTTGCTGCTAGCTCTCACCTCTGTCTTCCTGCCTCTCTCATTATCCCAGTACCTCTGGGCCATCTCCTGCTCTTTCTCTTCTCCTCAAAATCTATGTTAGCACCTTGTTTAGCCTTGACATTGTAGCTTGTGCCAATATCATGTAGATAGTCTTTCCTACTATTGCAGCTGTTGATGTATCAGTAATTATATGTGTTCCTGTTGTTCATCACTTATTCCATGATGTGGTACCTTTGTAACTGAGCTTGTAGCTTAAAGGTTGTAATCTGAAAACTCAATAAATAAATAAAATGAATAAAGACTGACGGGCCTGTAGTTCCCTCTCTCTTCCCTGCTTCCCTTTATGGAGAGGCATCACCACCGCCCTCCTCCAGTCTTCCGGGAACACCCCTTCTTCTAAAGATTTATTGAAGATTTCTGCTAGTGGTGCTACATCCAACTCTTCTCTAAGCTCCTTTAGTATCCTCGGGTGCAAACCATCCAAGCCCATTGCTTTGTCAATCTTCAATTTATTCAGTTTGTCCATGACCCTTTCTGTAATAAATGGGGTCATGTCTGCTTCCTTAGTCTAAGTGTCTTTCCTTGTGAGGGTGGGCTCACTACCGTCTGCCTCCCTTGTGAATACTGAGCAGAAACACCCATTCAGGACCACTGCTTTTTCCCTGTCATTTTCAACCCATCCACTCCCCATCCCCTTTGACAAGTTTCACAATACCACCTTTGTTTTTCTTCTTTTCACTAATACACCTAGAAAAAAGTTGCATACTGTGTGACCCTGAGCAAGTCACTTATTTATTTGTAACCCCCCTGCAAATGGGGGTTCCCAAAATTCTTCCAGGAGCTTGCCTGAATGCTCCAAGTCTGGAGGTGTTTGGCGTTTAAGCCGCTTAAGTGTGAGTGCTTTTAGAGCCTCAGGCATTGTCTCTTTAAGAGCTGCCTGCTTGTAGCCATAATTAATTGAGAAGGGGGGGGGGACTGTGCGTTCTAATGCCCGAATTCCATTCAGGCTCCTGTCAATTTGCTCCGTTTCTGCCATCGCTACACGTGCAGAGGGAGCCTTGTTGAAAGATATAACTGTTTGCCAGAAATAATTTAGAGTGACTGAGAAAATGTAGTTTGTCTAACCTGTCTTTATTTTAGCATGAACTGTTTCAGAGTAGCTCTTTCATTTTGGTCCTGAACTGTTGACTTGGACCAATCAGGATGATAGGGAGACCTTAAAATGGAGCCTGTGGATGAATCAGAACTTGGACTCTCAATTTTGAGCCAGCCACAAGGGGATTGTATGGGCAGTGACTCTGGGAAATGTAGTTTTGACCTTGGCGCATTTTTGTACCAACAGAGGGAGCCCTGCAGTGATTGACAGCTGAATCCACTAACAGAACTGGTGTGGAGCCAAAGGAAATGCCCTGCTCTGTTACTGGAAAGATCAGATCAGTAGTGACAGTGAAGAGAGAAGAAGCCCTGCTGCTGCTGTGGCGTGTAGTTTTGTGCGGGAAGCGCGTGTGAGGCCCTGAGTTTCGGCCTGCAGCTGTTGTGAGTGTCAGTTTGGGCTAAATCTGAGTTGTGAGGAGAAAGAAGCACCAGAAGTGTAGAAACCAGGCTCACCCTGTAGAAGACTGGAGATATTGTTGAATCGCTCTCGGTCTGTCAGGAACTGAAGCTGCTTTGTGTGCTCCTGGGTGTTTTGCAGTAAGTGCGATTGGGATCAAGGAGCAGCCTTCCTGGTATAGTACTTCCCTTTTACATATGAATGTGCGTAGTGCTTGTGGGGAACCACTATTTCATGTCCCCTGTACTATGAGCTGTATGCTGAAACTGGAAGCAAACCCCAGCTTGTGTCGGACTAAATCCATTTGTTATCAACTGCAATTGGGTCCAGTCGCAAGGACCTTGTCTCCATGCCCTGTTGTTTCTAGCAATCCAGAAAGAACATCCACCATCCAGTTCTCAGCTTGGGTATTGTGAGTACAAATCAGGGTATTCTTCCTGCAGCCTGTTATTAATTACAAGTGTGTCATCTGATTGTTGCTGTTTCATTTCTTCACAAACTGAGCCCCAGGGCTCCGGATTATAATTTGAGTGTGCTCGTGTTTTTTCCATCAAAGGGACCCAACCAGCTGCACCGACCCTGGCTAGCCCCCCCACCATCCTGGGTACCCAGAGTGTGACTTTCTAGGACCCTATATATGTGTACAGTACTGTAATTTGAACTTTGCAAAAACTAATCAACCTGATTGCCCCCTCCCGTGTTGCTGTTCCCTAAATAAATCAGATTCATTGTTATTACACTATATACTGTCTGTGGTGTCAGTACATATAGAAACACTATTGCATTTTGCTGTGTATGTTGTTTAACCTTGTTTTACAGGGGGTCCTCAGAGACGTGCTGCAGAATCAGTCTCGAGGGTAAGTGGTATCTATATGTGTGAAAAGTGTTTATATGTGTGGTATTGGGAAGGTAATTCCCGTGTACTGTGTGGGCCATTAGTGGGAACAAAGGGGGGTTGCAGTGTCCCAGAGGGCGGTACCCGAGCCAGTTTAATTACTATTAATATTAATTAAACTGGCTCGCGTACAGCCCTCTGACCTCTGGGTGGAGGCACCCATCATAGAACCTAGGACCCTTAACCTGTCACTAGCCTGACAGGCAGGGGAAGTAGCCCTTGGGATAGCACCACCTAAGGGTTACATATTTATTTATTTAACAAATCGGAAAGACCTTTGAGCCAAAGGCTCTTTTACAGAGGTTCCATGTCAAGTAACAAGAAAAACAAATTACAATGGTTTCAGTAAGTAGTACAACATGAGGAAAGCAATTACATAAACAAAAGAACAATATGGCAAGATAAATATTGTGTAAAGTGCAGCCAGTGGCCTTGTCTGAAGAGGAGTGGAAGGGATTAGAAGGAGAGAAGGATGGGGGCGAATTTGGGGGTGGAAGGAGCAAAATAAGAGCAAAGAGGGAGCTGCCACAATGTATCTTATGTAGGAAAAGACCTACGTGCGGGGGCAGAGGAGAGAACAAGGTGAGGAAACAGGGGAGGAGTAGAGGAAGGGGGGATGAGGTAGGATGAAAAGAGGGCAGGGATGGGGACGGGAAAGGGATGAAGGAAGGAAATGCGGTATGTGGAATAGCATCGCAACTTAGCTTCCTTGTGCTCCCAGGTTGCACCTGGAAATACGGTCCAGCTTAGTGTGCCTTTCCTGGTTAAACAATTTTCCCTTTCCCATTTACAGAGGGGTCCTGCTTTAACACATTTTTACTCTGTGCTTATGCCAGATAGCACAGTGGTGATGCTGTATCTAGTTTTCAGTGTGGTCTAGCTTTTACAGTGTATTTTTCGGGTTAGAGCAGCATAGATGCACATCTTTCAGTGGGGTTCTGCTATGCTGGGGCACATCTTTTACATATTTTTCTATGTATATTTACCCAAGACAGACCAGATGAGACGCAAAATGTCATTTTCAATGGGGTCCTGCTTTTGCACATTTTTAGACTGTATTTACCCAGGATAGCACAGTGAAGATTCATCTCGTTTTCAGTAGGGGTCATGCTTTTACCCATTTTTACAGTGTATTTGGATAGCCCAGCTGGGAGGCAATATTTCATTTTCAGTTGGGGTCCTGCTTTTACAATGTAGTTTTGCCAAGACAGACCAGCTTAGATGCATACTTTTAGTGGGGGTCTGCTATACTGAGTCCTGCTTTTACACATTTTTCTATATAGTTACCCAGGATATACGAAATGAGATTCAATATCTCATTTTCAGTGGAGTATTGCTTTTACACATTTTTACACTGTATTTACCCAGGATAGCACAGCTAAGATGCAATATCGCCTTTTTAGTGGGGTCATGTTTTTACTCATGTTTAGACTGTATTTACGCAGGGTAGCACATCAGAGATGCAATATCTCATTTTTCGATGGTGCCCTGCTTTTATTCATAGATATATTACGTATTTGCTCTTTATAGCCCAGCTGAGAGGCAGTTTCTCATTTTTAGCGTGATCTGGCTTTTACAATGTATTTTTCCCTGCTTAGAACAGAATACATGCACATTCCAGTGGGAGTTTGCTGTACTGGGGTCCTGCTTTTACTCATTTTTATGTTGATTGCGCGCATGTGCAAGAAACATGTTGCATCAGCTTTCTCCAGGAGCAGGTTGTGGAGGCATGGCACTGTTGTGCCCAATGCCCCCACAGCCTGCAAAGCCTTGTCCCCCTTCCCCCAATGCAGTGGCACACTGCTGCTCACACTAGTTCAGCCAACGCGCCACAACTTTCTAAAAAATCAGCCGCTGCAATCAGGGGCCGCTTTGTCATTGCAGCATCAGCCATCCGC
This sequence comes from Neoceratodus forsteri, assembly GCA_016271365.2. NCBI lineage: Eukaryota > Metazoa > Chordata > Ceratodontiformes > Ceratodontidae > Neoceratodus > Neoceratodus forsteri. Next base: position 964,735,847 of record CM028133.1, read on the forward strand.
TGCAATGAGGGAGTGACCCGTCATTGCAGGGCGGGATGTAGAATCTCTGATGTTGTTTGTGAACATGGCGCCGGCTTGCTGCCGTATTCACAAACAATATCTAACTCCCCCATGTTTATTTGCCGACGGGGGAGCCCACTCCCCGTTGGCATAATATAAACCTCCCCGTTTAATGGTGTGCCAACAGGGTGCCCAGTCCCGCCAGCAGAAAAGAATCGCCCCCTTCATTGTTTGGCCGATGGGGGGTGCCCAATCCCTGTTGGCAGAAAGAAATTCAGCCCTTTTGTTGTTTGCCGACGGGGGTGCCCAATCCCCATCGGCAGAAATAAATCCCCCCCTTTTGTTGTTTGCCAACGGGGGTGCCCAATCCCCCATCGGCTACAGTTGTCCCCCCAGACTCCGGTGGCACGCTGGGAGCCCACCCCAGTGTGCCACATGCCCCTGCAATGTTTAAAGCAGTCCCGCAACTTTTTCTTCCTTTTGTTGTATCTGAAAGAAAGGAAACAGTCCCTCATAGTCTCCCGCCCCCACAACCCACACCCACCCACTGCGCACCCAGCCTCCCCACACCCTCCTCACCCCATACTTACCTCCGAGCTTAGTGCAACGATCTTCTGGACCGGGAACACGCCTGCACTCTTCAAAGCCGACCATGAACTGAGAAATGCGGTAAGCTGTATAATGTAATGAATAGGGTTTTTCAACTTTAGTACATATCTCGGGCATTTTGGGAATTTTTCCAAATTTTCAACATAGGGTTTTTGGACCCTCCTCATGAATTCTTGAACTGTCATGGTGTTAATCGGCCCGAAAAGTGGTTTGCGGTCACTCGCCAGGAATCACACTTTGGGGCGATTAATGAAATGACAGTGCCAGTGTTCATGAGGTGGGCTCTCAAATGCCTATGTTGCAAATTTGGTGGGAAAAATCCCAAAAAAGACTGTTTTATGAGCGTGTGTTGTGCAGTTGCAACGCACGCTCGTAACTTCGCAAATTTGCAATATTTTCATGCCAGATTTTCAGCATTAGCATTTTGTTACACCTTCTTGTGAGCTGTATTGCTGTCATTGTTCACATCCTGGCTGAAATGTGTTTTTGCACTTCTGGTGCAGAATAGCGCATTCCCTGTGGGAAATCAGTGTTCGCAACAGATTAAGAAAATGACAATGATACTGTTCATGAGCAGAGGTCCTAAAATGCCTATGTTGAAAATTTTGTAATGATACTCCATAAAATGACTGTGTTACAAGCGTGCATTGCACAATTGGCACGCACGCTCGTAAATTCGCAAATTTATAATAGTTTCACTCCAGATTTTCAACACTGCCATTTTTCCAGACCTTCTTATGAATAATACAGCTGTCGTTTTTCCCATCCTGGCCAAAATGTGTTTTCGCACTTCCGGCGCAGAATGCAGTGCTCGCTATGAGAAATCACTGTTCGGGACAGATTAAGAAAATGACAATGATACTGTTCATGAGCAGAGGTCCTAAAATGACTATGTTGAAAATTTGGTGATGATAGCCCATCAATTGACTGTGTTACAAGTGTGCATTGCGCACTTTCCATGCGCCCTTGTAACTTCGCAGATTTGTAATATTGTCACACCAGATTTTCAACAGTGGCATTTTTTCACACCTCCTCATAAGCAGTACAGCTGTCATTTTTCACATCCTGACAGAAATGTGGTTTCTGACAGTTGCGGCACAGAATAACGCGGTCGCTGTGGGAAATCACTGTTCGGGACAGATTAAGAAAATGACAGTGGCACTGTTCATGAGCGGAGGTCCTAAAATCCCTATGTTGAAAATGTGGTGACAAAGCTCCATAACATGTCTGTGTTACAAGCGTGCGTTGCACTGTTTCCATGCACCCTTGTAACTTCGCAAATTTGTAATATTGTCACGCAACATTTTCAACAGTGGCTTTTTTTCACAACTCCTTATGAACACTACAGCTGTCATTTTTCACATCCTGGCTAAAAAATGTTTTTGCACTCCTGCCATAGAATAGCACAGTCACTCTAGGAAATCAGTGTTTGGGACAGATTAAGATTGACGAGTGAGAGGGGCGAGTAACTGAGCTCAACTGAGCTCTGTCGGAACTGCTGCGGATTTGTTTGTGGGCAGACAAAGGCCCCAACACAAGGGCCCAGTACAAAAGGGCAGCCTGCAGCAATGGGAGAAACACAACGAGACAGTGACTGAGGGAGGGGGAGTGAGCAAACTCACCGAAGTGCTGTCAGGACTGCTGCGGATTTCTTTATGGGCAGAAAAAGGCACCAATGCAGGCAGAAGCACCGTATAAAAGGGCAGCTTGCAGCACCAGGACAAACAGAATGAGCGCATGAGAGAGAGGGAGACTGAGCGGCCTCAATGGAGCTCTGTCAGGATAGCTGTGGATTTCTTTGTGGACAGACAAAGGTGCCAATGCAGCCAGGAGCCCCATACAAAAGCGCAGTCTGCAGCGCCAAGAGAAACAGAACGAGCAAGTGACAGAGTGGTAGTGAGCGAGCTCAACGGAGCTCTGCTGTGACTGCTGCGGACTTCTTTGTGGGCAGAAAATGTGGCAATGCAGGCAGGAGCCCAGTACAAAAGGCCAGCTTGCAGCGCTGGCAGAAACGGAATGCGTGAGTGACAGAGGGGGAGTGAGCGAGCTCAATGGAGCTGTGTCGGGACTCCTTCAGATTTCTTTCTGGTCAGAAAAAGCCACCAATGCAGGCAGAAGCCCAGTACAAAAGGGCAGCCTGCAGAGCCAGGAGACACAGAATGAGCGAGTGAGGGAGGGGGAGTCAGTGAGCTCAATGGAGCTCTGTTGGGACTGCTGCAGATTTGTTTGTGGGCAGAAAAAGGCAGTAATGCACGAGGGCACAGTACAAAGGGCACCCTGCAGTGGCAGGAAAACCAGAATGAGTGGTGGCGAGGCTCAGCGAATATTGTAACTGCTGCAAGTTTCTTTGTGGGCATAAGAAGGCAGCAACGCAGGCAGGAGCCCAGTAGACAAGGCAGCCTGCAGCGCTGGCAGAAACAGAATGAGTGAGTGAGAGAAGGGGAGTGAGCGAGCTCAACGGAGCTGCATTGTAACTGCTGCAAGTTTCTTTGTGGGCATAAGAAGGCAGCAACACAGGCAGGAGCCCAGTAGACAAGGGCAGCCTGCAGCGCCGGCAGAAATGGAATGAGTGAGTGAGAGAAGGGGAGTGAGCGAGCTCAACGGAGCTTTGTCGGGACTGCTGCATATTTCTTTGTGGGCAGAAAAAGGCGCCAAGAGAGGCAGCAGCCTAGTACAAAAGGGCAACCTGCAGCGCTGGGAGAACCAGAAGGAGTGAATGAGACAGGGGGAGTGAGTGACCTCGACAGAGCTGTGTCGGGACAGCTGTGGATTTCTTTGTGGGCAGAAAAAGTCACTAACACAGGCAGGAGCCCAGAACAAAAGGGCAGCCTGCAGCACCAGGAGAAACGGAATGAGCGAGTGGGGGGGGGGGAGTGAGCCACCTCAATGGAGCTCTGTCGGGACAGCTGCAGATTTCTTCCTCGGCAGAACAAGGTGCCAATGCAGGCAGCAGCCCCATAAAAAAGAGCAGCCTGCAGCACTGGGACAAACAGACTGAGCCAGTGACAGAGGTCCACTGAGCGAGCTCAGCAGACCAATGCAATCAACATTCGGCATTGACAAATGCTTGTTACTATACAGTTACTTGAGATAGACCATATGGGATGCAATATCTTTTCAATGCAGTCCTGCTTTTACACATTTTTGCAATAAATTTACCCTGTATAGGCCAGCAGAAATGCAGCATCTCATTTTCAATTGCACCCTACTTTTACACATTTTTGAACTGTGTTTACCAAAGATAACCACAGCAGGGATGCAGTATCTCATTTTCAGAGGTGGTCCTGCTTTTACCAGTTTTTACAATTTATTGACCTTGGATAGGCCAGCTGAGAGGCAACATCTCATTTTCAGTGGGCTCTAACATTTACCAACATAGTTCCAACAGCCCCCGCCCCCTTTATAATCAAGAAGGTGGAACTTTTTAAATCTTGTCCAAAAAGCGTTTTCGCAGAGTGACTACAAAAACTTGGAGTGATTTAAAAAAAAATGGCAGCTGTCATATTCATAAGGTGGAGTAACACAAGGACACCAGGGCTATGTTGAAACTGTGGAGCCAAAATTTGCAAAAATAAGAATGTTATACGAACACAGAAAGAATGCCAGCAGATACAGGCCTGGTGGTCTATCTAGTCTGCTCGAGTGTGCAGCTAGCAGTCTGTTACACTGCAGCTGCTCCCCCCCCCTCTTCTGATGCATATTCAATTTCATGCTCGTGCTAGCTGTTACCCTTCCCCCCAGTGCTTCATTGGTGACCTTTCCCCTGACTTTGTCCCATGCCCTCTTAGAACTGCCCAGTGCCTTTTAGCATACCACCTCCTCAGGCATTGCATTCCATCCAGTCACCACTCTCCTCATGAAACAGTACTTTCTCATTTCCCTTCTGGATCTACCACCTTCCAACTTTAGGTTGTTCCCCCTAGTGTCCTTCCCTCTCTTAATCTTAAAATTCCTTCTGTACCATCTTTCTTTATGCCTTTCATATATTTGAAGTTTTCTATTTTGTTCCCACTATCTCTCCGTTCCTCCAACGAGTACATGTTGAGCTTCCTCAGTCTCTTCTCGTAGGGTTTGTCCTCCATACCGAGGATCATCCTTGTTGCTCTGTGTTGAACCCCCTCCAGCATTTTAACATCTTTCTTTAAGTAGGGGCACCAGAACTGCATGCAGTACTCCAGGTGCGGACTCACCAATGACCTGTACAGTGGCAGGATGACCTCCTCTCTCCTGGACGTGATTCCTCTGGCAATATACCCCAGCATCTTATTAGCCTTACCTGCCGCTTTTCTGCACTGCGCTGAATGGTTCATTTGCCATGTCATTATCACCCAAGACCTTTTTTCTCCTTTGTAGGAGATACCTATCCCGGTCGGCAATGATTCCTTGAGATTCTTGCTCCCAAGTGCATTGACTTTGCACTTTGAGTTTATGTTCACGAGCAAACATTGGAAAAATTTAACATTTCTTCATAACTTAATTGTTTAGGCACATTTTGACCCAAATTCTCAACATAGTCTTTTTATGACCCCACATTATGATCAAAGCAGGTGTAATTGTTTAAATCCCATCTGAAAAGTGATTTTGCAGTGCAACTGCTAAAGCATGTTTCAGAAGGGATTTAAAAAATGACATCTGTCATGTTTATGAGGTGGGATAACATAAGGGCTGTGTTGAAACTGTTGAGTTAAACTGTACAAAAATCACAAAGTTAAGAAGTAAACATTGTAAAAATTCATGTTTCTTCATAACTTCATTGTCATTTTACATTTTAACCCCACATCTTCAACAGTCTTTTTTATGACTCTATCTTATGATTAAAATAGGTGGATTTTTTTTTAAGCCCAGCCACAAGGCGATTTCATACAGTGACTGCAAAAACATGTTTTAGAAGGTATCTGAACAAGCATTTGTCAATGCTGAATGTTTGCTTGCTGGCATTGGCATTGGTAGTATAGGAGTTAAAGAGCTGCATAATAGGAATGGCAGTGAAGTAGTGAACTGAAGCTAACCCCGCCACCACCCTGCAGAGACTGACAGGCATTGGGGTGTGCCTTTGGGTCATCAGGCATAACAGCCACGCCATTTCACCACACCATACCCTACAAACACCGACAAGTGTCATGGTGTGACTTGGGGTCTTTGGCCCTTATGCTCACCCCCATTCCATCAGGAAATACGGTGAGATGGGTGCTGTATAGGAGAATGGGGTGAACTTTGGGGCCGAAGAGTCCAAGGCACACCTCGATGCCTCTCACTGGCTGCAGGGTGTGGAATGGTATGAGCATTACAGGCAAGAATCTCAAGTCACACCCCTGATGCCTGTCAGTCTCTACAGGATGGGGCGTTATGGTCAGAAACCCTAACGTCTCAGGCGTTCATTGGCATTTTCACTCCAAATTTGGATTTTGCACAGTGACTACGCCATTTGGCACCGCAGGTGCAAAAACACATTTCGAACAGGATGTGAAAAATGACAGCTGTACTGTTCATGGGGAGGTGGAAAAAATGGCAATGCTGAAAATCTGCAGTGACAATATTAAAAAAAACTGGTGAAGTCACGAACGTGTGTAGAAATTGGGCAACACACACCCATAATGCAATTAGTTTGGTGATGTTTTACAGCAGATTGTCAACACAGGCATTTTGGAACCTCCGCTCATGAACAGTGTCACTGTGATTTTCTTAATCTGTCCCGAACAGTGATTTCCCATAGCGACCACGCATTTCTGCGCTGGAAGTGCGAAAACACATTTCGGCCATGGTGTGAAAAATGACAGCTGTACTGTTCATAAGGAAGTGTGGAAAAATGCCACTGGTGAAAATCTGGACTGAAAATATTAGAAATCCATGAACTTCCGAGGGTGTGTGGAAACTACATAATGGTCACTCGTAACAGTCATTTTATGGACTTTTTTCACCAAATTTTTAACATAGCCATTGTAACACCTCTGCTCATGAACACTGTCACTGTGATTTTCTTAATCTGTCCCATACATTGATTTTGCACACAGACTGTGCCATTGTGCGCTACATGCGCAGAAACACATTTTGGGCAAGATGTGAAAATGACAGCTGTACTGCTCATAAGGAGGTGTGGTTAAATGGCAAGGTTGAAAATCTGGAGTGAAAATATTAAAAATTCGTGAACTTACGAGCGTGCGTAGGAACAGCGCAATGCATGCTCGTAACACAGTCATTTTATGGAGTATCACCACCAAATTTTCAACATAGGCATTTTAGGACCTCTGCTCATGAACAGTGCCACTGTCACTTTCTTAATCTGTGCAAAACGCTGATTTCCCACACCAACTGCGCTATTCTGCATGGCAAGTGCGAAAACACATTTTGTCCGGGGTGTAAAAATGACAGCTGGACTGTTCACAAGGAGATCTGAAAAAATGCCAATGTTGAAAATTTGGGGTGAAAATATTGCAAATTCGCAAAGTTATGAGCATGCGTAGCAACTGCACAATGCAAGCTTGTAAAACAGTAATTTTGGGGATTTTTCCCACCAAATTTGCAACATAGGCTTTTTGAAAGCCCACCTCATGAACACTGGCACTGTCGTTTTGTTAATCGGTCCTGAAAGGTGATTCCGCGCAGTGACCGCAAAATCACCTTTTGGGGCCGATTAACACCATGACAGTGATAGAATTCATGAGGAGGGGTCCCAAAAACCCCATGTTGAAAATTTGGTGGCAAAATTCCAAAAAATGCCTAAGATAAGCAGCAAAGTTGAAAAAAAACTATCTATTCCATTATACAGCTTACCGGCATTTCCTCAGTTCGCGGTCAGCTCTTGCAGACTGCAGACGTGTTCCCAGTCCACCAAACATCGTCACGCCGGACTCCGGAGGTAAGTATGGGTGAGGGGTGTGTGTGGAGGCAGGGTGTGCAGTGGGTGGGTGAGGGTTGTGGGAGAGGGGGCCAGGGAGACCGCCGGGGGACCGTTTCCTTCGTTACAGGTAAACAAATAAAATAAAGACATCGCGGGATGGTTTTTTATTTACAGAGCAATGTTGCACGCTGGGGTGGGCTCCCAGCATGCCAACTGGGTACTTTTTTGAGGCACTGTAGCCCGTGACAGGAGTTAAGGCACCCATTCGGCTACAACAAGAGAATGCGTTATACCAGCAGAGTTGGGCACCCGTCGGCAGACAAGAAAAGCGGGGGGGGGGCATTACATACTGCTGACGTGGAGTGGAGTCCCCCGTCGGCAACATACATCTGGGCCACTGCAGCCAATGGGGATTGAGGCCTCTGTCGGCAAACAAACGTGTTGGAGGGGCACATGCTGCTAGGGGAATTGGGTACCCCCTCAGCAGGGGAGGAGGCTAATATTGTTTGTGAACAGGCGGCAAACCACCACCATGTTCACAAACAATATCAGTGTGTGAACATCCCGCCCTGCAATGAGGGGTTGCTCCCTCATTGCAGCGAATGGCTGACACTGCAATGACGAGGTGGACCCTGATTGCAGAGGCTATTTTTTCACAAGTTGGCAGCAACGTTCCAAACTAGTGTCACCGGCTGTGTCCTCCACTATTGGTGGACATCACACACACCCCAAAGTGCCGTGCAGGTATTGGCCTCAACAGTGCCGCACCTCCAGAACCTGTTCCGGCACCAAGCTGCTGCAATATGTTTCTTGCACTGCATGCAAGCAAACATAAAAATGACACCTGTCATGTTCATCAGATGGGCAACAAAAGGGCTACATTGCACATTTCAGGCCAAAATCTGCACAAATCATAAAGTTATGAGTAAATATTGAAAAAAGTCAACGTTTCCTTATAACTTTGTTTTTTGACATTTCTCCCCCAAATTTTGAACATAGCCTTTTTATGACCCCACCTTATGATCAAGAAAGCTGAAATTTTTAAGTCCCATACAAAAGCTGATTTTGTGGAGCAACTGTGAAAACATGTTTTGGAGGGGATTTGTAAAATAACACGTGTCATACTTATGAGATGTGGTAAGTAAGGGCTATACTGAAAATCTGGTGCCAAAACTGCAAAATCGCAAAGTTATGAGTACAATTGAAAATAAATTCAACATTTCTTCATAACTTTGTTGTTTTTTGATATTCTGACCACAAATTTTAAACATAGGGCTTGATTCTCAAAGTCCCGAATTTGACACAAGGTGCCTATGTCAAACAGAATTGACATAAAAAGGGCTGCTGTCATGGCTGTGGAATCCACTTCTCAGATGTAGCTGTAGCAAACCTGGGACCCAGTACACTAGAACGGCTGTGTGCCAGGCCTGCATCAAGAACAGGGGTACACCTAGGCAGTAGGGGGCTTGCAGCGGATGCAGGCTAAACTATCCCCATACTCAAGATTCTGGAAGCTGGTTGAACCAGCCAGGGCTTAGACCAGCCAAATCTGGCCTAACAGCCCTTGCTCCACTTCCGTAGACAGTGCTGGGTAGAATCATGGACTTGCCTGGTGCCTGGGCTAGTGAGTATCTGTGGGAAGAACAAAGGTAGTGGACTGGAGACTTGCAGCCAGGTTCAGACCTCACCATATGTACATTGGCACCCTGTCCCCTGTCTTGTGCACTGACTGCCACATGTCCAGACTGTGCAGTGTGTGACATACAGTCATGAGTCCTACTGAGTCGGGCATCCACTGGTGTTGGGTACAACACAGCGGCAAACTCCTCAGGGTTGCATGACATCCCTTAGTTGTGCCCCTCACCTGTCTGTGGTCCTGATGTCTTGTTGCTGTGGTCACCCACGACCAGACATATCCCTCATGCCACCTGCCAAGTGTGCCTGTGCTGTTCCAGTGCAGGGGCCATTGGGACAGGACCTGCCATTAGCATCTCTGCCGATGTCCTGGGTCTCGTATCCCCTCCCTATCTGCCACCTGTCCCCACTCCAACATGGCAGCCCATGTCAGCTACCTGGGACTCCAACCTGCCCCTGTGCTATGCAGCAGGTGTGTTGCAGGATCATTGCTTTGCTTTTTTTTAGGCAGAGTGAGGGCTGAGTACAATTTATTTATTTATTTATTAAAAATTGATAACTGGGAAAGGCACACTGAGCTGAAGCTCGTTTCCAGGTGCGACCCGGTTACAGAGCGTACGCAGAAATGAGAAGAGTGTTTTTTTTTTTTAACTTTGTTTATTCGCTGGACTCTCTGAGGCATCCTTCAGAGGTGCCCACTCAATCCAGACCCTTCTTCTCCCCACCTTGACCAGCCATCACCGGGTTACCCCTCCCAGAGGAACTTCCCAGCACTCTGGATCACCCCGGAACAGGGCCCGCCTACCCTCGGCGGCACTGTCTAAAATGAGAGGGTCCATCCTTTGGGAGGTTGGCTGCGGATCCCCAGTGTGGCCTGACCCGGCATTGGTGATGAGAGGGAGATCCCTGGGGCCCTCGTCATCTCCTTGATGAGCCGGGGTATTCTGTACTTTTTTGGTCCCTAGCCCCTTTCCCCGCAGAGCCCGGCCAGCAAGGCAACAGAGCATCATGACTCAGTCCCCAGGCGTCGCGCGCCGCTGGCCTGGCAATCCTCCAGTCGCTACCAGAGGTCACCCCAGAGCGGCGCCTCCCTTACCACCCGGGAAGAGACAGCAGTCCATCAGATGCTCGGTCTCTCCCCCCCCTGCCAACCCTCAGCGATCCCGGCTCATTCCCAAACCCAGGTTGCTGGCGTGGCACGAAGTGTGGCGTCCAGCGCCTCAACCCTCAGTGCCACCGGGCCAGCTAGAAATGAGAAGAGTTATACAAAGTAATTTCAAAAAGACACAGTATACACAACCATATTTCAATACAGTACACAAAATTTTACATTCACAATAAAGTCATCCAGTATACGGAAATAATGTTCTGGACTGCTGCAAGAATTCGTGGCGTGCTGAGTAAGTGTGTATCACTTGCTGTGCACAGAATGATTGCTAAGATTTGAGGTTACATTGAGCACTAACATGCATGCTTGTTTTTTATTTCTGTGCTTGGTGAAGACAGTTGCTTGTATGCAGCACCCTCTGCCAAACTCCTCCCGTGCATCGTTTGTGTGGCACACAGGAGCGGCCTTCACAAACAGTGGGTGTTTCACACTGGGACCCCTCCCATAAGGGAATCGGGCGTGGGGTCCCTGACGCAGTAGCAATTGGTGCATGCTGCTGTTTGATGCAGCTGATGTCAGTCTTAGGGCTGGTTTGAGAATCAAGCCCACAGTCTGTATGACCCCACCTTACAATCAAGATAAGTGGAATTTTTTTAAACCTCTTCCAAAAAGTGACTTCACAGGGTGGTTCTGAAATCATGTTTTGGAGGGCATTTATAACAGTTCATCTACCTTGTCCACTAAGTCAAGTCCCAAAAAGGTTATATTGAAAATCTGGGGCAAAGATATTTTTAAAAAAATTACATAGTTAACAGTAAAAGTTCAAAACACATTAAAAGTATTAACCAAAATTACCTTGTTTCAGTCACATCACGGTCCACATTGGAAGCAGCTGGCTGTGCCAGTCATCACTAGAGTTCGACAGACAGGTAAGTGAGGGGTGTGGGAGGATGGGGTGGTGGGTTCTGAAAGGTAGGCCGGGGTGGGGGTGAGGGTGCTGGAGGGTCAGCGGGAGCATAAAACTTTGAGGGACCATTTACTTTTTTACAGGTTTAGAAGACAACAAGGAACAAAATGTTGAGGGACAATTTCCTTTGGTTCGGGTACCAGCACTGGTCATTGGGTACCCCAGTGTTGAATTGACTTTGGACGACATCAGGGGTGGCCACCCCAGGGTTGCATCCTCTTTTGGGGGGTTGGCAAGTAATGGAGGTGGGCACTCTGCTGTTGGACTGTCTGTGTTGAGGAGGAAATAAAAATCTGGGTTAAGTGGAAGGGGAGATATGGACAGCAGGGTTGATTAACACCCACCACCATTCATACAGAAAGTTGAGTCAGCTGGGAAGGGGGATCCCTCTGGCAGAGTTAATGAGCACCCACCACCAGTCACACAGAAAGTTGCGGGGGGGTATACCATCAGCAGACAGAGAAAAGGAGTGGGAGGGTAGTGAGCAGCCACAGGGAAAAGCAGAAGGCTGATGGTGCTTCCTGTTAACATGCTAATAGGCGGAAAACCAAAATGATAAGTGTGGCTGCATCCTTTCATATGTGAGAAGTTTCCACCCATCAACAAGCTGACTAGGATTTTCATCAGCCATGCAACTGGGTTTTGGCTGACAGGCCTCCTGCAAGCTGACATCCATTGAATGACAGAGCACACATCTACCATACCCTGACACTGCACCAATGTGCTCGCTTTGTGCATGTGCACAAGCAAACATAAAAAGATCCTGAGGGGATAAAATCATAATCTTAATATCGGAAAATGATAACACTATCAGAGCAAATGCTGCTCTGCAGCATACGTAAGAAGACCAAAAGGGCAAGGGGACACAAATTATCAGTGAAAAAAGACAGAATGTTCCTGAAGAACTACTTCATAGAATGAGTGATGGACATTTGGAATACACATTGAGAAAAAGTGGAATCAGCTGATAGTGTGACATCTTTCAAATTCAGATGGCAAGTATTTTAAATAGGATGGCAGGGCATTCTTGCTGTGCTGCTAAGAGGAAGGAACTCAATGGACCAAGTGTCTTCTTTCCTCACTAAAGCTGTATGTATGTACAGTATGTATGTATATATGTATGATGTATGTAAGTATGCATGTACAGTATTTATTTATTTATTGAAATGTTTCACCAGGAAGGTTACACTGAGCAACAATGCTCATCTCACGGTACGTCCTGGGGGAAGGGGAGTGGGAACAATAAGTAATACAATGGGATAATACATCAGGAAGTCACTTAACAGCATATAGACAGTACAGGATTACAACTGTAATCCCCCTGTTACCCGGGGTTACTAGAATCCTAGTAAGACCTAGTGGTAGGCAGGGAAGGCAGCTTGTGAAACTCCAGTTAAATGGATTTCACGCTGTCTCACTCTGTTCTCAGTCTCAGCTGAGACTGAGGGATGACAACACCATAGAACTTTCGCAGCTGCATAAGCCACACTGGAATGTTGCAGTTGGAGGTTAGCATAGAACGTTGGGGATTTTGAATTCAGTCTGTGTGCAGTCTTGGTGAGAGACAGTAGTACAGCTGTCTGTGTGCAGGCTCTCAGAGCTTTAAGCCCTGTTTTAGAGCTACTGATTAGGAAGGTGTGTGTTTCCACCGTAAGAGGAACACAGAAACTGGTAGTTGAAGTGATGGAGACCGCTGTTACTGGTCCAAGTGCCCCATCCTTGAGGGGATGAGGGGGAAAGGTTTGCCTGTTTTCTAGGGGCAACACTCCTGGTTCCGGCTGAGGAAAGAAGCTGCCTATTTAAGTTGTGCCGTTGTACCAGAAGCTCTGAGAGAGAAATTCCTGTGGAGGAATCGCCTGTGGGGCACCTGCAACCAAAGGGTAAGTTCGCTCTGAAAGAGGGCCAAGTGTTTTTCACCTTAACAGAAGGAAACTAAAGGGACTGTTACTGTGGGGTCAGGAAAAGACAGCCAAGTACAGTTGTAAAATGAGGATTGGACTGCTTAATCACTGAGGGGCCTAGAGTAATGGGCTATGCCAATTAAAAGTATGTTCAAGTCCAGCACAAAGGGAAAGCAAGACAAGTAGAGGAAATGTGACATACATTTAGCAATAATCTACATTGCCAAGCTTTACAGTATGAGGTGTTTACTGTCCAAAGAAATGGCCGGGTATGAATTGTGGGAGCGAGAGGTGGGAGACCCCCCCCCCCCAACAGTAGTAACCAAATTCACCTCTTCGGATTTGCTCTGAGGCATTTTTTTACTTTCTCTCAGGTACTTGGCCAGTGCCTGAGAAAAGTACCCAGACGTGGGATTAAAAGGAGAATTCCCTGATAGAGCTGAGGTGCTCTTAGGTGGTTTAGGGAGCCACCAGAAAATGTTTCCATGACATATGTAAGGTGTCCGAATGGCTGGCAAGGGAGCCGAGCCTGGGAAATCCCAGAACAGTGTACAAGTTCGGGCTGTGTACCCAAAGCAGCGTGCAAGTCTGGGCTGTGTGCCTGGTGGGTTCAGAGCCTGAGGGCTAAAGTGTTGAGGGAGTGCTCTTGATTCTTTTAATCTGCATTACCAGGAGTGTAGCTCCGTGGGGGTCCATCTATGCTTTGTTTGTTCTGTTTGGATGTGAATAAAGCCACACTTTAGAACCCCACTTCTGGTATTGAATATTACAGTTATTGCTTCCTGTGTTCGGAATTACTTGGGTGCCCCTGTGCAGAGTAGCCAAACCTAGCCTTTGTGCCGGGTGACCTATTACTCCCCGAACCCAACCCACCTGGTATTGCTGTCAGATTCAAACAGCACACCACTGGGTGTTACACAACCAACAATAGCTAATAACATTTCTAGACTAGGACACATAGAGACTGACAGGAGGTATAGCAATATGTACTCAGGAAGGTGGTGACACAGGAGAGGTTACAGAAAGTGCTAGATTGCAGAAAGTGCTAGGGTTGCAAGAGGGGTTGGGGTGGCATATCAGGCCCAGCTGGAGGAAGGAGGAAGTATAGACCAACAGCTAGGCAGGGGCCCGTGGGGCTAGGTGCAGTTGCAGTTTGTCACTAGGTAATTTGCTAGGGATGTAGAGAGAGAATAGGCTGAAGAGGAGTGGCAGATTTGGGTTGGTAGTTGATTCCAGAGCTTAGGTAGGCGATGGGAAAATGTCATTTGGCCAGATGTAGTATTTCTGTATGGTATATTCAGAGAACGAGAGTCATCAAAATGGAAGGTGTAATATAGAAACATAGAAACATAGACTTTGATGGCAGATAAGGACCGCTTGGCCCACCTAGTCTGCCCATTTCCCTACCTAGAGGATAACTGCAGATCCTATTTAACCAACGGCCTATTTCTTCCTACCCCCCACAAAAAATTGCCTTATGTCTGTCCCATGCATTCTTGAATTCTCCCACAGTTTCAGACCCCACAACCTCCTCAGGAAGGCTGTTCCATGCATCCACCACCCTCTCTGCAAAAATACTTCCTCACATTGCCCCTGAGCTGCCCCCCATCTTCAAATTGTGTCCCCTTGTTCTTGCACATCTCTTTTCTGAAAGATGCTAACCTCTTGGACTTTGTTGATTCCACTGAGGTACTTAAACATTTCTATCATGTCCCCCTCTCCTCCTTTCCTCAAGGGTATACATATTAAGCTCCTGTATTCTCTCTCTGTATGGTTTCTCTTGCAGACTCTGCACCATTTAGTTGCCCTCCTCTGAACTGCCTCCATCCTGTCTATGTCCTTCGGAGATGGGGTCTCCAGAACTAGGCAGCAGTACTCAGATGGGTCTCACCAACTGTCTGTACAGGGGATAACAACTTCCTGTTTTCTGCTGGTGATGCCTCTCCCTATACATCCCAGCATACCCCCAGCCCTCCTACTGCCTTCTCACATTGCTTGCCAACCTTAAGATCATCTGATATGATTACCCCAGGTCCCTTTCCATTTTTGTTGTTGTTACTACCCCCCATTGTGTAATCTTCCCCTGGGTTTTTGTTTCCCAGGTGCATTATTTTGCACTTCTTTGCATTGAATCCAAGCTGCCATACTTCTGACTATTCCTCCAACCTTGCCAAGTCCCTTCTCATCCTTTCCACGCCTCCTTATGTAACAACCCTGTTGTAGATCTTTGTGTCATCTGCAAACAGGCATACCTTTCCTTCCAGTCCCTCTGCAATGTCACTTATAAAGACATTAAAAAGGACTGGACCCAGTACTGAACCCTGTGGTACCCCACTAGTAAACCCTCTTTCTTTAGAGTGGACTCCGTTTACAATTACTTTCTGTGTCCTGTTGTCCAGTCAATGTTTTACCCATGCTACCACCCTGGGACCCACTCCCAGGCTGGTTAATTTGACTATTAATCTTTTGTGTAGGACTGTGTCAAATGCCTTGCTAGAATCTAGGTAGGCCAGGTCTACAGCCCCTCCCTGGTCTACTACTTTGGTTACTCAGTCAAAGAAATCAATTAGATTAGTCTGACATGACCTTCCACTGTGAACCCATGCTGCCTTGGGTCCTGTCCCCTGGCCTCTAGGTACTCAACAGTTCTTTCCTTCAGAAGTGATTCCATCACTTTCCCTACCACAGAGGTCAAACTGACAGGTCTGTAGTTTCCTGCCTCTGTCTTGGTCCCACTTTTGTGAAGGAGAATCACATCAGCCTTCCTCCAGTCCTCAGGTACCACACCATCCTCCCATGATTTGTTAAAAAGGGTAGTCAGTGGTGTCACTAATTCTCTGCTTAATTCTTTTAGAATTCTGGGGTGAATTCCATCTGGCCCCATTGCTTTATCCACCTTCAGTTTTAGGAGTTGTTTCAGAACCCTTTCTTCTGTGAAAGGACTGGGATCGACCCCCTATCCAGAGTGCTTCTGTTAATTGGATTAGGCACCTCCCCCACCTCCTCTTTTGTGAATACTGAACAGAAGTATTCATTCAGTATCCCTGCTTTTTCACTGTCCCTCTCTGCCCACCCACCGTCCATTCTATTCAGCCTTACTATCCCTCCCTTTGTCTTTCTACACTCCCTGATATACCTATAAAAGGTTTTATTCCCCTTCTTAACTGAGTTGGCTATCTTTTCCTCAGTTTGGGCCTTTGCTATTCTGACTACCCTCCCTGCTTTCTTCTGCCTTAACTGGTACAGTTCTCTGTCCTGCTCCTTCTGTGTTTCCTTATACTTCCTAAATGCTATCTTTTTCTCCCTAACCTTCACCGCCGCCTCTTTTGAGAACCATAGTGGCTTTTTCTTTTGTTTTGATTTGTTTATTTGCTTCACACAAAGGCTTGTTGCCTCTGTGATGGCAGTTTTGATATTTCCTCATTTTGATGCACCCCTCCTTCTAGCCTGTTTGCTAGTGCTTTTCTAAGGCATCCTCCCATCTTGCCAAAGTCAATCCTCCTGAAGTCCAGAACCCTCACTTTTGTATGGCTTGACTCTGTAGCTGAGTTTATCATGAACCACACTGTTTGGTGGTCACTTGTTCCCAAATGGCTACCAACTTCTAGATCTGAGATCCTCTCACTGTCCCCATTTGAGAGTATGAGGTCCAAGATTGCTCCCTCATGAGTAGGTTCAAAACTAGCTGTCTGAGGCATGCCACCTGAAGCGCATCGAGAATGGCCCTGCTTTTGGATGTGACTGCAGCAAAGGTGCTCAGTTGACATCCGGCATATTAAGGTCCCCCATCAACAGTATCTTTCCCTCTGCCATCCTACATGCCTTCTATCATATCCTTGTCCATTCCTCCCCTGACATGAGGGTCTGTATACAACCCCTGTGCGGATTGTGGTGCCATTTCCAGTCTCTAAGGTGACCCACAGTGCCTCCTCTCCTCCCTGTTTACTCTTTTTGTTCAGTTGCTTTTTCCTTCCCTTACATGAGAGCTACTCCACCCCCTTTTCTCCCTTCCCTTTCTCTCCTGTAGGTTGTGTACCCTGGTATGTTAACATCCCAGTCATGGTTCTCTGTGTACCATGTTTCTGTGACTGCTACGATATCCAGGTATCCCTCTTCCATCAAGGCCACCAGTTCAGAGAGCTTGTTGCCCAGACTATGGGCATTGGTACTCATTACCCTCCATTTCTTAATGGCCTTACCCCTTTTGCCTCATCCTGTCCTTATTGCATTTGTCACTTTCTCCATTTACCCTGCGCTTCTCCCTAACGACATCTCAATGTTGGTGTCACCTCACTTAGTACCCTGATTTTGGGGCTAGGATTTCCCTGCTCCTCTCCAGTGCCTGCCCCCTTGGCAAGTTTAAATGCTTGCCAATGAAGCATTTAAACCTATCACCGAGGATCCTGGTTCCCCTGCTGGACAGATGCAGACCATTGCACCAGTATAGGCCTGCATCCCTCCAGGTGGACCCCCAGTCCCCAGTGAAGCCAAATCCTTGCGCTCTGCACCAGTTTTTCAGCCACTGATTGAATCCCATGGTGTGGAGCACCCTAGCCTCACCTGTGCCATAGACAGACAGTACCTCCGAGAAGGCTACCGTGCATGCTATTTGTCTAAGGTCCCTCCCCATCTCCACAAATGTTTCTTGCACTGCTCTGATCCCTTTCTTAGCCAGGTCATTTGTCCCTAGGTGGACAATGACATCCAGATCCCTCCCCTGTGTAGCTGCTCCTGCGATCCTGAGGATTCGCTCCCTGTCCCTCCAAGCCGTAGCACCAGGCAGGCACCTTACCTCCCTCTCCCCTTCCTCCCCCAGTTCTACCTTCCTAACAATGGAGTCCCCCACCAGGAGTTGTTTCCTTCCCCTGTGGGTTCCCATGCCACCCTCCTGTGGGTCTCCTTTGTGGAGGTTCCCAGCATCCTCCTTGGTCTCCACTGTGGGTGCCTCCATAGAGGAACCACACTTTTACAGAACAGCATAGAAATTGTGGAGAGGTACAACTGGAGGGATGAAACTCTGTTCCACAACCCTCACCCTCCCTGAGCCCACTGTGGTCCAACTGCTCCTCTTTCTTGGCAACCTCTGAGGCAACGGCAGTGACCCTGGTGGTCCCTGGGTGGGAGAGGAGGTCCCACAAATCCTGACCAGCTCAGCTTGGAGATGAGCAACCTCCTCCCTCAGCCCAGGGAGGTGCCTGCAGATGGACAACACCGCATCCTCCAGAACGTCTCCCAGAAGACTGCTGTGCCACAGTCACTGTACTGCACCACTCCCATCATGTCTTATTTCTGGTCCCCTCTTTGGAGGGGTGAGGGGCAGATAAGGAGTCGGCGAGGTAAGGGGGCAGTGAGCCTAACCAGAATTTTGAGGTAAACTTTGCCGTATGCAAGGTTCTCCTGTCAACAAGTGAGGGAAAATTTAGAGAGCGGCAAAGAGTGCAGTGGTGTGTCAGAGCAGTGGCATCCAAGGCAAATCGGCAGAAGGAGTTAAAGAGAGGTTCCAGCCTGGATAAGGAGGATTGAGGGGCAGCCCCATACACGACATCGCAATAGTCGAAAGTTGGCTGTATCATTTTATGCACCAGTTCGTGCCTAGCCGGATGAGGGATGCTACCCCTGTTTCAATAGAGGGCACCTAGCTTAGGCCGGAGTTTCTTCAGTATGTGTGTATGTTTGTGCATACAGTTTGTATGTACTGTACCATAAGTCTACAATGTAAGAACTAATGAAAAGTCAGCTGATCTTTAATTTAAACTTTCAGCATGTATATAATGTACTCCCCCTTTACATTTATAAAGTACCCACCTAAAGTATTTCAGTTTCCTTATCCAGAACACTTTTATTGAGTTTTTCACAACATGTTTCATAAAGCAATGAAATTAGAAGGTATCAGCTGCACAGCAACTCGTCATTCTCGTCGTGGGTAAAGAATTGGCTGGAGAATAGGACACAGAGAGTAATAGTAAATGGAGTCCACTCAGAAGAAAGGAGGGTTACTAGTGGGGTACCGAAGGGTTCAGTATTAGGACAGGTCCTCTTCAATGTCTTTATAAGCGACATTGCGGAAGGACTGGAAGGAAAAGTATGTCTCTTTGCAGATGACACTAAGATCTGCAACAGAGTTGATGCACATAGTGGGGTGGAAAGGATGAGAAGGACTTGGCAAGGTTAGAGGAATGGTCAAATGTATGGCAGCTTAGATTCAATGCTAAGAGTGCAAGATAATGCACCTGGGAAAACAAACCCAGGGAAGAGTACACAATGGGGGTGAGATACTAACAACAACAAAATGGAAAGGGACCTGGGGGTAGTCATATCAGATGACCTAAAGGTGGGCAAGCAATGTGAGAGGGCAGCAAGGAGGGTTGGGGGTTACTGGGATGCATAGTGAGAGGCATCACCAGTAGAAAACAGGAAGTTATTATCCCTCTGTACAGACAGCTGGTGAGACCCCATCTGGAGTACTGTGTGCAGTTCTGGAGACCCAATCTCTGCAAAGACATAGACAGGATGGAAGCTGTCCAGAGGAGGGCAACTAAAATGGTGCAGGGTCTGCAGCGGAAGACATATGAAGAGAGACTTAAGGAGCTTAATATGTATAGCCTCGAGGAAAGGAGGGAGAGGGGGGACATGATAGAAACTTTCAAGTACCTCAAGGGAATCAACAAAGTCCAAGAGGGTAGCATCTTTCAAAAAAAGAGGTGTGCAAGAACAAGAGGGCACAATTTGAAGATAGAGGGCGGCTCAGAGATAATTTAAGGAAGTATTTTTTCACAGAGAGGGTTGTGGATGCATGGAACGGCCTTCCGGAGGAGGTTGTGGAGTCAAAATCAGTGGTGGAATTCAAGCATGCATGGGACAGTCATAAGGCAATTCTGGGGGGTGGGGGTAAGAAGAAGTAGGCTGCTGGTTAACTAGGATCTGCAGCTTATCCAGTAGGTAGGGAAATGGGCAGACTGGGTGGGCCAAGCGGTCCTTATCTGCTGTCAAATTCTATGTTTCTATGTTTCTATTTGCAGGTCAATGTTCCAGGCACTGTCTACCAGCAATATGCCACACATCACTTTGGACAGTTACAGAACTACCTGTAGGAGACAGACAGACAGAGACTCAGAGAGAATGAATGTTTGCATAGAAAGTGCCTGTCACCTGCTCTTTTCAACCACTGCCAACGAATCTGTAACATTCACAGTTTACCTGATCTGGGCAGACATTGCCTTCATTTAACATCTCATTCCATGGATGATGCCTCCAGCAATGTCTCAATCTCCTCTGAGCCTTGCAGTGTCAGAATTTGGGCATGGGTCCAGCTCCAGATGTGGAACTTAAACCAACAACCCTCTGGCCTTGCTGAACGATACTAAGAACTGCACTCAGTGTAAAATGGACTCTCACCACCCACTGGCAGAAAAGAACATAACACTGACAGTAGAAGATGAAGTGAGAAACCAGTGGCCCCAACATAGCTGCAATTAGTGACGGTGTATGTTAATGATTCAAAGAAGCACCTGTTGCACCACTATGAAACACTGACATACTCAAAGCTCGGACTTAGCCACCTGGGGTGAGTCCAACCAGTGACTATGTAGCAATGCAAATGAGTCAGGTAGATGTTGGTGCAGATGGGATTTGCGTTCACTACTATGCTTGCTTGTGACTGGCACTGGCATCAAGGCATAGCATAATGCCAGTCACATGGTAATATCTTTGCCAGCTGCATGGTGCTATGCCAGTCACATGGTGCTATTTCATACTGCATGGTGCTATGCCAGCCACATGGTGCTATACCATGCTGTATGGTGCTACTTCATGCTGTATGGTGCTATTCCATACTGCATAGTGCTATATCAGTCCCATGGTGCTATGCTATGCCACTTGCGTGGTGCTATACCACTTGCTTCGTACTATGCTATGCCGCACCACATAATGCTATGCCATGCCACATCACACCATGCCAGTCACATGGTGCTATGTTAGTCACATGGCACTATGCTATGCCACATGGTGCTGTTTCATGCCCAGAGCCCTAGCCAAATGGAAACATCACCCAAGTCTATTCCCACTGACCTTTAGGCCCACTGACTACAGAGTTGAAAAAATTTAGATTTATTCTGGTGCACTCCATTTTCACTGCTGGCTCAGTGCCCCCCTCACTTCCAGACCCATTTGCACTCCCTAGTGTCCAGTGAAACCTCCTGACTCCCAGACCCATTTACACTCCCTGGTGTCCAGTGGAACCTCCTCACTTCCAGATCCATTTGCACTCCCTGGTGTCCAGTGGAACCTCCTCACTCCCAGATCCATTTGCACTCCCTGGTGTCCAGTGGAACTTCCTCACTCCCAGGTGTCCAGTGGAACCTCCTTACTCCCAGACCCATTTACACTCCCTTGTGTCCAGTGGAACCTCCTCACTCCCAGATCCATTTGCACTCCCTGGTGTCCAGTGGAACTTCCTCACTCCCAGATGTCCAGTGGAACCTCCTTACTCCCAGACCCATTTGCACTCCCTGCTGTCCAGTGGAACCTCCTCACTCCCAGATCCATTTGCACTCCCTGGTGTCTAGTGGAACTTCCTCACTCCCAGGTGTCCAGTGGAACATCCTTACTCCCAGACCCATTTACACTCCCTGGTGTCCAGTGGAACCTTCTCACTCCCAGACCCATTTACACTCCCTAGTTTCCAGTGGAACCCCCTCACTCCCAGACCCATTTACACTCCCTGGTGTCCAGTGGAAACCCCTCACTAGCCCCATTCTCTTGTGCAACACATTCCATAGTTTGGTCCCTCACCGATTTTCATCCTCCACTAGAACTTACAGTCTAGCTTGCAAGCCTGCACCCTCCCCTACCCCATTCCTGGGGGGGGGTGCTGTAACTTGTGACCTAGTATGCGGGAGCTGGTGATTGATTGAGCATGGTTCAGCACCTAGTTTTCATGCTGGCCCCTGTCTGCTTTCCCTGATTGGGTGCAGGGCTCTTTGACCACACAGGGAAAATGTGTGCCCCAGTAGGGTACAAAATAAGTGAGTGTCACCAATTGTTCATTGCTACCAGGTAGCACCCCCAACTGTGCCAGTGTATGGGACTCCAGGGGTGTAGCTATGAAAATAAAATTTGCACATCAAAGTCCTCTTTGGTGCCTCTTTGGTACCCCAACCCCAAGTAGCCTTACTTGCTGGCCCTGCTCTGTATACACCATGCTGTACTTACTTTTATAAATTTAGTATTACATTTAATCAATTCAAAAAAGAGTAAAACAGTCATACGATATATCAGAAAGGTTGGGGATCAAGCAGTGGAGAACAGCAGCACAGACAGCCCACAGCCAGGTCAAAGAATGGCCCCCTCCTCTCTGCCAAACCGACTTGTAAGCCATGGCATGCACGGCACATGTGTTGCTACCCCCCATGTTAGAAACCATGTTTTTGCCATCATAACTTGAGGACTTATTTAGGAACAATCAATCTTGTCAGAATAGTCCACAGAAGGTTTTGAGATACAAAGGATGGGAGATTGTAGATGCAGAGGATATGACTACTCTCCCAGGCCTGCCGTGATTACTTTATGGATACCCGTACTGAAAAGTCCCTTCAAGATAGGGAAAATGCTTCCCTATCAGTCCCCCCTATCAAGCCTGCTCAGTGTTAGGACTGGCATACATGAACTTCAGTCCTCCTCTCAATGTCTCCGTGAATATCCCCAGACAACAACAGAGGTGGGCCCGAAAGCTTTCTCCCTTGCAGCCCCCAGACTTTGGAATGGATTACAAGCCTCAGTTCACTCACTGGACACTTCCTTCCTCTTCCAAACATTTTGTAGACTGTGTCCTTTTAACCACTGCTGTTTGCAAGTGCCGAACAGGAGTGGAGGCAATTCCTGTACCTGGTCATGTTTTTCGAAGCAATTATCCATTACTGGGTTCGCTGTCTATTAATCTGGGCTACATTACTACTTATTAGCTGGAGTTAACCTCCCTACTGGTTAGTTAGTTGCACCACTGGCCTGTGTTTTAACTGGGGGGGCCTAACTGTTATGTGTCACTTATTGTATTCACTGTGTGTCCATTTTGTTTCTACCCATACAAATTGTTATATGTAATGCTGAGTAAGTGTTTACTAGTTATCATGTATGTTTTAACAGTTTTTTTATGTGCAACAAATCATCTGCTGTTACCCAGAAGCTAGTATGTATGTATGTGTTATGCGCTGTTATGTATGCTTTGTATTACCATGTACGTTTATTAACTTTGTCATGTCTGTATTTAATGGACTTGGGATGTTCTGTAAATGAGACTTGTTCTCATTGAACACATCCTGTAGGTTCAAAACTTTTAAATAAAAAAAATTGTGTGCCACCTTGATTTGTACGTTGCTTCAACTGTACTGTATGTGCCATCAAGATGGCCTGGGTCATGCCTGAAAATGATCCCTCAGACAAGTGTGCCTACCCAGTTCTCAAATAAGTAAATAAATAACTATGAAAAAGGAGCAAAGAGATCCGAGAAAAAATTCCAAACACAGCATTCTGTGGTAAGACCAAAGACAAAAAAGAAGCAGATGTCTACAGAAGATAATGTGTTACTGTGGACACCTCGTTGGAAATGTTGACAAGCATACTGCTATATTTTTATACACCATCTACAGTTAGTAGCTTCAGCTTTACATTTATTTATTTAGTTTTTGTTAACCGGGTAAGGTGCGTTAGGCATACCTATGCCTATTTTCAGGTACGACCTGGACGAGTTCATCAGTACACCGTTACAAAGCACAAAGGATATCAATAACAAAAGAGCCAGAGTTGTACAGTACATAACTTGGATGACACAAAGGATTAACATTAGGACCAGAGGTGCACATTACACAGGTAAAAGATTCATTGGTGTACGACAACATTATAGTTCCATACAGTGAGCTGTAAATTTTGCTAAACAAGAAGTGACAGGAGAGGAACGCAGCATGGCAATTGTCTGATGAAACTGGGAGCATAGAGGAGGTAGGTAGAAGGACGCAGAAAAGTACAGACAAAGGAGTTACTAAGTGCAATGAGCTGACAGTTGCAAGCAGGAGCAATAGCACTGAGGTTAGTGGTTAGGGAGAAGCACAAATAGAACGATGGAGCAGGTGAGTTTGGAATTGGCACTGGAAGGTGTTAATGACTGGGCATTGACATATACAGTATGAGGAGGGATGCTATTTTATAATTTAGGAGAAGTGATAGCAAAGGCCATCTCACCAAACGTAGTCCTTATCCTAGGGATGTATAGCGGATTGAGGTCAGACGATCTGAGTGAGTATGTATTTTTGCAAGGGACCAGGAGGGAGGACCTCCGTCTTGCTGTCTCCTTCACTGTCCCTAGTAGATTATGGGATACTGGTCTATGGGGCTGCCAATAACACTTACCTACTCAGAATTAGAGTGTCCCTTAACAAAGCCTGCCACCTAATCACAGGCTGTGACTGGACTACACACACCTGCTCCCTGTATAATCTCTCCAGCTGGCTCAATTTTGATGGAAGGCTTAAGTATCAAACTTGCCTCCTCACCAAAAAGATCTCCACTGGGCTTTTTCCCCTGGGTCTCTCCACCCTCCTGCAACCTGCACCTCTGCTAAAAGCCACTCACAGTCCCTCCAAATCTCCCTTCTTGACCCCTTGGTGCAGAACTACCCTGTGCCAGAGAACATTCAGATACAGAGCCCCCCCTCTGAATGAACACTCTTCCTAGTGCAATAATTACTGATAGTAGGCTTGGTCATTTCAAAGCCCTTCTTAGGGAAAATCTCCATTACACCAGCACATGTGACTGCTACTAATCCACTGGAGCTCTCCCCCTGTCGCTATTTAAGGCAGTGCCCCCCCCCAGTCACCCTACCCACTTGACAATGGATTCACATCCTGCCTAACATTCTACCTTTTGTTTGCGCTACCTAGGTAACCCTCTCTAGTCCTTAATGTGCATCCTTATATTATATTACTCCTGCCTGTAACTTCTATGTATGCCTACTGTATGTCATTACTGTATAACTGTTTTGTTTTACGACGTGGAGCCTTTATAAAAGGAGTCTGACTCAAAGGTTTGCAATTCCAATATGCCTATAAGATAAATAAATAAAATAAGGAGTGGGACACTTGGTTCAGCAATGTACTATGGATAATTCTTCCAAAAGAGAGGTCCCGAAGAGCAGAAGGGGATAGGCAACCTAATTTGGAACAGAGTGTACAATGGTGAGTGAGTTGATTGCACGCGAGGGCAAAACAACATGTTCTTGCCTGCCCCTCCAGAAGAAAATCTAGGTGGTGCTAGCATGGCAGGCTATGGACAACCACCCACCAGGAAGGTAAAAGCACCTGCTGGGATACTTATTCCTCCTTCCATCACTAACCGTTTGGCTTCCTGGGATTGTTTCTGAACCCAGGCCATCAGCTTCGCAAGCACAGCACAGCCTCTACGCCATTGGGCTGGCCTTGAAAGCACTCCACAGCTGCAGTATTTATGGTCTAATGTTGCAGAGTGCCTCAACAGTGCAGTGCCCTCCAGTGTCAATACTGGGTATTATCCCACATTTCTGGTGCAGGACTAGTACCTATGACTTTCCGATCTTTGGCCCCAGAGGCAAGCATGCAACCTACTGAGCCACTGATACTGCAGTCAGCTTGGAGGTAAAGGAGACAACAAATTTGAGCGTACAGTAAGCTTGAGGTCATCAATAAATGCTTTGCATATCTAGCCTTGACTTGGGGCTTCTGTGAACAGTGTACGTGCCTGTTCCCTGAAAGGATGAGAGACGCTCCTCTGATATCAAATGTGGATGCCTTCTGAGACTGAAGCACACTCCTATTTGGCCTGTGGCATCAGATATTCCACTTTCTGAAATGGGGTTTAGGAAAGTGGCCAAATTTAAAAACCTCATTGGTTGAAGCACGTCACCTGACCATTGATTAGTGTTTTAGAAATCATTCTGTTCATAATTAACCTATCCTAATCTACCTAGCAACAGCCTAATTAAATAGAAATAAACCCTATTTTCAATAAAAATAAAATCTTATTCCACTTTTTAAATACAATAACCCACAACAGGGCACTGATTTCTTTAACATCAATGCTCTTCCCAGAATCATATAAAGGCATTCAGCCTTTATTACCAACTTAATTAGTCTACCTAGCAACAGTCTAACTACAAGAAAATTAAACTTTTCCTATTAAAAGAACCTTTTTTCATGTTATAAGTGTTATAACTTACTCCAGGACATGTGTTTCTTGAGAATTAATCCACTTCCTGGGTGTGTTGAAATCCACTTGGATGTTGGCCATGTGACTTCCAATCATCCAGAACGTGCATGAATTCCCTAGAAACCCATGCCCTGTTGTGGGTTGTTGCTTACTTATGATGCACTCTTTATAGACTCGCAGCCAACTTGCTGCTTCTGACAAGAGTATTTAGGCAGACGAATATCTGCTGACTTTGGTCCTGTTTCATTGCTCTGAATTGGTGCAACACAAGTGCAATCCTTCTCACACTTGTTTTTGGGTTAGAAGGTGGTACAGCTTGCTGGAAGCACCTTGCAAATGTTTGCACTTTTAGACCAGCTCATCCTTTTTCCTTTCCCAAGCAACTGCTGAGACAGGGCTCTTTGTGCATGCTGGAGAATAAGCACTCCAAACTAGGATCTTTAGTCCTTGACCCTCATTTACTGAGGCAGTCAATATATGGGGCACAACAGTTAATTCATCTGGTCAGAGGGTGGAATCAGTTCAACAGCTACACAATTAATTGCAGTGCTCATCTGAGTATTCCTTGATCCCAGCATCACAGCTACAGCCTGACCTGTGCCATTGTCCTGGACTCTCCCAGTCCCTGCTATTCCTTGCAGTGACAATCCTTTTGGAAACCTTCCTTGTCCCACCTCAGCTGGCGGTACCTGGGGGATCTTGGTTCCCCAAATTCGTACCTTGTGATCTCTAATAATATTCACAGTTTGTAATCCCATGCCAAAACAAGGTTTCCCAGAAATTTTAAGGCTAATTCTATGCCTGGGGCCCACCAGCCCAGCATCTCCAGCTGTAACCCGATGCCTTAGACTTCCAAAGCGCCTGCACACCTGGCAGGGCCCACATCAGACAAAGCTCTGCAGAACCACCGGCAGCAGTGTTTTACAAGGGGGGAGGTCAGTGGATTAGGCCTATCTGGGCTTCAGTAAGGCTTTCAAGGCTGTGCTGTACAGGAGGCTAGTTAAGAAGCTATGTAGCATTGGAGTAGGGGAGAAAGTGACAAGCTGGATCTCAAACTTGTTAAGGAATAGGAGGAAAAGGGTGGTGGTAAATGGTAGCCACTCAAGCAGTAGGAGAGTGTCTAGTGGGGTGCCACAGGGTTCGGTGCTGGGACAGATCCTCTTCAATATCTTCATAAGTGATATTGCGGAAGAACTTGAGGGGAAGGTGTGCCTTTTTGCAGATGATGCAAATTTCTGCATCTGGTCTGACACTCAGGAAGGGTGGAAAAAATGCAAAGGTATCTATGGAAGCTAGAGGAATGGTCTAGGGGTAGCAGCTGGGTTTTAATGCTAAAAAGAGCAAAGGTTATGCGCCCGGGGCTGTGGAATCCAGGGGCTGTGTATAAGATGGGGGAGTGGAGCTTACAGTCACTAGACAAGAAAGAGACCTAATGGTCATCATATCTGGTGACCTCAAGGTGGCTGGCAGTGGGACAAAGCTCTGGGAAAGGCTAGCAGGATGCTGGGGTGCAGTGGGAGAGGGATTGCTAGCAGCAGGTGGGAGGTAGTACTACCATTGTGTAACTTACTTGTGAGGCCCCACATGGAGTACTGTGTCCAGTTCTGGAGGTCACACCTCCGCAAGGACACAGAAAGGGAGGAGACTGTACAGAGGAGGGCAAGCAACCAAATTGGAGAGGAGGTTGTAGGAGAAGCCATACAAGGAAAGGCTGTAGGAACTTAACAAGTACTCCTTGGAAGAGAGGAGAGTGAGAGGAGCATTATTGAAACCTACAAGTACCTCACAGGAGTGAACAGGGTGCAAGTGGAGGGTCTATCTTAGAGAAAGGAAGGCACTAGAACATGAGGGCATGCAATTAAGCTAAACGGAGGAAGTTTAGGAGAGCTGTATGGAAATACTTCTTCATGGAAAGGCTGATAGATGACTGGAATAGCTTGCCAGAGGAGGTAGTGGGTGGTAAAGACTGTGGGGAATTTCAAGCATGTGCGGGATAGGCACAGGAGCATATCAGGTAGAGGAACGGGGGAGGAGTGACACCTATGGCCAACTAGGGTAAGTATGACAGAATAGACAGACAAAAGAGGCAGACTGGTTAGGCCTAAAGGTCCTTTTCTGCCAACTAAATCAGTTTCTATGTTTACCACTGCACCTTGTAGCCTAAGGGAGAGGGCATCATGGCCCAGCAGTCCTTCTGATAGTTGCCCTTGGGTGATGAGTGGGGGGCCAGTGCAGTACCCTATGTCAGGGTGTGCCTGGTTACCAAAGACTTAAATAAAAAAAACCTTGTAGCCTGGCCCCAGGGGACTGCATGTTTGTGCTGCCACAATTGCCCAGCTTTACCTTAATCGGAGACCCTCCTATTCTTAAAGAATATCTCCTACCTGTACCTTGGAAACTCTCCTGAGTGACCTTGCATACAGTTCTGGTTCCATTCTTTCCATTCTTCACTACCCATGGATAGCACTTGCTTGCATGCTTACTGATGTTGCCCCCCACCCACCACTTCAGCAGACCAGTTTTGTGACTCCTTTTCATGGGAATCCACCTATGGCCCACAGCCATTAGGTGACACTCCTTGTTGGCATGCCTCTGGGGGTTCCCCTCCCACTCTAGGATCCTGCTAACTTTCCCTTCTAGGGCCATGAGTTTGACTTCCACTTATGAAACTTGCATCAAGGAATGTCTGAGTGCCTGAGGTCCCTGCTTGGTCATGCCAAGGCATCCAGATTTATTGTGTAACTCTCCTAGACACAAAGGACGTCTGGACCTCATGCCATCCAGGCCTTGATGGTGACACAACACTCCATACTCTTCTGGGAGCCTGCAACGGGAACTGTACTCCCCTGGCCCATCTCCTGAGCCACCCACACTGATGAGTCACATGCTGGGCCCATCAATTAAGAAGCATAGCAGCACCCCTTGATATGTATCCAGCTGCCAGACTGACATGCATGCAGAGCATCCACCAGTCAGCACCCCAGCATAGGGTACTGCACTGACCCCCCACTCATCATCCAAGAGCAACTATCAGGACTGCTGGGCCATGATGCCCTCTCCCTTATTGCAGGGTTGACTAGCCCCACTCCTGCTACTACCAACCTCCTGACAAAAACCCTACCAATCTCCTCCTAAGCAGACCCCAGGAGCCCCTTTTACAATGCAATGCGTTCCCATCCCGTCTTACCAACAGAGGTTGATGCAAATGCACCAAATCACTGATTAAGGCATGGCTAGTAACAACCCTGTTCCCTACTGCCATTACACAGGTGATGAACCACTTTTTATGTGGGTAGCGCTTTAGGTAGTGATGTGTTCCAGCTGGATCAGAAGGTGGAGACACACTCTGTACACAGAAATACTGCAGAATGTAACAAATGTAAGACAAGACTCAAATCAAGCATTTGTCAATACTGAATGTTTGCTTGCAGTGTAACAAGCCTTTAAAGAGCTCTCGATGTTGTTGGGACAACTCTGAAAAACATAATATCTCAACTCAGTTTCGCTTATATTTCACCATTTTTATGTTTGCTTGCACGCATGTGCAAGAAACATAGTGCCACCGTATGACTTTTCGTAGGTGTGCCACCCCCGCTTCCAATGCCCTGATCCTTTTTGCAGGCGTGGCCACACCACACCAATGAATGTTTGAGCTGTCTATGACAGCAGTTCAGATGCAGTGGCGTACAGTTGAAAGAACGGCTACAATCAGCGGTTGTAACATAGGCAGTTTGCCATAGGCAGTATGCAAATTGCCTACATGTCACCACCCGATGTGAGGTCCCCCCCCCTCCCAAACACACACAGACTCACAAAATATGTCTCTAAATCCCTAAATGTTTCACGGTGCTCCACCGCACACCTTGCCTGATTCTCACTGCCGAAACCAAAACCCGCCCAATCCCCCTGTCGGCATACCCCTTCCCCAGTTCATTTACCGATGGAGTAGCCAAACCCCATAGGCATGATGTATTTGTTGTGGGCCAAGAGGGTTGCCCAGCCCCCTCGGCTAATGCACACACACCCAAGCACATTGTATTGCTGATGAGGGTGCCCTATCCCTGTCAGCTTCAGCCCCCCTAAAAGAGACATCCAGGTGTTCTGGCACGCTGGGGGCCCACCTCAGCATACAAAAAAAAGCATCCCATGTTGTTGTTTAGCTTTTTAAACCTGTAAAACAAAAAGCAGTCTCTCGTGCCCCCAGGGTTTTAAATAGTCGGTATCGCATCGCACTTTGTGATGCAAACTGGCAGTTCATACTATCCATTTTTATTTTTCCATCACAAAAAGTGCAATGCATTTCAGAGTGCTGCCTAGTGGCCATGCTAACATGACTAAAGGTAAAAAAATTACAGGATTTTTCTGTTTGGGTGTGCTCCTGCCGATATGAACTACGGCATGCGCTTTTTTTTTCAAGCATGGCCCTCAAGTGACTGCGCATTATCGAGGGGGGGAGCTGAAGAGCAAAGATTGGTGCGCCCAGCAGTACTGGTAGTTTTGGTGCCATGATTAATCTGCTGCTAGCAGCCTAGAACGCATCAGAACAGCACCAGGCAGCAATTAATTTTATACCTGCCATCAACAGTTGCCGGAGGAAGACTCTGGTGAAGTGAAGCAGCAGGAGCAAGAGTTCGATCGGGTTTGACCAGGACGATCGGAATGTCCTTAGTTTGGAGCCAGTCCAGCAGAGGTCATCCACTTTGTATGGTGAGTGATTACATTGTGCAATGGCAAACACACGGTAGCCACCCCACCCAGTAGCATAGCGGTAGGCTGACTGCTACAGCTTGGCTCAGTCTGAGGGAGAGCTGTTTGACTACTTTTTGTCACCCTGTCTCGTGTTGATCTTGAATGCTGTTAATAGTGCAGTCCAGAAAGCAGAGACTGCTGCTGGTGTCTTTTACAGGTTGGCTGTCAGAACTGTATTTGCAAGGGTTTGGGGAGATACAGAGGAAAGTACCCACAAGGGGATAAAATAAAGAGAAGAAAGGAAAGCCAAGGTTGTAAAGGAACCTAAACGATAGTAGGTGTACTTTTTCTTGGGGTTTACTGCAGTGTGTATTTTATAGGTCATTCTTTCTTTAGAGTGCCCCCCTCCCCCCATGATGCAACTCGGACAAAAACTCAGCCTCCTGTCTTGTAACCCTGTCTTGTAACTTGTTCTCTCTGAATTCTTATTCATTCATGCTGAGAGTGCAGTTAAGAAATAGGCACAGGGGTCTGCAATTCTGATCAGGCTGGATTGTTTGTTGTGTTGGGGAGGGGCTACATGAGCGACGTGTCACATGCAGAGAGAAATTAAATGGCATCCTTTTTGTATAGTGTGTGTGTGTGTGTAACCAGACTGACTGTGTGGGGGATATTTTGATGAGTGGATGAGTCATTACACAAGGCAGGAAAAGTTAAGTGCTCTCTTGACGAGGTGCCTTTGTAAATGAGTCTTTGACTCAAAGGTCTGTAAACTGATGATCTAATAAATAAATAAATAAATTTTAGAGGGCAGGGGACATGAGTGGTGACTAGGGTGGTGGTACGGAGATTGGTGGGGGTTACAATGGGATGGGCGGGGTGTGTGTGTGTGTGAAACAGATAAAGCAAAGACCGTGCTAATTTTAATAAAGGATTTTATTATTTCAGGTTTTAAAAAGTACATTTTTAGCATTTTTAATTTTGCTAATCAAACTGAGTCAAGTGCTATGCATTTTCACAGTTGACTATCACTTTAATGCGCAAAACTGCTAATCAATTTTCTCAAAACCCTGCCCTTCCCCCAACCCACGCACACCCTCTGTGCACCTTACCTCCCCACACACCCCCACACCCAGTACTTACCTCAGGAGCCTGGCGTGATGATCTTTGGTGGACCGGGAACACGTCTGCACTCTTCAAACTGACCACAAACTGGAGAAAAGCCGGCAAGCTGTATAATGGCGTAAATATGGTTTCTTCAACGTAGGTGGATATCTTGGACATTTTTGGGAATTTGTTCACCACATTTTCAACATGGGGTTCTTGGGAGCCCAGGTCATGAAGTCAGTCACTGTCATTTTGTTATTGGTCCTGAAAGGTGATTTTGCATCACTGCAAGAACCACCTTTCGGGATGGATTAATGAAACAACAGTGTCACAGTTCATGAGGTAGGTCCAAAAATCCTATGTTGAAAATTGATGAAAATTCAAAAATGATTTAACGACGTATGCTGCAGTTCCATGCACCGTAACTTCGAGAATTAATATTTTCATCTCAGATTAACATTACCATTTTACCACACCTCCTTATGAACAGTAGAGCTGTCATTTTTCATCTCACCCGAAATGTGTTTTCGCACTTGTAGTGCAATGGCGCGGTCGGTGTGCGAAATCAATGTTAAGGACAGATTAAGAAATTACAGTGACACTGTTCATGAGCAGAGGTCTTAAAATGGCTATGTTGAAATTTAGTGACAAAAGTCCATAAAATGACTGTGTTACGAGCGTGCATTGCGCAGTTTCCACGCACCCTCATAAGTTCATGAATTTGTAATATTTTCAGTCCAGATTGTCAACACTGGCATTTTTCAACACCTCCTTATGAACAGTACAGCTGTCATTTTTCACACCCTGTCCGAATGTGTTTTCGCTCTTCCGGCGCAGAAATGTGTGGTCGCTGTGGGAAATCAGTGTTCAGGACAGAGTAAGAAAATCACAGTAACACTGTTCATGAATGGAGGTCCCAAAATTCCTGTGTTGATAATCTGCTGTAAAATATCCCTAAACTAATTACATTATGGGTGTGCACTGCGCAGTTTCTATGCATGCTTGTGACTTCACCAGTTTTTTATAATTTCACTCCTGAAGAGTGCAGACATGTTCCCGGTCCACCAAAGATCATCGCGCTGGGCTCTGGAGGTAAGTATGGTGTGAGATGGGGGTGTGTGAAAGTGGGTGCGCAGAGGGTGGGCGCGGGTTGGGGGAGGGGGAGCAATCTAGTTAATGAGGACCGTTTTGTTTATAGTTTTTTTTTTTTTTTTACAAGATGACTCAGGACTTTTGGCACGCTGGGGTGGGCTTCAGTGCGGCAACTGGAAGGTTTTGGGGCAGGGGCGATGGGGGATTGGGCACCCGTCGGCCACCTGAAAGGTGTGCACGCTGGGTGGGCTCCCAGTGTGGCACCTGGAATGTGTTGGGGGACCGGGCCGACGGGGATTGGGCACCCCTTTGGCCATACACTGTACGGGAGAAGCACATAAGCACACTGTGGTGGGCTCCCAGCAAGCACCTATGTGTTCGTGGGGGAGAACTGTCTATGACAGACAGTTCAGATGCATTGCTGACGTAGACAATTTGCATACTGCCGACGGCAGTATGCAAATTGTCTGCGGCGGTGTTTTTCTTTCAACTGTATGCCACTGCATCTGAATGGCTGTCGTAGACAGCTCGGACATTCATTGGTACGGTGCAGCCGCACCTGCAAAAGGGAGCAGGGCATTGGAAGTGGGGGAGGCACACCTACGAAAACTCGTTTGGTGGCACTGTGTTTCTTGTACATGCGTGCAAGCAAACATAAAAAGGGGAAAGAATTGCAAAATCTGGCTGTATGGTACAGAGGGTAAAAACACAGAACTGTAAAACAGTAGGTTGCAGGTTCAGACCCCTCAGGGCCACAGACAGTATTGTCTAAGGAAATCTGAGCTACAGTAAACTTGTAGCCAGGACAGTGGGGTAGCAGACTTAGTCACTGGATGCTTCACCTCCCACCATGCTGGCAATCTGGGTTCGGGAATGAACAAAGGTCACTCAAAGGCAGGTGAGGGAAGGAGGATTTAGCATCCATCAATGGATCTTCTCCTTCCAGGTGGGGAGACAGTGGGCCAGATATTCAAAAGGGTTGCACCATGCGCAATAGGGTTGTGCCTGCGCAAGTCCGAAATTGCTCCATTCCTCGATATTCAGCAGGAGGCAGTTGCACCACTGAAAACATGCTGAGCAACAGCGCAATGCAAATGAATGCATGCTGAACTGGAGGGGGAGGAACCATGCATAAACTGCACAGCCCGATATTCAGCCGGGCTGTGCAGAGTTGTGCAGGCGCAACCCCCAACCTGCGCCTGCACAACTCTGAGACAAAAAAAAAAAAGGATCAAGTCGAGGGCCACCCACAGGTGAGCTGCCACATTGCAGGGCACAACACAGCAGCTGCCACCTGTGGCTGGCCCTCAACCCATTCCCTGTGCCCCCCCTGCAGCCCGATCGTGGGCAAAGTGAAAAATCGTCACCACCCCCACTGGCCCGATCGCGGGCATAACCAATCCCCACCCACCAGCCTGATCACGGGCAGCAATGTCTCCCGAACATATCCCTGGTGGTCCAGTGGACCGATAAACCAGATCGCAGGCTGGAGTAGTATAGACACCCCAGACACATCCTGGTGACTAGTGTCCCCCCACCCACCACCCACAAAGCCCCACCACCCCCGCAGCGGCGGGCAGCAGACATCCACCCGCCCGCCGACCCAGCTGCACAGGTAGGACTGCCGCCTATTGGTGCAGAGCAAAACCAATGTGTGCAGCCCATACCGTACAAGACAGTCCAGATTTGTGAATGAATGTTTCATTCACAAAACTGGACTACTATATGCGATATGCTAGCCATTAGCTCTTGCTCTGCACCAACTAGTGTGCAGCCTGACCGCAGTCAGTCGGCGGGAGACAGAGCGGCCAGGCGGGGATGCTGCCGCCCGACCGGCTGCGGGAGGAGTGGGAGTGAGTGGGGCTTTGTGAGTGGTGGGTGGGGGACACTAAGTCACCAGGATGTGTTCGGGGAGTGTCTTATTCTATTCCAGCCCGCGATCGGGCTTATCGGTCCACTGGACCACCAGGGATGTGTTAGGGGGTGTCTTATACTACTCCAGCCAGAATCAGGCTTATCGGTCCACTGGATCACCAGGGATATGTTGGTGGGGAGACACATTGCGCCCATGATCACGGACAGTCGGGGAGGGGGACTTTTCTGCTGTTGCCCGCAATCTGGCCAGTGGGGTGGTGAGGGGATTTTCACTCGTTGCCTGCGATCGGGCTGCAGGGCGTCGGTCCCCGGCGGCTGCTGCCCTGGCAGGGTGACAAGCGCGAAGTCCTCGGGATCGCGCACCTCCATGCTAATGGCATGCAAATGGGGTCATAATCAGATGCAAATGGCCCCCGCGCCTTGCATGAATTATGGCCCCATTTGCATGTCACCTTTTGAATATCGGAAATTTGCACATGGCGCAATGGTACTTGCGCCACCGCAAGATGAATGCACCACTCTGACCACTTGCGGTGGCACAAGTTCCACTGTGCCATGCACAGTGGCTGTGCCCGGGGGGTGATATTCAAAGGAGTTGCTCAAGGGCGCAACTCCTTTAAATATCACTCTGGCCACACCCCTGCACAACTATTTTGTGCAGCGCAAGGGCTTGCGCCACAAAATAGCGCAGTTTTTTTTTTGTTTTTTTTTCCCCCCTTCTCACCACCAGGCTCCTGCACCTTCTGGAGTCTCCAACAGCCTGATGCATCCTCGCTCCTGCTACCGGTGGCCAGTGCAGTCCATACCCCCCCCACAGAGCCTTGGTTATACCCCCCAGGCGGGTACGGGGTGGGGCCCTTTTCACCCAACGTGTCTTGAGTTTCATTGGGATGCTGGTACTGGCACCGCAGGGTGTTGAGGATCGTGGCCAGGAGCTCCGTCTACCAGGAGTCTGGTGGGGCATTTTCCTGGTTTTTCCCGCCTCCGGACGCCGCGCACTATTAGGGGAGCCTAGCGGAGCATGTCATGACGCGGTTTGATGTCTGCCCCGGCAGACATCCTCCCTCCCTATTCGCAGTCCCGCTTCACCTCCACCTGTGGTCACCCAGGGCGGGCGGGCGCGGCAGCGAGATCTGCATCCCACCACCCCTGGAAGAGGAGCAGCCCGTTAGGCGCCGATCCTTCTCTCCCGGCCGCTCTTCCAGCTACCCGAAGTCCGCTTCCTCGAACCCGGTCGCTGGCCGCAAGCGAAATCAACCGCTGCGCCGCGGGCCGCCACAAAATAGCGCCCAGTTTGAATATCTGGCCCAGTGTGTTCTGCTGCTTGACTGCCACCTAGTGAAAGGTAGGTGGCACAGCATGGTCTATGTGTGTGCCAGTGTACACTGCCTGTTCTGACTCAAGGGGATAATGGGTGGGAAAGAACCCCTGTCTGCAGGATGATGCTGTGACCCTGAAGGCACCGCACCACCAGTATCCATGACAGCCCCCCCCCCCACACACACACACAATGAGATAGGAAGTAGATGGGTAAATCCTGGATGTGATATGAAGGGCTGCCAGGGTGTCAACATCAGAAGGGGACTGACAGAGAGGGCAGGAGGATTTTATTTATTTAAAAGTTGGTAACTGGGAGAGGCACATTGAGCCAAGGCTCGTTTCCAGGTGTGACCCGGGGAGAAGCGAAGAGGAGATACAGTTTCATCAAATACAAGGTACTGAACAGTTTGCAATGAGACAAAGCAAAAATACAGTAGTACAAGCCATTAAACAGGTTACTAGATACAATTTAATCGAACTACACAGTGTTGACAGTTTACAATGAGACTAGGTGAAAATACAATAGTACAAGTCATGAAACTGATTACAAGCCAAGCCAAGGGTGCATGTATACATTGTAATGGCAGTGCAAATGAGCAAGGTACAAACATGTAGAAAGAAAAATGTTTAGTCTGGGAGAAGGCAAGTGCCTGGTAAAGGCAATTAATTTACTGCAAGGTAGCAGTGCAACAGGCAGGAGGCCACCAACGTAGGTAGCTCAAAAAAAGTGCAGTGCAGGCATGGAGATGCTGCTGACAATAGGGGCTTGCACAAGATGCAAAGCATCAGGTTTTTGGGACTTTGGAGTCGTAAGGTTTGGACCTCATGTGGGCATGAGCAGGGTGGAGGCAGCGAGTGGTAAAGGGTCCTTTTGAAGAGGTTTAATGATGGAAGCATTCGGAGAGAGGAGAGGAGGGAGTTCCACAGATTCAGAAAGTGGAAGAATAAAGTCAGTATTAAAACAAGCATTTGTCAATGCCAAATGTTTGCTTGCTGGTATTAGTATTGGAAGTTAGAGTTAGACAGATGCAGAATAGGAATGGCAGTGAATTATTGAACTTCACGCCAACCTCACCTCCACCCTGCAGAGATGGACAAGCATTAGGGTATGCCTTTGGCTCATCGCCCATAAAGCTCACGCCATTTCACCTCACCCTATCCTGCAGACACCAACAAGTGCTGAGGTGTGCCTTGGTGTGTTCAACTTTACCGTCACCCCATTCCATGAGGACATATGCTGAAATGGGTGCAGTATAGGAGAATGGGGTGAACTCTGGGGCCAAAGAGTCCAAGGCAGACCTCGATGCCTGTCACTGGCTGCAGGGTGGGGGTGGAATGGCATGAGCATTACAGCCAGCAAGCCAACGGCACACCCCTGACGTCTGGCGGTCTGTACAGGGTGGGATGACCCCCAACTCACAAAAGCATTTGGTACCTCTGCTCATGAACAGTGGCACTGTGGTTTTGTTAATCTGTCTCAAATGTTGATTTGCTACAGTGACCATGCCATTCTGCGCCAGATGTGTGAAAACACAGTTTGGGCAGGATGTGAAAAATGACAGCTGTCCTGTTCATAAGGAGGTGTGAAAAAATGCCAATGTTGAAAATCTGGAGTGAAAATATTAAAAATTCTCGAAGTTACGAGCGTGCATGGAAACTGCACAACACACGCTCATAATACAGTCATTTTGTGAAATGTTCTCACCAGATTTTCAACATAGGCATTTTGGGACCTTTGCTCATAAACAGTGTCACTGTGATTTTGTTACTCTGCCCCGAATGCTGATTTCCCACAGAGGCCGCGCCATTGTGCGCCACATATGCAAAACCAATTTCAGGCAGGATGTGAAAAATGACAGCTGTACTGTTCATAAAGAGGTGTGAAAAAATGGCAATGCTGAAAATCTGAAGTAAAAATATTACAAATTCTTGGAGTTACGAGCGTGCGTAGAAACTGCTCAACGCATGCTCATAACAGTCATTTTTTTGGAATTTATTTACCAGATTTACAACATAAGCTTTTTTGGAGCCCCCCTCATGAACAGTAACACTGTTGTTTCGTTACTTGGTCCCAAAAGATGATTCCATGCAGTGACTGCAAAATCACCTTTTGGGACCGAATAACGACATGACAGTGACTGAATTCATGAAGAACATCATGTTGAAAATTTGGTGCCAAAATTTGCAAAAATGGCTGAGATATCCACTTAAGCTGAAAAAAACCCATTTATGCCATTATACAGCTTACCGGCATTTCTTCAGTTCGCGGTCGGCTTTTGAAGAGTGCAGAAGTGTTCCCAGTCCACCAAAGATCATTGCACTGGGCTGTGGAGGTAAGTATGGGGTGAGGGGGTGCAGGGATGTGGGGTGCGCAGAAGGTGGGTGGGGGTTGAGGGAGAGGGCACCGGACACAACAAGGGACCATTTTCTACTTTTCAGGTAAAAAAATAAAAATTAAAACCATCTCGGGAAGATTTTTCTTTATTTGCAGGTAAATGTGGTATGCTGGGGTGGTTTCCCAGGGTGCCACCTGCGTGTTTTGGGGGGGAGACTGGAGCCGACGGGGACTGGGCCCCCCATCGGCAAAGAAAAGAGGATCTGTGTTTGGGGGGTGAGAGACATGATGCTGAGGAGGATTAGGCACCCCCCTCGGCAAACAAAATGTATGGGGGACATTATGCTAATGGGGAGTGGGCTTCCCCTCGGCAACTGATCTGGTGAGGGGGCATGCTGACAGGGGGATTAGGCACCCCCGTTGGCTTTCATGGGGACTCTGAGGCAGACGGCGACAGCCACCACCATGTTAATTGCAATGTTACACCAGGTAAGGCACCACCCTGCAATGAAGGGTCACTCCCTCATTGCAGCAGCGGATTCGTTTCAAATTGGCGGCACACTTGCTGAAATAGTGTCAGCAGCAGCATGCCACCACATTGGGGAAAGAAGACCAAGCCTCAAAATGCTGTGGGGACATTGGCCACCACAGTGCCGCACCTCCAAAACCCACTGCTCTCCTAAGCTGTCACATAATGTTTCTTACGCATGCACACAAGCAAACATAAAAATGATTACAAAAATATTTGAACAATAAACTAACATACTAGACGCCAGCAGAGTAGGCCTGTTGGTCTATCAAGTCTGATTGTGCTTCAGCACCCTGATTCGGTACCGAAGCCCTCTATCTGTCTCCTTCCACTGTTACTCCATCCCCCAGACCTGTCCCCCCCAGGCAAATCAGCCTCTGCTTCACCCCTTGCCTATACCTGTCCCACCCTCTCTTGAATCCCTCCACCAAACTGTGTTTAACTCTCACATTTTTCAAAGTTATCCAACTGGTATCTTATTTATTTATTTATTTCAGATAATGATTATCTTTTGAACTACAAGAAGTTTATACCCATCAGCTAGATGAACACTGTCATCGCCAACTCTGTTTAGTGCTTTCAAATAGGTGCTTCCTGTTCCTGTCTGTAACTAGGGACACACACACAAACACACACACGCACACACACTGTGAAACTTGATGTTTATCTTCAAAACCTGATGATGTCTACTAGCTGGCTAATGTGCAGAAAACTGCTGTGATTGGTGGGGCTTTATCTTTTGAACTACAAGAAGTTTACACCCATCATCCAGATGAACACTGTCATTGCCAGCCTTCTCAGCAATGGCCTTTCAGTGGCAATCCTCCTGCATTTCTACGTGCATTGAATTATACAGTACATGCCTACACAGTCCCTACACTACAGTATCAATGTGTTTGATCTGCGCATGCACGCAAGTAAATATAAAAAACAGGAAAAAGGAACAGACATTGTTAGTTTACAAGGTTACATAGATATAAGAGTAACTCAGCCCCCAACAACCCCCAAAAAATGTTGATGGTGTGTTGGAACCAGTGCATATATCTCTGTAAATAATGTGCAATTTTTGAATTGCAAATCTGGGTGAGTAGTCACTCTTTTCCTATGTTCTTTAATTATCATAAAGACCTCTCCCTCAAAATAAAAGTAGTCTTCATGAGAAAAATTAGAAAAAATGAATTCTTCTAAGAAGGGTCAGAATGTTCAGTCTAATTGC
Source organism: Neoceratodus forsteri (assembly GCA_016271365.2). Taxonomy (NCBI): domain Eukaryota; kingdom Metazoa; phylum Chordata; order Ceratodontiformes; family Ceratodontidae; genus Neoceratodus; species Neoceratodus forsteri. The sequence goes on from CM028133.1 coordinate 964,776,298, forward strand.
ATTATGTGAGAAAAACTGGTCTGGTTCTGTAAATGGAGTAGATCTAATGTGATCCTGTAGCATTCTGTGGAAGTGCCCAGAAAATGTCAAGTTTACTTTGTTGAAAAAGAAATAGCTAAATCTGGCCATTCTTAAAGCCGCAGTGCAACGAAATTGGGCAAAAGGCTTCTTCCAGTTTTATTTGTGTAACCCCTCCTCTACAAATGGGGGTTCCTGAAAAGTCTTCCATGAGCTTGCCTAAATGCTCACTGCCAGGCTGGTGCCCTGCATTTTAGCAGTCAACCATTAATGCCAAAGAGTGCTTTTGTAGCCTCTGTGTACTGTCATTTTAAGAGCTGCCTAGATTGCAGTAATATTAATCTGGGAGGGGGCTGAGTGTTGTCATGCTCGAGTCCTGCCCAGGCTGCCAGGTAATTGCTCTGTTTCTGCCATCGCTAATCGCACAGAGGGAGCTCTGTCAGAAGATGTAATTGTTGCTGAAAATCTATTAGAATGATAGTGATCTTGTAATTTGTCTAACCTGCCTTCTTTGCAGCAAGGACTGTTTTGTTTATCTCCACCATCTTGGTTCTGGACTGCCAAATTGGACCAATCAGTACTTTGGGACTTTAAAATGAACCCTGCCTATAGGGGCTGTGTGGGGTCAGAACTTGTAGGAATTGTAATTTAGGGCTTTTGGCACCTAAACAGTCCTACAGGGGGAACCTTTGTTGTGACTGACAGACGAATCAGCCAACTGAACCTTTGGGATCTTGGGGAAATTCCCAAGCTGCCTGCTACTCGAGTCAGATTTCAGTTGGGAGTTGAAGAAGCAACAGCTTGAGACAGTCGAGTAGCCACTGGCATAGTTTCACATGGGAGAACTGTGGAAAGGCCTGAATTTTGGCTTGCATGCCTGCCTACTGTCCCTGAGAGGGAGAAGAGAATTATTTTGGACTGAATCTGAGTTTGTGAGAACGAAGGAAGCTACTGAAGTGTGACCAGGCTCAACCTGAAGAAGACCGAAGATTTGCTGAATGCGATTGGCCTGTCAGGATTACCAGCTACACCTAAGCTCCCGGTGTGTGCACATACTTTGCAATTATGACCGGAGAGCGGTTTGCCTGGTATAGTAGAATCCCTTACATGTAAATGTGCTGTGTGTTGATAGTGGGTCGTGATTTGGTTCCCCACTGTGTGAATTGTGTTCTGCTTGCTGGAGGCTGCATCCAGCTCAAACGGACTGAATCCATGTTCACCTCCATTCGGCCTGAGCCTTGCCATGCTGACCCAGCCTGACTACCCGCTGCACAGAGAAAGCCATCAACAAGAGACCTGCCTGGAGATCAGCCCCCTGCTCCATGCTTGAACAGGAATGATGCCTCGGCAGTTCGTGTGGGCCCTGCAGTCTTGATTTTCATCCAGTCTGTGTTCAGTCTGGGGTATCATGAGTAATAATCAGGGTAGCTCCCTGCAACAACAGCATAATCTAAATGTGTCATCTGATTGTCTAGTTGTTTCTTTTCCTTCAAGAACTGAGCCCTCCAGCTCCGGATTACAATTAGCGTGTTGTGCATGTTGTTTTCTTCCATCACAGGGCCCCAACCAGCTGCGATGCCAGCCTACCCCGGGCAACGTTCCTGACTAGCCCACCTCTTCTCCACCTGGGTACCCAGAGTGTATGACTGTTTTGGGACTCTGAAGTGCATGCGTAACTGTTTAATTGAATTAGTCTTTAAGCTAATCAACCTGATCACGCCCCTCCCTTGTTCACGTCCTTTAAATAAATCAGATCTAATTTTTTTTGCATTTAACCTGACTGCAATTCCAGTTTGTGCCAAGAGTACTGTACTGTTGCTATTTGCTTTGCATAACCTTGTTTTACAGGGGTTCCCCAGGGTCAAGTTAGAGGAACCTGCCCTGGTGGTAAGCGCAAACAGTGTGTAATTGCCTGGTGTACAAGGGGTATTGTGAAAGTGATTATTGTACAGCGTTCTGGCCACTAGCAGGGAAAGAGGGGGGTTACAGTGTCCTGGAAGGTTGTACCCAGGTTACCTTGACCACTACCAACCCAGACCTCTTGGTGGAGGCACCCATTTCAGAACTCAGGCCCCTTAACCTGCTACTAGCCAAGCAGATCAAAGAAAAAACACTGCGAACAGCCACTTCCCAGCCTGCGCTGCACTCATCAAGGTAGCTTGCCTCTAGGAAATATAAACAATCCAAAGTGGTAGTGCGCACATGAGGAAAGTAGATGCTACCATGTATGAAAGAAAATATAACTCTCGTAATGAAGCTGCAAAATGCAGTTTTACTATATTTTCTCCATGTTGCAACTGTTAGACAGAATAAGCAAGTACATTCAATGCCCCTAGCGCCATGACTCCCACAAGTCTTTAGAGGGGGTACTACTAATGGGGAACACATGCGTATTTAAGCACATATCATGAATAATTAATTATTCTGTGTGGTGTCCATGTAAATTAATACATATTGGGAAAACTGTTCGGCCACTCAAGCAATGCATTCAAGAACATATTAGATCAATTTCAAATAGCAGGCAAGATGCCCTGATGGGCTTGCACTTCTCACAGTACCATGACTCATCACCAGAAAATGTGAAATACATGGGCATAGAATGGGTACCCCCTTTTATTTTAGGTGAGGATAGATCGAACCAATTACTCCAACAGGAGAGCATGTGGATTTTCAAACGTAAGAGTGTGAAGCCATCAGGTTTAAATGATAAATGAGATAAATTTAAAGTTAAATCTTTTGATAGAGTAAAAAGTAGAAAAGTAAGAATGTATTAATTTATAATTCTTTTTCCTTCCTGTTACAGGATCCTGTGATTGGTTGTCATGTTTGGTCCTGGAACACCATCCCACCTGGATAGAAATGTATTGAAGTAAACTTGGATGTATTAGTATCAGCCTTCCAGGACCTTCTGACTTCAGTTCTTTGTTTAAAAGTTTATTTTGTATATATATTTTTGATATTTGTGGTTAATGTGATAAATTTGTTCACTATAGGTGATGTCATCCACTTTTAGGGGTTTAATAAGTATTTATTGAATGTTTCACATCTGGAATCTAAAAGGAAAGAAATCTTTTTTTAAAAGTTATTTTTTTCTGAAAAATGGTGACATCACACAGAATAATTAATTATTCATGATATGTGCTTAAATACACATGTGTCCCCATTAGCAGCACCCCCTTTGAAGACTCGTGGGAGTTGAAGCACTAGGGGCATTGAATGTATTTGTTTATTCTGTCTAACAATTGCAGCATGGAGAAATTATAGTAAAATTGCATTTTGCAGCTTCATTACAAGAGTTGTATTTTCTTTCATACATGCTAGCATCTACTTTCCTTGTGTGTGCACTAACACTTTGGATTGTTTACTAGCCAAGCAGGCAGGGGTAGTAGTCCTTGGGATAGCACCACCTAGGGGTTACATTTGATGGTAACATTTTCTAGTTCCAATAAAATGTCAGTATTTTATCAATGTTTTGATTAGTTTTTCTCAAGAAGAAAAGATGACTTCCACATCTGGCTTTATATTTTTATTACTTCTAGGGTTGCCAGCTTTGGACAAGGCAAAAAACAGATCCTAATCTCTGCCCCTAGGCCCACCCCTTTTCATGACTCATCATGCATTGCTCCTCCTAGAAAGCCATATGTTATATCAATAAAAGACAACACTTAAAGCAGCAGTTCAACAAAAATGTTAAGCTACTGTGTACCTGTTAAAGTTACTTTCCCAGAGTCTTCCTAGTTCTTTATTTACTTATGTATGTATGTATGTATTTATTTATTGACATTGGTTTACCAGATAAACATCAGAGCTAAAATAAATCTCATTTACAGATATGATCTGGGGGAAGACCAGGGAAATATTGTAACTAGCATACAACAGTACACATGGTATATAATAATACATAATAAAGAAATTCTTCCTATAATGTGTACCTTATATATTTTTCCTGCTCCATTCCTTTTCATGTCCACAGTACTAGTTCAAAGTCAAAGAAGTGACCATACTTTTTTATTGAAGAAAAAAAATAATTTAAAACATTTAAAATGCCTAAATTCTGTTAGAGATGAAAATGTTTACCAGCAAAAGAAAGTGTAAGACAACTGGCTGTGTTGCTGTTACTAAAGGTGGGGCAGCTTTGCTGCTATGCCACTTTAAGATGCAGTGGAAAAGATTAGGTTAAACAAGTGCTACTGGTGTTAGTGGCCTTACTTTACAACTCCCAGGTTGACTGCTTTCACAAACAGAAGGTTATATTGATAACAGAACTTGTTTGTAACCTGGATATGTAGCTGAAACAATGAATTGGATGACAAAATCTGTTTCACAAGTATGTGAGCACTCAAAATGGCCCAAAAACCTGACCAGCATAGAGCAAAACTGGATTACCTGATAGGGACCCTGAACACCTGATCACCAGGTAAAAAACTTGACAGTGGCAACCCTAAACTCAGTTAATACATAGAAACATAGAGGTTGATGGCAGATAAGGACCGCAAGGCCCATCCAGTCTGCCCATTTCTTTTTCTACCACATAAATGTGCTATCGGCCTTTGCTCTGTCAGTGGTCTACCTATTCATACTCATCTGTATTGCTCCCTTATACCTATTCCATGCCTGTTTGAAGCCCTGCACTGTATTCATAGCCACCACTTCCTGAGGCAGGCCATTCCATGCATCCACCACTCTTTCTGTGAAAAAGAATTTCCTCACATTCCTCCTTAATCGGCCTCCTTCTAATCTCATGCTGTGTCCTCTTGTCCTGCTATTTTTCTTATATTTAAACATGTTAGACTCTTTCTCCTTGTTAATGCCCTTAAGGTGTTTGAATGTTTTGATCATGTCACCTCTCTCCCTCCTTTGCTCAAGGGTATACATATTGAGCTCCGTTAATCTGCACTCATATGTCTTCTGATGCAGTCCCTGCACCATTTTGGTTGCCCTTCTCTGGACTGCCTCAATTTGGTTAATGTCCTTGTGAAGATGTGGCCTCCAGTACTGCACACAGTACTCCAGATGGGGCCTAACCAGTGTCTTTTAAAGAGGGATTATTACCTCCCTCTTACGACTTGTGATACCCCTACTAATACACCCTAACATCCCTCTCACCTTACCTATTGCTTTAGAGGTCTGCTTGGATGATTTCAGGTCATCTGTGATGATGATGCCCAAGTCTCTTTCTTTCTTTGTGACTGCCAGCAACTCCCCTCCCAGCCTATAGGTGGCTTCAGGGTTTCTCTTTCCTGTATACATGATCTTGCACTTCTTTGCATTAAATTCCAGTTGCCACTCATCTGACCATTTTGCTAGTTTATCCAGATTTCTTCTCATTCTGCCCACCCCATCTGGATCATCTACTCTGTTGCAGATCTTGGTGTCATCTGCAAACAGACAAGCCTTACCCTCTAGTCCATCTGCAATGTCACTAATGAAGATATTGAAGAGGACTGGCCCCAGGACTGATCTCTGAGGTGCCTTACTTGTGACTTGCATCTCTTCTGACTGTATACCATTTACCACCACTCTCTGTTTTCTGCCCGTCAATCAGTTTGCCACCCAGTTGACCAACTTCTGACCCACCGAGCCTACCAGCTTATTTATCAATCTTCTATGTGGAACAGTGTTGAAAGCTTTGCTGAAGTCAGGTAGGCGACATCAACTGCTCCCCTTGGTCCACCACTCTGGTTACCCAGTCAAAGAAATCTATGAGAATAGTTTGACAGGACCTTCCTTTGTAAACCCATGCTCTCTTGGATCCTGTGCCCCTATGGATTCCAGGTGGTGCACTATCCTTTCCTTAAGGAGTGCCTCCATAATCTTACCCACTACTGAGGTAAAACTGATTGGTCTGTAGTTTCCTGTCTCCTCCCTGCTACAACTCTTGTGAAGCGGGATCACATGAGCCCTTCTCCAGTCTTCTGGGACCTCTCCTGTGCTCAGAGATTCACTAAACAGTTCTGCTAATGGCTCTGCTAGTTCCACCCTTAGCTCCTTAAGTACCCTGGGATGTATGCCATCAGGTCCCATTGCCTTGTCCACCCTAAGCTTAGCGAGCTCTTGTAGGACCTTTTCTTTTGTGAAGGGAGTAGTGCTCACCTCCCTCCCTCCTGTGTCCATGGTGCTGAGCTGTGGGCCCTGCCCTACCTTCTCTTCAGCAATACTGAGCAAAAGTATCTATTTAGGATAGTTGCTTTTACAGGGTCCTCCTCCTCACATGCCCCCTTTTATCTTTGAGCTTAGCAATACCCCCTCTGGACTTTCTCCTTTCACTAATGTATCTATAGAAAGTCTTGTCACCTTCTTTCACTGTTCATGCTAGTGTTTCCTCAGTTTGGGACTTTGCCTGCCTTACTGTCTTCCCTGCTTCCCTTAGGGCAGTTTGGTATGCCTCCCTATCTTCATCCCGCTGTGTTTCCTTATATTTCCTGAAGGCCAAACTTTTGGCTCTGACCTTTTCTGCTACTGTATTTGAGAACCAAAGTGGTTTCCTTCTTCTTTTGTACTTCCTTTTCTCTCTAACACAGTGGGATGTTGCTTCAAGTATTGCATCCTTAATGCTTGCCCACTTTGCCTGTATCCCCTCACCTGTGTTTCTTTTTGCCAGGGCTAGCTTAACTCCGTTGGCCATCTTATCAAAGTCAGCTCCTCTGAAGTCCCATATTTTTGCCTTGGAATGAGATGATTTAGATGTAGTGGCCAAATTGAACCATACCATGTGATGGTCACTGGCCCCAGGTGACCTTCTACCTGGAGATCTGTGATCCCTTCCCTGTTAGTCAGTACTAGATCTATGATAGCCCTGTCTCTTGTGGGTTGTTGTACCAGTTGTTTGAGGCCCTCTCCCTGCAGGGAAGCCACCATGTGTCTAGTTCTGGCAGATGTTCCTACTGGTATTGACCAATCTGTATCCGGCATGTTGAAGTCTCCCACTATCAGAACCTACCCTTTAGCTGTCATGTTTTGCATATCTTCTAACAGTAATGTGTCTATGTCCTCCCCCTGGTCTGGGGGCCTGTAGACAACCCCAGTTCTTATGGCAGTCCCATTTCCTGTTTCCAGGGTGACCCACAGTTCTTCCTGCTCCTTATGTGTATTTTGAATTTCTGTAGCTTTGATATTTTCATTGACATACAGGGCCAGTCCACCCTCCTTTTTGCACCTCAATCTCTTCTGAACAGTACATAGCCAGGTACTGAAGTCTGCCAAGTGTGGTTACTGGTAATCCACATCTCACTAACTGCTACTATGTCCAGTTTAGCCTCTGACATTATTGCCTGCAGGTCTGGGATCTTGTTTCCCAAGCTGTGAGTATTTGTGTACATGATTTTCCATTGGCCAGATTTTGGTGTGTTAGTTGTTGGGTGAGGTTTGGCATTTCCCCTGTGTGTCATATGGGGAGACAGACCTTTTTTCTTACCTGGTGATGCAAATGAACTGCAAACATGCTGAATCCCTGTTTGACCACTAGCTGAGGGGGGGAGGGTTGTTCTTCCCATTCGACATATGGGGTGCTGCACCCCTCTCCCCATTTGCTAGTTTAAATATTCTGCAAAGACATCAAACTTCTGCCCCAATGCACTGACTCCCTCCTTAGTCAGATGCAGTCCATCAAATTTAAAGAACTTTCACTCCCAGAACTGTTGCCAGTTCCCTACAAATCTGTGTCCTTTTTCCTGGCACCAGCCCTTGAGCCACATGTTTAGCTCCCTTATCACCCCTTTTCTGACCTTCTGTCCATCTTCCCCCCTCTCCCAGACTGGCAGGATCTCAGAGAAGAAGATGTCGAATGAAATGCATGATAGTTTGTCACCCAGCCTGGTCAGGTGTTCCTTGGTCTCCACAACTGACTGGCTGGCGAGATCATTAGTCCCTATGTGTACCAGGACGTCAATGTTTTCTCCTGCTTTGTGAACAATTTTAGCAATGCGGTCAGTGTCTCTCCATGCTGATGTACCTGGGAGACATCTGACCATTAACACTGGCTGGAGATGGGTATCAACTCCCCGAATCATGGAGTCTCCTATGATCAGAAGTTTTTTAGATTTCCTTTTTGCTTTTTTTGTTTTGGTTCCTGATTTGGGTGCGTTTTGTTGTGCTAGCTCCTGCGCTGCAGTGTCCTGCTCTGCAGTGTCCTGTGCCCCTTTGTTTGATTTCGGAGATAGAGGCAGATACCTGTTTGTAGTGTTTATATGGTTATTGGTGGTATTACGTTGGATAGCACAGAGTGATGGGGCACCCGATTTGCCCCTCCTAACCACCTGACAACCTCCTGGACTAACTATCCTCTGCAGTCGAGGTTCTTCTGTTGAATATTGGGAAATGGCGGGTGGTTCTTATAATGTATTCCCTCTTGAATATGAAATTTGAGGAGCGCAATCTCTGCCCATGCTGCCCGGAGCTGAACCCTAAGATCTCCAATGGCCCAGTGTGTGGGACAGTGTCCTAAATCCTGTAAGACTGTCCTTCTGAAAAGTGTTCCGCAGTACCTGCAGTTAATGATATCTATTCCAGATAAGTTGCTGGGTTTATAACCTGGTCAGAGTAATTAAAAGGAAGAAAATGCAAGTAATGGTTTGATTTTGTGTTTTGTTTTCGTATAACTTGTTATAACAAGTTAAATTACTAGTGGCCCTGTAAATGAGCTCACCTTGTGGATGCTCCACTGATCCACCCCTTCCTGCTTTGCCACAGGAAATGTCACAACTGTAGTACCCTATAAAAGGAGTGAAGTATGGGGTGGCTGGACCCTTCCCCTGCCGAAAAAGAAGAACCACAGATGAAAGAACAAGGAGGTAAGAGCAGAAACAATCAGTCAACAACAAATGCAATAACCCTGAAAGCTTATCCTAATGTTAGATAAAACTGTAAAACCTGTAAAGCACCACCTGTAATAATTTCAGAGAAGATATACCCTGTAAGAAACACTTTGCTACAGAGAAAAATAAAGCAGTAACAGAAGATATACCTTGCAAAAGACAATTTGAATCAGAAGATTACAGCAGTAATCTGTTAGCACACACCTTTAGGCACACCTTGTAATAATGCAGAAGAAGGTATACCAGCAACAACAATTTGAATCAGAGAAAAATAAAGCAATGAAATGTTAGCAACATACAGTAGCAATCCCTGTGAGTACAAAATAAAAACAACAACACACAGTAAACCTGCTTAGCAAAAAGATGTCTTAATCCATTTCCCTTGCTCTGGTAAGGTTCTCTGCTCTGTCCTTTCAAGCAATCTTAGAAGGAAAAAGCTCAGGTGAAGCTAGGTGCCTTGGCCAGCAAACCAAGTCTTCTACCTCCAAGATATTAACTAACCTAACCTTTTAACCCTTCTTTCTGTTGGAAATTACTGACAGTTTGCTAGCTCCACCCCCCAGATACACACCTAATCCTCTGGAAGAGCTGTGGGAGGAAAGCAATTAGCTCCTTCAATGTGATAAGAATGAAACACCTCTGAGACAACAAACCTTTTCAACAAAAAAAGAATAAAACAAAATGGTGTCAAACAGTAATTTTGCTCATCCCAATGATAAAAAGTCACAAAAATGTAAACATCACCTGTAATAATTTCAGAGAAGATATACCCTGTAAGAAACACTTTGCTACAGAGAAAAATAAAGTAGTAACAGAAGATATACCTTGCAAAAGACAATTTGAATCAGAAGATTACAGCAGTAATCTGTTAGCACACACCTGTAGGCACACCTTGTAATAATGCAGAAGAAGGTAAACCAGCAACAACAATTTGAATCAGAGAAAAATAAAGCAATGAAATGTTAGCAACAGTTTTGGAAAAACAGTTTCCATTGCACTGCTGCTTTAAGTCTACTGTGGTTTAACTCCCCCTAGATTCAAACCTGTATCTCTTGCATTATACATCTCTTACTTCTGTTTATTTTATTTATTCTTTATGTTACTGGGACAATCCCATGAAGAGCCAAGTCTCTTTTTATGAGAGGGAAAGGGCCAGGAGGCAGCGGATAAATTCCACAGTGACAGTCAAATTACAACAGAAGTGTAGAAGTCACAGCACACAAAATACAATCCACATTCCATAGCTTACTATACTACCTATACATTGTTTCTCAGGACATCATTTTGCTCTACCCCTCTCATTTAAAAAGTAAAATAAAATAGGCTCTTTCTTTTCATACAGGCTGTGTACTTTTCTCCAGGGAATTCTTGTAACTGCTCACATACTAGCAAGGCCCCTCCCATGCGAGTGAAAACATTCCTTCTCGGTAACCACTTTACTGCCTATCAAGGGTTTCCCTATAAAGGGAATAGTCAGGTGAACACCTGGATCCTTACCTCAAGGTCTTAGAGAAACATAGAATTTGAATTTGACGGCAGATAAGGACCGCTTGGCCCACCCAGTCTGCCCATTTCCCTACCTACTGGATAAGCTGCAGATCCTAGTTAACCAGCAGCCTACTTCTTCTTACCCCCACCCCCAGAATTGCCTTATGACTGTCCCATGCATGCTTGAATTCCACCACCGATTTTGACTCCACAACCTCCTCCGGAAGGCTATTCCATGCATCCACAACCCTCTCTGTGAAAAAATACTTCCTTAAATTATCTCTGAGCCGCCCCCTTTCTTCAAATTGTGCCCTCTTGTTCTTGCACACCTCTTTATTTGAAAGATGCTACCCTCTTGGACTTTGTTGATTCCCTTGAGGTACCTGAAAGTTTCTATCATGTCCCCCCTCTCCTTCCTTTCCTCGAGGCTATACATATTAAGCTCCTTAAGTCTCTCTTCATATGTCTTCCGGTGCAGACCCTGCACCATTTTAGTTGCCCTCCTCTGGACAGCTTCCATCCTGTCTATGTCTTTGCAGAGATTGGGTCTCCAGAACTGCACACAGTACTCCAGATGGGGTCTCACCAGCTGTCTGTACAGAGGGATAATAACTTCCTGTTTTCTACTGGTGATGCCTCTCCTATGCATCCCAGTAACCCCCACCCTCCTTGCTGCCCTCTCACATTGCTTGCCTACCTTTAGGTCATCTGATATGACTACCCCAGGTCCCTTTCCATTTTGTTGTTGCTAGTATCTCACCCCCATTGTGTACTCTTCCCTGGTTTTTGTTTCCCAGGTGCATTACCTTACACTTCTTAGCATTGAATCTAAGCTGCCATACATTTGACCATTCCTCTAACCTTGCCAAGTCCCTTCTCATCCTTTCCACCCCACCCTGTGCATCAACTCTGTTGCAGATCTTAGTGTCATTTGCAAAGAGGCGTACTTTTCCTTCCAGTCCTTCTGCAATGTAAACATAAAGACATTGAAGAGGACCGGTCCTAATACTGAACCTCTGGGTACCCCACTAGTAACCCTCCTTTCTTCAGAGTGGACTCCATTTACTATTACTCTCTGTGTCTTATTCTCCAGCCAATTCTTTACCCAGGCTGTCATCTTGGGACCCACTCCCAGGCTGGCTAACTTGTATATTAATCTTTTGTGTGGGACTGTGTCAAATGCCTTGCTAAAGTCTAGGTAGGCCATGTCCACAGCCCCTCCCTGATCTACTACTTTGGTCACCCAGTCAAAGAAATCTATCAGATTTGTCTGGCATGACCTTCCGCTGTGAATCCATGCTGCCTAGGGTCCTGTGCCCTCTGGCCTCTAGATACTCGACAATTCTTTCCTTCAGAAGTGATTCCATCATTTCCCTATCACTGAGGTTAAACTAACAGGTCTGTAGTTTCCTGCTTCTGCCTTGCTCCCACTTTTGTGAAGAGGAATCACATCTGCCTCCTCCAGTCCTCGGTACCACCCATCCTCCCATGATTTGTTAAAAGGGTAGTCAGTGGTGTCACTAGTTCTACCCTTAGCTCTTTCAGAATTCTGGGATGAATCCCATCAGGCCCTATTGCTTTGTCCACCTTCAGTTTTAAGAGTTCTTTCAGAATCCTTTCTTCTGTAAATGGGCTGGTATCAACTTCTGTATCCAGAGTGTTACTACTGTTTGTTTTATGTACCTCCCCTCTTCATTTGTAAATACTGAGCAAAAATATTTGTTTAGTATCTCTGCCTTTTCACAGTCTCCTCTGCCCACCCTCCCTCCCTTTATTAAGCCTCACTATCCCTCCCTTGGTCTTCCTTTGCTCCCTGATGTACCTATAAAAGATTTTATCCCCCTTCTTAACTGAGTTGACTATCTTTTCCTCGGTTTGGGCCTTTGCTGTTCTGACTGCCTTCCCAGCCTCCTTTTGCTTTAACTGATACAGTTCTCTGTCCTGCTCCTTCTGCGATTCCTTGTACTTCCTGAATGCTTTCTTTTTCTCTTGAACCTTCACTGCCACTTAGAAATAGAGGGTTAGAAATAAAAAAAAATCCTCATCATAGTTTGATGAAAGATAATCAGAGGCAAATAACCTGTCCTTCAATGAAGAGGAATGTTTGGAATTCATCTCAATACAGTGCTGGCTCACTAGGGCTAATTTTATTTATTTATTTAGTTTTTGTTAACCGGGTTAGGTGCGCTAGCCAAAGTTGACTATTTTGTGGCACGACCCAGGAGAATACATACATAAAATTAGATGAGATTATACAATACATAGTATATAGTATAAGTACATAGTAAGTAAGTAAGAAATATGCAACAGAAACGAACAGATTTTTGAGGAACACAATTATTGATTGATTGATTGACTGATTGATTGATGTTACCATTTATTTACCCAGGATAACAGAGCTGGGATGCAATATTTTATTTTACTGGCTTCCTTCCATTACCCATTTTAACAATGGGGTGTGACTCAAACATGAAGATGTTAAGTGACTTGCTCCTGGTTACACACAGTGAGTAATTTTATGTTGTTCCATGTTGTCACTGGGCATTCATTTATAGGTAGGTTAGAGATGGTCACCTACTTGGGTGACCACACATTCCAAAGCTGCAGCATCATTATAAAATCCCTGGCTCCTCCACATTTTGAGGCAGTTGAGTTTGAATCTTCAATCTTAGTGTGCTGGCAGAAGGGACAGGCAGCTTAGCTAGGAGCTCTCCTACTTGAAGACTTTCTTCAGAACTTGTACTGCCATCTCTTACTTTTGCACCTCTCCATCAAGAATCCTGTTTGTTTTACAGAGAAGTATATCATGCCTTTGGTTTATTTGCTTAATTGGCTTTTTCTGTGTTATCCACAAATTCCTATCAGTGGCTGTGTGTTTTGCCACTCTGCCTATTTTCTACTAGAATTCCTCAGAGGTGTAAGATAAGTATTTAAGGTCTTGCTATCATGATCTGCATGTAGCCTAGTGCCTACTGACAAGGCCTTTGTGGCTGCTGATTCCACCCCCCCCAAAAGTTTTTTCTTGCTATGTTAACAAATATCTATGTGTTCGTGTTCTTCTGTTTAATCCTGAACCCAAGCTGTATCGCTCATTATGATGTACCTCTGCCTCTCCTATTGTACTTTGTTTTGCAAACTATGATGTGGAACCTTTGTAAAAGAGCTTGCGCTCAAAGGTATTTTCAGAATCACTAAATAAATAAATAGGTAAGCCATGTTTACATTTGGTTTTTTCTGTCAGACCTGCCCTCCTCCCAATGTAATCAGCTTGGGGTCTCTCATCAGCGTAGGCATGCTTGGGTTGGGTCACTCTTCCCCTTCATGTGGGTTGTTGTTACCCCACTGGATGCCCTTGACATTCTTCTCTTTTCTGTTTCTGATCATCTTCACCATGTCGATGCAATTTGGAGCTTTTTTTTCAGTGGATACATCATTTTCAGAGAATGTTGTGTCATTTTGGTCAGAAATGATGCAGCTGTGCAAACATTTTTAATGCACATACACAGAATTGATGGAAATGTGAAAGAATTGACACAAGTGTGTCAAACTGTTGCAGCTATGCAACATTTGATGCAAGTTTACAAAAACTGATGCACTTGCACAGGAAAATTGTTGCAGGTAACCAGCACCTCTGACACTGAAGTCTCTTTCATAACATTTGCTGGTAGAAAAAGAAAGAAGGCACCGTGGTGCTCCACAAGTACCTTTCCATCAATAAAAAATGCAAACCATGGCTTAACACCTTGATACAGACTTCGTATAGTACAGTACATTCTGTCCATTCTCTATTAGAAGGACCAATGCCTATTTTTATTTTTTATTTTATTTTATTAGGAAAGTGGGAAGTACATCTTTTGAGCTAAAAGCTCCTTTACGAAGGATCCTCGTCATACAATAAAAAAAACAAGCATTTGTCAATGCCAAATATTGGCTTACTGGCATTGGCATTGGTAGTGCAGGGGAGAGAGAGAGAGAGATGCATAATAGGAATGGCAGTGAAGTATTGAACTGATGCCAACCCACCCCCACGCTGCAGAGACTGACAGGCATTGGGGTGTCCCTTTGGGTGTTGGCCATAGTGTTCATGCCATTTCACCTCTCCTTATCCTGTAGACACCGACAAGTGTCACAGTGTGCATTGGGGTCTTCAGGCTTTACACTCACCCCATTCCATAAATACACTGAGATGGATGAAGTATAGGACAGTGGGGTGAACTTTGGAGCCAAAGCATCCAAGGCACATCTTGATGATTGTCACTGGCTGCAGGGTGGGGGTGGGGAATGGAATGGTGTGAGCATTATGTCCAACAATCCCAAGTCACACCCCTGACACCTGTCAGTCTCTACAGGGTAGGGCGTTACGGTTGGAAGCCCTAACGCCTGAGGCATTTTCACTTCAATATTTCAACATGGACTTTTTGTGACCCTACCTCATGAACAGTGGCACTATCAGTTAGTTAGCGGAAAGGTGATTTTGGCACAGCGACTGTGCCATTTGGCGCCACAGGTGCGAAAACACATTTTGCACAGGATGTGAAAAATGACAGCTGTACGTTTTATGAGGAGGTACAAAAAAATGGCAATGTTGAAAATCTGGAGTGAAAATACGAAAAATTGGTGAAGTCATGAGCGTGCATAGAAACTGGGCAACACACGCCTGTAATGCAATTATTCTGGGGATTTTTTAATCAAATTTTCAGCATAGGCATTTTGGGACCTCTGCTCATAAACAGTGGCACTGCAATTTTGTTACTCTGCCCCAAAAGTTGATTTCCCCCAGTGACTGAGCCATTGTGCGATGGATGCGAAAACACAGTTTGGGCAGGATGTGAAAAATGACAGCTATACTGTTCATAAGGAGGTATGAAGAAATGGCAATGTTGAAAATCTGGAGTGAAAATATTAAAAACTGCCGAAGTTACGAGCATGTGTGGAAACTGCAAAACGCATACTCGTAACACAGTCATCTTTGGAATTTTTTCACCAAATTTGCAACATAGGCTTTCTGGGTCCCCACCTCATAAACAATGGCACTGTCATTTTGTTAATTGGTCCCAAAAGGTGATGCCGTGCAGTGACCACAAAATCACCTTTTGGGACTGAGTAACGAAATAACAGTGCATGTGTTCAAGAGATGGGGTCCCAAGAACCCCATGTTGAAAATCTGGAGCCAAAATTCAAACAAGCATTTGTCAATGCCGAATGTTGTCATGCTGGCATTAGCTTTGGTAGTGCAGTTCGGGAAAACATTTTGGGTAGGATGTGAAGAATGACAGCTGTACAGTTCATAAGGAGGTGTAAAAAAATGCCAGTGTTGAAAATATGGCATGTAAATATAGCAAATTTGCGAAGTTACAAGGGTGCGTGGGAAATGTGCAATGCACGCTTGGAACACTGCCATTTTATGGGCATTTGGCACCAAATTTTCAACATAGGCATTTTAGCACCTTTGTTCATGTACAGTGTCCCTGTTATTTCCTCAGAGTGTCCCAAGAAGTGATTTTGCACAGTGACCATACTATTCTGCGCCGGAAGTGTGAAAACACATTTTGGGCAGGATATGTGAAATGACGGCTGTACTGTTCATCAAGAGGTGTGGAAAAATGGCAATGGAGAAAATCCAGAGTGAAAATATGACAAATGCACGACGGTACGAGCGTGCGTGCAATCTGCCAACACACGCTCGTAACACAGTAATTTTGTGGAGTATCATCCACAAATTTTCAACACAGGCATTTTAGGACCTCTGCTCATGAACTGTGTCACTGTCATTTTCATAATCTGGCCCAAACACTGATTTCCCACAGTGACTGCGCTGTTGTGTGCCGGAAGTGCGGAAACACATTTCAGGCAGGATGTGGAAAATGACAGTTGTACTGTTCACAAGGAGGTGTACAAAAATGACAATGCTGAAAATCCGGCGTTAAAATATTGCGAATGAGCGGCGTAATGAGCCTGTGTAGCAACTGCATAATGCACGCTCATAAAACAGGCATTTGTTGGATTTTTTTCACCAAATTTGGAACATAGGCTTTTTGAGAGGTCACCTCATGAACACTGGCACTGTCATTTCGTTAATGGGTCCCGAAAGGTGATTTTGCACAATGACTGCGAAATCACCTTTCGAGGCTGATTAGCACCATGACAGTAATAGAATTCATGATGAAGGGCCCCAAAAACCCCATGTTGAAAATTTGGTGCCAAAATTCCAACAAATGCCCGAGATATGCAGCAAAGTTGAAAAAACCCTATTCATTCCATTATACAGCTTACCGGCATTTCCTCAGTTCGCAGTCGGCTTTGAAGAGTGCAGACGTGTTCCCAGTCCACTGAAGATAAAATCGCCGGACTCGGAGGTAAGTATGGGGTGAGGGGTGAGGGGATGTGGGAGGCAGGGTGCATGGTGGGTGGGTGCAGGTGGGGAGCAGGAGACTGCAGGGACCTTTTTTTGTTACAAAAGCAAAATAAATTGCATCAGGACAGTTTTTCCGGGAACTTGGAGCATGGAGTGGGCTCCCAGCGTGCCACCTAACTGTTTTGGGGGGGGGTGCTGCAGCCGACGGAGGATTGGGCATCCTCGTCGGCAGACAATGGAGGGGTGAATTTATGCCAACGGGGATTGGGCAAGCCTGTCAGCACACAATGACAGCCAGGGGGAGGCAAGAGCCAAGGGGGATTGGGCACCCCCCCTCGGCATATAAGAAATGCAGGAAGGGGGCTGCTGTATGCTGACGGGGAGTGGGCTGCCCCATCGGCAAATTTCTGCAGCCACAGAAAGCCGGCTGGGGGATTGGGCACCCCCGAAGTCGGCTGTTGGTCGGCCGCCAGCCATGCTGCTAATGTGGCAGCACGCAGGAAGGGTCCGCTGCATCTGATGAGCTTTGCTTGGATTGCAGCGGACCTTTCCTTAGATGTGCTCACCACATTAGCATGCATGGTGAGGTGCCAGCATGCAGGCTGATTGGGGAATGAGGGACACACCTACTGATGCGTGCCCTGCATTCACCCAACAGCGGCCGCGCCTCCAAATCTGCACTCTCCCAAGATGTTGACTTGCACGCAAGTGTGGCAAGCCAACATAAAAAGTAGGGGAGACAAGACAGGTGGGAACATATGCAGCTATGAGGCATTGTCAAAATAAACAGTATTAAATACATAGAATATACAGTATCACAGTAATGTCAACAATAATACAGAGTTCACAAAAATTTGGAACACCAGATTATAAGGGATCTCACCCATGATGAGGAGGAAAAGTGCAAAGTCAGAAAGGTACAGGAACTGAATAATAGTGAGTAGGTAGTGGCAGCGGCACTAGGAATGAGTCTGGGTCTAACTAGGGTGTGCTACAGAAGAAAGGTGGGAGACAGTGATAACCTAGCAGGTTAGCTAGTTGTGGACGTGGTGTTAGAGGGTTAAGGGAGGTAAATAGTTGGGGGATTAAGGGAGGGTAGGGAGACAGGAGAGACAATAGGGGAGGTAGTAGGGGATGGGGCACTGGCAACAGAATAGAGCGTGCAGTCTAGGCCAGGCCAGACTTTCAGGGAGCTATTGCCCATAGGTGGCTAGAGGTGGCAGAAGCACTGCTCAGGGGGCGTGATGGCAGAAGCCAGAAGCCGGGGAAAATATTTCTCAGTACTTAGTCCCATACCTGGTGGTGGCCCAGGTGAAGGCAAATCTGGTTGCATGCTTTGCAGAGGCAATAGAAAGTTAAAAAGTTCACTCCTTTGTTATCTCTGTGAACTCTTCTACAAGGAAAACCAAAGGACTAGGATGCAGAACAGCGTCCCTCCTCTTACACCAATTTGAAGCAAACATCTTCCTCTGGGGGTGGAGAAAGCAAGTCCAGATGTATCATGACATCTGTCACAGAACTTGGGCAGAAAGGATGTTCTTCCAGATATGACTGTATCCCAGAGCTGTCCAAGCAAGGGAACACCCTTCATCCAGAGGGCCAGAAAGACTCCCAAGGCACAAATCATCCTTTTATCCCCCAGGAAAAGGAGGGCCCTCAGGATTTTGGAAAGGATAACAAGGAAAGTGAATGGGTAGAGGAGATCCAGTCTTCCTAGATCCCATCTATACTTGATCACAGCACTTTCCCATCCATGTTGAGAAGACTTGTAGGATTCTTCACCTACTAGCAACACAGTCTATTACTACACTGAATGTTTATCCCATCTTGTCCTCAACAGAGCGTGAACCTCACTGCATCTCTGAATTTGTACATTTTGTATAAATAGTTAAAGATGAATGGGTTAATGTGAAAGAAAAGAAGCTGCTTTCTAAGTCATGAGCAAAAGGTTACCTGTTTCTTGAGATGGTCAAAAAATTGAGAGGCTCTTCCTTTTATGAATTCAACCATCCTTTTGTAGCTAAACAGATGGTTATTGCAGTGTGTGCCACCCCCCGTCTTGTTTTATTGCACAAAAAATCCTTTAGTCAAGAGCCTATTTTTAAAAGGATCTAGAGTCATATATGCATACATATATACATAAGTAAACTATATGTGATGATGCTTAACCCATCTGACACTAAATGTGAGGTTCAACTGATGGCCATAAAAGTAGTACTTGGCAAGAACGGGAAAACACTAACACTAGTCTCAGCCTATATCCTTCCCAAGGAACAAGCGAACGGTTTCAATTCTCTCACCAACTACCTCTCTGAAGGGGGACCAAACACAGAGCTGATAATGGTTGGAGACTTTAATATCAACTGGCCCTCCACTGAAGCTGTACACTACAAGGACTTATTAGCCACTCTCAACCTTGTGCAATTGGTAGACTTACCCACTCGGTATAACAGCAGAAAAGGCACAGGGTCAATAATTGACTGGGTGCTCACAAATCGGCCAGAAAGAATATCCTTCATCACGGTTCCCTCCGACTCCCTCAGTGACTATTACTGCTAGACTTCTGAAGAAAGGCAAGTTGGGTGCTCTAAGAGCACACCTCAGCCTCCAAGATTAGAGCTCTATTGACCACAAAACAGACATCAACACTGCCCTAGAATGCTTTATAAGCAAATTCAATGAAGTGTTCAATGTCTACGCCCATACACCAAAAGAAGGATCCACGACTGTGACAGCCCCTGGATCATGCCACAGCTACTATCCCTCATGAAAAATAGAGACGACTTGTGGTACAAAGCAAGGAACTCCAGTACCCAGACAGACTACCAGAACTATAGAGCTGCATGGAATAAATGCACCTGGGCTATTTGCAAGGCCAAAAACACTGACTTTAAAAATGAGATGACAAACTCATGGGATGACAGTAGACGGTTCTGAGAGAACATCAAGTCCCTAACTGGTAAACCTAATAAAACTCCCCCCACTTTCCTGAACATTGAGGGTCAACCTACACAGGATCACAGCCGCATAGCAAATGTCCTCAACAAAGCTTTTACTGACCTCAGCGGAGTGTTGCCCCCTAGCTTCCTTCAACACCAATCAGATACTTGCACCAAACGAAACCTGGGGACCCAATCAAACTCCCATCTGCCTTTCTACTTCAGAGCTATCACCTTTATGGAAGCAAAAAAGTACATTCTAAAAGTGCTAGGTAATTCCAGAACTAGCTCTGATCAACTTGACCTAAAACTAGTTAGCTTCACCCTTGACATAACTCTCAAACCTCTCACCAAAATCTTAAATCTCTTCTTGGTATCAGGCAAATTCCTATGGATCTGGAAGGCAGCGGTGGTTACCCCTGTTTACAAAAGTGGTGACAGGGCCAACTGTACAAATCACCATCCAATAACTATCCTTCCTCCACTCTCCAAGGCTCTGGAGTGAATTGTAACTGACCAACTGACGAAATAGCTAGATAAGATCATTTACAATGTCAGCAACAATATAGATTTCGAAAACAACACAGTACCACAACTGCTGTAGTGGAGTTTACCAGTTGTATCCATAATGCGCTAGACAGTGGGCTCTTGGTGGGGGCAACATATATTGATCTCACCAAGGCCTTCGACACTGTCAATCACAATCTGCTCCTGGATCAGCTCTCCAGTACTGGCCTCTCCCCTGCAACAGTAGCATGGTTCAGAAGCTACTTCTCTGGGAGGGTCCAAAAAGTGAAAATCCTGGACACCTTCTCCGACAACCTTAGTGTTAACACAGGCATTCTTCAAGGCTCTGTGCTTGGCCCTCTACTGTTCAGCCTGTTCTTAAACAACCTCCCTCAATCGGTAAACAACCAGCTACTACTATATGCAGATGATGCGGTCCTATATTCATGTAATCCTGACCCCTACATACTGGAAAAGCAAATGCAGGCTAATTTCACCACGGCTGAGTATTGGTTCCTTCAATCAAAACTGCTCCTCAATTATAAAAAAAAGAAGACTGTTATTCGCATCATCACATAACAAACACCGCACCCACCAACTTTACATTCGTAACAATCAGAACACTTCACTGGAGATGGTACAAACATTTAAATACCTAGAACTGACACTGGACTGCACCCTCTCATCTAACCAACACATAAACGTAGTCGCAAAGTCACCAAATGTAAAACTAGGATTATTGAACAGACACCGAAAACGCCTGACTTCTGAGGCACTAAAAACTGCTGTAAATAGCTCAGTCCTCTCAGTGATAGACTATGGTCTAGCAGTATATGGGACTGCCTCCCAAACCACTTTGAAACGTATCAAAACAACACTAAACAAAGCGTGCCATTTAGTCCTTGGTGTACCCCTTCTCACTCCCACCTGCGAGTTGTACACTCAAATGAACTGGTTCAATCTTGACAGCTGCCTCCAGTATCAAGTATGCATGCTTGCCAAGAAATCTATGCTAGGACTTACCACCCCAGGCCTGCAAAGCCTTCTTAGCTGACCTAATTTCATCAGATGCACTAGGGGTACAAACAACTCAGCTCTCGGTGTCCCTTTCTGTAGAACCACACAAGGCCAACGGTCCTACGAATACCGGGTGCCACTTTGTCTTAATGCGCTTGACTTGGACATCACAAAACAGGACAAAATAGACCCCTTCAAAGATAAACTCCAAGTGGCCCTTGCCACAAACAGTAACTGTGACTGTGAAACCTGAACCCCCCCCCACTCTTCCCTTCTTTTTCCTGCTACCCTCATTCTAACCTGTACCCTTGCCTTCTCCTCTCTTCTTCTGTGAGACCTGAACCCCCCCACTCTTCCCTTCTTTTTCCTGCTACCCTCATTCTAACCTGTACCCTTGCCTTCTCCTCTCTTCTTGCTAACTAACACTCCTCTGGTAGGCTCCAGGTCCCCACCTCAGCACCCCTCCCCCCCACAATGAGTCTAGCCTTCCTCTATGACTGCACCGTTTAGCACTTCTGACAAAAGAACTGCTGCCCATCAAGTTCTTGCCTCCTTGCGTATAGTATTAGTTAATTATTTTACAGACTATAGCATCCTGTTCCCTACCTGATTTGCTCTATGTGCTGTAGATTCTCAAGTTGTTCACTTAAACTTCTTGTCAACCTAGCATGCTATAAATTATGTATCTGTATATTTTTACTCATATCTCTCTGTTATTGTAATTATGTAACCTCTGTAACCTGATGTGTTCATGTTTTTCTAGGCATGGAACCTCCTTGTATCTGCTTATGTACTTGTAACCACTATAAATGATGATATGCTCATGTATTACTACGACGTGGAACCTCTGTAAAAAAGCCTTTGCCTCAAAGGTACTTCCTAGAAATAAATAAATAAAATAGGTCAATAATCAGTGCAAATATTACAGGAATAAGACATACAAAGCAATATAAGGAATACACTGTCAGGCTTCATCAGATGCTAGAAACAGTTACACATGTTAGAAGCAGTAAGTATATCCAGTAATTGATTTCTGAAGGACGATATTGAAACATCCCCTTAACAAGTATATTGAGGCATTTATAGATTTAGCAAATTTAAAGGACAAGGAGTTCTGACCTACTGAGGATTTTCTGAGTGGTAATAATAGAGAGCTGTATGCCATACTCCTAGTAGAGTATTTATTATCAATGTACCTAAAGATGGACTGCAGCCCTGGGGAAAATAGCCCAAATAATGATTTTCTGACATAACCATGGTGTGGAATTGCTTCCATAAGTTGAAATTTAGCCATCCCAAGGTATTGCGTAGGACACAGGTGGGATTATTAAGCTTGAGGTCTATTGCAAAATGGTAGGTCTTGTTCAAAAGGCTTTTAACCCCAGACAGCACACTATCACTCGTTGAATCATAAACTGCAGTGCCATAATCAGTAAGGCTAAGTATAAAACACTGAACCAGGAGTTTTTATTTTCAGGAATGAAATTTCATCTGTTGTGGTAGAGAATGCCAATATGAATATTAACAACCTTAGACAAATTAACTGTATGGTTGGCAAATGACAGTGTGCTGTCAAGGAACACTCCAAGGTATTTAAATTTGTCCACCTATTCTAGAGTAGCCCCAGCTGAAGTACCAATGTTTTGAGCAAGGGAGCAATTCAGCTTACTATGTTGCCAAACAGCACAATCTTAGTTTTCTTTTCATTAATAACTATGAGATTTTGTGAGAACCATGTCTGAATTAAGTTAAAGTCCAGTTGCAGACTCAGTCACATTTAATCAGGGGTTTTATCACTCACAAAGATTAAAGCATCATCTGTGTATAGAATAATATTAGTTGATCAACAGACAGATGGAAGTAGGTTAAGGAACAGGCTAAACAGCAGGGTACCAAGTATGGAACACCAACAGAAACCTCTATGTCATCAGATAATGCACCCTTATATATATATTTTTTTTTTATTTACTCATTACTAGGATTACACCAATACCTTTGAACCAGGGGTTATTTTACAAAGGTTTCATGTCAAGTATGAAAACAAAAAACAAGATAATAGATGAAAGATATAAACAAAATGACACAGTTGAAATAATGCAATGTACAGAAAAAACAGATGTGCAAATAAATACAGCAAATGTTATAAGTGTGGACTAGGTAACACTGACATTTTTCATTGAAAAATTATTGCGATAAAAAGTAGTGTAAGAGCACCGGTAATGAAGGCAATCCTTGAATAAATTAGGCATTATCAAAATGGGGGCTAATTAGAGGGAGAAAGGTAGGAAAGGAAACAGCAGGCATAATGTGTAGTGGGGTAGCTAAGCAGGGGAGAGTAGGAGTGCAAGGGAAATTCAGTAAAGCTAGTTGGACAGAGAAACTAATGGGAGAATACATTAGTAGTAGGTAAGCAGCCTAGAAAGAGAGCGCACCATGTTTCAGATGGAGCTACAACTAGGAGAGATGACCATGGGGAGACTGAGTTTGGAAAGGATGTTAGAACTGGGGGATTGGTGGGGAGGTGGGAAAGTGGCATGAGGGAAGGGTATAGCGCTAGCAAGGGGATGGGTGGAGGAAGGAGGGGCAGAGCATGGGAACTAAAGGGAGCAGTCACACTTATTAAGAGTTACAAGGCGATTCTGCAGCTTAGACTTGAAGGGGCCTAGTTTGGGTTCAGTGAGGACATTGGGGGCAGGTCATTCAACCATGTGGGAGCTTTGTAGCTGAAAGTACATTGGACTTGCAAGGTCTGACAGCAGGGAATGTGGAAAGCCAGCTTAGCAGAGCTACGGGTACTGTGTTGGTTTGTACAGGAGAGTAACAGAGACTGGGTAGCCGGGTTGGGGGGGGATTAAGGTGAAGTGAATCTTTTTAGCAAAATGTTTCGGTATTTGATTCTACCATGAAGGCTGAGCCATTCAGTTTGACGATAGAGGTCACAGTTGTGAGTCCATTTGTCAGCCCCAGTAATCAACCTACATGCTTTATTAAGCGAGATCATCAGCCACTTGAGGGTGGTGTCAGTAGCAGCACTGTAAATTAATAGGCCATAGTCAATGATGGACGGTATGCTGCTGGTGACTGCTAGCCTCAGCACTGCAGGTGTGAGACAATGATTATGCTTGTAGAAGACACCAATTCTGTGGTTTACAATCTTGGAAATTTGATTTACATGCAGGGCGTAGGAGAGCGAGCTGTCGAGCGTGATGCCTGAGTATTTGAATTCATGCACCATTTCAAGGGGTTGATTTAAGCTATTGCAGATGGCTAGATCTGTAGAGTAGTATTTGTTGTGGGGGCTAGCAAAGAGCATAGTCTTTGTTTTTTTTATCATTCATGAACAGTTTGTGGTTGGCGAACCAGGATTCAATTGTTGCAAAACTTATTTGCAGGTCACTAGTGAGGGGGAGTAGATTAGGGTGGCTAGAGAAGAGTACAGCATCATCCATTTTTAGGACAAGGTTGCTGTCATAGACTTTTGGTAGTGTATTCAGGTACAGGCTAAACAGCAAGGAACCAAGGATGGGCCCCTGTGGCATGCCAGTACGGATGGGCAGGCAACTCGATAGGGAGTCATTTATTTTAACTTGTTGTATTATGTTTTTGAGGTAGCTTTTGAACCAGCTTGCTACAGAAGGGGAGAGTCCAAGGGAGGGGAAGGAGTTCAGAAGGAGAGAGGAGTTCACAGTGTCAAAATCCTTTATCAGGTCAATATAAATTGACTCAACTATGTGACCGCGGTCCAAGGCTTTGTGAATATAATCTGTATATTCCGGTGACACTGTGGTGGTGCTATGTGCGTGCCTTAAACCGTGTTGCTGGGGGCATTGGATGTTTTATTTTGCAAGAAATTCAGTCAGTTGATCGGCAACTACTCTCTCAAGGACTTTGGATAGTGGTGGGAGAACGAGATAGGTCAGTAGTTTGAGACTAGTAATCTGTCACCACTTTTATGTACAGGCACGACAACTACAGCCTTCCACTGCTTGGGGAATTGCCTTAGGGACAGATAAAGGTTCAGAAAGGTGGAGAGTGGTTTTAGCATGACATCCAGTGACAGGTATAGCAGTTTCATGTCAAGAGTGTCATTGCTGTGTCTGGATTTTCCTAGAACTCCAAGAAGATATTTCTTGGTTTTAGTGAGAGTGATACTCCTGAAATAGAAAGGGGGAATGTGTGTGTGGGGGGGTTTGTAGCATCCAAGGCATTGCTAGTGTTGGACGTGTCGAAAAAGTTGGGCAGTAGGACCTGCTGAGGTTTGTAAAGGCTGAGTTGAAAGTTTCAGCTATGGCGATAGGGTCTTTCACAGGTGTGTCATTGACAACTACCATCGTAGGAACAGTCTTGTTTGGTTTGCCAGTGAGGTCCTTTATTTTTTGTCAGAAATTCCGGCTGTTTCCCCATGAGTTTGTAAGCTCATTTTGAAAATAGTTTTTTTTTGGCCCTATGGATTTCCTGGGTACAGGCATTTCTAGCAGCTCTATAGCGCAGCATATCAACTGGATTTCCTGATGCCCGAGCAATGTGCCAAAGATCACCCCAGGCTTTTGTCTTGTTTATCAGGCCAACAGTGATCTGTGGGTTTGTAGTCCTCCTGGACTTAGTTTTTATGAGCAGGGGAAAAGATGTCACATGCTTTGTTAAAGTGAGTAACAAGGTAGCTTGAGGCTGCATCAATACTGGAAAAGGTGCCCTGTGGCAACCAGTCGCAGTGTGCAAGGGAGGTCTTAAATTGATCAAGCTTGCCTTTTTCCAGCCTCTGTTGGTATGTGATTTTGGGAGGGGGTTTAGTGACTTTGTTAGTCCAGAGACTAACGACAGATGAATGGTCACTCATTGAGTCTGGTAGGATCGATGTACTGATATGCCTATGTGGGTGCGTGGTGATGATTAGGTCCAGAAGAGAGTTACTGCCTGTTCTCAAGTGGGCTCTATTGGTGGGGGAGGTCACCACTTGAGTGATATTGTTTGCTGAACTAGCATATTTGAACTGAGTGGCTTCAGGAGCCTGCCGGTTGATGTTGAAACACCCATGAAAACAACTTCAGATTGACTTGACAAGCTATCTAGATGATCAACTACTAGATCAATACCTAATTTGACAGTCTGAGTTCTACAGGACAGATCATTGTTAAAACCAGCCAACTGTACAGTATCTGTTGATAGGCCCAGCAACAGCAATTTTTTTTTTGCACAGTAAGGCATGGTAAACTAGATCAAAGGCCTTAAATCTATGTATATTAATCCTACCAGCTCACCTTTGTCCAAGGCACCATGTCAGAATCCAGTGAATGAAAGCAGAGCATTATAAGTGCTAAAGTTTTTCCCTGAATCCATGCTGTTCCTTAGCCTGAAGCTCATATTTGGTACAGGAATTCCACAAGCTGGTCAAATACTATTCTCTCCAGTACCTTGGACGGGGTAAAAAGATTCAGATAGGGTGGTAGTTTGTAGGGGTATTAGTATTACTTCCCTTAAATACTGGAAATACACATGCTTTCTTCCATATGTCCAGAATTATGCCAGTTCTCAAGGATATGTTAAAGATTAAAAGGACATTGTCAGCTTTTGTCTGACTTTTTTTCTCTATTCAAGATGAGTCCTGTATCCCTCTACATAGCCAGTTGCTGTATCTCTGCTGAAAGGATGCCATTGAATAGCATTGTTTTAAAGATTTTAATCAAAATTAGTAATCCTGGCAGCTTGCCCTTATCCCGGCCACCCAATGCTGAAGCACGTTCACTGGCGTGTTCACCTCTCTACATGGTACTAATGCGCTAGTAAGCTCAACCATGTTTGAAAGCCAAGTCGTAACAGTGGGCATGTGCATCTGACAGAGTCCTTTTAATCTTCACTCTAGCCTTGACTGCACTTAAGAAGTGCACTTTAAAATTTAAAAAACAGTTCCCATTCTTTAGGCTCTGGCCACCAAACAGCCTGATTTGCTGCTAGAGATCAGCGATGGTGAGATGCTAGTACTGAAGCTGGTTCTGAAGCAATCGTAGAGGGTGGCAAGGAAGGCACCTACCCTCTTGACCCTGTCAGCTGGTGTCCGTTGGCTGGGGAGACTGATGGTGCACTGACTGTGCTCAAGCTGTGCACTTAAAAATTTCAAAAACAGTTTCCCCTTAAGGCTCCATCAACCAAGAAGCCCAACTGTCTGCCAGAGATTTGTTATGGTGCAGCTGTGCACAGGCTGTCTAAGGGCACATATGTTATCTCTTATCCATCAAGGTTACCACTCACATCCAGGAACCTGCACTGGAACTAACCACCACCAATTACCTGGAAAATGGAGACCAGGGGCAACAGAAACCACAGGGGAACCAGAACTAGGAGACTACACACAAAACAGAATGTCCATACTTAGAGATGGACTCAAACAGGTCAGTGTTTTATTGAAACTTAAACTATTACAGGTGATTCAAGGGCTACTTCTCCCTCTCAAGCCCTACCCCACTAAAGTTTATCTGATGAGGGCCTACGTGGTGCCACTTTGTATCACGTTAATGTGGCGACTGATTATTGGCATGGTGATTTTGTCACCAGGATCTTGCCGCAGGCTTCTTGGGCTACCTTGATTTTTTGTGTCGCTCTGTGTGTAGAGTGTAAGTGGTTTTAAAGCGCTGTGTGTTTAGGTGCCGTCGATGCAATGCTTGCACTATATTTTACATCACTGAGTTGTATGTTGCTGTGGCATGGGTTAACCCCATCTGTCTGCCTGGCTGTGACCTAGAATTTGTTATATTCAGTAATGTGGGGTGCGGGGGGACAAAGTTCCTCGCGTCAGGGGGTTTGGGGGTAGAGTCCCCTGCAATATTGCACTTCTATAGGTGTATGTCATTTTACTCATTTGTACCTGGTAGCCAGCTAATTTGTTCATGTTCCCCTGTTAGTAGCTGTTTCTAAGGGATGGTGCTGCACCTCCCGGATGGCAGAATGTATGAGCGCGCCCTAAGGTCTGTCAACGCAATGCTTGTGCTGTATTTCACATTGCTCAGTTGTATGTCACTGCTGCATGTGTGAACCGTGTCACTCTACCTGCTGCACAGGACAGATACTACTGCAGTGAGATAGATTACATTTCATTTCTAACTTATCCCTCAAAGAGGGTCCCATGGTGGCTATCTCACAAGACAGTACTTGGAGTCACTCTTCCCAGGCAGAGAGAGACACTGTCCTGGGGGAGCTGCAATGCCTGTGCCTTAGTGAAGTGCCACGTGGTGATACTACAGGTAGCAACTGATACCAGCTTATGGTTCCCAGAACTGTAGCACTAGTTAAATGGTGTTTGTGTAGGCCTTACTTACTTCATGCTAACTTGGTCCTAGTAACCTTTTGCAACAGTCTTCTTTGCCCAGCCTAACCTCAGTAGGACTTTGGCTGACCTTGACTCTTACCTCTTACCACGCACATCTGCGCTGGTGTTTACCTAATCCAATCCGCTAACCAACACACTGCATGACCATTCTGGAGGTGCACTCCACATACAGTGGCATCCCCCAGGATGAAACCCAATTCTGCAGCATTTTGCAGCACTCTGCAGAATGCTGCAGGAGACCTACTGAATAAAGCAATGTAATTTCAATGGCAATTAGTCAGTATTGTCATTCAGAAAAATGTGACACTGGCAGGATGAAGTGAATGCCGCAGTTTCCTACAAGATAAAGGGGATTAACTGTCATTGAAATTACATTGCTTTATTCAGTAAGTCTGCTGCAGCATACTGCAGAGTGCTTTAAAAGTGGGTTTCATCCTGGGGGATGCCACTGTACATTGTTACCTTTGATTACATAGATACATAGACAGTGTCGGCAGACAAGGGCCTACGGTCCACCCAGTCTGCCCATTTGAGCTTGTAAGTTCACTTTATGTTTTCCTAAAAGTCTGTTACCCTTTAACCCTGACCTCCAGAATTCCTTTATGTCTATCCTATGCATTCTTAAATCCCGTGATTGTTTCAGCCCCCACCACTTCCTCTGGCAGGGTGTTCCACTTGTCCACCACCTGTTCTGTGAATAAATTCTTCCTCACGTTTCCTCTGAATCATCCTCCCTCCAGCTTCATTCCATGCCCACTAGTCCTGGAACATCTTTTTCGCTTAGAAATAGTGTATTCCTGCACCCTGTTGTTCCCTGTAAGATACTTGTATGTCTCTATTATATCCCCTCTCTCCCTCCTCACCTCCAGGGAGTACATATTCGATTCCTTCAACCTGTTCTCATAGGACTTGTGATGCAATCCATGCACCATCTTTGTTACCCTCCTCTGAACCTTCTCTACCCTGTCTATGTCCTTATGTAAGTAAGGTCTCCAGAACTGTACACTGTACTCCAGGTAGGGCCTCACTAGTGTCTTGTATAGTGGAATTATGACCTCCCTTTTCCTGCTGGTGATGCCCCTGCCTATGAATCCCAACATCCTATTTGCTTGCCTGCTGCCTTGTCACACTGTTTCCCCACCTTGAGGTTATCAGAGATGATAAACTCAAGATCCCTTTCCTGCTTGGTACATGCTATATCCTCACCCCCAACTGATATATTGTGCCAGGGCTTTTGTGTCCCATATGCATTATCTTGCACTTCTTTTCATTGAATTTCAACTGCCAAACCCCTGACTATTCTTCAAGTTTCTGCAAGTCCTTTCTCATTCTGTCTACACCCTCTGGTGTATCTACTCTGTTACAGAACTTTGTGTCATCAGCGAACAGGGAAATTCTGCCTTCTAGGTCCTGCGCAATGTCACTGATAAAGATGTTAAATAGGACTGGTCCCAGCACTGATCCCTGTGGCACCCCACTGGTCACTCTTCCCTCTGTGGAGTGACAGCCATTTATCACCATCCTCTGTGTCCTGCCGCCCAGCCAGTTACCTACCCACCACACTACTGTCCTGGCCACACCCATGTTCCCCAGTTTGTGTAATAGTCTTCTATGTGGCACCATGTCAAAGGTCTTGCTGAAGTCCAGATAGGCCTTGTCCACTGCCCTCCCCGATCCACCTCCCTAGTCACCCAGTCAAAAAATTCAATGAGGTTGGTCTGATGTGACCTCCCCCTGGTGAAACCATGCTGCCTTGGGTCCTGTAGTCCATTGACAATCAGATGTTCCACCAATCTCTCCTTCAGTACTGCTTCCATGATCTTCCCCACTACCAATGTGAGGCTGACTGGTCTGTAGTTCCCAGCTTCCTCTTTGTTCCCACTTTTGTATAAGGGGACTATATCTGCTCTCCTCCAGTCTTTGGGTACCTTCCCTGTTTCCAGTGATCAGCTAAACAGGATTGCCAGAGGTTCAGCCACTGCCTCTCTTAGTCCTTTAAGGACCCTGGGGCGCACCCCATCTGGCCCGATTGCTTTATCAACTCTTATTACTTAAAGCTCCTTCAGGACCCTTTCTCATATAAAGGGACTTGTGTCCATTTCTGCACCATTCCCACCCCTTGTGCTCCCTTCAGACCCATTACCCTCCTATTCCTCAGTAAAGACTGTTCAATATGTCAGCTTTACTGTTGTCATCCTCCATGCAGTCCCCATCCTCCCCCTTCAGTCTCACTATCCCTCCCTTTGCCTTTCTTTTTTCACTTATATACCTGTAAAAGGTTTTGTCCCCTCTACCCACAGATTTTGCAATGTGCTCTTCTGTCTGAGCTTTGGCTTCCCTTGCTGATCTCTCTGTCTCCCTTTCCTTCTCCTGGTACTTCTCACTATCCTCTTCTGCCTGTGTCTTTTTGTATTGCCTGAATGCAATCTTTTTGGCTTTCACTTTCACAGCTACCTCCTTGGAAAACCATAATGGCCTCCTCTTACTTTTCCCCTTGCTAAACTGTTTAATGCATAATTCTGTTGCTCTTGTAATCCCCATTTTAAATACTGCCCACTGTTCCTCAACCCCTGATTCCTGCCCTGTTCTCCTTAATGCCTCTTTCAAGCATCTCCCCATTTTCCCTATGTCTGCCCCCCTAAAATCCAGGATATGAATTTTTGTGGTTTGATTCTGCTCCTTCTGTGATTTCAAACTACAATGACTGGTGGTCACTGTTCCCCAGGTGCTCCCCCACTGTTACCCCCATCACACTGTCCCTGTTTGTGAGCACTAGGTCCAGTATTGCCTTCTGCCGAGTTGGTTCCATGACCAGTTGCTTGAGGTGGCACCCAGAAGGGAGTCCAGGACAAATCTGCTCCTAGTTGATGCTGCTGCTGGGATGCTCCAGTCCACATCCGGAATACTGAGGTCTCCAACCAGCACTACCTCACCCTTGTCTTCCATTCTTTGGATGGTTAGCATCAGCTCCCTAACTGTTTCTTCCTCCTGGGCTGGTGGTCTATAGACCACACCTGTGCGAATGGCTGGCCCCATTTTTCTTTCCAGCTTAACCCACAGTCTCTCTCCCCCATTTTGTTCCTCCTGGATCTCTGTGGCCCTTATGTAATTTTTCACATACAGTGCCACTCCTCCTCCCTTCCTACGTGCCCTGTCTCTTCTGAATGTGTTGTAGCCGGGTATGGCCATCTCCCAGTCATGGTTATCATTACACCAGGTTTTTGTGATGGCCACAATGTCCAGGTCTGACTGCACCATGACAGCCTCCAGATCCTCCATCTTGTTGCTAAGGCTCCTGGCATTGGCACACATGGCTTTCCATGATTTGACCTCCCTAGACTGTTTAGCTGTTCTACTCCAGCCCCTTCACTGGTTGTCATTTATCCCTGGTTCTCCTTGCTGTCTGCCCTTCTGTTGAATTTTGCCCCTTTTCTGCCTATCCACCTCTTGGGCACTTATCTCCATCTTTTGCACACTGCTTTGTTGAGATATCCACTCCTCCGTTTCACTGGTTCCACTACTAGCTGTGGGGGGTGGGCAATTAGGTATCCTCCTTGCTGGCCTGCCACTCTCCTTGGCTAGTTTAAATGCTTGTAAATGTAGCATTTAAACTTATCATTGAGTGCTTGGATTCCCCTCCAGGATGGATGCAGGCCGTCAGACTTGAACAAGCCTCCATCCCTCCGGTGGGTCCCCAGTCACCAATGAATCCGAAGCCTTCCTCACAGTACCAGTTCTTCAACCATGAGTTAAAGTTCCTGGCGCATGCACCCCTATGCTCTCCCATACCTCTCGTAGGTAGTACTTCCAAGAAGGTGACAGAGGTAGCTACTTGTTTGAGACCCCTCCCCAAATTCCTAAACTATTCCTGAACTTCCTTTGACTCCCCATTTGCCAGGTCATTAGTACCTAGGTGGATAATGACATCCAGCTCACCCACTCTTCTTGTATTTCCAGTGATCCCCAGGATCTTCCTTCCATCCCTCCATGCCATGGCACCTGGTAGGCACCTCACCTCCCTGTCCTCCCCCTCCTGTGTTCCTAGTTGGATCCCTCTTATGATGGAACCTCCTATCAGGATTTGCTTCCTCCTCTTCTGGGGTCCACTGCTCTTCCCACTGAGGTCACCTCCTTGGCTAACCTCCACATCCTTTCCTTCCACTTCTCTGGGTACCTCTATTTGGTTGTCCCCATTTGCCAATGTGGCATATGAGTTCTTGAGCGGACTAGGATCTGAGATGTGCCTCTGCCTGACTGCCCTAACCCTCCCTGAGCCCACTGTCATCCAAGTGCTCCTCGTTCTCATCATCCTTTGAGGCAGTGGTGTTGGACTGGGTGGTCTCTGGATAGGGGTGATGGTACTCCTGACCCAAGTTTACTTCCACTCTGAGTCTGGCTACCTCATTCTGCAGTCCAGAGAGATGCATGCAGATAGGGAAGCACCTCAGCATCCAGAAGGTCTGCCTGAATATGGCTACCCCGCAGCCACTGCATTGCACCACTCCCCACATTATACTGCATTTATACTGCTATTCCAGTACTTGTCTGTTACTGAAGCTCTCCTTGTTCCCTTTTTATTAATTTACTGTCCTAAAAGTCCTGCCACTGATCCTCAGGTACTTTTCCTTACAAAAGAAAAAAAAATGAAAGTCAAAACACTTGTGCTGAGGGCGGGCTTTTACACCGTTATGCCCCTCCTACTCCACAACCCCTATTATCCCCTGTGCTTAGCTCCTGTCAATCAGATTTAACAGGGCATATAATTAAGAGTTGGGAGCAGAGGAGGGAGGTGGGGTGAACATTTGCAGCAATTAAAGGCAGCAAAGATATAGACCACCACTACAAGCACACCAAACTAGATTTTAAATTTTCAACAGCCCAAAAACAATTCTAAGTAAAGATAGCAAAGAAATTACAGTGTCACTAAAAGCCCACAATCCAAGTTTAAAACAAAAAATAGCAATGAACAGTTAATATAAAGCACTGAAATGAATCTGTTTCCTTCCCCTTCTGGCTTCTTCTGAGAAAACAAAACTCACTTGCTACCTCAACTCTGACTAAACCCCACCTCCAGTTATCACGTAGCTGAAGTAAGAGGCCAGACAATTAGCACCCCTCACCCAAACTACAGGGCAAGTCAGACAAGCCAAGACTACATTTGCATCAATTAAAGACAGCAAAGGAATATACCACCACTACAAGCACACCAAACTAGATTTTAAATTGTCAACAGCCCAAAAACAATTCTATGTAAAGACAGCAAAAAAATTACAGTGTCACTAAAAACCCACAATCTAAGTTAAAAAAAAAATAGCAATGAACAGTTAATGTAAAGCACTGAAATGAATCTGTTTCCTTCCCCTTCTGGCTTCTTCTGAGAAAACAAAAATCACTTGCTATTTGTTACCTGAGTGGTCCTGGAGGTGAACTCCAGCACTGCTCTCTGCTTCTAATCTGGGAGTGGATTCTTTGAGAGGAGGCCCACCACTACTCCCTGGTGCCTCTTGACTGGGGATCTGATGGTATGCCCCTCATCAGGATAAAGTTGCAAGGGTCTTCCTTCCTGCTACTAATAATGAGGAGCCTCTTCCCACACCTGGAGGGGTGAAGAGAAGCAGGATTTTCCAGGGGCTTTTCTATCTGTCTTCCTCTTTTCTCTGATTTTGCAAAGGGTGCCAAGTGTAAGCACCCGCTGGGTGTTTACTAGTCAATTCTAGTTGCTAGGTGTAGCTAGGGGAAGAGAGAGTTTAGTGCCGCTGGGTCTGGGATGTAGGGCTTGCTTGCTGGCAGCAGGGGGCCCCATCCCTAGGAGTATATAGAGCAAGGGATTTTGGCACCAGCAGGAGAGACAGACCCGGGGAGAGAAGAGTCTAAGAAGTGTTCCTGCTCCTCATAAGTGGGGTCCACCCACTACCATCAGAAGAACCAGGTCATAAGCACATTTCTACTGTCTTAGGACTGTGTTGCTTAGGTTGTAATAGTGGCCCCCTCACACCGATTTTACCATCTGGATACCACTAGATGGGGAGGGGGGCTTACAATGTGGGGGCTCATCCAGGATGTGAAAAAACAAACTTTTTCGGGAGCAAGTTATGTGCCTGGACTAATGTTTGAGAGCTGCAGGGAAGTTTCTGTGTTGTGCAGGTGCCATTTTGAATTTGTGCAGCATCATGACTCATAGCAGTGCCATTTTGCAACATGAGTATTCTAGCATCCACTTAATGTATGCAGAACATTGTGCTCCCCTGTGATTGGTTGGATGTAGTTGAGCTGGGACAGGGGGTCACGTTGCATGAAACAGGAAGTGCCATCTTTGCTAAGCCCTTCAGAACTGTGCCATGAGTATGTTAGTGAGGGGGAATGGCTGAGTGCTGTGGCCTTTTAAAATCCTCTACCTGACACTTCTCTTGACCTTATATCCCACAAGTGTACACTAGATCTGGTCCAGTGGGGATTTCCCCAACCCCTTCTCTCTCTCTCTCCTTCTGCCCCTACTCATGGTCAGTACCTACCCTGCCCTAGATGCCCCAGCCCCCCCCCACCGGCAACTGCTTGCTACTCTGTTCCCGTGGGGAACATTCTCCCTAATCACGGTCTCCAGGACCATAGACCCCCCATCTGTCCAGCTTCTGCTCTCCCCTCCCCACTTATCCCTCCTTCCTCTCTCTACCCCTGTCACTTCTGACTGGTATCCGCCGATTCAGTCTAGGGTGGTGCATTCAAGGTAGCACACACTCTGTGACATAGCCCTCCCTGCTCAGCCTGGCTCGTCGGTCCTCAGCCTGGGTCCACCTGTGCGCCCAGTCTCCTTCTGCCCCCCACCCTCCTGGGGTGCAGCCAAGGGGTTAAAGATAGCCCACCTGAACATTCGCAGCCTCCTCCGTAATCACGCGGAGCATCTGTTGGGCTGCCCATTACACAAGCCTGACATTCTGTGCCTTACTGAAACTTGGCTTAAACCTCGCACCCCTCGACTCAGCTTGCACTCCGGGCACGGCCTGGCCAAGACTTGACAGGGTAGGGACCAAAAAGAGGTGGGGAGTACTTGTATTCCAATCGGACCCACCTTTCCATTTCCATAGTATCACACCAAATCCAGAGTCCCTTACCCTGTGAGTTTCTCCACCTACTTCTCCTTCTCGCAACACCAAGAGGTGCACATAGTGTGTGCATATAACCCCCTAAGGGGAGTGCAGGACTCTCACTCCTGGAGCTACTCCGGGAGAAGGTGGAGCTCAATGAACTCCTCATACTTGGCAACCTTAACATAAACTGGCTCGGATCCAATGCCAAGCTGTGCGAACCCATTCTCTCCAGCCTCTCCCTCAGTCAAATCATCGCGGAACCCACCAGGCTCTCCTCTCATGGTGGCAAGGGGACACTCATTGACTGGGTCCTTAGCAATCGGCTCGACAAAATTGTCAAATCAGGACTCCTCCCTGACTCCATCTCGGACCACTCTCCAGTCTACTGCATATGGGACTCTAACCCGCCCAAGGCCCCCAGCAGAGTGGTAACCATGAGGGACTACTCGAAACTTATAACCCCTAACTTCCTCATGGACCTGCAGGGTGTTTCTTGGGACTATGTCCTGGCTACTCACGACCCCATTGCTGCCCTTGACCTCTTCCTTGTGGCCTATACCCCGCTTCAGAACAGGCATGCTCCCCTATCCAAGAGGCGTGTCCGAGCCCCTGTTACGAAATGGCTTCACAGTGAGCTCCTCTCTCTTATGAAGAGGCGTGACAAGTCCTGGACTAAATACAGGGCATCACGTAACCTAAACGACCTCCAGGAATACCGTCACCTTAGAAACTCCTGTAAGTGGGCTGATACGTGCTGCAAAAAGTCAATACTGCAGTTCCGCTTTGATCGCCTCTGCTCGTGACCCAAAACGGTTCTGGATGAACATAAAAAATCTAGTCGGTGGCTTGGTCAAAGCTCAAGTCACTGACGTGACAGTTGGAGGGGCTAACTGTAACAACCCGCTAACCATTGCCTCCTCCTTTAACCGCCTCTTCACTGACCTACCGTCCGCCTCTCCCTCCCAGTCCGCCCCCTCGCCACGCGCCTGTGGCCCCCGGCCCTCCGTCCGCCATTCTACCTCAAGAAGATCTCCGTGAGCGAGACCCAGGCGCTCCTTGCTGGTCTCTCTCCCCACGGGGGGCGGATCATGATGGCCTTGTACCCCGGCTCCTCAGCCTGGGCGCTCCTTGCCTTGCCAGGCCACTTGCCCACATATTTAACGCCTCGCTTATCGCAGGGTCATCCCCGATATATGAAAGTGTTAGGTAGTCCTCGTCCTGAAAACGGTGACCCCAAGGACATCAGCAATTATCGTCCGATCGCCATACTGTCAGCTGCCAGTAAACTTCTGGAAAAAGCTATAGTGTCACAACTGGTCCACTACCTTCATGAATACAATGTTCTTTCCCCCTGTCAGCATGGCTTTGGAAAAAGCCACAGTACCTCGACGGCACTTGCTGAAGTCACAACCAGGATCAGGATGGCAACTGATCAGGGCAAGTTGACGGGGGCCATATTTGTGGACCTATCCAAAGCCTTCAACCGCGTAGATCATCCCCTCCTCCTCTCCACTTTCCAGTCCCTTGGCTTCTCCCGTCACTCCCTTGACTGGTTCACCAACTAACTCAGGGACAGGAAGCAACTCACCTGCTTCAACCGAACCCTCTCACCCCTCCTACCTGTTTCCAGTGGAATGCCTCAAGGATCTGTCCTCGGACCTATCCTGTTCTCCCTGTTTGTCAACGGCTTACCCTCTGTCGCCACAGAAGGGCACCTCTCTATGTATGCTGATGACCTAGTCCTATTAGCCATCGCCTCCGATGTTCCCAGCATCAACGCCCAACTCAATTCGGACTTCTCTCACGTCAGTGCATGGCTTGAAGGGCACAAACTCGTAGTGAATCTCAAGAAAACGCAAGCCATGTTCTTTGGCGCTGCGAAAAAAATCTCCTCCTGCACTTCGCCTCTCAAAATTCATGGTACCTGCGACTCCCTCCTGCCTACAGTTGACTCCGCTAAGTACCTCGGAGTCACCCTCAACCCTCAACTCGACCGCTCTGTGCACATCAGAAGCATATGCAATGCCACTAATGGCAAACTTGGCCTCGCATACAGGGCCAAAGACTGCCTTACCCTGGCCGCCCGGCTGGCACTCGCCAGGGGTATACTGCTGCCCACCCTCTCCTATGGTCTCGTTGCCTTTGCCTCTGTCCCTTCCTCCTACCTAGCCAAATGGTACACCACGTACAACAATATATGCCACTTTGCACTCGCGGCCCCCCGTCTCACTCACTGATGCACGCTTACTCTCGCCTGGAATGGCTCCCCCCCGAAAAACTCCGGATCTACAACATGGGAAACTTTATTGACAACATAATTCGAACAGCCACACCAGCCTAGCTTGCCTTCCCCCTGAAACACCCCTCCCCTGCTTACCAGCTTAGGTCTTCGACATCCCAGACCCACCTGGTCCCCAAAACCTGCACCCTCGCTGGGGATAGAGCATTTACCACCCACGCATCTAAGTTATGGAATTCCCTTCCCTCCCACGTCCGAGCTTCCCCCTCTCATTCCACCTTCAAAACCTCCCTCTGGAGCTTCCTGAAATCTGCTCGGCCCTGTCTGTGTGCTGCCTAATCTCCAGCCCTCGCCCACCATCCCACCTGGACTGGTACCTGCTAGGCTCTTCCTCCCTCACTTTGGTGATGTCTCCCTACCTCTGGGTATATGTTCATTGTTACTCTCTCAACCAAGGGGGAGGTCTTCTGTGCCCCCGGTTTGTATGTTTGAAAATCTGTGATTGCAGATAATGCTCATCCCGCCTGCTGTGTCCTACTGCTTTAGAATTCTCTCTAGTGTCTTGTCCCTCCGTTTGGACTTTGTTGCTTCTGTTAGCAATGATGACTATGTATTTCTCTCATGTAAATTCCACTGTTGGAGTATACCACTCCAGATTGTTATGCTTACTATGTATTCCTTCTATGTAACTACCCTGTAATTCTCCCGGGTCGCACCTGAAAATAGGCACCTGCTGTCTAGCGTGCTTACCCGGTTACCAAAAGCAAATAAATAAATAAATAAATACCTGAAGTACTGTTTAAAGAACTTTGGCAAGCTACACAATGGCTGAGGCTTAGGGGGATGGAAGCATAATGGTTCTTGTGCAAGCATCTATGTTATCTTGGCTCTGGGATGTGGCCCAGAAGGGAGGAACGCAAGAGAGGTGTGTGATTTGTCATCATTCTGGGGACGTAGCGAAGGTTCTCCCAGTTTGTCTGGACTGTGCCGGTAGTGGTGCAGTTTTTCCAAGTCGACCTGCTATTGAGTACCAGCCTGCATGGAGTATGGCCACCACATCTGCCCTTGTGAGTGCAGCCTCATCAAGTCTGGAGAACCTGGAACTGGTGGGGGCTGCTGCTAATGAAGCAACACAGGGAGCAAGGGGTGATAGGCATCTGCCCAGTAGTTCACCTCCTGCAGGATCTGACCCGCCCCATGACAAAGGGAGAGGCTGTGCGGTGGTAGGTAGGGCTGAGACGTTTGTGTCCCCTGCATTGGGCCCACCCCCCGTGCCGACAGGCCCTGTGAAGAAATATAGAGGACTACCCTTCATGGTTGTGGAGGCTCCAGAAAATCAGTGTCCCAATGTGGTGGTGGAAGAAATCATCTCTGAGGGAGACTCTACTGCAGAAGAGGAACAAGAATATATTGTACCCCTCAACCTGGTGTGCCACATAAGGACTATGCCTTTGATTACCTGTTATGGGACCAGTATATCCCCAAGCCCTACCAGTTCCCCAGCAAAAGGTTCCCAGATAATATTCCTTGGCTGCAGCAAGTCTGTGTCCAGTACCGTAAGGATATGGATGCCCTCAGACTCTCTGACCCCCACTATCTCAAGTATACTTCTGGGAGTTGGTTGCTGAAAGGTATGGCCCAAG
Source organism: Neoceratodus forsteri (assembly GCA_016271365.2). Classification (NCBI taxonomy): domain Eukaryota; kingdom Metazoa; phylum Chordata; order Ceratodontiformes; family Ceratodontidae; genus Neoceratodus; species Neoceratodus forsteri. The sequence continues at coordinate 964,815,723 of CM028133.1, forward strand.
AACCAGTGTGCGCAGTATACCTGACTGGTCACAGGCTGAGCACTGAGTCCATTGCCGCATCAGAAAAGAGTACCTTGGGGAAAATGACCCTTATCTGTCTGAATGCAATTGGGCATGATCGATGAGAAATGAGAGGACTGGGTGCTCCAGGCTGCTTTGGACAAAATTAAAATGAAGAGCAGTGGAAGTGCAGTTGATTTGGGAGGACACGAGCAAGAAGCCATCAAAAGAGCCAGACAAATGTTTTTGTCAACCCTATAGACTAATGTGACTCTGTTTAAAATGTTGCCATGATCCAGGATCTAGAGGGTCAAAGAACCAAATATTATGTCATCTTCGAGAGTGCCTTCAGGGAGTAGTGCACCAAGCCGGACCCCAAACTGTATTTCACTTAAAGTACTTGTAACCGATGTTGTCTGGCCCTAGAGAGGAAGCTCAAGACTGTTTAAAATCATCCTGCTGGCACTGGCTATGCATCCGAGAAAAAAAAAATGCAGGTCTAACCAATGTGGGATCCCAACGTTGGAGGCTGGGTGAGATCAACTTCTAGTTGTTACTGGTTGTGCGTTTTAAAATGTTTTGGGCGGCTGGACTCCTCAGTTGCTTTAATAGTGATATTTGTGATTCTAACTCACATTAATGCTTGGTGTTTAAAAAATAAATCGAAACAAAATGTTTTTATTTAGCTATTAGAGTTGTGTATGAGTGGTATGCCTGGAGTGTGTCTGTTGATAGTGTGAGTCAGAAAGTAATGAAAGGTAGAACGTGTATGAGTGGATTGAGTGGTCGATTGACTGAGTCAGTGGAATGCTAACTTGTTTATTTTATTGCAAAAAAGTTTGTATCCTGCAATTAACAAAATGTTGAATAAAACTTTATGGTAAAAAGCTTGAAGATGAGTATTTAGGGGAAAATTGTAAAATCATTGTGCTCATTCCTGTCAGCAACACCTTTCTATTAATTTTGAGAAATAGTGTAGGAAATTGTGTAGTGATGGAGGGAGGGAAGCTTCCGCTCTAGTACCTGGCAGGTGACCATGGGAATCTGTGGGTGGGTCATCAGTTAGCCCCAGTTTGATGTAGTGAAGTTTTTAGTGTTAGGAGTGAAAGGGTTTTAAAGTGCATGAATTTCCACCATTCTGGCAGTGCAGCCAGCTAAGTACTCTGACCCATGGGGAAGGGGGAAAGCGGCCATATCTCTCCTCTTGGGAGGTCGGTGATATGGCCTGGATAGGCGTTCACCAGAGGGTGAACGTTCTGTGTGGGGCAAAGTGTAAGCACCCTGTGGGTGCTTACTAGTTAATTTCTAGTTGCTAGGTGTAGCTAGAGGAAGAGAGATGTTGGTGCCCTTAGGTCTGGCATGTAGGGCTTGCTTGCTGGCAGCAGGGGCCACCATCCCTGGTGATATATAGAGCAAATTATTTTGGTGCCGGGGGGGAGAGAGAGACCTGGGGAGAGAAGAGTCTGGGTTTAGCCCGCAAGTTCGGACAGAGGGCCACAATGGGGCCAGGGTGGTCCGCTTGCCACCCCGGCCCTCCTCCATTGAAGATCGGCATATGAAAAGTGCAGCAGTTCAGGCTATGAAAGTGAAGGGGGAGAATGTGGAAGCTGAAATTCAGAGCTGAAGGATGGGGCCTGTCAGTGCAGTTGGGAGTCGAAGCCTGGGGAGTGAAAGAATTAAGAGGCCCACCAAATAAACTTCGGAACCTTGGTAGGGTAAGCACCGATGGGGCCCTTGCAATTTAAGTAGTCTCGGCTGTGGGGGAGTGCAGTCTATGGGGCCAGGGAGTGTCCTGTGAGCAGGTCTGCTATGGCAAATAGGGCCTGGGGTGCAGTCCAGAGGTGGCAGCTTGGATTGTTGTGAGCGTAGTGGTGATTGCACTACCCCTTTCCCCTGGCCAGAGGCCTCTACAGAGTTGGGACTGCCCCAAATTAGACAGCTTGTGGAGGCAGGGAAAGACCCATGTGGAGAAGGGTTGGTTGGGACCCTGGTGAGGTGGCAGACTGTCCGGGTGCTCTGTGTGGCACAGCAGTAAGTCCCCTGGAAGAAGGCAGTCCAGAAATTGGAATCTCTGCATGAGCGGTAGTGCTATTAGTTTCTGGGCCAGGATAGACTCTAGGGAAGTCATTCTAGGCACATGACATCAATTATTGTGTGTCTGGTAAAGGTCTTTGGTAGTTTTTTTCTTGCTAAAGAGCACCAGTTTTAACTGATTTAAGAATCTGAAGTGGAAGAAATGCCCCATAGAGTGAAGAGCATCCTCCGGTGGAGAAAGTGTAAGGATGACCAAGTTTGGAAGAGGGATTGAGGCAGTAGAAATGTCTCGTGCTGCCATACTCCCTAGTAAATGCCCAGTGTTTGAGAATTAAGGAATGGAAAGTGAGCCAGAGAGGCCTGAGTAAGAATTTGGATTGAAGGAAGGGAATTAGAGTGAAAGTACTGCTAAGTACGAGCTACATCTAAGTAGGGCCTGTTTTGACCCTCTATCTTGCTCCTGCCAGGAATGTAGCCTTGATGGCTTGATGGATTACAGCATGAAATAATTGAATCTGTTGGCAAAAGAGACTGTTGCAGTATTTAGGTGTCCCCCTGTGGATGCTCCCATCGAATGTGTTTCCTCCATGCTCCATGGAGTGATTTATTAACTTACTTGTTTATTAAACCTGTTTGTTGCATTTTGATTCCACAGTGGACAGTGGATTTAATCAAACTGAACTGTGCATTTTATGCCTGCTAATATCCATTGCCCCATACAGCTCACCATCTGCATCTAAGAAGTGTTCCTGCTCTTCATAAGTGGGGTCCACCCGCTGCCAGCAGAAGAACCAGGTAATGAGCACATTTCTAATGTCTTTGGACTGTGTTGCTTGGGTTGCATAGTGCCCACCTCCCACCAGTTTTACCATCTGGATACCCTAGACGGGGATGGGGGGCTTATACAAGAATTCCCACTGCTGACTAGCAGCTAAAGGACACTAGGCACAGCTAGCCACTTCCCTTTTTTGGAAAAAGGAAGGGCAGAGCCATGAAGAGTCATGCCCTAGCTTACATGGTAAACCAAAAGGAAAGAGCACACAAACACACTGACATTAGGTCTCCAGCTGAGACCCAGCAGGAAACAGCTTTCAGGGACAAGGTTAACTCATCGAGTGCTCCCTTATAACCTGCCTTAATCTTGGTAGAAGAAAGAGGCTGGTTACAACAGTAGAAGTCTCAGATACCCTTTTGCATCCTAATGATAAGCATCTGAAAGCAGCTTGTAAATGTACTGTACATACTCTGCATCAGGTTTAGGTTTGCGGGTAACATTTGCCTTGGCTTTGGAAGCATGAGCACCGTGTGAATGGTCAACAATAATGGTGAAAGAGATTCTGCAGGATTCTCTGTTGGAAATCTAGTTCCCTTAGAACATATGGCAGCCTCAGTCTCCTTTTTAGGAGATTCATTGGTGACTCTCTTATTTGCTCAGCAATAGGTTACGATACTGCTATGGCACTCCTTAGGTCAGTTTGTCTGAGACACTGGTCAGCAGATCATGCTTCCAAGTCTTGCTTTCAGTCCACAGTTCAAGAGATGCTTAAGGATATTAAGGAAATAAAATTGTTCCTTGCCAATTTGCAAGAGTCAACAATCCTCTAAAAGTAGTTTCAGAGCTTGGGGTTTCAGACATGGCAGGTACTGTACTCCCATGCAATTTTCATTTCTTTCGAGAATATGGAAACCAGCAAAGTAGGGGTGCATTCTCAGGTTTCAAGTCCCAGCAGAATAAAGGCAATTTCACCTGCAAAGTCTTTGGGGAGCCAGCTACAGAGGCAGTTTCTCTGCATGAGGATTTGCAGACCCATATTGACTCACAAGCTCTTGCTATATGGCTGCAGAGATTTTATGGTTGATAGGCCCAAACCACATCAGATGCCTGGGTACTGGAGATAGTTCAGCAGGACTGTATGATAGAGTTGTCTTCCACACCCTCTGGAGAGCACTTTTTGCAGTCCCTGGTCTCTACAAATCCCAGGAAATGTTATACAAAAGACCACATCTTAGATCATCTCCTCCTGCCAAGAAAATAATACAGTGGTTCTACTCCATTTAATTCATAGTCCCCAAGAAAAAGGGGAGCATTCCATCTGATCCTGGATCTCTCCAGTCTGAACCAGTTTGTGAGACCCACCCGGTTCAAATGGAATCCCGGAGGTCAATCATTGTGGAACTTCAACAGGGCAATCTTCTGGCTTGAGTGGCCCAGATGAATCTAATAGATTTCTTTGACTGGGTGACCAAAGTAGTAGACCAGGAAGGGGCTGTAGACATGACCTACCTAGACTTAAGCAAGGCATTTGACACAGTCCCACACAAAAAAATAAACAAGTTAGCCAGCCTGGGAGTGGGTCCCATGGTGGTAGCCTGGGTAAAAAATTGGCTGGACAACAGGACACAGAGGGTAATAGTAAATGGAGTCCACTCCGAAGAAAGGGGGGTTACTAGCAGGGTACCACAGGGTTCAGTACTGGGTCTGGTCCTTTTTAATGTCTTTATAAGTGACATTGCGGAGGGACTGAAAGGAAAAGTATGCCTCTTTGCAGACAACACAAAGATCTGCAATGGGGTTGATACACATGGGAGAGGAGGAAGGATGAGAAGGGACTTGGCAAGGTTGTAGGAATGGTCAAAAGTATGGCAGCTTAGAATCAGTGCAAAGAAGTGCAAAGTAATGCACCTAGGAAACAAAAACCCAGAGGAAGAGCACACAATGGGGGGGGAGGGGTACTAACAACAACAAAAATGGAAAGGAACCTGGGAGTAGTCAGATCAGTTGACCTAAAGGTAAGCAAGCAATATGAGAAGGCAGTAAGGAGAGCTGGGGGGATACTGGGATGTATAGGAAGAGGCATTACAAGTAGAAAAAAGGAAGTTATTATCCCTCTGTACATACAGTTGGTAAGACCCATCTGGAGTACTGTGTGCAGTTCTGGAGACCCCATCTCCACAAGGACATAGACAGGATGGAGGCAAGAGAGACTAAAGGAGCTTAATATGTATACCCTTGAGGAAGGGGGGGGGCATGATAGAAACATTCAAGTACCTCAAGGGAATCAACAGAGTCCAGGAGGCTAGCATCTTTCAGAAAAAGAGATGTGCAAGAACAAGGGGGTGCAATTTGAAGATAGAGGGGGGATGGCTCAGGGGCAACACGAGGAAGTAGTTTTTCACAGAGAGGGTGGTGGATGCGTGAAACAGCCTTCCAGAGGAGGTCGTGAGGTCAAAAACAGTGGGGGAATTCAAGAATACATGGGACAAACATAAGACAATTCTGGTGGGGGTAGGAAGAAGTAGGCTATTGGTTAACTATGATCTGCAGCTTATCCAATAGGTAGGGGGAATGGGCAGATTGGGCAGGCCAAGTGTTCCTTATCTACCTTCAAAATCTATGTTTCTATGACCACTCAGATGAATATCTACACATCCCAGTTCGGCAGTTGCACCACAAATTCCTCAGATTTGCCATCTGGGACCAACACTTTCAGTGTCTGGCTCTCTCTTTTGAGTAAGCTTCCACCCTGAGTATATTTATAAAAGTCCTAATAGTCATAGTGGCAATCCTTCAGTGGGAGGAACACCCCATTTATCACAACCTAGACAATCTCATAATTTGGGCAGCTTCAGAATAATCAACTTACTGTTTAGAGCACAGAACCTTACAGATCCTAGAAAACACTGCTGAATAGTTAACCAAATGGGCAAATGAGCTCACTTCAGCCTTCTCAATCTTTGGAGCACCTAAGACTGTGCTTTCAGACTGATCTGGTGAGATTGTTTCTTTCTCAGAGTAGAGTGAACAACCTCATTGAACAGATTTGGCAAACCAGTGGTAATAGCAGTAGTAGATTTTATCAATATGGAAACCCATCCCCACTGGTTCTGGGCACCTTACAACAAACAGTCCACATCTGGAGAAGTAGAAAACAATAAATAGAATACAACAGGCATCAGGCTAACAACATTAAATGTACAGATTTTCATGACTCACAGTCTGGGAGAATAAGGTTGTGTCAGCTCACAGAAGTCTCCAGATTTTAGGTCTGATGTTGGCTTTCATAAAGATGGTTCCTTGGGTCAGACTGCACATGAGACCTCTCCAGGTCTTCCTGCTATATCATTGTCGCCAATGTAGAAACAGTACCAGGCACCTCAGTGTGCTAAACATTTCAGTGGTGGGAGAACCCTCAAAACTTTTTAAAGGGTCTCCATTAGCCAATTGGGACAGCTCATTCTGACCAGTGAAGCTAGTCTGAAGAGCTGCTAGGTTGTGCTGGGCCAGTTTTTAGTCTAGAAAGTATAGTTTTTGGAGGAGCAGAGCCTCCAAATAAACATTCATGAAACCAGCGCTGCCTTGCTTGCATTGAAGCACTTCAAGGAGAGAGTTCTGAAGAAACTAGTAAAGGTCCAGTCTGAAAATGTGGTGACCATTGCTTACATTAACAGACAAGGTGGCACGAGAAGCAAGATGATGCTCACAAAAGCTTACTTGTTTCTGCATTGGGCAGAAGCCAATATGGACTCCCTGTCAGCAGTACATCTGGCAGAACAGCTCAGCTCCTAAGTGGACTGACTTAGCCACCATTGAGTTAATCCTGGATATGGTTCTCTAAAGCAGGAGATATGTTTCAATATCTTTGCTGCAGATTTAGGTATCTGGAGATAGACCTCTTTGTGTCCCAAAGCAATACTTGGGTGGTGAGATTTTACAGTCAGTACAGATGTCCAGTAGCAGTAACAACAAATGCTCTGTCACAGCTGTGGGCTTTCAGAAGTGCTCATCAGTTCCCCTATCTCCTTGCTCCCAGAAGTTCTCAGAAAGATAACGCAGTTCATTCTAGTGGCTTTCGACTGACCAAGAAGGCCATGGTTCTCGCACTTAGTCAATCTGGCAGTTCAAGAGCCCTTCTGCCATCCTCAGCGGTATGATCTCCTGCATCAAGGTCTGATCCTTCATCCCAGTCTGGCTTTGCTCAAGTTTGCAGTTTGACTCCTGAGAAGTTGAGACTTCTCAGACAAGGATATTCTGAAAGAGCTGTGGATACCCTGATGCCATCAAGGAAACAGTCTGCATCGGTGGCTTATGATAGAGTGTGGTTGATCTTTGTATGTTGGGCCAAACAGGCAGGTACTAGTCCAAGGAAGGCATGTCTGCCAAAGATTTTGGATTTCCTTCTGAAAGGGCAGACAAATGTGTTGTCCTCTGTGAATTATGAGTGCAAGTCTTGGCACTTGATGCAGTACTCCGGCCTTGTGAGGTACATACCCTAGGCTCACACTCTAATATTGGTCATTATTTTTCATTCTCTGCAGAATGAAACCAATCTATAGATCCCCAGTTCCACCTTAGGACTTTAATGAGGTCCTCTTCAATTTGAGTCTCTGTCTCAAGCATTAGACGACATCCTGTCCATTAATAAATGTTTCCTAGTTGCAATTTTCTCTGCTAGGCAAATAGGATAGTTGCAGGCACTCACATGCAGGGAACCATAACTGCTTTTTAATCAGTATAAGGCAGTGTTACATACAGTCCCTCCTCCCTCCCTCCCTTCCTTGTTTTGTGCCAACCAAGAGTAATTCTCCTTTGCTTTGTCCAGTGCATGTGAATGCTAAGAAGAAGCAGTTGCAGATGCTAGCTATTCACAGACCGGTTAAGGCATACCTTATACAGACACAGGTTTTTTTTGTTGTTGTTGTTTTTTTATTTTTAAAGGCAGACACTCATTTTTTACTGTTCTGAGCAGCTAGAAAGCTTCCAAGGTGATGGTTAGATGGGTCAGAAGATGTATAGCAAAGACCCATGCTGGAGTGAAATTAAAACCACCAAAACTGATCAAAGCACAGTTAACCAGGACTACGGTAGCCTCTTGGGCAAAAAGGGCAGAGGCCTCAATGACAGGATTGCGGAAGGCAGGAACCTGGACTTCTTTGCACACCTTCACAATGCATTAAGCAGCAGTAAAGCACTAGGCAGATAAAACTGAAAGAATATTCTCTTGCTCCCAAATAAGGTTGGTGGGTAGTGCTTATGAAATCTCAGCAGTAAATGAATGCCCAGGCACAATGTGGAACAACACAGAAGGAAGAAATTCAATCAGATTTACCATAATTTATTTTTCTGGTAGTTCTAGCATGGTCATTGGGACCCACCCTGGAGTGTTTCTTTTACAGAGACTCGTGTACAAGTGATATTTTATTAGATTTCATAACATTACTTACTAGCAAGTTGATGCTATTTGTTTCAGTCACACATTATTTAGTGTATTGTTCATACACTCAGAGATTCTGTACAGGAAGTTCAGTATTGATACTGCTGGAGCAGAAGCTATATTTAGAAAAGTATGAGATACTGACACAGTGGTCACCAATGGCATGGAAATGTGTCATAGTCCAGATGAAGCCTAGACTGGAGTGTCCCCCTACTTCTCCCCTGGGAATCCATGCAATCTGGGTACCAAGGCACCCAGTGCTGAAGCTCACTGATCTGACCCTTCCCTCAGTCAAACCAGCAGAGTAAAGGTTGGCTGTTCTCCTACCTCTAAACACCAGTAGCAGTTCCTGGAGATTCTTTGCTGACAGCACTCTTTCAGCAGTAACTGTATCTTCAGTTCAGATGGAACTTTGGCAGGTCAGGTCACCATCCAGCAACTTGTCTGAACCTGAGCTGGGCTTCAGTTTCTTCCTCTCGCTCAGAACACAGGTCTCCTCCAAGAGCCCAAACTGGACTGACAAACTCCTCCTTGCTTCTGGGATGTCTCAACTCAGCACAATTCCTGAGCTTCCTGCTTCTTCATTGGTGATATCTGCTGTCAATCAGTTATAGGGTCACAACTTGATACATAATTGGTGTTGCTGAAGGCATGAAAGGTCACTGCTACTGTGTATCACATAGTGCTTCAGGTAGTTTGTCCTATAACCCCCAGACTTCTGATTGAACATTCCTGAGGTCAAAAATGTCCAATATGGTGATGACCATGCTGTTGCAAACACTGAACTACAAAGTTGTTTATTTTACTGTCTCTTTACCCAAAGTACTTAGTAATCGATCTATTAGTATTAGCCTCCTTGAATCTGATGTCCAGTGTGGCAAAAATGTCTATGGCAGTTTTCAAAGTCAAGGAAAACTCCAGTCTTCATGTGGGCTCCTTTCAGTGGTGGCAGCAGAGCCACTTTCTTGTTATTTGGAGCACAGGAAAACATCTGCTGCTTTTCCTCTTCACCACCCAGTCACCAGCAGCAAGTCCAGTCAGGGACCAGTGGTAACAACAGTGGGCAAACCCTGAGCCTCTGTTGGTCCTATGGTGAAAGTGTCCATCTTTTAAGAAATGTATCCGTTAACCTTGGTATTGTTATGTTGCTGTGCAGTGTGTTGCTGTATGGCTCTAAAATATTTAGTACTGAAGATTCAAAGCCAGCTGCCACAGAATGGGGATGAGCCAGGATTCTATGATGATGTCAGGTCTTCGGAACAGATTGGCGCTAAGGGGTAAGTAGTAATAAGTAGGTGAGGATGTGTAACCACGCAATAAATAAACACCCAGTGACAACCTTAGAACCAACAGAAAAAGAAATTGCTGTAAATCTGATTACATTTCTTCTTTGCTAATGATGACCTTAATGGTCAGCAAGAACAAGGTAAATACAGGTTAATACTGTAGAATGTATGAATGTACGAAGCAGGGCTTGCAGTCAGTGGAACAACTCATGATTTTGCCCATAGCAAATTTAATGTTTTTCCAGTGTCCAGGGAAATGTTTTAAAGTATAATAGTCAGACGCAGTTAGAGGCTAGTGTTTTATTAAAGAGCTTTGCATAAAATGAAGCAGACATGAAATATTACATACAGTACACAGATACAAGGGTTATGATAGAAGCTTGCTTGGAATCTGCCAGTCCCAATCTGAATGGATGGTTCAGGAATTTAGAATAATCCAATTCCAAATCTGATTCTGATTTAAATCCTAAAAGGACCTCAAAACTGGAATCTGGTTCAGATTTGGAATCCTAAATGCCTACGTAAAAATAGGTTTTAGGATTAAATTTAGGTATCAGGATTTTAGGACTGCAATTCTGACAATTCTAATTTTGAATACTGGGTCAAAATCCGACAAATTTGATTCCTTCAGTGGATTCCAAGCAACTTATTCTAACAGCAGGTAAAGACTCATTAGTCTGTCTAGCCTGCCCATTTCATACTTAATGCTGTGTCTTACCTGACACTGGACCGGAGTTACTCAGCCTCTTGCCCTTCCAGTTCCTCAGTGCCCCCCAACCCCCGGCTGTCCATGCTGCCCACCTGTCTTTGGTCTTACTATCCCCATGTGCCTATCCTATCCATGTTTGAAACTAGTCACTGATTTTGGCTTCTACCACTACTTTTGGTAGACTATTCTGGCACTACCTAACATACTTTTGAATCCCTCCCACCAACGTTCACCCATGTTCACTAGTTACTGGGTTTTCATTGCTCATGAACAGATCCCTGCAGTCTGCTTTGTTGATACTGTTCAAGAACCTATCAGTCTCATCATGTTCCCCCCCTCCCGTCTGGACATGGAAAGTTCAGGTTCTCCAGCCTTTCTTCTTCATGTGTCCTCCACTGCTACCTCTATCATTTTCATAGCCCTTCTCTAAGCCTTCTCTGGGAATTCCCTGTTTTTTCAGAGATGAGGACTTCTGAACAGGGCACAGTACCCAAGGGGCAGTCTCACGGTGGGCCTGTATAGGTCAGTATCATCTCCTTCCTTCTGCTGGTGAATGCCCTACCTAGACACCCCAGTATTTTGCTTGCCCTCCAATATGCTGTGCTGCACTAGGCTGAGGACTTTGTTGCTGATAATGATTTCCAAGTCCCTCTTTTCAGCAGACTCAATGGTCTTCACACCTCCATCCAACAGTAAGTTCTATGATTTTTCCTACCAATATGCAAAGCTTGACTAGGAGCCCCAAGGATGCTGGAAGGAGTTCTCCAGGCAAGTGGAGATAAAGTCAATCAATCAATCAAAGTCTTTAACCAGGCGATCACTGTTGAGCAAGTTCATTTTCGAGGTGGACCTGGGTTTGTCAACAAGGAACAAGGGATAATATACATGGGATGCAACACACAAGAAAATAATAATAAAAATAAAGTGAGATACAATAATACAGTATATACAAAGTATCAGCAGGTAGCATTGACAGTAGTATATGTTTGGAACAGAAGATATAGCTAGTTTTGGGTAGGACACAATTTTTCATATAAGTGAAGAAATATACGTATCAGGTGCACCGAACACAAATAAAACCTAATATAAAAAGATATACAGTGATACGGTATGGAGAATTTAGAGCTGGAACCAGGGTCAAAGGAATGTGGAAGGGACAGATATGGGGGTAGAAAAAGGGAGAGGAAGAGTCGAGTTATAGATGTGATCAGTCTTTTAACAGTAGTAATTAGAGTACTTGGACGATAGCAGTCACTATTTAGGTAGACAGGCACAGGACTCCTTATTATGATGTAGATATAGAGATTTAAAAGCTGCTAGGCTGATGGGGTGAGTTAATTTCAAAGTTTTTTGCAGCTTATTCCACAGTTGAGGGAGCACAAAGCTGATGGCTGCTCTGCCAATGCGAGATTTTGCTTTGTAAACATAAAGGTAGATATATGAGGTGCTTCTTAGGACATACTTCCCCAGAGTGCAAAAAGGTAAACAGACCAAGATATACTGGGGCAGTTTATTTGAGATAGCTTTGTATGTCCAAACTGCAGCATTTTTTTGCCATCTGTAAGCAAGGGATGACCATCCTACTGCCGTGTACAATGCACAGTGGTGGGTTGAGTAAGGAAGACCCGTGATAAATTTTATGGCTCTGCGATAAAGTGTATCGAGTTTGGCTAGGGTACCTGCAGGTCCCTGACTATATAGAAAATCTGTTTAATTCAATAGGGAAAGAAAGGTAGTTTGAACCAGTTTCAGTTTAGCGTCTCTTGTGAGGAGATTATTAATCCTAAAGAACAGACCAAGTCTTTGTCTAAGTTTCTTTGCCAGTTCTTCTAAGTGATCTGTGAAAGTAAATCTATTGTCTAACCAGACCCCCAGGTACTTGAACTTTGGTACGTAGTTCAACCACTCACCTAGAATGGTAGTGATCTGCGGGAGTGTCCCAGCAATTGCAGGATTTATTGCATTGTGAAGGGGCGAGAGGAACACTGCTTTGTTTTTTTTTGCATTTAAGAGCAGTTTCTGGTTTATAAACTGATGTTGCAGCAGATTAAATTCATTTTGAAGGGCTTTACAGGCCACATCAGGGGTGGGGCTACTAGCATAGAATACCGTATAATCCACCAATGGGTGTATTTGTGCTTCTTTGATGGGGCATCTACATCGTTAATATAAATGGTGAAGAGCAAGGGAACAAGAATGGAGCCTTGTGGTACACCCCTCAATAGGGGTTTTGGTGAAGAAACTTCCCCTTCTGCCTTTACTTGTTGAAGTTGTCCCAAGAGGTAGTTGGAGAACCATTTAAGGGATAGGGAATCCAAACCAATGTTCCAGAGGGACGACAGAAGCAGTCTGTGATCAACGGCATCGAACGTCTTGCTTAGGTCCAAGAAAACTGCACAGCCAATGTTTTTTTTGTCTAATTCAAGCTGCCAGTCATTTGTCACATTGACTAGAGCAGAGATTGTGCTGTGCCCTAAAAAACGGATTGTAATGGGTTGAGCAATTTTTCTGATTCCAGGTACTTCTGAAGCTGGGAGTTCACTATTTTCTCCAGCATCTTTGACAGGATTGGAAGTAGGGAGATTGGCCTGTAGTTATTGAGGTCACTAGGATCTCCTGACTTAAACAAAGGGACCACAAGTGCATTTTTCCAAATGGGCGGTAGGTCACCCTGGGACAAGGATAAGTTGAAGAGATGAGTAATTGGGGCTGCAAGGACACGGTAGCTGACCTTTCAGAAGTACGGGTCAATGAGGTCAGCCCCAACACTTTTCTTAGTGTCCAACTGAAGGAGAAGATCTTCGACTTCTTTCAGGGAAGTAGGCTGCAGAGAGAAGGATGGACTGGGGATGGGTTTTTCTTGTGTATCCAATCCAAGTTGTTGGCGGAGGATATTTGCAGGAGAGGAGTCAAAGGCTAGCCCTACAGTGGCAAAATGATTATTGAGAGCGTCGAGGATAGACGGTCTGTTGGAGATTACAGTATTGTCGATCAATAATTTAGTAGGTAGGGAATTAACAGTGGTGTGACCTCCAATGTCTTTGATTGTCCTTCAGAATTTGGAGGCATTTCTTGAGGAGCTCTCCAGCTGAGAGCGGTAGAAATTAGCTTTGGCTTCTCTGACCATTTTGGTGCAGAGGGTCCTTGCCCTCCAGAAAGAATTCCAGTCATTTATTAGTTTTCCTAGCAGTTCTCCAGAGCACATCCCTACTCCGCAAAGCATCTTTCAGGTCTTCCGTAAACCACCAACAGGATTTGTTTCTGGCACAAACTTTTACTATGGGAGCATACTTGTTGAGAGCCCCTAGCACAATTTCTGAGAAAATATCACAAGCCGTAGTCAGGGACTTGGCTAGATAGAAGTCCTGCCATCACATGGAGTCTCTTAGCTCTGATATATACCCATGGAGATCAAAGTTGCGTATGCACCTTTTAAAGGAGAATTTTGGTACAGTTGTGGATTTAACAGTGGATCTTGCACATGTGCCAATAGGGCAGCTCCTATGATGATCAGCACAGGGCAATGAACTGCTCTCAGCTCCTCTAATTTCTTTAGCTACTTTCAAGCCTTGCAGAAGTCAAAGTATCATAAATCTACTGCTTGTCCCTTATCCACTGTCCTAGTTACCCAGTCAAGGACTACTATCAGGTTGGTTTGACAAAACCTACCTGCCATGAACCCATGCTGTTTACTATCCTGGAGTCCATTTCTCCCCAGGTAGTCCACTAGGTCCTCTCTGACTAGTGTCGCCATCAGTCCAAAAAAAAAAAATATGCAAAACTTACATTTCTTAGCACTGAATTTAAGTTGCCACACCTTAAATCACATCTCCAGCCTTTCTAGATCCCTTTGTGTGTCTCTTATTCCATACTCTGTATTCAGCCTCCCACAGATCCTGGTGTTGTAAGCAAAGAGGCATACCTTGCTCCGCATACCTTCTGCTATGTTACATACTGTGTAAAGATGTTGAACATCAGCCTCACAGGTTGTAACTGATTCTAATTTGTTGCCTGTTACAGACCCTTCTGGTCTCTGTTTCATTGTAAGCTGACACAGTTGGTTCTGTTGTAATGATTTTTAAGGAATGTTTGGCTGGGGTTGGGAGTTTTCAAATGTGCATTCTGATCTCTGCTTGTATTAGGAGCTCACAGACTCTGTTGTCACAGAGTGTGACTTTAAGGGAGCTGAAGCACGGACTGACTTTTTTTGGACTCTACTTCTTTTCATAGTCTGTGTTTTTTCTGCACAGGCTTATCTCAGAAAGACTCTCAGTATTGTTCTATCTTATTTATCGGACCATCTTATGTGGTCACAAAGGAAGACAAGTGACACTGTTCTTGTTATATTACGGTTCTTCATTAGTGCTTCTATGTACTGTAGATTTCTGTACTTGGAACCAAGTATTTTTGATATGTTTTCCTCATATCTGAAAACTAATAAAATATAAGTATAAAAAATAAGAAAAGGTCCCAGTGGCACCCCACTGGCAACCCCCTAACCCCCACAGAATTCCTCGTCAGCTATCACCTATTAACTCATGCCTGCCCAACCACTTCTCCGTCCATCTGGTGAGTTTGTTCCCATCCCCAGGTCCTCCAGTTTTTAACCAGCCTTCTGTTTGGTACAGAGTCAAAGGCCTTGCTAAGGTCCAAGTATAGCAGTTAACCTTTGTCCTTGACTCTGGAAAAAACTTTTATTAGACTTGCTGTTATTTCATTTTCTGTTCATTCCAACATTATCACTTGGCATTAATGTACTGCTGGGTTACACATGCTCACTGACTAGGGGCCAGTAACCTCCAAAGTTTTGACATTATCATCAAGACCTAGTATAGTATTTATACATAAAAGTTATAGGACCTCACTTTCCAAAGCAAAGCATAGCACAGCATGCTAATTAGTGCTGTTATTAAGGAGCCATATTCATACATAGAAATATAAGTAATGTCGGCAGAAACAAACTACTGGTCTATCCCATCTGCCCAGTTTGACCCTACTGTGCCCTGTGACCTGTTGTCTCAACAGGGTTTTCAACTGTGCCTCCTCCCTTACTCACTGCATTATTGCTACCCCCATGAGTAACTATTAAGCCCCTTACTCTGTCCCAGCTGTCCTTAAACCCATTAATGGTTTTTGAGCCCACCACCTTGACCAGTAAGCAGTTCCATAGCTCAACCACTCGCTCTGTAAAGTAGACCTTTCTCACATCCCTTATTTATTCTTATCAGGAACTTGAAGGCCTTTATCATATCACCAGTTTCCCATCTGGCTTCCCATGTGTACATGTTCATTGCCCTGTGTCAATCATCATAGCAGCTGCCCTATTAGTGCTAGATCATTTTGGTTACTGTGCACTGCACCATCTCCAGCCAGTCTATGTCTTTTCTCAGGTGGGGACAGAGAAGTGGGCAAAGTGTTCCACATGGTGTCTCACCTATGATCTATAGAGAAAAGAGAGGTAGTACAACCTCTTTCCTCCTGCTTTCAAAACCCCTTCTAGTACACTCCAACATTCTGGCTGTCTTGTTGTAGCTCTTGCTACATTGGTTGCCTGGTTTTAGGGAGTAGCTTATAATGACTCCAATGTTTTTTTTCCTCTGAAGTAGTGCCCAGCTTAACCCATCCCATCCAGTATCCTGTTCTGTTGTTCTTATTCCTGATGTGTATTACAATGCACTTTTTAGCACTGAATTTCAGCTGCCAAAGATTGAACAACCTCTCCAAACTTTGCAGGTCTTTCTGCAGTTCCTTATCCCCTCCTCACAGTCTGCCCTACCATAGAGCTTAATGTAATCTGCAAAGAGACACATTTTGCCATGTATTCCTTCTCCCATGTTGCTGATAAATATATGGAAAAGGACTGGTCTCAGAACTGACCCCTGAGATACTCCACTAATGAACTCCCTTCCCTGATTTGACCACATGTACCACCACCCTCCTCTGCTGTACCCCATAAACAACTACCCACTCATCTAACTAGGTCTTTCACTTTTCCCAGCTCTTCTAATTTCTTTAGCTACTTTCAAGCCTCTCAAAAGTCAAAGCAGCATAAATCTACTGCTTGTCCCTTATCCACGGTCCTAGTTACCCTGTCAAGGACTACTATCAGGTTGGTTTGACAAAACCCATGCTGCTTACTATCCTGGAGTCCATTTCTCCCCAGGTAGCCCACTAGGTCCTCTCTAGCTAGTGTCGCCATCAGTTTTACCTACAATAGGAGTAAGATGATGAGCTTGTAATTTCCTAGTTCCTCGCTGTCCCTCCCCATGTGAAACAATACCATATCAACTATCATCCAGTCTCTCGAAACCACCCCTGACTGTAGTGAGGTATTGAATAACCATGCCGGCAGTTCAGCCAGTTCAGAAGTCGACTCCCTGGGCAACCTCAGGTGCATCCCATCTGGCCCTGGAGCCTCAACTAGTTTTAGGACTGAAAGCCCTTTTTTAGCCTACTGTCCAGTGATGACTACTTTTCCCATTTCTAGGATCCACCTTGCAGCAGCTTTTATGCTGCTTTCTGACAGTTGCCTTCACTGTTAATATGGAGCAGAAGTATTAATTATGAACAGCTGCCTTCTTGTTCTCCTCTATTACCCTGCCCACCACAATCATCCTAACAATCCCCCCTTCTTGACTTCCTTTTTTCCCTAATATACTTTTTTTTTTCGATTCTTTTTCACTCTGGTCACCAATCCAGGAGCCTCTCTCAGGCATCCAACCTTTGTCCTGTCCTCCCTGAAGTCCCCCCGACCAAACCTTCCTCTCCTACGCCCCCACCTCACAGCTGGAACCCCCCAGCTTAACCCCTCCAGGGTGGGGCTGCCCCTCCTACCTTGGGCGCTGTTCAATTCGAAGACTCCAGCTACAGACGTGGGCCTCTGGGTGGAGGGTCTGTGAAGGTCTGCCAAGTTGGACCCGGTCTCGGACATGGGAATTGATGCTGTCACCTACCTCTGGAACCAGGGTTTTCCTATGTTCTGTTTCACCTGCCCCTATCCTGCATGTGCACCCCTGATGCTATGGCACACGGCAGCCTTGCCAGCATCAGGCACGCTATTATGTGCAGCCCCACACTACTGCAGCACCCCCCAGTCTCCACCATGGGCTGCCAGGAGCACTGAGCTCCCCAATGCCCTCCCCCAGGGACAGAAGAGCAGTCCAGTGGGTGCTCAATCCAGTCCCTCCTCTGCCAATCCCGAGCACCCAAGTTCGCTCCCTAACTCGGGTCACTGACATGGCACGAGGTGTGGCGTCCAGCACCTCAACCCTCAGCGCCACCGGGCTGGTTTCCCTAATATACTTGAAGAACAGCTTTTTCCCCTCCCTTTACCACTTCTGCAATAGAGTGTTCACTGTCTGCTTTTGCATCCATGATGATCTTCTTCGATTCTGTCCACTTAATATAGTATTTGTTCCATTCCTCAACTCCCTGTTTCTCCTTGAAGCTAATGAAGGCCCTTTTTTAGGCCCTCACAGCCTGTCTGCCTGTTAGTTGATAAAGGGAGGCAGGGGGCTATACTGAAGAAGACCAAGAAAAGGCAAACATCTTAAACAAATATTTCTGCTCAGTATTCAGAGTTGAGGGGGAAGGGGAGGGACCACAAATAAGCACCAAAAGATTCAGGGCAGAGGGAAATGGACACCAGACCCTTTTCTGAGGAGAGGATCAGGAAAGCACTCGCTAATCTGAGGGTAGACAAAGCCATGGGGCCAGGTGGAGTGCATCCAAGACTGTAAAAGGAACTCAGGGAGGTGCTAGCTGCACCCCTGACAGACTTGTTTAACAGTTCACTGGAGACCAGAGTGGTCCCAGAGGACTGGAGAAGGGCTGATGTAGTCCCACTTCACAAAAGTGGTAGAAAAAGAGGATGCAGGACATTACAGCCTGATGATCTGTAGTAGGGAAATTGATGGAAACACTATTAAAAGAAAGAATTGTGGAACACCTGGAATCCAGCGGCCTGCAGGACCTGAGGCAGCATGGCTTTACGGAGGGGAGGTCATGCTAAACAAATCTAATAGATTTTTTTGACTGGGTGAACAGAGTATTGGATCAGAGGTGGGTGAATGTGGCCTACTTGGACTTCAGCAAGGTCTGTGGCACCGTTCCACATAGGAGGCTAGTAAACAAGTTGGGTAGCAAGGGGGTGGGCAATAAGATGGTGACCTGGGTCAGAAACTGGTTTGGAGATAGGAGGCAGAGGATGGTGGTAAATGAAGTTCACTCTGAGGAGGGGACAGTGACCAGCACAGTACTGTAGGGGTCAGTACTGGGGTCAATCCTCTGTAATGTCTTCATTAGTGACATAACAGAAGAACTGGAGGGGAAGGCCTGCCTCTTTGTGAATGACACCAAGATCTGCAACAGGGTGAACATTCCAGAGGGGGTGCAAAGGATGGAAAGAGACGTGAAATGACTGGAGGAGTGGTCAAAAGTTTGGCAGCTAAGGTTTAATGCAAAAAAGTGCAAAGTAATGCACTTGGATCACAGAAACCAAGGGGTATAGTACAAAATGGGGGGTGAGATACCAACAGCGACCAAGTAAGAAAGAGACCTGAGGTAATCATATTGGATGACGAGACTTCTGGTAACGTCACCGTAATGGTTGGAAGCTAACTCTGGGAGCTCCATAGCCACTCCTCCCTAATCAAAGGTAATCCTTGCCTTGGACATCTTCTTGCTGGATTTCAAAAGGCTCCTTATTGGCACAAGATGGCTGGGAAGCCACCTAAAGCAAAAGAAACAAAAGCAAACACTTCATTGGACAAATTGAAGCAATTGGTGCTTGGCGAGGCAATGGAGGGCCTAGCTGCCTTGGCACCGCGTAGATGATCCCTGTCAGAATCCTCACTAGACCGCGATCATGAGGAATCAGCACTGCCAGAAAACACTGCTTGGACCCTCCAATGGATCCTAAACATTGTCAATAAAATCGATTCTTCTCTGGCGGACTTTAAACAAGGGTTACCAAACTTTTGGAAGCCCAGGACACTAATGAACAACTGATCCTATTCTTACTCCAGAGAGATCAGGAAGTACAAAATCGTTTGGAGGACCTGAAGAAGAGATCGCGGTGAAATAACTTTAGAATCCACGGAATCTCAGAGGGGTCAGAGAATGGACTTGCCACTACAGCAGACTTTATCCAGCAGCTGTTGCGTTCCACGCTTTCAATTCCATCAGACCTTAACTTGGACATTGACTGAGCTTATCGCGCCCTTATTCTCAAACTGAGTGATCCAGTGGCCAGACCCCACTCCTTTATAGTGCGCATAGTGTACTTCCAGAGCAAGGACTGGATTTTACAAGAAGCATGGCAACATAAAGATCTGAAGTACAAAGAAGCTGCAATCTTTTTTGACCAGGAGTTCTCCACGACATTGCAAGCAGAGAGGCAAAGGACCCAGGAGGTAATCAAGGAGCTCAAAATATGGAGAAACATCAGAGCTTAACTTCTCTACCCAGCCCATCTGAAAATTTATATGGACTCTGGCGTTAAAACCTTTGCTGCTCTTGTGGAAGCTGTTCCTTTCCTCAAGGAATTGAAAGTTCCAGTGCCCAGTTTAGAGGTAGAACTACTGGAGAAAAAGCTTATGGCTGGAGCTTGGAGCGTGGTCTTACGGGGCCAAAACAGGAAAAGAGGCCTTGCAGGAACCCTTCCACAAATGGCTACAACAGACATTGCTAAGCTCCTCCAACGAGTGGATCAAAGGTCCTTAGCGAAGGGACCTACTCCACCCATATCTAAATCCCCCAAAAGATGAAAAAATTAACTGAAGGTACTGTTTGCATTACCCCAAGGGGATCTGTTTTTCTCTCAAGGCAGGAACTGATTATGCCTTATTTTGAACCCTCTTTCTAAGTCTTCCCAAGAATGCTTTTATTATACCTTGTTTAAAACATAGGTTGAGACAACTGATACAGGAATAGGAGGGATATGATAGAAGCAGGGGAATTTATTGTTATACATTTTGGTTAATAAGGCCCTTCTCTTTCAGATGTGAATGATGGTTTTGAGGGGAAGGGTGGACAGCTTCTTTCTCGCGATCAGGAGGCGTGCAGTGAAGGTATGGGTCCTCACGTGAATGCAAACCCCTATATGAAGAGAGAGAAGGGGGTATGTTTTTCAGAAAGCCAGATGCTACTTGGGAACCAAGGTGGGAGCAACTGCATTGGTTGTTTCCTGGAGGGATGAAATGTATGGTGTGGTGACACACACCGCAATACAGAGCATGGCTATGGGTGGGGGGGGGAGTATCATACAGGAGAGATACGGATTGGGGCTGTGCAGGTGCTGAAAGGCAAGGGCTTAATGCTATGATCAAATACATGTAAGGGGGGGGCAGTGGCTGGACTTTATTTTGTGTTGGATTCTACCACTACTTAAGTGGCGACTCTTTACCGTGAGCACTTACACTCGTGGAGTGCAAGAGTTGCCATGAACCCCTTTCGGTGCACACCATAGGGGGTCATTAAATAGTCACTTATAGTGACCTCCTACAGTGAGAAATTGTAGGGCTTCCTAGGAAGTCAGAAAATACTTATCTTGTTACAGTGAAGCATATCCATGTTTTATTACAAAGTTTGTTCATGTTCAATTTCTGGGTTTGCTGTTTTATAACTAAATATGTTGAAATAGTTGTTCGATGTGGAGACTTAGCTAGCCACCTTGGAATTATGAGAATGGACAAGGCTAGTGACATAATGGATGCTGCCTATGTATGGGATGGGGGGGTTACAAAGTGATCAGATGGAAGTATATCAGGAGCAACTGAGAAATACTGAACCATGGTCCACTTGAACATAATATCGTACAACGTAAAGGGGATTAACTCTCCTATTAAAGATACTAAATTGTTGACAGAATTAAAATGCTTAAATTGCGAGATCGCTTTTTTGCAAGAAACGTACCTCTTGGAATCTGAACATGCTAAACTTAGACGTCAATGGGTGGGGCAGGTAGAGGCCTCATCCCATTCATCAGCAAAAAATGCGGAAGTAGCAATACTCTTTAAAAGGCATAGTCCATTTGTGGAGCAAGAGGTGGAGGGAGCGCTCCAAGGCCCTTTTTTTTAGAGTGTCAGGAATGCTACAAAATAAGAAATTGCACTTGGTGAATATCTATGCCCCAAACGTGGACATGGAAAAATTTCAAACTGAGATGTTTTTAAGAATTGCAGGCCTGCCAGTGGGGCAACTCATATTGGGAGGTGATTTCAACACAGTAATTTGCCCTTCACTGGACCACTCATCTGGCCATGTTTCCATGACCAGGGCAACCACAAAAAAATTGGGGGCTTTAATAGCTGAATGGGGGATGGTGGATATTTGGAGATCTTTGCACAAGAAGGAAAGGGACTACACTTTTTACTGCCCTGCACAAAATTCTTATTCCCACATAGACATGTTCCTTTCTTATAAGGTAGGCATTCAATTTGTTCACTACTTCCCAGATCCATTCTATGAGTTTATCAGATCAAGCACCAGTATCTTTTAGTGTTTCCTGGGGGTCCGAGGACAAACGATCTATCTGGAGATTGAACATCTCCTTGTTGAATGATAAGAATTTTGTTCAACAGATTACTCAAGAACTTAACAACAGACTCTCCAATGGCAGACTGTTTCACTTTGCTTTGGTAGGACACCATGAAGGCGGTGATTAGGCGGCAAAGCATCTGTTTTCCTTCTGTGAAAAAGAAAAGTGCAGTTCACAAATTAACAGAACTAAAAAATTGAATTAAAGAGCTGGAGGTCAGCCATAAACAAAATCCTAAAAAAACTAAAATCATGAAGGAATTAACAAAAGCTTGAACTGAGTTACATGATTTTTAAAGTAGAGCAGCTGAAGGGCTTCTACGCTTTTCAAACCAAAAGTATCACGAGGTGGGGGGCAGAGACGCTAGACTGTTGGCTGTTTACCTGAGAAGGGCACAGGCGGACAGACATGTGGCTTGTCTAAAAGACAAAAATAACCCAGATAAAATATGGGCAAAACCAGGAGAGATAGCATCCCTTTCCCAAAAATACTAAAAAGAACTATACTCGGGTAAAATAAACAACCACAGGAGGTGGAGGAACAGACAAGAATGTTTCTGGAAACACTCACTCCCCACATTGTCTCAGGGGGCCCAACAAGCCCTGTCGACCCCAATAACAGAGCAAGAAATCAAAACTAGTGATAGCAGGGCTTCCATCGGGCAAATCCCCAGGCCCTGATGGATTCCCTGCGGAATTTTATAAAAAACTCAGGAACATATTAGCCCCCAAACTAACAACAGTAATGAATACTATTTTAAATGAGGAGCAGTTCCTGAAATCATAGAGTGAAGCCCTCATTACTGTAATCCCTAAGCCTTGAAAATCAGGAATGTATTGTGAAGCATACAGACCCATATCACTCCTCAGCCAAGATGTTAAAATATTGACGAAGATTGCAACAAGACTACAAGCCCATATCAAGCTGTTGGTGCACTCCGATCAAACAGGGTTTATACCCCACAAGTATATGTCAGATAATATTAGGAGGCTACTTAATGTCCTTACTACTCATACAGACTCTAAGACATCATAAATTGCAATTTTTTAGACACCAAAAAGGTGTTTGACCGCCTTAACTGGGCATATATGAAGGAAGTCCTAACCCATATGGGGATTGGGGGTTCCTTTCTGAAATGGGTCTTACTATGTTTGTAACTAAAAATGATGACTGTTGCACACACTGAGGTGGAACCTTTGTAAAAGAGCCTTGGCTCAAAGGTATTGTAATCCTAGTTTGAAATAAATAAAAAAAAAAAATAATAAAAAACTGTGATATCTGCTTTGCGGTTCACATTTGCCTGTCAGTGGCTGACAAAGAAGAGGAAGAAGGGAAGGATCTTGTCACCAACTATTTGCTGAGCCTGTGAATGCTGGTAACACTGCCAATTACAGATTTTTATTTTTATTGTTCACTTAGAGGTAAAGGGTATGGTGGGCAGGGGCCCACAGGACACTACAGAAGGTACATGAACGAGTGGCTAAAAATCTGCACATTTAAAAATAAACCGCTACTTTTTAGTCTAGAGTTGAAGTTAACACTACAGAATTTGAAATGTGATGGACTGAGGAAGAAAGAGGGGGGGGGATGAAGAGTTGGTCGCTTTACCAGTGTAGTTTCCATGTCAAACTCAGCCTTTACGTTAAGAGTGGCACCAGGCTTTACTTGAATTGCTGTAACAGTTACAGCAGCCTGCAAGCTGTATCGGGAGTCTGTGATGTTAGCTTTCAGGCTTGGCACGCGCTGCCTCCTGATACAGAAAACAGACGGTATGAAGGTGGCAGGCAGTTAAAAAAATGAATGGAGATTGCACAAACTGTTTTTCACACACAAACCATAAAAAAGATACTCATGAGCCGCTGTTAGGGGTTAATAATGTATTTAACATGCACTATAAGGAGAACATCTTTTTCTGTCTCCTTTAACTCTCTACTAATGGTTTGAATATTGGGGCCATACATTTTTAAAAGCAGATGGATTTTACATTTTATTTCTCAAATATTTTCAGTTGCCCTTTTACTCATCAGAAGGCTTTCCACTGTACTGTACCTGACAGCATTAGGTGTGATGTGAAGAGCAGTGCTTCACCAGAATGCTGGCATATCTCTAATACCCCATCAGCACTGTGAGCTCAGTCTTTCTGACATCACAAATGACTATCTGTCAGTAGGTAAGTGGCTCTTCTTGGGCATTTATGATGTCACTATCCATGACATCACAATGTTGATGAGGAATATGCAAGCAATAAGACATGAGAGGGTGTGGGTTAAGGTGAGTTATAAAATGGGAGAGTATATCCGGCATTTTAGTTGGTTTTCACCTGTGCATCAAATCCGCTCTACACACAGGTAAAACCGAGTATTCAAAAACAGGACCGCATTGCATGAAAATAAAAATCAATGAGCCATTAGAACACTCATTTTTCAAATGCACAATTGTAAAAGTGCTCTTTTAATTGCTTGCTTGTAAAGGTACTGCCGTATCTCTCTAATACACTATTTCTATCATATGTATGCCACTGGGATCATATCCCAAATTCTGTACTTCTGTATTTCGTTATTTTCTTTGCTTCTTGATGTGGAACCTCTGTAAAAGAGTTTTTGACTCAAAGGTTGTAATCCGAGAATTTAAATAAATAAATAAATAAAATGCAGGCATGTACGGTAATCATGGTGCCACTCCCGCAGCATGCTTGTGTAGTATCGCAAAGTTAGGGGGCCACAACAAAGAAACTGGGGCCCTTTCCCCAATGTAAACATCTTTTTTTTGTTTTGTTTTCCTTTCCTCTCCCGGTTCCCCTCTGTTCCATCCCCTCCCCTTGCCTGCAGCCTCAGACCCCCCCCGGTCCTTTGTTGTTTCGTGCCGTTCGGTGTTGACAAGGGGGTCCTGACAGAGACCAGACCCTCCCTGCAGGGCTTGTGATGCCCAATCTCCTGGCTGAATGCAGGACCTCCCCTGCCCTACAAAGGCCAGGCGTGGCTTAAGAAGGGTAGTAGGTGGCCGCCTGCAGGGAGGGTTGAGGGCCGTGAGAGCACAAAAAAAAGACCTACCCATGGTGGTCCTGTGGCTCCTCCAGCATCGCTCCCCTCCGGTCGGCATTACTCCCCTCCAGAAAAAGGTAGCAGCAGTAGCAGCATGGTCAGTTGGGTTGGAACGTGGCTCTCTGACATCATCTCTCCTTTTCCCATGGGCCTTGAGGTGTAGCGGGAAGCATGTTATGGGCAGACCAAAGTGGCATCACAAAAAGTGGGTCTGGGTGGGAACAACTTCCCCCAGCCTCTGGGGTTCCGTCTGCGGCTGTGCACAAGCAGGAACAATGCCGGGTGGGAGCACAGCTCCCCGGCTACCCAACTAGCACCACCATCAATCTTTTCAGCCTCCGGAGGACCCAGGCCAGGTGATGAGTGGACTACAAGCCCAAACCAAATTTTATTTAGCATGATAGTTGCATTAGAGGGGTAGGAGGGAACACGTGGGCAGATTACCCCACAAAACAAAAAAGGGGTATGGCATGGCATGAGCTCCCAGGAAAGCTAGTCAGGGCACTAAATTGATGCCCATCGGGGAAGAGGAGTTAGAGGGCCAGGGCCTAAGTAAACCCCTCCTATGAGGCCACAGAAAAAAAAAGAATTCCCCAGGGATTTAAATGGCCAAAACCCAACTTAAGCCAAGGGGTGAAGTAGGCTCCGGGGCGGAGGGGACTCGGGAACTCTTTGTCTGCATTGGTGCCGTTCTGTGACAGGGGAGAAGCAAAATCTGAGGTCCATAGCATCCCTAAAAAAGGCAGAGTTGTGCAAGGCTCTTTACACAGCTGGCCCTCATCAATATTCTCAATTATAAGAAGACAAAGACGATGCTGATAACCACTCACCAGCACAAGAGATCTCTTCTGTCCCTTACTATTGCTAACAACAAGGCTGCTCCAGTCGAGCAGGTCAACTCTTTTAAATACTTGGGCGTGATCACTGATGACACCCTCTCATACATGCAGCACATTGATCAGATCGTCAAAACAGTGAACACCAAACTTGGAGTTCTCTACAGGCACAGACAGTACCTAACTCCTGAGGCACTCAGGTTGGCAGTCTCCTCTTCCATCTTGTCTGTTATTGACTACGGATTCGTGGTCTATGGGTCTGCATCAGACACTGCACTAAAATGAGTAAGCATGGCCCTCAACAAGGCCTGCAGGCTGGCTCTACAGGCTGATCATCTCCTACACACCTGCTCCTCCTACTAGCGCACTAACTGGCATAGTCTTGCCAGCAGAATCAAATACCAAACGTGCCTGCTTGGCATGAAATCTCTCCTAGGAAAAGCTCCACTGGCCTCCAAAGAACTGCTCCAGTGAGGTAGATCTGGGTACTGCACTAGAGGGCAGACTTGCAGCCTACTTGTTATCCCCTTCAGAAAAACGGCGCTTGGAAAACGGTCCTTCGCATACAGGGTTCCTTCTTGGCTAAATGAGATCCCAGCATGCCTTTTACACATTAGCAGCCTCCCTGTCTTCAAGGTGAAGCTAAGACATCACCTTGCCAAGGCTGAGGTATGTAGCTGCAGGTAACCTGTAGCGTTAGCACCCAGTAGCTTGGAGTCAGCCTGCTCCTGGGATGCATTCTCTGATTTGCTACCCTACTGCCCAGTAACAGAGTATAAACTCTTATTTCCTACTACTACTACTACTTGCCAGCCCTCGAACATGAGCCTTCAATAGCCACAGCCTGTCAACAAGCTTTCTATCTACTGTCCTTAACTCAGAACTCTGATTTAAGTCCCTCCCCTGCCATTGACCCTTCACAAATGTGATTGTCTCAAAGCACCTGTCTTCCCCCAGCTAATTCTGTGTACGGGTCCTCCCTCACATTGCTCTCTAGTGCTGTATGTTCCTACTAGGTCAGTCCTGCACAAAAAAATTAACCCTCCCCCCACCCTTGACTTGAATTAACGACAAAGCCTCCTCTTGGCTGCATTAACATACAGGGTGCGAAAGCCTACTTTGAGTCTTTCCCCTCCTGGCTTTATATGAAATAACGACCATGCCTCCCCTGGCTGCTTTACCTCCTGCTAAATTAGTTCCTTAAACCTACAGCACTCACCATGTACCTTGGGCTGTACTAACTGCAATATGTACCTCTCTCTATATGAGATAGCTTACAATGTAAATAGTCAGGCCAATTGCTGTTATTTCTTGTATTTTTTTGTCTCTGTACTTCTGCACCCATACTCTGTAACTACCTTTCTTTGTTGTCCTCCTGTCCAGACATGGAACCTTTGAAAAAAATCATTGTGCTCAAAGGTTATGTCCGAACGAAGAAATAAATATATAAATAAATAAAAATATTCATAAAAAGGCAGGGGCAAGGCCAGAGCATCCCATAGACCCAGCTATAGGGGTAGCAATAGTAATCAAGGGGTGCAACTGCAGAGACAGCCAGGGTAAAACTATCTTTAAAGGTACAGTACTTCAAAGAGGGGAAGATGGTCCTATGACCCAACTCATCCATAAAGTAGCGTGGAGGTGTTCTGAGCCTCCCACCTGATCCAAACTGGGCTGTGGCCTACCTGGTGCCCCCTAAAGACTGCACCCTGTTCATGAACTGCACTGTTTAATAATCAGAACTGTTTGCCAGCTCCTAAATTGTGTTCTCGAACTGCGTCTTTTGCACTGGACGTCCAGTTTCACCTTTGTCATCTGGACTAGCTTCCTCAGAGTCCAACGCTGACTCGGGGGGGGGGTCCCTGGCCCATCCACTATTTTCGGCAAGACCACCTCCAGTGACATCAGCCTGTGCCAAAGTCACACCACAAAGTGATCCAGCATCAACCCTGCGATGGTGAGTGGTACAGAGCCGCTAGTGAGGTATCCAATAGTGAGTCAGCTTAGGAGCTGCCCCGGCTCAAGCTTAAGGGACCACAGTTAATGTTGTGCATGCCCTTTTATTATTTTGCCGGCCATCTGTAAGTGTGTGCATGCCTGTGTCGCTCCACAGAGGCAGCCTGAAAAGCATTCCATGCGCAGTTATCTTGTTGAGAGGTCATTTGGGGCTGGGGACCTGCCAGTGATCATTGCAGTGGATCGTCTTGAGAATCACCTGCCAACCAAAAGTCTTCAGCTTCATGCCCAGAGCCGCAGAGGATCACCAAGTTCTTCACTGACCAGCTAGCTGTGTTTCTTGTTGTGTTCTGTTCCGTCGGGGGATGCCCTGTTATGGCCTCTTTGTAACAAGTGCTTTGTGGGGTCAACGCCCATCTGCTGATCAGCTGACGCATAGGAAAGCCCAAGCTTGGTTCGTCAGTCATTTTGTCATCTCGGCCAGGTGCACGCTGGACTTAAACTAAAAGGGGCTAACCCCCCTGCCCTTGGTTCAACCAATTGTTGGTCCTAATTGTATGGTTTGTTGTTTATTTTTATTATCCTGTAGTATTGTAAAACAAGCATTTGTCAATGCCGAATGTTGTCTTGCTGGCATTGGCTTTGGTGGTGCAGTGCGGAAACAAATTTTTGGCAGGATGTGAAAAATGACAGCTGTACCATTCATAAGGAGTGTAAAAAAATGGCAGTAGTGAAAATGTGGCATGTAAGTACTGCAAATTTGCGTAGTTACAAGGGTACGTGGGAAATGCGCAATGCACACTTGTAACACAGTCATTTTATGGCATTCTGGCACCAAATTTTCAACACAGGCATTTTAGCACCTCTACTCATGTACAGTGTCACTGTCATTTCCTCAAACTGTCCCAAAAAGTGATTTTGCACAGCGACTGCACTATTTTGCGCCAGACGTGTGAAAACACATTTTGGGCAGGATATGTAAAATGACAGCTGTACTGTTCATCAAGAGGTGTGACAAAATGCCAATGGTGAAAATCCGGAGTGAAAATATTACAAATGCACAACGTTACGAGCGTGCGTGCAAACTGTGCAACACACGCTCATAACACAGTCACTTTATGGAGTATTGTCACCAAATTTCAACATAGGCATTTTAGGACCTCTGCTCATGAACAGTTTCACTGTCATTTTAGTAATCTGCCCGAACACTGATTTCCCACAGCAACAGCAGTATTGTGCTCCGAAGTGCGGAAACACATTTTGGCCAGGATGTGGAAAATGACAGCTGTACTGTTCACAAGGAGGTATAGAAAAATTACAATGTTGAAAATCTGGCATGAAAATATTGCAAATTCATGAAGTTACGAGCGTGCATAGCAACTGCGCAACACATGCTTGTAAAACAGTCATTTTTTGGATTTTTTCCATCAAATTTGCAACATAGGCTTTTTGAGAGCACACCTAATGAACACTGCCACTGTCCTTGCATTAATTCGTCCCGAAAGGTGATTCCATGCAGTGACTGCGAAATCACCTTTCAGGACCGATTAACATCATAACTGTGACAGAATTAATGAGGAGGGGTCCCAAAAACCCCATGTTGAAAATTTGGTACAAAAATGCCAAAAAATGCCCGCGATATGTATCCAGTTGAAAAAATCCAATTTATTCCATTATACAGCTTACCGGCATTTCCTCAGTTCGTGGTCAGCTTTGAAGAGTGAAGACATGTTCCTGGTATACCGAAGATCATCGTGCCAAGCTCCAGAGGTAAGTATGGGGTGGGGGGTGGGGAGGCAGGGGTGCACAGTGGGTGGGTGCAGGTGGTGGGAAGGGAGACTACAAGGGACCGTTTTCTGCTTATGGGTACTAAAAAAACACATCGCGGACGGTTTCCTTTTTTACAGGTGGTTTCTTTTTGGGGGGATACAGTAGCCGACAGGGGATTGGGCACCCTCATCGGCACAGAAGAAAGGGGGGACATCAAGAAGACAGGGAGTGGGCTTCCCCGTCGGCACATTAAACCGGGAAAGGGGGGATGGATGCCGATGGGGAGTGGGCTCCCCCTTCAGCACAAACTTGGGCAAGGTAAGCCAACCTGGGGATTGGGCACCCCTGAAGTCTGCAGTTTAGCAGCCACTGTGCCATGTTTCCAGCTGGTGAGCACATAGGAAGGGTCCGCTGCGTGTGACAAACTTTGCTCACATTGCAGTGGACCTTTCCTTAGATGTGCTCACCCGGGTGTTGTGGCACCGGCATGCAGGCTGATTGGGGAATGAGGGACGCACCTACTGGTGCGTGCCCTGCATTCGCCAACAGCGACCGCACCTCCGAATCTGCATTACCCCAAGATGTTGGCTGTGCAAGCACACTAACATCAAAAGGTTATCTTGTTTTTATTGTCCCTGGTAAATAAACCTCTTGCATCTTGTTCACTAAGTAAGCTTCCTGCCTCTCCTTCCAGATTCATCTGGCCTGTCCTATATTTGTTTAGAAAACCTTTCGGCCAGCTATACCTGCTCTCACTGTCTCCACTGACAACCACGCTGCCATCCCACCACAGTTCTTAATTTAAATCATCTTGGACTTTTTTTTTTCACTATTTAGTTACTAACAGTCTCACTTCAGGTAGGCAAGAAGTAGCGCTGGGGACAGAAGTACTTCCATTTTCTGAGGAAGCTGGTTCACTTTGTCATAGGAAGGGGAGAGACCACTTAGTCTTGTGCATCTAGAAGTGTTTGGCTTCTATAACTTTTGATAAGTGTTTTTCTATTTTATTTTATATGCTCAGGCTGTCTTGCGGTAGGCAAGGTGATGGGGGGGGGAGAAGTACTTCCATTCACTCGCTCTTTGAAATGCTGTCTCTCCCAAGGCAAATACAGGGCTGTATCTCCTGCTGTGGTTGTACTTGCTTACAGAAGTGAAAAAATAAAATAAACAGTTTCACCCTGGACAGCTAGTCGCTCTCCCATCCTACAGTCACAAAACAATGACAGTGTATCTCTCCTCCAATGCAATACACAGGGGGGTAGGGTGCTCCTGGCTCCATCAGTGTGAAAAACTGTGTAAAAGATAGAAGGTAGTATGGGGGCGGGGATTATGTCGTATTCTAGTTGGCAGAAGGACTATTTTATGTCAAAGTCTAATAAAAATACCCTTTTACATATATACTTATATATTTAGTTTTTTCTTATGTTAAAAAGAGAAATACAAGGTAGCCCATTTTATAAGAGCAATAAGATACTCCAGGGTGTGCACTGAACAGATATTACGACACTTCAAGGGGCCAAAGGCGCATGGCCTGCAGCCTCATGCCTCACTACACCCCTGGGCATGTGGTAATATCTGTTCAATGCACACCCAGTCGTGTCTTATTGCTTACTTATAAAATGGGCAAAGGATTTCAAGCAATCTGATTGGTCATTAGCTGTGCGTTAGAAGAGTCTAACGCATGGCTACGACTAGTCCTGCCAAGCAGGATGCAGGTTAACAGAGAAATCCTTTTGTCATGGAATGTTGAACAAATTAACAGCCGCCATTTTTCCCCCCACTAAGCAAGAGTTATATTATTCACAATGTTTTGGTTTTGTATGCTATACTTAAGGTGCTGCATTCTCCTGTCTGTCACCTCACATAACATAAGCACAGAAAAGTAAGCCAAATGCTGATACTCATTTTTTCTTCTTTTCTTCATATTTCTATTGAACTGTCTGCACGTTCGCCCAACCACCATCTGTCAACTGCTCACTCGTTCCCAAACCTGGCTCTCTCCCATCCATTTTCAAAACACAGCAAAACATTTTTATCGTAAATTACACTTCTCTCATGGCACATAAATACCTGCTCATTTCCCAAACTCACTAACGATACACCACGGTACCAGTGGCAACTACAGTGAGACTAAAATGCACTCACTCTTGCTTTCCTTCTCCTATGAGGATCACAGTCCTGTTCTCTGATCCCCCTCCTACCTGCCCACTGCCCACATGTAGAAGGGTATCAAGTGATATTGGTGACTGCAAATGAGTGACTGCATTAATAATGACTCATTTGCTGTGCCTGACATTTCACCTACCCTGTAAGGGTAATGAGGGAAAGGTACAGAGAGGGTCAGGATGAGCGAGGGAGGGATACCGGTAGTGTAGGACAGCGACTGGAAGGGGGAGGGATATGGAAGAGGGTTTGTGTGTGGCAGTGCATCATACTGTTGCTGTGCTAGCCATGTGGTGTGGTGGTGAGGGTGGCTAGCTTTAGTGCAGCAGGTTCGGGACTGGGGAGGGGTATATTTCTCTTTTGCTTGCACTTGAATTTGTTTAATTTTTTTGGGACTGTCTCCCCCTTCCCGACATGCACCCCCCCAGGAGCTGGTAACTAAAATCAGGGGGGTGCGGGTGGTGAAGCCCCCCACAAGAGGGGATGTGGGGGGAACACAGCCCCCCCCCCCGCATAAATGCTTGCTTTGGTTGCTGGATGTGGTGTTGCTGATAAGTGTACATCGCCGATTTGCTTTTTGGTGATGTACACTCGCTGTAGCAGCGAGCACTGTTTTGCGATCGCCGTTGTGACATGGAACCATGTAGCAGTCTATCTCAAAGGTCACACACTGGAGCTCAGCGGCTCATATGCAGAGTTGTTTGTTTATTTTTTTTCAGAAACACTCTCTCTTATCTTTTCAGTGCTCAAGCATTTCTTCTCGATCATCTGCTTGATACTCGCACCTTTTTCTGTTCGAACAAATACAAAGGAACATCAAACAAACTAAACAAACCAAAAAAAATAGATGTAGCAAAATGCTGTTGCTGAAATGTTTTCTTGAGACTAGCAGACTACAAGTAAGTAGGGGTGGACAGCTGTTACTATGGTAATCACAACAGCCATGTACAACTATGGTGGCTCCAATAAGGCAAACTTCCAAAGCTCAGTCAGTAAATGCAGCAATGTAGTGTAGGCAGAGGAACTATTTTATGACAAAATACATAAAAAGATTTTTTATTTTTTTTTATATCAACATTACAATTTTGTATCACACATTAGTGTAACATACAGGGGCCCATTTTATAAGTGCAATAAGCCACTGCGGGGTGTGCCTTAGGTAGTTCTAATGCACAGCTAAAGGGCTGGACACACTCGGCCTGTAGCCTCGTGCCACATTACACCCCCAGCCGTACATTAGAACTGTCTAACACACACCCTGTCATGTCTTATTGCTTACATAACCACCAACCCAGAGGAGTAGTGAGGCCTTGGCTGCAGGCAGAGGGCCTTACAGCCCCTGGAAGAGTAGTTATCTCAGCATACCCCACACCCTAGAGTGTCTTATTGTGCTTATAAAATGTGAAAACTGAGAAAAAAATGTAAATAACAAAAAAGCAAACTTTTTTCCAATTAGAAACAGGCATTTTCTTTTGTTAAAAGTGATAGGTAAAATGCAGTCTGTTCCCACCTGTCAAGCATTTTTCTTTCTACTCTTTCAATAGATGGAATGTTTGTTATGTAATACAGGGATTCAAACTTCTGCAGAATTCTTCTGGTAGAATGCTCACCATCTCACATGTAACAGAAGGCCTTCCATGAAGCCATGGTCTTTGTTTTATGTGTATCTGAATAAAGAATAGAGATTGCCCTGGCAAAAAACTTTTTACTGGAGATAAAGAATCTACTAACCAGATGCTACATTGTCAGCTTAATTGACTATGGCCTAGCAGTCTATGGTGGTGCTAATGACAGTGTGCTGGTTAGGGTCAGGTGTCTATTGAACAGAGCATGCCATTTTTTGTGCTTACCTAAGGCAGGACTCCCACACTTGCATATTTTATAGTAATCTTGGATGGCTAAACCTTGGCTCAAGACTACAATATAGCACCTTGGTTACTGGCAAGAAAGCCCTTCTTGGCTTGCTGTCCCCTGGTGTGCAGATCATGTGCTGCCCAGTTGACCAAACATATGCCACAAGGGGCGTTGAACATAACTCCCTGGTACTACCCCCTAAAAAAACCTCCCTAGGCCAAGCCAACTTTTCCTTCAGATTCCCTAAACTATGGAATGGCCTGCCCCCCCAAAATCACTTGGCTCTATCAATCTGTTTAAATCACAACTTCTTTCCTCGCTCACTCCCCCAACCCTTGCAATTATTTCCGCTGATACTCTGACCCTGTCTCCTCCCGTCTGCTATGAGTGCACAGGCACTTGTGCTAGTTGAATTTACTGTCAAGTAACCAGGGGCGGATCCAGCAATCATGTAGATAGGGGAGCTCAAGTCAGATAAAAAATGTAAACAATAGGCTGGGGGTCAGCCCCCAGAAAATTTTTAGCATTTGGTACATTTTGGAGGGCATTTCAAACAGAATTTGTACCCTGTCCCCCCCCCCATGCTCTGTGAGTTGCACCCTAGCACCCGCCCCAGAGTCCCCACAGTCCCGTATGTTGCCCAAACCACACTCCCACCAAAGAGAATTGCATGTAGAATATAGAAAACAGATGTTTAAACTTAGAAACAAATGGAAAAACAACAGTAAGTGAATGGGTGATTTTCTAATAAACAATGCTAGGGAAATATTTTTGTTCAGTTTTCATTGCTGACCACTTTTAGTCAATCTTTGCATCCATACCTCCATACAAGATCCAAACCATCAACTCCTACACATTCATCCAGCTTCTGTTTTTGCCAGACAAAAACATTCTCCATATCACAAATTTGAAAGGAATCTTAAAGGAGGGGTGTGGTACACATATGCTAGAAAGCAATGGGGAATAAATGCAGTCTTGAGCCTCATGAAGTGATAAGACTCAAGACTGTTTCTTCTTCCCCATTGCTTTCTAGAGAAAGCCACAAATTGGGGGATGTTTCCAGAAAAATGTCATCTGGCTGCCTTGGTTTCATTACATCTACCTGATCATCAGTCAGGTTAGGTCTCACTCAAATACAGAAAGTACTGAAGTTGGCAGCCCAGAAATCGCTGAAAGCAAAGACATAGAAATTCATTGGACCTAGTGTTTATTTTGTGGGCAGTTGTCCTCTTTCTCTCCCCCCCCAAAATTAACGAGTATTCTCAAAAGGAACACGAAAAGCCAAAATATCTGGTTAAATCAGAAGGCTGAAGCTCTGTTCAGCAGCAGCTGCCAAATAAATCTCTTCCCTTAGTTCTGTCTCCCGGCCTCCACAGCTCTTCACTCCTGAAAGCAGAGACACCAGGACTCAACGCTGATCACCCCACGACTCCCAGCAGAGCTACAGTCCTGCCAGCAGATGACCCTGCCATGCTCTAACGCCTTTTTCAGACTGCCCAGCAACAAAATAGACTCATGAACTGCCGTGCACCTGAAACACCTGGGCTTTTCTTAGTCACTTATCGATCGACCTCCAGCCAGCCGGCTGAGTCCCCTCACTCCATCCTCAGTCAGTACTCTCTGTAACACTCGCTATTGTAGGTTCTTCATGATTTACAGCTCACTCTTGTTTTCGCCACTGGGACATTTAAATAAGACACCCCTGACTGGCCACACCCACTACCTGACACAGCAGCCAATCAGGAGCCGCAAGCACAAGGCGGACCTGGGTGAGAACTGCAAGAGTAACGTCTGCTTTTTTTTTTTTCCTTGTTGTATATTTTCTGCCCTGCCTTACCTCCTTGGCAAGGGTGGTCCCATGGCTCCTCTTATTCTTATCGTCCCCAGCAGCATCACACCGGGCTTCATGCCTGAGCTCACCCCCTCGCCCTCTCCACCCTATCTCAGCCACATCACTCACCCCAATCGTGGAACTCCTTTTGGGGAATCAGGCTTAGAGGGAGCACCCTGGGAGCGTCTGGTGCAGCACCATCAGTGGCCGACCATCAAGAGTGCTGGAAGATTGGCTGTTTTCCTTGTTCTGGTCCCCCCCATGGTGCGGGTATGCAATGACATCAGTGATGTTGCCGTGCATGTTTCCATGCACTGCAGGTCTGACATTGGCCCGTGTCAACCCTTCTGCTAACCGCAGCCTGCACTGGCCCCCAGCCATCACCAGGACCCAGTGCAACTGCAGTTGACCCACCCCTCCCTCCTCAGAGGAGGAGAGCAGTCCCTGTGATGCTCAGTCCTCCTTCACCAGCTGATCCTCCAACGCCTGAGATTGCCCCTGACTTTGGGTCATTGGCGTGGCATGAGATGTGGTGTCCAACGCCTCAACCCTCAGCACCACTGGGCTGGCTTAATAACGTCCACTTTTGCTGTAGCTACTCCCCCCTATGAACAAAGGAGCTGCTCCAAGCTGCAAAAGTTAAGTCATAGGACACCACAGGAAAGCTGCGGGTCAGTGATACAAGTATGTAACACTGTTACTGGAGGTGGCACGGTACCAGCATTATTTTGGGGGTAGATGGCGGCTGTGCAATGCTTTATGAGGGGGTAGTTATTTTTGGCACATCTGCAGTGGTGGCTTTAGAGTCACTACGGACTCCAATGAGATGAGATCTGCGGCTCTGGCAGCTTTACCCGTCATGGGCTTGCAGGCACTGAATCATGATTACGATACAGCACAGTATACAAATGGGGGAGCTACAGCTCCTTAGCCACCCCCCCCCCAGGTAAATCTGCCACTGAGTAATGGCACTACCATATTCAGCCAAACATGTTTAACTGGCAACTCACACTTATTGTATTGTAAAACTGGTTGTAGTCTACCAACCGCTTTATTGTACTGTACGGGGGTATTGTATCACTTTGTACTCTCTCTGATTTGATCTGGCCTGCACCATGAATGTATGTATTTTATTCCTGATTCGTGTTGTCCTCTGTTGTACCTGACACTAGACCCTTTGAAAATAGCCACAGCCTAAAGGGTTTTGTGTGGAATTAATAAATAAATAAATAACACATGATTTTCCATGGTCAGCAAAGAAACACCAGGAATTAAATCTATGAATGATACTTCATTTTTGTTTTTTATTTATGTGTAAGGAGGGGACCATGAGAGAAAAGAGTGTTGAATTATTTATTTATTGAATTTTTTTTCCATAGAGCTTTTTTCTGGTGGAGCTAGCAGGTAGCTATGGCTCCCCCCATGGGGGAGCTCATCTCTCTGGCCCGACCTCCCGCACCAACCCTCCCCGAGAAATCACCCACAGATTACCCCCCCCATGACAGGGCCGGGGGCGAGGAACACCAGCTTTCTCTCCCCCCCCGGATAGCCAACATCCAAACCCCAGGGCTTGGTGCAGGCGTGACCGGGGCCATCATCAAGCCTGCCAGCTCCATTTTCTCATTTACTCCCGTCCCCCATCCCTATCCGACAGTAAACGTTGGTGACATGCCGTCTGATGCGTATCCACCTCCAACCATTGCTAGAGGGTGATCAGTGGGCGGGACAACAATCCTTCCCTCCCCCAAGAGAGGACAGCAGTCCTCAGGATGCTCAGTCCTCTCTCGCCCCTGCCGACCACCAGCAGCCCCGGCTCATTCCTGAACCTGGGTCACCAGCATGGCATGAGGTGTGGCGTCTAGTGCCTCAACCCTCAGCGCCACTGGGACAGCCCTTTATTTATTGAAATTTAAGAGAATTTTACTTTTTAGGGTCTTGTTAAGGGTTTCAGTAAGACCAAAGGTGGCAGCCATGTTTGTGATGGCAATCAGGGATGAGTGAAATAGGTCAGGAATTCTGTATGTGATTTGCCCAAATTCCAAATCCCACTGGAACTTTTTCATACCTGAGCATTAGTCTGAGGCGAATGTATTGGTGCCAGTCAATGTCAGCCAATGAGATGGCAGGATTTTCCTTGCCCATTTTATAAAGAGGAATGGAACTACTTAGGTCAGCTATGAGGCAAATAAGTGGATTGGTGACATCACGGGCATGAGAGCAAAGCATTAGTGTATTTTGATGGCACTGATCTAATGAGGATTTGAGAAAAGCGAGGTCTTAAAAAGGGGGGGTTATCATTTAAAATGTAATCTAAGACTATTTTACAATACTGCATCAACTGTCTTAACCTTTAAAGCACGTCTGTTTTATTTATTCATTTATTTAAGAGTTTTACCAGGAAGGCATACTGAGCAGGGTACCACTCGATTCCAGATGCGCCCTGGGGGTTTGGGGGTTAGGCAGAATGCAGTGTAAATAGATTAGAAATGTACATACTTCAATACAATCATAACATAGTGGGAAAATCCTTATATATATACTGTACATATGTAGAAATATACAGACAGGGTAAAAAACACAGCATCCAATATCATAACAATAAGCAGGGTGGGCAACAGCAGGAGTAAAATACACAACGCAACTAAACAGCTGCTAACCAGGCTGCATGAGCTCCGGTGGTGCAGAGTGCATGAGCAAGCAGTGGAGAAATGTCTTTAGTAGAGCATTGCGGTGAGGAGTGCTGGTGGCATGTCTAATATCAGCCAACAGGGAGTTCCATAACTTAGGCATTTGGAAGCTGGAAGCAGCCTGTCCAGACCCGGTGGACCTGTGGGGGATGTGAAGTAGCCCAGAATCAAAATTCCTGAGTGAGTAGGCAGGTGGGGGAAGAACATTAAGGGCAGCCGCAAGGTGGGGGGAGGGACTGCGACCAGAATTTTGCAGCGGTTCTAGCACAGTGTACTAATCTCCGATTGTGGAGAGAAGGGAGATCTAGGCAATGGTAGACATTGCAATGATGTGTACTGGAGAGGGCAGTCCAGGGAGAAATGGCAGAATGAGTGGAAGAGAGGGTCTAGTCTGGTCAGGGAGGATTTAGGGGCAACACAGTAGACTACATCCCCGTAGTCCATTATTGGGAGGATCATCTTTTTAACGATTGCCAGGTGCGTGGGCAGGGGAATGCAACTTTTATTATGGTATAACGCACCTAACATGGGATGTAGCTTCTTATGTATAGCATCATTGTGCACAGTGAAGTCAAGATGCTGGTCTAACCAGACCCCGAGGTATCTGAAGGAAGTGCAAACCTCAAGGGGGGAGCCATCTAATGTGTGGAAAGTTGGGGAGGTGGGGAGATGGGAAAGTCTGGCCCAAGTGCCGAATGTTAGGGAAACAGTTTTTTTAGGGTTTAGAAATAGTTGATTTGAACAGAACCAACGTTAGACAGAGTCAAAATCCTGTTGTAGGCAGGCTGCCACAGCAGAGGGGGATGACTCAGAGGCATGCAGCACCATGTCGTCTGCATACATGTGGATAGACATATGAGGGCAGACTGTGGGCAGATCATTGAGGAAGATAGACAACAACAAGGGGCCTAGGACAGAGCCTTGGGGGACCCCAGTGGTAACAGGGAGTGAGGTGGAGATGGCCAAGCCAATACGGACCGACTGGGACCTGCCTGCCAAGTATGGCTGGAACCAAATGGTGGCAGTCTCAGTCAGTCCAGCTTGAGTGAGTTTGGACAGTAGCAGAGCATGAGAAACCGTGTTGAAAGCCTTAGCCAGGTCTACGAAGATAGCCGCAGTCATCTCCCCTTTATCCATGCCCATGAGGATGGTGTCAGTGAGACAGAGGAGAGAGGTGATAGTGGAGTGATTTTTTTCTAAACTCTGCCTGGTAAGGAGTGAAGGAGGAGATGGAGTCGAGGAAGTGGGAGAGCTGGGCTAGTAAAAGGTGCTCCTGGATTTTGGCTAGAATGGGGAGCAGCGAGATAGGTCAGTAGTTGCACGGGGAGGAAGGGTCGCCTTCTTTGGTGAGGGGTATGACTGTGGCATGTTTCCATTTTGTAGGGATGGTACCAAGTCTGAATGACTGGTTATAAAGAGCGGCTAAAGGATTGGCTATGGCTGGGGCAGAAAGATGGAGCATTTTGGAGTCAAGGCCCGAGGGGCATTTTCCTTTGGTGGGATTTAGTGACCAAAGTATTTTTAGTACCTCGGTGGGTGTAACAAGGTGAAAAGAGAAGTTGGCAGGTGAGGAGCAAACTGGGGGATCAGGGGAAGGGAGCCAGGGGTGAGAGGAGAGTAGAGAGGATGTACAGTTTGTGAAATAGGAGTTAAGCTCAGTGGCTACAGCACTCGGTGCAGTGATAGTACTTCCTGCTATATTGAGGGTTGGAGTAGGAGGTTGGGCCGGTGGGGCGAGGAGGGATTTAATTGACTTCCAGAAGTGTGCTGGATGATTAAAGTTATTGTGGAAAGCATTCTTGAAATAATTAGATTTGGCCTGCCGGATGAGTCTTGTGCAGGCATTTCTTAGCGAGTGGTAGTGTTGCAGAGCCGTTTAAGTACCTGTTGCCTTATAGGATTTCCAGGCTCGATCTGTGAGTGACTGTTTGTAGTTTGAACTGCTGCTTCTGAATCAGCATGTGATGCTTTCCACAATTGGGAAAAGCTCAGCTCGTGCTTATCTAACATTGCATACAGGAGCATGATTTTCATTGGTAGGGATATCAAAACGTGCTCGTCATGTTCCAAAATGTTAAGAACAACAGGTTCTACATTCCGAAACATGAAGAACAAGTTTTGAAAACCACAGGTTAAACAGGGTAAGAGTGTATTATATTACTGTTCTGCACGTCATGTCTAGAACTGTCAGGCAAACAATCTTCTAGTTAGCAAAAGGGAAAATAAATAGTTTAGATAGAAAACATTTACTACTTTTAAAAGTTCATTTTGATTTCAGACAGTGTACTAGCTCTTTAATTTTCTGTATTATATTCCCACATTCTTTGTTACTGATGGCATTTAGGCAGTATAGTGCAGTGGTTTAAGGCTCTGAGCTGCAAATCTGGAGACCTGGGTTTGAATCCCACAGCCCCCCACTTGCATACTGTGTAATCCTGAACAAGTCAGTTAACTTCCCTGTGCTCCCAGGTCACAACTGTAAACAAGCTTTCAGCTTAATGTGTCTCTCCTGGCTAAACAATTGGGGGGAAAAAATTACATAATAAAATTACATGAAAACAGGGGGTAGGATATTCAGACTGCGCCAAGCAGGGGCGCAAGCCTGGGCGCAGCGCAACTGGGCTGCGCCAGGGCATGGACCAGGCAATATTCAGCGGTGCTGCGTCACGGCTCAGCACCATTGAATATGGCACTGATGGCGCAGTGGCACTGTGCCAGCGCAAGTGGTAGAAGGGGAGCAGTGGGATGCGCCAGCACAAGTGCGGTTGTGCTAGGCTCATCAACTGTGATATTCAGCACTGGGCATGCAAATGAGGCCATTATGCATGAAAGGTGCAAATGGGGCCATTTGCATGTCATTATGGCACCATTTGCATGCGGTGCGCCGATCCTTGGCGACTTGCGCCTGGCGCCCTGCCAGGCTGCAGCCATTGGGGACCGACACCCTGCAGTCCCTTGGCGGACCCCGCTGCCGTACGCCTGATCACGGACATATGTCCAAAACATCCCTGGTGGTCCAGTGGACCGCAGTCCATTGCCCAATCGCGGGCATCCATAGTAAAAATCCCTGGTGGTCCAGTGGACCAGTCCTCATCGCCCGAACGTGGGCATCAGTAAATAGAATCCCTGGTGGTCCAGTGGACCGGTCCCCATCGTCCGATCATGGGTATCAGTAAATAAAATCCCTGGTGGTCCAGTGGACTGGTCCCCATCGCCCAATCGTGGGCATCAGTAAATAAAATCCCTGGTGGTCCAGTGGACCGGTCCCCATCGCCTGATCGTGGGTATCAGTAAATAAAATCCCTGGTGGTCCAGTGGACCGGTCCCTATCGTCCGATTGCGGGCATCAGTAAATAAAATCCCTGGTGGTCCAGTCCCCATCGCCCGATCGCGGGCATCAGTAAATAAAATCCCTGGTGGTCCAGTGGACTGGTCCCAATTGCCCGATTGTGGGCATCAGTAAATAAAAGCCCTGGTGGTCCAGTGGACTGGTCCTCATTGCCCGATCATGGGCATCAGTAAATAAAAGCCCTGATTGTCCAGTGGAACCCCCCCAGTGCCCGATCGTGGGTGGAATCACCGAAAGACACCCTGGTGGTCAGTGATACCCCTCCACCCACCACCACTGCAGGGCCCCACCACCCAGCAACCCCAGTCAGCAGCAGGTGGCAGCACCCGCCTGCATGCCTCCCAACCGCCATGCCGACTGACAGCGTACAGTAGGGTCTGTGCACCTATTGGTCACACTCAGTAAGGCCGCGGGAAGTGCGAATATACTGGCACTACACAGCCCTGATATGTGAATGATACATTTCATTCACATATCGAGGGCTGTGCTCGTGATACGCCCATTATTATGCAGTGGTTAACTCAAGCACACACCCTGCGCTGTCAATCGACGACAGCGGCTCACCAGCTGCCGGGCGGGATGCTGCCCCGCTGACGAAGTGCTGGTAGTGAGGTAGTGGCAGGTGAGGGAAGAACACCACTGGACCACAAAGTATTTCAGTCATGTAATCAGGCGCTGAGGAGATCCGCTGGACCACCAGGACTTTTGTTACTGATGCCATGATCAAGTGATAGGACCAGTTCGCTGAACCACAAGATCTATTACTGATGCCCATGATCGAGTGATGAGACAGTCCACTGGACTCTGAAGATTTTAATATGGATGCCACCGCAATCGGTGATGGACAACGATCCACTGGACCACCAGGGATGTACTGTTCTTATGCCCGCGATTGGGCACTGGAGGGCACAATGCTCCCTGGGCAGGGAGCATGTGGGCAGTGTTCTGGGTGGGCGGGTGGCCACCCACGGTTGGCGGCTGCCGTGTTACGCCCTGCA
The DNA here is from genome assembly GCA_016271365.2 of Neoceratodus forsteri. NCBI lineage: Eukaryota > Metazoa > Chordata > Ceratodontiformes > Ceratodontidae > Neoceratodus > Neoceratodus forsteri. The sequence goes on from CM028133.1 coordinate 964,857,988, forward strand.
ATAAGGCAGCTCACCTGTGGGTGGCCATGACTTGCTCCTGGTTTTACCAGGCACATCTTTAATGCCCCAAAGCGGTGCAAAGGCAGGTTTGTGCCAACATGTCGCCGCACATCCGGGCTCAATATCGGGATGTGCCGCATATGTATAGAACACGCCCCGCGCACGCCGCATTCGTACCAATGCACCCGGCATCAGGAGTTGCACAGCACAACTTGCCCCTTTGAATATCATGCCAGGGCGCATTGGTGGGTTGCGCATGGTGCAGCAGGTGCAACCCTGTTGCGCCATGTGCAGCCCTTTTGAATATCCCACCCAGGATCTTTGTACCTCAGACTTTGCCTTATCAGCCTGCGTTTTCCAATGCTAAAGTCATAAATGCTCTGTTTGTGACTTTGTAGACATACCCACAGTGACAGATTGTGATGTCACAAATGGAGGATTATGACTTCGTGGGGGGGGGGGCAAAGTGCAAGGATGAGATGAAGTCTGAGACTCAAAGGTCCTGTTTCTATGCAAAAATCTAGTTCCTCAGTAACAAAAGGACGAGTGGACATACATACAAGAAATTCATGAAATATAAGCTGAATTCTGTGTGAATATTATATATTAAAGAGTTGTACTTGATGCTGGAAAATTACTTCAACTCACACAGCCCAGTGTCCTGCTTCTCTTCTGTAGGTAGGGCACCTATCAGAGAAAGGGGTGACTTCATTTTAAAAGGGCTTCACTTTAATGGCAGTCCACCATGTTTGCTTCTCATTTCAAGCTGGATTACAGTTTTTAGCATACTGATGCTTCAACCTGAATAGTGGCTGCCTTGCAATTTAATTTTAAGCATGTGTTGGGTTGTTGCTTCAGTCCTGACACAGAATAATGAACTTAATGACATAATACTGATATAAGGTTTTGGATATTCTGTCATTCATGTATTTTTGCAAGTTTTGACTCCTGTTTAATATGGAACATTCACAACTAAAAGAATGACACCAAATGCTATTTAAACCTCAGAGTGTTAGCTTGAATTTGCACACACCTACGTGTCACACAGAGAAAACGGTGGTGTAGTAACTATTACTTCTGCCACGGTCTGCATAGGGCATATTCTTTTACAAGCAACTTAGCCCCTGATAAGTCTCTCTCCTTTTCTATATTCCATACTGCTCTCTCTTGTCTCCATATGGGTGATGAGTGTCAACTGTTCAAGTAGTAGTTGCCACCAACTGAGCTTCCATTTTCTTTTGAGACTGCAAAACCTACAGTATGTCCACAGACCCTTCTGCTACTTCATGGAGCAGTCATGTGCCCCAGGTTCTGGGCATACACCTGAGAACAAATGCATGTTACCCTATTATTCCAAATACCAACAGTGCTCACATTTCTCTCAGTACTGTAACTTGAGCTTCTAGAACTAGAGGGCACAGCCTCAGACTGCAAGGAAAAAGATACAGGAGCAATGTGAGAGGGTGTTTCTTCACGGAGAGGGTGGTGGAGCCCTGGAACAGACTACCAGATGGAGCGGTGGGGGCTAAATCTGTGGAAGAATTCAAGAGGACATGGGACAAGCATATGTGGCTGAGTGTCCAGGGAGGACGGGTGCTGGCAGGGAGGGGGAGGTGTAGAGGGGAAAAAAAGAGTAGACTAGATGGGCCGGTATGGTCCTTTTCTGACGTCAAGCTTCTATGACTCTATGATAAGCACAGGTACATACTTGATCCAACATGTTATATCATCAAGCAAACAAATGCACTATGCCACAGTTTAGACAAGATATGCATATGATACTTCATTTTCCAATTGTTTAACCAGGAGAGACACACTAAGCTGAAAGTTTGTTTACAGGTGCGACCTGGGAGCACAAGGAAGTTAAGTGACTTGCTTAGGGTCACACAGTATGCAAGTGGGGGCTGTGGGATTCAAACCCAGGTCTCCAGATTTGCAGCTCAGAGCCTTAAACCACTGTGCTATACTGCCTCCCTTTCATTTCAGAGGGCACAACCGGATGTGTCACCTTTAACAGTTGAATAGTACAAATAAACTATATGCCATCAAAGAGCACAACTGTAGGATATTGTAAATGTGACATATAGCTTAAACATAGCCCTGGACTATCAAGGTGATCTAGTTTTATTCAAAAGGTTAACCTAGGATGCATAGGACACATGGCTACCGCCACAAACTGCATCACAAACTTCTCCAAACTGAAGCAGTCAAGACACAGTTAACTAACTGCAATGTAACGTAGAAACACAAAAACATAGAAGTTGTTGGCAGATAAGGATCACTTGGCCCACTTAGTCGGCCCATTTTTCCCCTACCTACAGTATCACCGTAGACCCTGCCCTATCTCTGGCTGATTCTCACTCCCCCCATTCCTTACCATTAAGATTCCCTTCTGCCTATCCAGTGCATTCTTGAACCCCGCTACTGTTTTTGCCTCCAACACTTCAGTTGATAGGCTGTTTCAGGAATGCACCACTCTTTCTCTGAAGAAGTACTTTCTCACATCTCTCTTGACTCTACCCTTCCCCCAACTTCATAGCGTGGCCTCTTGTTCTTGTGCACCTTTTTTCTGAAAAATACTTTCTTTCTGTGCCTTATTTACCCCCCCAAGGTATTTAAAAGTCTTTGTCATATACCCCCTCTCCCTTCTCCCCTCCTGGGTATACATATACTGAGTTCCTTTAGTCTCTCCTCATATGGCTTTTGATGTAGAACCCACCATCATTTAGTTGCCCTCCTCTGGACTGCCTCCACTTTGTCTGTATCCTTCTAGGTGTAACCCCCCTGCAAATGGGGGATCCCAAAAGACTTTCAGGAGCTTGCTTGAATGCTCCAAGCCTGAATGGTGTTTGGCGTTTAAGCCATTTATCAGTGAGTGTTTTTAGAACCTCTGGTACCGTCTCTTTAAGAGCTGTCTGCTTGCAGACATAATTAGTTTGTATGGGGGACTGTGTGCTTCTCTGTTTGAGTACCACTCGAGCTGCTGCCAATTCACTCCATTTTGCAGTCACTAGAGTGCAAAGGAAACCTATCTGAAAGATGTAACTGTTTGCAGAAATCATTTAGAGTAATAATGAAATTACAGTTTGTCTAACCTGCTTTCTTTGCAGTCAGAACTGTGTCTGCCTAGTTCCCATTCTGGTTTTGAACTGCTGAACTGGACCAATCAGTGTGGGGTAAGCTAGCTCTAAAATGGTGCCTTGGACGAATCAGAACTTGGACTCATAATCTGAGCCAGCCACAAGAGGATTGTATGGGCAGTGACTCTGGGAGATGTAGTTTAGACTTGGCGCCTTTTGGACCAACAGGAGCAGTCTATTGTGAGACAGCCAATCCAGTCAAGAACTGGGAGGAACTCAAAGGAAGTGCCGGTTTGTCTGTTGGAGTTTCACTTGAGCTCTGGCAGTGAAGAAGGAAGGAGCCCTGTGCTTTTTCAGTGTGCAGTTTTAGTCGGGAAACGTGTGTAAGGCCCAGAGTTCCGGTCTGCAGCTTGTGTAACTGCTTGTTAGGACTGAATCCGTCCTGTGAAGAGAATCAAAGGATATCTGAAGAGTAGAAACCAGGCTCACCCTGTAGAAGACTGGAGAAATTGCTGAATTGCACTCGGTCTGTCAGGAACTGAATCTGCTGTGTGTTCTCCCGGGTATTGTGCAGTAATTGCGATCGGGATAGAGAAGCAGCCTGCCTGGTATAGTACTTTCTGTTTTACCATATAAATGTGTGAAGAGGCTTGTGTACCTCAAGTGAATCCTGCTGCCATTAAAGGACTTTTGCCTGTTACTGTTCACCATATAAATGTGTGAGGAGGCTTGGTTAGCTCAAGTGAATCCTGCTGCCATTAAAGGACTTTTGCCTGTTGCAGTTTGCCATATAAATGTGTGAGGAGTCTCGTGGAGCTCAAGAGTAGCCCTGCTGACATTGAAGGACCCTATCTTGTTTGGAGGTCGTGAGTACTAATTCAGGTCGCTCCCTGTTGAATTGCCACATTGAATCCAAATGGAATCACTGTACTGCTGACTGTTTAAACTAATTTTCTTTTCTCTGTGGGAAAGGGCCCCTACCAGCTGCCACGGTTTGGACTAGCCACTAGGGCTTGGGTACCCAGGACAGTAACTGGTAGGATAGGCCATGCACAGAGTCATAAAGTAGATGAGTAAAGTGATAAGCTAATTAACCTGATTTCCCCTGTCCTTGTTATATTCCCCTAAATAAATCAGAGCTGCTTGTTTCAGCAAAGTTATACTGCCTGAGGTATTTGTCTATGTTAAAGTATTGTACTGTGATTGTTGCACTATATCTTATTTTAGGAGGTCCCAGTGCCTGAACCAGCCCTGGGGGTAAGTGTATACTGTGAAGGTAATTCTGATATATTGTGTGGGCCACTAGTGGGAAGAAAGGGGTTGCAGTGTCCCAGAGGGCTGTGACCAAGTAAGTTTAACTATTGCAAACCCTGACCTCTGGGTGGAGGCACCTGCCATTGGATCCAGGCCCTCAACCTGTTAGTGGCAAATCAGGCAGGGTAGTAGCCCCTGGGATAGCGCCATCTAGGGGTTACATCTTGGAGGCTCACCGCTGGGATTGTGTGTCCTCTAGTGGCCATATTTAGAACCACTGTTAAGAAAAATGGGTACCCGACAGAAGTGGCTGTGCACGGCTGGTGGAGTGGTGTACTGGGAGGAGATCGACCCCAAAATGCTATGCTATACTGGACATCCCCTTGGGTATCAATACGGACATTGTACAGGAGTACTTTCCAAGATGGAAGGTTTACAAAACCCTGTGGTGGTGGGTCGGCATGCTAATCTGCTCACCCACACTTTTCTGGCCCTAGTAGAGTTTAGGATCCCATAGATAGCTCCAAAGTGCCAGACCATTACCCCAGAGGAGCCCTCACTGCTTGGAGAATGATAACTATGATAGTAAAGACCAGGGGAATGAGCCCCACCACTATCTGAAACTTTTGAGGAGAAATTTGCTAAGTGGTTGCTGGGAGAAGGGAAAACTGTGGAGGACTTGAAGAAACTATTCTTGCCACCTGGGGGTGTTCCTCCCCCAACACCTTCTCCCGCTCCAGTGCCCGTAATGGTGGCTGAACCAATGCAGACTCCTATTCCTGCACCTGCCATTAGTCACGACTCTTACTGAAGGTTGAGGATCTTCTCTGGCACCCTCCCCACCCCCCAAGGGGAGGATGACTGGGAGACCTGGATAGACTATGTTGCCCCCCAAGTGCTAGAATGGCAATGCTCGGAAGCCGAAAAGCGAAAGAGGGTTAGTGAGAGCCTCCGAGGTCCTGCCCTGGCTACCATCCGTGCTAAGCGGGCCAGTAACCCTAAGCGACTGCACAGGCCTATCTTGAGGCCTTGGAGAATGTGTATGGGAGCCCAGATTCTGATGAGGACCTATGGTGGAAGTAAGAAATGCACAACAGTACCAAGGAGTTGTTGTCTGTGTATGTATCTCGGCTGGAAAAATTGTTGCAAGAATGCCTCAGAAAGGGTAGTTTGCCAGCGATTGAACTGGACCGAACCAGACTGGACAGAATCCTTAAGTCTGCCCCTTCTCAGAACTGCTGTTGCTTCAGTTACGCCTGGCAATCGACTGGAATCCCCACCCTCCTATGATGAGTTAATGAGAGAAATGAGGAGTTGAGAAAGAGCGACCTCGGGAGGACCTGCACCAACAGCAGTGGCTACGACCGAGTGACTGAGGGTGACCCATCAAGTGAAGTTCAGGGGCAGAGGTTGACAGTCAATGAGTGCTCTGACAAGGAAAAAGATATGTCACAATGGGGTGAACTGTTGAGAGAGATCCGGGAATTCAAAAACAGTCCCTTTATGAAGGCCACGCCTGCAAGTACGGGCCCTGACCTATATCCGACTGCATCTGCTATGGGGTTGGGGGTACCCACCCATGTATCTCCTGCTGATAACAGCTCCAAACTCAATTCCTTGACCATGGAAGTGGAGAAACTTATGAGATGTCTCCAAATGCTTATCACGCCGCAGACAGAGATGGCACCAAGGTTTCCAGTTAGTAGTACCCCCGCCCTGGCTCCCAGTGTGGCGCCTCGGCCAGCTCAAACTCCAGAAAGTATGTTTTGCTATAATTGCGGGAAGGATGGGCACATGAAGAGGGAATGCCGGTCCCCAAAAGACACTGACAAAGTTGCATATAGGCTACAAGGAGAGCTTGGAGAACAAATCAGTGGTTAAGAGGTGCACAAAATGATCCCAGTGAGGGCACCAAAATGCTAACTCACATCTTTTGTGGCAGGTCAGTTGCCCAGGCCCCACCACCGCCTCTCAGACTGGTCCAGAATAGTGGGTCCCTCCATGGAGACCACTGTAAAGGTGAATGGAGTGTCTACAAGAGCTGTATTAGACAGTGGCTCCCAAGTGACAATTATGTTCCAAGATTGGTATCAGAAGCATTTGTCAGATGTACCCTTACAACCATTAGAAGGACTGCATGTATGGGGGTTAAGTGAGAAGGCCTACCCCTATTCCGGGTACATCCGAATTTGGCTGTCTTTCCCCACCTCCGTGGCTGGAGTGGCCGAACAAGTAGAGACCCTAGCCTTAGTGTGTCCCCCCACTGGACTGTATGATGGTGTCCCTTTGTTGATTGGAACAAATGCTCATATGTTCGGAAGGCTGGCACAGTTGTGTTATGAAAAACAGGGGTCAAAGACTAGTAGAGCTTTAAGAGTTCCGGCTTTAATTAAGAAGGCCTATGAGGCACAGAGAGATGCTGAAAAATAGAACCAGAGGAACCGGTCGGAATTGTATGGAAGAAGGATCCTGAGTCTCTGATCCTGGCGCCAAATGCCAGTGTACCTTACAGGGAGAGGTCTGCATCAGAAAGGATGTCAAAAATAAAATATTAATGTTGGATGCACCAGGCGATGGAAAATTGCCGGAGGGACTGCTGGTCAAGCCTAGTATTTTGCCCGCTAGAGCCCATGCTTATGCCAGAAGGGTAATGGTCCAAGTTCATAATGTGTCTGAAAGAGACATTCGAGTAAATAGAGGTTGCATCCTGGCTAATGTGCATTGTGCAGACACTGCAGTGCTACCCAGCAGCAAGAGTTCAAGGAAGAATGACAGAGTAACGCTGACTTGTTTGATTTGCGACACCCGCTGCCAGCTGAATGGAAAGTGAGGATCGGTGAGAAGCTTGCCCAGAGAGACCAGGTGTTTTCTTTAAAGGAATGGGATGTAGGATGCGTGCAAGGAGCTGAGCACAATATCCGGCTCGCAGACGAAAGACCATTTCGTGAGAGGTCGATGCCTGGCACCTGCTGACATAGATGATGTGAGACGGCATCTGCAAGAGATGTTAGCTGCTGGTGTAATACAAGAATCCAGAAGCCCTTATGCTTCCCCATTGTGGTAGTGAGGAAAAGAATGGAACAGTAAGGATGTGTGTGGATTATTGCACCTTAAACCGGCGGACTATCCTGATCAGTACACAATGCCCGCATTCAGGATGCTTTGGACTGCCTAAGCGGGAGCAAGTGGTTCTCTGTGCTGGATCTCCGCAGTGGGTACTACCAGGTCGATGACCCCAGAGGACCATGAGAAGACAGCCTTTATCTGTCCGCTTGCAGCTATGAATTCATAAGGATGCCTCAAGGGATTTCAGGTGCCCCAGCCACTTTTCAACGATTGATGGGCGTGCAGTGGGGACATGAACTTACTAGAGTGCCTGGTATACCTAGATGATGTTATTGTGTTTGGCAGCTCACTGGAGGAACATGAGAGCAGATTATTTAAGGTATTGGACCGACTGGAGGACTTTGGTCTTAAACTGTCCATTGATAAGTGTCAATTCTTTCAAACATCAGTAAAGTATGTGGGACACATAGTATCCACCGAGGGGACAGAGACCGACCCAAGTAAAGTTGAGGCCTTGACCACCTGGCCACAGCCCAAAAATCTAAAAGAACTGCAAAGATTCCTGGGATTCTGTGGTTATTATCGGCGTTTCATCAAGGACTATTCAAGAGTGATCCGCCCTTTACTTAACCTTACTCAAGGGTATCCCCCAACCCACAAAAAATACCAAAAGTCAGCGTCTCTCAAGACTGAAAGAGTGTATTTTCATCCGTGTGAAGTATTTGGGGCCCGCTGGACTCCTGATTGTGAGACTGCTTTTCATGAGATCATATATCAACTTACCCATGCTCCAGTGCTGGCCTATGCCGATCCAAGAAAACCTTACGTCCTGCACACTGATGCTAGCTTGCAAGGGTTGGGGGCTGTGTTGTACCAAGAGCACGAGAATGGCCTGAGACCAGTGGTCTTTGCCAGTAGAAGTCTGACCCCATCCGAAAAGAACTATCCTGTACATAAGTTAGAGTTCCTAGCTTTGAAGTGGGCTATTGTTGACCAGTTCCATGAGCACTTGTATGGGGCTAAAATACTAGTAAAAACTGACAATAATCCTTTGACCTATGTGCAGACCTCAGCTAAGTTGGATGCCACTGGCCATAGGTGGCTTTCTGCATTATCTACATATGACTATGCTCTCGAATACCGAGCAGGTCTGAACCACATAGATGCTGATGCTCTCTCCCGGAGGTCTGTTCCCAGAATGATTGGGTCCGATTGGCAGAACCTGACATTCGGGCACTCTGCGGAAGTTTGACAGGAGGAACAATGTCCACGGATGCAGTGGACTGCATGGTGGATTGCTTGGGACCTCTGAGAATTGCATACCTGCTGCTTATTGCCACTTTTCTGCAATAGACATTGGTGCACTGCCTCAGCTGGACAATGACAGTATTCGGCAGGCTCAATCCGCGATCCCATGATCAAAGCAGCTTTAGAAGCCTTCTATGCAGGAAAAGATGTGTCCAAATTACGCCCATGGATTTGAGAACTGCACTATTATACAAAGAAGGTCCTAAGTTGAAACTGATCAATAAACTGTTATACAGAGAAACAGTAGACAGAGGGGACAAGTAGACAAACAACAACTAGTGCTGCCCTGCCTTTCGAGACTCAATACTGATGTCCTTGCACAACCACATGGGGCACCTTGGTATAGACAGAACACTTGACTTGGTGAGATCCAGATTCTATTGGCCTAAGATGGGGCTGATGTGGAGCAACACATTCAAACTTGTAGTCGCTGCTTACAGAGGAAAGCTTTTGCCCCAGAGGGCTGCCCCTTGTTAACATCACCACCAGTGCACCCATGGAGCTGGTCTGTATTGATTTTCTGAGTTTGGAGTCAGATCAAAGAAATATCAGTAATGTGCTGGTGGTCACTGACCATTTCACGAGATATGCCCAAGCTTTCCCCACCAAAGACCAGAAAGCATCCACTGTGGCCAAAGTACTTGTAGAAAACTTTTTGTTCACTATGGGCTCCATAAAGAATCCATTCTGATCAAGGGAGAGACTTTGAGAGTCGCCTGATCAAGAGAGATGCTTTCTGTGGGGAGTCGAAGGTCCAGAACCACTCCTTACCACCCCAGGGGGACCCTCAGCCTGAACGCTTCAACCGCACTTTGCTAGATATGCTAGGCACCCTGCACCCAAAAGACAAGCCTGTATGGAGCCAACAAATTAGCACCCTGGTACATGCTTATAACTGCACCAAAAGTGATGCCACTGGGTTCTCCCCCTACCGCCTGATGTTTGGAAGAGAAGCTCGACTACCGGTAGATGTGTGTTTTGGGGTCTCTCCTGATGGGGTTCAAGCTGACAACTATTTACAGTATGTGCAAAAGTTACAGGCCCAGCTGACTCATGCGTACCAACTGGCTCAAACCATGGCTGCCAAAAGAAATCTGGCCAACAAAGAAAGGTATGATAAAAGGTGAACGCATTGGGAACCCAGGAGGGAGATCGGTATGCTAAGAAATCTGGGACTGCATGGCAAACACAAGATTGCTGACAGATGGCACCATCTCCCTCACATTGTAGTGGGCAAACTAGATGATCTGCCAGTGTACAAAGTAAGGCCTGAGAATAATTCAAAAGATGTAAAACAATGCATAGAAATCATTTACTGCCCATTGGACAAATCTTGATTGAGTCTGAGCCCCCAGAAGATGCCCCCTCTGGACCAGTGACTAGAGCTGCTGCTAAGAAAAGATCAAGAAAGTCTGCACCTACAGGAGCAAAGTTAAAGTGTTCCCCTCCACAAGTCCCAGTTGAGCATGACTGTCAGTCCATATCGGAAGAAAGTGAGAGTGACGTTGAATACTATCCTTCTTACGAACTGAGTCAATTGTTTCAGGGCAATCCCCTAGTCAATACTGGAGATGAAGCTGGGCCTTCTGGACTGTCTAAGCCCCCAGCTTCGTCCCTGGAGCCAATGCTCCCAGAAAGTGAAGTGCAAAGCATCAGATCAGATGAAATGGAATTATTGTGCATGGTTGAACTGTTTGAGCTTTCAGGGGAGGAAAATGATGGATTGGGGCAGACTGGTGATACAACAGAACAAGAAGAGTATTTTGAGTGCCCGACAGTCCACTGCCAGTGTCCAAAGCTCTCCATGTGAGCCAAATGTTGGACTCAGAAACTGTAACTCCTGGAGCTGAAAGTGCCCCAAGTTCTAGACTCTCACCCCATGGAGACTCTCCTGACAAGTGAGGACAATGCTGAAAATGAGGCTCAGAGTGCAGATACTGTAACAGTTCCCCCTAGAAAGACTGGTCGAGCTGTAAAGCCTGTGGTGCACCTCAGTTATTATTCCCTTGGGAGGCCTGTGGATTTGCCTCTCAATGTTGTCCATAAAGGAGTGTATGTGTCCCCGAGCTCATTGCCCAAACTGAGCGTCAGTGCTAACTCAAGTTACTTGTGTTGCCCTCTAGTATGGTGCCCTTGCCGTCCAGCCCCAAGGTAACTGATAGGGAAGGGCCCCTCTCTTCAGGTTTCATGTACAAGAGGTAATAACTTGAGTTATGGTACAATGTGTGTGTAATACTGTGTAAAGAGGACGTATGCAATGTTTCAGAAATGTGTTCTTTGTAAAATGATATATTGACTGATGATTACATGTGTGAGCCTAATGCAAATGTATATGGTTGCAGTTAAAACTTATGGGTACTTGCTTGACGCGGACGTCAAGCTTTCCCAGGCCAGGAAGGTGTAACCCCCTGCAAATGGGGGTTCCCAAAAGACTTCAGGAGCTTGCTTGAATGCTCCAAGCCTGAATGGTGTTTGGCGCTTAAGCCATTTATCAGTGAGTGTTTTTGAACCTCTGGTACTGTCTCTTTAAGAGCTGTCTGCTTGCAGACATAATTAGTTTGTATGGAGGACTGTGTGCTTCTCTGTTTGAGTACCACCTAGCTGCTGCCAATTCACCCATTTTGCAGTCACTAGAGTGCAAAGGAACCTATCTGAAAGATGTAACTGTTTGCCAGAAATCATTTAGAGTAATAATGAAATTAGAGTTTGTCTAACCTGCTTTCTTTGCAGTCAGAACTGTGTCTGCCTAGTTCCCCATTCTGGTTTTGAACTGCTGAACTGGACCAATCAGTGTGGGGTAAGCTAGCTCTAAAATGGTGCCTGGACGAATCAGAACTTGGACTCATAATCTGAGTCAGGCACAAGAGGATTGTATGGGCAGTGACTCTGGGAGATGTAGTTTAGACTTCGGCGCCTTTTTGGACCAACAGGAGCAGTCTATTGTGAGTGACAGCCAATCCAGTCAAGAACTGGGAGGAACTCAAAGGAAGTGCCCGGTTTTGTCTGTTGGAGTTTCACTTGAGCTCTGGCAGTGAAGAAGGAAGGAGCCCTGTGCTTTTTCAGTGTGCAGTTTTAGTCGGGAAACGTGTGTAAGGCCCAGAGTTCCGGTCTGCAGCTTGTGTAACTGCTTGTTAGGACTGAATCCGCCCTGTGAAGAGAATCAAAGGATATCTGAAGAGTAGAAACCAGGCTCACCCTGTAGAAGACTGGAGAAACTGCTGAATTGCACTCGGTCTGTCAGGAATTGAATCTGCTGTGTGTTCTCCCGGTATTGTGCAGTAATTGCGATCGGATAGAGAAGCAGCCTGCCTGGTATAGTACTTTCTGTTTTACCATATAAATGTGTGAAGAGGCTTGTGTACCTCAAGTGAATCCTGCTGCCATTAAAGGACTTTGCCTGTTACTGTTCACCATATAAATGTGTGAGGAGGCTTGGTTAGCTCAAGTGAATCCTGCTGCCATTAAAGGACTTTTGCCTGTTGCATTTGCCATATAAATGTGTGAGGAGTCTCGTGGAGCTCAAGAGTAGCCCTGCTGACATTCAAGGACCCTATCTTGTTTGGAGGTCGTGAGTACTAATTCAGGGTCGCTCCTGTTGAATTGCCACATTGAATCCAAATGGAATCACTGTACTGCTGACTGTTTAAACTAATTTTTCTTTCTCTGTGGGAAGGGCCCCACCAGCTGCCACGGTTTGGACTAGCCACTAGGGCTTGGGTACCAGGGACAGTAACTGGTAGGGATAGGCTTGTGCACAGAGTCATAGGTAGATGAGTAAAGTGATAAGCTAATTAACCTGATTTCCCCCTGTCCTTGTTATATTCCCCCTAAATAAATCAGAGCTGCTTGTTTCAGCAAAGTTATACTGCCTGAGGTATTTGTCTATGTTAAAGTATTGTACTGTGATTGGTGCACTGTATCTTATTTTACAGGAGGTCCCAGTGCCTGAACCAGCCCTGAGGGTAAGTGTATACTGTGAAGGTAATTCTGATATATTGTGTGGGCCACTAGTGGGAAGAAGGGGGTTGCAGTGTCCCAGGGCTGTGACCAAGTAAGTTTAACTATTGCAAACCCTGACCTCTGGGTGGAGGCACCCGCCATTGGATCCAGGCCCCTCAACCTGTTAGTGGCAAATCAGGCAGGGGTAGTAGCCCCTGGGATAGCGCCATCTAGGGGTTACATAGAGATGTGGCCTCCAGAACTGTATACCGTATTCTAGGTGAGGCTTTACCAGTGATCTATACAGAGGCATCACCACCTCCCTTCTTCTGCTGGTAATACCTCTCCCTATGCACCCCAGCATCCCACTTACCCTCCCAACCACCTTGTCACACTGCCTGACCACCATTAGATCATCAGAGATTATTACCCCCCAGGTTTCTCTCCTGCTTGGTGGTCATCAATAACACTTCTCTCATTTTGTACTCTGCCCCTGAGTTTTTGTGCCCCAAGTGCATTGTTTTTGCACTTTTTCACACTGAAACCCAGCTGCCATACCCATGACCACTCCTCAAGTTTTCTCAGGTCTCTGCTCACTCTTTCTACCCCCCCACCCCCACAGGAGTGTCCAGCCTATTGCAGATTTTGGTGTTTTCTGCAAAGAGGCAGACCTTCCCCTCTAGCTTATCTGCAATGTCACCTATAAAGACAGTAAAGAGGACATGTCCCAGCACTGATCCCTGAGGCACCGTGCTGGTCACCCACCCCTCATTGAGAGAACTCCATTTACTGCTACCCTCTCTTACCTATCCCCTAACCAGTTTCTTACCCAGTTTATCACCTTTGGTCCCACTCCTAAGCTACCCAACTTGTTTAGTAGTCTACTATGTGGAATGGGGTTGAATGCCTTACTGAAATCTAGGTAGGCCACATCCACTGCTCCACCCTGATCTAATTCATTGGCTAGCCAGTCAAAGAAATTAATCAGATTCATTTGACATGATCTCCCACCTATGAATCCATGCTGTCTCAGGCCTTTTAACCTATTATATTTAAGATATTCCACTATCCCCTCCTTCAGCAGTGATTCCATTAACTTTACCACCACCAATGCCAAACTGACTGGTCTTAATTGCCAGCCTCCTCCCTGCTACTACTTTTGTAAAGTGGAACTACAGTACATTTGCCCCCCTCCAGTCCTCTGGAACCACTCCTGTTTTCAGTGAGCTGTTAATAAGACTGTCAGAGGTGCAGCCATACCTCCCTCAGTTCCCTCAATACCCTAGGATGTATCACATCTGGTCCCTTTGCTTTGTTCACTTTCAGATTCAAGGATAAACAGATTAACAACAAAAAAAAGATTAGGGATTCCCTTTATAGTTCAGGATGTCTGCCTTTTCCTGGTCCCCTTCTGCACTGTCCCCCCCTTTTAACCTTACCAGCCCCCCTCTGCTCTTCCTTTTTTCATGTACATACCTAAAAAATATCTTGTCTCCTTTCATTACTGCTTAGGCTATTCTCACTTCAGTTTGTGCCTTTGTGATCCTTACTGCTTTGCCTGCTTCTCTCTGTTTCTCCTGATACAGCATCCTATCTTCCTCCCTGTGCGTCTCCTTATATCTTCTGAATAACATCCTTTTAGCCTTTACCTTTTCCGCTACCTCTTTCGACAACCATGGCAGTCTCTTTTTCCTCCTACTTTTAGTCACTTGTTTGATGTAGTTTGTTGCCTTCACTATTCCCCGTTTTACCTTCACCTACTGTTCCTCTACCCCACCCAGATCATCCTATCCTGCCAGGTCATCCCTGAGGCATTCACCCATCTTTATAAAATGGGCCTTCCTGAAGTCCTGGACCCTTGCCCTTGTGTGGTTTGATTCCACAGCCATCCTTATATTGAACCATACTATACAGTGATCACTGGTCTCCAGCTGGCCTCCCACCTTGACGTCTGCAATACTGTCCCTGTCAGTGAGTACCAGGTCAAGAATTGCCCCATCACAATTGGGTTCACTGACTAGTTGCATGAGGAATGCCCCCTGCAGGGAGTCCAGGATGTCCCTTATTTTAGTTGAAACTGCAGCTGGGAAGCTCCAATCTAGACACGGCAGTAAAGTCCCCCACTAGCAGTACCTCCCTCTTTTCTACCATCTTGACAGTGGCTTCCACCAGTACCTCACCTTACTCCTCCCCTGTGCTGGAGGTCTGCAGATCACACCAATGTGATTAGTGGCTCCATTTCACTTCCCCAGTGTGACCCACAGTTCCTCTGCCTCCTCTCCCCATATCTCTTGTGTCTGTGTCACTTTTATACTTTTAGAAGTCAGAAGCTCAACTGGGAAAGGACAACACTGCAGAAAGACAGGAAACTGAGTTATCCAATAAGCAGAAAACGATAACAAAATTGGCATCTCATCCTGTGGAAATGGAAAAAGTGGGTACAATACAAAGGGATATCATCATAATGGGTGACGCCATTATAAGGAGGAACAGATACAGCAGTATGCAGGGGGCATAAAGGGCATACCACCATAAGCACCCTCCCAGGGGCCAGAGTCAATGATGTCAGGCACCTGTTGGATGGTTTAATAGAAAACTCATTTAAACCATTTGTCATTCTGCACGCTGGCATCAAAGACATAGGAAAAAGGAACATACACGATATAGGCAAGGACTTTGAACTTATTGTGATGGAAATAAACAACCATTTGTCAATGCCGAATGTTTGCTTGCTGGCATTAGCAGAGGAAGTGCAAGAGTTAGACAGATGCAGTATAGAAATGGCAGTGATGTATTGAACTGACACCAACTCCACCCCCACCCTGCAGAGATGGACAGGCATTGGGGTGTGCCTTTGGGTCATCGCCCATAACAGTCACGACATTTCACCTCACCCTACCCTGCCGACAATGACAAGTGTCGAGGTGTGCCTTGGGGTGTTCGGGCTTTACACTCACCTCATTCCATAAGGAAATACACTGAAATGGGTACAGTATAGAGAATGGGTGAACTCTGGGGCCAAAGAGTCCAAGGCACACCTCGATGCCTGTCACTGGCTGCAGGGTGGGGTTGGGGGTGGAATGGCATGAGCATTACTGTCGACAATCCCAGGTCACAACCCTGATGCCTGTCATGCCCTACAGGGTAGGGCGTTATGGTCAGAAACCCTAATGCCATGGGCATTTCTTGGTATTTTTACTCCAAGTTTTCAACATGGGCTTTTTGTGACCCTACTGCTTGAACAGTGACACTATCAGTTTGTTAACCGAAAGGTGATTTTGCACAGTGACTGCACTATTTGGCGCCACAGGTGTGAAAACACATTTCGAACACAATGTGAAAAATGCCAGCTGTACCATTCATGAGTAGATGTAAAAAAATGGTAATGTTGAAAATGTGTCGTGAAAATATAAAAAAACTGGTGCAGTCAGGAGTGTGTGTAGAAACTGCGCAATGCACACCTGTAATGCAATTATTTTTGAGATTTTTTGCACCAGATTTTCAATATAGGTATTTTGGGACCTCCACTCATGAACAAGTGTTACTGTGATTTTCTTAATCTGTCCCAAATACTGATTTCCCACAGTGACTGCACTATTCTGCACCGGAAGTGCGAAAACACATTTCGGCCAGGATGTGAAAAATGACAGCTGTACTGTTCATAAGTAGGTGTGGGAAAATGTCAGTGTTGAAAATCTGGAGTGAAAATATTACAAGTTCGTGAAGTTACAAGGGTGCATAGAAACTGTGCAATGCACACTCATAATATAGTCATTTTATCGACTTTTGTCACCAAATTTTCAACATAGGCATTTTAGGACCTCTGCTCATGAACAGTGTCACTGTGGTTTTCTGAATCTGTCCCGAACACTGATTTCCCACAGCAACCATGCTATTCTGCACTGGAAGTGCGAAAACACATTTCGGCCAGGATGTGAAAAATGACAGCTGTACTGTTCATATGGAGGTGTTAAAAAATACCAATGTTGAAAATCTGGAGTGAAAATATTACAAATTTATGAACTTGCAAGTGTACATGGAAACTGCACAATGCACACTTGTAACACAGACATTTTTTGGAATTCTTTCACCAAATTTGCAACATAGGCTTTTTGAGAGCCCACCTCATGAACAGTGACACTGTCATTTTGTTGATCGGTCCCGAAAGGTGATTCTGTGCAGTGACCGCAAAATCACCTTTGGGGACCGAATAACCAAATGACAGTCACTGAATTCATGAGATGGGGTCCCAAGAACCCCATGTTGAAAATTTGGTGCAAAAATTCAGACAAATTACCGAGATATGCATCAAAGTTGAAAAAACCATTTATGCCATTATACTGCTGATCAGCATTTCTTCAATTCGCAGTCAGCTTTGAAGAGTGCAGACGCATTCCCGGTCCACCGAAGATCATCACGCCAGCCTCTGGAGGTAAGTATGGGGTGAGGGGTGTGTGTGTGGGGAGGTGGGGTACATGGGGTGCACTGGGGAGGGGTAAGAGAATCAATGAGGGACTGTTTTCTTTGTTAAGTGGGACTTTTGCCATGCTGGGTGAGCTCCCAGCGTGGCACCTGAAGTTGGGAGGCAGTGGAGCCAACAGGGGTGGAACCCTTTTGGCCATACAGTGTGTGGGAGGAGCACATGACAATGGGGACTTTGCCATGCTGGGTGGCCCCCAGCATGGCACCTGGAAGTTTGCTTTTTGGGAACCTGAGCCGACGGGATTGGGCACCTGTCGGACATACAGTGTACTTGGGGGGGGGAGTATGGATGAGCCGAGGGAGACTGGGCACCCCCTCAGCACACAACAAATGGGGGGGGGGCGCGTCATGCCAGCGGGACATGCAGTGATGTACAGTTGAAAGAAAATGACAGATACAATCTGCAGTGGTGACATGTAAGCAATTTGCATACTGCTGATGGCACGGCAGTATGCAAATTGCCTACACGTTACCACCGCTGATTGTAGCAGTCATTTTCTTTCAGCTGTATGCCACTGCATCTGAACTGCTGTCAAAGGCAGCTTGGATATTCATTGGTGCGGTGCGGTGTGGTGCGGCCGTGCCTGCAAAAAGGATCAGGACATTGGAAGCAAGGGTGCCACACCTATGAAAACTGGTATGGTGGCACTATGTTTCTTGCACATACATGCAAGCAATCATAAAAAGAAACAAGAAAACATTATAATTTCAGGCATTCTCTCAGTGCATGGACATCAGTCAAATAAAATGTGGGAAATAAACAAACTAAACAAATGGCTGCGGAACATGTGTGAAAGAAACAAGCTTCTTTTTTTGGACAACAGAGAACCTTTCTGGAATGAGAGATTATACATACCAGATGGGCTCCACTTAAATACAATGGGCACCAGACTATTAGCTAGAAAATTCAATGACACCATAGTACTTACTTTAAACTAGCCAATAAGAGGGCCAAGGAGCAGGTGACAGTCAAATCAAGGGTCAAAACACCTGATACTAATAAAACTACCAATAGCAGAGGGTGGAAAGGACTCTTGGTTAATGCCAGATGTCTAGATAAGAAGTTTGATGAACTCAAAGATATCCTATGCACACAAAATATTCAGATTTGTGCAATTACTGAAACGTGGTGGGATAAACATGATAGCTGGGACCAGAACATCCCAGGATACAACCTCTATATCAATTCAAGAGAGCATAGAAGAGGGGAAGGGGTGGCAGTCTACGTAGCAAATACCATTCAAATCAAGGAACTTGAGATCACTGAAAATGACCAGGAAGAGATCTGGATTAAAATAACACTTTATAAGACCCCTAAGATTTTTCTGGGAGTACTTTATAGATTACCATCCATAAAAAAAGAAAATGACTTAGCAATATTAGACCACACTCAGAATCTTAATCCTGCAAATAGATTATTACTAATGGGTGACTTTAACCTGCCTGGGATAAATTAAGAAAAATTACAGGGTTCAAATGGAATAGAAAATATCTATATTGAACTATTCGATCGCATGGGTTTGGAACAGCTAGTGAAACAGAACACCAGAGGGACTAAGATACTCAATCTTATTCTAACAAATATGGGTGATCATGTATCAAACTGTAGAAACACTGCACCCCTCAGCAACAGTGACCATGAAATGGCACAGTTTGTGATCAGTGAGAGCTGTACAAAACAATTAAGAGACACCACAGTGCTAAACTTTGGGAGAGCAGACTTTAAGAACTTAAAGCATGATTTAGCACAGTGGGATTGGGAAAAAAATTTCAAGTCCAAATCACTGCAAACTATGTGGGAGCTCTTTTGTACAAAAATACACCAGGCAAGTCTTAAACATATTCCATGTAGAGAGAAATACACCAAGAAGGGAAGCACACCATGTTGGATGTCATCTAAAATTAAGAAACTAATAAAAAAAAAATAATCAAAGATTAAAGAAAACTAAACAGGAAGATGGATGGTCTTACTACAAACAATTGACTAGAAAAATAAAAAAAAGAGATCAAAAGAGCAAAAGTGGGTTACGAATTAAAGCTGGCAGAAAATTGTAAAGACAATTATAAAACTTTTTATGCATACATAAACAACAGAAAAGGAGGGAGCAATAGTGTTGGACCATTAAAAAAATCAGAATGGCCAGATAGTTACCGATACCAAGGAAATAGCGAATATTCAAAAATATTTTTTATCACTACACCTGGAAGCTATAAGAGCACAGGATCCAAGAAGCATGGGTTTACAAAAGGAAGGTCTTGTCAAACTAATCTCATAGATTTCTTTGACTGGGTAACCAGAGTGGTGGACCAAGGGGGTGCAGTTGATGTCGCCTACCTTGACTTCATCAAACGTTTCGATACAGTTCCACATAGAAGATTGATTAATAAGCTGGGCAGGCTCAGGGTGGGTCAGAAGTTGATCAACTGAGTGGCAAACTGGTTGGCGGTCAGAACACAGAGAGTGGTGGTAAATGGTATACAGTCAGAAGAGATGCAAGTCACAAGTGGGGTACCTTAGGGATCAGTCCTGGGGCCAGTCCTCTTCAATGCCTTCATCAGCGACATTGCAGATGGACTGGAGGGTAAGGTTTGTCTGTTTACAGATGGCACTAAGATCTGCAACAGAGTAGATGATCCAGATGGGGTGGGTAGAATGAGAAGAGATCTGGATAAACTGGCAAAATGGTCAGAAGAGTGGCAACTGGGGTTTAACGCAAAGAAGTGCAAGATCATGCACATAGGGAAGAGAAACCCTAAAGCCACCTGTAGGTTGGGAGTGGAGTTGCTGGCAATCACAAGGGAAGAAAGAGACTTGGGCATTGTCATCACAGATGATCTGAAACCATCCAAGCAGACCACTAAAGCAGTAGGTAAGGCTAGGAGGATGTTGGGGTGTATTAGCAGGGGTATCACAAGTCATAAGAGGGCGGTAATAATCCCTCTTTACAAGACACTGGTTAGACCCCATCTGGAGTACTGCATGCAGTACCAGAGGCCTCATCTGCACAAGGACATGGAGGCAGTCCAGAGAGGGGCAACCAAAGTGGTGCAGGGACTGCATCAGAAAACATATGAGGACAGATTAATGAAGCTCAATATGTATACCCTAGAACTAAGGAGGGAGAGCGGTGATATGATCAAAACATTCAAACATCTTAAGGGCATTAACAAGGTGAAAGAGTCTAACATGTTTCAATATATGTAAAATAGCAGGACAAGAGGACACAACATGATATTAGAGGGAGGCTGATTAAGGGGTAATGTGAGGAAGTTCTTTTTCACAGAAAGGGTGGTGGATGCATGGAACGGCCTACCTCAGGAAGTGGTGGATATGAATACTGTACAGGGCTTCAAACAGGCATGGGATAGGCATAAGGGGCAATACAGATGAGTATGAATAGGTAGGCCATTGAGAGTAAAGGCCAATGGCACATTTATAAGGTAGAAAGAATGGACAGACTGGATGGGCCTTGCGGTCCTTGTCTGCCATCAACTTCTATGTTTCTATGTTTCTGAGTATTCAATACAAAACTAAATATGGTCATAACTAGTAACCAGAAAGTTAAAAACAATACATCATTATTTATCAGTATAAAGGATCTTGAAAAGAGTCTGGCACAAATAAATCCTAATAAATCCCTTGGACCAGATGGCTTGCACCCTAGAATACTAAAGGAAATGTCAGAGGTATTAACTCCCCCCCCTCATATTTCAGACTTCACTAGACTCAGGGCAGGTAGTGGATTCATGGAAAATGGCAACAGTGATTCCATTACGTAACAAGCATTTGTCAATGACAGATGTTGTCTTGCTGGCATTGGTAGTGCAGGAGTTAGAAAGATGCATAATAGAAATGGCAGTGAAGTATGGAACTGACGCCAGGCCCACCCCACCCTGCAGAGACTGACAGGCATTGAGGTGTGCCTTTGGGTCATCGGCCATAACCCTCATGCCATTTCACCTCACCCTACCCTGCAGAGTCCAACAAGTGTCATGTTGTGCCTTGCGGCTGTCGGGCCTTATGCTCGCCTCATTCCATAAGGAAATACATTGAGATGGGTGCTGTATAGGAGAATGGGGTGAACTTTGGGCCAAAGACTCAAAGGCACACCTTGATGCCTGTCACTGGCTGCAGGGGGTGGGGTGGGGTGGGGTGGAATGGCATGAGCATTACAGCTGACAATCCAAAGTCACACTCCTGACGCCTGTCAGTCTCTACAGGGTGAGACGTTATGGTTAGAAACCCTAACACCCCGGACGTTTGTTGGTATTTACACTCCAAATTTTCAACATGGGCTTTTTGTGACCCCACCTCATGAAAGCATTTGGACTTCTGCTCATGAACATTGACACTGTGATTTTGGTAATCTGTCCAGAACGTTGATTTCCCACAGCAATAGCGCCATTCTGCGCCAGATATGTGAAAACACATTTCGGGACAGGATGTGAAAAATTACAGCTGTACTGTTCATAAGGAGATGTGAAGAAATGGCAATGTTGAAAATGTGGAGTGAAAATACTTAAGTTCACGAAGTTACGAGCGTGCATGGAAACCGCGCAATGCACGCTAGTAACACAGTCATTTTGTGGAATTTTTTCACCAAATTTTCAACATAGGCATTTTGGGACCTCCACTCATGAATAAGGATGCAGTGAATTTTTAAACCACCCGCGAAGTGGACGTGAAGTGGGCACTTTGCGTCCGTGGAGCACAATGCAAAGTGGACACTGTAAAGTGCTCACTTTGCGTTATAATTATTACCACTTCACGTTGCCATTATGCCTTAACATGAAGTAAGACAAAGTGAGAAGAAAATAGGCACATCACATGGCTTGCAGTACTGTAAGTCACATGCTTTAGCCAGGCAGGAAGGAAGTGAGTCACAGAAGCAGTTTCACTTTCTCCTTTGCATTTGTAGAGGTAGAAAGCATTTGTGAGAGGAGAGGAGTTACTGCTTGCCTTTCGTTGCCTTTTAGTGCCAGAACAAAACAAACAGCTTTTTTAAAAGCTATTTCTTTATTTAGTTTTTGTATTGTATTTGTGTTTTTTGTTAGTGAATTTTTTTCTATAAGTTTTGTTTTGTTTTGTGTGTGTAACTGACTGTGTGTGTGTGTGAGTGTGTGTGTGTGTGTGTGTCCACTGTCTGTGTGTGTGTGTGTGTGTGTGTGTGTCGGCCAGTGGACTTCAGGAGGATGGATGGTCACGTAGGAGAAGCGAGTCGGGGTGGCCCGTGGGCATGAGCAGGAGGGAGGGTGTGGACCCGTGGGGGCGAGGGTGGTGTGATGTTGGACCGCCTCGACTCCTGGCCGGAGTTGCTCCCCATTGAAGCAACAGGAGCAGCAGCACCGGTGCCACCGGTGGCTGCTGCACGTCCACCTTCTCCACCACTACCACCACCACCACCACTAGCAGCAGCTGCTGGGGCTCCAGCAGCACCCCCTCCACCACCTCCACAGCCACAGGAGGTGGCCCCAGAAACTATAGGTGGTGGTGGGACTCATGCCCGACATGTGAAGTCTGTGTCTGGTTCCCTCCCCCCAGCTCCCCAGTGTGGTTTTTTTTTAACTGTGTGGGGGGAGACAGCACAGTGGTGGAGCGCCATGTGTGTGGTGTGCTGGTGCACCGTGGCCTCCCGGGACACATTTGGGGACCAATGGCCAGCGCACCCACATGCCGAACCACCACAGGGCAGAGTGGCATGCTGCCACGGAAGGGGCCAGGCTTCCACCTGCTGGCCCTTCTGTGGCAGTGGCCGAGGGTGCTGCTGGGGTGGGAGATGTGCCTCACAGTCACCGCCACAGCAGGAGGAGGAGAAGGGCTACTACAGCAGCTGCTCCACCACCACCACCGCCACCACAGCCACCTACACCACCCTGTCCACCACCACCCCCACTACCTGGATTCCCCGCTGCAGTGGACCCCGCCACAGTCCCTGCAACCCAGTCTGACATCGGCCTGTGTGGGCAGCGCTCAAGGAACATAATGAGTGGTTCAGTGCTTTGGAGCAGCAGGTGAACAGAGTAGAAGCACAGCAGCAGCAAATACTTTCAATGCTGCACCTGCTGCTGGACCACCACAGCATCCCACGGGCATAATAAGTGAGGGGATTGTTTTCTGCCACCCCCACCCCCACCTCTGACCCTACCCCACTACTGTGTTGTACTTTTTTTGTGTGTTTTTTGTTTGTTATTGTTTAATTATACACATTTTCCCTTCCAGGGGAATCTTTCTTGCACCACATAGTGCAATACATTTTTGTGAAAACCACCTGTACTTTCATTATGGAGTGTCACGTGATGGAGGAATTCCCGGTCTGAAAATCTGCCCACATTCTGCCTCCCTTCTCAGCAACGTTAGGATGTGATGGCAGGGACAGCACGTGTGCATGCTCCTTACAGTGAATATCCAATTGTCCGGCAGGTTTCCAAATGTTTCTTTATGTTATAATGGTCAGTTTGTGGTGAAATATGTGGCCACATTTCCAGTAAGAAGAGCTTTGTTAGTGGAAACATCCCACATATTACCACAAAGTGACCCTTATAACATAAGAAAACATTGGGATAGCTGCCGGACATTCACTATAGTGGAGCATGCACCTGCGCTCCCCCTGGCATCACGTCCTAACATTGCTGAGAAAGGGTGGCAGAATGTGGATGGCTTTTCTCATCGGTAATTCCTCCATCATGTGACTCACTGTAATGAAATTATGGGTGGTTTTCACAGAAGTATATTGCACTCTGTGGAGCAAGAAATATTCCAGTGGTAGTAATGCCTCCACATATTAGTTTATGTGCATCACCATAACTATGTAATGTGGTGAACATCTGTAAAGCAGCAGCGCAACAATCTGTTGATAACTCTAACCTATATTTTTTAATGCTATGTCACAACTTCCTTTACTTGCATCCTGACTGACTGGAATGGTACGAGAATTTGCAGTAGTTGAGTCTGTTGTACTACCTTTTTTCATGTGTGAAATAATGAAAGGAGCATTCCTTTTAAATTGGTGCTGATCAGATCTTTGTCATTGTTTTCCTCTGCTTTTCTCCATCACATCAAGTAGTTGTTATATACCACTTCTGTTGGAAATTAACAGTTATGCATCAGGCAGTGTTTTATGACACCACGGAACAATAGTTATTGAAAAGCAGCTGCAAATAAATACAAACCTGGTCCGAACAATATTGGGAGACATGCTCTTTTTTTTTTTCATACATGAAAAAAAGTAGTCAAGTAAGTAAATCAGACATAAATTGTGAAAAGAATCATATCATTGGGGGTATACCCATTAGAGCTTAGAGGGAGTGAAGCTAAATATCTATGGAGGATACTGATAGCTGTGGCTGGAAAAGCCATAACTAGGAGATGGCTTTCCCCAAGTACTCCCACAAGGATGGAGTGGAAGGAGATAGTAGAAAAGATAAAGATGTTGGAAAGAATTACACACTGTCTGAGACAAAGACTACCGCAATACCAAAATAGATGGATGAGGTGGGAATTGGAGCAGGACTAAAGGAGAGGACTGACCCTGAGCTGAAAATGAGGAATGGGAAGGAAGGTATAGAGTTTCTTGTACCACCAATAATATGGAACCTAATTGTAAAACAAAATAAAACTCCTTCTCTCACAGTTACCCCAGACCACAGAGAGTGTGTAAATAGCTAGGAAAGAAGCATAATGAGTGAGAAGGAGAGGAGAGGTAGCCCAGAGATAATAGAATATAAAGAGTAAAGAGGGGGTATAAATAAAGGGATAAATGCATTCGACTATTAAAAACTGAAGAAAATAAGCTGAAAGATAAAAAGGAACAATGAACACGCAGAAATTAGGCTTAAGATTCTTTTTTGTATTGTATTAGATAGACTAAAATGTGAAAGAAACTTGGAATTTCTGAACTGTAAAGGAATGAGATATCCACTTGTGAAGAAAATAAAGATGAAGTATAAAAAAAAAGAATCATATAATTTAAGTCACGACTTGGCGGTAAGTAGTGGTGGCTGTGGCAGATTGTAAAGTAATATAAAAAGTACAGTTCAGAACTGAGAGGACATTCTTGCAATGCTGCTTTAATTGTGAAAATGTCAGTATGACATCATGAGCTCACAGCAACAATCACAGAACACACAAAAATGGCACAGAGTCCCCAGATTTTTCCTGCTATCCCAAAATGCATCCTGGTTGTGTGCAGAAAATTAACAAGTGGTAATAAAGTGAAATGGGATTGTTTCAGCACATACAAAGTCCCCCAGAATTAATGGCACACTCAGTCATGCACGCAGTGGGGGCACAGAGTCCCCAGATTTTTTCTGCCAGCCCAAAATGCATCCTCCTTGTGTGCACAAAATTGCAAGTGGTTACACAGTGAAACAAGACTGTTTCAGCACATACAAAGTCCCCCAGAATTAATGGCGCACTCAGTCATGCGCACAAAAGTGGCACAGAGTCCCCAGATTATTTCTGCATGCCCAAAATGCATCCGCCTTGTGTCCAGAAAATTGACAAGTGGTAACGAAGTGAAATAGGATTGTTTCAGCACATGCAAAGTACCCCAGAATTTATTGTGCAGTCACTCATGCACGTAGTGCCCCAGAATAAAACGATGACTGTCAGCAAACTGTTGCGGGTCCATTGTGTGCTGCGATTCAAGCAAATGCAATGTGATCATCTCAACTGGATGGAAGGGTGCCCTTTGTCTGTACACTAATAGTAGCCTTGGTGAGTTGATATATATAGATATATATTTCTGTATTTCGTAGGTGAGGGGGGTTGACATGGACCTGTACTCATGGTATTGTTCTGTATCACAAGGTCACAGATACTGTTGGTGTGCACATTCCAGTGCTTAATTAGAACTTTTTGCGTAGAAATTTGCAATGGATAACTGTCAAGCACATGAAGGTATTTTTTTTTTTTTTTTTGAGTGGGGGGGAAGCATATTTACAAGTTTGTCTGTAATGGTTTCTTATTTTGTTACTTCTTCACAGATTTCATCTGCATCCTTCTCGAGTCTGGTTGTTAATGATGGTCATGGTCATCTAATGAAGCGACTTCTGCGCGTTGCATGTGCCTGATGTTGAAGAACTTGTCTGGATAAGGCCACTTTATCAGAACAACAAAGCATGTGGAAGTTTCCTAAAAAAAAGAAATGAATGTCTTCTTACACCTTAATTGTTATGTGTCCCTCCCTGGTTCTCAAATCTCAATCCCTAAGGTCAAGTTACATTTCAAAGCCACATCTTGTCAATTAACACAACATGTATGTAATATTTGCTGCAGTCTTTACAAAACAAATGAAACGGATGAAATAAAATCTTCATACAGTACTTACCAGAATGGATTTCACATGGATATTACATCACTTCCTCTTTGTACGGTACAGTACAGTACCATTCCCAATGAGTTTTAGCGATGGAGCCTTTTTTTGTTACCCTGTAAAAGAAACAAAAGAAGTGTACTGTATGTGTTTTACCATTGCGGCTCTGAAATGCTAAGAAAACAAAACACACAACTAAAGGAAGTGAAGCAGCATAACAAACATGAGTACACATACTCACTTTATGGTTTAAATATTAAGATGCTTTCTGTCTCTGGCTGATGGATGTGGTGGTCCGGACAGACTCATGGTGGCAGTGGTGGCAGTGGATAACATCAATCCCAGTGGTGGTGGTCCGGGGGCAGACAGACTCATGGTGGCAGTGGATAACATCAGTCCCACTGGTGGTGGTCCGGGGGGGCAGATAGACTCATGGTGGCAGTGGATAACATCAGTCCCGGTGGTGGTGGTGGTCCGGGGGGGACAGACAGACTCATGGTGGCAGTGGACAACATCTGTCCTGGTGGTGGTGGTCTGGGAGGCAGACAGACTCATGGTGGCAGTGGATAACATCAGTCTAGATGGTGGTGGTCCGGGGGAGGTGGTGGTGGTCTGCGGGGCAGACAGACTCATGGTGGCAGTAGTGGCAGTGGATAACAACAGCCCCAGTGGTGGTGGTCCGGGTGCAGACAGACTCATGGTGGCAGTGGATAACATCAGTCCCAGTGGTGATGGTGGCCCGGGGGGCAGACAGACTCATGGCAGCAGTGGATAACATCAGTCCCAGTGTTGGTGGTCCAGGGGGCAGACAGACACATGGTGGCAGTGGATAACATCAGTCCCTGTGGTGGTGGTGGTCCGGGGGGGACAGACAGACTCATGGTGGTAGTGGATAACATCAATCCCAGTGGTGGTGGTCCGGGGGCAGACAGACTCATGGTGGCAGTGGATAACATCAGTCCCTTTGGTGGTGGTCCGGGGGGGGGAGACAGACTCATGGTGGCAGTGGATAACGGTTCCGTGGTGGTGGTCCATGGGGCAGACAGACTCATGGTGGCAGTGGATAACATCAATCCTGGTGGTGGTGGTCCAGGGGCAGACAGACTCATGGTGGTAGTGGATAACATCAGTCCCGGTGATGGTGGTCCGGGGGCAGACAGACTCATGGTGGCAGTGGATAATATCAGTCCCAGTGGTGGTGGTCCGGGGGGGGGCCAGACAGACTCATGGTGGCAGTGGACAACATCAGTTCCGGTGGTGGTGGTCCGGGTGCAGACAGATTCATGGTGGCAGTGGATAACATCAGTCCTGGTGGTGGTGGTCTGGGGGGCAGACAGATTCATGGTGGCAGTGGATAACATCAGTCCTGGTGGTGGTGATCCAGGGGGCAGACAGACTCATGGTGGCAGTGGATAACATCAGTCCTGATGATGGTGGTCCAGGGGGCAGACAGACTCATGGTGGCAGTGGATAACATCAATCCAGGTGGTGGTGGTCTGGGGGGGCAGACAGACTCATGGTGACAGTGGATAACATCAGTCCCAGTGGTGGTCCAGGGGCCAGACAGACTCATGGTGGCAGTGGATAACATCAGTCCCTGTGGTGGTGGTCCGGGGAGGCACACCGCCTTTTAAAAATGTCAGTTAAAACCTGCCAACATTAACCACATCATCATCCTCATTAAGAAAACTACCCTCACAATCATTGATGTCTGAAGTCTGACCACTGGGAAATTCTTTCTCCATTGTGCCATCATCTACGTCAGTGGTGGGCTGTTTTAGGCAGCCATTGCCAGTGCCATCAGGATGCTCTATTTCCACATCAGCAAGACCACCATGACTAGGCCAGGGTACGAATACCGAAGTTGCAGTCTGTGCTGGTATGTGCCTCGCATTCATTTTAATGAATGTTAGCAAACTAACATTTGCAGGAGACAGGTTTGTCTGACAATCCCTGACTATTGCACCTGCTGAGCTGAATACCCTCTCAACATTTACACTGGAGGGTGGGCATGTGAGGTACTTCAGTGCCACTGCATTCAGCTCTGGCCATTCACTGACCTTTCCACTCCAGTACAAAAGAGGATCTTCAGTTATTGTCAGATGCCTGTTTTCAGACAAATATGACTCAACCATTCTCTATGCCGCACTAAGTCCAATTGTTGATGCATCATCCTGTTCTCCCGAATCATTAATTTCACAAATATCCACTTGTGACAAAGCCTCCCAAAGCGGGTTGACATCAGCCACTTTGGATGACAGACCACCTGGAACTGCAGTCCCCGTCCCCTTGCAGGATATGCTTGATGGTCCTCTAGGTACACCTTCAGCCGGATTATGCTGCTGAGGTTTGCTGACCTTGGCACATGACTTCTGTGCCCCATGAACCAAGTGCACCAGTTGACCACTCATATTTTTTACCTGTTCAGGCCCTTCCTCCAGTACTGATGCAATTCCTTGTTTGTATTGTGGGTTCAGCATTGTTGTTACGGCAAAGTTGTCACTACATTGAATGCTCACAACGTGACGATTCTGGTCGAATACTGTTAGCATGTGTTGCAGCAACATACTGCTACCACCATCTCCGGCTACATCAAGGCTATGCTGTACATTCACCAATGTCTGCCTCAGCACCCGCATCAGTGGAATTGATTGGCTAATGGAGGCAGACTCACCACTCACTGCCTGTGTGGCATGTTCCAAAGGCCACAAAATTGTTATTACAGAGTCCATGAGGCGCCACTGTTCAGTCATTATAGACATGGAGGCCCTGGAACTGTCACGGCTAGTGTGCATAACAAGATATTCCGAGATGGCTTTGTATTGTTCATACAACCTCTCTGCCATGTATAACGTGGAGTTCCATTGGGTGACAACTTCCAGCTTCAAGCGGTGCCGAGGCAGGCTGTTTTGAATAAACAACTGCTGCAGTTGGTCACGGACCTTTCAAGATCTTGAAAAGTGAGAGCAGATGCATTGTGCAATGATCAGCATTTACTTATATCAGGGTGCTGCAGAAACTCCTGAACCACAAGATTTAAATAGTGGGCCATGCATGGAACACGAAAAAAAAAAAAAACATTCGTGATGCATTTCACCACATTTGGCCCATTGTCACTTGCTATGAACCCAGCTCACAGGTACAGAGGGTTTAGCCATCTGTCAATTTCAGTCAGTACCATGTCGAACATGTTCTCATCAGTGTATGAACAGGTCACACTGCACATTGCAATCGTTGCATGCTGTCGAATTCCAGGAAGATTGCTACTGCGACAATCCACCTTACTGCACTGATTATTCACGCTACCAACATCACAAACAACCCCCGGCACCTGCGCCCAGTGTGCAGTTATACACAGATATGAACTCCCCACTGTTTTGCCACCTTTCCACATATCCATACTTAAATGGATGAATGGAGAGGAGGAATGTTGAAGGGCATGTCTTACTGAGTCGGACACAGTGCGGAACAACTTGGAGACAGCATGGGTAGAAAAGTATGTCCTGGATGGGACTTTCCATTTTGGACAGGCATGTGCAGCAAACCACCGGAACCCAGAATTCTCCACAAAGGAGAAGGGCAAAAGATTAATTGCCGGCATTTCCGCTATAGCAGCATTAAGTTCATGTGACACTGTATGATTCGGGGGGGTACTTCAGCTTATGAGCAAAAATACTCTGTAATGTGGGCTGACAAATGTTTTACACGTGATGTGTTGATCACAAATGGTTGTGTTCTGTGATGAATGGCATTGACAGGGCATGGAGTGTGGACATTTGATGAAGACGGTCGCACAGGTGATGATGACAAACTCAGAAATGATGTTATTTTGCCAGATTTGCCAACCGGGGTTGATGTACCACTTGCACTAGACATACTGCATTCACCACCACCACTGCCACCACCACAAAAACTTATATACATCTCTGGCGAGGCCCATACTGGAGTATGGAACTCAGGTTTGGTCTCCCTATGAAAAGGGGGAGATAGTAATGATTGAAAGGATGGAGAGAAGGGCAACAAGAGTGGTCAAAAATTTAAAAGGGAAAGATTATGCAA
Source organism: Neoceratodus forsteri (assembly GCA_016271365.2). Taxonomy (NCBI): domain Eukaryota; kingdom Metazoa; phylum Chordata; order Ceratodontiformes; family Ceratodontidae; genus Neoceratodus; species Neoceratodus forsteri. Next base: position 964,888,490 of record CM028133.1, read on the forward strand.
CGAGACTGAATGCAACTAATCTATACTCATTACAGTATAGACGTACTAGAGGGGATTTGTGCTTGGTTTACAAAGCATGGACAGATAGTAATTTTTGGGATAGTCTAGGTCTTGAAACAGCAGATCAGGCCTATAATACCTGTGCTCATCCACTGCAGCTGAAAGGCAGTAGGAGTAACCTAGTTAAAAGACAAGGGTGGTTTAGTCAAAGTGTGATTTCTATATGGAACAGGCTACCACTGGAGGTGGTGGCTAGATCATCAATGCTTCAATTTAAGACAAATCTGGATGGATTCTTTAGGGAATCAGGGTACCTTTATTAAAGTAAGCAAGCACCATGGACGCAAGTGTGTTTTAGCTCTGTAGTTACCTACGATACTTAACATAATGCACCACACACCCTCCTTTTCTTCCTAAACGGTCCTTCCTGAATAGAGTATAGCCTGGTATGACCATGTCCCATTCATGGCTTTTAGTGCACCATGACTCGGTAGTGGCCACAATATCCAGGTCGGCTTCCGCCATGATGGCCTCTGGGTCCGAAATCTTATTTCCTAGACTTCTAGCATTCACACACATGGCCTTACAAATTTTGCTACCACGCTAATTATTTCCTCTCTTTTTTCCTTTTGGCCCTCCCAGCTTTCTCCTCTTTTTTTTCATGTTTTCATTTCCCTTCATTTCTACCACCCTGCTTCCTTTATTAATTTGCTCCCTGAGGTACTTCTCTCATCTCAGACTCTCCCTACTTCCTACTTTAGCCTGTGGAGGGAGAAGTTGCTGCTTCCCTGATTTCTTCTGCCATCTCCCTTGGCTAGTTTGAATATTTATCAAAGTGGCATTTAAACCATTCACTGAGGACAGTAGTTCCCCTCCCAGATGGATGCAGGCCATCACCCCTGTAAAGACCCTTATTCCTCCTGGTAGACCCTCCATCCCCAATGTAGCAAAACCCCTCCACTATTCACCATTCCTTCAACCATGAGTTGAAGCTCCTGGTACAGAGTTCCCTCTCCAGCCCCCTGTTGTAGACAGGCAGCACCTCTGCCAAAGCCACTGAATGTGCTTTCTTCCTAAGACCGTTCTACAGCTCCTTGAACTCCTCTTGCGCTATCTCAGCCCCAACCCTAGCCAAGTCATTAGTCTACAGGTGGACAATGACATCCATCTCTGCCTCCCTTTCTGCTGCCTTAGTAATCCTCAGGATCTGCTTTCCATCTTTCCGAGCCATGGTGCCGCAACCCTCCTCACAATTAAGTCCACCACTAGAAGGTACTTCCTCCTTTTCTGAGGTCCTCTACCACCCTTTTTGGGCAAATTTAAATAGTGTTTCAGGATTACTAATGTAACCCCCCTGTTGGGGGCTAATCTGTGAGCCCCCGAAAAAGGCTAATTTCCCCAGGATTTTGGTTCCACCCCCGTTCTTTTTTTGTGCTGGGTCCTGGTTTCCTGACTTGCCCTCTGTGTTTCTACCTCTTTAGCTGGTCCCTGCATGGGTTTTTGGAGAGAGCGGAGCAAGATCGCAGAGCTGCTGGTTGGAAAAATGGTACTATGGTGCCGCCAAGCTCCATGCATGCGCAGAAGTGCGATTTTATTTTGGCTGTTCTGTGGCTATTTTGGCTGTACTGTCTGGTGGTTCCAGTCTCAGAGAAAGTCAAGAGAAGGAACAGGACCATTAGCAGGACTGGAGAGACAGCTGAAGAAGAGCAGGAAGAGTTTTTGTGAGCACCAATCATGCTCAAGAATGGGGAGCCGCCTCATGCATATCAGTGAGGTGGCTCATGAATAATAATGAGCTGGGATCTGATTAGCACACTGGGGCACAGAGAATAGTGCAAGTAACAGGCAGAGAAATTAAAATAAAAGTTAAAGAGTGCACAAGAGTGCACAGGCCAAGAGGATACTGTGGCCTTGGGGGAAAACTAAATAAATAAAATGTATATCTGGGCTGCAGTAAGGGAAATGGTACAACTAGCATTGAGACTGTGTGTGCTGCCTGGGGCCATTAGGCAATGGCAGCAGTGACTGAGAAAGGGCTGAGTGGAAGACGTTAAGAGTGTGGCACTTTGGGGGGCACAGGGATGGTTACTGTGTGGGGAAATAAATAAAAGTAAAGGGTTTGGCTGCAGGGACAATTAAAATCTCGGAACTCTGTGTAAACTGTAGACACTGTTTACATCACCCAACATGTTTTATAGCCATGTGATACCAGCCAGCAAACCACCAAGCCAGGATTCTTGCCAAGGACTCTGGGACTGTGTTAACAGACATTTGGGGGAAATTACCAGGGAAAGTTTAGCCGCCTTTTTCTGCACCAGTGAGGCATTGAGGGAGCCTCATACACATTAATTTTTCTGAAGGACTGTGGCTCCAGCCAATGGGGAGCTGCCAGAAAGCTCCCAAGAGAACAGAACTGTTGGGTTTTGAGTCAGTTTGGTGTGAGTATCTCCAGGGGGGTCTTGCTCCTGGAGAGAATGGGGCTGCAGGATGGGCCTGCCTGGCGGCTGCCAGCAATTTGTCCTCCAGGGCAGGGAGTGCCTGCTCCATCTGAAACAAGCATTTGTCAATGCCGAATGTTGGCTTGCCGGCATTGGCATTGGTAGTGCAGGAGTTAAAGAGATGCATAATGGGAATGGCGGTGAAGTGTTGAACTAACACCAATCCCCCTCCCGAGACTGAAAGGTGTTGGGGGTGTGGCTGTGGGTTGTCGGCCATAATGCTTACACCATTCCACCTCAATCCACCCTGAAGACAACAACTGGTGTCACGGTGTACTTTGGGGTCTTCGGCCCTTATGCTCACCCCATTCCATAAGGAAATAAGCTGAGAAGGGTGCAGAATAGGAGAATGGGGTGAATGTTAGGGCAACAGACCCCAAGACACACCTCGATGCCTGTCAGTGGCTGTAAGGTGGGGGTAGAATGCTGCGAACATTACAGCCGATGAATCCAAGTTATGCCCCCGATGCCTGTCAGTCTGTACAGGGTGGTGTATGGTTGGAAACCTTAATGCCCCGGGTGTTTGTTGGTATTTTCACTCCAAATTTTCAACATGGGCTTCTTGGGACCCCACCCATGAACAGTGGCACTGTCATTTCGTTACTCAATCCTGAAAAGTGATTTCACACAGCAACTGTGCCATTCAGAGACGCAGGTGCGGAAACACATTTTGGGCAGGATGTGAAAAATACAGCTGTACTATTCATGAGGAGGTGTGAAAAAATGGCAGTGTTGAAAATCTGGAGAGAAAATATGAAAAATGCTTGAACTTACAAGTGAGTGTAGAAACTGCGCGATGCACACCCATAATGTGGTAATTTTTGGGGATTTTTTTCACCACATTTTCAACATGGGCATTTTGGAACCTCTCCTCATGAATAGTGGCACTGTGATTTTGTTAATCTGTCCTTAAATTGATTTTGCACAGCGATCGTTCTCATTATGCACCACAGGTGTGAAAACACGTTTTGGGCAGGATGTGAAAAATGACAGCTCTACTGTTCATAAGGAGGTGTGAAAAAATGGCAATGTTGAAAATCTGGAGTGAAAATATTAAAAATTGGCGAGGTTACGAACATGGGTAGCAACTGTGCAATGCATGCTCGTAACAGTCATTTTTTTGGAATTTTTCCACCAAATTTGCAACATGGGCTTTTTGGGACCCCACCTCATGAACAGTAGCAGTGCCATTTCGTTAATCAGTCCTGAAAGGTAATTCCATGCAGCAGGCCGTGAAATCACCTTTCAGGATCGAGAAACAGAATGACAGTGACATGTTCATGTGATGTTTTGGGCCAAAATTCAAAAAAATGACTGAGACAGCAACCTAAGTTGAAACCCCCCACTCCATTGCTTCCCATTATAAAGCTTACCGTCATTTCTTCACATCGCAGTTCGGCTTTGAAGAGTGCAGATGTATCTTGGTTCAGAGAAGATTGCAGCTCCTGACCTCCGGAGAGTAAGTATGGGTGGGGGAGGTATGGGGAGGTGGCTGCAAAGGGGAGGGTGGGGAGGGGGAGAATCAGTGGACCATTTTCTTGTTTGCAGGAAAAAATAAAAAAATGGTGAGGGAAGGTTTTCTTCATTTACAAGTTAAGAAAGAAAAAAAATTAGGCACGCTGGAGTGGGGTTCCAGTGTGCTACAATTCTGGCGGGGGAGGCGGAGGGAGCGGGAGGGCAGCAGCAGTGGAAGGTTGAGGGAGGGTTTTATTCATTTTTTTTCATTTCATTTTTATTAAACGAGACTTAATGATACATGGCAAATACATATTCATATCAGTCTGGTTGTATCTAGACAAAGGGAATAGTGAATTATTAGACAATAGATATTTCATTAATACTTATTGTACACCAGGTATTCTGAGTCCCAACCTCTGCCATGAAGCAAAAGAGGTGTCCAGCCTGGCAGGGAGAAACCCCTCATCTTCCAATGATAATATAGAAAAAAAAAGTTATTTGTTTCAGAGCCTTTTATTGTTTCAGGTTGTACCAAACCTTTAATATCTGGGCCATGAATTTGGTTATATCACGAAGGGGAGGGGTCTGTCCCATGGAGGCAAATGCGATTTTTTCAGTGTCATGTAAATCATTTATTAGGAATTTTATTTCCTTCCAAGAGGTCAAGGTATTTGGGAACAGCCAGAGGAAAAAAAAAAAAAAAGAGTTTAAAAAAGCTGACAATGCATAAAACCTCAAGTTGGGAAGGTTAACTCCACCCTGCGACAATGGGAGATAAAGTAGGGAGAGACAGACCTTCGGCCTCTGTCCGTCCCAGATGAAATTGAATATTAATTTCTTCCAAGACCTGAAATAAAAGTCAACTGGGAAGACTGGGACATTATGAAATAAATATAAAAGTCTGGGGAGAATGTTCATATGCATAGTTTCTATGTGTTGGAAAAAGGTGAGTTTCAGTGTCCCCATCTAGTTGGTTCTATGTCATAACAGCAAAAGCCTAAAGGTGATCACTATTATGCAGAAGGCAAGAGTGCCGAAAATTTATTTCAGCACTTTGACACCCCGACGCACAGCAAAAGGGCACTGAGGACTTAGTTTTTAATGTTTTCACGGGGGCCAGCCTCCAGACCCCTTCTTACTAAAGGATCTTCTACTCCAGGGGGGTGCTGTCGGGGTGGGGAGGAGAACATTAAAAAGGTTTTGGCTGGGCACAACAAAATGCATCAGCACCCAGACCCAACCAGTACCCTGCCGACTGACCCGCAACCCACCCACCACGCCATGGGGTCAGAACAGCAACCCACCATGGCACCACCCCTCACATCCTCACTGTGCATGCCCGCCCTCCCCGAGCATATGTATACGACATATAGTCGCCCCCATCCGGCAGCACTACTCTCCTGTAGTCATTCCTGAAATGCACTGGGGAGTGGGTCACCGTTATTGTAGAGACCCATTTCTCTGCGCTCTTGTCATGGGATACCATCCAGATCATCCTGAATGAGAAGTGACAAGGATTCATAATTAACTAGTTCTAGATAACCCAAATTTAGGGGAATATAAATTCCAAGGTATTTAATTTTAGTACAACGCCATTTTAGAGGGAGGGAATTTCTCAAGGACTGGGATGGTTGAAAATATAAAATCAATACCTCTGTCTTCATTATGTTTAATTTAAAGTTCGCCACTCTCTCAAATTTCGGATGGACATCCCATATAGTGGGTATTGATAGACTAGGGGATGAGATTGTCAGAAGGACATCATTTGCAAATAAAGAAACCTTATAACTTTTCTGTCCCAGGAGAATACCTTCAATTCGGGGATCTATTCTCAGAGCCATCGCCAGGGGTTCCATATAAATGGTAAACAAAAAAGGGGAAAGAGGGCAACCATGTCAGGTTCCCTGTTGTAGTAATATAGGGGGGAAGAGAGCACCGTTAATACAGATGTAAGCCCTGGGTTGGAAGTATAGATTTTGAAGCCATTTAAGAAAGGAGTCGGGAAACGAAAAGGTTTGAAGAGTGTCCCAGAGAACATCCCACGAGACCCTATCAAAAGCCTTTTCGGCATCTAAACTAAGTATAGCTGATAGGATTTGTCTGGAATTAACATATTCTAAGAGTAATATGGTTCATCTGCACTCCACTCCACTCCATTGGCCTAGATCCATCCTCCCTTAAGTGGTTCAGATGCTACCTCTCCGGTAGATCACAGCAGGTAAAAGCTGAAGGTGACCTCTCCCCATTAAGACCACTGTCAAGAGAAGTCCCCCAAGGCTCTATTCTGGGTCCTATCCTTTTTGCCATTTATATAAATAAAATTGATTCAACCCTTACCAAGTCCTCAGTACATCTCTTTGCTGATGACACTGTACTGTATGTCAGCAACCCTTCACCTAAAGTTGCTCATGAAACTTACAAGCAGAATTCTCCTGTTACAACATCAGCTTTCAAGAAAAGCTTCTGCTAAATGCAAAGAAAACCAAAGCAATGATGTTCACAACCCAAAACTCCACCAACACATCCTCTTCAATCAGTCTCCCCAGATATGCACTATACTTGGAGAAAATCTGGAGTATGTTGAAAATTTCAAATACCTAGGTGTGTGGATTGACAACAGACTTGACTTTACTCAGCATCTAGAACAACTGCTGAAAAGCTTCGCCTAAGGCTTGGCCTCCCTACAGATTAAAACCTTTCTTAATAGAGATTCAAAGATGAGATTAGTCCAGGCCATCTTTATCAGTCATTGACTATGCAGACTTCTCTATAGTCACTGCTCCCACTCCCCTACAAAAGTTGGATACCTTATACCATAGAGCAATAAGGTTCATTACAGACCTGCCATATAATACTCACCATTGTCTCTCTATGATTCAGTTGGATGGGTTTCCTTCATGTCAGGAGGAGCAGAAATGCAGCTCTATGGATCTACAGAGCTTTATCAAAAACTCCCAAGCTATATCCTGGACTGCTTCAACCTGACCACTCCCAGCTCCTATGCCCTAAGAAGCAACAATATCATCCTGCTCAAATTGCCCAAAGTCAACACCAAAATAGGGAGGGCAGCAATCAGCTACTCTCAGCCATAGCATGGAACACCCTACAAAAATCCCTAAAACTGTCCATTATCATTCCATTTACATCCTTCAAGCAGCACTGTACAGCCTTCTTCACAGAGAAATGCAGTTGCTACCACTAGAGATAGAATAGTCATCCCACAAAACCTTATTCCAATCACATATGGCATATTCCTTCCAGCCAGACACCGCAGTATATGGCACCCAATATTCCTTCACCATCCTTGTACTCATTATGTGAGTGACTGTCATGGCCCTCATTGTGACATATATGTATTGTACATATTGTAGATGTTAGTTTAACTTTCTCTTGCCAAGCTTTAACATGTGAATTCTCTATATATTATTGTGTTATAAATAACATTTTCTTGTTTCTGTATGTATAACTGTTTCATAAGTATGTGATGTAATTGCTGTGCACCAACTCGAACCTTGACCTTATCAGGTCCATCTTGTAAATGAGCCTTGCTCAATGATGATCGCCTGAATAAATAAAGATTTGATTGATTGATTGATTGATCTGATGTTATCCGTAGTGCTATGGTGTTTAATAAAACCAGATTGATCTGTATGAATGAGAGTAGGGAGAAGTAGCTCCAATCTAGAGGCCCATATTGCCATGTAAATCTTATAATCTGCATTCAAGATAGAGATTGGGCGATATGAAGCTGTATCTATAATATCTTTATTCGATTTAGGGAGAGGTGATAATACTGCATAATTCCAGGAGGGGGGGATTCTCCCTCCACCATGGCCCTATAAGTAGATACGAAGAAGGAGTGCAGAGACTTATTTATACCACTCTGCTGTAAAGCCGTCTGGGCCCGGACATTTGGAGGGCTTCAGAGCCTGAATGTGGTTGTGGACCTCACTCGGATTTATAGGGATTTCTAGGGCCAAGCACTGAGAATCTGATAATTTTGTCAGGGGAAGCTGTGATAAAAATTCTGCCCTTCCGTCAGGCTCCATGGACGGGGAGAGGGCTGTATATAAGGACTGACAGAAGGAGAAAAAAGCTGAGTGGATATGGTCTTCATCATGAGAAATCTGCTTTGAGATTGGGTGTTTAATTTTTAAGATGGTCGCTGCTCGTTTTTGACCTCAAAGTGTGCGGGCCAATAGACAAGTTCCTCTAGCCCCTCCCTCATAATTAGATTGTTTTAGATATGTTATGGTCTGAAGTACCTTAGATCCATTATTTTCTGCTATTTCTTTTCTTATTTCCCCAGTTTTCCCCTGTAGCACCTTATCCCCTTCCCTATATAGAAGTTGATAAGAGCCAGAAGGTGAAGGAAGGAAACATATTCAATTCAGTGCTTCAGAGTAACTGGTAACTGGTATTTTTCTTTTAAACTTAGATTGTAGGCTTGTAGTGACACTATACTTTCTTTCTGTGTTGTCTTTACTTATAATTGTTTTTGGGCTGTTGAAAATTTAAAAAATAGTGGTGGTGTACTTCTGTGCTGTCTTTAATTGCTGCAAATTTTATCTTGGCTTGTCTGACTGTCCTGTAGCTGGGTGAAGTGTGTTAATTGTCTGGCCTCTGACCTCAGCTACGTGATAACTGGAGGTGGGGCTTAGTCACAGTTAAAGCAGCAAACAGAAGTTCCTCTTCTCAGAAGAAGCCAGAAGGTGAAGGAAGGAAACATATTCAATTCAGTGCTTCAGAGTAACTGGTAACTGGTATTTTTCTTTTAAACTTAGATTGTAGGCTTGTAGTGACACTATACTTTCTTTCTGTGTTGTCTTTACTTATAATTGTTTTTGGGCTGTTGAAAATTTAAAAAATAGTGCTGTCTTTAATTGCTGAAATTTTCGCCCCCTCCACCTTCCCCAACTCTTAATTATATGCCCTGATAAATCTGATTGACAGGAGCTAAACACAGGGTATAGTAAGATGTGTAGTAGGAGGGCATAAGGGGAAGACCACCCTCAGCACGACAAGTGTTTTGACTCATTTATTTATTTATTGGTTTCTTTTTCCTTAAAAATATATATCTGAGGATCAGTTACAGGATTTTTAATACTGTAAATAAATAAAAGAGAACTAAGAGACTTCAGTAGCAGATAAGTAGTGGAATTGCAGTATAATGTGGGGAGTGGTGCAATGTGGTGGCTGTGGGGCAGCCATATTCAGGCAGACCTTCTGGACACTGAGGTGCTGCCCTATCTGCATGCATCTCTCGGGACTGAGGGATGAGGTAGCCAGACTCAGAGCGGAAGTAAACTGGGTCAGGAGTACCATCACCCTGTCCAGGAACCACCCAGTCCAATGCAGCTGCCTCCAAGGGATGCCGAGAACGAGGAGCACTTGGATGACAGTGGGCTCAGGGAGGTTAGAGCAGTCAGGCAGAGGCACATCCCAGATCCTATTCCTCAAGAACTCATATGCCACACTGGCAAATGAGGACAACCAAATAGAGGTACCCAGGGAAGTGGAAGGAAAGGATGTGGAGGTTAGGCAAGGAGGTGACCTCAGTGGGGAAAGCAGTGGACCCCAGAGGAGGAGGAAGCAATCCTGGTGGGAGATTCCATCATAAGAGGGATCCAGCTAGGAACACAGGAGGGGAGGACAGGGAGGTGAGGTGCCTACCAGGTGCCACGGCATGGAGGGATGGAAGGAAGATACTGGGGATCACTGGGAAGGCAAGACAGGAGGGTGAGCTGGATGTCATTATCCACCTAGGTACTAATGACTTGGCAAATGGGGAGCCAAAAGAGTTCAGGAAGAGTTTAGGAAACTGGGGAGGGTCTCAAGCAAGTAGCTACTTCTGTCACTTTCTCGAAGTACTACCTGTGAGAGGCAAGGGAGAGCATAGGAGTGCATGCACCAGGAACTTTAACTCATGGTTGAAGAACTGGTGCTGTGAGGAAGGGTTTGGATTCATTGGTGACTGGGGACCCATCTGGAGGATGGGGGTTTGTTCAAGCCTGACGCTGCATCCATCCTGGAGGAATCCAAGCACTCAATGATAAGTTTAAATGCTACATTGACAACATTTAAACTAGCAAAGGTGGCAAGGCCAGCAAGGATGGTACCTACTGCTCACCCCACAGCTAGTAATGGAACCAGTGAACCAGAGGAGTGGCTATCTCTGCAAAGCAGTGTGCAAAAGTTGGAGATTAGTGTCCAAAGGTGGATAAGCAGAAAGGGCAAAATTCAGCAGAAGGGCAGACAGCAAGGAGAACCAGGGATAAATGACAACCAAGGAAGGGGCTGAGTAGAACAGTGAAGCAGTCTAGGAGGTCAAATCATGGAAAGCCATGTGTGCAAATGCCAGGAGCCTTAGCAACAAGATGGAAGATCTGAGGCTGTCATGGTACAGTCAGACCTGGACATTGTGGCCATCACTGAAACCTGGTGTAATGATAACCATGACTGGGAGATGGCCATACCTGGCTACAACATATTCAGAAGAGACAGAGCAGGCAGGAAGGGAGGAGGGTGGCTGTATGTGAAAAATGACATAAGGGCCACACAGATCCAGGAGGAACAAAATGGGGAGAGATACTGTGGGTTAAGCTGGAAAGGAAAATGGGGCCAGCCATCCGCTAGGTGTGGTCTATAGACCACCAGCCCAGGAGGAAGAAACAGATAGAGTTGATGCTAGCCATCCAAAGGATGGCTGACAAGGGTGAGGTAGTACTGGTTGGAGACTTCAATATACCAGATGTGGACTGGAGCATCCCAGCAGCAGCATCAACTAGAGAGCAGATTTATCCTGGACTCCTTCAGGGTGCCTTCCTCAAGCAACTGGTCATGGAACCAACTCGGCAGAAGGCAATACTGGACCTTGTGCTCACAAACAGGGACAGTGTGATGGGGGTAACAGTGGGGAGCACCTGGGTAACAGTGACCACCAGTCATTGTGGTTTGAAATCACAGAAAGAGCAGAACCAAACCACACAAAAACACATATCCTGGATTTTAGGGGGCAGACTTTGGGAAAATGGGGAGATGCTTGAAAGAGGCATTAAGGGGAATGGGACAGGAATCAGGGATTGAGGAACAGTGGGCAGTATTTAAAATGGGGATTATAAGAACAACAGAATTATGCATTAAGCAGGTTAGCAAGAGGAAAAGAAAGAGGAGACCATTATGGTTTTCCAAAGAGGTAGCAAAGAAAGTGAAAGCCAAAAGACTGCATTCAGGCAATACAAAAGACACAGGCAGAAGGGGATGGGAGAAGTACCAGGAGAAACAAAGGGAGGCAGGTAAGTCAGTAAGGAAGCCAAAGCTCAGACAGAAGAACACATTGCAAAATCAGTGGTTAAAGGGACAAAACCTTTACAGGTACATAAGTGAAAAAGAAGGACAAAGGAGGATAGTTAGACTGAAGGGGAGGATGGGAGCAGCGTGGAGGATGACAACAGTAAATCTGACATATTGAACAGGTATTTCTGCTCAGTCTTTACTAAGGAAGAGGGGTAATGGGTCTGAAGGGAGTACAAGGGGTGAGAATGGTGCAGAAATGGACACAAGTCCCTTTACCGAAAGGGTCCTGAAGGAACTGGAAGTAATAAGAGTTGACAAAGCAATGGGGCCAGATGGGTGCACCCAGGGTCCTTAAAGAACTAAGAGAGGTGGTGGCTGAACCTCTGGCTATCCTGTTCAGCCAATCACTGGAAACAGGAGGTACCAAAGACTGGAGGACAGCAGATGTAGTCCCTTATACAAAAGTGGGAACAAAGAGGAAGCAGGGAACTACAGACCAGTCAGCCTCACCTCGGTAGTGGGAAAGATCATGGAAGCACTACTGAAGGAGAGATTGGTGGAACATCTGGTTGTCAATGGACTACAGGACCCAAGGCAGCATGGTTTCACCAGGGAGGTCATGTCAGACCAACCTCATTGAATTTTTGACTGGGTGACTAGGAGGTGGATCAGGAGGGCAGTGGACATGGCCTATCTGGACTTCAGCAAGGCCTTTGACACTGTGCCACATAGAAGACTATTACACAAACTGGGGAATATGGGTGTGGGCAGGACAGTAGTGTGGTGGGTAGGTAACTGGCTGGGTGGCAGGACACAGAGGGTGGTGGTAAATGGCTGTCACTCCACAGAGGGAAGAGTGACCAGTGGGGTACCACAGGGATCAGTGCTGGGACCAGTCCTATTCAACATCTTCATCAGTGACATTGCACAGGATCTAGAAGGCAGAATTTCACTGTTCGCTGATGACACAAAGCTCTGTAACAGAGTAGACACACCAGAGGGTGTAGACAGAATGAGAAGGGACCTGCAGAAACTTGAAGAATGGTCAAGGGTATGGCAGTTGAAATTCAATGCAAAGAAGTGCAAGATAATGCATATGGGGCACAAAAACCCTGGCACAATATATCAGTTGGGGGGTGAGGATGTAGCATGCACCAAGCAGGAAAGGGATCTTGGGGTTGTCATCTCTGATGACCTCAAGGTAGGAAACAGTGTGACAAGGCATCAGGTAAAGCAAATAGGATGCTGGGATGTATAGGCAGGGCATCACCAGCAGGAAAGGGAGGTCATAATTCCGCTATACAAGACACTAGTGAGGCCCCACCTGGAGTACAGTGTGCAGTTCTGGAGACCATACCTACGTAAGGACATAGACAGGGTAGAGAAGGTTCAGAGGAGGGCAACAAAGATGGTGCATGGGTTGCATCACAAATCCTATGAAGACAGGTTGAAGGAACTGAACATGTACTCCCTGGAGGAGAGGAGGAGAGAGGGATATGATAGAGACATACAAGTATCTTACAGGGAGGAACAAGGTGCAGGAAAACACTATTTTTAAGCGAAAAAGATGTTTCAGGACTAGGGCATGGGATGAAGTTGGAGGGAGGACGATTCAGAGGAAACATGAGAAAGAATTTCTTCACAGAACAGGTGGTGGACAAGTGGAACACCCTGCCAGAGGAAGTGGTGGGGGCTGAAACAATCACGGGATTTAAGAATGCATGGGATAGACATAAAGGAATTCTAGAGGTCAGGGGTAAGGGGAAATAGACTTCTAGGAAAACAAACTGAACTTACAAGCTCAAATGGGCAGACTAGGTGGGCCATAGGCCCTTATCTGCCGACACTGTCTATGTATCTATGTATCTATATATCTAGTTGTTCCATCCAAAAATTATATGAGGCATCTATTTTTCATTTTTTGCGGGATGAATAGGCTACTGTTTCCCCCGATAACTGCCTTTAGAGTGTCCCACTGGATAGGTCAGAGGTTTCTTTATTATCATTATCTTTCAGGACTTGTGGGATTCTGGAGTTCATGTACTCCACATATTCTGTGTCTTGTAGTAACGAGGGGGTTAAAACGCCATTATTTTAATTTTGTGGATTTACCTAAATTTTTTTTTAGGATTAATGAATGATGATCGAATAAGATACAAGGTCCCAAAGTCATATCCTGGATTAGAGAAAAATGTTCACAAGTAATAAAAAAGTAATCTGAACGGGAATAAGTCTGGTGGCACACTGAGTAAAAAGAGAAATCCATGGCCGAGGGGAAAAGCCTCCTCCAGATGTCCTCTATGCCCAGGTGAGAAAGCGTTCCCTTTAAATATTTTAGGGCACTTGAGGTTCTATAAGCCTGTGAGGTCGCAGTGTCCTGCTGGGGTGAAAGTGCTACATTAATGTCCCCTCCCATTATTAAAGTGTCCTGCAGGGCCGCTAACACTTTTTGGAGAAAAGAGCATATCGTTGGAAGGGTTGACTGAGGTGGTAGGGAAACACTAACTAGAGTCAGCTCCTGGGAATATAGGGTACCTGTTAAGATCACATATCTCCCCTGGTTATCTATGATGATGATGTCCCAGATCTCCAGAGGGGTGGAATGGCTGCCCCTCTTCTGCGTCCACTTGAGTGAGAGGAAGCATATACCCCATAACGTTGACCCCATTTTAGCTTCTGATGCTCTCCCTCGAAAGGTGGGTTTTCTGTAGGAAGTAGAGGTCAGTCGCCTGCTTGTTCAAATATTGGATAAGGCAGGTTCTCGTTATAGGACTATGTAGTCCATTCACATTCTGTGAAAAAATTTTAACAGGATTCACCGCCATCATGATCGGAGGTAAGAAGAGGAGAGGGAAAAGGAATCACCTGAAGAAGCAGCTAAGACATCCAGACACCCCCTCAAAGTGTTGCCGTTCTTTGATTCAATCCTCCCACCAAGGAAGACTGGAAATAGTCGGCCGGTGGGGGTGCAAGAGAAAATATCTGGAAGTCCCACTGCCCCGCAGATCCCCCTCCGCCCCGAAATAAACAATTGTTTGTAGCTTGGTGTGAATGTCTTTTTCTTAGTACAAAACTTAGACAAGAAGTAGGCCAAACAATGGCCATAATTAAAAGGTAAACACATAATAGGTTCCCTTAACTAAGTTAAATTTTACCCCTCCCCATCCTTTATAGCTCCTCCCCAAACTGAGGAGATAGAATACCTATTATTTCCCTTTAAACTAGTAATTTGTTTGACTTCCAGTTTGGAAGTGGGATAAATTTTCACATCAGTGTGCTCCTGGGGTCCATTATATATAGTCCCCGAGGGTTGAGGTTTACCCCTGTAGCATATGGGATGTCTAAGGAAATAACCCAACTAGCATGGCAATCATTCCGAGGAATGATATACCAGTCAACAATGGTAGCATCATGGGTCCTGAGCCAGTAAAGGCAGGAGCCCCCCCTAATACTGATTTCAGCTCTCCCCCAGATCATTCTGGCATATATTCTTGATTATCCTCCACAGTCCATTTTATAGATTCCTGGTTGTTCTCTTTACTAGCCCCCCTTTCTAATGTATCTTCTCCGATCCCCCCCCAAGGATGTGCTCCACAGTCTTCAACCCCCCTCTTACGCATCATATCTATCATTCCCAAGAACTCTGGTAAAACCGTTGTTTCTATATTCTTTTTTTTAATCAAGTTTTCTATTTATACAGTTCTGAAAAGAAAAATGAAACATTAAAACACATACATCCGTTAAAGTAGTTTTCCTGTATACCTTACAGTTCCCATCTAAGGAAGGGTAGGAGGATCAACACAAATAAAATAGTAATGTATTTAGAACAAGTCCTTATACCTGCTCAAAAGTGTTAGAGTTCAAAACAAAACAAAATCAACCCTAGGAGTCTATTAAGACAATAGCAATGTTGAATTTAATCGATTAGATCAAGGTCACCCCTCAACAGTGGATTATTTGATTGTTTCTGTTATTTACTTATTATATATTTTATTTTATTTATTTATTTAGTTTTTGTTAACCGGGTAAGTGCACTAGCCAACAGGTGACTATTTTCAGGCACGACCCAGGAGATACAAGACAAACATAGTGAGGGTGATAACATAAACAGTACAATTGCAAAGACAGTGGAGCAAAGTTACGAGGTTAGGATAACAAGGTGGACACTAGTCAAAGTACAACGAATAAAACATTGTTCTGAAGTAGTGGATAGCAGGAAAAAGGCTAAAACAGGTACTGGTGCATGGACAGAGCTAATTGATTGTCCCAGGCAGACGTGGTATAAGGAAGCAAGGGGGGGACGAAGTGGAGAAGGGGGCCTGAGGATCCGAGAGAGCAAGCTCGGACTACGCCGAGAGAACTGCTGTCTGCAGCTCAGAGCACAGAAACAGTTTTCGGCTTTGGTGGCTCAGGGTACTACCATGCAGCCGGGCTCATGGTACTCCTACTTGGGCTCGAAATACGGCAGGCAGCCTCAGACAGCGGACCTATCGGGGACCTCTGAGACTGTCTTGGTTTGTCCATGTCTGGGCTGTAGCGGCAAGTTACGGCTTTCGCAGTTGGAGGTAGGGACAAGCAGCCGGTCTCTTGGTTCCGTTGCCGGGCATACAAGCGCCGTTCAGTCAGGGCTGTCCGTGCAGGGACTTATGGCATTACATTGGTGACTCTGCAAAAATTACGGCTTTGCGGCTAGAAAGCAGAGACAAGCAACCAGCCACCTGGTCCCAAAGACGGGTATGGGAGCGGCATGTTGTCAGGGTTTAGAGGTTTAATAGGCAAGAACTTACGGCTATAGCGGCTGAAGGCAGGGATTTGTAGCCGGGCTCATGGTTCCGCTCTCCGGATGGATCCACCATAGTACTTTGTATTTCTGTTGCAGCTTTAAGCAAATCTGTATTTGAATCTGAGTCCAGGTCAGAAGGATCATCATGCCCACGACCGTGTGTTCACAAAAAGTCCATGACCTGGTCCAGATCAAAAAAAAACATAGGATTGACCTTTAAATACAATTTTAGTTTTTGCTGGTGCTAGAAGAGTAAAGGCTGCTCCCATTTCCAGAACGTCTGCTCTCAAATTTAGAAAGCGTCTTCTTTCCTGAGTCGCATATGAAAAGTCTGGAAAAAATAGAGTATTTATATCCTTTATATTCTAATGTTTTTCTCACTCTACCTAATTTCAATACTGAACCCTTTTCAGTCTCAAATGCAAACTGTACTAGTATTGGTGGCTTCAGATCGTTAGGGTTTCTCTTAGTTGATACTCTATATGCCTTTGTAACAATAGGATGGTTATCTTCGGGTAGTTGGAAGGTCTCAAGCAATATAATTTTAATCAAATTTCTCAGTTCAGGATGGTCAGCATCCAAAGCACGAGGTATACCCACGTAACATAAATTTTTATACCTGTTTGCATATTCAGGCACCTCTATCTTTCGATTCAATTCATTTTGCCCACCAATAACTGTAGTCACTTTGGCCTCAGTAGTTACATTTTTATTATCGTGTGCAGCTACCGTCCTTCTTATTTGCTCCAGGTCAGTTTTAGTTTGCGCAATTTGAGATTCAAGTGTTGTGGTTTTAACAGTAAGTGACTGTATGTTAGCCTCAATACTTGAAAACCTGGAATCAATTTTAACCATCCATATACCTATGTTCTCCAGTGCACTTAGCATTTGAGTTTCACGAGCGTCAGTGGAAGGGTTTAACATCTCAGAGTTCTCTGCTTTCTCTATATTGTCAGTTTTCTCTGGCTTCTCCAGGACTTTCTCCACAGTTGCTCTAGTAGTCGCCTCTAAGTTTTCTGCTAAGTACTCCAATTCACTCCTCAGGCTGATTCCATCTGTCGGAATGGGGGTGCCTTTTAAAAGGTAAGCTGTGTACTTTCAATTGTTAGCCTTTCTTTTACTTTATCTACATTTTCTACAGCATGTTGCAGATGCGGTTGCAGTTGCAGGATAGAAGTTGCAGCCTTCTGATTGTGAGGCCTAGACTCTGAAGCAATACAAACTGTCGTCGGGGGTGAGTACATAGAGCTTACCGCAGCTCCCCCTGTGTCCCATCCTTCCCCGGGCTGGGTACTCCAACTCTAAGGAATTTGTCCATCAGCACGTACCAGACAAACGAAACATCACTAGAAGATGAAGACGATCCTCTCTCTTTCGTTTTTTTATCCATCTCTTAAGTGTATGGCACAAGTTCTTTTGTTTCATTTTCCCTTCTTATTCAGTAGACGGTATCGAGCTGGATGTGCAGTTTGTTTGTTGGTTTCATAGCCAGTCAGTCTGAAGTATAGCATAGGCAGCCTACAAGGTCACAGTCATCTTGCTTCCTCCTTGCCCCCCTGTTTCTATATTCTGTAAGACACCTCGGGGGGGAACCCCTCATAGTCCCTCTCGATCCAGCATTTCTAGAATCGGGGGCCCACTGCGAAAAAAAAAAGGGGGTCTGGGTTGAGTATCTCTCCCCCTTTGGCCCCACCAACAAACACAAAGTGCTGGGAGAGTCCAGGACCACCGAGTACCCTCCAATTTGTCCCATCCCACCCCACAAAACCCAGATGCATGCCCTGCTCCTCTTATTTTACTCCCCTCCAACCCCCATCTACATTATTTACCCTCTTCCTTCCTTTCCCTGTGGGAGGGGGAGAAACCACAAAATCCCGAGCCCTCCCGGAGCACAACCCACCAAAACAACACTCTCCCAAGCCAAATCCCTGTTAATGTTCAAGAATCATATCGTTTTGAATTGTCCTTCTGGACTCAGGAGAGTTGTTCAAGCGCGAGGTGCCTTGTTTCAAATGATAATCCTAAAAGAAGAAGGAATTAATTCAGTCAGGGCTCGCAGGGGGGCATGGTCAGTCAGGGGAAAAGCCACGGGGCAGGGGCAGGAACCACTGGAGGCCCAGACCACGGACTCCCATTCCAAACTTTAGACCGAGGCTCTTGGCCCAACTTGCAGGGTCTGTCATTAAGAGGCTCTCAAGGTCGAATATATGAGAAGAAATATTCTGCTTTGTTTTAGGTATACTGTATGCTAAGTATAGTAGTTTATTCTCCTCATATTGATATTGGGGAATCAGGAGATTGAAGTCAAATGGGCTCTGCGAAACCACTATTCCCACCCCCCTAGCCTAACCCTCCCATCCAATTACCGCAAGCACCCACCTGTGCGATGCCACCAAATGAGTGCCTCTCCTCAGCTGCTCCTGTATACCATTTCAGCAGTCAATATAAGGAGGCATTTGAGCGATAGTGTTGTATGTACTTTAAAATGTACTCGAGGGACGGGCTGTGAGGAGAGTTCATTGACTTGTCTTGTGGTGTTCCCCTTTGCCATCCTGCAGAGGTCCTGTTCGCTGAGCAATCCTTGGGAAAGAAAGTCTTTCTTTGCCTCTTCAGCTGTGGAATATGTTTGGGGACCCATGGGAAAGGCAATCACCAGTCTGGCTGGGTAAGATGTTCTAAATTTGAGTTTGTTCATTCGGAGGCAAGGAAACGGGGATGTATTCTCTCCTTAAATGCTGTGTAGTAGGCGCATAGACATTATCTATAACAAGCATGTGTCAATGCCGAATGTTGTCTCGCTGGCTTTGGCATTGGTAGTGCCGGAGTTAGAGACGCATAATAGGAATGACAGTGAAGTATTAAAGTGACACCAACCCCACCCCCACCCTGTAGAGACCAACAGGCATTGGGGTGTGCCTTTGGGTAATCAGCTATAACGCTCATGCCATTGTACCTCACCCTACCCTGTAGACACTGACAAGTGTCATGGTGTGCTTTGGGGTATTTGGGCATTATACTTACCCCATTCCATAAGGAAATACGCTGAGGTGGGTGCAGTATAGGAGAACGAGGTGAACTTTATGAGCGAACAGTGCAAAGCACATCACGATGCCTGTCACTGGCTGCAGGGTGGGGTTGGGGGTGGAATGGCATGAGCATTACAGCCGATGATCGCAAGTCACACCCCTGATGCCTGTCAGTCTCTACAGGGTGGGGTGCTAAAGTTGGAAACCCTAACACCATAGGCGTGTGTTGATATTTTCACTCCAAATTTTCAACATGGGCTGTTTGTGAGCCCACCTCATGAAAAGCGGCACAATCAGTTTGTTAGCTGAAAGGTGGTTTTGCACAGCGGCTATGCCATTTGGTGACACAGGGACAAAAACACATTTTGGTCAGGATGTGGAAAATTACAGCTGTATTGTTCATGAGGAGGCGTAAAAAAATGGCAACGTTGAAAATCTGGAGTGAAAATATGAAAAATTGGTGAAGTCATGAGTATGCATAGAAACTGTGCAGCACACGTCCATAACCCAATTATTTGGGGAATTTTTTTAACCACATGTTTAACATAGGCATTTTTGGGACCTCCCCTCATGAACAGTGGCACTGTGATTTTGTTAATTTGTCCGAAACGTTAATTTCGCACAGTGACCATGCCATTGTGCGCCACAGGTGCAAAAACACATTTATGGCATGATGTGAAAAATGACAGCTGTACTGTTCATAAGAAGGTGTGAAAAAATGTCAGTGTTGAAAATCTGGCATGAAAATATTGCAAATTTGCGAAGTTACAAGTGTGCGTGGAAACTGCGCAATGCACACTTGTAACACAGTCATCTTGTGGAATTTCATCACCAAATTTTCCACATAGGCATTTTAGGACTTCTGCTCATGAACAGTGTCACCATCATTTCCTCAAACTGTCCCAAAAACTGATTTTGCACAGCGACTGCTCTATTCTGCACCAGACATGCAAAAACGCATTTTGGCCAGGATATGTAAAATGACAACTGTACTGTTCATAAGGAGGTGTGGGAAAATGGCAATTGTGAAAATCTGAAGTGAAAATATTACAAATTCAAGAAGTTACAAGTCTGTGTGGAAGTTGCACAACACACGCCCGTAAAACAGCCATTTTTTGGAATTTTTTCCACCAAATTTGCAACATAGACTTTTTGACAGCCCCTCTCATGAACAGTGGCACTGTCGTTTCGTTAATCAGTCCCAAAATGTGATTCCGCACAGTGACCATGAAATCACCTTTTGCGGCCGAATAACGCCATGACAATGCCTGAATTCATGAGGAGGGGTCCCAAAAACCCAATGTGGAAAATTTGGTGTCAGAATTCCCCAAAATGCCCGAGATATGCACCAAAGTTGAAAAAAACCTATTTATGCCATTATACAGCTTACCGGCATTTCTTCAGTTCGCGGTTGGCTTTGCAGAGTGCAGACGTGTTCCCGGTCCACCAAAGATCATCTGGCCCCAGAGGTAAGTATGGGGTGGGGGTGGGGAGGCAGGATGCGTAGAGGGTGGGTGCAGGTTGTGGGAGGGCAGGAGACCATGAGGGACCGTTTTCTTTTTACAGATAAAACGAAAAAAATAAAAAGTGCGGGACTTTTTTACAGGGTAATACAACGCAGCTGGGTGGGCTCCCAGCATGCCACCCAAGTGTTTTTGGGGGGATGCAGGAGTTGATGGGGATTAGCCACCTCGATGGGGTACAGAAGGGAGGGTGGGACAGAAGCCATGGGGTACTGTGCACCCCCGGCACACAGCAAAGGGGGACATCATGCAGATGGGGGAGGGTCCCCCATCGGCAGATTGAACTGGGAAGGGGAGACTCAGCTCAACGGGATTGGGACCCAGTCGGCAAAGAAAGACTTTTTGGGGAAGATGATGATGGGGATTGAGCACCCTCGCACACAGCGGAAATGGGGGAGGATTATGCCAATGGGGAGTGGCTCCCCCATTGGCATTGTGACAGGTGGCGGCAGCAGTCACTGCCACCAAGTTGCCTGCAAGTCGGGAGGCGTGTTGTGGTCCCACTGCATGAGAGCTTTGATCTCATTGCAGTGAACCTTTTCTCAGATCTGGTGGCCAGATTAGATATGCGGGGTGTCAGCCCCTGCTGCTGGCTGATTGGGGAATGAGGGACGCACCTACTGATGCATGCCCTATATTCGCCCAACAGTGGCCGCGCCTCCAAATCTGCTACTACCGCACTATGTTGGCTGCGCATGCGCATACCAACATAAAAATTCACTTGTTTTCATAGAGAATCATTTTCTGGGACCAGGCATTTTGCAGCAGAGATTCTTTAACAGAATAGTTAAGAAAACAAGCAATTATGGATCTCGGGCGAGCCCCTGGTGAAGGTTTAGGGCCTAAGGCACGATGGGCCCTCTCTATATCTATAGGGAAATCTGGACCCAGGTTGAGTGTGTTACGGAAGATTGACCCAGGAAGACCTATATATCGGATCCTTCCTCGCCCTCTGGTATTCCGCAAAATTGTAGATTCTTTCTCTGCCCCCTATTTTCAGCATCCTCCTTTCTCCACATTATTGAAAGCTGGGTTTGTGCTATTTCTTTTACAGAGGCCTCTAAAATGTTGAGGCACTCTGAGTTAGAGGAAATTTGAATGTCTGCTTCATTAAGACAGCCCTGGAGAATCCCCAAATCCATTCTGAGATCGCATATGGCTTCCTTAAGTTCTGATCGAAATTCTTGGATTGCTAGCGGAATTGATTCTGAAGGAGTTTTACTGGGTGGAGTTTTGCTGTGGTGAGTACACTTGGTCTCCTCAGTGTTGGCCATTGTTCCTTCCCCCTCGGACAGTCTGCTTTCTCTCGGCTCGTTGCTTGTTGACAAAATCTAGAAGCGATTGTTGCCCAATAAGTACATTTTTTTATTTATTTTATTTTATTTAAACAGCAGTTTGGAAAACCTTTGAGCCACAGGCTCATTTACAAAGGTACCTTGTCACAGTAAGACAAACGAAAATACACAGTATAACAGTATAACAGTAACTTAAGACATAGATATAAACAAGCTGGTACAGGTAGGATTGATGCAAACAATACCAGAGTTATGTTGTCCTTAGCAGCTTAGTAGTAAGCTTTGTCATAAGTACTGAGTATGGCTTTGACTAGTGGCAATTACAGCTTTGGGGGTTAACAAGGTGGTTCCATAAGGAAGTTTTGAAGCACGATATAGTTGGAGCTCGGAGATGGAGGGGGCAGTGTGTTGAACCAGGAGGGAGCCCTAAAGCTGAAGGCTCTTTGGCGTGAGAGGTCCTAGCTCTAGGGATAACAAGAGGTTTTCTCAGAGGTCGAGTATGAACTAGTGGGACAGAGCGGGCGGAGGTGGTGGTCAATCCTGGTGGGGATAGCCCAAGGAGGGTCTTTTTGTAAGGGTACAGGTCAGATATTTGAGGCGCTCGTCAAGATCAAGTACCAGCGCTTTAGCGTACAGTAGACAGGTGTGTGTTAGCCTAGGTGCCCCAGTAATTAACCTGCAGGCCTTATTCAGAGTAGTGTGAATTTTATGGAGTGCGGTCTGATCAGCAGCACCATACACCGGCAGTCCATAGTCCACTAGGGACAGGATAGAGGAGGTTACTGCGAGTCGAAGAGCCTCCGGGGGAGGCAGTGTTTATACTGATGTAAGATGCCCAATCGGATATTAGTGGCAGTGGCTAGGTAGCGATGTGTCCATGGAAGGAGAGGAGGGGTCAAATGGATCCCTAGGTATTTATAGGAACAAACTTGTTCAGTGGGAAAGAGGACCCAGAATGAATGAGGAGTTTGAAGTTGCAGGACTTGTTTTGAGGATGAGTGAAGAACATGGTTTTTGTTTTTAAGATTTATCACCAATCTATGTTCCTTGAACCAGCCCACGGCTTCGGCGAAGGACTTCTGCAGTGAGTCCTGGAGGGCAATAGGGTTACAACTCGAGGCAAAGATGACTGCATCATCAGCATACAATAGAATGTTCCCCGAGCAAGGCGTGGAAGGTGTTAAGGTAAAGGAGAATAGTAAGGAGCCCAGAATGGAGCCCTGGGAACCCCAGAAAGATGGGACAGATGTTTGAGTAGGTCCCATTAATTTTTACGCTGTGAGCGGTCAGACAGATAACTGGTGCACCAGGAGATAGCCCAACAGCAAAACCAGAGAGACTAAGGGCATCAAGAAGGAGGGGTGGGAGACAGTGTTGAAAGCTTTAGAGGTCAATGAAGACCGCACCAGCCAGAGAACCAGTGTCTAGGAGGAGTGGAGAAAGTTGGAGAACTCTAGGAGGGCTGTGTTGGTACTGTGGCCCCTCGGAAGCCATGCTGCTCAGGACATAGGACATTGTAGGTGGAGAGGTAGTCAGAGATTTGAGAGGCCACCACTTTTCCAAGGCCTTGGAGAGGAGAGAGAATGGAGATTGGCCGATGGTTTCCAGCCACAGTCCTATCACCACCTTTAAAGATAGGGGTGACAGTGGCGACTTTCCAGGCAGTTGGAACCTTCCCCAGGCAAAGAGCGGTTGATGAGGCCGTGATCGGGTAAGGACTGTGTCTATGACCAGCCATAGGATACACAGATCCAGGGTGTCATTGCCCGTACTATTACTCTTGAGGCAGTGACAAATGCACCCTAAGTTCTTGGGCAGAAACACGGCGGAGGAGAAAATAAAGCGAGAAAGATTTCATGGCAGGTGCTGGGAGGAGGTCAAAAAATTTGTAGGAGGATAGGGCTAAGGTCAGTGAATGAGGTGTTGAGGTGGTTGGCTATGAGGGCTGGGTCTGAGGAGATCACACCATTAATGTTGATCTGGGTGGGTGAAGTGTACTCCCATTTAACTGTTTAATGTTATCCCAAAAGGTTCTGGGGTTACCCTGAGGCAGTGAGTGAGGACCGATAGTGCTCAGACTTGGCCTTTCTGATGGCCAGTGCACTTGTTTGAGGCAGCATACAGCTGCCTGTCACTGGGCTGGCCAGTCTCAATGGCATGGTGCCATGGGTGTCCCTATGTTTGAGTTGGTGGATCAAAGCTGGGGTTACAAGGGGCATTCTGCTTTTAGAGACAGCGGGTCGACATTGGGGCAAAGATATCACAGGCATTATTAAAAGTTTGGGTAAAGAAGGAGAGAGCTGTGTCGATGTCAGGAGTTGCCTGTATAGGAGACCAGTCAATTTGGGACAGAAGTTCCTAAGTTTTATCAGTCCACCAGGTATTGAGCCTGCATGACATGTGGACTGTGCTGTGGGTTTGAGGACTGAGGATGACCAGTGGAATAGAATGGGGAGTGATCTCTGAGGAGAGTCTGGGAGGACTTGGCCATTGGGGATCCATTAGAGTAGGTTGGTGAGTACCACATCAAGCAGGGTACTGGAGCCTCTCTTGGGGTTAGTCCTGGTAGGGTGGGTAACTAGTTGCGTTAGGTCTATTGCAGAAAGGAGTCATGGGTGAAGAGGAGGGGCTGAGCAAGTTGACATTTAAGTCACCCACCAGAATTTGATCAGCGGAAGGAGGTAGTGAGGAAGGTATTCTGTAAGAGAGGCAATGGCCTGCGTTTGGTCCCTGGGGGCACGTATGCAGTAGTCAGATAAAGGGGTCCCTTTAAAGGGTCAGGGGTTAGTTTCAGCGTAAGCGCCTGGGCCCTGGAGTCAAGGATGGGAGCAGGCAGGGCTAGTACAGGAGAGATTCCTTGACATAATAGCGCGCCGCCACCTCCATCTAACGGTCGGACCGGAAGAGGTGAACCAGGAAGGAGACTAGGGAGTCAGGGAGGATTTTGACAGCCAAGTCTCAACCAGAGCGATGACATCAGGGTTAATTGATGTGACCAGGCATTGTAGTGAGTCAAACTTTTTTAAGAGGCTACAGATATTCATGGAGACCATGCATAGGCCTGTGGTGCTAGTCGTGGAGCTCCTGGGAACCAGGCCAGGGTTTGGATGAATGTTCCCTGACAGGAGTAGTAGCATGACTAACACCCTGGCTGGGAGATGGTGAGAGGTTTTCCTACGATTGACATGAGGGGGGAGGGGAGGCTAAGGGAGCAGGGGGTGGGCAGGGTGGTACAGGAAGGGAAGGCAAGAATAAGAAGACACTCAGATGTGCCTGAGACAAGAAGGAAGCTAGGGGAAGGGCAGGGAGGACCGAGACACACAGAGGTCCCAAGGGGCAAGAGAGCAGGTTCAGGAGCAAGGGGAGGGAGGGGTGCCAGGGCACAGTGTGGAGTAGCAGATGGGTAAGTGGGCAAGTGCACTGCTAGTGGGGATAGGCACAGGCAGAACGTGAGGCAAGGCCAATACATTGTGGTGAGCAAGATCCAAGGGAAGTAGTACTGTACAGGTAGGAGTAGGAAGTAGCGAGGGAGCTTAGGTCCCTCTAGTAGCCAGCAAGTATAACCTGCAAATGGGAAAGTGGGGAGATAGGTTCTGGGCAACAGGACGTGATGTCACCAGATGTGATGTCACGGGGGTGGATCCTTAAATTGGCAGCCCGCCCTGGGGCGGGTGGGTGGTTAAGCCCAGGCAGGGCAGGCCGGCTAAGCGTCGTCGGGTCTAGCACCCCCTGCAGGCGTCAGGCAGAAGAAGAGGCTCTCTTTACCTCGAAAGTTATCAGGCTGGAAATTCAGCTTCCTCAGCTCCTCAGGTGAGCTGCTTGTGTTGCATGTGTTGCTTGTTTGTTCTGAGTGCCTGCCGCGGTCGGCAGTGAGCTTGGGGGGGGGCTGCCTCAAAGTTATCAGGCTGGAAATTCGGCTTCCTCAGCTCCTCAGGTGAGCTGCTTGTGTTGCATGTGTTGCTTGTTTGTCCCGAGTGCCTGCTGCGGTCAGCAGTGAGCTTGGTGGGGGGGGCTGCCTCAAAGTTATCAGGCTGGAAATTGGCTTCCTCAGCTCCTCAGGTGAGCTGCTTGTGTTGCATGTGTTGCTTGTTTGTCGGTGCCTGCAGTCGGCGTGGAGTAAGCATGGGGGAGGCTGCCTTGAAAGTTATCAGGCTGGAAATTGGCTCCTCAGCTCCTCAGGTGAGCTGCTTGTGTTGCATGTGTTGCTTGTTTGGCCCGAGTGCCTGCCGCGGTCGGCAGTGAGCTTGGGGGGGGGGTGGGGCTGCCTATGTAGTGGAGAAAACAAAGCCTCTCATTACTATGCAGCAGGAGAAAATGTTGTGACATAAAGTAGTTGTTAGTTAGAAGAGGAGTATTTAGAGATATTTTTTCCAATAAAGGAGAGTAGGTAGACGATTTTAAAGTTTAAATAATTAAGGCATAGAGAGAGCACTCCTGACCCACGCTGTTTAGTGCTCATGTCACCACCAGAAGTCTCCGTGGGAGGGTTTTATTGTCTGCTGGGGGATGGGAGGAAGTGGGGAAGGCAGCAGGAATGGGAGGTTGTGGTGTGGTGGTCGGCAGGAGCTGCGAACATGCCGACATGGGGATTGGGCACCCCGATGTTGGCTTTCTGAGTGTTGTGTGGCGGATGGCAGAAGCCGCCATTTCTACTAAAATGTTTCACCAGGAAAGGCATGTAATGGAGGCATGCCATCTGCCACTGCAATGACGAGCTTGTCTCTGATTGCAGCACAACATTTGTTTCATCTCCATGGCTCTCTTTGAAACTGCTGTCATCGGCAGCATGCTCACTCACTGGGGGCTGAGGGATGCACCCATTAAAGAGTTCCCTGCATTTGCCAACACTGACACACCTCTGCATTTCTGCTACCACCACACGATGTTGATTGCGTGTGCGTGCAAGCCAACATAAAAAGAGAAAGGAGACGCTGTAGTGAGAAAAGAGGTTAAAGAAGCAGCTTTGAAGAGAAAAAAAGGAAAGCTGGAGGTTGCTGAATGTTCTGCATTGTTCTGAAGTTGCAGCACAGTGGTGAGATAAAGGCAGCTCAAATGGAAAAGGGAAAGCTGCAGATTGCAAGAATTAGTGTTGAATTGAAGATGCTCCCAAGCGGTGGCAAGAGGAGAAAAGAGGTTGTGTCCTGATCCTGGGAAAAGTACAAAGGTTGAGTCTAAGCCTGGGAACAGACAAAGGCTGTGTCCTGAGCCTGGTAAAAGGACAAAGGTTGTGTCTAAGCCTGGGAAAAGACAAAGGCTGTGTCCTGAGCCTGGTAAAAGGACAAAGGTTGCATCTAAGCCTGGGAAAAGATGCGATACAGAGGAATGATGAGGACCAAGTAAATATAAATGTGCTGAGAAGAGAAAAGGAAGAGTGCGCCTCTTCAGTTGGAGATTTGCTAAGTACCTGCATGGTGAGAAAAGGGACTGTGAGTGCCAGAGATATGTGTGAGCCAGAGCGAGAATGTGGCTGTGTTGAAGTTGAGACTGTGAAAACAGAAGGATAGACAGGTGCCTTTCGGGGTTTGGGTGCCTGTTGTCTGCTTCAGAGATACAGTGAGGAAAAGAAACAGATTGCTGTGGCTACACACCGTGGCAGGAAAGAGAAAGAGAAAGAAAGAGAAGCAGAAGAGAATATGCTGAATGTTTCTGCTGACACCCAGGGCCAGGTGGGGAACTCGCTAACCCTCATCAAGTGGGGTCTGCCGCTGCAGGGGATCATGGGTCTTGTACCCGAGTGCTAGGGCACTCTGATCGGAGGAGACAGCCAGTAGAGCCCATCCAGTGGGTCTCCTCTGTAGTTGGCAGGCCTTGCGCACGTGCCCTGCAATGGGCCTGTAATGGGCTGAAGGGAACAAGCTGCAAGTTCTGCTAGAAAGAGAAAGCAAGCTGCAGCCTCTGTGCCCCTGTTTCAAGCAAAGAGCCCGGTTCTGTATGCATTTTCCATCAATCCCTAGGACTTCAGCGAACTGTGCCATCCAATTACTGATTCTGTAGAACTGTGAGTAAACAGCAGGAATTGTCCTGAACCTGGGGACTGTAAATAGTTTAAGCATATGTGTAACCCCTCCCTTCCTGCCCTGTCTAGGGGCATACTCAATAACATCGCAGACGGTCCAGACAAAAAGAAAGGAGCACTCCCAAAGTGCTAACATACGAGAGATCCTGGACCTGGGAGAATAGATGGTCCCTATCTGATGCTGTCTTCAAGCTGCTGCATTCCTCCGCATTTTCAGTGACGGATCCACTCCCTGAACCCACCAACCAGACCTGGCCCTCCCTCTTCTCTCTCGGAGGTCCCGTGAAGCCCTGGAATCCCCAGATGCTGGATTCTTTCCCCTGGAACACAAACTCATGAAAAATTAATCAGACTGCATAATGAAGAGAAAAACAAAAGATTTAATTTCATTAAGACTCCCTCTCTACAATCAAATGAAGCACAAACCACTGCTTTTTCCCCAAATGACTATATTGTCACTTGCATGGCAAATGATTCCAGCTATACAGAGGTCACCATTTCTTTACAGTGAATACTTAATCAGCTCAATGAGGCTAGAACTTTTTACATGATATGGCAGGACCTCTTCAACAGCAGAACCACAGCACCAGTGGACACCAGAAGGACTCTTTTTTTTTTTTTTTCTACCCTTCCAGTCTTGGGTGTTCTACCCAAAACCCTGGAACCCAGACCCCTGCAATCTCCTGGCATATGGAAATCTGGTAAACCGAGCCTTCCTTTTACTTATGTTTTCATTGGGTCTCGTTTACGCTGGCTCTGGTCATCCCCCCCCCCGACACTGGCATGGAAAAGCAAACTGCTCTTCCCACCTGGACCCCGGGGTGTTGGCCTATGCCCATGAGGCATCCAGGATTTTTCCCGACAACCCAGGCCCTGAACTGTTTTCCAACAGCTGGCTCTAAATGTCCTAGGCTGAGGCCGCTGTTACCCTGATCACTTGCCTCCACCTCAGTCTCTATGGCCCTCACTTTTCTCTAGGGTTGTACTGCTGTCACCACCTCCTTCCTACGGGGAATCCCTGCCAGGTCCACATCCCTACAGTGGCTCCTGGGCTTGAATTAAGCACCAGCAGAGGGACCACCCTCCAAGACCTACCACTTCTGTGGGTCCACAGCCCGCCCGGCCTTTAGCTGGACCAGCACCCCAGGACCTGTCCCTCCAAACAGGCCCCTTTTTTGGGGGGTGAAAGGCTCCCTAGCTCCCTCAATCTCCCAGGCTGCCCTGCCACACCAGGTACGAGGGGAACCTCTGCCACCAGTTCCCCTCCTGAGAGGGGAATACCACAACCCTTCCAGCCCTGGCAACCTGGGAAAACACCAAATGAGCTTCCTATAAGGGCTCCTGCATCCTCAAATGGCTTCCTAACACCCTAGCCCCACTCGACACAAAACCTGGCTACCTGGTACTCACCGGAGCTCCATACCCCACTCTTCGCCGGCCACGGTGCATGAAACCATCCTGACTGCACTTACTTTGAGGGGGTTCCCCCACTGGCCCTCCTGGACCACCAAGCTCCCTCATTTTGCCTACCTATCATGGTTCTGGTTCTACTCTCCAGCCTCCCCCCTCCAGCCCAGGCCTACTGCCCAGGCTGGAAAGGCCCAGATACTTCCTGTACGCTGCCTTATATACCCTATCTGCTGCCCCCTTGAGGCATCCAGAGCACTAACCTCCAGAGCACTAAACCCATTTCCTAGTTTGGGGAGGGTAGAATGGGGAAAGTGATGCCTAAACATGGGAATATAAGCCCCACTTTTGCAGGGGGAGTTACACTCTCCCCCCCCCAGGAAATCATTCCCTTCGGAAATGATGGCAAGGGTCCAGTGATGGTCCACTCCAATCAAGCCAAGTATGCACACTCCTCAGTCCTTTGGTGGTGAACACACCATGTCTGGCCACCAGACACCACCCAACCTACCTACCTAGCCCAAAACTATAACCTAAACCCTAATCCCTAAACCCTACCTGCACCAGGAGATTAATCTAAAGTGCTAGTCACAACCATCATTATTTCTTTTTAAACATAGTAACAACAATCACTTGTTATAATGATTAGGCATTTCCCAAAAGATTTGTCCTTAAGCTTCGGCTAAACATTAATGACGTAGTAGACAGTCCCCTTAGATACCGCCCACCAAAATTTTAAAATAAGTTTCTCTGTGTACAAAACCCCAATCCATACACTCACTCATGCACACACACATTCTTACACCAATCTCTCAGAAACATATTTTATCATGATATATAAAACAGCAACTGTAAAATTTTTCAATTTAAGAGCTTGATCAATAAATGGAATTAGAGTCACCACATCAGCTCCAAAGAGCAAGAGTCCTGGCGCAGTCCACAAGTTTTGTAGTCCCAGAGGCCTAGGTTGGAGGTCCCTCAACAGGAGGGAAATAATATGCTGGATCCGGCTTAGTGGTCACCTCTCCAAACGAGTCTTGGTCCAAAATGTAATACTTTGTCTGAGTCCCAGTTATGTCCTGGACCATAGCAAAGTGTTTGAAGATGGTTAGTCCTGAATAAGTCCCTGTGTGGCACATCGACCGTGCCCTTTGGAACAACTTCTGAGATGGGGAACTTCCTCCTCCTGGATGGTTCTTCAGCCTTAGTAGTAGTAGTAGTAAAAATATTTATTACTCAGAGAAATATATGAGCAGGGATAAAACACCAGTGGGCAAAAACTCATTTTCATGGCAGTCCCTCTATTTGTTCTTTAAAAATCCATTCCTCTCACATCTCCTCAATAATGTCCCAAATTCTTTCTGGCACGTATGGATAGTTCAGGTTTGGATATTCTACCCTCAACCTCCTGTGAGCTCATCTTTTGGCCTGGCTCCATTCAGGTAGGTCCCTCACACTGGTTCTCCTTGCTTGACCTCTGGGTAGCCATATCCCTTGTCGATATTTCAAATTCAACAGGTCACTTGGGTTTAACCCATCCAACTGGGTCCGGAGGGTCTTGGCCCGGACCAGGAGCTGCAGGGTGGCATCTTTAAAGGTGATAACTGGGGGTGGTATAGCCTAGGAATTGCCCTAACCATCATGTGGTCCTGGAACTGGAACTGGCTGCCAGCATATTTTTCCCCATCCAGCTGCTTGGGTTTTGGGGGTCACCAACCTTTTCTCTGATGGACACTGATGCAGGTACAGACTCGGGACCACTCTCTTTGGTTCTGGTTTTGTTTCTGGCACCCGAGACAGGCTCTGATTTGCTGGATGATGCCTGCGAGCTACTGCCAGACAGGGGCCATGGAGAGGGTCCCCTGGGCCCTGGAGGATCCCCAACTGGTTGTCTGAGACCCCTGCCCTTCCCTCTGCCAGTGGGATAGCCAGTAGCAGGTGGCAAAGAACTGGGCAGATGGCTGTGTTCCCCGTCACCTTTGTCCCTTTCTAGTGCACCTGCACCCTTCTCTTCCACAGTCTCCACTATCACATCTGGGGATTCACTGTAGGTCTCATCCACCTGGGCACGTATGCTCTCTCCCAAGGAAAATCTCTCAAACCCCTCCAAATCTCTGCTGGCTGGTACCACGGGATGAATAAGCTGTCGGTGGAACTGGGAGCATACATCCCTGTACATGGCACTGGTGTACTACTTAAACAGTAAGGGCATATGGGCAGCCTGGTTACTGCTTCTTCCAGAAATCCACACCTCACAGAACATTCATGTCCCTTTCATTGTCCCCCAGCCTTCCAAAGCCAGGAGAGAAGTGAGACCAGAACTGTAGTCAGGGGTTCCTCCTGAGGGGTTGCTTCAGGCCTCTCTGCACCTCCCCCTGCTACCACTTGCTGCCAATCCACTGAGATGCCTGCACTTGCTTTTCCTTCCCTCCCAGTTCCACAGTCACTTGGAGCCCAACATGTCTGTTGCAAAATAATGCTGCCCAGTTCACTTGCCTGCTTCTCCAATAATGCTCTCCCACAGTGATCTCTTTTGCTCTGCTCTTACTATTCTCTTTTCCTGATTTACTGCTGTTACTGTTCCCTCAGCTCACTTGCTTAGATCCCCCAAGATGGCGCTTCCTTGTGCAGCTGCTATAACTCCTTTTGCCCGTCCTCCAATCAGGACCTCTTCTGAGGGTCATGTGGCCAAAAAGTCATGCACGCACACCACACCTGCAGGCCAGACCTAATGCCTGCTCCAGGCCTACCACACAGCAATTTTAAAGTGCGGAACAGGGCCTACAAATACCAGGAAGCCTGCACACAGCGGACCACAAGGCTCGGGGTCCGGTGGTGATATTTGCAGTTCGGGGAACATCCCGGATGAATAGCCCCCATATTGTAACCCTTCCCTTCCTGCCTTGTCTGGGGGCATACTCAATAACATCGTAGATTTTCTGGGCAGAAAGAAAGGAGCACTCTCAATGCATTAACATACGAGACATTGCATTTACTGGACCAGGGAGAATGGATGGTCCCTACCTGATGCTGTCTTCAAGCTGCTGCATTCCTCCTCATTTTTAGTGATGCTTACCCTCCCTGAACCCACCAACCAGACCTGGACCTCCCTCTTCTCTCTTGGAGGTCCCGTGAAGCCCCGGCATCCCCATATGCTTGATTCTTTCCCCTAGAATACAAACTCATGGAAAATTAATCAGACTGCAAAATGAAGAGGGAAAATTTTCATTTAATGAAAACTCCCTCTCTACAATCAAATGAAGCATGAACTACTGCTTTCTCCTCAAATGACTTTATTGTCACCAGCATGGCAAATGATTCTAGCTGTACAGGGGTCACCATTGCTTTACAGTGAATACTTAATCAGCTCCATGGGACTACAACATTTTACATGATATGGCTGGACCTCTTCAACAGCAGAACCACAGCACCAGCGGACACCAGAAGGAGTATTTTTTTTTTCTACTCTTCCAGTCTCGGGTGTTCTACCCAAAACCCTGGAACCCAGACCCCTGCAATCTCCTGGCATATGGAAATCTGGTAAACCGAGCCTTCTGTTTACTTCTCTTTTCACTGGGTAACCTTTACGCTGGCTCTGGTCATCTCCCCTGACACTGGTGTGGAAAAGTGAGCTGCTCTTCCCACCTGGACCCCGGGGCATTGGCCCATGTCCACAAGGCATCCAA
Organism: Neoceratodus forsteri; assembly: GCA_016271365.2. Taxonomy (NCBI): domain Eukaryota; kingdom Metazoa; phylum Chordata; order Ceratodontiformes; family Ceratodontidae; genus Neoceratodus; species Neoceratodus forsteri. The sequence continues at coordinate 964,921,478 of CM028133.1, forward strand.
GATTTTTCCTGATGACCCAGACCCTGCCCCATTTTCCAATGGCTGGCTCTAAATGTCCTAGGCTGAGGCCACTGTTACCCTGATCGCTTGCCTCCACCTCAGTCTGCATGGCCCCCACTTTTCTCTAGGGTTGTACTGCTGTCACCACCTCCTTCCTACAGGGAATCCCCGTCAGGCCTACATCCCTTCAACAGTTCCTGGGCTTGAATTAAGCACCAGCATGAGGACCACCTTCCAAGGCCTGCCACTTCTGTGGGTCCACAGCCCGCCTGGCCTTTAGCTGGACCTGTGCTCCAGGACCTGTCCCTCCAAACAGGCCCCTTTTTTGGGGGGTGAAAGGATCCCTGGCTCCCTCGACCCCCCCAGGCTGCCTTGCCACACTGGGTATGAGGGGAACCTCTGTCACCAGTTCCCCTCCTGAGAAGGCCCTGCCACAGCCCGCCTAGCCCTGGGAAAACACCAAATGGGCTTCCTAAAAGGGCTCCTGCATCCTCAAATGGCTTCCTAACACCCTAGCCCCACTCAACACAAAACCTGGCTACCTGGTCCCCACTGGCACTCCATACCCCGACTCCTCATCGGCCATGGTGCATAAAACTGACCTGACTGTACTTATTTTGGGGGGTCCCCACTGGCTCTTCTGGACCACCGAGCTCCCTCATTTTGCCCACCCTTCCTGGTCCTAGTTCTATAAGTAAGAGAAAAAACACAGCTAAGGGCGCTACGGGAGGAGCCGAAATACAAGCACCAAATATGAAATAACAAATGAAGAAACTCTCGGCTACCCTCCGAACAAAAGAGCCATTGCATAAATATAGCAATTGATTACAAATTTATTTAAATAAAATACAGAGTCAGCATCCCCTCACACGCCGTGAAACGTCGATGTACATTTCACATCACACTGACGCTTTTTCAAGACTTCCTGAATGCTGCCTTATATACCCTATCTGCTGCCCCCTTGAGGCATCCAGAGCACTAACCCCAGACACTAAGCCCATTTCCTAGCTAAAGTAGGAAGGAAGAGTACCTAAATGTAGAATATAAGCCCACTTTTGCAAGGGGCTTACACACGCATACCGAAGCTGAAGATAGAGCTGAGGTTTGGACAAGGGAAAGGATGTAAAAAGTTAAAATTCTTTAAGCCTGCCAACGCTGGCTACCAGCTGTACCTCAGGCCTGCAACTTAAAACCTGGGTACCCAGTGACAGGACTTTGGGGTTTAAAATGGACTGGGACCTGCGGGTCTGGGCACTTCAGCAGCAGTTAGCTAGTTAGTTAAATCTGGTGGCTGAAAATGATTACAATATGGGATTGAATCAAAGGGGAATGTGATTACTGGGAAATGCAAACATTAAAAATGCTTGAGCTCTAGCCTTCTTACCCAGTCCTAGCCCTCCCCCCTGTAAATAAACTTATTGTTTTGCAGCTGAAATGAATCCAGAGGCTAATTTTAGTGCGCATGTTATTGGATGAAATGGAAAAGGTAAATGTTATACCTGAATAGGGGAGGTTTGAATCCTGGTAAGTCCATGTTGGGGGTAACTGTTGGGGAGGTGGGTTGATATGACATCCCAGTGGGTTGTACTGCAGATAATCAGACCCACTAATATGTACTCTGGGTAGAGGCACCACCATTTTATTTTAAGTTTTGGTAAAGGACCCCCTGTAGGTCAGCTTATGGGAACCCAGGCCTCTTGGCCCTGTAACTGCCAGCAGACCAGGGACAGTAGGCCCTCTCCAGGATGACACCAGAGAGGGGCTACACTAACAATCCCAACTGCCAACCAATGGAGGGGGACCAGATATTAAAACCTATAAACCTGTAAGATCCAACAGTTAGAAGGGTACACCCCCCCCCCCAATTGGGGGCTTCCCTTAAGGCACCTTCGGGATTTCGGTCACGTGATGCAAGTGCTCTGAGAAGCAGTGGTGGTGCCGAGCTCCTGCCTATATTTTACAGTTTTAGTATATTTTCAGTGGTTTTAAAAGTATTAAACGTCTGCCTCCTTAGTAGACTGTTAAGACTGTATTTAAATACAGTATTTAAGTGGCGATCGACAACACTGTGGCGGGATGGAGTCAGAAATGTGCTCTGCCACAATTCGCCACACTCCCCCAACATCGCCAGAAAAGAACCCGAAGAAGCCTAAGGCCCAAAGTGGTGTCGCGGATAAAAAAGTTATGAAATCTACAGCTCCGATCCCTCTGACAGAGGATCGCTTTCTGCAGGAATTGCAGCCCTTCAAAGAAATGTTGGGGGAGATTACTACTGAGTTAAAGTCTTCAAGGGGAGGCTTTGCAGATCTGTCTCAGAGGGTCACTGATTCTGAGGCCCGTATAGCATCCATGGAGAGATGGAGGGAGAAACTAGATCCAGAACTGGTAGCGCTTAAGCAGCAGATACAGAAGTTACAGTTAAAAACAGAAGACTTGGAAGGAAGGAGCCACAGGAATAACATTTTGATAATCGGCTTACCAGAAGCAGAAGAAGGGCAAAATACGCAGACCTTCCTGCAGAAATTCCTTCATAAAATTGCTGGTTCTTCCCCAATGGGAGCTGCATATCAGATAGAGAGAGCACATCGAGCTTTGCGTCCCCGACCACCACCGGGAGCCCCTCCCAGGCCTCTGATAATAAGATTTCTTAGTTTTGTGGAGAAACAGCACGTCTTAAACAAATCAAGAGAAGCACAAGATATTTTATGGGAGGGAGTGAAAATTCACATCTCACAGGATCTGCCTTATGAGATAAGGCAAAAGCACACTGCCTATCATCCTATTGTGAAGAAATTAATTGCTGCAGATATCCGTTTTAAAATGCAGTACCCCTCACGCTTGCTAATCAAGATAGCGGATAATTGGGCCGCCTATGAGAATCCTGTGAAAGCACTGGAGGATCTGGCTAGCAAACTCCCCAAGTTATTTAAGAAGGGTTGAAGCAGCGGAAATTATGGTGGACTTGTGAAGTGGACTCCTATTGGACATTATTTTGCTGATTAAATAGAGCCCTGGGGTTTTAGCTTTACAGATTAGAGATAGTACTGACCTGTGGTTCCATGTTCCCGTGGTTTGGTTTACTCTTGGGGGGGGGGGCACTGCCAGATGGGGGACCTGATCCGTGCAGTGGAGGTGGAGGGAACCCATGCTGCAGTTGATGTTCGGGTCTGCGGGCCTCTGTATGTCCATGCGGGGGGCTTGATGTCTGGAATAGGAATGGTATAAGAGGGAAACATTCCCCGGGGAACATATGTGAGATGCACAGTGCGCTGTAGAGGTTTCCCATGGGAAACAAAGTCCCAAATGCATCCTATTATATAATTTAAAGCCTGTTCCGATTTGGTAGGTCTTGGGGCAGGTTCAGAATTGAGGAGGGGAATTTTGTTAACTGGTCTAAGAAGATTTGTGCATTAGTGAGGGAAATGGGCGATTGCAGGACTATTTCAATCAGAGATAGCAGGAGATCATAGCTTTCTGAGCTCAAACGACTGGTTTCAGGATGGGCAGGGGGGCGGCACCAGGATGCTGAGGGGCGCGTTGGATCATAACCCGGAAAATTGGGAGGGTTACCTCTTTGGTTTATTTGGTCCAATAAGGAGGGGACTAGTTAGTTGGGCTGTTAGTAAAAGGGATGCAATTATTTGGATTTTAAATACAAATATGGGTTCCAAAGAGGTTTGGAGGGTTGTCACTCTCCAGTCGGGAAGGAGGTTTTTGTACATAGTTTGGTGGGCAATGATAGGGGGGAAGTTTCAGTAACGGGGGTGGTATTAGATATTTGGTGAGGAGGGGGGTGGGGTTGGAGTGAGCATGGAAGAGGGGGGTAATAGTAGTAGGAATGCACAAATAATTTTGTTAAATACTGGATACTACACTTAAGATAGTGTCGTGGAATGTTAGGGGAGCACGAGAGCATGCCAAAAGGATTGCCATACTTAAACATACAGCTCTATTGCGGGCTAACATTGTTTGTCTACAAGAGACACATCTCTTGGCATCGGAAGCTAGTAAGTTTAAAGGGCAGGGAATACAACAGGTTTATGCCGCCGGAGAATCCTCCTCCAGAGGAGTGGTAGGGATACTCATTATGAAGACAATCCCATTCCAACCAGAGAATATTATACAGGATCCACAGGGTAAATTTATTTTTGTCAGTGGTTTACTGGCAAGGAAACCGTTAACTTTGGGCAGTATTTATGGACTGGTAGGGGGTGACCCAGATTTTCTTATCGGCCTGGCAGATAAACTGGTTTCCTTCCTCCCAAACCCTATTATATTGGGAGAACACTGGAATCTGGTCCAATCCCACTTACTGGATAAATTCAGCCCATCCCTTAGAGCTGTGACTCCATCTCAGAGGGCGTTAAATGAGATGATGGACCTCCTGGGATTGTGTGATCCTAGGAAGATCTTAAACCCGACTACTAGGGCCTTTTCGTTTCATTCGCAGGTACATCAAATGGCCTCCAGGCTGGATTTCATCTTGATAAGTTCAGCCCTGTTATCAGGGACTATGGGGGCAGGGATTGAGCCGATAGTGATATCTGACCATGCGGCGGTATGGCTTCATATCCTTCCGACAGTGGAGCAGCAGAAAGATTCTCGATAGAAACTAAACACACAATTACTGAAAGACAAGTTTATAGTCAATACAATTCGCACTCTTATTGAGCAATTCATCGAAAGCATCGCTGATACCATCCCGAGGATGGACCAAATTTGGTGCGCACTGAAGTGCTGTATAAGGGGCGAATTCATTAGGCTGGCAACAAAGCGAAAGAGGATTAGGGAGGATCAAGCAAGGAAACTGTTGGAGCAGATCAGAATGCTGGAACAAAATCCATCATCTACTTCATCGCAGGGGGTACTGGTGGATCTTTTGTCTTTGAGAAATGCATACTCAGATCTTCTCAGAGAGAAGGCTGAGTTTGCTATTCTTAAAACAAAAACAACTTACATTGATCAGGGGGAAAAAGCTGGAAGGCTTTTGGCACTACGTCTGAAGCAATTAGAAAGTTCAAGAACTATTCAGACAATTCAGGGTGTTGATGGCACCCTAAAAACCCTTCACAGGGATATAATCTCAGTGTTTGAGAGCTTTTGTGCAGATCTCTATGGTCGCCGGATTGACTCTCCAACGAAAGAGGACACCGAGGCGTATCTGGCCAGGTCCATGCTTCCCAGGTTGCAGGATGGAGGTCGTGTCACGTTAACAACCCCCATTACCTTGACAGAAATAACACAGGCCATCAGAGCTTTGGCCTTAGATAAGGCCCCAGGCCCTGATGGTTTTCCTTCTAATTTTATCAAAGTATTCGAGAAAGAGTTACCCCCTTTATTACTTAAGTTCTATCATTATATCCTCTCCAGCGAGGTTTTGGATCCATCCATTTTAGAGGCGACGATTGTCTTGCTTCTGAAACCTGGTAAACCACCAGAATGCCCCTCTAGTTATCGACCTATTTCCTTGTTGAATTGTGATTTAAAAATTCTTACCAAAATTCTAGCTAATTGGGTTCAAAAAATATGGTATCCTTTACTCAGCCCAGAACAGGCGGGGTTTGTTCCGGGAAGATCAGCTTCAGATCACTTTCTCAAATTAAACCATATATTCCACATAGCTCAGTCCACCTTATGTCCTATAGCATTAATATCTTTGGATGCTGAAAAAGCTTTTGATAGGGCGGACTGGTGCTTTCTTTGGTCAACGCTGAAATATATGAATATACCGGAAGAATTCATCACCTGGATTCAAAAGATCTACTCAAATCCCACAGCTTGGGTTTTCTGTAATAAAGTATTTTCTACAGGCTTTCCCCTGTACTCAGGTACTAGGCAGGGTTGTCACCTCTCCCCATTACTCTTTAATATGTATTTGGAGCCCTTGATAAGGAGAATTAATGCTTCAGTTAAGGTACAAGGAGTCTCTGTGGGCACAAGTAATCTTAAAGTATTAGTGTATGCAGATGACATCCTGCTTCACCTGGCAAACCCGGTAGCCTCGCTGGAAGAGGTGTTAGTAATCATAAAGGAGTTTAGTAAGTACTCTAACTATAACCTGAACTGTAACAAAACCGAAATTCTTTCTCTCAACCCTCACACATTTCGGCAAGATTTTCACAAATTTGGTATGAAATGGTCCCCAGTGTTGAAGTATTTAGGCATTCACTTGACACCAGATCCTTTACGTTACAAAAAATTAAATATGGAGGATCTGGTTCAAAACCTTCAACATGACCTCTCCAGATGGAAATCCCTGCCTATCTCGTTATGGGGGAGGATTAATATTATTAAAATGAACGTGTTTCCCAGGATATTTTTTCCGTTAAATATCAGTAACATTTGGCTGCCTGTTTCTTTCTTCCAAAAGTTGCATGCTATCATTTCAGAGTTTTTATGGCTAAACAAGAGTCCTAGAAGGGCAAATAACAAGCTTACCCTACCCAAGAATAAGGGGGGACTTAAGTTGCCCAATTTGTTATATTATCACTGGGCCAGTCATTTACATAAAATAGGGAAATGGATGTCCCTCCCGCCTAACAGTCTGGGAGACATGTATATCCCTATCTGGATACAAATTGAGAGGGATATCTTTGCCATAGCTCGGATATCCCCACTAGCTTCATTGTTTGTGCCCCTCCAGACACTTCCAGATGTGATAAAGCAGTCAGTGATGGGTGTATCCATCAAAACTTTTGCCCAGGTTTGTGCCTCCTTACGTATTTGCCTGAGTAAAGACACAAAGCAAGAGATTGTGGATAATCCTAATATCAGGGTGGGGGATTCCATTATTACTAAGAATTGGATACCCCAATTGCAAGGCGTACGAGTAAGTGATTTATATCAGGCTAGTGGTCTTCTGTCACATACTGCTATATTAAATAAACTCCATACCCATCCCAAATCCATATTCAAGATTTATCAGTTAAGGCATCTACTTCAACAGAGATTCGGGGAAGCATATGTGCCCTCAAGACTAAGTAACATGATGGAGCAGATTACAGTCTTAGCGGGTCGATCGCATGGCATCTCATTAATATATAGTATCCTCCTTTCTACTTTCCTTCCAGATGCGCTGTCAGCCTCCGCAGTGTGGGATTCGCTTATCCCTAATCACGGACTTATCTAGTCGGAGATTTGGAAGGATATGCATAGGTATATTACGCAGGATAGGCTAAGGGTCACTCAATTTCAAGTGTTAAATAATATGTACTTTACCCATGTAAGCTAGCGAGAATGGGACTGGTACAATCTTCTACATGTGTTAGATGTGGTCATAGTGAGGGGACAATATTATGTATTTTTTGGACCTGTGAAAAAGTTACACCGTTATGGACAAAAATTAAATCCCAAATGGACCCTCTATTAGGATTAGAGCAATGTTTTACCCCAAAGATATGTATATTGGGGGATCTATCCTCAATTATGGTCAAAGAAAGGAAATTTCATATCTCCCTTATTTCAATGGCGGTTAAAAAATTAGTTCTTAAGCACTGGTTGGATCAAGCCACTATTTCGTATGAAGAGTGGTTACACGAGATGTCATTTTGCCTTAGGACGGAAAAAATGATAGCAAGTCTACGTAATAATCCAAACGGTTTTGATAAGAAGTGGGGTAAATTGTATGCTCTCTATTTATATTAGATTACACCAATGGCTCATGCTCTCCAGTCTAGTTTATTGGTTTGTTCTTGGTATGGTATATATATACTGTCATGTTTTGTTTTGGGAGGTAATGGATCGCTCCAACGGTGGGTGGGGAGTTGGGAAGGGGAGAGTTGGGTGATTGTCTGTATGACAATATTCTGGTAACACTGTACCAAGTGTTGTTGTGAAAATTTGTAACATTTTTTGAATAATAAAAGAAAAAAAAAAGGCACCTTCGGGTGTTTTCCTGCTGTGTCCTGGTGTCTGCCCGTTCTCTGCGGCACTTTGCCATTCACCCAGGTTTCCCTGTTTAAATGAGCTCTGCAGGGCTGGTAAAATCTATTTGCGAGTGGTCGGCATGTCGCAGAGCCACCACTCGCACATTCGAGGAGGCACCCTGCGCATCTAGACCGTTGCTGTGGTCAGGGGAGCAATTTGTGTGTCTTCTCCAGTTCCTGGTGCCATAGCTGGGTTTAAAAAGGTACCGGAGACACAAACTAAGCAGGGGAAATGTCTTAGAATTAAATAAATTGGCAGACGCTGTAAGCGCTGCCTCTGAGAAAAAGGTCAGGAGGCAAGTGTCACAGCAGGAATGCCCTCATAAATATTCATGAGTATTACAGTATTCCTAGGGGCTGTGTGTTACGGAAGCAGCGACTCCCTGGGGGTACTGTTAGTTTAATTAAGAGTGGACTCATTTAAAAGGAAACTGTTAGGGCCACATAATGATATGGAAAGTGAATTAAAATAATGTTATATCTGGCTGCACCAGAACTTTGTGTGTAAGAACACTGTTTAAACTGCATAAAGACTGTATTAACAGCCACAATTTTAGCAGCCAACAGTCAATGAGGAGTCAGCATTTAACAAAGGGGCTCTTGGGACAATGGCAGAGACTTATGGGGATTAACTGGGACTAAACTTAGGCGCCAAAACAAGAGTCAATTAAGATCTGGGAACTGTTCAAGACAGTTTTGGCAGCCAATGAGAACCTTGGAATTCAGCCCAATATAAAAGGGTAGAAACAGCTCATTTAGTTAGATTTGGAGAGACAGGCTAAGAGCTAGTGTGTGTGTGCCTCTGGGGAGCTTGCCAGCTCTCAGGGGTCAGGCCTGTCGGCCTAGACTTTTTTGGTCATCAGTCTGTGGGTACGAATTGTTCCAGCCTGGGTAGCTGCTGTCTGCAGCTGCAGGTCATCTGTACCATAAATCTGGGAAAAGAAGATCAGCCTACATCCTGTCTGGAAGGACCAGAAAAGGACACAGATTGCATATAAATGTGTTTGCATGGCTGAGTAATTCGAAAGGTTCAGATTGCATGCTTCCTCAGCCAGTGTTAAGTTGCTCCTACAGCCTGAAGACCCACCTCTTTGACAAGGACCATGAGGGAATCCACCTCCAGCATCATCCAACTTGTTCCACAGGTCTTATTTCATTGGATCATCATTTGGTCTGGGTAGAGTGAGTACAAACAGGGTAGCTCCCTGCAACAAAGCTCAATCTTTGTGTGCCATCTGATTAATTGCTGGGTTATTGCAAGGGACTGAGCCATCCTGCTCTGGATTACAAATTTGGGTTAAAGTGCATGTTGTGTGATTTCTTTCCTAAGGGCCCCAACAACAGCTGCAATGCCGGCCTACCCTGGGCAATGCTTCAGGCTAGCCTTCTTAACAGCTGGGTACCCAAAGTGTGTACTAGAGGGACTTTTAGTGCATGCATTGTTTAAACCTGACTAGATCAGAACTAACGAATCATCTGCTAGATTTACTGCCCCACCCCTGTGAAAACTGGGAACCACACTACTCTTGACTGGGCTCCAGTATCTAACCCCCTCAACATACAGAAAGCAGGCATATTGGCCGACACTATTAGTGACCACTCCCCGATATTCTGTATTTGGAAGAACAGTACACCTAAGATTCCTCCCAGGATACTCACAGTACGTGATTTCTCCAATTTCACGCCTGCAAAATTTAATGACTACCTAAGTAACCTGGACTGGAGCCTGCTTAGGCTCCTCCCGATATTGGATGAGGCCCTGGCCTACTTCCAAGACTCACTCCTCAAAGCAGCATCTCTCTTTGCCCCCTTCAAAAAAACTTTGAACAAAAGGAGGCTGCTATAAGTGGATCTCCCTCTCAGTGAAATCTCAGATGAAAAGAAGGGACAAGGCATGGAAGAAGTTCTGGCTCTCCCTTCTCCCTGCAGATCTGGTTACTTACAAAACCCTAAGAAATAAATGTAAGCTAGACATCAAACTAGCCAAAAAGGAGTATGTAACCCACCTCCAATGGTCCAACCTGGGGCACCCTAATCTTTTCTGGTCACAGATCAACGAACTGCTTAAGGGCAACTCCAAGGAGGCACAAGGTCAAATTGAGGCACAAGGACAGTTTGTCAGTGATTGCCAGCTTATAGCCTCAGTAATCAACCACCACTTCACCAACCTCGATGCGTACAAGTTAGGACTACCACCATCTATGCCTGTACAGACCTCCATCGAACCCCCCCAGTCTGAACAGACCCCAATTTCACCTGAGATTAGTCAAGGTGAGCGAGTTCCTTAAGCTACTGAAAGCCCTCAAACACAAAGGCTCTGGAGGCCCTGATGGAATCAACCCTAGGCTACTCAAGGAAGGTGCCCTGTCCCTTGCCAAACCTCTAACCTGGATCATCAATAGGTCTTTACTTGAAGGCTATGTTCCGCACCAGTGGAAGGTGGCCAACGTGGTCCCCATTTACAAGGGTGGCTCTCGTGAACAAATTGGTAATTATAGGCCCATCTCCCTGCTGTGCACCCTGGCCAAATTGCAAGAAAGGCTAGTTTATGGGCAACTGAAAGACTACCTTGAGCTCCACCAAATCCTAGCCCCTTCACAGCATTGCTTTCGGGCAAACCATGGGACAGATATGGCACTCGTCAAACTCACAATGAACGTATTCAGGGAAATGGATTTAGGCATGTCGACGGGTGCTATCTTTATAGATCTGTCCAAAGCATTTGATCTTGTGGACCACAACCTTCTTCTTACAAAGCTTCAAGGCATAGGTCTTGATGTCCAGGCCCAAAACTGGTTCAACAGCTACCTATCAGGCCGCTCTCAGAGAGTCATTTGGAAGGGAGTGCTATCCGCCCCTCTTTCCATCAAGGAGGGTGTGCCTCAGGGCTCAATTCTTGGCCCCCTCCTGTTCTCTCTCTTCACAAATCACCTCAACCGTCACTGTGGGGATAGCTCAGTAGTTCAATATGCTGATGATACTGTTATCTACCGGTCCAGATCTACACCACATGATCTGGTCCCTCTCCTCCAAGGGGACCTAAACACACTCGAGGCCTGGCTCACATCTAACAGAATGATCCTCAACGTAGCAAAAACTAAAGCCTTGCTGTTTGGCCCTAGATCCCTCGGCCAGGTCAGGACCAATTCCTTACACCTTACTTCCCTTGCAGGAAAAAGAATAGACGTAGTAGACAACATAAAATACCTAGGGCTAACTATTGACCAAGGTCTCACCTTTAAGCCCCATGTGGACCAGGTAACTAGGTCTATCCATGTCAAATTTGGCACCTTGTACAGGCTAAAAAGCCAACTTATCCCAGAGGCAAGACGAGCAATTGCCTCCAGTGTTCTCCTACCTACATTAATGTATGCTGCCCCTGTGATTCAGAGTATGGCAAAGGGTGAGGTAGACAGGCTTTAGGTCCTGTACAACAAGGAGGCAAGAGTTTTTTTTTTTTTTAGTCTTTTGGTAACGGGGTAAGGCCCACTAGGCACAAGTGCCTGTTTTCAGGGGCCACCTGTTAGCACTGGGCGGTTAAGTGACTTGCTCAGAGTCACACAGTATGCAAGTGGAGGTTGTGAGAATCAAACTTAGGTCTGGTCTGCTGGATGTATCAAGCTTGTTCACACCTCTAACCTCTAGGCTATACTGCCAGCCCATTTTTGCGACAATAAGTCACCCAAGAAGCCACGCCAGCATCTCGCTAGCCCAGCTGCCTCGGCCTTCCTTTGAGGCTCGTCTACAGTATCCCCTGCTCTGTCTTGCATACAAATTGCAGAGCTTGGCTGCCCCACCAAGCTTAACAAGAATAATCATGCCTAAGCTTAACCCTCGAATACTCAGGACCTTGGATCAGTCCCTACTGGCGGTCCCTACTGGCAATCCCCAGAGTCAAGACTCACACGAGAGGCAAATCCTTCACTCTCACTGTCCCTAAGCTGTGGAACACTCTCCCACCTTTAGTACAGGAAGCCCCCTCACTGTTAAACTTTTGCACAAGGCTCAAGTCCCACTTGCTTGGTGCAAGCTCATGCCATTGTGAGGGTACAGGATAATCACCCCCGGTCCTAAACACAACACCAATCCCCCTTCTCTTCTCACCAAAACTGACACCAAATCATGCCTTAATTCTCTCAATTGTTGCACTTATGGTCTATATATTGAAACATTGCCATTATTGTAATCTTCATTATCATGTCTACTTCTCGTTACCCTGTAACACCTGACTGTATTGTATTGTACTGTTTCTGTTTCCCGGGTTGCCCTTGAAAAAGGGACCTTCGAGGCCCAGTGGACCTACCCAGTCATCAAAATTCAATAAATAAATAAATAAATAAACCAGATTCTATTCTTTCAGCGTTTAATCTGGCTACAGTGTGCATTTGTGAAGGAGATATTGCATTGCTGTTAGGTTGCTTTATCACTGACCTTATTTTACAGGGGGTTCTCAGGGCCCCTGCAGTTGATCTGACCGTTTGTAAGTGTGTTCAGTGTGGGCTCAATACTGTATTTCTATGCTAAATGTGAGTGTTTACCTACTGAATTGGTTAAGCTACTAGAGGGGTTACAGAGGAGTTATAGTGGCCCGGAGGGCTATACCCATAGCAGCTACGCTACCCTCAAACCAACTCTCCTGGTGGAGGCACCCATTCAAAGAGCCCAGGCCTCTCAACCTGTATCTAGGCACGCAGACAGGGGTAGTAGCCCATAGAATAGCACCACATAGGGGTTACAGAACAAACTGCCATCAACATTTTGCTAATTTCAAAATTAGTGCTGTAACACTGGTATAAGAATAAAATAAACTGTTTATGAAACTGGAATTATAAAATCTCTTGAAAAATGTCAATGCTGTGTCATACTGGAGCAGAAAAACAAATGCTGCCCCTCCTTCCATCCTGTCCTAGCAAGCAAGGTCTGCCATGAGGTGCGATGGCTTCAGATTGCAGTTCAGCCATCTTGAATCCAAATGCAGTTCAATAAACGATGTAAAGAGTTTATTAGTCCAACCATGGTAATATCTGCAAATAGCAAAGAAAAACTAGGGCTTACCAACACTGGGTGTCAAATAAAGCACAAATTCCTTACTTTAGCAAACAGTTAGTAGTAAGTACTCACGGCTTAGGTAGGGGGAAGGAGGGTGTCCCACTCCACATCAAACAGAAAACACTTCATTTGGGTAGCCTACCTCAAGTGTTTGTGCTATCCACACATGAAACTTCTTCTTCCAGGGCAAATTGTTTAGTCTTGATCTTGTCCAATAATTTATTAACATTCTGCAAGGAATTATACAGGTATGTATTTAATCACACTTCCACTCTTAGCCACACTGGAAACAACACTATTCCTGATAGAAACATAGAAACATAGAAGTTGATGGCAGATAAGGACCACAAGGCCCATCCAGTCTGCCCATTTCTTTTTTTACTTTATGAATGTGCCATTGGCCTTTGCTCTGTCAATGGCCTATCTATTCATACTCATCTGTATTGCTCCCTTATGCCTATCCCATGCCTGTTTGAAGCCCTGCACTGTATTCATATCCACCACTTCATGAGGTAGGCCGTTCCATGCATCCACCACCCTTTCTGTGAAAAAGAACTTCCTCACATTACCCCTTAATTGGCCTCCCTCTAATGTCATGCTGTGTCCTCTTGTCCTGCTATTTTTCTTACACTGAAACATGTTAGATTCTGTCACCTTGTTAATGCCTTTAAGGTGTTTGAATGTTTCAATCATATCACCTCTCTCCCTCCTTTGCTCTAGGGTATACATATTGAGTGCAGTTAATCTGTCCTCATATGTTTTCTGAGGCAGTCCCTGCACCATTTTGGTTGCCCTTCTCTGGACTGCCTCAATTTGGTTAATGTCCTTGTGAAGGTGTGGCCTCAAGTACTGCACGCAGTACTCCAGATGGGGCCTAACCAGTGTCTTGTAAAGAGGGATTATTACCTCCCTCTTCTGACTTGTGATACCCCTACTAATACACCCCAACATCCCTCTTGCCTTACCTACAGCTCTAGTGGTCTGCTTGGATGATTTCAAGTCATTGGTGATGATGACGCCCAAGTCTCTTTCTTCCCTTGTGACTGCCATCAGCTCCCCTCCCAGCATATAGGTGGCTTCAGGGTTTCTCTTCCCTATGTGCATGATCTTGCACTTCTTTGAGTTAAACCTCAGTTGCCACTCTTGCGACCATTTTGCTAGTTTATACAGATCTCTTCTCATTCTACCCACCCCATCTGGATCATCTACTTTGTTGCAGATCTTGGTGTCATCTGCAAACAGACAAACCTTACCCTACAGTACAGTGGCAGATCACCTTTAAAGTGGGTCTATTGACCTACAAAGCCCTACATAGGTTAGGTCCCGACTACTTGAAAGAGCTTCTGGTGCCTTACACCCCTCTGAGACAGGTTCGCTTGGCTGACGAGGGGTTGCTGGAGATACCGAGGGTGAATTTGAAGTCCTCTGGAGCCCGTGCTTTTGGATTTGTGGCTCCCACCCTCTGGAATTCTCAGTCCCGCCAGCTCCGAGAAAGTACAACGGTGGATAGTTTTAAAAAGGCTTTAAAGTCATTTTTATGGAATCAGGCATTCCCTGTTGTACTGTAATTTTGTTTATTTTAAGTATTTATTGGCTGTATTGTCAGTGTATGTATTGATGTGTTGATGTTATGATGTTTTGTACAGCGCCTTGAAATATTTGAAAGGCGCTTAACTAAATACATTTTATTATTATTATATTATTATTACAGTCCATCTGCAATGTCACTGATGAAGATATTGAAGAGGACTGGCCCCAGGACTGATCCCTGAGGTAACCCACTTGTGACTTGCATCCTTCTGACTGTATGCCATTTACCACCACTCTCTGTTTTCTGCCCGTCAACCAGTTTGCCACCCAGTTGATCAATGTCTGACCCACCCCGAGCCTACCCAGCTTATTAATCAATTTTCTATGTGGAACAGTATTGAAAGCTTTGCTGAAGTCAAGGTAGGCAACATCAACTGCTCCCCCTTGGTCCACCACTCTGGTTACCCAGTCAAAGAAATCTATGAGATTAGTTTGACAGGACCTTCCTTTTGTAAACCCATGCTGTCTTGGATCCTGTGCTCCTATGGATTCCAGGTGTTGCACTATCCTTTCCTTAAGGAGTGTCTCCATAATCTTGCCTACTACTGAGGTAGGACTGACTGGTCTGTAGTCCCCTGCCTCCTCCCTGTTACCACTCTTGTGGAGCGGGATCACATGAGCCCTTCTCCAGTTTTCTGGAACCTCTCCTGTGCTCAGAGACTCACTGAACAGTTCTGATAATGGCTGTGCTAGTTCCACCTTTAGCTCCTTTAGTACCCTGGGATGTATGCCATCAGGTCCCATTGCCTTGTCTACCCTGAGCTTATTGAGCTCTTGTAGGACCCTTTCTTTTGTGAAGGGACTAGTGCACACCTCCATCCCCCCTGTGTCCATGGTGCTGAGCTGTGGGCCCTGCCCTACCTTCTCTTCCGTAAATACTGAGCAGAAGTATCTATTTAGGATAGATGCTTTTACATGGTCCTCAACCTCACACGCCCCTTATCCCCTTTGATCTTAGCAATACCCCCTCTGGACTTTCTTCTTTCACTAACGTATCTGTAGAAAGTCTTGTCACCTTCTTTTACTGTTCGTGCTAGTGTTTCCTCGGTTTGGGCCTTTGCCTGCCTAACTACCTTCCCTGCTTCCCTTAGGGAAGTTTGGTATGCCTCCCTATCTTAATCCTGCTGCATTCCCTTATATTTCCTGAAGGCCAGCCTTTTGGCTCTGACCTTTTCTGCTACTGTGTTTGAGAACCAAATTGGTTTCCTTCTTCTTTTGCACTTCCTTTTCTCACTAACACAACGGGATGTTGCTTCAAGTATTGCATCTTAAATGCTTGCCCACTTTGCATGCACCCCCTTACCTGTATTTCTTTTTGCCAGGGCTAGCTTAACTCTGTTGGCCATCTTATCAAAGTCAGCTCCTCTGAAGTCCCATATTTTTGCCTTGGAATGGGATGATTTTGTTCTAGTGGCCAAATTGAACCATACCATGTGATGGGCACTGGCACCCAGGTGACCTTCTACCTGGAGATCTGTGATTCTTTCCCTGTTAGTCAGTACTAGATCTAGGATAGTCCTGTCTCTTGTGGGTTGTTGTACCAGTTGTTTGAGGCCTTCCCCCTGCAGGGAGTCCACCATGTGTCTAGTTCTGGCAGATGTCCCTGCTGGTATTGACCAATCTGTATCTGGCATGTTGAAGTCTCCCATTATCAGAACCTCATCTTTAGCCATCATGTTTTGTATATCTTCTAACAGTAACGTATCTATGTCCTCCCCCTGGTCTGGAGGCCTGTACACAACCCCAGTTCATATGGCTGTCCCATTTCCTTTTTCCAGGGTGACCCACAGTTCTTCTGGCTCCTTATGTGTATTCTGAATTCTGTAGCTTTGATATTTTCATTGACATACAGGCAACTCCACCCCACCCCCCTTTTGCACCTTGGTCTCTTCTGAACAGTACATAGCCAGGTACTGAAGTCTCCCAAATGTGGTTACTGGTAAACCATGTCTTGCTAATGGCTACTATGTCCAGTTTAGCCTCTGTCATTATTGCCTGCAGGTCTGGGATCTTGTTTCCCTGATGCTGTAAAGATCCTTCCTCAGGTTTCTACCTGAAAAGGGCAGTTCAGAAAATAAATGCACTCTTGTCTCACCTGCTATCAGGTCTCAAACTCACATGGCTACACTCAGAAGACAGTCTTTCATAATGGCTCACAATACTATAATCAGAACTGTGTTCACTATGATTCCCTTGTGCTTATCCCATGCATTTTTGAACCACACCACTGTTTCGGCCCCCACAACCTCCACTGGAAGCTGCTCCAGGGATCCACCCCTATTTCAGTGAAGAAGTACTTTCCAACATCTCTCCTGAATCTACCCCCCTCCAGCTTCATAGCATGTCCCTTTGTTCTTGAGCACCTTTTCTTCTGAAAAATATTCCACTTCTGTACCTTATTTATCCCCTTCAGATATTTAAAGGTCTTTATTATATCTCCCCCCTCCCCCATTCCAGGGTGTACATACTGAGGTTCTTTAGTCTCTCCTCATAGGGCTTTTGATGCAGACCTTGCAGTATTTTAGTTACCCTCCTCTGGACAGCCCCCACTCCATCGGTATGCACCGCCCACATCGAAAAGTCTAAAGCGACCGTCACTACAGCGACTACAGCGCCAGGTCACTGTAGTGTCAGCGCTGGACCGCGGCACTGTATTCTGGGGGTCTTGCATCCCCTCTCCTAATTAGCTCTGACTTGGAGTTGATTATATTTAGTGGGGGGGTGCAGGGGGTATAACCCACCACGTGTGGGGTTCAGGTGGCAAAACCCCCTGAAGGAAAATATGTGTCAAAGTCTGAAACCGTATGCAGTCGACATGATGGTTTACTGTACGGTCGTTCAACCGGTTGTGGATCCCACTCCATCTATGTCCTTCTGGAGATGTGGTCTCCAGAACTGGAAACAGTACTCTAGGTGGGGTCTTACCAGCGCTCTATACAAAGCCAACACCACCTCCCTCTTTCTGTTAGTGATACCCCTCCATATACACCCCAACATACCACTCAACCTCCCTACTGCCTTGTTGCACTACCGGGCCAGCTTTAGGTGATTATATTTAGTGGGGAGGGGTGGAGGGTACAGCCTCCCACATGGGGGGTTCAGGGGGTAAAGCCCCCCGAAGAAAAATATGTAGCAAAGTCAGAAACCGTATGCTGACTGCAAATGCGGTTGACATGACGGTTTTGCTGTACAGTCGGTCGACAAAAGTTATGTTGACAACCAGTCGTGGATCCCACTCCATCTATGTCCTTCTGGAGATGTGGTCTCCAGAATTGGAAACAGTACTCTAGGTTGGGTCTTACCAGTGATCTATACAGAGCCAACACCACCTCCCTCTTTCTGCTTGTGATACCCCTCCCTATGCACCCCAAGATACCACTCAACCTCCCTACTGTCTTGTTGCACTGCCTGGCCAGCTTTAGGTCATCCAATATGATCACCCCCAGGTCTCTTTCCTGCTTGGTGGTCATTAATACCACTCCACCAATTTTGTACTCAGCCCCTGGGTTTCTGTGCCCTAAGTGCATTATTTTGCAGTTTTTCGCATTGAAACCCAGCTACCTTTGACCACTTCTCTAGTTTTCTTAGGTCTCTGTTCAACCTTTCCACACCTCCCCCCCCCCCCAAGTGTCCACTCTATTGCAGATTTTGGTGTTGTCTGCAGAGAGACAGAACTTCCCTTCCAGCTCATCTGCAATGTCAATTATAAAAACATTAAAGAGGACCGGTCCCAGCACTGATCCCTGAGGCACCCCACTGGTCACCCTCCCTTCTTTGGAGTGAACTCTGTTTACCACCACCTGTGTCACCTATCCCCTAACCAATTTCTTATCCAGTTCCCCCCTTTTAACCCACTCCTAAACTACCCAGCTTGATTACTAGTCTTCTATGTGGAACAGTGTCAAACACCTTACTGAAATCTAGGTAGGCCATGTACACTGCTCTACCATGATCTAGTTCCTTGGTGGCCCAGGCCAAGAAATCTATTGGATTAGTTTGGCATGACCTCCACACTGTGAAACCATGCTGTGTCTGGACTTGTTACCCACTGGATCCAAGATATTCCACAATCCTTTCCCTTCTGCAGTGATTCCACTAATTTTCCCACCAGCGATGTCAGACTGACTGGCCTATAATTGCCAGCCTCTGCCTTGGTACCACTTTTGTGTAGTGGGACTACAGCCACCCTCCTTCAGTCCTCCAGAACCACTCCTGTTTCCAGTGAGCTGTTAAACAGCATTGTCAGAGGTGCAGTCAGTATTTCCCTGAGCTTCCTCAATACCCTTGGATGCACCCCATCTGGCCCCATTGCTTTATCCACCTTCAGATTAGCAAGTCCTTTTAGGACTCCCGCCTCCAAAAAAGGACTTGCATCCACCTCCCTCTCGCCAAAGCTTTTGTTACTTTTTATGGCCCTCCCCTTCTCCTTCCTCTGTGAACACTGAGCAGAAATATTTGTTCAGGATGTCTGCCTTTTCCTGGCCCCCCTCTGCAGCCCTTTTCTTTTTAATCTTACAGCCCCATCCTTGGTCTTCCTCTTTTCACTTACATACCTAAAAAAACATCTTGTCCCCTTTTGTTACCTCCGGGGCTATTCTCTCCACAATTTGCAACTTTGCGCTTTTTACCACTTTCCCTCCTTCCCTCTATTCCCTCATTACACCTCCCTGTCCTCATCCATCTGTGTGTCTCCTTATACCTTCCAAATGCTACCCTTTTAGCTTTTACCTTTTCAGCCACCACTTTCAAGAACTATAGCAGTCTCTTTTTCCTGTTGCATTTGCTCACTTGTTTGACACAGAGGTTTGTTGCCTTTACTATGCACCCTTTTATCTTCGCCCACTGTTCCTCCAACCCACCCAGGTCACCCACCCCTGCTAGGTCATCCCCGAGGCATTCACCCATCTTTTTTAAAATCTTCTTCAGCCATGCTTATATTGAACCGCACCATGTGGTGGTCACTGGTCCCCAAGCGGCCTCCCACCTTGACATCTCCAGTACTGTCCCTGTTAGTGAGTAACACGTCTAGTATTGCCCCATTACGAGTGGGTTCACTGACTAGTTACCTGAGGAATGCTCCCTTCAAAGAGTCCAGGATGTCCCTGCTTCTAGCTGAAGCTGCTGCTGAGAAGCTTCAATCCACATCTGGCAGGTTGAAGTCCCCCACTAGCAGTACCTCCTTCTTCTGCCATCTTGCCAGTTACTGTACTTGCACCAGTACCTTATCTAATTCCTCCCCTATACGGGAGGTCTGTAGATCACTCCAGTGCGAACAGTGGCTCCATTCCCTGTCTCCAGGGTGACCCACAGTACCTCTGCCTCCCCCTATATTCCCTGCATCTCTGTGGCTTTTATGCTTTCCCTAACATAAAGTACCACACCCCCTCTCCTTTCCTTCCCACCCAGTCCTTCCTGAAAAGAGTATAGCCTGATATGGCCATTTACCAGTCAGGGTTTTCAGTGAACTATGACTCAGTAATGGCCAACATATTCAGGTTGACCTCTGCTATGATGGCCTCTAGGTCCAGAATCTTATTTCCTAGACTTCAATCATTCGCACACATGTCCTTCCAGATTTTGTTTCCACTCTGCTTGTTGACCCCTTTTGCCCTTTTGGCCCTCCCTCCTTCCCACCTCTTTTTTAATGCTCTCGCTCCTTTCCCCCTTTATCTCTACCACCCTGCTTCCTTTATTAGTTTGCCCCTTGGGGGGTTCCTCTCCCCTCAGGTTCTCCTAACTCTCTACTTCAGCTTGTGGGGGGCAATTTCTGACTCCTCAATTCCTTCTGCCACCCACCCTTGGGTAGTTTAAATGTTCATCAAAGTAACATTTAAACTGTCCACTGAAAACTGCTCTCCCCCTCTCAGATGGATGCAGGTCATCACCCCTGTACAGGCCCTTATCCTCCCAGGTGGGTACCCAGCATAAAGAATATCTCAGGTAGTATGCAGTCAGTTGTACACCAATGCCAGGCTTGGTGGGCCACACATAGAATGTGGTTTCTTCAGGATACAATGCAGAGTTAGTTTACACAGTAATTCAGAGTCATTTGCAATGCAGGGCATTTTCATTTAATCCAGTAATTCAAAATAATTTGTAAGGGTTAACTTTGAGATGTATTTTGACCTCCACAAGCTTGTTCATAAAGCTGTCAGTAGGAAACCAGCTCTGGGATAGAATGTTCTATTTTGTAGCACTTGCAGGTTGGTCACAGGAAAGAAACTGACAAAGCTTTGGTACATTTTTTGAGAAAACAGGAGATGTAATCTACAAGAACAGGATGCAGAATTTAATTGCCAGGAAAAGTCATCTTATATAAAGACAGCAATGTTTTGTTTAGGGGGATAGAGAGATTGAGATGTAAACTGGGAGAGAGACTGTCAGATGAAGTGCTTTGTGTTTTTGTTTGTATTGCTTGTATGAAAAGCTGTCCTGTACATCTTTATTTTTTTATTTTGTTGTTATTGCTAATAATAAAATCCTACTTGTGGATTTTACAACTTCTCCCGGTGTGCCTATGCTTCCTGACCTATACCTCTATGATAACGTGATGATGGTGGGTAAGTATCTGGATGTTAAAAGGTACTATGCATGCCTTAGCGATAGTACTATGCATGCCTTAGCGATGGTATCAGATTTTGAGAATACCATCTTTTGATGGTATTCTTGTTAAGAAATACCAAATTTCTTGATGGCATTAGACGGTGGGCAATACCATCTTGATGATATTGTTGTTCAGATATACTATATTCTCTCTCAAAAAATGGTTACATACAGAAAGAGATTAGTTGCTGTATTGGTCCTTGTAAGAACCGATCCAGAAGCAAATGGTTTGATACCTTTTATTGGACCAACATAGATTTTACAAAAAGAAAACAATGTCTAAGCTTTCAGACCAACCAAGTCCTTCCTTGGAGACTTACTGTATAGCGAGGAAGGACTTGGTTGTCTAACTGAACGTGTTTTCTGTAACATCTATGTTGGTCCAATAAAATGAAACATTTGCTTCTGAATCAGTTCAAAAAATGGTTGTATTTTTATATAGTACATTTTACATAGCAAACATTTTTAATCTTATGTCATCAGACATTAAGACCTGGATTTTGGTCACATTTCAGCTAGGAACATTTTATATGCATGTTTTTACCTGTCTATAAATAGCGTCACTTATCTGGCCGGCTCCTAAAAAAGGCTTGGGATGCCACTGAATCTTACACCAGACTAAGAAAAAATTACACAGGCATTTCAACCTACATAAATGACATGCTTGCTTTTAGCAGAAATAGAACAAAGTTGAAACAGTCCTACCTCCAGGCCTATAATTCAAGTTCAGACTTTACCTGAAAATATGTAACCCTATATTTCCCACAGCTTTTGAAGCAGTTCTTGTATGATTGTAGGTGCCCTCCTCAGACAGCCTCTACCTTGTCTAAATAATTCTGGAGTTGTGGCCTCCAGAACTGGACACAGTACTCCAGGAGGGTCTCACCAACGAGCTATACAGTGGTAACACTACTTCTCTACTTTTGCTGGTGACACCCTTCCCTATTCACCCCAGCATCCTGCTGGCCCTACCTACTGCCTTGTCACATTGCCTCACTACCTTGAGGTCATCAGATATGATTACCCCAAGATCTCTTTCCTGTTTAGTGACCATCAATACCTCTTCCCCCTTTTATACTCTGCCTCTGGATTTCTGAGTCCTTGGTGCATGAGTTGCACTTTTTCGTATTGAATCCCAGCTGCCATACCCTTGACCACTCCTCGAGTTTTCCCAGGTCTCTACACATTCTCTCCACCCCCTCCCAAGTGTCCACCCTATTGCAGATTTTGGTGTCATCTGCAAAGAGGCATGCCTTCCCTTCCAGCTCTTCTGCAATGTTACCTATAAAAATATTAAAGAGGACTGGTCCCAGTACTGAGCATTTTAAAGAGGACTGGTCCTTGTAGTGAGCCCTGAGGTACCGTTACTCATGTTCCCCTCCCCAGAGTGAGTGCCATTTACCAGCACCCTCTGTGGTCTATCTGTAACCTCCTTGCAAATGGGGGTTCCCAAAAGTCTTCCAGGAGCTTGTCTGAATGCTCCAAGTCTGGGCAGTGTTAGGTGTCTGAGCTGTTTAAACGTGGTTCCAAGTGAGTGCTATTTGAGCCTCCACGTACTGTCTCTTTAAGAGCTGTCTGCTTGCAGACTTAATTAGTTTGTATGGGGGTACTGTGTATTTAATGCTCGAATCCCGCCTGAGCTGCTGCCAATTCGCTCCGTTTCTGCCGTAGCTGCACGTGCAGAGGGAGCTTTGTTGAAAGATATAACTGTTTGCCAGAAATCATTTAGAGCAACTGAGAACATGTAGTTTGTCTAACCTGTCTTTATTTTAGCACGAACTGTTTCAGTGTAGCTCTTTCAATTTTGTCCTGAACTGCTGTGCTGGGCCACTTGGGTTAAGGGAGCCCTAAAATGGAGCCTGTAGACGAATCAGAACTTGGACTCTTAATTTTGAGCCAGCCACAAGGGGATTGTATGGGCAGTGACTCTGGGAAATGTAGTTTTGACCTTGGCACCTTTTTCCACCAACAGAGGGAGTCTTATTGTGAGTGACAGCCGAACCAACCAACAGAATGGTGTGGAGCTAAAGGAAATGCCCTGCTCTGTGACTGGAAAGATCATATCTAGTTGTGACAGTGAAGAGAGAAGGCTCTGGCTTCTGCGATTGGCATAGTTTAAGCGCGGAGGAAAGCATGTGAGGCCCTGAGGTTCAGCCTGCAGCCGTTGCAAGGTGCCAGTTTGGACTGAATCCAATTGAGGAGAGAAAGAAGGAAGTCTGAAGAGTGGAAACCAGGCTCACCCTGTAGAAGACTGGAGAAATTGCTGAATCGCGCTCGGTCTGTCAGGAACTGAAGCTACTGTGTGTGCTCCCAGGTATTTTGCAGTAATTGCGATCGGGATCGAGAAGCAGCCTGCCTGGTATAGTACTTTCCTTTTACATATGAATGTGCATAGTGCTTGTGGGGAATCGCTATTTCCAGTCCCCCATGCTGTGTGCTGTGTGCTGAAGCTGGAAGCAAACCCAGCTTAGCCTTGGACTAAATACGTTTGCTATCAACTGCAGTGGGGTCGAGTCACAAGGACCTTGTCTCCATGCCCTGTTGTTCTGGCAATCCAGAAGAACATCTACCATCCGGTCCTCAGTTTGGGTATTGTGAGTACAAATCAGTGTATTCCCCTGCAGTCTGTTTTCAATCACAAGTGTGTCATGTAATTCTTGTTGTTTCCCTGCTTCATGGACTGAGCCATCCAGCTCCGGATTACAATTGGGTGTTGTGCATATATTTTCTTCTACAGGGCCCCATCCATCTGCACCTGCCAGCCAACCCCGGGCAATGGACCTGGCTAGCCCCCCCCCCAACCTGGGTACCCAGAGTGTGACTTTTCAGACCCTGTATGTGTGCACAGTACTGTGATTTAATGCCACCAATTAGCCTGGTTTCCCCCTCCTGTGTTACTGCCCCCTAAATAAATCAGATTTGTTGTTGTTATACTGTATACTGTCTGTGGTGCTGGTACTTATGGAAACAGTATTGTGTTTTGCTGTGTATGTTGTTTAACCTTATTTTACAGGGGGTCCTCAGAGATGTGCTGCAGAATCGGTCTCGAGGGTAAGTGGTATCTATATGAGTAAACAGTGTGTATACATGGGGTATTGGGGCTGTAACTCCGGGGTACTGTGTGAGCCACTAGAGGGAATAAAAGGGGGTCTCAGTGTCCCAGAGGGCTGTGACCAAGCTAGTCTAACCACTACAAACCCTGACCTCTGGGTGGAGGCACCCACCATAGGACCTAGGCCCCTCAACCCGTCCGTAGTCAAACAAGCAGGGGTAGTAGCCCTTGGGATAGCACCACCTAGGGGTTACATATCCATCAACCATTTTTGTACCCAGTTTACCGCCTTGGGGCCCACCCCCAAACTGCCCGGTTTCCTTATGAGCCTCCTATGTGGTACGGTGTCAAAGGCCTGAACTCACATCTATCACCCCACCCTGATCTAGTTCCCTTTTCATCCAGTCAAAGAAATCAATCAGGATTGTCTGACATGAACTCTCCCCACCTGCAAATCTGTGCTGCCTCTGGTCTTGTAACCCGCTGAATTCAAGACAGTCCACTAGCCTTTCCTTTAGAAGCATCTCCATAAACTTCCCTACCAATGATATCAGGCTAACTGGCCTATAGTTCCCAGTCCAGTCCTCTGGAGCCACTCCTGTTTCCAATGAGTTGTTGAATAGGGTTGTCAGAGTTGCAGCCAGTACTTTCCTGAATTGCCTTAGCCCCCTTGGGTGTACCTCATCCAGTCTCATAGCTTTATCTACTTTTTTATGTCTCTTTCCATTGTGAATGGACTTGTGTCTACCTCCCTCCTCCCAGTTTTCCTGCTGTTTTTATGTGGTCCATCCCCTTCCTCTTCCACTGTGAAGACTGAACAGAAACATCTGTTCAGGCGATCTGCTTCTCCCTGATCCTCCTCTGCACAGTCTCCCCCTGCCCTTTTAACCTCACAGTCCCTCCCCTTATTGTCCTGTTACATACCTAAATTTGCTTTGTGGCTTTCCGCCTCTCTATCCATGGGATATACCACCCTGTAGGGGTATGATGCAAGGAACCCTACAGGAGGGTTTCCCCCTACAGGTGCCAGGGATGAATGCATCGGCTAAAGAGAGCAGGGACCCAAGGAGGGCATGCTCGAGGAGTTGATAAGAGATAGTAGATAAGAGAAGCAAGGATGGGAGGGAGTAAATCCATGAAGGAGTCACAGAAACAAGGGGTATCCAGATGTGCACACAAGGTGAATTCAGAAATGCTGATCAGGAGAGCAATCATAATGCAGGCTGGCTTGATGTAGTGATGCGCCTCATTGAGCGATGCAAGTGAGCAGATAATGAGGTTGAAGAGGCATGCTTGATTACGTGACGTGAACGATAAGACCTTGAACGATTAGACCCTGAGGGTGAAATCGATGAGGTAGTATGTAATTCAGTGATAGAATGATTGAGTAAGTGATGTAAATAGAGAAACCTTGCGACAACACTGAGGGAACAATGACTGGATATAGGAACACGATATGACTGGAGTTATGAACTCGATACAATCGGCAGGACATCCGCGTTTGATAGGAGGCATGGGAGGTATGACAGAGACGCCCAAAAGAACAGTGAAGGCGGGCAACGAGTGGAAGAAGGTGCATCAGGAACCAGAGGGCAAGCTCAGGATGATGAGCAAGGAGAGGCAATGGAGAAAAATCAAAACTGCCATCATAGAGGCAACAAGCCTTTGTGTGAAACAAATAAAGAAAACAAAGCGGAGTGAAAAAACACTATGGTTCTCAAAACAGGTGGCAGGGAAGGTTAAGGAGAAAAAGGCTGCATTCAAAAAGTATAAGGAATCACAGAAGGAGCTTGACAGGGAACTGTATCAATTAAAGCAGAAAGAAGTGGGGAAGTCAGTCAGAATAGCAAAAGCCCAAACCAGGAAAAAATAGCCAATTCAGTTAAGAAGGGGGATAAAACCTTTTATAGGTACATTAGGGAGCATAGAAAGGTTAAGGGAGGAATAGAGAAGATTAATAAGGGAGAGGGGAGGTGGACAGAGGGAGACAGTGAAAAGGCAGAGATACTGAATGAATACTTTTGCTCAGTATTCACAAAAGAAGATGAGAGGAGTTACCTAAACCAGACAATAGAAGCACTCTGGGTAGGGGGGTTGACACCAGTCCATTTACAGAAGAAAGAGTCCTGAAAGAACTCCTAAAACTCAAGGTGGACAAAGCAATGGGGCCTGATGGGATTAACCCCAGAATCCTAAAAGAACTAAGGGAGGACCTAGTGACACCACTGACCACACTTTTTAACAAATCATGGGAGGATGAGGTGGTACCTGAGGACTGGAGGAGGGCAGATGTGATTCCCCGTCACAAAAGTGAGAGCAAGGCAGAAGCAGGAAACTACAGACCTGTAAGTTTGACCTCAGTGGTAGGGAAAATGATGGAATCACTTCTGAAAGAAAAAATTGTTGAGTACCTAGAGGCCAGCAGGGCAGTGACAGGACCCAAAGCAGCATGGATTTACAGCAGGAAGGTCATGTCAGATGAATCTAATTGATTTCTTTGACTGGGTGACCAAAGTAATAGACCAGGGAGGGGCTGTGGATATGGCCTACCTAGACTTTAGCAAGGCATTTGACACAGTCCCGCACAAAAAACTAATAATCAAGTCAGCCAGCCTGGGAGTGGGTCCCAGGGAGGTAGCCTGGGTAGCAAACTGGCTGCACAACAGGACGCGGAAGGTAATAGTGAATGGAACACATTTTCAAGAAAGGAGGTTACTAGTGGGAGTACCTCAGGGCTCAGTACTGGGTCCAGTCCTCTTTAACATCTTTA
The DNA here is from genome assembly GCA_016271365.2 of Neoceratodus forsteri. NCBI lineage: Eukaryota > Metazoa > Chordata > Ceratodontiformes > Ceratodontidae > Neoceratodus > Neoceratodus forsteri. The sequence continues at coordinate 964,948,467 of CM028133.1, forward strand.
TAGGTGACATTGCAGAGGTCTGGAGGAAAGGTATGCCTCTTTGCAGATGACACAAAGATCTGTAACAGAGTTGATACACAAGGGGTAGAAAGGATGAGAAGGGACTTGGCAAGGTTGGAGGAATGGTCAGAAGTATGGCAGCTTGGATTCAGTGCAAAGAAGTGTAAAGTAATGCACCTGGAACAAAACCGGAGAAGAGTACACACAATAGCAGGGGAGGTAATTAACGACAACAAAATGGAAAGGGACCTGGGCGGTAGTCATATCAGATGATCTAAAGGTTGGTAAGCAATGTGAGAAGTCAGTAAGGAGAGCCAGGGGGATACTGGGATGCAGAGGAAGGGGCATCACAAGTAGAAAAAGGGAAGTGGTTATCCCTCTGTACAGACAGTTGGTGAGACCCCATCTGGAGTACTGTGTGCAGTTTTGGAGACCTCATCTACGCAAGGACATAGACAGGATGGAAGCAGTCCAGAGGAGGGCAACTAAAATGGTGCAGGGTCTGCATCAGAAACCATATGAAGAGAGACTGAGAGAGCTTAATATGTATACCCTTGATGAAAGGAGGGACAGGGAGGACATGATAGGAACATTCAAGTACCTCAAGGGAATCAACAAAGTCCAGGAGGGTAGCATCTTTCAGAAAAAGAGATGTGTAAGAACAAGGGGGCACAATTTAAAGATAGAGGGGGCGGCTCAGGGGTAATGTGAGGACATTTTTTTCACGGAGAGAGTGGTGGATGCATGGAATCGCCTTCCTGGGGAGGTTGTTGGGTCTAAAACAGTGGGGGAATTCAAACATGCATGGGACAGACATAAGGCAATTGTAGTGGGGGGTGGCAGGAAGTAGGTTGTTGGTTAACTAGAATCTGCAGCATATCCAGTAGGTAGGGAAATGGGCAGACTGGGTGGGTCAAGTGGTCCTTATCTGCCGTCAAAGTCTATGTTTCTATGTTTCTAGATAATGGAAGATGAGGAGGGAAGCCAAGAGGGGAAAGAATCCATGAGGGGTAGGATGAGAATAAGCACTAGGTTGAGAAAGGTAACAGGAACAAAAGAGGAACGATGAGGGGTTGATGCTACTAAGGCAGGAACTGGAAAGCAAGGTTCAAAAGGGCAAAGGATGGAAGGGAGTTCAAGAGGGCAGCAGAGAACCTAACCGGTATGGGATGAGAATGGCAGGGGCGATATGGAGTAGGTGGGCCAGATGGAAAAAGTGCAGACAGGGCAGCGAACGACGCCAAGGCATACCGATAGAGTGATGGAACACAGAAGAGCATGGCAAGGCATGGTACCAAGGAGCGGAGGCAATGGAGTCGAAGGAACTCTAATGAAGGGAGCTACAACAAATGACAGGGAGAAAGGAGACTCCATGGAGGAGGTAGGCGCCCATTGGAGAAGATCCGAGATGGCTGGCACAGAAGGACTGAAGATGAGGAAAGCCGTAAAAGCGCAGTCGGGCAAAGAAAAGGCAAGAGGAGAGATGGAAGCCATGATCAGAGGTAAACCTTGGCGGTCGATGATGGCTGGAAGCTATGAATGGAGAGAATCCTAAGACTACGGCATGAGATAAGGCACGGTGAATGATGACCGAAGTCAGGAACCAGAGCAAATGAAGCAGAATAGGGAAGCCCAAAGAAATACCAGTATGCGGCCAGACTTGTGAGAAGGCCAGAGGAAGGCAGCCAGAGACGGCCAAATGATATGAATGGCAGAGTAAGCGGGCTATGAGGACTGAAGATGAGTACTCAAGATGGAAGTGAAGGCATGAGCGAGCAATAGGAGCAAAGCGGACGATGGGAAAAGATGGAGAGAAGCCAGGAACGCTGGAATGGGAAATGTCGATCATAGGCCTGTAGTGGAGGGAACCCTTCAGAACGGGTGAGAAGGCTGCGGTCAGGAACCTGAACAGATGCTGCAGAAAGATTCAAGGAGAAGGAATAGGATTCATGACAAACATGCCCCAAAGAGAAACAGTGAGTGCAGACCTGGGGTGGGGCGAATCCGGGATGGCCAGAACATGAGGGCGATGAGATGGCAACCGACAAGTCGATCAATCCAGAACATAGGGACGGAGAGGAATGCCGTAGGAGAGCTAAATGCAACTGGTCAGTGAAGGAGCATATGAGCCAAGGAGAGGCATGCCAGTCAAGGAGAGGCATACTGAGTGAGGAAAGGAAATAGATGGACCATGAGGGTAGAAGGAGGGAAGGAGAACCGTGGGCTCCAGGGAGAGAGAGTGAAGGTGTGGCTCTGATGATGAAAGTGATGATGCTACTGATGCACACTGTACGGCGGGGAAAAAAGGTACTGAGGTGGGCAGGGGCTGGTTCCGCTGCATATCAGCAGGTACAGACCCAATAGGGGTATGCTCAAGTAGTCAAGGGAAACGAGGAGACCCAGGTGGGGTCGGATGAATGATGGGAAGAAGGTCCAATGAGAGGTATGAGTGATTGAGTTAGGCAAGTAAGTAGACACTGAGGTCAAAAAAGCATTATCATGCGATGTGAACGATTAGATCCTGATGATGTGAACGATGAGTAGCATCGGAATCAATGATGGAGTGCTCGAGTTAGCGATGTAAATGGATGAACTGATAGGTAAGGAGGAGTGAATAAAACCGGAGGCATAAACTCTATACACTCGGCAGGATGTCCGCGGTTGATAGGAGGCAGAGGAGGTAGTACTCAGGGATGGATGAGGAGTGAAGCCACGAGAGGAGGGAAAAATAGTATATGGAGAGCGAGGTGGTTCGAGGTAATAGAGACGGGGGGAAGGCAAAAGAGAGGGAAGTGAAGGAGAAAAATGAGGTCGGGGCTGAAATAGGCCAGAGATGGGTAGGAGTCATGATAGGAAGGCCTTAGGAACCAGACACATGCAATATTAAGTGCAAGCCAGATGGAGGCAGCTTAGGCAAGCAGAGTGAGTGATTGAATCAGAGGAAGAAGGACAAGGCGAGGTATTGAGGACCGGAGAAGGCCATGTACGATGAGAGAGAAAAGCCCTGGAGGCTGGCATGCATAGGGGCCATGACAGGTAATCGGAATGAAGCCATGATGGCCAGCACGATTTTTTTTTTTTTTTTTGCAAAATAAAGGGGAAGGTCAGAGTGGGGAGGGGCAAGATCCACTGTAATTTGGCGTACAGAGGGCCTGCATCAAGCAGACTAGATAGACTGTAGAGTCATCTTCAGCTGGCAGATGAGTATGGTTGTATTAGGCTTTTTCTATGGGCAGTAACAATTTTTTTTTTTTTTTAGTTGAATGCGAGGCCAATGGATGTTGCTGATAATTAAATGAGCTGGAATGCCAGAGTGAGCTTGGAAGGACTGCAGGAACAGGAGCTACGCAGGTGGAGAAGGTGCGGAGTAGCTGGCGTCCGCCCAGAGGCTCAGGACACCAGTACAACATAAGATGCCACAGACACCAGAACAAGCCCCACAAATAAGAAAACAGACAACTAGACTAAAATGTAAATGCCAGGTAAAACACTAAAAAGCATCAGAAGTAGCTGCCGGCAAATATGGGAATACAAGAAAAAGAGGAACACACTGAGGGCTGTAGTGAGGGTACTGCTCGGGTCAGGTCAACGAGAAAGGCCGGTACTAGAGAGCACTGTGATGCGGGGAGCTTCCGGGTGAGTGAGTATCACCAGCAGCCCGACGAGAAGGACAAGGAATAGAGCAGCAAGGAATGGTCGTAGGAGCTGCAGGGATCAGTAAGCCCCAGAAAAGGAGAGCGCGCCAATAGGATTGACGACGAGGCCACGGGTCAGCAGGGACATGAATCGGAGGAAGGCTAAAATGGAGAACTGAGAAGTGCTCCCAACCCAGAGAGCAGTGAGGAAGACAGGAAAACATGTGAACATCGGGGCACCAGGGCTGCAGCGAAGCGGATGGACCGAGCGGCACCAGGGAGCAGCGGCCGTTCGGAGGACAAAGGCAGCGACGGTGGAAAGAAAGGGGGGGTCAAAAAAGGCATAGAAGTTGGGAGCAACGCAGAGTGGTGAAGAAGAGGGTGCCAAGACACAGAGACAGGGAACAGTCGGCAGGATAAATTGAAAGAAAAAAATACAGGTCGATGGAAGCAGAAGCCCACAAGGAGCAGGGAGGGGCAAGAGCCAACCAAACCAATGGAGGAATGGCAAGCAGCCGGAGGCGACCGCGGATCACACAAAAATGAAATGAGTACAGGCAGCATTTCTGGCCTCAACAAGAAAGAATTCTGGTGAGGCTCAGGATGTTTGTGACCTTTTAACTCAATGGGGGAGTGACGTTGTTGCTCCGCTCATCGAACCACAGGCTTAAAGCCCTTTCACTGTCATACTTAGTTACCCCCTTGGCCATCATTTCTTCTGTCTGTGCCTTTGCTCAAATCACCACCTTCGTTGCTTCTCTCTGATTTTCCTGATACACCTCCCTGTCCTCTTCATTCTACATTTCTTTGTACCTCCTGAATGCTACTCTTTTAACCTTTACCTTTACAACCACTTCTCTTGAGAACCATAGTGGTCTTTTTTCTCCTGTTCTTGCTCATCTCTTTGATGCAGAGGTTTGTTGCCTTAGCTATGCCATCCCTTAATTTGTCCCACAGTTCCTCTACCCCACCCAGGCAATTCCCCCTCCCCCTGATTGACTTTGGGAGACTCACCCATTTTTAAAAGAAAATCTGCCCTCGTGATGATCAGAACCCTCGTCCTCGTGTGGTGTGCCTCTGCTGCAGTCCTTATGTTACACCACACTGTAAGGTGATCACTGGTCCCCAGCTGGCATCTCACCTTGATGCCTACAGTACTGTCTGTGTTTGTCAGCACCAGGTCCAGTACTGCCCCATCTCAAGTGGGCTCCTTGACTAGCTTGCCTGAGAAACCTCCCTGCAAGGAGTCTAGGATGTCCCTGCTTCTAGCCATGATCACAGCTGGGAGGCTCCAGTCTATATCCAGCAGACTGAAGTCCCCCACCAGCAGCATCTCCTCTTCTTCTGCCACTGTGCTGATGGCTTCCCCCCCACTGCTTTATCCAATTCCACCCCCTGTGTTGGAGGTCTGTATATCATCCCAGTGCAAATGGTGGCTCCGGCTTCTGTCTTCAAGGTGATCCACAGTGCCTTCAGCCTCACTTCCCCCCAGGTTCTGTCACCTCAACACCTTCCCTTACATACAGCACAACCCCTTCTCCCTTCTTCCCCTCTCTGTCCTTCTTGAACTGAGTATAGCCTAGTATGGCCATGTCCAAGTTGTGGCTACATGTACACCATGACTCAGTAGTGGCCACAATGCCCGTCCACCACTGCCATGATGGTCTCTACATCTAGAATTTTAATTCCAAGGCTCCTTGCATTTGCACACATGACCCTTCACACTTTTCGCCCACTTTACCTGCAACCCCACTTCCTCGTCCCCTCTGTTTCTGAAACTTTTGCTCCCATACCCCTTGTCCTCTGCTTTTCTGCTGTTCCCATAAACCTGCTCCTTGGGGGATTTTCCTCCCCTTGGGTCCTCCCTTTTTATTGCTTCAGGCAGGCAGTTTATGCCTCTCTTTGTCTTTTTTTTTGACTCCCTCTCAGCTAGTTTAAATGTTTATGAAGTAACATTTAAACTGTCCACTGAGGACTGTTGTTTCCCTCCCAGATAGATACAGGCCATCACCTCTGTATAAGCTGTCATCCCTCCAGGCTGTTTCCAAGTCCCGAATGTAGCCAAACCCCACTTTTCTGTACCATTCCTTCATCCATGAACTGAAGTTCCTGGTGTGACATACCCTATTCTCCCCTCAGCAGTAGATGGCACCTCAGTGAAAGCCATTTTGCTTGCTACTTGCCTTAGGTACCTCCTCAGTTCCCTGAACTCTCCTTGCACAATCCCAGCCCTGTCACTTGCTAGGTCATTAGTTCCCAGGTGGACAATGACATCCAGCTCCCCCCACCCTGCTGTCATAGTGATCCTTAAGATTCGCTGCCCACCTTTCCAAGCCATGGCACCTGGTAGGCACCTTACTTCCTTCTCATACCCCCTTCCTATTCCCAGACCCCCCCAACAGTTGAGTCCCCCACCAGAAGTTGCTTCCACTTCTGCTGAGGTCCTCGACCGCCCACCCTGGGGCCTCCCCTCTGGAGAACCTCCACATCCTCCCTTGTGACTATTTCTGGTGCCTCTTCCCAGCAGTCCTGTCCCATCAGAACAGCAAAGGAATTCTGTAGTGGCACAGGCTGAGGAATGTGCTCCTGACCTAACACCCTCACCCTCTCAGAGCCCACCATGGTCCAACAGGCGCTCTTTCTCCTAGTCAATCTCTGGTCAACGGCTGTAGACTCAGTAGCTCTTGGGTGGGGGAAGTGGTCCTCTGGATCCTAGCCAGCTTGGCCTGGAGACCAGTAACCTCCTCCCTCAGCCCAGAGAGGTGCACACAGATGAAGCAGCACCTCATTCACCAGAATGTCTCCTAGAAAACTGCAGCTCTGCCTCCTTTTCACTGCACCACTCCCATACTTGACTTTATGTATTGCTATCTATTGATATCAAATGTGCTTTGCCACTGTTTTTCCCTTCCTGTGTTTGGTTCTTTCCCATCTACGCCTTCCAATGGTATTTACTCCATCACCCTTTCCTAGATAGGGTGTTTCATGCTTTCTTCTTTTTCCCCTTGCTTTCTCCTTTACTTGCTAGGCTATATCATGCCTGTACCCCCTGCCTCTTTACTTCTTTCTTTTTTAATTAACCCTATCCTTATGCACTTTTCAAATGGTTTCTGCACTGTATCCATGACAGGGCATCTCCTATTCCCACTTGTAGTAGCTGCCTGCCTCATCACAGAAGCAGAGGCCATTAGACACATATTAGTTAACAACAGCCCAGTAACAAGTGCAGGCAGATAAGTCAGAGTAATGCCTAAGAAGGGCCAGTTTAAAAAGACTGAGAGTTTTGATCACCTTATTGGGGAGGAAGTGAATGACCAACTGGGACACAACCTCTCATTTTCTGTGGGTCCTGCTTATATCTTTTGCCTTATTTTACAGTCCTGAATGATGGACGAACTGCATCCTGTAGCTAATATGTTTTCTTTAAAAAGAAATACACTGGCATGTCTGTCAGCACAGTGGTTGAGCTGTGCTTGTGATGCACTGGTGACCCAGATTAAAACTAAAGCCCAGGTGCAATGGAGGACTTGCACAAGGAGGACTGGGCATCCCACAGGACCCTCTCCTCCTCAGGTGAGTGTGGGTACCAACGCCCACAGCTATATTGCCATCTGGGTCACAGGTGGTGATGTAGGATTGTTTGTTGCTTCGGAAAGTGAGTGCAAACTGAGGATTGTACAAAAGGCATGCTCGCACCTGTGCATCAATATCACGCTCCTGGTAGGGAGGAAAGCATGGAGGAAAAAGGAAAGGGCTGCCAATCAGAGGATGAAGCCCTGCCTGCCCCCACAGCTCTACAGGCATTTAGTCTGGCCCCTCCATTTCCCTTTGCGATGGAGTTCCACGTCATGTCTCATTAGCTGGCCAGTCAACAAGTGCATGACACCTACTGAGGAGCTTCAAATGGTATTTTTTGTTTTCTTATTCCTTGGTACCCAGGTATGGTCCACAAGGCAAAAGTAACTGTTTTCAGGGATGACCCAGTAGCACTGAGGTGGATACGTGACTTCCTCAGAGTCACACTTTATGCAACTGGAAGTTGTGGGACTCAAACCTAGGTCTGCTTGATGTACCAAGCTCATTCACATCTTGTTACTCTAACCTCTAGGCTATACCACCAGCCCCTATCGAAGGAGATGTGTCTGGGGAAGGTGTCAGGTCTGCGGCGAGCTGGGAGCCTGATGAAATGTGGCTGAATAGGACTCCATGGTTGGGAACAGGCACCTGGAAGTGGCAGAAGGAAGGCTAATCAGAGGGGTCAAAAGGAGGAAAAAGTATGTTTTTGTAGTTACTCTATTTATTGACATTTTCAACATATACAAATACACTTACAAGGCTTGTCTGCCCAGGTACAGATAGGATGCATTAACTAATCCACAGAAGAGTACCGCAGGTATGTGATGTACAGTTACAATGAGAATATGATTAGGTAGCCATGAAGACTGCAACCGTGCAGCTGAAATTGTTTGGCATGAGGTCTAGGACAATAGTAAATTACGTACAAATGAGCTTGCATTCATAGCCAGGTATACTAGATAGAAAATACAGTGATTTCTCTATAATGTCAACAGGATACGCAGGTAACATCTAACACTTACCTATCTACAGACCATTATGTATGCTCTGAATGGGTTGAAAAGGGAGGTAATACGGATTTTATGGCCTAGTTGTCTGAACCAATAATATGGGTCTTACAAGAGTGGGAGTCTGTGTAACCACAGTGTACGAACATACAAACATACAAAATTGCCAGCAGAAAAAGGCCCACAGGTCTATCAAGTCTGCCCGATTGTGTAACTCTTAGTTTCATATCACTACAGCTGCCCCACCCCCACCCAAACCTCTTCCTTCCTTCTGTTTCCCGGTCCTTCCCCCTTTTGTGTTTTTGTCTGTACTAACCCTGCCCTTGACTCTATTACAACCCGCTTAAAGCTATCCACTGTCCTTTGAGCGATTAACTTCTCTTGCAGTGCATTCCAATCCGTCACCACTCTCTCTGTGAAGTCGTGCCTCCTCATCTCCCTCCTAAACCTTCCCCCTTCCAACTTCAGACTGTGTCCCCAAGTGACCCTTCCCCCTTTAAATGGAACAATCCTCCCTTCCTGACTTTGTTTATGCCTTTCAAGTACTTAAAGGTCTCTATCATGTCCCCTGTTACCCTTCTGTCTTCCAGCAAGTACATGTTGAGCTCCTTCAACCTTTCCTTGTATGACAACTCTCCTAGTCCCATGATCATTTCTGTAGCCCTACACTGCACCCCCTCCAGTAATCTCACATCCTTTTTGAGGTATAGGCACCAGTACTGTACACAGTACTCCAAGTGTGGCCTCACCAGTGATCTATACAATGGCAGGATGACCTGCCCCTTTCGAGAGGTGATCCCTTTGGCAATGCACCCCAGTATCCTATTCACCCTTGCTGCCACCCTCCTACACTGTGCTGATACCTTCATGTCCCCTCTGACAATTACCCCCAGGTCCCTTTCCTCCTCTGAAGCCATTACCTGCACTTCCCCCAGCCAGTAGCTGTTCCTGGGATTTCTGGCTCCAAGGTGCATGACCTTGCGCTTCTTAGCATTAAACCCCAACTGCCACTCCCTAGACCAGTGTTTGAGTTTAGCTAGATCCTCTCTGAGTGCCTGCCTCTCTTCCTCATTGTCCACTTTTGCACAAATCTTAGTGTCATCTGCGAACAGGCAGATCTTACTCTTGACCCTCTCTGCAGTGTCTGCAGTGAAGACATTGAACAAAACAGAGCCCAGCACTGAACCCTGCGGTACTCCACTAGTTATTGGCCATGGCTTGGATGTCTCCCCCCTCACAACTACCCTCTGTTGTCTGCTCTGCAGCCAGCTCTTAACCCACCCCACCAGTTTTTCACCCGCCCCCATGTCCCTCAGCTTGCTCATTAACCTCCTGTGTGGCACAGAGTCAGAAGCCTTGCTGAAGTCCTGTACAGGACATCCACAGCATGGCCTTCGTCAACCGCCCTAGCAACCCAGTGGAAGAAGTTGATTAGGTTAGTTTGGCAAGATCTTCCCATTACAAACCTATGCTGTCTCTCATCCTGCAGTCCATTGCTATCAAGAAAGGTTATCAACCTCTCCTTCAGAACAGTCTCCATCAACTTCCCCACTATGGAAGTCAAGCTCACTGGTCTGTAGTTACCCGGTTGGTCCTTCGGTCTACTCTTGTGAAGGGGAAGCACATGAGCCATCCTCCAGTCCCTGGGTACATTTCTTGTCTCCAAGAAAATGTTGAACAGGTCTATCAGAAGGCCTGCCAACAACTCTGCCAGTTCCTTCAGGACCCTTGGGTGTACACCATCTGGTCCTGGTGCCTTGCCCACCTGCAAGGCTTTAAGGCCCTTCAAAACTCTATCCTCTCGGATGACCTCATCTGTTATCTCTGCCCTCCTCCACCCTTGCTCCCTTTCTTTTGTAAACATCGAGCAGAAATACTCATTGAGTGTCTCTGCCAGATTTTCCCCTTGTTCCACCCATCTTCCCTCCCTCTCTCTTGAGTCTAACAACGTCATCCCTACAACTCATTTTCTCCCTTATGTATTTAAAGAACCCCTTTTCCTCCTCTCTGATCCCCTTGCTGCCTTAGCTGCTCTGACTGACCTGGTTACCTCCCGAGATGCCTTTGAGAACACTTCTCTATCCTCCTCATGCCCATATTGTTTGAACTTAATGAAGGCCAATCTTTTTTCCCCTCAATTTCCCCTCCACCTACTTGCTGAGCCAGCTAGTTTTTTTTTGACCTGGACTGCTTACTCTGAGATTTAGCACACGTGGCCTCATTCATCCCCTTCCTAATGATTGCCCACTTCTGTTCAGTATCCATCCCTGGGTTAATTTCAGCTAAATTTCCCGCTAGGATGCTGCCCATTCTGGCAAAATCTGCCTTCCTGAAATCTAACACTCTTGTCCTGGTCTTAGCCAACTCCCTCCCTGTGTTGAAGAGGAACCACACTGAGCTGTGATCACTTCCTGGTAGAGGGTCCTGCACTACCACATCCTGGACTTGATCCCCATTTGTTAGCACCAAGTCCAGTATGTTCCCTTCCCTAGTTGGCTCCATCACCCCTTGCACTAGGTAACTGTCTTGGATAGCCTCCAGCAGCACCTTTTCCCTGGCATGTACTGTAGTTACTGTCTGCCTGTCAACCCCAGGTAGGCTGAAGTCTCCCACTATAACTGTATTCCCTTTGCCATTGACCTTCCTGATTTGCTCCCCCAACTCCCTATCCACCTCCTCACTCTGTAATGGCAGGATCTCAGAGGGCATCTCCTTCCTTTTAAAGGGAATGTCCCCTCAGTCTTTTATTCTGTTTACTTGTGTAGTTTACTGGCATAAACAATGGTTGCCTTTATTGCACCCTCCTAATTTCATCAGAATTTAAATGAAAATGAAGGTATTTAAGTCTGATGTGAAAATCCGCTTGACTTCATTGAAAGGTCATGACCCACCTCATGTAAGGCATTTTAGAGTTTTATGATGTTTTAGTGCTAAAGCCTACAGTAGTTATACTGTAGTACTCAGTGGTGTTCCTATCCTCTGCAGTCCCTATATCCTTGTGCAATGCTGCCTATGAATCTTGTCAAGGCATAGTAAGTGCCCAGCTGTTTTCTGTAGTTTAAAGTGTATCCGAGTCAGAAAAAGAATGCTTTTAGAGAATGCAGGGACTTCACAAGGCTTGTAACAGAACTGAATGAGAGTATAACTTCTGCTGGCCTGTGCAGGTACACATCATCAACTCCCATAATGCTTTACATGAGTGCGGTCACAACCTTTGTAATGGAGACAAACAGGTTTTTCACACCAGGGCAAAACAGAGCTAAGCAACCTTATTTAATTAAATCAGAATGAAATTAGGGGGAAGCAAAACTACACAGGTATACCGAAAACAGGTTGAGGGGACTTTCCCTTTAACAGGTTTGCAGAAAGTCAGCTCACTCCTGTCATTGGAGGATTACTCTGTGAAAAAGTATGTTTTGAAAAGCATGAATAGACTGCATCTGTAAGTGTGATGCTAAAAGAATAGTCTTGAATGGCAAACTTACTTATCTGAAGAAATCATCTATAAATTTTAATTTTGCTTTGCATGGAGTTTTGTCAGTTGTAAGCTCACTGCTACTTTATCTTGATTTTTCTTTGTTTTTCATTTAGCGATCATTAACTTTTGATATAGTAAACAACTTGAATTGTTCCAGCATGCAAATGGTATAACTGTCTTCACACTCTGTTGTGACAAAAAGGGATAACTGAGCATTTAAACAAGGAGCAATTGAAGCACAGGGACAAATAGAACTATAAGTTGCATTGCATCCCCCCAAATTATGTTTTTCAAAACTTTGCCAGAGATGTCAGTTGATGTACTAAAAGATCAGTGTTGGAGATCCAGCTCAGGAAACGTCAAGCATACAGACTGAAATTACTGAATACTCAGTGCATGTTACAGATCTCACAGCACACAATAAAAATATCCAAACAAGGGAAACATTATCCAGAAACTAAAGCCTATAGTACCTGCATATCAAGTAATGTCACGAAAACAACACCCACACATCCCCACTCCCTGCACTGCAGGGAAGAGCAAGGAATACTAGTTCCTCAGCCTCTATTTACATGGGTTTCGTGACCCGTGGGCTTATTAAATGAGACATCTCACAACAAGGTGCTTCATTACTCACAATGATATCATCTCTGTCATCCAAATAAGGCAGATGTGCCAAGAATTTATGAAAGTGAAACTCTCTGGATAGTGTGATAGTTATTGGATCAACATAGGTATCAACAAACCACGATGTTAAACTACACAGGTATTCCTGTGACCAAACCCTTTGTCAATTTCCTTCAAGAAAGATCATTATATTCGTATCTCCCTTCCACCCCTCCAGCCCATTTCCATTTCTAATCATTTTTTTGCTCAGTCGAGCCCAGCTCAAAGGAAAGGGGCTGTATTTTCAGAAGTCCTAATATAGGTGCAAGTCCTGGTTTTATTATTTATTTATTTGGTAACTGGGTAGGTACACTGGTCCCAGGGACTCTTAGGTACAACCTGGGCCATCAAGATATGACAATTTATTTATTTATTGGGAAATCGGAATTATACCCTTTGAGTCAATAGACTCTTTTGCAAAGGCTCCTCGTCAGTAGACATAGTAAAACATCACAAATACAGGTGTATGACATCAATCAGTCCTTATATTACATTAGGAGGGAAGGTATGGAACTGAGCAACATTCCATAGCAGAGGGCAGAGACAGCTCAGAGTCATGTGCCAATCAGAAAACAAAATACAGAAAACAAAATACAGACTGTAAGGCAGGAGGTTCATCATAATAACTGATTACAATGCAATGAGATAATACAGTTCAGAGATAAACTGAGGAAATGTGCTAAAATCACATAATGCAAGATAACATGACAAATACTCTAAGAAAAATTAGTCAGTGTGAAGGAGGTGGCAGGGGCTGAGGTAGTATAGTACTACTAGGAGCAGTCACAAGTTGAGTTGCTAGTGAGAAATCCCTTGAGTGAGGTTTTAAAAGGGCCTATTTTTGTGTCAGCAGTCAGAGCAGCAGGTAGGTCATTTAGCCAGCTAGGAGCCCTTGTGATAAATGTCTCTTTGACCTATGGATGTCCTGCAGCAGGGGACCAGTAAAGGGACCTTGGAGGTACTTCTGGTTAATCTTTGGGGGAAGGATAGTTGGATGAGGCTCTGTAGACTAGGTGGGGTGAGTTTTCACTGGATTTTCTTGACCAGGAGGCAAGTGTGATACTTAAGGTGACATTTGAAGTTTAGCCAGTTTGAGCGACTGTAGAGGTCACACATGTGGGTAGTTCTATCGCAGCCTGTTACCAGGTGACAGGCCTTGTTTAGTGTTGTCTTAATGCGACAGAGAGCAGTGTTATCAGCTGAGCCATAGAACACAGTTCCATAGTCCAGCACAGAGAGGACCGAGGATGACACAGCAAGGCGCAGCACATCATTAAGAAGACAGTGTTTGATCCGATAAAGGAAGCCAATTCTGGAGTTGATGGTTTTACAGAGGACATGAATATGTGCATGATAGGTAACGGAGGAGTCAAGGGTGATGCTCAGGTATTTGAATGTGTTTACCTGTTCAAGCAAGGAGCCTTGGAAGGTGTGGACAAGTAGAGTGGAATCATAGTAGGGGTTCTGATGGTGTGCGAAGATCATGGTCTTAGTTTTTTTATAGTTTGAACCAGGTCTCGGCTTCAGTGAAAGACTTCTGTAGGGCATCCTGCAATGGTAGAGGCAGAGGGTTGCTCCAGAAAATGACTGCATCGTTGGCATAAAGAAGTAGCCGACCAGAACAAGCTCTGGGTAGTGAGTTTAAGAAAAGGCTAAACAGAAGGGGGTCTTGAATGGAGCCTTGAGGGAGGGATCCCAGAGCGAACTGGAAGGCAGGAGGAGAGGGTAGTGCCACGCTTGACCTGCTGTGACCTGTTGGATAGATAGTTTTCAAACCAGGCCATAGTATCGGGGGTCATTCCCATGTCAGTCAGGGATCTAAGGAGAAGGGCATGATGGACAGTATCAAATGCCTTAGTTAAGTCGATATAAACTGACCCAACTAAGTGCCCCAGATCCATGGCCTTGTGGATGTAGGAGATATATTCAAGGAGAGCTGTGGTGGTGCTATGGCCCCTGCTGAACCCATGCTGCTCAGGGCACAAGAGGTTATATTTTGATAGGTGTTCAGTGAGCTGATTGGCAACTATTTTTTCAAGGGCCTTAGAGAGAGGGGGCAGAATAGAGATCAGCCGGTAGTTAGTAGGGGTGATGCATTCACCACCTTTCAGAAGCAGGGTGATGATAGCCCTTTTTCAGGGGGTGAAGAAATCCCCCAAACAGAGGGAGTGGTTAAGGATTTTAGTGAGGGGGACTAGGATAACTTCAAGTGACAAGTGGAGGAGTTTTAAATCCAGGGAGTCTCCGCTATGGCGGCTCTTACCCAGGACATTAGATATGTAAGACTTGACCTCTTTTAGTGTTATTACACAAAATCTGAAAGGTGGGGAGGATGTGGGGGGAACATATGAAGATGAAGAAGCTGTAGGGTGTGGAAGGGCAAAAAAGTTAGGGAGGAGCACATGATAAGATCAGAGAAGGAAGAGTTTAAGGCATTGGCAATTTGTAGTGGATCCTGTGATATGGTCCCATTAACTAAGAGTTGGGAGGGTGGAGGGGATATGGTTTTACCATTTAGTTCTTTGATAGTATCCCAGAATTTATGACCTGAGCCCCTAGAAGAGATGAGGCCATTTTGATAATAAATGGCTTTGGCCTGACGCAGAGAACAGGTACATTTGTTCCTAGCTTCCCTGTACCGTTGTTTGTCCTGAGGCAGTCTTGAAGCAAGGGCTGTGTGCTAGAGATTATCCTGATGGTGCATGAGGTCTAGTAGTGTTTGAGATAGCCAGGGGGCATCACGTTTTTTTACTACCTGCTTTGTAACTGGGGCAAAAAGGTCACATGCAGAACTGAAGGAGGTTATGAAATAGGTAAGTGCATCATCTGTGCTACTTGCTGTATCAGTGGGTGGCCAGTCAGCTTGAGAGGTAGTTTTTTAACCAGTCTAGTGAACCTCGCTTTAAATGCCTACAGTATATAGTTTTGGGGGGAGGGTTAGGGGCCTTACAGGACCACCAGCAGGCATCCTGTTGTTGGTTAATCCACTTTACCGTCACCATGATATGGTCTTGGAACATTAGGGATGGGTCCAAGGCCAAGTACTTGTAGGTGGAGACATGTTCAAGGGGAGGCATGTCTGGGGTCAGAATATGGAGGAGGTAAGAATGGTTACAAATGCATTTAAAGAGCTTGAGCTTGGACTTGAAAAGCATGATATTTGTTTCTTTGGTATTGACAAGGAGTCCATTAATTGTAAAACAGTCATGGGTGGACATAAAATTATTAGAGAGGGTACGGGATAATTTTTCTAGGCTGTTGTCACTCCTGCATATGATGAGATCATCCGCATACATGATCTTTTTTGGGGGGTACCCATGCGGCAGGGTAAATGCGGCAAGATGATTGGTTGCTATTTTCAAGTGTTTTATTGCATTTACAGCCAATGGCACCACTTTACAGCAAAAAAATAATGCATACTTCAAATAGTGAGGCATGCATCATTATAGGGCCCTGAACCTTCGCAAGTCACAACAGCTGCGCACAACAGTTAGACCACCCTTTAGGTTTGGAATGTGACACAGTTGTGCCACCCGGCACAGGGCTGAAAAATCAACCCAATATCTTCTTTTCATTTGGGTCCTCCTTTTACGCATTTTCACAGCTATGTGGATGAAAGCACTGAGAGGTTAAAGAGCAAATCTGCACTTCAACCTATACTTCTGTAAAAATCATGTTACAGCTAAGCAATAAAGCACAGCAGGGTGTGCATTATTGTGGGATAATGGCACACTTTGAGAAGTGCTGTTATCCCGCAATTACACACACCCTGGAATGTCTTATTGCAATTATAAAATGGCTTCCCTGATTTTTTTTATTTTTATTTTAGGACCGAGTAATGAGGTTCACAAAGTTAAGCATTTCTGACCTGTGCTATTGTGCTGGGATAACAGCATGGTCATGTGACTGAATTCCACCAATCACAGTATAATATTTATCTTACCCATTGTGACAAGGCGCAACCTTGCCACAGGATTCAGGTTCAGCTTTGCGGTGGTTAAGGAGTCTCAGGAAGACCAGTTTGTTAACATCAAACCAACCAGGTATATTTTTATTTCTTTAATATGGCTGGTAACACAGAACTTTGGGCTTCTGCCCTTTCCTTTTTAAGCCCCACCAGGGACAATGAAATGAAATAAAGAGGCCTAGCTCTGGGTGGCAGCGCTGTCTAAACAATCCCTGGCCCTAACTAGAAATCCCCTTTTCCAGAAGGCTAGACCTTCTTGAAGAACACAAACAGTAAAACAGAAAACTGACAATGAAAATAAATTTTTCTTTTTGGCTTAATTCAGGAGACCAATCTCCTGAGGGTTGCTTAAGGGACTCCTGATCTGGAACACATTCAGGCAGCTTGTCAGCCCTCTACCCCTGCAGCAACTGCCTGCTGGCTTTTTATATTTGCTTGCACGCATGTGCAAGAAACAAAGTGCCATCATCCGAGTTTTCGGAGGTGTGTCAGCCCTCTTCCAATTCAGGCAGTGTGTTTGCAGGAGCGGTCCCAGTTCTCCAATGCCTACTGAGCTGTCTATGACAGCTCCAAAATGCAGTGGTGTACAGTTGAAAGGGGGAGCTACGCTTCAGTAAGCAGCGATCAGATATCGCCTGCTCATGCACGCTCCCCTACACACACACACACACACACACACACCACGCTATACCGCGCATGCCCCATGCACACACTGTGTAGCCATGGGGTGGGGCCCAATCTCGTTGGTTGTGCTGCGCCCCCAAAGCTCTTCCACATGCTGGGTGCCCACCCCAGTCTGGCAACTCATGGTATAGCTTCTACGGGGTGCCCAATCCTCGCTGGCTCCAGACTCGTCCCCCACCCAGTACTGGGGTGCCACGCTGGGAGCCCACCCCAGCGTGGCAATAGATACTATGGCTGACGGGGTGCCTAATCCCGGTCGGCTCCAGACCACCCAAACCAGCTGCCCTCTGCCACGCCTGAGCCCACCCAGCTTAGCAAATGTCCCGTCATTAAAAAACAAAAACCTGCAAATAAAAACTTTCCTCGGGCGCTTCCTGCCCCTCCCACAACCTGCACCCACCCACTGTGCACCCTGCCTCCCCACACACACCCCTCACCCATACTTAACTCCGGACCTCGGCACGACAATCTTCGGTGGACCGGGAACACGTCTGCACTCTTCAAAGCCGACTGCGAACTGAGGGAGATGCCAGTAAGCTGTATAATGGGATAGATAGGGTTTTTTCAACTTTGTTGCATATCTCAGGCATTTTTTGGAATTTTTGCACCAAATTTTCAACATGGGGTTTTTGGGACCCCTTCTCATGAATGGTGTCACTGTCATGGCGTTATTCTGCTCGAAGGGTGATTTATCGATCACTGCACAAAATCACCTTTGGGACCAAGTAACAACGACACTGCCACTGTTCATAAAGTGGCTCTCAAAAGCCTATGTTGAAATTTTGGTGAAAATTCTAAATAGGCTGTTTTATGAGCCGCAGGCTATGCAGTTCCTAACAGGCTCGTAAGTTTGTGACTTTTCAATATTTTCACTCCAGATTTTCAACATTACCATTTTGCCACACCTCCTTATGAGCAGTATAGCTGTCATTTTTCACATCTTGCCCAAAATGTGTTTCCGCCCATGTAGCGCACAATGGCGCAGTCGGTGTGTGAAATCAATGTGTGGGACACATTAAGAAAATCACAGTGACATTTTTAATGAACAGAGGTCTTATATAGGCTATGTTGAAAATTTGGTGAAAAATTCCCTAAAACTGACTGTTTTACGAGCATGCATTGCGCAGTTCCTACGCACGCTCGTAAGTTTGTGAATTTTCAATATTTTCAATCCAGATTTTCAACATTATCATTTTATAATGTATGGTAAGTGCCTATTAACCACCATAATCAGCAGTTACACAACTTTGTTATACTCTGTTTAGAATTTTAAAAGTTGTTAACCACACTTCGGAACTTCCAAACAGTGGCATAAGAAAAAAGAATGCATCAGAGTTCCATAATTCTCACACATAGAATGCAAACAGTGTTTTTTGACCATACACTATAAAAGATGATGGCTGGTGATCAGATGACAACCACGCTGAAATCACCTCTCGTGGTTGCTAGGGCTGCAGTAAACCTCTCGAGCTGCGCTCTCGAGGTTTACCATGTTGCCCTAGCAACCACTCGAGGTGATTACAGTGTGGCTATCACCCGATCCCCAGTCATTATCCTCTATAGTACACTTCTTTATGAGCAGTACAGCTGTCATTTGTCACATCCTGCCCAAAACATGTTTCCGCCCATGTAGCGCACAATGGCGCAGTTGGTGTGCGAAATCAATGTATGGGACACATTAAGAAAATCACAGTGACACTGTTCATGAGCAGAGGTCTTAAAATGGTTATGTTGAAAATTTGGTGAAAACATTCCTAAAAATTACTGTTTTACTAGTGTGCTTGCGCTAATTCCTACACACGCTAAGTTAGCGAATTTTCAATATTTTCA
Source organism: Neoceratodus forsteri (assembly GCA_016271365.2). Taxonomy (NCBI): domain Eukaryota; kingdom Metazoa; phylum Chordata; order Ceratodontiformes; family Ceratodontidae; genus Neoceratodus; species Neoceratodus forsteri. The sequence continues at coordinate 964,967,310 of CM028133.1, forward strand.
CTCCAGATTTTCAACATTGCCATTTTATTACACCTCCTTATGAACAGTACTGCTGCCATTTTTCATATGTCGCCCAAAATGTGTTTTCCCACATGTAGCGCGCAATGGTGCAGTCGGTGTGCAAAAGCAATGTTTGGGACAGATTAAGAAAATCACAGTTACACTGTTTATGAGCAGAGGTCTTAAAATGGCTATGTTGAAAATTTGGTGACAAAAGTCCATAAAATGACTGTGTTATGAGTGAGCATTGTGCAGTTTCCACGCACCTTCGTAAGTTCATGACTTTGTAATATTTTCAATCCAGATTTTCACCAGTGGTATTTTCCACACTTCCTTATGAACAGTACAGCTGTCATTTTTCACAACATGGCCGAAATGTGTTTTCACTCTTTCAGCGCAGAGATGCATGGTCGCTGTGGGAAATCATTGTTCGGGACAAATGAAGAAAATCACAGTGACACTGTTCATGATCGGAGGTCCCAAAATGCCTCTGTTGACAATCTGCTGTAAAAAATCCCCAAACTAATTACATTATGGGTGTGTGTTGTACAGTTCCTATGTATGCTTGTGACTTCACCAGTTTTTTTAATATTTTTACTGCAGATTTGCAACATTACCATTTTTTACACCTCCCCATGAACAGTACAGCTGTCATTTTTTACATCCTGTTCGGAATGTTTTTGCACCTGTGGTGCTAAATGCCGTAGTCGCTGTGCATAAGCAGCTTTTGGCTAACAAACTGATATTGCCACTGTTCATGAGGTGGGGTCACAAAAAAACCATGTTGAAAATTTGGAGTGAAAATACCAACGAATGCCTGAGGTATAAGGGTTTCCAACCATAACACCCAACCCTATGGAGAATGACAGGCATCAGGGGTGTGACTTGGGATTCTTGCCTGTGCTGCTCATACCATTCCACACCCTGCAGCCAGTGAAAGGCATCGAGGTATGTCTTGGACTCTTCGGCCCCAAAGTTCACCCCATTCTCCTATACTGCACCCATCTCACTGTATTTCCTGATGGAATGGGGTGCGCATAAGGGCCAAAGACCCCAAGGCACACCGTGACACTGGTCAGTGTCTGCAGGGTGGGGTATGGTGAAATGGTGTGGCCGTTATGCCTGACGACCCAAAGGCACACCCCAATGCCTATCACTCTCTGCAGGGTGGTGCTGGGGTTGGCTTCAGTTCAATACTTCACTGCCATTCCTATTACGCAGCTCTGTAACTTCTACACTACCACTGCCAATGCCAGCAAGCAAACATTCGGCATTGTCAAATGCTTGTTCTTCCTGTTTTTAAAGCTCTCCTGTCTGTGCAGCTGCAGCCAATCAGCCGAATCAGCTGCAGCTGTACCCTGACTATCTTATTCAGGGAAACCCGCTCTCCTCCCGTACCTGAGTTTACCACACCATTTTATAATATACAATATACAAGAGGATATGTTTGTTTATCTTTCAGTTTTTTTCCAGGGTTTATAACACATCTTGGTAAGTTATCCAAAATGTCTAAATAAAAAGCACTGGTCTGTCCCCAGTTGACCTCATAGTGCCTTTGCTATGACATCATAATGCTCATCATGACAAAAGACTAATGTCACAAACAGCAGTTGTGAGGTCAGCTGGGGACAGACTAATTTTGAAAGACTCAAATGAAACATGTGATGCACTGTCTGAAATATTTATAGACCAGCAATGAGAGAAATTAAGAAATGTAGAAAACACTGCACATTTTTCTGTTATAAATCTAATTGCTTTAAGCTTTTGATTTTACCAGCAAGACGCTCTATCAGTGATTTGCTAGAGGCACCCAGTGATGAAGTGTGTGGGATTTCTTTTTAATCTAGCTTTTTCTGCACTTTGTCCCCCTGATCTGCTCCCATGTGGCCAGTTCCCCAGCTCCATCGCCCAGCTTCTCCAGATACTTACCCCAAATGCCCTCTATCTCCCATGGCTTACCTCTCCCCCACAGGCAGGGCTGGTGGGATTCCTCAAGTCCCAGTAGATTCTGGATTCAGCTTCAGAGACAGATGCCTGGTCATCGCTGTGTGCAGTCTGAGAGGGGCAGCTATCATCCTGCCACAGTACGATATTTTCCACCAGAGTTTCCTTCCCTCCTCCCCAGGATGTCACAAATCAGATGCCACAGTGCATGCGTTATGCGCACTAACACCTGTTGTTGACTGACGTCCCCCCACCTGCCTTCTGAGTGGCTCCAGCTGCAATGCCACCAGTGAACCCCACATGGCAAATGTATGTGGAGCAACATTTTTTTTCCAAGTTTAATCTTCATTATTTTTTTCAAGCAACATGCAATATACACATTAAGATAATTAGAATAAAAATACACATTACCAAGCAGCAGATATAGCATATCATAATTACTTCATTGTAACAACAACATAATTATCACTAACACTAACAGTTCAAATTTGGTTTTCAGATGGGTAGGGTCTTGAAATTCAAGTTTCTTGGGTTATTTACAGTTATTTGATCCTCACCATTGGTGGCAAAAGACTTAAATATTATTCTTCAGCTTGAATCAAATGTATCGTCGATTAGATTTTTGGAATAACACCTTTGAGCACAAGTGCTCTTTTCCAAAGGTTCCATGTCAATTGCGGTTACAATACATTTAGGGTACATAGTCTGGCTCAAGGAAAGCCTGGTTAACAAATAATGAATACATTCAATAAGAAAAGAACATTAACAGTGCAGGACTGGACAGAGCCTGGTTTGGTTCAGACAGTAGTGCAATTAGAATAAAACCCGGTCAACTGAACACTTTCGAAGAGAGGGACAGGATCAATACTAACCCAAATAGAGCTTGGTCGTTATCAGACAATGGAGCCATATGACTTTAAGCTTTTCAATTTTAGGGGTAGCAGCACATTTGTTTTAAGGTGAAGTTTATCAGGTGTAACAACTGCAGGGGCTTTCTTTTTGAGCTCTTTCTTCAGTGAGGACTTAAACTGGAAAATTTTGGGTAGGCCCCATATGGGTTCCAGGAGACTGTTCCTCCAGCAACCTGCTCTAGGTGCAAATGAGCACTTCCCTATTCTGGTTTTACAGTACGTAATTTCACAGGCTTGTCTAGCCATACTCCTAGTCGCATAGTTATTTTTGACTGGGTCACTGATAACAACTGGGGTGCGGCTTTTCTTGCCAAGAGACAAGTCTGATATTGCAATCCTTCTTGAAGTGGGAGCCATCCAGTTTGGGAGTACAGGGAGCAAGTGTGTGTTAGTCTATCTACCCCACTAACAAAGCAGCAAGCTTTGTTGAGGACCAAGCGTATTCTGTTAAGGACAGTCTCGCAGGCTGCACACCGTATTGAAAACATGCTCAATTCATCCTTCAAAGAATAGTGTATATTTAAGTATGTGTAATGAGGATCGTCATCCCATGGGCTCGGGGGGGCGGGCACGTGCCCCCATCTCTTCCCAATTGATATTTATGAACTGTTGAAGGTTATAAAAGTGTAATTATAAAATGGAGAGGGGAAATCCTGGAAGCTGATTGGCTGAAACAGTATTTGACGCATGAAGATATCTCAGCATATCATCATGGTTCAAAACTGATTATCAAAGACAAGTCATTTACTAACACTTCAGGGCCATTTTATGCCAGCAATAAGACATGACGAGGTGTGGGTTATCTCCCGCGATAACAGCACACCCAGGTGTGTTGTAAGGGACGAGGCGCTTGCGTCGAGTGCCTTATGCAAATGGGCGTGCTCTTATCAGGCGATAACTCACACCACAGAGTGTCTTATTGCACTTATAAAATGGTCTCTCCAGTAAAGAAGTTCATTACAAAAAATGGACATAGAAAGTGTAGAGAAAAAAAAGAGTAGAAAATAGAATTATTAGAAAAAAGACAAAAAAATAGTCCTCATTGTTTTGGTTGGATTTCTAAAATCACTGGAGGTTGGTGTCTGTATGTGTTTCTATTCCCAGGCCATCCAGACTCAAACACTGAAAAAAGAAAATGTGTTTTTCTGTACTATATATCTGTTTACTTTCATCACGCAATTTGAAGTACAGCAATGGTTTGAGCATGCCGTCATGCAGTTTCAGTGGCAGTAATCGGTAGCAGTGTGAGCGTGCCGTCATGCAGTTTCAGTGGCAGTAGTCGGGAGCAGTGTGAGCGTGTCGTCATGCAGTTTCAGTGGCTGTAGTTGGGAGCAGTGTATCCGATACATTTTGTATGTAGTGTTGTGTTTCTGGATCTTGTACCCTTGGAAGATACAGGAAGCACTTTTTTGTAATTTTCTTTTTTATATGAGTCTCTCATAAATGGCTGTGTAGACCTGGAGCGAGCATGTCTCTCACTGAGCGCCATGCAAAATCACTTCCTGTTTTGCGTTTCTCAAACCCAAACAGTAAAAGAAATAAATGGGTCTCAGTTTACAGTTGTAGTGAGGACCATTTTTCATTGGAGCTGTGTGTTTTTTTTATAGCATGTTTGAAAAGAAGCGAAAGACTTGATGTGGTATGAAGTGGCGGGGGCAATATCGCAAGGACGGGAGAAAGCTGTTGCACAGAAGAGAAATGAGTGGCGTGGCTCCCGATAAGGTTGTCTGGAATTAAGCTGTTTTTTTGACACACGGATCAGTGTTATTTCACATAAATGCTGTATTTTATGCGTTGAGTAAACAGATAAAGAGTCATTTTGGAAATGAGGTCATTGTTATGATGAGACAAGTGAGCGAGTTAGCGAGCGAACAGACAGTCAGGCGTATGGAACAGGATTACAGTACAACAGCAGAAAATGCTTTTGTAAAGTGGCACGCATAGATCTGTGGCTGCAGTGCATCCTGCTTGGTATAAGAAGTACCAGTTGCCATGTATATCTGCTGATAAGGACACAGCTACTGCATACATGTGATATGTCCAACTTGCTTAAGAGGGAGATTTGTCAAATTAGTAGGGAGATTGGCCTACTAGTAGGGAGATGCCGTAACAACATGAGTTTGTCCTTAAATGGCATCAAAAAATAAGAAAAAAACATTTAATATATTTCATTTTGTCAAGGATAAGCACTAAAAAAAATCAACAACTAGTTGTACAAAGTTATCACTTACATTGTTCATCACTAATTTACTATTTATGTGTTTTTATCTGGCAAAAATAACATGAATGGATATTTTGGACAGAATTTTACTTAAGCAGGAGATTTAGTTTCCCAGGAGGGAGAGAGGGAGTTCAGTCAAAAAAACAGGAGTCTCCTGCGAGAAGAGGGAGATATCATATGTATGCTACTGGTACTTGTTAGCTAATGAGGATGCAAGTTTGGTCTTAGCCATTTTATAAAATTGCAGTAAGACACTACAGGGCGTGATATATCATGAAATATCATCACGCCTTTGGTGAGGCACATGGCAAATCTGAATGCCTTCAACCACCCAAGAAGTGATGGTATCTCATGATATACCAAACCCTGTTGTGTATTATTGCTTAACCGAGGAATACCCCTAGGTGAAATTCTAATTGCGTGCCCCCATATAAATTATTTTTACATGACAGTCCTGTATATAACCATTTGTGTTTATTAAAGTTTTCTAAGGCAGATGAGTTCCATAATTGCAACAGTACTTTTTAGTTGCCATATTGGCAAGGGCACATATCTTTTGTGGGGATTTATTCAAGCTAAATTCATCATACCGATTAACGCCTTCTATAGAGAATGGAACTTTTATTCCCAGCATCCTTTCTAGTTCAACATGAGTTTGTTTCTACCATAGTAACAGTTTAGGGCAGGACCAAAATGTATGACAGATATCCTCTGTAAGACTGCAGCCATGCCAACATTGAGAGTTGGGTTAATAGCCCATATGGAATAGTTTGGCAGAGGTTACGAATGCCCTATCTAATATTTTATAGTGTACACTTTTGTTCTTTACATAACTATACCATATATTTGCATTTGTTTTGTTCTTTGGTAACCAGGTAAGGCCCACTAGGGTCAAGACCCATTTACAGGAATGTTCCAGGATGGGAGTACAACAAGGTTTATGTTACTTGTTCAGGGTCACACCATATGCGAGTGGAGAGTGTGGGAATCAAACCCAGGTCTGCTAGATCATGTACCAAGCTTGTTCTTAAATCCCACTGTGGCAATGTAGCTGTTTGATTCATTTCACATTCCCATTTAGAGGATGATTTTTTTTCTTCAGTCCTGTTTTAGGCACCATAGCCATCATGCCTTCCATCTACTTGTGTCTTACTGTGCCCTTTCGGTGACCCCTTGGAACCGTTAGCTGCGTCCCTCACAGTCCCAGCTAATAGTGATCTGCATGGAGCAGAGCCTGAGGGTACTGGCAACTGCCATATGGACAGCTTGGTGCACCTACTTTCACCCCCAATATCCTGTCTAGCTCCTCCCTCCACCCCATGGCGTGAGCAGTGCATTCGTTGGCCTCAGACGTCACAGCCTCCCTGCACTGAGAGGCTAGCTCCTTGGCCCAGTCACGGGGTGGGAGGTCACTGTGGTCCTGCAACTTGCTACCAACCCACCCGACTGAGGGACCCTGCTGAGGGGCAGTTGCCTCAGCCTGGCCTGGCCCCCAATGTGGTGACCCAAATCTTCAGTCAAACCCAGATCACCTGCATGGCAGCACACAGCACTGCAGCTGGGCCATTGCGGTGGCTGAATATTATATTTTAAATTGATTCTTATTATCTTTATTGCAATCTTCTTCCAACATTTGTAAACACCATTTTTATAACAGACCTTTTTCCATCACATTCTTATCCAGACCAACACATTATTAAACATTTGTACTGATGCATTTCTAGAGTTACTGCCAGTCCTGATTTCATCTGGACAGTCCTCACTTGGGTGGTAGTGTCCTACCAAAAAAACTTGAACAATGCTTACTGTCCTGATCTTATATTAAAAAAATATATTTTCTTACTTTCCTCTAGAAGTTGCAGGAGACTATGACATCTTAACTAAAATACCTAAAAAGTGACAGGACACAATGGCCCAGATATTCAGAAATGCACCAAAGGCTAACGCAAGTCCAGTGCAGCGTAAATCTGATGCGCCGTGGTGCAACAGGAGCCATATTCAGAGGTTGCAATGGCCGCACTGCGCCAGCGCAACCCGGCTGAATATGGCACAGATGTGCCATGGCGCAACTGTGGATGCACCATGGCGCAACCAGAGGTGCACCATGGTGCAAACACAGGTGCGCCATGGTGCAGACAGATAAGCCCCAGAGTAACTGTGGGAGCAGAGCAACAGAGCAACAGAGGGGGGCACGGCACAGAGAGGTGACCCAGGGACAGAGCCAGGGAAGCACAGTGACAGGCCATAGGAGGCCACCACCAGCTGGGCACAGCAGGGTGCAAACAGGCACACAGACCCAACCCCAGAACACAACATTGACAAGGACAGTAGGCAACAGGGGGTGCCAATGGTGGATGCAGGGCAACCAAGGGGGTTCCCCTGCAGGCTGCAGACCGTGCCACCACTACACACCCAGACCAGAGCAGGCACACACACAAGACCACGCAGTCAAGCACACTCACCCACCACACACCCCTGACAGCCGCCCCATGGGCACCCAAGGCACAGCCACCAACCGAGGTTAGAGACACCACCTCAATGGGACACACCTCAGTACACAGCAGTGATCCACAGCACAACACACAGCCCGGCACATGCACACCACATGGACAGGCACTGGGTCACTGCAGCATGGCTCCTCACACCACATGCAAAGCAGACACAGACACAGTCAGGTATGTCAAAAGATATATATATATATATATTGAAAAATCAACTATGTACAACAGAATGGTGTGGGGGAGGGTAGAAAAGCAAGGGAAGGGGATAGGAAACAGGGACTGTACAGTGGGTAGGGGGACTGGAAGGGGAGGTACAGCTGGGGAAACAGGGGAAATCAGGGCCTGACTAGCGGCGACCATGGCCTGCCACCCCTTGCAGTCTTCACTGCCTCCTGTCTGCCAGCAGCAACCTGCAGCACCGCCTCCATGGTCGTTGAGGTGATAAGGATTATTTGGTGGAGTAGCCAGCAGTAGAGGGGCCTCCTGCACCACACTAGGACAAGGGACAGGACATGTGATCAATGCAACATTCCAAGGAACCATGCCCATCCACAGCGTGCAATGGGCAGCAGGATCACCCCCCCCCCAGAGGGCCCGTACAGGCCACCCACAAGGGGGTGGTCAATGCCTGCCAACAACATGGCACACCACAACAGTGCACAGCAGTGGTCCCCACTGCACAGTGGCCATCTGACTGCACCATGGCATGGCAGTCACATGACGCAGTGCTCCAGCAGCACCACAGCGCCATCAGTGGGAGCTGGGCACACACCCACCCCGCCAACAGCTGGCAAGTGTCCAATGGAGGCACCACAGTGGCGGGTACCATGCACAGTGCGACACACACAGCTGTCACGGCACATGACACAGGCGGCCATGCCTGCACCCACGCTTTTGCCACCCCCCATGTATCGTGCAAAGGACAATGTCAGTGCCTACCTGCTCTCTATGGCCCCACTGGTGCCAGAGCCGCTCCTCCACCACCACCCTGGCCTGCTGCGTCCTGCCTTCCAGCTACTGCTGTCACTGCCCTTCTCCTGTTTTCAGGCTCTGGGAATGGAACAAAGACAGGAACACATCAGTAACTAACCACAGCAGCTGTCCACCACCCCCACCCCTGTGCACAGGGTGAGCCATGCCCAACACGTCCCGCACAGCGGCATCGTAACACAAGCAGCGGAGGGTGATGCCACCCTGCAATGCACACAATGGCAGTACACCACCCTGCAGAGCATGCCAGGTAGCCTAGCCAACACCACAGTACAGCACCAGGACACACATGCATTATGGGCCTACTGACCCGGCTGTGGCACAGTCCCACACCTGACATGCGCTTCCAGCCTTCTGAGGCACTCTGGGTCCCTCCGTGCCAGATCACCATAGCGGTGGCAACACTGCTCCCCCATCCTGGCCACCCCTGTGCACTGCTGCAGTGTGGCAGTAATGGCCTGCCACACTGCTACCCGGAGCTGCTGCAGTGGCTCCTGTCCAAACAGTTGGGGTTAGTGGGGCTGGACACAGGTGACAAGGTTGACCAATTCAACCTACATGCAGTTAGCCACCCATGGTGCACTCTGTTGTGCCATGCTACAGGTGTGAGCCAGTGAGAAAAACGGCAGCAGTAAGCGCACATGGCCACAACATGGCCAGATGCATGGGCCTAGGAGACATGCACTGTGTCCACCCATCGTGAAGTCTCGGAGATGCACGGCATGGGTGTGGCTAGGTGGGGTCATGGGTGTGGGGGTCACCCAGGGGCAGAGGTTGCAGCAGGGGTCAGGGTTCAGCCACTGCACAGTGCGTATGTGCACAATAGCAGGCCTGGCACAGCATGCGCCATGACCCACATTGCGCAATTGGTGCACAGTGCACAATTAGCAACATTACACCGTCTGGCACATGTGCACTGCTGACCTGCGCACTGCACATGGGTGCGCATTGCACTGCGACTTGCTCCGGAGCAAACCCATTGCGCATGGAGAAAAACTGTGATATTCAGCCACCACATGCAAATGAGCTCATCAGCCAATCCGTGGCACACTGGGTGAATTAGCATGTCATAACCGTTGCGCCAAAGCTCATTTGCATGCAATGCGCTATAAAAACACCACAGACCAGCACAGGCCATGGACCGGTACTGCATCCTTTTGAGGTAAATTGTGCATGCTGCTGTAGCGCACTGGGTCCAGCCGGCACAGCAAGGGAAATGGAACAGGGTGCCACTGACACACTGTGCTGTCCATGTCCACAGGAAGCGACATGTTGGAACGTGAGGAAGGTGAGGAGGGAGGGCTTGCTCACAAGTGCAGGTTCAGTTTCACTAAGGCAGAGACAGAGGCCCTGTTTGATGCCTACCTTGACAGGGGGCCCCTGCTGAGTGGTGCCACGGGAACACCACAGGCCAGGGCTTGGGCCTGGGTGGAGGTAGTGGCATGTGTGAACCAGCAGGGCAGCTACCAGCGCTCAGTGCAGGAGTGCAGGAAGAAGGTGGGCATGGACAAGAAGCTCATCAAGGAGAGGGTGGCGGCCATCCACCCAGATCACCTGCATGGCGGCACACAGCACTGCAGCTGGGCCATTGCGGTGGCTGAATATTATATTTGAAATCGATTCTTATTATTTTTGTTACAGTCTTCCTCTAATATTTGTAAACACCATTTTTATAACAGACCTTTTTCCATCACATTCTCATCAAGACCAACACATTATTAAACATTTGTACTGACGCATTTCTAGAGTTACCGCCAGTCCTGATTTCATCTGCACAGTCCTCACTTGGGTGGCAGTGTCCTACCAAAACCTTGAAAAATGCTTACTGTCCTGATCTTATAGTAAAAAAAATATATTTTCTTACTTTCCTCTAGAAGTTGCAGGAGACTGTGACATCTTAACTAAAATACCTAAAAAGTGACAGGACACAATGGCCCAGATATTCAGAAATGCGCCAAAGGCTGTCACAAGTCCAGTGCAGTGCAAATCCGATGTGCCATGGTGCAACATGAGCCATATTCAGAGGTTGCACTGGCCACACTGCGCCAACGTAACCCAACTGAATAAGGCATAGATGCGCCATGGTGCAAACACAGGTGCAGCATGGTGCAGACAGATAAGACCTAGGGCAGCATTGGGAGCAAAGCAACAGAGCAACAGAAGGGGGCACAGCACAGATAGGTGACCCAGGGACAGAGCCAGGGAAGCACAGTGACATGCCACAGGAGGCCACCACCAGCTGGGCACAGCCGGGTGCACACAGGCACACAGACCCCCAGCCCAGAACACAACAGTGGCACAGACAGTAGGCAACAGGGGGGTGCCAATGGTGGATGCAGGGCCACCAAGGGGGGTTCCCCCGCAGGCTGTAGGCCATGCCCCCCTACACACCCAGACCAGAGCAGGCCACACCCAGGACCATGCAGCCAAGCACACTCACCTGCCACACACCCCTGACAGCCAACCCATGGGCACCCCAAGGCACAGCCACCAACTGAGAAGAGAGACACCTCCACAGTGGGACACACCTCAGCACACAGCAGTGATCCACAGCATAACACACAGCCCGCTCATGCACACCACATGGACAGGCACTGGGCCACTGCAGCATGGCTCCTCACACCACCTGCAAAACAGACACAGACACAGGCAGGTATGTCAAAAGATATATATATATATATATATTGGAAAATCAACTATGTACAACAGAAGGATGTGGGGGAGAGTAGAAAAGCAAGGGAAGGGGATAGGGAACAGGGATTGTACAGTGGATAGGGGGACTGGAGGGGGAGGTACAGCTGGGGAAACAGGGAAATTAAGGCCTGACTAGCGGTGACCACGGCCTGCCACCCCTTGCAGTCTTCGCTGCCTCCTGTCTGCCAGCAGCAACCTGCAGACCTGCAGCACCACCTCCATGGTCATTGAGGTGATTAGGATTATTTGGAGGAGTAGCCAGCAGTAGAAGAGTAGAAGGGTCTCCTGCGCCACACTAGGACAAGAGACAGGACAAGTGATCAGTGCAATATTCCAAGGAACCATGCCCATCCACAGCGCGCAATGGGCAGCAGGATCACACCCCCCTAGAGGGCCCATACAGGCCACCCACAAGGGGGTGGTCATTGCCTGCCAACAACGTGGCTCACCACAACAGTGCACAGTGGTGGTCCCCACTGCACAGTGGCCACTCGACTGCACTATGGCAGTCACATGACACAGTGCTCCAGCAGCACCACAGCACCATCAGTGGCAGTTGGGCACACAGGAGAGGACAGGAGAGGGTGGCAGCCATCTGTGCCTCCTGGCATGCCGCCAGATGGGGGCATGCAGCTGTGCTTATGGTGCAGGATGAGTTGATGGCAGCCACCATGCACCACAGCACAGTGGAGGGTGTGCCTGGTGGTGGATTCCAGATGGGTGGCAGCCCATCACTGCATGGTAAGTATGTCAGCCATGCACTGCTGGGGGCATGTAGGGTGCGGACACGGCCGTGCTGGTGTGTGTGCGGCCGGTATGCCTGTCATGCATGTGTGTGCACCCACACACATGCCATGCTGCAGGGCTTGGGCAGTGGAGGAGACAATGCATCACTAACACACCTCTCTTTCTCTTGCAGCACCAGCATGCCTCCATATGGATGATGGGGCGCTGGCGGCTGTAGCAGCCGTGGCCGCTGGACTGGCCCCGAAGGACCAACCATCACACCTCCATGGGCTTCCGGGGGCCTAACAGGCTGCAGCTCACCACCACTGTGCAGGCGGATGTGTTGGACCTCGGGTCGGACGAGGTCCTGGATGTGTTCCTGCAGGATGGCAGCCTTGGGGTTCTATGCGCAGAAACACAGATCGGGGCAGGGTCCAACACCAGTGATGATGTAACTCTCATCCTGGACAGTATGGCCACCATTGTGGGGGAAACACCTTGCTGGCCACTGACACAGGCAGCATGCCCAGCACCCTGCCAGCGGTGGAACAGCTGCCTGCCACCACTGTGGGTGCAGCAGTGTATGCTGCCAGGGCTGTGCCCTGTGGTGGAGGTGGTGTTGCTGTGCAGGTGCTGGGTGGTGTGCAGCAGCCAGACGGGCAGCAGCAGTGGGTTGTGGGTGCCACCAGGTAGCCGGACACAGGGTCTGCCGCTGGTGCACCTGCCATACCCAATCCACCTGCAGGCCCCAATGTGCAGCTTCCACCAGAGAAGGGGGCTGTGCAGTGTGGCCAGTCACCGCATGGAGCTCGGCGTCCGGCCTGGGAGCCCCAAGATGCCTAGCTGCTAGCCGAGCACACCTGTTTGCTGTGGGAGTCTGATCATCAACAGGAGCAGCTTGCCACTGGGGCATGTGAACTGCACGTCGAGGTGCGCCAGTTAGCCGGGCAGCAGGAGAGGGACACTGCACAGATCCTGGTGGAGATGCAGCACATGCAGGAGGCCATGACTGCCTCCCTGGATCACATTGGCACTGTGATCTTGGATGGCTTTGCGCTAATGGCTGCCACAGAGCATGGCCGGGCACAGATGAACCCCTGCAGTGTGCTATCCAGCCCACATACCCAGTGTCGGGTGACCCTTGCACAGTCAACACCAGGCTCAGATGTCGGCATCCCAGGCATGCCCTGGGCTGGGCTGTTTGGGTGCCTCGACACACCCGCACGGACATGGTTGTGATCCCACGGTTCCACCCCGGGGGGCTGTTGCACACCCCCCATGGCTTATGCACAGCCTGTGGCTGCTGATCAACCCATGGTTCCGCGCATCAGCCCTGATGTGCAGCCCACCCCACTTGCAGTCTGCAGCTACTGCCCAGTGCATGCACGGGTGGTGTGGGTGTGCCTGCCACAGGTGTGGTGCCTATGTGTTGCGCTACACGCTGCCTGTATGCATGCTTGCCCAGCCTCTGGGCCATGTGGCATGGGCATGATGACAGCAGTCCTGCACCAGTTGTGCCTGTGCACTGGTGTGATGTATCTGATCCACGCCACATACCCATGCCTGTGTGTGTGTGTGTGGGGGGGCCATGCAGGGTGCTGTGTGTGGTTGCGTGTGAGCGTGTGCCCCTGTCACCCATACCCCTGTTTTCTACCTCAGTGTGTGCATGCGCCTGAATGTGTGCTGTACCTATTTATGTAGCCTGGTGTTCCGTACCACCTTCCTGTGTGCAACAAAGTGCTCCCGTGCTATGGTGTCACTGTGCCATCTTGCCTACTGGATCAGCCTGGGATCCCTCCATCCATGAAGTGGCTGTCCACCTCCCTCTAGCCCATTGCCTCCATCATCCCCACTACTGTCACCCTCATCAGCCTCAACAGCTATCCCACGGTCACTGGCCATGTTGTGCAGTGTGCAGCAAGCCAGAAATAGGCCACTGGCTTTCGAGGGGCTGTACTGTAGGGCACCACCTGACCTGTCTAGGCAATGGAACCATGCGTTCAGCATGCCAAAGACTCTCTCAGTGATGTTGTGTGAGCTGGCGTGTGCCTCGTTGTAGCATTCCTCTGCTGGGGGATGACGAGCGCCAGTATGGGATGAGCAGCCAGGGCCGCAGTGGATAGGCACTGTCCCCTGTGAGAATACTGACATGGTTCGCCCTCTGCTTTGCTAGGCTGCACCCTTTTCCTGTCCCTGATGCCCATGCCAACATGCACACCCTGCCCTCCCACATCCCATGGTATGCTCTGCCCATCTCCCCGTGCCCATACCATACTCACCCACTAGATGGCCCATAGGGATATTCCCATGTTCGAACCTGTGACACAGTGCAGAGTTGTGCCACATGAATGCATTATGTACACTCCCTGGGTGTGTGGTGCAGACATTGGTTATGCGCCCCATGGCAATGCACACCACCTGGCAGTTGACATTCGGGCTCCCCTTCCTATTGATGTACGCCACACCCCTCGGGGCCAGGTGGTATGTGGATGCCCATGTGGGTGCAGTCAATGGCTCCAATCATGCCAGGCATACGTGCTACCCTGTGGAGGTTCTGCATGGTTACTGTACGCTCCACCTGTGTGCTGGGGAAATGGATGTATTCCAATGCACATGGCAGCAGAATGTTGAGGAACTGTGTGAGGAGGAGGGATATGGCCGACTGGGTTATGCCTGTGGTGTCCCCTGTTGGTATCTGGAAGGTGCCTGTGGCAAGCAGGCATATGATGGCTGTCATCTTCATCTCCACAAACATGGCATGGCTCTGTCTGGTGGGTGCCTGCATCTCCTCACTGCACAGCTCACAGAGCTTCCTCAGAATGTCCCTGTTCAGGCGGTACTGGCCCATGATCTCCGTGTCACTGTACTGCTTGAAGGTGATGTGGGTGCGGTGCCACCTGTGTCAGGTATACCGCTGATGGGCCATTTCACGGCCATGTCACTGTTCCTGCTGCCCCCTCACACCCTTTATTATGGCCTCCATCATGAAGGGTGCACTATCCATGGCCATTGCTGTCCTTTATCCCCATGGGCGGTTGGCTGCTGCGGGCTATGTGCCACCCTGGTGCATTGCCTGGCAGTGTGTCTGCCTGTCTGTCACACTCTCTCTGTCCCTGTCTCCCTTTCCACTGCCACCTCTGTCTCTCTCCCTCTGTGTCTGCCTTGGTCTGTCTGTCTGTTTGTCTGTCTGTCTCTCACTCCCTCTCTCTGTCTGACTTTCTTTCTTTCTTTCTTTCTTCCTTTCTTTCTCTGTCTCTCTCTCTCTCTCTCACACACACACTCCCTCTCACCTGGCACAAGTGCTTTCTGTGTGCTTGCGCCCTGCATTCATAGGAACAAGTCTGCTCGGCGCATCTCTAATTTGCTCTGCACTTGTGCCTGCATTCATTACAGTTGCGCATTGCTGCAATGCTATTTGCACAGTGCACTGGCTCCTGCTGAATATCACTCCTTGGCGCAAGTATGCACTTGCGCCATGCACAGCTGCTTTGAATATTCAGGCCTACATGAACAACTAAAAAAATGCAATTATTCTTAGTTCTGATTATTTAGAGAAAAGAAGTCTCTTACATTGGTCAAGGTTGCATATCTTCTTGCAAAAAATCAAGTTGCAGTAAAAAATGTCCCACTTTGGCCTTCCTGAAAGGTGGCAGCCATATTAATTTCTCACTTCTTTACTTTATTCAGTTTTGGCTTAGTAGGTAAAGATTGAAGCTACCAGTAATTATCTTTGATATTTATGTGGTTAATAAGGAGTTTATGTTCTTCTATAAAATCAGTTCCTCTTGTAGTAAGCCAATCCAGTTAATTTTACCAAATGATACTAGTTTGTTGCAGAGGAAACTACCTCAATTTCCCACAAGGTTAGAGCATCCTCTGGGATATTCATCCCCCCGACTGCCCTTCCAATGACCTATGCTTGCTCCTGAAGCTAGTTTGCCAGCATCATGACTCCTGTGCCAATTGGCTAGCTGACTCTGGTAGGATCTGAACCTTGGTCTCCAGTGAATAAGCTTGTTTTAAGTGTTTCCCATTTTAGTGCTATTTCTTTATTTTCTCCAGTTCTGCTCTATTTTTATGTTCCCTTGTGCTTGCACAAGAAACATCTTGCGGTAGAACGACATTTCAGAGGTGTGTCAGCCTAAGTCCAATGCAGAGTAATTACAGTTGACTCGTTCCTGACAGACCACTGAGCACACAACCAGACTGTGACACTAGTCTGAGTTTCACAGCTGGAAGCCATTCTCTAGTTGAAAGAAATGAAGTGCTCCAATGAGAGGGAGTGCTTTATTCCTCTCCTTTGCATAGAGCCTCCCGCTCCCTCCCTCCCTCTTTGTGCTGTCTGCCCCACACCCTCCATTCCTCATCCCGGCATCAAATAAAACCGTCCCACTCCCTCCCTCTGTGTGCTATCCACGCCACTCCCTTTGTTACCCATCCTGGCATCCAATTTAACCCTCCAACTCCCTCCCTCAGCATACTGTCCATCCCTCTCCCTCCATTACCCATCTCGGCACCAATTTAATCCTCCTGCTCCCTCCCTCTGCATGCTGTCTGTCCCGCTCCCTCAGTTACCCATCCCAGCACCAATTTAACCCTCCCGCTCCCTCCCTCTGCATGCTACCTTCTCCCTGCCAATGCCAGAACCTTTCCTCTCTCCCCGGGCCATGGCCTGCTGCCACTCGATGCTCCCTGTCCTCTAGTGCAGCCACTGAAGAGTGCAGACATGACATCAGGCAGCAGTCCCGAAGAATTCAGCTAGGCCCTCTATCTTTGCTGCTCAGATGGTCATCAGTGACCAGGATGGTTTTCCACCCTACTACCCGACCGTGCTCTGCTGTTCCACCTACCCACCCTGCGGACCTCCTAGAAGTACACCAGCAGTTTAACTGTGTGCTGTGGAGGGAGAGAGAGAGGTGCACAGCACAGAGAGACAGCGAGAGGCCAAGACAGGGATGCTGCAGTCAACTGAGTAACAGTGGCTCAGGAGAAGCCAGGTGATAGCTTCCTGCAGTGGACCGTGTCCATTCCAACAGTGCTGGTGGAGAAGACAGTGCAGCAGGTAGGAGTGTGTCTTCAGGACAAGACCTCAGTTGTTTAAGCAGAAAGGGTAAAAAGGAAGGGGATGCCTGTCACCCTGGTCGGGGCATGTATTGAGGGCGAGGCCCTGTCTCAACTGTATGAACAGTGACGGTCACATGCAGGAGGGAGTTATAGATCTTGGAGGTGTCCCAGCCACATATGTCACATGCGTGTTCGGATCATGAAGGACGGGATGTTGCTGTCAAGCTGGTGTTGGCCGTGCTGTCGGGAGGCAGAATAATACCTACACCCAGTTTTGTGCACTCCTGTTGAAGTTAAAATGCCAAGCGAACACTTGCTTCAGTCTTTTCAGGTATATAGTGGTAAATTCTATACGCTCATTCCTATGAGGCTACAGCAGCCGATAGTACACTGTATCAAAATCTTCTTCATTCAGTAAAATCACAAAAGATATGAAAGAAGACAAGTAAGAATTTAACGCACTACAACTGTGCAGACTGAAGGAAGTATTAGCATTATATTTTCCACAGGGGTGCAGGGAACTGCATTGGTAGGTGTTGTCTATAAGATGGGATCCCCACTCCTTCTGTGCACCCCTCTGTTTTCTGTGGTTTTGCAGAGAACTTTCTGGGAGTCAGAATAATGCTGTCCAATTCTGCATACCAGATTGTCAGCTTGTGTAGATATCTTTCCTTAACAATCTTAATATTTGATGCAATTTAAGGCAAAAACTCAATAAATAGCAAAGAATGCAGTGTTTTGTTTGCAGAGAATGGTAACAATTGCAGATTTTACAAAACAATTTGCTAGAGCACTTATCTAGTGGCCCTGAATGTGTTCAACTGCAACTGGTGTGTGTCCCATTTCAAGTCCTACAAATAAGGTATCCCTTTCCCCTACCAAGAGTGGCATCTTCCAAACAGGACCCCCCTCCACCTTGTACACAGATAAGGCAACAAACCACAACTTGGCATACAATAGGCATCACTCCTGGCACTGGGCTCAACATCTAAGAGGTTGGGGTTACAGCACAAAATAACATTTATATTTGCTCTGAGTTCTGGGAGAGAGGTGCTAGGGCTGTGCTATGTTTCCTATCTAAGGGGGCCCATAAACAATTTCACACTTGGAAGCACAGATGGAATGTCCACTACTAGAAATGGGATTGTATAGTATGACTATATTCTGACACAGATGGAATGTCCACTACTAGAAATGGGATTGTATAGCATGACTTCATTCTGACACTGATGGAATGTCCACTACTAGAAATGGGATTGTATAGCATGACTTTATTCTGACACAGATGGAATGCCCACTACTAGAAATGGGATTATATAGTATGACTTTATTCTGACACAGATGGAATGCAGAACAAGCATTTGTCAATGCCAAATGTGTCCTTACATGGTGTACATGTCAGGGTGATACCAGCACCTTGATAACAAATCACAAAGAAAATAGCTAGAAGCACTCAGCGATTTATATCTATATAATATATGAATGGGACTGTCCCCTGTAGAGGTGGTTAGCAGTTATTTTTCTGCATACCTCTTCCTTGTTTACACAACTGCAGTTAAAAGTAATAGTAGCTATCCAAATGTGTTAT
Organism: Neoceratodus forsteri; assembly: GCA_016271365.2. NCBI lineage: Eukaryota > Metazoa > Chordata > Ceratodontiformes > Ceratodontidae > Neoceratodus > Neoceratodus forsteri. Next base: position 964,985,949 of record CM028133.1, read on the forward strand.
ATAAAATAAATGATTGGTAAGTGTGGCATACAAGGAAATGAACCCAATGAGGGGGCTAATGAGATTATAAAACCACTCGCCCTTTAGCTCCCTTGATACGTTTATTTCCTTGCACACCACACTTACCCATCATTTATTCGATATGTGAAAGTTGTACAGGAACAAAAAATATAAAATACTGTAACTTATTTTTTTTTTTTGTAGACTTTCTTTATGCGCTCTCTGCAGCTAGGGAGTACTTACCCCCCTATTGGCTATATACACAGTTGCTCACCTGATCCTGTATGGAGCCAGCCTCCACCATGACTGAAGCAAGGAAGACCGTAGCTTGCCCCCTACAGAGGGGCCTCCCCCAGTGGACTGGGAAACCAGGAGAGGAGACCACATCACCCTAGAGCCCTCGACCCAGCTGTCGGGCTTTGTTTTCCCCCTGGCAGGTCATCTGTCGGTGGCTTCACGTTGCTGCAAGGAGGGGGTTTGTACTGTAGTTCCCTTGGGGAGAGGATGTGCAATGATGTCCAGCGCATAGCATGCAGGCTGCCGTGTGCATTCACATGTCGTCCACCTCTCCCGACCCCAAGTTCTGGCTTGCTGATCACTGCTTCCCCCAGTCTCCACTGGGGGCCGCTAGTGCAGCGAGCGAAGCTTTTAACCCACTCCAGGAGAGGAGAGCAGTTCTCCAGACACTCAGTCCTCCTCTGCCCCTGCCAACCCCCGGTGACCTGAATCCATTCCCGAACCTGGGTTACCAGCATGGCGCAAGGTGTGGCATCCAGCGCCTCAGCCCTCAGTGCCACCGGGCCAGTGGTACTGTAACTTGTTATATACTGATAAGTTAAGATTACAGTGGAATGTTAAAGAGAGGTACTATGAGGTACACCATGTCTGTATGTATAACTAGACGCATACATAAAATCAGAAATTCATTATTTTTAAGAAAAGTTAAACTTGCCGCAAATGATTCTCAAATTTCCCCAAAGGAATCCTTTACAAGTACCAATATTTTACTCAGCTGAAAAGGTTACTGCTATACAATGGTTTCATACTTCATGCACACTATTTTGCTCTCAAATCTGAAAATATTGAGCCCCCCCTCCCACACACATACCATTACGGCAATATAAAATACACTCAGTGCTCCCTGTTCCCTTCCCAGACTGATTTGATATTATTCCTGTATGTCCAGGGCAATTTTCCTGTATTTTTCTGTAGATTATATTATTTCTTATGGAAGCCAAATTCCTCTGGTTTTCCTGTATAACCAATGCAGGTCTATGGGAACAATTTCCCAGTAGATACATAGATACATACATAGACAGTGTTGGCAGATGAAGGCCTATGGCCCACCCAGTCTGCCCATTTGAGCTTGTAAGTTCAGTTGTTTTCCAAGAAGTCTGTTGCCCCTTACCCCTGACCTCCAGAATTCCTTTATGTCTATCCCATGCATTCTTAAATCCCGTGATTGTTTCAGCCCCCACCACTTCCTCTGGCAGGGTGTTCCACTTGTCCACCACCCGTTCTGTGAAGAAATTCTTCCTCACGTTTCCTCTGAATCGTCCTCCCTCCAACTTCATCCCATGCCCAAATCCCTGTAAAATACAAAACTTCCTGTAGATCCTGAAGCCCTGACAGAGTAATGAAGTCACAAGGAATACAAGTGCCAAATACAAACCTAATATATGTCAAACGCACCTCCTGGTTTCTTCAACCCTCAGTAAAGCCTTACCTCCAACGATCTCCCTGAGCGTATCTAAATTAACCTGGAGCTGCTTCCTGTTTATAGTTTAGCTCTGATACTACCCCCCTGTTCCTCTCCGCAAACCTTAAAGGATACCTCATACCCAGTCCTGTTTCCTACTTTTTGATACATCTCCTCTGTGAGACTTGAAGGTAGTCTAGCTATCGGTTCCTTCACCCTCCTCACTGCGTTTGCCTGTGTTAATTGCTCACACTTCCCCTTTCCACCCATCATGTAAAACCCTCTTGCCATTATACTTTGTCAGTCCAGGAAGGGTCATCAGTTTAAACACAGCTGTGCGCCCCGCAAATGACAGGTCAAGCTTCTCCCATCTGGGCTGCTCTAGCTTGGTTTTATCAAGGAGTAAGGGTGCATGGATACTTTCAAACATTTCATGGCTGCTTCCCCCCCCCCCGGCATTCCCGATTGGCTGAGAGTTGGCTATAGGGATGGCCTTAAGAGTGCACCTCCAATGGCTAAAAAGTCATTTGTCAGTCTGGACATAGAGCAATCCATATTCATATGCCTTTTAGTGGTATTTTTTTGTGTTTTTTTTAAGTTTATTTACTCAGTATATACCAGCTGTGATACATCATCACATTTCCCGTGGGGTCCTGCTTTTACTCACTTTGACAGTGCATTCACCCAGGATAGTCCAGCTCACATGCAACACTGCATTTTCAGTGGGTCCTGCTTTTAGCCATTTCTACAGCTGTGTGAAATGGAGCACTAGGAGGTTAAATGACTTGCACAAGAACCCCACAGTACTTGGCTGTGATAGGGTTTTGAACCTGTGATCTTCTGATTCCCAGCAGTGCTCCAATCTCTAAACATTACTGCAGGAGGTAGGGCAAGAAATTGAAGCAGTTGCTGAAAATTTATTTTTGGTTTTTAACAAGATATTTCTCCAATATAGAGCCAGTTGAGGTGCAACATCTCATTTCTAGTGGGGCAGTGCTGCACTGAACAGCTCAGAAATTATCTTCAGAGTGCTTGTACACATTTGTATAGTTTAGTGGCACATTGGCTCCCACCCTTTAAGAGGTGCCCAAGACTTAGCTTAGGCTACAGGGAAACAGGCTGCCCAAAAACGAATGGTTTTGCATGGACACTCTTGGGGTGAGTCAGATACAGAGGAGAGGAAACCAATCACCATTGTACTTGTAGAGGAAACCATCTGGGGTTCTAAGTCCTTGGTTTGCCTACCCTCCAGGCCTTTTACAGAACTAAGTGCATTGCCTGAGCTTGACTGCAGATCCTCGCCAGATGCCAGTCCACCAGCGGAAACTATGCAGTGGCAGATGCTGCAGACCCTTCCCAGATGCCAGTCCATGAGGGGAAATTATGCTTTTTGCACTCAGTGTGCACACTGGTCCCGTTTTGCTGACTGTTCCCTTGTAACTTGGTGTGTACAGTAAACTGCTTTCACAGTTGATTCACCACTTTATCCCCATCAGCTGCTGCCTCAACAGCATTTTCTGTCATATGTAACTAGTTGCTCAGAATGTGAGTGCTGGTTGTATACCAGGTTACTAGGCAGTCGTACATAGCATTATGTGCAATGCATATACATTAGCCTAGTGTTACCGGGCAACTGGCGTGGTAGCGGGGTTATGGTATGGGAATGAACACAACCAGTCAGAGGGGGGTTGATGAGAAGTGGGGTTCCAACTGTGAGTGGGTGCAGCTTATTCACTGCCCCATAGTCCTTGGCATTCATTCCCTTTACATCCCACCAAACCCCCTTGGCAGGAAGGGGGATTCTATATGAGGGGTGTAGGCACGCAGCCAGTATGTTCTTTGAGAGTAGGTGCCCAGTTGCAGAAGGAATGCTGGTCTGTGGGGGTTCTAGCTGTGTGGGAGTGTGGCTGGCCCATTGCTTCCCTACTACTTGAAGCAGGAGGGGGAGAAATCAGGAGGGATGTGAGAAAGTACTTTTTCACAGAAATGGTGGTGGATACCTGGACTAACCTTCCGGCGGAGATAGTGGGGACAGAAAAAGTAGTTGGGTTCAAAAATGTCTGGGACAGGCACAGGTAAAATCTTGCTGTCTCCTCCTCTATCCTTTCCTTGGTGGACTACAGAATAGTCACTTATGGATCTGCTGATCTAACCGCTTTATGCTGCATCAACATTGCCCTTAACAAAACTTGCCGCCTAGTCACAGGTTGTGACAGGTTAACACATACATGTGAGCTTTATACACATACTGGTTGGCTTAACTTCCAGAGCAGGCTAAAGTACCACTCCTGTGTCCTTGCCAAAAAAATACAACTCCAGCAAGCACCTATCGGCCTCCACCCAATTATCAGCGCAGCCCCCCACAGGTGGACAAAAAGGCTAGCAGCTAACACTTCCCTCCTTGTCCCCCACTGTAAAACATCTCTTGGGCAAAGATCTTTCCACTACCACGCCCTTCTATGGCTTAACAGCCTACTGTCCTCAATCTCCATGACCCATAGGCTCAACCTATTTAAGGCAGGTCTCAAACCCTACTACTTGATTCAACACTCTGTGACTGTAGTTAACCCACCTTATTCTTGGTGCCAGCCATCCTCTCATGTCTCCCTCCTCTCCTTTTCCCCTGCCCAGTTATTTGACTCGGGGTCCCTCTAGATCCTACAAAACTGCATCCTGTACTATTCTGACATGGGACATCTTGTATGCCCCCAGTTAATGTAACCATCTAAATAAGATTAAGCTAGGACTGCATAACCCTGTACTCTTACTTTAATACTGTATGTGTATGTTTTTCATTACTGTATGTGTATTTCTTTTTTACTTTGACCTGACGTGGAGACTTTGCAAAAGAGTCTATGACTCAAAGGATTGTAATTCTGATTCTATTCAATAAACAATAAACAAACAATGTTGGTAAGGCAGTGGAGATAAAAGATTGTGTTGTGGCTCAAGTAGGGTATGGAATGAAAAATTAAGATTAAAAAAACAGAAAAGGGCAGACAGGGTGGGCTCAGTGGCCCTTATCTGCCATCACATTCTAAGTATCTATGTTTGATCTATATACCACTGAATTCCACTTTCTTTCCAACCTATCATAACTCCCTCTGTTACACTCGTTGAGCTCCTTTCACAGCCCCACAGCACACCCCCATCTCCATAGCTCCTCCCACGGCCAGTGACATCATTCACAGCAACATTGATGTCTCCATCCCACTTAGTCAATGGAGGCCTCCCACACCCCTGACACACACCCTTCCTGCATGGCCCACCATTAACATTAACATCAGCACCCAGACCCATGACACACCAAACCACTCACCCACCCTATACGTTTTCTATACACATTACCTTTCATAGGTCATGACACTACACACTCCCTCCACAGACCCAGACACTGTCATTTTACAGTTTACAACAGACAATCTGGAGTATTCGATGCTGCCTCATCTGCAGCATCTCACTGGGCTGAGGGAAGAGGTTGATGGCTTGGGTTAAAAGGATCTACTCCCAAACACAGGCACCACCTAGTACACCTCCGCTGTCTCAGAGGGTGCCAGAAAGGAGGATCGGTTGGTCAACGGTGGACCCTGGGAGTTCTAGAGTTATGGAGCGAAAGCCAGTTCCACATCCCATACCACTACATAACTCATACGCTGCAGTGGCCAGGCAGAATTGTCCCACGGGGCACCTGATGCAGTGACTGGAACGGATGTGGAGGTCCTCCGTGGGGGAAACCCAAAGGGGGGTAGTGGAGGTCCCCAGAAGAGGAGGAGGAAGTGAATCCTGGTGTGGGACTGACTCAATAGTGAGTGGGATTCAGTTGGGGACAGATAGGGATGAAGTGAGAGAAGAAAGGTGCCTTCCCAGTGCCACAGCTCGAAGGGATAGGAGGAGGACCCTAGGGATCACTCAGGAAACAAGGAGGGAGGGAGAGCTGGATGTCATTGTCAAATCCCATCCTATTTTCCCTGGGTGAAGCCCTGGTATAGGTCCCATCTACTCCATCTGTTCTGGATATCTTCAAGCTTCTGCTGCAACCCGAAAGTGAGTTTCTCAAACCTTTGTATTTGTTGTATTATTATAATAATACATTCTAATAGGGTGTGAGGTTCTACGTGAAGCTACCTCTTAGTAATGGCCTTCATGGCCGCCACTATAAGAATAAGCCACAAGTAGACAGCTTCCCAGCTCATTAATTGTGGGTGGGTGGGGGGTTAATCCAGTATTAAATGTTCAGTGGACAGGGGTTCTTTTTACCCGAATATTGTGGATGTATGATTTAATATCTCCCTTCATTGTTTCTTTCACATTCTTACACAAGATACGCAGTCTGTGAAAAGACAGTATCATAGTGCGTGCATGTTATCACACTATTTGTGCATACCTTAGGTTTAGGTCATTGATGTTTTATGTTTCATTGGCCATCGCTTTTGCTTATTGCTTATTAAGGGGCACAATCTTAAGCTGTAGTGGGGGTAGGTTTAGAAGGGAGGTCAAGAAGCACTTTTTCACAGAGGATTCTTGAGGTGGACTCTTGGAATGCACTGCCTCTGGATGCCTGTATACCCTTGTCATACTGTTTGGTAACCTTTAGATCATCAGACATGATTACTCCCTTGTCCCTTTCATGTCTGGTGGCCATCAGTACCCTTCCCCCATCATGAACTCCTCCCCACATTTCTGCGTCCCAAGTGCGTGATCCTGCACTCCTTTGCATTGAATCTTATCTGCCACACCCTTGACCACTCTTCAAACCTGCTTATGTCCCTTCCCATTTTCTCTACCCCTCCTAGAGTGTCAGCCTTGTTGTAGATCTTCATGTTGTCTGCAAAGAGACACACCTTCCCTTCCAGCCTATGTCAAGTGCACGTACCTGGTTACCAAAAACAAAATAATAAATAAAAATAGGCCACCATTTCACAAAACAAAATAATAGATCTCACCCCCACCCACAGCGGTAACAATGAAAAATTAAATTACAAACCCAAAATGGGACATTTCTTATGAAAACAGTTGGAAAGTGTGGGGGGATGGGGGGGCAAAGAGATGAAATAAAAAAAAAAAGTCTGCAGTACCCATGCATGCATTCACTGTACCCCACACATCAAGTTAATTGCTTTGGAAATAGGGAGGAGGCAGGGAATTACAGGCCTGACAGCTTGACGTCAGTGGTGGGTAAGTTAATGGAATCACTATTGAAGGAAAGGACTGGGAAACACATGGTAGTCAATAGTCTACAGGACCTGAGGCAACGTTGTTTCACAGGGGGGAGTGAGGTCTCACCAGACAAACTTGACAGAGTTCTTTGATTGGGCAACCAAAGAAGTGGATCAGGGAGGAGCGGTGGACGTGGCCTACCTGGATTTCAGCAAGGCCTTTGACACCGCTCCACACAGAAGACTGATAAGCAAGCTGGCATGCCTAGGAGAAGGGCTGAAATAGTAAAATGAGTGTAAGGTTGGCTGAGCAATAGGAGTTTGAGTGTGATGGTAAATGGCATCGTCTCTGGAATAGGTAACGTGACCAGTGAAGTACTGTAGGGATCAGTATTGGGTGCTGGACCTCTTCAATGTCTTTATTAACGACATTACAGAAGGGCTGGAAGGAAAGCATGCCTGTTTGCAGACACAAAACAATACTCTGCAACAGAGTGGACACAATGGGGGGGGTGAGGGATGATTAAAAAAACTGGAGGAATGGTCAAGGGTTTGGCAACTGGGTTTTAACGCAAACAAAGAAAAATCATGCTCATAGAATCATGGAATCGTGATGGCAGAAAAGACCCTCAGGTCCATCGAGTCTGCCCTCTTCCACCCCTTTATTTATTCCACCCTCTTCCGGTGGCCCCCTTCCCAATCCCACACAACCCCATGGGAGCAGAATACCAACTGGGAGGAGAGATATTAACAGTCACAAAGCAGGTAAGAGACCTGTGAGTGATCATTTTTGATGACCTGAAGGTAGCTAAACAGTGTGACGTGGCAGTGAGGAAGGCTGGCAGAATGCTGGGATTCATAGGCAGGGGAATCACCAGCAGAAGGATGGAGATAATAATGCTTCTTTATAAATCACTGGTGAGGCTACACCTCGTGTACTGTGTACAGTTCTGGAGGTCACATCTATGCGATGACATAGACAGGGTGGAAGTGGAACAATGGAGGGCAACCAAAATGGTGTATGGCCTGCATCAAAAACCCTACAGGGAAAGGCTTAAGGAATTAAATGTGTACTCCTTTAAAGAAAGGAGGAAGAGGGGGAATATGATAGATGTAACCCCCAGGTGGTGCTATCCCAAGGGCTACTACACCTGCCAGATTAACTACTAACAGGTTAAGGGGCCTAGGTCCAATGGCGGGTGCCTCCACTCAGAGGTCGGGGTTAAGACAGTCTGGATTGACTTGGTTACAGCCCCCTAGGTCACTGCAACCTCCCTTTCTTCCCACTAGTGGCACACATAAGTTAATCACAGTACCTTCGCAATATACACTTACCCCCATGATTGGTTTGATCAGCTTGCCTCTGGGGACCCCCTGTAAAGTAAGATGCAGTAATACAATAGCCACTGTACAGTATTTCAACACAAACACGCAGTTCAAGCAGCATAACTTTGCTAAACAACCAAATCTGATTTATTCAAGGGGCTGTAACAAGGAAAGGGGAACATTGGGTTAATTAGATTATACACATTAATAATCACAGTACTGTGCACAATTTCAGAGTCCCTAAATGTCACTTTCACTGGGTACCCAGGGGCTAGCCAGGATCGGTGCAGCTGGTTGGGGCGCTGAAATGGAAAACACTTGCACAATACCCAATTTGTAATCCGGAGCTGGTTGGCTCAGTTCATGAAGAAAGAAAGGAAAAAATAATCAGATGGAACACTTACAATTAGATGATGGCAGGGAGCTACCCTGATTTGTACTCACAGATTCAATACTGAAACTGAACGGAATGCAGACTGTCCCGGATTGCCAGGAGAAACAGAATATCCGGCCCAGCCCTTGTGGCAGGGCTCACTTACACTCACTGCAGGCAGATACAGTCCAAGTGATGCTGGCTATGACTTCCATCTCACTGCACATTTTATATGTACACAGAACACTACCAGGCAAGCAGCTGGTCACTTCAGGAGATTTAGCCTGGCTACTGAGGCATTCTTCTCTGACTCAAACGCGGATTCAGTTCGAACCCTTCTAGGGAATCACACTCCCAGCACAGCACACAGTTCACACATGGGGGGGCTACTCGAATCTCAATCCCTACAAGCACTCCACACATTTATATATAAAGGTCACTTACTGTACCAGACCACAGAATCCTGACAGGCTGATCGCAATTCTGCACACTTTTGGTCTTCTTCAGGTTAAGTCTGGTCCCAAAATGACTTCTGCTTCTTCTCTCACTCTGAAAGCTCGGAGTCGCTGTCCGAATTACACTTACTAATGGATGCAGGCCAGCTTTATGGCCTCACACGCACTTCCCATGTGAATCTACTGCACAGAATGGCTGCACGAACACTCGGGGCGGTTTTCCCCTCAGCTTCCAACTTCAAACACGGTTCTCTTCTGCCCCAAACCTCAGGGCACTTCAGCATCAAGGTTCCCCTTCGGAATCGCTGTCCGAAAATCAAAGCCCTTCTTCAGAATCTCTGTCTGAAAATCAAGGCTCCTCTTCAGAATCTTTGTCTGAAAATCAAGGCTCCTCTTCAGAATCTCTTCTCCACACTTGGTTGCCCATGATCTAGGCCACAACAACTGCTTTCCTTTTTCACCCATGTTCAGATACTTGATCCGAGAAAACACAGTCCTTTTCTCTCCCTTCAGGAGAGCTGATGAAAGACAGGCCTTTTTCAGGCCTCCCACACGGTTCCCGCACTGCCCCGTGGGCAGCAGCCCCACAAGCTGCTCACTCTTCCAGCTCCATGTTCAGACTGACTCTCTCAGCAGATAGTCTGGGCATTTCCCCCAAATCCAAAAGGTTGCAGTTGGCCGATTCTCCTTGTCAGTCACAACAGGCTCCCTCTATTGGCGAAAAAAGGTGCCACGGTCCAATACAAGCCCCTTGTGGCTGGCTCCATTTGAGAGTCCAAGTGCTGATTTGCCAGCAGGCTCCATTTTAAGGAGCCCCTCCCTATTAATTGGACCTATTCAGCAGTTCAGATCTGAAATGGAGGGGCAAAACACAGAGTCCCAGCTGCAAGAAAGGCAGGTTAGGTCATTATCACTCTAACAAATTACCAGCAGATAACTACATCTTTTGAAAGGGATCCCCCTGTGCGTATAGCGACTGCAGAATGGAGCGATCTGCTCAGTGGCCCAGGCGGGACTCGAGCAGGGAAACACGCAGTCCCTCCAGTTCAAATTAATTCCACTGCAGTTTGGCAGCTCTTAAAGTGACAGTACACGGAGGCATTAGGCACTCTCACTAAATTATTTTAAAATTCGGCTGAAATATAGGACACCAGCCGGGCGGAGAGCACTTAAGCTCACCCAAGGAAGGCTTTTTGTGACCCCTATTTGTAGGGGGTTACATAGAAACATTCAAGTACCTCACAGGTATAAATTAGGTAGGGGAAGGAAGCATTTTCCTAAGAAAAAGATCCTCAAGGACAAGAGATCACACTAGGAAATGGGGGGGGGGCTTAGAGGAAATGTGAGGAAAAACGTCTTCACGGAGAGGATGGTGGACCCATGGAACAGCCTAGTGACAGAGCTGGTGGTGGCCAAAATGGTTACAGGATTCAAGAATGCATGGGAATTAGGAAGTACAAGAAAACAGGGAGGGGAGGACAGGGAGGAGTACTTGACAGAATAGAAGGAGGTGACAAGGGAGTAAGGGAGCCAAAGCATCTACGGAACTCAGGCTGGCACAAGGCATTAAGAAGGGGAGAAGGACTCTTTAAGTACATCAGGAGAAAAGGAGCTGTAAGGACCACATAGTAAGGATTAGGAAGGAGGGAGTTGGGTGGAAGAGGGTGCGATAAGGCGAAGCACTAAATGAGTACTTCTGCTCAGTATTTACTAAAGAGAAGAGGGGGGTGACACCCAAGGTGGGAGAAATGGAAGAAGCGGGGGGGGGGGGAGTGGTGACAGATGGGGAAATCATGGAGAGCAGAGTTCGAGAGGGTTTGAAGGCACTGAGGGTGGACAAGGCGCCAGGCCCAGATGGCATCCACCCCAGGGTACTGAAGGAACTGGCAGAGGTCCTTGCAGAACCTTTGGCAGACCTATTTAATGCCTCACTGCATTTGGGGTGTGTACCTCAGGACTGGAGGATGGCTCATGTGGTGCCCCTCACAAGAGTGGCCCAAGGATGAACCGGAAACTACAGACCAGTGAGCCTCACATCCATCGTGGGTAAGCTAATGGAGACAATCCTGAAGGAGAGGCTGGTGGCCCTCCTAGAGGCCAAAGGACTACAGGACAGCAGACAGCATGGCTTCATATGTGGCAGATCCTGCCAAACCAACCTGGTCTAGTTCTATGGCTGGGTAACTAGGCAACTGGACAGGGACCATGCAGTGGATGTCCTGTATCTGGACTTCAGTAAGGCATTCGACTCAGTGCCACATGGAAGGCTGGGAAGGAAGTTAGTAGGCACAGGGGCAGGTGCAAAGCTGGTGAGATGGGTAGGAAACTGGCTTCAGGGAAGGCAACAGAGGGTGGTGGTGGGTGGGGAGCTCTCACACCCAAGGGCAGTGACGAGCGGTGTTCCACAGGGCTCGGTGTTGGGACCAGTGTTGTTTGGGATATTTATTGCTGACATATCATGGGACATCAAGAGCAAGATCAGTCTGTTTGCTGATGATACCAAGGCAGGCGCGGTGGTAGATGACCTAGGGGGATGGCAGGGGTTGCAGGATGATCTGGCAAAGCTTGAAACCTGGTCAGACACCTGGCAACTGGGCTTTAATGCCAAAAAGTGCAAGATGCTGCATTTTGGGATAAAGAACCCAAGGAGGAGTTACCAGCTAGGGGGAGTGCAGCCAGCCCAGACAGAGGAGGAGAAGGATCTGGGTGTGCTCATTACAGTGTCAATGAACAACTCGGCACAATGTAGGAAGGCAGCTGCAAAGGCCAACAAAATGCTGGGTTGTATTGCAAGGGGTATATCCTCGAGGAGGGAGGAGGTGATTCTGCCACTGTATAGGTTATTAGTTAGACCACACCTGGAGTACTGCGTGCAGTACTGGCGTCCGTATCTGAAGAGGGACATTAAGTTACTGGCAGGGGTGCAGCGCAGAGCGACAAAGATGATCAAGGGGCTGGGGATCATACGAGAGGAGGTTGAAGGAGTTGAACATGTACTCACTGGAGGAGAGAGGAGACAGGGTGACATGATTGAAACCTTTAAATACATGAAAGGAATAAACAAGACAGGTACAGAGTGGCTGTTCAAAGTAAGGGAGGGAAGGGCCACCAGGGGCCATGATATGAGACTGGAGCGAGAAAGGTTCAGGAGGGAGATGAGGAGACACTTTTTTACAGAGAGGGTGGTGGCTGGGTGGAATGCATTACCTGCTGAAGTGGTATGCAGTAGAACAGTGGACTGCTTCAAACGAGGATGGGACAGGACAAGGGGTAGGGGTAATGAAGGGGAAGGGTGGAAGGGAGGGGCAGCTGCAGAATAAGGGGTGCTAGCTGCACATTCGAGCAGACTTGATAGACCTCTAGGCCTTTATCTGCTGGCAAATTTCGTATGTTCGTATGTTCGTGTGGGATAGACACAAAGGGATTGTGGAAGTAAAGTGGTGGGGGGGGCTGGAGAGCGAGTAGGGTCTGCAGTGTCACTATAGGTAGTGTAAAAAATGGCAGACTGGGTGTGCCAGAAAGCCCTTATCTGCCAACAGCTTCTATGTTTCTATGGTGCACATCTGCTGCCCCTCTTCTTAGTGTTAACTGGTACACCTCCCCAACAGCGACATTTCGACATCGACTGACACTACAGCGACTAAAGCGCCAGGTCACTGTAGTGTTGGCACTGGACCCCGGTACTGTTTCCTGGGAGTCTTGTACCCCCTCCCCTAATCAGCTCTGACTTGGAGCTGATTATATTCAGTGGGGGGTGGGGTGGGGGGCACAGCCCCTCGCTTGGGGGTTTCAGAGGGCAAAGCCCCCCGAAGAAAACATGGTAGGCAGTGACAAACTTTATGCCGACTGCATTATGGTCGTTCAACAAGATTTTTGTCAGTGACTGACCGTAGATCCGTTTTAAGTCACTGACTTCACCCATACCGAAAGGCGAACTTTGCTAAATTGTTTGACTTTACCGTAAAGACAAGTACATGTAGTTGCAGTTTATGAAGGTGTAACTTTGCAAACCTTTTTAGAAATCACCATAGTGACTAAGAAAGCACAGTTTGCAGATATAAAATGGGCAAGAAAATCCCTGTGTCCTGATTAGCTGAGACCTGCTTCAAGCCATGGCAGTAAGAAAGTACCACCAATGGCTAAAAACAAGTCCCTGCCAACCAGGGCAACTCACTGAATTCATAAGCCACTTACTTACTGATTACCATCACAAACATGGCTGCAGCCTTTACTCATATATTACATACCTTCACTAGGCCGTGAGCAATCCCACAACAGATGACTGAGTACTACAGCAGTACCCCCCCCTCCCCACACACACACACGAACACAGTGGTCCAGATAATTTTTAGGACTCAGAAGTATTTACTGCTGGCTCCTTCCACCTGGTAGTATTTTCATCCATATGGTTGTAATATCATCTGCTGACTCATCTCATACCCCCATCTTTAAAAAAAGGGCCCGATATTCAGAATTGCACCTGGCAATGGTGCAAGAGGTGGCGCAGTGCAACTGAGTTGCGCTGGAGCAACAAAGGGATATGTATTCAAAAGAGATGTGCCATGGAGTATCCCTTCTGAATATAGCAAATAATGCATGTGGTGCAAATACAATGCACCAGCGCATCCCCCAGACAGGTCTGAATACCAGGAATGGGAAATGCACTAGCGCATCAGAGATATGCCACGCGCAAATTCCTGATATTCAGACACAAATATGCAAATGGGGCCATAATGCATGCAAGGTGCAAATGGGGCCATTTGCATGTCATTATGGCCCCATTTGCATGTGTTGTGCAGGTCTGGCCAGCAACATGTGCCTGGTGCCCTGCACAGCATATGGTTCCTGTACTAGGGACTGTAGTAGTACCCCCCCATACCATACCAACGATCAACCTAAATATGGCTCAATATGGTCCCTGGCAGTCTAGTGGTACCCCCCTCCCGTACCTCAGATCGCCGTATTATATTAATGTTAATCTCCCTGGTAGTCTAGTGGTACTCCCCTCCCCTCCCGTACCTCCGATCACCATATTATATTAATGTTAATCTCCCTGGTAGTCTAGTGGTATTCCCCTTCCCTCCCATACCTCTGCTCACCATATTATATTATGGTAATGTCCCTGGTAGTCTATTGGTAACCCCTTCCCTGCTGGTTTCCCCGATCGCTGTATGATATTTTAATCTCCCTGGTAATCTAGTGGTACCCCACTCCTCCTCGATGACCCCAATCACCGTAGAAATAGCAAAGTCCAGTCCCTGGTGGTCCAGTGGCACTCCCAGTCATACAGGACCCCCAGTCCACCCAGCTTCCTCCCCCTATCATTGGTGGGCAGCAAACCCACCCGCATACCACTGCAGCTGCCCGGCAAATGACAGCTTACAGTATCAGCTACAAGCCCAGGACCAATTGCCTTGCAGTGCATACTGCAATAATCATTCACAACTTTGTGAATGAATTACTTCATTCACAAAGATGTGAATGACTATTATAACATACACTGCAAGCCCATTGGTCCGCATTGTGGACTAGTGGGCTTACAACTGTCTATAGCTGTCATTCGGCAGGCAGCCACAGTGGTATGCTGGTGGCTTTGCTGTCCACCCCATGATGGGGAAGCTGCGGGCTGGGTTCCTGTGGGTGGGGGGTGCCACTGGACCACCAGGATTGACATTGCCATTTCTACGTGATCGGGGTTACCGGCAGGGATGGGGTACCACTAGACTACCAGGGAGAGTACAATCAGTATAATACGGTGACCAGAGCTACAGGAGGGGAAGATGGGGTATCACCAGACTACCAGGGAAATCTGTGGGGGCTTGTGAATGGTATTCTGGAAGAGGTAGCCACCCATGGCTGGCAGCTGCTGTGTTGTGCATTGCAATACAGCAGGGCTCAACTTTGTGCCAAGGTATGGGGCACATCTCTGGGATGTGCCAGCAGATGTGCCACACATCATAGAAACAGAGAAACATAGAATTTGATGGCAGATAAGGACCGCTTGGCCCACCCAGTCTGCCCATTTCCCTACCTACTGGATAAGCTGCAGATCCTAGTTAACCAGCAGCCTACTTCTTCCTACTCCCAGCCCCCAGAATTGCCTTATGACTGTCCCATGCATGCTTGAATTGTGCCCTCTTGTTCTTGCACACCCCTTTTTTTGAAAGATGCTACCCTCTTGGACTTTGTTGATTCCCTTGAGGTACTAGAACGTTTCTATCATGTCCCCCCTCTCCCTCCTTTCCTCGAGGCTATACATATTAAGCTCCTTTCGTCTATCTTCATATGTCTTCCGGTGCAGACCCTGCACCATTTTAGTTGCCCTCCTCTGGACAGCTTCCATCATGTCTATGTCTTTGCGGAGATTGGGTCTCAGAACTGCACACAGTATTCAGATGGGGTCTCACCAGCTGTCTGTACAGAGGGATAATAACTTCCTGTTTTCTACTGGTGATGCCTCTCCCTATGCATCCCAGTATCCCCAGCCCTCCTTGCTGCCCTCTCATTGCTTGCCCACCTTTAGGTCATCTGATATGACTACCCCAGGTCCCTTTCCATTTTGTTGTTGTTAGTATCTCACCCCCATTGTGTACTCTTCCCTGGGTTTTGTTTCCTGGTGCATTACCTTGCACTTCTTAGCATTGAATCTAAGCTGCCATACATTTGACCATTCCTCTAACCTTGCCAAGTCCCTTCTCATCCTTTCCACCCCACCTTGTGCATCAACTCTGTTGCAGATCTTTGTGTCATCTGCAAAGAGACATACTTTCCTTCCAGTCCCTCTGCAATGTCTTATAAAGACATTGAAGAGGACCCGTCTAATATACTGAACCCTGCGGTACCCCACTGGTAACCCTCCTTTCTTCTGAGTGGACTCCATTTACTATTACTCTCTGTGTCCTATTCTCCAGCCAATTCTTTACCCAGGCTGTCATCTTGGGACCCACTCCCAGGCTGGCTAACTTGTATATTAATCTTTTGTGTGGGACTGTGCCAAATGCCTTGCTAAACATCCGTGGCTGAATATCGGGATGTGCCACCTATGCATGGGCACGCCCCCTGGAAATGTGCTGCATACATTATCTTTGCACCCTGGAGCATTGGGAATTGCTCTGCACAATTCCCCCTTTTGAATATTGCCCTGGGACACATTTCTGGGGTTGCGCTGGTGCAACTCAGTTGTACCAGTCACAACCCCTTTGAATATCTCAGCCAAGTCTCAATCCCACTGGTAGCCTGCAACCACTAACTGTCTAACACTGCTGTGGAGTCATCCTGTGACCTCATTTTTAACACTATTGTGTTGCAACAGTTCTCAGCAGTGTGGACTAAGCTCAAGGTGACTTGACAAACTGTATGCAGTCCTTCTTCAAAAGTGGTACATGTAGTTCTCTCTGGAATAGCACATTTTTACATGGGAGCCAAAAAGGGTGGTATGGTGGGACAGATGGACAAGAGTTTAAAACTGGGTTACGTTAGCATCTATGCAGTTGGCAGCTTTAAAAGAAGGCCATGGGTTCACATTCTATTCCATGGTAAACAATAACACAATATATTGAGTTTGAAGTAAGACAGATGACTGACAGGTGACAAACATTTGTGGAGGGACTATTTTACATTATCTAGCAACATTTTAGTTTATTTTTTGTAGCTTTGAAAACTTTTAGAATGTTCTTTTTTTAAAGTTGCCTATCGGCCCATTTTATATGTAAGCAATAAATATGGCTGGGTGTTGGTAATACTGAGATACCCACACTTCCAGAGGCTAACGGCACTGGGCCTGTGGCCTCTTGCCTCACTACCATATGAAATTGCCAGCAGAATCAGGCAATAATGGTCCATCCAGTCTGCTTGAGTGTGCAGCTCAGCTTAAATCTCTGGAGCTGGCAGACCCCCTCCCTTACTCTTTCTGTAGTCATCCACCCCCCCAACACTCACCCCTCCCCTTCATAGAGCGGATTCCTCCATTATGGTTTCTTCTTCACCCTGTCCCATCCCCCTTTTAAGCTGCCTACTGTATTCACTGCTACCATCTCTTCCAGCAGCTCGTTCCACCCCTTAACCATCCTTTCCATGAAACAGTGTCTTCTCATCTCCTTTTTAAATCTACCCCTCACCAGCTTCAGACTGTGTCCTCTTGTAGTACCCCTCCTTTCTCAAGGTGAATATACCCTTGAGAAAACACACAGACACACAGACAGACACATGCAGACAGACAGACAGAGAGAGAGAGACACACACACACACAGACACACACACCAGTTTGCAACTCATTCTTCCTTTACCCTACCATCTATACACAGTTTACATTACAGTCGCTGTGCTGCAAAGGGACTGGAAAATTCCAAATCCAGTTGTGCTCAACATATACTGACTTTTCTTTATTCTGTTGAGTGGTGCTGCAGCTGGGTTAAAAGGGAAATGAGAGGCAGCGAGAGAGAGAGAGAGAGAGAGAGAGAGAGAGAGAGAGAGAGAGAGGGAGGGAGGGAGGGATGGGGAGGGTGAGAGAGAGAAAGAGATGGGGGAAGTGTTTAGGCACAGGAAGTTCAAAGAGAAGCCACACTACCAGGAGTGTGTGTGTGTGTGTGGGGGGGGGGAGGATGTTAATGGATCCATTTTCTTTTTGCGTCTAATACAATACAGCCCTGCCACATGCACCATGCAGGGAAACATTCGGCATTGACAAATGCTTGTTTAGGGTCACCACACCATTTGCTCCTCATCCCATCTGGAGACATTTCCAAGGCTGACAGGCCATGCCCCCATGTGGGAAGAAAAATATAAAATGGAGGTGGATTCCAGGTGGATGACACTTGTGTGCTTTCTCTCATCCCATTTTGGAGTGCAGACCTACCGGTTTCCAATCCCCCAAGTCTTTACAGCAGCAGAATGAAACATTTTTATCAAATATTTTTAGCAGCAAATTATTTTTATCATCATAACATTCATAATCAGTATTTATTTAATTTTTTCAGATATTTAAAAAGCAGCTTTTCATAATCAACAAAGCATGTAATTAAAGATGACCGCTACTCTCAATATTTAAAAATCTCTTCCACTGAGGGTACCATTTGACTGTAAATACTGAGTTTATACTGTGGATGTACATTTAGGATGGTACTAGCAAAAGTTTCTGATGGTCAGTAGTATTACACCAAGATGTTTACCTTTTTTCATAGTGGGAAATGCAAGGTACCAAGAACGTTTAAAATCTTCTAAATCACATACAGTATCTAAGTTCGGGAACTAAAAGAAAAACTGGCATAATTATGTGTGTGCCAAAAAAAAAACATTATTACTGAAAAACATGACGATGACTAACAAATACCACTGCTTTGCCTAATTATTTCTTGAATTTATTCCTTAGCCAAACTTTGACTTTTGATCTCCAGCCTGAGGCACTCCAGTAGCAAGTGGGCAACTTGAACATGCTAATGTTATGTGCTCAGTGGCAGCTTATACACTGCCCCTCACTTAGAACACAGCACTCTGTTAAGCTTTCTGGCAAGCCAGTTCACCTAGAATAGCAAGTCTGGGTAGTTTGAGGGGTCAGAAGGATTACCCAGGGCCCCAGAGGTGTTGGGTTGGGACAAAAGAGGAACAAAGTGGTAAAAACACAAATGAGAGACAGATTCCCTGTAATTTAAAACTTAAGGCATATGGTAGTTTAAGCTCTGGAAGTTGTTTTGCCCCTTCAGGCCTTCATGAAAGAATGTTTGGAAATAAGTTTTGTTGACGTCAAAAACTTTGATCTGTTTCTAAGGCTTTTAAGAAATAAAGGGGAAGGTTTTTCTAGGTGTAATATGCACTGTACAGCTGTAAATGTATTTGGCAGGCAAAGCCAGTGGCACAATTACAGCGCACCATGCTGCTACACAGAGCACCCAGGGGGGAGGAGGATCCAAGTCACTTGGCACTTAAACATCTCTGCACCTGCTGACCAATCAAGCGGCACTGAGTTGTGATAAGGAACTGCTGCGTAGCTAGATCTGGTGAACGGGAATAACAAGCTCACCTGAAAGCACTGCGGTAATGCTACTGCTTTTGCTTGCCACATTTGTGCTCCCTGTTCGGGAATGAACTCCAGCCACTCAGGGGCTGGCCATGAGGAGGATGATTGAGTGTCCCAGGAATAGCTTTCTTCATTCAAGGTGGGAGAACAGCACTCTCTGCAGTGTGTTGACCACCTGAATGCAGCTGGGAATTGGTGCAGTCGGAGATGCCAAGCTGGGGAGGGGACGCTGACGGATACCAGTATGACTGTCCGCATGAGCATGGGAATGTGAGTCACTCAACGCCAGCTCCCCAAGGGAGAAAAGTGAGGATGTTACCTATCATGCAACTCACCCAAGTGATCCAGGACAAGTGGTGGGCTAAATCCCTGGTAAGATTATGTCGGGGCTGAAGGGGTCAGAAGAAGGGGCAACCTGGGGTGCCCTAGGAGATAAAATGTAAATAAACATAAGAAAATAATAGTCTCTCTGGAGCTTAGAAATACCTCAGTCACTATCCCAAGCCCTTGGAATCTAAAGTAGGCTTAGCACTAGCTAGAAGATGAACATGACTTGGTACAGCACATTAGCCCTAGTTTATTAGTGTAACAACCCTCTTCTGTACAGTTGGGGGCAGGGTTGTTACCAGCATGCCAAGCACAGGACTGTGGTGTCATGGCATCACCCTCTGGCATTAATGGTTGTGGGAGCAGCTTGGGTACAGAGTATATATAGGGTCCCTTAGGTGTGAAAAGTTGAGTTGGGGATAACTTGAACAAGTGTATGGAGGGTGTAGGTCCTCTTGTGGGGCAGGGCTCTCGGTAGGATTTTTTGTTGAAGAGTCCTGGATTTCCTTGAAAAAGAAATGGGGGTCCGGACCGAAAATGTGAGAGTCCTCATGAAATTTTTGGGGGTCCCCATTAAAATAAATGGAACCAGTCTCAGTGTTGTTTATTATATACTCATGTATTTTTTATATTCCTGAGCCATTATTTTATTAATAATGCCAAAAATGTTCTTTTTTTCAGCAGTGTTGTTTTGCATTCCTTTTACAAAGGTATCAAATGGCTAAAAACCACAGCAGAGAATGATTACATAATTACAAATAAAGAGTTCACCTGCGATGACTGTTGACTGTTGTTCATTCATTTGTTCACTGTCACACTTTAACAAGTATGAGAAAAATGTACTTACAGTTTTGCAGTTCTGGTACATTGATTAAATTGGGAATTCTACTGCAGCAACTGAGTGCAGTGGCCTGATTTATTTATTTGCTAAACTGCTACAAACACAGACTGCCATTAGATTAAGTACAGTCATTAGATGTAAACATTTTTAATGACTAACAGTCATTGCTGACAGTCACCTATGTCTCCCAGTCACCTCCTGCTCAAATACTTCTCCTTCATTCTCTCCAGCACATTGACATTTTAGTTGCAATTGTAATCTAACAGCCCCCCTCTTTCAGACTCCCACCACCCAACTGTAATAAAACATTGCAGAAACCTCCCTCCCAACTCCCACACACCAATGATCACTCAGGCTTAGAAAGATGACGCAATCTAACATGACTGTGTGGTTGCTGTGCCCCTTAGCACAACCTTGTAAACTAGACTGCTCCTTACATCACCTCCTGCCCAAACTTGTTACATTCATGCTTAGCACAATCTGGTGGTGCGATCTGTGTGGCAAATAATTACTGTTTTGTGTCTTGACCTGTCATAAAAGTGATTATTGCGTCTCCTACACCTTTCTGCCCAAAACGCCTCCCAACACCCTCCTACCCACAACTTCTCCTAACACCCTCCTGCCCACAACTTCTCCTAACACCCTCCTGCCCACAACATCTCCTAAACGCCCTCCTGCCCAAAACTTCTCCCTGCTACTCTCCTGCACAAAATCTTCTTAAATTGTAAGAATACCTGGCTGTACCAGAGACATGGATTTGACTGGGGTGACTAAAAAAAAGCACCCCACCATTCCCACCCACTCCACTCACACCCTTTTTAGGCTTGACAGCTGTCACAATCTGCTGTTAAGAAGTCAATGGCACAATCTGGTAGATATGGAACAACTCAGTCTATAATGTGTCTGGTTTCTGTGTGTAACCCCCCTACAAATGGGGGTTCCCAAACAGTCTTCCTTCAGCTTGCCTAAATGCTTACTGCCAGACTGGTGTCCCTCCCCACACCCAGGCCCAGAACGCATGGACCGCCACACTACCCCAAGCCCACACCTCCCCTGCACCGGAGCAGGGGATGACTGGAGACATTGCCTTTTGTTTTCTCCCACCCACCTGCCCCATTCCCTCCTCCCATTAAATACAGGAGTGCCATGCCCACAGATTCACCGAAGCCAGTCAACACAGTGTTAGAGGGGTAACGCCTACCAAATAATTATAACAAGTCTCATACTGTATACCTACTGATGTCAATGTACCCCTAGTTTTAACTCTCTTTAAAACTGTGATTAACGCTAGATCTATTACCCTAAAGTAATTCTATTTGCTACCAATCTCTCCTAAAACTGTTGACTAGTGTATAACTATTTCTCTCTCTCTCCACGACTTGCTCTTGTCTCTTCTCTAACCTGTTACTCCATACTGTATTTTTGTGATTACTGCCTTTGAGTAATAATTCATGAATTATGTGATGACTGCCTTTGATTAAGAAATACTGCAATACTTACAGTGCTTAAGTAGTTTAAGGCATTCTCTCCCCATGTAATTACTTACTCTGTCAAATCTAAGCGCCCTAACACAGTGTTTGCAATAGGCTAAGGTATCTCTCCACATTTTTAAACAATAGCTATCTACTACCTCAACAACTGCTAGTTCATCTTCCTATACTATAGTTATTTAAAATCTGAACTACTGCCTATCCTTAATATTAAGACAGTTCCTGCCTTCCTTGTGTAAAAATACACGGTCTCTCCACAAGGCGTGGTAGTAACCATTGGCTTCCCTACGTCAAAAGTACGCATTGAGGCAACACCTTAACAAACTTCCAAACCCTAAATCCCTACCTTTGACTGCTCTGCTGGCAGATAACCAATAGCCCCCAGCGTCTCCTGCCCCCTGTACAGACCTAAGTCAGGTAACCTCGGAGCACCCAACCCCAACTGACACAGTGCAGATATCATCTAATCATGCCTAACAAAGTATATGTCTCCTCCCATGCTCCCCAGAGTGCTCATAGCCAAGGTGTCCCTCCCCCTAATGGGGGCATAATCCTTGCTATAGCCTACTAACTCACCCTACTCTGAGTGGACAGGCTCATTGACCCATGCCACCCCGAACCAGTGAGCAACCTGCACAAGGCCCCCCCTCCCGACTTCTATAGCAGCAACTTTATATCAAATATGACTACTCACTTAAAGGGGCATGAGATGGTAAAAAAGGGAGTATGCTATGACCTGCTTTACTATATAAGCAGGACGCATCGTAGACAACTCATCTCTAAAACCTGCGCTAGTCTGTTCAGGCTACTAGCTGGGCTACTACTCCTATCTGGAGATATCCAACCCAACCCAGGCCCGCATACCCCAATACCTTGATAGCATTCCCCCAGGTCCCTCACTGGGTGGCTACCAAGGGTCTGAAGAGTGCGCACATGAGCATATGCAACCTCAGACCTAAAATACAAGAAGTCTAAGCCTGGATGGACCTCTACAAAGCAGATGTACTAGCCATCTTGGAAACTTGGTTAAAAGCCCACATCCTGGATCACGAGATACAAGTTCTGGGCTACAATAGCTTCCGCAAGTACCGGGTATCCAAAAAAGGGGGAGGGGTACTAATCTACACAAAGGTTGACCTCTCAGCGTCGCCCCTATCCCTGCATACAAATTGCACCACAGAGAGAGAAAGTATATATATCCGCATAACCTTAGGACAAGCCAAACAACTAACAATTGGCTGTGTCTACCACCCACCAAAATCAGTCATCCAGTCCCTTGAAGCCATCACTAACTTGCTCGCTAGCAAGGGAGCTACAGAGCAGCTTATATTGGGAGACTTCAGCATTAATTGGGCTCAGGACCCGGTCCAGGCTGCGATGTCCTTGACCCAAGAAGTAGGTCTGACGCAGGTTATCTCCGTACCGACCAGACTTAATTACAAAACTGGGAACCACACCATCCTCGACTGGGCTTTGGTGTCAAATCCCTCTAATATACAGTGTGCGGAAACTATGGCAGACTCCTTGAGTGACTATTGCCCTATCTTCTGTATATGGAAAAATAGACCACCCAAGGTACAGCCAAGAATCCTCTCCACCCGAGACTTCTTCAAATTCTCAGAACTACAATTCAACAACTACCTAAGCAGTCGGGACTGGAACCTCATAATTACTCTCCCAACTCTTTCTGAGGCCTTGATATACTTCCATGGCGAACTAGACACAGCTGCCAATCTCTTTGCTCCTATTAAGAGACTGAGGGCAAAAGGCAGCTGCTATAAGTGGATTTCTCCCTCCCTCAAAGCCCTTATAGTGACTCGGGACAAAGCCCGGAAAAAGTTTACGCTCTCCTCCTCTCCGGCAGATCTTATGGAATACAAAGCCCTAAGAAACAAAGCCAAGAGGGCCATAAAACTTGGTAAGCATGATTACCTAACACATCTCCAGAAATCTAGCCTGGGCAACCCCAAGCAATTCTTGAACCATGTTAATGATCTGATCAAGGGGAGCAAAAAACCTGAATCCTGCCCCATAGAGATCAACGGTCAGCTCACAGCTGACTCTTCTCAAATATCGGCTGCCCTAAACAGGCACTTCTCAGACCTAGAGGCCTTTAAGACATGCCAGTCCCCCCCCCCAACCTCCACCCCAGCTCAGCTGAAGCACCCAACAGGGAGCAACCCTTACTTCTGCTGAGACTTGCCAAACGGACTGAAGTCCTTACTCTCCTAAGAAACTTGAAACCCAAAGGTTCAGGGGAACCCGATGGGATCAACCCTCGGCTTCTCAAGGCAGGAGCTACCTCCTTATCCTGGCCCATAACCATGCTCCTCAACAGATCTCTAAGGAAAGGAGCAGTCTCCGACCAGTGGAAACACGCCAATGTTGTTCCTATCCACAAAAGGGGGCCTAGGGATAAACTAAACAACTATAGGCCTATCTCCCTCCTCTGCTCACTCACCAAGGTGCAAGAAAGGGTAATCTACAATCAACTCAGAGACTACCGGGAAGCACACCTGCTCCTTGCTCCCACCCAACACGGGTTCAGAACAAACCACGGCACTGACACTGCCCTCATCAACTTCTTGAACGAAGTGCTCAGGGCAGTTGACAAAGGGATACCCACTGGTGCAGTCTTTATTGACTTTATCCAAGGCATTTGACCTCATTGACCACAACTTGCTGCTACAAAAACTGCAAAATGTTGGCCTCGACACCCATGCTCTAAAGTGGTTTGGGAGCTACTTATCAAGCCGAGCTCAGAGGGTCACATGGAAAGGCGTCATGTCCGACCCACTACCCCTAAAACAGGGTGTACCTCAGGGATCAATACTTTGCCCCCTCCTATTTTCCCTGTTTACCAATGACCTAAGCTTCTACTATGGGGAGAGCTTGGTTGTACAGTATGCAGACGATACTGTCATCTTCTGTCACATGAATGATGTAGCTACACTAGGCCCTACCCTCCAAAAGGATCTCACATCCCTAGAGACTTGGCTATGTGAGAACAGAATGGTACTAAATGCTGACAAGACCAAGTCAATGCTATTTGGGCCAAGATCCCTAGGACTTGACAGGTCCTCACTCCTCCGCTTAACCACACTTTCTGGCAAAGACATCAGCATTGTCCCTTCCCTCAAATACCTAGGCCTAACGCTTGCCCAGAACATCACTTACAAGCAACACGTAGACCAGGTCACTAGGACCCTTCATCGCAAACTCAGCACCTTGTATCGACTCCGGGACCAGCTCATCCCTGAGGCCAGGCTCTGTATTGCTACTAGTGTCCTGCTTCCTACCCTGACCTTTGCGGCCCCGATAATAGAGGGCATGGGAAAGCAAGAGATAACCAGGATGCAAACCCTGTATAATAAAATAGCTCGCTTTGCCACTCAAGACCACCCACGACGACACCACTGCGACTCTCTAGCCCAGCTCTGCTGGCCTACCTTGGCTGCTCGTCTCCAATATCCCCTGCTTGTCCAGGCCTACAAGCTTTTCAAACCCCATGCTCCACCTAGCATAGCCAAGTCTATAACTCTCAAGCATAACCCAAGGAACCTAAGGACTTCAGAAAGAAAACTATTATAGGTCCCCAGAGTAAGGACAACTGCCGGCGCTAGGTCCTTTTCCTCCCAAGCACCCTGCCAATAGAACAAGCTCCCCCCCTCTGTCCAAGACACCTCCTCACTCATGAACTTCCACACCAGGCTCAAGTCTCATATGCTAACCTCAAGCTCATGCCACTGCCACGGTTCATAAGGTTCCTTAGGCACTCCCCTCCTTCTCACACACCTTCTACTAGCAAAGCCTACCTACTACCTGCCTCCAACTATTTCTTCTTTTTTTCTCACCTGGGGTCATGTGCTATCTCCGGAATTAAATTACATGCAATGAATTACCTGCTCAAATTGTGTCATGATGATAACCATGCCTATATCCACTGATTCCTGTAACTTCCTCATGTTGTAATAATTTATTTATACAAATGTTCTCTTTTTTGCTTCTTCTGTATCTAACTAGTATTGTTATCCCAGGTCGCTCCTGAAAAAGGGACCTTCGGGGCCCCGTGGGAGTATCCGGTCACCAAAATTTAATAAATAAAGTAAATAAATAAATTAGTTTAAATGTGATTACCAGAGCCTGTATAGTCTCTGTGTACTGTCTCTTTAAGAGCTGCCTGATTGCAGCCTAAGTAATTTGAGAGGGTGCTCTGTTGAAAGATGTAACTATTTGCTGAAAATCATTTAGAGTGATAATGATAATGTAGTTTGTCTAACCTGCCCTTCTTTATAGCAAGGACTGTTTTGTTTGTCTCTATTATCTTGGTCCTGGACTGCAAATTGGACCAATCAGTTCTGGTGGGACTTAAAATGTAGCTGGACTGCAGGAGCTGTCTGAAGTCAAAATCTGTAGGAATTGTAATTTTTGAACTTTTTGCCCCTTTTTTGCAACTGAAGGGGGAGCTTTTGCTTTGACTGACAGCCAAATCAGCCAACCGAATCTTCTGGATCTTGGGGAAGTCCTGGGCTGCTTGCAGTTTTCAGTTAGTTCTGAGCTGGGAAGTGAAATGAGAAGATCTCAAGTGTATTTTGGGCAGCACTCCTGAGTGGATTCGCATGGGAAAACCATGAAAGGGCTATGTTTTTGGCTTGTATGTCTGCTGCTGCTCCTGAAAGGGAGAGAAGAGAATTATTTTGGATTAAATCCAAGTTTGTGTGACTAAAGTAAGCTACTGAAGTGGGCTAGGCTCAACCTGAAGAAGACCGAAGATTTTGCTGAATGCGATCAGCCTGTCAGGAGTTCCAGCTACTTCTAAGCTCCCGGTGTGTGCAGAGACTTTGCGATTGTGACCTGGGAGCACTTTGCCTGGTACAGTAGAATTCCAGTACATGTAAATGTGCTATTAGTTGCTAGTGGGTTGTGAGTTAGTTCCCCACTGTGTGAAGTGTGTTCTGCTTGCTGGAAGCTGTATCCAGCCCAAAACAGACTGCATCCAAATTTGTCTCCATGCGGTCTGGGCCTTGCCAGACTGGCCCAGCCAGACTACCCACTGCATAGAGAAGCCATCGACGAGAGACCTGCCTGGGGATCAGCCCCCCTGCTCCACGCTTGAACAGGAATGACGCCTCTGTGACTCGTGTGGGCCCTGCTTCTCCTGGCATTCCAGATCAACCACCTGCAGTCTTGATTTTCATCCAGCCTGTGTCTAGTCTTGGGTATCATGAGTAAATACCAGGGTAGCCCCCTGCAACAACAGCTTAATCTGAGTGTGTCAACTGATTGTCTTGTTGTTTTGTTTCCTTTTCGAACTAAGCCCTCTGGCTCCGGATTACAAATATTGTGTACTATGCATGTTGTGTTTTCCATCACAGGGCCCCACCCAGCTGCAACCCCTGGCAACAGTCCTGGCTAGCCCATCTCTTCTCCACCGGGGTACCCAGAGGTGTTACTGTGTGGGGGGACTCAAATCGCATGTATAACTGCTTGATTGATATAACCTTTAAGCTAATTAACCTGATTTTGCCCCTTTCTTGCTCAAGTCCCCTGAATAAATCAGATCTAACTTTTTCTGCTTGTAATCTGACTGTGGTTTCAGTTTGTGCTCAAAGTACTGTACTGTTGCTATTTGCTGTGCATAACCTTGTTTTACAGGGGGTCCCCAGGGTCGAGCCAGAGGAACCAGCCTTGGTGGTAAGTGAAAACAGTGTGGGTACTTGTGTGGTGTACCGGGGTATTGTGAAAGTGATTATTGTACAGTGTTCAGGCCAGTAGAGGGGAAAGAGGGGGGTTACAGTGTCCTGGAGGGCTGTGCCCAGGTTAGCTTGACCACTACCAACCCTGACCTCCGGGTGGAGGCACCCGTTTCAGAGCTCAGGCCCCTTAACCTGCTACTAGCCAAGCAGGCAGGGGTAGTAGCCCTTGGGATAGCACCACCTAGGGGTTACATGTGTGTACTTCTCAAGGCATACTTCTATGCTGGCAATTTCTCCTAACACCTCTCCTGCCCATTAACTTCTCCTAACACAGCTCTCATGCCCATAACTTCTCTTACTCTCCTCCTGCACATTTCTTACCCACCCTACTCCACGCCATCCACAAACTACCTTGGCTTAGCAGGTCTCCCAAATCGGTTTGGTTTAAGACAGTGGCACAATCTAATCTGGTTGGTGGCAGGAAATCTGCACAGTCTGCTTTTCTGTGAACTTCTTTTTTCACGACATTTGATTGCCATTTTTTTCTGTGGCAATTTCCTAACACCTCCTGCCCATAACTTCTCCCAACACCCTCCTGCCCATAACTTCTCCTAACACCCTGCTGTCCATAACTTCTCCCAACACCCTCCTGCCCATAACTTCTCCTAACACCCTCCTGCCCATTACTTTTCCTAACACCCTCCTGCCCATAACTTCTCCTAACACCCTCCTGCACATTTCTTAATTGTGTATGTGTGTGGCAGCTAAAAGAGATGCCAGTGTTAATGACTGGATAGCACAGTGGGGTGACTAAAAAGCCCCCCATCCCCACACCACCCCACCCACAACTTACCTTGGCTCAGCAGGTCTCCCAGATCTGTGGTATGTGGCACAATCTGTCGGAGGTGCCTTGGCATGAATTATCTGCATCACCACTGCCAGTCTACTTTTTCTGTTTGAACTTCTTTTTTCATGGCAAGCCATGTTTTTTGTGGCAATATCTTCTCCTAACACCCCTCCTGCCCATAACTTCTCCTAACACCCTCCTGCCCATAACTTCTCCTAAAACACCCTCCTGCCCATTAACTTCTCCTAACACCCTCCTGCCCATAACTTCATCTCCAAGCTCTCCCTCCTGCACATTTCTTAACTGTTTTGTGTGTGTGCAGATGATGACAATAGAAGTCACTGTTGCAGACAGACTGTGGAAAGAGTAGAATGGGTTAGGTAACTACATTGACAATAATCTCGACTGTCCCCCCACTAAAAAAAAAGAAACACAGGGACTGCATTGGGGTCATATTTATAGTTTTCACCCCCCCAACACCCGATCATCTAAACTTGTTAGACTGTGATCCTTCCCCACCAAAAACAAAACATGATATTAAATTTAACAGAATGGTGATATTAATAGCTAGCTACACACCTCCCCCAACCCCTGGTAAATTGAAATCTTGATCCATTCCCCTGGATGGGACCCCCTCCAAAAGTAGTACTGGCCTTAAGTTGGGGCTGAAAATTATATTGCCCCCCAACTCCACGCTTGTTGGAGCAAAACATTTTGATATTTATCTTATTCTACTCCTGTGCCCAAGTTCCTCCGTCGTCCTGTCTCTGGGTCATTGTCAGTCATCTGAGAATTGTCTGAAACTAAAAAAACACAATTATTAAAACATTTTAAAATTTCAAATAATTATTTTCTGCACAGTCTTATGGCCTTAAATTTCTTAAGTGCTGGATGAGGGTCATTGTCTTCAAGTTCAGCTCCTTCTTGGGCAATCCGCATGAGTTTGCTCACAGCGTCACCCTTTAGGGAACATCTACCTTTTGTTTTTGTTTTGTTTTGTACAGAAAACCCTCTTTCACATGCCACTGATGTAACAGGTAACAGGTGACTCAAGTAAAATCGTGGCCATTGTGACAAAATCTTGGAATACATCTGAATAGTTCTGCATTAAGTCCTGGCAGATACTACTGAGCAAAGTCAGTCCTCTTTATGTTTGCTTGCATGCATGTGCAAGAAACATTATGTGGCAGCTTAGGAGAGAAGCGGGTTTGTAGGTGTGGCACTGTGGCAGCCAATGCCAGCCCTGCATTGTTGGGCTCGGCAGGGCTCCGCCAATGCAGGCCCAGTGTCCTGATGACACTGGTTCTGCAGAGTGCCACCAACTTGTAATAATTTTGCTGCTGCAATCAGAGGCACGCCTCGTCATTGCAGCATCAGCCATTCCGCTGCAATGAGGGAGCGACCTGTCATTGCAGGGCGGTACCTTGCCTGGTATAACATTTTGTCAATGAGGCCACAGCTATGCCATCTCAGAGCCCCATAAAAGCTGACAGGGGTGCCCAATCTCCCTGTCAGCATGCCTCAGACCCAGTTCATTTGCTGACGGGGGAGCCCACTCCCTATTGGCATATTGCCCCCCCATTTGTTGTGTGCTGAGGGGGGTGCCCAATCCCCTCGGCATCATGCCTCCCCAATCAGTTTTTCTTTGCTGACGGGGGGGGCCCCGTCGGCTTCAGTTCCCCCCTCCCAAAACGCAGGTGGCACACTGGGAGCCCACCCCAGTGTGCAAAAATCAAACCTGAAAAACAAAACCTTCCCATGACGTTTTTTTTTCCTCCCTGAAACCAAAAAAAGGTCAGTTTTTGCACTTCCAGCACAGAATAGCACGGTCACTGTGGGAAATCAGTTTTGGGACAGGTTAAGAAAATGACGGTGACACTGTTCATGAGAAGAGGTCCTAAAATGCCTATGTTGAAAATTTGGTGATGAAAGTCCATTAAATGACAGTGTAACAAGCGTGTGTAACCCCCAGGGGGTGCTATCCCAAGGGCTACCACCCCTGCCTGTCTCAGCCGTGACAGGGTAAGGGGCCCAGATCCATCAACGGGTGCCTCCACCCAGAGGTCGACGTTAGGACAGTCTAGGTTGACTCGGTCACAGCCCTCTGGGTTGCTGCAACCCCCCCCTTCTTCCCACTAGTGGTTCAAGCGGAGTAATTACAATGCTTTCCCCCTGAACACTTACCCACAGGCTTGACACACTCAGCTCACTCCGGGGACTCCCTGGAAAGTAAGGTACAGTTATCAAACATTCACCGTACAGTATGTCCTCAGTAAGACACAAACCAGCCTGGGTACAGTTGCAAAACGAACAATCTGATTTATTTGAAGGGGGATAACAAGGGCCGGGGGAATCAGGGTGATTAGCTTATCACTATTACCTACAGTATATTCAACTACCTATGGCTCTGTGCACAGGCCTGAACCTATCAGTTATTGTCCATGGGTACCCAAGCCCTACTGGCTAGTTCCTCGTGGCAGCTGGTTGGGGCCCTAACACAAATGAGCATTCACTTTCCTGAGCAGATCGGAATGAGTGGAGAGATCTGTTAGTGCAGTCAGCAGTACAACAAAAATGACTTTTAGCCACTGCTTGTAAGCTTAACAGGGAGCTACCCTGATCCAGTACTCACGGCTCCAGCAGACACCCTTCCTTTGCCACTTGCAGAGCTGAGCCTGGACTCCAAAAACCTTCTCACACATTTATATGGAGCACAACAGAGGGCTACCATACCAGGCAGCTGCTTTCAGGACCCGAACAAACTCACAGCAATTGTGGGCGGTAGCAGCCACTCCAAACGTCCTGACAGACCGAGCACAATTCAGCAGATTCTCCAGTCCTCTTCAGGTGAAGCCTGGTAGGTAGCTGTGTTCATATGCAGCCTCCTCTGACCGCATGCTGGTGGATTTAGTCCGAAACACTGACAATGAAAACAGCCGCCTCAGGCCTTTCACGCGCTTCCCCCGCGAACACTCAACAGTGCAGGAGCTCAGAGCTCCCTTCTCCTTCACAGTCACAATGAATCTGTCTCTAACAGCATGGGGCACTCATCACAGTTCGGGCGCTACCCAATTCTATTGGCTGGCGTCACATGCCAGTCAATTACTCTGGCCCTCAGTGGTGTGAAAAAGCGCCATAGCCCATAATGCCTTTTCCCAAAATTACAAGCAGTTTCTCTGTTGGTCCTCTGGCTCCATTAAGAGTCGTGGTTGCTGATTGGTCGCTTAGTCCTCCACATTTACTGCCCATGAACCTTATTGGATCCTTCAGAACATCCAGGTCCAACATGGAGGGGCACAGCACACAGAGTCCCATCTGTAGCAAAAACAGGTTAGACAAACTGCACCTTTGCTATCACTTTCAATAATTTCAGGCAACAGGCACACCTGTCGAGGGGTGCCCCTTGCGCTTTTCAGCGACCATCCAGAGGGGCATTTCAGTACAGCTCGAGTGGGACTCGAGCAAGGAAACACACAGCCCCCCTCGCAAACAAGGACTCTGCCTGCGAGCAGACGGCTCTTAAAGGGACAGCGCAGGGATGCTTCAGGAGCCCCCATTTGTAGGGGGGTTACACCCTCCCTGGCCTGGAAAGAACTTGGCGTCCGCGCCAAGTAGTCACCCCTAAACCATTTTAAGGCAACAGTTTACTTACATTAGGTCACACTTTAAATTATATGCATGAATACTGTATTTACAGTCCAATACGGTTTATGCAACATCATACACACATAACCCTTGTTCCCCTTTTTTAAATCAGGTCATTAGTCTCTGCCCACGACACCTGGAAGAAGGGGGCCCTTCCCTATCAGCTACTGGTGGGCTAACTGGGGTAGGAGTACCACACTCGAAGGGCAATACTAACAGGCTGGAGTCATCCCCCAAGGCTAACTTAGGCAAGGAGCTCGGGGACACATATACTCCCTTATGGACCACATTTAAGGGCAGGTCCACAGGCTGACCCAGTGACTCATAACTCAACTTTACTACAGGCCGTACTTCTCGGCTGGATCATCTAGGGGTCTCGGGAAACCCAGTCACAGGCCTCGATTCCAATTCAGTCTCATTGAGATTAGTAGGGGGAATCTCCACAAGGGAAAGGGACCCAGTGCTTATAGTACTATCAGGGGCCTGACCCTCCACCTCAGGACCCACACCACTTGGTTCAGCTGAGGACTGTTCAGATACTAATAAGGAACCATCGGGGCATTCAAAATATTCTTCCAGTTCCGGCATGTCACTGGCTTGTTCCCCCACATCACTCTCTTCTTCTGAAAAGTCAGAAAGTTCAGCCAGGCCAGACAGTTCAGCCAGGCTCAAGGACCCCATCCCTTGAGCTTTGTTGCTGCCCAGTTCATCCTCTAGAAGCATTGGTTCCGGAGACAAAGTAGGGGACTCAAACAGTCCAGAAGGCCCAACCTCATCTCCAGAATTAACAAGGGGAGTGCCCCGAAACAGTTGGCCCAGTTCATAAGACGGATAGTATTCAATATCATTTTCATTATCTTCAGACACAGATTGGCGATCATCTTCATCAGAGGGATTTGGATGAGACCCTCTTGGTTGGGTTGCTGAAGAATCAATTAGTCTGGCTCTTTTCCTAGCAGCAGATCTAGTCATAGGCCGAGGGGGGGGGCATTTGGAGGTTCAGCTTCAATCAGGATCTGTCCAATTGGCAGCAGATGATTTCGATGTATAGTTTTCACATCTTTGGAATGGTTTTCAGGTCTCATTTTATATACAGGTAAATCTGTCAGTTTTCTGACAACAATATGAGGGAGGTGATGCCATCTGTCAGCAATCTTATGTTTGCCATGCAGTCCCAGATTTCTCAATAACACTCTATCCCCTTCTCTCAGTTCCATGGTTTTCACCTTCTTGTCATACCTCTCCTTGTTGGCCAGGTTTCGTTTCGCAGCCATGGTCTAGGCCAGTTGATAGGCATGGTTCAATTGGGCCTTCAGCTTTTGTATGTATTGTAGATGAGTTTCAGCTTGCACCCAATCAGGGGAAACTCCAAAACACACAACCACGGGCAATCTCGCCTCTCTCTCAAACATCAGTCTGTACGGAGAAAATCCAGTGGCATCACTTTTGGTGCAATTATAAGCATGAACCAGGGCGCTAATCTGCTGGCTCCAAGGAAGCTTGTCCTTTGGTTGCAGTGTGCCCAACATATCAAGCAATGTGTGGTTAATCCTTTCAGGTTGGGGATCTCCCTGAGGATGGTACGGGGTGGTTCTTGACTTTCGCACTCCCCACAAAGACAGCATTTCTTTAATCAGGCGGCTCTCAAAGTCCCTCCCCTGGTCGGAGTAGATCTGCTGGGGGGCCCCATAGTGGACAAAAAAGTTCTCAACAAGTATTTTAGCCACCGTGGTTGCTTTCTGATCTTTAGTAGGAAAAGCCTGTGCATACCGGGTAAAATGGTCAGTGACTACCAATATGTTACTGATATTTTTCAAATCTGGCTCCAGACTCAAGAAATCAATGCAGACCAGTTCCATAGGGGCACTAGTGGTGATATTGACCATGTGGGCAGCTCTCTGGGGAAGGGCTTTTCTTTGCAAGCAGTGGCTATAGGTCTTGACATAATGCTCTACATCTGTACTCATTTTTGGCCAGTAAAATTGGGTCCGTACCAGATCAAGAGTTCGATCTATGCCAAGATGCCCCATGTGATTATGCAAAGACCTCAAGACCAGTTCCCTAAAGGCTGAGGGCAGCACCAGTTGTTGTTTGTCTACCTAGCCCTCCTTATTCACAGTCTCTCTGTATAGTAGTTGGTTAACCAGCTTTAATTTGGACCCTTCTTTGTATAGCAAGGCAGTTCTCAAATCAGTGGACCGCAACTTGGACACATCCCTCCCGGCCTGTAAAGCTTCCATGACTGTTTTTATCATAGAGTCCCGGGACTGAGCCCGTTGAAGACTAGCATTGTCGAACTGGGGCAGCGAACTAGTGTCCAATGCGGAAAAATGACAGTAGGCAGCAGGTATGCAGTTTTCGGATGGCCCCAAGCAATCCACCACACAGTCTACAGCATCAGGAGACACCTGTCCCTCCTTGTCAAATTTATGGCAAAAGGCTCTTATGTCGGGCGCTGACAGCCTGACCCAATCAGTTTGAGGCATTGGTCTCCGAGAGAGGGCATCCACATCTATATGGTTTAGGCCTGTTCTGTACTCAACAGCATAAGTCGTAGGTGGCTAAGGCAGAGATCCACCTATGGCCAGTGGCATCCAACTTGGCAGAGGTCTGCACATAGGTCAGAGGATTGTTATCAGTCTTTACCAATATCTTGGCACCATACAAATAGTCATGAAATTAATCAACAATGGCCCACTTCAGAGCCAGGAACTCTAGTTTGTGCACTGGATAATTCTTTTCTGAAGGAGTCAGACTTCTGCTGGCAAATGCTACAGGTCCCAGACCGTTTGAATGCTCCTGATATAACACAGCCCCCAATCCTTGTAGACTGGCATCAGTATGGAGAACGTATGGCTTGGCTGGGTCAGCATAAGCCAACACTGGAGCATGGGTAAGTTGGTATATGATGTCATAGAAAGCCTCTTCACACTCAACAGTCCAGCGATCCCCAAATGCATCATTCAGCCGGAAGTACTTCTTCTCCATCTCAGGGCACGCAACCTTCTTATACTTTTTGTGCGTAGGAGGGTACCCCTGCATGAGGTTGAGGAGGGGGTGAATCACTCGAGAATAATCTTTGACAAACCACCTATAATATCCACAAAACCCCAGGAACCGTTGCAGCTCCTTCAAATTTCTGGGCTGAGGCCAGGTGGTCAAAGCCTCCACTTTGCTAGGGTCAGTCTCTATGCCCTCAGGGGACACTATGTGGCCCACATATGTTACAGAAGTCTGGAAGAATTGACACTTGTCTATAGACAGTTTGAGGCCGAAATCCTCTAGCCTATCCAGGACCCTGAATAATCATTGTTCATGTTCTTCTAATGAGCGGCCAAACACTATGACATCATCTAAGTAGACCAAACACTCAAGCAAATTCATATGCCCCACAGCACGTTCCATCAGTCGCTGAAAGGTAGCTGGGGCACCTGAAATCCCTTGAGGCATCCGAATAAACTCATAGAAACATAGGGGGCAAATAAATGCAGTCTTCTCTCGGTCCTCTGGGGCCATCGGGATCTGATAGTACCCGCTGTGGAGGTCCAACACCAAGAACCACTTACTACCATTCAAACAATCCAAGGCGTCCTGTATACGCGACATGGTATATTGGTCTGGGATGGTCCGCCAATTCAAAGTGCGGTAGTCTACATACATCTGAACTGCCCCATTCTTCTTCCTCACTACTACAACGGGGAGGCATAGGGGCTCCTGGACTCTGGTATCACACCAGCCACCAGCATCTCTTGCAGATGCCATCTTACATCATCTATGTCAGCCGGGGCCAGGCGCCGGGATCTCTCTCGGAAAGGCCTTTCATCATGTAGCCGAATGTGATGCTCCGCCCCTTGCACACATCCCACATCCCACTCTTTCAGGGAGAAAACCTGGTCCCTTTGGGCAAGCTTCTCGCTGATCCTCATTTTCCACTCAGCAGGCAGCAGGGAGTCACCAAAATCAAACAAGTCAGGGGTAACTCTGTCATCTTTCCTAGAACCCTTGTTATTTGACAGCACTGCGGTATATGCACAATGCACACTTGCCAAGGTGCACCCTCTTCTTATTCGAACCTCTTTGTCGAACACATTATGCACTTGTACCATCACCCTCTTAACGTAAGCATAAGCTCTAACTGGCAAGATACTGGGTTTGACCAACAGCCCTCAGGTAATCCTCCCTCCCTCCTCCCTCCCCTCCCCAGGCACATCCAGCATCAACAACTTATTCTTAACTTCGGTTTTTAGTCGCACTTCTCCGTGCAGGACACATTGAGCATTCAGGGCGAATATCACTGGGGCCGAATCCTTTTTCCACACCACACCCACCGGGCCTTCAGGTTCCTCCTGGCTAACCTTCTTCTGAGTTGCAACTGCCTTTTGGACCACAGCGGGTACCCTTAGGGCTCGCCCGGTCCTGAATGCTTGTTTTTCTGAACACAACTGGGTCAATCGTCCAAACATATCAACATTTGTCCCAATCAACAGGGGTACCCCATCATACAGTCCAGTAGGGGGGGCAAACTAAAGCTAAGGTTTCCACCTGTTTATCCGCTCCGGTCACAGAAGTAGATAAGGACAACCAGACTCGGATATATCCTAAATATGGATAAGCCTTGTCGCTTAATCCCCACACATATAAGCCATCCAAGGGTTGTAGGGGCACCTCAGGTAAGTGTGTCTGATACCAGTCCTGAAATATGATGGTTACCTGAAAGCCACTGTCTAATACAGCTCGGGTGGGAATCCCATTTACTCGCACTGGGGTCTCCATCGAGGGCCCGACCACTCAGACCATTCGGGGGGGCACAGCATTGACAGTTGGTTGAGCATGGGCCCGGGTCACAAAGCTTTTCCTGGGGGTTGGGTGTGGGCCCTGCGATGCCAAGTGATCAGTCTGCTGTTGACTTTCCTTAAATTCTCCGGCATCTGGCACTCAGGCTGAAAATGCCCATCTTCCCCACAATGGTAACAGAACTTGGGGTCCCGGGGATCTCTATTGGGTGGTGGACACCTTATCTGTGGGGGACCCTGAGGGGGATGAGAGGGTTCTCCTGGGCCAAGTTTCTGGTTTCTAAATAACTCAGGCTCCCCAGACCTAACGGGGTACATGGTAGATTGCTTCAAGTCCCTCACCAGTTCCTGTAAATTTCGGACCTCGGCCCTCAACTCATTCTGCACGTGGGGGTCGGAGGAAATAGCTTGCATTACCACATCACCTGAAAAATCTGGGGATCCATCAGGCCTTCCTGACAGGTGGGTCTCTTCAGAGGTAATAGGCTCAGGGGTCCCACTAGGGTTCACCGCCCCCACATAGGGTTCCCACCCCTCTTCATCGGTTTCCACCTCCCTAATTTCCCTCATCAATTGACAATATTCAGATGGGGTAGCCCGTCGATCATGTAACTTAAGATTTAACAGTATTACACTAGAGAATCTAGCAGACTTTAAAACATGTTCCAACCTGACCTGGTTCAGGGCCGTGGCTGTGATTCCCCTCTTTCTATAGGCCTTTTGCAAAACCCGCTCCACCCTAGTGACAAAGGCGGATAGCTTCTCATTTCTCCACTGCTTGGCAGTTCTGAATTTCCATAATAAATCTTCCCCAGTCTCTGTACTCCCAAACACCCCCTCTAAAGCACAAAGGTACTCTGCAGCAGTGGCCTCCGGGTTGGCAGCCCGCAAAAACCTAATGGCTTATAAAGCAGGGCCCCGCAGGCTCTCCATCAATCTCTTCCTTTTCTCCCCCTCAGAGCATTGCCACTCCTCAACCAAGGGAGTGGCATAGTCCATCCAAGCTTCCAAGTCATCCTCCCATGTTGGCACTGGCACTGTGCCAGAAAAATGTTCAGCCTACGGTAAGAATCGAGTAGTATGGGAGGGACCACTAAGGGCGGTGGAGCTAAAATACAACTCTTGGGGGGACAGGGGGAGGTACCTGGGGAGACCCGAGGGGTAGATTCACTAGACAGATCCAACGCTTGCAGCAATTCCTGGGTAGTCCTCCCCTCCACAGCCAGCAATTTAAGCAGTTTATCTTTAAAACTACTAGTCTGGGGAACCCCCCCAGGAGTGACTGACCCACTCCGAATATGAACCAGCCTCCATCCTAGCGAGGCACCCTCTGGGTAGATCACTGGAGGTACCCTCTCGGGGTCGATGGCCCCACTGCACAAAAGTAGCACCTGCAGCGTCTGGTCGAGCAGGTCAGCCATACGCCTTACCTCCACTTTGCCCAAACATTTAACACGCCTGCTGTGGACACAATGTCAGCTGTGGGGGTTCCCAGGGGCACATCTAACAACAACACAGCTCTCTGGGAGTCCAGCTCTTCGGCCTCACCCACCCCATCAATTTGTGTACCATTGTCTTAAGAGGATCCAACTTAATTTTTGCCAACATATTCCCTTCCAATTTTTCCATTTTTTATGCACTTCACTACTTGGCCACTAGGGGACGCTGATCCCAGCTGTGCCTCCAATTTGTAACCCCCAGGGGGCGCTATCCCAAGGGCTACCACCCCTGCCTGTCTCAGCCGTGACAGGACAAGGGGCCCAGATCCATCGACGGGTGCCTCCACCCAGAGGTCGGTGTTAGGACAGTCTAGGTTGACTCGGTCACAGCCCTCTGGGTTGCTGCAACATCCCCTTCTTCCCACTAGTGGCTCAAGTGGAGTAATTACAATGCTTTCCCCCTGAACACTTACCCACAGGCTTGACACACTCAGCTCACTCCGGGGCTCCCTGGAAAGTAAGGTACAGTTATCAAACATTCATCGTGCAGTATGTCCTCAGTAAGACACAAACCAGCCTGGGTACAGTTGCAAAACGAACAATCTGATTTATTTGAAGGGGATAATAAGGACCGGGGGAAATCAGGGTGATTAGCTTATCACTATTACCTATATTCAACTACCTATGGCTCTGTGCACAGGCCTGAACCTATCAGTTATTGTCCATGGGTACCCAAGCCCTACTGGCTAGTCCCTCGTGGCAGCTGGTTGGGGCCCTGACACAAATGAGCATTCACTTTCCTGAGCAGATCGGAATGAGCGGTTAGTGCAGTCAGCAGTACAACAAAAATGACTTTTAGCCACTGCTTGTAAGCTTAACAAGGAGCTACCCTGATCCAGTACTCACGGCTCCAGCAGACACCCTTCCTTCACCACTTGCGGGGCTGAGCCTGGACTCCAAAACCCTCCTCACACATTTATATAGAGCACAACGGAGGGGTACCATACCAGGCAGCTGCTTTCAGGACCCGAACGAACTCACAGCAATTCCGGGCAGTAGCAGCCACTCCAAACGTCCTGACAGACCGAGCGCGATTCAGCAGATTCTCCAGTCCTCTTCAGGTGAAGCCTGGTAGGTAGCTGTGTTCATACACAGCCTCCTCTGACCACACACACCTGTGGATTTAGTCCAAAATACTGACAATGAAAACGTCTGCCTCGGGTCTTTCACGCGCTTCCCCCGCAAACACTCAACGGCGCAGGAGCTCAGAGCTCCCTTCTCCTTCACAGTCACAACGAATCTGTCTGTAACAGCATGGGGCACTCCTCACAGTTCGGGTGCTACCCGATTCTATTGGTTGGCGTCACATGCCAGTCAATTACTCTGGCCCTCAGTGGTGCTAAAAAGCGCCATAGCCCATAATGCCTTTTCCCAAAATTACAAGCAGTTTCTCTATTGGTCCTCTGGCTCCATTAAGAGTCCTGGTTGCTGACTGGTCGCTTAGTCCTCCACATTTACTGCCCCTGAACCTTATTGGATCCTTCAGAACATCCAGGTCCAACATGGAGGGGCACAGCACACAGAGTCCCATCTGTAACAAAAACAGGTTAGACAAACTGTACCTTTGCTATCACTTTCAATAATTTCAGGCAACAGGCACACCTGTCGAGGGGGCGCCACTTGCGCTTTTCAGCGACCATCCAGAGGGGCATTTCAGTACAGCTCGAGCGGGACTCGATCAAGGAAACACACAGCCCCCCTCGCAAACAAGGACTCTGCCTGCGAGCAGACGGCTCTTAAAGGGACAGCGTGGGGAGGCTTCAGGAGCCCCCATTTGTAGGGGGGTTACACGTGCATTGCGCAGTTTCCACATACCCTTGTAACTTCGCAAATTTGTAATTTTTTCATGCCAGATGTTCAACGCTGGCATTTTTTCAAACTTTCTTATGAACAGTACAGCTGTCATTTTCTACATCCTGGCCGAAATGTGTTTTTGCACTTCTGGGCAGAATAGCGCAGTCACAGTGGGAAATCGGTGTTTGGGACAGATTCAGAATGAGCAAGTGAGAGAGGGGGAGTGAGCAAGCTCAACGGAGCTCTGTCGGGACTGCTGCAGATTTCTTTGTGGACAGAAAAAGGCACCAGTGCAGGCAGGAGCCTAGTACAAAGGGCAGCCTGCAGCGCCGGGAGAAACAGAATGAGCAAGTGACGGGGGTGAGCAAGCTCAACGGAGCCCTGTCAGGACTGCTGCGGATTTCTTTGTGGACAGAAAAAGGCACTGATACAGTCAGGAGCCCAGTACAAAAGGGCAGCCTGCAGCGCTGGGAGAAACAGAATGAGCAAGTTAGAGAGGGGGAGTGAGCAAACTCATCGGAGCTCTGTCGGGACTGCTGCAGATTTCTTTGTGAACAGAAAAAGGCACCAACTCAGGTAGGAGCCCAGTACAAAAGGGCTGCCTGCAGCACCGGGAGAAACAGAATGAGAAAGTGAGGGGGGGGGAGTGATCGAGCTCAATGGAGCTCTATCAGAACTTTAGATTTGCTCACCCTCCCGCCCAGGGTCCTGTGTGGTCCTATATTACAGCAGGGTCTCTGGGGTGGAGACAAAGCAATGATTGGATACTTTTAGGATTGCTGTAATACTACAGATTTCGTTGATCTGTTTATTTCTCTAACTGAGATAAGTACTGAGCTATACTGTTAGGATTGCTGTAATAATACATATTTATTTGTTCTGTTTATTTCTCTAACCAAGCTGAGTAATATTTGGAGTGCAATAGGATTTCTAACTGGGCTAAGTGAAACTATATGGGGGCTGAGAACAAAAAGTATGGTAGCTGAGGGGTGAAAAATGGACAAGGAGGCTTTAGGATTGCTACAGTAATACAGTATCTAATGGATGAGATTTGAGACTGAATTCAACCCTGGTCGGCAGGGGCAGAAGCACCTAGTGTGGGGGACAGGAATTTGAGTAAATAGGGCCTACCAGTTGTAGTAGGTTACAGTACTTGGGAGTAAGAGCCTGTAACATAAGATGGGGGCCAAAATGGGGCAGGTGCCGCATGTCAATAGGGAGGGCATCTTTGGAAGGGTGGTGGGGTGTACAGGGTGTGGGTCTGTCATGATCCTGGACTGGGCTTGGAGGCTGGGGGGGGGTGTATGGTCTGTAGACAACTGGTTAGTATGAGGGAGCAACTGTGGAGGTTAGGCAGGAGTCGAAGTGAAAGGGCAAATGGGTATGGTAGGCATCCTGGCTGGGGGAGGAATAGGGGATGGCAAGGGGAGATGGGGGGGGAAGAAAAACTAGGGACTGAAACCGACCCCTGTATCTTATGCACTAGCTGAAAAGGGAGGAGAAGGGAGGGGGTGCCCAAGGCAAGGGTAGTGCCTCCTGATGGGGGAGGAAGAGACCACGAGGAGTACCAGGGGAGAGAGCAGATGGCTGCGAGTAGGGAGAGACTGGGGGGTGGCACAGAGGGAAACAAGTAGGAGGGGGGAACCAGTAGGGGGAAGAGATGTAGGAGGGGTATCAACTAGAAATAGATTCAAGCCTCTGCTTTGGGAGAGAGAGGGGAACCAGGAACATACTGAAAGGGGGGAGGACAAGCAGGGCATGACAGGGTGGCAACAGGTAGGGGAAGAGATAGCGAGGATGGAAGTGTATGAGGAAGGCTAGTGGGGGGATAACTGGAGGAGAGAAGGCTACAGGAAGGGGCAAGGATGGGAGGGGCATCACTATCGGGGTTGAAGGGAATGAGGGCTGTAAATCAACCACAACGGGGATAGGTAAAGCTACCAACTGTCTCTATTTTCCCAGGACAGTCCCTATTTTTGGCAGCATGTCCCAGTGTCCCCACAAGTTTTGCAAAATGTCACTTTTGTCCCAGTTTTTGCTTACTTGTCCCAGTTTTGGCCCCCTTTTTTTTTTGCTGACTGCTAATCCATGAGTGACAGTTATTTCAGCACCACTGTGGCATTGCTCGGGCTGGACAGCAGTTTGCAACTTCAATCCCTGCGCCTGTGTTGCACTGCAAGCATGTCAGTGGGAGCACAGTAAAGCATGTTCCTTCCTGTTAGATTAGAATGGGTAGTGGTGCAAACAAACACAAGTGGACGTCTGCCTACCAGCAGCTTAGAGGGACTCCAGACAGAGAAGAGACCGGCAGCAGGGAACTAAGGTACCTGAACCTGATCAGCTGTAGGGAAGTGTGTGAAAACAATCTGGTGTGGTGGTGGAAGTCACTGACGTGAAGTTTGTTCAGCAAATGAGGTGAGTGTAAACGGGTTGGATGGGACTGTCAAGAGGAGCAATACATGCAGCTCGAATGTCTGATCACAGTTTAACACAAGTTTGCTTCTAATGAACTTTCTGTACATCATGATTTGGAACTTGCTGCAGCAGAATGATGTATTGTTTTAATCTGGATGTTTGCTACTGATGTTACTGTGGGGTGGCATGGCCAGAGCAAGCAGCAAAATGTAACTGATTGTGTGCAGCGTTGACTGCGCCGGTGTCCGTGGAAGTGACACGGTGGGGGGTGGGGTCATGATCAGGATGAACTGTCCCAGTTTTAGACCTCAGAAAGTTGGTAGCTTTAGGGAGAGGAGAGGGGTTGGAAATCAGCAGGGGAGGAGGGGAGGTCAACATGGGAAGCCCAGTAGGAAGCAATCAGGCTGGGAAGGAGTTCAAGGGGGATGGGAGGAATAAGACAGAGAAAAGGGTGTGGCGGAAGTAGGGGTTGCAGATACAGAAGTCACAGAGAATGCAGCTAGTGGGGGTAAGGGGCAGGGAGAAACGAATTTGAGGTGGTGGAAGGGCATTAGAAGGAAAGGGGTAAGGAACGGGGGTACTGTCTACTGGGGATTCTATACTGAAAGGTGAGACAGGGCAGAAGGGGAAGGTACAGCCATTTGAAGGTTGAAGCTATCCTCGAGTTGACTGCAGGAGGGGCAGGGCAGGCACTGTTAAAGTTGTGCAGTGATGGGGAGGAAGAAACCTCATTTAGTGTTGCCTGTGGGTAGAAATGACTTGGTGGGGGAGACTGTGGAAGTAGTGAGGGGGAGGTTTGAGGAGTTGGGCAGGCTGTGTGAGGGGTTGGGGGAGTCGGTGGTATTCTCGGATGTACTACCGGTATCATGTGCAAGCACAAGGAGGAAAGTTTAGGATTGAGGAGTTCAATGAGTGGCTGAGGGATTGGTGCCACACCAAAAATTATGGGTTAGTGACTAACTGGGGTAGGGTCTGGGGGAATAGTGACTTGTACGCGGGGGACAGGCTACACTTGAGCAGGGAGGGGAATATTAAAGGTGGGATCAGAGGGATATATCTCTACTAATGTGGATTTAGGCCCGGTGGCGCTGAGGGTTGAGGCACTGGACACCACATCTCACGCCACACTGGCAACCCGGGTTTGGGAACAGACTCAGGTTGCCTGGGGCTGGCTGGGGAGAGGAAGAATTGAGCGTCCCATGACTGCTCTCCTTCCTCTGGGGTGGGTGTATAGTAATGTGCTGCAGTGGCAGCTGGTGGAGGCAGGCTGCACTGCAGTTACATGCTCGAGAGGAGGGAGTGCGGCGGGCGGCGTCACTAAGTCCCTTTGACTCCATTGCACGTCCGGCTCCTGGGGAGAAAATGGAGGTGGAAACTAGCGGGACGATCTCGCCGGCAGATGGCCATGCCCCGCACCTCTGGACATGAGAGCAATGCACCCCAAGGGATACGGATGACCCTGGACAAAAGGTGAGTTTCTCTCACGCACATGACCTGGTCCGTGGGTGCAGGAGCCAGCGGCTGGAGGTCACTAGAGCCCGCTCCGCTGGAGGAGAAATAGTGACATGATAAAAAAAAAACTAAGGTGGATTTAAACTAGTGGGGGGGGGGTGGTCAAAAGACTGAGGATGGTAGAAAGGTCCAGACAGGGGAGCCTAATGAGCTCACCCCCCAAGATATAGGCAAAGATGGAGGCGTAGTAACCCCGAGAGGGGGCAGGCAGAGTGGTCTGAGTGTTATACAGAAGGCACCACCACCCGGTAAGAATAAGGAGGAGAAAGGGTGCAGACTACCGGGAGGAGGGACACAGGCCAAGGAGAAGAGTAAGGAGAAGGAGGGGTACAGGTGGAAGGTGGTCTTGCTCAACGCAAGAAGCCTGGGGAACAAAATTGCAGAATTTCAGGTGCTCCTTTCAGAGGGGAAGGTAGACACTGCTGCAGTGACAGAGACTTAGGCCATAGAGTACCATGATTGGGACTTGGCAATCCTGGGATGCAGAATATACAGGAGGGACTGGGGGGTCAAAAGTGGGGGTTGCACTCTATGTGAGGGAAGGGATCAAATGCATAAGGGACGAGGGAGAAGAGGAGAGGACAGAAGCTCTTTGGGTGCAGCTCCTGGACTCCAAAGGCAGAAAGCTGAGGCTGGGAGTGGTGTACAGACCACCAGCCCAATCCCAGGAACTGGATGGGGACTTGGCAGAGCAGATAAGGAGGGTGTGTAAAAGGGGGATTGTGGTGATAGTGGGGGATTTTAACCTACCAGGGGTTGCCTGGAGCACCCCGGCCACT
Source organism: Neoceratodus forsteri (assembly GCA_016271365.2). Classification (NCBI taxonomy): domain Eukaryota; kingdom Metazoa; phylum Chordata; order Ceratodontiformes; family Ceratodontidae; genus Neoceratodus; species Neoceratodus forsteri. Next base: position 965,030,608 of record CM028133.1, read on the forward strand.
AGCAGTACCAGGGAGCAGATGCTCCTTGATGCATTCCAGGACTGCCTTCTGACGCAATTGGTAAGTGGGCCTACAAGGCTCTGGACCTAGTACTGGCAAATGGGGAGGTGATGAGGGAGGTAAGGGTGGATGACCCATTAGCGAATAGCGACCACCAAACAGTGTGGCTCGTTCTCGCACTGGGCAGGGAGACAGGAGGCACAGGCACTAAGGTGGAAGACTTGAGTACGGTGGACTTTGGGAGGATGTGAGCAATACTGCAAGGGAGACTCCAGGATATAAGGCCGAGGATGGATGCAGAACAAAAGTGTGAAGTCATAAAGTTTGGGCAAACAGAGGCAAAAGTAGCCTGCACCAGGGCCAGGAGAAAGAAGAGCAGAGCCAAGAAACCATGCTGGCTGAACAAGGAATTGCTGCAAGGGGTGAGGGCAAAGAGGGCTGCATACCAGAAGTATAGGAGAACAGGGAAGAGAGAGGATAAGGAGGCTTATGGGAGTTGGTCAAGGGAGGTGTCCAGGAGGGTGAAAAAAGCTAAGGCCTCCAGGGAATTGAGGTAAGCACAGGGCAACAAGGGAGGGAAAAAGGACTTTTTTAAGTATGTCAGGGGAAAAGAGGAAGTGCAAGGAACATATTGTGAGGATAAAGCGGGGAGGGGTTGGGTCGAAAAGGGGGAGGAGCAAGCAGAAATTCTAAATGAGTACTTCTGCTCCGTTTTCACTAAGGAGAGAGATGGTCCACTAGGGGTGAGGAAAGGGGTGGAGGAGGTGACGGACAAAGTGATCACAGGGAATAGGGTGCTAGAAGGTCTGAGGGCAGTAAGGGTGGACAAGGCACCAGGGCCTGATGGCATCCACCCCAGGGTGCTGAGAGAGATGGTGGAACTGTTGGCTGAGCCACTGACAGATCTGTTCATCACCTCCCTGGAAATTGGGTGTGTGCCTCAGCATTGGAGGGTGACCCATGTGGTGCCCATGCACAAGAGTGGGCCTAGGGAGGAGCCAGGAAATTATCAGCCAGTCAGTCTCACATCCATAGTGGGCAAGCTTATGGAGGCAATACTGAAGGAGAGGCTGGTGGCGTTCCTAGAGGGTAATGGCCTCCAAGATGGGAGACAACATGGGTTTGTCTCAGGGAGGTCTTGTCAAACCAACCTAATAGAGTATTATGGCTGGGTGACAAGAGTTGGACAGGGGCCATGTGGTACATGTCCTGTACTTGGACTTCAGTAGGGCTTTTGATACAGTGCCTCATGGGAGACTGGGGGGGGGGAGCTGATGGCAGTGGGAGTGGGAAAAAAGCTGACTAAATGGATAGAGAACTGGTTACAGGGGAGGGTGCAGAGGCTGCAGTGGGTGGTGGTGGTGGAGGAGCTCTCGGCACCCAGAGCAGTGACAAGCAGGGTGTCGCAGGAGTCACTGCTGGGCCCGGTGCTATTTGGGCTCTTTAACTCTGATATAGCACATGGACTGGGGAGCAGGGTTAGTCTGTTTGCAGATGATACCAAATTAGGGGTGGTGGTGGACAAAGAGGACGGATGGGAAAAACTGCAGGGGGACCTAAACAAACTAAAGACATGATCGGTGGAGTGGCAGCTAGGATTCAATGCAAAGAAGTGTAAGGTGATGCACTTCGGGGCTAAGAACCAGAAGAGGGACTACTGGTTGGGGGGGTGAGGTTGGGTATCACAGAAGAGGAGGAGATAGACCTAGTGGTGTTGGTAACTGGGAGCATGAACAACTCGGCCCAGTGCAGGAGAGTAGCAGCGAAGGCAAACAGGATGCTGGGCTGCATTGCAAGGGGGTTCTCATCCAGACACAGGGATGTGATCCTACCTCTCTACAGATCATTGGTCAGACCGCACCTGGAGTACCGTGTGCATTACTGGAGGCCATACCTGAGGACAGATATAAAGTTCTGGAGGGGGGGTGCAAAGGAGGGTTACAAAAATGTTAAAGGAAATGGAAGGAAAGGAATATGAAGTTAGGCTGAAGGAGCTGAACATGTACACACTGGAGGAGAGGAGAGGAGGGATAGGGGGGATATGACTGAAGCATTTAAATACCTGAGGGGGGTAAATAAACCTAGCTCCAAGAGGGTGATTAAGCTAAGGAGTGGAAGAGAGATGGGGGGCATGGACTAAGGCTGAAAGGGGGACATTTCAAGAGGGAAATGAGTAGGCACTACTTCACCGAGAGGGTGGTGTCTAGTTGGAATGTGCTGCCAGAGGGGGTGGTGACATGTAGGGCAGTCAATAACTTTAAGAAGGAGTGGGATAAAGCAAGAGTCATGGGGGCATGGGCTGGGACAAGTGGGGGAGGAACTGAGGGGGGGAGGAGGCTGGGGCAGCTGCAGTCTAGGGTGCTAGCTGCACACTTGGGCAGACTTAGCTAGACCAATTGGTCTGTTCTGCTGGCAGATTTGAATGTTCGTATGTATGTTCATATGTAAAATCACGGTGATTCTGTTCATGAGCAGAGGTCCTAAAATGCCTGTGTTGAACATTTGGTGACAAACGTCCATAAAATGACTGTGTTACAAGCGTGCATTGTGCAGTTTCCACGCACCCTCATAACTTCACAAATTTGTAGTATTTCCACTCCAGATTTTCAACATTGGTATTTTGTCACACCTTCTTATGAACAGTACAGCTGTCATTTTTCACATCCTGCCCAAAATATGCGTTTAAACATGCTGTGGGAAATCAATGTTCGGGACAGATTAAGAAAATCATAGTGACAGTGTTCATGAGCAGATGTCACAAAATGCCTATGTTGAAAATTTGGTGAAATAATTCCACTAAATGACTGTGTTATGCACATGCATTGCGCAGTTTCCACGTACACTCGGAAGTTTGAGCATTTAATATTTTCACTACAGATTTTCAACATTGCCATCTCTTCACACCTCCCTATGAATGGTACAGCTGTCATTCGTCACATCTTGCCCGATCTGTGTTTTCGTACATCTGGTGCACAATGGCACTGTCGCTGTGGGAACTTAAAGTTCGGGACACATTGACAAAATCACAGTGCCACTGTTCATGAGAAGAGGTCCCAAATGCTTTCATGAGGTGGGGGGTCATAAAAAGGCCATGTTGAAAATTTGTAGTGCAAATACCAACAAATGCCGGGGCGTTAGGGTTTCTAACCATAACGTCCCACCCTGTACAGACTGACAGGCATCAGGGGTGTGCCTTTGGATTGCCGACTGTAATGCTCATGCCATTCCACCCCCCACCCTGCAGCCAGTGACAGGCATCAAGGTGTACCTTGGACTCTTCTGCCCCAGAGTTCACCCCATTCTCCTGTACTGCACCTATTTCAGCGTATGTTCTTATGGAGTGGGGGACAGTAAAGCCAAACACCCGACGGCACACCTCAAAACTTGGTGTCATCAGGATAGGGTGAGGTAAAATGACATGAACGTTATGGGTGACAACCCAAACGCATACCCCAATGCCTGTCTGTCTCTTCAGAGTGGAGGTGGGGTTGGTGTGAAGTTCAATACCTCAGTGCTATTCCTACTCTGCATCTGTCTAACTCCTGCATTTCCAATGCTAATACCAGCAAGCAAACATTTGCTGTTGACAAATGCTCGTTTAGATTTTAGAATAAATTGAATTGTCCGGAATTTTTCTCAGCCCTGTCTTGCTCAGTAAGTGCTGGCAGATTTTCTTCTTTGAAGTTTCTTGGAAAAAAGTGCAAACATCCTTGAGTTCCAGCAGTCCATGGTCCATTATGTTGGAGTCATCTGGGAGACACTTTGGATTTAGAACATTCAAGTTATGCAGCAGCTGTATTGAAGTTGTCTCAAGTCTTGTGTGAATGTTTTCAATGAGTTGCGTCAGATATTCCTGAGATGTGGTCTGGAACTGCATTCGCAGACTTCGCAGTGCTGGCTTGTCATTCATTTTTTGATCCTGCCACATTGGTCAAGTTTCTGAAATGCCTTCTGTAGCTCTACCCCATTCTGCTCTTTAAACTGTTGCAGTCTAGTAACGGTGGCTTCTAACATGCTGCTGGCCACCGAAATGTCAACACTGTTATGTTGCATGACAGTTTATTCACCACATCTAAGACATCCATGAAAAAAGAAGTGCATAAGATAAAGCAGACTGATTTCACTTTTGTGTGAAGGCTCTTTGCTTCTGCCACACCTTTTGCTGCAGCATCATGCTGTATTGCTTGTAAAAGTGCAGGGTATGATTTGCAAATTGCTTGAACTACAGTATGCAATGACAGCCACCGAAAACTTGCAGGTTCTTTTAGGGACAGATATCTGATATCGTCATCATTGAGTGTTTCTGGATGAAACGCAAGGCATCATATCGTACTGCAGAGTTGCTGTAGTATCTGTACACATTTTTGATGGTTCCTTGATATTCATTGAATATGTGGTTGTCCCGACATGCTTGACCCCGCTGCCTGTGCCAGTCTGTGGGCAACACAATGAATCTGAATCAGCCTTGGGTTAACTTACTGTCTTAACTTTGCACCCACCCCATTGTGCATTCCAGTCATGATGCCAGCACTGTCACTTGCTAATGTGATTATCTCGATAGAGTCAACTGCATTAGCAGGACACACACTTAACAGTTCTCCCACAATTGTGTCTGCCCTCCCATCAGGCATTGCAAAATGAATTTTGGCCTGTGCATTGTGTACGCACTTCACACAAGTGTTCAGCTTTTTGTGAATGGTTACATCAGTGGTTTCATCAACTATTACCCCAAGGAACTGAGAACCTGCTAAGTGAGCTTTGATTTCTTCCTGTAGGATTTCGTTTATGGAGTCAAGCATGTCTGTCATAGGCTGTGGGTGTAATGATGGACACTGACACAAAAAGGTAATGTGGCAAGGCTAAAAAAAAGTGCCAAGCCTAAAGCTTTATTAAAGTAACAGCAAAAAAAAAGAAAATATAAAACTATTAACTTTGCAGGAATACAGAAAGAAACATAAAAGGTACAAAAATAAATGAATGTTTCCACAGGCAATATCAGCAAACGAAAAGGCCTCCTGGGATTTCAGTTATCTCAGTCTGTAAGTGCAGACTCCCAAATGGATCAGTACTGGCTGATCCCAAAACGAATCTGAAGGTATCACAAGAATGAGTCTCCTTTTATCCTAGGGAATCATCAGGTGATCACTCCAGACTCCGCCCCTATACTCTTTAATACAAATTTTCATTTATAAAACATTTTTATTTCATTCTAAGCCAAGGGACATTCAATATATCTTTATTACAAAACATTGACATCCCTGAAATGAAATATAATACAGGTTTAACTAAAAACAGTACTCTTACCAAGTTTAGCCCTCCTCAACCTATCCACAGTATAACTATAGTGAGAAATGGCTGCCTCCTAGGAAACAGCAAGAGCAACAAGTGCAAATGGCTGCAAGGACTACCTCTGGCTAAAGGCCTGAATATCCATTATGTGGTAAGCTTTACTCTAATATTAACAGGAGCCAGACTGCTATGAAAAGGAGTAAAACTGAAAAGAGACCATTATTTATTTTACAATATCTGAAATACTGCATATTTTTATTTAGAGTTTCTTTTGGGAGGCTAAACACATTGCAGCACAAGCAAACAAAAGCAGTCCCTTTAATTTCAAATCTGCTTATGTTTAAAACCATTTGTGCTGCTGGCATTTTGCCTTTCCATGTCACCTTACCAAAAATAATAAAGTTAAACAGTAAGGAAAAGTAAACTGTTTTCGGTCAAAATAGTGTTGCTAAGGCATATCTAGGGAACCTTACAACAACACACTAAGGGATTGGGTGACCAGCAGGCAGATCTGAATCCTTTTACTATCTTTATTTTTCTCTGCCTAAATAAACTAAGTGCTTGTACTGTGAGGAGAATTTCTATATTTGGCATTCACATTTGTTTCCTGGCATTGCTTAAACATGAAGAGGAACTACTAGCCCAAATATGCTAAACCCCAGGTCTATACACTGTAGCTTATCATGGGGGGAGGAGTACTGAAGCTCCATACCTGTCTTTTTAATGAAATGAAAGTGATAGAAAGGGGCTCTTATCCAGGTGGCCTGCCTGGAAAAAGGGAATTAAAAGGGGGAAAGTAAAGGAAAGGACAGTAAAGATATTCAGAGTGCTACTGCAGTAGACTTGTGAAACAGAATTAGACAGGTATTTGGAGATTTAACAGCACACTTTCACATTTCCTCCCCACTTAAGAGGAAACTATAGGGGGTACATTATCCTACTTCTATCCCCTAGTTTCCTAACTACTAAGTCTTATGCAAAATTAACAGATCTCTCGCTCTTAGAAAGGGAGAGATGGAGCTTTAGCCCACCCACTCCCAAAGCTCCACCTCGGGACCCTTATTAAATAATACATACATGAAAGGTTATTCCTAATTCTTCTTACTGCTTCAAATTCCCGAGGTCTGTGTATTTAGTTCTGCCCCATATCGGGACATAAAATCTGCATTCTTATTTGCTGCCCCAGGTCGGTGGTGTACTGTGAACCTATAAGGCTGTAGGCCAAGTACCACCGCATTATTCTTGGGTTTTTATCCTTCATATTATGAAGCCAACAAAGGGGTTGTGGTCAGTTAAAACCTCAAATTCGAGCCCCACAGGTAAAACTTGAGGGCTTCAATGGCCACTTGATAGCCAGACATTCCTTTCTATGGCTGAATATCTTGTCTCTCTCTCATGCAGCTTACGGCTCAGGTATATCACTGGATGTTCTTCTCCATTTACTATTTGAGACAGAACAGCCCCTATGCGAGTCCGAGCATCCGTTGCAACAAAAGGAAGGGTGAAGTCGGGCTTCTGAGTACTGGTGCTGCCAAAGATGTGCCTTAATGGTGTAAAAGGCTTTTTAGCACTCTGGTGTCCATTTAACAGCATTGGGGTGATCGTTTCTTTGTCAGGTTAGTAAGGTGTAGCTAAGGTGGCAAAATTAGGCACAAACCTCCTGTAATAACCTGCCAGTCCCAAGAAAGATCGAACTTGTTTTTATTTAATGGTCTGGGACATTGGGCCACAGCATCAATTTTACTTATTTCAGGTTTAACTTTCCCATTACCTATTAGGAACCCCAGATATCTAGTCTCTTGCATAGCTATACTACATTTCATGGGATTTATAGTTAACCCTGCTGTTGTAAGAGAACGGAGGACAGCATCTAGATGTTGTAAATGGGCTGCCCAAGTGGGGCTGTACACTATCACATCATCCAAATATGCAGCGCAATAGGACTCATGACGCTGTAAAGTTCGGTCCATTAGGCGCTGGAACGTGGCTGGTGCACCATGTAGGCCGAAGGGCATAGTGACAAAATGGTACAACCCAATAGGCGTGGTAAATGCTGTTTTTTCTTTTGAAGTCTGATCCAAAGGGATCTGCCAGTAACCCTTTGTCAGGTCAAAGGTGGTAATGTATTTTGCATTGCCAAGTCTATCCATGATGTCATCAATCCTTGGCATAGGGTACGCATCAAATTTGGAAACAGCATTTAGACGTCTGAAATCCAGACAGAGGCGTATACCACCTTCTTTTTTACTTACCAAAACTATGGGAAATGCCCAATCACTATTTGATGGTTCAATTACCCCCAACTCATGCATCTTCCTTACTTCTTTTATTACTTCATCCCTGGTCCTCTCAGGTAACCGGTATGGTTTTTGTCGGATAGGGCTAGGGGAATTAACTTCAATTCGGTGTTCAAAACCATGTACCAACCCAGGTTTAGAGGTGAATGACTGGGAATACTTACTAAGAAGGTGATCTAACTCTCTCCTCTGCTCTGTCATCAGCATGGGATTAATTGTAAGATCACTCATTTCTCCATCATTCTCTAGCCGCCTATAGGCTACTTCCATTTCGTTGGTATCACTCTCTGGGCAAATAAAACACCCTGGGGTTGGTCTTTCAACCCATTCTTTTAACAAGTTTACATGGTAAATCCCCTTTTTCTGACACCTGTCTGGTAGTTCAAGTTCATATGTAACAGGGCCTGTTTGTCTTAAGATAGTATAGGGGCCCTGCCATTTCATCAGTAACTTGTCAGAGGAGGAGGGCAACAACAACAGTACCTTATCCCTTTCTTGGAATGACTTAGTTCCCACACCTGGTCATAATACTCTTTCTGCACTGCCTGTTTGCATAGATTGTGCTGATGAGCCATCTGTGTGTATCTGACCAGTTTGGAGCATAAGTTAGTTAAATATTCGAGGTGGTACTGGTGTGTTCCTTTGTCTTCCCATTCCTCCTTGACAACATCTAAGGTCCCTGGGGTTCCTCCCATAAAGTAACTCAAAGGGGCAAACCCTGTGAAGCCTGTGGGACCTCCCTATGCAAACAATAGGAGTGGAAGTAAATATCCCATTTTCCTCATCTTCCACATATTTCTTCAACATTTTTTCAAGGTCTGGTTGAATCGCTCAACCAGACCGTCTGTTATAGGATGGTATGGGGTGGTGTGGATAGCCTCCTCCTAAAGTTGCATACTGATCGTGCTAGCATCTGTGAACAAAATTGCTCCCCTATCTGTTAGGATTTCCCTTGGTATCCCCACCCGACTGAATACTTTAAGTAATTCATCTGCTACTTTTCTGCAGTTACAGTGCGGTGGGATAGCCTCAGGATACTTGGTGCAGTAGTCACAGATTACCAATATAAATCTGTTTCCCTCTGAGCTCTTAGGTAAAGGTCCCACTACATCCATTGCTATACGACTGAATGGAACAGTAATTAAAGGCAGTGGTTGGAGAGGACCTTATCTTTTTTTGTAACATCGGCCACTTTCTGACACTCCGGGCAACTGCGGCAGTATTCTGCTACTTGAGCATGAATACCTGCCCAGTAGAACCTTAATAACAGCCTTTGTAAAGTACGGTCCCTACCCAAGTGTCCTGCTAAGGGAAGTTCATGAGCCAGTGATAGTAATTGTTGTCTGTATCTAGTGGGCACTAACAGCTGGTCAATTTGTTCACCCGTAACGGGGTGTATGCATCTCCTATACAGTAAACCATCTGTTAAAATACATGAGGGCTCATGGTCTCTTCCTATAACCCCTACCATCTGAAAAAATGGCTGTAAGGTTTCATCCTTTTGTTGTTCTATTTCAAACCTTTCTTCCTTAGATATAGATATACCCTTGTTGCCAGCAGAAGCAACATCAACAGTTGTAACATCTACATTTTTTAATATCACCCTTTTTCAGCATATGTTTTTGTGTCCATTGATGTTTGTCCCTTTTTCTTTCTTGTCGAGATTTAGGGATTTTTCCCGGCTCCCCATAGATCTCATCATCAAATGGGAACAACTGAGCCCACTGCTGTTCTTGTCTGGTCTGGGCCCGGGTTGTCAAGGCGCAAACACTCTCATTCACCTGTATCAGGCTGGAAAAGTCAGGAAAATCATGTCCAAGTATAATGGGAACAGGCAGATGGGGAACCAAACCAACAGTCATATCATGCACTTTCCCTTGTACCTGTAAAGTTAAGTCAGTCATAGGATACTGATGGATGTCCCCATGAATGCAGATCACTGTTGTTTTTGTCCCCCTTTTTGTGTTCTGTGGCTGAACCAAATCAGTTCTCACTAACATTGGTTTGCTACCAGAGTCTATCAACCCAGTAACCTCCCTGTTGCCAATTTTCACTGGTGTGACATACTGTCCCCAATTTGCTAGGGCCAACTGGGCAACTGTGGATTTCCTCTGGGGGCAATATCGGGCTATATGCCCCTTTCCTTGGCACTCCCTACATATGATGTTGGGGTTAAATGGTCTATTAAATGGAACAGTCTTGGAGTCCCCACTACCAGTACCAGATGGGGAAGAAGAAGAAGAAGTAGTAGGTCTTACCGTGGGCAGAGTCAGACCAGCACCAGGTTGTCCTCGTTGTCGGTTGGGACGGGCCATTAGATAGTCCTCGGCCAGTGTGATGGCTTTTTCTGAGGTGTCTGGCCGGTGTTCCCTCACCCACACCTGTACATCTGAGGGTAGTATATGAATGAACTGTTCCATTATTACCATCTCCAAAATTTGTTCTATCGTTTTACCCTGGTTGCAACCACTTCTGGTATAAGTCCTTCCAATTTGGTATATGTTTCTCTGGGAGTGTCTGTGTTGTAGAATCTGCATGTCCAGCGTTGCGGTATGTTTCAGGGCTGATATCTACCTTTGCAGGATTGCCTGCTTAACAGCATCATAGTTCTCAGCCTGGGTGTTGTCCATATGGCTGTAGGCCAGCTGTGCCTTTCCGGATAGGTATGGTACTAAGCGTATAACCCATTGGGTCCTAGGCCACCCACATGCCTGAGCTATTCGCTCAAATGTAGTCATGTATGCTTCAATGTCATCAGTGGCACCCAATTTGGTCAGTTTTATATCCTTAGGTCCATCTACAAGGGGAGGATTACGTGTCCCAAGGTCTCTGATGGCCCGTAATGTATCATTCCACCTGGACTCAGCTCTCTGAAGATCCATTTCCCTTTGTTTATCTATGGCAAGTTGCTTAACACACAACCAGCGCAACAGGCTATGTATGTCCTCTGGAGATTCATCAGCAATTTGTTCTGTAGTGGTCCCATCCTCACCTTCCTCTCTCAGCACCTCCTCTTTCCCTCTTTGGCTGCTTTTGGCCGGACATCTGGCCCCAACCCTGGCAAAGGGTCTCCCATACTTGGCAGCCATGGTTCGTGTGAGGACACCGCTGGGCTTGTCAAGGACCTGCTCTTCCTTCTTCTCCGCATTCAATGTCCAGTTACAGGAAGCACCAGTATCATCAAAATATCCCACCACTGCCACCAGTGTCATAGGCTGTGGGTGTAATGATGGACACTGACACAAAAAGGTAATGTGGCAAGGCTAAAAAAAAGTGCCAAGCCTAAAGCTTTATTAAAGTAACAGCAAAAAAAAAGAAAATATAAAACTATTAACTTTGCAGGAATACAGAAAGAAACATAAAAGGTACAAAAATAAATGAATGTTTCCACAGGCAATATCAGCAAACGAAAAGGCCTCCTGGGATTTCAGTTATCTCAGTCTGTAAGTGCAGACTCCCAAATGGATCAGTACTGGCTGATCCCAAAGCGAATCTGAAGGTATCACAAGAATGAGTCTCCTTTATCCTAGGAATCATCAGGTGATCACTCCAGACTCCGCCCCTATACTCTTTAATACAAATTTTCATTTATAAAACATTTTATTTCATTCTAAGCCAAGGGACATTCAATATATCTTTATTACAAAACATTGACATCCCTGAAATGAAATATAATACAGGTTTAACTAAAAACAGTACTCTTACCAAGTTTAGCCCCTCCTCAACCTATCCACAGTATAACTATAGTGAGAATGGGCGGCTGCCTCCTAGGAAACAGCAAGAGCAACAAGTGCAAATGGCTGCAAAGACTACCTCTGGCTAAAGGCCTGAATATCCATTATGTGGTAAGCTTTACTCTCTAATATTAACAGGAGCCAGACTGCTATGAAAAGGAGTAAAACTGAAAAGAGACCATTATTTATTTTACAATATCTGAAATACTGCATATTTTTATTTAGGAGTTTCTTTTGGGAGTGCTAAACACATTGCAGCACAAGCAAACAAAAGCAGTCCCTTTAATTTCAAATCTGCTTATGTTTAAAACCATTTGTGCTGCTGGCATTTTGCCTTTCCATGTCACCTTACCAAAATAATAAAGTTAAACAGTAAGGAAAAGTAAACTGTTTTCGGTCAAAATAGTGTTATAAGGCATATCTAGGGAACCTTACAACAACACACTAAGGGATTGGGTGACCAGCAGGCAGACTCTGAATCCTTTTACTATCTTTATTTTCTCTGCCTAAATAAACTAAGTGCTTGTACTGTGAGGAGAATTCCCCTATATTTGGCATTCACATTTGTTTCCTGGGCATTGCTTAAACATGAAGAGGAACTACTAGCCCAAATATGCTAAACCCCAGGTCTATACACTGTAGCCTATCATTGGGGGTACTGAAGCTCCATACCTGTCTTTTTAATGAAATGAAAGTGATAGAAAGGGCCTCTTATCCAGGTGGCCTGCCTGGAAAAAGGGAATTAAAAAGGGGGAAAGTAAAGGAAAGGACAGTAAAGATATTCAGAGTGCGCTACTGCAGTAGACTTGTGAAACAGAATTAGACAGGTATTTGGAGATTTAACAGCACACTTTCACAATGTCATATCTTGCTTCCCAACCAGAGTAGATTGTGCCACCGTCTTGCATGGCTGGATAGCCATTTCATTTCTATGGATGTAAAACACCACCATTAGTGTCAGTCCACAAGCAACAGCCACCCTATGCCCCAGCCCGAAAGATTCCTTTGTAGGGGTGTAGCTAAGCACATAAAGTTTGTACACCATTTTGGACACCATTACCTTCTTTGTTGCCAGTACCCTCTTTGTTGACCCAGTTGTACCCTTTTGTTGCCCCTCGATGTAACCTGTTTGATGTTCTACATTTGTATACCCAAATGCTTTACGTATGGGAGAAAAGTAAAGCAGTACCCAGATGTATGCATTTGCACAGTAACTTGCTTATGCACAGCACCAACAATCATAGTACAACATCAGAAGGTGGGACAAATAGTGCCTTAAGGGTCAGGCAAAATGCTGTGCCTCAAAATTAAATTTGTACACCATGGCTTACATGGTGTACGTACTGCCTACACCCTTGATCCTTTGCCTCAGGTCCTGAGATCTGTTTCTCAAATGCCACTGGCAGAGACAGTTTTTCTGTTATTTTCTTTTCAGTGTGCACCAGCAAATGGTTTCTGTTTCTTTCATGTCTGTAGAAAGCAGACACTTGCAGATTGGTTGTGCCAGTTGTGGCAATGGATTGTTTTTGCCACCTTTTTGAGTTTGTCGTGGCATGCAGGTGCAGACAAACTCATTGCTATAAGGTGCTTTACAGGGGTGTGTCCAATGAAGAGCTCCATTTGTAGGGGCAGGTCAGCAGCAGGCGAATCAGTCAGCAGGTTGAAAATGACTCACCTTCAGCTGTTCGGGCTGAGCAGGACAACTTTTCAAAGGACGAGCCGCACCAATAGTGGTGCGGCTCGGTCCTTTGAAGTTACATTCCTGCATTGCATTCCTGGTTGCACATTCACACTGCTGTAACGCGCTGAGCCCAGGACTTCCCCCTCACAGTTAAAAAACAAACAAACAAACCAATGGGGGTACCCAATCCCCCTGTCAGCATGCCCCCTCCCAGTTTGTTTGCCGATGGGGGAGCCCACTCCCCGTTGGCATAATGTCTCCCCTCCACACACAATTTCTTGTGTGCAGCTATGCACAAACCGACGGGGGTGCCCAATCCACCTGTCGGCATGCCACCTCCCAGTTAATTTGCCGACGGAGAACCCCACTCCCAGTCGACATAATGTCCCCCCCATTTAGTTGTGTGCCAAGGGAGGTGCCCAATCCCCTTCGCCTCTTGTCCCCCCCCAATTTGTTGTGTGCCGACAGGGGTGTCCAATCCCCTGTTGATTACAGCCCCCTCCCCACAAACACTCAGGTGGCATGCTGGGAGCCCATCCCAGCATGCCAAATGTTCCTGAATAAAAAGAAAACTTTCCCGCGATGTTGTTTGTTTTTTTAAACCTGTAAAATAGAAAACGCTCCCTCCTTGAGTCCGGTGGCCCCTCTAACCCACGCCCACCCTCTGTGCACCCACATCCCCACACACCCCCAACCCATACTTACCTCCAGAGCCCAGTGTGATGATTTTCAGTGGACCAGGAACACATCTGCATTCTTCAAAGCCAACCGTGAACTGAAGAAATGCTGGTAAGCTGTATAATGGCATAAATAGGGTTTTTTCAACTTTGGTGCATATCTCGGGCATTTTTTGGATTTTTTTCACCAAATTTGCAACATGGGCTTTTTGAGAGCCCACCTCATGAACAGTGGCATTGTCATTTCATTAATCGGTCCCGAATGGTGATTTCGCGGTCACTGCGCGGAATCACCTTTTGGGACCGATTAGCAAAATGACAGTGCCACTGTTCATGAAGTGGGTTCTCAGAAAGCCTATGTTGCAAATTTGGTGAAAAAAAAAAAAAATTACTGTTTTACAAACGTGCGTTGCACAGTTTCCACACATGCTCATAACTTCATGAATTTGTAATATTTTCACTCCAGATTTACAACATTGGCATTTTTTACACCTCCCTATGAACAGTAGAGCTGTCATTGTTCACATCTTGGCTGAAATGTGTGTTTGCACTTCTGGTGCAGAATAATGCTGTCACTGTGGGAAATCAGTTTTCGGGACAGATTACAAAAATCACAGTGACACTGTTCATGAGTGGAGGTCTCAAAATACCTGTGTTGAAAATTTGGTGACAAAAGTCCATATAATGACTGTGTTTCGAGCGTGCGTTGCATAGTTACCATGCACACACATAACTTCATGAATTTGTAATATTTTCACTCCAGATTTTCAACATTGGCATTTTTGTACACTTCCTTATGAACAGTACAGTTGTCATTTTTCACATTCTGGCCGAAATCTGTTTTTGCAGTTCTGGTGCAGAATAGCATGGTCGCTGTGGGAAATCAGTGTTCAGGGCAGATTAAGAAAATCACAGTGACACTGTTCATGAGCAGAGGTCCCAAAATGCCTACATTGAAAATTTGTTGACAAAAATCCATAAAATTACTATTTTATTAGAGTGCATTGCATAGTTTCCACGCACACTTGTAACATCGAGGATCTGTAATATTTTCACTCAAGAGTTTGAACATTATCAGTTTTGAACACCTTCTTATGAACAGTACAGCTGTCTTTGTTTACATCCTGCCCAAAATGTGTTTTCGCACATCTGGCGCACAATCTCATGGTCGCTGTGGGAAATCAACATTCAGGACAGAGTAAGAAATTCATAGCGGCAGTGTTCATGAGTAGAGGTCACAAAATGCCTATGTTGAAATTTTGGTGAAGTTATTCCACTAAATGACTGTTATGAGCATGCATTGTGCAGTTTCCAAGTATGCTCGTACATTCAAGCATTTTTAATATTTTCACTCCAGATGTCCAACACTGTCTTCTCTTCACATCTCCCTATGAATGGTACAGCTGTAATTTTTCACATCCTGCCTGAACTGTGTTTTCACACATCTGGTGCAGAATGGTGCGGTCACTGTGAGAAATCAACATTCGGGGCAGATTAACAAAATCACAGTGCCACTATTCATGAGCAGAGGTCC
This sequence comes from Neoceratodus forsteri, assembly GCA_016271365.2. NCBI lineage: Eukaryota > Metazoa > Chordata > Ceratodontiformes > Ceratodontidae > Neoceratodus > Neoceratodus forsteri. The sequence continues at coordinate 965,045,820 of CM028133.1, forward strand.
TAAATGCTTTCATGAGGTGGGGGTCACAAAAGGCCATGTTGAAAATTTGTAGTGCAAATACCAACAAACACCTGGGGCATTAGGGTTTCTAACCATAACATCCCTCTCAACCCATGGTGGGGCTCCAGTGCCCTTATTTTCTCTGAACTGCAGACACATCGTCACTCTTCAAAGCCAGATCACGAATTGAGGAAACAAGTATGCGCTTCACTGTATTTCAACAGGAATGTGAACTTGGTGGCATAACTTGTTCTTTCTGCTGGGAACTGTAGTCCTGCCAATCGGTGTATACCAACATCGTTTCCAAACGACGAACTTTGGCATTGACAAATGCTTATTTACACCAACTGCACTTCCCAGCAATATTCCCCTCTACTTCCTCCTTTATCAGCCATGGAAATAACTTTGTCCAGCTGTCCTTCCACAACCTTAATTTCTTGCTGCTTTTAGCAGATGCAGTCTGTTCAGACTGACCATTTTCAGTTTCACCTTTCACAATGTCAACAGTCTCCTGAGATGTGCTTAAGTCACACTCAGAGGATGATGTTGTTGTTTGTTCCTTATCCTTTGGTGTGGAGGAGTCTCCTTCACCAAAATAATCAGTAAGGCTTCATTGAGACAGGCTGTGTGCTGCTCACGAGGCTTTCCCTGCCCGGTGTCTTCACTCTCCTCCTCCTCTCCTGGCTGCAATACACTCCTGACTTGGCCATGCACAGTATAAACCCTAAGCTCACTAAACTATCAGCCAGAAATAGTCATGATGCCCTAACAGTCTAAAAAAATTGTAAATTGAAAATTAGCCTTTCCGTGTTAAGAAAACACATTGGTGCCTCCAGCAAATATGTGCAGCCTGCTGGCTGCACAAATACACCTGCACCTCCTTCTTCTCCTCGGGTGACTGGGCAGACTGTCTGATCACGTGTTTTTTTATTTTTTTTATTTTTTATTTAAACACTTTTTCTTTTGTCTGCTCTTTCTGTTCCTGAAACACTTCTCCATCGATGGCAAAATGGCTCCTGAGAGTCTGTCAGTCCTCCAGCTCTTGTCCCCCGGATGAACCAAAGCGGCGTCTCAGGGGAAACGTTGCACCCCTGAATATTGTTGCTGGAACTCTTCCTCCTCATTTCCCCCCTCGCCACCTCACCTGGTGGTGTGCACCACTCTCCAAGGTGCCAAAACCACCAGGCGGCAAAGGGAAGGGAAGGGGAAAAAAATAAACCAAATCACACATTTCGCGCATGCACAGTACACGGCCCATTCAGGACTCCTGAGCCTGTACTGCGGAGAGTCTCAGGGACTCTCAGGGCTGGCAGGCGAGCATTCCGAAGCACAAAATGTGCAAAAAGGATGTGGGAGCCCGCGTCCCCGAGAGCCCTATGGGGAAGGGGTGTATTGTCCCAAGTGATCTTATGCTGTCAGCCCAGTACCTTTTGCTATGGCACAGGTTGAGAGAGGTCATGCAGATATGGCAATGCTGAAAGCTGGGTTCCAGGGATCCTTGTAGCACCTTGGGGGTTTGCACATGAGGTGCTCACCATGAAACTGGCTCAGGATTCAGGCCAGGGTGATGGAGTGCCATTGTAGACCTCTGACTGAGGATGTAAGTGCCTTGCCACCCTTTATGCATGGGGATGCTATGAGGTTGACACCTGGCTTGCTATTGAGTCTCTGCCGTACTATAGCACAGACCTCATCATCTGGCCATTCCTGGACCCTGGAGGAAGTTAAACCTGTGTGGGCCTATAGAGGTTATCAAGAGGAGGGCAACTAAAATGGTGCAGAGACTGCATCATAAGCCCTATAAGAAAAGACTGAGGGATCTCAGTCTGTACACCCTGGAAGGGGGGGGGGACATGATAGTGACCTATGCGTACCTCACAGAGGTGAATAAGGTACTGGAGGGGAGTATTTTTCAGAAGAGATGGTTCACAAGAAGAAGGCCATGCAATGAAGATGGCAGGGAGGAATTTAAGAGGGATGTGAGGAAGTACTTCTTCACTGAAAGTGTGGCGGACACCTGTAACAGTCTTCCAGTGAAGGTGATGGTGTCAAAAACAGTGGTGGGCTTCAAGCATGTATAGGATGGGCACAAAAGAATCTGGATAGGAAAGCAGTGGGGGGGGGTGTAGCCAGAGATCAGGTAGGGTCAGCGGTGACAGTACAGGCAAGCAAAAAATGGGCAGAATGGTTGGGTCAAGCAGTCCTTATCTGCTGACAAATACTGTCTTGATATGTTTATAGTTATCAGGGCAGTTTAGGGTATTTCCAGGTGGGAGAAGGAGTCCCAAGAAGTACTCTGATTGCCTTTGGGACTGATGCAGACTCCTCCAAAGAGGGGGTTTATACCTGTTGTGAATGGGGGGTGGGGCAAACTGTTGTACAGGTCAACTGACAGACAGAGTGAGAGGGAACAGGAGATGGAGCACAACTATTCTATAAGCTGGTATAGTAGAGGAAGTCTAAGAAAGTTCAAGGGAAGTATCACCCCAGGACATTTGTGTACTGGTCTGGGAGGTACCAGGTGGGGGTCTACAAGGTGTTTTGTTTACAGCTGAGCTCCTGCTCCTGGTTGCATGGCCTCATGGATGGCCATTGTGAGTTCCTGGGCACTGAGGTACAGAGACAGAAAAACTGTTCTGGTGGCCTCAGTGAAAGCGTTTACTACCCTGAACCTGAGTGCTCCTGGCTGGTGTACTGTATAGTGTTTGATTCCTTTGATAATGTTTGATTACTGTGTTTGTGGCTTAGGAAAAGAAACCTGCTAGCGCAAGGTGGTAGGAGGAGTTCTCCAAATGCATGGTGCTCGATGAAACCAGAGACAGATGTAGTCTGGGAAAGTGGTACATGTTGCTGCACAGCTGCATTATTGCCATCTGTCCACTTGACAGTAATGTGTGAAGCTATTACTGTCATTTCTAGTGTAGATCCGAATTGTGTGGGTCTCTGGACCCACATGAATTGCTGTGTACTGACATATACATGACCCTTTATGCCTGGTAAAAATAGAGGCAAGAATCTGGAATCCCCAGAGTCCAAGTCATTGTTTAACACCACAGAGTAAGGTGCACTGTTCCAGCAGCTTCTGAAGGAAGCATAGGTGATTGGGTTACTGCCAGTTTTGCAATGGGCTCCCAGCAAGCTTAACAACCAGTACTTCTAGACACAAGAGAACCCTGGGCCATGCTCACCTCCATCAGGGTCATACTGTAGGTCAGTCATTGAACTGAGAGGCAAAAGGACTGAGGGATTGCATTAACACTGGATGTAGTCATACCTATAATCAGACCAGTCAGCTCTCTCTCCAGTGGTTGTAGGTGGGGGTCTCTCAGATGGAATATGTGAGACTACACAGGGGCAGAAGCATTCCCATTCCCATTGGCTTCGGCACAGCATTGAGACGGCTCTTGTCAGGGTGGTTCATGATCTTCTTCTAGCAAGGGATCAAGGGCAATGTACATTCTTGGTGCTCTTGGACCTTTCTTTGGCATTTGACATGGTGGATCATGGGGTGCTGTTGGATCGCCTGAGGAATTATGTGGGCATCAACGGCGCAGTCTTGATTTGGTTTGGTTCCTACTTGACTGAGAAGTTCCAACAGGTGGCTCTGGGGAATTTCACCTCATGACTACTGATAATTTTTGCATGTAAAACTGTGAATACAAGAGGCTAAAAAAGCTGGACCATCTGTCTTACCCTATCTGTAGGACCCTATCAATAGGTTTCACCATAGACCAGCTGGACACTCAGTATTCTCTTCCCTGCAGCATGCTCAAGGTGTCTTCACATCTTATGAAGGTGTAGGACTATGTAGTGCAGCTGGGGAGGTTCTTTCAGGAAGGCACTAGTTATGTATCATAGAATACTAACAAGGGCATTGTATCATTAAGGAGTTTGGTATGCATTGTGTCAAACTGCACAATGCATAGTATTTATGACTTTCTTATTAAATATATTTTTCCTTAAGCTTGTTGTAATCTCTGACGCCTTGTGCTTCAGTGGTGAAAATGTGCTACCTCATTTAAGGCATCTGTGTAAGACTGCTATGCATCATTTGTATTAAAACAACTTTGTGCATGTTTAAAACTACCAAGCTGTGAGCTTCTATAATATTTTTCAGAACGTAACTGAGAAATCAGTGCAAAAAATCATAGAAAAAAGCAAAGTCTCAATATTTAAATGACCTTCAAACAAGACACCTACGAGACCCAAAAAAATTCTGGGGTCACCTAAACCTACTTATGAAGGGCTCCTCTACTGATCAAATGGACTCCCTCTTAGTGGGGGACTCTCTGACAAATGGCCCAGCCATAGTTGCTGAGGCTTTCTGTGCCTCCTACTCTACCCCGAGTGGGTCTCCCCCTCTGGTCCCCCATGGGCCTAACCCATACTCTGGTGATGAATGGGCTCACCCTCGGCCCCAATTTCACCTAAAGCTAGTCAAACAGGCAGAGGTGCTACCTCTCCTATGCAAAATTAAATCTTCTTCCTCGCTAAAGGCATGACCAACGAACCTGCACTCCTGAGGGCTGCTGCCCCAGCTATTGCCTATCCTGTCACCTTACTTATAAATAGGTCACTTCAGGAAGGCAAAGTCCCAAAAATGTGGAAGGTTGCGACCATTATACCTGTTCACAAAAGTGGTCCCCGAGACAAATTGGGAAATTATAGACCAATTTCCCTTCTCAGTCCCTAGGGGAAAATTCAGGAAAGGTTAGTCTCAAATCAACTCCAAGACTACCTTGAGCTGCACTCTCTCATGGCCAACGTTCAGCATGGTTTTAGAAAGGGCCATGGTACTGACACTGCGCTTATCCAACTCACTACGGACATCCTCTCCTACATGGACCAAGGTTCCCCAACGGGGGCCCTCTTCATTGACCTATCTAGGGCCTTTGACCTGGTCAACCATAACCTCCTCCTCTCTAAACTCCAGACCTTGGGACTGGATCTCCACTCTCACTCTTGGTTCAAGAGCTACCTGAGGGACCAGTCCCAAAGGTCCGCTGGAAGGCGACAGTCTAGTCTTAGATCGGTCACTGCTGGGGTACCTCAGGGCTCAATTCTGGGCCTCCTGCTTTTCTCTCTCTTTCTGAATAATATTGAGGGAAGCAGACTCTGCAGCAATCTCATTCTGTACGCTGACAACACTGTCATTTACTGCAGTGACCCACAACCCAGTGTCATCTCCACTAAGCTGCAGAAAGGTCTCTCCGCTCTTGAGACCTGGTTCTCCGCGAACTCCCTTAAACTTAATGATGAAGAAACCAAAGCGGTACTGTTTGGATCAAGACGACTGTGCTCTGACAGAGGCCAGCTCCTCCAGATCAGTACCAACCAAGGAAAAAGAGTCGAGGTCATGTCTAGTTTCAAATACCTTGGGGTCCACCTAGACCAGGAAATGACCTACCAAGTCCACGTCGACTCAATAACCAAGTCCACCCATCAAAAGCTTGGCCTCCTGCACCGACTGGGGAACTCCTTATCCCCTTCTGCATGTCGTGCTATTGCTTGCTGCAATCTCCTTCCATCCATCCTATATGGAGCTCCTCTCCTGCAGTTCCTCTGTGAGATGGAATTTAATAAGCTCTCTGTGCTCTATAACCGTGTGGCCAATTTTGCCACCAACTCCTCCCCTAGGAAACATCACTGTGACACCCTAAAAGGGCTAAATTGGCCCTCTCTCCGGCATAAGCTATTCTATCCTGTTGCCTGCCTAGTTTTCAAATTTACTTACCTAGGTCCCCCTCTCCATCTCAGAGGACTTCTTTCACCCAGAAATCTACCCAGAACCCTGCGCTCATCTGCAAGTCACCCTCTTGTCACCCCTAAAATACGCTCAACTCATGGCAAACGTTCCTTCAAATTTGCTGCCCCTCACCTATGGAACTCCCTGCCACCTGGTCTGACAACTTCAACCACTCTTACTCAGTTTAAAAATGGACTCAAACTATATCTTCTAAATCTTAGTCTCATTGGCTGTAACCGCTAGCTCCCTAGACCAGTCCCCTGGGCCCCTTCACTGGTTAATCTTGATCTCTGACTGTACCTGAAATGCTAATGTGGTCTCTGATTTCTGGCTGAACGTATGTACCTACTGTATATAATGTGTGAGATTTTAACATATTGATTTTAATATGGATCTGTATGTGAACCATCCTGCTACCCCTGTACAAATGACTTCACTATACTGTGATGTAACAAATGTAACTAACTTGACTGCTGTAATTATTGTTCTCGGTGTCCTTTCTGTAACTAATCCCGGGTCGCCCCTGAAAAAGGGACCATTGGTCTCAGTGGGCTTACCCGGTAAACAAAATCTAAATAAATAATTATTCAGTTAGCTGGCTTCAGCTTGGTTCTAGCTTGTCATAACTACAATCCAAAATGCCTTTGGACTTTGTTGCCTTTGCTTGGACTGGGTTTATCCAGGTCCTTGTTGGCTAGCTCCACTTGAATTATTCCAGGTCTTTGGGAAATGACTTCCCTGGTCTCATACTGTTTTCTGTAGCATAACAGATTATATTAGACTAATTTTACTTAGTTTTAAGCTGATATCTTCTGTTACTACAAATCCCAGAATCCCCTGCAGCTGACATCACAGCAGCAGGTAGCAGTGGGAGATTTAATAGCTTGCAGTGCATGTTACAGTTTACATACACTGTAATTTTTTATGTTGACTGTGCGCATGTGCAAGAAACATGTTGCGGCAGGTTTCTCCACAAGCAGGTTGTGGAGGCATGGCACTGTTGTAGCCAATGCCACCACAGCCTGTAAAGGCTTGTCCCGCTTCCCCCAATGCTGTGGCACGCTGCTGCTGACATTAGTTCAGCCAGAATGCCACCAACTTGTGAAAATTTAGCTGCTGCAATCAGGGGCCGCCTCATCATTGCAGTGTCAGCCATCTGCTTCAATCAGGGAGCAACCCGTCATTGCAGGGCGGGATCTAGAAACCCTGATATTGTTCGTGAACATGGCGGCGGTTTGCCACCATGTTCACAAACAATATTACCCCCCCACCATGTTTATTTGCCGACGGGCCCCAACTCTTTGGCTTCAGTGCCCCATCATGATTTTGTCGACGGGGAGCCCACCCCGTCAGGCCAAGTGTAACCCCCACTTTTGTTGTCTGCCGACGGGTGCCCAACCCCGTCAGGCATAATGTAATACCCCTTTATTAGTGTGCTGACGGGGATGCCCAATCCCCATCAGCCAGCCCCCCAAAAGAAACACTCTGGTGGCATGCTGGGAGTCCTCCCAAGCTTGCCACTGTGCTGTAAAAAAAAAAACAGTCCTGCGATGTCTTTTTTTTAACCTGTAAAAAGAAACTGTCCCTTGGCGGTCTCCCTGCCCCCCCCGCAACCCGTGCCCACCCACTGCAAACCCTGCCTCCCCACACCCCCCACACCCCATACTTACCTCCGGAGTATGGCGCGATGATCTTCAGTGGACCGGGAACATGTCTGCACTCTTCAAAGCCGACCGCGAACTGAGGAAATGCCGGTAAGCTGTATAATGGAATAAATTGAGTTTTTCCAACTTTAACGCATATCTCAGTCATTTTTTGGAATTTTGGCACCAAATTTTCAACATGGGGTTTTTGGGACCCCTCCTCATTAATTCTGGAACTGTCATGGCATTAATCGCCTCAAAAGTGATTTTGTGGTCACTGTAATGAATCACTTTTGGGGCCAATTAACGAAAGACAGTGACAGTGTTCATGAGGTGGGCTCTCAAAAGCCTATGTTGCAAATTTGGTGTGAAAAAATCAAAAAATTATTGTTTACAGGCAAGCAGTAGTTAACGCATCACTATAACATCGCAAATACATAATATTTTCAAGCCAGATTTTCAACATTGGCATTTTTCCACCTCCTATGAACAGTATAGCTGCCATTGTTCACATCCAGCCAAAATGTGTTTTCGCACTTCCGGTGCAGAATAGCGTGGTCGCTGTGGGAAATCAGTGTTCAGGACAGATTAAGAAAATGACAGTAACACTGTTCATGAGTAGAGGTCCTAAAAGGCCTATGTTAAAAATTTGGTAACGATATTCCATAAAATGACTGTGTCACGAGCATGAGTTGCGCAGTTTGCACACACACTCGTATCTTCATGAATTTATAATATTTTCACTCCAGATTTTCAACATTGCCATTTTCCCACACCTACTTATGAACAGTACAGCTGTCATTTTTCCCATCCTGGCCGAAATGTGCTTTCGCACTTCCGGTGCAGAATAGAGTAGTCGCTGTGGGAAATCACTGTTCGGGACAGATTAAGAAAATTACACTGATACTGTTCATGAGCAGAGGTCCTAAAATGCCTATGTTGAAAATTTGGTGATGTTAGCCCATCAATTGACTGTGTTACAAGTGTGCATTGCTCACTGTCCACGCACCCTTGTAACTTCGCAGATTTGTAATATTGTCACACCAGATTTTCAACAGTGGCATTTTTTCACACCTTCTTATGAGCAGTACAGCTGTCATTTTTCACATCCTGACCGAAATGTGTTTTCACAGTTCTGGCACAGAATAACACGGTCGCTGTGGGAAATGAGTGTTCGGGACAGATTAAGAAAATGACAGTGGCACTGTTCATGAGCAGAGGTCCTAAAATCCCTATGTTGAAAATTTGGTGATGAAACTCCATAACATGACTGTGTTACAAGCATGCGTTGAACTGTTTCCACGCACCCTTGTAACTTTGAAAATTTGTAATATTTTCACGCCACATTTTCAACAGTGGCATTTTTTCACACATCCTTATGAACAGTACAGCTGTCATTTTTCAAATCCTGGCTAAAATATGTTTTTGCAATCCTGCCGGAGAATAGCACGGTCGCTGTAGGAAATCAGTGTTTGGGACAGATTAAGATCGACCGAGTGAGAGGGGAGAGTGACCAAGCTCAACTGAGCTCTGTCGGGACTGCTGAGGATTTGTTTGTGGGCAGAAAAAGGCCCCAACACAACAGCCCGGAACAAAAGGGCAGCCTGCAGCACTGGGAGAAACAGAACAAGGGAGTGAGTGAGGGAGGGGGAGTGAGCGAACTCACCGAAGCGCTGTCAGGACTACTGCAGATTTCTTTGTGGGCAGAAAAAGGGGTCAATGCAGGCAGGGGCCCAGTACAAAAGGCCAGCCTGCAGTGGTGGGAGAAACAGTACGAGCAAGTGAGACGGGGGACTGAGTGAGCTCAACGGAGCTCTATCAGGACTGCTGCGGATTTCTTTGTGGGCAGAAAAAGGTGCCAATGCAGGCAGGATCCCCGTACAAAAGGGCAGCTTGCAGTGCCAGGACAAACAGAATGAGCCTGTGAGAGAGGGAGACTGAGTGACCTCAACGGAGCTCCGTCGGGACAGCTGCGGATTTCTTTGTGGACAGACAAAGGTGCCAATGCAGCCAGGAGCCCTGTACAAAAACACAGCCTGCAGCGCCAAGAGAAACAGAACGAGCAAGTGACAGAGCAGTAGTGAGCGAGCTCAACAAAGCTCTATTGTGACTGCTGCGGATTTCTTTGTGGGCAGAAAATGCGGCAACGTAGGCAGGAGCCCAGTACAAAAGGCCAGCTTGTAGCACCGGCAGAAACGGAATGAGTGTGTGAGAGAGGGGGAGTGAGCGAGCTCAATGGAGCTCTATTGTAACTGCTGCAAATTTCTTTGTGAGCAGAAGAAGGCGGCAATGCAGGCAAGAGCCCAGTAGAAAAGGACAGCCTGCAGCGCCGGGAGAAACACAATGAGCGAGTGAGAGAGAGAGGGAGGGAGTGAGTGAGTGAACTCAACGGAGCTCTATCATGACTGCTGCTGATTTCTTTGTTGGCAGAAAAAGGCGGCAATGCAGGCAGGAGCCCAGTACAAAAGGCCAGCCTGCAGCACCGGCAGAAACAGAACGAGTGAGTGAGAGAGGGGGAGTGAGCAGGCGCAACATACCTGTGTCGGGACTGCCGCAGATTTCTTTATGGGCAGAAAAAGCCACCAACAGAGGCAGGAGCCCAGTACAAAAGGGCAGCCTGCAGCGCCAGGAGAAACAGAATTAGCGAGTGAGAGAGGGGGAGTGAGCCACCTCAATGGAGCTCTGTCGGGACAGCTGTGGATTTCTTAGTGCACAGAACAAGGTGCCAACGCAGGCAGGAGTCCAGTATAAAAGAGCAGCCTGCAGCACTGGGAGAAACAGACTGAGCGAGTGAGAGAGGGGCAGTGAGCGAGCTCAACAGACCAACGCAATCAACATTCGGCATTGACAAATGCTTGTTTTTTGCTGGTCCTTCTGTCCTCCATAGGCTAAGTACAATCACAGATGACTGTACTTATCCCTGGAGAAAAGCAGATCCAGAACACAGTTGATTGGAGATTATAAAAGCTCTAACATGCACTGCAGGCTATTGAATTTCCCACTGCTACCTACTTCTCTGATGTCAGCTGCAGGGGATTCAGGGATTTGTTTGTAGTAACAGAAGATGTCAGCCTAGAACTAAGCAAAATTAGTGTGGTACAATCTTCACAGTAAATTGTAAATTAATCAAAATATTTTGCACACATGTGCCCATTGGGCTAATCCCAACACTTGACTTTGGGGCCTTAGTGCGTACTGTTCCCCTTTAAATATGTTCATAAGAATCTCAGCAATAATTTCAGTCACTAACTTGGGAAAGAAAAGGCTCAGTTCAGATTGGCATGCAGATGTCTTGGGAATCTATTTCTTTTAGTGCATTCAGCACTTCACCACAAAATAGCTTCCTTCAGATTAACTGTCAGCAGGTACTGGCTGTCTGGATTGATTAGGTGGTGTTAAATTGCTGCCAGGTGGACGGGCCACTAACTTGTTTGTGAAGATGAACCCAGAGTTAACAAAATGCTGACTGAAAGAATTCAGGATACCACGTCTTCTCAATTTGCAGTTGCTAAGGTGGGGTAGATAATTTAGATGAACCAAATAAAGCTTTCATATTTTGCAAAATGTCACAGGCTTGTCCAAGTTCTTGCCAGTCAATTGAAAAGATAATTATCAGGTTTCGCATGTTTTGTAAGTGTAGAGCCTTCATTTCTCAGTCCTCTGAAAGCAAACATGTTCATAGGAGAGCAGGCTTTACAGGTATTAGCCTGCCGCAGAGCAAGTTTCTTTCACTTATCTTATCAGACAGTTCCTGAGTGAACAAGGGGTTGTGCCCACCTGGGGTGTGGCTATTAACCATATCAGTGAAGTTCTGGAAACAGTCCATATTGACATCTTCAACTGTTGGGAAAACAGTTATTGAGGTACAATGTATTCCATGCAGCGTGACCAAAAGGGCTGCGTCCAAAAAATTTTAGAAACTGAATTTGGAAGCAAAGCAAGGTGGTCTTTTTAAAGGAGAACAACACTTTTAACCTGCAGGTCTTCATTTTGTTTTGAAGCTGTTTTTCAGATACTGGTTCACATTCTGTTATTGTTCTGTCTTTATGGTAATGGCCTTTTTGTATCTTAAGTGGATGTTTCTAATGATACACTGGAGGCAAGAGCATTTTTGAATTGTATGATGTAGTTTATGTCTTTGTTAAGCTCTTAGATTATTGTCAGAATGCATCAGTGTTCTACTTTTGGAATATGTGGCCGAAAGTGACACAGACTACATCATGCTGTTATAAAAGAAGACTTTCCTCCATGGTGTAAATCAGACATACCCTCTAAGTTTAGTAAAAGGCCAGTAAACACGTGTTGGTGACCCTAGCAATCAATCACCATGGGGCCTTCTACTATGGGAGGGGGACAGCTAGGGTTCTTTTAGGTCTCAATGGCACCACGAGGTAACTAACATGCTCACACAAAGTTTATAGTGCTGTGTGGAGTTTTCAAAGTCAGGCAGCACAGAATTCCGTCGAACTTCAGACAATTCTGGCTAATTTAGCAAAATTCAGTGGGAAGTGGAATGGCAGAATATGCAACACTAACCTGCTGCTTACATAAACCACAAATTAATGTTCTGTGGTTTACATACATTGCAGATTTGTAAGAAAACTAATCCTACAGAATACTGTTCTGTGGTTTACATTAAAACACAATCAGAATTCTGTGACATTTTATGGAAAATTCTGAAAACCATTTTTAGAAGCAGAATTCTCATTCTGCATTCTGCACATAGGGCCCTATGCACTATAGGGCGGATTGCCTTTGTGCTGTGTATCTGAGGTGCATAGGCAACCCTAAGTCAGAATGCCATGATGTGGGTGTCCAGCAGACCCTGGCAGCATTCATAGTAAGGGCAAAATCCCCTTGCTTGCATGATCCCCTGGCCGATTATGCAGCTATGTGCCATGGGTAGACTGGGAGCATGTCAGGGGTTGCGCCCACACTCCACACCATTCACTGAGGTGCACAGTGCTGGACAGGGGCACGAGATATGCCAGGAAGGACTCTTGCATAAATGTTAGGCGCCCTTCTCAAGGAACACCCACCAGCAGTGGTAGAACTAGAACATCCTCCACACTGCTGCCCCACCCATCAGACTGACAGAGAGGGCAGGGAGCTGCCATTTGGGCACACATACAACTTGGGGTTCCATGCCTTTCCAGGATCCCCTGCTCACATGCAGCAGGAGATCCACTTTGGAACCCAGGTTGGCACTAGATCAACACTGGGAACACCACAACAGCGCAGTCGAAAACTGCAGATGCAAAATGGCACTTGCAGTAACAGCACCATACCAAAAGAGCGCCTGCGACAACAAAGGCAATGGTAGCGGTCCACAGACACACTGACCATTACCATGGCTAACAACACCTAACATGCCGCCCTGCACCACCAAACTAAATATAATCAACTCCGAGAGCGGTTGCTAATCAGGAACGGGGAGAAATATTTTTTTTGGGGAATTACATCTGTAAAGGGTGGGGGAGACCAAACTAAAATGACACTTGGAGGAGCTGAAAAAAAGGTCAGAAGATCAGGACCAGAACCCTGGTCACCAGGACAATTCCCTGTCCTAGCTGCTCAGGGCCTTAGCTCCCTCCACCATGGGAGCAGCTTAGCAGGGCACCACGCTGCCTGATACTTGTCCTCTCCTCCACTGTGACTAGACAGCTACAGGAGTAGCGGTAACTGTCTTGCGCTACACTATCCCTGTAGCTGTCTAGTCAGATGCTATTCTGGAACCACAGTTTTTCCCTGCACTAGCCTTGAAATGCCGTTTTCACCTGGTACGCCCAGCATGGGTATTTGATTGGATTCCCGTCTATGTTCCATGATTTATCCATCTCAGGAAGCTGTGCGCAGGGAGGATGGGGCCACAGAGAGATGCCCTGTGGGTGAGCATAGTTGTATATACCACACACTCTGCACCTGTCCGTGGGTGCATAGCTATGCAGGCTGGGTACATGCAAATGGCACGTACCCGGCTCGCGGTTGTGCATTGATCTCACTGAATGGAAAGCAACTTCAACAAATTCATTGTAAACACCAAGATCTTCAGTCAAGTAGTGACTTATTTGGTCTTCATGACAAACTTTCTTTCTCAATCTCTTTACACACTACACCTCCCTCTTGGGAGGTGGCACGTTCATGTATGGGGCTTCTGATCCCAGTTCCCAGTTACTTTTCTTTCACAGAGGCTGATGATGACATTATGTTCCTGAATCAGGCCTGTACTTTAATGCTCTACCTTCAGTCACTAGCATGAGTTCTCTCTTTTTAAGAACATTTCTTTACAATTTGTGAGTGCTGTTTTTTTTGTGTGAGCAGCTGTTAGCACATTATTTCACTGTAAGGTGCCCTGAGCCTGTAGGACACCACACCATAGATATAAACTTTCCCTTGCCATCTCAGTCAGCTGGAACAATAAAATGAGGACTTGGTTTGCAGAGAGTGGGTGGTAACAACCAGTCATGGTAATCATCGCTGCCTTTTTGAGAAGCAACTTTATTTCTTTGTAATTGTTATTTTTATTAATAAAGGTGCAACAAACAAGTGTGTACGTCTCACGTTGTCGAGTAGTACATTCTGGATAGCGGCTCACCAGTCTGAGTAACATAAATAGAACATGAGCAGTAAATGGTTTCAGCTGGGTATCTGAAGAAGGTAGAAAGTAACAGATTTTTAGGGAAAAAGGAGGAGCTCATCCAGACTTGGTAAAATGAGTCCCCTGACTCTATTGGCCAGTATGGGCCCCTTCTATGATTTACGGTACCAAATCCGGGTCTTTCTCCATTGTGTACATAACCCATTTGGTCCATCTAGATATAAATTGTTCCCTATTGTAATTTATGGAAAAGTAATTCTTCCTAACCTATACATTTGATGCACTATCTCTCTCCAATCCTCTATCTTCGGGGGTTGTTGTGCTGTGAGCCATCTTTTAGTAATACTCTTTTTTTTGCTGCTGCTATACGCATCCCTGCCAGGTATTTGTTATGGCAATCTCTGCATCCCTCTGGCTACGTCAAAAGAAGAAAGAAGTTCTGGGTTAATATCCCAGGAATTTGCAGAATGCCCTCAAGCTCTTCTGTCACAGTGGTTCTGAAGGGGCCCAAAAAAGTGCACTCCCACATCATGTGAGCAGGACCGGCATGCTGCTCCTCAGAATTTCTCCAGCACTGTGCTATCTGACCTGTTCCATAGTGTGATACTAGGTCCTGAGTCGAAAGTATCTCGCCATACACTTACACATGTATTCCCTTCATTTCCATGAGCTGGTCACTTCATGTATCGCCCTACAGCTGCGATCACAGGCTTCCTGTTCTACACTGAGATCTAGTTCCAGTAGCTATTTTAACAAGATAGGGTCAGATTCTAGATCACAAGATGCCTGGATATCTCCATACAGTTTTGAAATCAGGTGTTCAAAACTGCATGACTTACTGAAGTGTATAAACACTCTCATTATTGAAGGGAGTCTCTAGGTCGCTAACTGCTTTTGGTAAGTAGAATATCATGGTGGGCCTCAAGTTACCGATAAAAATCCTGTTGTGGGAGATTATATCTATTCTGTAACCCTATGAAAAACATATTGTAGGGAGTTTCTACTCCACATTCATTATCCTGGATCTTGCTTAGCTGGGAGAAAACCGTCTGCCAGAGTTAGGGGACACAGCAATACCAGGAACACCATTAAGTGAAGGGATTTCCTAATGTCCCTCCCTGGTCTGTACCATTATTCTCATGAGGGAAGGAACAGCTCTAGCTCCATCTGCTTGCCCTGTAAATTGAACAGAAATGGGACCGTTGCTGAAAAGGGTAGCAGGTCTATCTCTTGTTGCAGTCACAATGTTGCTGGGTTCGCTGCACACCACAACCCACTAATACGCAGACACACTGACCAGTAGTAAATATAAAGATCCGGCAGTGCCAGATCACTTCTGATTTTTGGTGTCTGGAGTAGAGAGAGAGAGAGAGAGAGAGAGAGAGAGAGAATTTTATTATTTATTTCAAAAGTTTCACCAGGATAGACATACTGAGCTGCTAGCACCTCGTTTCCTGATGCGTCTGGAGGGGGGTAGAGGAGGGTCATGAGTAACAATAGAAACAGAATTTACATAGCAGGAAGAAACAGAACTAAGCATCAAAAACAAGCTATAATATATAGACAAATTAGACAAAAGTACAATTGTCTAAGCATCACACACAAACTCCAATAGCTAAACTGATTTAAGCATTATGTACAATGGCTTGTGATATAGCATAAATGCATCCAGGATGGTAGAAAGAGGGTGCTAATTAAAGTGCAGAGTGCAATAAATGTAGGCAAGTGGCAGTGAAGGTATTCAGAGGTGATGAAGGAAGAGTGCAGTAGGAGAAGGGGGAAATAGGGGAGTTTAGAGTGGAGGTTAGGGTAGAGAGTTAGAGGAGGGGAGACAAGGATAGGAGGAAGACAGGGAGTGGAACGATGCAGTTGCAGGAGTGAGAAGTGAATTTGAGAAGAAGCAAGGAGAGAAAGAGAGTGTAGGGAAGAGGCAGAGTGGATAGGAAGAGGAAGAGAATTCCAAAGTTTGGTGAAGCAGTAGGAGAAAGCAGCCTGGGCAGCTGACAAAGTCCTAGAATGGAGTGCCAGGAAACGAAAGCCAGAGTTGTGAAGGGTGTAGTGGTAGGGGGAGAGGAGAGAGGTGAGATAGGAGGGGTGAGAACCTCACCAGTATGTAGCTACAAAGGAGGTACAATTAGGAAGGTGGCTGGCTTCGAGGGAGGGAAGGGAGAGGGAGGTACAAAGGAAGCAATGGTGGGTGCAGGATGGACAATCCAGAGCAAAGTGACAGAAGGAGTGGAAGAGAGAATCCAGTGTGGTCAGGGTGAACTTAGGAGCAACACTGTAGTCAATGTCTTCATAGTCAAAAATAGGAAGAATCATCTTCTGTATAATGACTCTGCAAGCTGGCAAGGGGATGTAGCCATGGTTTCTGTACAGGGTCCCTAGTTTAGGAAGCAGATTGTTTCTGGATAGCATCCCCATGACCAGCAAAATCAAGGTGTCGGTTGAGCCAGACCCCGAGGTACTTAAAGGAGAGACCATCGTTGATCATGGTCCCATCAAGGGTGTGAAAGGATTGGAGGGCAACAAGCTTGGAGAGCATCTGTCTCAAGCCAAAGGTCAAGGAGACCATTTTTTTTGACATTGAGGGACAATTGATTTGAATGGAACCAGTGTTGGACATTATTGAAGTCCAACTGGAGCTTGGCCATCAGAAGGAGTGGAACCATAGGAAAATAGAACTGTATCATCTACGTACATATGGATGGATGCAGAAGTACAGACAGTGGGGAGGTTATTCAGGAAAGTTAAAAAGAGTTTTGGGCCAAGGTCGGAACCTTTGGGGACACCAGTGCTGATGGGAAGTGGAAGGCATAAGGAATCTCCAATTCTAACCACTTGAGTCCAACCCTCAAGGTAGGAGGATATACAATTGTTACAGTGATGCTGTAACAGCGACTCGCCAACAGCGATTCCCTGACAGCGACTGCACTAGTGGTGAGCTGTATTCACCACCAACAATATGTTGTGGTGACTGCTGTGCAGGCAGCGGGATTGGCCATTTCTCCACTGCCTGTGCACCTGGAGTTGGCAATCATTAGTAGGGGGTTCAGGAGGGCACAGCCCCCCACATTGACACAGGGTCAGTGTTGGTCCATTTCCCGGTTGGTATTGGGACGTGGCATCTTCGGGATTGTTGGCAGCAGTGTGTCGCTGTAAAGGCTGTCAGCGAACTTTCTGTCACTGTGGCATAATGAAACCAGGTAGAACAGGACCAGTTGGTAGTGGAGATGAAAAGCCCTGCTGCTTTAAGTTTGACAAGAAGAAGAAGAAGAAGAAGATGGGCTGTAGTGTCATAAGAACATAAGAAAAGTGTCAGCAGATGGGGACTGCATGATCCATCTAGTCTGCCCTTGGTGGCTACCCCCCTCCCCCCCGTTATTGTTTTGTTCTAAGTTACCCACAATGCCTACCCATGTGAGTTTGAATTCTGTCACTGTCTTCAAGTCCACCACATCTGGTTGCAGGCTGTTCCATGGGTCTAACACTCTTTCAGTGAAAAAGTACTTTCTAGCATTGCTTTTCAACTTACTTCCAACTAGCCGCAGGTTGTGCCCTTTTGTATGTGCCGTCCTATTTTCCTGGAAGAGTTTTTCCTTCTAAGTTGTGTTAATTCCCTTGACATATTTAAATGTTTCTACCACGCCCGCCCATTTCTTCTCTGTTCTAGGATAAATAAGTTCAACTCCTTGAGTCTTTTCTCATATGGCACATGGTGCAGTCCCTGCACCATATTTGTAGCCCTTCTGTGCACCGTCTCTAAGCAGTCAATGTCTTTTTTTTCAGCTGAGGCTCCAGAACTGGATACAGTACTGCAGGTGAGGTCTCACCAAGGATTTGTAGAGTGGCATGATTACCTTCTGCTTTCTGCTCGTGATACCCCTGCCTATGCATCCAAGGATGCCACTAGCCTTCTGTGCTGCTTTTTCACGTTTTCCTACCTTTAAGTCATCTGTAATGATTACACCCAGATCCCATTCCATCCTTGTCTCCTCTAATTGATGCCCTTCCAGAATGTACTGTTTTCCGTTGAAGGCTTTGGTCAAGTCAACAAAGATGGTGGAGGTGATAAGGCTCTGATCCATGTTGCCTGAGAGAATGGAGTCAGTAAGCCAGAGGAGGGTGGTGGAAGTGGAGTGGAATTTACTGAAATCAGACTGGAAAGGGGTGAAGAAGGATCGTGAGTCAAGGAAGGGAGAAAGCTAAGAAAGCACTAGGTGCTCCTGCAGTTTAGCAAGGGTGGAGAGCAGGGAGATAGGGCGGTAATTGCCAGGACAGGGGGAGTCACCTCCTTTGGGAAGGGGTGCAACAGTAGCATGTTTCCAAGTGTCAGTGACAGAGGCAAGGAAGAAAGAAAGGTTGAAAAGGGAGGCTACTGGAAGAGCTATGGCTGGGGAAGATAGATGGAGGACTTTAGGGCCAAATCCATCAGGGCTCGTGCCCTTGAGAGGGTTTAGAGCTAGGAGGGACTTGAGAGTGTCAGCAGGAGTAATAGGAGAGAAGGAGAAAGGGGAAGTGAGGGGGGCAGAGGGAAGGAGGGAGGGAGAAGTGAATGGAGGGAGGGAGGGAGAAGAGAAGGGAGGGAGGAGAGAAGGGAGGAGACACAAGAGGTGAAGAAAGCATTGAATTCAGAGGCAACAGTAAGGGGGGTCAGAAACGGTGATATCTCTAACCTTGAGGATTGGGGCAGAGGTCTGGACTGGGGGGAGAAAAGGGCATGGATGACCTTCCAGAACTTGGAGGGGTGGTTAACGTTGTTAGGGAAGGTGGAGGCTAAGTACTTGGCCAGCCTTGTGGCTTTGGTACAGGCATTGCACAGGCCATGGTATCTGAGTAGATCATCAGGGGAGCCAGAAGACTGTTGGCCTCCTAAGCAACATCCTGAGCTTGCAGGCAGGCCAACAGTTCGGCTGAGATCCAGGGGTGGTGGGAGCCACAGACCCTGGTTTTTCTGAGGGGAATATGTAGATCCCAGATAGACAGAAATTTGGTCTTGAAATAATTGAGGGCAGAGTCGATGGTGCTGGCAGAGGAGATGGGGGACCAGTCGGTGGTTGACAAATCTGCATGGAGGGAGGACAAGTCCAGCGATCGGAAGGACCGGGTCTGAAGGAGCTTGTGTGGGGCCTTGGGCTGGTGTAATTTCCAGACACAGTAGACCATATGGTGGTCACTGAGGGCATCCAGAAGGGTACACACAGCAATAACTAGGTGGGGATGGGAGACAAGAACCCAGTCCAGTAAGGTGTGGCTGTGGGATTTATGGTTGTGGCAGGTAGGGTCAGTGATCAATTGAAAAAGATTTAGGAATGGCAGAATTTGGATTGAGCAGGGGAGAGCCAGTTTATGTTGACTTCCCCAAGGATGAGTAATTCACCAAATGAGGAGGTCCGTGACAGAAGAGGGGGAGATGCCTGGGCAACAGTAGACACCAGCCACATAGATGAGAGAAAGAATGGGAGGGAGAGTTTGAGAAATAATAGTTTGTTGGCGGAAGGGGAGGAGAGAGAGTAGAGGGATGGACTGAATAGCAGAGGAGAGGTATATGGCAACACTACCGACCCTATTATTAAGATCCTGGTGGGCCAGAATGTACCCTGAGATGGTGACTGCAATGTCTGGAATCTTTGGGGAAAGCCAAAATTCAGACATGATTAACACGTCACGTTGAAGGTTAACTATGAGCGGCTGTAGAAGTTCTACCTTTGGGAGGATCCTTCTGATATTGAGGTGAGTCACTCTCAACCCTTTGGGGAGGCAGGTAGGAGAGGAGTCAGTAGGGCCTGGGTTGGGCTCAATATCCCATGCAACTAAGAGCAGCAGTGAGGAGTTTAGGTGGGTCAGAGGTGTGTTTGCGTGGCAGTTGAGAGGGAGGGTAGTGGTGAGAAGGGGGGGTTGGAAGCAAGTGTTGCAGAGATGTAAGATGGAGGCAGGAAGAAGGGAGGAGTGAGGCACAAGAGAGCCAGGGGGGAGTGGGAGAGAGAGAGAGAGAGAAGGCAGGAGGAGGGGAGGAGGAGGAGGGGAAAGGAAACAGAGAAGGAGGGGAGAAGTGGGAAAGCTAGTTGGTGGGAGTGAAGCAAAGAATAACAGGAGGGGAAGGAGAAAGAGGGTAGTGAGGAAGATATTGGAGAGACAGGAGGATAGGGTATATTGGTAGTAGGAGAACCCTAAATAGGGAGCTGAGGTGGAGACAGCTGAGTAAGGGAAGGGGGAAAGTGCAGCTAGGGAGGTGGTGGAAAGGTAGAAATGTAGGCAGCATAGAGATACAAAGATAGTGGGACCCTAGATAGAGAGATTGTGCACAGACAGAAACATGGGGGAGGGCAGATAAGATGCTGTAGCCAAGAGGGAGGAGTAGAATGGAAGAGAGAGCAACACACAGATACAAATGATCAGGGACTCTAGAAAGGGAGTATGAGCATTAGGCAGAACAAAAGGCAGGCACAGGGTGGCCTGATAACAGCAGGACGAGAGTGAGTATGAATAGCAGGAGCAATGAATTAGCAGGGTGCAGAGAGGGGAATTGAAGGGTAGTGAGTACTAGGAGAGGCAGTAGGCTGACTGAAAGAGTGTAAGCAATGGACATTGGCAGTACTAATGATATAAGCAGTATAATCAATTTGAACGGGGCAATAATATGTATAACACAATACATGAATTATACATGGCAGTACAGTAGTACTAGTAGTAGCAATGAAGCAGTGTGCACCAATAACATACAGAAGCAGTGAGCCTAATTCTAGACCATACTGATGACAGAACAATAATAATACAGAGAGCAATTCCCACCAGTAAGTTGTAGGTAATACACAAAGCACAATATATATGAGGCAAGCAGGAAAGCAGATATCATACACAGCAATGCATGTACATGATTAAAATGCAGACAGATTTAAGCAGTGCAAGATATGTAACAGGCATTGGAGTTACATACAGTACTCATGAACACTTGCAGGATGGGATTTGAATAGTCTCCTGGGGTCAACAAAAATTAAATAAATAAATAAACTCCCCTTGACGACTCTCACTCCTGCTGTGCCACTTATGCTGGGACCGCTCACGCAGGACCACTGGGAGCCGGTGGCAAAGGAGGACTGCTGAGTGCTCTGATTGGCTGGAAAAAGTCTCTGTTGGATAAACCGCTCCTGCTGTTTTTGCTGCTGCTGTGTGGGCGGCAACTGTCAGAGTCAACTGGGAAAGCCCACAAGGGCAAGAAGGCTCACACCCCGGGACCAATGGTGACCTCCTCATGGCAGCTGTGGCAACGAGTGAGGAAGGGTAGCCAGGGACTGTGTTCTTTCTCTCTCCCTGGCTACAATCGCTGAATGCTGTGATTGGCTGGAACAAGTCTTCGCTGGAGAAACAGCTTCTGCTGTTTCTGCTGCTGCTGTGCGACTGAAGGCTGGCAAGGTTGATTGGGGGAGCCCACAAGGGCAAGAAGGCTCACACCCTGGGACCAATGGTGACCTCCTCATGGCTGCTGTGGCAACAGGTGAGGAATGGTAGCCAGGAACTGTGCTGTGTTCTTTATCTCTCCCTGACTATGAGTGCTGAGCACTGTGATTGGCTGGAACAAGTCTCTGTTGGAGAAACAGCTCCTGATGTTTCTGCTGCTGCTGTGCAGCTGGTGACTGTCGGTGTCAACCGGGGGAGCCCACAAGGGCAAGAAGGCTCACACCTCAGGACTGATGGTGACCTCCTCATGGCTGCTGCGGCTGCAAGTGAGGAATGGTAGCCAGGGACTGTGTTCTTTGTCCCTCCTTCCCTCGCTACGAGCGCCAAGTGCTCTGATTGGCTGGAACAGGTCTCTGTTGGAGAAACAGCTCCTGCTGTTTTTGCTGCTGCTGTGCAGCTGGCGACTGTCAGGGTCAATCAAGGGAGCTCACAAGGGCAAGAAGGCTCACACCCCAGGACCGATGGCATCCTCCTTGTGTCTGCGGTGGCAGGGGGGTGAGGATCGCTAGCCAGGGACTGTGTTCTTTGTCCCTCCCAGGCTATGAGCACGAGCGCTGTGATTGGCTGGAACAAGTCTCTGTTGGAGAAACAGCTCTTGCTGATTATGCTGCTGTTGTGTGGCTGGCGACTAATGGGGTCAACCTGGGGAGTCCACAAGGATAAGAAGGCTCACACCCTGAGGCCGATGCCGTCCTCCTCGTGGCTTCTGCGAAGGCAAAAGACACAAGGTACTTTCCCAGACCAAACAAAATGTGAGTTCAGTTTCTGCCAAGTCTGCCATTTTTTAATGGGAATGTATATTGTTACATTTTGAAAGAGAAATAAAAATTGGGGGATTGTTACCATCCGAACTGCATCTATCCTTCTGGAGATATGGAAAGGAATTGCAAGCCAAATTTCTAAATCCTGTATTAGTTTGCTCTTTAGGCGGGTACAACTGGCTGTGTATATGTCTGCATCATTTTTTGCAAGGCATATACCCAGATATTTATGGACCCGGAGATCCCATTCTAGTGGGAATGTTGTCTGCAAATGTTGGGCTGGGGAGTAAACACCAGAACCACTATTTTGTGGTATCCAACATATACCCTGCTACCTCCTGACACCCATTTAATGAATCAAATGCTTCAGGAATTGAATATTCAGGATTCTATAAATAGATGAGGACACTGTTCGCATATAGTGCTACATGCTGGTCCCTCCCCCCCCCCACAAGTCCTGTCAGGGGCCCTGCTTGCCAAACTGCCAGTGCTAGAGGCTCTGTGTAAATGGCAGATAATAAAGAGAACATAGAGCAACCCTGCTGGGTACTCCTATGCATGAAGTATTGGGAATGGTGTCCACTGGCCTTTACCATTGCATTATAGGCATGATAGACAGAAAGTAGCTAACAAATCTATAAATAGGACCGGGAAATCACAGTACCCACCCCCCAACACTTGGTATAGGAAGGGCAGGAGACCGAGCCCAGTGCTTTTCCAGGATCAAAACTAAGAATGGCTGATGGGATTTTTCTTTGATGCAGGACATGCAAGGTCCATCTGGTATTGTCCATCCTCTGCCATGTGTGTATAAAACCTGTTTGGTCTAAGCTAGTCAGTGATGGTAACATTCTGTGCAGGCGTTTAGCCAATATTAACATAAACAATTTGTAGTTATTGTTTAACACTGAGATTGGGTGACGAGACTCACATAAATTTGGCATTTTCCTTTGTTTAGTTATAACTGAAATTGTGGTATAATCCCATGATGGTGGCGTCTCATGACAGGAGCAACCTTAAAACTATGTTCTCTATTTGGGAATGGAGGAAGAGGTTACTTGCAAATATGGGAACACATTCAGGAGAAACATCGAATGCAGCCAAAACAGGCAAGAGCTTGAGATCCAAAAGAACACAGGTGGCACAAACTATGGAGGGGAAACAGAGCTGAAAAAAGGGGTTATTTAAACCAAAAGCTGCGTTAGATCAGAGATGCTAAAGAATCACTCCAGCATTCAGCTGGCCTCTACCACTTCAGTTTGAGGGGGGTGAGTAGGAATGAAGTTTATGATTTCTTTTCTTAACATAGAATACTGCACGTTTGCCTTCTAAAACATAATAATTACTGGGCTGCATTTTTTCTAACAGAAAAATCCATGTATTAAATACCATAATACCTGAGTAGGTATTACGACATTTTCGCGGTTTTTCTTTCCATAAAAAATCGCTCAAGACGCAACACAACTCGAGCTTGTCAAAGTCCGTTTTCTCCCCAAATCACTGACCATAAACACTCACCTTCTCACTCGCATTTGCTCCACAGTACATCTTTTTCCTTTTTGCTGTATTACCCGAGGGAAAAAAATACAAAACATTAAGTAGATTTCAAACCGCCTTTGAAACCGAAAGAAAGGCAAAACTTCATACAGGAACAAGAAAACCACAACACAATGTGACCTAAAACTGTTTCGAGCCTACTTAAGTGAGGTAGGACAGCCACTTAATTTCAAACTCTTGAGCTTCCACAATTAAAGAAAGTACTAGCAAATGTTCTATATGTGGTTAAAAAACAAGACGGCTCAGAATAGGAGCCAGGTACCATAGAGGCATTGTGGCCAGCATAGAATGAAGAAAAAACAGAACCCATCAATTATATACAACAAAATATGGGGTGCAGTGTATTTAACTCGAATTTAACACACACCCTCGTTGTTGGATGGCTATCATAAACCTCGAGGGCGAAGTGTGTCATCCAACAACTTAGGTGTGTGTTAAATTCTTGTAACACACTGCACCCCATACTTTATCCTATATATAATGCATATTGGATTATCAGGGACTGAATCCAGGATTACCCAATTAGTCTCCTACTTTTTGCCAATCAGTTTTGCAAGTGGTAAGTACCCATGGAAATTGGAATTCAACCTTTTGAAACAGCATCAGGCTTTCACAACATTTGTCCCAGTTACTTCCAAAGTACTATTTTGGCAAGGTTTTTCACAGCTAAAAAACATTGCTGAGGTTCTGGGAGTTTTGCAGCCTTTGTTGTAGATTTAGGATGGTGAAGTTTTAAACTTTGGCATGACTATGATACGAAAAGACCAAGCTCATGGTGACAGCAACTTTTATGCCTACAATATCTTCAGTCTCCTGGGTCTTATATCCAAAGTATCGAGCAACATCCTATCTCAAGGTATGATATTATATGTTAAAAAAGGTGCTAAGGGATATGCTTACTACACCAGATTTCACCTCATACAACACAAGGTGCCACTATCCTATGATACCATTCATGCAGTCACTGTATGTTATGCGCTGAGTTCGTTGAAGTCCTCCTCAATGATTTTTCAACTGAATAATGAAAACTATTCCTAACTGAAATACTAAATGTAATTCATGTTTGTTTGAAAATCAACTCGGACATTTTGTTAGACTGTGTTCTGAGGAATCATACAACTGTCAACTTTTAGAGTTAAGTATTTTCCTTATCTTTCACTTATAAAGTTTCTTTCACTTATAAAGTTTATGTTCATGCCCAATTGAAAGGTTATGCCTGCAGTTCAATGGGTGAGCAACCAGCCACGCCCCCTTCCTGAGCTATATAAGCAGCTCCTCCAAGCCTCCCTCTGAAGCACTTTTTCTTTGACAGCATGAGGCTCTGTTGATCTGTCTTCTCCCTTGGGACCTGCTACGGCCTTAACCCCCCCCCAGCATTGCCTGTGCTCTGGGCTCTGCTTGGTTTCTGCTTGGATCCTGTTCATATTTTTCTCCTGCCTTGGTTTGTTTTTGTTTTGCCTCTGGCTGCTGCTGTGTGTTTCTCAGTGTGCTTGTTTTTCTGTTCTCCTGAGTTTGTGTTTTTCTTTTGGGGCTTTCTATTTTTCCTAGCATTTTTTTTGCCCTTAGTTTGCACTGTGTTTATCATGTGCCTGTGCTTCAGGCTCCTAATACACCTCTGTTTTCCTGCATTTGTAATTGCAAGTTTCAGCTCTTACTGCAGCTGCTACGGCCTGTGTTTCCTCTTTAATTGCTTATACCTGGTCCTGGCTCTGCTGCTCAGCTAGCAGCTACTTAAGCAATAAATCATGACAGGTTGAGGGTGATGCTGGGTTTACCCACGCCTGGCATGGTTCGGTCACGAGGCCACAGGCTGAGTGACCAAACCATCCAGGCGTGAGTAAATCCCAGCATCACCCATACCCTGGACTGGTTTATTGCGATTATACAATGGCCTCTTATATTTTTATATAAGAAAATAATAAAGAAAAGGGCATTTTTTGGTTATTTCAATTTTTTTTTTAATGTACTCTAACGCCAGAAAAAAATAGTACAGTTCACACATTGTGCTCAGGCTTGTTATGAAGCAATATGCTCTCCTTATAGGTCGGCTCGCAACCTGCACCTCAGTTTCCAGAAGTGGAATCCAGATGAATTAGCAAAAGAAAGAATAAAAGAACATAGGTAGTTTACCAGAATATAATTACCACCAAGACTGTAGACTGATGGCACTGCCGGTCGGCAGAGCGGTGAAGCCTCGTGAGACTCGTTGTTGCTTCTGACCATTGTTGTTGAACTAATGAAATATTAACATTTTTATAGAAAAATTGAAGGTGGGGAACTGTTTATTTTTAAAAGACAAGGAATAAATCTTAGAGAAATGATGGTCAAAAAGTGGAGTGTGATACTGAACATGCGCGTGCCGAGTATCACGGCTAGGGTTTTCAACGGCGAATTCAAGCTGGAGTATGCAGAGGTTGAAGGCTGTCCTTGTGGTTCGAAGGCCACTTGAGAAGTGGAGATGCAGGACTGTGGTGCCAGTACATTGGGAGGTATTTATTGTACCGCTATTTGCAGTTTCAGGTGACTGATGCTGAACTTCGGGGAATTGTAGAAAATAGTATCGAGCTTGTCATTATCTATGATGTCGAAGGTGGTATCCATTGTTTAAATAGCATTTTAGTTTAGGCTCGGTTTCTAAGCGGTGACTTAAATATGGCATTGGTTCGGTGTTGACTCATTTACAAAGGCTCCACGTCAGAATACAAACATTGATTTGGAAGATACAACTGGTAAACATACAGAGGAGGGCAGCATAACATGGGTGATGTACATTGGGTCGTTGAACAGAGTTTAGTACATAATGATACATAAGAAACAATAGTTTAGAACATCTTAATGCATAGCAAACAATAGTTTAATATACTGTATAGCAGTCAAATAGTTTAATGCATCATAGTACATAGGAGACAAGGGGAGATGAGCAGAAGAGGTAAAGTAGAAGACCGGTTGGGAGAAGCAGGAAGAAAATCCTTTGTCAAATGTGTAAGAAGACAGGATCAGAGTCCTTTGTCAGTGAGGGAGGAAGTTGGGGGGAGGACGCAGAGGGAGGATTGAGGGGAGAGGCTGGTGGAGGCCAGAATCAATAACAGTCATAGGTACTGGCAGAGCAGAGGTGATCCTTGAGGAGGGATTTGAAATGGCCAAGCTTACTTTCAGTGGAAACAGAACTGGGAAGTGTATTCATCCAGCTCTGGGCCCTGTAGCTGAAAGTTCTCTGGCATCTGGGGACAAGGAGCTGAGATTTGGAGGAGCTGCACATGTTTCTTAGTGCAGGAGCCAGCTTTAGGAGGACAGATAGGCCTTGGGGGAAAGAGGCCAAGGGATATCTTTTTGGCCAAGAGGCAGGTTTGATACTTGAGTCTACAGTCAAAATTATGCCAGTTAGATAAACTGTAGAGGGAGCAGGTGTGCGTGGTACACTTGCAGCCTAGGACTAGACGGCAGGCTTTGTTGAGGGACAGCCTGAGTCTACTGAGGGATGAGTTGTCTGCAGCTCATAGATCAGGATCCCGTACTCTATTAATGAGAGGACTGAGGAAGAGACGGCTAGTTGGAGGGCCTCGGGGGTGAGGCAGTGTTGATACCAGTGCAGAAGTCCAGTTCTGGTGTTGACAGCAGTGCAGAGGCAATGGATATGTTGGTGGTAGTTGAGGGATGAGTATTTATTTAGCTTTTGTTGACCGGGTAAGTACACTAGACAAGTATTATGCTTATTTTCAGGAACGACCCGGAAGAATACAACATAGGGATACAGATAATTGTACAGAAAGGATGCTAATACATCATGACAAATATAACAAACATACTGTATGGGAAATAAAGTACATCATTGACAAATAAGAGTAACATACAGGAGTGGAACACTGTCCAAAGGAGTGGTTGGTCATAATATAACTTTATAGTTAGGCACCCCAAGGCAAGTAAGTTCACAGACAAACTTTAACAAGTCAGCACTCATTTGAGACATATAAGTTAAGGCAGGGTCAGGATACATGGGAGTAGATAGTCCTGCCTATGACCAAGGTGCAATGCTGTGGACAAACAGTATGCCCACAGTCAAGTACCCGGGTAATTGATAGAATTGATAGAATCACTGGAGACCGCAAGAAGTTTCAAGCAGCTTCAGTAGAAGGCAGCTTGGGGCAAGTTTGACAACAGTTTAGAATTACTCTAGGGAGGCTTGGAGCAGTCACACACAGAGGCTAGTTTCAGGAAACCCCACAGGGGATTGCGAAAACTCTGATAGGAGGGGGCCAAGTGGATATCACTGGGGAGGGAGTTCCAAAGTCTGGGTGCTCTTACGGCAAAGTCCCGATCCCCCACAAGGGTATGGGTGGAGGGGGACTTTGAGCATCCCTGAGGTCTGGGACCTAAGATGGTAGGGAGTAGCGTCCATTTGTGGTAGAAGCAAGGCCAGCCCCTGGAGGATGCCAGTTCTGACCACTTTCCCCAAGAGGCACCCAACCCCGAAATCAAGGTATCTGGCTGGGGAGAGCCAGCAAAGTTTATCATATAGCTCACATCGGTGGGTGAGATGGGGGGCAGCCAGAGTGAAACGACAGATGTTATTATATGCCGTGTGCCACCGAGTGAGATGAGTCTTTGGGGAGCGAGCAAATAGGTGCAGACCATAGCTGAGGGAGGGAAGAAGTACACCTCTCGCAAGGGCAAGTCTGGCCGCCGGTGTAAGGTTGTACTTGGCCCTATAGGCCAGACCTAGTTTGCAGATCACTGCCCTGCAGATGTTAGTATAGAGTGATGCCAAGGTACCTGAAGGTGTCCACATGGTCAAAGGGGGTCAGTTGGGAGTTTAGGATTTGCAGGCAGAGATTTTTGTGATTGCCTTGTCTTTTTATGTTGGCTCGTGCTTGCGCGCCAGCCAGCATCTTGCGGTAGTAGCAGATTTGGAGGAGTGGTCACTGTGGGCAAATGCAGGGCATGCATCAGTAGGTGCGTCCCTCATTCCCCAATAAGCCAGCATGCAGGTGCTGACACCAACAATACGTAAACTGGTCACCACATCTAACAAAAGTACTGCTGCAATGAGAGGCAAGCTCGTCATGCAGCGGCACAATAACACGCCTCTGGAGGTGCCTTTACTGGTGAAGTTTTTCAATAAAGATGACGGCACTGACTGCCGCTGGGCACAATGCCGACTTCAGGGGTGCTCAATCCCCCTGTCGGCATGCCCCGACCCACTTCATTTGCTGACGGTGGAGCCCACTCCCTGTCTGCATAATGCCCCCCTCCTTCAATTGTGTGCTGAGGGGGGTGCCCAATCCCCCTCGGCATCATGCACCCCCCCATTTCTGTGCCAACAGGCGGCCCAATCCCTGTTGGCTTTGGTCTCCCTCCCCAGAAATGCAGGTGGTACACTGGGAGCCCACCCCAGTGCACCAAGCACTCCTGCGAACAAAGAAAACTGACCCGCATTGTCCTTTTTTTTTTTTTTTGCCCCTGTAAAATGAGAAAACGGTCCTTCAAAGTGTTCCGGTGCCCCTTCCCCAACCTGCGCCCACCCATTGCGTACTCTACCTCCCCACACACCCCCGACCCCATACTTACATCTGGAGCCTTGTGCAACGATCTTCAGTGGACTGGGAACACGGCTGCACTCTTCAAAGCCGACCACGAACTAAAGAAATGCCGGTAAGCTGCATAATGGCATGAATAGGGGTTTTCCAACTTTGGTGCATACCTCTGGCATTTTTGGGAATTTTGGCACCAAATTTTCAACATGGGGTTATTGGGACCCCTCCTCATGAATTCAGTCACTGTCATTTTGTTATTCTGTCCCGGTGATTTTGCGGTCACTGCACGTAATCACCTTTCGGAACCGAGTAATGAAACGACAGTGCCTCTGTTCATGGGGTGGGCTCTCAAAAAGCCTATGTTGCAAATTTGGTGAAAACAATCTAAAAAATGACTATTTTACTAGCTGTGTTGCGCAGTTTCCAAGCACGCTCGTAACTTTGCGTATTTGTAATATTTTCACTCCAGATTGTCAACATTGACATTTTCCCACACCTCCTTATGAACAGTACAGCTGTCATTATTCACATCCTGCCTGAAATGTGTTTTTGCGCATGTGGCGCTCAATGGCGCAGTTGCTGTGTGAAATCAACATTCAGGACACATTAACAAAATCAGAGTGACACTGTTCATGAGTGGAGGCCCTAAAATGCCTATGTTGAAAATTTGGTAAAAATCATCCCAAATAATTATGCTACGGGCATGCATTGCGCAGTTTCTATACACGCATGTGACGTCACCAATTTTTCATATTTTCACTTCAGATTTTCACCACTGTCATTTTTGTACACCTCCTTATGAACAGTACAGCTGTCATTTTTCACATCCTGCCCGAAATGTGTTTTCGCACGTGTCACACAATTGCTGTGGAAAATCAATGTTCGAGCCAGATTAACAGAATCACAGTGACACTGTTCGTGACCGGAGTTCCAAAAATGCCTATGCTGAAAATTTGGTTAAACAAATCCCCCACATGATTAAAGATTTTCAACAATGCCATTTTTTACACCTCCTCGTGAACAGTGCAGCTGTCATTTTTCACATCCTGCCCGAACTGTGTTTTCACACCTGTGCCACCAAAATGCACAGTCGCTGTACAAAATTGCCCTTCGGCAAACAAACTCATAGTGCCACTGTTCATGAGGTTGGGTCACAAACGGCCCATGTTGATGAGTTAGCAGTTGTAAAATGTAGAGTGTAAACCTGAAATTCACTTCCAGACAGGCTTATTCTGCATTTTCAGCAATCATTTTATGATACTGTATGTGACTACATAGAAACATAGAATTTGACGGCAGATAAGGACCGCTTGGCCCACCTAGTCTGCCCATTTCCCTACCTGACGGATAAGCTGCAGATTCTAGTTAATCAACAGCTTACTTCCTCCTACCCCCCACTAGAATTGCCTTTTGCCTGTCCCATGGATTCTTGAATTCTCCCACTGTTCCTGACTCCACAACCTCCTCAGGAAGGCTGTTCCATGCATCCACAAACCTCTCTGTGAAAAAATACTTTCTAACATTACCTCTGAGCCGTCCCCACTCTATCTTTAAATTGTGCCCCCTTGTTCTTGCACATCTCTTCTTCTGAAAGATGCTATCCTCTTGTACTTTGTTAATTCCCTTGAGATACTTGAAAGTTTCTATTATATACCCCTTCTCCCTCCTTTCCTCAAGGGTATACATAATAAGCTGCTTTAGTTTTTCCTTGTATGTCTTCTGGTGCAGACTCTGCACCATTTTGGTTGCCCTCCTCTGAACAGCCTCCACTCTGTCTATGTCTTTGTGGAGATGGAGTCTCCAGAATTGCACGCAGTACTCCAGATGGGGTCTCACTAACTGTCTGTACAGAGGGATAGCAATTTCCTGTTTTCTACTGTTGATGCCTCTCCCTATGCATCCCAGTATCCCCCCAGCCCTCCTTACTGTCTTCTCACATTGCTTGCCCACCTTTAGGTCATCTGATATAATTATTCCTAGGTCTCTTTCGATTTTTGTTGTTGTTATTAACTCATCCCCCATTGTGTACTCTTCCCCTGGGTTTTTCTTTCCCAGATGCATTACCTTGCATTTCTTTGAATTGAATCTGAGCTGCCACATATTTGACCATTCCTCCAACCTTGCCAAGTCCCTTTACATCCTTTCCACCCCACCTTGTGTGTCAACCCTGTTGCAGATCTTTTTGCCATCTGCAAAGAGACATACCTTTCCTTCCAGGTGCTCTCCAATGTCACTTATGTAACCCTAGTTGGCGCTATCCCAAGGGCTACTACCCCTGCCTGTTTGACTACGGACAGGTTGAGAGGCCTAGGTCTTATGGCGGAGGCCTCCACCCAGAGGTCAGGGTTTGTAGCGGTTAGACTAGCTTGGTCACAGCCCTCAGGAACACTGAGACCCCCTCTTATTCCCTCTAGTGGCTCACACAGTACACCAGAGTTACAGCCCCAATACCCCACATATACACACTGTTCACTCATATAGATACCACTTACCCTCAAGACTGATTCTGCAGCACGTCTCTGAGGACCCCCTGTAAAATAAGGTTAAACAACATACACAGCAAAACACAATACTGTTTCCATAAGTACCAACACCACAGACAGTATATAGTATAACAACAACAAATCTGATTTATTTGGGGGGCAGTAACACGGGAGGGGAAATCAGGTTAATTGGTGGCATTAAATCACAGTACTGTGCACACATACAGGGTCTGAAAAGTCACACTCTGGGTACCCAGGTTGGGGGGGGGCTAGCCAGGTTCATTGCCTGGGGTTGGCCGGCAGGTGCAGATGGATAGGGCCCTGTAGAAGAAAATATATGCACAATACCCAATTGTAATCCGGAGCTGGATGGCTCAGTCCATGAAGCAGTGAAACAACAAGAATTAGATGACACACTTGTGATTGAAAACAGGCTGCAGGGAAATACCCTGATTTGTACTCACAATACCCAAGCTGAGGACCGGATGGTGGATGTTCTTCTGAATTGCCAGAACAACAGAGAACAACAGAGCATGGAGACAAGGTCCTTGTGACTGGACCCCACTGCAGTTGATAGCAACCGGATTTAGTCCGAGAAAAGCTGGGGTTTGCTTCCAGCTTCAACACACAGCAAACAGCACTGGGGATGGAAAATAGCGATTTCCCCACAGGCACTATGCACATTCATATGTAAAAGGAAAGTACTATACTAGGCAGGATGCTCCTCGATCCCGATCGCAATTAATGAAAAATACCCGGGAGTACACACAGCAGCTTCAGTTCCTGACAGACCAAGTGTGATTCAGCAATTTCTCCAGTCTTCTACAGGGTGAGCCTGGTTTCCACTCTTCAGACCTTCTTCTTTCTCCTCACAAATCAGATTCAGTCCGGACTGGCACTTACAATGGCTGAAGGCCAAACCTCAGGGCCTCACATGCGCTTCCCATGCAAAACTATACACCGCAGAAGCACATAGCTCCTCTCTCTTTACTGTCACAACTGATCTGAGCTTTCCAGTCACAGAGCAGGGCTTTTCCTTTAGCTCCACATCATTCTGTTGGTTGGTTCGGCTGGCACTCACAATAAGACTCCCTCTGTTGATGGAAAAAAAGCACCAAGGTCAAAACTACATTTCCCAGAGTCACTGCCCACACAATCCCCTAGTGGCTGGCTCAAAATTAAGAGTCCAAGTTCTGATTCATCCATAGGCTCTATTTTAGGGCTCCCTTAACCCAACTGGCCCAGCACAGCAGTTCAGGACCAAAATGAAAGAGCTACACTAAAACAGTTCGTGCTGAAATAAAGACAGGTTAGACAAACTACATTTTCTCAGTCACTCTAAATAAGTTCTGGCAAACAGTTATACTTTCAACAAGGCTCCCTCTGCACATGTAGCAATGGCAGAAACAGAGCGAAGTGAGACAGTACGTGGAAGCTCAAATAGCACTCACTTTTAACCACATTTAAACAGCTCAGACACCGAACACCGCCCAGACTTGGAGCATTCAGGCAAGCTCCTGGAAGACTTTTGGGAACCCCATTTGTAGGGGGGTTATACCCTTCCTGGCCTGAAAAAACTTGGCATCCGCGTCAAGTAAATACCCCCATAAATTTCAATACGACCATATACATTTACATTAATATCACATTAGGCTTATACATGTAATCATCAGTCAACATGTCACCTTACCAGAAACACATTTCTGAAACTTTTCAGTACATCACTTTTTTCCCCCACAGTATTATACACACATGGTACTATAACTCAGGTTATTACTTCCTGTACATGAAACCTGAAGAGAGGGGGCCCTTCCCTATCAGCTACCTTGGGGCTAGATGGGGCAGGGGCACCATACATAGAGGGCAACACAAGTAACTTGGAGTTAGCACTGAAGTTCAGTTTGGGCAATGAGCTGGGGGACACATACACTCCTTTGTGGACAACATTGAGAGGCAAGTCCACAGGCCTCCCAGAGGAATCATAACTGAGGTGCACCACAAGCTTTACAGCTCGACCAGTCTTTCTAGGGGGAACTGTTACAGTCTCTGCACCCTAAGCCTAATTTTCAGCATTGTCCTCACTTGTTAGGAGAGTCTCCATTGGGGTAGAGAGGCTAGAACTTGGGGCACTTTCAGCTCCAGGAGTTACAGTCTCTGAGTCCACAACACTTGGCTCACATGGGGAGTTTTATGACACTGGCAGTGAACTATCAGGACACTCAACACACTCTTCTTGTTCTGGTATATCACCAGTTTGTCCCACTCCATCATTTTCCTCCTCTGAAAACTCAAACAGTTCAACCATACACAATGATTCCATATCATCTGACTTGATGCTTTGCACTTCACTTGCTGGGAGCATTGGTTCTAGGAACAAAGCTGGGGGCTTAGACAGTCCAGAAGGCCCAGCTTCATCTCCAGGATTGACTAGGGGATTGCCCCGAAACAATTGACTCAGTTCGTAAGAAGGGTAGTATTCAAAGCCACACTCACTTTCCTCTGACATGGACTGACAGTCATGTTCAACTGGGACTTGGAGGAAACACTTTAACTCAGCTTCTGTAGGTGCAGACTTTCTTGATTTTTGCTTAGCAGCAGCTCTAGTCACTGGTCCAGAAGGGGTATTTTCTGGGGGCTCAGACTCAATCAAGATTTGTCCAATGGGCAGTAAATGATTTCTATGCATTGTTTTCACATCTTTTGAATTATTCTCAGGCCTTACTTTGTACACAGGCAGATCATCTAGTTTGCTCGCTACAATGTGAGGGAGATGGTGCCATCTGTCAGCAATCTTATGTTTGCCATGCAGTCCCAGATTTCTTAGCAATACCCGATCTCCCTCCTGGAGTTCCTGTGCTTTCACCTTTTTATCATACCTTTCTTTCCTGGCCAGATTTCTTTTGGCAGCCATGGTTTGAGCCAGTTGGTATGCATGAGATAGCTGGGCCTTTAACTTTTGCACATACTGTAAATAGTTGTCAGATCGAACTCCATCAGGAGAAACTCCAAAAACATACATCTACCAGCAGTCGAACTTCTCTTCCAAACATCAGGTGGTAGGGGGAGAACCCAGTGGCATCACTTTTGATGCAGTTGTAGACATGTACCAGGGTGTTAATTTGTTGGCTCCATCTAGGCTTGTCCTTTGGGTGGAGGGTGCCTAGCATATCTAGCAAAGTGCGGTTGAAACGTTCAGGCTGCAGGTCTCCCTGGGGGTGGTAAGGGGTGGTTCTGGACTTTCGCACTCCTCACACAGAAAGCATCTCTTTGATCAGACGACTCTCAAAGTCTCTCCCTTGATCAGAATGGATTCTTTGTGGAGCCCCATAGTGAACAAAAAAGTCTTCTACAAGTACTTTTGCCACAGTGGATGCCTTCTGGTCCTTGGTGGGGAAAGCTTGGGCATATCTCGTAAAATGGTTAGTGACCATCAGCACATTACTAATATTTCTTTGATCTGACTTCAGACTCAGAAAATCAGTACAGACCAGCTCCATGGGTGCACTGATGGTGATGTTAACAAGGGGGGGGCAGCCCTCTGGCGCAGGGCTTTCCTCTGTAAACAGCGACTACAATTTCTAATGTGTTGCTCCACTTCAGCCCCCATCTTAGGCCAATAGAATCTGGATCTCACCAAGTCAAGTGTTCCGTCTATATCAAGGTGCCAGATGTGGTTGTGTAAGGACCTCAGTATTGAGTCTCGAAAGGCAGTGGGCAGCACTAGTTGTTATTTGTCTATTTGTCCCCCTCTGTCTACTGTTTCGCTGTATAACAGTCTATTGATCAGTTTCAACGTAGGACCTTCCTTGCATAACAGTGCAGTTCTCAAATCAGTGGAGCGTAATTTGGACACATCTTTCCCTGTATGGAGGGCTTCTAAAGCTGATTTGGTCATGGGATCTCGGGATTGAGCCCGCTGAATACTGTCATTGTCCAGCTAAGGCAGTGCACCAATGTCTATTGCAGAAAAGTGGCAATAAGCAGCAAATATGCAATTCTCAGAGGGTCCCAAGCAATCCACCATATAGTCCACTGCGTCCGTGGACATTTGTTCCTCCCTGTCAAACTTCTGGCAGAGAGCTCGAATATCAGGTTCTGACAGTCTGACCCAGTCATTCCAGGGAACAGACCTCCGGGAGAGAGCATCAGCATCTATGTGGTTCAGGCCAGCTCTGTATTCAACAGCATAGTCGTATGTAGATAATGCAGAAAGCCACCTATGGCCAGTGGCATCCAACTTAGCTGAAGTCTGCACATAGGTCAAAGGATTATTGTCAGTTTTTACTAGTATCTTTGCCCTATACAAGTACTCGTGGAACTGGTCAACAATGGTCCACTTCAAAGCTAGGAACTCTAATTTATGTACAGGATAGTTCTTTTCGGATGGGGACAGGCTTCTACTGGCAAAGGCCACTGGTCTCAGGCCATTCTCGTGCTCTTGGCACAATTCAGCCCCCAAGCCTTGCAGGCTAGCATCAGTGTGCAAGACATAGGGCTTCACTGGATCTGCAAAGGCAAGGACAGGAGCATGGGTAAGTTGATATATAATCTCATGAAAAGCAGCTTCACACTCAGGTGTCCATCTGGCTCCAAATACTTCATTAGGAAGGAAATACAGTCTCTCAGGCTCAGAAGAAACTGACCTCTTATATTTTTTGTTAGTGGGAGGGTAACCTTGAGTAAGATTAAGTAAAGTATGAATCACTCTTGAAAAGTCCTTGATGAACCGGCGATAGTAACCACAGAACCCCAGGAATCTTTGCAGTTCTTTTAGATTGTGGGGCTGTGGCCAGGTGGTCAAGGCCTCAACTTTACTCGGGTCTGTTTCTATTCCCTCTGTGGATACTATAGTGTCCCACATACTTTACAGAGGTTTGGAAGAACTGACATTTATCAATGGATAGTTTGAGGCCAAAGTCTCCAACACCTTGAACAATCTGCTCTCATGTTCCTCCAGTGAGCTGCCAAACACAATAACATAATCTAGGTATACCAGGCACTCTAACAAGTTCATGTCCCCCACCGCACGCTCCATCAGTCATTGAAAAGTTGCTGGAACACCTGAAATCCCTTGAGGCATCCTCATGAATTCACAGAAACCAAGCAGACAGATAAAGGCTGTCTTTTCACGGTCTTCTGGGGCCATTGGGATCTGGTAGTACCCACTGCGAAGATCCAATACTGAGAACCACTTACTACCATTCAGGCAGTCTAAGGCATCCTGAATGCAGGACATTGTGTACTGATCAGGAATAGTCCGCCGGTTCATGGTGCGATAATCCACGCACATCCTTACTGTCCCATTCTTTTTCCTCACTACCACGATAGGTGAAGCATATGGGGTTCTGGATTCTTGTATTACACCAGCAGCAAGCATCTCTTGCAGATGCAGTCTCACATCATCTATGTCAGCAGGTGCCAGGCGTCGAGACCTCTCATGAAATGGCCTTTCATCATGCAGCCAGATGTGGTGCTCAGCTCCTTGCACACATGCTATGTCCCATTCTTTGAAAGAAAACACCTGGTCTCTCTTAGCAAGCTTTCTACTGATTCTCATCTTCCATTCGACTGGCACCGGGGAGTCACCAAAATCAAACAAGTCGGGCGTCACTGTCATTTTCCCCCGAACACTTGTTACTGGGTAGCACTGCTGTATCTGCACAGTGTACATTAGCCAGGGTGCAACCTCTATTTACTCGAATCTCTCTATCAGACACATTATGAACTTGGACCATTACCCATCTGGCATAAGCATGGGCTCTGGCAGGCAAAATACTTGGCTTGACCAGCAGTCCTTCCGGCAATTTCCCAATGCCTGGTGCATCCAGTATGAGAATTTTATTCTTGACATCCTTTCTGATACGGACTTCCCCCTGTAAGGTAAACTGGGCATTTGGCACCAGGATCAGAGACTTAGGATCCTTCTTCCAGACAATTCCAACTGGTTCCTCTGAGTCCACTCCTTTAGCATCTCTCTGTGCCTCATAGGCCTTCTTGATCAAGGCCGGAATTCTCAAAGCTGTACCAGTCCTTGACCCCTGTTTCTCATAACTCTACTGCGCCAACCGTCCAAACATATGTGCATTTGTCCCAATTAGTAGAGGAATCCCATCATACGGTCCAGTAGGGGGACACACTAAGGCCAGGGTCTCTACTTGCTCTGCCACTCCAGCCATGGAGGTAGGGAAAGATAGCCAAATTTGGATATACCCAGAGTAGGGGTAGGCCTTCTCACTTAACCCCCATACAAGCAGTCCTTCCAATGGTTGTAAGGAAACGTCTGACAAATGCTTCTGATACCAATCCTGGAACATAATTGTCACTTGGGAGCCACTGTCCAACACAGCTCTGGTGGACACACCCATTCACTTTTACTGTAGCTTCCATTGAAGGGCCCACTATTCTGGACCAGTCGGGAAAGGCGGTAGCAAGGGCCTGGGTAGATGATCTAGCCACAGAAGGACGTGAGTTAACATTTTTGGGACCTACACTGTGGTCATTTCGTGCACCTCTTAACCACTGTTTTGTGCTCCAAAGCTCTGTTTGTAGCTGGCTCACCACTCTTTCTAAGTCTTTCCGAGACCGGCATTCCCTCTTCATGAGCCCATCCTTTCCTCAATTATGGCAAAATATGTCTGCTGAAGTTTGGGGTGAGCAAGGCATCACATTGGGGGCTGCGGCATTGGTACTATCAATAGAAAACCTTGGTGCCTCCTCAGCCGGCGGTGGGTTGGACATTTGGAGAATTCTCTTCAGTTCCCCCACTTCCATAGTCAAGATATCAAGCTTTGAGCTGATGTCAGCAGAAGATGTCTGGGGGGGCACCCCTACCCCCATAGCAGATGCAGTCGAGTAAGAGTTGGGGCCTGTACTCGTAGGAGGAGCCTTCATAAAGATACTATTTATTGCTTCCCTGAACTCCCTCAGCAGTTCATCCCATGGCAGAACATCGGTAGCCATCCCTCTCTGGCTGGGCCCCCCTTGGCTGACATTTGGGTCTCGGGTTCTGTCATGTGATTTTGGTGATTCCAGACCATCAGCATCTGACCCTGCACCTGGAGCAGGGGATGTAGCAGCTACGACTGCACAGGGCTCTGAAAAACCTTCCTCCTCCTCAACTTCTCATACCTTCTTCATCAACACATGGAAAGGCAAGGGACTAGATTCCTTTGATGCAGTTGCAATTTGAGCAACACCCAGCTAGAGTGCCGGGCAGAGCAGAGTATATGATCCAGTCTTAACTGATCCACTTCACTAGAGGTCTAACCCCCCTTTCAAAAAATGGTTTGCAAGATTCCCTCTAATCAATCCATATAGGCAGATAACAATTCCCCCGGCTGTTGTCTAACATCTTTAAGCTTCCAGTTCAGGGCCTCAACACTAGTGGTGCCCCCAAACACATTTTCAAAGGCAATTAGGTACTCTTGGGCTTTGGTGTCAGGGTCAGAGACCCTCAGGGAGCGAAAAGTACGTTGGGCGGGTCCCTGGAGACTCTCCCCCATGCAAGGCCTTTTTTCTGCCTTGGATCATTGCCAGTCTTGTACCGCAAGGGTAGCAGAGTCTATCCAGATTTCCAGATCGCCTTCCCAT
Organism: Neoceratodus forsteri; assembly: GCA_016271365.2. NCBI lineage: Eukaryota > Metazoa > Chordata > Ceratodontiformes > Ceratodontidae > Neoceratodus > Neoceratodus forsteri. The sequence continues at coordinate 965,085,187 of CM028133.1, forward strand.
TTGGAGTAGAGAGGATGCCAGAGAATACTTTGAGCTTGCGGTAAGAGTCATGACTAATGGCAGGTATAAATATAGGAGCTAACACTGGCACAGAAGGAGGGGCAATAACGGGTGCTGGAGGGGGACAGGGTGTTGGGGGAGGAACACCCCCCGTGGCAAAAATAGTTTCTTTAAATCATCCACAGTTTTCCCCTCCAGCAACAATTTAGCAAATTTCTCCTCAAAAGTTTCAGATAGTGGGGGGGGGGTCATTCCCCCCCGGGTCTTTATTGTCCTTAGTTATCACTCTCCAGGCAGCGAGGGCTCCCTCTGGGGTAATAGTCTGTGGCACTTTGGAGCTATCTATGGGTCCTTATACTCTACTAGAGCCATGAAAGTGTGGGTGAGAAGGTTAGCATGTCGACCCGCCACCACAGGGTTTGTAAACCTTCCGCCTTGGAAAGTACTCCCTCTACAGTGTCTGTACTGGTACCCAGTGGAATATCCAAGATAAGTATAGCATTTTGGGGGTCGATCTCCTGCCCAGTACATCACCCCACCAACTGGTGTACAGCCACTTCTGTTGGGGTATCCATTTATTTTTAACAGTAATTCATAAATGTGGCCACTAGAGGACGCTAATCCCAGCGGTGCCTCCAAGATGTAACCCCTAGGTGGCGCTATCCCTAGGGCTACTACCCCTGCCTGTTTGACTACGGACAGGTCGAGGGGCCTAGGTCCTATGGCGGGGGCCTCCACCCAGAGGTCAGGGTTTGTAGTGGTTAGACTAGCTTGGTCACAGCCCTCTGGGACACTGAGACCCCCTCTTATTCCCTCTAGTGACTCACACAGTACACCGGAGTTACAGCCCCAATACCCCACGTATACACACTGTTCACTCATATAGGTACCACTTATCCTCGAGACTGATTCTGCAGCACGTCTCTAAGGAGCCCCTGTAAAATAAGGTTAAACAACATACACAGCAAAACACAACACTGTTTCCATAAGTACCAACACCACAGACAGTATATAGTATAACAACAACAAATCTGATTTATTTAGGGGGGCAGTAACATGGGAGGGGGAAATCAGGTTAATTGGTGGCATTAAATCACAGTACTGTGCACACATACAGGGTCTGAAAAGTCACACTCTGGGTACCCAGGTTGGGGGGGGTTAGCCAGGTCCGTTGCCCAGGGTTGGCCGGCAGGTGCAGATGGATAGGACCCTGTAGAAGAAAATATATGCACAACACCCAATTGTAATCCGGAGCCGGATGGCTCAGTCCATGAAGCAGTGAAACAAAAAGAATTAGATGACACACTTGTGATTGAAAACAGGCCGCAGGGAAATACCCTGATTTGTACTCACAATACCCAAGCTGAGGACCGGATGGTGAATGTTCTTCTGGATTGTCAGAACAACAGAGCATGGAGATAAGGTCCTTGTGACTGGACCCCACTGCAGTTGATAGCAACCGGATTTAGTCCGAGACAAGCTGGGGTTTGCTTCCAGCTTCAACACACAGCACACAGCGTGGGGGATTGGAAATAGCGATTCCCCACAGGAATTCCCCACAGGCACTACGCACTACGCACATTCATATGTAAAAGGAAAGTACTATACCAGGCAGGCTGCTCCTCGATCCTGATCGCAGTTACTGCAAAATACCCGGGAGTACACACAGCAGCTTCAGTTCCTGACAGACTGAGTGCGATTCAGCAATTTCTCCAGTCTTCTACGGGGTGAGCCTGATTTCCACTTTCCACTCTTCAGACTTCCTTCTTTCTCCTCACAATCGGATCCATGGCTGCTGCTCAGCTGATTCCTGTCTTTGTCCATGCGCATCCCTAGGGGTGCTATTGTGCATCGACCCTGCTCCATGGCGCATCCCTCGTTGTGCTATGGTGCATTAGGAGCGATATTCAACCACATTGCACAGGCGCACCTTGTCCTGCGCATGGTTTGAATATCACGCCCGCCACCCAGCGGTGCAAAATGGACGGGCGCCTGCTCCCTCTATTGCGCATCTTTCTGGCGCAGTCTGAATATCCCGGCCCATAAGTATAATTAATTATTAAGAAGCAAAGTGAGGCTTCTGATTAGCTACTGGATTGGTCATTAACCTCTTCTAAATGACCGATCCAGCTGCCAACTGACACTGTGTGCCACGCACGGCTTGTGCCACATGGCTAAAACTTAAACTAAGCAAAAAAAAATGAAAGTTGTCATTGTGATTAGAGTTATAATCACAATAGCAACCTCAAAACTGGTCATTTTCTTGGATTGACAACTGGTTGAATGGCTATGCCTTGTGCTGCTCATCCCCACACCCGGTTGTTAATCTCTTGGAATGGCTGGGTTCTTGGTTGTTATTGCTTAATGCTCCAGTCACCCACAGTCCCCACTCCCAAGTCCCACCCCTCTGATCTAGAAAACCAGGTCTGATTTCAAACCTTGATCTTCCATCTTAGAGCCCAGTAGGCTACTGAAGTATCACTGGACTAGTTCCACTGTAAAAAAACAAAGAAATAATCAACCACACAGACACACACACACACACACACACACATATCCTCATTTAATTTTGTAATGGAATACACTCACACTGTTTTCAGTTCTCACATTTGTGTATTAGCTGATAATTGATCTGGAGTAACAGCTACAAATTTAGCCTCTTATTTTGAAACCTAAAAGTAAGTACCTTAAACATGCATCTGCTAGAAACCTTTACAGATTCTGAAAAATGTTTGGGATTTGCAGATTTATTTCCGGGTTTTGTTGGTGAAACTTGGTTACTGTTCAGTTTGCCCAGCTTGATGTTCAGTAGTGTTTCAATTTCTAGTACTGGGTTGCTACACTAATCCAAGTAATTATCTTTCTCTTCATTAAAATTATAAACATATACATGATATATATTATAGAAGAAAACATATTACTTACAAAATTGGCTATCCTGTTTTGTATGAGAATTTTGACATGTCCTTTAGAATTGAGAATCAGTAGAAAGTACCCTACAAGAAAGTTTCTTCACATTAAATACCACCCCCTCCCACGCACCTTCTCAGCCCCAGTCATGATACTGAGAATGAAAATTCAAGAGACTTGTAACTGAGGAGTATGTAGCAGCACCCAATTACTGAAAGACTGTTTTGGGCAGTGAAAGGTCTTGAATTTATGCCAAAGTTATGCAACATACCAACAATTACAGTGTCAACACTGTCTTTTTGTCTAAATTGGGTAAAAGTATTAATGTTACTGAACCAGTAAGAAGAAACTGAGGTATACATTTATTAAATTTAAATTTTGAGTTGATTTTTTATTTGGGGACAGAGCATTCCTATTTTTCTACCATTATCTCCCACTCCTACTTTCCGACACTGTAGTGATATTGTTGCCTCATATACTGTATATGTGGGAGGGGCAGCAAGTGGTGACCTTCACAATGGGCTCTAGTTGTACACAGTAGCCAGTTAGCAGGGTGGTACTGAAGTGATCGAATTACTCCTCCCTGCTTCTATGGGGAACTGAGCACCTTCTGCCTCTGATACCCTCAGACAAGAACCTGTTTCCTGTGTTGTGGCATGGAACAATGTGGCTACCCACTGGATCAGCCTTTGAAAGATTTCTTTCTTAATGTTTTTCTAATATGAACAGATTTGTTTGTCCCTGTTAAAAAAACAAAAAAGGTGTAAAAGCTGTGTGAATTTGAGACTGTGATGACAGATACTGGAGGACCAGAGCCCCCATTGACAGTGGCCCCCTTTCCCCTCACTCACATTGTAACCTCATCAAGTTATGCCACACAGGGGTTAATGGATTTGAGACTGGTCAAAAAAGGAGTTGTGGCCACCATGCACAAAGGCACATTGCGGTTCTTGCAAGCCTAGTTGTAGCATCCTGTGCCTCTGCAATTTACTGCCTGGTATAACCAGGTAGTAATCGAGGTTCCGTGCTATGACCAGGTTCACAAACCCACAGGGCAGCCAGAGATCAGGAGGACACTGCCGTACCTCTCCCTGAATCAACACACTGAGGGTGAACCACTGGACCTTCAACTAAGATTACTATGATGGTCCTGCTCACTGTAAAATTGTCTGCACAAAATTGTTGCCACATTAGTACAATTTAACCCGGTGAATGGATTAACAGGCTTTCTCATCTGGCCTGCTCTCCATATGGCATCCTGTGTGTGCACCTTCAGAGATATGACTGACCTGCATTAAGGTTATCCAATGCTGTCCCAGAATGTCTCTTCCCTGGATGTAACAGCCTGCCTTCAGTAGTCATGTCTTCAGTGAGCAGAATCTTTGCTGGGAGCATGAAATTAAGTCCACACATACAAAATAGCAGCAGTTTTCAAAACTGACATTGTGTTGGTTCTCGACGATATGGTTGGCATGTGGGCAGACTGGTACCAGTACTTTTTCCACTGGGCATTAGGCTTAGGTAAATGTATGTGGACCAGTCTGTCTTAGGCAATCAGGACACAGGATGTTAATTACCCATTTTATAAAGGAAACTAATATCTCTTGATTATTTATAGAGGTTTGTTTTCCTTATAGAGGTTGGTTTGAGTATGAGATATGCATAAGAAATTGCTCTGCACTGGCAGGATGTTAAGACCATGGGGTACTGAGTCTTTGCTGACAGTTTTTCTCTGCATCTCCCTTGACATCCTGCCATGCCCCCTCCCCAACCTGCACCCACCTTCTGCGCACCCCACCTCCCTGCACCCCCTTCACTCCATATTTACCTCCAGAGGGCCATCACTGTGATCTTCTGTGGAGCGGGAACACGTCTGAACTCTTCAAAAGCCGATGGGGAACTGAACAAAATGTAGTATGCTTTATAATGGCAGGCAATGGGGGGTTGCAACTTAGGTGGATATCTCAGCCAGTTTTGGGAATTTTGGTACCAGATTTTTAACATGGGTTTTTTGGGACCCCACCTCATGAATACATGCACTGTCATTGTTACTCGGTCCGGAAAGGTGGTTTCGCAGTCACTGCATGGAATCACCTTTTTGAACTAATTAATGAAAGAGCAGTGCCACTGTTCATGAAGTGGGGTCCCAAAAAGCCCATGTTGCAAATTTTGTGAAAATATTCTGAAAAATGACTGTGCTACGAGCATGTGTTGCGCAGTTTCCATGCACACTCGTAACTTCAACACTTTATATTTTCACTCTAGATTTTCAACATAACCATTTTTTCACACCTCCTTATGAACAGTACAGCTGTCATTTTTCACATCCTGCCCGAAATGTTTTTCACACCTGTGGTGCACAATGGCATGCTCGCTGTGGGAAATCAACTTCTGGGACAGATTAACAAAATTACAGTGCTACTGTTCATGAGGGGAGGTCCTAAAATGCCTTTGTTGAAAATGTGGTTAAAAATATCCCATAAATAATTGGGTTATGGATGTGTGTTGTGCAGTGTCTATGCATGCTCATGACTTCACCAATTTTTCATATTTTCACTCCAGATTTTCAAGGTTGGCATTTTTTTACACCTCCTCATGAACAATACAGTTGTCATTTTTCACATCCTGCCCAAAATGTGTTTTCATACCTGTGGTGCCAAATGGCGCAGTGGCTGTGCAAAATCACCTTTTGCCTAACAAACTGATAGTGCCGCTCTTCATGAGGTGGGGTCACCAAAAGCCAATGCTGAAAATTTGGAGTGAAAATACCAACAAATGCCATGGCGTTAGAGTTTCCAACTGTAACGCCCCACCCTGTAGAGACTGACAGGCATCAGGGGTGTGACTTGGGATCATCAGCTGTAATGCTCACGCCATTCAACCCCTTCCCCCACCCTGCAGCCAGTGACAGGCATCAAGGTGTGCCTTGGAGTGTTTGGCTTCAAAGTTCACCCCATTCTCCTATACTGCACCCATCTCAGCATATTTCCTTATGAAATGGGGTAAGTATAAGGCCCAAAGACCCCAAAGCACACCAGGACTCTTGTCGGTGTCTAGAGGGTAGGAGTGAGGTAAAGTGGCATGAGCATTATAGCTGGCGACCCAAAGGCGTACCCCAATGCCTGTCACTCTCTGCATGTTGGGGGTGGGGTTGGCGTCAGTTCAATACTTCACTGCCATTCCTAGTATGCATCTCTAACTCCTGCACTACCATTGCCAATGCCAGTGAGACAACATTCGGCACTGACAAATGCTTGTTATACTTTAATACTAGTCACTGGTTGGCGAATCAGTGTTCAGCCTCAGTGAACGAGGTTTGGAGAGATTGCTAGAGCATGTGGGGATCTCTGCTGCAGCACCAGAGGGGGTATCATACCTAGACTCTCTGACCCCATCCTATGTTGCTGTTGGATCCACCCTCACGGTCTTCTACCCAACTATCACTTATAACGACTACCACCCGTGTTGTATCACTCTATGTTACACAGGCTATCCTTGGCAGCCACCACACCTGGAGCCTGTGCTACAATCAACACTACCCACCCTTCGACTCCTCTTTCTGGTTACCTCCTCTATATACTAAACCTCCCTGTCCCTACTTTCTCTGGCCATAAATGGCCCTTAGCTCACAGATCTCACCTTCTCAGAAAATTATGCTGGAACCCTGTACTCAGGTTCCTCCTCCTCTTCCTCATGTCTGGGAATATCCACCCTAACCCTCGACCCCTCCCACCCCCTGCAACATCTCACTCCCCTACCAGTGGGCTGCGCATTGCCACCCTTAACATCTGCAGTTTGTTAAAAAAGTGGGACGCCTTCCAGTGCTGGGTTCTACAATACTGTCCTGATGTCATTGCCATGGGTGAAACCTGGCTCTCCCCCCGGTCTCCAGACTCACCCAAAAAACCCTCTCTGGTTATAACATATACCAAGCTGACCAGTAAAGTAAGCGTGAGGGTGGCTGCACCATTTACATCAAGGACACAATACACGGTCAGGTTCTCCCTGCCCCCCACCTGGTACCTGGACCCTAGGCCCTCACTCTTAAACTTTCCTTAGGGTGCTCCCAGACCTCCTTCCTCATCACTGCAGTATACATTCACCCCCAGGGAACAGAAGGTGGCCTTCTATTCAGTACTATCCTACCTGGCCACCCTCCCATATCAAACAGAAAAAATGATGCTCAGTGATTTCAATATCAATTGGTTAGGCAAGACTGCCACCCCATTCGTCGATGCAGCCACCGCCCAAGACCTAACACAAGTTGTCATATCCCCCACCTGATTGAACTAGCATACAGGGTCTTCCTCATTGCTAGACCTCGTCTTCACAAATCTCCCCCACAAAATCGTGGTTTACCCATGCCACAGCGACAGTCGGCATGGAGACATCCCCGACAGTGACAGCCGCAGTGCCGACTGTTGGCATTGCAGTGTCGGGGATGCCTCTGTGCATCCATCGGAGCTGTACCCCTCAAGCTGTGAGGGCTCTGTCCCACACCCCCGTCTCTAGGATTCTAACTCCGAGTCAGAGTTGACGGGGACAAACACCCAGCGAGGCAGTCCCGACGGCCAAACAGACCACCACAGAGACAGGCAGATTTTGTCCAATTCCTGTCACTGTGGTGGTCTTCATGATCTGGGAGTCGCTGCGACAACAATATACCCAAAATCGCAAGCATCTCAGTTCTCCTGAATGTCCTTAGTGACCACTCCCCAGATCTCTGCTCCTGGACAGATAAAGCACCCAAATCTCTAACCAAATTAATCTTATGACCCAAAATTGGCCCAGGCAAACTTGCCCGTCTTAAATCGCATCTCAGCACTTTGGATTGGTCCTTCATTATGAATACCCATGACTCTGATAGAGCCCTCAACCTCTTCATCCTCTCCTACAACACCATATGTGACAAATTTGCCCCAATCCCTAAAAGGATGGTCAAAGGCAATCCAGTGCCTTGGATCACTGACCACCTCCAGGCCTGTTTTGGTCCAGAGATTCATTATGGCACCTCTCTAATCAGTCTAACATTCCATCTGATAGACAAAAGTACAGAGAGGCCAGGAACAAATGCACATGGGCCCTGCGCAAGGCCAAAGCTGAGTATTTTAAATCCTTTTTGACATCTACCTGGGGTTCTGGGTGCAATTTTTGGAACAACATTAAGGACATCTGTGGCAAAGTCCCTAACCCTGTTCCGAATCAGGTAATGGTTGATTGGTGCATGACCTCGGACCCTTCTAGTATAGCCACAGCCTTCAACAACACCTTCACAAACCTCAGCCACGTCCTACCTCCTAATTTCTTTGACCCACCCTCAGCCGGCTCCCCCATTTCTCCTCCTGAAGCCCCCTCCTTCGCCTATGTCACACTTCACCCAAGTCTGCGGAGCCATATCTTAAAAAAGCTCTGAGCCACTCATGCTACAGTAGTGACACCTTAGACTTGAAACTTCTGGGGCTTACCCTCCATGAGGTACTTATCCCAATCACCCATGTTATAAACCGCTCCCTGTGTCTAGATAAATTCCCCTCTAGTTGGAAATCTGCATCCATCACCCCTATTTTCAAAATTGGGGACCGTATCCTCACCAGTAACTACCGCCCCATCTCCATTCTCCTTCCCCTGTCCAAGGCCCTAGAGCAGATTGTCGCAGATCAGCTTACGGACCACCTCAACAAATACAACCTTCTCTATAAACAGTAGCATGGCTTTTAGAAAGGGCACAGTACTACTTCTGCCCTACTGGAATTTACCACCCACGTCCACTCCACTTTGGACAGAGGTCATATCGCTGGTGCCGTCTTCATAGATCTCACTAAGGTGTTTGACACCGTCAACCACTCTCTCTTACTGACCTCACTCTCCAGCTTTGGTTTCTCTCAGGACGCCCTTGGCTGGTTCTCTGACTACCTCTCGAACCGTTTCCAGCAGGTCAAAATCGGTAACGCCCCTCTCTAAGAGAATGCCTGTCCTCTCCGGTGTGCCACAGTGGTCCATCCTAGGACCTCTACTTTTCAGCTTCTTCCTTAACTCCCTCCCCAAATCCTGCCCTGGCAACCTAATACTATATGCAGATGATGCTTTCCTATATTCCACCAACGCGGACCCCGTTGAGCTCCGTCATTCCCTGCAGTCCTCCTTTAGTGGCGCTGAAAATTGGTTCTCCACTCAATGCCTTATTCTCAACTATCAGAAGACCAAAGTCATGCTATTCTCCCACCCCATGAACTCCCAGAAAAAAGCAGTGCCCTCATGTGCTGACTGCCAATCTGACCCCTTTAGAGCAAGTGGACTCCTTTAAGTACCCAGGCATAACTGTAGACCCAGCCTTTAATTTCTACCAACATATCCATCTCCTGTCTACCACCCTCAATGTTAGGCTCGGATTGTTGCATCGTTTCAAGAACTGCCTCACCCTGGATGCCCTTAGGCTCGCTGTCTCCGCCTCAGTCCTCTCACTACTTGACTATAGCCTACTCATCTATAGTGCTGCAAACATTTCGGCCCTTTATAGACTCTGTGTATCCCTAAATAAAGCATGCCGCCTCATACTGGGATGTGACCGTCTCACCCATACTTGCTCCTTCTATAATGCTACCAACTGGCTAAATCTTGACAATAGAATCCAGTTCCATACTTGCCTCATGGCCAAAATGATTGCCCTTGGCCTCTTCCCCTCTGGGCTCTCCTCTTTAGTCCACTCGGCTCCGATGATTAAGCATACACGTAGCTCTGGCAAGCCACTCCTATCGGTTCCCCTCTGCCGAACCTCCCAGTTCCAAAGGTCCTTCAGCCACAGGGCCCCTTCTTGGATGAACTGCCTACCCACTTCACTAGTGAATGAAAATAGAATTGGCCCCTTCAAAACATACCTCAGGGCCCACCTGAGGTCATCAAATACCTGACTCCACTGATTCCTGTCTGTTTCCATCTGCCACCCATTTCTTGCCCTGCCCTCCCCTTTTTTCACTTGACCATGGCCTCCGCCTGCTTACCCTTTGTCCTTACTTATGTTGACAACACTGCTATTTGTCTAACTATAAATGCATTACCAATGACTTGTATAGTTTACTACTAGTAACCATCTGTCAGCCTTCACTGTTTCTCTGTAAATATGCTGGACTATGTACCTTGTTGAATTACTAATGTATGTGAATGTTTTCCTGCGACATGGAACCTTTGTAAAGGAGTCTTTGACTCAAAGGTATATCTGAATACTCAATAAATAAAATAAAAATAAATAAATAAAATAAGACCGCATCGTTGGTGTATAGGATCAGACTTCCAGAGCATGCAGCAGGGAGGATGTTTAGAAATAGGCTGCAGAGAAGGGGACCCAGAATAGACCCCTGGGGCACCCCAGACCTTACCGGGAGGCTGGAGGAGAGTGTGTTACCTATCTTGACCTACTGGGTTCTCCCAGTTAGATAGTCAGAAAACCAATTTGTGGTATCCTGGGAGAGACCAATGAGAGAGAGGGTTGATAGGAGGATGGCATGGTTAACAGTGTTGAATGCTTTCGACAGATCCACAAAGACAGCACCAGTCAGGTAACCTCTGTCAAGTGCTGAGTGAATAGAGGAGGAGAACTCCAGCAGTGCAGAGGTAGTGCTGTGGCCTTTGCGGAAACCATGCTGTTCTTTACAGAGAAGAGTATTTTGTGAGGTAATCAGAGAGTTAATCAGAGACGATATGTTCCAGTGTTTTTGGGGATTGAAATGGGATGCTAGTTCCAGTGGCAGTTTGATCACTGCTTTTGAGGATGGGTGTAATGATGGCCGCTTTCCAGCAAGATGGGAATTTGTGTTTATGTGCTACTCCTTGCCTTCCTGGCTTTTCAGCTATCCATGACAAGCAATATCTGTACCCTGCAGCCTTCATGGCTTTCTTGAATTGTATGTAATTCATTACTGCTTTGTCTAATTGCTACTGTATTTTGGCTAATGCTGGATAATCTGATAATTCTGATGCTCATGATAATTTGGCTTCCCCACTGGAATTGGTTGGATTGCCTTCCCTGTAAGTCATGTGAATTGCTGCTGTGCTCTGTCTCACGGACTAACGTACAGGTCTGATCATTGATTGCACTGCCCTTGGGGGTTCAGTCTGCTTTGTGTTTGCCATAATACTGTATATGTATGCCCTACCTGAGGGTCTACACTGCTCGCACATCCTTTAAGCTCTCCTTTTATACTGTCTCATCCATACTTGGAGGCATGCTAACCACATCCATTAGTTACTATGGCTTGGGACTTGCCCTGCAGCTGACGGTCTTGCTCTGCACCCCTGAAGTCAAAATCTTGAAAGTGTGAAACTTGGGGGTGGGGTCCTTCTCATCTAGCCCATAGTGGGAATGTCCTTGCTTCAGATGGAGCTTTAGCCATGCAGGTGTATCGGTGGCATCTCCTGTGTAGAATTTAAGACTCAGCTAAGAGGGGTGGGGCCCTGAGCTAAAAAGGAGCTCATCTATCTAGCTGATTGCTTCGACGGCACCTTCTCGCTAGTCTCCCTATGACTGCTTCTGGTTCACCTGGTTTGTTTTTAGATTGGTAGGCCAGCTGAGTGCATTGCTTTCCTCCTCTCGCCTTGGAGGAGCTTGTTGCAGAGAACCCTCGCAGCCCTTCACGGCATTCCCATTTGAGGGATAGAGTGAGAGCCTTCCTCCAGACTGGAACATTTTCCACCCCCTCCTTAAACTGAATTTCAAATTGTAGCAGCCGAGCATCACAAAATAAAAATATCCCAAGCTTGAAGGGAAGGCGACCTAGGCCTTGGATCCACAGAGATTTCTTCCTCAAAGGTTTTTTTCTCTCCTCCATACCCAAGGTCATAATACTTAATTAGGTTTTAGAAATATTCTCTAATTTACTTAGATAGGTTCTGCTGTTGGATGGAGGTGGGTAGTGACCCTACTTGCCGTTCCTTCCCTCCTTAGGAAGCCCCCTGCTGTCATGAGTGCAATCCATTTTATCCATGCTATTCTGCTAAGCTGTGCTTCTCATTTATGTTTCACCAAGCTGCCTGTTGCTGTCAGTCTGCTTTGCTACCTCATAATCAATGATCACGGCTAATGTTCTTTTGGGAGGGTTCTTCCTAAGGTATCTTTAGCCAAGGGAACCTTCCCGCAGCACCTCTAGTGGTGGAACCCTCTTTGAGGGTTCCTTGCCTTCGGTACCCCTAGAGGGTAGTAATTCCTCATGGAATAGAGAGTGTGAAGGCCAAAACAAGGAAACGCAGTTGCACAAGCATAACACTGTAGTGGTTGCGTAGGTCATTAAACTTTAAAGAGGGAATCTGGCCAAAAGAGCTGCATTGTAGAATTAGAATCAGCACACCCAAGATAAATTTCATACCAAAAATGAGGTGTCTACATTACTTCTTTTTAAAGTTATGGGCTATTTTATAACCCTAATTCCACTCCCTGTTCAAAAAAGCCAGTTTTAGTGAAGCGCCACAGATGATGTCATAACCAGAACTCACAGCCAGCTTAGTCCTCCCTGTCAGCAACCTTATAGGACCTATTTCTCCAAAGTTTAAGAAACTGTAGTTGAAGTAATCATTAAAAAAACTGACTTAGGATTGGCTGCAGTGTTTGCATTTTTGAATGGTCAGTTGCATGGTACTATACTTTAGAACGTGTCAGGAGGTGGTTTTGGAATGCAGTACTGAACCAAGATGTAGAATATCTAGGTATTGCACAATTTTAAAATGTTGTGGGGGCATGCAATCTTGGAATGTGGCAGGGATGCACCATCTCAAAATGTGGTGGGACACAATCACAGAACATGAGAGGAATACACATCAAGGAATTTTGGTCTGGTAATTTTGGAATGTAGTGGGGATGCATAAGGTTAGAATATGACAGAACACACCATTTTATTCCAGAATTACTTATCCTTGCCACATTCCAGAATTGTACGCACCCACTATATTTCAAAAGTATGCATCACATCCCCACCATATTCTGACATTGTGTGCCCCAGTCGTATTCTAAAATTATGCATCCCAACCACATTCCAAAATAGCACATCCTAGCCACATTCCAAAGCTGTGTTTCAATGTCACATTCTGAAATTGTGTCACTGCCACATTCCTAAACTGTGCATCACCTCTACATTCCAAAATTGTATATCACCATCACATTCCAAATCTGTGCATCACTGCCACATTTAGAAAGCGTGCATCACTGCCACATTCTGAAATTGTACATCACTAGCCAAATTCTGAAATTGAGTGTCATCATCACATTCCAAAAATGTGCACCACTACCACATTCCAAAATTGTATGTCACCACCACATTCCAAAACTGTGCATCACATCACATTCCAAAATTGCATATCTCCACCACATTCTGAAACTGTACCTTCCTACTACATTCTGACATTGTGTGTAAACTTCCACATTCCAAATTGCCTGTTATTGTCACATTTGGAAAATGTGCATTCACTGCATCCCCACCGTATTCCAAAATTGCACATCCCTACCATATTCTGAAAATGAGCGTCACTGCCACATTCTGAAACTGCATGTCCAAGTCACATTCTAAAATTATGCATCCCTACCTCATTCTGAAATGACGTCACTGCCACATTCTGAAATTCAGTGTGTCCATGCCACATTACGAAATTGCAAGTTGCCACCACAGTCTGAAATCAAGCATCCCAAACACATTTTGAAATTGTGCATCACCACTGCATGCCAAATTTATGCATCCATAACACATTACAAAACTACATATCACTGACACCTTCTGCAACTATGTGTCCCCTGCATTTCAAAACTGTGTATCTCGGCCGCATTCTAAAAATATATGACACCGCCACATTATGAATTTTAGCATCCCTGCCACATTCCAAAATTGTGTGTCCCACCTACTTTCTGAGTTTGTGCCATTGCTGCATTCCACAATTGCAACCTGATGGCACTTCAAAATCTCATACCTGCAGTATTTTAAAAACTACACACAACTTTGTCATTCTAAGATCAGTTTGCCACTGCATTCCAACCACCTGTCACATTCTGAAGTAACAGAAACACAGAAACATAGACTTTGACGGCAGATAAGGACTGCTTGGCCCACCTAGTCTGCCCATTTCATCACCTATTGGATAAGCTGCAGATCCTAGTTAACCAACAGCCTACTTCTTCCTATCCCCCCACCAGAATTGCCTTATGTCTGTCCCATGCATTCTTGAATTCCCCAACTGTTTTTGACCCCACAGCCTCCTCAGGAAGGCCATTCCATGTGACCACCACCCTCTCTATGAAAAAACACTTCCTCACATTGCCCCAAGCTATCCCCCCTCTATCTTCAGCTTGTGTCCCCTTGTTCTTGCACATCTCTTTTTCTGAAAGATGCTACCCTCTTGGACTTTGTTGATTCCCTTGAGGTACTTGAAAGTTTCTATCATGTCCCCCTTCTCCCTTCTTTCCTCAAGGGTATACATATTAAGCTCCTTTACTCTCTTCGTATGGCTTCTGTTGCAGACCCTGCACCATTTTAGTTGTCCATACTCTACTTTGCAGCTTTACATTGCTCCATGCTGGGCTATGGACTCTTAAACTGCTCCTGCAGAAATTGCCAAGCTATCTCTCTTCCCTTATTAGTATCTCACATAGTGCATACTCGTTAAGAAAATCTGACTTTATTATGCTTGACATACCAAGGACGCGGACTTCCTTTGGTAAACGTGCTATTGCATATGCCCTTCCCTCCATTTGGAACCAATTACAAACCGTACTGAAACTAACTAGCACAGTTTCAATAAACTTCTACAAATCGCTAAGTTCAGCCAAAATAAAAGACACCTGTAACTGTTATTAAGTCTCTTCCTTCCACATGTGTGCCATATTTATCCACTGGTAAGGTATAATTGATTTGTCATATTAACTGCTTTCCCTTCCTCTTCTACTCCTGGCTTTATCTTTGCTTACGCTCCACTGCTACTCTATCAAATCACTCCTCCCCCCCATATCAGTTGTAGACTGTTGTTTGTTCTAGCTGCCAAAATACTGTATATTTATTGCACACACCAGTCATCATGTTTCATTTATCAGTATGCAACCTGTAAGTCGCTTCCCTGTCTCATATCAATGTTTACCACCTGTGGTCACCCTATGTGGTAGCCTTGTATGTATATCCAGCCTGTATCATGTAACGTGCATTTCATGTATATACTGTTATTACCTATCTGTGTTTGTACTTTTAGTGTTTATGTCACAGGACCTCCTTGTGAATGAGCTTGCTCAATGGAGTTTTCCTGCAATAAACTTGAACTTGAACTTGAAACTTGAACATTATGGAAATGCATGCACTGACCCATACAGTGTCAGCTTTCCTTTCTCAGGTGTTTACTGCAACTGCAGTTTTATGTAACATGGGAGAAATAAATCCTATACGGTAGCTTGCATGGAGAACTAGGCCGTGAGTTCTGGTTATGACATCGTCAGTAGCCGTCACTGAAACTGGCTTTTTTGAACAGACAGTGAATTTAGGGTTGTTAAAAGACTTGTAACTTTTAAGCAAAGTAACCTAGAGATCTCATTTTTGGCATGGGGCTGATTGGTGATATGCTGATCCAAATTCTGAATTTATTGAAGCCAGAAATTTTGGCAGCACTCCCTCTTTAACTTGGAAAAAAAAGTTCACATTTTTCAGCAAGTGTTTTCATTGTACCACGTGTGCACCTGATTTAAAAAATTTTGAACCTTAAAACTTAAAAATGAGAGAAGCTTTCATTTTCAGACCATGAAAAAGCTCTGTTCAGGCCTGAAACCTAACAAATCTGTACATTTTATCATTTACATAGGTGTAGTTCTATTGCTAATCAATTAACAAAAAAAAAAATATTTCGAAAATTAATAACTTTCAAACCGCCAAACCGATGTGCAAAAAACTTACCAACAAATAGGCCCCGGGACTGAGAAAGTGCACACCAAATGTTACTTTCCTGGGGACTATGATCAGCAAGATACAAGCTATCAAACCCCCTGTTCTGACACAACCTTAACTCAGCCCTAGCATACAGATGCTGCTGTACATATGTAAGATATATATTACATGGCTGGGACTTTTTCCCATTAAAAAAAAAAACGTGATATATTCCCTACATTTTATGGTAATTAACACTACATATGAAACTACACAGTTTATTACAAAATAATGAACAATCTATTCATTAACTATTACAAGTATACACACAATATATGCACATTATTACAACACTGCTGACATGTGTAACAACCACCTGAATAACACATGTAACAACAACCTGCTAACCACCACATTACAGCCCTAACAGCCTCTCCACTTATAGCCCTTGCAATAAAGAAACAGTCCCTCGACTCACTACCAACCACTTTTGCTGCTGCCACCACATCACTTGCCAAACAAACAGCCACCACATTTATTTATTTTTATTTAAAAATTGTTACATGAGAAAGGCACACTGAGCTGAAGCTTGTTTTCAAGTGCAACCCAGTGGAAGAGGAGTGCAGAGAAAACAATTACATCAAACATCACAGTACAATTATGTACAATTTTCAGGTGAAAAAGCAAAATGATGGTCTATCAGGTAAGCAACACCATGGCTCAAAGCAGTGATTTGTAGGCAAGCGTACAAGTATTAATATAAAGTGCTCTGTGCCTGTTGGAGATGGTGACAGTGCTTTGGGAGTACAGAATCAGGACGGTCATGCTGGCATAGCCTGAATAATAGGAGTAGGGCATTAGCAGGAGGGGGGAACAGGAAGAAGGTGAAGGAGAGTCAAGAGGGAGGTTGACAGGATCAGGGAGGTGCCTTAGCTGGTATCTAAGGGAGTGAGGGGATAGATGGATGGAGGAGGGGAGCGGGGTCCAGAGAGCGGGGAAAAAAAAGAGCATGAACCCACGTTTAAAAAATGTAATGGGCTACTGTGCAGAGTCTGGGTTAAACCTCAGACACAGGATCAGACAGAACAATTGGTTATACCATAAAAATATAGATGTGAGTTGTTACAGATAGCACATGCTAGTCCTATGGCTGGTCACTCTGTGATGGATTGCACCCTTGGCAGATTGCTGTATAGATTTTTCTGGCCTGGAATTCATGAAGATGTTGCTGCCTATTGTAGTTCTTGTGCTGAATGCCAGAAAGTAGCCCCAATCACTAGAAAAGACAAGGTGCCCCTAGTGCCCCTACCCTTGATAGATGTGCCTTCTGAGAGAATTGCAATGGATGTGGTCGGCCCCTTAGACAAAAGCAAAAAAGGTGATTGATTCATTTTGGTAATATGTGACTATGCTACTCAATACCCAGAGGCAGTTCCTATGCATACTTTCACAGCCCCAAAAGTGGCAGCAGACGTTGCCAACATTTTCAGCAGGGTGGGCATACCTAAAGAGATTATTACTGATCAGGGTAGTAATTTAGGTACTGCATTACTGAAGGAGCTGTACTGACTACTAGGTATCATTGCCATAAGAAGCCCCCCTTATGACCCTCAGACAGACAGTCTTGCTGAGCGTTTTAATCAAACCCTGAAACACATGTTAAAAGGTATGTAAAAGGGAAGGGAAAGACTGGGACCAATACTTACCTTACCTGCTTTTTTTCTTACAGAGAAATGCCATAGGCATCAACAGGTTTTTCACCATTTGAAAGGCTGTATGGTAGATAACCTAGAGGACCACTAGATGTAATAAAAGAAACATGGGAAGATAACCGCACTCAGAAACAATCTATTGCATCTTATAGGTGTGCCCTGAGAAAGAAGCTGGCACAATATGTTGGAATCGCCCATAGTAGTCAGGAAGAGGCCCAAAACCAGCAGAAGGTGTATTATGACCATGGGGTAAAAGAAACAGTTTTTGAGCTATGTGAAAAGGTCTTTCTACTGTTACCCACTACAGAAAATAAACTTAATGAAGTAGCAAGGGCATTAAAAAGTGCTTAGACGTACTGGCACAGTTAACTGTGAGACTGAGACCCCTGATAGGGAAACTTCTACTAGGATATAACATGCTAACCTCAAGAAATGGGTTGAAAAAACACCAAAAGCTGTTTTGCTGGTTTTACCGGAAACTGACAAAGAAGATACTGATGTAGCTTATGACAGACTGGAACAAACTATAAGTGCTGATGCTGTAAAGGTGAATGTTTCCTTAAAGTCCAAACAAACCGCAGAAATTTGTAACTTGTTAAAGATATTTAACAGTACTTTTACCACAGTACCAGGCCGAGCAATAGGGGTTGAGCACGTAATAGTGACAAGGAATGTTCACCCTATTAGGGAAAAGACATACAGATTACCAGAGCTGTTGAGAGCAGACGTGGTTAAGGAAATACAAACAAGCATTTGTCAATGCCGAATGTTGATTGTGTTGATCTGTTGAGCTCGCTCACTGCCCCTCTGTCACTTGCTCAGTCTGTTTCTCCCAGTGCTGCAGGCTGCTCTTTTGTACTGGGCTCCTGCCTGCATTGTCACTTTGTTCTGCCCACTAAGAAATCTGCAGCTGTCCCAACAGAGCTCCGTTGAGGTGGCTCACTCCCCCTGTCTCACTCACTCATTCTGTTTCTCCTGGTGCAGCAGGCTGCCCTGTTGTACTGGGCTCCTGCCTCTGTTGGTGTTTTTTTATGCCCACAAAGAAATCTGCAACAGTCCAGACACAGGTCTGTTGAGTCTGCTCACTCCCCCACTCTCTCACTCACTCGTTCTGTTTCTGCCAGCGCTGCAGGCTGGCCTTTTGTACTGGGTTCCTGCCTACATTGCCGCTTTTTCCTGCCAACAAAGAAATCCACAGCAGTCACGATAGAGCTCCGTTGAGCCTGCTCACTCCCCTTCTCTCATTCACTCAATGTGTTTCTCCCAGTGCTGCAGGCTGCCCTTTTGTACTGGGCTCTTGCCTGTGTTGGCATCTTTTTCTGTCCACAAAGAAATCCACAGCTGTCCTGACAGAACTCTGTTGAGGTCGCTCACTCCCCTTGTCTCACTCACTCATTCTGTTTCTCTTGGTGTTGCAGGCTGCCCTTTTCTACTGAGCTCCTGCCTGCATTGCCGCCTTCTTCTGCCCACAAAGAAATTTGCAGCAGTTACAGTAGAGCTCCGTTGAGCTCGCTCACTCCCCCTCTCTCACTCGCTCATTCTGTTTTTTCCGCCACTGCAAGCTGCCATTTTTTACTGGGCCCCTACATGCATTGCTGCCTTTTTCTGCCCACAGACAAATCTGCAGCAGTCCCAACAGAACTCCATTAAGCTCACTCACTCCCCCTCCCTTACTCGCTTGTTCTGTGTCTCCCGCCGCTGCAGACTGCCCTTTTGTACTGGGCTGCTGTCTGCATTGGTGGCTTTTTCTGGCCAGAAAGACATCTGAAGCAGTCCTGACACAGCTTCATTGAGCTTTCTCACTCCCCCTCTCTCACTCACTCATTCCGTTTCAGCCGGCGCTGCAAGCTGGCCTTTTGTACTGGGCTCCTGCCTGCATTGCCATGTTTTCTGCCCACAAAGAAATCTGCAGCAGTCACAATAGAGCTCCGTTGAGCTCGCTCACTACCACTTCGTCACTCACTTGTTCGGTTTCTCTTGGCTCTGCAGGCTGCGCTTTTGTACAGGGCTCCTGGCTGCATTTGCACCTTCGTCTGTCCACAAAGAAATCCACAGCTGTCCCGACAGAGCTCCATTGAGGTTGTTCAGTCTTCCTCTGTCACTCACTCATTCTGTTTGTTCTGGCGCTGCAAGCTGCCCTTTTGTATGGGGCTCCTGCCTGCATTGGTGCCTTTTTCTGCCCACAAAGAAATGCGCAGCAGTCCTGATAGAGCTCCGTTGAGCTCACTCAGTCCCCCTGTCTCACTTGCTCGTACTGTTTCTCCCACCGCTGCAAGCTGGCCTTTTGTACTGGGCTCCTGCCTGCATTGATGCCTTTTTCTGCCCACAAAGAAATCCACAGCAGTTCTGACAGCGTCCGATGAGTTCGCTCACTCCCCCTCCCTCACTTGTTCTCGCGTTCTGTTTCTCCCAGTGTTGCAGGCTGCCCTTTTGTACTGGGCTCTTGGGTGGGGGCCTTTTTCTGCCCACAAACAAATCCGCAGCAGTCCCGACAGAGCTCAGTTGAGCTCAATCACTCCCCCCTCTCACTCGGTCGATCTTAATCTGTCCCAAACACTGATTTTCCACAACGACCGTACTATTCTCTGGTAGGAGTGCAAAAACATATTTTAGCTAGGATGTGAAAAATGACAGCTGTACTGTTCATAAGGAGGTGTGAAAAAATGCTGCTGTTGAAAATGTGGCGTGAAAATGTTACAAATTTGCAAAGTTACAAGGGTACGTGGAAACAGTTCAATGCACGCTTGTAAAACAGTCGTGTTTTGGAGCTTTGTTACCAAATTTTCAACATAGGGATTTTAGGACCTCTGCTCATGAACAGTGCCACTGTTACTTTCTTAATCCTGTACCGAACACTGATTTCCCACGGCGACTGCGTTATTCTGTGCCGGAACTGTGAAAACACATTTCGGTCAGGATGTGAAAAATGACAGCTGTACTGCTCTTGAAGAGGTGTGAAAAAATGCCACTGTTGAAAATCTGGCGTGACAATATTACAGATCTGTGAAGTTACAAGCATGCATGGAAAGTGAGCAATGCACACTTGTAACACAATCATTTGATGGGCTTTCATCATCAGATTTTCAACATAAGCATTTTAGGACCTCTGCTCATGAACAGTATCACTGTCATTTTCATTAATCTGTCCCGAACAGTGATTTTCCACAGCGACCGCTCTATTCTGGCCAGAAGTGCGAAAACACATTTTGGCCAGGATGGGAAAAATGACAGCTGTACTGTTCATAAGAAGGTGTGGGAAAACGGCAATGTTGAAAATCTGGAGTGAAAATATTATAAATTCATGAAGTTATGAGCGTGCAAGCAAACTGCGCAACGCACGCTAATAACACAGTCATTTTATGGAGTATTGTTGCCAGATTTTCAATATAGGCATTTTAGGACCGCTACACATGAAAAGTGTCACTGTCATTTTCTTAATCTGTCCCGAACACTGATTTGCCACAGCAACTGTGCTATTCTGTGCTGGAAGTGTGAAAACACATTTCAGCCAAGATGTGAACAATGACAGCTGTACTGTTCACAAGGAGGTGTGAAAAAATGGCAGTGTTGAAAATCTGGCGTGAAAATATTGCAAATTTGTGATGTTACGAGTGTGCGTAGCAACTGCGCAACGCACGTTCAGAAATCAGTCATTTTTGGGATTTTTCCACCAGATTTGCAACATAGGCTTTTTGAGAGCCCACCTCCTGAACACTGGCACTGTCATTTCGTTAATCAGCACGGAAAGGTGATTCCGCGCAGTGACCGCGAAATCACTTTTTGGGACTGATTAACACCATGACAGTTCCAGAGTTCATGAGGAGGGGTCCCAAAAATCCCATGTTGAAAATTTGGTGCCAAAATTCCAAAAAATTACTGAGATATGCATTAAAGTTGGAAAAACCCATTTATTCCATGATACAGCTTACCGGCATTTCCTCAGTTCTCGGTCGGCTTTGAAGAGTGCAGATGTGTTCCCAGTCCACCGAAGATCGTCATGCCAAGCTCCGGAGGTAAATATGGGGTGAGGGGGAGTGTGGAGAGGTAGGGTGCACAGTGGGTGTGCATGGGTTGTGGGTGGGGGCAGGGAGACGCGGAGAGACAGTTTCCTTTTTACAGGTCAAAAAAAAAAATGACATCACTGGATCGTTTTTGATTTTACAGGGCATGTGACGCTGGGATGGCTCCCAGCATTCCACCAGAGTCTGTCTTTTGGGGGCAGCTGTAGTCGGCGGGGATTGGGCACCTGTTGGCACACAACAAAAGGGAGGGTATTACAGATGCCGACAAGGACTGGGCACCCGTCGGCAGACAATAAACGGGGAGGTACATAATGCCAAAGTGGGCTTCCCCGTCAGCAAAAATAAACAGCGAGTGCTGAAGTCGGCGGGATTGGGGCCCCTGGCAAGCAAACAAACATGGGGAGTTATATTGTTTGTGAACATGGCGCCGTGCCGCCATGCTCACAAACAATATCAGTGTTTTTTCATCCCACCCTGCAATGATGGGTCCCTCCTCATTGCAGCGGATGGCCTGATGCTGCAATAACAAAGGCAGCCCCTGATTGCAGCAGCTAAATTTTCACAAGTTGGTGGCATGCTGGCTGAACTTGTGTCAGCAGCAGCATGCCACAGCATTGGGGGACGCGGGACAAGCCTTTACAGGCTGTGGGGGGATTGGCCACAACAGTGCCGCGCCTCCACAAACTGCTTGTGGAGAAACCTGCCTCAACATGTTTCTTGTGCATGCGTGCAGTCAACATAAAAATGAAAGACTTGGGTATCATAGAAGTGTTGGGAAGTACTTAGTCATCACCAGTGGTGACTGTAAACAAAAAAGAAGGGGGTATAAGAATCTGGCTTAATTTTAGGAAACTTAAGTGTCAGAATTTGACAGTTATTCTATGCCCAGAATAGCTGATTTGGTGGACAGACTGGGGACTGCTGAGTACATCAGTACCCTCAACCTCTCCAAGGGTTACTGCCAAATTCCCCTAGCTAAAGAATCCAGAGACAAAATTGCATTTGCCACTCCTGTTGGATTCTATCAGTTCACCAGCATGCCATTTAGTTTACATGGCACACCCACTACATTCCAACGGTACATGGATGTCATTGTATCCCCTCAAACTGGGGCTGTGTACCTGGATAATGTTGTGGTGTACAGTCCAGACTGGAAAATCCATCTGGAACACCTATGAGCAGTTATCCAGTTGATCAAAAAGGCAAGTCTGACAATTAAGCCTACCAAGTTTGCATTGGGCGTGCAGGAAACCAGATATTTGGGCTATGTTTTGGGAAATGGAGAGGTCAAGCCGAGGTTTCCAAGATAGAAGCTGTAGCTAACAGCCCTGTCCCCAAAACCAAGAAACATGTCAGGTCATTTTTAGGGTTGGCTGATTATTATTGGAGATTTGTTCCCAACTTTGCTGAGTTAACTACTCCCCTCACTGAACTCTCAAAGAAACAATTCCCAAATAATATGAAATGGATGCCAGACTGTGACGAGGCTTTTTGGTCCTTTAAGGCTGCATTTATGTTCAGCCCCTGTTTTAGGAAGCCCAAACTTTGAGAAATGTTTTTTGTTACAGACAGATGCATCAGAGGTAGGCCTAGGTACAGTCTTGAGTCAGCATATAGATGGGAGAGAGAACATCCTATTCTATGTATCAGTAGGAAATTGCAAGACAGAGAGAAAAAGCATTTGTCAATGCCGAATGCTTGCTTGCTAGTATTAGCATTGGAAATGCAGGAGTTAAACAGATGCAGAGTAGGAATGGCAGTAAAGTATTGAACTTCACGCCAACCCCACTTCCGCCCTGCAGAGACAGACAGGCATTGGGGTCTGTGCTTGTGTTGTCGCCCATAACGTTCATGCCATTTCACCTCACCCTATCTTGCAGACACTGAGAAGTATTGAGGTGTGCCTTGGGGTGTTCAGCTTTATAGTTATCCCACTCCATAAGGACATATGCTGAAATGGGTGCAATATAGAATGTGGTGAATTGTGGGGCTGAAGAATTGAAGGCACAGCTCAATGCCTGTCAGTGGCTGGGGTTGGGGGGTCTGTGGTTGGAATGGCATGAGCATTACAGTCAGTAATCCAAAGGCACACCCCCTGATGTGTGTCAGTCTGTAAAGGGTGGGACGTTATGGTTAGAAACCATAACGCCCCAGGCATTTGTTGGTATTTGCAGTACAAATGTTCTACATGGCCATTTTGTGGCCTACACCTCATGAAAGCATTTGGGACCTCTTCTCATGAACAGTGGCACTGTGATTTTGTCAATGTGTCTTGAAATTTGAGTTTCCACAGCGACCGTGCCATTGTGCGCCAGATGCATGAAAACATAGATCGGGCTGGGTGTGAAGAATGACAGCTGGTACTATTCATAGGGAGGTGTGAAGAGATGGCAATGTTGAAAACCTGTAGTAAAAATATTAAAAATGTTCAAACTTCCACGTGTACATGGAAACTGCGCAACGCATGCGCGTACCACAGTCATTTAGTGGAATTATTTCACCAAATTTCAACACAGGCATTTTGTGACCTCTGCTCATGGACACTGTCACTATGATTTTCTTAATCTGTCCGAAACATTAATTTCCCACAGCAACCTCGGTATTCTGCACCAGATGTGTAAACACATATTTTGGGCAGGATGTGAAAATGACAACTGTACTGTTCATAGGAGATGTGGAAAAATGGCAATGTTGAAAATCTGGAGTGAAAATGCTACACATTTGTGAAGTTACGAGGGTGCATGGAAACTGCACAACGCACGCTTGTGACACAGTCATTTTATGGACATTTGTCACCAAATTTTCAGCATAGGCATTTCAGGACCTCTGCTCATGAACAGCGTCACTGTGATTTACATACGAACATACATACGAATATATGAACATACGAATCTGCCAGCAGAACACACCAATCGCTGTATGTAAGTCTGCCTGAGTGTGCAGCTAGCACCCTAGAATGCTGCTGCCCCAGCCTCCCCCCCCAGTTCCTTCCCCGCTTTTCCCAGCCCCTGCCCCCCGACTCTTTCTCTTGCTTTATCCCACACCTTCTTAAAGCTATTGACTGTCCTACATGTTACCACCCTCTCTGGCAGCACATTCCAACTAGACACCACCCTCTCAGAGAAGTAGTGCCTCCTCAGTTCCCTCTTGAAATGTCCTCCTTCCATTCTTAGTCCGTGCCCCCTTGTCTCTCTTCCACTCCTCAGTTTAAACACCCTCTCAGTGCTAGGTTTATTTACCCCCAGGCAGTTAAACACTTCAATCATATCCCCCTATCCCTGCTCTCCTCCAGTGTGTACATGTTCAACTCCATCAGCCTAACTTCATATTCCTTTCCTTCCATCCCCTTTATCATTTTTGTTGCCCTCCTCTGCACCCCCTCCTGTAACTTTATATCTCTCCTCAGGTATAGCCTCCAGTATTGCACACAGTACTCGGTGTGGTGTGATAAATGATCTGTAGAGAGGTAGGATCACATCCCTGTGTCTGGATGAGAACCCCCTTGCGATGCATCCCGGCATCCTGTTTGCCTTCGCTGCTGCTTTCCTGCACTGGGCCGAGTTGTTCATGCTCCCAGTTACCAACACCCCTAGGTCCTTCTCCTCCTCTGTGATCCCCAACCAATAGTCCCTCTTCTGTCCTTACACTTCTTTGCACTGAATCCTAGCTGCCACTCCATCGACCATATCTGTAGTTTGGTTAGGCCCCCCTGCAGTTTTTCCCAACCATCCTCTTCATCCACCACCGCCCCCAATCTGGTATAATGTGTGAACAGACTAGCCCTGCTCCCCAGTCCATGTGCTATATCGGAGATAAAAAGCCCAAACAGCACCGGGCCCAGCAGTGACCCCTGCGGCACCCCGCTTGTCACTGCTCTTGATGCCGAGAGCTACCCCACTCCTACCACCCTCTGCACTTTCCCCTGTAACCAGTTCTCTATCCATTTTGTCAGACCACCTTCTACCCATACCCCTCCTTCTCGTCATTCTTCTCCTCCTTGGCCTGTGTCCCTCCTCCTGGTAGTCCGCACCCTTTCTCCTCCTTATTCTTATCAGATGGTGGTGCCTTCTGTATTACACTCAGACCACTCTGCCTACCCCTTCCCTGGGTAACTACGCCTCCTCCTTTACCTATATTGAGGGGAGTGAGCTCATTAGGCTCCCCTGTCCGGACCTTTCTACCAACCTCAGTCTTTTGGCCACCCTCCCACTAGTTTAAATCCACCTTAGTAGAGATATACTCATCTAATCCTGCCTTTAATAATCCCCTCCCCTTCCCTTCCTGAGCAAGTGTACCCTGTCCCCCCGTGTACAAGTCACTATTACCCCCAGACCCTACCGCAGTTAGTCACTAACCCATCATTTTTGTTGTGGCACCAATCCCTCAGCCACTCGTTGAACTCCTCAAGCCTACCCTTCCTACCCATGCTTGCACATGGTACTGGCAGTACCTCCGAGAATGCCACCAACTCCCCCACCCCTTCACACTGCCTGCCCATCTACTCGAACCTCCCCTTCACTAATTCCACAGTCCCCCACACCAAGTCGTTTGTACCAACATGCAACACTAAATGAGATTTCTGCCTCCCCCTTGCTGCACACTTGAGCAGTGCCTGCCCTGCCCCTCCTGCAGTCAACCTGGGGATAGCTTCAACCCAAATACGGCTGTGCCTTTCCCCCCGCCACCTCATCTTACCCCTTTCAGTATAGAATCCCCCAGGATGAGTACCCCACCCTTACCCCCTTCCTTCTAATGCCCATTCCACCACCCAGTATTTGTTCTTCCCTGCCCTTACCCCCACCAGCTGTCCCTCTGTGACTTCTGTATCTGTACACCCTATTTCCACCTCACCCCTTTTCTCTGCCTTAGAAACATAGAAGTTGATGGCAGATAAGGACCACAAGGCCCATCCAGTCTTCCCATTTCTTTTTCTACCTTATAAATGTGCCATCGGCCTTTGCTCTGTCAATAGCCTATCTATTCATGCTCATCTGTATTGCTCCCTTATGTCTATCCCATGCCTGTTTGAAGCCCTGCACTGTATTCATATCCACCACTTCCTGAGGTAGGCTGTTCCATGAATCCACCACCCTTTCTGTGGAAAAGTACTTCCTCACATTACCCCTTAATCAGCCTCCCTCTAATCTCATGCTGTGTCCTCTTGTCCTGCTGTTTTTCTTATTTTGAAACATGTTTGACTCTTTCACCTTGTTAATGCCCTTAATGTGTTTGAATGTTTCGATCATATCACCTCTCTCCCTCCTTTGCTCTAGGGTATGCATATTGAGCTCTGTTAATCTGTCCTCATATGTTTTCTGTTGCAGTCCCTGCACCATTTTGGTTGGCCTTCTCTGGACTGCTTCAATTTGCTTAATGTCTTTATGAAGGTGTGGCTTCCAGTACTGCATACAGTACTCCAGATGGGGCTCAACCAGTGTCTTGTAAAGAGGGATTATTACCTCCCTCTTCCGGCTTGTGATACCCCTACTAATACACTCCAACATCCCCATAGCCTTACCTACTGCTTTAGTGGTCTGCTTGGATGATTTCAGGTCATCTGTGATGATGATGCCCAAGTCTCTTTCTTCCCTTGTGACTGCCAGCAACTCCTCTCCCAGCCTATAGGTGGCTTCAGGGTTTCTCTTCTCTATGTGCATGATCTTGCACTTCTTTGTATTAAACCCCAGTTCCCACTCTTGCGATCATCTTGCCAGTTTATCCAGATCTCTTCTCATTCTGCCCAACCCATCTGGATTATCTACTCTGTTGCAGATCTTGGTGTCATCTGCAAACAGATAAACCTTACCCTCTAGTCCATCTGCAATGTCACTGATAAAGATACTGAAGAGGACTGGCCCCAGGACTGATCCCCGAGGTACCCCACTTGTGACTTGCATCTCTTCTGACTGTATACCGTTTACCACCACTCTCTGTTTTCTGCCCGTCAACCAGTTTGCCACCCAGTTGACCAACTTCTGACCCACCCTGAGCCTACCCAGCTTATTAATCAATCATCTATGTGGAACAGTAGCGAAAGCTTTGCTGAAGTCAAGGTAGGTGACATCAACTGCTCCCCCTTGGTCCACCACTCTGGTTACCCAGTCAAAGAAATCTATGAGATTAGTTTGACAGGACCTTCCTTTTGTAAACCCATGCTGTCTTGGATCCTGTGCTCCTTTGGATTCCAGGTGTTGTACTATCCTTTCCTTAAGGAGGGCCTCCATAATCTTGCCCAATACTGAGGTAAGACTGACTGGTCTGTAATTCTCCGCCTCCTTCCTGCTACCACTCTTGTGGAGCGGGATCTCTTCAGCCCTTCTCCAGTCTTCTGGGACCTCGTCTGTGCTCAGAGACT
This sequence comes from Neoceratodus forsteri, assembly GCA_016271365.2. Lineage (NCBI taxonomy): Eukaryota > Metazoa > Chordata > Ceratodontiformes > Ceratodontidae > Neoceratodus > Neoceratodus forsteri. The sequence continues at coordinate 965,113,061 of CM028133.1, forward strand.
CACTAAACAGTTCTGATAATGACTCTGCTAGTTCCACCCTTAGCTCCTTTAGTACCCTGGGATGTATGCCATCAGGTCCCATTGCCTTGTCCACCCTGAGCTTATCGAGCTCTTGTAGGACCCTTTCTTTTGTGGAGGGACTAGTGCACACCTCCCTCCCCACTGTGTCCATGGTGCTGAGCTGTGGGCCCTGCCCTACCTTCTCTTCAGTAAATACTGAGCAGAAGTATCTATTTAGGATAGATGCTTTTACATGGTCCTCCTCCTCATCACATGCCCCCTTATCTCCTTTGATCTTAGCAATACCACCTCTGGACTTTCTCCTTTCACTAATGTACCCCCTCTGGACTTTTTCCTTTCACTAATATATCTATAGAAAGTCTTGTCACCTTCTTTTACTGTCTGTGGTAGTGTTTCCTCGGTTTGGGCCTTTGCCTGCCTTACTGCCTTCCCTGCTTCCCTTAGGGAAGTTTGGTATGCCTCCCTATCTTCATCCCACTGCATTCCCTTATATTTCCTGAAGGCCAGCCTTTTGGCTCTGACCTTTTCTGCTACTGTTTTTGAGAATCAAAGTGATTTCCTTCTTCTTTTTACTTCCTTTTCTCTCTAACACAATGGGATGTTGCTTCAAGTATTGCATCCTTAATACTTGCCCACTTTGCCTGTACCCCTTCGCCTGTATTTCTTTTTGCCAGGGCTAGCTTAACTTTGTTAGCCATCTTATCAAAGTCAGATCCTCTGAAGTCCCATATTTTTGCCTTGGAATGTAATGATTTAGTTCTGGTGGCCAAATTGAACCATACCATGTGATGGTCACTGGCCCCCAGGTCACCTTCTACCTGGAGATCTGTGATACTTTCCCTGTTAGTCAGTACTAGATATAGGATAGCCCTGTCTCTTGTGGGTTGTTGTATCAGTTGTTTGAGGCCTTCCCCCTGCAGGGAATCCACTATGTGTCTAGTTCTGGCAGATGTTCCTGCTGGTATTGACCAATCTGTATCTGGCATGTTGAAGTCTCCCATTATCAGAACCTCCCCTTTAGCTGTCATGTTTTGTATATCTTCTAACAGTAATGTGTCTATGTCCTCCCCCTGATCTAGGGGCCTGTATACAACCCCAGTTCATATGGCTATCCCATTTCCTGTTTCCAGGGTGACCCACAGTTCTTCTGGCTTCTTATGTGCATTCTGAATTTCTGTAGCTTTGATATTTTCATTGACATACTGGGCCACTCCACCCCCTTTGCACCTCGGTCTCTTCTGAACAGTACATAGCCAGGTACTGAAGTCTCCCAAGTGTGGTTACTGGTAAACCACATCTCACTAATTGCTACTATGTCCAGTTTAGCCTCTGTCATTATTGCCTGCAGGTCTGGGATCTTGTTTCCCAGACTGTGAGCATTTGTGTACATGATTTTCCATTGGCCAGATTTTGGTGTGTTAGTTGTTGGGTGAGGTTTGGCGTTTCCCCTAGGTGTCGTATGGGGAGCCAGACCTTTTTCCTTACCTGGTGATGCAAATGAACTGCAAACATGCTGAGCTCCTGTTTGACCACTAGCTGAGGGGGGAGAGGTGTTCTTCCCATTCGACGTATGGGGTACTGCACCCCTCTCCCCATTTGCTAGTTTAAATATTCTGCAAAGACGTCAAACTTCTGCCCCAATGCACTGACTCTCTCCTTAGTCAGATGCAGTACATCAAATTTAAAGCACGTTTGCTCCCAAAACTGTTGTCAGATCCCTACAAATTTGTGTTCTTTTTTCTGGCACCAGCCCCTGAGTCACATGTTTAGCTCCCCTGTCTCCCCTTCTCTGACCTTCCATCCATCTGCCCCCCTCTCCCAGACTGGCAGGATCTCAGAGAAGGAGATGCCAGATGAAATGGATGATAGTTTGTCACCCAGCCTGGTCAGATGTTCCTTGGTCTCCACAACTGACCAGCTGGTGAAATCATTAGTTCCTATGTGTACCAGGACATCAATGTTTTCTCCTGCTTCCTGAACAATTTTAGCAATGCGGTCAGTTTGTCTCCACGCTGATGTACCTGGGAGATATCTGACCATTACCCCTGGCTGAAGATAGGTATCAACTCCCCAAATTACAGAGTCTCCTATGATCAGACGTTTTTTGGATTTTCTTTTTGCTTTTTATGTTGATTGTGTGCATGCACAAGAAACATATTGCGGCAGCTTTCCAGAAGCAGGTTGTGGAGGTGCGGCACTGTTGTGGCCAATGCCCCCACAGCCTTTAAAGGCTTAGCCTGCTTTCCTCAATGCCATGGCACGCTGCTGCTGACACTAGTTCAGCCAGCATGCCATAACCTTATAAGGTTTCAGCTGCTGCAATCGGGGCGCCTTATCACTGCAGCATAAGCCATTGCTGCAATGAGGAAGCGACCCGCATTGCTGAAGTAGTTCTTGTTACGTGATACTGTTTGTGAACATGGTGGCAGCTTGCGGCGTGTTCATAAACATGTGCCCCCACCATGTTTGCTTGCCCGTGAGGGGCCACAATGCCCGTCGGCTTCAGTGCCAAGGTTGATGTCGCCCGACAGAGGAGCCACTCCCGTTGGCATTTCAATACCCGGCTTTTGTTGTGTATAGCAGGTACTAATCTCCGTCAGCATAATGTCACCCCCTGCTTTTGTTGTGTGCCAACGGGGTGCCTAACCTGCTGGCATAATGTAACACTCCTTTTGTTGTGTGCCAATGGGGTGCCCAGTCCCGCCGGTTGGGTGCCTAATCCCCATCGGCATAATGTCACCCCCTTTTTGTTGTGTGCCGGCTGGGGTGCCTCAATCCCCATTGGCATATATAACGCCTCTTTGTTGTGTGTCCAACGGGGTGCCCAATCCCCGTTGGCATAATGTAACCCCCTTTGTTGTGTGTTGACCAGGGGAGCCCAACTCTCTGTCGGCCACAGCTGCCCCCAAAAGATCTGCTACATGCTGGAGCCTGCACCTAGCATGCCACATGTCCCTGTAGAAACAAAAACAGTCCCAATGTTTTTTTTTCTCCTGTGGAAAGGGAACGGGTCCTCAGCAATCTCCCTGCCCCTCCCACAACCCGCACTCCAACTTCTGCGCACCCTGCCTCCCCTACCCCATACTTACCTCCTGAGTTCAGCGCAACCATCTTCGGTGGACCAGGAACATGTCTGCAGTCTTCAAAGTCTACTGCGAACTGAGGAAATGCCAGTAAGCTGTATAATGGAATAAATAGTTTTTTTTTCAACTTTGATGCATATCTCAGGCATTTTGGGGAATTTTGACACCAAATTTTCAACATGGGGTTTTTGGGACCCCTCCTCATGAATTCTGGCACTGACATGGCGTTATTTGGCCCCAAAAGGTGATTTTGCGGTCACTGCACGGAAGTGTCAGTGGCTCAGTAGGTAGCACACTCGCCTCTGAGGCCGGGAGATCAGAGGGCTGTGGGTTCAGTTCCCACATCTGGCACTTGGGTTAATATCCCAGTACTGACACTGTAATGCAGCATGAGAGGGGTGCTGCATTTCTGAGGTGCCGTCTTTCGGATGAGACGTTAAACCGAGGTCCTATCTGCCTGGATTGGTGGTAGTTCAGGTGGATGTTAAAGATCCCATGGCACTTATCGAAAAGAGTAGGGGTAACTTTATTAAAATATTCACATAAAAATCAAACTCAACAACAAATAACATCAAACCAATAAACTTTCGTATTTCTGTACATAAACTAAAATAAAAACTAAAACAAACTTAAACTCGTACATTCCAAATCTTCACAATTAACTAAAGCAAGCTCTAAACAGTTCTATGCATAACCCTTATTATATTTTTTTCCCCCTTTCTTTATTTTTTTTTTACTTATATTTAATGAAATGAAGAAATCCCCTCCACCAAAATTTAACTTTACCCGAATAATATATTTGACATTCTTCTATATAAATTTTATTCAAAACATTGGTTACATAAATTCTAAAGCCCTCCAATGATGGCCGCTTCTGATATAGCACCCATTGAACTCTAGTTTGCCATAAGCAAAACCTCAAACAAGCCAAAGACTCTTAACGATTTTTCTCAAAACGACTCAAAACTGTGGAAAATTCTAATAACCCAAGATCGTGAATCCATTTGTGCTAACCAAGGGAGATCCCAAACCCGAGCTAAAAAAAACCATAATTTAGTGGGAAAAGAACAATGCAAAAAAAAATGCTCCATCGTCTCTTCTTGATTAACACGTTCAGGGTAAGGACAACTTCTTTCCTCAACTGCTTTATGTTTGGCCGTACCCCTTACATTTAATTTCCCATACATAATTAGCCATAAATTTTCCCACATATAAGGAGGAAGTCTATTATTATTTAGCTGCTCCAACACATTACTTTTATTATAACTTGAACAATTTTTAAAGTTTGGTTCTATATGAAAAAATTGCACCATTATTTCTTTGTACAAACCTTTTGTTGTACATCTTAAAATCATGTCTTTTGAGATTTTCCATTTAAATAATTTCTGGGCCGCTGGCTTAAAATACACCGGGGTCCTAAATCTCGTAGACCAGGTAGGAGCCAGAGGTCTCCACATACTCAGATATGCTTGCAACAGATTCTGAAAGACTAAACTGTCTAACTCTGTAGAACCCTCCAAACTTTTTTAAAGAAAAGAAAAGAAAAGGAGAAACAAAACCACAGGGTCCACTATCCCCAACCCACCTTGTCTTCTGTCAAGATATGTACATCCCTCTTTACTGGATTCAATCTGTTTCCCATAACATCTGGAAACAGATGCTATATAACTTGTTTCTAAGCTGCACCCGGCAATGGAAAATAACCACTATATACTGCAGTCTAGGTAAAATAAATTGCTTAAGTATCTGAATCCTTTTATTTTAGAAAACTTAAACCTTTCCAAATCGTACTTTCTGTAAAACAGAGTCCAAAACACCTGACCAAACCTCCAATGGGCTATTCTGATTGGCAAACTCTACTCCTAAAATTCTCAAGGGTTTTAGAGAAAATTCAACTGATTTAAAGAAAAACAATTCCTTTGACAGTTACCCAACAACAACCCTTTTGATTTATGTGTATTCAATTTAGCATTAGCTACACCTGCATAGGCCTTAAATACTGAATAAAAACCAGTAAAATCCATATGGTTAGGAAAAATAGACAAATATCGTCAGCAAATGTTTGAATAAGACAGGGTTCGAAGCCCTGGAACCTTTATTCCGACCACAAGGGTGAAACACAGACTGCCCTTATTAAAGGTTCTAAGAGAGTTATACAGAGTGGAACGGACACCCCTGCCACTCCACATTTTATAATAAAACCTTCTCCCAAAGTACCTTTCAAAACTGGATATACTTTCACATTATGATATAACCCCTTTATGAGCTGTATGATAATCTGAGGAATACCAAACCAATCTAGGGATGCAAATAAAAAATCATGATCTACCCTATCAAATGCTTTCTCAAGATCCACCGATACAATTACCCCTGACTGACCCTCCTGCTTGACCTGCTCTATTATGTCTCTAATTAAACATAATATTGAATGAATTCTTCTATTTGGAATACCACTGTGTTGAATAGGAAGAAACAACCCCTCTACAACCTCTTTAAGTCTATTATTAATTAAAGTAGTCAAGATTTTGTAATCAGAATTTAACAGTGTTAACGGCCTCCAGTTTCTAAAATTACCTCTATCTCCAGATTTAAAGATATATGTCTGACGCCCTTCTGTAAAAGAATTTAACACCACCCCTTTGGAGAGAAAAAAATTAAACACTAACCAAAGACATTCCACTAATTCGGATGAAAAGGCTTTATAAAAACATTTGATAGCCCATCTATACCCGGGGATACATTCTGTTTTAATGATTTAATGACTTCCAAAATTTCAATTTTAGAAAAGGGCCAACCTAATTCCTTCGGGCCTTCATTATCCCTGCTTTCTTTTAATCTAGGACCTAAAAACTGGCTAATCTGAAGTGACGATGGAGCAACCTTTGGTTCAATATCCCTAAAGTGCTCTTTAATAATTTCCCCTAATGCTTTAAGAGAAAACCTTAGTAGCTCCTTGGTATAAAAATTCTAATTTCTCCTTCTCCTTAATTGATTTACAGAGCTCGAAAGGATCTCCAAAAACAGATTTTTTTAAATGATTCTGTATTAACACTTGAAGTGATTTTGCTCTATCATACTGTTTCTTCTTCATGAGACCTTTAATTTCAGCTATCTGCTCTGAAAAATTACCTCTAGAAGAATTTGCACACGACAATATATATTGGAGCTGTTTTCTGAGTTTAAGATATTCAAAAAAATCTTGATTCCTCTTCCCAACCCCATATTTTTTAAACCACCAAATGCAATCATTCTTTGTCTCCTGCCACCAAACCCCAAGATCTTGGTACAAAAAGGCCACTGACAACCTGGCATCCAGAATACAGCGAATGGAATTAGAAACTACGTCTCATGAAGGATTGAAGCATTCAATTTCCATACAGTTTTATGACTAAAAACCCTTGTTGTGCCCCCCACCTTGATAAGTATCAGGCGTGGTCTGAGAATTCCATAGGAATAATCTGTGGACTATGAAACGAGATTCTTTTAGATATGAACAAATAATCAATCATAAAACTTTTCCCTTTTGTAAAAAAGGTACCTAACAAACCACCATCCTTACTATCCATACAACTCACCAGGTCTGCTGTTTTCACAATATTATTAAGACATACCGAATCACAATAGATCTTCTTTTTCACTTGCTCCAACCTATCCTTACCTCTATTACCTTTTATAGTACAATTAAAGTCCCCCCCCCCAAAAACTGGAATAGTTGTTATTAAAAAGGGGTCGTATGTCGAAAAACCACGCAACCCTCAGCTTTAGATTGTGGTCATAAATATTAATTAATCTAATCCTTTGTGCAAACCAACACCCTTCTATAATTAATACCCTCCCAGGACAGACCTCTATCAATTTATGTAACTTAAAGTTAAAGGAGTTAAAAAGAATTCCTATCCCATCAGCTCTTTCCTCACCAAAAGACCAAAACGAGGGTCCCCATGGCCAATCCTGAGTAAATACACTAGCTTGATTACTAGCAAACATCCACGTCTCCTGCAAAAAACAAATGGATATATGCAAATCTGCTATTACTTGAAATACTGCACGCCTTTTCAGGGTTTTTAACAAACTATGGGTATTTAAGAAGCCCATGTAATATCCATCTGCCTAGTTTCACCAAGAGGAAATAACAGACTGAACTATTCTCATTTCTTCCTCCTCTTTTTTTCCCTTTGTAATCATCCTTCTTTACTCCCTCCTCTTGGACCAAACTTGGGAATCAGTATCCCCACATCCATCTCCGAATCTCCCCAAGACAATCTCTGCAAACGGGTTTTTGACTCAATACTTTCCAATTCTACAGGCACCAGATTTCTAGCAGTCCTACTAGACCTCCTTAATGATGGCGGGGCAACTGGCGGTTGAGGTTCACCACACCAATCACACTTTTCCTTCAAAGTATCAGAATAACAAACCGGCTGAAGAAGATTTAGAGCCCTTTCTCCAGCTTCCTGCTTCTGAACCACTTTGTCAGCTACTTTTACTTTTCTTTCTGTTTACTCATGCTCGGGGAATTAATACCTCTTTAACCCCAGTGGATACCTCATGCTGAGACACCCCTGCATTTTGAGCTTGTTGGATCAGTAGGTCCGAACTCCACAAGTTTGCTTATTCTGGCGCCTAGGACAATCTTTAAAAGCATGATTTATTTCGTCACATAAGTCACATTTAAAGCGCTTTGAACAAAATAACGTGATATGACCCACTTCTCACAATTATCACATTTAGGTTGGTCACAAACATTAGATAAATGAGTTTTGATCCACATTTATAGCAGGCCCTGGGCTGCCCACTGTAAAACAGACCCCCTATCTCTTCCTAACATAAATGAATTAGGAATATGTTCCACCTGTCGTTGTTTGTTTTAATTTCACCTTAAACTTCACCCTCCTGTCCAAAATAATTCAGAGTCTAATATGGGATCTGGTTCACTTAACACTTCACACTTTTGTGATAGCCAAAATTTAATGTCTTCTACCTGAACCCCCTCATTCCTGAACATCACCGTCACAAACTTTATCAACGGTTTAGACAGAGGAATAACAAAAAAAGGTGTCCATAAAGGGGAAAACTTTACTTGATTGTACCTTTCCCAGAAAAGATCAAGTAAAGCAGGTGAACGAAAGCTAATATCATAATAGTCCTCACCTGAAATATTGATAAAAGCAAATACGTCCCTAGGGGAAAACTTCAAAGAGTCTTTAATTAACATTCTACCAACATAATATCTGTTTGGCTTTTCCTTCAAACCCCCTTTATAACGAATCCTTACAGCATTCCTCCTCGGTGCTGCCTCCCTCTTACTCTGTGAAAATAAACTTGATAAAAGGGGTTTTACAGGCATCACTCCACTAACTTCTGTCTGCACAACATTATTTATACTAACCCTCCTATCCGTAACTTCAGTCACAGAATTAGTCTTCTGCCCTACTACAGACAACTGATCCTCTTTGTTACTTTCTTTAACAACAGAAATATCAGAGACAGGAAGCCCGTCCCCCCTCCCCATCCCTGGTTTCCATTCAGGTAAGGTAGACTGTAAACCCCAAACATCCTCCCATGAAGAATCAGGTGTCCACACTCCATGTTCTTTCTGCTTCCAGCCTGCAGCTGATAAAGCAGTATGCGGAGTCCAAGAGCTATCATGTTCCCCCACTGCCACCAAACTTTCAGATACACCTTTTTTCAACTCCCAAATCCCGTTTTCGAAAATTCTTAAAGGCTATATTGCCATCTTGAAAGTTAAATTCAGTCACTCCCTCTTGCTGTCCATGTTTTGCTTGAAAAATCACAGGCAAACCTTTAGAATCAGCCATCCCCTTTGGATAAAACACAAATCCTGAGTCTTTAGATATAGGGATGGTTGGAAAGTTATGCAGCTTATGTTTGTTACTTACAGGTTGCGAGGGTGTAGAAGACCGGTCATTACCTCTCGCTCCTGCATCTTGGTCCTCTGTATCTGCAAGCTGAAAAATATCCTCCTCTGATACCTTTCTCTGTTTCCCGACCTCCGGATCCACTTCCTTCTGTTCCGACTCCAGAATCCTGTTGGTTAGGACCGCTAGCGTTGGAAAAGGTTCTCGTGCCTCGTCCGCCATTACTTCCGCGTTGCCGGCTTCTCCTGCCGGTTTTAAAGAACCGCATCTGCTTTTTGCTGCACCGTCCGACTGGGGTCCTCCACAAGAGCTGCCGTAAAGGAACCCCTCTCCTTGCAAATTACCTCTGCCTCATTTGCTCTCTCTTCAAACAACGACTCCTTCTCAGTGAAAGATATGCTTGGTTCTGCCATAAGACCTCAACATTCTCGGTCAGTCTGCTCTGCGCTCCCCAGCACTCTCTCCACCTCATCCTGCCTCGACTGAGCCATGATTCACTCAGTCACCACATCGCAATGCCCGTACTCCCCTTCTGGCCACTAGAACAGCAGCACAGTAGGGGAATTTCCCCGGTGTCCTGGCCAAATTTCCCTCATTCACTAAAAATACCACCAACAGCTTAATCTGGTTGAAAGTCAGTTGGCATTCATCTGTATCCCCCTCCCCCGGGTCGTGCCTGAAAATAGGCAGGATTTGTCTAGTGCACTTACCCAGTCAACAAAAGCTAAATAAATAAATAAATAAAATAAAATCCCCTTTCGGGACCAATTAACAAAACGACAGTGCCAGTGTTCATGAAGTGGGCTCTCAAAAAGCCTATGTGGCAAATTTGGTGGGAAAATTAAAAAAAAATGACTGTTTTACGAGCGTGCGTTGCACAGTTGATAAGCACGTTTGTAACTTTGTGAATTTGCAATATTTTCATGCCAGATTTTCAACATTGTCATTTTTTCAGACCTCCTTGTGAACCGTACAGCTGTCATTTTCCACATCTTGGCCAAAATGTGTTTTCGCACTTCCAGCATAGAATAGCGCAGTCGCTGTGGGAAATCAGTGTTCGGGACAGATTAAGTAAATGACAGTGACACTGTTCATGAGCAGAGGTACTAAAATGCCTATGTTGAAAATTTGGTGATGATACTCCTTAAAATGACTGTGTTACGAATGTGCATTGTGCAGTTTCCACGCACACTCTTACCTTCGCAACTTTGCAATATTTTCACTCCAGATTTTCAACATTGCCATTTTTCCACACCTCCTTATGAACAGTGCAGCTGTCTTTTTTCACATCCTGGCTGAAATGTGTTTTCACTCTTCCAGCGCACAATAGTGCAGTTGCTGTGGGAAATCAGTGTTCGGGACACATTAAGAAAATCACACTGACACTGTTCATGAGCACCCCAGCGCTGCCGTGAACCCAACGCTGTAGCACAAGGAACCCACCTTTGGAACCGCTTGCCCAGTGGTACCCGCCGAAGATTGCACTGCGCTCCTCCAGGGAAGCCTGTTGTCAGGGGCTGCCTGCCACGCTCTCGCCCAGAAGCGGAACCAGGAGCCCGGCTGCTTGCTGGTATCTTGTGCTGCTAAAGCCGTAAAAGCCGTAAGGTCCTTTCCAAGCCCATCGGGGCTTTGTATCGCTCCTCCTCGCACCCCAGCGCTGCCATGAACCCACCGCTGTAGCCCAAGGAACCCACCTTTGGAACCGCTTGCCCAGCGGTACCCACCGAAGATTGCGCCTCACTCTCCAGGGAAGCCTGTTGTCAGGGGCCACCCACCACGCTCTCGCCCAGAAGCGGAACCAGGAGCCCGGCCGCTTGCTGGTACCTTGTGCCGCTAAAGCCGTAATAGCCGTAAGGTACGTTTTGTCTCCGCTTCAGCTGCCGGTTTTCCAGTAAAGTTTGTGGCATTGCCTGGATTGTACCTGTTCAGTAAAAGCGGCTGTTTTCACCGCTAACTTTGACTGTTGGACTGCCTGCTGTGCTCCGGGACTGTGAGCGCCGTACACCGCTGTGAGCAGCCCACTCTCCCCACTCGCGGAGAGCCTTTTCCCAGACACAAACAGCAAGTGGTACAGCTCCTCCTGTAACCATTTGCCCTGTGAATTGTGCATGAATTTTAATGATTATTAATACTGAAAGTGTAGAGCCTTAGTATATCTGCCTGGAAACTGTAAAAACTGCTAAATATTTCCCTCTGTTACCAATCTCCTCCCCTCTTCTCACTTCTTGCCCTTTTTCTTTGTTTGCTAAGCCTTTCCCACTGCACCTATACCTACTTAATGCCTCTCCCTTGCTATCCTCCTTAGGTCCTTTCCAAGCCCATCGGGGCTTCGGATCGCTCCTCCTCACCCACTCTCCCCACTCACGGAGAGCCTTTTCCCGGACACAAACGGCAAGTGGTACAGCTCCTCCTGTGACTCAAATGAAAAGTCAAATAAAGGACTTTTAGTAGCCCATATGAACATCAGAAGCTTACAGAGCCATCTGGCTGAATTAGAAGCCTGGATCAAAATCCATGAACCTGACATCCTGTGCCTCACGGAAACCTGGCTAAAACCACGAATCCACGATGCCCTGTGTGACATACCTGGATACTCTATTATCCGGCAGGACAGGCCCGGGTCTAAACGGGGTGGGGGCATTGCCATCTACCACAAGTCTCACCTCAGCATCAGAACAGCCACTGCCCATGACCCACAATTGATATGTGAGTCAATACATGCGATTTTGTCCCTTGGTGCTAAGAAACTGTACATAATTTGCCTCTACAACCTGCCCTCTGGAGGAGTGGATGGTTTTCAGGAAATCCTCAAGCTAACATCACAAACTATTAACATGAATGACGCCATCATCCTCGGCGACGTGAACCTAAACTGGCTGGGTCCCTCTCATAGTGCCCTCGCATCACTAGTCCATGGTTTTAACTTCTACCAGCTTATAACAGAGAACACTAGGACGGTAACCACGCAGTCTGGTACACTGATTGACTGGATTCTCACGAATAGACCTGAACATGCGACCAAGGCAGGAGTCCTGGCTGATACAATTACCGACCACTCTCCCATTTTTTGTCAATGGCGCTCGGGTCCGCCACCTTCTCCTCCCCCCCGCCTGGTCACTTTCACCAACTTTGCCCGTATGGATATAAACGCCTTCCTCCTTGACGTATCTAACATGGACTGGTCTGAAATCCACCATGCAGAAAAAGTTGAAGATGCCCTAAAAGTGTTCCTGACAAGTTTCAGTGAAGTGCAGAACAGGCATGCACCGAAAGTAAAAAGAAGAGTCAGGGGAAAGCAAACTAGATAGCTCCAAAAAGATCTACTACTGCAGCTACGGCATAGGGATAAACTATGGAAGCACTACAAAAGCACTGGCCTGCCCGGTGACCACTCAATATACAGGTAACACAGAAATTCCTGCAAAAAGCAGATAAGGCTTGCAAAAAGTAGGTACTGCTAGACCCTACTAAGTAGCTTAGCCAATGACCCCCGAAAATTTTGGGGCCATATTAAGACCTTCCTTGGTACACCACAATCTGTAACCCCCTCTGAGATGGTCCTTGGCGGTACCCACTGCAATGACTCCTTCACCATAGCAAATGCTTTCAACAATATGTTCTCGGATCTCTCACCCTACACCTCTACACTACCAATGGCTCCCATCTCATCTCAGCCCACATCTGACAGTGAACTAGCAGACCCCTCAGCCTCTCAAACAGGGGCTCAAAAAACCCAGTCTTTCTACTTTAAAGCTATAACAAGCTCTCAGGTTTTAAATCTACTAAGAACTATATCGGACAACACCAGCCCTGGATCCGACACTCTGGAACCCCGCCTTCTAAAAACTGCTGCACATCTCATCTCCGAACCACTGGCTAAGATTTTCACACTATCCCTCTCCTGTGGTACAGTCCCTGATCTCTGGAAAACTGCAGAATTACTCCCATTTTCAAGAAAGGGAACAAAAATGAAATCACAAACTACATGCCGATAGCTATTCTCTCGGTCCTAAGTAAAATCTTAGAAAAACTTGTAGCCAACCAGACCCTTGACTACCTAGAATCAACAAAACTGCTCTGTGATGCTCAACACGGTTTCAGGAAGAACCACAGCACTCACGACCGCACTAGCCAAATTCACTTTCAGATACTCTCTCTTAACATGGATATATGGTCGCTAACAGAGCTATTTTCATTGATCTTACCAAGGCTTTTGACCTCGTGGATCACTCCTTGCTCCTGTCCACCCTTCAATCAATAGGTTTCTCCTCTCGCTTTAAACTGGTTCAGGAGCTATTTAACCGATGGGACCCAGACTGTAAAATTCAATTCTGCAATCTCTGACATCACCACAATCAATATTGTGTACCTCAAGGCTCAATACTTGGCCCTTCTTCTTTCCTATTCATAAACAACTTACCAAGCAATATTCCAGCCTGCTCCTCTCTTCTCTACGCTGATGACCTGGTCATCTATGCCAGCTCGCAAAATATTGACTACCTAAACTTGTCTCTAACCACAGCCTACAACAGTATACAAAACTGGCTAAACTCTCATTGACTTATCCTCAACTCCAGCAAAATGAAGCTATGCTCCCGGGCACCGCCCAAAAACTTAGATCCTGCACATCCCCCTTGAAAATACTTGACCTAAATGGGATCTCTCTTGAGGTCGTCACCACATTCTGCTATCTTGGAATCTTACTCAACCAATCTCTGGACCTTAACCTTCACATTCAAACAACCTGTAAAACCGTAAATTGTAAGCTGAGGGCTGCCTACAGAACCAGCTATATGTTAACGCCATCAGCCAAGCTGGCCATCGCCAGAGGGATGCTTTTATCAACCCTAACCTACTGTGCTCCCATCCTGACTACTGCCCATAAAACAGCCTTGCAAAATTGGGACGTCACTTACAACAACGTATGTCGGTATGCTTCCAAGGCACCACGGCTCAAACATCATTGTCAACTGTATAGTGACCTCAGTTGGCTCTCCCCCACTGCCACCAGGCTATACTATCTTGGCTGTCTATGTGACTCTATTATCAGACTAGGCCAGCCTGCATCACTTGCTGAGCTACTTCATCCCGTTACCTCAATCTGTGAATTGAGATCGTCAGACAAATCACTATTGAGAGTTCCCCATTGTCACACCTCCAAAGGAACTGGGGCTTTCGGGCATGCTGCCCCCCAGATGTGGAACACGCTGCCACAGGATCTTAGGTGTACCTCATCGCACTACCTATTCAAACATGGGCTGCGACACTACCTGGCCACCTCTGACCAATGTGCCTGTTTTGACCTTACCTGACAGCACCTACGTAAGCCTGTCCTACTTTCTCCCTTTTCCCTACCTTCCACGTCCTTCCCCCCTCCCCTCTTGCTCACCCACTTTCCTTATGCCTTCTCTCCCCTGTCTGTTTTTACACCTTATCTATCTGTTGTTCTTTAAATTACTCTAACTATAACTGCTCGGTTTGTAGCATACTGCTCTATACAAACTGTATTAATGATCTGTCCAGTACCATCTTATACGGAATAAGCCCTTAATGTTATCTGTTAATGCCTTTCTACATGCTGTTATGCTGACTGAACTAAGCTTTCTTGCATTACCCATTGTTGTCTTTAACTGGTACATGCCCTCACTGTTCTCTACAGCCGGTCTGATGTGATAGATGAGTATTGGTACAACCAGGGTCTTCGACTCTCTCCTGCCCTCCCAGCGTATTACTCCCCCGGGATACCCGTGGACCGGGACTGCTCGCTGCTCTCATGCCTGACAACGGAACCATGAGCCCGGCTACTTGTCCCTACTTTCAGCTGCTAAAGCCATAAGATTGCCGAATTTCCCACAAACCCCCGACTGCACGCCGCTCACATGCCCACCAACGGAACCATGAGCCCAGTTACTTGTCCCTACGCTTAGCCGCTAAAGCCGTAAGATTGCCTAAACCCCCTCCAAACCCTGACTGCACGCTGCTCTCATGCCCGGCAAAGAAACCATGAGTCCGGCTGCTTGTCCCTACTTCCAGCTGCTAAAGCCGTAAATTGATGTAATTCCTGGGAACCCCTGCCGGGACGTAGAGCTCTCCTCCCTGCACCCAGCACCAACGTGAAGTCACCTAGATAGCCTAAGGGGCCCGCCTCAAGCTTCACTTACCTAAGTGGTCAACAGAGTTGCCCCTCCTTTGCATTCCTATCTGTAGGGATCGCCAGCCGCGAGCGTGCCCATAAGCAGAAATAGATGCCCGGTCACTTGAGGGCACCTTGTGCCACCAAAGCCATAGTCGCCATAATTGTAGGCTTTTGTTTCACTCCTCCCTTTCCTCAGTGCTGCTGAGGTACCACCATAGCCAAATGGACCAGAATTCACATTGATTGCCCATACGACCAACAGTAATGGACCTCGCCTTATGCCCCCCGGTTAGTCTGCTATCAGGGGCTGCCTGCCATGATCGCACCCAGGGAGCAGTACCATAGCTCGCCACTTGTTGGTCACCCTGAGCCACCACAGCCAGATTTATGCAACTGATGCATAGCCAGACTGCTGATGAGGTCCTTACATTATCATCAGACCTCCCCTCCACTCCTTCTACCCTCCATCTCCCGCCTCATGAACTACGTCTACCCGGGAAACAAAGAATTACTCTGTCCTTGTACCAGTACCCGCTCTGCTTGTATATGCTATACAGAACAATGTTTTGCTTAGACTAGTGTACACAATGTTATCTTAGCCTCTTAGCTTCGGCTCCTCTGTCTATACATTGTACTGCCTCTCTAATTGTATTGTATATGTTAAACATCCTCAGTATGTATTTTGTCTTGTACTCTTCTGGGTCATGCCTGAAAATAGTCACCTGCTGGCTAGTGCACTTACCCGGTTAACAAAAACTAAATAAATAAATTAGTATTATTTTCACACCAGATTTTCAACACTGGCATTTGTTCACACCTTCTTATGAACAGTACAGCTGTCATTTTGTCATTTTTCACATCCTGGCTGAAAAGTGTTTCCACGCCTCCGGCACAGAATATCGCAGTCGCTGTCAGAAATCAGTGTTTGGGACAGATTAGGATTGAGCAACTGGGGGGGGGTGACCAAGCTCAACTGAACTCTGTCGGGACTGCTGTGGATTTCTTTGTGGGCAGGAAAAGGCGCCAATGCAGGCAAGAGCCCAGTACAAAAGGGCAGCCTGCAGCAGCGGGAGACACAGAATGAGCAAGTGAGGAAGGGGGAGTGAGTGAGCTCAGTGGAGCTCTATCATGACTGCTGCGGATTTCTTTGTGGGCAGAAAAGGGTGGCAATGCAGACAGGAGCCCAGTACAGAAGGGCAGCCTGCAGTTCTGGCAGAAATGGAATGAGCGAATGAGACAGGGGGAGTGAGAGAGGCCAACGGAGCTCTGTCAGGACAGCTGTGGATTTCTTTGTGGGCAGGAAAAGGTGCCAACACGGGCAGGAGCCCAGTACAAAAATGGCAGCCTGCAGCGCCGGGAGAAACAGAACAAGTGAGTGAGAGGGGGGGAGTGAGTGAGCTCACCAGAGGTCTATCGTGACTGCTGTGGATTTCTTTGTGGGCAGGAAAAGGCAGCAATGCAGGCAGGAGCCCAGTACAAAAGGCCAGCCTGCAGAAACGGAACGAGTGAGTGAGAGAGAGGGAGAGGGAGTGAGCGACCTCAACGGAGCTGTGTCAGGACTGCTGCTGATGTCTTTGTGGGCAGAAAAAGCCACCAATGCAGGCAGAAACCCAGTACAAAAGGGCAGCCTCCAGCAGCGGGAGACACAGTACGAGCGAGTGAGGGAGAGGGAGGGAGTGAGTGAGTGAGTTCAATGGAGCTCTGCTGGGACTGTTATGGAATTCATTGTGGTTAGAAAAAGGCAGCAGTGGATGCAGGGGCCCAGTACAAAAGGGCAGCCTGCAGCGCCGGCAGAAACGGAATGACAGAGCAAGACAGGAGGAGTGAATGAGGCCAACGGAGCTCTGTCGGGTCTGCTGCAGATTTCTTTGTTGGCAGAAAAAGATGCCAACAGAGGCAGGAGTCCAGTACAAAAGGACAGCCTGCAGCGCTAGGAGAAACAGAATGAGCGAGTGGGACAGGGGAGTGAGCGACCTCAGTGGAGCTCTGTCGGGACAGCTAAGGATTTCTTTGTGGGCAGGAAAAGGTGCCAAGTCAGGCAGGAGCCCAGTACAAAAGGGCAGCCTGCAGCGCCAGGAGAAACAGAATGAGTGAGTGGGGGGGGGGAGTGATCGAGCTCACCAGAGTTCTATCATGACTGCTGCGGATTTCTTTGTGGGCAGGAAAAGGCAGCAACGCAGACAGGAGCCCAGTACAAAAGGCCAGCCTGCAGCGCCAGCAGAAACAGAATGAGCGAGTGAGAGAGAGGGAGTGAGCAACCTCAACGGAGTTGTGTCAGGACTGCTGCAGATGCCTTTGTGGATAGAAAAAGCCACCAATGCAGGCAGAAACCCAGTACAAAAGGGCAGCCTCCAGCAGTGGGAGACACAGAACAAGCGAGTGGGGGAGGGGGAGTTAGTGAGTTCAACGGAGCTCTGTTGGGACTGTTATGGATTTCATTGTGGGCAGAAAAAGGCAGCAATGGATGCAGGGGCCCAGTACAAAAGGGCAGCCTGCAGGGTCAGCAGAAACAGAATGAGAGAGTGAGACAGGGGGAGTGAGTGAGGCCAATGGAGCTCTGTCGGGACTGCTGCAGATTTCTTTGTGGGCAGAAAAAGATGCCAACAGAGGCATGAGCCCAGTACAAAAGGGCAGCCTGCAGCGCCAGGAGAAACAGAATGAGCGAGTGAGACAGGGGGAGTGAGCGACCTCAACGGAGCTCTGTCAGGACAACTACAGATTTCTTTGTGGGCAGGAAAAGGTGCCAAGACAGGCAGGAGCCCAGTACAAAAGGGCAGCCTGCAGCGCCAGGAAAAACAGAATGAGTGAGTGAGACAGGTGGAGTGAGAGACCTCAACGGAGCTCTGTCGGGACAGCTGCGGATTTCTTTGTGGGCATAAAAAGGTGCCAACGCAGGCAGAAGCCCAGTACAAAAGGGCAGCCTGCAGCGGTGGGAGAAACACAATGAGCGAGTGATAGAGGGGGAGTGAGCTACCTCAACGGAGCTCTATCGTGACTGCTTCGGATTTCTCTGTGGGCAGAAAAAGGCAGCAACAGAGGCAGGAGCCCAGTACAAAAGGCCAGCCTGCAGCGCCGGCAGAAACAGAACGAGTGAGTTGGGGGGGGGGCGGTGAGCTAGCTCAACGGACCTGTATCAGAACTACTGCAGATTTCTTTGTGGGCAGAAAAGGCCGCCAACAGAGGCAGGAGCCCAGTACAAAAGGGCAGCCTGCAGTGCCAGCAGAAACAGAATGAGCGAGTGAGAGAGGGGGAGTGACCCACCTCAATGGAGCTCTGTTGGGACAGCTGCAGATTTCTTTGTGGGCAGAAAAATGTGCCAATGCAGGCAGGAGCCCAGTACAAAAGAGCAGCCTGTAGCACTGGGAGAAACAGAACAAGCAGGTGACACGGGGCAGTGAGCGAGCTCAATGGACCAATGCAATCAACATTCGGCACTGACAAATGCTTTTTTTGCTTTGGTTCCTGTTTTGGGTGAGTTTTGTTGTGTTAGCTCCTGTGCTGCAGTGTCCTCTGCCCCTTTGTTTGATTTCAGAGATAGAGGCAGATACCTGTTTGTAGTTTTTATATGGTTTGTGGAGGTAATATGTTGGAAAGCACTGAGAGATGGGGCACCCGATTTGCCCTTCCTTACCACCTGCCAACCTCCTGGAATAGCTACCCTCTGCAGTCGAGGTGCTTCTTTTGGAAGTTGGGGAAATGGCAGGTGGTTCTTATAATATATTCCATCTTGAATATCCAATTTGAGGCATGCAACCTCTGCCCATGCTGCCTGGAGCTGAGACCTTAGATCTCCAATGGCCCAGCATGTAGGACAGTGTCCTAAATGTAACCCCCCTACAAATGGGGGTTCCTAGAAACCTTCCTGGAACTTGCCTAAAGGCTCCCTGTTTAACTGGTGTTCGGCGAAATGCCGCTAACTGTGGGCGTATGAGTGCTTTTAAAGCCTCTAGTACTGTCTCTTTAACAGCTGCCTGCTTGCAGGCTTTGTTGGTTTGTGTAGGGGGATAGTGGATTTACTGCTCAAATCCCACTTGAGGGGATGTTTGGATTACTCTGTTTCTGCCGTCGCTAAGAGAGCAGAGGGAGGTGGTTTGAAAGATGTAACTGTCTGCTGGAAAATATGTAGTGTCACTGCCGAAATGTAGCTTGTTTAACCTGCTTTATTTGCAGCTGGGGTTTGCTGTGTTCAGCCTCCATTTTGGACCCGAACTGACAAGATGGACCAATTGGGAAAAAGGGGGCTTTAAAATGGAGACCGCTGGAGCCAATTAGAGTTTGGACCCCCACTGGGAGCCTGCCTGAAGGGGAATATATGGCAGGTGCTCCTGGGAAGTGTAGTTTGGACCCTGGCACCTTTTTGCATCAATGGGGGGGGCGAAATAAGTGATTGGCATCAGTAGCCCACCTATGGGATTGGGTGGCGCCCAAACTGAGAGGCTTGCCCCAACTGCCAAGGGGCAGAGATGCTGTGGCTGTGAGCGAGGAAGGACCTCTGGGCTCTTGCGCTGTTGAGTTTTCACACAGGAAGCGCGTGTGGATGGCCAGAAGTCGGCGATTTTGAACGCCGGCAAGTTCGGACTAAATCCACTAGGCAGCGGTCAGAGGAGGCTGTGCAAAATCACAGCTTCCTACCAGCTCACCCTGTAGAGGACTGGAGAATCTGCTTCAATCGCGCTCGGTCTGTCAGGATAAGTGAAGCTGCGTCGTTTGGCCTGGTGTGTGCAGAGAGACCGATCAGGAAGAATACAGCAGCTGCCTGATATGGTACCCCTCTGCCTTTCATATAAATGTATGGAGAAGTGTTTGAATTCCAGGCTCTTTCCTGCAAGTGGTGTGAGAGTGCTCTTTCTACTGGAGTCGTGAGTACTAAATCAGGGTAGCTCCCTGCTAAATGTTCCTAGTGAAAGCAAGACCTGTCTGCTTCTTTACTGGCTCCGTGAACTGAGCCTGTTGGCTCTACTAAATTTTCATAGGAATCAAATGCTTGTTTCTGTGTCAGGGCCCCAACCAGCTGCATCGAGAGACTAGCCTTTTATTGCCTGGGTACTCCGAGACAGTAACTGATAGGTTAGGCCTGTGCACAGTGCCCTAGATAGATACCTATATATTAGAGTGATAAGCTAATTAACCTGATTGCCCAGTCCTTGTTATTTTTCCCCTAAATAAATCAGATTGGTTGTTCTGCAAAGGTATACTGGCTGAACTGTGTGTTTATGGTGAATTACTGTACAGTGATTATTGTGTAACCGCATCTTACTTTTAAGGGGGTTCCCCAGAGCAAGCTGATTGGTTCAATCCTGGGGGTAAGTGTATGTGGCTGGGACATTGGGGTTTACTTGAGTGGACCACTAGAGGGAAGAAAGGGGATCGCAGTGGCCCAGAGGGCTGTGACCTGGTCATATCCAACTGTACCAACTCCAACCTTTGGGTGGAGGCACCCACCATCAGATCCAGGCCCCTCACCCTGTTAGCGGTAGAGCAGGCAGGGGTAGTAGATCTTGGGATAGTGCCCCCTAGGGGTTACATTTTGGAGGCACCGCTGGGATCAGCATCCCGTAGTGGCCGAGTGGACGAAGTACCTTAACATGGCTAAATTAAAGGAAAAGCTGGAGGGGGATATCATGGCTAAGATTAAGTTGGACCCTATCAAGATGATGGTGCATAAACTGATGGGGTGGGGTGAAGCAGAAGAGTTGGATTCCCAGAAAATTGTGTTACTACTGGATGTACCTCTGGGGACCATGAACGCTGACCTTATTTCTGCAGTGGAACGTGTTAAATGTTTAGGCAAAGTAGAGGTGAAGGGGCGTATGCCTGATCTACTCGACTAGACCTTGCAGGTGTTACTCTTATGCACTATAACTATAGACCCTGAGAGGGTACCCCCAGTGATCTACCCGGAAGGTGCCCAACAAGGGTGGAGGGTCATTCACATCCAGAGTGGGTCAGTCACCCCAAGGGTGTCCCACAAGACTAATAGCTTTAAGGATAAACTGCTTAAATTGCTAGCTGTGGAGGGGAGGACTACCCAGGAGTTACTGCAGGCGTTGGACCTTTCTAGTGAACCCACCCCCCAAGCCTCCCCAGGTACCTCTCCCGGGCCCCCCAAGAGTTCTATCTTGGCTTCACCTCCCCTAGTTGTTCCCCCTATACAGGTAAATTCCTACTGTAGACTAAAACTTTTTTCTGGCACTGTGCCGGTGCCCTCAGGGGAAGATGATTTGGAGGCGTGAATGGACTATGCTACCCCCCCCAGTCCAAGAGTGGCAGTGCTCTGAGGGGGAGAAATGAAAGATACTGATGGGGAGCCTGTGGGGCCCAGCTTTGGAAGCCATTCGGTTCTTGTGGGCTACTAGCCCAGAAGCCACCGCGGTAAAGTACCTTTCTGCCTTAGAGGGGGTGTTTAGGAGTACAGAGACTGGGGAAGACTTATTATGGAAGTTCAGGTCAGCCAAACAATGGAGGAATGAGAAATTGTCCGCCTTTGTCACTAGGGTGGAAAGGGCCTTGCAAAAGGCTTATCGAAAAGGGGGAATAACTGCCACAGCCTTGAACCAAGTCTGGCTGGATCATATTTTGAAATCTGCTAGGTTTTCCAGTGTAATATTGTTAAAACTAAAGTTACATGACCGACGGGCTGCCCCCCCCCCCCGAGTACTGTCAATTGATAAGGGAGATTCGAGAAGTAGAGACTGATGAAGATGGGTGGGAACCCTATGTGGGGGCTGTGAATTTATGCCAAACCCCTGAGTCCAGTGAACCCGATGAGGCCCACCCCTCGAGGGGGCTTGATGTTTCTCCTGTATCCCCAGAGGCCCAAGGAGGGGTGGGGGTGTGTGCTATTTTCTCTAATCCCCGGGTAGAAAGTGATTTGAAGGCTGAGATTAGAGATTTACGAGAGCTGGTGAGGGACTTGAAGCAAACTTCTGCCCACCCTGTTAAGTTTGGGGAACCACAGTTATCTAGAAATAAACAACCTAGCCAAGAGGAGCCCTCCCGACCCCAGGACGGCTCCTAGCAGGCGAGGTATCTCCCTCCCAATAAAGACCCCCAAGACACTAAGTTCTGTTACCATTGTGGAGAGGATGGACACTTTCAGACTGAGTGCCAGTTACCAGAGAATTTAAGGAGGGTCAACAGCAGGCTGATCGCCTGGCATCGCAAGGCCTATACCCGACCTCCTAGGAAGAGTTTTGTGACCCGGGCCAAGGCCCAAGCAACTTTCAAAGCTGTGCCCCCCGAATGGTCTTATGTGGTGGGGCCTTCGATGGAGGCCACTGTGAGAGTGAATGGGATACCCACCCGGGCTGTGTTGGACAGTGGCTCCCAGGTGACCATCATGTTCCAGGACTGGTATCAGAAACACTTACCTGAGGTGCCTTTGCAACCCTTGGATGGCCTACATGTTTGGGGGGCTGAGTGATAAGGCCTATCCTTATTCTGGGTATATCCGGATTTGGTTGTCTTTTTCTACTTCTGTGGCTGGGGTGGCCGAACAAGTGGAAACCTTGGCCCTAGTGTGTCCCCCCACTGGATTGTATGATGGGGTGCCCTTACTAACTGGAACCAATGATCACATGTTTGGCCGCTTGGAGCAGTTGTGCTCTGAGAAACAGATGTCCAGGATGGAGAGAGCTCTTAGAATACCCGCTTTGATTCAGAAGGCCTATGAGACTCAGAGAAAGGCTGGCCAGGCAGAACCCAAAGGCCCGGGTAGTGTGTCTGGAAGAAGGATCCAGAACCATTGCTACTAGCCCCAAATGCCCAGAGTGTTTTGCAAGGGAAGTCCAGATTAAAAAAGACGTTAAGAATAAGATATTGATGCTGGATGCACCCGGTGAGGGAAAGTTGCCTGAGGGGTTGCTGGTTAAACCCAGTATCTTACCTGCTAAAGCCCATGCCTTTGCCAGAAGAGTAATGGTCCAAGTGCATAATGTGTCTGATCGAGAGATTCGAGTGAAATGGGGTTGCACCCTGGCTACGGTCCACTGTGCCATACTGCTGTTTTGCCCCACAACAAGACTCCCAGAGGAGGTGACCGAGTGACCCCCGAGCTGTTTGATTTCGGTGATTCTCCACTACCAGCAGAATGGAAGAAAAGGGTCAGTGAACGGCTCACCCAGAGGGAACAGGTGTTTTCTTTGAAGGAGTGGGATGAAGGATGTGTGCAGGGGGCTAAGCATCACATCCGGCTGCAGGATGTGCAACCTTTCGTGAGCGATCTCGATGCCCAGCCCCTGCTGATATAGATGATGTAAGGCTACACCTGCAGGAGATGCGCTGCTGGGGTAGTAATACAAGAATCCAGGAGTCCTTATGCATCACCTATTGTGGTAGTGAGAAAAAAGAATGGAGCTGTCTGGATGTGTGTGGATTACTGTACTCTAAACCAGCGGACCATCCCAGACCAGTATACCATGCCACGCATACAAGACGCCTTGGACTGTTTAAATGGCAGTAAATGGTTCTCTGTTTTAGACCTCTGTAGTGGGTATTACCAGATCCCGATGGCTCCAGAGGATCGAGAAAAGACTGCTTTCATTTGCTCCCTAGGTTTCTACGAGTTTATGCGGATGCCCCAAGGAATTTCAGGTGCCCCAGCTACTTTTCAGCATTTAATGGAGCGTGCGGTGGGGCACATGAATTTATTTGAATGTTTGGTTTATCTTGATGATGTCATAGTGTTTGTCAGCTCCCTGAAGAGCATGAAAGCAGGTTGTTCAAGGTCCTAGATCGACTGGAAGACTTTGGTCTCAAATTATCTATAGATAAGTGACAATTCTTTCAAACCTCTGTAAAATATGTGGGGCATATAGTATCCACTGAGGGCATAGAGACTGATCCCAGCAAAGTAGAAGCTTTGACTACTTGGCCTCAACCCAAGAATTTGAAGGAGCTGCAACGGTTCCTGGGGTTTTGTGGATATTATAGGCAATTTATCAAGATCCACCCTCTGCTTAACCTTACGCAGGGATATCCCACCACCCATAAAAAGTATAAGAAAACTGTGCCTTCTGAGACTGGAAGAAATTACTTCCGTCCCAATGATGTGTTTGGCCTTCGCTGGACTGCTGATTGTGCAGAAGCTTCCATGACATTATATATCAACTTACTCATGCCCTGTGCTGGCCTATGCTGACTCTGCCAAGTCATATGTTCTTCATACTGACGCCAGTCTGCAAGGATTGGGGGTCGTACTGTATCAGGAGCACCCAAACGGTCTGAGACCTGTAGCTTTTGCCAGCCACAGCTTGACCCCTTCTGAAAAGAACTACCCAGTGCACAAATTAGAGTTCCTGGCTTTGAAGTGGGCATTGTTGATCAATTCCATGACTATTTGTATGGAGCTAAGATATTGGTGAAACTGATAATAATCCCTTGATGTATGTTCAGACCTCAGCTAGTTAGATGCCATCGGCCATGGTGGCTTTCTGCGTTGTCCACCTACAGCCACGCTGTTGAATATAGAGCCGGCCTGAACCATATAGATGCTGATGCCCTCTCCCGAGGCCTGTGTCCTGAGTTGATTGGGTCCGCTATCAGAACCCAACATAAGAGCCTTGCCAAAATTTGACAGGGAAGAACCGTATCTCCTGATGCTGTGGACTGCATGGTGGACTGCTTGGTCTCTGAGAACTGCTTATCTGCTGCTTACTGTCATTTTTCTGCATTAGACACTAGTATGTTGCCTCACTTCAGTGATGATAGCCTCCAACGGGCTCAATCCTGAGATCCTTAACAGCTGCCTGCTTGCAGGCTTTGTTGGTTTGTGTAGGGGGATAGTGGATTTACTGCTCAAATCCCACTTGAGGGGATGTTTGGATTACTCTGTTTCTGCCGTCGCTAAGAGAGCAGAGGGAGGTGGTTTGAAAGATGTAACTGTCTGCTGGAAAATATGTAGTGTCACTGCCGAAATGTAGCTTGTTTAACCTGCTTTATTTGCAGCTGGGGCTCTGTGTGTTCAGCCCCTCCATTTTGGACCCGAACTGACAAGATGGACCAATTGGGAAAAAGGGGGCCTTAAAATGGAGACCGCTGGAGCCAATTAGAGTTTGGAACCCCACTGGGAGCCTGCCTGAAGGGGAATATATGGCAGGTGCTCCTGGGAAGTGTAGTTTGGACCCTGGCACCTTTTGCATCAATGGGGGGGGCGAAATAAGTGATTGGCATCAGTAGCCCACCTATGGGATTGGGTGGCGCCCAAACTGAGAGGCTTGCCCCAACTGCCAAGGGGCAGAGATGCTGTGGCTGTGAGCGAGGAAGGACCTCTGGGCTCTTGCGCTGTTGAGTTTTCACACAGGAAGCGCGTGTGGATGGCCAGAAGTCGGCGATTTTGAACGCCGGCAAGTTCGGACTAAATCCACTAGGCAGCGGTCAGAGGAGGCTGTGCAAAATCACAGCTTCCTACCAGCTCACCCTGTAGAGGACTGGAGAATCTGCTTCAATCGCGCTCGGTCTGTCAGGATAAGTGAAGCTGCGTCGTTTGGCCTGGTGTGTGCAGAGAGACCGATCAGGAAGAATACAGCAGCTGCCTGATATGGTACCCCTCTGCCTTTCATATAAATGTATGGAGAAGTGTTTGAATTCCAGGCTCTTTCCTGCAAGTGGTGTGAGAGTGCTCTTTCTACTGGAGTCGTGAGTACTAAATCAGGGTAGCTCCCTGCTAAATGTTCCTAGTGAAAGCAAGACCTGTTCGCTTCTTTACTGGTTACGTGAACTGAGCCTGTTGGCTCTACTAAATTTTCATAGGAATCAATGCTTGTTTCTGTGTCAGGCCCCAACCAGCTGCATCGAGAGAAGCCTTTTATTGCCTGGGTACTCCGAGACAGTAACTGATAGGTTAGGCCTGTGCACAGTGCCCTAGATAGATACCTTATATTAGAGTGATAAGCTAATTAACCTGATTGCCCAGTCCTTGTTATTTTTCCCTAAATAAATCAGATTGGTTGTTCTGCAAAGGTATACTGGCTGAACTGTGTTTATGGTGAATTACTGTACAGTGATTATTGTGTAACCGAGATCTATTTCTTTAAGGGGTTCCCAGAGCAAGCTGATTGGTTCAATCCTGGGGTAGTGTATGTGGCTGGGACATTGGGGTTTACTTGAGTGGACCACTAGAGGGAAGAAAGGGGATCGAGTGGCCCAGAGGGCTGTGACCTGGTCATATCCAACTGTACCAACTCCAACCTTTGGGTGGAGGCACCCACCATCAGGATCCAGGCCCTCACCCCTGTTAGCGGTAGAGCAGGCAGGGTAGTAGATCTTGGGATAGTGCCCTAGGGGTTACATTTGGAGGCACCGCTGGGATCAGCATCCCGTAGTGGCCGAGTGGAATTGGCACTTAACATGGCTAAATTAAAGGAAAAGCTGGAGGGGATATCATGGCTAAGATTGTTGACCCTATCAAGATGATGGTGCATAAACTGATGGGTGGGTGAAGCAGAAGAGTTGGATTCCAGAAAATTGTGTTACTACTGGATGTACCCTGGGGACCATGAACGCTGACCTTATTTCTGCAGTGGAACGTGTTAAATGTTTAGGCAAAGTAGAGGTGAAGGGCGATGCCTGATCTACTCGACTAGACCTTGCAGGTGTTACTCTTATGCACTATAACTATAGACCCTGAGAGGGTACCCTCAGTGATCTACCCGAAGGTGCCCAACAAGGGTGGAGGGTCATTCACATCCAGAGTGGGCTGTCACCCCAAGGTGTCCCACAAGACTAATAGCTTTAAGGATAAACTGCTTAAATTGCTAGCTGTGGAGGGGAGGACTACCCAGGAGTTACTGCAGGCGTTGGACCTTTCTAGTGAACCCACCCCCCAAGCCTCCCCAGGTACCTCTCCCGGGCCCCCCAAGAGTTCTATCTTGGCTTCACCTCCCCTAGTTGTTCCCCCCATACAGGTAAATTCCTACTGTAGACTAAAACTTTTTCTGGCACTGTGCCGTGCCTCTCAGGGAAGATGATTTGGAGGCGTGAATGGATTATGCTACCCCCAGTCCAAGAGTGGCAGTGCCTGAGGGGAGAAATGAAAGATACTGATGGGGAGCCTGTGGGGCCCAGCTTGAAGCTTATTCGTTCTTGTGGGCTACTAGCCCAGAAGCCACCGTGTAAAGCACCTTTCTGCCTTAGAGGGGTGTTTAGAGCACAGAGCTGGGAAGACTTATTATGGAAGTTCAGGTCAGCCAAACAATGGAGGAATGAGAAATTGTCCGCCTTTGTCACTAGGTGGAAAGGGCCTGCAAAAGGCTTATCGAAAAGGGGAATAACTGCCACAGCCGAACCAAGTCTGGCTGGATCATATTTTGAAATCTGCTAGGTTTTCCAGTGTAATATTGTTAAAACTAAAGTTACATGACCGACGGGCTGCCCCCGAGTACTGTCAATTGATAAGGGAGATTCAGAAGTAGAGACTGATGAAGATGGGTGGAACCCTATGGGGCTGTGAATTTATGCCAAACCCTGAGTCCAGTGAACTCGAGTGAGGCCCACCCGAGGGGCTTGATGTTTCTCCTGTATCCCAGAGGCCCAAGGAGGGGTGGGGTGGTGCTATTTTCTAATCCCGGTAGAAAGTGATTTAAGGCTGAGATTAGAGATTTACGAGAGCTGGTGAGGGACTTGAAGCAAACTTCTGCCCACCCTGTTAAGTTTGGGGAACCACAGTTATCTAGAAATAAACAACCTAGCCAAGAGGAGCCCTCCCGACCCCAGGACGGCTCCTAGCAGGCGAGGTATCTCCCTCCCAATAAAGACCCCCAAGACACTAAGTTCTGTTACCATTGTGGAGAGGATGGACACTTTCAGACTGAGTGCCAGTTACCAGAGAATTTAAGGAGGGTCAACAGCAGGCTGATCGCCTGGCATCGCAAGGCCTATACCCGACTCCCTAGGAAGAGTTTTGGACCCGGCCAAGGCCCAAGCAACTTTCAAAGCTGTGCCCCGAATGGTCTTATGTGGTGGGGCCTCGTGGAGGCCACTGTGAGAGTGAATGATACCCACCCGGCTGTGCTGACAGTGGCTCCCAGGTGACCATCATGTTCCAGGACTGGTATCAGAAACACTTACCTGAGGTGCCTTTGCAACCCTTGGATGGCCTACATGTTTGGGGGCTGAGTGATAAGGCCTATCCTTATTCTGCATATCCGATTTGGTTGTCTTTTTCTACTTGTGGTTGGGGTGGTCGAACAAGTGGAAACCTTGGCCCTAGTGTGTCCCCCCACTGGATTGTATGATGGGGTGCCCTTACTAACTGGAACCAATGATCACATGTTTGGCCGCTTGGAGCAGTTGTGCTCTGAGAAACAGATGTCCAGGATGGAGAGAGCTCTTAGAATACCCGCTTTGATTCAGAAGGCCTATGAGACTCAGAGAAAGGCTGGCCAGGCAGAACCCAAAGGCCCGGTAGGTGTCGTCTGGAAGAAGGATCCAGAACCATTGCTACTAGCCCCAAATGCCCAGAGTGTTTTGCAAGGGAAGTCCAGATTAAAAAAGACGTTAAGAATAAGATATTGATGCTGGATGCACCCGGTGAGGGAAAGTTGCCTGAGGGGTTGCTGGTTAAACCCAGTATCTTACCTGCTAAAGCCCATGCCTTTGCCAGAAGAGTAATGGTCCAAGTGCATAATGTGTCTGATCGAGAGATTCGAGGAAATGGGTTGCACCTCTCGCTACGGTCCACTGTGCCATACTGCTGTTTTGCCCACAACAAGACTCCAGAGGAGGTGACCGAGTGACCCCCGAGCTGTTTGATTTCGGTGATTCTCCACTACCAGCAGAATGGAAGAAAAGGGTCAGTGAACGGCTCACCCAGAGGGAACAGGTGTTTTCTTTGAAGGAGTGGGATGAAGGATGTGTGCAGGGGGCTAGGCATCACATCCGGCTGCAGGATGTGCAACCTTTTCGTGAGCGATCTCGATGCCTAGCCCCTGCTGATATAGATGATGTAAGGCGCCACCTGCAGGAGATGCTCGCAGCTGGGGTAATACAAGAATCCAGGAGTCCTTATGCATCACCTATTGTGGTAGTGAGAAAAAAGAATGGAGCTGTCTGGATGTGTGTGGATTACTGTACTCTAAACCAGCGGACCATCCCAGACCAGTATACCATGCCACGCATACAAGACGCCTTGGACTGTTTAAATGGCAGTAAATGGTTCTCTGTTTTAGACCTCTGTAGTGGGTATTACCAGATCCCGATGGCTCCAGAGGATCGAGAAAAGACTGCTTTCATTTGCTCCCTAGGTTTCTACGAGTTTATGCGGATGCCCCAAGGAATTTCAGGTGCCCCAGCTACTTTTCAGCATTTAATGGAGCGTGCGGTGGGGCACATGAATTTATTTGAATGTTTGGTTTATCTTGATGATGTCATAGTGTTTGTCAGCTCCCTGGAAGAGCATGAAAGCAGGTTGTTCAAGGTCCTAGATCGACTGGAAGACTTTGGTCTCAAATTATCTATAGATAAGTGACAATTCTTTCAAACCTCTGTAAAATATGTGGGGCATATAGTATCCACTGAGGGCATAGAGACTGATCCCAGCAAAGTAGAAGCTTTGACTACTTGGCCTCAACCCAAGAATTTGAAGGAGCTGCAACGGTTCCTGGGGTTTTGTGGATATTATAGGCAATTTATCAAGATCCACCCTCTGCTTAACCTTACGCAGGGATATCCCACCACCCATAAAAAGTATAAGAAAACTGTGCCTTCTGAGACTGGAAGAAATTACTTCCCCCCCAATGATGTGTTTGGCCCTCGCTGGACTGCTGATTGTGCAGAAGCTTTCCATGACATTATATATCAACTTACTCATGCCCCTGTGCTGGCCTATGCTGACTCTGCCAAGTCATATGTTCTTCATACTGACGCCAGTCTGCAAGGATTGGGGGTCGTACTGTATCAGGAGCACCCAAACGGTCTGAGACCTGTAGCTTTTGCCAGCCGCAGCTTGACCCCTTCTGAAAAGAACTACCCAGTGCACAAATTAGAGTTCCTGGCTTTGAAGTGGGCATTGTTGATCAATTCCATGACTATTTGTATGGAGCTAAGATATTGGTGAAAACTGATAATAATCCCTTGATGTATGTTCAGACCTCAGCTAAGCTAGATGCCATCGGCCATAGGTGGCTTTCTACGTTGTCCACCTACAGCTACGCTGTTGAATATAGAGCCGGCCTGAACCATATAGATGCTGATGCCCTCTCCCGGAGGCCTGTGTCCTGAGTTGATTGGGTCCGGTTATCAGAACCTAACATAAGAGCCCTTTGCCAAAAATTTGACAGGGAAGAACCGGTATCTCCTGATGCTGTGGACTGCATGGTGGACTGCTTGGAGCCCTCTGAGAACTGCTTATCTGCTGCTTACTGTCATTTTTCTGCATTAGACACTAGTATGTTGCCTCACTTCAGTGATGATAGCCTCCAACGGGCTCAATCCTGAGATCCCATGATAAACCCTGTCCTGGAAGCCTTGCAGAGGGGGGAAGATGTGTCAAGATTGCGCTCCTCTGACCTGAGAACTGCGCTGTTGTACAAAGAAGGACCAAAGTTGAAACTGATTAACAAGCTATTGTACAGGGAGACCGTGGGCGAAGAGGGGCGAGCAGTCAGACAACAACTGGTGTTGCCCATTGCTTTTAGAGAACTGGTATTGAGGTCCCTACATAATCACATGGGACATCTTGGCATAGACCGAACCCTTGACTTAGTGCGGACTTGATTTTATTGGCCCAAAATGAATGCTGATGTGGAGCAGTATATCAAGACCTGCGGCCGATGTTTACAAAGAAAGGCCCTGCCTCAGAGAGCTGCCCCCTGGTCAACATCACTACTAGTGCTCCTATGGAACTGGTTTGCATTGATTTCCTGAGTTTAGAACCAGACCTGCAGAATATCAGCAACATATTGGTAGTTACTGATCATTTCACCCGGTATGCCCAGGCTTTCCCCACTAAAGATCAGAAAGCAACCACGGTGGCTAAAGTCCTTGTTGAGAATTTCTTTGTACACTATGGGGCCCCCCAGCGAATCCATTCCGATCAGGGAGAGATTTTGAAAGCCGTCTGATTAAAGAAATGCTATCCTTGTGGGGGGTACGGAAGTCAAGAACCACCCCGTACCATCCCCAGGGCGATCCTCAACCTGAAAGGTTCAACCGCACCTTGCTTGATATGTTGGGCACCTTGCACCCTAAAGACAAACCTAGATGGAGCCAGCAGATCAGCACTTTAGTCCATGCCTATAACTGCACCGAAAGTGATGCTACTGGGTTTTCTCCATATAGACTGATGTTTGGAAGTGAAGCCAGATTGCCAGTAGATGTTTGTTTTGGGGTTTCTCCTGATGGGGTTCAAGCAGCTAATCATCTACAGTATGTGCAGAAGTTGAAGGCCCAACTCAATCATGCCTACCAACAAGCCCAGACCATGGCTGCTAAGTGGAATTTGGCCAATAAGGAAAGGTATGATAAGAAAGAGAAAGCAGTGGAACTGAAAGAAGGGGATAGAGTGCTATTGTGGAATTTGGGACTGCATGGTAAACATAAGATTGCTGACAGATGGCATCACCTCCCTCATATTGTAGTGGGAAAACTGAAAGATTTACCTGTATATAAAGTGCAGCCTGAAACAATTCAAAAGATGTGAAAACTATACACAGAAATCACCTACTGCCAATTGGGCAAATTTTGATAGAAGCTGAACCTCCCAATGCCCCTCGCCCTGTAACTAGAGCTGCTGCCAAGAAGAAACCAAGATGGGTCGACTCCTCAGAAACTAAACTAAAGAGGCCTCCTCCAACCTCCTTGGATGAAGTCGATCAACAGTCTGTGTCAGGGGACAGTGAGAATGATGCTGAGTATTACCCCTCTTATGAACTGAGTCAGCTGTTTGGGGCGAACCCCCTAACTAACTCTGGGGACGAAGTTGGGCTTCCTGGACTGTTTGAGCCCCCAGCTTTGTCTCCAGATCCCATGCCTCCAGAGGATGAAATGAGTGGCAGCAAGGGTGAAGGAGTGGGATCCTTGAGCCTGGCTGAATTATCTGGCCTGGCTGAGCTGTCTGACTTTTCAGAAGAAGGGAGTGATGTGGGGTAACCAGCTAGTGATATCCCAGAGCAGGGAGAATACTTTGAGTGTCCTGATAGCACCCCGGTAGTGCCAGAAATGTCCCTAGCTGAACCAAGCAGTGTGGGTCCTGACATAGAGGGTCCTGTTCCCAAAAGTGCTATGGGCCCTGGGTCCCCTTCCCTTATGGAGGTTTCCCCTACTGATCTAAGTGAGGTTGAAATAGAATCGAGGCCTGCAGCAGGTTTTTCCGAGACTCCTAGACGCACCGGCTGAGAAGTACGGCCTGTAGTAAGGTTGAGTTATGAGTCCCTGGGTCAGCCTGTGGACCTGCCTTTAAATGTGGTCCATAAAGGGGTGTACGTGTCCCCAAGCTCCTTGCCCAAGTTAGCCTTGGGAAATGATTCTCAACTGTTAGTATTACCCTCTGAGTATAGTGCTACTGCCCTAGTTAGCCCTCAGGTAGCTGATAGGGAAGGGCTCCTTTTATCCAAGTGTCATGGGCAGGAAGAAATGACCTGATTTATGAAAGAAAGGGTTCTGGTATGTGTAATGTTGCATAATCAAAAAGTAAACTGTTTGATACAGTACCAATGTATGTAACCAAAGGTCTAATGTGCTGTCAATTTAACCTGTTTTGCCTTAAGGTGATTTAAGGGTAACTACTTGACGCGGACACCAAGTTCTTTCCAGGCCAGGAAGGGTGCAACCCCCCTACAAATGGGGGTTCCTAGAAACCTTCCTGGAGCTTGCCTAAAGGCTCCCCATTTAACTGGTGTTCAGCAAAATGCCGCTAACTGTGGGCGTTATGAGCGCTTTTAAAGCCTCTAGTACTGTCTCTTTAAGAGCTGCCTGCTTGCAGGCTTTGTTGGTTTGTGTAGGGGGACAGTGGGTTTACTGCTCAAATCCTACTTGAGAGGATATTTGGATTGCTCCGTTTCTGCCGTCGCTAAGAGAGCAGAGGGAGGTGGTTTGAAAGATGTAACTGTCTGCTGGAAAATGTGTAGTGTCATTGCCGAAATGTAGCTTGTTTAACCTGCTTTATTTGCAGCTGGGACTCTGTGTGTTCAGCCCCTCCATTTTGGACCCAAACTGACAAGATGGACCAATTGGGAAAAAGGGGGCTTTAAAACGGAGGCTGCTGGAGCCAATTAGTTTGGACTCCCACTGGGAGCCTGCCTGAAGGGGAATATATGGCAAGTGCTCCTGGGAAGTGTAGTTTGGACCCTGGTGCCTTTTTGCACCAATGGGGAGGCGAAATAAGTGATTGGCATCAGCAGCCCACCTATGGGATCGGGTGGTGCCCCAACTGAGAGGCTTGCCCCAATTGCCAAGGGGCAGAGATGCTGTGGCTGTGAGTGGGGAAGGAGCTCTGGGCTCTTGTGCTGTTGAGTTTACGCGCGAGAAGCGTGTGTGGATGGCCAGAAGTCGGCGGTTTTGAATGCCAGCAAATTCGGACTAAATCCGCTAGGCAGCAGTCAGAGGAGGTTGTGCAAAAACGCAGCTACCTACCAGCTCACCCTGTAGAGGACTGGAGAATCTGCTTCAATCCCGCTCGGTCTGTCAGGATAAGTGAAGCTGTGTCGTTTGGCCCGGTGTGTGCAGAGAGAGTGATCGGGAAGAATACAGCAGCTGTCTGGTATGGTACCCCTCTGCCTTTCATATAAATGTGTGGAGAAGTGTTTGAATTCCAGGCTCGGTCCTGCGAGTGGTGTGAGAGCGCTCCTTCTACTGGAGTCGTGAGTACTAAATCAGGGTAGCTCCCTGCTAAATGTTCCTAGTGAAAGCAAGACCTGTCTGCTTCTTTACTGGCTATGCGAACTGAGCCTGCTGGCTCTACTAAATCTTCGTAGGAATCAAATGCTTGTTTCTGTGTCAGGGCCCCAACCAGTTGCATTGAGAGACTAGCCTTTTATTGCCTGGGTAGCCAGAGACAGTAACTGATAGGTTAGGCCTGTGCACAGTGCCCTAGATAGATACCTATATATTAGAGTGGTAAGCTAATTAACCTGATTGCCCCAGTCCTTGTTATTTTTCCCCCTAAATAAATCAGATTGGTTGTTCTGCAAAAGTATACTGGCTGAACTGTGTGTTTATGGTGAGTTACTATACAGTGATTATTGTGTAACCGCATCTTACTTTTCAGGGGGTTCCCAGAGCAAGCTGATTGGTTCAATCCTGGGGGTAAGCGTATGTGGCTGGGACATTGGGGTTTACTTGAGTGGGCCACTAGAGGGAAGAAAGGGGGGGGGGTCGCAGTGGCCCAGAGGGCTGTGACCTGGTCATATCCAACTGTACCAACCCCAACCTCTGGATGGAGGAACCCGCCATCGGAGCCAGGCCCCTCACCCTGTTAGCGGCAAAGCAGGCAGGGGTAGAAGCCCTTGGGATAGCGCCCCCTCTAGTGGTTACATAAATCCTGTAAAACTGCCTTTCTGAAAAGTGTTCAGCAGTACCTGCAGTTAATGATATCCACTACAGATACGTTGCTGGGTTTATAACCTGGTCAGAGTAACTGGAAGGAAGGAAATGAAAGCAAAAGTTTGATTTTGTGTTTTGTTTATTTGTTTTTGTGTAACCCCTTGGGGGCACTATCCCAAGGGCTACTACCCCGCCTGCATGGCTAGTAGCAGGTTAAGGGGCCTGAGTTCTGAAACGGGTGCCTCCACCCAGAGGTCAGGGTTGGTAGTGCTCAAGCTAACCTGTGCACAGCCCTCCGGGACACTGTAACACCCCTCTTTCCTTACTATTGGCAGGAACAATACACAATAATCACTTTCAAAATACCCCTGATACACCACATAAGTATCCACAGTGTTTGCACTTTCCACCAGGGCTTTCCTCTGGCTCGGCCCTGGGGACCCCCTGTAAAAAGGGACACTCAGTGTCAGTGGCTCAGTAGGTAGCACACTCGCCTCCGAGACCGGGAGATCAGAGGGCTGTGGGTTCAGTTCCCCCATCTGGCACTTGGGTTAATATCCCAGTACTGACACTATAGTACAGCATGAGAGGGATGCTGCACTTCTGAGGTGCCGTCTTTCAGATGAGACGTTAAACCGAGGTCCCATCTGCCTGGATTGGTGGTAGTTCAGGTTGATGTTAAAGATCCCATGGCACTTATCGAAAAGAGTAGGGGAATTTCCCTGGTGTCCTGGCCAAATTTTCCTCATTCACTAAAAATACCACCAACAGCTTAATCTGGTTCAAGGTCAGTTGGCATGCATCTGTATCCCCTTCCCCCAGGTCATGCCTGAAAATAGGCAGGATTTGTCTAGTGCTCTTACCCGGTCAACAAAAACTAAATAAATAAAAATAAAAAAAGGTTATACATAAGTAACCCCCTTGTTACCCAGGGTTACTAGAATCCCAGTAAGACCTAGTGGTAAGCAGGGAAGGCAGCTTGTGAAACTCCAGTTAAATGGGTTTCACACTGTCTCACTCTGTTCTCAGTCTCAGCTGAGACTGAGGGATGACATCACCAATAGAACATTCACAGCTGCAAAACCCACATTGAAATCTGCAGCAAAGGGAGTTAGAACGTTGGGAATTTTAAAAGAGAGAGTCTGCAGTTTGGCTGGAGGGAGTGAAGTTTGTACTCAAGTGGTGGAGACCGCTGTTTTCGGGTCTCAGTGCCCCCTCCCTCCGGGGGGGGGGATGTAAAGATTCCCAGCAGATTCCTGGGGCAATCCCTTAATTCTGCTAGTGGAGGAAAAGCTGCCTCTTTAGTCCAGGATTTATTTTGGAAGATGGAAGATTTGTGAGTCGCCTGTGGGGCACCTGCAACTTAAGGGTGAGGTCTGCTCTGGCTAAAAGGGCTTATGTTTTCTTCACCCTGGGACTTGTGTGGAAAATCTAGGGATTGAACTACATATTGGAAGCCTAGAGAAATGGGCCAAGCAAGTAAAAGTAGTGTCAAATCCCAGAGTTTTGTGAGATGCAAATAATATGTAGAGGAGATGTGACAGACGTCTACCCTTAATCTACATTTAGAAGTTCAGCAAAGGAATTGTTTCAGTTTTCCAGAGAAATGGCCGGGTATTGGCTGTGGGAGCTGGAGGTGGGTGGCCCCCCTATCTTTAGTGACCAGGTCCACCTTTACAGATTTCTTCTGTGGTTCTCTACTTTGCCTCGGGCACTTGGCCAGTGACGGGGGAAGTATCCAGGCGTGGGTTGTCAGAAAATTCTCTCTAGAGTTGCAGACTCTAGTGTGGTGTGGGAGCCATGACAGGATAATTGGTTCATTCGTCCAATGGACCGCGGATCAAGTGGCCGGCAGGGGAGCCGGGCCAGTGGGGAAAACCCAAGTGTGTACAAGTCGGACTGTGTACCCAAAGCTGCGTGCAAGTCCGGGCTGTGTGCCTGATGGGTTCAGAGCCTGAGGGCTGGAAATGGTGATAAAGTGTTCAGTAGTCTCTAATCTGCATTACCAGGAAATATAGCCCCATGGGGGTCTGTCTATGCTTTGTTTGTTCAGCTAGTATGTGAATAAAAGCCACACTGAAGAATCCCATTCCTGGTTCTGGACATTACAGTTATTGCTTCCTGTGTTCAGATTTACTTGGGTGCCCCTGTACAGAGTAGCCAAACCTAGGCTCTCCTGTGCCAAGTAACCTCATCCTCCCCGAACCCAGTCCCCACCAGGTACTGCTGTCAGCTTCAACAGCATGCCACCTGTCGTTTTGGCAAAAAGGCAGGGGTGAGGGGTTACACATAGCAAATAACAGCAGTACAGTACTCTTGCACAAACTGGAACCACAATCAGGGTAAATGCAAAAAACAGTTAGATCTGATTTATTTAAGGGACTTGAACAAGGGAGGGGCGTAATCAGGTTAATTTGCTTAAAGGCTGTATCAGTCAAACAGTTATGCATGCACTTCAGGGTCCATAAACAGTCACATACTCTGGGTACCCAAACGGAGAATGGTGGGCTAGCCAGGAATCTTGCAGCTGGTTGGGGCCCTGTGATGGAAGAAAACAACATGCACAACACACACTATTTGTAATCCAGAGCTGGAGGGCTCAGTTAGTGAAAAGAAAACAACAAGACAATCAGATGACACACTTTTAGATTATGCTGTTGTTGCAGGGAGCGACCCTGATGATTACTCACGATACCCAAGACTGGACACAGGTTGGACGAAAATCGAGACAGAAGGTGGTTAATCTGGAGTGCCAGGAGAACCAGGGCCCACACGATTTGCAGAGGCATCGTTCCTGTTCAAGCATGGAGCAGGGGGGCTGATCCCCAGCCAGGTCTCTCGTCGGTGGCTTTCTCTGTGCAGTGGGGTAGTCTGGCAGGCCAGCGTGGCATGTCCCAGGCTGAATGGAGATGAACACGGATTCAGTCCGATTAGGCAGGATAAAGCTTCCAGCAAGCAGAACACAGTTCACACAGTGGGGAACCAAATCACGACCCACTTTCAATACACAGCACATTTACATGTAAGGAAATTCTACTGTACCAGGCAAATGGCTCTCCGGTCACGATCGCAAAGTCTCTGCACAAACCGGGGATTCAAAAGCAGCTGGAAATCCTGACAGGCTGATCGCATTCAGCAAAATCTTCAGTCTTCTTCAGGTATGAGCCTGGTGAAAAATCAGAGCATACTTCGTTCTCACAAACTTGGATTTAGTCCGAAATAATTCTGTTCTCTCTCTCTCAAGGGCAGCAGGCAGACATGCAGGCCACAACTCAAGCCTTTCCACAGTTCTCCCACGTGAAACTACTCCGACGGCTGCTTGACTGTCTCAAGCTCTTGCCTCTTCAGCTCCCAACTGAGATCTGACTTAACTGCCAGCAAGCCTGGGAAATTCCCCAAGATCCAAAAGGTTCGGTTGGCTGATCCTCCTGTCAGTCACAACAAAGGCTCCCCCTTCAAGTGCAAAAAGACCAGAACTACAATTCCTACAGATTTTGACTCCAGACAGCTCCTGTAGTCTGGCTCCATTTTAGGTTCCACCAGTACTGATTGGTCCAATTCGCAGTCCAGGACCAAGATAGTGGAGATAAACAAATCAGTCCTTGCTGCGAAGAAGGCAGGTTAGACAAACTACATTATCATTATCACTCTAAATGATTTTCCACAAATAGTTACATCTTTCAGCAGAGCTCCCTCTCAAATTACTTATGACTGCAATCCAGGCAGCTCTTAAAGAGACAGTACACAGAAGCTATGCAGGCACTCATTGGCAATCACATTTAAACTGCTGAAACACAGGACACCAGCCTGGCAGTGAGCATTTAGGCAAGCTTGAGGAAGACTTTTCAGGAACCCCCATTTGTAGGAGGGTTACACCTGTATAACTTGTTATAACAAGTTAAATTACTGGTGCCCCTGTAAATGAGGTCACCGTGTGGATACTTCACTGATCCGCCCCTTCCTGCTTTGCCACAGGAAATGTCACAACTGTGCTACCCTATAAAAGGAGTGTAGTGTGGGGTGGCTGGGGTGGGGGTTGGTGTTGGCCCTTCCCCTGCAGGAAAAGAAGAACCACAGACAAAAGAAACAAGGAGGTAAGAGCAGAAACAATCAGCCAGCAACAAATGCAGTAGCCCTGAAAGCTTATCCTAATGATAGATAAAACTGTAAAACCTGTAAAGCACCAGCTGTAATAATTTCACAGAAGATATACCCTGTAAGAAACACTTTGCTACAGAGAAAAATAAAGCAGTAACAGAAGATATACCTTGCAAAAGACTATTTGAATCAGAAGATTACAGCAGTAATCTGTTAGCACACACCTGTAAGCACACCCTGTAATAATGCAGCAGAAGGTATACCCAGCAACAACAATTTGAATCAGAGAAAAATAAAGCAAATAAATGTTAGCAACAAACAGTAACAATCCCTGTTTGTACAAAATAAAAATAACACTCAGTAAATCTGCCTAGCCAAAAGAAGCTTTTATCCTTTCCCTTGCTCTGGTAAGATTCTTTGCTCTGTCCTTTCAAGCAACCTAGAAGGAAAGAGCTCAGGTGAAGCTAGGTGCCTTGGCCAGCAAACCTAGTCTTCCACCCTTATTTCTCCCATCCCCCTTGAACACCTTCCCAGCCTGACTACTTCCTACTGGGCTTCCCATGTCTACCTCCCCTCCTCCCCTGCCGATTTCCAACCCCTCTCCTATCCCCACTGTTGTCAATTTAGAGCCCCCATTCACTTCTACCCTGATAGTGATGCCCCACCCATCCATCCCCCTTCCCGTAGCCTTCTCTCCTCCAGTCCCCACCCCTCCTTCCTTACTAGCCCCCTTCTACCCTTTCATCCTCGCTATCTCTTCCCCACCTGTTGCCATCCCTCTCATGCCCCGCTTGTTCTCCCCCCTTCAGTATGTTCCTGCTCCCCCTCTCTCTCCCACAGCAGAGGTTCAAATCTATTCCTAGTCGATACCCTTCCTACATCTCTTCCCCCTATCGGTTCCCCCCTCCTACTTGTTCCCTTCCATGCCACCCCTGGTCCCTCCCTACCTGCAGCCATCTGCTCTCTCCCCTGGTACTCCTCGTGTTCTCTTCCTCCCACATCAGGAGGCCTCCCCTCGCCTTGGGTATGCCATCCTTTCTCCTCTCTTTTCTGTTAGTACCTCTGATACTGGGGTCAGTTTACTCCCTAGTTGTTCTTCCTCTGTCCCGCTTTGCCATCCCCTATTCCCTCCCCAACCAAAATGCCTACCATTCTCATCTGCCCTGCAACTTAGACTCCTCCCTTACCTCCACAGTTCCTCCCTCAAACTAACCAGTCATCTACAGACCATACACCCCCCCCCATCCTCCAAGCCTAGTCCAGGATCATGGCGGACCCACACCCTGTACACCCCACCACCCTTCCAAAGATGCCTGCCCTATTGACATGTGGCACCTGCCCCATTTTGGCCCCCATCTTATGTCATGGGCTCTTACTCCCAGGTTCTATACCCTATTGCAACTGTTAGGTCCCTATTTACTCAAATTTCTGCCCCCCCCCCCACACTAGTCTCCCTACTGCCCCCTTGCCAACCGGGTTAATTCAGTCTCAAATCTCATCCGTTAGATACTGTATTACTATAGCAATCCTAAAGCCTCCTTGTCTGTTTTTCACCCCTCAGCTATCACACTTTTTGTTCTCAGCTCTCATATAGTTTCACTTAGCCCAGTTAGAAATCCTACTGCATTCCAAGTATTACACAGCTCAGTTAGAGAAATAAACAGAACAAATAAATATGTATTATTACAGCAATCATAACAAGATAGCTCTGTATTTAGCTCAGTTAGAGAAATAAATAGAAGAAATAAATCTGTATTATTACAGCAGTCCTAAAAGTATTCAATCATTGCTTTGTCTCCACTCCAGAGACCCTGCAGTAATATAGGACCACAGAGGACACTGGGCGGGAGGGTGGCAACGCTAAAGTCCCGGCAGAGCTCCATTGAGCTCGTTCACTCCCCCTCCCTCACTCGCTCGCTCTGTTTCTCCCGGCACTAGATGGCTGCCCTTTTGAGTGATACTGAATGATTACAGCCAGTTGCGCAAGAAAACCAGAAAGGAATACAGTAGGAGGCTTGCGTTTAAAGCGACACTGCTCAGTCACGCCTCTTTCATCTATGCCCGATGCAATTGTGGAACAGTGATCATAATATAACATAACATAACAGTTACATAAACATAAAAAATAATGATTACAGCCATTTGAGCAAAAAAACCCCAGAAAGGAATACGGTAGGAGGCTTGCATTTAAAGCGACGCTGCTCAGTCACACCTCTTCCGTCTATGCCCGATACAATTATGGAACAGGGATCGTAATATAACATAACATAACAGTTACATAAACATAAAAATTAAGACACAGGACCCGGGGGTGTGAAGTGAGCTCCCAGAAGAAATAAACACCATAAAATTACTACTCCTTCTCCATAAAACGCCCCTACTAACAGTTACATAAACAGTGCTCGTAAGTTAAATTAAGACACAGGACCTGGGGGGGGGGTGGGGGGTTGAGCACCCCCACAGAAGAAATAAACACCATAAAATTACTACTCCTTCTCCATAAAATGCCCCCACTAACAGTTACATAAACAGTGCTCATAAGTTAAATTAAGGCACAGGACCTGAGGGGTGTGGGGGGCGGCGCGTCCCCACAGAAGAAATAAACACCATAAAATTACTACTCCTTCTCCATAAAACACAGAAGAAACAAATATTATGGTATATTATGCCAGTGCAGTACATAGGAAAGGGGAGGGAGGGCCGTCCCACAGAACACTGCCTTAAGCCGCGTTTGATGTCTCCTGTACAATAACTGGTCCTGCTGTGTCACTTGCTCGTGCAGCTCCAAGGAATTCAGTAATATGTGTTTTTATGAGAACACTAATTACACTGCTGCTGTTTTTATTCCTGTATTCATTAATTTTGTAATATGTGTTTTTCTGAGATGACATTAATTACGCTGCTGCTGTTTTTTTTCTGTATTCATTAAGTTTTTGTGAGATGAAAAAGATTCCACTATACTTTGTGTCATGCCTGCTTTGTTTATGGTGAAACTACTCTCTCTCTCTCTCTCTCGATTGCTCGCGCAGCTCCCAGAGACACATTACTGCGTTGTCTCTGAAAGCTGTGCAGTGACACAAACTGGTAGTAATCCTTCAGTATCGCCCCCTTTTGTACTGGGCTCCTGCCTGCGTTGGCGTCTTTTTCTGCCCTTTTCTGCCCACAAAGAAATCTGCAGCAGTCCCGATAGATCTCAGTTGAGCTCGGTCACTCCCCCCTCTCACTTGCTCGATCTTAATCTGTCCCAAACACTGATATCCCAAAGCGACTGCTCTATTCTGTGCCAGAAGCGCGAAAACACATTTTGGCCAGGATGTGAAAAATGACAGCTGTACTGTTCATAAGGAGGTGTGAAAAAAATGCCAATGCTGAAAATCTGGCTTGAAAATATTACTAATTTGCAAAGTTACAAGGGTGTGTGGAAACTGTGCAATGCACGCTCGTGACACAGTCATTTTATGGACTTTCAGCACCAAATTTTCAACATAGGCATTTTAGGACCTCTGCTCATGAACAGTGTCACTGTGATTTTCTTAATGTGTCCCAAACACTGATTTCCCACAGCAACCGCGCTATTCTGCGCCGGAAGTGCGAAAACACATTTTGGCCAGGATGTGAAAAATGACAGCTGTATGTTCATAAGGAGGTGTGGAAAATGCCAATATTGAAAATCTGGAGTGAAAATATTGAAATTATTAGTTACGAGCTGCATAGCAACTGCACAATGCACGCTCAGAAACAGTCATTTTTGATTTTTTCCACCAAATTTGCAACATAGACTTTTTGAGAGCCCACCTCATGCACACTGGCACTGTCATTTAGTTAATCAGTCCCGAAAGATGATTCCGCGCAGTGACGGCGAACTCACCTTGCAGGACTGAATAACGCCATGACAGTGGCTGAATTCATGAGGAGGAGTCCCAATAACCCCATGTTGAAAATTTGGTGGCAAAATTCCCCAAAATGCCTGAGATATGCACCAAAGTTGAAAAAACCCTATTTATGCCATTACACAGCTTACCGGCATTTCTTCAGTTCGCGGTCGGCTTTGAAGAGTGCAGACGTGTTTCCGGTCCACCGAAGATCATCGCGCTGGGCTCCGGAGGTAAGTATGGAGTGTGGGGAGGTAGGGTGCACAGAGGGTGGGCACGGGTTGGGGGAGGGGTCGCAGACAGCGAGGGACCATTTTCTTTTTTACAGGGTTTAAAAATAAAATAGACATCGCGGGACGGTTTTTCCTTTTAGCAGGTATTTTGGCATGCTGAGGTGGGCTCCCAGCATGCCATCTGCGTGTTTTGGGGTGGGGACTGGAGCCGACGGGATTGGGCACTCCATTGGCACATACAGGTGGGAAGAGCCGAGGGGATTGAGAATCCCTCAGCATACAATAAATCGGTGGGGGACATTATGCTGATGGGGAGGGCCTCCATCGCAAATTTAACGGGGGAGACTGAAGCCAATGGGGATTGGGACCCCGTCGGCAAATTTAACAGGAGGGGACTGAAGCCGATGGGGACTGGGTCCCATGTCAGCAAAGAAAGACTTGGTGGGGGCGCATGAAGCCGAGGGGGATTGGGTACCCCCTCGGCAAACAACAAACGGGGGAGAGGGGTTACAGTGTGCCAACGGGGAGTGGGCTCCCCCATCGGCAAATTACTGGGTTAGGATGGCAAGGTACGCCCTGCAATGACGGGTCACTTCCTCATTGCAGCAGAATGGCTGACACTGCAATGACGAGGCGGCCCCTGATTGCAGTGGTGAAAACCTTTCAAGGTGGTGGCACGCTGGCTGAACTAGTGTCAGCAGCAGCGTGCCACTACATTGGGGAAAGCAGGCCAAGCCTCAAAAGGCACCGGGTTCATTGGCCACAACAGAGCCACACCTCCACAACCTGCTTCTGCAGCAAGCTGCCGCAACATGTTTCCGCAAGCAAACATAAAAAGTACTCCACCATTGAAAAGGAATGCTTTGCGGCAAAGTAGGCCGTGGAATCCCATACGTTTTACTTACTAGGAGCTGACTTTTTACTTGTAATAGATCACAATCCTCACTGTTGGCTTAACCAAATGAAGGATAAAAATTCTAGAATCACACGGTGGTATTTGGCACTACAGCCATTTAAAATTTAAAATGATGCACAAATTAGGGAAAGAGAATGTCAATGCTGATTTTCTGTTAAGATATGGATCTGGAATTGAGAATTCTGAAGGCTGAAAAAATGTGAGTTGGAACTTCTCTGCTATGCTGCACGTGTGCAGAACTGTATAGGTTATAAGCTAATATTGGATGGGAATTTAATAGAACATTTTGGAAATCTGGTTTTGTAAAGCAGGTTCCCTCTTAAAAGAGGGGTATGTGACAGGGTTGAATAAGGCCCTGTCCCGTTTGTTATGCAGAAAGAGTTTAAATGCAAAGGTCTGTTCTACTCTCTTTTTTTCTGTCTCTTGTCTGTCTGGTTGCGCAACCACATTTTCTTGTGAGACCTAGGAACTAATCACTCCAGCCGTTTCACAGTTCTCTGCCTCTCACTATCTCTCTGCCTTCACTTGCTGTTCTGCCTTTCGTTCCCCCTTGCACATCTGTGGTTATAAAACTGTATGTGAATCTTTATGTGGAAATATAAGTGATACTGGGATCCCTTTGTTTAAAACTGTATATAGTTATAATGTTGAAATTATTGCAAAGCTATTTGGAACTCAAGGGGTTAACCTGAGATGCAGTTTTAAGCCCTTTGCAGAGCTGTGAAAAAGAGGTCAGTTTTGGGTCACTATGTTGTTTTTTTCGAGGGCGGAGCTTGGCAACAAACATGGTGGCAGCATAATTCTCTAGGGTAACCAACGAGGGGGCCGTTTGACAGATCATCCTACAATTGCGCACAGACTGTCCCATTCTGGATCCACAGCTTAATGGATTAATACCCCAACTATCAAATGAGACCAAAAACAGAGGTAACAGACAACAGAGCACAGAGAAATCACAGCTTAAGGGTGTGCCAACACCACGAGGCATACCGGCCCTCCTGACAGGTCGCCTCGATTAATTGATGTCTGTGTTGAGAAACTCACAGTGGACTAAAATGGCAGAGATGCCCATGTG
The DNA here is from genome assembly GCA_016271365.2 of Neoceratodus forsteri. Taxonomy (NCBI): domain Eukaryota; kingdom Metazoa; phylum Chordata; order Ceratodontiformes; family Ceratodontidae; genus Neoceratodus; species Neoceratodus forsteri. The sequence continues at coordinate 965,157,850 of CM028133.1, forward strand.
TTGCACTAAGCAAGCGACGCTGGCTCCCGACTCACAGCAACCACCCGGCTATGATAGAATGACGCCCACACTGGACAGAATACTCATTGATACATCAGCCCTGAAACAAGCAGCTCAGAAAACCAACTCAGGCCTCGAAAGGCTTGCCACCAGAGTGTCAGTGTCAGAGAAACAGTTTCAGGACACAGCGGGCATGGTACAGAGTCAGTAGGAGGCCCTAACAGACCATCACCACAAGCTGCAATTTCTCCTCAATAAAGTGGATGATCTGGAAAACCGAGCGAGGAGAAACAATTTGAGGTTAGTCGGTGTCCTGGAGGGGCTAGAGGGGCGAGACAGGACGGGCTTCCTTAAAGAATTTTTGTCAGCCATCGCAAAGGCAAACAATGTGGCACCACCAGAAACTGAACGGGCACACAGATCCCTAGCCCTCAAGTGCCCGAGGCCAATCTTAATTAAGTTCCTCAGATATCCCGAAAAGGAGTGGTACTTAAGAAGAGCCAGAGACCAAGAGGCTTTCCAATGGCAGGGGCATAGAATCCAGATGTTCCAGGACTTTCCATATGATCTTTCAAACTGCTGCAGAGCTTACGCCTCAGTCAAACAGCAATGTTACAAACTGAGTACCCCCACATTGCTTCAGTACCCAGCCATATTACGATTACAGGTAAATAGTGAATACAGGTCCTTTGATAGCCCTGTGGCAGCCGAATAGTTTGTCCAGAACTTTTATGACAAGCAGGAGTGCAGGGGCTGGGGGTCTGACACTCCTCGTGGTGAAGAGGAATCAAAAATGGAGGTGGCGCAAGAGCGGGAACAGAGTACGTAACGGGCTGAAGGCAAAGAAAGTGTTGCAGAAGCTGAATGGCAACAGCCCAACAGAGGCCGAGCGAAGAAAAGATCAAAAAAAGCCCACATTGCAGCTTCATCTGGGAAACAGCAGAGTTCCAGAAGTAGGCAATGATGACTTGTCCCTTTGTATGCGGGCAGCAGCTCCCCCAGGTCTAACTCCGGTAAAGACTTTCAACAGATTCAAACCTTTGAGAGATCTGCTGCCCACCGCGTTGGATTTGACCTGCCACGAAGCTGCCCAGGAGGGCGCTCCTAATGATGAAACTGCTGGTCGGTCCCCGCTGCCTGTGGACTGGGAGGATTGCATACCAGACCCCCAGGATGCAGAGACTGACTCCCTTGAACAACTAACAGAGCTACTAGATGCATCGGACTCCAGACTACAAACTGCCTAAAGGGCAGATGAGGCTTTGAGACTGGGTATAATGCTGTCTCCCAGACAAGTACCCTAGAGAGAAATTAACCTCAATGGGTGAGAAAGGGGGAGATCTCATCAGATACAGGGAGGAAGAATCCAAGAGTACTGTTGTGCAGGCTTTCTTCTCTTTCCCTTTCTAGCGGCTGACAGTGCAACAACAGCAAGATATCACCTGTGCTTTTACTTTCACTATGGGCTCCCCACATTCATGGAACATTCCAGGTTAGTGCATTGGGGTTTGACAATCGGGTTATACCCTGATCTGAGGCTAGATGCCTTATTTTTGAACTAGTCCTATAAGTGGCCGTTGCTTAGTATCAGCATATGGCACTAAGGGTGGATGGATAGCTCAAGCCACATAGTGGTCAACCCAGAAGTGTAGAGCTTGATATGTAGACCATTATTAGGCATTCAGGGAAAGCACCTAAGTGAGGTCGACCTGCCCCCACCCATATCCCATATCCTGGGTTACTGCTACTTATAAAGTTTGGCGTATGTTGCATGTGTGATTAAACGCACAGAAATGTTTAACAAATACTGTTGGGTTAAAATGTTCTAGCACAATATGTAGAAAGTATTGGTACTGTGTTGAAGCCATGAGGCTTTGGGTTTTATGTACGTGTTTTGGCTGGGGTATAACAGGCCTGATACCACAGCGGCTGACTACCCCCCCCCACACTTCATAGAAACATAGAAACTATTCATAGTCATTTGTATTGCTCCCTTATGCCTATCCATGCCTGATTGAAGCCCTGCACTGTATTCATAGCCACCACTTCTTGTGGTAAGCCATTCCATGCATCCACCACCCTTTCAGTGAAAAAGAATTTCCTCACATTCCCCCTTAATCGGCCTCCCTCTAATCTCATGCTGTGTCCTCTTGTCCTGCTATTTTTCTTATATTTAAACATGTTAGACTCTTTCACCTTGTTTATGCCTTTAAGGTGTTTGAATGCCTCGATCATATCACCTCTCTCCCTCCTTTGCTGAAGGATATACATATTGAGCTCCGTTAATCTGTCCTCATATGTCTTCTGATGCAGTCCCTGCACCATTTTGGTTGCCCTTCTCTGGACTGCCTCAATTTGGTTAATGTCCTTGTGAAGGTGTGGCCTCCAATACTGCACGCAGTGCTCCAGATGGGGCCTAACCAGTGTCTTGTAAAGAGGGATTATTACCTCCTCTCACGACTTGTGATACCCTACTAATACACCTCCTAACACCTCCCTAGCCTTACCTACTGCTTTAGAGGTCTGCTTGATGATTTTAGGTCATCAGTGATGATGATGCCCAAGTCTCTTTCTTCCTTTGTGACTCCTAGCAACTCCTCCCAGCCTATAGGTGGCTTCAGGTTTTCTTCCCTATGTGCATGATTTTGCACTTCTTTGCATTAAACCCAGTTGCCACTCTTCTGACCATTCTGCTAGTTTATCCAGATCTCTTCTCATTCTGCCCACCCCATCTGGATCATCTACTCTGTTGCAGATCTTGGTGTCATCTGCAAACAGACAAGCCTTACCCTCTAGTCCATCTGCAAGGTCACTAATGAAGATGTTGAAGAGGACTGGCCCCAGGACTGATCCCTGAGGTATCCCACTTGTGACTTGCATCTCTTCTGACTGTATACCATTTACCACCACTCTCTGTTTTCGTCCACAACCAGTTTGCCACCCAGTTGACCAACTTCTGACCCACCCGAGCCTACCCAGCTTATTTATCAATCTCTATGTGGAACAGTGTCAAAAGCTTTGCTGAAGTCAAGGTAGGCGACATCAACTGCTCCTCTTGGTCCACCACTCTGGTTACCCAGTCAAAGAAATCTATGAGATTAGTTTGACAGGACCTTCCTTTGTAAACCCATGCTGTCTTGGATCCTGTGCCCCTATGGATTCCAGGTGTTGCACTATCCTTTCCTTAAGGAGTGCCTCCATAATCTTGCCCACTACTGAGGTAAGACTGGCGGTCTGTAGTTCCCGCCTCCTCCCTGCTACCACTCTTGTGGAGCGGGATCACATGAGCCCTTCTCCAGTCTTCTGGGACCTCTCCTGTGCTCAGAGACTCACTAAACAATTCTGCTAATGGCTCTGCTAGTTCCTCCTTTAGCTCCTTAAGTACCCTGGGATGTATGCCATCAGGTCCCATTGCCTTATCCACCCTGAGCTTAGCAAGCTCTTGTAGGACCCTTTCTTTTGTGAAGGGAGTAGTGCTCACCTCCCTTCCCCTGTGTCCATGATGCTGAGCTGTGGGCCTGCCCTACCTTCTCTTCAGTAAATACTGAGCAAAAGTATCTATTTAGGATAGATGCCTTTACAGGGTCCTCCTCCTCACATGCTCCCTTTTCTCCATTAAGCTTAGCAATACCCCCTCTGGACTTTCTCCTTTCACTAATGTATCTATAGAAAGTCTTGTCACCTTCTTTTACTGTTCGTGCTAGTGTTTCCTCAGTTTGGGACTTTGCCTGCCTTACTGCCTTCCGTGCTTCCCTTAGGGCAGTTTGGTATGCCTCCCTATCTTCATCCCGCTGTGTTCCCTTATATTTCCTGAAGGCCAGCCTTTTGGCTCTGACCTTTTCTGCTACGGTATTTGAGAACCAAAGTGGTTTCCTTCTTCTTTTGCACTTCCTTTTTCTGTCTAACACAATGGGATGTTGCTTCAAGTATTGCATCCTTAATGCTTGCCCACTTTGCCTGTACCCCCTCACCTGTGTTTCTTTTTGCCAGGGCTAGCTTAACTCTGTTGGCCATCTTATCAAAGTCAGCTCCTCTGAAGTCCCATATTTTTGCCTTCATGGGGGAGGTGGACATTCAGTGAGCAAGAAACAACCCTGGTACTGGAGGTGGAGAATTTCTCTCCAATGTTGAACCCCTGGGACTCTGTTAATACAAGAAGCACCATGATCTTATAGGCCCAAAGGTCGCAGGGTCAGTATATGATGGCTAACAACCCACTGGGACTAACGGGGTGTTTCCAGGCCAACATGTTTTTCTTCTCCTTTAGTGTCGTATCCACAGGTGGAAGAGGAGAGGCTGGTCCCCCCTCCCCAGTGTTTATGGCCCCCCCATGGAGAGACTAAGGAGTGCTCAGACAAATACTGAGAAATGGGTTATAGGACAGCCCCAAAGCAAACAGCCCCTGAGAGGTTCCCTATGACTACTGGTGTAGCAGTGGATCAGCCACATCGGGCTCAAATAGGGATCCCGGCTCTAACTGTGAGTTTTTGTGTACAGGTCTGGACTATAGAGAGGGGGTGGATCATGACCACTCAGCGGCTGGATAAAGGTCACTACTCCATTCAGGGGGTCGATACTGGGGCCGTTGAGAGTTATGAGTGGTCCCCTACTCACACAACCAAAATGTATGTACGACATTCTAAACAAAAATGTAAGGAAATCTTTGTTGATAATATAGCCAGTGGAGAGCATTTGGTACAGGCAATGGGGAGAAGAACTATGGGACAAGAGGCCCCCCTGAGAAGGGGAAGGAGACACAATTTCCAGAGTGTGAGATTGACTTTGTGAAGTGGGGGATCATATGGAGGGGGTAAACAGAATATTTATAAAGGGGTATTATGGAAGGCCCCTTACAAGTAAAGTTTACGTCCTGGAATATTAGGGGTGTGAATGCCCCTATCAAAAAGAACATTTTTTTAGCTAGACTTAAAAAGATGAAAACTCAAGTGGCATTTTTGCAAGAAATCAAACTTAAAGGGGAAGAAGCAAAGAAATTGGTCAGAGAATGGGTGGGCTGGGAGTCCCTCCGGTGTTTCGGGGAAAGCCAAGGGGGGGGGGTCCTCCATATTATTACACAAAAATTTAAAATGGCAAATTAGGGAGCAACAAGGAGATAAGCAAGGGAGATGAGTTCTGGTCAAGGTATCTACTCCCAGGGGGCCACTGCTCTTAGGGAACATATATGCACCGAATGAGGATGCACCAGAGTTCTAGAATCACCTGTCCCAAAAAATTCTGGACATGGCGCAGGACTTCCCAGACATCATCCTGGGGGGCAACTTTAATCTGGCTATGGATCATCTACTAGATAGGTCTAATGCAAGACCAGAGCCACACGTCAAGTACTTGCACACCTTATCAGGACTGTTAACACTGCATCAGCTTGGGGACATCTGGTGATTATTGCACCCAGCCATGAAGGACTTCACATATTACTCTGATGCTCGGAGCATGGCCAGTAGGTTAGACTACTGGTTCGTGTCACACAAACTGAATCCTGCCATTGCAGAGGTGTCCATAGATCCCTTATATATATATGACCATGCCCCAGTTCAGCTACAGGTTTACTTAGCCCCAGGGCAAGAAAGGTCCCTAACCTGGAGACTGGATCTGTTATTACTGAATGACCCTATCTTCCAAAGATGGCTAAAACTGGAGACAGCAAACTATTTTTTGGATAACCCAGAGAACAGTGCCTCATCACCCATGGTATGGGAAGCATTTAAAGCATCCTTGAGGGGCAAGATCATTGCCTACACCGGGCATCAGAAGGGACCAAGAGTGGCAGAGGTCCAGCAATTAGAACTCAAGCTGGCACAAAAGGAAGCAGTGTACAAGAAGGACCCCTCTCAACTACAGAACCCTGCTTTCTAATGCAAACTAACAGCCCTGAGGATTCAATTAAACACGCTTGCAACCAGACAGGCAGAGCTCCAAATTACAAGACTTAAACACAAATACTGGGAGCAAGAGGAGAGGGACAGCAAATTGCTGTCCTTCAGGCTGCAAAAGCAGCAAGCTGAGAGACGCATTGAGTAAATAAAAAATAATGCAGGGAAATTGAACTGCTCCCCTAAAACTATAAATGAGACTCTGACGACCTTTTATGAGACCCTGTACAGATCCCAGGCTCCATTTCATAAACCCAGTGTGGACAGCTTTTTGGCACAAGCTCACCTTCCTAAACTGCCAGAGTCCCTCAGGGTTAGTCTAGATGCCCCGATCGAAGAAAAAGAGCTTCTGTGATCAATAGAGTCAATGGCCCAGAATAAATCTCCAGGAAGCGATTAATTCCTGGCGGATTTCTACAGGGTCATCAAGGAAGAGGTGGCGGCCCCATGTTGTAGATGCTACTAGCAGTCCACTCCTCTCAAGTCCTCCCTCTCACCATGAGAGAGGCGGTCATCACGGTTCTCCCCAAAGAGGGCAAACTCCCAGTACTGCCTGGGAGCTATAGACTCATATCATTAATAAACACGGACGTAAAAATTCTGGCTAAAGTGCTAGCCACTCGACTTGAAGCAGTACTTCCCCTCTTAATACACCCCTCACAAGTGGGCTTTGTTAAAGGGAGAACTAGTGCTGACCATCTGAGAGCCTTGACCTCCCTTTTCAGCATGCTACAGCTCTGTCTACACCAGCTGCCGCCCTAACCAATGATTTCGAGAAGGCCTTTGATTCGGTCAAATGGCAATAGCTATTGGCCACTCTTGAACACTTTAATATTGACCCTGAATTTATGGGATGGGTCAGCACTATCTATAATAGCCCAAGGGCAAGGGTCCTGTCCAACTGCCTCCTCTCCGACCCCTTTACCCTACAAAGGGGCACACAGCAAGGTTGTCCCCTATCCCCATTACTCTTTGTAATAGGCTATAGCCATTGAACTACCAGCCTCCGCCATATGGGTTCACAAGTGTATACAAGGCCTGCAAGTTGGACAAGAGACATACATAACTAAACTCTATGCAGATGACTGCCTCATTTTGACTAGGAATATACAGACAAGTCTAAACCCTGTGCTTGACTTATTTGTTCAATTTGAGCAGGTATCGGGACTGAGAATCAACAGGTCTAAGTCCGAGATATTACCTTTAAACCGCCTGACCACTAGAGATTTGGGTGAATATTCAGGATTGGCTTGGGCCCCAATCTCCATTGAGTACTTGGGTATTAATGTCTCTCTGGACCTGCATAGGCTAGAGCCCCTGAATTTTTGGCCCCTTATCGCGAAGTTCCAATAGGAATTAAACAGATGGAATCATCTTGGACTGTCACTCTCTGGTAAAATTGACTCGATTAAAATGATGTTGGCCCCTAGAGTGTACTATCTCCTGGCCCACCTGCCAATATTAGTGCAAGACAAATGGTTTAAAAAGTTGGATTCCCTTATAGGACACGTTCTGTGGGGCAAGTTGTAGCCTAGATTCAGCAGAGCTAAATTAAGGACACACTGGAGAAAAGGAGGGTGGAACCTGCCTAATTTTAAACACTACATGTATGCTTTTCTGGCAGCCAGATCACTAATAGCCCTTCGGGATCTGGACCATAACACTCCTGGATGGGTGCACATTGAGCAAGCACAGTTGGGTGGCCTGCACCCCTCCACAGCTCTCTATGTGCCACTGCAGGCCAAACAAGCACACTGGATAACGACACAAGCAGCACATTCAGTGTGGAGACAGGTAGCGAAACTCTCTGGGAAGTGTGTGTCCTTAAGGGATCTCAGGTTTCTTTGGGGTAATCCAGAATTATGTATTGAGGGGTCCCTGATCCTTTGGATAACCCGGATAGACAAAAACATATGTAGAATTACAGACCTGTAAACCCCAGATAAGACTACTCTAGACTCCTTCCAGGGGCTCCAAGAATGGTATGGGCAACCAAAATCTGAGTTTTGGAGATATCTGCAGTTAAGGTCTATGCTTACCCATGGGGCAAGGAAGCCATGCTCTTGTGCGCCCTGTAGAAAGGGTAGTGGACATTTCTCCCCCACAAGGGCATTGGTAGAAGGGCTAAACCACAAGGACCTACGAGCTGGCCCTCTGTACTGGTTAATGCGTGAGGCCCTACAAGACCCCACTCTGAGTGCAAAAATGAAGTGGCAGAGGGCCTTGCAAGAGACCATTACAGATACGGAATGGGGAAAGTGTTGGAGGTTAGCCCACTATGCCTGCCTGGACCAAAAGAGCCGGTTTATACAGAACAAAATTCTGCATCATTGGTACCGCATTCTGACTCAGTTAAAGGAGCTCGGCCTACCTGACAATGATACTTGCTGGAGGTGTTCCGCACAAGGAGCCAGCCTTCTTCACATTATATTGGCCTGCCCACTAATAGCTCCCTTCTGGTCCAGTGTCACTCACAAATGCTCAGAAATACTACAAGTAGTGGTCCCCAACGCCCCTCAAACCATTATATTGGATATGATGCCTCAGGATACCAATATGAAAATCTCTAGCCTGAAGTGGCTGATAACTGTCTCAGTGGAAGCAAAAAGGTTAATTCTAACCAGATTGAGAACCACAACGGTCCTGACCATTCGTGAATGGGAAAATGCAGCGGAAGCCCTTGCATTGCATGCGAGACTTGCCCAGAAGGCCTTCCATAATGGGAGGAATTACTTTGCAATGTGGTCTCCATACATAGTATATGTAGAAGAAGAATCAGCATTTATATAGCACTTTTCATACATCCAAAGTGCTTTACAAGCAATGCTAGACTGGTAGTGAAGTGACTGAATGTGTGGTGGCGGCCATATCGCACATCATCACCCACACACAGCCTGGATAATTACATGAACCAGTTTATGGGAAGGGGAATGTTGGCCAGGACACTGGGAATGTTCCCTACTCTTTGCAAAGAGTGCCCTGGGTTCTTTTACTTCCACCTGGACACCCACCAGGACAACACCAGGATGGGTAGAAGGGACCTCGGTTTAACGTCTCATCCAAAGGACAGCAAACCCCAGCAGTACAGCACCCTCCAATACTGCACTCGGATGCCAGCGATTTTTAGGTGCAAGTCCATTCCCGGTGTGGGACGAGAACCCACGACCTTCTGGTCCAGAGGCGGATGTGCTACCAACTGAGCCACGCTGACACCATGTAAATCACTACAGGAGTACCTCTCTGTCTAAGACAACTAGGCTGTGGTGGCATCCGCTGTGAACATTATGCACTTTTTATGTCTGGTTTGATGAAAAAGGTATAATTGGGACCACAATCCCCACCCCCCACCAAGCTCCATAGTAACTTTATGCATGCATCAAAATAATCTCAAGAAGTTCTACTGTTAAAATTTTAGATGTTTTCAGTCAGCTTAGGCCCTCAGAATAAAACCCTGCTACTCTCTACAGTATACTTACCACCTGGGCGCCAAACTGTCGGTCTCAACTATGTCATTGATAACCAGGAGCAGTTAGGCAATCAAGGGGAAAAGATCATTGTAGGTGACTTCAATATTAACTGGCAGTCCCAGAAGGAAACAAAAGCCAAGGACCTAATATCTAGCCTCTTCCTAACCCAGATGGTTACTGCTGACACATGACTTAATTACAAAACTGGGAACAGCTCCCTTATTGACTGGCTCCTAACCATGCACCCAGAGCACATATCTGAAGTCACAGTCCTGCCTGACAGCCTCAGTGATCACTCCCCTGTGAAGTGCACCTGGTCAAGCAATTTCACCAAGGATCTGCCTAAGGTGTCCAAGAATCGCTGCCTGAAGCCTGGGTTACTCAAACACTTCAAGCAGTACGTGACACAACTTGATTGGTCTCCATTGGCTGGAGATCTTGATAGTAATGGGGCCCTCAACTACTTTGTTAAGATCTTCAACTGTGCCTGTAACATTTGTGCGCCTTACAAAACCAAAACAATCAAAGGGACCTCTAACCCATGGCTTACCAACTCCCTCATTGGACTCATTAAGAACAGAGACAACCTCTGGCACATAGCTAAAGCATCTGGTACACCCACAGCAGTTAATTCGTACAAGGCAGTCAGAAATGCTTGCACCAGACTCATAAGGCAGGCTAAAGCCTCATACTATAAGGAACTTCTAAGTAAAACCTGGGGTTCTAATAGGGAATTTTGGAGCTCTTTGAAATCTCTAATGGGCAAGGTCCCCAAGGCCCCCCCCCCCCCAGATCTTCTAGTAATGGCTAAGGGGCCCTGACAGGAGCCCATTGACATTGCAAATGAGCTCAACAATGCTTTCACTGACCTATCTGGTGTACTCCCTGGTGATTACCTTAAAGGTCTATAAGACCAGCAGGACCCAATCAATCAGCAAATCCCCCAACGCGAAGATATACCACCCTTTTACTTCAGACATGTCACCAAGGCTAACACCATCAAGCACAGCAAAGGGGTACTTGGCAAAACCAGGATGTGGGCTGATCTGATTGACATGAAGTTGGTAGGTCTTCTGCTGAACGAACTGGCCAGTCCTATTACTATGGTGCTCAATGCCTCCCTTAAGTCAGGAATATTTCCAAATGCCTGGAAATTAGCAATCATCATGCCGGTCTTTAAGGTAGGGGACAAATCCCTAACATCCAACTACAGACCTATCTCCATCCTTCCTCCCCTCTCGAAGGTCCTTGAGAGAATGATCTTGGAGCAGCTTACGGAATACCTAGATAATTATAACTTACTTTGCCAGCAGTAGCATGGCTTCCAAAAAAAACACTCTACACTCACCACCCTAGTTGACTACTCATCACAACTCTATGAAGCCTTAGATAATGGGCAGGCAGTTGGGTCGGTCTTCATTGACCTTATGAAGGCCTTTGACTCAGTTAATCACAATCTTCTCCTAAATTGCCTCCTGTCTACAGGCCTATCTTCAGATTCGGTACTGCGGTTTGGCAGTTACCTCTCCAACAGGTCACAACATGTGAAAATAGGGGACACCCTATCTGCAACTAAGGAGGTGCTACTAGGGGTTCCACAGGGCTCAGTTCTTGGACCTCTACTCTTCAGCCTTTTCATCAACACTGCACCAGTAGCTTGTTCAGCACACACAGTTCTCTATGCTAATGATGCAGTTATATCAGTCGCAGGAAGTGACCACAACTCCATCACTGCCGTACTGCAAAGCGGCTTCCTGAAACTTGAATCTTGGTTTACACAAAACAAGCTACTATTAAACCACCAAAAAAATAAGAGTCTGCTCTTCTTCACCTCCCAAAGCAAAAAGAAATACCTGCCCTTACTTATACAAAACCAAAAGGGTGAGATACTAGAACAAGTAACAAATTTCAAATATCGAGGCATTACCTTCGATGACACACTCACCTTCTCAAGCCACATTGACTCTGTAATCAAGACTGCAAACATAAACCTTGGTGTCCTAAACCAACATAGACAATTAATGACATCTGATGGTCTAAAACTTGCCATAAGTAGCTCAATACTGTCATCTGTTGACTATGGGCTGCCTATCTATGGGGCTGGCACAAAAACTTCCCTAAATAGGGTTAGCACTCTCCTCAATAAGGCCTGCTGCCTGACTTTGGGGGATGCTTTTGATACCTACACCTGCTCGCTGTATACTGACACTGGGTGGCTCCCTCTAAAGCTGAGAGTGCAATTCCAAACCTGCCTACTACTAAAAAAAGTGCTTCTTGATCTTGTCTCCCCCTCTCTGGAAAGTATATTTAAGCTGGCATTCCCAACAAAATCAACTAGAAGTATGGATACTGACAAGTTGGTGACCCCCTTCAAAGGGACGAAACTTGTCCAGAATTCCATCTTGCACCAAGGACCAAAATGGTACAATGAGCTACCGGCTTACTTCACTGGCACACCCAAGATCAGTACCTTCAAGTCCTGGCTCAGATTCCTTCTTGGCACTAAAATGACATGTACCAGCGCTAAAATGACTTGTACCAGCCCACAAAAAAAGAAACAGGGCCTCATCAGCCCATATCGTACCTCTTCTCCGCACACTCCCCCTCCTCCACCCCTTATTCTCACCTGACGATGCCCACATATGGCTGACAACCACTCTTTACACCCCTTCCCACCTCTGATGATGCCCTTTTCTGGCTGACCCCTACCCCTAACCGTCCTAGGTTGGCACACCGTGTTAGTGAACCCCAATCACTAGCCTTGCCAACCTTCTCTTATCAGCCCTTCCTCTCTGCAAGCTACTATTTTATGATGTATGCAGTATAAGTCTCAGTTTATTATACTGCCTCTGTAACTGTATATATCAATCTCAACCTGTTTTACCTGCCAATGTTAGTGTCTCAATGTCATCTTGAGTATACCTTGTTTTATTGTAATTGTTTAATTTTGTCTGTGCAACACTGACTTGGAACCTTCGGAAACGAGTCCTTGACTCAGAGGTGTTAATCCTAAACTGAAATAAATAAACAAAAATAAATAAAAGCCTGTACATCCCGTGTTAAGTACATGTGCGCTCTGTGTCTCCCTTACACTGTGTATGTATCACTCTGTGTGCATTTATATTCCACTGTATACAGACTGTCTGTCACAATCAGAAGCATCATCAACTGTTGTGTATGTATAACACAAAAATTTCAATAAAAAAGATTAACTGCAAAAAATTATGTTGTTTTTGCTGTTCCTGCATTGAAATTGACAAGAGCATTCTGTAAACTTACAAAAACATTCTGTGAGAAGCAGGCTGTCTTAACAAGTTCCCAGATAATGACTTGAAAAAACAGTAGCAATGCTATTGCTAGAGAGATAAGGAGAGTGTGAGGCTGAGAGCCTGAAACTTGGAATTAAGAGATACCCTCAGAAGAAGGACTTGGTTTTCTCTGTTTGTACTGCCTTTGTAAAATAGTTATAATAGAATGATTTTTATCTTTTGTTTTGCTGTTATTGAGAAAAATAAAATGCTATTTGCAAATTTTGAAACTCTCCTGTTTTTCCTATCTTTCTTGACCTGTGCCTTGACTACAAGTGCTATTAAATCACTCAAGGAGTGCATTTATTATGCAATAGCCACAACTTGGACTGTTTTATTGTGCTTATAAAGCAGCATAACTGTTTTGTTAATACAGATGAAGTTGTTCACAGAATTGCAGTTGTGCAAAATCACAGCAGGGATCTTGGAATGTGGGTTGTCAATCAGATGACTATTTTTCATAGACATTTTATAAATAGATTCCATTGATGGTTATATGGACTTAACTGATGGGTGCATGGTGTAGTTACTGGTAGGAGTAAAACATATCATGGAGGACGTGTCCATTTTATCGCACATGTTTAACAAATATGCTGCTCTTCTTGAACCCCCAGACCCAATGTACCCTAATTTATATGTTGGCATGCTTGCGCAGCCAGCATCTTGTGGCAGTGGGGATTTGGAGGCGCAGCCGCTGTTGGGAGAATGCAGGGCACGCACCAGTAGGTGTGTCCCTCATTCCCCAATCAGCCTGCATGCCAGCGCCACACCATGCATACATAATGTGGCGAGCACATCTAAGGAAAGGTCTGCTGCAATCCAAGCAAAGCTCATCAGATGTAACGGACCCTTCCTACCTGCTTGCCACATTAGCAGCATGGAGGGTGTGCGGCCGCCCAACGGCCAACTTCAGGGGTGCCCAATCCCCCTGCTGGCTTACTGTGGCTGCACAAATTTGCCGATGGGGAGCCCACTCCCATCGGCATAAAGGCGCCCCCGCATTTCTTATATGCCGAAGGGGCACACAATCCCACCGGTTCTTGCCCCCCACTTTCATTGTGTGCCACAGGAGTGCCCAGTCCCCGTCCAGCATAAATTCACCCCCATTGTGTGCCAATGAGGGTGCCCAATTCCCCATCGGCTGCAGCAACCCCCCAAAACAGTTAGGCGGCATGTTGAGAGCCCACCCCAGCGTCAAGTCCCTGAAAATAAAAAATTGTCCGCAATGTTAGTTTTTTTCCTTCCCTGTAACATAAAACGGTCCCTTGTAGTCTCCTGCCCCCCACCGCACCCACCCACTCGCACCTGCCTCCCCACACCCCACCCCTCACCCCATACTTACCTCCGGAGTCTGGCGTGACGATCTTTGGTGGACCAGGAACACGTCTGTACTCTTCAAAGCCGACCGCAAACTGAGGAAATGCCGGTTAGCTATATAATGGAATGAATAGGGTTTTTTCAACTTTGCTGCATATCTCGGGCATTTTTTGAAATTTTGGAACCAAATTTTCAACATGGGGTTTTTGGGACCCCTACTCATGAGTTCTATCACTGTCATGGCGTTAATCAGCCTCGAAAGGTGATTTCGCAGTCACTGCACAGAATCACCTTTCAGGACCCATTAACGAAATGACAGTGCCAGTGTTCATGAGGTGGCCTCTCAAAAAACCTATGTTCCAAATTTGAAGGAAAAAATCCAACAAATGACTGTTTTATGAGCCTGTGTTGCGCAGTTGCTATGCAGGCTCGTAACTTCGCGAATTCGCAATATTTTTTAACACCAGATTTTCAACATTGTCATTTTTCTACACCTCTTTGTGAACAGTACAGCTGTCATTTTCCACATCCTGCCCGAAATGTTTTTCTGCACTTCCGGAGCACAATAGCGCGGTCACCGTGGGAAATCAGTGTTTGTACCAGATTATGAAAATGACAGTGACACAGTTCATGAGCAGAGGTCCTAAAATGCCTATGTTGAAAATCTGGTGATGATACTCCATAAAAATTACTGTGTTACGACCGTGCGTTGGCAGATTGCACGAACGCTTGTACCGTCGTGCATTTGTGATATTTTCACTCTGCATTTTCAACATTGTCATTTTTCTACACCTCCTTGTGAACAGTACAGCTGTCATTTTCCACATCCTGCCCGAAATGTTTTTCTGCACTTCCGGTGCACAATAGCGTGGTCACTGTGAGAAATCAGTGTTTGTGCCAGATTATGAAAATGACAGTGACACAGTTCATGAGCAGAGGTCCTAAAATGCCTATGTTGAAAATTTGGTGATGATACTCCATAAAATGACTGTGTTCGGCGTGCGTTGGCGGGTGCATGCCTGCCTTTCGTACCGTCGTGCATTGTGATATTTTCACTCTGGATTTTCACCATTGGCATTTTTCCACACCTCTTGATGAACAGTACAGCTGTCATTTCACATATCCTGCCCAAAATGTGTTTTCACACTTCAGGTGCAGAATAGCATGGTCGCTGTGCGAAATCACTTCTTGAGACAGTTTGAGAAAATAACAGTGACACTGTACATGAGCAGAGGTGCTAAAATGCCTATGTTGAAAATCTGGTGCCAAACGCCCATAAAATGACTGTGTTCCAAGCGTGCGTTGCATATTTCCCATGCACCCTTGTAACTTTGCAAATTTGCTGTATTTACATGCCACATTTTCAACACTGGCATTTTTTCACACCTCCTTATGAACTGTACAGCTGTCATTTTTCACATCCTGCCCAAAATGTTTTCCTGCACTGCACTACCAAAGCTAATGCCAGCGCGACAACATTCGGCATTGACAAATGCTTGTTTTATAAGGGACTATGTGACTGTGCTACAGTTTATTCTCAGGAGACATCAATCTTTTGCCCAGTGTATGAGAAGGAGCCATCTGAGTTGAGGCACCATTTTATGCAAGAAAGAGAGCCTGCAGACATCACCAGACCAACGCCTTTTTTCCCAATGGCCTAAAAAAGTCACAATATTTTAACTTAAGCTGCACCACACTTAATGTATGCTAGTATTGTATATAGATCAACCAGTCTTACAGCCCTGTGCAAGGTCACTGTGATGTTCATAACACATGCAGACTTGCCCTTGGCTGCAACAGGAACACCCACCACTGCCACCAATATTCAGGTCCTAGACTACCATCCTCCCGGCAAGTGCAGTGAGCCTTTCTTTGTTGTATAAATGTGTAAATAGTCATTCATTGCCCTAACTTCCACAGCCTCCTTAATAAAACAATGCAGACCTACCAGCTAAGGTCACAGGTCAGGGATATTTTATAAATTATGAGTCTAGGATTTCTAAAGCTATAGGTGAGAAGGCCTTTGTTGCTGCTACCCTAGTCAGCTAGAATTCATACTCTGACACTGCTGGATTGTTCAGAAACCTCTAGACTTTTAAACAAGCCCAGCTCTGCCACCTCTAGATACCATACTATAGCTAACCCATCCCTGTCTGAAAGCATCAATAGAGGCACGTGGCTTTGCTCTGTTCCGTGTTGCTCTGTTCATCCATTTTCCTCTTTAATTATGTACTGCCACCCATCCTCCCACATGTTTTCATTCATTTTTATGTTTGCTTGCCTGCATGCACAAGAAACATATTGCGGCAGTTTGCTGTAGTAGCGAGTTGTGGAGGTGTGGTAGTGTTGTGGCCAATGCCAGCAGTCCATTATGGAGCTGGTCTCTGTGGCGCCAATAGAGGAGCATACTGTCGATGACAGCAGTATTGTAGCATGCCACCAACTTGAAAGAAACTCACCTCTGCAATCAGGGAGTGCCCCATCATTTAACAATCAGCAGTTTTTTCTGCTGGGGAGATCCCCGATTCCAGAGGCGAATCACAGCTTGCCTTGTCTAGTGTCCCATTTTAATAAACATGGTGGCGGCTGTCACTGGCCACCTCTCACAGTCCCCATGAAAGCTGACAGGGGAGCCCAATCCCCCTGTCGGCATGCCCCCTTCCCAGTTCATTTGCCAATGGGGTAGCCCAATCCCTGTCAGCATAATGTCTCCCTCATTTGTTTTAAATAAACATGGTGGTACCATCTGCCTCTCACAGTCCTCATGAAAGCCGATGGAGGTGCCAAATCCCCCTGTCAAGTTTACTTGCCGACGGGGGAGCCCAGTCCCCATCAGCATAATGTCTCCTCCCATTTGTTGTGTGCTGAGGGGGTGCCAAATCCTCCTCGGCTCATGCACCCCCAACACTCTGTATGTGCCAACAGGGTGCCCAATCCTTGTCGGCTACAGCCCTCTCCAACAAACACCCAGGTGGCATGCTGGGGCCCTGAAATAGAAAACCGTCTCACAAGGTCTTTTTTTTTTTGTTAAACCTGTAAAAACAGAAAACCATCCCTCATTGTCTCTGGTGCCGCTCCCGTAACCTGCACCCACCCTCTGCACACCCGACCTCCCAAACCCCCCCCCACCGCACACTTACCTCCGGAGCCTGGCGTGATGATCTTCGGTGGAGCAGAAACACATCTGCACCGCACGCTTCAAAGCTGACCGCAAACTGAAGAAATGCCGGTAAGCTGTATAATGGCATAAATGGTGGGGGGGTCAACTTAGGGGGATATCTCTGCCAATTTTGCGAATTTTGGCACCAGATTTTCAACATGGGGTTCTTGGGACCCCATCTCATGAATTCGGTGACTGTCATCTAGTTATTCAGTCCTGAAAGGTGATTTTGCAGTCACTGTGCGGAATCACCTTTCGGGACCGATTAACAAAATGACAGTGTCACTGTTCATGAGGTGGGCTCCCAAAAAGCCTATGTTGCAAATTTGGTGAAAAAATTCCAAAAAATGGCAGTAGGGGCTTGCCAACATTTTCAGCATGGTGGGCAGTTTCCACACACACTCGTAACTTTGCGAATTTGTAATATTTTCATTCCAGATTTTCAACATTGGCATTTTTTCACACCTCCTTATGAACAGTACAGCTGTAATTTTTCACATCCTGGCTGAAATGTGTTTTCACACTTCCTGCACACAATAGCGTGGTCGCTGAAGTAAATCAGTGTTCAGAACAGATTAAGAAAATCACAGTGATGCTGTTCGTGAGCGGAGGTCCCAAAATGCCTATGTTGAAAATTTGGTGACAAAAGTCCATAAAATGACTATGTTATGAGCGTGCATTGAGCAGTTTCCATGCACACTAGTAACTTTGAGAATTTGTAATATTTTCACTCGAGATTTTCAGCATTGTCAGTTTTGCATGCCTCCTTGTGAACAGTACAACTGTCATTTTTCACATCCTGCCCGAAATGTGTTTTCACACATCTGGTGCACAATGGTGCAGTCGCTGTGGGAAATCAACATTCTGGACAG
Organism: Neoceratodus forsteri; assembly: GCA_016271365.2. Lineage (NCBI taxonomy): Eukaryota > Metazoa > Chordata > Ceratodontiformes > Ceratodontidae > Neoceratodus > Neoceratodus forsteri. Next base: position 965,175,865 of record CM028133.1, read on the forward strand.
ATTAAGAAAATTATAGTGATACTGTTCATGAGCAGAGGTCACAGAATGCCTATTTTGAAAATTTGGTGAAATAATTCCACTGAATGACTGTGTTACAGGCATGTGTTACGCAGTTTCCACTTACGCTAGGAGGTTCGAGCATTCTTAATATTTTCACTCCAGATTTTCAAAATTGCCATCTCTTCACACCTCCCTATGAATGATACAGCTGTCATTTTTCACATCCTGCCCGAACTGTGTTTTCACACATCTGGCGCAGAATGGCATGCTCACTGTGGGAAATCAACGTTCGTGACAGATTAACAAAATCACAGTGCCAGTGTTCATGAGCAGAGATCTCAAATGCTTTCATGAGGTAGTGTAAATACCAACAAATGCCTGGGGCGTTAGGGTTTCTAACCATAACATCCCACCCTGTATAGACTGACAGTCGTGCCTTTGGATTGCCGGCTGTAGTACTCACGCCATTCCACCCCCACCCTGAAGCCAGAGATAGGCATCGAGGTGTGCCTTGGACTCTTCGGCCCCAGAGTTCACCCCATTCTCCTATACTGCACCCATTTCAGTGTATGTCCTTATGAAATGGGGTGACTGTAAAGCCAAACATCCCAAGGCACACCTCAACACCTGCAGGATAGGGTGACGTGAAATGCCATCAGTGTTATGGGTGACGACCCAAAGGCACACCCCAATGCCTGTCCATCTCTGCAGGGTGAAGGTGGGATTGGTGTTAGTTCAATACTTCACTGCCATTCCTATTCTGCAGCTGTCTAACTCCTGCACGTGCAATGCTAATATCAGCAAGCAAACATTCGCCATTGGCAAATGCTTGTTTCTAGTCTTTTCATTTTCTCATTATGAACCTTCTCTACATGAGAGAGTACAAATGGTGTAGATTTAAACTTATGTGTATATTACGTAACCTGTAGATTGTAAACAGCATTTTATTTATTTTTATTTTTATTTCTCTCATTGATTAATGAGTAAAAAATATAACTTGATTGACTGTATAATTTCTACCCTAAAATGCAATAACTTCGCTGCTGGACAGTTAATCTGGGACAACCTTGAGAACAAGCTTTCTCGCACAATTTCGGTTGTGCAGTTTTAACCGGATACCATTTGACACCATGTACTCCTGTGTAAAGCACAACTAGCCTAGATTCTTTCATGGAGATTTGCATATACTTCCTACAGTGCCTTGCCTTATGGGGATATGTGTGATTTTTAATTTCTTTGAAATCCAGCTTTAATGCTGAAGCTCTTTCTGGGTAACCGTGTTTTGTGCTGAAGTTCTTTGTCTTTTAAAGAACACCTTTCGTGATGGTCCAGAAAGTTACAGCTTGTAGTCATTATATGCAATACTAGACCTGAAAGGGTGTGTGCATTTGTTATTTTTGGCCAAGGTTTAATCTGCCTTCCATAATTTGGATTTGTTTTTGAGCCCTGCTACACTTGCCTTTACTGTTCAGCTGGTAGGCTGCTGACTCCTGATGACATCACTGTAGGGCAGAGGAGTGATTCACACTGTGCAGTACAGTACAGTGCAGTGCAGTCACAGCAATTTTTCAAGGGAAAACTACCAGTACACAATGTACATACTGTGTTCCCGCTTCCCTAAGACAACCTGTTAGTAATGAATTATGCCAAAATTGAAATGCCTTGTCAGTATGTTTTTTTTTGTTTTTTTTTTTGTAAAATTGACTTACTTCTGCCTCTGTAACAAAGCATGGGGGAATGAGGCCCTGTTTGCACTGGGGCATTTGAAATGGTTCACAGCGCTTCAACCGTTTCAAATGCATGCTGGCCCGGATTACATCGCACATAACCTGCTTGTAAATCAGAATCTTGGAATCGTGCTCAAACCCTGATGAGACCTGGGCTTGAGCACACTTCCAGAAATCTATTTTAAAACTAAAATGATTTACCTACAGTGTGAACGCACCAGCTCTTATCCTTTCATGCATTTCATGTGAGTGTGCAAAGCATCATGGTAAGCAGCTTTTCCATGCTGCTGAATCGGGTCCACAGTGGGCATGGATCTCTGCTGCAATGTGAACACTGTAAAATGCATTACCTGAAGCGGGTCACAGGAAGGGGGTTGCAATATGAACGCTACAGCGCGGTATGTGCTAATCTGCTTTTAAAAATGTTTTTCACAACCATGCTGTAGTGTGAACTGGGCCTGAGAGAAGATAGAGTTGCTGTCACCTCCTTTCCCAGTCCTTTTGACTTTCATGTATAAATTACCCTATTTTGTGAAAGACAAGGTATTAAACCTACAAGAACAGGAGGCAGAGTTTCAATTGCTAGGAAATACATCTTATAAAAGAGAGCAATATTTTTTTGAGAGATTGAGATTTAACAAGCATCTTTCCCAGTCCTTTCGGCTTTCATGCATAAATTACCCCTTCTTGCATTGATTCTGGAAATGCATTTCATTACTGTCCTCTGCAGTTAGTTTTTGCATTCTGAGCTGATAAAAACTGCAGGCTGTACCAGGGCTTCTGTAGCAAGCCTGGTGTTATGTGGACCCAGGGCTGTACTGCTCACATTTCTATATGGCAGAGGAGTGTCTCGCACACAAGTCAATTTTACAAAAAACATACTGACAAGGCATTCAGATTTTGGCATAATGCATTGCTAGCAGGGTGTCTTGGGAAAGGGGGAAACTCAGTGACCCCAATATTCAGAATTACCCAGCAATGGTGCATGTGGTGGAGGGTGCAACTAAGGGATATATTCAAAAGAGATGAGCCATGACGCAGCTCCCCTGAATATATCAGGTAATGCGCAGTGCGCAAATATGATGCGCTGGGGCATCCTCTCAAGACAGGGCTGAATACTAGAAATGGGAACTGCGCCAACGCAACAGAGTTGCGCTGTGCACAAATTTCTCATATTCAGTCAGCAGTATGCAAATGGGACCATAATACATGGAAGGCGCAAATGGGGCCATTTTCATGTCATTGTGGCCCCATTTGCATGTGTTGTGCAGGGCAGGTCAGCAAAATTCGCATGGCATACTCCACAGCATATGGTGCTGCCAGAGGGAGTCTCGTGGCACCCACAGCCCTCCCCATAGCCCCAATCCCCGAAACATAACAGTTTCATAATTCCCTGGAAGTCTAGTGGCTCCCCCCACCCCTCCCATGTCTTAGATCCCTGTAAAATATCACTATCATAATTCCCTTGTAGTCTAGTGGTCCCCCCAACCCTCCTGTAGCCCTGATCCCTGTAAAATAACAATGTCATAATTCCCTGGTAGCCTAGTAGCCCCCCCCATAGCTCCGATCCTGTAAAATAACATATCATAATTCCTGGTAGTCTAGTGGTCCCCCACCCCTCCTGTAGCTCTGATCCCCGTAAATAACAATGTCATAATTCCCTGGTAGTCTAGTGGTTCCCCCACCCCTCACATAGCTCTGATCCCCATAAAATAACAATGTCATCATTCCCTGATAGTCTAATGGTCCCCCCACCCCCTTCCGTAGCACTGATCACTCGTAAATGTGACAGAAATACATCCCTGGTAGTCCAGTAGCACTCACCCCACTCACACAAGACCCCTGCCCACCTGCCCCTCCCCGTCATCGGTGAGCAACAGCAACCCACCGCGACTTCCTGCAGCTGCCCACCAAAATGACAGCTTACATCTGTGTGAATGACTAGTTCAGTATGCAGACTGCAGCCCATTGGTCCACAGTGTGGACCAATAGGCTTACAGCTGATACTATAAACTGTCATTCGGTGGGCAGCCGCAGAGGTATGCGGGTGGGTTTGCTGTTGCCCGCCGATGACGGGGGGGAGCTGGGTGGGCAGGAGGGTCCTGTGTGGGTGGAGGGCGCCACTGGACCACCAGGGATGTATTTCCATCACTTTTATGAGTGATTGGTACTACGGGAGGGGTGGGGGGACCACTAGACTACCAGGGAGTTATGATATTGTTATTTTACAGGGATCTGAGCTACAGGAGAGGTAGAGGGACCACTAGACTACCAGGGAATTATGAACTTGTTATTTTACAGGGATCGGCACTACAGGAGGGGTAGGGGGACCACTGGACTGTGAGGGACATTGTTGGGCACTTCTGCACAGTATGGGGGTTTAGCCACCCATGGCTAGCAGCTTCTGTGATGTGCCTTGCATTACAGCAGCTCACCTGTGGGTGGCTACCATTTGAGCCTTCTTTTTCAGGCTTAACTTACTGCACTGGTATATGATGCATCTCAGGGTTGTTCCAGCATATGAGCCACACATCCTGGGCTGAACGTCGGGATGTGCCGCATATGCATGGGCACACCCCCTGGAGATGTGCCACACACATTATCTTTGTGCCCAGCACATCAGAGATTGCGCAGCACAATTCCCCCCTTTGAATTTTGCCACAGGGTGCATTTCGGAGGTTGCACTGGTGCAACTCAATTGCACCAGGTGCAAACCCTTTGAATATCTGTCCCAGTATGTACATTGAATACTAGTAGTTTTTCCTTGCAAAACTGCTGTGGCTGCACTGGACGGTGTGAGTCACTCCTCTGCCCTACAGTGATGCCAGCAGTACAGCCCTGGGTCCACAACAACACCAGGCTTGCTATAGAAGCTTTGGTACACCCTGCAGCTTTTAGCAGCTCAGAATGCATCAAGCATTTGTCAATGCTAAATGTTTTCTTACTGGTATTGTCATTGGTAGTGCAGGAGTTAGAGAGATGCATAACAGGAATGGCAGTGAAGTACTGAAGTAACGCCAAACCCCACTCCCTCCCTCCCTGCAGAGACTGATAGGTGTTGGGGCCTTTGGGTTGTTGACGATAACACTCATGCCATTCCACCTCTCCGCTCCCGGCAGACACCGACAGGTGTTGTGGTGTGCCTTGGGATCTTCGGCCCTCATGCTCACCCTATTCCATAAGGAAATAAGCTAAGATGGGTGCAGTATAGGAGAATGGGGTGAATGTTAGGGTCAAAGACCCCAACACACACCTTGATGCCTGTCACTGGCTGCAGGGTGGGGGTGGGGGAGGAATGGTGAGAGCATTACTGCCGATGACCCCAAGTTACCCCCCAATGCCCGTCAGTCTGTACAGGGTGGGCATTATGGTTGAAACCCCTAATGCCCTGGGCATTTGTTGGTATTTTTGCTCCAGATTTTTAAAATGGGCTTTTTGGGACCCCATCTCATGAACAGTGGCACTAGTATCTCATTACTCAATCCCGAAAGGTGATTTCACACAGCGCTTCAGGTGTGAAAACACATTTTGGTCTGGATGAGAAAAATAACAGCTGTACTGTTCATGAGGAGGTGTGAAACAATAACAATGTTGAAAATCTGGAGTGAAAATATGAAAAATTGGCGAAGTTACAAGCATGCATAGAAACTGTATAATAGTCATTTTTGGGGATGTTTTCATCAAATGATCAACATGGCCTTTTTTGGACCTTTCCTCATGTACAATGGCTTTGTGATTATGTTACTCTGTCCCAAAAGTTGATTTTGCACAGTGACTGCGTCATTCTGCACCACAGATGCAAAAACACATTTCGTCAGGATACAAAAAATTATAGCTGTACTGTTCATAAGGGGGTGTGGAAAAATGGCATTGTTGGAAACGTGGAGTGAAAATATTAAAAACTGCTGATGTTTTTTCACCAAATTTGCAACATGGTCTTTTTGGGACCCCACTTCATGAACAGTGGCACTGTCGTTTCATTAATCTATCCCAAAAGGTGATTCCGTGCAACGACCCTAATATCACTTTTCAGGACGGAAAAACTAAATGACAGTGCCAGTGTCAGAAATCCTCTGTACTGCAAGGGATCTAGCATGCCTTGACCAGGCCATGGACTCCTCAATTTCTGGAACCTAAACAGTTTTTCAGAAATCCTCTGTACTGCAAGGGATCCAGCGTGCCTTGACCAGGCCACGGACCCCTCAATTTCTGGAACCTAAACAGTTTTTCAGACATTCTCTGTACTGCAAGGGATCCAGCATGCCTTGACCAGGCCACAGACCCCTCAATGTTTGGAACCTAAGCAGTTTTTCAGAAATCCTCTGTACTGCAAGGGATCCAGCGTGCCTTGTCAGACCACGGACCCCTCAATTTCTGGAACCTAAACAGTTTTTCAGAAATCCTCTGTACTGCAAGGGATCCAGCGTGCCTTGACCAGGCCATGGACCCCTCAATTTCTGGAACCTAAACAGTTTTTCAGACATTCTCTGTACTGCAAGGGATCCAGCATGCCTTGACCAGGCCACGGACCCCTCAATGTTTGGAACCTAAACAGTTTTTCAGACATTCTCTGTACTGCAAGGGATCCAGTGTGCCTTGACCAGGCCAATGGACCCCTCAATTTTGGAACCTCAACAGTTTTTCAGAATCCTCTGTACTGCAAGGGATCCAGCATGCCTTGACCAGGCCACGGACCCCTCAATTTCTGGAACCTAAACAGTTTTTCAGAAATCCTCTGTACTGCAAGGGATCCAGCGTGCCTTGACCAGGCCATGGACCCTCAATTTCTGGAACCTAAACAGTTTTTCAGAAATCCTCTGTACTGCAAGGGATCCAGCATGCCTTGACCAGGCCATGGACCCCTCAACTTCTGGAACCTAAACAGTTTTTCAGACATTCTCTGTACTGCAAGGGATCCAGCGTGCCTTGACCAGACCACAGACCCCTCAATTTTTGGAACCTAAACAGTTTTTCAGAAATCCTCTGTACTGCAAGGGATCCAGCATGCCTTGACCAGGCCACGGACCCCTCAATTTCTGGAACCTAAACAGTTTTTCAGAAATCCTCTGTACTGCAAGGGATCCAGCGTGCCTTGTCAGACCACGGACCCCTCAATTTCTGGAACCTAAACAGTTTTTCAGAAATCCTCTGTACTGCAAGGGATCCAGCATGCCTTGACCAGGCCACGGACCCCTCAATTTCTGGAACCTAAACAGTTTTTCAGAAATCCTCTGTACTGCAAGGGATCCAGCGTGCCTTGACCAGGCCACAGACCCCTCAATTTCTGGAACCTAAACAGTTTTTCAGAAATCCTCTGTACTGCAAGGTACTAGCCCTGACTTCTGGATTTGGTCCCAGTGGAAGCTGATTTCCAAGTGGCCCACACTATCTCCTGCTGAACACACCTCTAACTACTGTATCTTCCTTTGTGTCTCTAGTTGAATTTATGTGCTTGGGTTTAATAATTTGTTTAATCCTTACAGTCATTTTAAGTTCTGAGTTGATATTAGAAGTGAATTTAGAGCCTTGACTGTGTAAATCCTTCTTTTGCTCTCTGCCCTGCAACCTCTCTCCTCTCTCCTCCTCCTCCCCCACACTGTCTGCTTAGCTCTCTGAACCTGCCCACTTATATTATTCTCTTTGTTCTGATGTGACAAGCCTACTTCTCCAGCCTTTAAAATTCCTGTTTTTCTACTTTATTTCAGGGATCCAGCGTGCCTTGACCAGGCCACAGACCCCTCAATTTACTAGCCCTGACTTTTGAATTTGGTACCAGTGGAAGCTGATTTCCAAGTGGCCCACACTATCTCTTGTTGACTTTTCCATTAGCAGATGATATCCTCTTGCCACTAGAGGGCTATATGTCTATCTCTCTATCTAGTACGTAAGCCATGTGGGCTCTCTCTGCCTTTCTCGTGCCTCTCCTCCTCCTTGCCCTGGCCCCCCTCTTTTCTCTCCCTGGTCCTAGCCACCCCCACCCCACCCCACCCCACCACCTCTACTCTGGTTTCACTGCTACTACAAGGGAACTCTCCATTTCCACTCAAGACTTATGCTTGGTGCACCATTTGGATATTCCTGGTTACTTAACCCAACCACTACTCTCAACAAGTGTGGCCATCTCTCTACACTGTACCCCCTTGCAGTCCATATGGGACACCGCCTGGAACCTTGCAACTTCTACTCCAGGAAACAACAATCAAAACTATCTCTCAAAGAGCTGTGACTCTGCTCCTTAAAATTCCTACTCCTCCTCCTTCTCATCTCAGGCAGCGTCCATCCCAATCCTGGCCCTAGAAGCTCAGGCCACACACAAACTACAGGTGCCCTTATCCTTGCAACCATTAATATCTGCAGCCTACTACCAAAGCGAGATGCACTGCAAGCCTTCATATGCCAACACAACCCTGACATCCTTGCAGTGGTGGAAACTTGGCTGACACCTAAAGTTCCTGACTCAGCAGTAACAATACAGGGCTACAATGTCCACAGGCTGGATCGGATATCCAAAAAAGGTGGTGGTTGCACAATTTATATCAAAGACTCCCTGTCTTGGCACCCTGTAGCAACTCCATCACTTTCTGCCTCAGCCCAGATTCTGCCAATAAAAATCGCCCTAGGTCCCAACCATAAAGCCCTGACTATTGTCTCCATATACATCCCGCCCAGGGACCCTAAACATGGATTCAACGACGTCCCAAACTTTATCAACTCTCATCCTCCTGAAGCTGAACTTATTCTACTATGGATTTCAACATAAACTGGTTAGCATCGGTGCCAGTGCCTATAAAGACTCCATCTCAGCTGCTAACCTCAGCATAAATGGTAAACTCCCCTACTAGGATTAACTACAAGACTGGCACCAGTACCCTCTTGGATTGGGTCCTCACCACTCACCCCACAAGGATTTCTCATATGACCATTCTCCCAGACTCACTCAGTGACCACTCCCCAGTCATGTGTGCATGGTCTAACAAATTCCTTAAGCCCCTCCCAAAATTATTGCTAGCAGAGTCCTTCCTCGTGGAAAACTTCCACATCTCAAACAACACCTGCTTCTACAAGACTGGCTACCCATCTATGAAGCAACAGATGTTAACTTGGCTCTTGATCACTTCATCTCAATTTTCAACAAAGCCTGCGACCTCTTTGCCTCTGCTAAAAGACGCAAAACAAAATCTCTCTGTAACCCATGGGTCATCGCAGCTCTTCTCTCACAGCTGAAACTAAGGGATCACCTCTGGGCAGTTGCCAGGGCTACTGGCAAACAACTGGACATTCAAAATTACAAACAAGCACAAAATGCCTGCACAAAAGCCATATGGCTAATGAAATCCACCTATTACAAAGACGCTCTCACCAATACATGGGGAAATGGTCGTGCTTTTTGGGACAATATCAAGGATGTCACAGGGAAGCAGCCAAAAACCTCTCCGGCCATGTTAATGGTTGATGGATCCTCAACCCTTGACCCCAAGGTGATCGCAAACATCTTTAACACGGCTTTTTCAGACCTTAGTGCTGTTCTACCCCATGACTTTTTGAAAAACAGGGCCTACTCCCAAATACCTCAGCCCTCTGTCTAACCATCCCTCTTCTACTTCAGGAAGGTAAGGCTGAATGAAGCTCTATATTACTGCAGCTATCTCTAAATCTAGATATAGTAGTGACACCCTGGACCTTAAGCATCTGTTGCTCACTCTCGATGAGGTAATTCATCCATTAACAAAAATCCTAAACCTCTCTCTCAGCTGTGGAAAATTCCTAGACCTATGGAAAACAGCCACCGTGACACCCGTCCATAAAAGTGGGGACAAGACGATTCACTCAAATTATCGCCCTATCTCCATACTGCCCCCACTCTCTAAGGCACTTGAGCGCATCGTGGCTGATCAACTTACTGACCACTTGGATAAATACAGTATACCTTGTCCACAACAACACGGCTTCCGGAAAGGTCACAGCACCACCACAGCCCTTCTTGAGTTCACTGGAGCTTTGCACAAATCCCTTGACAATGGCCTTCTCACAAGGCCTTCGATGCAGTACACCATGGACTACTAATACACCAACTACTGAATGCCGGGCTATCACCTGACTCTTCTCTCTGGTTTAAAAGCTACTTAGAAAACTGGTCACAGAGAGTAAAAATTGCGGACGCTCTTTCTAACACCCAGCCTGTTTGCTCGGGTGTCCCACAGGGATCCATACTGGGACCCCTCCTTTAGCCTTTTCAAACTCCTCCCTTCCACTGCTCTGAGCAGATCGCATATATGCCAATGATGCTGTTGTATTCTCCACTCACAAAGATCCTGCAACTCTTCAACACAACCTTAAACTTGGTTTCAGTTCTGTAGAGACATGGTTTCTTAATCATAAACTGGTCCTCAATGACAAGAAACCAAATCTATGCTCTTCTGCAGCTCTCATAACCCACACAAGCTATACCACTTGGCTATCTCCACCACCCAGGGAACACTCTAGATCAGGTGGGGTCCTTCAAATACTTAGGGATACAGCTTGACCCTAATCTCCTATGGACTTCATGTAGATAATGTAGCTAGAGCTGCTAATACACTGCTTGGTCTCCTCTACAAACACAGACCACACCTCACGCCAGAAGCTTTGAAGGTTGCAGTCCTGAGCTCTGTGATCTCTGTAATAGACTATGGTCTCTTCATTTATGGCTTGCCCACAACCACAACCCTTAGATGCCTCTCAACTGCCTTAAATAAAGCATGTCGGCTCATCACTGGTGCTCACTGTCTCACCCACACATGTGACCTGTACACTCAGACCGGCTGGCTTCAACTATCAAACCGCATAAAGTTTCTCACCTGCTCCATGGTGAAAAAAATCTACCTTGGCCTTGCACCTTCTGGGGTCTCAACTCTGTTACAACACTGAATTAACAAATGGTGCCTTAGGAGATCCACGCTACAGCTACTGAAAGTCCCCCACTGTCACACTTCAAAGGGACAACGCTCTTTTGCTTGTCGAGCGCCATTCTGGTTCAGTGGCCTCAGCCCAACCATCTCCTCTGCTCCAACTACTGGTATGTTTAAAACTAGGCTCCAGGACTATCTCACTACCAACAGCTCCTGTGACTGCCCAACTTAACCTTGTTTCTCCACTTCCCTTTCTGCTCTAGTTGTCCCCTCCCCTCCCCTCCTCACTGGATTCTACCCTCACATCTTGGTATACCCAATGCTGCACTTTTCACCCTCTAGCTACTATTCCTACATTCCTTCTCCCCCCTACCCTCTTCCCTCTCCCTATGACTCTGGCACTTCTTATCTGTTGTCTATTTTCTCTGACAAATGCCGCTGGCTGCCTTGTTACAATGCTACCCTTGAACTGTATTAATCTGTACTCTGTTTGCAATGTCCACATTGTTGTAATGCCTGTCTTGATGTTCCCCATAATTTGTATTTCTCTGACGTGGAACCTTTGTAAAAGAGCCATGGCTCAAAGATATTTGTAATCCTAGACTTGATAAAAAAAATTAAAAAGTGTTCATGAGGTGTGGTCCCAAGAAACCCATGTTGAAAGCTTGGACCAAAACTCCAACAACTGGCTGAGATATCAACCTATGTTGAAATCACCCCTCCCCATTGACTGCCATTATAGAGCTTACTGTGATTTCTTCAGCTCCCAGTTCGACTTCGAAGAGTGGAGACATGTTCCCAGTCTACCGAAGATCGCTGCTCCCAACCTCTGCAGGTAAGTATGGGGTAAGAGAGGTGCGGGCATGAGGGTATGCAGAGGGAGGGTCAGGATGGGGTGGCGGTGGGGACAATGAGGGACCATTTCCTTTTTTTTCAGGTTTAAAAAAAAAAAAGACCTTGGGGGACGGTTTTCTTTTTTACAGGTGAAATATTATTAAAACAGATTTTGGCATGCTGGGGTGGGCTCCCAGTGTGCCAGACTAGTGGAGGGGGGGAATAAATGCCTAACCGGGGATTTGGCACCCCGAGTCGGCTGACAAAATAGGGGTGTGGGGGGGGTACGGTGCATTTGACATTGGGAGTGGGCATTCCAGTGTCAGAAACATAAAGAAGTATTTTGGCACACTGGGGTGGGCTCCCAGTGTGCCACATTAATGGGGGGGAAGGTACTACATGCCAACATGGATATTGGGCACCATGATGTCAGCTTTCCTGAGCATGTGTGGGTGGGGAAGGGTGTTGCAGTAGCCACCAATGTGGTAACCCATGCTGTGACTCACTTATTTATTTAACTGTTCACCAGGAAAGGCACACTGAAAAAACTGGGGGCAGGAGCCAGCAAGAACCAAAACTCTGCCCATGCGCATTACTGTGCACTGTCATGAGCACGGCCAAATTCTTGTTGGCTGGATTTCTGTGTGCCTGGTTGGGAGGGAGGAGGGAGCTGCCGCTGCAATGATGAAACTGTCCCTGATTGCAGCGGCACATTTCTTTCAAGTGCGGCTCTCGCTCTGAAACTGCTATCATCAGCTTCCTGGTTGATTGGTGGCCAAGGGACATGCCCATTAGAGGATCCGCTGCATTGGCCACAACTCGGACACACCTCTGCAGTGCTGTACTATTGGAATATGTTTATTATGCACTGCGCATGCAAGCAAACATAATAACTAACTGCAGAGGACAGCAATGAAATACAATTCCAGAATCAATGCAAGCAGGGCTAATTTGTGCATGAAAGTCAAAAGGACTGGGAAAGGTGCTCTTTAAATAACAATGCTGTTCACTAGTGCTCTATAATTAATCAGTTTCATATTTTCCCTCACTGCTAGAGAACCAAAACTTAAGAGATGTGAAAACGGTGGCGATCCCAAAACATTCCATGTGGTATACTTTGTATGGGAGTCTGAAAAGTCTGATTTCTGAGCTCACATATCTGTCCAGCACAGCCCTGATTGTTGCCCAGTACCAAACACTACAAAAATCTTCCTACTGAGTTACAATCATATAGGTAGAGTATGTAATGTAATCACAACCCCACATCTATAATGAGTTTTGCATTGTACCTGTAAATGAGTTTTGCATCGTAGATAGTCTCTTTCTTGTCTGGCACAACACAAAATCCATCATAGCAGATGTGCTTTTTTATTACTTACTGTGCATTTGTTTCCTGCCATTACCCCTTTCAGTTTTCCCCTCCAGTACTTTTTTAAATTTTTTGCAGTGCTTTACTGAGCATGGCCCAGTTGAGGTGCAATATCTTGTTTTCAGTGGCACCCTGCTTTTATTTAAATTTTATAGCTGGGTGAAGTGAAGCACTGAGAGATTAAGTGACCTTCTCATGTTCACCCAGTGAGTAAGTGGCTCTGATGGGCTTTGATCCCAAGCTGGCTTGCCCCATTTCTATACCTGTGCTCTACCCACTAGACTACACTGTCTTCTGTATACCAACCCCACTGCAATCATTATATTCTTGCCCCCAGTCACCTGGTCAGCACATTGACAGGTCTACTGCCAGCAAAACCAGCAACCTAGGTTTGGAAATGAGCCGGGGTCATAAGGGACTCCTGGGAGGAGAAAGCTTGAGCATCCTACAGGATGCTTTCTTCCTCAGGGGAGGGAGGGAGAGACTTATGCTCCACTGTAATATGGCCACGTGGGTCACCACATGTAGAGGTGCAAGCCAAAGTCACTGGAAGTGGGTGAATGCCTCCTGATGGTGATGTGAGCATGCTCTGCATGTGCGCTCCACTATTGTCCATGCACATGAGGCGTCCATTGGGAACCAGGGACAAAAACATGGAAACACATCCCTGGCCACAGCGGGATGGTGCAGGTACTCTCCACAGGCTCAAAACTGCCTACTGGGCACCTTCTTCCAACTGAGATATGACAAAAGTGGTGATAGGTCCCAACACACCAATTACCACCCCATCTCTATCTTCCCCCACTCTCTAAAGCCCTTCAGCTCATAGTTGCCGACCAACTGACAGAATACTTCGACAAATATAATATACAGTGTGCGCAGCAACATGGCTTTAGAAAAGCACATAGTACGGTCACTGCCCTTCTGGAATTTACTAATCACATTCATAAGACCTTGGGCACTGGCCATATACTTGATGCAGTGTATATAGATCTAACCAAGGTGTTTGACACCGTCAATCACCAACTCCTCATGAACTCTCTTCCTGCCCTTGGACTCTCTAATGAAGTTACCAGCTGGTTTGAAACTTACCAGCTGGGAAGACACCAGCATTTTAAGACTGGTGACACTCTCTGACTGCCTCCCCATTCACTCTGGGGTACCCCAAGACTCTATCCTTGGACCACTACTTTTTAGCCTCTTTATCAATAATCTTCCTGCAGCCTGTAACAACAGTATGATACCTTCTGCAGACGATGCCGTACTCACTCCACTCACTCGGACCCTGTCACACTATCCACTGATCTGTAGTCAAACTTTAACCTTGTCGAAAAGTGGTTTGATCAGCCTAAGTTGCTGATGAATTACAAAAACACAAGGCCATGCTGTTCGTCAGTGCACTCAGCGAACACAAAACAGCTAGCCTATCTATCCTGAATAAGCAACATCGCCCACTTGACCAAGTCCATGAGTTCAAATATCTTGACATTAGTCTGGACAGTCCACTTTTGTATGACACTCATATCAAACTCATCTCCAGAGCCATAAACTCCAAGATAGGTATACTCTACCGCCACTACAATTGTCTAACCACAAAGGCCTTGTGGATAGCTGTGACCAGCTCCGCCCTTTCTAATGTCGATTATGGGCTAATCTTCTATGGATCTGCCTCAGACACCACATTAAAATGAGTCAAGATTACGCTGAACAAGTGCTGATAGACTTGTAACGGGGGCTGGTATTAGGATGCAGACATGTGAGCTATAAAAACAATCATCATGGTTCCACTTGCAAGGAAGAATAACCTACTAGATGTGCCTCCTGGCTAAAAAAATCTGCCTCGGCCTTCCCCCCCAAACAACACATGCCCTTATGGTACCTAACCCTCCCACCCATTGCACTAGCAGTGCTAACAAATCTCAGTTCCATATTCCTTTATGCCATACCACCCAAGCACAACACTCTTTTCTAATTAGGAGGCAGTATAGTGCAATGGGTTGAGGCTCTGAGCTGCCAATCTGGAGACCTGGGTTTGAATCCCACAGCCATCAAGGTGTATACTGTGTGATCCTGAGCAAGTCACTTAACTTCCTTGTGCTACCGGGTCACATCTGGAAACAAACTTTGGCTTACTGTGCTACTCCTGGTTAAACAATGTTCCCCTTCTATTTAGGGCCCTCTGCCTTATTAGGGGGCTCCCCCATGAGATCTCAGCGGAGAACAAACTAGGTCCATTTACATGCAAACTGCGCCTGCACTTCTCTTCTCTCAGCAGTTGTGACTGTACCAACTAGGTTGCCTCTCCTACTTCCTACTATACCTCTCCCGCAAGTTCTTCTCCCCTTTTCCCCTTTACTTCCCACCTGTTTCCCCCTTCCTCTTCTCTTTCTCACCTTTACCTTTCCTCTACACCCCCTTCTCTCCTTTTTATTTTTCCCTCCCAGCTCTCTATTTCCTGGCTACCCCCCATTTCCTCTTCACCCCCTACCGTCATCCTTATCCCTCCTTTTCACTCCTTGCCCACCCTCTACACCTCCCTCACTTCCCCTTCTGCCTCTTTGCGCCCTCTCACCCCAGCGCCCCTGCCCTTCCCTGGTCTGTGGCTACCCTTTCTCTTCCTCCCACCACTATTCCTCCACCCTCTCACCCTCCCTCCTGTCCCACTCTGTTCTATCCAGTCCCCTACCCTCTCCTCCCCCTTCCTCTCTTCCTCTCCCACTCTTCCCAACCCACCAACTGTCACATTTTCCAGCCTATCTGCTATCACATTTGCACATCCTGCTGCATTGTCACTTACCTATTTGCACTTTTCGACAGTCTCTTTTGACTGCATCTTGCCCCTTACATCGCCCCTTTTGTTATCTGATATCACACCAATTTTTTTTTTATAACCTGTTCTTGTCTGTAATTCACGTTATTGTTTAACTCATATTTCTTGGGATCTTCTTGTTCTTAAATTTGTTATTTAGTGTACTTCTGTTTTTGACGTGGAACCTTTGTAAATGAACCTATGGTTCAAAGGTACTTGTAATCCTAGACCTTAATAAATAAAATTTAACAGGACTTGTGGAACCCAGAAGGCCCTGCCACAGTGGGTAAGCCATGGAAGAATGGAGATAAGGGGATAGAAGTCCCAGAAATGGTGTGTGATGGGGCTTGTATGGTATCCTTCACAAGGGGGCAGACCAAAGCAAACAGGGACCCAGAAAGGTAGATCATTATATCCACTGCCTGCCACCCCCCCACCCCAAAGGGATCTGGGTGCTATCCTCCCCCCACTAGTCAAGGTAACGCATTCTCTGTGGTTTACCCCGAAGAGTGTCCCACCACAGATGCCACCTATAACAGAAACCAGCAGTCTTGTGGCTCCTGTAGAGAAAACTGGAGCAGAACCTGTTGAACTGGTAGTAGCATTCAGTATCAGGAGTGCTGCTGCTTGACTGCACCTTCCTCTGTTTCATCAGGGGGCAGTGAAGCAGCAGTGTCCGCTGCCCTCCCTCTGAAGAGTGGGAATGTTCCCTCATGGCCTGCATGAGCCTGTCTAAAGGCCAAATTTGGACCTAGAGTCAGAAATTAAACCTATTTCCCCACCCCACTTATTCATGGCTAGGCAACAAGGCAGCCAACAGTAACTGTACTTGAATTATAAGCACTGCATCTGGACATTAGATTTACTGTAAACCGTACATTACAGTTATCAGAATCAGTGCAACTCTGACTCAACAGTGACTATATTGTGTGGACTCAGGTGCCAGGGGCGCTATGACTCTGACACGTGTACCCCAGCATGCTTTTTCTGAAACAGCCAAGAAACTGACATGATCTTTTCATCCTGGGTGAATAACCATTTTAAATATATAAATAAATAAATACATGCACAGGGAAGGAGCAGTGACTTCCTCTCATTAAAGCTGTTATAAGAAACCCTGCCTTTGGTTTTCCATAACGTGGAGGATGTTTAGGGGCAGAGACTTGGCTGGAGGGGATGATAATCACAGTGTAAGAATGTTCTGAATGCTAGCAGGTTGTAGCATGCACAGGCAGGCAGTGCAAAAGGAAGCGAAATACATACCATTGTGCCCCACTCACATTGCAAAGCACAAGCAGTTAATCTTTGTTATCTTAGGGTTAGCTTGTAATCAAGCGAAACTGTAGTTAATCAAAGCTTTTTACACAGTGCTTTACAACTCACAGGCTTTGTTGATTTTAAATAGAAAATGACATTGTTTGAACCTGAGCCATTTGGTGGGAGGATTATAGAAACTGCACTAATGACTGCTTGTTCTTGAGTTCTGTAGCTATACAAACATATACAGTAGGGTCCCGCTTTCAAAACTGGTCTACCCACCTATCTCTATCAGGTTTCTCTAATGCAGAAGAAAATCTGACTGCTAACATATTCTGTATTATCAAGGAAATCCATTTCACCTAAAAATGCAGCACCTGATGAGGGGGGAGGGTTAATACAAAGCACAACTGGGGAACGGGACCCGGGGCGATAACATCCAACAGCCTGGAAGTTACAGCATGGTGCAACAGAGGAGTGGGTAGGGCAAACAGGATGCTGAGGTGCATGGCAAATGGAACCAGTGGTTGAAGCAGGGAGGTGAGCCTTCCCCTGTATAGGCCTCTGGTAGAGCAGAGTGAATACCTTATTTTGAATATTTGGGCCGGATATTACATTCAGGCCCCAAAATATTTGTATATTTGTTATTTGTTATTCACGTTTTCATCTTCCTGTACAAAAACAACCCCAAAGCAGATAAAAAACATCCCCACCCTCCTCCTCAGCCCATGCCTTAAATACACAACCCCACCCCACCCTCTTCAACAATCCTTATCCCACCCCACCCCCCAGCACCCAAAATGTCATATTTTGTGGAGTAGAAAAAAACCCCTATGAAGGACAACCCTCTTGCCTGCATGGACAGTCATTGTCTTTAGCGCTTTTTTTATCAGTATTTCCCACCACCCTGGCAGCATCCTTTTTCCCCCAGAAACCAATTTTTCTTCAATAAAGCACAATTAGCGTGGAGAAGATGACCAACACAACCCATCTTCCTCCACAGTTGGCCACTTTCTACTGAAGGAAAGTGCTCCCACGCTTGGCACAAAAGAACCAGCTTATCCCATGATCAGTGGGTTTTACTATGAAAGGAGGAAGGAGGCTGTTTCCTTTTCCTGTTTTCTTTTTTCCTTTAAATTTTAATTCCCAGATAGAAATAGGCACAAATAGTGACACTATTTGTCATTCTTATCCAAATGACAAATAGAGCATTATTCATGGTATTTAGGAAATACTGTTTGTAACCCGCACACCCCTAGTCCCTGCTTTGACCCCAGTCTAGAGTACCGTGAGAGGTACTGGAGCCCAGACATGAGCAAGGACAGTGATGGAGGAAGGGAGGCTGTGTGGAGAAGGGTGACCAAAATGGTCCTATGGCTGGAGGAGAACTCATACAAGGAAAGATTGAGAGACATTAACATGTACACCATGGAGACCAAGGGGGGAGGGGCAGGATAGAAATGTTAAAATATGTCCAGAGATTAACGAGCTGTAATGCAGTGAGTTGTTCACCCTTCGTACAAACACAGACACCAGGGGAAGTCCACTAAAACTGGTTAGGGAGACATCCACAAGTACTTTTTCACAGAAAGAGTGGAGGACAAGTGGAGTGGATGCTGGAGGAGGGGGTTTGTACCAGAACAGTAAGTGGATTCAAACATGGGTTGGGGGGGCAGATATAAGGGCCTAATAAGGGTTGAAGGGGCAGGCATGTAATGAGGACTGGAGAGGGGATAAAGGAAGAAGATGGAGGAAGATGATCACTAGGACCATTGCGCAAATAACAGGCAGGGCTGGGCAGATTGGATGGGCCAGTGGACCATTTACTATCCTCACGTTCTATGTTTATGTAACCCCTAGGTGGCGCTATCCCAAGGGCTACTACCCCTGCCTGATTGGCTAGGAGCAGGTTAAGGGGCCTGAATTCTGAAATGGGTGCCTCCACCCAGAGGTCGGGATTGGTAGTGGTCAAACTAACCTGGGCACAGCCCTCCGGGACACTGTAACCCAGGTTGGGACAAATAGGGTAGCCAGGTGGCCAATGGCTAGTTAAATATTTGGTTTGGCTACCTGATTTTGAAAGTTATTGGTCAACTTGGCTACTTACTTACAAAGTGATTTTTGAGCCCTTAAAAAGAATGGCCACTATAAATATTGGTTTCGCTATCAGATTTTGAAAGCTGATGACCAAACTGACCACCAGCTCACAGACTGATTCGTCCCACCTTGCTGTAACCCCCCTGTTTCCTTACTAGTGGCCAGAACAATACACAATAATCACTTTCACAATACCTCTGATACACCACACTAGTACCCACACTGTTTGCACTTACCAACAGGGCTTTCCTCTGGCTCGACCCTGAGGACCTGCTGTAAAACAAGTTTATACACAGCAAATAACAACAGGTCAGTACTCTTGCACAAACTGTAACCACGGTCAGGGTAAATTCAAAAAGAGTTTGATCTGATTTATTTAAGGGACTTGAACAAAGGAGAGATGTAATCAGGTTAATTTGCTTAAAGACTGTATCAATCAAACAGTTATGCATGCACTTCAGGGTCCATAAACAGTCACACACTCTGGGTACCCAGGTGAGGAAGACGTGGGCTAACTAGGATCGTCGCCCGGGGTAGGCCGGCATCGCAGCTCATTGGGGCCCTGTGATAGAAGAAAACAACATGCACCACACACACTAATTGTAATCCGGAGCCAGAGGGCTCAGTTCGTGAAAGAAAAGAAAAAACAAGACAATCAGATGACACACTTAGATTAAGCTGTTGTTGCAGGGAGCTACCCTGATGGTTACTCATGATACCCAGGACTGGACACAGGCTAGACGAAAACTGAGACTGCAGGTGGTTGATCTGGAGTGCCAGGAGAAGCAGGGCCCACACGATTCACCCAGGCATTGTTCCTGTTCACACGTGGAGCAGGGGGCTGATCCCCAGGCAGGTCTCTCGTCGATGGCTTTCTCTGTGCAGTGGGGTAGTCTGTCACAGCCAGTGTGGCAAAGCCCAGGCCGTATGGAGATGAACGCAGATTCAGTCCGGTCGAGCTGGATACAGCTTCCAGCAAGCAGAACACAATTCACACAGTGGGGAACCAAATCACAACCCACTATAAACACACAGCACATTTACATGTAAGGGATTCTACTATACCAGGCAAACCGCTCTCCGGTCACAATTGCAAAATCTCTGCACACACCAGGAGTTTAGAGGTAGCTGGAAATCCTGACAGGCCAATGCATTCAGCAAATCTTCAGTCTTCTTCAGGTTGATCCTGGTCACAACCCAGTGGCTTACTTCGTTCTCACAAACTCAAATTCAGTCTGAACTGATTCTCTTCTCCCTCTCAGGGGGAGCAGGCAGGCATGCAGGCCAAAACTCAGGCCTTTCCACAGAGACTGTCTTGAGCTGTTGCTTCTTCAGCTCCCACCTTAGATCTGACTCAACTGCCAGCAAGCCTGGGAATTTCCCCAAGATCCAAAAGGTTCGGTTGGCTGATTCATCTGTCAGTCACAACAGGAGCTCCCCCTTCAGGTGCAAAAAGGCACCAAAAGTCCAAAACTACAATTCCTACAGATTCTGACGACAGACAGCTCTGGTAGTCCGGCTCCATTTTAGGTCCAACCAGTACTGATTGGTCCAATTCGGCAGTCCCAGGCCAAAGTGGTGGGGATGAGCAAAACAGTCCTTGCTGCAAAGAAGGCAGGTTAGACAAACTACATTATCATTATCACTCTAAATGATTTTCAACAAATAGCTACATCTTTCAACAGAGCTCCCTCTCAGATTACTTATGACTGCAATCCAGGCAGCTCTTAAAGAGACAGTACACAGAGGCTATGCAGGCACTCTCTCGCAATCACATTTAAACTGCTAAAACGCAGGACACCAGCCTGGCAGTGAGCATTTAGGCAAGATCAAGAAAGACCTATTGGGAACCCCCATTTGTAGGGGGGTTACATTTATATGTGTCAAAGAATTAAAAAGTAGCACATGGTCTGGCATGAGGATGCCTGGCATGCTGATGGGTATGCCACTGTGAAGGCGCCGCAAGTAGGGCATCGCAATCAGGGTGCCATCATCATGCCACGTGTTATTGTGGTGTCCCAGATTCCAGATCATCTGGGACTGTGAGTGCTGGAGCAGCAACTGTTTGCCTCTGCCCTAACTTGTGCAGCTGTGGGGAGGTATGTGTTAATATTTATTTCTAACCCCCCATTGGCCACTTATTTAACTAGTAAGCATACCTCCCATACTATTTCTGTCTAGGGGAAAGAGAGGGGTAGGAGTATAAAGCATAAACACAGTGGCCGGGATATTCAAAGAGGTTGCAGCAGGCGCAACCCCACAATGCACTCTGGTGTGATATTCAGAGGGATGTCTAGCGCAGTGCAAATCCCAATGCACCGGGGCACATTGGTAATGTATGCAGCACATCTGAAGGGGTGTGCCCATGCATATGCGGCACATCCTGATAATCAGCCCGGGACGTGCAACACATATGCTGGCACACCCCTCAGATGCGCCACATACCTGGGTGCAGAGTTGAGCCAGGAAAACCCTGAAACAAATGCTGGCCACCCAAAGGCAGGCAGCTGTATTGCATGGTGCAACACACCAGCCGCCAGCTGTGAGTGGCGACACACCCAACAGGAACACTGTCCACAGGTACCCACACACTCCCTGGTAGTCTAGTGGATCCCCCTCCTACCCATATGCCGATTACAGTCATCCAAATGCAAAGACCCCTCTGGTAATCTAATGTAACCCCCTCCCTCCTGAATGGTCGATTGTGGACTTTAGTAAAAGTAAAGGATACCCTGGTGGTCTAGTGGATCCCCCCTCCCACTCGCATGCCCGACCGTGGGCATTTGTCCTTGAAAACTATATCCTGGTGGTCTAGTGGTTCCCCCCTTCCTCCCGTATGCCCGATCATGGGCTGTCATAGAAATGACTAATAACCTGGTGGTCCAGTGGTACCCCCTTCACCACCCACCCACAAAGCATCCCCGGCCACCCAGCACCCCCCATCTCCAGCGGGTGGCAGCACGTCGCCCGCATACCACCTGGCTACCCACCAAATGGCAGTGTACAGTATGCTCTGTACACCTATTGGTCCACAGTGTGGACCAATGGGCTTCAGACCATACTGTACTGCACAGGCACAAATATGTGAATGGGACGCCCTGCGCAACTCATGCAAATAGGGCCAAAATAACATGCAAATGGCCCCATTTGCATGGCCACATCTGAATATCACAGGTGCTGCACCCAGCGCAATCACAGTTGTGTTGGTACATTCCCAGTCCACTCTGCTTGGGGACTCACCAGCGCATTTTCACTGCGCCATCTGCATTCTGTGCCATATTCAACGGTGATGTGCCATGGCGCATGACCGTTGAATATCACCCTGTCTTGGCCCCAGCACATCTCAGTTGCACTGCACCCCCACTTGCGCCATTGCCTGGCCCAGTCTGAATATCCGGGCCAGTGCGTACAAGACACAAACAGACCATTACCACATCCAGGCCCTGAGGAGAGAACTTTTTCTAAGGGCTATGCTAGGTTGGCACTTCTGGAGGGGTACCCAGTAATTCCACACAGGAAGCAGTAACTAGATTATCCATACCAGGTTGGGATTCTAGAGTTTGGCTTTATTCCAAAACAGCTGGTACACAAAAGCAAAGATGGACCCCCAAGGGTTTACACTTCGTGGCAAGAGGCAAATGCAGAACACAGCATCTGTACACTGACAGAAACTCGCTACTTCCCATATTACATAGGATTTGGATTCTTTTCAGTGGCAAGCCTGAGCTGAAAAATACATCTTCTAGTGGCACTGGCCACAACGGAACACACAAATTATTCTTCTAGTGGCACTGGCTACGACTTAGAACAGTTCCTATATGGCATAGGCTTTAAAGTAGGCACTGTGGCAACTGGCCACGACAGAGCTCACTGGTGCTCAAGACTAGAACAACCCACACCAGGGGGTTAACTTTCTCCTCAGGCATTGGCCACATGCACTGAAAAATAGGCACCCTTACAGAACCCGAAGTGCTGAACTGGTCACTCCAGATGGAGGGTTGCCCACCTTTTGCTTCCTCATCCATACCCAGCCATTCTTTCAGAGTTACACCTCAACAGCTAACAAATAGTATTACTATGCTTCTTGGAATGTTTGGCACATTCAACATTAGAAAAACACTACATAGGAGTGTAAAAGTAAAGTTCTGTACAAAGTGCTAAGTCACACTGGGGACTCCACTATTGTCAGCCAACTTTGGGAAAACTTCTTGAGAACAGTCTCAAACAGAACTGGGAGCATGGGTCCCTTTGTCAGAGTAACACCTCAAAGAAAACAAGGCAGGTACATTTCTCCTGGGAACCCACAGACAGATTTATTCGCAGTTGTACACAAAAGGCAGCTTCAAATGTCCTGGATTAAATCAGGGGATTGCCCCTTGAATCCATTCTGCAGTCCTTCTCATCCCACTGGGGATGAGAACATCAGGAAATCCTGCTAGACAGTTTCCACCACTTCTACAAGGCAGGCAAATGGTTTTCAAACTAGGGTGAGAAAACGTAAGCTCCCCTCAGAGCTCCACACAGCAGCTCTTCACTCCTCCGACTGCTCACACTGAACTGCTACCAACAACTAACTGAAAATTCTAAACTCCCCGCTCACAGCTAGCTATGTGACTTATGCTGCTGCAAGAGTTCTAAATGACATCACCTCTGTGCTGTCAGTTGAGACCAAGTAAACAGAGAGGAAGCAGGTGAAAATCCATTTAACTAGATATTCAGCAGCTGCCTTCCCTACCTAACACTGACATTGATGGGATTCTAGTAACCCCAGGGAGCGGTGGGGGGGTTACATATTTAAAATGGGATGCGGGGGGTATATCCCCCCACAGAAAATAATGTTAACTACTGTGTGCAGTCTGGCAGGGGGGGGGCGACACATTGCTTGCCGCTCACCTTTGGTGTTGCCCCTTTGCTTGTGCTCTCATTTACTAAGCACTCTTTGTTTGCACAGTGATATGGGTGAACCATGCTGGAGGCCTGGGTTCACATTCTGAGCCTGGGACATCTGGAAGACACTAGCAGAAGCAGATCTTGATGTCTGGTTGGATAGTTGCCCCCTCTGGTGTGGGGGGTACTATGGATCATGCCACCTGACTGCCACCTTTTAAGGCAAGATCTGGTGTCTTGGTGTGAGGCAGGGTTGCACTATGCGGGTGGGGATGTCACTGGGTTGTCCCAATGTCGAGCATCAGGGAAGAGCAGCAATTGGAAAACAGGGAAATCGAGCAGATAAATCCCCTGTGCCCTCCCCCATGCCCAGTGGGGATATTTACTGATCCAACTGGTTTCGGTCTCTGGCAGCTTGTGGGGGGAAATTGTTTGCCTTTCTGTGCAGAAGCAGTTCTTAAGTTCAATAGGGCAGTGTATTAATATTACAGGGAGCAAGCAGTGCTCACTCAAATGGCCTGTGTCCAGGAGATCAAAAGGTGGATGGAGAGCCTGCCCAAACAAATAGGTGCTGGGATACAAAACTTTTAAAGAAAAAAAAAAGCAAACATGCCCTAGCTGAGCCAGTAGCTTTCAGGTAGTGTGGTAGACCTAGGTTCAGTAGGTGCCATGCTTCCACTCTGGAAAAAGGCCTAGGGTTCAGCACCCAGCAGACCCTCCTTCAGTCGAGTCATGAGCTGGAGTTGGCATCGGTCTCAGAGGAGGTGACAACTTTGCTGTCCATGGAAGAACAAGTGGGGGGGTTGAGATTTATCATGGGGGACTTTCATTTCCCAACAGTTGAGTGGGATATGAGCAGGGCCAATATGAGGGTAGAGGCTGACTTCTTGGATATTTTAAATGACTGTTTATGTTATAATGAAAAAGAAAGTGAACAAGGAAGCTTAGCTCTGGTGATGAGCAGCAAAGAAAAGTTTGTTTCTGAGGTGTTAGTTAGGAAACCTGTGAAACAGAGGTCACTGTGAGTGGATTGCAAAGCAGTATATTTGGATGGAGTGAAGATAGTTAAACCATGAATTTCAGCAGTCAGCTCTCAAAGTATGTCTGTCAGGAGGGGGACTGAGGAGATGCTGACTAATCAGTAACATAAAAGATTATGGGAGAATGTGTCCCCAGAGGGCATGGGTGTAGGCAGGCATACTCCAAGCACTCCATGGTGTGCGGTTTTATTTTAGGTGGTATCAAATAGCCTCTGAACTGCTTCCCTTTTCCACGAAAACTAACAAAGAAAATACTGAACCTTTCTGTGATTGTATTCATAGGAGTCAAAACTAGAAGGACTGATCACTAATACTGTCTTTGCATTCCAAGGACAATACAACTTTACAGGCTCTGGGCTGGTATGTGGGTGTCTTAGGGAACAATGCATGGCATTTGTATTTACCCATGCATGGCAACAACCACTGTCATGAGATACAGAAGTTGTATTTATTGTGCCAAATGAGGCAACAAACACGGTCCTGGTGTACATTTGTATATTGTCTGGCTACTCCCCGGGGGGTAGCTCACCCCAACGGGGGGGGAGGGGGGGTTAGCAGTGAGTCCACTTGTTGAGCAGATCTGAAATCCCTGGCTACACTCCTGCCAGAGGGAAAAACACCAGGAGAACCAAACAAAAAAACATAGAAACATAATTGTCAGCAGATAAGGACCTCCTGGCCCACCTAGTCTGCCCTGCTGCCCCTATCTATAGTGACCTGCAGACTCTACTCGGTTTCCTGTACACCCATCCCCATCCTTCCCTCCAAGGTTCCTCTGTATCTATACCATGCATTCATGAATCCTGTAACTATTTCATCCCCCACCACCTCCGCTGGGAGACTGTTCCAGCCATCCACCACCCTCCCTGTGAAGAAGTACTTTCTCACATTTCTCCTAAACCTTTCCCCTTTTATCTTGCCCTCAAGCTTCTCTTTCTTTGGAATATGCTTCCTCTTTGTACAAGGAGTCCAGCTTGGATGAGTTAGACAGTGAGGGAAACACGTAACAGCAATAGGAGAGTCTTAAAGCAATGAGAGAGAAGCCATTGGACAACATCAGGGCAGAGTAAAAGATCTTATCAAGAGAGTGCAAGAAGATTATTATAAAGGCAAGCAAACATGAAATTAGCAATGCAAGGGATATAGGAAGGCATGATAAGAGTGTTTAGGTGTTAGAGATAAGAAGCTTGCAAAGGACAGGAAAGGCCCTATAATATGAGAGAGGGACAACTCCTGGTTAAACAACTAAATTAAAAAAAAAAAAAAACTTATTTTACAGCAGTCATCACTAAGGAATAAAAATAAACATTTGTCAATGCCGAATGTTGTCGCGCTGGCATTGGCTTTGGTAGTGCAGTGCAGAAACACATTTTTGGCAGGATGTGAAAAATGACAGCTGTACTGTTCATAAGGAGGTGTAAAAAAATGGCAGTGCTGAAAATGTGGCATGTAAGTATTGCAAATTTGCGAAGTTACAAGGGTGTGTGGGAAATGCGCAATGCACACTTGTAACACAATCATTTTATGGAGTTTCGGCAGCAAATTTTCAACATAGGCATTTTAGCACCTCTGTTCATGTATAGTGTCACTGTCATTTCCTCAAACTGTCCCAAAAGTGATTCCGCACAGCGACCACGCTATTCTGCGTCGGACGTGCGAAAACATATTTCAGGCAGGATATGTAGAATGAGAGCTATACTGTTCATCAAGAAGTGTGGAGAAAAGCCAAAGGTGAAAATCCAGAGTTAAAATAGTATAAATGCACAATGTTACAAGCGTGCGTGCAAACTGTGCAACGCACGCTCATAACACAGCCATTTTATGGAGTATCATCACCAAATTTTCAACATAGGCATTTTAGGACCTCTGCTCATGAACAGTGTCACTGTCATTTTTGTAATCTGCCCTGAACACTGATTTCCCACAGCAACCGCAGTATTGTGCGCCAGAAGGGCACAAATGCATTTCGGAAAGGATGTGAAAAATGACAGCTGTACTGTTCACAAGGAGGTGTAGAAAAATGACAATGTTGAAAATCTGGCATGAAAATATTGTGAATTCACGAAGTTATGAGCGTGTGTAGCAACTGCGCAACGCACGCTCGAAAAACAGCCATTTTTTAAATTTTTTCCACCAAGTTTTCAACATAGGCATTTTGAGAGTCCACTTCATGAACGCTGCCACTGTCCTTGTGTTAATCGGTCCCGAAAGGTGATTCCGCTCAGTGACTCCAAAATCACCTTTCGGGACAGATTAACGTCATAACAGTGACAGAATTCATGATGAGGGGGTCCCAAAAACCCCATCTTGAAAATTTGGTGCAAAAATTCCAAAAAATGCCTGAGATATGCATCAAAGTTGAAAAAACCCTATTTATTCCATTATACAGCTTACCGCCATTTCCTCAGTTCGCAGTCAGCTTTGAAGAGTGCAGACGTACTCCCAGTCCACTGAAGATCGTTATACCAAGCTCCGGAGGTAAGTATGGGTTGGGGGGTGTGAAGAGGTAGGGTGCACAGTGGGTGGGTGCGGGTGGTGGGTAGGGAGACTATGAGGGACCGCTTCCTGTTTATAGGTGGAAAAAACATCGCTGATGGTTTTCTTTTACAGGTGGTTTCTTTTGGGGGTACAGTAGCCAGGGGTTAGCACCTCATTGCTCTGAAGAAGGTGGGGGCATCATGCCGACTGGGAATGGGCTCCCTGTTGACACATTAAAGTGGGAAGGGGGGACGGATGCCGATGGGGATTGGGCGCCCATCGGCAAACAACGAAGTGGGGGGTGGCCAAGACCCGCCGATGGGGAGTGGCCTCGACGGGCACATCCTTGGGCAGGGTGAGCCAACCGGGGATTGGGCACCCCGGTCAGCAGTTTAGTGGCCACTGTGCCGCCATGTTTGCAGCTGGCGGCACGAGGAAGGGTCTGCTGCGTGTGACGAGCTTTGCTCGCATTGCAGTGGACCTTTTCTTAGATGTGCTCACCACATTAGTATGCATGGTGTGGCGCTGGCATGCAGGCTGATTGGGGAATGAAGGACGCACCTCTTGGTGCGTGCCCTGTATTCGCCCAACAGCAACCGCACCTCCAAATCTGCACTACCACAAGATGTTGACTGCGCAAGCACATCAACATAAAAAGGATGGTAAACAAAACACTACAGGAAGAGTGTATATTCAAATTTATTGATGTAACAACCCCCAACTTACAGTAAAGGGAGGTGACTGGTTACTAGTGAGTGCCAGGCTAAGACTGCCATGTGTGCTTCAGTTTGGCAGGGGTTACTGCAAGTGGGAGGAACTTAGATCTAGTTTTAGCGTGGGACAGACAGTCAATCAAAACTGTTTAGGTCTTGGAGTGAAACAGACAGAGCAAGCCTCTAGGGGAGCAGCCCCCAGGCCCACAGCTGGGGGCTGTTTGTGGCCAATATGTAGTGGGACAACTCGGAGGGTATAGGGATCATGGAAGGTTTCCTCTTCAAGTGGAACATCATGATGGCCAACTGGCCTGATTGTAAAATCCCTAAAGATTCAAAGGAGAACCTGATGAGGGCACTGTTGATGAGTGCCTGTGCCAAGAAAGGTGGCACAAGAATGGCTGGATCTGGAGAATCCAGAGAGAGACTGGTTACATTAGACAGGAGATGCCCAACCTGCAGGCCTGAAGAATCCCGAGGTGGAATGACACAGTTGTTAAGCTGCCACGAGGTTTGAGGTACAGCATGATAACACAAGTGACTTGACCTGTCTGTCGAAGAAGAAGAAAGGAATAAATTGTGGAAACCCTGCACAGTTATTATTCACTTTAATGCAAATAAATTGCACAGTTTAAAGCAGAATTATTCTAAAACCTGGTGTTTATGATCACCTTATGCTTTGGTCCTTAAGAATGCCTGAGGAAAGTTGGGTGAGGGATGCCATTACTGGTGAGATATTGTGGTCCCCAAATGCTTTGCACCTTCATGTCGGACGTTATGCAGATGCTGTCTTTCACAGCCTTAAGCCCTATGGGGATAACTTGGAGACATGCGGCTCTCTACAATCTGATTTACAGGCTGAGGAGAGAGAGAGAGAGAGAGACAGAGAAGAGAGAGAGAGAGAGAGAGAGAGAGAGAGCTCAAAGGTCACCAGTAAGGTGACAATAATAAATGTTGCCTGCCTAATAGGATGTAGCAGAAGAACTGATGTGTGAGGGTTCAAGGACTTGACAGGGTTAGTATGCATAATCAGCCCTGAGTCCTGCTTGTTTCAGTGGAGTGCCCTTAAAATAAAAGTTTCCTAGGCTTCAGGAGCCTAAAGTAAAGCTGTCGGAGCCTTAAACCTGATGTTAAGACTAGAGAGGCAGAGCTGATGAAGCTGCCCACACTAACAAAGATATGATGGGATCCTAGTGATGAACTGGCATGCCGAAAGAATTTGATCCCTGGTTCGAGATGTAAATATGAATATACTTTTACGGTTTACATGAACTCTAACGTGTGCTGCATTATTGCCTCAGTCATGATTTGTTGTGTACCAAGATGCAGACATTCTAGTACCACATCAAAACCAGGAGCCCAGGAAAATATAAATGTTTCCCTGCAAGGCATTCCTTCTGTTGAGCGCAGTCCCTGGACAGGGTGGATCTTTTTTTTTTTTTTTAGTTGTTTAACCAGGAGTAGCACACTAAGCTGAAAGCTTTTTTTACAGGAGTGACCTGGGAGCACAGCGAAGTTAAGTGATTTGCTCAGGGTCACACAGTATGCAAGTGGAAACTGTGGGATTCAAACCCAGGTCTGGTTTGCTGGATGTTACCAGATTTGCAGTTCAGAGCCTTAAACCACTGCACTGTACTGCCTCCCATCTCTGAATCTTGGTCATCATCCAAGGATTAACAGGGTTGCCCACCTGCTTCTGCTGGTGCTGTCATCAGGGTAGCCAAGGACCAGGGGTCACAGGGCTAGGGTCACATTGAAAACAGTGCAAACTCATCAGATATCAACACTGCTGCAGAAGCAAGTATCCATATGGAACACCTCCAAAACTTAGGTTTCATCAGGGAGTGATGTCAGTTCTCATGCGGGAACAGACATACTTCATTCTTAAAGTGCTACCACATCGTTAATTTAAAATGTTTTTTATTCTTACATCTTGTGACCATATGATGAAAAAGTGCATAAATAGAGAAAAATACAATACCTAAAAATATATAACATAATAGAAATAAATAGCATATTAAAACAATGACCAACATCCTGCAATACAATGTTAATTTATCACTTTTCCAACAATATATCAAAGAGACATTTTGTGCAAAATACATTTTGGGCAGCATTCACAAAGCAGATGCGCTGGTGCAAATGAGATGAGCCAGTGCATCCTGGATGCACCGACCCAAGACAGTGCGATTCACAAAAGGATGCAGCACAAGATGCCCCATGCGCATCCCCACTGTGAATCGAACGGATGGTGAATGGCGCAACTGGAGATGCACCAGCGCTACCGTGATGCGCCAAACCATCCAGGGCAGCAGAACAGTGAATATGGAGCAACCCAGCAGGGTATGGAGGAGCAACAGGGGGAAACTGCAGTGGCACAAAGGATGCAGGGACACACACCCACAGGGACCAACCAGAGTAGCAAAGGGCCCAACAGCAGCCACAGCAGACAAGGTGCACAGACAGGGCACACAGAGCAACACCCAGAAACACACAACACAGCTCACACAGGATCCCAGGTGGCACATAGGACAGGCACACTGGTGCCTGTCAAGGTGTGACATGCCACTGGGGACACCATGCAGCATGGAGGTGTCCACATGACATGGCCACCTACACAGGATCCCAGGGATGTGGAGGTGGGTGATGCCACACAGGGGCACACCAGTGGATAGGCTGACTGGCACACAAGTGAGAGCAGTGCACCACACAGGCATATGATGCTCACAACCAATGTGGACCACATGCAGGGCTGCTGAACAATAGTGCAGCAGTGCAATGGATGCAGGCCACAGGCGCCGCACACAGACCAGTGGCACAGACGAAGGCAGCATGACACCATGCCCACCCACACACCACAGGCAACATGGTGGGCACACAGTGGGTGGGACACAGCAGGGGGGCAGGAGGCAGCTGCCTTCTGTAACACACATGCAGACGTGTGTACGGAAGCAAGGGTACAGCGGACAGCTGCAGACAACAATATAACACAACCACAATATACAGTGAATGACCACAGACAATGGTTCAAAAATAAACCTGTTTACTCAGAACAATGTAACAAACACAACTATGTACAACAACAGCCAGTAGGGACTAGGAAGGGGAGTGTGGAGGACTGAACACGTACAAAAGGGGTATGCAGGGGAAGAATGTGGTTGCGGGTGCTGGTAGAGGGGACAGCTAGTGTAACCTGTGGGATGGAAGGGATGGTGAACAACACACAGCAATGTCCATGTTCCTAATGCACGGGACGTGCCTCAGCACGGCACACATGCCTACATCCCCTGATGCTGAGCAACCGGAGCAGCCATGTCACTGTCCGCAACAGGTGTCCCTGATGTCGGTACAGTGGCAGCAACGTTGCCTGCAGAGACCTCTGGACACGGAGCCCTAACTGCTGCAGCAGTCCTTGCCGCCTCCTATGACTGTGGACATGTGGCTGTACACCCCGTGGACCTACAGTGGGGGACACAGATAACAGAGACTAAGTGCCATGTTCCACACTCCCCTGCATGTGTGCCAGATGCGTCCACCACAGAAATGGCCAAGAGCCTGCCGGGCACACTGCACACCGCACCAGGCAGGCACACAGTGCCACACTGTGACTGTGCACAGTAACCAAGTGGGCACATGTCCCACGCGTGTATACAGGGGTGTGTGCAGAGGGGCATAAGGCCATGCCCTACGTGACATGTGCACATACCAGCAGGCTGCATAAGTGTGCAGGCCCTGTCAGGACACCACTGGAGCACCACTGGGTGCCCATTGTGCACACGACATGCACACATGGTGAGTGTACACGCAGGGACTAGGAGCACTGTGGCCCAAGCACAAGCCTCAGTCCCCACACCCCAGGTGTGTGTGTGTGCCTGGCAACATATAGACATGCACAATGTACCAGTAATAGCCAGCAGAGCGCACACCCACCCCACTAATCACACAGAGAATGTACAGCACAGTCACTCACCTGCACCAGCACTGCCCCATCCATGGGCACCAGCAGTGGCCCTAACGTGTCTGTCCTCCACCACGTCTGTTGCCCGCTGCCTGGCCACCAGCCCTGCAGGGGAAACAAATGCAGAGAACACCATGAGGAGATGTGAAGAGTGACATGCCCCCCCCCACCACAACACCGGTGCCGGCATGCAATGAAGGCATCAACACACATTGCCCCAGTGATGATGGCCCCGGCTGTGTGCAGCTGTACACATCACCCCTTCCCATGCCCATCATGTGTGCAGATGTATGCATGCATTGCAAATGGCTGTGTCACCCCATGCATGGCACAGTGGCCATGCCCCACCCAAGCACCATGGCACACATGCCCAACCCCTGTGATACGTGGGCAATGACAACACTGTGCATGTGCTGCTATGCCCACGTGTGTGTGAGTGTCCCTGTGTGTGTAGTGGTGTGTGGTGCAGCTGTTCCAATCCCCATGCTACCCCTGTGCATATGTAGAACTGCAACATACCTGAGCTTGGCACTGCACCCCTGCGTGCACGGTCCCGTAGACTCGACAGCCTGACCTGGTCCCTGCGCTGCAGATCACCATACCGGTGCCTGAATTGCTGCCCAGTGCAAGAGACACCTGTCTTGAGCACCAGGTGTGTGGCTATCTGGGCCCACACAGTGGACCGTGGCTCATGAAGATCATCTGACATGAACAGCTGCCCCTCAACCTGCATCATCAGGGCCACAAGATTGAGGAGCTCCACCTCACTCCAGTTCATGGTCCTTGGGCCAAGCCTCTGGGCATGTGGCATGTTCACAGAAAGTGCCAGCAGAGCAGGTGTGCACAGATAAGTATGCTGCACTTCACTGGCACAGTCAAGCCACATGCGCAGATAGCTGTCATGCAATGCACCGTGCACGGTGTGCTGATGCGCAGTTACCACCAATAGCGCTCAATCATGCATGCGCACTGCACAATGCCATAGCGGCAATGCAGGGTTATGGATCATGGCTGGGTCACGCATATGCACACTGCACGTGGATGCCATCTTGTGACTGCCACGCATCGCTGTACACAGTGCTGGTATTGTGCCGTAGGCCACAGGTATGCAAAAGCACTCCGTTGTGCGATCAGTGCACACAACGTAACAAGCAGCACAGTGGGCATCATGCATATGGACGTTCATGCGCGGCCAGGGGCAATCGCGTGTTGTGTGCAGCCAGACTGGTACCACTGTGCCTGTCAGGCCAGTCGCACATGCGCATATATGTGCCGTGACAGTTGCACCATATTCAGGACTTAACCCAAGGCCAATGTGCATGTGCTGGATATGCGTTATGTGAAGATGCACCCAATGCAGCGGATGCACCATACTGACTGGGATGAGCTGAGGGCAATTAAACAATTCACAGACATTGCTCCCAAATCAGCTCATTGCAGAATTCAGGGGCATCTCACCTTTTTAGCATCTTATTAACACTGCTCCAGACCTCATTTGCATGCCCTGAGCCATAGATGCCCCTGAATGTGCCTCCACAGAGCTCAGGTGACTGAGGAATTGCAACCTTGAAGGTAGGTTTTTTACACTATTCCAAAGGTGGTGTAGCAGCAC
Source organism: Neoceratodus forsteri (assembly GCA_016271365.2). Lineage (NCBI taxonomy): Eukaryota > Metazoa > Chordata > Ceratodontiformes > Ceratodontidae > Neoceratodus > Neoceratodus forsteri. The sequence goes on from CM028133.1 coordinate 965,209,534, forward strand.
TAGAGGACAGTGTGAGGCCTTGGACATACAGTTATTGTCCATGTCTGTGCAAGGACAACAGACACATCCTGGTGTGTGTCACACACCGTCCACTGGCCACTTGAGGCACTGCTGTGGGGGGGTTCTGGTGGGTGGTGTACCATGGCACCATAGATGGCTGCCATGTGTGTTGCAGTCCTGGCCACCAGCCGGTGTTCCATGACATGCAACACCAGCATCATGTCCAGGACAGCGCATCTACAAGTGCCACTGCAACAGAACTGGATGGTCAATGCACAGCTGTCCCTGACAGTCCCAGATACTGTTGCAGATATGCATGGCAGGCAAGGGTGTGGTCAGCAGACAGGGTGCCATGACCCTGCTGCAGCCAGATGCCATGCCTGCACATGTATGGGGGCTGCATGTGCAGGGCTAATGGCTGTGTATTCTCACCCACAGTAGCCAACATGACTGCACAAGACACAGCAGCTGGACGCAGATGTCCAAACTTCACTGGTGACGAGGATAGGGCACTGATTGAGGCATACCTGCTGCGTAAGGATGTCCTGTCTGGCAGGGGTGGCAGCTGTCAGCTGCAGGATGAGGGCTGGGAGGCAGTGGCACAGCATGTGAATGCCATTGGGAAGTACAACAGGACCCCACAGGAGTGCAGAAAACATCTGAACGATGAGAGGAGGAGAGCCAAGGAGTAGGTGGCTCACATAGAGGCCTCCCTGAGCAAGATGGGGGGAAGGGTTCACAGAAAGGCGTGCGCCTCACATCCACAGAGGAGCTGCTTGTGGCCAGCATGGGCTGTGCAGCCATGCAGAGTATTCATTGAGGGGGTTCCAGATGGGTGGCAGCACTGTGAGTATACATGCCCTATACGCGTGTCTGTCGACATGTGTGTGTCATGTGCGCCGTGACAGCCCCGCTGTGTGTGACTGTCAGGCCATGATCCTGGGTGCATTGCCATGGATCTGTGCACCCCATCCGTGGCCCATGCTGTACAGCCGTGTGATAGGCTGGGCATGTCCGGGGGGGGCATCTGTGGTATTGTGGTGCTCTGCACACCACTGCTGCCATCCCAGTGGCTGGTGGCCAGGGTGTTGCACAGTCCCGCATGGTGACATGTGGGCATGTATAGGCACTGAGCCTCTCCAGGTAGTGCTGGTGCATGACTGCATCAGAGGAAGAGGCGTTGCATGTCCGTTGCAGGGACTGTCGGGTGCAACAATAGCACACCTCTATGTCACACTGTACATGCCTGTCTGATCAGTACTGTCTCCCATGTTTGTAACCATGTCTCCCTCCTTTCTGTTGCAGTTCCATCACGCCTAACTGGTGCTGCCATGTCTGGTGCACCGAGGGATGCCACAGCAGGTGATGTTGCAGGGCTGTCCCACAGGGCTGCAGACACAACTGAGGATGGTGCCATCCCTGTACCGTCCCACACCACATCTTCCCCAGCCACATCACCAGTGGTGGCAGGCCCGTCAAACACCTTGGTAAGTGGTGCTATTGCTGGCAACCATGACACCACTTGGCTCGAGTGTTTCCTGGGTTTGGTTGATGATGATCCAGAGGACACGGTACACATCACCAATGTCCTGCTGGTGCTGGCAGCCGGTACACAGGGGGCATACAGCGATGTTGCTGATGATCTTGATGCCACACAAATCCCAGAGGACATGGCCAGCAGTGTGGCACATGATGCACAGTTGGCACCTGCAGGCGTTGGTACTCCTTCCACCCATGGCATGCCTGCAAAGCCTGCATGGCCGCTAATGGTGGTGGGTGCAGAGGGCTGTGTGCCTGGTGCTGCTGTGGCAGCGGGGACCACCATTGCAGCTCAGCAGGGTGATGTGGGTCCGCCACAGGTGGTGGTAGACCGTGATGCAGCCATACCTGGACGCGCAGTGGTTGCACAAGCCCATTCCCCACCCATACCCCAGCCTGCTGTGGTGCTCCCACCAACAGTGGATGCACAGCAGCAGGCTGGCACACCACCTTGCCATCGACGCTGTCCCCGTGAGCCTTCACCCACCAATAAGATTGAGGGCTATGCACGCCTTCTGAGGGACACCATGAAGGGGCAGGCAACCCTACGGGTGGAACTCAGGGGCCTTCGGATGCTGCTGGCCATTGAGCATAAGTTGGTGGCCATGTAGTGAGCCCAGATGTTGGCAGAGGCACGCCTACTGTGGGTGGGCATGACTGCAGCTCTGGAGTGGATTGCACATGCTGCCGAGGCTGTGTGTGCATCCAGTGCACACCATGGCTGCCGGGCCTCCAGTTGAATACCCAGGAGTATCCCACGCACACCCAGGCAGTGGAGTCAGGTGGACCCATTGCTGCTGACGCTGTCACCACAGCTCTCCATGCCCAGCATCCCTGTAACTGACATGGATCATAGGGCCACCACACCAGTGAGCACCCGTTCACGATCTCGCTGCAGTACCCCTCCAGGGACATTTGCACCCCTGTGGCTGGTGGTGCTGCTTCAGCAACCACAAGTCATGGATGTGACTGCCCACATGTCAGTGGTGGCCATGGTGCCTCCCAATGACATACGGGTCACTGATCACATGGCCCCTGCACCTGCAACCTGTGTGTCCCACTCTCGTGGCTCCCCATGCCTGGGGTGGTGTGGGTGGCATGCACCTGCCCTAGTGCATTGCCGTTGTAGGTCCCCTGTGCATTGCCACATGCATGTCCATGTGCGCCATTGTTGTGCTGTGTGGCATGGGTGTGATATGTGCAGCCCTGTGTCTGCTGTGCACGTGTGCCAACAGCTGTACGCTGATCCATGCCATCCCCGCACATACACTGTGGTCCATGGCCATGTGGATCCTGTTCTGTGCGTACGTGTGTGTGTGTGTGTGTGTGTGTGTGTGTGTGTGTGTCAGTGCAGCATGGTCACCATCATGGATGTGCTACACTGTGGCATTGCTGCTGTTGCATGGCCTGTGGTGTGTGTCTGGCTGTGTGGGTGGTGTGGGGTGCCATCCATGTAGTACCCACCTGTGATATTCACCTGCAGTCACCAAAGTGCTTCTCCATGATAGTGTCCCTGTGCTACCAGGCCCTTGCAACCAGCAGTGGGTCCCTGCATGGCATTGGTGATCCAGGCCGATGCCCCTGGACCGCTGCATCCTCTCCCCCCCATCCTCCTCTCTGGAACTGTCACCCTCCTCAGCCTGGACAGCTATTCCATGGTCAATGGCTGTGTTGTGTAGTATACAACAGGCCAGAAATATGCCACAGGCCTTCTCTGGACTATACTGTAGGGCACCACCTGACCTATCCAGACACTGGAAGTGTATCTTCAGCATGCCGAAGACACGCTCAATGATGGAGCGCGTAGCGATGTGTTCCTCTTTGTAATGCTCCTCCGCCTCTGTTCCGGGTCATTGGAATGGGGTCAGTAGCCAGGGTCAGAGTGGGTATGCAGCGTCACCTGTGGGGAGCAAGGGTGGCTGTTACTTCACTGCTTACATGTGCATCATGCCCTCCCCCCTGCACCATGGCGCAGTGTTGTGGTTGCCAGTTGTACACCACAGACAGTGTGTCAACCGTCCCTGCCAGCCTGTACCTCCCCCCCTCACCTGCTGTGGCCTGGCCATGCTGCACAGGTCTGCCCATGCCTGCCCGTGTGTTTTCCAGCCCCCATTGTCTGCCCCAGTGTGCCCGGTGGCCACACATGCCTGTCTGTGTGTGGTGTGGTCTGCCCTGCCACACATGACTGCTGTTGCGCTGTACCCCACCTCCCATGCATTGTTGTTGTGCTGCACTGTCCCACTGTGTGCATGGGTGCAGCGCTGTCCCCCCTCCAGTGTCCCACCTGTGCTACCCCCTCTGCACATTGTGCATCATGCCACTTGCACACCTGCCCCCTCCCATCCTGTGCTGCGCCATGGTGTCCTGTTCATGTGCAGTTCAGCATGCCCCACACATCTACGAGATGTCCACTCAGTATGTTCCCAGCCTCGAACCTGCAGCAGAGGGCGGACTGGTGCCATACGAAGGCATCATGTGTGCTCCCAGGGTGTGTGGAGCAGACATTGCTGATGCATCCTGTGGCATTGCACACCACCTGGCAGTTTACCGAGTGGTAGCCCTTACGGTTGATGTATGTCCTGCCATCCTCACCAGGTGGGGCATGGAATGACACATGGGCACAGTCAATGGCCCCTATGACACCTGGCATGTGTGCCACCCTGTAGAACTGCTGCATGGCTTCTGTCCACTCTGCCTGAGTGCTTGGGAAATGGATGTACTCCAAAGCATGTGGGAGCAGTGCGGTGAGGAACTGTGTGAGGAGATGGGACATGGATGGCTGGAAGATGCCAGTGGTTTATCCGGCTGGCCTCTGGAAGGTTCCCGTGGTGAGCAGGCACATTGCTGTTGTCACCTTGGTCTCCACTGCTATGGCAAGACCTCTTCCTGTGGGTGCCTGCATTTCGTCATGGCACAGCTCACAGAGCTGCCTCAGAATAGCCCTGTTAAGGCGGTATTGGTTGTTCGTTTCAGTGTCCGTCAGCTGTTCAAACGTCAGTCTGGCATGATACCGCTGCAGGGCTGGCCGCCTACAGTGCCTTCCACTGCCACATTGCTAGTTCGCCCATCTCCTCATCCCCATTATCATGCTCACCATCAGGAATGGTGCACCATCTATTCTTGGCTTTCTGCTGCTTCTTTCCTCCTGCTTGCCCCTGCTATCCTGCTGTCGGTCTGCTGGGGGCTTACACCTTTTACACTTATCTCCCCATGGCGCATTTGGTACTTGCACCATGGATGCTCCGTACTTGCACATACATTTTGCTCTGTGAATGGCTCTGTACTGTATATGCAGGTAGACGCCCCCTCAAATTGTGCCGTATGTCATTACATTCCATCTCCGGTGCATCCTGTTTGGTGCAACACAGTCAGCTTGCGCCAGGTCATCTGCGCTGCCTGTGAATGGCGCATTTCCAGGTTGCGCCAGCACATCCCATTTGCGCCCAGTGCATCTGCTTTGTGAATCCTGCCTTCTGTTTATAAATCTTGACATTACTATTTCAAAGATACATCAGTATCTAGCTATGTACCTGTTGATTCCGCCCCATAAAATGATTTCTAACAATAAATATGTATTATAACCAGAAGGTGAGTCTTATCCATTTTTCTGGAGAAAGTACTGTATGAATTAGAGAACCTAGGGAAGGACCTGATGTGCAACACACATGGAAAACACACTGTGGAAAATATAATTTTTGGAGGTTACCCCGATGTAAGACTTCCAACTAGTAGTGGGCACTGATAGGCTGCTAGTCTACACATACTTGCTGTCCACGACCCAAGCTCCACCCTAATATTTAACCCCATTCCCCAGGGGCTTGCCTGGCTAATACACACAGATGCGTGTGTACACACACAGGTGCACGCACGTTCGCGCGCACACACATTTTCTATCAACAAAAAGCTTGTTTAGTGTTACTTCCTACTTCAGTTTTGTTGTTCAAAATACACAGAGTACTAGGTGATTAGCTATTCTTTTAAAGTTCATTTTTTGTTGAAATGTTTGAATGCCCTAAGAGATCCATGTCTAGCTACCTCTCAGCCCAGCGTATGATGCTTGAGGGAGTAATCTGGCTGCCACCAAGTGCCAAGATGACACCAAAACTAATAGAAACATAGAAACATAGAAGTTGACGGCTGATAAGAACCACAAGGCCCATCCAGTCTGCCCATTTTTTTTCTACCTTATGAATGTGCCATAGGCCTTTACTCTGTCAATGGTCTATCTATTCATACTCATCTGTATTGCTCCCTTATGCCTATCCCATGCCTGTCTGAAGCCCTGCACTGTATTCATATCCACTACTTCCTAAGGTAGGCCGTTCCATTCATCCACCACCCTGTCTGTGAAAAAAAACTTCCTCACATTGCCCATTAATTGGCCTCCCTCTAATCTCATGCTATGTCCTCTTGTCCTGCTATTTTTCTTATATCGAAACATGTTAGACTCTTTCACCTTGTTAATGCCCTTAAGGTGTTTGAATGTTTTGATCATATCACCTCTCCCTCCTTTGTTCTAGGGTATACATATTGAGCTCCGTTAATCTGTCCTCATATGTTTTCTGATGCAGTCCCTGCACCATTTTGGTTGCCCTTCTCTGAACTGCCTCTTATTTTGTTAATGTCCTTGTGAAGGTGTGGCCTCCAGTACTACACGAGTACTCCAGATGGGGGCCTAACCAGTGACTTGTAAAGAGGGATTAATACCTCCCTCTTACAACTTACGATACCCTACTACTACACCCCAACATCCCCAAGCCTTACCTACTGCTTTAGTGGTCTGCTTTATTGATTTCAGGTCATCTGTGATGATGATGACCAAGTCTCTTTTTCCTTGAGATTGCCAGCAACTCCTTCCCAACCTACAGGTGGCTTCAGGGTTTCTCTTCCCTATGTGCATGATCTTGCACCTTTGCGTTAAACCCCAGTTGCCACTCTTCCAACCATTTTGTCAGTTTATCCAGATCTCTTCTCATTCTGCCCACCCTATCTGGATCATCTACTCTGTTGAAGATCTTGGTGTCATCTACAAACAGACAAACCTTACCCTCCAATCCATCTGCAATGTCACTGATGAAGATATTGAAAAGAACTGGCCCCAGGACTGATCCCTGAGGTACCCCAATTGTGACTTGCATCTCTTCTGACTGTATACTGTTTACCACCATTCTCTGTTTTCTGCCCGCCAACCAGTTTGCCACCCAGTTGACCACCTTCTGACTCACCCCAAGCCTACCCATCTTATTAATCAATCTTCCATGTGGCACAGTATCAAAAGCTTTGCTGAAGTCAAGGTAGGTGACATCAACTGCACCCCCTTGGTCCACCACTCTGGCTACCCAGTCAAAGAAATATTTGAGATTAGTTTGACAGGACCCATGTTGTCTTGGATCCTGTGCTCCTATGGATTCCGGGTGTTTTCCTTAAGGAGTGCCTCCATAATCTTGCCAACTACTGAGGTAAGACTGATTGGTCTGTAGTTCCCTCCCTCCTCCCTGCTACCACTCTTGTGGAGCAAAATCACAGGAGCCCTTCTCCAGTCTTCTGGGACCTCTCCTGTGCTCAGAGACTCATTAAACAGTTCCGATAATGGCTCTGCTAGTTCCACCCTTAGCTCCTTTAGTACCCTGTGATGTATGTCATCTGGTCCCATTGCCTTGTCCACCCTGAGCTTATCGAGCTCTTGTAGGACCCTTTCTTTTGTGAAGGGACTTGTGCACACCTCCCTCCCCCCTGTGTCCATATTGCTGAGCTGTGGGCCCTGCCCTAATTTCTCCTCAGTAAATATTGAGCAGCAGTATCTATTTAGGATAGATGTTTTTCCTTGGTCCTCCTCCACACACTCCACCTTGTCCCCTTTGATCTTAGCAATACCCCCACTGGACTTTCTCCTAACACTAATGTATTTATAGAAAGTATTGTTCCCCCTTCTTTTACTGTTCTTGCTAGTGTTTCCTCAGTTTGGGCCTTTGCCTGCCTGACTACCTTCCCTGCTTCCCTTAGGGAAGTTTGGTATGCCTCCCTATCTTCATCCCGCTGCGTTCCCTTATATTTCCTGAAGGCCAGTCTTTTGGCTCTGACCTTTTCTGCTACTTTTTTTTTTTTTTAACTTTATGTCTATTGATTTCTCATAGACATGTCACAATTGCCAGAGATCAACATATTAATCCAGGAAAACTGGTATAGAGTATCAGTATCTAGATTTACAGATTATGAATCTGGGGGTGTTCCTACATCACATTAATTATAAAATAGTAAGATACCAAATAGCTGCACTTTCACATGAAAGATGAACAATCCAAAAACTTTTGACCTGAAAAATTAGAAAAAATTCAACATCCAGTGTCGATTGCGCCCCATTACCAAACATGGAAATTCAATAATGTTAGTGCACTCCCACTTATACAGTACTAGCAACCGTAGAATTTAAACATTATGATGGCAACATCATCATAATGTGGATACCTGAACAAACGTAGAAAAAAAAATGGAATGACTTTATTATGCTGTTACATGCATCCAGGCTAATTTAGAAAAACATCAAATAACCTAGTATGTAATTATTTAGTCCTGTAATAGTCCCAGCAATCAGTCCAGCAATAACATGGATGATAATCCAAGATGCCCTGTACCACAATCTAACAAATGGTGGAACTTATGGTGGTAGTACAGGCAAGATCTAAGTCAGTACTTTACTCCCCTTCAGGTGTCCTCTGCATCTGACTCCAGATCTGATTCGGCTCTGGCCGAACTCCTTCTGGATCTGTTGTACATGTTTGCCTGCCTCCTCTGGATCCAAAAACTGGAATGTATGGCCCCCATAGTAAATTCGCAGTCATGCCAGCATCATCAGGGAGTGGGCCACTCCCAAACTTCAGAGAGAAGCGCGAACTGCATCAAACTTCTTTCTACGAGCCCTTGTGGCATATGAAAGATCCGGAAAGCAGTGTAAAGTGTGTCCCTCAAAATTTAACTGATCCATATTTCGGGCAGCTTGGAGGATCTGCTCTTTCACCTCAACACCCGACGTCACCAATAGGACCATTCGAGGCAGGTCTTTTTGTGCATCAGCAGAGCGAGGGGATATACGGTAGGCTTTAACAAATTGTTGCCCCAATTCGCTTTCCAGGTGTAAGGCTGTAGGTAACCATGATTTTAGGAAGGAGAGGAGATTGGAGCTCTCAGACCCCTCAGGTAGCCCGATAAGCCTAACATTTGGTGCTCTACTGGCATTTTCCAAAGGCTCGAGGTGATACCGTAGATGCCCATTTTCCTGAACCAATTTTGTTGCTGTCATTATAGCTTTAACTGCCTGATTCTCAGCAGAGGTTGCGGTTTTTGTCACCACTGCTATTTTAATATCCTGCTCTCCCAGTCGCTGAAGAACCAACTCGACTTTGGTATTGATGGCTTGCATTGCAGTTTGCGGGGCCTTCCAAGGTGGTTCTCCTGAACTGTGAGCTGGCATGGTAAGTGCGGCCTGTGACTCCATCGGGGCCTGAGTCTTTGCACCACTGGGACCACTTTTGTTCGTTCGGCCCATAGTCAAGCCTAGTATCAAAAGATGCAGTAGGGCACCAAGAATCTAATAGTGCTGATATCTTGTTCAGATTCTCCCGGTGAATGATGTAAAAAAAGCCTTTTTTAATATTGATTGCAGAGCCAGTAGAAGCCACGTCTGTTTGGTGGAAGTGCTCAACAGTGCCTCCCCGCTACTGTTTTTAATAACCAAAGTGGTTTCCTCTTTCTTTTGTTCTTGCTTTTCTCCCTAACACAAGAATTGCATCCTTAATGCTTGCCCATTTTGCCTGTACCCCTTCACCTGTATTTCTTCTTGCCAAGGCTGGCTTAACACTGTTGGCCATCTTATCAAAGTCAGCTCCTCTGAAGTCCCATATTTTTGCATTGGAATGGGATGATTTAGTTCTAGTGAACAAATTGAACCATACCATGCGATGGTCACTGGCCCCCAGGTGACCTTCTGCTTGCAGTTCTGTGATCATTTCCCTGTTAGTCATTACTAGATCTAGGATAGCCCTGTCTCTTGTGGGTTGTTGTACCAGTTGTTTTAGGCCTTCCCACAGCAGGGGATCCACTGTGTGTCTAGTTCTGGCAGATGTTCCTGCTGGTATTGACCAATTTGTATCTGGCATGTTGAAGTCTCCCATTATCAGAACCTCCCCTTTAGCTGTCATGTTTAGTATATTTTCTAACAGTAATAGTACAGGCAAGATCTAAGTCAGTACTTTACTCCCCTTCAGGTGTCCTCAGCATCTGACTTCAGATCTGAGGCCTGTAGACAACTCCAGTTTGTATGGCTGTCCAATTTCCTGTTTCCAGGGTGACCCACAGTTCTTCTGGCTCGTTATGTGTATTCTGAATTTCTGTAGCTTTGATATTTTCATTGACATAAAGGGCTACTCCCTTCCCCCCTTTTTGCACCTTGGTCTCTTCTGAACAGTACATAGCCGGGTATTGAAGTCTCCCAAGTGTGGTTACTGGTGAACCATGTCTCGCTAATGGCTACTATGTTTAGTTTAGCCTCTATTATTGTTGCCTGCAGGTCTGAGATCTTGTTTCCCAGACTGTGGGCATTTGTGTACATGATTTTCCATTTGCCAGATTTCACTGCATTAGCTGTTGGGCGAGGTCCGGCATTTCCCTTGCGTGTCGTATGGGGAGCCGGACCTTTTTCCTTACCTGGTGATGCAAATTTTATTTAGCTTTTGTTGATCGGGTCAGTGCACTAGACAAATCCTGCCTATTTTCAGGCACGACCCGGGGGAAGGGGATACAGATGAATGCCGACTGACCTTGAACCAGATTAAGCTGTTGGTGGTATTTTTAGTGAATGAGGGAAATTTGGCCAGGACACCGGGGAAATTCCCCTACTCTTTTTTCGATAAGTGCCATGGGATCTTTAACATCCACCTGAACTACCACCAATCCAGGCAGATGGGACCTCGGTTTAACGTCTCATCCGAAAGACGGCACCTCAGAAGTGCAGCACCCTCTCATGCTGCACTACAGTGTCAGTACTGGGATATTAACCCAAGTGCCAGATGTGGGAACTGAACCCACAGCCTTCTGATCTCCCGGCCTCAGAGGCGAGTGTGCTACCTACTGAGCCACTGACACTGCCTGATGAACTACAAACATGCTGAACTCCTGTTTGATCACTAGCTGAGGGGGGAAGGGTGTTCTTCCCATTCGATGTATTTATTTATTGAAAATGTTTCACCAGGAAAGACACGCTGAGCAACAATCTGCTCGTCTCCTGGTGCGACCTGGGGGGAGGGAGATTAGGGAACAGGATAACACACAGGTTATCAAGTGAGACACAAATTACATAGATTGACAGCGAGAGGAGGATTACATTCAGAACACCTTACAAGGGATTGCCGTGGGCACAATACAACCTAGGTCAAAACATTTGGTGCATTTAAATACGAGGGAAGAAATGGACTAAAATGACAGGACAGAAGACAAAACAATAAGTGCGGAGGATGAAACAATAAGTGCAAAGGTTGATGCAATAAGCCAGCATCCAAGCATAAGCTAGGTGCCGCTGGTCAGGCAGTCGGGGAATGGGGGACACGGGTTCGCATGAGCAAGGGATCATGCAGGAAAAATTACCATGAGGTAATTTGCTAGGGCAGTAGATAGGGAGTGAGAGGAGGCGAGGCAGATTTGAGGGGAAGCTTATTCCAGAGTAGGGGTAAGCGGTATGAGAATCTGCTTGGCTGGAGGTAGACCTCCTGAGGGGATTAATAGTTGGCGGAGTCAAAGGATCTAAAGGGCATAGGGTGGGGGTTGGGGGTGAGGCTAGTAAGTCATTAAGGTAGGCTGGGAGGCACCAAGCCAGAATTTTGAGGCAAATTTTGAGCAGTGCAGTAAGCGGCGATTTTCGAGGGATGTGAAACCTAGGAATTGGTAGAGGACACAGTGATGGGTGCGGGAGGGGACATTGAGAGCAAAACAGCAGAAGGCGTGAAACAGGGGGTCCAGTTTGGATAAAGAAGATTTGGGAGCGGCACTGTAGTCTATGTCGCAATAGTCAAAGGAAGCAAGTATCATCTTCTGGAAAAGATCACGCCTCACGGGGAGTGGGAGGCTACTACGATTCTTGAAGAGGGCACCGAGCATAGGACACAGTTTTTTCAGTAAGGCGTCGGCGTGGTTAGAGAAAGATAGATGGCGGTCAAGCCATACCACCAAGTACCGAAAGGTATTTACTTCATCAAGGGTTGTCCCATTCAGGGTGCGGTAGGAGGGGAGGGAGCAGAGCCTGGACAGGTATTGCCTCATGCCGAAGGTCATAGTGACAGTTTTTTTTGCATTGAGTGAGAGCTGGTGAGAACTGAACGAGAGCTGAACTTTGTTAAAATCAGCCTGAAGAGTAGTTTCGACCTCTTCCGGGGAAGAGCCAGTGGAGAATAGGACGGTGTCGTCAGCATACATTTGGATGGATGCAGATGAGCAGATATGGGGCAGGTCGTTAAGTAGAATGGAAATCAGAATGGGACAGAGAACCGACCCCTGAGGGACTCCAGTAGTCATGGGGAGGGGGGGATGATAAGGAGTCAGCTATTTTAACTGACTGCATTCGCCCTGTGAGATAGGCACTGAACCAGTTGGTGGCGGAAACAGAGAGGCCTGACTCAGAGAGGCAAGATAACAGTGGGAGACCGTATCGAATGCTTTAGCAAGGTCTATGAAGATGGCCGAGGTGAACTGTCCTCTATCCATTCCCGATAGGATGGTGTCAGTGAGCCTTAATAGGGATGAGGCTGTAGAGTGCCCCTTCCTGAATCCTGACTGGTAGGGTGTAAAGAAATTTGAGTCCATGAGAAAGGAGGTAAGTTGTGCGAGTACAAAGTGTTCTTGTAGTTTTTCAAGACTTGGGAGGAGAGAGAGAGAGATAGGGTGGTAGTTAGAAGTGGAGGTGGGGGCACCCACTTTGGGGAGGGGGATGATGATGGCATGTTTCCAAGTTAGGGGAACAGCTGAGGAGGCAAAAGATTGGTTTAGGAGGTTTGCAAGTGGGGTTGCTATGGCGAGGGCAGATAGGTAGAAGAGTTTGGGATCCAAGCCATCGGGAGATTTGCCTTTTGATGGGTTGAGAGTAAGTAGAGCATCTAGGGTTTTGGCTGGTGTTATGTCTTTGAAGGAGAAGGTGAAAGACCCAAGTGTTTTCTTTGTTCCTGTGGTGGGTCCCTGGGGTACATAGGATGGCAGGGCAGAGAGGAGAGATGCCACACATGTTGTGAAATAGGTGTTGAACTTGACGGCAACTGAGTGGGGATCTGAGAGAAGGGTATTGTTGATAAGCAGGAGAGGAGCGGGGTTGGCTGCTGGAGGGGAGAATAGGGAATGAATGACCTTCCAGAATTTGAATGGACTATTTAAGTTTGATTACAGGGAGGAGGTGGAGTAATTTGCTTTAGCTAGGCGAGTTTTTCTGGTGCACTTGTTGCATAGCATGTGGTATGTGATGAGGTGTTGAGGGAGGCATGAGGATTTGTGAGTTCTCCATGCTTTGTCAATAGCGTTTTGACATTCTATTAGTTCTTGGGAGATCCAAGGCAGGTGGGTTCCGCGTACCCTTGTGCGACATAGTGGGGCATGAGTATTCCAGACATTTAGGAATGTGGTTTGGAAGTGTAGTAGGGCATCATCAATGGAGCAGTTTAAATGTGGGGGGGCCCAGTTTGCGAAGGCGAGGTCGTCGAGTAAGGGGGTGAGGTTGAGGGATTTGTAGGATCGTTGAAATAGAAATTTTGGGGGGGATTTGGGGTGGTGTATTTTGTGGACTAGGTATATAACATGGTGGTCACTCAGGGCGTCGGGGAGTAGACCAGCATCGATAACACGATGAGGGTGGGTAGTCAGGGCCCAGTCAATTAACGAGTGGTTGCCAGATTTGAGGTTGAGGTGGGTGGGCTCAGAGATGATTTGGGTAAGATTTAGTGCAGAGATTTCGGTCCATGTTTTATTAAGAGTTGGTGCTAGCCAACTGTGGTTGAAATCACCCATTATGTATAGTTCCCCTGTATGGGTTAGGCGGGAGATTAGCGCAAGTAGATCACAGACAGAGGAGGCTGGGGTGCTGGGTCGGCAGTATGCTCCAGCAATGTAGATAGGGATAGAGTGGAGGAGAGCCAGTTGAACTAAAAGCAGTTTGTAGGCGTTTGATGCAGTCTTGGCTAGTACTACAGAGTAGTGCAGGTCCGAGCTTACGTATATATGGCCACTCCACCACCTCTGGTGGCTCTGTCCTATCGGGTCATGGAGTAGCCCAAGATAGCGATCTCGGAATCGCAGATATTTTTATTTAGCCAGGTTTCAGAGAGAGTGATGATGTCAGGGGCATAGTGAGCTGTGAGTACCTGTAGTGAATCAGTTTTGAGGGCAAGGCTTCTTATGTTTAGGTGCAGGAGGTGCAGGCCTCGGGGGAGAGGGCCACCAGTGAGATTTGTGGCAGGGGGTGTTGTAGGGGCAGGGGCCACTGAGTTTGATAGCGTAATGGTAGATAAGGGGCCTGGGTTTGGGTGTATGTCCCCCGCTGCGAGGAGCAGAAGGGCGATTGTTATATAGTGTGCTATCATGTGTAAACCCCATGAGGAGAGTGAGCGCCACCTTGGCAGTGAGCGAGGGCGAGCATAAGGGGTAGGTCGGGAGGCAATTTGTTAAAAAATTACCCAGGCATGAGAGGGGTTGAAAAGAAAGGGACGGGGGCGAGGGGAGGAGTGAGACCACTTTTGGGAGTGTGAAGGGGAGGTCACCGAGTTTATGGGGTAAGGGGGCCTGTAGGGGACAGGTAGGGTAGGGGATGGAGGTTTAGGGGAGGAGTGTGGCATAGTAGACAGAAGGGGAGGGAGGCAGAAGAGTAAGGGGGTTAGAAGAAGCAGGTGTCTGAGCAGAGGAGACATGGCTCCGGAACAGAGGAAGCAGAGTTTCACTACTAGCTCAGTCAGCTCAAGAGGAGAAAAATGGGAGGAGCAAAGGAGGCAGCCAGGAGTAAGATTGGGTCGAGAGATAGTTTATGAAGCCAATGGGAGGAGGGAATTTGGCAGCCAATGGGAGAGTTAGTAGGGAATAGAGGCAGGCAGAGAGTGTATTTAGAGTGGTAGGGGAGGGGCCGAAAAATACACAGAAAGGAACTGTATCCCTTGTAGAGTATGCACAATTTAAACAGACTCCATAGAATTTGACATAGAAACATAGAATTTAACGGCAGATAAGGACCGCTTGGCCCACCCAGTCTGCCCATTTCCCTACCTACTGGATAAGCTGCAGATCCTAGTTAACCAGCAGCCTACTTCTTCCTACCCCGAACCCCCAGAATTGCCTTATGACTATCCCATGCATGCTTGAATTCCCCCACTGATTTTGACTCCACAACCTCCGGAAGGCTGTTCCATGCATCCACAACCCTCTGTGAAAAATACTTCCTTAAATTACCTCTGAGCCGCCTCCATCTTCAAATTGTGCCCTCTTGTTCTTGCACACCTTTTTGAAAGATGCTACCCTCTTGGACTTTGTTGATTCCTTGAGGTACTTGAAAGTTTCTATCATGTCCCCTCTCCTCCTTTCCTCGAGGCTATATATTAAGCTCCTTAGTGTCTCTTCATATGTCCTCCGGTGCAGACCCTGCACCATTTTAGTTGCCCTCCTCTGACAGCTTCCATCCTGTCTATGTCTTTGTGGAGATTGGGTCTCCAGAACTGCACACAGTACTCCAGATGGGGTCTGACCAGCTGTCTGTACAGAGGGATAATAACTTCTTGTTTTCTACTGGTGATGCCTCTCCTATGCATCCCAGTATCCCCCAGCCTCCTTACTGCCCTCTCACATTGCTTGCCCATCTTTAGGTCATCTGATATGACTACCCCAGGTCCCTTTCCATTTTGTTGTTGTTAGTATCTCACCCCCATTGTGTACTCTTCCCTGGGTTTTGTTTCCAGGTGCATTACCTTGCACTTCTTAGCATTGAATCTAAGCTGCCATACATTTGACCGTTCCTCTAACCTTGCCAAGTCCCTTCTCATCCTTTCCACCTCACCCTGTGCATCAACTCTGTTGCAGATCTTAGTGTCATCTGCAAAGAGACATACTTTTCCT
Organism: Neoceratodus forsteri; assembly: GCA_016271365.2. NCBI lineage: Eukaryota > Metazoa > Chordata > Ceratodontiformes > Ceratodontidae > Neoceratodus > Neoceratodus forsteri. The sequence continues at coordinate 965,225,197 of CM028133.1, forward strand.
TCCAGTCCTTCTGCAATGTCGCTTATAAAGACATTGAAGAGGACCGGTCCTAATACTGAACCCTGCGGTACCCCACTAGTAACCCTCCTTTCTTCTGAGTGGACTCCATTTACTATAACTCTCTGTGTCCAGGCACAGTTAAGTATTTTTTTTTCCACTTTACACAATTCTTTGAAAATCAAGCTGACTAAAAGCACCAGGTGGCAGGGAAAAGACAGAATGTGTTATGGCCAATCAGATTGGGCTTAGAAAAGGCGTCCAGCTTCCAACTGGCAGGCGTTGCGGCCGTACCTTGGCTGGATTTGTGTCCGGGCTTCTGGAGCTGGTCAGTGGCTACGGAGGTGCCGGCTGACCGTGGGAGCTGTAGCAGCCCTGTTCAAGGGCAAGCAGCTGGGGGAGAGAAGAAAGACAAGGTTTAAATACAGGGAAGACAAAGAAGGCAGATTAAATTTAAAAGACGAAAGGGTCTGGGAATTTAGGCGCCAAGGGCAGAGAGTGCGGTGGGGGGAGGAGAGCAGGACAAAAGAAATACACAGAAAGGAGCTGTATCCCTTGTAGAGTATGCACAATTTAAACAGATTCCAGGCACAGTTAAGTATTTTTTTCCACTTTACACAGTTCTTTGAAAATTAAGCTGACTAAAAGCGCCAGACGGCAGGGAAAAGATAGAGTGTGTTATGGCCAATCAGATTGGGCTTAGAAAAGGTGCCCGGCTTCTGACTGGCAGACGCTGTGGCCTTACCTTGGCTGGATTTGTGTCCGGGTTTCTGGAGCTGGTCAGCAACTACGGAGGTGCCGGCCGACCGGGGGGGCTGTAGCAGCCCTGTTCAAGGGCAAGCAGCTTGGCTGGATTTGTGTCCAGGCTTCTGGAGCTGGTTGGTGGCTACGGAGGTGCTGGCCGACCGGGACAGCTGTAGCAGCCCTGTTCAAGGGCAAGCAGCTTGGCTGGATTTGTGTCCGGGCTTCTGGAGCTGGTCGGTGGCTACGGAGGTGCTGGCCAACCGGGGGAGCTGTAGCAGACCTGTTCAAGGGCAAGCAGCTTGGCTGGGGTTCTGTCCAGGCTTCTGGAGCTGATCAGCTGCTATGTAGGTGCCGGCCAACCGGAGGAGCTGTAGCAGCCCTGTATAACTGTATCAGGTGCTGCACCCCTCTCCCCATTGGCTAATTTAAATATTCTACAAAGGCATCAAACTTCTGCCCCAGTGCACTGACTCCATTCTTAGTCAGATGCAGTCCATCAAATTTAAAGAACTTTTGCTCCCAAAACTGTTGCCAGTTACCTACAAATTTGTGTCCTTTTACCTGGCACCAGCCCTTGAGCCACATGTTTAGCTCCCCTATCTCCCCTTCTCTGACCTTCCGTCTGTCTGCCCCCCTCTCCCAGATCAGCAGGATCTCAGAGAAGGAGATGCCGGACTAAATGGATGACAGTTTGTCTCCCAGCCTGGTCAGGTGTTCCTTGGTCTTCACAACTGACCATCTGGAGAGATCGTTAGTCCCTAGGTGTACCAGGACATCAATGTTTTTTCCTGCTTCCTGCACGATTTTAGCAATGCAGTCAGTGTCTGTCCATGCTGATGTACCTGGGAGATATCTGACCATTACCCCTGGTTGGAGGTAAGTATCAACTCCCCGAATCATGGAGTCTCCTATAATCAGAAGTGTTTTTGTGTTGTTTTTTTTTGTTTTGTTTTGGTCCCTGTATTGGGTGAGTTTTCTTGTGCTAGCTGCTGTGCTGCAGTGTCCTGCTCTGCAGTGTCCTCTGCCCCTTTGTTTGATTTTGGAGACAGAGGCAGATACCCATTTGTAGTTTTTATATAGTTTGTGAAGGTGATACTTTGGAGAGCACTGAGTGATGGGGCACCCAATTTTTCCCTCCTAACCACCTGCCAGCCTCCTGGACAAACTACTCTAGCAGTCCAGGTGCTTCAGTTGGATGTTGGGGAAATGGCAGGCAGTTCTTATATTTTCTCTTGACTATGCGATTAGAGGCATGCAATCTCTGCCCATGCTGAGCTGAGCCCTTAGATCTCCAATGGTCTAGCATGTAGCACAGCGTCCTAAATCCTGTATAACTGCCCTTTTGAAAAGTGTCCCGCACTGCCTGCAGTTAATAATATCCATTCCACTTGAGTTGCTGAGTTTATAACCTGGTCTGAATAATTAGAAGGAGGAAAATGAAAGCAAAAGTTAGATTTTTTTTTGTACAACTTGTTATAAAAAGTTAAATTACTTGTGCCCTTTTAAGTGAGGTCACTGTGTGGATATCTCTCTGATCCTCCCTCTCCTGCTTTGCTACAAGAAATGTCATGACTGTGCTACTCTATAAAAGGAGTGTAGCATGGAGAGATTGGGGATTGGGGTGGGTGGCTATGCCTTTCCCCTGCTGAAAAAGAAGAACCACGGAAAAAAAAACAAGGAGATAAGAGCAGAAACAATCGACCAACAACAAATGCAGTAGCCCTGAAAGCTTAGCCTAAGGACAGATAAAACTGTAAACCCTGTACGCACCACCTGTAACAATTTCACATAAGATATACTCTGCAAAAATCACTTTCCTACACAGAAAAATAAAGCAGTAATAGAAGATATACCTTGCAAAAAAAATTTGAATCAGAGAAGATTACAGCAGTAATCTGTAAGCACAAAACAGTAACAACCCTGTAGGCACATCCTGTAATAATGCAGCAGAAGGTATACCCTGCAACAGCAATCTGAATCAGAGAAGATTAGAGCAGTAAAATGTAAGCAAAAAACAGTATCATATCTTGTGAGCACAAAAGAAAATAACAACACACAGTAAATCTGCCTAGCAAAAAGAAGCCTTAAATCGTTTTTCTTGCTCTGATAATGTTGTCCCTTGTTCTGTCCTTACAAGCAAACCTAGAAGAAAAGGAGCTCAGGTAAAGCTAGGTGCCTTTGCCAGCAAACCTAGTCTTCCACCTAATATGTATCATATCTATGACTGCCTCACCAAACAGCAAGCTGTCTGATGTGCACTTGTTAATTAGTTCTCCTGGTCCTCCAGGTGTACACGATTTGAGCCAGTCAATATAAAAGTTTGAGTTTGGGCCAAAACATTTGTGAGAGTCCATGAGAATTGCACACCCAAAGTTTGCGGTGTTTGATTCTCTGGTAGAACAGAACTTGCTGCTCTACTATAAAGTGTTCCAGTTAGAAACATATTCATCTTTGTCGCAAACCTATAACTCTCTTGCAGGCTAGCAGCAGGTTGTTTGTGATCGGGTTTAGTAGCATCCACTTGGGTGTTCACAACTTCCAAGGGGAGGGAGGCAGGTCAGTGCAATGTGTCTGTGCCCCTCTTAGCACAGGGGACAGAATAAGCATGGTGCCTTACTGTAGGAGGGGAACACGGGCAGGCTTCATGTTGGCACGCCACTGTGTTCACACACTTGGAGCCCTTGCTGCTGCATCTCTAAGCAGGATGAAAACTGGAGAAAAACACACTAGTAGTAGTAGTAGTAGTAGTAGTAGCTTTATTTATAAGGTATCCTTCCCTGAGGGCTTGGAGGGGGGGGGCATACCGAAATGACAGGCAATAAATAGATAACCATAAATAGCTTAAAAATGCTAAAAACATATAAACAGTAGTTAAAGAGGGAAACAATAATTTTTTCAATCCCCAAATGCCTAGTTAAACAGATACATTTTTAATCCCTTTTTAAAGGCCTCCAACTGAGGGGGGCCTCCCTCAACCCCCTGGTCAGAACTTTCCACATAGCGGGGCCAGCTACCTCAGATATACGATCTCCTGATGACTTTAGCTGGCCCCGTGAGACCAATAGGAGGCCTCGGAGGAGGAGGAGGAGTGGAGGGGTCATAAGGATTGGACAGAATGCAGGAGCTCCTCTAGGTAGCCACTGGCCATACAGTGACAACTCAGACACTCTAAGGGCTCCACCGCTCTGAATCACCACCTGACCATATTATCATTTTACTAAGGGGGGGGTGCCACTGAAGGCCCTACTATAGTGGGGAAGTTGTGGAAGACACCATGGCAGGTGGGGACTGGCAGGTCACTGGAAGAAAGGCCTGAAATACGACTGATGACTAGACCTAAATAAAGAATATTGAATAATTTCCATCTTTAGGATACTTGTTTGGGCCAGACATAAAATACGTGGCATCTGTAATTTGTCCTAAATCAAATCAGAGGTGCGATGGGGAGTGGATGTTTGCTAGGTATAAAAACTCCTGCCAAGTTTTTACTCCAAAGATCTGCAAAAACATGTAATAACTCACTTTCAGATAAAGCACAGTCAAAGAACATACCATGAAAATTCCCGATGCAGTGTGTGTGGAGAGAAGCTGATTATATCTTCAGTCCCACAATGCTGTGCAACTGTAGCCTGCAGCATAACTGTGTTCTTCCAGTGGACTAACTGGAGGAAGGCAATGCAAATGCACTTGGTGTCATATGTCATAAGCACTTCATCAGAAATAGTTACATCACACTTACCTTTCCCAATCTGTTAATTCCCTGATTACATTTTTGTCAGCCATATTCTACAGGACATCCATAGTATAACACATGAGACATACAAAGTCATAAGCATGAAAATACAGGCATCCAAAGTCTTGGGCACAGATGCAGTCATCCTCAGGCAGACACAGAGATTGGTCTTCAAAGACACAGGCACTCATATACACAAAAGTAGAAATATGCTTACACACAGACACAGACACACACACAGCTCCACCCTGGGACATATGATTATGCACGTGCAGTTGTGAGATTTTTGAAGTCTGATTTTTCGTTAGACCTTGGATCATTTGCATGCAAATGGGGTTGGGGATACAACATTTGTATATACAAATTACATACTGCACCAAACGACATACGCTCACAGTCAGCAGCACTTCATTTTATTTATGACATTTTTTAACAAAACTGTAATAGGGCTGTGCAGCAGACTGAGTTTTGATATTTGTATTTGTGTTTATCAAGTTTATGCAGACGAGATAACACCACAGAGCCCCCCAGAGAGTCCACCACGATTCTGCACTGCAGCACTGCTCCTTTGCCACCCCTCTCCTCTGTCTGCAGCACTGTTTGATTTAGACCCAGTCGTCTTTTTTGTCTGTTTTTCCCCTCAGTTTACTATGACTACTAGTTCATCTTTCTTATTTTCCAAGCTGAAAGCAAAACAAAATTTCATGAAACCGCATGTTTAATCCGCCCCCACAGTCTAACTGCATGATGCTGCCTGAAGTGTATTGATCAACAGGCTGTCCCTGAATGTGCACCATAACATGCTTGTCTGCCTACAACCCCCTGGGTAACATGCTCAGCTCACTGCTTTGGCCAGCTGGTTGGCAGGTCTGCGATTAGTTCCCTCTGGTTTTGGCCAAGTCATTTTGCCTGTCACCCTGGCTGCAGCTCCGGCCCTGTCACTGCTCCCTCCCACCTCCACTCACTGACTGCCTCCTCCTCCTGCTGACGTGCACACCCACAACAAGAAATGTGAAAGGCAGGAAGAACCAGAAGAAATGTAAGGGGGGGGGAATGGAAAAGAAAAAACACCTGGGCCTGGATATTCAGACTGCACCACGTAGTAGCGCAATAGCAAGAGTAGGCGCAAGTGCAGTGAGCCCCTGCACAACACACATGATATTCAAACACAGCGCAGGCCAAGGTACACTTGTGCAACACAACTGAATATCGCTCCAACTCTGCCATGGTGCAACCAGGGATGCGCAGTGGCGCAGGGCTGATGCGCAGTAGCACAACCAGGGATGTGCAGTGGAGCAGGGTAGTAGCGCAGTAGCACAACCAGGGATGCGCAGGGACAGGGACAGGATGCAGGGGTGCACCACCCATGGAAGTCATGGGCAGAGGAGCATGCAGCAGACCAGACAGTGCCCCCCCCGCACCCCATGAACTGCACAACCAGTGGTGAGCTGGATGGACCACCAGCCCATGAACACCAGCATCAAATCCACAGCTGGGGCACGGTGCCCCAGCACACCCCCTGGCAAGCAATGACCGCAACACAAGGAGGGACGGCCACCCAGTGCCACCCCATCCGACCAATGCAGAGCACACCCTGCACAGCGATCCCCAGAAACCCTGCCCAGGAGCAGCACCCAACAGTGCATGGCACTAAATGCATGCCACCACCCCCACTGTGACAATGCAACCCTGTGCACCATAGAGCCATGCATGGCAGCCCCACTGTGAGCACCCCGCAGTGGGTGGCACCATCCACCGACGCAACAACTGCAGACACAGTGCTGCCCTGCATGGCCCCCCTGTGGCACAGCAGAGAGGTCGATCCTGCGTTGGTACCCAAGGGACCCCACATGTGACAAGGCCTGCCCTGGACCCCACCACCAGCAGGACAGCACCCCGCACACCAACCTCAAGACACACCCTGTCCCAGCACTGGCCCCAACAGCCAGCACAGCCACCCACAGTGGTGCATGGAGGCATGCGCCACACAGGATGTGACACAGGGCATGGACAAACACCCACCCAGACCCAAGGGCACCCCAACACAGGGACACAATAGCTGGGCAACAAATGCCACTGGCGTCCGACCACTTATGCTGTGTACCCACGGCCTGCACCCCACCATGGCACAGGTGTACCAGCCATCCTGCGCATGCACCATGAAGCCGTCTGCCACCAGCATGTGGCCAGAGCACAAATGACAGACATTAGAACACAGACCCCGCAACAGACACCAGCGACAGCATGGAGGGGGGACAACAACAGCATAGGCCACAGTGCCACCCGAGGCAGACGTGCACCATACTGGTGACAGAAGGCAAGCCACCTTTGCGCCATGGCCAGAGGGTGACCAGCATGGACATCCACCAGTGACATGTCAGCAGACCATGCATACCACAGTCATGCAAGGGAGCCAGCTGCACGGGCCATGGACATACTGACAGGGGTGCCAGGGACACAGCGCATGCACCAGGGACCACTGCACACAGGCATCCAGTGCACAGGGAACAACACACATACCACAGACAGGGACCGAGTCCCCCACCCACACCATAGGTGGGTCCCTGCTGGACACACACACGCCCAGGCCTGCACCACCCCCGACACCATGCACACCACTGCAGCCAAGCACCATAAGCCCGCTGCAAATCAGAGACCACCACAGTTGTCATAACAGATAAGTCTGTACAAGAGTAGTGAACATTATACAAAAACAGAAAACAAACTATTTACAATGTGGGGGAGGCCACATACCAGGTGGGGTGGGATGGGGCAAGGGTGTACAGCTGGGAGTGGGATGAAGGGTGTGAGGGTTATCCAGGGGATGTACATCAGGGGGAAGGGCCCACGTCAACCCCCTCCCACTATGATCTCGGTGTCTCCTCCTGTGACGCCGTCCTCCGCCTGTTCCATCCTTTGGAGCAGCTCCAGGGTGGCCCTCTCCAGCTGCAGAAGCTCCTGGACACTCCGTTCCAGTGCAGTCCAGCATTGTCCACCTAGGACAAGGGAGCAGAGTCATTACGCATGACTGGCCAGACCCCTGCAGCCCGCCCAATGTGCACGGCATACAACAGTGGACCACGCCCCTGTGATGGCATGCGAACACCCACAGTGTCCGCGCCCACATGACCCACCTACCAAGGCACCCAATGCCATGTGGAACACTGCACACACCCACCGCCCGTGTCCCGCACAGCACCACCTTGGCCGTACAGTGACATGGCTATGTGGTGCGAAGACAGTGGCACAGCCATGTACCCAGTGCACGCATGGACCACCTGCGACACCCACCTACACATGCAGTGCCATAGGACAGTGATGAGTGCACCATGTGGTGTGCACGGCAGTGGGGCCAAGTGCTGGTGGCCACGCCCTGTCACCACCCCTGCAACCCAGCATGCACAGATGTAAGGGGAAATACGGCACTCACCTGCATCCAGGCCGGCAGGGCGCTGCTGGCCCATGGCCCCTCAAAAGTGTCCCGGCTGCACTGGTAATGTACCCACTCAGGCCTGCTCCACCCATTCTCGGGCCAGCCTTGCCCAACGGCGCTCCTCCGGGCCTAGGGTGCAAACATGGAGAGGGAAACATCAGTACAGGCCAGTAGCAAAGCCCCCCCCCCCGGTGTATGCGTGCCCGCATGGCCCAGTCATGATGCACCCCCACCACCACCACAACCACCCCCACTAGACGGCCCCCACCCCCCTGCAGGGTGGACCTATGCACACCATGATACCCGGACAGACAGACACTACCAGTGTTTGGATGGAGCACCTACCTGGTCATGGCACGGCGCCTCGCCGGGCGTGTGCCTGCAGACGCCCCAGTTGGTCAGGGTCCCTCCGCTGTAGGTCACCATACCGGTGGTGACACTGCTCCACTATCCGGGCGATCCCAGTCACCTCCTCCAGGCCGTCAGACACCTACTGCCACACAGCACTACGTGGCCTGTCTAGGGGATCCTGCCCAAATAGGGCACCAGCATGTGGCTCAACTAGGGCCACCAAGTTGGCCAGCTCAATTGCACTCCACACCTGCGCCTCCTATGAAGCATCCTGCAGTTGGTATTGCAATCAAAATGGCGCTGTTCAGCACAAGTGCCCCACGGTGAGCAGCGATATCAGATTTAGTCCCTATCGCGCTGTCATCCGAACTGCGCAATAGGGGTGCACCCATGTGGACGCATGGCTCCTAGGGGACAAAGGTCGACCGCAGGGTCAAGGGTCTATCTGCGCATGGAGCACCACCGCGTTATTGGGACGCCCTGCGTGTAGCGCAGTAGGGTGCTTGTGTGTGATGCCCTGCAGTGGCCTACCACGCTGTGGCTCCATGGCGCCTACAGTGCACCAAGGTACGAGTGCCACATGGGTGAACAGTGCACTAGCACCACAGGCACAGTGGTGGCCGTGCCCTGCACTACCTCCCACGCACAGCATGTCAGCAGCGCCGCACGCGTCGGCATCAGTACCCTGGGCATGCGCCGTGTGGTGCCGATTGTGCACATCACAGTGCTGCACCATAGCCTGAGCACACTCACCAACATTGTGCAAGGCGCAACAGCGTGATATTCAGCCAGCATATGCAGATCAGCTCATTAGCCATTCCACAGCACAACCACTGCATTAGCATCCACTTACAGTTACGCCTCGCCTCATTTGCATGTGTTGCGCTATATAAATGCGACAAGGGGCTGTAGAGGATATAGTTAGGTATTGCAGTCTATTGTGGTGGGTTGCATGCTGTTGGGATGTGGGGACTGTGGTTTGTGAGGGTTGAATGGGACTGCACAGTCCAAGGTAACACCTGTCATTCCCACAGGCTCGATCATGACCGAACGTGAGGAAGAGGAGGAACAGGGGCAGGGGAGAAGGAGGATGCCCAACTTCACCCGAGATGAATCAGATGCCCTGTTCGAGGCATATCTTGACAGGGAACTGCTGCTCAGTGGACAGTGGGGAACGCCACAGGCCCGTGCTGCAGCATGGGGTGAGGTGGTGCGTGCCATGAACCAGCATGGCAGCCACCAGCGGTCTGCGCAGGAGTGTAAGAAGAAGGTCGGCACGGACAGGAGACGGATCAAAGACAAGGTGGCTGCCATCAGGGCTGCACGTGCTGCCACCGGTTGGGGCCAGCGGGATGCACCATGTCTGACGCCACAGGAGGAGCGGGTGGCCAGCAGCATGCGGCATTGTGCCATCGAGGGCATTCCTGGTGGAGGCTTCCAGATGGGTGGCAGCCCATCACTGCATGGTAGGTCCTGTGCTGTCACTCTGTGGGTGGTGGAGGGAATGCCACAGGGCAGGGCGGAGCCACTAACGCTAATGTGTTCCCTTACAGCTCCTGAACATCTACATGGGTCAGCGGTGGTGGGTGTGTCCACCGAGGGGAAAGCCCTGGACACGGAGGATCACCCATCCACCTCCACAGGTGTCCGAGGGACTGAACAAGTGCATACCTGCACGTCTGTCCAGACTGATGAGGGTGGTGCGGGTGCGGACGAGGCCCTGCCTGTGTCCCAGTGTGACAGTGCCCACGGTCTCCAGCATGCTGGGACACAGATTGGTGCCAGATCCAGCACCGATGATGATGGACCACACGTCCCGGACAGTGATACGTGTGGGACACAGGATGGTCCCACAGCAGGCAACAGCACGGGCGCGTCTGGTGGTGCCGCTGGGGCGGCCTGCGAACAACACAGTCCCAGTTCAGCCTGTATGCCCAGTGGGCAGCACTGGTGTGCGACAGGGCGGTGAGGCTGTTGCAGCCGCTGCGGCATTGCCGGTGAGCCCTGGCGATTGGCAGCCAGAGGGGCAGTGGCAGCAGTTGGCCAATGGCGACGGGGGGACAGTGTCAGGAGGCGGTGGCAGTGCACCGCGTGTGGACATGCCCTGGCATGGCTCTGGTGTGCAGCGCCCATCATCAAGGGGTGCTGGACAGCAGGGCCAGGAACACCACGAGGGACAGCATGCCGGACCGACAGACAACCTCTTTGACGAGCACAGCCGTCTACTCCAGGCTTCAGTAGATCAGCAGATGGGGCTCATGTCAGCGATGGATGCACTCAGTGTGGTTCTGCGCCAGGCAGAGGAGCAGTGCAGCAGGGACCATGGTCTTTTCCTGGCAGAGATGGCCCGGCAGCAGGCAGATGTGACCGCTGCCATTGACAGGCAGACCAATGCATTGACACCCGTCATGGCCACATTGGGCACCCAGTTTGGTGTCCATCCGCCGTATACACTGTGCAGTGTCATGTCCACCCCCATTCCCGGTGCCGTGCGACACCTAGCTATATCGACCACTGGTTCAGCGGTGGGCGATCGGCACGCCTGGCGCTGGCATGTTCGGTGGTCTGCAGACCCCTGTGCTAACACAGTAGCGTTCACGCAACGTCACCCCTGGGGGACCGTCGGTGCCACCCCATGAGGTCAATGGTCAGCCTGGCATGGCTGGCAGGTCTCAGCAGGGATGCCCACGCATCCCTGGTGGCCGTGGTACTGTACCGTGTGACTGACCTATCTTCCACCATGGCCACTGTCTGCCGCTGCCCTATGTGCAGTGTGGTGTGCATTGTGCGACGCACGGGTGGGGTACCTGGCCCTGCACACATACGGTCCTTGTGCACACCCTCCTGGCTGCTGGCCACTGTGGCGTGTGCATGATAATGCCTGTGTTGTGCCATCCACCAGTGTGCAATGGTGCCCAGCGTCTGAGGCATGCACAGTGATGGCCACTGGGCATGGCCGTATGTGGACCTGTGTGGGGGTGGGGGTGGCTGTTGGGGTTGGCATGCCGTCTACCCCTTGTGCATGTCTTGTGGTGTGTGTGCATGTGTGTGCACATACTGTGTTTGGCCCTGCCCATCCCTGACGCCATGTGCGGTGCACCACTCAGACCCATTCCCTTACCGCCATCTGCCCCTGGTGTCCTGCCCTGCCTGTCTGTGGGCTGTGCCCTTGCCCTTGGCCCTGTGACCTACCTGTGTTGACCAAAGTGCTCTTCTGTAATGGTGTCCTGGTGCAGCTGTGACATCCAGATCAGGTGGGGGTCTCTTCACCCAGGAGGTGGCTGCCCATCACCAGCTGGACCGGCATCCTCATCATCCCCACCACTGTCCCCCTCTTCGACCTCTATGGCTATCTCACAGTCAGTGGCCATGTTGTGCAGGATACAGCAGGCCAGGAATAGCCCACAGGCCTTCGAGGGGCTGTACTGTAGGGCACCGCCAAATGTGTCCAGGCACCGGAACCGTGCCTTCAGCATCCCGAACACCCGCTCGATGACATTCTGTGTTGTGGTGTGTGCCTCATTGTACCATAGCTGCGATGGGGTCATGGGGCACCGGTATGGTGTGAGCAGCCAGGGACATAGCGGGTAACCACTGTCACCTCTATGTAGAGGGTGGACATTAGAATGGTGGTCTGCATCGCTATGCCATGGGCCAACAAGGCCGGTACCCATGGCACCTCTGACTATGCATCCCCCCACGTCTGCTCATGTTGTCCTGTGTGATATGCATACTCGCCCACTAGATGGCCAGTGGGGATGTCCCCACTCTCAAACCTATGGCACAGTGCAGACTGGTGCCAGATGAAGGCATCGTGTGCTCCACCAGCGTGCGTGGCACAGACATTGGTAATGCGCGCCTCTGCATCGCACACCACCTGGCAGTTTATGCTTGCGTAACCCTTGCGATTGATGTATGCTGCACCCTCCGGGCCAGGTGGCATGCGGATGGCCACATGGGTGCAGTCAGTGGCCCTGAGCATGCCAGGCAACCATGCTACCCTGTGGAACTCCTGAATGTGTGCTGTTTGCTCCGCCTGTGTGCTGGGGAAACAGATGTACTCCACAGCATGTGGCAGCAGTGCGCTGAGGAATTGTGTGAGTAGGCATGACGTGGCCGACTGGGTTATGCCTGTCGTGTCCCCTGTTGGTCTCTGGAAGGTGCCCGTGGTGAGCAGGCACATGACGGCTGTCACCTTCATCTCCCCTGACAGAGCATGGCTCCGTTGTGTGGGTGCCTGCATCTCATCACTGCACAGCTCACAGAGCTGCCTCAGGATCACCCGGTTCAGGTGATACCGATCCACAATCTCTGTGTCAGAGTAGTGTTCGAAGCTGGTGCGGGCTCGGTACTGCCTGTTCTGGGCGTACCACTGATGGGTCCTTCCATGGCTGCGCCCTCTTTCTGCCTGCCTTCTCACACCCCTCATTACTGCCTCCATCTGGAAGGTGGTGCTGGCCATGTCCCTGGCTGGTGTATCGCCCCTCGGCGGCTGTTGTCCCATTCCCCCCCGCTGTCCATTCCTGATGCTCCCCCTGCACTGGGTACACTTCCAGCCTTCGGCTGTGGCTGTCCTGCCTCCTTCCACTGCCCTCAGTCCACTGTGGCACTCTATGGCCTTTGCTGCACAGTGGCACAGCCTACACTATCTATGGCTCAGTTCTGGTGGGCCCTGTCCTGCTCCTGCCCAGTCCTGCGCACTGCTTCCTTCAATACCACCCTGGATCTCTATCACCACGCTCCCACCAGTGGCTTCCCTTTTGTGTTCTTGCACCCCTCTCTTGCTCCCTTTTATTTTGGATCATTTCTGCTGTCATGCAACTTTCGCTTTCTCCCCTATTGCACACGGCGCATGCTGTTGAATATCGCATTGCGCATGTTGTTCTTGGTTCCGCTCCTCATGGTTGCGCATGCATTCATTACTATTGCGCTGTGGCACATTGCTTATTGCACTGCGCAGCCACCTCCCGCTGAATATCGCACAATGGCGCATTTCTGTACTTATGTTGGCACATCCCTGTTGCGCATGGCGCATCTGCTCTGAATATCCAGGCCCTACTGTTTTATTTGCTGCATTACTTTATAGCTTTTAAATGGCAGTCCCCCTGCACAAATACATAGCAACATAGAAACATAGAATCTGTCAGCAGATAAGGACCATACAGCCCACCTAGTCTGCCCATTTCCCTACTTGGTTTGGCAATGCCTATTCTTATCTGGACTGCCTTTCTCCTGCTCCACTGTACAGCAGGGTGCCTTTATGCTTATCCCATGCACTTTTGAATCCCTGTACTGTTTTCGCTTCCACCACCTCCGCTGGTAGGCAGTTCCATGGATCCACCACCCTCTCTGTGAAAAAATACTTCCTAGCATTCTCCCTAACCCTCCCTCCCTCCAGCCTCATGTTATGTCCCCTTGTCCTTGTACACTTTCGTCTCTGAAATATGCTCCCCTCCTGTACCCTGTTATTCCTCTAAGGTATTTGAAAGTCTCTATCATATCCCCTCTCTCCTGTCTATCTTCCAGTGAATAGATGTTTAGTTCCTTGAGTCTTTCCTCATAAGGTTTGTGGTGCAGTCCACGTATCGTTTTTGTTGCTCTTCTCTGGACTGCTTCCATTCTGTCTATGCCCTTCTTGAGATGCAGTCTCCAGAATTGGATACAGTATTCCAGATGAGACCTCACCAGTGATCTATACAATGGCATCACCACTTCACTTCTCCTACTGGTGATGCCCCTTCCTATGCACCCCAGCATTCTGTTTGCCTTCCCCACTGCTTTTCTGCATTGTTTGGCAATACAAGCTGAAAATAGCATGTATTCGGGTTTCAGCTCAGAAACCTGAATACATGTCCATTTGGTGGTATTTGTGCCGATCAGTATTTATCTTGCACAGCCCTAGAATATATTTCAAATGAGAAGCAACACCTTGTATATTTTTTGGAAGGGAAGGGCTGCTTGTTCTACCCAGTTTTACAAAAGTGAAAAACAGCTGCAAAGCGAGTGATTTGCAGAAGGTTATACAGTTAACCTTTTATTTATTTAGTTGCTTAAATAGGAATAGCACACTAAGCTGAAAGATTTTTTAAAGGTGCGACCTGGGAGCACAGGGAAGTTAAGTGACTTGCTCAGGGTCACACAGTATGCAAGTGGAAGCTGTGGGATTCAAACCCAGGTCTGGTCTGCAGATGTCACCAGATTTGCAGCTCAGACCTTTAAACCACTGCGCTATACTGCCTCTAGTGAGAGTCAAACGTGGAATCTTCTGTTTCCCATTTCATCAGTGCCGCTTTTTTTTTTCTATAGACTGTAGGTTTTTTTATCCCCAACCCAGATGTCATTGACATGCAAGGATAACCTTGGTCATGTCAGAGCCATCATATAGACAGCAGCCAGGATTTTTCCCCGTCAGTTTTCTCTCACAACAACCACCCTCCTCCTCCTCACGGGATGGGCAGTGCATGCAGGATTTGACACAAACAGCATGCCCCTTCAGCGTGGCCAAGCTCTGTGGCCTATCTGCAGGAGTCATTGTGGCAATGGAACCAGCTGCCAACCATCCCCAGCCAATGTGCCCTGCCTCTCAGCAGCTCCCTCAGCCTGCCTCTCTCCTGACGCGATGACCTGCTGAACTCGGGTTGCATGAATGGCAGCATGACTTGCTGCCACAGGGCCATGAGGGTGGCCCAACACTGCCTTCTTTTAAATGAAGGAAACAACAATACTTTCCTTTCAGCTCTTTCTTTGTTTCATTTTTGTCCCTTTTTAGTGCAGTGACCATGTGCAAACCCAGTGATCTTACCTTAAGGGTATCTCTTGCAGCAGGCCAGCACCGGTAGGACTAAGCCACCAGGTGCTAGGACCACATGGAAACCTTCTAGCTAGCAGACTACCAGAGGGGGCCACCTATCTTCATTGTCAGCCCCTGACATCAGCTAATCCTATAAAGGCAGGTGGTCCCCACACCTTCTTCAGTTCCTTCCCGCCATCAACCAATGCACACTGAACACTGATACCACCACAGCTACAATCAACCACCATTTTCCTGTGTTTAACTGCGCATTGTTATTTTTCAACTGTTGCTAAGTTTAATATCAAAAGTTCGGTGCTCTCACCTGACGGTTTATGTCTTCAGAACCTTCCCCATCTTCTGACCGATCCACAAAGTGTGCCTGCAGCAAACAGATCCTGGACAAGGACTGCTATTTTGCTTTAATCTTGTGCCTCAGCCCAGACTACAATCTTCAAGCCTGTGAGGCCTGCCAAAAGTTCAATCCAGCCACCAGGACATGTCACCAGAAGATCCTGGAGAACTACCTCCTTAAGTAGAAGGTTGCCATAATGGAACAGGAGATGCAGACCAAGAGCTCCTCCGATTCTCTTGCCCAGTCCTCTGGGTCTTCATCTTCATCTTCAAAGTCCCAGGACAAAATTACCAGGAAACTTAAGCACAGGGACAAGGATCGGGGCCATCCCTGGTCTACCTCCCACTCGAAGTCCCTGCACAAGAGTTCTTGACAGTGCAACAGTCTTCCTCCCTCAGGGGTTGACCTCTTCGGCCCCACATGCCCTAACTTCTACAGAGCTTCCAGTGGCCCTGCCGCCTGCCCGGGTCTCCCTTGTCGGTAGTAGCTCTGTGGATCAGGGTACTCCATATCCGGCTTCCCAGCCCCTGCTGGTTCAGCTCTTATTCTCAGTGGGCACACAGTCATATGGCTAGGCCGAGTCTCTTTGGCTTCTGCAGGTGTGGCAGATACCAGTCTCCATGCTGCAGCCCCCCCCGACATCCGCCCTGCCAACATCAATCTTATGTTCTGGGACCACTGCCAGTTCTGATCCTCCTTCTCAGGGGCAGATGCTACAGGACACTGGTGTCTCTTCAGGCCCAGTCTCTCCTCAGCCTTCACTGGAAGGGGGTTGCCCTTCACTCTGGTGCCCGTCTCCACACAGCCGGTGCCCGTGGATCCACCTCTGGAATTTCCTCAGCCAATGCCCTCTGGACCTGTGCCTTTTCCCCAGAACCACAGCCCATGGGACTCACGCTGGCCCTGCCAGTCCCTACCATCGGGCCTGTGCCTGGCCTTCCACAGCTAGTGCTCCCCGGGTTCACATCGCCCCCCCCCCTTCAGCTGATGCCAGTTGGCCTATCACCCATCCTTCCACAACCCGCTCCTGTGGGACCGATGCCTGTCCTGCTGCAACCTGTGCCTGTAGGACCTCATCCTGGGTACCTTATGTTGGCACCTGCTGGTCTTATGACTGCCTACTCTATCCCGTACTGGTGGGACCTGCGCTTGTTTATCCATACCCGGCACCTTTGGGACCTGCACCACTCTACAACTCTTCAATGTCTGGGGGACCGGCGCCAGTCCATTTTGATTACCATGGTCTAATTTCAACCTTGTGGTCCTACATGCAGATACAGGTCCCTGCCCCATGAGAACAAGCCCCAACCACCCCACAAAGGCCTCCTTCTAGCCCCATTTCCCCGGGCCCCATTTGGATAGGCCTTAGTGCTCCTTGCACCCTCTGGCTTATGCTTGATGCTAGATCGGCCAGCTGTTTGGACAATCATTAGCCCGAGGATAGCAGGGATGATGACGCAGATGATGCTGACGAAAATGTCAGCAGTGAGTCTTCCTCCTTAGGTCGAGAATCCTTGGAAGGGGAAGAGGCACTGAGTAACATCCCCAAATCTCCCCAGATGATCCCACTTTCATGGCCATCATGAGACACATTCATGCCACTATGGGGTGGGAGACAGAGGAGCAGGATCCTGAGAGGCATCGGCTGGTGAGCTACCTATGTCACTCTGATGCTCCTCCTTTAGCAATACCATCAATTATTGAATTCTATGAGGATGTTACCCTGGTTGCTTGGAACCACCCCCATACGATCTCGGCAGTGTCCAAAAAGGCGTATAGACCTTACCATGCCCTGGCTGGCAAGATGTATTTTGGAGAACAGCCCAAGGCTGATTCAGTCATCATTAATATGGCACATGACTGAACCATGTGGCCAAAATGCCTCAGCTCCCTCCCTTCTGACAGGGAGTCTTGAGAGCTGGACCAGATGGGCAAGCGTGCTTTCACCTCTGCCACTTGGGCCATCAGTTATTTGGCCCATATGGTACGGTATCAGACCCTCCTATGTGACCAGGCTAGGGAGGCAGTCCTAGCCATGCTGGATGACCCTTCTAAGCAGCAGATCCTCCAGGCCCTCAAAACAGGCTTGGACTTTGGTACCCATGTCCTCAGGGCTGCCTGTGATGTGGTAGATGCCTCTGGCCGTAGGCATCTCTATGATGCGCCACTCCTGGCTACGGGCCTCTGGTTTCAAGCAGCGTATTCAATCTAATGTAATGGATACCCCTTTTGGGAGTATCAAACTTTTTGGAGGAAATGTTTAGGATATCATCTCTGAACTCCTAGGCTCAGGACGGGCTCTCAAATCCGTCCATACTATGTACCATACCCAGTTGAAGTTGGGACAGTGGGCTCCCTTTCGTTGCTCCTCCCACAGACATGCCCATCCCCCTCCCAAGGCGCTGGTCAAGCGCACAGCGGGGAAAGCTCTCCCTACTCCCTCCTCTGTCACCACTAGTAGTGCCAGAGGTGCAGCAGCAGCAGCTGCTCCCACCTTCTGACTCCTTGCCAGACCCCCCAGTTGTTCATCAGGAGGTGGCTGTAGGGGGTTGCTTCTCCCTGCAACTGGACAGGTGGAGAGAGATAACCACAGACAACTGGGTGCTGCAGCTCATCGAGCACAGTCACACTCTCAGAATTCATAAGGAGGCGTCCAGAAAACCCTCATGGCAACTTCTCGTACTCTCCCGGTCACGTCCTTTTCATCTGGGAGGAAATTTGGCCTTACTTCAAGAAAAGGCCGTAGAGTCAGTCACACAGTTTCAGCAAGGAAGGGGGTTCTACTCCCACTTCTTCCTCATCCCCAAGCAGATGGGAGTGCTTTGGCCCTGGACTTAAGTGAGCTGAACCTCCTTCAGCGTTTACTGCCCCTGCTACATCATGGGGACTAGCTTTGCTCTCTGGATATGCAGAATGCCTACCTGCATATCAGAGTCTTTGCCTCCCACTGGCGCTTCCTCTGTTTCACTTTCAGGGCGTGCACAACCAGTTCAGAGCTTTGCCTTTTAGTCTGTCCTCAGCCCCCAGGGTCTTCACCAAATGCTTGGCTGTGATGGCAGCCGCCTTGAGACAGCAGGGGTTCTATGTATTTCCCTACCCGGATGATTGGCTACTAGTGGCCCTGTCCAAGGACCATCTTCTTCAAACTCTTTCTTACATGGCCAGCCCAGTGGCGCTGGAGGTTGAGGCACTGGTTGCGACACCTCGTGCCATGCCAGCGACCCGGGTTCAGGAATGAGCCTGGGTCATCGGGGGTCAGCCAGGGGGAGAGAGGACTGAGGTCCGGAGGACTGCTATCCTCTCTCGGGAGGTATACGTCTGTTTCAGCTCGCTGATTGCCCTCTGGTGGTGACCGGAGGGCAATACAGGTCAAAAGACATGCTCCGATGTGATTACATTGGTGGGGGGGGTGGGAGAAAGTAGGAGGAAAACGAGCCTGGCAGGGTTCCATGACGGTCCGCTGCACCATGGGCTGATCCTGGGGTCCTGCATTGGGTCTCTGGGAAGGGGACACCACCTCCCTGGCCCCGCCATGGGGGAGGACAAGCCATGGGGGAAAAACTGGGGTCAGAGAGACCTGAGAGAGAGTTCCTCCCTTGGGGAGACCAAAGCCCCTGCCAGGGCTAAGGAGGAAAAACATCTAAATGAAAAAAATAAAACTCTTTCTTACACCTGCAGCCTGTTCCACACTTTGGGCATTACTATTAACCTGCCAAAATCTTTTATGACCCCTTGCCAGTGCCTCCTGTACATGGGAGCAGTGCTGGACACGATTCAGGGGAAGGCCTTCTTACCCCCAGACAGAGAAAAGCATCTGATGAAATAGGCCCATCTTCTTTACTCCAACCATCATGTTCCGGCAAGGTTTTTTCTGAGGTTTCTAGGCCTCATGGCAGGAGCCATTGCCGCAGTTCCCCAGGTCAGCATGCATATGAGCATCCCTCAGTGGATGCTGCGGGTCCAATGGGACCAATGCATACATGTTGTGGAGCAACCTGTGTTTGTATCAGATCCAGTCAAGAGGGTACTGTTGTGGTGGCTGGAGCCCAATAACCTGTTTTGGGGGATTGATTTGTGTATGCCTCCTCCTCAGCAGGTCCTTACGATGGATGCCTTGGGCCTCAGTGGGGGGCTCACTTGGGGGCCCACCAAACTCACAAGACATGGTCCAAGGTGGAGATGGACCTCCACATCAAAGTCCTTGAGATGTGAGCAGTCCTGTATGTCCTGGAGGCCTTCCAGACTCAGCTCTCCCAGAGAATGCTTTTGATTCATATGGACAACATGTGTGTAGTTTGTTCATACTCATTCCTATCCCCTGTGCAGGGAAGTAATGAGAGTCTGGTATTGGGCCACTGAGCATGACTTGGAACTCTCAGCCATCCATGTTCCCAGCAATTAAAATGTCATGGCAGATAGCCTATGCCTCATGTGGCCCAGAGCCCACAAGTGGGAAAACTTCTGACCTCAGTGGTAGAAGACCTCTTCGATTGATGGGGTTGACCTCAATTGGACCTTTTTGTGTCCCCATACAATGCAAGACTGCCACTTCTGTGCTCACTAGATCCAGGGCCTGGAGTTTTCTGGTGAGTTGCATTGCCCTCTTCCTGGACAGGGAGGTTTCTGTACGCTTTCCCTTCCTTTTATTCCTTCAATAAGTTCAAATCAAACTCCAGATGGAGGACAGTACAATGATCCTCATAGCCCCCCTTCTGGCCTCATCAAATCTGATTCCCTTGGTGCAGAAGCTCGCAATAGGACCTACATTTCCCCTTCTCCTTTGCACAGTCTCGCTGTCACAAGAACAGGGCACCCTGGTCCATCCGGACCTCAAGTCTCTCCATCTCCATGCATGGACTTGGGAAGTCTAGGCATAGTGCTGACTCCCTTGATTTGAAACTCATCATCCTGACCTTTGATGAAGTTCTGCCAACCCTTACAAAAATTCTCAACTGCCCTCTTATGCGCTCACAATTCCCAAATAAATGGAAGTCAGCTGTGGTGACTCCTATCCACAAAAGTGTTGACAAGACTCTCACAAGCAACTACAGGCCTATATCCATCCTACCCCCACTCTCCAAGGCTTTGGAAAGGATAGTTGCTGAACAACTCATAGACCACCTGGAAAAATATAACCTCCAATGTTCCCAACAACACGGTTTTCGAAAAGTTCATAGCACCACCACTGCACTACTAGACTTCACCTCCTTCATCCACCGGGCACTAGAGCACAACCAATTGGCCGGCGCCACCTTTATTGATCTGAATAAGGCGTTTGATACAGTTAACCACTCCCTACTAACTGAAAAACTATCACATCTTGGCCTTTCACTGGATGCCACTTGCTGGTTCCAAAGCTACCTTAGTGACCGCTCTCAACAGGTCAGAATTGAAGACTCCATCTTGACCCCCCTTCCAGTCTGTTTGGATGTACCACAAGGTTCCATCCTTGGCTCCCTACTCTTCAGCATCTTCATGAACGACCTCCCTGTCACTTGCCATGACTGAACTCTACTCTCTGCAGATGATGCAGTCATTTTCTCGAGCCACTCCAACCCCCATCACCTCCAGCAACAGCTACAGTGTAATTTCTCAGAAGTTGAAACCTGGTTCAGGTCACATAAACTCATCCTAAACTACTCAAAAACCAAATCAATGCTGTTTCATGGTACTCACAAAAAACACAAACTCCCAACAACTGCTAATCCACAATAGTGGTGGCACTGTGCTGGAACAGGAAGACCAGTTCAAATACCTGGGAGTGACCCTCGATTCCACTCTTTCAAACTCCACACATATAAATAACCTTGCTAAAGCTGTAAATACCCACATAGGGCTGCTATATATGCATAGGCACTGTTTGACAGACGAAGCATTAAAACTTGCCATCCAGAGCTCAATCACCTCTTTAATTGACTTGGCCTTGTAATTTATGGATCAGCTACTGACACTGCCCTCTGGCGTATAGCCATAGCCCTAAACAAGGCCTGCCTGCCTCTCACCACAGCCTCTAGACTCACACACACGTGATCTCTACGAATAGGCTAACTGGCTACAGCTTCAATGCAGAATTAAGAATCAGACCTGCTTACTTGCAAAGAAGACAGCACTAGGCATCCTTCCACCAGGGATTCAGTCTATACTTTCCCCTCACTGTGCCACCCGCCTTACTAGGAGTTCTGGAACACTAGTCTTCACAGTTCCCTACTGCCGGACCACTCAAGGGCAGTGCTCCTACAAAGTTAGGGCCTCTAATTGGTTCAACACACTCCCAGTGGATATCACCAATGCACCGAATCTCAGCTCCTTTAGCACAAACAATGACAGCACTTGGTGGCCAGTGCCTACTGTCCTACCTCTCAACTGTCCCTGATTTTCAGGGACGTCCCTGATTTTGCCTCAGAATTTTCCTCTGTCCCTCATAAAATTTGCGTTTTTGTGACAGAATAGCGGGGATTAAAATCACAAAACAATGTCAAACATTAAAGTTATAGACTTGTTCCTCTTCAAAAACTAAATCTTAACACACATCTCTTTATTCTATCAGCTTTCTGAGTGAATAGTATCAATTTTTAAGATGTGTCCCTGATTTTGGGGCTTCGTCCCTGATTTTTTTAAGCCTTGTCCCCGATTCATGAGGCAAGAGGTTGAGAGGTATGCCTACTGTGACTGCTACATTTAAATTCCCTGATCGCCCTCCTGGCCTCTCCATTACTTATGCACTCTCCCCACACCCCACTCCCTCCCTATTCACTGTTTCCAATATCTCATGTCAGCCATCTCAGTCTCCTCCCTTGCCCCCCCCCAGATTTCACTCCTCCCTCTCTCCATTCCCTCTCCATCTTTATCCCTCCCCTCACCTATTACCCTCTGCACCTCCTAGCTCTCATATTCTCTCTCTCTCTCTCCTTTCTCTGCAGCCCTCCTTAACTCCTTTCTAGTTCTCATTTCTCTCACCTTTCTCCTCCTTGCCCTTCCTAACTCTTCTCTCCTTCCCCCTCCACCCATCCTATTACTCCACCATACATCTCCCAACCCTTCTCCCCTCCCCTCCATCACCACCTACTCCTCTCCTTCACCACCTACCTTATCCCTCCAATCCCCCAACCCCTCGGTTCTTGCCTGTCCCCTAATACCTTGTCCTCTCACCAACTACCTCTGGCCCTCTCATGCACTTGACAGATCACTATTTCAATTGTAGCCGCCCCAGGCTCTCTCTGTATAATGTCTGGTGAGATTGCACCATTGCTTCCGTCCACATTGATCCTGACAAGGCCTTTGGCAGCTCATGCAATCTGTAATGTTTTACCTGTTATTAATTCTATTGTCTTGTCTTATCTGGGCAAAGCCACTGGCAGCTCATGTACTATAATTGTATTAACTGTTATTTATTTATTTGCTTTTGGTAACCGGGTAAGTGCGCTAGGCAACATAATCTGCCTGTTTTCAGGCATGACCCGGGAGAGTACAATATGTCAAAACAGCAGAGTACAAAATCATAACACAGCAGTGACAAAAAATTAGATAAGAGCAGTGGAACTGTCTACAAAAATACATTGACAGAGGACTGCCATAGAGGATAATACAAAACATGGATAACAACAAACAGTGTGAAGTTATTGCATCAAGCCTTTAATAACAAGCAGTAGGCAATCATTCAGGAGGCCTAGCTGGGAGCGAGCAGTCCGGTAGGCACAGCTAACTGCAGATACCCAAAATATAGAGGATTGTATATGAGCAAGCATACACAACAAGGCAGTTGTGATCGAGAGGTTTCCGTGGTAACCAGCGACCTCGAGAGCGCAGCTCGAGAGGTCCGTTACCATGGAAACCTCGAGATCTTTCAACTGCCTTAGTTTAGGTATGGTTGCTCATACACAATCTTTTATAGTGTATGGGCAACCATAATCAACACCCGTGATCCCCAAACAAGTCTAGAAGAAAAATAAGACTTACTTTGGCATCTGTACCAGCCGCTAACTTCCGTGATCATTCTTGGTCAGCCACCTGTACTATGCATGAATGTATTGATTCTTGTTGTGCTGCACCAGTGACGTACTCGTGCAGCACAACAAGATCTGACTGACACTATAGTAGCACAACAATGCTGTTCCAGGTATGGATTTCCATGCGGAACAGCGTTCCACCATACACTATAACATGATAGACACATATATCAGGCCTAAGGATAGGGGAGGCAGACAGTTAGAAACTCTAAGGCAAACGGCAATTTCGAGGGGTTGGCAGGTCACAGACAGGTAGTCCAAGTCGAGAGAAATGACAAGAGGAGAGACAGAAAAGATGTTAAGTGCAGTCACAGGTTTCAGAAACAAGGAGGTGGGAAAATAGGGCATGCTTAAAAGTAAGGTGAGATGAGGAGTTCTTGACATGGCATGGGAGAGAGTTCCAAAACCTAGGAGCAAAGTAGGAGAAGGCTTGCTCTCCCAATTTTGTGGAGCAAGTCTGAGTAGATAGTAATGGGGAGGTCGAGGACCTGAGGGATCGAGAGTGAGAGACCGGTGTAAACATGTCCCCCTGATAGGCAGGACGAGGTGTTCTGTTTAAGGAGTCAACAAAACAACCTAGGGAGTATGAATGAAGGGCATCAGAAGACAGCCAATTTAAAGCAGTATGGAGACAACAGTGATGTGTTAGGTGGGGAGCAGAAAGGTCAAATCGACAGATATTGTTGTAAGACGTGTCCCATTCATGAAGGACGCCCGTGTTAGCACGTGAAAGCACTGGCAGGGCATAAAGCAGTTGTGGGAGTAAAACTCCTCGAGCAACAGAGATCCTAGCAGCCAGGGTGAGAGAGTGTCGCACTTTGTAGGCCGCACCAGTTTTGGCATTAACCAAGCGACACACATCACTAACATGCGTTGAGTAGTCAAGTATAGGGTCAAGCATCAACCCTAGATACTTGAAGGATGAAGTGTTGGATACAGCAGTTCCATCGCAGTTGCGCACCAGGAGTTTAGGGAACTCAGTGGGCACCTTTCTGTGGGACCCAAAGAGCATGGCCTGGGTCTTAGAAATATTTAGGACTTGATAGTTGGACGAGAACCAGGATTGAAGGGTCTGAAATGCGGAGGAAAGATGAAGATTGATGTCGGCAATAGACTTGGAAGACGAATAAAGCACCAGGTCATCTGCGTACATTATAATGTTACAGTGAGAAGATGGAGTGGGGATATCATTAGTGAAGAGGGAGAAAAGTAGGGAACCAAGGATTGAACCCTATAGAATGCCACAGGTAATCGGGACAGGGGAGGAGATAGACTTACAGAAAGATACAGCCTGAGACTGATTTTCTAGGTAGCTGCCCAGCCAGGAGAGGGTAGAGACAGAGGCATCAAGAGTGTTCAGCTTAGCCAGTAGAAGTGGGTGATGAACCATAACAAACGCTTTGGAGAGATCAATGAACACTGCTCCAGTAAGCAAGCCCTTGTCCATATTATTTTTTACATCGCTGGTCAGCTGAGTAAGAGCAGTAGTAATGATGTGCCCTGCCCTAAAACGATGTTGTACAGGGGATTGTAGGTTGAAGTTAACAAGGTGCGTAGATATCTGCTGGTGAACAAGTTTCTCGAGCAGCTTGCTGAGAGTGGGCAGGAGTGAAATGGGCCTGTAGTTAGACATGATCATGGCGTCCCCTTTCTTAAAGATTGGTATAGTTCTGGCAACTTTCCAGACTGAAGGCACTGAGGCAGAGCAGATGGAGAGATTGAAGAGTCTGGTTACAGGTACAGCGAGACTAGAGGCAAACTGCCTGAAAATTCTAGGATGTATGCCATCTGGGCCTGCACTGCCATTAGCCAGTAAAGACCTTGGTAGCTTAAGCACCTCAAGACAAGTGATCGATGATAGTTCAAGGGCCAGGGGAGCAGTGGCTGGCAGGCATGGGTATACAAGGGAGGTAACGGCAGATGAGGGGGGATAAGAAGGGTGGAAAACAGGGAGTTAAAAGCATTAGCAATGATAAGGGGGTTATTGCAGTGAGCATCATTTATCAGCATTTCGTTAATATGGGACCAGTACCGTTTGGGGTTAGAGAACGAAGAACTGAGAAGGCTACGGTAGTATAAGCTGTTGGCCATATGGATTTCCCTTTTACAGGCATTCCGTAAGGACATGTAGGCCTCAAAGTCAGCTTGAAGGGAAGTGGACTTCCAAACTGACCAGAGGCTGTCCCTCCATTTCAGCAGCTGAAGTAATGGGTGCTTGAGCCATTTGGTGACTTTACCTTGTACTCTACGTGTACTGACAAGAATATGAAGGTTCTGAAGGGAGACTAGGGTATCATTAAAGTAACCTACCGCTTTGTTGACATTATTGGTTATGTAGAGAGGGGACCAGTCAACCATCCTAAGATCACGCAGAAATGCAGCATGGTTAAGTTTAGAGATGTTGGAGAAAGATAAGACTTTGACTGGGTAGGAGGGAGGGGAGGTGTCCCAGGTGCAGTACACTGGCAGTGATCACTTATGGAGTCAGGTAGGACTCCTGCCGAAGGGAAGTTCTCAATTGTATTGGTGAGTATCCAGTCTGGGAGGGTGGAGGTGGAGCCCCGATGGCAGATTCTGGTGGGGTTCCTGATAAGCTGAGTAAGGTTAGCCTTGCTTGTAATAGAGGATAAGAGGGAGGAACTGGGTCCAATCCAGTCCAGTCCAGATTAAAATTGCCCGTGCAAATGACTTCGTTTTTCCCAGTCACAGAGGGCACAAGTTCAATAAACTCTTCCAGACCCAGCTTCAAGTTTCTAAGGGGTATGTAAACGCAGAAGATATGAATTTTTTTTTTAACTCCCCCGAGTAGCAGAATTGAATGGAGCACCTTGCAGTTAGCCAGAGGGGGACTTTGTATAAAAGACACGTTGAGGTGAGACTTGAAATACACAACCAGGCCACCCCCTCTTTTGGCATTAAAGCGATCAGACCAAGGCATATTATAACCAGGCAAGGAGCAAAGGGAGTCTGTAACAGAAGGTTTCAGCCAAGTTTCAGACAGTGCCAGAATGTCTGGTTTAATGGAGGTGACCCAAGTCTCAAGTTCAGGGAGATTAGCAGTAAATTCTCCTAATGTTAAGGTGGGGAAAGGTGAAACTGGATGTTTGATGCCAAAAATTGGTGGTGGGAGACTGGGAGGTGACATTAGCTATAGAGGGTCCAGGATTGGTCTGAACGTCACCAGCAAGAGTAAGGGAGAGACTACTTATCCAGAGGGAGGTAATGACAAATGTGTGGGATACACTCACAGGGAAGAGAGTGTATCTCCATAAGATATTCCTAAGTAAAACCCCAAGGGCTTTATTATTGAGCTCCAGCATAGGTAGAGGTTTAGGGGTGGGGTCAGAGAGCAAGTTGGAATAGCAGAAGTTGTCAGGGGAGCAAAAGAGGTGAGTAGAGGGATGCTTGGTAGGGCCAGTTAATACTACAAGAAACAACATGGCACCTGATACTAGCAAGACGGGATAAATAGTTTTAGAGAACATGGTGAGGAAGGACTATAGGCAGATGTAGGCAGGGATGAGAGAAGACAAACAAGGAGAAGTGGAATCCAGCACTGGAGCAGTAGATACAGAGAAGCACTGAGAGCAGAGACAGGGAGTTAGGATCAACCGGAGTACAGGTGACCTCTAGTGGGGATCACGTATAAAGTGCAGATGGGAATGTAGGGAGATAGTCAAAAAGAATTACTTCTTGCGACACCCTCTAGTATAAATTCAATGACAGCTAAGGGTGGAGGGTATTGGGGTGGGCGGGAGCAGTGCGAATCTACCTATGTTCTTGTCTAAACTTGTCTATTGTCCATGATGTGGAACCTTTGTAAAAGAGCACTGTTTGTTCAAAGGTGTTATCTGAAATTTTCATAAATAAATAAAATAAAAATAGACATTTATTAATTATTTATGGATTTTTAGCTGTGGTTTTGTGATATTCTGTGCTAATGCTATGGTCTTTTTGTGACTAACACTATTTTATAAAATTATATCATTATTTTATAAATGTGCTTGCTTGCATGGCTCCTGAATACATAGCTATCACCAGATTGGAGGTCTCCCCCAGAATAGCAGATGTCCTGGTGGCAGCCAGGAAGCTCTCCACAAGAGCCACTTACTCTATGAAATGGAAGTGCTTCACTCTTTGGGCTGCATCGCACCATTTATATATTTTCACCTGTCCAGTAGATCAGGTCCTGGAGTACTTCCTGTCCCTCTCTGACTCGGGTTTGTGGTACTCCTCTATTAAGGTACCTCTCTCTGCCATCTCTGCATATCATGTACTTGTGGATGGGTGTTCTGTGACTCAACTTGATGTGTCTCGCTCATTCAAGGGGAATTCTGCATTTGAAGCCCCCAATCCATGACCTTGTCCTGCCTTGGGACCTTCATTTAGTGTTGCAAAAGCTTACGCTGCCTCCCTTTGAATGGTCCACATCTTGCAAGCTACACTTTCTGTCATGGAAAGCATTATTTTAGTCGCCATTACTTCTGCTTGAAGGACTTCCAACATTCAGGCCCTCTTGTGTATATCTGATTACTTTAAATAAATAAATAAATAAAACAAATGTGTAAGGATCCTTATTTGATTTTTGCATATTTGCATATCTTTGCATACCAATCCTAAGTTTCTTCCTAATGAGGTGTCAGAGTTTACTTTGAATCAGTCCATCCACCTTCCTGTCTATTATCCGGATCATTCCAATCAAGGGGTAGCATTGCTCCATACCTTGGATATGCATAAAATCCTGAGGCAACCTCACTTGGTACCATAAAACATTTAAATTGAAGCATGTTTTGCTGGCCCCTTGTTAAAGAACCCCTTTCTCAATTTTAGCAAGGTTTGAGGGTGTCTTAATAATGGAACCCCTTCCCCATCTGATCTAAATTCTCTCCTAAGTCTTCCCATTGTTAGCAAGCCCTCTCACGTCCACCCTACAATTTAGCTAAAAGAGCTGAGAAGTCTAATAGCTTTTTCCCTGCCCTGATTCGGCCACTGTTCTCCCTTTTGTTCCTGCAACTATTTCTAACTTTGTGTTTTTTTCCTCAACCCACAGATCCAGATCATCCCTGAGTGGGCTTGCCTCCAAGCACCTTCCCGGCCGTAACAACCAACTGCCGGCAGCACCTCCAGCCTTCTTGGGTCTCCCTCAAGCCTGCACCGGCTTCCCTACACAGCAAGGTATGGACGCTCACCTGGACACCAAGGCAGAGTTCCCATTAGCTGCAGAGCAACCTAGGACAGCCATGATTGGTTGCTTCCCCTCAGGCTCTGCCCTGATTGGCCTGGCACTGGACTTGGCTTCTTAAGCCTGAAAAATATGGTCTTTGAACCAATTTCTACTCAGGCCATTTTTTGCCATTTCCTTCTTGGGATTTTCTACCCACCCACCCCACCTCCATCCTTTATTAAATACACTTTCTCCCCTCCCCATCACTGTAGAGTAATGCTTATTGGAGGATACACCTAGATTAGGATACGCTGCTTGATTCATTAGGGGCTGTTCTAGTTTCTCAGAGCATGCTCTGCCAATTGTCAGAACACAAAATGAAGTCTGTCACTCACCTTTATTGCCTCCTAGTTGGCCTGCCTCTGCTGATTCTCAACTCTAGCACTGATATGCAAGATTCCTGGACCTACCTCTACAGGGACAAATCTTCTTGCCCCCCATATCATTTCTCCCTGTAGCTATTCGCTACCTTCCCAGCAAGTCTCCCTACCATTCAGGCACTACACCATTGCTGCACCTTCTGCACTGTACAATCAGCAACTGATCACCTTCAAGGCTCGGACACTCCTGCTTGCAATCTTGGGGCACATCAGACCCCAATCTACTGACACTTCAGCCATACATGCCCACAACTACAAAAGGGGACAGGATAGACTGCTGAAACTGCTGTTCAATATCCTTAAAAAGATCCTGCTAATCTTCCTACTTTGTGCAGGCGATACTGAACTTAGAAACATAGACATAGAAACATAGACTTTGATGGCAGATAAGGACCACTTGGCCCACTCAGTCTGCCCATTTCCCTACCTACTGGATAAGCTGCAGATTCTAGTTAACCAACAGCCTACTTCCTGCCACCCCCCACTACAATTGCTTTATGTCTGTCCCATGCATGTTTGAATTCCCCCACTGTTTTAGACCCAACAACCTCCCCAGGAAGGCGGTTCCATGCATCCACCACTCTCTCTGTGAAAACAAATGTCCTCACATTACCCCTGAGCTGTCCCCCCTCTATCTTTAAATTGTGCCCCCTTGTTCTTACACATCTCTTTTTCTGAAGGATGCTACCCTCCTGGACTTTGTTGATTCTCTTGAGGTATTTGAACGTTTCTATCATGTTCCCCCGTCCCTTCTTTCATCAAGGGTATACATATTAAGCTCTCTCAGTCTCTCTTCATATGGTTTCTGATGCAGACCCTGCACCATTTTAGTTGCCCTCCTCTGGACTGCTTCCATTCTGTCTATGTCCTTGCTTAGATGAGGTCTCCAAAACTGCACACAGTACTCCAGATGGGGTCTCACCAACTGTCTGTACAAACTGAACCCAGGTCTCCTTTCCCCAATCTCTGCTCCCTCCAATCTAGTAGATTTAAAAGGGATGAGTCTCCTCCACATTAATGCCTGCAGTCTCATTAAAAAATTGGATTCCATCCAGATCTGGCTTAACCACACCGCCCCTGATGTGCTTGTCATCACTGAGTCCTGGCTAAAACCTTCCACGTAGGATGACAAAGTAAATGCTTCCTCTTGTAAGGTCTTTAGAATGGATAGGTAGGCTGGGGGGAGGTATCCATCTACATAAAGAGTAAATATATAGCCTCCATTATAAACTCCACCTCTGAGCCCAAGGAGTTTGAGAGTCTCACTATACGGATTCAACTATCTTCTATTCAATCTCTCCTTGTCATAGGGTGCTACAGCCCCCCCTTCAGCCGAGCTCAAGGTATTAAACCACTTGAGCACCTTGCTCGATATACTGTCATCAGAAGTCATAGCCATGGGTGACCTCAACCTAGACTGGCTCTCTCCTTGCTCCAAATCCCTTAAGGAATTCTGCGATGCCTTTGGCCTCTCCTAACTTATCTTGGAACCTACCACCCAAATGCAAAAAATTCAGCTAACAGTTCATTACTTGATATCATTCTATTAAACAGACCATACTTGTTCACCCATTCAGGTGTTTTTTTCAATGATCTCAGCGATCATTGCACCATAGCCTTTGTTAGATCCCTACCCAAGCTAATTTCAACTTCCAGATACATAGTCAAAAGGAATCATCGCAGCTTCGACACATGCCTTCCTATCTGATTTACAGTACTCTCATTGGCAAGACTTCACCCTTGCTCCCACCATCAATGAAGCCTATAATGTCTTCCATAAGATTCTCATGGACGTGATCGACCAACATGCTCCTCTTGTAAAAATACGGACATAGAAAATTTCTTGCCCATGGTTTTCCACTCGCCTTAAGTCAGCTCTACTCCATAGGGATGCCATGTGGAAAAAGGCCCACAAAAGAGCTGCCAAAACTAGTTACCATAATAGCAAAATAGACGCATCCACCAACTATTCCTCCAAATTGTAAAAGACCCTCAAGGAAGTCGAGGGGCATAAGTCCTCTAACTCCCTACCCACAAAAACCACGACAGGAAATTCCTCATATACAGACAAACATGAAATCCTAAACTTGATAAATAACCATTTTGCCACAGCAGCCTTGGTATTTGATTCCTCGCCAGCCAACAACCTGTGAGATCATCCATGTGGGCAGGACAAGGCCTCCATCACCCCCAACCCCCCCCCCATCGGACATACCATCCTTGTCCTTTAGCAGATCACTTTAAAACAGGTGGAGAACCTGTTCCTTAAACTTCTCACTCAAAAGAGCGCTGGAGCAGATTCTATTGACACATACTTTTTAAAAATAAGCTACCACATTCTGGTTGTACCAATTACTCCTCTTTTTAACCTCTCCCTTATGCAGGGAACCCTTTCTACAATATGGAAACAGCATGTTATCCCCCTCTTCAAGTTGGGTGATCCTAGTGATCTTAATAAACATGCCCATCTCCCTTCTTCCCACCCTTTCCAAACTGCTAGAAAAACTAGTTACCCAACAGATTAGGGATCACCTGGACTCCCATAATCTACTCACGCCAGTACGGTCAGGTTTTAGACCTCGCCACAGCATGGTTTCTGTGCTTGCCAAAGTTTCTAATGACTGGCTTAATGCCTTGAACAACAAACTTTATGCGTGTGCCTTGCTCCTGAATTATTTCCAGGCCCTCCATTGAAAAAACCTGCTCTGACCTCCAACTTGAGTTCAACCATCTTCAGAAAAACTTGCTGCAACTTAAGCTTCTGCTAAATGCTACAAAAACAAAAGCAATGCTTTTCTCATCCAACACCAAAACACACCTTGCCACTACCTTGGGAGCTTTACCCCAGATCACCACCTTCCTTGGTAAATCTATCGAATTTGTGACCAGATTCAAATATTTGGGTGTGTGGATTGACCACAAAATGTCCTTCTCAGAACATATAGAAGAACTAACTAAAAAACTTAAGAAGAGACTTAATATATTTTTCCATATAAAGCACTTATTAACAGTTGAAGCAAAAACCAGACTTGTGCCGCCAGCATTTCTCCCCTTACTGGATTATGTAGATATCCTCTATGGACAAGGTACTTGTGCAGCATTAAAAAAGCTTGACATCCTATACCATTGAGCATTACGTTTCATCACAGGAGCACCTTACTCTGCTCATCACTGCTCCTTCCTTATATGCGCTAGTTTGATGGACCTCCCTCAGCTACAGATGTCACAGAAATGCAACCACCTGGACTTACCCTGCCATTATAAGGAAACTACCCCAATATATCTCTGACTGCCTGCCTATGTGTTTCCCCGGAAGCTATGCACCAAGAAGCTTAACTTGCATATCTTTAGTTATTCCCAATGTCAGAACTCGCTTTGGAAAATCAGCCATAAACCACTCCCTCCCCACTTTGTGGAACAAATTACAGAAAACTCTTGAAATAGTGATCCCTATAAAATTGGCCTCCTTCAAAACTTTGCTCACTCGGGCCATGCCAGAAAACTGTAACTGTACAACTTGAGATACTGAATACACCCTTACGTTTCTGCTCTCCTCTTGTAACTTCCCCTTCTCACCTATTGTGACCTTCCTTATGCCATCTCTCCTCCTTTCCTTCTACTCCAGCACCCTATCATATGTCATGATTTTTTTTAATGCTTATCCTTGTGTCATTGATTGCTGCACAAACTCAATGTTTACTTTGGCAAATGTTATATGTATCTTGTTGTTACCTCAAGTATTCGTATGTTGTGTACCTATGCCCAGGTCCGTCTTGAAAATGAGCTTTGCTCAATGATGTTTTCGCCGGTTAAATAAAGATTGATTGATTGATTGATTGAGGTACTATGCACAGTGGACTAAGGACTCCCGGAAGTCCAGTTAGTTGTTTGTTTCATTTGCCCCTGGGAAAGAGAGCGCCCCAGTGTCCAAACAGTGTTTGCTAACATGCGAACATATGAAATTGCAAGCAGATACAGGCCATTCGGTCCATCTAGTTGGCTCGAGTGTGCAGCTTCAGTCCATTAGACTGCAACTGCCTCCCATATGCCCTCCCCCATTTCACACCCCTTCCCAGTTTGTACCCTCTCCTTGAATCTGTCCCACCCACTCTTGAAGCCCCCCAACACTCTGCAGTGATACGACTTCCTCTGGCAAAGAGTTCCACCCTGCCAATACCCTATCTGTGAAATAGTGCCTTCTCATTTCCCTCTTGAACCTGCCCCTTCCAACTTCAGAGAGTGTCCCCTGGTTTCCCTTCCGCCCTTCAGATTGAACATACACCTGATGTCTACTCTGTTCAAATCTTTCAGGTACTTAAAGGCCTCAATCATATCCCCTCTCTCCCTTCTTTCCTCCAGGGTATATATATATATATATATATATATATATATATATATATATATATATATTAAGCCTCTCAGTTTCTCCTCATGTGGTCTGTCCCCCAACCCCAGGATCATTTTTGTTGTCCTGCGCTGTAGCCCTTCCAATAGGTTGATATCCCTTTTCCAGTAGGGACACCAGAATTGCATGTGGTACTCTAGGTGCAATCTCACCAGGGACCTGTATGGGGGCAAGATGACTTCCCCACTCCTAGAAGTAATCCTCCTTGCTATGCACCCTAGCATCCTGTTTGCCTTCGCTGCTGCCTTCCAGCACTGAGCAGAGTGGTTCATCTCCCCAGTTACCAGCACTCCCAGATCCTTCTCCTCCTTGAATTTTGTTAATGGGACATCCTCCAGCCAGTAATTGTGTCCTGGGTTCTTGCCTCCTAAATGCATCACTTTGCTCTTCTTGGCATTGAAACCAAGCTACCAAGTGTGAAACTATTCTTCTGGTTTTACCAAATCCTCCTGAAGTACTTTTGCTCCCTTCCCCTATCCGCTTCGGCACAAATCTTTGTGTAATCTGCAAAGAGACTGATCTTGCTCTTAATCCCTACTGCAATGTCAGCTATGAAAATGTTAAACAGAACTGGTCACAGCACTGAGCCCTGTGGTACACCACTTGTTACTGCCCTGGGTTTAGATGCCTCCCCCCTAGTACTACCTTCTGCTGTCTACCCTGCAGCCAGTTCTCAACCCATCTGACCAGTTTCCTCCCTGCTCCAAGACTCTTCAACTTGTAGGTCAGCCTACCGTGTGGCACTGAGTCAAAGGCCTTGCTGAAATCCAGGTAGAGGACATCCACTGCATGTCCCCTGTCTAGTGCCCTCGTAACCCAGTCATAAAAATCTTCCAGGTTCATCTGGCAGGATCTGCCTGAGACAAACCCATGCTGCTTGCTGTCCTGGAGGTTGTTTTCCTCAAGAAATTGCACCAGCCTTTCCTTGAAGATTGTCTCCATCAGTTTTCCCACAGTTGCAGTAAGGCTTACCAGTTTGTAGTTCCCCGGTTTGTCCTTGGGCCCACTCTTATGGAGAGGTACCACGTGTGCTTCCCTCCAGTCCGTGGGCATGCACTCCGAGTTCAGAGAAGTATTGAACAGGTCCATCAGTGGCCCTGCCAGGACCTCTGCCAACTCTCTCAGCACCCTGGGGTGGACTCCATCTGGGCCAGGTGCCTTGTCCACCCTAAGGGACTTAAGGCCCTCCCTCATCCTTTCCACTGTGATTTCCCTATCCATGGTTGCTTCTCCCCCACCCTCTCCCACCTCACCCTTCCTCTCAGGTATGGGCCCATCCCTATCTTTGGTGAAGACTGAACAGTAGTATTCATTAAGTACTTCTGCCTGCTCAGCCCCCTTTTCTACCCACCCACTTCCCCTCCTTATCCTAACAATTTAATCCTTGCTCGTCCTCTTTTCTCTGATATATCTGAAAAAATTATTTTCTCCTTCTTTGATCCACTGCGCTAACCTCCGTTCCCTAGCTGCCTTTGCTGCCCTTACTACTCTGCTCACTTCTCTGGATTTCTTCAAATATTCTTAATCTTTGTCTTCTGCCCTGTTGGATCACTTGTAAGTCCAAACTGCGTTCCTTTTTTCCCTCACCTTCTCCACTACTTCTCTATTCATCCAACTAGGCTTCTTGGTCCTGGCTTTCTTGCTCTGGCTCTTGACACAAGTTTTAGTGGCTTCAGCCAATCCTGTCTTGATGACTGCCCATTTTTGTTTCATGTCCATTTCTGGGCGGATGCTTGCCATATGATTTTCCAGTATGTTTCCCATGCTGCCAAAGTCTGCCCTATTGATGTCCAGGACCCTAGTTTTTGTAATGGCTACTTCCCTACCCAGGTTGATTGAGAACTACACTGTGCGGTGGTCACTGCTGACCAGAGGTCCCTCCACCGTTACACCCCTGACCTGTTTATCTAAGTGGTTAGCCAGTTGTATTGTCTATTGCTATCAGACATATGGCAAGGAACTTCCTGGAGGATTTATAAGGCCACTACACTAGGGGTATGGCCACCATGGCAGCTTGTTTCAGAAATGTGTCACCTGCTGCATTTGCACTGCTGCCACCTGGAGCACTGCCCACACGTTCACCAAGCACTACAGTCCAGACATCACCTTGAGGCATAGGGCCAACTTCGGCCTAGCTGTTCTTCACGACCTGCTTTCATAGGCTATTATTCTTTTTGTCTACCACTCAGACTGTCTGTCTATAGAGCCAGAACTGCTTGAGACTTAGTCCTACTGGTGATAGCCCGCTGCAAGAGATATCCTCAAAGTAAGATAGTACAGTCACGTAAGAATTTATTGCAACAGTAAATCTTTGAGAGGATCTCTTGCAGCAGGTCCTGCTTTCCCTCCCTCCTTCCCCCTTCTCCTGCCTCTCTCTCTCTCCCCATCCATAGGGATGAGCCTTCTGATTTTATTTTTGTTTGCTATTGGGTTACCTTGGAGTCTTCTTCAGTCCCCCTCATCACATCCTACTTTTGGTTTCAGTGGAAGAACTGAGGAGGGCGTGGGGACACCTGCCTTAATAAGACTGGCTGACATCAGGGCTGAAGTTGGAGGTGGGCGCCCTCTCAAGTAAACTGCTAGCTAAAAGATTTCCATGTTGTCCTAGCACCTGGTAGCTTAGTCCTATCTGTGATGACCTCCAGCAAGAGATCATCTCGGAGATCTGCTGTTATGGTAAGTTCTTATGCAACTGTACTGTCCCCTTCATGCTGTGTCCAGTGTTGACTGTTTTCTTCTTGTTGCACTCTCTGTCACCACATTATGACATCATTATTTCCACAGCATAGAGATCCAGTATACCTGTGTAAAACTAGAGTGGATATCGTGTGCTGTTTTTTGAGGTCTTGATGACATATGAAAGTTATTCCCAATTTTTGACATTAGAAAAGTGAAAGACAGGAAACAACAAAGTTGCGTGATGTCCCCTATTTAAATATATCCTTTTTTTATATTTGCTTGAGCACACAGGGTGCACAAGAAACATTTTGAGGAGAGTAGAGTATTGCAGAGATGTGGCAGTGTTTGGCCAGTCCAGCTAGCGCTTCCAAGAGCTCGTCCCTCAGCCACCAATCAACAGGGAAGCTGCTGATGATGGTAGTTTCGGAGCGAGTGCCGGATTTGAAAGAAATCTGCCACTCCAGTCATGGACAGTTTCATCATTGCAGCAGCAGATCTCACCCTCCTCCCCTTCTCGACAACCAGGCAAGTTCCAGCCATTCACATTATAGTACACAGTAATGTGCATGGCTGGACCTATGAGCAACTCATTTGCTTAGTGTGTCTTTCCTGGTGAAATAAATAAATGAGCCCCACTGTGCATAATTGGCAGCTCCTGCCGCTTACCACACACTCCCCCCTCAAAGCTGACATCAGAATGCCCAATCCCTGTGTTGGCATGCCCCCAAAGCCCAAACATATATTTTGCCAACAATAGGGTGTCCAGTCCCTGTGTCAGCTTCCTCCCCCAACTGGGAGCCCACCCCAGTGTGCCAAAGTAATTCTTATGTTTTTATGACACAGAGATGTTCACTTCCAGTGCCGGATGCATTCTCCATGCCCCCTATTTGTCAGCCGACCTCAGGGTTTCCAGTCCTCAGGTCAGCATTGATTCCCCTCCCCCCCACTAGCTTGGCACACTGGGAGCCCACCCCAGTGTGCCAAAATCCATTTTGTTTTCACCTGTAAAAAAGAAAACAGTCCCACTACATATTTATTTTTTAAATCTGAAAAAAAGAAAACTGTTCCTCATTGTTCCTGCCGTCCCCCTTCCCTAAACTGCACCCTCCCTCTCCGTACCCCCCACTCACCCATACTTACTTCTGGAGGTCAGGAACAGTGATCTTCTGTGGACTGGGAACACGTCTGCACTCTTCAAAGGCCAGCCGGGAACTGAAGAAATGATGGTAAGCCCTACTGTATAATGG
The DNA here is from genome assembly GCA_016271365.2 of Neoceratodus forsteri. Classification (NCBI taxonomy): domain Eukaryota; kingdom Metazoa; phylum Chordata; order Ceratodontiformes; family Ceratodontidae; genus Neoceratodus; species Neoceratodus forsteri. Next base: position 965,262,541 of record CM028133.1, read on the forward strand.
TAGTGAATGGGGGTGGTGTTCAATTTAGGTTGATATCTCAGCCAATTTTTGGAGTTTTGGTCACAAATTTTGAACATGGGGTTCTTGGTACCCCACCTCATGAACACTGTCATTGTCATTTTGTTTCTCAGTTTTGAAAGGTGATTTCACAGTCACTGTGCAGAATCACCTTTTGGGACCGATTAATGAAATGACAGTGCAACTGTTCATAAGGCGGGATCCCAAAAAGCCCTTGTTGCAAGTTTGGTGAACAAACTCCAAAAAATGTCTGCATTATAAGCATGCATTGCGCAGTTTGTATGCACATTCGTAACTTCACCAATTCATATTTTCACTCCAAATTTCCAACATTGCCATTTTTTCACAACTCCTTATGAACAGTGCAGCTGTCATTTTTTGCATCCTGCCCAAAACGTGCTTTCGCACCTGTGGTGCAGAATGACACTGTTGCTGTTCAAAATCAACTTTTGGGACAGATTAATGAAATCACAGTGCTACTGTTCATGAGGGGAGGTCCCAAAAAAGGCCATGTTGAAAATATGGTGAACTAATTCAAAAAAATGACTGTGCTACGAGTGTGCATTACGCAGTTTATATGCATGCTCATAACTTTGCCACTTTTTCATATTTTCACTCCAGATTTTCAGCATTGCCATTTTTTCACACCTCCTCATTAACAGTACAGATGTCATTTTCACATCCTGCCCAAAATGTCTTTTCACACCTGTTGTGCCGAATGGCACATTCGCTGTGCAAAATAATCTTTTGGGATTGAGTAATGAAATGATAGTGCCACTTTTCATGAGATGGGTCCCAAAAAGCCCATGTTGAAAATCTGGAGTGAAAATACCAAGAAACACATGGGACATTAGGATTTCCAACTGTAATGCCCCACCCTGTACAGACAGACAGGCGTTGAGGGTGTGGCTTGGGGTCATCGGCCATAATGCTCACATCATTCCACCTCCATCCCCACCCTGCAGCCATTGACAGGCATCGAGATGTGCCTTCAGGTTTTCGGTTCTAACAGTCACCCCATTCTCCTATACTGCACCCATCTTGGCTTATTTCTTTGTGGAATGGGGTGAGCATAAGGGCCGAAGACCCCAAGGCACACCATGACACCTGTTAGTGTCTGCAGGGTGGGGTGAAGTGGAATGGTGTGAGTGTTATGACCGATGACCCAAAGGCACACTCCAACGCCTGTCAGTCTCTGCATGGTGGGGGTTGGCATTAGTTCAATACTTCAATGCCATTCGCACTATGCATCTCTTTAACTCATTCAGTACCAATGCAATACCAGCAAACAAACATTCGACATTGATAAATGCTTGTTATATATATTTGATCTCTATGTTCACAGCAGGAAGCCACATCAATCTGCAACAACTTTAGTTGTTTCTTCATATAGGATCAAATCTTACCAGAGAGCAAACTGTATTGGGGGAACCTTTTTTATCATTGAGTTCCTTAGGATAGCCAGCAGGGATGTACTGTTAACATTTCATTTTCAGTGGGGTGTGATGCCACCTTCCCTAATCTCACTATAGGAAAGTCCTGCCGTAGCTGGCCGAGTCCTGACCAAAAATGAGAATAAAGGAAAGAAGTTGTGACTCTACATGAGAAAAGCATAATTTCTTGCTTAGAAGGAAGCGACAGATGGCAGACTATTCGAAACCCATCCTGATTAATGCCCAAATGTCTGTGTGCCATCGATAATGTACTTCATTAGAAACCTTTTGCAAACTTGTCTGGCTGCACAAACAGGTTTCCAAGATACCTGCAGCCAATGTACATTACAACACAGCCCTAATCACTTTCTGAGTGCAGTGCTGATGTCTGGGCTGCCATGCCAACCACCTCATGCAAAGTAATTTGCATGGTAGAAACCCCTTAGTACGTAAGTTTTAAAGTGCTACGTTGGAAATGCAAATGTGAAAGACTCCACTTAACACAAAGGCTTATCATCTCATTGTTCACTCATGAATCCTTACTGCAGCTCCTTGTTATACTGTGCTTTGTCCATCAATGTGCAGTTTGCAATTCCTGCTGTGATTGTGCTGTCCCACCCCTGCTGTCTCCTGATGGTGTACACAATCCAGACAACACACACTTTCACCCGATCCCCCATCCATGTGATTGCTGTCATCTGATGGCACCCTCTTCATGCAAGATACCCATGATATGTCTGTTACAAGCCCCCCTGTTGCTCAATAGCCCCTGTATGCCTGCCCAAACTCCCCTTCTACTTGATACCCATGTTATGCCTGCTACAAACCCTCTGCCTGACAGATGCTCCAAGTATGCCTGTTATAGCCCCCCTCCACAACCTGTTGCTGCACTACTCAATAAATTCTAAACCTTGTACTAGTCTTGCTTGGATACTGCCCCAAGCAATTAGAGCACCCTCTGAATGATAGCTGCACTATCTGTCTTCTGGATCCAAACTCCATCTGACCAAGCCAGTGTGTTTCCGATCCCCAGTCAGATTTTGTGGACCCAAGGTTGGATGGGCTGGATTCTGGATCCATGGGTCAGAGTTTTTGTTCCAACCCTTGGATACTCATAATCCATTGGGATCCAACCATTAGATCTCTAGCATCTAAGCAAAGCCTATGGTTCCGATTGGATCCATTCATGGGATCCAAGGACATTGGATTCATGGTTGGGTGCCATCAATATCCATCCATAAAGATGGTATCAGCTGGCATCTGACCTCGACAAATACTGTCCAAACACTGCTGTCTGGTACTGTCAAATGAGATCATAGTGGGGGAGTTCAGGGGTAAAGGAGCCCCTGGGGATGAAGGACCACAACTCTGTGTGGGTCAGTTTAACCCATGAGAACCAGATGACAAACACAAAGACAATGGCTTTATTTTTTATAAGGGTGAATTTTAGAAAGATGTGAGAAACCTCTGGGACAACCTGAGGAGGTGGAAGAAACATGAGAACTTATAGTGTACTGGAGGTTACTAGAACCTGTCTGTAACAGATTGCCCTGCTAGGTCCAACCCCATTGGTCAAGCTGCTTTTTCTCATTGTTTCCCCAAAATCTGGAAACCCCCCCATCTGACATGCCACACCCCACCGTACCCTCACCTCTCTCCTTCATAGCTTCACCTCCCCACTTCTGCAGCTGTTTCTACTCCTCTAGCCCCACTCTCCCTCCAGACATACAGTGAATTCCCCCTCATACCGCACTTATAACCATTGTTTATTGTATTCTGCCTTGTTTGGGTTGCTTGGATTTTTATTGTCACTTGTACCTTATATTTCATTACTATGTATATGTTGATAGAGACAATGTAATTCTTGCTCTGTCCCTTCCCTCTACCCTCCAGGATGTATCTGAAAATGAGCAACATTGCTCAGTATACTTTTCCTGGTGAAACTTCTAAATAAATATATAAAATAAAATAAATAAGAAAGGATGAAACACACAAAAATCAATCTGGTTCTACAAGGTAGTCGGAGAAGCAATCTGGGCAGAATTCAAAAGGTATAAGGTGGGGAAGAGTCTTAGGGTAACATGGAGATATACTTAATAAAACTAAATGAGGCAAACAGAGGATAGATGAGGGAGTAAATTCTTCAAGGTGGGGGAGACAGTGATAGGAAAAAGCAGAGATGTAGTTAAGGATAGATGAGGGAGTAGGAAAATGGTATGGCCTTAAGATACAGTGGAGAGAATAGGAAAACAAAAGAGAGTATAATAAGGTTAAAATCGGGAAATGATTTAGTAGAGGATGATGGGAAGAAGGCTGACGCACTCAGTTAGTACTTTTGCTCTGTCTTTACGGTGGAGGTAGGGGGTCTACTTCCCAACTGTGGCATGCAGGATAATAAGGTGGGATCATAAAAAGTCAGTGTTGAAAATTTAGGGTCAAAATGTAAAAAAAAAAAAAACAATGACATTATGAGGAAATGTTTTATTTTGTCAACGTTTATTCATAACTTTCTGATTTTTGCAGATTTTGACCCCACATTTTCAACATAGCCCTCTTGTTACTCCACTTCATGAACATGAGAGCTATCATTTTTCAAATCTCCTCCAAAACATGTTTTAGCAGTTACTCTGCAAAATCACCTTGCAGGTGGTACTTAAAAACTCCACCACTCTTAATCATAAGGTGGGGCCTTAAAAAGACAGTGTTGAACATTTAGTGTCAAAATGTAATAAAAAAAACAGTGAAGTCATGAGGAAACATTGACTTTTGTCAGTGTTTACTCATAAGATTTTGGTTTTGCCCAAAATATGCAACACTGCCCTTTTGTTACCCTACCTCATGAACATGATAGGTGTCATTTTTCAAATCCATGTATCCATGTAACATTTCCACCCCCTCCATTGCCTCCTTTGATTTCATTGTGACTGATTGTTTCCAGTGCCTGAAACTGCAACTTGCACTTATGGAACTGTATCATGAATTTACATATATTTTGTATCCAGCATTCTTGTGCCTCAACCTGTATCATGTATCCCTTGTACAATTCTTCATGTAAATTGAATATTTTGAATATTTTGCATTTCTGTTTGTTGTTGTGTCTCCGTCGTGGAGCCTTTTCAAATGAGTCACCAACTCAAAAGTTGTAATTCCAGAAGTTTAATAATAAAGAAATCTTCTCTGACACATGTTTTCGCAGTTGCTCCAACAAATCACCTTTTGGACAGGATTTAAAAAATTCTGTCTAGATCATAAAATTTTTATTTATTTTATTTATTTATTTGTTAACCAGGTAAGGACACAGGACAAAAGGTCCTTTTTCAGGTCCGACCCGGAAATAAAACACAATATACAACTAACAAAGTACAAAATATCATTAAAACAGGACAACATAATTAAATAATACATTTACAGACAGCATTTTCCAATAAAAACTGCTTAAAAATAAACTTAAAACATGGAACAGAAGTTACAGAACAAAGTGTTATAGGTAGTGTGTTCCAGTATAAAGGTGCTGTAATGGAAAAAGCACATATATCAGACCTGTACTTATGGGGAATCATATTTAATAATGTGCCCTTGGCAGATCTGAGTTTGGACGGAACTGAACAAGCAGAAACCAAATCAGACAAAGGAAACAAGATATGTGAAAAAAATTAATTTTAAAATCATACAACCCAAAAAATAATCAATACTGGATCTTGGAGGTATCTAACCTTGTTGAAGATAGAGATAACAATGGTGAGTTTGAATGGGGGTAGACAAAACAAAACAACAAATATTATTACACGTAATGGAAAAAATATTAAGCTCCTTGCAACCCAGGTTAAAATAGACTTTTTTTTTATTTTAATCTTTGGTAACCAGGTAAGACCCACTAGGCACAAGTGCCTGTTTTCAGGGGCGACCTGGGAGCACTGGGGGGTTAAGTGACTTGCTCAGAGTCACACAGTCCTGACAATGCCACCTTCCTGGCTGCTTCACCCCACCCCCCCTCCATATCCTTACCTACCCCCACCTCTCCTCTCTTCTCATTTTCTTGGCCCTTCCACTTCTTTCTACCACCCTCTTCCCCTTCTTGTCCTCTTTCTTTCCACTTTACCCTCTCCCTGTCTGTTCAAAATTAATTTGATATCCTTTACCCTCATTTGTGTAACAATTTTTTCTATTGTTATGTGATACCAATGTCTTGACATGGAACCTTTGTAAAAGAGCCCTGGGCTCAAAGGTAATTGTAATCCTAGAATTGAAATAAATAAATAAATAAGTGGAGATTGTGAGCATCAAACCCAGGTCTGGTCTACTGGATGTACTAAGCTTGTTCACAGCTCATTACTCTAATGATTGGATATGTAATCAAAATGTGGAAGAAGGGAGCCAACGGCAAATGATTTTCTAGTCTCTTGAAAAATACGTTTTAAATTTATAAAGAAGGCCCAATTTCTGACTGAGCGTAAGACTAACGGATCTAACCTGTAAAGAAAAGGTTAGCCCAGGATCAAGCAAAACCTCCACATATTTGAATTGATGCACTTGTTCGATCACAGCACCCACATTATCTCATAACGATAAGCCATGATTCTCCTTTAACATTAAAGATGTGCCAAATAGCATAGACTTTGTTTTTCTAGAATTCAAAACTATAGAATTGCTTGAAAACCAAACATGGGGTTATAAAACGAGAATTAAATGTTTGGGACTGATACGTAAAAAAATAACTAAAATGACTAAGCTATAAAGAAAGGTAGAATTTCTACGATGTTTTCTCATAAATTTATTGTTATAGATTTTGGCCCTGAATTTTCATCATATCCCTTGTGTTATCCCCTCATGAACACAACGAGTGTCATTTTTCAAATCCCCTCTGAAACATGTTTTTGCAGACTCCCTCCGTATCATCTTTCAGATGGGATTTTAAAAAAACCCCACCTGTCTTGATCATAATGTGGATCATAAAAAGACTATGTTGGAAATCTGGGGTCGAAATGTCAGCACTCACTGAAAATGAGATATTGGCTCTCAGCTGGCTTATCCTGGGTAAATACGTGGTGAAAATGGGTAAAAACTGGGTCCCCACTGAAAACTAGATAGTTCATCTTCACTGTACAGTCCTGGGTAAATACAGCATGCAAGTGGGTACAAGCAGGACACCCATGAAAATGAGAGATTGCATCTCCACTGGCCCATCCTGGGAAAACACATTTTAACAAGCATTTGTCAATGCCAAATGTTGGCTTGCTGGCATTGGCATTGGTAGTCCAGAGTTAGAAATGCAAAATAGGAAGGGCAGTGAAGTATTGAAGTAAAGCCAGCCCTTCCCCCACAGAGACTGAAAGACATTGGGAGTGTGGCTTTGGGTAATATAATGCTGGCGCCATTCCACCTCACCCCAACCTGCAAAGAGCAACAGGTGGGGTGTGCATTGGGGTCTTCTGCCTTTATGCTCACCCCATTCCATCAGGAGATAAGCTGAGATGGATGCAATATAGGAGAATGGGGTGAACATTAGAGTGATGGAACCCAAGGCACACCTCAGTGCCTGTTAGTGGGGGTAGAATTCTGCGAACATTGTGGCCAACTATCCCAAGTTACGTCCCCAATGCCTCTCAATCTGTACAGGATGGGTGTATGGTTGGAAACCTTAACACCTGGGTGTTTGTTGGTATTTTCACTCCAAATTTTCAACAGTGACTTTTTGCGATCCCACTTCATGAACAGTGGCGCTATCATTTCATTACCAAATTCTGAAAGGTGATTTCGCACAGCAACTGCGCCATTGGGAGCCACAGGTGTGGAAACACATTTTGGCAGGATGTGAAAAATGACAGTTGTACTGTTCATGAGGAGGTGTAAAAAAAATAGCAATGTTGAAAATCTGGAGAGAAAATATGAAAATACGCAAACGTACGAGCATGCATAGAGACTGCGCAATGCACGCCTGTAATGCGGTCATTTTTGGGATTTCAACATGGGCATTTTGGGACGTCTCCTCATGAAAAGTGGCACTGTGATTTTGTTATTCTGTCCCAAAAGTTGATTTTGCACAGTGACCGTGCACATTGTGCGCCACAGGAGCAAAAACATGTTTCGGACAGGATGTGAAAAATGACAACTATACTGTTCATAAGGAGGTATGCAAAAATGGCAGTGTTGAAAGTCTGGAGTGAAAATATAAAAAAATTCTCGAACTTACAGGCGTGCATGGAAACTGCGCAATGCACGCTCGTGACATCATCATTTTTTGGAATTTTTTTACCAAATTTTCAACATAGGCATTTTGGGGTATCCGCTCATGAACAGTGTCACTGTGATTTTCTTAATCTGTCCCCAACATTGATTTCCCACAGCGATCGCGCCATTGTGTGCCACATGTCCATCCTTGTCTGACAATGGCCTCTACCTGCCGGCTTCTTCCTGACTTCCTCCTACATAGATACTGTTCTACCATGAATTCTGTTAAAAGCTAGCTTATGTTGTTCTACTTCAACTTATTGATTGTACTGACTGTACTATTTAGGCCTTAGTAATCGACATGTTACGTTTGTAATCTTTGTTCACCTTTGTGTTATGTCACCCCCCCATCATCTGACGTGGAACCTTTGTAAATGAGCGGTCCCTGCTCAAAGGTACTTGTAATCCTAGAGTGTAATAAATAAAAATAAAACATGTGCGAAAACACATTTTGCGCAGGATGTGAAAAATGACAGCTGTACTGTTCATAAGGAGATGTGGAAAAAATGGCAATGTTGAAAATCTGGAATGAAAATATAAAAAATTCTTGAAGTTACAAGCGTGCATGGAAACTGCACAATGCATGCTCATAACAGCCATTTTTGTAGGAGTTTTTTCACCAAATTTGCAACATAGGCTTTTTGGGCACCCATCTCATGAACAGTGCCACTGTCATTTCATTAATCGGTCCTGAAAGGTGATTCCACGCAGTGACCGTGAAATCACCTTTTCAGACAGAATAATGAAATGACAGTGACTGATTTCATGAGATGGGGTCCCAAGAACCCCATGTTGAAAAGTTGGAGCCAAAAGTCCAAAAATAGCTGAGATATCCACTAAGCTCCCCATTTATACCATTAAACAGCTCACCGGCATTTCTTCAGTTTGCGGTCTGGTTTGAAGAGTGCAAATTTGTTCCCACTCCACCAAAGATCACGGCGCCGACCTCCAGAGGTAAGTATGGCATGAGGGGATGAGAAGGTGGGGTGTGCAGAGGGTGGGTGCAGGTTGGGGGAGGGGGTGCCGTGGGAAAAACAAAAAAAAACTTCAGGGGAAGGTTTTTGCTTTTACAGGTGACACTAAGACATTTGGGCACACTGGGGTGGGCTCCCAGTGGGACACCAGTTTTTTTGGGATTGGAGCCACAGGGATTGAGCATCCCGTCAGCAAATAAAGCATGTCTGTTTTGGGGAGGGCCTGATGCTGGTGGGGATTTGGCACCCCCGTCAGCAGACAAATAAAACTGGGTGGGGGCATTATGTCAATGGGGATTGGGCACCCCATTGGCAAACAAATTGAACTGGGGAAGGGGCATGATAACAGGGGGATTGGGCACCCCCAAAGCTGGCCTTCTAGGGATTGTGAGAGGTGGACGTCGAGAGCCGCCACCATGTTTATTGAAATGTTTCACCAGGAATGGCACGTGATGGAGGCATGTCAGATCTGCTGCTGCAATGACGAGCCTGTCTCTCATTGCAGTGGTGGATTTCTTTCAAGCTGGTGGCACTCTCTGAAACTGCTGTCATCAGCAGCATCCTTACTGGTTGGCGGCTGAGGGACACACCAGCTAAAGCATCCCCTGGATTCGCCGCAACACTGACACACTTTTGAAATTGCTAATACAGTGCTACTACCGCAAAATGTTGCTTGCACATGCGCAAAAGCCAACATAAAAATGGATAAAAGCAGGACCTCAAGATGGCCCTGTAGGACAGCATTAATGCTACTGCTTGCTATGCTGATGACATAAGCTTGGGAATGAAAGTGAGCCATCAGAGGCTAGCTGGGGATGGAAGGAAGGAATGAACATCCCAGGGAATACTGTCCTTCCTCGGAGAGGAAAGGACACTGTTCCTGCTGCGTGACTGCTGACCAGTGGAAACAGGTTAGCAGCACAGTTGTGAGCACCAGGAGGGGAAGGGTTGCCACCAGACACCTGTCGCACATGTGTGCCACTGCACATATGCACAGTTACCTCATTGCATGCCACTACCCCAGGGGAGAACATGAGGGGCAGGAGGAAAATGCTAGCCATTCAAACCGGCACCGCATGCAACCAACACTGTTGGCCACCCACCACACTATGGTCCTGGGTAAGTGGTAGATAATGTGTAAGTCCATGAGAAGGGCAGTGATGGGGCTGAGGGAGGGGTGCCATCACAAAAGACTAGAATGAAGAACAGCCTTTGTGGAAAATAAAAAAGCAGGAGAGACGACATATTGGATTGCTGTATAAAAGTTCATCTAGCATTGAATCAGTTGTCGTTTAAGTTGATACCTACTCTTATAGCAAGTATGCCTTTTTTTTGTATTATCTCATCTATGCTCAATACATGTTCTGAAGCTGCCTCTTCTTCAGACCACCATGATCCACAGACATTTCTTCTACTGTCTCCCCCTTGGCTACCTACCTCATATCTGCAGCCTTCCATGGGGTAGCCCGGTGTAACTCTTCACTGAGTGGGTACCCCTCCTCCAAGAGGGAAGGCACCAGTGGGAGGAGACCAGCACACTATTCTTTTTTTGGTCCTGGGTGCTGCTGAGGCATTTTTGTGGCTTCCGGGGAGTCTTCGGAGGTGCCCGGGGCTGCAAATTGTCATCCAGCTAGTCTTCAGAGCGGTTTTCCAGTTTTCTGTTTTTTTTCCCCCAGCACACCATTCATGTAGTGCCTCCAGTCTACACTGGGGGCCGCTACCGAGCGAGGCCATTCCCTAACCCACCCCAGGATAGGAAATCAGTCTATCAGATGCTCAGTCCTATCCTCCCCCTGCCGACTCCTGACAACCTGAGTCCATTCCCGAACCCGGGTCGCCGGCGTGGGTCGAGGTAAGGCATCAGTGCCACAACCCTCTTTGCCACTGGGCCAGCAGTATGCTTTTTTAAACCAATATCTTTATTATGCACTGAACCTTTAAATATTGCAGTTAAGTGGGTAGCACTCCTCTGCATACAGGACTCTTGACAAAACTTTTAGCGAATCCAGTCAGGTTACCGGCTCAGCAACTCTTTTGTACACTACCACTGTGTAAAAAGGGATGACTGCCTATGTACAGTATGCACTAGTTGCACTTTAAATTAGCACTTTATGTATTATATAGTACTCCAATAAAGTTTTGTGCCATATAGCAACTCTTCTGCTCAGTGCCTGTTCTTTTGTTTTGGTTGCCGCTGTTATCTTGCACAAGCAGTTTATGTGGAGTGGCTTTCTGTGTGTTTGTTTGTTTGCAGTGTGCCAATTTTAAAATGGAGTCTCACTATGAGTTCTGTTTGAGTTTACAAGTTTCTTTAAGGGAAACAGTGCAGGATTTCTGTATGCTCTGGGTTTGCATCATCCACACCGGGGGCGAGGGAGCAAGGAAATGTCACATGTCTGTAAAACGTAATGTTTGCTTTGTTAAATCCTGTTGTTTTTCTAATGTTAGATGTTTCAGCTGAGATTCAAGCCTTCATTGCTGCTGGTGTGGTTCTAAGTTTCAGCTAGTTCCTCATCTCTGTGTACTGAAATATTGGGAGGTCAAGTGAGATGTGAAAGGTCCTACAGTAAGTATTCTGTTTTAATTGGTGGTGTTAACAACTGTGTGATTTTAGTTTTTTTGGGGGGTTAAAACATAGTGTTGAGAATGCATTTTTTTTAATAAAGGTATGAGTTTGAAGCTGAGGTACAAGTAGAGCATTTCAAACTGTTGTTATTGATGATGTTGCAATTGATTAATTAGGTTAGTGTTACTGCTTTAGATTACGGTACTGCTAGTGCTTCATGATTTAATGGAATGTGGAATTCTGCCATTGGAATTACTGCAGAATGGCAGCTCCTCTTAAGAAATCCTTTTTGGAATTTATTTTTTAAATCCTGGGGAACTCCCAAAAGCATTTCTATGAAAATCACAGAATAATTTTCCATGGGCCACATAAACTGCTGAATAATTTTCCATGGCTTATAGAAAAAAATCCACAGTTTATATAAGAAATCCACAGAATTTTCCAAAATTATACAAAATTTAATTCCTTGGAATTTCAACATTCCAAACAACACTAGTGATGATTTATTAGGTTAATGTTGTACAAATAGGGGAGATCTGATGGGTAGCTATCAGATATTGTTTTTATAGTATCTTTAAGAAACCACTATGGTTCTCAAAGGAAGTGGCAGTGAAGGTTCAAGAGAAAAAGAAAGCATTCAGGAAGTACAAGGAATCGCAGAAGGAGCAGGACAAAGAACTGTATCAGTTAAAGCAAAAGGAGGCTGGGAAGGCAGTCAGAACAGCAAAGGCCCAAACCGAGGAAAAGATAGCCAACTCTGTTAAGAAGGGGGATAAAACCTTTTATAGGTACATCAGGGAGCGAAGGGAAGACCAAGGGAGGGATAGTGAGGCTTAATAAAGGGGAGGAGGGTGGGCAGAGGGAGACTGTGAAAAGGCAGAGATACTAAACAAATGTTTTTGCTCAGTATTTACAAGGGAAGAGGAGGTACATAAAACAAACAGTAGTAACACTCTGGATACAGAAGTTGATACCGCCCATTTACAGAAGAAAGGGTTCTGAAAGAACTCTTAAAACTGAAGGTGGACAAAGCAATGGGGCCTGATGGGATTCATCCCAATTCTAAAAGAACTAAGGGTAGAACTAGTGACACCCACTGACTACCCTTTTAACAAATCATGGGAGGATGGGGTGGTACCCGAGGACTGGAGGAGGGCAGATGTGATTCCTCTTCACAAAAGTGGAGCAAGGCAGAAGCAGGAAACTATAGACCTGTTAGTTTAACCTCAGTGATAGGAAAATGATGGAATCACTTCTAAAGGAAAGAATTGTCGAGATCTAGAGGCCAGAGGGGCACAAGACCCTAGGCAGCATGGATTCACAGCGGAAGGTCATGCCAGACTAATCTGATAGATTTTTTGACTGGGTGACCAAAGTAGTAGATCAGGAGGGGCTGTGACATGGCCTACCTAGACTTTAGCAAGGCATTTGACACAGTCCCACACAAAAGATTAATATACAAGTTAGCCAGCCTGGGAGTGGGTCCCAAGATGACAGCCTGGGTAAAGAATTGGCTGGAGAATAGGACACAGAGAGTAATAGTAAATGGAGTCCACTCAGAAGAAAGGAGGGTTACTAGTGGGGTACGTGAGGGTTCAGAGTATAGGATCGGTCCTCTCAATGTCTTTATGTTTACATTGCAGAAGGACTGGAAGGAAAAGCATGTCTCTTTGCAGATGACACTAAGCTCTGCAACAGAGTTGATGCACAGGGTGGGGTGGAAAGGATGAGAAGGACTTGGCAAGGTTAGAGGAATGGTCAAATGTATGGCAGCTTAGATTCAGTGCTAAGAAGTGCAAGGTAATGCACCTGGGAAACAAAACCCAGGGAAGAGTACACAATGGGGGTGAGATACTAACAACAACAAAATGGAAAGGGACCTGGGGGTAGTCATATCAGATGACCTAAAGACGGGCAAGCAATGTGGAGAGGGCTGCAAGGAGGGTTGGTGGATACTGGATGCATAGGGAGAGGCATCACCAGTAGAAAACAGGAAGTTATTAACCCTCTGTACAGACAGCTGGTGAGACCCCATCTGGAGTACTGTGTGCAGTTCTGGAGACCCAGTCTCCGCAAAGACATAGACAAGATGGAAGCTGTCCAGAGGAGGGCAACTAAAATGGTGCAGGGTCTGCACCGGAAGACATATGAAGAGAGACTTAAGGAGCTTAATATGTATAGCCTGGAGCAAAGAAGGGAGAGGGGGGACATGATAGAAACTTAAGTACCTCAAGGGAATCAACAAAGTCCAAGAGGGTAGCATCTTTCAAAAAAAGAGGTGTGCAAGAACAAGAGGGCACAATTTGAAGATGGGGGGGCGCTCAGAGGTAATTTAAGGAAGTATTTTTTCACAGAGAGGGTTGTGGATGCATGGAACGGCCTTCCGGAGGAGGTTGTGGAGTCAAAATCAGTGGTGGAATTCAAGCATGCATGGGATAGTCATAAGGCAGTTCTGGGGGGTGGGGGTAGGAAGAAGTAGGCTGCTGGTTAACTAGGATCTGCAGCTTATCCAGTAGGTAGGGGAAATGGGCAGACTGGGTGGGCCAAGAGGTCCTTACCTGCCGTCAAATTCTATGTTTCTATGTTTCTATCTTCCTGAATAGTCAGTCACCTATTGACCCTCTTGAGCAGCTTTGCAACTTGTGAGGGTTTGAGAGGTCACTGACCATGAGTGAAGATAACAAGCATTTGTCAATGCCGAATGTTTGCTTGCTGGCATTGGCATTCGTAGTGTAGGAGTTAGAGAGCTTGCATAATAGGAATGGCAGTGAAGTATTGAACTGAAGCCAACTCCACCACCACCTTGCAGAGACTGACAGGCATTGGGGTGTGACTTTGGGGTATCTGCATAACGGCCACGCCATTTCACCACACCCAACCCTGCAGACACCAAGTGTTACAGTGTGCCTTGGGGTCTTTGGGCCTTATGCTTACCCATTCCATAAGGAAATACAGTGAAATGGGTGCAGTATAGGAGAATGGGGTGAACTTTGGGGCCAAAGAATCCAAGGCACACCTCGATGCCTGTCATTGGCTGCAGGGTGTGGGTGTGGGTGGAATGGTATGAGCATTACAGGTGACAATCCCAAGTCACATCTCTGATGCCTGTCAGCCTCTACAGGGTGGGGCGTTATGGCTTGAAACCCTAATGCCCCAGACGTTCATTGGTATTTTCACTCGTCTTTCAACATGGGTTTTTTGTGACCCCCACCTCATGAAGAGTGGCAATATCAGTTTGTTAGCCAAAAGCTGATTTTGCACAGCGATTACGCCCATATTGGTGCACCACACAGGGTGCGGTAAACACATTTCTGAACAGGATGTGAAAATGACAGCTGCAATTGTTCATGAGGAGGTGAAAATGGCAAGGTTGAATCTGGAGGAAAATATAAAAAAACTGGTGAAGTCACGAGCGTGCGTAGAAACTATAATTAGTTTGGGGACTGTTTACAGCAGATTGTCAACACAGGCATTTGGGACCTCCGCTCATGAACAGTGTCACTGTGATTTTCATAATCTGTCCCGAACACTGATTTCCCACAGCGACCACGCATTTCTGCACCGCATGTGCGAAAACACATTTCGGCCAGGTTGTGAAAAATGACAGCTATACTGTTCATAAGGAGGTGTGGAAAAATGCCACTATAGAACATCTAGACTGAAAATATTACAAATTCGTGAACTTGCGAGGGTGCGTGGAAACTGCGCAATGCACGCTCATAACACAGTCATTTTATGGACTTTCATCACCAAATTTTCAACGTAGCCATTTTAAGACCTCTGCTCATTAACAGTGTCACTGTGATTTTCTTAATCTGTCCCAAACATTGATTTCGCACATAGACTGTGTGATTGTGTGCTACATGTGTGACAACACATTTTGGGCAAGATGTGAAAAATGACAGCTGTACTGCTCATAAGGAGGTGTGGTAAAATGGCAATGTTGAAAATCTGGAGTGAAAATATTAAAAATTTGCAAACTTACGAGCGTGCATAGTAACTGCGCAATGCACGCTTGTAAAACAGTCATTTTTGGGAATTTTTTCACCAAATTTTCAACATAGGGTTTTGGGGGGACCTACCTCATGAACTGTAACACTGTCATTTCATTACTCGGTCCCAAAAGGTGGTTCCATGCAGTGACTGTGAAATCACCTTTTGAGACCGAATAAGAAAATGACAGTGACTGAGTTCATGAGGTGGGGCCCCAAGAACCCCATGTTAAAAATTTGGTGAAACAATTCCCCAAAATGGCCGAGATATGCACCAAAGTTGAAAAAAAACAAACATTTATGCCATTATACAGCTTACCGGCATTTCTTCAGTTCGAGGTCGGCTTTGAAGAGTGCAGACGTGTTTCTGGTCCACTGAAGATCGGTGCGCTGGGCTCCGGAGGTAAGTATGGGGTGGGGAGGTGGGTGCACAGAGGGTGGGCGTGGGTTGGGGAGGGCAAACAGTCATCAAGGGACTGTTTTTTTTTTTTCAGGTGTCTTTTTTTTTTTTTTAATAGAAGACGATGTAGGATTCTTGCCACGCTGGGTTGGGCCCCAGTGTAGCAGTTTCTTTTTGGGAGTAGTGTAGCTGACAGGGGATTGGGAACCCCCGTCACCATACAGACTTTTGCCACACTGGGGTGGGCCCTCAGCGTAGCACCTGGAAATCTGTTTTGGGGGCAGCAGAGCTGACGGGGATTAGAGCACCCCGTTGGCCATATAATTGTGTGGGTGGGGGAGTGCATGAGCACACTGGGGTGGGCTCCCAGTGTGCTAGTAGGTGTTCGGGGCGGGGGGGAGGAAGAACTGTCTATGACAGTTCAGATGCAGTGTGACGTGCAGGCAATTTGCATATTGCCATCGTTACCACTGCTGATTGCAGCGGTTTTTCACTTTCAGCTGTACGACACTGCATCTGAACTGCTGTCATAGACAGCTCCGACATGTACTGGTGCGGTGAGATAGCTCTTGCAAAACGGAGCAGGGCATTGGATTCTGAGTGGCACACCAATGAAAATTCATATGGTGGCACTATGTTTCTTGCACATGCATGCAAGCAAAAATAAAAATTATATATCACAGCCACCTATCAGATGTCCTGTTTATACAGTATACTTTCACAGTTTTTTAAAAAGATTGTAGAAACTGTGGCTGCTGCACAGTTCAGCAGGGCATTATGCCCCACGTTCAGTGTGGGTACAGAGTAACTTATCCCACTAACCAAATGAACAACATGACGTACCCTACTAGCAAGATTAAAAATGTATCTAGCTAGTTAGGGTTCTGTGCCTTTGATTGCATTCTTATCTTGGTGTAAAAAGGGTAACGTGATATACATTTTTCTTTAGATGTATTTTTTCAAAGGTAGAGTGGTATAACCTTATAATATAAATGAATATTAGTGAGAGATAAGGGCCATACAGCCCACCAGGGATGTTGGAATGGGAAGCTGCCCATATAACACTTATTGCAGCACTGATGTTGTCTGTTGCCAATCTTCCTTTAACACAGCTTGTCTGATAGCTGTACTTGTTTTGCTTAATTTGTAATTTGTTTGTGATTGTTTTGTTGCTTGTTTTTCTTGTCAGGTTAGAACTGACAATGGACTAATCTCAGTATCCTTACCTGGTTAACAAATAAAAAATGAAATGAAATTAAAGGAGTAGTACACCCAGAATTTGCAAAACCATATGCTGTGCGGAGTGTTTTCATTTGTGTGTGAAGTCCTAGTGTGTCCTTCCTTCTGTCTGCTATTAGGAGTTTTCCCTAAATTTCCCTGCAAGCATTATGGCAGTTTTGTGACCCCTGGGGATCTACATCTCAGTTAAGTTTATTACTTTCCGTGTTCCTACAATGCATTCTGTCTCATGTGACAGCAATGTAGCCGGGACCATAGATTAAGTAGAAAGCACTGCTTTACAATTAATTCACAACAGTAGAGATGTCTATATTTTATAAACTTTACAACAGAGTTCAGCTTGGTGACTGCCCTCATTGTAAAGGTCTTTTTGTTGTGAACAATTGTGATACTAATTATGTATGTGTAACTTGGATGGTTTTCAAGATATTTACATTTGTTTGGCATGTCTTTTAGAGTGTTCACTCAGAGAGAAAAAAGTGCAACAGTACACATGCCAAACACATCTGAATATCTTGAAAATTATACACACTACACAAAAACAACAAGCTGCAAAGCCGTTCAGGAAAAAATAATTTTACAATGAGAGTAGTTACTAAGCTGAACTCCTTACAGTTTTTAAAATATTTGCCATCCGAAGTGGGAAATTTGGTAAAAAAAAAAACATGGAAATTTGGTTATTAGATGGCTATATTTTAAAAACTATACAGAGTTCAGCTTAGTGACTACCCTCATTGTAAAGGTCATTTTGTCCTAAACAACTTTGCTGTGGGTCATTTTTGTGTAGCTTGTAAAGTTTCCAAGATATTTAGGCTTGTTTGGCATGTGTGCAGATGCACTTTGAAATGGCAGATGCTTTTTTTCTCTTTCAGTGAACAGTAGACATGCCAAACAAATGTAAATATCTTGAAAACCATTCAAGTTACACATACACAACCAGTGTCACTATTGTTCACAACAAAAAGGCCTTTACAATGAGAGTAGTCACCAAGCTGAACTCTGTAGAGTTATTAAAATATAGACATCTCTACTGTTGTGAACTAATTGTAAAGCAGTGCTTACTGCTGAAACTATGGTCACTATATCACTATATATATATATATATATATATATATATATATATATATATATATATATATATATCACTGTCACATGAGATAAGATGCATTGTAGGAACAAGGAAAGCAATAAACCTATCTGAGATGGAGATCCCAGGGGTCGAAAAACTGCTATAAAGCTAGCAGGCTAATTTAGGAAAAACTAATAGCAGACAAAGGGAAGGACACAATAGTACTTCACACACAAATCAAAACACTCTGTACAACATATGTTTTTGCAGTTCTGGGTATACAACTCCTGATGAGGAATGACTTGCTGAAGATGCAGAGCCAAAACTTTTGCAAGAATTTTGACATCTGCATTAAAGAAGGATATTGCGCGGTAACTGGATACTAACTGGGGATCTTCCCCTGTTTGCTTATGAGAGTGACCCAGGCTTCAGACATGGATCTTGCTAATTCTCCCTTCCCATACACTTCCTGCACGACCTCAGTAAGGAGTTTATTTATTTAGTTTTTATTTACCAGGTGAGTGCACTAGGCAATGACAGTTGCCGATTTTCAGGCATGACCTGGGAAAATACTGTAGAACTAGAATGTAACACTGTAAAACAAACGTTGCAATTACCGCGTTGCATCTTTAAGGTGCAATGTTTGTTTTACAGCAGTATATGCTTGTCAATCTACAGACCATGCGTGTAACTGCATTTCGTCTTTGGCGATCAGAGAAAAAGTTCAGAAACTGACAACTTAAGTATGAAATGTTGTGCAGACAAACTTTTATTAAGTGTAAAAGTGCAGAAAAAAGGGATTATTGTCGGAATATTTTGTTTAGTTTTGCTCGACTTTGCTGTACTTTCTTCCTCGCTGAATCCGCAATTGCTTTCTTCTCTTACACTGAAGCAGTATCTAAGATCAGAACAGAAAAAGGAAAGTTACAGTCACACTCCACTAATGGGAAATACAGTAAAGTAAAGGTAAATAAAAACCAGTACCACCAATAGTGCTGTAGATATCATTCAAGCAGTCCTCATG
This sequence comes from Neoceratodus forsteri, assembly GCA_016271365.2. NCBI lineage: Eukaryota > Metazoa > Chordata > Ceratodontiformes > Ceratodontidae > Neoceratodus > Neoceratodus forsteri. Next base: position 965,281,484 of record CM028133.1, read on the forward strand.
CGCTCTCTGTATACCAGCCTTTTCAAATCCTGCTTTACAGTCCTCTTTTCATGTTGTCAGTTTGGTGAAGCTGTTCACCGGCCATGGTGTATGTTAATTTTTTAGTGTGGTGGTTCTTAGGTCTATCGAAATAGTCTTACTACTACTACTTCCAGCCTTAAGCTGATCTGAAATCTGAGTCACATACCAGTCTGTAAATTGCTTCTTCAGCTCGTCCCTAAACATTTTGTTAATTGATATGTCCAACGGCTGAAGATCAGTGCATGATGCAGGCACATATATGGGGATGAGGCCATATTTTTCAAAATTTGCTGTAACATCTTCGGAAGTGTGGCCCCAAAACAAGTCCAGTACGAGCAAAGATTTGGGGCAATCAGGAAGGTTTTTTTGTTATTTTATAGTGTTGATGTATGGCACAGGTACGTTGTTGGTAAACCTGATGGTGGTCTCAGAGTTTGCCCAGTGATTTTCAGTGTGGGTAATGTTCCATCCATCTGGAAAGGAGAAACTGGGATGGCACTGAGTGGTTTTGCCCTGATAGATGACATGCGAGGTGAGACAGTGTCCAGACAGAGAGCATACTAGCACCACTGTAACCTGCCTTTTATCCCCCAGTCCTGACACCTCAAACTGTTTTGTCCCTACTGACTCCATGATCCACTCTGAGCAGGGGATTAGGTTAACCCTTGTTTCATCGAGATTCAGAACAAGGTCAGTAGAGATTAGCTCTTGACCACAAGCTTTACTAGTGAGGCACAAGAAGTTGTCTCTCAGGTCAGGAAAATCAACAGGGGGGTTTCTTATTGCTTTGGTCCCTTTACGTCTACCTAAGCCCATACAGTTTAACAATAACCAGGACCACTGTCGGGAGAATACAAGGGGGCCACCATTCTCAGAGATCATTGCTGGGTTACGAGATTTTACTATTTCTGTGGCAACAGCAGACAAAACTCTGCCACTAACCACTGCACCCTCAGCTCTCAGAGATTTTACTATGGATTTTAGCTCTTTTCCCACTTCTGCCATTCGCAAGGGAGGACGGCCACGGGTCTTAATGGGAAGGGTCTTGGGCAAGGGCAAGGCAAGGCAAAATTTATTTAAAAGATGCCCAATCCCGGAGGCTCTGGGCACTGTACAAATAAGTAAACACATATTCAGAAACAGATCAATAAAAACACAGAAATAATTATAAACATATAAATAATAACGCTTCATATAAACATTACCCATAGATAATAAACTAAGCGGCTATAATCAGATCAGATCTATAAATTAATAGCTTAATCCAAAAAGGTCTGAGTGAATAGGAGGGCCTTAAGGCGGGCCTTGAATACTTCCAGAGTAGGGGCCCCCTTAACCCCAAGGGGCAGTGAATTCTACAGGGTGGGGGCAGTGACACTATAGGCCCTGTCACCAGCCGATTTCAACCTCATCCTGGGAATTGCCAAGGGGTCTCCACAGGAGGAATGGATGGGGACGAACCAAGAGAGCAGGTACAAGAAGGTCTAACAGATAACCAGGGCTCTGACCATGTGCAGCTCATGCAACACCAGTGTAATGTGGCAGAATTTTGGCTGCCTAGTAAGTAACTGAACAGCTGCATTCTGCACCAGCTGCAGCCTGCTGAGAGATCCTCCCATGACCCCGAGGTAGAGTGCATTACAGTAGTCGAGCCTTGATGTAACTAAGGCATGCATCAAAGTGGGGAGGTCCAGAGGCAGAACAAGGGCTTTATCCTGGTGATATTTCTGAGATGGAAAAAACAGGAGTGGACGGTGGAAGATATCTGCTCCTCCATTGTCAAACTCCTATCCAGAATGACACCAAGATTTTGTACCCTAGAGGAGGCCTTCAATGGAACAGATCCCAGAACAAGTCTAGTCTCTGATCCAGAAGCCATCCTATCACGCACTCTGTTTGACTCCACCACCAATACCGCCGTCTTATCGGGGTTCAGTCACAACCAGCTAGAGGCCATCCAGTTGTTGATCTCAGCAAGGCAGCTGTTTAACACATCTACTGCATTGGATGTTCCTGGGGCAAAGGATAAGTATAGCTGGGTATCATCAACATAGCAATGAAAACCCAAGCCATACTTCCTAATGATCCCTCCCAGGGGTAGCATGTACACTGCGAACAACATTGGGGCTAACACCGATCCCTGAGGTACTCCGCAAGATAGGGGGCTACGGGTGGAGGAGAAATTCCTCATCACAACCCGTTGCTTCCTGTTGGTTAAAAAGGACTCCATACCCCAACCAGGCGGAGTGTACTCAGAACACTTCTGGCAGCTATGTTATTTCTGTCTTCAGTGTTATAGATCCTGGACTTTTATAAAATAAGGTTTTAAATCCCAGTCATGATTTAACACCCCCCCCCCCGACACCAGGGCATTCAAGCTGTATATCCAGTAACTTTCCCTCTGTCCCAATCTGTTGGCCCTGTCCCCTGTGCTAGCCCTTTTTGGCTAAGCAAACAATTTTGATGAAAATGGAGTATATCAACCACTTTGGCAGAAAGATTGTGATGTAACAGAAAATGAAGGTTTGTTTTCTGGTAATTAATTATGTCATCACAAATGGACATAAAAGGAGGGGGGGCAGTGGTCAGGTAGCTGCCCCTGACAAAGCCTTACTTGGCAAAGTGCCTGGGGCACCTGACCTGACAGTGGTATAGTATCCTCAGACCAGGTCTGTGTGGTCCAGACATTACTAAAATAAGCTGAATACATTTTCATTTAGATGGAACTTCAGCATTTGTGTGTCTTTCTACAAGGTTCTACACTGTTCACACCCCAGCTCTGGAGTGCGTGAATACATTTTCATTTGGATAGAACTTCGACATTTGTGTGTCTTTCTGCAAGGTTCCACATGGTTCACACCCCAGCTCTGGAGTGTGTGTGTAAGGTTGTTTGAATGTTTGACACACTGGGGCAGCAACCCCATACTCGCAGCCTGCATGATCTCAGTGAGTGCAACTTATTTCTGTGTCCTAGAAGACAAAGGAAACCCCCCGGCCCTACTTCTGGCATGAAAGCATGGTAAAAGTCTACTGTAAACCCATCAGGGCCCGGAGTCTTTCTTTTTTGGTTTAGTTTCATCACCATCTCAATTCCTGAGAAGGGATTGGGACTTCGAGCTGCCCTCTCTGGCCTTCCACCGGGGCCGATAAGGCTGTACCTTGCAAATACTCCAGCAAATGTGGGGCCTCTGGTGTTTTTTGGAACAATACAGTTCCACATAGAAGGTTTTGAGTGCTCGGTTGATCTGATTCGGGTCTGCAGTGACTTCTCCAGAGGAAAGGTGGAGTGTCCCAAAGTGCTTGGCTGTTCGCTGCCATCTAATACAGTAAGCTAACAGGCATCCTGCTTTTTCTCCAGACTCCCAGTTTCTATGGGATGTCCATTTGAGAGCCCTTGCTGCAGCGGTGAAGGTCATGCTATTTGTCTAGTACTTAAAGGAGAACTCCTGTGGAGCTAAAAGCTACCCACCCCCCAAACCCTCATCCCCCAGTTAGACTTTTTGCAAGGAAGAAAAAAAATGTAAGTGTTTACAGCTACTTTATTTTATCCTCGTAAACTCCAATGTCAGTCAACATGGTGGGTGCTGCATGATGCCATCTTGTGTTACAGCACGGTTCCACTTGCTTATACTGAGAAGCACACAAGCAAGCAGCATGGCACTGTAACATAAGATGGTGCTGCATAACACCTGCCATTTTGAATGATATCGGAGTTTATGAGGATAAAATAAAGTAAGAGTAAACACGATTTTTTCTTCCTTGCAAAAGCCTTACTGGGGGGGGGTAAGGTTTGGGGGTGGGGTGGTAGTTAGCTCTGCAGGAGTTCTCTTTTAAACTGCATGGTGTCCCAGTGAAGCTGGGGAGAATGGGTATCTAGTTCATTGTATTGTCTTCTTTTTTCTTGAGTGCTTGGTCTAGCTCTTCCAGCTGCCAAGCTTTTTCCTTCTTTCTGTGAGCTGCCAAACTTAGTGTTCTGCTGTGCAGATGTGCTTTGAAGGGTATCCCAGACTATAGCCTTAGGGACTTCTGGAGTGACATTAATCTGTAGGAACATGGTGATTTCCTGAGCCAGTCACAGCTTAAAGTCTGTGAGGGACAGAAGGTAGTTGTCCATAAGCCACCAGGGGCAGCATGGGGAACTAGGACCAATGCCTATGGTGAGGTGGACACAAGCATGATCTGAGATGAGGATTGGACCAATTGTCATATGGGATACGTCTTGCAACTGAGTTCTGGGCAGCAGGAAAAAAATCTATTCTACTAGCAGTGTGGTGTGGTACCAAGTGGAACGTAAAGTCACGTTCCTTCAGGAAAAATTCCCTCCAAGGGTCCAAAAGGTCAACTTCCTCTGTTATAGTTTTTTGCAGTTCCCAAGTTTGGGTGAGGACCATTGACAGACTTCTAAGTCTGTCCAGAATGGGGTCCCAGACTTTGTTAAAGTTGCCCCCCCAGCACTAACAATTCTCCTTGCTGCAAGAGGGCTGAGATCTCCTGCATTACCTCTGGGTAGAACTCTGACGTGTCATATTTGGGCCTTAGATATTTCCCAGTAGGATGGGTTGAGAATTTATCAAGGCTCTAACTAGGACCCATCTTTCATCTTGGAATGGGTTGTTGAGAGGAACTGTAATACGAGGCTTTTACGGAGTGAAATAGCAACCCCCCTCTTGACTTTGTGGAGTGTGAGCTTCCTGCTACATGTCCTAGCCAGTCCCTGGTGAGTTTTTGTGTCTCCCCAGGAAGTAGGTGGGTCTCCTGGAGGAACACAGTTTGGCACTTCTTTTTAAGGTGTGTGAGTGCTTCCTTCCTCTTTATAGGTGAGTTCAAACCCTGTACATACCAGGTAACAATATGGTAGGGCTTTAGTTTAGACTCCTTCGCTGAGAGTTAAGTAGGTAGTGTAAGGAAGGCCCTATATCCTGTTCTGTGTCCCATTCATATAGCACTCTTGCCCAGCCTTGTGGGGTTGAGGGTGAGGGAAAGATTGAATGGAGTCTGACTGAACTTTTGCTAGATTTACTCTCGATGGGAGCAGCACTGGGACCTGGGGTGTGGCTCAAGCTGCAACACCTGGCAGGGCGGAATAGAGCTAGATGAGAACAATTTATAAGCCCAAAAGATAGTTTTCTTAACATGAGGTTGGGGTAAACCTGCTTGAGCACTTTCCCCCAGCACCCACAAGATTAAAAGTTGTACTAACATAGAAAACAAGTGAACATTTACAATTGCTAATGGTGTTAACTAGGGGTAATAAGAAACAAACATTTCAAAAATCAGTTTACCAAATCAAGAATACTTAAATGAACCTCAATGGGAAGGGTCAGTGGGATCCAGACATAGAATAAGGGAGACAAAATAACCCGCTCCTAGTGTTCACCACTGGCCTCTAGACTCGATTGCTAAGTCTGCTACCACAAGCATATCTAGCTCTCCTCCAGCCTGTAGAGCCCTTTAAACAATCATACCATCAGTGCATAGCATGGAGACCTGCCCCCTGCTAGGATTGGGATTTGCTAAATGTGGTCGGCCACTTTTAGCCAACCATTTAAGGCCAGATGGGGGGTGTACAGCCACCCACAAACATGCCCTATAGAACCAACAACTTTAAACACTGTTTTGGTGCCCACCTTGGAATAGGGCCATAGCTGGGAGACTTATTGCCCTGCCCTCCCAATTGCTTATTAGGTCCATATTGCATGTGCAGAGCATCATGGATGTGTCCCTTATTGGGGGAGGCAGCAGACAGAGAGGAATCAGATTACCCAGCAAGATATTTAAGCAAAGCTAGAAAGTCCCCTTAGCCCACAGGAAGCCAGCATGCTGTGCAACTCAATGAGCAGTTCGGTCCATTGTTATATCAGGAGACACAGCTGAGGAATGTCAGCTACTGTAAGTCTTCGGGTGGCCTTGTGGAGAACAGCGCCCAGCATCTGCAGGCTGTTAGCTCCATATTGAAATAAGCCGCACTGACTCTGGCATGTGGTGTTCTAAGTAAATGTCCTCAATTCCAGCCGCTGCCCTATAGACTGTCACCATTTTGGCAGGCAGTCAGGTTATGTCAAGCCTTGGGTAGACAGCTCACCCTGCAGGCTCCCAGATAATGGCTAGAGCTGCAAGACCGCACCCATGTGACCGCCCAGCGCAACAAGCTCCAAAACAAAGGGTGGGCTTAATGTAATGTAGTCTTATTTCATGGGAGGACCAGATAAAACTGCACACACCTGTGAGCAACACTTGTATGGGATCTGACTGAGTTTGTGTGGGATGAACTATTAACTGTTAACTTCCCTCTGCCAAATGGCCAAACAGGCAACCGGAAATGCTGCAAGTTATATACAACTACAAGAGCGTTATGTGCCGGGGGGATGGGGACAGGATGACAGGACAGCCAAAAGAGAGCAGTGTGTAAGTGAGGATAGCCGCAGATGTCTGGAAATAAGATTTCAGTTATACAGATATGGCTCATGCAATCTGATGAGTGAAGAAGGTAAGGGGAAGGAAGAGTGCAGACACAGATCCAGACAGTGTATGATGGCTCTGCAAATGTTATAATAACAGACCTGATGGGACCTAGCTAATACATGTGGGAGGGGGAGCCCTGTTTACTAAAGCAGATCTGTCATGGATGTACAGTACCTTTGGACTGAGGAAAAAAGAGAAGGAGTGTTGACAGTTCCAACAAACCTGCAAGAGGACATTTACTTAGAACACCGCAGTGTCAGTGGCTTAGCAGGTAGCACACTCACCTCTAAGGCTGAGAGATCAGAAGGCTGTGGGTTCTATCCCCACACCAGGCACTTGGGTTAATATCCCAATACTGACACTGTAGTGCAGCATGAGGGGGGTGCTGCATTCCTGAGGTGCTGTCTTTCAGATGAGACGTTAAACCAAGGTTCCATCTGCCTGTTCAGGTGGAAGTTAAAGATTCCATGGCACTTCTCGAAAAGAGTAGGGGAATTTTTTATTCAAGATTTTCAAACAAAAATACGGAAAAGTATTACAGCATACAAAATCATAATGAAAAAGGAAAACAGAAAAAAATTACAAGAGTGTCAAAGGAAAACAAAAAGAAAATCATCATCCAACGAACCCCCCCCCCCACAGAAAGAGTAGGGGAATTCTTTTATCCAAAATTTCAAACAAAAAGTATAGAGAAGCATTGCAGTATACAGAAGTAAAATAAAACACAAAAAACAAAATGAAAACTGTTCAAGACACAGTAAATGTAAAAAAAAAAAAAAAGAAAACCCAATAGTACAAATTCTATTCAGTTATCGTCAGAAACAAATACTCAGAAAGGTAATACGGCTTACAAAGCATAATAACAGAAAAGAAATATATCAGCATATGAAAGTGTCAAAAGCACAGCAGAAATATCCCCACCCAACATACCCCTCCCCTTAACACAGAAATAGGCAGAAATGTAAAGGAAACAGATATTTAAATATTCCTGTAAACTTGAAAGCAAAACACACAAAAAGTAATATTTATAACAAAAATGAAAAGGCTGGCTATAAAACTCAAGTGATGGGAACATCTGAGTCAGTGACCCAAGGAAGATTCCTCCAGGACTGAAAAACCCAGGTAGCTAGTCTACTTTTAATTCTAATCTGTACAGCTGTCTGATTTCCCTAACAATTTTTTTCAGTAGCTCAGACAGAGGTACAGATCTTTGTTGTAATGTGAACCAACATCTGGAGTTCCAGATATACCATTTCACCACAATAATAATAACCTGTAGTGTAGAAGTATCCCATTCACTCCAAGAAGAGTCGAAAAACTATATAGCAAAACCTCTAAAGAAATAGTGCGAAAGGGAGATATACCCCAGGAATCAGTTAAAACAGCCCAAAAGGGCGAAATATATGAGCATGAAAAAAATAAATGAAATGTCGTTTCAAGTTGCTGAGTACAGTTAGGCCGAGAACAAAACCTTTCTGAGAGCTGTTTGTGTTTCTGGTGTTCTTTAACGCTATAGTCGACAGACAGCATAACCAATGGATATCCCACATTTTCTCCGGATCCTGGGATTGTTTTAAAAGGCAAGCAGAATCTGAGTGTGAGTATTCGGACAATGTGGGAAAGAATTTAATTCATGAAATTTGGTGATCATTATCTGTTTATATAAAAGTTTTCTATGTTGTCCACTAACCATAGTGGTAGACAGTTGCCAACTTTTAAGTTTTAGAAACACATCTCTCACGTAAGGAGGACTGATATGTGAAACATGTAGTATTCTGAGAGAGGCAGCTTCCCATTGTGCAAACCAAGGACTAAATGTAAGGGTAAACAAGGGAATCCAAGGTCTTCGGACTTGAGTCAACATAGGTCTAAAATTAATAACAAGATACAGAACCATAAACCAGACAACTGGATGTACCATTCCTAGGCCTCCCTGGGATTTTAGGAGGTACAAAACATTCCACTTTATAGGATTCAGTTGGCTACCCCAGACTGCTTGAAAAAAAATACTGCACAAGGAAGTTTCTAAAGTTCGAGGTGGAGAAAACAACCAACTAACATGAATAAAGATAGGTAAAAGAAACATTTTTATTAAATGAACTCTTTTTAATTTCCCCATATGCCAGGAATTCCAGGCTTTCACCACCCGCTGGGCCTGAGAAAGTTTTGGACTCCAGTTTAAAATGTCTAAATCTTGGAAGCCAAAGTGTATCCCTAAGATAGTAATCAGGTCTCTGGTCAGTCTCATTCCTGCAATTGAATCTAGAAGGGATGATGGCCGTCCAAATTGTCGCCCTATACATTTAGACATGCTGAGAGAGGTGCCCAACAAGGAACGAAAAGCCTGATAAATAGTCATTACCTGTGTTGTGGAGGTTGAATCACCAACCCAGATGGTAAGATCATCTGCATATGTTAAAGCCATATGGGGAATCTCATAAGTGTCAAGAGATATATGTTTTCGTAGTGGTGTAGAATTCAGAACTCACAGAAGGGTGTCAATACAGAATACGTATAAAAGAGGGCTTAGAGGACAACCTTGTCTGACTCCTCTTTTAATCGGAATCATAGGCCCTAACCAACCTTTAATAAGGGGAGATACAGTAGCTGACTTATACAGTGCTTGCAACCACAGAATAAAGGGGGCAGGAATTCCATACAGAGTAAGTGTGCCCCAAAGGTAGCTATGTTCTACAGTATCAAAAGCTTGCTTTTGATCTAGAGACAAAAGAAATCCAGATAAACATTCCCTATTGTCCCTTTCAATCAGTTCCCATTTGTCTCCCCGGGATAGAGCAGGTTTGAGTAAGGGAATTGAGATGAATAGCTACCTGCAACAATCTGGTGTGTAATATTTTGGCAAGGATTTTAAAATCGGTATTCAGTAAGCTAATCGGTCTCCAATTTGAAAGATTAGTCTTATCCCCCTCCTTATAAAAGAAAACCAATAGGTCTCGTGCCATATCTAAAGGGATAGAAGCAGACTTCAAAAGAAAGGTAAAAGCCAACGCCAATTCTTTAGAAAGCAAGGGTCCAAGTACCTTATATAATTCCGGAGTAAGCCCGTCTAAGCATAGGACTTTATTATTATGTAATGATTTTATAGCCTGTTCAACCTCCGGAGCAGAGATATCCATAGTGAGTTCAGGCAACAGATATGGAGGACAGGCAGGAATGGGGGTGACAGGTAGAAATGCAGAAACCGAGTCAGATGATGAGGATTCTAGTAGCTAACTGACCCTTCTGAAAGGTGGAGTGTATACCTTTATGTACAGACATATAGGCGTCCTTTAAATGAGAGGTGGAAGTAACTGTTTGTAATGTGGACATGTCACAGAACACTTTGGTGGTATTAGCCTTAGAACCCCTATCGCGCTTATCAAGGCCACAATTAAAATCACCACCAAGAATCACTGCCTGGGAGGAAATTAAAAAGGGTTGAATGGTTTTAAACAAAGACACCCTGTCCGCTTTAGATTGTGGTGCATAGACATTAACAAAACGAAAATAAAAGTTGTCAATTTTTGTATCTAATATCAACACTCGTCCACGAATCAAATCAATCAACTTGATTAAAGAAACATGCAGGTCAGAACGGAACAAAATTCCCACCCCAGAACAAGTCTCAGGACCTAAGGACCAGTATGAGGGACCAACATGCCAAAGTTTTGTAACAATACCCAGTTCAGAGATTGTGTGCAGCCTGGTATCTTGCAGAAAAATGATTTGCAAGGGTCTAGATAAGAAATAAGACAGTGTTAACTGTCTTTTCTTTAGGCTCTTCATACTATTTACATTTAAAGAGCCAAGGGACAATGGCCACATGGAGAGAGGAAAAAATAAAACTAGGAAAAAATCCATCAGGGAGGCTTTTCCCTCGTCTGTCGAGACCTACGCTGTTGATCCTTTGGGGGGGGCATCTGATAGTTCTGAGGATTGAAAGACCTCGTATCAATTGCTCAAAGGCAAGTCTGATGTTTTACAGACTTTCAGGGCAGGCTGTTCAGCCGCTTGAGACTTCTTTGAAGATCTCTTACTGACAGGAGGAGGGGGCATGTTAGAAGACGTAGATTCAGTTGAAACTATCTCTACCACAGGGGAAGCACTAGCACTGGCAATCGAAGGCTTAGGAGGCAGGGATTCCATAGCCTGTTGTGGGGATGTGGACCCTGGAGGAGCTAGTGGAGGGGGCAAGTCAGGAGGGGCAGATTGTCTTGGTGGGTGAGGAAGAGTCACGCTGGGCAACAGCAATTAAAAGTCTCTGTTCAACAGCATCCAAAGAGTTGGATTGATTATGAGCTGCCCACTTACAACTCTGATAGGTATGGCCCAAAGAGTCACAGAGGTTACAACATGGCTCATTCAAACAATTCCCACTCTCTGACATAAGGACAGGAATCAGGAGTGAGACGAGTCTCTTTGTGGATGACTCGAAACTGGGGGCGGTGGTGGATGGGGAGGAGGGGAGGTGGCCCCTACAGAGGGACCTGGAGGCTCTGGAAAGATGGTCTAGAAAGTGGAAGCTGAGGTTCAATGCAGGGAAATGCAAGGTACTCCACCTGGGGGCCAGAAACCCAGGTCAAGGTACACCCTGGGGGAAATGCTACAAGTCCTCGATGGTTGAGAGGACCTGGGGTGGTGGTGGATGTCAAGATGAACAACTCTGAGACTTGTAGGAGGCAGCAGCCAAGACCAACAGGATGCTGGGATGCATCACTAGGGATCACTTCCAGAAGGAGGGAAGTGATACTCCTCTGTATAACTGCTTGGTGAAGCGCACCTTGAGTACTGCGTGCAGTTTTGGAGGCCACACTTAAAGAGGGACATTAACCTCCTGGAGAGGGTCCAGAGGAGGCAACCAAAATGATTTGGGGCTTGGGACAGGACCTATGAGGAGAGGCTCGAAGAGCTAAATATGTACACATTGGAAGAGAGAAGGGACCAGGGGACATGATAGAGGTCTTCAGGTACATGAAGAGGGTAAATAGGAGGAACAGTCAGGGTGCTTCGAAGGAAGGAGGAGGGGGGCCACTAGAGGGCATGGGTGGAAGCTGGAGGGGGGGAAGATTCAGGGGAGAAAGGAGAAGGTGGTACTTCACTGAGAGGGTGGTAGAGCCATGGAATCTGCTGCCTAGGGGGCTGGTGGAGGCAGAGACAGTGGAGTGGTTCAAGAAGGGGTGGGACAGGTACGGGGAAGGGTTCTGGAAGCAAAATCCAATGCAGCAAGAATATCCGGAACTGGGAAGGGAGAAGCCAGAGAAGCCAGAGAAGGCGAGGGGGACAGCAAGGTCAGCACCCAGGGTGGGGGCTGACCAAACGAGCAGACACAAAAGACCGTTAGGCCTATTCTGCTGGCATTTTAGTATGTTAGAATGACCTACAGATTGACAAAGAGTGCATTTCACCTGATCACAAAGGCTACTCAAATGGGTACAAGAACCACATTTATAACAGACACCCCTACCCCGTCCCAAAACAAAAACAACAGTTTGGTAGGTGACTGAGACCTGTATCAATAGTATGGAGCATAACCTTTACCTTCCACCCCCCGTCCATATATGTTCATCATCAAAAATTGCTTCAGGAGCCCCTAAGACTGAACAATGCTGTTTTAACCAGTATTGTAGATCAGTAACACTGACCCCTTCATTCCTAAACAAAACCGTCACAGTTTTATAAGCTGGTTTAGTTAAAGGGATAGCCTCAAAGGGAGTCCATAAGGGGGTGTGTTTCAGGATGTTAAACTGTGCCCAAAATCTTTGTAAACCCATATTTAATTTAAAACTAATATCAAACGTTGTTTCACCTGAAACATGGATGAGGGCATAAATCTCGTTAGCAAAAAACTTCCTTGACCCCTTTAATAAAGTTTTGGCAGCAAAAGTCTGATCAGGAAAATCAGTCATACCCCCTTTATACAGGAGATGAACCGCATTCTGACGTTTGGCTGGATAGATAGGCTGATGGAAGAGGGATGCATATGGTTTCATAGCAGGTTTAGGTAGATTGTTCAGAGGTGCTTCTGGGGGCCCCGCTGATGCAGCTGTTGTAGAAGGGGTAGGAATTTAGTCCGACACGGGTAGTACGTCAACCGGAATAGCAACCTGGTTCCCAGAGACGAGTACTTCATTTGGGAGATCCTGAGCATGCATAGCGAGAACCGGTTGTCTGTCAAGTCAATCCTGAAGGTATGTAAACGAGAAGACACATTAGGAACGCCCTGAGGGTGCAGCATGGCTGAGGAGGAGGAAGCAGAGCAGTTCATAGGGGAAAGTACAGTAGCATTCAGAGGTACCGGAGAAGTGACAATTGGAGTTGGACCGGACACCCATTGCCCAGTTGTTGTTTGAATCCAGCCTGCATTGAGAAGAGTTGCTGAAATGTGAGGTGGCATCACAAGAGAGGGAGTTCTATCGGGGGAGCGTCTTAGGCTAGACGAACCATCAGACAATGCCATTCCCGGCGCTCCACCCGTAAACACCACAGAAGAAGCAGGAGCGCTCACATCAAGCTCAGATGAGGCAAGTACAGCAGAGGACTTAGAACAAGTCACCACCGTGCACTTCCCTGCCCTGGGAGGCAACAGCATACTGGACCAGAACAACTGTTAGGGATGCATGAGTGGAGGTGCAATAAGCTCCATTCTATGACAACAGTGCCCTGAAAGGAATAGTGGCTAACCAACCGTTAGGGCCATTGGGTAATTGGGTTGTCTGTGCAGCAAGGTTACCTGAGGGAATCAGTGATAGCAAAAAGTCCGTGCTCTGCCTACTGATCCCAAGAGTCCCGGGATAAACATTGCAAGCGGGTGGCACAGCATGGGGGACAACTAGCCAATTAGGGAAGGAACAGAGCACAAGTAAGTCAGTGAATCTGACTCTCCCAGTTGTCTCCTTTAAGTCACTCTGGCCCCTGGTTCCCCAGCATGTGGAAAGGACCACCTAGTGCCCTGTGGCATAAACATCTTATGTTTTCTCTCCTAGCAATCCCCACAGATAACAGAGTGAATATTCACAAAAGCCCCAGGAGGCATATATCATAAACTTTTAAACAATAAGGCAGCAATGAATTGTAAATCATAAACAATACAGAGTTTCTTCAGAGACTCAGCAACCAGCTTTAGAGACAATGGAGTTAGTTTCAAGTTCCAGCTCTGGTAGTAATATTGGCTGCCAGTTTGTGTGGGCAGGGGTTCGGGATACAGGTGCTAGTGATGGTGATGTCTGGGCAATCTTAGCCCTGGATGGGATGGCACACTGTCAGATGTTTGAATCCTGAGGCTGCGTGGGAATGTTTTGCGAGTTTTTGGGGGTGGGGAGCGGGGCTCCTTGTCCATCACCCTCCCAAAGCAATGGGAGAGTCAGTCTATCCAGAGGTGAGTCCACCAGACGTAATTTGGGGTGGGAGCCTCTGGAACTTCTGCTGCGGCTCTGATGGGACTTGGTTTCTGTGTTGGTGCCCTTAGAAGATCCTTTTTCAGATTTCTTCTGACTACTTTGATGCCACTGCCATTGTTAAGGTGGAGCTGTCCTGGCGGAGAGGGCAGGTGAGTAGCACAATGCAACTAGGTCCTGGGACAGCACTGGTAGTCTGGAGTTGCGAAGAGGAAGGCCTGTCAGTTTGCCAGGTATCCCAGTTTCAATGAATGAGTGATGCCACTTCTTGAGGGTCCACAAACCCATGGAAGACCCTGTTCCATTTTAACTTGAAAGTGGCAAGACAGGTAATTTTGTATTTTATCACCAGCTACTGCAAAGATTTTCTAATGGACATGAAAGCTGTCCTCCTCTTATTTAGCCTGGCAGAATAGTTCCAGTAGAATGAGATCCTATGCCCTTGCCACAGCAGAGTGCCCTTCTGTCTCGCCATGGCCAGAATTTGTTCTTTGACAGAGTATCTTTATTTATTTATTTATTTAAGATTCAGATTAATACCTTTAAGCCAGAGGCTCCTTTACAAAGGTTCCAAGTCAGGTGACACAATACAGAACCATTAAGTTACATCAGTGAAAACATTGTACAGAGAGAGGAACAAGGGTGACACTAGACAACAATCAACACATGAAAGTGAAACCACTGGTGGCTATAACAAAAAAAATACAGGTTACGAAGTGCAATGAACAGGTTTCTAAGTGCAATTGGGCAGAAACAGGCAGAGCAATTAGAGAGTGCATGGCAAAGCAGCCACTTGTCTTCGGTAGTGAGGAATTGCCACGTAGGGGAATTAGAGGGTCTAGATGGTTCCAGGACAAGAACTATATAAGTTGAGGGGGTGCAGGCAGGAAGGCATCGTCAGATGGGGGGCTAGGTGGGAGAAGGGGTAGGGGGAGCTGTTCAGGGCAGTATGGGGTGCTGGGGAATGTGGAAGGTCCTCCGGTGACATTGAAAAGGGCTAACAGTTGCAGGTGGTCTCACATGCCAGTAGGTCACGGAGTCTGGATCTGAAATGGCTGATTTTGCTTAGGAATAATGCTAAGATAAGTCAGGTTTTTTTGCCTGCCGTAGAGTGGGGGATAGTGTCCAGTGTGCCCGCTGAATTTCAAGGGTCTATTTTTAGGGCTGCATGGTGATGTCACTATGCTGTCCTATTGTTAAGACTATGAGAGACAGAAAGGACTCCGGAAGCATGTAATCGGACATCCTGAGGATGTCCACCCACTGAATGCTTTGGCCGGACATGAATAACAAATTTCTGACTCACCTCCACAGTGCTGTTCCTTGCTGTTCCATTGTCTCCCCCCACCCATCACTGCAGTAGATGCACTATTTCATTGCTCCTAACTTGAATTCCTGAGACTTCAAATGGTCACTGTCAGGGTTTTAACCCCTTTTTTGTGTATGCGTACTTTACTTCTGTCTGCTGGCATTTTGTATACTTTGGTTTTCTATTTTTCTTGTATGCGCGTGTGTGTGTGTGTGTGTGTGTGTGTGTGTGTGTGTGTGTCCTGTTTTATGTTAAGCCTATCAGGAATAATCTAATAGTGGCATTCTGTTCAGTTTTTTTCATAAAAAGGTAGCTGCTAAGACATTGTGATGCAGGCTGCATGCACAGAATTCAGCTCCTAGTACATATCTGAATATATGGGGGGTTTGTTCCTCCTTTATATTCAGATAATCCCTTCACAGCGTTTCTAGGCTGAGGATCTTAAGTTTAAGAATCTCCTTTCTGCTATGCTATGCTACTGGTCAGTGAAAGCACCCCCATCACTGACATTCCCAAGTTGACCACATAAGTTAATTAGGCACAAAACCCGGGCACAAAGCAGAAGGGTCTACAATCAAAGACCTAATGAAACAATTAGTTCAGTGAGATTCTTTTTTCATTTCCTTTACTTTCCCTTGTGATGTGAAGCTCAGTAGTTCCTTGTGTGAATGGTCACTTCCTGGAGTAGGTGGTAAGGGGTGACAGAGAGAGACAGAGAGACAGAGACAGAGAGAGAGAGAGAGAGAGAGAGAAAGGGGGAGGGGAAGACAGCCAGCATTTTGCAGTTGATGAGGTTAACCCATTGTTAACCTAACAAATCAGGGCACATGCTAGGCTGCAAATGATTTAAAAAAAAAACAAGGTCACAGATTGTAAGGGGCATCCTTGGCCCTGTCATTAGTGTGTAGACAGTGTATGGATTATTAAAAAAACACAAAGATAAATAAATAAAATCCAAAAATGTAGATAACTCAGCATTGAAATACAGCTGCATACCATCATAATGCAGTAACTTCATGCAATATGTACCTATCATAGATTACTGCTCACAGTTTTTGGGAGCTTTAAATATTACTGATAGAAGAAAATTGTATTTATTCAGAAGAAGGCAACAAGAAAGGTATGGGGCATAAGACATACAGTATGAGGAACGTTTGTAACTCCTCAGACTAATTTATTTATTTATTTTCAAAAGTTTCACCAGGAAAGGCACTCTGAGCTACAATAGCTTGTTTCCAGATGCATCCTGGGGGAAGGGGGAAAGGAAATACAATTTTGATTATGAGATCCAAATGAAAACTATACATGGAGTTATGTCCGTAAATACTACTGAATACATTAAAAGCTATACCAAATATTTTTGTGGGATAGGCAGGCAGCACTTGCCATCCAGAATATAACATAATAATAATATGTTTTATTTGTTATGCGCCTTTCAGGCATCAAGGCGCAGGACAATAAAAGAATAAAATCCAACAGATTCAGCCACATAATAAATACAATTCAATAAATAGTACATCCATAAGATTTTTCCCAGAGGAAAGATTTCAGAGCCTGTTTAAAACTCCCCACGGTCGTGCACTCCCTAATCCAACGGGGTATAGAATTCCAAAGTGAAGGGGCCACAAACATAAATGCACGGGCCCCAACAGATTTTAAATTCACCCTTGGACTCTCTAGCAACCCCTCATTGGCAGAGTGGAGTGGTCTCACAGGGTGGTAAGGAATCAGGAGTTCTTTCAGGTAATTGGGGCCCAGTTCATGCAGGGCTTTAAAAGTCAGTAAGCCGACTTTGAAGGTGATCCGCCACTGAACTGACAGCCAGTGCAGTTCCCGCAGCACTGGTGTAATATGGGAGGATCTAGGAGTTCCCACCAACAACCATGCTGCGGAATTCTGCACCAGCTGCAAGCGGCGGATGTCAACCCCCGGAAGCCCAAAGTAAAGCGAGTTGCAGTAGTCAAGGCGTGAGGTCACAAAGGCATGGTCTATAAACATATAAATATAGTCTATATACATATATGCATTAGCCATATACACACATATGTTTTTAAGCATATACACACGCACTTACTTTTATACTCATATCATATACATACGCACAAAGCACTTCAACATAGATATAGTTTGCTTTTTAGCACTTATTTATTTATTTATTAAATTTTGGTGACCTTTCAAAACTATCTGCTAAAATGAACATTCCAAACTGCATCACTAGTAATGTGAATAGTATCAAAAATAAAGACAAATGGATGGCAACATTTTCCTCCTTAATCGGCTTTAAAGGGGATACAGTATATACTTTTTACAGGATACTAGATTACACACTATAGCTGAATTTAAGCAAGCTCAGAATGTTTGGAGATGGGGGCCTTCCCTTTGGTCTATAGGAGAAGAAACATGTTCAGGTGTCGGTATTGAGTTTACGTCGCCAGCGGTTAAGATACTAAAATTAATAGACTTACTTCCAGGAAGGATCCTGATAATAGATGCTATAATAAAAGAAACAAGGGTTAGAATAATTAATATATACAACCCACAAAGCAAAGCTGAAAGATGTAAAACCATGGAGCAAGTTGAGCCTTTTCTTCATACCTCTAAACTCATTTTATGGGGGGGGGGGGGTTCAATTGTGGATTATCCCAAAAAGACTGGGGTAGACAAGCATTTGTCAATGCCGAATGTTGTCGTGCTGGCATTGGCATTGGCAGTGGTGGAGCTAGAGGCGCATAATAGGAATGGCAGTGAAGTACTGAAGTGGTGCCAACCCCACCCCCACCCTGTAGACAGCGACAGGCAGTGGGGTGTGCCTTTGGATCGTCAGGTATAATGCTCATGCCATTGTACCTCACCCTACCCTGTAGACACTGACAAGTGTCATGGTGTGCTTTGGGGTCTTTGGGCATTATACGTACCCCATTCCATAAGGAAATACACTGACATGGGTGCAATATAGGAGCGTGAGATGAAGTTTGTGGCTGAACAGTGCAAGACACACCACGATGCCTGTCAGTGGCTGCAGGGTGAGTGTGGGGGGGGGGTAGAATGGCGTGAGCATTATATCCGATGATCCCAAGTCACAGCCCTGACGCCTGTCAGTCCATACCGGGTGGGGTGCTGCAGTTGGAAACCCTAACACCGTAGGCATGTAGTGGTAGTTTCACTCTACATGTTCAACATGGGCTGCTTGTCAGGCCACCTCATGAAAAGCGGCACAATCACTTTGTTAGCTAAAAGGTGGTTTTGCACAGTGGCTGTGGCATTTGGTGACAGAGGGATGAAAACACAGGTTTGGGCAGGATGTGGAGAATGACAACTGTATTGTTCATGAGGAGGTGTAAAAAATAGCAAAGTTGAAAATCTGGAGTGGCAATATGAAATATTGGTGAAGCAATGAACATGCATACAAACTGCGCAGCAGACGTCCGCAACTCAATTATTTGTGGGAGTTTTTTAGGCACATTTTCAACATAGGTATTTTGGGACCTCCCCTCATGAACAGTGGTGCTGTGATTTTGTTAATGTGTCCCAAAAGGTGATTTCCCACAGCGAGCATGCCATTGTGGGCCACAGTTGCGGGAACGCGTTTTGGGCAGGCTGTGAAAAATGGCAGCTGTACTGTTGATAAGGAGGTGTGCACAAATGCCAGTGGCGAAAATGTGGCATGGAAATATTGCAAATGTACGAAGTTACAATGCTGCGTGGAAACTGCACAACGTACGCTTGCAGCACAGTCATTTTCTGGACTTTCGGCACCAAATTTCAACATAGGCATTTTAGGACCTCTGCTCATGAACAGTATCATCGTCATTTCCTCAAACTGCCCCAAAATCTGATTTCGCACTGCAACCGTGTGATTCTGCGCCGGCCTTGCGAAAACACATTTCAGGCAGGATATGTGAAATGACAGCTGTACTGTTCATAAGGAGGTGTGGAAAAATGGCAGTGTTGAACATGTGGAGTGAGAATATTACAAATGCACGAAGTCACAAACGTGCGTGAAAACTGCGCAACGCACACTCGTAAAACACTAATTGTATGGACTCTCTGCCCCAAATTTTCAACATAGGCATTGTAGGACCTCTGCTAATGAACAGTATCACTGTCATTTCCATAATGTGTCTCGAACACAGACATTCCACAGCGACCATGCTATTCTGTGCCAGAACTGTGAAAACACATTTTGGTCAGGATGTGAAAAATTACAGCTGTACTGTTCATAAGGAGGTCCAGGGGGCGTGGCTTGGATGCCGGGGAGCATGGCGACTTAATGCTGTAGCGCGAGCCCCAGCTCTGTCATTTCGGAACCATTAGCTGGCATCTGAGTCTGATATGTTGGCGGAAATACCGCGTTATGCCCCTGTAGCCATAGAGTCAAGTCCGGTGAGGTATTCGGCGTGTTTGGAGAATGGCAGCAATGACAATCGGAAGCAGTGCATGAGACTTGCATGGCAGTGTGTAGGCCGCAGGCCCCCCGCGCTCGAGTGGTTACAATGCCGCCTCTGAAAGCCTGGCTGGAGCTGCGCAGTCATTTTGTGCAGCTTGGGAGCATTTAGCCCTTGATTGTATTTTGTTTTTACCTCTGGGAATTGCAGAAGTTTAACAGGGGATCAGCTGTGAAAATAAACTCTCTGTCAGAGCATGCTGGATGGGAGCAGCTGTGTAGGGTTGGTACATAATGGCCTCAGAATCCCCTGCTAATGAATCGAAGGTTCAGTCCTCACTGCAGCATATTACATCCTTGTTGGAGACTTTGCTTTCCCGGGTCGACTCCCTATCAACCACCCTTGCTGGGAATGTAGCTGAGGTGCAAGAATTAAAGGACAAATTCAATGTGGTAGAGCAAAGGACCAAAAGTTTAGAGCTAAACCAAATCAAACTCCTTCAGCGTCTTCTAGAGCATGAGAGCAGTCTGGCTACCTTATGGCAGAGGGCTGAAGACCAGGAGAATCGCAGTAGAAGGAACAATATCAGGATTTTGGGCATACCAGAGGGGTCTGAGGGGGTTAATATGGAGAGATTCCTAAATGAGGAGATCCCCAAGATTCTGGGGGATAGGTGGCAAGGGCCTATAGAAGTGGAGAGAGCACACCGGGTTCCTGGAGGCCCCCGCCCAAAGACACCTGGGCCTCAACCTATAATGGCATACCTTCTGAGATACTCAACAAAGGTGTGAGTGTTGTGTGCCACCAGGGACCTTGAGGAGGTGATGTGGCACGGGGTTAAAATCTCATTTTATAGAGACTTCTCCACCGAAGTGGCAGCTTGGAGGAAGGCCTTTGCCCCCGTTAAAAAGATTCTGGTTCAGCATGACTTCAAGTACGGATTCCGTCAATTGGCTTACTTGGCTGTATCAAAGGAAGGGAAGGAGATAGTGGCTGAGTCTCCTCGGGAGGTAGAAGCCTGGGTCTCCAAATACTGGCCGCATCTGAACTTCAAAAATCCATCTCCCAAGAAGTTATGGCATCCTGACAACGATGGGAGGAACCCGATTAGGGGTACAAACTTGCATGGGGACGTTAGCAGGGTTTTGATAAGCCCCTCAGGGAGTGGGTCCCCCAAGCCCTCTCAACCCCGGTATGCAGATATGGAGAGCTCCAGGCGAGGACATGACCAGGCTGCGTTCCTTAGTACTGCTTCGTCCACAAAACCTCGGCGGGACAATAACTCTGTGGCCCATGTTAGACACCAGTCTCATAGTGTGGCTGATTCTGCAGAAGGGCAAGAGGTGTCACCTCCGGCTAAGCTAACCAAAGAGGAGTCGTTGCAAAGGGAACAAATAGACCCAGAGGATATACCTGACGAAGCTATTATGGAAGCGGTGGAACCAGGACTATGGTCTGACAACCTGCCAGATGCAGAGGAGCCTGCAGCTAACTCCTCTCTATACATTAAGGGAGGAACTCTGTCTTTTGCCGAAGTGTTATCTAAGGGTCTGCAGGGTGCAAGCGGCGAATCTCTACCAGCGGACAGAGCATCTCTACTGAACTGAAAGAGTAAAGGGCTGTATTTGCTATTAGTTTTTGGGGGGCATGCACTGGGGTAGTCTTGTGGGATTTGGAGGGTTGGAAGGGATTTGGCTGCCTAGTATATACCCTTGGCTGGCAATATTTGCTGACCTGGGCCCCCCCTTCATTTCTCTTTGGCTCTTCTTTATCCCCGACTCAGATGCCCCACCCTACTGTGGGGTATGGGTGGTATTGGGGACAATGTTTAGTTCAGACGGGGCTGGGGTTGAGCCTGTCAGTAGTCGGATGGTTCAATCTCTTCTTCCCCTATTCGGGCCTTTGGCTAGCACGGCAGAGGGCTTACCCTAGTATTTGGTCTGGGTATGGCACCATTGTGCATACACCAAGACTCGTTAGTTTGTTGCTTTATACTTATGGTTATACTGTGCTAGAAGTTTGAGGAATAATATAGTTAATATAGTTTTTTTTTTGCTTAACTCACAGTTTAGTGGGTGTTCTTATAGTTATATAATATCTCAGTAGGTTAGTGAGTGTTGTCTAATCTCACGTGTTTTTCTTTCTCAGCTATTAGGTCTATTGGGGCCGCATCTTGCCCAGTACATTTTACTGGACCTGACTTTACTAAAAACCTTGTAAACCTCAGGTATCCTGAACTATTACTCTTGCTCATTTTCTTGGGGTTCTGAGGTGAGTACTACATTTATTCTTCCCTTTCCCCTACGGAAATCTCAACGTGGTGGCTATGTATTCAGTATGGGCTTAAGCTCATATCTTGGAATGTGAAGGGCTTAACCATCCAGTTAAGTGGAATGTGTCCTCAGTACCTCCACTCCTTGCATGCAGATGTGCCTTCTATTGCAGGAAGCGCATCTGATTGCGAGGACTGTGGGCTGGCTCAGAAAATGTGGATCAGAGCAGTAATTGCTAGTTCAGCCCAGAATAAGTCCAAAGGGTGGCCATTCTGATTAGGAAATCATGCCCATGGACGTTGAATAAAACAATTCACAGATACCCGGGTGACTGGATAGGGGCTAAGGTTCCTCATCCGGGGGCATGTGGTGTTGTAAATATCTATGGCCCGAATATGGATTCTCCAGGTACTCCTTGACCTTAATCAGGCATTGGAGTCTCTCACTGAGGGACCTCAAAACTGTCCACTTTTGATAGGGGGAGATTTTAATTTGGCACCCGATATTTTTCTGGATAAATCTAAGCCCACACCACAAACTCACCCTAGAGTATTGGGCGCCCTATCCGAAATGATGGGAGAATGGGGCATGACTGATATCTGGCGTAGAGACCACCCCACAGGGAGGGACTATTCGTTCTTCTCGTCGGTCCATGCAACATATAGCTGAATCGATTTCTGGCTTGCAAATAGATGGACAGCCCAGGATATTGTAGCAACCGAGATCAAGGATATTATAATATCAGATCATGCCCCATTTCCTGCACTTTTTCAGACAGGGGGCACTCTGGGGCACTCTATGGCAGTGTAACCCCTCGCTGATTAAGGATCCCTCTTTTGGAGCATGGTCCAGGACGTTACTCGGAGTGCTCGCTCAATATGCCAGGGATACGTCCCCGGATATGGTGTTGGGAGGCCTTTAAAGTGGTGTTAAAAGGGCATATTGTAGCTTATGCAGCCCAGAAGAATAGGGAACGTAAAGTGGAACTCAATAGGCTCCAAGCGGAACTTTCCACCATTGAAGCGCAGTTTCAATTGTCTACCGCTGGTGACCCAGACACTACCATACTGCGGGGGATTGTCGGCTTAAAGTATCGGATTAATACTATACTTCACCAACAGGTTGAGTGGTATATGACCAGGACTAAACATGCGCATTGGGAGGGTGGGGACAAGAACGGGAAACTACTGGCATTGCAGCTGAGGAAGCAGCAGGCTGCTTCCCATATTCACACCCTTAGAACTGAGAGAGCGGAGATAGCTACAGGCCCTAAGCAGATCAATGAGTGTATGGCGCGTTACTACCAGCTGCTGTATCCATCCTATATTTCTGGAGACTGGCTGTATAGGTGGGTCAGTTGGTGATTTCTGCTCATCTGTGCATATCCTCAGCTAACAGAAGCATGAAAGTACCCTTGATGCACTTACTACTGAGGCTGAAGTTCATGACGTTTGTCTCAGCTGGTTGTGGGAAAGCTCTTGCCTGATGGCATGACCCACTGAATTATACCAGCTATTAAGCCCTGAAATTTGCCCCTCTACCGCTGCTCTGCAGGAATCGCACTCAACTGGCTCCTTCCACCAACGATGCGGAGGCATTGATGATTTCTTATCCTTAAGAAATCTGATGACCCGTTAAACTGTGCCAATTGTCGCCTATCTCATTAATCTCCTCAGAGATACTAAGATTGTAGCCAAGGTATTTGCCAAATGTGTATGGAGGTCTTGCCTCCATTGTACACCCGCCTCAAGCTGGCTTTACGTAAAGGTGGGCAGTGGCGATAACACATCCGTCTCTGTTGCTCAACATTATTGGCTTGCGCCTGCGATCTTCCACTCTATGGCAGCTATAGCAGTTGATTTCGAAAGTGTTTGACTCGTGGGTGGTCTTACTTCACACGTGCTCGGCCCTATGTTTTTTTTTCACCAAACAATGTCACGTTTTCTAATAAACCAGCGGGGATACTTACAGTGGATATATCTGTCTTTTTCCCTGCAGGGGCACTCAGGGGTGTCCACTGTCCCACTACTTTTTCTGTGGCTCAGGCCTTCATATGGGTACTCCAGCTAGGAGGGTTGAGCATTATGGTTGGTGACCAGAGTCATAATGGCATATGCAGACAACCTGCTTCTCACCCTCTCTCTTTGATCCCTCTCTCTGTACTGAGTCCTTGCATTTGTTTGTTGTATATCAGGTTTATCAGCTAAAGAAGACCAGTGTCACCTTTAATAGGGTGTACTAAAGAGTTTCTTGTGGACAGAACTATCATGGACACCTGACAATCTGCGTTTTGGGAATACATATCCCTTTTGCCTGGGGTATATAGGTCCGGAACTTTGCCTCATTACCCAACTGGTATACGTTGGAAATGCCCAATTTGTCCCTAGTGTGCTTGGCACTTTGAATGCTTATGCTGCCTGTAGCATTTGTTAAATAACCCCCAGTGTTATCAACTAGTTTTCAGGTGTTAGACAAGCTAATATCAGATTACTTGTGGGAGGATGGCCAAGATGGGGTTAATATGCCATTGGTCGCAGGGGTGGCTTAGCTTCCCTGTTTTGGGATATCATTGGTCTTCCTTGCTGCCCAGGCAGTCAGTGGTTGTTCCAGCTTCTTGTAATCGCTGTGGTTGAAGCTGAGAGACAGATCTGTCAGTCTTTTCCTCTTAGCTTGCTGCTAACTTATGCTGACTTACCCTGGGATAAACTTACCCCAGTCATGGATGCTACAAGGAGAGCTTTGTTTCGCCTCATGAGGGCGGCTGGGACGGCGAAGCAGGGTGCCAGGATGCCTTTTAGGTACTCTGAATTATGGCACAACCCACTCATCAGAGTCGGCAATAAGCCCCTGTCATGGGTCTCGTGGGAAGAGAAAGGGATTCATATTGTGCAAGACCTCTATGTACCAAACTCTAGTACCTTAATGTCCTTTGAGCAACTGCGTGCATGTTTTTTGTTAAAGGCACAGGACTTTTGGAGGTTCTTGCAACTTCGTATTGCAGTGCAGGCCACTGACTGGTCGAGTAAAGAGGATCTGAAGTGGCATTGGCTGTCCTCGCTGCACTTAAAACCCTCCTTTCATGGGCTAGCAGGCAAGTTTTATAGTACCTGGTGGGAGGCGCAATCGGATCACATGGAGTCGTGCAGGTCGGCATGGAGCATGGAAACTGGTAGATATATTGGTCTGGAAACCTGGTCCCACTGCCTTCGTGCAGCGCACACCACTTACAAAGATGCTAGAAGCCAATTAATTCAGCTTAAGATATTGCTTAGGTGGTACAGAACACCTGCTATCTTATCTAAGTGGGGGGTTCTTTCGCATGATAGATGTTAGAGATGTGAGCACAGCTCTGCTGACACTTTGCATCTCCTATGGAAATGCCAGGTGCTGGCTCCTTTTTGGTCCGCGGTAGCAATAGACTGTTCAGGGGTGTTGGGACAGCCTATAGACCTCTCACACCCCATGTTGCTGTTGGGAGATCGGGCTCCATTAGAGCATATGAGTCCACAGCATCAGAACTGGGTCCTATTGGTTCTGCTGGAGGCTAAACAGCTCATACTAAGACAATGGTGGCAACCTCTACCTCCGCCTATTTTGGTATGGCATGCAGCTATTTCCAGGCTAGCTACCTTTGAAACGTTAACCTATGCTGCGAGAGGGCAGCTTCCCATTTACTTTTCCAAATGGGAGGCCTATCTTAACTCGGCTTTGTGTCAGGCTCCCCCCTCCCCTCTGGTATGGTAATTACTCCATTGGGCCTCTGTCAGTGGCATAGGCCCCGCCCAGGTTATGTGCTAAACTAGTATAAGGAGCTGACCCCTATGTGCGATCTTGGGGATAGTCCTGGTTGCTGCTACGTTGAGGTTTAGTGTGACCTGTTTCCCCTTATATACTTCTTCAGGGCCCGGATATTAGTCACATACTTGACCTGAGTAGGGTACGGGAAACTTAGTGTTGGGGTGGCGGCACCCATGTGACCCAAATAGAAGTGTGAGATATGGACAAATTATGCTGTATTATGGTTGGTAGGTGTTGTAAGCTGTTTTATAAGGAAGTTCAGAGATCTAAAGTTGCAGTAAATGTGTGTGACAAACATTGACATGTGTACACTATTATGTTAAGCCTCATGTTGGCAGAATATTTCTTGTTTCTGGATGTGATTTTTTTTTAAACAATAAAAATTATTCTATGATAAAAGGAAGTCCAGAACAATGTTGAAAATCTGGAGTGAAAATATTATAAATTCGCGAATGTACGAGCGTGCGTGCAAACTGCGCAACGCACGCTCGTAACACAGTCATAGTATGGAGTATCATAACCAACTTTTCAGCATAGGCATTGTAGGACCTCTGCTCATGAACAGTGTAACTGTCATTTTCATAATCTGCCCCGAACACTGATTTCCCACAGCGATCGCGGTATTGTGCACCGGAAGTGCGGAAACATATTTTGGCCAGGATGTGAAAAATGACAGCTATACTGTTTACAAGGAGGTGTAGAAAAATGACAATGTTGAAAATCTGGTAAGAAAATATGAATTACTTGAAGTTATGACGTGGTGTAACTGCATAAGCACGCTTATAAAACAGCCATTGTTTGGATTTTTCCACCAAATTTGCAGCGTAGGCTTTTGACAGACCACCTCATGAACACTGCCACTGTCCTTGTGTTAATCAGTCCCAAAGGTGATTCCATGCAATGGCGGCAAAATCACCTTCGGGACAGATCTATCATAACTGTAACAGAATTCATGAGAAGGGGTCCCAAAAACCCCATGTTGAAAATTTGGTACAAAAATTCCAAAAAATGCCCGAGATATGCATCAAAGTTGAAAAAAACCCTATTTATTCCATTATACAGTTTACCGGCATTTCCTCAGTTTGCGGTCAGCTTTGAAGAGTGCAGATATGTTCCTGGCCTACCAAAGATCATCACACCAGAATCTGGAGGTAGGTATGGGGTGAGGGGGGTGTGGGGAGGCAGGGTGAGCAGTGGGTGGGTGCGGGTGGTGGGTAGGGAGACTACAAGGGACCGTTTTTATGTTACAGAGGGGAAAAAAACTAACATCGCAGAACATTTTTTTTTTCAGGGGACTTGGCACACTGGTGTGGGCTCTCAGCATGCCACCTAACTGTTTGGGGGGGTTGCTGCAGCCGACGGGGGATTGGGCACCCTCGTTGGCACAAAACAAAAGGGGAGAGTTAATTTACTCTGACGGGATTGGACACCCCCATCGGCACACAAGGAAAGCAGGGGGGAGGCAAGAGCTGAGGGGGATTGGGCACCCTTCTCGGCATATGAGAAATGGGGGGGGACTGCTTTATGCCAACGGAGAGTGGACTCCCCCATTGGCAAATATTTGCAGCCAGAGTAAGCCGGCAGGGGGATTGAGCACCCCCGAAGTCAGCAGTTGGGTGGCCTCCTGCCATGCTGACAATGTGGTGAGCACATAGAAAGGGTCTGATGTGTCTGATGAGCTTTGCTCGGATTGCAGCAGTCCTTTCCTTAGATGTGCTCGCC
Organism: Neoceratodus forsteri; assembly: GCA_016271365.2. Classification (NCBI taxonomy): domain Eukaryota; kingdom Metazoa; phylum Chordata; order Ceratodontiformes; family Ceratodontidae; genus Neoceratodus; species Neoceratodus forsteri. The sequence continues at coordinate 965,308,848 of CM028133.1, forward strand.
ACATTAGAATGCATAGGGTGGCGCCGGCATGCAGGCTGATTGGGGAATGAGGGACGCACCTACTGATGCGTGCCATGCATTTTCCCAACAGCGACCGCACCTCCAAATCCCCACTATCGCAAGATGTTGGCTGCACAAGCATGCCAACATAAAAAATAGATAAAGTATTTTGTGACACCAGCTGTTTAAAAAAAATATTGTCGGAAGCTCAGTTGGTGGATGCCTACAAAGTTTTGAACAAAACTTCAGTACACACCTTTTTTAAAGGAAAAATATCCACAAGAATAGATTTTTGGTTAGTTAATAAGAAAACTAAGATTAAAGATATCATGGTGGCCCTAATAGGAACATCAGATCATATGGTTCTTCACCTAAAAATTAACTTAAGAAACAGTCCATCTTCTGGGGGAGGATATTGGAGGATGAATACAGAACTATTACAAGATGAACAGATAGCAGAAAAATTAAGGATACTTTGGCAGCAAGAATTTCAGTGTCAGATGTGTATGAGGACGTTCTGGAATGGTGGGACAACACAAAAAGGGATATCAAAGCACTGATGGTCATGGAAGCTAATAGTAAAGGGAAATCTAAATATCAAAACTGTCTTAGTCTAAGAGCTAAACTATATAAAGAAATAACAAAAAATGAAGCGAGACAAAACTACAGAGAAAATAAAAAATGTAAAAATCCAGATGTGGGAGTACCAATACAATAGGGAAAAATTTTTATTAATGGAGCAAAAGTGTGGAACGCAAGGGACACAGGGCTAGACTAACCCTTTTGAAAGTAATAAAGAGAGACTGGAAAACAGGGTAATGTATGGTTTGAAGGATAAGGAAGGAAATATGCATACAGACACAGATAATATTCAAATAATAGCTCACAAATATTTAAAGGAGAAATTCCAGAGAAAGAACATAAACAAGGTTAATAAGTTATGGGATCAAATAAATGTACTAGTTATAAGTCCGCGAGGGAAGGAGGATGAAAAAAGACATATTAGAGAAGTAGAAATTAAAGAAGCAATTACCAATACAGCTCCAGGGGTGGACGGAATTCCAAACTGTTTTTACAAAAAGTTTGAAGAACTACTCACTCCCATGTTAGGAATTTTGTATAATTATGTTTTTCAAAAGAATGTACCAACAGAGAGCATGAAACAGGGGGTCACAATATTTCATCATAGAAAAGGGGACTGAGAAGATATACAAAATTGGAGGCCCATCTGTCTGTTAACCACAGATTATAAAATTCTGGCAAAAGTCATAAATAAAAGATTAATGGATCAAGCACAAACACTAGTACTGCCAACACAATTGTGCGCAATCCCAGGAAGAAACATAAGGCAAAATCTGATTTACATAAGGGAGGTCATAAATAAGGGACAAGAAGGTGATTTAGAAGGGTTACTATACCTAATAGATCAAGACGCAGCTTTTGATGCTGTAAAACCTGAGTATATATGGCAAGTTTTAAAACAGTATGGTTTTCCAGATGAATTTATAGGATTGGTGAAAAGTTATACAATGAAGCTCAGGTTTGGCCTATGGTAAAAGGACATTTGGGTACTCCAATATACATACATAATGGGGTACATCAGGGTGCCCTTTGAGCCCCCTTTTTGTACATCTTATGCTTAGATCCTTTGTTGAGAGCAATAGAGACTGAGGGGCGCATCAAAGCCATAGAATATGATAAAGGGGATAGTCATAAAACCTTAGCATATGCTGATGACTGCATTTATTTCTTAAAAGACCAGAGTTCAGGAGAAAAAATGCTTAATTGTTTTTAAAGATAATGAGAAAACTACAGGTATAAAGGTGAATAAGGGTAAAAGTAAGATTCTAATATAGGGGAAAATTCAGTGAAAAGAACTGGAAGTATAGAAATTGTGCAAGGTAGTATGGAAATCCTGGGTGTGAATTTTGGTGGGCAACATCCTTTATAGGAGAACTGGGAGAAGAAAATAAGCATAGCACAGAAACAAGTTGAGAAATGGAAAGCGTGGACTATGACTAAACAAACAAGCATTTGTCAATGCTGAATGTTGCTTGCTTCTATGTGCTGTTTAGGTATTTGGAAGTCATTGGAGTGCAAATATTGAAAATTTGCGAACTTACGAGCGTGCGTAGGAACTGTGTAACGACGCCTGTAAAACAGTCATTGTTAGAAATTTTTCACGGTATCGTTCAACATAGCCATTTTAAGACCTCTGCTCATGAACAGTGTCAGTGTGATTTTTGTTAATGTGTCACATACATTGAGTTTGCACCGACTGCATGTTAATAAGCCACATGGTGAGCACATTTGGGCAGGATGTGAAAATGACAGCTGTACTGCTCATAAGGAGTGTGGTAAAATGGCAATGTTGAAAATCTGGAGTGGAAATATTGAAAATTCGCAAACCTACGAGCTTGCGTGGGAACTGTGCAACGCACACTCGTAAAACAGTCATTTTTAGGAATTCTTTCACCAAATTTTCAACATTGCCATTTTAAGATCTCTGCTCATGAACAGTGACACTGTGATTTTCTTAATGTGTCCCATACACTGAGTTCGCACATCGACTGCGCCATTGTGCGCTACATGGGTGGAAACATGTTTTGGGCAGGATGTGAAAAATGACAGCTATACTGCTCATGAAGAGGTGTGGTAAAATGGCAATGTTGAAAATCTGGAGTGAAAATATTGAAAATTTGTGAACTTACGAGCCTGCGTAGGAACTGCGCAATGCACACTCGTAAAACAGTCATTTTCAGGAATTGTTTCACCAAATTTTCAACATAGCCATTTTAAGACCTCTGCTCATGAACAGTGTTACTGTGATTTTTTAATTTGTCCTACATTGATTTCGCTACCAACTACGCCATTCTGCGCTACAAGGGTGGAAACACATTTTGGGTGAGATGTGAAAAATGACAGCTGTACTACTCATAAGAAGGTGTGGTAAAATGGCAATGTTGAAAATCTGGAGTGAAAATATTGAAATTTTGCGAACTTACGAGCCTGCGTAGGAACTGCACAATGCGCGTTCGTAAAACAGTCATTTTTTGGAATTTTTGGACCAAATTTTCAACATGGGGTTTTTGGGACCCCCTTCTCATGAATGATGTCACTGTCATGGCAGTATTCAGGCCCAAAGAGTGTTCACTTAGACCTCGCGGTCACAGCGAAAAATCACCCTTCGGGCCGGAATAACGCCATGGCAGTAGCATCATCATGAGAAGGGGTCCAAACTCTAACGTTGAAAATCTGGTGCAATATCCCAAAAATGCCTGAGATATGCAATAAAGTTGGCCCCTCCCATCTAGCCCATTATGCAGGTTTACGGCATTTCCTCCAGTTCGCGGTCGGCTTTGAAGAGTGCAAGCGTCTCGGTCCACCAAGGTCAGTTGCGCCAGAGTCGGAGTTAAGTATGGGGTGGGGTGTGTGGAGGCTAGGGTGCGCAGTGGGTGGGTGCAGGTTGTGGAGGGTCGGGAGGCGGCGCTGCGGAACAGTTTTGTTTTACAGGTTTAAAAAAAGAACGTTGTGGGACTGTTTGCCACGCTGGGGTGGGCTCCCAGCGTGGCTGCTATCATAAGGAGAATGGCGCAACTCAGCCGGGGATTGGGCACCCGTCGGCTGCCTGATCTGCTTGGAGCGTGTGCGGAGGCTGCAGCTGCTTATGGGGCGCTCACTGAGCGTAGCTCCCCTTTCAACTGTGCCACTGCATTTTGGGCGTGTCATAGACAGCTCCAAAATGCGATATGACTTAAGGTCAGCGCCTGCCAGCTCACTGACTGAATTGGAGGAGGAGGAGGTGACACACCTCCGAAATCTCCGATGATGGCACTATGTTTCTTGCACATGAGTGCAAGCAACATAAAAAGGATATACATGTTAAAAGCATTTATTGTACCCATTTTTTTATACATTGCATATGTATTTCCTATTTCACGGAAAGATCAGACAAGAATATTAGGGCTTTTTTTTTCAATTATTGTGGGGAAACAGGCTAAACCCCATTAAGAGGAATCACACAAATAGACATGTAGTAGAAGAGGGATTTAATATGCTAAATCCCATAGTTTTCTTTATAAATATTTTTATTTATGCCAATATAGTGCCTGTATTGCAGGGTAAAAATGAGATCTGGGATCATTGAGGGGGGGGAATGGAAAAAAGAGATGGTGGCTTCTTGTGGTGAGAAAGGAAATAAGAAAAAGAATAGGGATAAACTACCACGGTATATCAGAATAGTTATGAAATATCTGGATGGTTGGAAAGTGACAGTAGACATGTTACTAACAAAGAATAGGAAGCAACTATATAAAGAAGACCTTCAGAAAAACTTTTATGAGACACCTGTTTTTAAAATACCACAGAAGGTTAATCAAGATTTAATTTTAGAAGCTACACTAGAAAAGAGAATACCTCAGAAAATGAGGGAAACAATTTGGCTATGTAGTCATGGGAAGTTACAGGTTAAAGGAAATTTGAAACATAAAAAAACAGAGGAATTGTTATATTTGGGACAGCAATGTATTCATATGGAAGAATCAATGGGCCACTTATTTTTTGAATGTGATTACGTTAGGCTATTTTGGAGCCAGCTGGCAGATACATAAGGTATTAAAAATGTTAAAGAAATCACTTATGACATTCTAGTATGTGGACAGTTGACAGAAGAGTGGAATAAATGGGATAAGCATACATATATGTATGTCTTTGCAATCATAAAGTGGGCTATCCGGCAAATACGGTGTCAGAAATTTATACAAAATAAAGGAATCACATGAACTGAATTGTAATATATGGATAGTGAAAATAATACCCCCAAAATACATACAAAAAATTCCTCGTAATACAGTAGTTAGTCCCGTAATAGTATACTTCCGGCCCAATAATACTATATACTTCCGGGTCCCTTAATAGTATATAGTTGGATTACCGATGTGACTACTGTGTGAACCGAGTTTGTTTCTTTTTTTGTGAGAGAAACATGGAATGGGACTGGAAGTGGGAGCAGGAGTGGGGTGGTGTGGCGAGGAGTGAGGAGCGACACTCGGGAGTCTTACTAACTCTGCAGAACCATGGCGCGTACAAGCAGGCACAAGTAAGAAATTAAAATTCCTTGCATCCATATATTAAAAATAACAAATGGTTCTGGTGTTTCAAGGCAGAAATTCATCTCGAGGTTCTGGGGATACAAGAAACCTCTCGAGCTTCTCTCTCGAGGTTTCTTGTATCCCCAGAACCTCTCGATGGAATTACTGCCTTGTGATACACCAGAACCTATCTATTATTCTATTTGTTATTTAAAATTCAAGCTGAACTAGATGGAATATATCAAAAAGAGATGAAATTGTATGGGGACAAACAAATGTTATATTTATGGAGAAATTTTGAATGTATAGATTAAAAAGTATTAGTTATTTTTGAATGATGTGATTAATTTGTGATACTATTTAGTTTTCCCTGTTCATTTGGTTTTACTGTATTGAATGTGGATTCGTGTAACATTGTTTTTGGTTTTAAATAAAAACTTACCCTACTCACCGGTAGGGGAATTGATGGCTGTGAGAATGATCACTCTGAGTGAGACTCAGGAGGAGATGGATGTCTCTGAGATAGGGGAGCTAATCTCCTCCCCTATGCTCGTTTTGCCAGAGGTTGCAGAAGAAATTGAAATCGTTTTGGATTTACAAGAAGGAAAAGGTACCACTGAAATATTTGTTTCAACAGAAGATCTTAGCCAGTTGAGCCCTATCTCAATGGGAACAAATGTGGAAAAATTTGGTGAACTCACCGAATCTGAGGAAACTCTACTAGAGCTGATGGCAGAAGATAACTAAAAACACTCACAAAATCAGGAGTGTTTCAAAGCACAACTCGCAGTGCTACTAGCCAAGAAAGATGCTGTCAAATCTACCAGCTCGCTTCTCAGGCAGTTCCCTTCTGAGTGTGATGCAGCAACATCAAAGAACACCACTGGGCCAGGTGAGTCATATTCTGCTGTCCCCCTTGGGACTCCTTCTCGATGTTTACTGACTAAAATTTCGGCTGGCAGTGGTAATGCTGAAATAAGCGTGTGCCAAGAGCTGAAAGCAATTAAAAAAGGGGATGAAATAGAATGTAGAAAAGGGTTGCAGATGGCTGTTATGACTAGAAACACAAAAGAAACTGAAGCACAACCAGTTAAATGCCTCGAGGACTTAAAAGAAGCAAGCGGAACAAAACTTGATACAGGAACATTGTCAAAAACGGCAGGGTTTGTATTTAAACAAACACCTGGTATTAAAAGTAGCCTATTATAAACACAGACAAAAATCAAACTGTTTATCAAACAAACAGCTCCACACAGGAAAACAGTACAGTTTTTTTCATTTTTGGAAAGAGGACCCAATGTTAAAACTGGAATGAGAGAGGACAGCAAAGGAAAAAGAACGGCCATAATGTTAGCCAAAAGAAACATCCCACCTGACTTACCACCATTAATAGAGGATAACCAAAAAGCTTTACCCCAAGCTCAGCAAAACAGTTCAGAGAATCAATCAACATCTGATGCTATTCAGGAAGCTTTTTCGATACAGCCCCTTACCTTTCCATTCGATTCATGGTCTCCTCAAAAAGCACTGAAAGAAGCAGGATGGAAAACAATGCCCAGTGGAGCCTGGTTACCAGACCCGTACAGGGATCCCAAGCTACATAGAAACATAGAAACATAGACTTTGATGGCACATAAGGACCGCCTGGCCCACCTAGTCTGCCCATTTCCCTACCTACAGGATAAGCTGCATATCCTACTTAACTAACAGCCTATTTCTTCTTACCCCCCACAAAAATTGCCTTATGTCTGTCCTATGCATTCTTGAATTCTCCCACAGTTTTAGACCTCACAACCTCCTCAGGAAGGCTGTTCCATGCATCCACCACCCTCTCTGTGAAAAAATACTTCCTCACATTGCTGAACTGCACCCCTTCCCTTCAAATTGTGTCCCCTTGTTCTTGCACATCTCTTTTTCTGAAAGATGCTACCCTCTTGGACTTTGTTGATTCCACTGAGGTACTTAAAATTTTCTATCATGTCCCTCTCTCTCCCTCATTTCCTCAAGGGTATACATATTAAGCTCCTTTAATCTCTCCTCATATGGCTTCTTTTGCAGACCATGCACCATTTTAGTTGCCCTCCTCTGGACTGCCTCTATCCTGTCTATGTCCTTGCAGAGATAGGGTCTCCAGAACTGGACACAGTACTCCAGATGGGGTCTCACCAACTGTCTGTACAGAGGGATAACAATTTCCAGTTTTCTGCTGGTGATGCCTCTTCTTATACATCCCAGTGTCCCCCCAGCCCTCCCTACTGCCTTCTCACATTGCTTACTAACCTTAAGGTAATCTGATATGATTACCCCCAGGTCCTTTTCCATTTTTGTTGTTGTTACTCCCCCCATTGTGTAATCTTCCCCTGGGTTTTTGTTTCCCAGGTGCATTATTTTGCAATTTCTTTGCATTGAAACCAAGCTGCCATACTTCTGACCATTCCTCCAACCTTGCCAAGTCCCTTCTCATCCTCTCCACACCTCCTTGTGTATCAACCCTGTTGCAGATCTTTGTGTCATCTGCAAAGAGGCATACTTTTCCTTCCCGTCCCTCTGCAATGTCACTTATAAAGACATTAAAAAGGACTGGACCCAATACTGAACCCTGCGGTACCCCACTAGTAATCCCTCTTTCTTCAGAGTGGACTCCATTTGCAATTACCTTCTGTGTCCTGTTGTCCAGCCAGTGTTTTACCTAGGCTACCACCCTGGGACCCACTCCCAGGCTGGTTAATTTGACTATTAATCTTTTGTGTGGGACTGTGTCAAATGTCTTGCTAAAGTCTAGGTAGGCCATATTCACAGCCCCTCCCTGGTCTACTACTTTTGTCACCCAGTCAAAGAACTCAATTAGATTTTGTCTGACATGACCTTCCCACAGTGAACCCATGCTGCCTCGGGTCCTGTGCCCCACTGGCCTCTAGGTGCTCAGCAGTTCTTTCCTTCAGAAGTGATTCCATCACATTCCCTACCACAGAGGTCAAACTGACAGGTCTGTAGTTTCCTGCCTCTGTCCTGCTCCCACTTTTGTGAAGGGGAATCACATCCACCTTCCTCCAGTCCTCAGGTACCACCATCCTCCCATGATTTGTTAAAGGGTAGTCAGTGGTTTCACTAGTTCTCCCTTAATTCTTTTAGAATTCTGGGGTGAATTCCATCAGACCCCATTGCTTTGTCCACCTTCAATTTTAGGAGTTCTTTCAGAACCCTTTCTTCTGTGAAAGGACTGGGATCGAACCCCACCCCATCAAGAGTGCTTCTGTTAATTGGATTAGGCACCTCCCCCTCCTCCTCTTTTGTGAATACTGAGCAGAAACATTTGTTCAGTATCCCAGCTTTTTCACTGTCCCTTTCTGCCCACCCACCATCCATTCTATTCAGCCTCACTATCCCTCCCTTTGTCTTTCTATGCTCCCTGATGTACCTATAAAAGGTTTCCCCCCCCCCCTTCTTAACCAAGTTGGCTATCTTTTCCTCAGTTTGGGCCATTGCTATTCTGACTTCCCTCCCTGTTTCCTTCTACCTTAACTGGTACAGCTCTTGCCCTGCTCCTTCTGTATTTCCTTATACTTCCTGAATGCTATCTTTGTTTCCCTGACCTTCTCCACCACCTCTTTTGAGAACCATAGTGGCTTTTTCTTTCATTTTGATTTGTTTATTTGCTTCACACAAAGGCTTGTTGCCTCTGTGATGGCAGTTTTGATGTTTCCCCATTGTTGCTCCACCCCTCCTTCTAGCCTATTTGCTAGTGCTTTTCTAAGGCACTCTCCCATCTTGCCAAAGTCAGCCCTCCTGAAGTTCAGTACCCTCACTTTTGCATGGCTTGACTCTGTAGCTGAGTTTATCATGAAAACACTGTTTGGTGGTCACTTGTTCCCAGATGGCTACCTACTTCTAGATTTGAGATCCTCTCACTGTCCCCATTTGAGAGTACGAGGTCTAAGATTGCATCCTCATGAGTGGGTTCCAAAACTAACTGTCTGAGGCATGCCACCTGTAGGGCATCGAAAATTGCCCCACTCTTGGATGTGGCTGCAGCAAATGTGCTCCAGTTAACATCTGGCATATTCAGGTCTCCCTTCAACAGTATCTCCCCTTTCTCTGCCATCCTATTCAATATATATGTAGGGGACATTGGGGAGGGTCTTGAGGGAAGGGTGAGTATGTTTGCGGACGATATCAAAATCTACAATAGGGTGGACACGCACGAAGGGGTGAAACAGATGCAGAGGGATCTGGGGAGGCTTGAAGCATGGTCAAAGAGGTGGCAGCTTGTATTCAATACAGAAAAATTTAAAATCATGCATCTTAGCTACAGAAATCGGAAGGCAGGGTACTGTATGGGGGGCAGAGATCTGGAAGAGACGGAACAAGAAAAGGACCTCGGCATCATTATATCCGGGGACCTGAAGGTGGAAAGGCAGTGTGGGAGGGCAGTGGCCAGAGGGAGTGGAATGCTGGGATGCATCAGAAGGGGGATCACCAGTAGGAATAGGGAGGTAATAGTATCCTTGCACACCCATCTAGTTAGACCGCACTTGGAGTACAGAGTTCAGTTCTGGAGGCCATACCTCAGGAAGGATGTGGGGAGGCAAGAGCAGATTCAGAGTAGAGCGACAAAAATGGTAAAAGGGTTAAGCCACCTATCCAATGAAGAACGACATGAGTGATCTGAGCATGTACTCCCTGGAACAGAGGAGGGAGAGGGAGGACATGATCGAGACCTTCAAGTACCTTAAGTGTATAAACAGGGTGCCGGAGACATCTTCAAGATGAAGGAAATCGGAGGACGAGGGGGCATGGCCTGCAGGCAGAGGGGGGGGGGGTAGTTCAGGGGCAACATTAGGAAATACTATTTCACAGAGAGAGTGGTGGAAAAGTGGAACAAACTCCCAGAGGCAGTCGTTGGAGAGGAAACAGTGTAAAGATTCAAAAGGGCATGGGACAACCACGGGGGAGTGTTAAGGGGGGAGCACAGGTCTAAGCAGATAGCTGGACAAATGGGCAGATTTGTTGGGCCTTGTTTCAGTCCTTTTCTGCTGTCACACTTCTATGAATCTATGAATCCTAAGAATGCCTTCTATCATATCCTTACCCATTCCCTCCCCCTGACATGGGGGTCTGTATACAACCCCTGTGCGGATTGTGGTGCCATTTCCAGTCTCTAAGGTGACCCACAGTGCCTCCTCACCTCCCTGTTTACTTTTTTGTTCAGTTGCTTTTATCCCTTCCCTTACATAAAGAGCATTACTCCTTCCCCTCTTCTCCGCTCCCTGTCTCTCCTGTAGGTTGTGTACCCTGGTATGTTAATATCCCAGTCATGGTTCTCTGTGTACCATGTTTCTGTGACTGCTATGACATCAAGGCATTCCTCTTCCATCAAGGCCACCAGTTCAGGGAGCTTGTTGCCCAGACTACAGGCATTGGTACTCATTACCCTCCATTTCCTGATGGCCTTACCCCTTTTTGCCCCATCCCTGTCCTTATTGCCTTTGTCACTTTCTCCATTTACCCCTGCACTTCTCCCTATTGACATCTCTAACTTGGTGTTTACCTCACTTACTACCCTGACTTTTTTGGGAGGGGCTAGGATTTCCCTGCTCCTTTCCAGTGCCTTCCCACTTGGCTAGTTTAAATGCTTGCCAATGAAGCATCTAAACCTATCACCTAGGATCCTGGTTCCCCTCCTGGACAGATGCAGACCATCACTCCAGTATAGGCCTGCATCACTCTAGGTGGACCCCTAGTCCCCAGTGAAGCCAAATCCCTGAGCTCTGCACCAGTTCTTCAACCACTGATTGAATCCCATGGTGTGGAGCACCCTAGCCTCACCTATGCCATAGACAGGCTGCACCTCTGAGAAGGTTACCATGCATGCTACTTGTCTAAGACCTCTCCCCAACTCCATAAACTCTTCCTGCATTGCTCAGATCCCTTTCTTAGCCAGGCCATTTGTCCCTAGGTGGACAATGACATCCAGCTCCCTCCCCTTTGCAGCTGCTCCGGCAATCCTGAGGATTCGTTCCCTGTCCCTCCAAGCCATGGCACCGGGCAGGTATCTTACCTCCCTCTCCCCTTCCTCCCCCAGTTCTACCTTCCTAACAATGGAGTCCCCCATCCTGTGGGATCCCATGCCACCCTCCTATGGGTCTCCTTTGTGGAGGTTCCCAGCATCCTCCTTGGTCTCCACTGCGGGTGCCTCCATAGAGGAACCACACTTTGCCAGAATGGTATATGAATTGTGGAGAGGTACAACTGGAGGGATGCACCTCTGTTCCACCACCCTTACCCTCCCTGAGCCCACTGTGGTCCAACCAATCCTCTTTCTTGGCAACCTCTGAGGCAACGGCAGTGGACCTGGTGGTCCCTAGATGGGAGAGGAGGTCCCACAAATCCTGACCAACTCAGCCTGGAGATGAGCAACCTCCTCCCTCAGCCCAGAGATGGGACAACACCGCAATCTCCAGAACGTCTCCCAGAAGACTGCTGCTCCACAGCCACTGTACTGCACCACTCCCATCATGTCTTATTTCTGGTCCCTTCACTGTTGTTTGGAATACTTACTCTTTCCTCTATTTATTTTCTCCCTACTTAGTTACTGCCTATGTGCCCTTTAAGTATCTGATCTTCCTGTGCTGAGACAAGAAGATTCTATATTTCTCAGTAGTCCCCTTACTTGCTCAGAGGCAGAACTCCAGCATCTGGGGGATGGAGAGTTACTCTTGTCCTTCTAGGATGGTGAGTCTTTGGTGGTTCTGTGATCACTCACTTCCTGCTCCCAAACAGGAAGTTCCTGTTGTCAGTCAAATCCTGTGCCTATAAAAGTAGAACTGGCTTTGGGTGGGGGCGGGTGGAGGGAGGAAGGAGGGCAATATAGTCCCAGTAGAAGCCCACTCACAACAGCATCTCCTCGTCCTGGTGTTCTCTGACAATTCTCTGGCAGAAGCTATCTAGGGCAGTGTTTAAATCTGGCTTTTAAACTGGCTTCCTTCTGGCTAAGCTACTCCCCCTACTTAACAGATCTTTCCACACTTAGGTAAATTGCACAGATAACAATCCCCTTCAGCCACCTGAGATTAACACCTAGATAACTGCTCAGATTATTTACATCAGCCAACTCAGACAAACACACTAACTTTTTTTTTTTTAACCTAAATTGAAGGTCCCAGTAGTAAAGTTCTACTTCTTAATTCCCAGTAAATTGAAGGTCCCAGTAGTAGAGTTCTGCTTCTTTAATCCCAGTAGAGAAGTCCAGTCACAACAGCAGCTCCTTGTCCTGGTGTTCTCTGACAATTCTCTGGCAGTAGCTAGCCTTTACACAGGCTTCCCCCGAATGGTGCCCAACCATAAATGCACAGGTACGGTACCTGAGCCCAAACTTGAAATACATCCCCAAGAGCATATGGAGTTATAAAACTTGAAACCAGAGGAAGCAGGTACAGAAAAGAGTTCTAAAGAACTCCCTGATAATCCCAAACTGGCAGATATCTCAGCGGGCTAAATAAGTTCAGATTCCATTAAGAACTCTTACCAAGAAGAAGGAGAAGAAATATGAGAGACATCCCTACCAAAAAGACCTTTACTCTCTGAATTATTCAATAAAAGAAAGAAGCTGTGCCAAGAAGGAACGCAATTAGAATACGGTACAAAGGTGGATCAGACAATAGACCAAACAGACATTATGTAGGGAAATTACGAACATATGAAATTTGCCAGCAGATAAAGGCCTAGAGGTCTATCAAGTCTGCTCGAATGTGCAGCTAGCACCCCTTATTCTGCAGCTGCCCCTCCCTTCCACCCTTCCCCTTCATTAACCCTCCCCCTTGTCCTGTCCCATCCCCTTTTGAAGCAGTCCACTGTTCTACTGGATACCACTTCTGCAGGTAATGCATTCCACCCAGCCACCACCCTCTCTGTAAAAAAGCATCTCCTTATCTCCCTCCTGAACCTTCCTCCCTCCAGTCTCATATCATGGCCCCTGGTGGTCCTCCCCTCCCTTACTTTGAACAGCCCCTCTGTACCTGTCTTGTTTATTCCTTTCATGTATTTAAAGGTTTCAATCATGTCACCCCATCCCTCCTCTCCTCCAGTGAGTACATGTTCAACTCCTTCAACCTCCTCTCGTGTAATAAGTCCCCAGCCCCTTGATCATCTTTGTCACTCACCGCTGACCACCCCTCCAGTAACTTAATGTCCCTCTTCAGATACGGGCGCCAGTACTGCATGCAGTACTCCAGGCGGCCCAACTAATGACCTATACAGTGGCAGAATCACCTCTCCTCCTCGAGGATATACCCTTGCAATACAACCCAGTATTTTGTTGGCCTGCAGCTGCCTTCCTACATTGTGCCGAGTTGTTCATTGACCCTGTAACGGCACACCAGATCCTTCTCCTCCTCTGTCTGGGCTAGCTGCACTCCCCCCAGCTGGTAACTCCTCCTTGGGTTCTTCATCCCAAAATGCAGCACCTTGCACTTTTTGGCATTAAAGCCCAGTTGCCAGGTGTCTGACCAGGTTTCAAGCTTTGCCAGATCATCCTGCAACCCCTGCCATCCCCCTAGGTCATCCACCACTGCGCCTACCTTGGTATCATCAGCAAACAGACTGATCTTGCTCTTGATGTCCCATGATATGTCTGCAATGAATATCCCAAACAACACTGGTCCCAACACTGAGCCCTGTGGAACACTGCTCGTCACTGCCCTTGGGTGTGAGAGCTCCCACCCACCACCACCCTCTGTTGCCTTCCTCAGAGCCAGTTCCTACCCATCTCACCAGCTTTGCACCGCCCCTGTGCCTACTAACTTCCTTCCCAGCCTTCCATGCGGCACAGAGTCGAATGCCTTACTGAAGTCCAGATACAGAACATCCACTGCATGGCCCCTGTCCAGTTGCCTAGTTACCCAGTCATAGAACTCCACCAGGTTGGTTTGGCAGGATCTGCCACATATGAAGCCATGCTGTCTGCTGTCCTGTAGTCCTTTGACCTCTAGGAGGGCCACCAGCCTCTCCTTCAGGATAGTCTCCATTAGCTAACCCACGATGGATGTGAGGCTCACTGGTCTGTAGTTTCCCGGTTCATCCTTGGGGCCACTCTTGTGGAGGGACACCACATGAGCCATCCTCCAGTCCTGAGGTACACACCCCGAGTGTAGTGAGGCATTACATAGGTCTGCCAAAGGTCCTGCAAGGACCTCTGCCAGCTCCTTCAGTACCCTGGGGTGGATGCCATCTGGGCCTGGCGCCTTGTCCACCCTCTGTGCCTTCAAACCCTCTCGAACTCTGCCCTCCATGATTTCCCCATCTGTCACCCCTCCTCCCCGTTTCTGCCATTTCTCCCACCTTGGGTGTCACCCCCCTCTTCTCTTTAGTAAATACTGAGCAGAAGTACTTATTTAGTGCTTCTGCCTTATCGCACCCTGCTTCCACCCAACCCCCCTCCTTCCCAATCCTTACTATGTGGTCCTTACAGCTCCTTTTCTCCTGATGTGCTTAAAGAGTCCTTCTCCCCTTCTTAATGCCTTGTGCCAGCCTGAGTTCCGTGGGTGCTTTGGCTCCCTTACTGCCCTTGTCCTCCTTGATTCTGTCAAGGTACTCCTCCCTGTCCTCCCCCCTCCCTGTTTTCTTGTACTTCCTAAAGGCAGCTCTTTTCTTCCTTACCTTTTCCATGACCTCCTTACTCAACCAGCTCAGTTTCTTAGCCCTAGCCTTCTTGCTCTGGGCTTTGCAGCAGGTTTTGGTTACCTCCACTATCCCCAGCTTTATGAGCTCCCACCTCTGGTTAGTGTCCATACTAGATTGAATTCTGGCCAGGTACCCTTTTACCACTTCCCCCATCCTCCCAAAGTCAGCCCTCCTGAAGTCCAGCACTCTTGTGCCAGATTCCACTCCTTCCTTGCCCATATCCAATGTGAGCCACTCTGAGTGGTGGTCACTCCCTGACAGCGGTTCCTCCACTGTAAGTTCTCTCACAAAGTCCCCATTTGCCAGCACAAGGTCAAGGGTATTCCCTAACCTGGTCGGTTCACTGACCATTTGCAATAGGAATCTGTCCTGGAAGGCATCCAGCAGTAGCTGCTCCTTTCTGTTCCTGGTTGTTGAGGTACTCCAGTCCACTCCTGGCATGTTGAAGTCCCCCACAATCACCACACTGCCCTTCTCGTTGGTCCTCCTGATCTGTCCCGCTAGTTCCCTGTCTAACTCCTCCGTCTGAGATGGTGGCCTGTACACCACTCCCATTCTAAGAATCCTGTTCTTGGAATCCTGGATTTGCATCCAAAGTGACTCCGTACTACCCTCCTCCACTTCCTCCTTACACACTTCAGTCCTTCCTTCACATATAGTGCCACCCCTCCTTTCCCAATCACCCTGTCCTCATTTAAATAACCTGTACCCTGGTACAGACAGGTCCCAGTCATTGTAATGGGTGGCCCATGTTTCTGTGATGGCTGCAATGTCCACCTCTCCCTCTACCATGAGAACCTGTAACTCTGCAGTTTTCCTCCCAAGGCTCCTAGCATTAAGGGTAACCACCTTCCACCCTCCCCCCCCATCCTGACCCCCTTTCCTAGCATCACCAAATTGTTGTTGAAAGATTCTCTCCATTTTTCCCCGTAGAGAAGTCTTCGCCTTCATCAATATCTCAGGTAAAGACAACTGTGATGTCAGCTTTCACTCAGCTTACACATTAGATTTGTTATGGGAAAGGTATAACCAGGTGAAGTTTCCCCCACATGGACCCCCTTTCTGGTAATCCCATTATCCAAACCTCTCACTAAATTTGTAACAATAATGTTTAGGAATAAGAAGGTCCATGTGGAGGACATTACTTACTGGTTATCCAAGAAATGTGATGTTCTCAGCCCCCCAGAAGCAATCTTAGACACAGAATTGTTCTGGACAGGGGGCTGGAAATACAAAGTAAAACTAAGGCAAAATGAAGCTGGGGTAGAACATATCCCAAATTATTTTCTGTTGGGAAGGAGCGGGTATGTTTTTATCTTGAGGAAGCCCCATGCATATTACAGATGTAGTTCCAGGACGCATCTCTCTAGTTCCTGTGATAAGTCATGGTGTGATAACTGTGGGGAAATTGGCCACATAACTCACCAGTGTGCAAACCACACTAAATGCGACCTATGCGAGGAGATTGGCCACACTTTCGCAGAACGTCCATGGGTGGCAAAAAACAAAGCCTCCTACATCTGTCCAGAGTTACTGATTCAACAAGCTCATGATTCCGCTAATACTGCCAAATCATGCCCGGAGGAGCCCCAGAGCATTCCTGCCTCAACCCCCCACCCCACCCTTCTGAACCTCAAAGGGAAAGTCCTGAAATTCTGACAATTGAGGATGTACCAATAAAACAAGAACTTGTCCTACAACCAGGTCATCCGGCAACATCTCTAGTTCCTGTCTGTTACACAGACCCCAAAGATGGGGCAAGGGAGACAGTTGTGCCCCCACCCCATCTCCTCCTGCACCAAGGGGAAGATCCTCCAGAAATATAAAAGATGGAACCTCCCACATGGCCAGGGAGCTTGAATCAGAAACCCCCCTATGCGGCTTTATCCACAAATTGGGGGGACTCAGAAATGGAGCAGGAGGATTCGGACCTACAACCCCTTGAGAATGGCAACTCTTCCCCAAATCATGAACTGGTAGGATACAAAAGGAAGAAGAAAAAAAAGTAACATCCTAACTGGTAGTAACAGCTGATGTCTAATTTAACTGTGGGTTCCCTGAATGTGCACAGTCTATTGAATATAACTAAAAGAACTGCTGTTTTCAATTATATACATGAAGCCAAAATGGACATCTGTTTTTTACAAGAGACGTGGTTGTTTACTAGCGACCAAATGAAATTTTCCCAAGGGGAATGGATGTGGGGAACGTTCTACTGGTCCTTTGGCCCAAATATTGCAGAAGGTGTAGGCATAATCTTTAATTCGTACTGTTTTTCTTTATCCAAACTAATAGACCTCATCCCAGCTAGGGTTCTAATTGTAGATGGCCAGTGTGGGAAAGGTAAACTACAGATTTATAAATGTTTATGGTCCCCAGTCAAAGACTGATAGAGTAGCATTGTTAAATGCAGTGCAGCCCTATCTCATTACTTCCTATAACATTTTTTTCTGTGGAGACTTTAACTGTGACACAAAAGCAAAGTTAGCTAAAAATAAGGAGAATGTAAAGACAATTTACTGTGACTCAAATGCCCTCTCTAAAGTAATAGAAACAGCAGATCTATTAGGCCCCAGTGAATACCACACACTAGGGTCTAAATACGCATTTAAGAGGAACAAATATACATCTAACATTGATCATGTTTATTTCTAAACATTTGCCTATGGTCAAATTTAGGACAATTCCTTTAGAATTTTCAGATCACTTAATGTTGAAAATCTAGTTTAAAGAGACTCCTAAAGAGCAAAAGAAAAACAATATATGGAAACTGAACTCCTCTATATTGACTGATCCAGAGGTAAGAGCGGGGATTTTGGAACTAATATGGGCCAGGGCCTCTGAGAGTTTCTTTTTTTTATTGTAAACTTTATTTATTTCAGCAGCGGGTTTATCAGATAAACCATTACATATTTGACATCATATTCAGACATGCTGTATCAAGATATAGATTACACATATTCAATATCTTAGCTCTCATTAAATATCATTTAAATACCTTTTCTAGACATGAGTCTACTAATCTTCCTACAGAAAACTTCAGAGGGCATCTTGGAGAGTTCTGTTTTTCTACTAGCATATATTGAAAGGCTGGAAACCAAGATTGAGCCATAGCATCTTTCACTGGGGCCCACATTTCCCAATACTTATCTATTTGACCTCTGACTGTCTATTGTATCTTTTCATACTTCATACAGTCCATGAGATTACTGGTCCATTCAGAAATTGTAGGAGTGGAGGCTAGCCTGCAATGCATGGCCAAGACCTTTAAACCCATAACATTCTCCAACCTCCACAGCTTTGTGTATTTGGTCCTCAGGGAGGGTTCTTGTGCAGGGTCTCCTGGGGGAAGGCCCATCAGTATCTCCGCTGAGTCTAGTCTAGGTGGAGCGCCCATCACCTTGGAAAGAACTTCTTGGACCCCTGTCCAGAAGTACCTCACCTTATTACAAAGTCATACCATATGGTAAAATGTACCAGTATGTATTTGGCATTTAGGGCACAAAGGAGAAACGTTGGAGTTTATCGTGTGTGCCAGCCAGGGGGTATGATATGTTCTGTGAAGGACTTTATATTGTATAACTTTCACTCTGTTGTTCACGGAACAGCTCATGCTGTTGTTTACTATAGCATTTCGATCAGCCCCCGTCAGACCCTCTGGGTGAAGGTCCAACTCCCACTTGTCTTTGATGTTCTTCAGCATATCTGGCAAAGCCCCTATCAAAATTTTGTAAGTTCTTCTCAAAGGTTTAAACTTTGGGTCATCCGATTGTCCCCAAAAGAGCTCTTCCAGGGGGGGTTCTGGGCACTGCACCCATTGGGTCCTCTCCACCTGTCAAATTATTGTAGGCTTCTCTTAATTTCCTATAAAGGGTATAATGATTTTCTTTAATTTTTTTGAAAACCATTAAATCAGCAAAAGGGATAAAGTTATCTTCAGTCATAATATGTTTAAGTAAGTATATCCCTCTGTGGGCCCATTGTTTTAGCATTGGTCTGTCCCATATGGATAGACCTCCTTCTCCCTGCAATAATCTCCCAAGAGAGCTCTCTGGGGACAATCCCGCTTGCACTCCCATCCACCGGTGTGCAGCTGTCCAGGCCCTCACCAGAGTGTCCATGCAGGGGTGGTGCGGAACATAGTTTATGTTGACTCCCCCACATGGGGACAAAACATCATGATAAATTGAAGACCCTTTGTCCTCCTCCAGTTTGACCCAGGGTGGTTTATCCTCTGGTTTCTTTAATAAGTCCGGGACATGGGCTAACTGCGAGGCTACCCAGTAATAATGAACATTCGGGAGTCCCAATCCTCTCCTTCTCAGTGGTAGCCACAATAAGGCCTTTTTAATTCTTGGTTTATTATTATTCCATAATAATTGAATTATAGCCCCCTCAAGGCTTTTAAAGTACTTTATGGGAATTTTTAGAGGAACTAATTGGAAAAAATATAGAAATTGAGGCAAGATTGACATCTTTACCAGTTTTACTCTACCTAGAAGTGTCAGGGGCATCGCCCTCCAGGCCAGACAGTCGTCCTTTATTTTCTTAACTAAACTCTTCATATTAATGGTAACTAAATCCCAAAGTTTGGAAGTAATTTGTATTCCCAGATACTTAATTGCTTTGGAAGGTTACACTGTCGTTTGACCTATCCTAATGGGGTTCCGCACCCCCCCCCGGGCATCCACTTGCACTTGCTCCAGTTAATCTTATGGCCTGAAAGAAGGCCATATCCTTCAAATATATGAGACAATTCCCTCATAGCTTCCTCAGGGGAGCTAATGACTAAAAGAATGTCATCAGCAAAGAGCGAGATCACTTGCTCTACACCCCTCCACTGCAGTCCCTTAATTTGGGGATTGCCTCTAGTTTTTTGAGCAAGGGCTTCTATTGTAAGTACATATATTAATGCAGAGAGTGGGCACCCCCGCCTTGTGCTTCTAGTCAGAGAGAAGAGGGGGTGAAATGGTATTATTGGTAAGGATTTGGGCTTTTGGATTCTTATACAAACTTCCCAACCATTTCATCAAAAGGGGCCCGAGTCCAAGTTTCCACAGGACTGCCATCATAAAGGGCCACTCTACTCGATCGAAGGCCTTCTCTGCATCAAGTGCCAGAAGACCTCCCGACCCTCCCCTTGGCCACCGATGCATTATATTAAGTACTCGTCTGATATTATGTTTAATTTGTCCACCCTTTACAAACCCCCCCGGTCCGGATGAAGTAATTTGGGAAGGTGACTCTCCAACCTATTAGCCAGAAGCTTGGCCAAAATCTTGTGATCTGCATTTAGCAGTGAAATTGGGCAGTAGGAGGAACACAGCAAGGGATTCTTTCCCACTTTGGGCAATACCGTAATTGTGGCCAGGTTCTGTGAGGGTGGAAGTCCCACCCCCTCAGCGATTCCTCTAACATCCCCAATATCGTCTGGCCTAACTCATCCCAAAATATTTTATAGAGCTCTGCCAGGATACCATCTGGTCCCCGTGTCTTGCCCCTTTTTAATTTCCACACCACCCCTTTAAGTTCCTCTATAGAGATCGGAAATTCCAATTGTCTTACTTCAAGGTCATTCAGTTTGGGAAGAGGGACCCCCACAAAAAAAGCATCCGTGTTTGCTCCCTGGCGAAATTCCGATGTATACAGGTGTGAATAGTATTTTTTAAATGCATCATTAATTTTCTGCTGATTATAGGTGACCCCTTCACCTTCCACTTCTACTCCTAACATTGTTCTTTCTGCCCTCTGCCCTCTGCCTTTTAACCAACCCTGCCAACCATTTTCCGGCTTTATCTCCTTCAAAATAGGAGAAGAGTTTAGTCAGAATAAGGGCCCTCTCAATTTTGTGCATGGATATTTGGTTTAGTTCACCCTTCATCTTCTTTAGGGTAGTTAACTTAGAGTTATCATGCTTAATCATTATCTCCTGCTCTAATGTTTGAACTTGTTGCTCTAATTCCTGCTCTCTTTTTAGGGTTATTTTCTTCTTGTATGAAGCATACGAAATTGCCTCTCCACGTATGGAGGCCTTAAGGGTGTCCCAAATTATTCTAATATTGGTGTCTCCAGGCCAGGTCACAGCCAGGAAATTCTGTACATGCTGCTTTAATTGCTGAATGAATTTCATATCCACTAAAAGATTATGGTCCAACCGCCACACCGGGTTAACTCTAGGCTCTTTACTCCCTTCCACTACCACTTTCAGGGGGGCGTGGTCAGATATCAATATTGGGCCATATTCTGCCTCAACAATATCTCCCACTCTGGCCTTTGTCAAAAATATATAGTATAGTCTTGTGTAGACTTTATGAGCATGTGAATAAGAGGAGTATTCCCTGTTGGACGGATGACTGAATCTCCATGCCTCTAAAAGAGATCTCCCCTCTATCATGTGACAAAGCGTCCCCACACTTTTGGGGGTAGGCGTCCTCATGCCAGAGTGATCTAGGTGCGGGTCCCAGTATGTATTAAAGTTCCCCCCTACTATTATGTCATCTGGGTAAGGTGCTAGTGTAGTCTCCAAGTGAGAAAAGAAATCTGGGGAGTCTATATTGGGACCATACATGGACACTAGTGTTGTTATGGAGCCCCCCCATATCAACTACCCCAAAAACATATCTGCCTTGAGGGTCAGATATTGTGGATAATACTTTTTGTGGAAACCCTGGTCTGATCCAAATTGCTATGCCACGAGCTTTGGAATTGAATGTTGAAGCCAGTAAAGTCCCTCCCCCCCATGACGGCTGCAGGGCCTCCAATTCCTCCCTTGTTGAGTGAATTTCCTGCAGGAATATTATGTCCCCCATCATTTTATTTTTAATCTGGCTGAGAACCCTTTTCCTCTTAATTACCGTTCGTAGCCCATTTACATTCCATAATATCAATGATATATTAGCCATAGTTGTAATACCTCTCAATCAGCTTTGCATGTCTTTTGTGCATATATGATTTTAGTTCCAACATTCCTTCACTGCCAATACTAATCTTTTTTAATACTTTATAAACTCTCCCCACATGCCCCCTTCCCCTATCCCCTACAACAACAACAACCAACATATGTGAACAAGAAAAGAAAAAGAAAAATAGGAATACCCCCATCTCCTTTTTATTGTCCCCAACACCCTTTCTTGCCCCTCTAATCCCTCTCTTAAACTGAAATACAGCTTACACTTAAACAAAAACTACCCTCTACTTTTCGTGGATTGAGCATCCATCCCTTGCAAGAATTTCCCAACAGTTTTTATTAGTGTTATGGACTATTTCCCCCTTCCCACATGTGCCACAGTGGAATCTAACAACATGTCGGGGATCTAGATATCAAGGGGCCCCACCCTCCAAATCCCCCGAGCCCTTTCTGGGATTGCCTGAGGGTCTCCAAGTCTCCTCACAGACAAAAATATTCTTAAGTAAAACTGTAATTGAGTTTCACCATGATGGGAGGTGTTTTGGGTAACACTGCCCTCTACTGTCAGCGTTTTGGAGCAGAGTTCCCCAGTACCATGGATTTAACAGCATTAACACAATTGCTCTTATACAACACAAAAAAGCATTGTAAAGCACCTCCCTATTATTCTTTTAATTAAACAGACTGTGAGGACTCAGATTATTAATTATATAAAAAAACAAACGAAAACAAAAGTTACTAGATGGAAAGTGGAACCCCTCTAATTAGTCCCCTTTTTCCTCAGAGAATCCACCTGCAAAACAGTGCTTGTTTTAATCTCTTATGCATTTCCAGAATTGACTTGACACAGCAACTACTTATCCAATATTTTAAACACATGTGACAGTCCATTACCTTCAAAGAGTCTCTATAGATGGGGACCTGAAACATGTTATGTAACTGTCCCGAACATTTACACCGCATTAACTTGCACAGATCAGAGTGCCGAGGTGTCATCACAGGTCCAGGCGGACCCTGAAAGGAGGACCCGGAGAAGAGGGAGCCCCCTAATCCAGCTCTTATAGGTCCCTACCAGAGTTGCAGATCAGACAATTGGCACCCCCCATCCCCCCAAACTACCGTGCAGTACCCCTTTCCTTAATTATCGAGGTGGATTCAATTTACTTTCTGCATTTCTAATCCTTGTACATACTCCAGAGCTGCAGATGGGTCAGTGAAGGCCCTGGTATTCCCTTCAGGCGGTCTTACTATCAGTCGTGCACGGTAGGTAAGAGTAAATGGGCAGTTCTTAGAGTGGAGCAACAGTCATACTTCTGAAAAGGCCTGCCTTTGGGTTTGAAGTAGCCGTGAGTAATCTTGATAGATACTGACTCTTCTTTGCTGCTCTAGGATGATCCCTACCTTCCTTGCTGCCTCCAGCACCACCACTCTATCCTGGTATCTCAGAAATTTAAAGATCAGGTGCCTCAGCCTTGATCTGGAGTTTCGGACCGGGTGAGCGATGCACCCTTTGGATCTCCAGACCGCTATATTGGGGTAACTGCAGGCTAGAAGTAAGCCATTTTTGGATACATTTTATGCAGTCATTCCCCTCAAGTCCCTCTGGTAGGCCTATAATTCTAATATTGCAGCAACATTCACAATTCTCGTGGTCATCTATTGCCTGCTTCAGGTATTCAATTTCTTTTAAGGCTTTCGCTAGGTGAGAAGAATAAGATGCCGCTCTATCCTCCTGGTCACTAACCCTTTGTTCCATCTCTCCCAGATGCCTTTCATGGGTTTCGACTTGTTCCGAGGTAGAAATGACTGCCTGTTGGAGATGCTGTGTTTGAGCAGTGACATTGTCGAACCCGGCCTCCATTCTAGTTCCTAGATCATATTTTAAGTCTTTGATTAAACATTCTAACTGTTGGTAGCCTTCTGCCATTATAGCATTCGGATTGATCTCCATCCCAACACGCTCTGCACTTATGCTCTGTTCAGGTAGATCCCTCACTGGGTCGACTCTTTGAGGTTCTTCCAGTGCTTTTCTGGGCCCAGCCAGGCCTTTTGCAGAGGACCTTCGCGGGGAAGATTTAAAAGATAGTTTAGCTTGTTTCCTCACTGATTTTGGATTTGATGACATCAGCACCCCTTAAAGCTTACAAATTCTGTATAAAATATTGAGTTGAAGGCACTGCGTAGAGGGGATTGCGAGGGATGTTCTCAGAGATCTCAGATTAAGCAGCCATCTCGCTCTGTTGCTAGGCCATGCCCCTCTGAGAGTTTTTATATAATGATTTAGGTGAATGGTGGACAGACTCTAAAGCAAACTTTAAAAAGTGGTTTCAAAGATATGGTAAACAAAAAGTGAACAGGAATTTTTTGACATATCTGAAATTTAGACAGCAAATCCAAAATTTGTTTTCTATTTCTTATTCATCCAGATATGATTATACATCACAGAACCAAAAAATAAAAGAAGAGATGAAACTATATCAATACGACAGAGTCAGCGCTATTAAAGTGATGCTATAATATGGGACAAAAAAATCCCCACTAGGAGACCTATTTGAAGCTTGTGAAAAATTAAAAGACTCTTCATCAATGCATATCCTGGTGAACCCAGAAGGGGTCAATACACAGACTACTGAAGGACTCCACAAAATAATGTGACTTTCTAAAATCACACGCTCCATCTCCACCCCCTCAGATAGAGGCAATTCGCTCTTTTTTTAAAAGAATTAATATCCCTACATTTCCAGAGGAAATGCAGGAGATGATTAACTCTATTAGTGCCACAGAAATAGAACAAGCAATTAAATCTTTAAAAACAGGGACCTCCCCTGGGTTAGATGGATTATCAAATGAATTTTACAAATCCTTTGCAAAGGCATTAGCAGGACGTTTAGAAGTAGTTTTTCAATATTTCCTTATGGTAAAAACTATGCCCACTTCTTTCTCAGAAGGGTTGTTAACTTTTCTATACCAATCAGGAGACAGAAAGCAAATACAAAACTGGAGACTCGTCGCAATACTGAATTCTGATTTCAGAATACTGTCCCGAATTTTAAACAATTGACTAAAACGATACGCGTCTAGTCATTTCACCACAAAAATCCAACATGCTCTGATGATCGTTAGAGACATAACTGATCATTTGTCCCGTCATGAAAAAAACAGATTAATATTCTCAGTGGATCAGTACAAAAGCATTCGATAGAGTTCATCATCCCTTTCTATTTATCACATTAAAGGATTGCAAAATACCCTTAGAATTCATAAATTGGTTAAAATTATTATACAATTCAGCTACAGTGCATCCTATACTCAAAAATCAGGTCACAAATGGTTTGAAAATAGAAATACGGGTCATCAGACAAGAGTGGCCCTTAAGCCCCCTACTATATATATTCTCCCTAGATCCTTTTATCAGAAAATTAAATGACTCCTCCAAATGGCAAGGGATTTCAGGTGGAAATATTGATAGGAATTTACAACTGCTGGCCTACGCAGATGACATATGCTTATTTTTTTCAGGCAGTCATCAACTAGGGGCATTTCTACAGGAAATAGAAATCTATTCCAAAATCTCCTATTCTAAATTAAACATGCTGGCCAGCCGGTGCAGCAGTTGGATTTCCGCTCACGACGCCGATGAACCGGGTTGTCGGAGGGCCAGCCAGGAGGAGAAGGATTGAGCATCCCTAGGACTGCTTTCTTTCTCCAGGGGGTTGGGGGTTTCTGCGCTCAGTGCGGGAGTGACACCTAGCAATGGCTGGGTGTATCACCCTGAGCATTGGTGCATTGTCAAGGGGCACTGGGGTGTGACAGATGCCGGTGTCATTGCACATCTCTGCCCCAGCCTATAGGGATAAAAATCCCTCTGTCGATGTCTCTATGACGCCTTGCCTGGAGACTTGATCAGCTGCCTTGCCAAGGGCTCCCCCAACCAGATATGGTCCCATGGCGCTGGTCCCTCCTACAGTGCCGTGCCCCACCTCCTGGGGGTAAGCCAGGAGTGACTGGAGGAGCAAGGGACTTACCAGACAGTGGAGTCTCAGGGGCACCGAGACCAAGGCCAAGATTGGACACATGACGGAAGGGGTGAAAAAGTAAATTAAATAAAAAAAATAAATAAAACATTAAGAAAAGTAAAGGGCTGTTGGTCAGTTCAGGCCCCTTTACCCCAAGCCAGGTAGAAGGTATTGATATTTCCACAGAACCTTTAAAAATTTTAGGAATATCCTTTGGTCCTCAAAACATACTACTGATGAACTGGGAGAGCACATTACAGAGAGTAGATACAAAGGTCCAAAGATGGAAGCAATGGAAAATGTCTAAACTAAAAAAAATTCAAATCATAAAATAGTTCATTATTCCATGCATCCTGTACATATGCATGATCTCCCCACTCCCCCACCCAGTCAGAAACAAAATTATATCTCTTTCAAAATGTTATGTGGCAGTAGAGCTCAATCTGATTAAAAGATGCTATACATATCTCACGAAGGAAAAAGAAGGGCTGGGATGATAAACCCAGTGTTTTTTTTCCATACTGTGTTTATCTCTCAAACTGTAAAATGTGGCCTCATAGTATCAGATTCTCTCCATCATAAATGGGTATTTAACAACCTAGCCAGATATTTTCAGGCATGGAAAATAGCTCTGCCTAAAGTATCTAGGCATCTCCACATCCCAGAGTATTTTAAATAATCAGCATAGACAATTTACAAATGGGAATTGACTAAACTACAAATAAGACAGGGGACAAGGTTAAATTTATATAAGGAAGTATTGGCCAAAATATATCCTGGTGAGCCGGTTTTTAAAAACTGCCCCTCATCCTTGAACAATAAAGTACTAAGCCAACTGAAAAATGACAGAATCCAGGCACATATATGGGAAACTTTATGGTTATCTGTATATGGGAGACTGAATATACAGTACATGGGAATTACAAACACAAAGCTATAGAAGAAAGAAATTGTCCATATAACTCTTGCATAAATATACAGGACACTATGGAACATTTGCTACTGTCATGCTCATATGCCATACAATTATGGGAATTTCTTGCAAACAAGTGGAACATGAGTTGGCTGAAGGGACTAACCTATGATTCTTTTATATTTGGGGCAGTATTCCCTGTTAGAGACAAAGTACCACAAGGAAACATTTGCAGTTTTTTTATGTTGCCTAAAATTGTATCTGTGGCAGGCCAGGTGCCAAAGGGTACTGTATCAAAAGACAATGCCTTACGAAACAATTTGTATGTTAACTCAACAAGCGGCGAGTAAAGTATATATGAAAGATAAAGAAAGGCATACATCACAGATGGTGGAAAGGATTTTCTAGGTTGATTAAGTTCAAATGAAGAAAAAAAAGAAGGGAAAAATAGAAAAAGTATGGTTTGAACTGTAAAGACTGACTATCTTAAACTAAGGAAAATAGTAATTCTGCAATAACAATTGTAATTCAGTTTCAATTTATGTTTGTATTCTTACTGTTGTAATTCTTGATAATTCTTTTTCAATAAAAACTCCCCTACTCTATTCAAGACATGCCTTAGGATCTTTAACAGCCACCTGAACTACCACCAGAACAGGCAGATGGGACCTCGGTTTAATGTCTAATCCAAAATACGGCACCTCAGGAGTGCAGCGCCCCCCTCATGCTGCATTACAGTGTCAGTATTGGGATTTAACCCAAGTGCCTGGCATGGGGACAGAACCCACAGCCTTCTGATCTCCCAGCCTCAGAGGTGAGTGTGCTACATGCTGAGCCACAAGGTAACTGAACAGGAGAGAGACCTTGGCATCAACATTACACAGCACCTGAAGGTAGCAACACATTGCGAGAAGGCAGTGACAAGAGTCAGCAAGATGCTGGGTTGCATCGGGAGGGGGATCACTAGTAGGAGGAGGGAGGCCATAATACCCATGTACGACCAGCTGGTTAGGCCGCATCTGAAGTATGCGGTTCAGTTCTGGATTCCGTACCTCAAGAAGGACATGAAGAGGGTTGAGCGTGTCCAGAGGAGGGCGACAAAGATGATTAAGGGAATCAGTCACTTAATATACAAGGAGAGACTGAGGGACATAAACATGTACTCCCTGGAACAAAGGAGAGGGAAGGGAACATGATTAAGAAATTCAAATACTTAAAGGGTATTAACAAAGTGGCAGCATGGAGCATATTCCAATTAAAGGGGCAATCGAAGACAAGGGGCCATGATTTGCAAATTGTGGAGGGGGAGTTCAGAGGAAACATTAGGAAGCCCTTTTTCACAGAAAGGGTGGTGGATAAATGGAATAAGCTTCCGGAAGAGGTGGTCAGAGAAAGGACAGTGGGATGGTTCAAGGGGGTGCGGGACGGGCACAGGGGCCTGTTGGCAAGGGGGGGGTCACAGTTAAGTCCTAGCAGGGGTCTGAGCTGACTGAGTGGGTCTGGCAATCTTTTTGTGCCATCACGTTTCTATGTTTCTACATTTCTATGCTACAATGTCACATTTACTAGCTCTTTCTAGCTCCATATGTTATCCTATCTTCTGAACATGTAGAGTTGATTGTTTTAGCATCATGTTATCTATGTTTTTGTTCTCCCTGTATATTAATTCCTTTGACGTGGAACCTATGTAACGAGTTTTAGCTCAAAAGTGTCAATCCAAGATATTAATAAATAAATAAATTTGCTCATGGAAAGCTTGAAGAGGTCATTAACTTACTAATATAGCTTGGACTCTGTGCTGGCAGGGTTCCACCAAGCTGCTTCGACAAGGAAGTTGTCAAAATCCCTGACAGCGACAGGTGACAAGACGACAGGTGAAATATCACCTGTCAGAAAATCACTGTTCATTTATTTTCAACCCCCCCTCCAATTTTGAAATAATCAACTCCGAGCCTGAGTTGATTTCAAAGGAGGTGAAACATCGGCAAAAGTGATGCTAGTGTACAGCGGGACCGTTACAGTGATTACCTCAAATCTGTCAGTGTAATGGCCTTTTGCACTGGCAGTAGACTCTACAATGCAGCCTGTGGTCAGCAGTGGTGGTATTTTAAAAAAAAAAACAAATAAAAAAAAAAAACAATAGCAGTGTAGACCCCCAACAAATCCCTATGAAGTTTACAAATATATTTGCCAATGTCCAGTCTCTCCACCTCCTTCACCCAATTCCCATTGGTATATTTAACAATTTCCTTGGTGTCCAGTGGTATGCTCCACCCTTATATGAACTCCCAACCTCCCCCATTTCCAACTGGCATTTTTAACAAATTTGCTGGTGTCCATTTGTCCCCTCTCCCGGTAGCCTCCTGCTCTTCTGCCCACGTGGCCCCAAGATGGTGGCCAGCACTTGCCCACTGCTCTCCTCACTGACTGGTCACCATCCACAGCACACGAGTCATGTATCAATATACAGTGCTGTATACTGAATCCGGAATTGTGGTCAGAAAAAAGCTGGGTGTCATGGGTCACCACTAATGTGGTCTTGAGGGGAGTGATCTGAAAGCTCTTACCCCAATTTGGTATACAAAGATTGCAGTTTGGCAAAGGTATGAATGAAAGTAAAATTATGTGTGGAAAAAAAAGTCCAGTGCAGACTTAATGTTTTTTTCCTGACTACAACTCCTGCACCACTATATAGTGATGTATTTTGATACAAAACTTGTGTGCAGCAACCAGCCAGGGTGGTGAATGGAAGGTTAGTGCTGGCTGCTGTCTTGGGGCTACTGTAGAAGGGTTGGAATTGGGGAGGGCAGACAGGAGGTTGTCTGAAGGGATCACTGACACCAGGGACTTAATTCTTAAATGGGGACTGGGTGAGGCTGGAAGATACCAGTGGACATCAGGGAATTTGTTAAATATGCAAATAAAGATCGGCGGAGGGTGGGGGTACAACCGGACACCAAGGAATCTGTTAATTAGATACAAAACACAGCAGGTCCTAGAAACCAGAATCGATGCAGGCCAGGACAGGCAGTCCAAACAATATACTCCACATCAAAAGAGGCTGCAACCATGGAGAAAGACGAAAACTCTATGAGTCCGAAATTAAACTAACTATGCAAATTCTTTTGTGCAGTTAAACTTTTTATTGGAATAGTCTGTTTTTCACAATACAGCACAGGCATGTATGCAGTACTAATACAGAATGGACAATTCATAAAGAATCACATTTCTGAATGATGATGAACACAATTCATACATATGCCTAAACATGCAATGAAGGGCTCCTAAATGAGCATAGGACAAAGCAATAAATATGCAATTTTTTACTGGTAAAACCTATTTAATGTTTAGATAGGTTTTACCTAAGTGATACAAGGGACTGTACATAAGGCACTAGCTATCCAGAGGTGTAGTATCTGTTAATTGCATACATTGTATGAGAAGCTACCAAACTGTCTATGTTGGAATAGAGGAAAGATTGTGCCCCAAGTTTACCCCACATCTGTCTTGGGAGAGAGATATTTGAGAAATGATAGCCGGTATATATAATAGTTTTTCAAAGTACTAGTAGCTAGGTGGTAGAAATTATCCAATGAAGCTAGCTGTGGCATGCTGGACACCAGCTCGTGCAGCGAGGGTACATTAGAATTACGCCATCTACAAAGTAATAACCTTTTGGCATGCATGCTAAGAATGCAAACAAAATGATCATTTTCTGCATTTTACTGACTTCTTGCCTCAGATTCTATAAATTAAATTTATGCTTCATGGAAAGACTCTCAAACATATTGACAGTTTCCCTTGCTGACTTGTGTTTGGCCTAAACAGCACTGTGTGAGATGGAGAGGGATTCCCATTAAGTTAGTCTGATACATTACTTTCACCTGGTTTGTTTGCAGAATATTTGGGTCAGTCATATGTATACTTAAAGAGCAGCTGATACCTTCAGGAGAACTTTAACAAAACATAATATTCAGGCACAGTTCTGCTTGTATTTCACATTAGTTCTGTATTTGTCCTCCCCATTATTTATTACTGATGTAATTTGTATTAAAACAAGATCTTTGCTCCTGAAATGTTTATCTATTCCTGTTGCTTTCTCCCTACCTGAAGTCATAATGCACTGCTTGTGGCACCACAGTTACTCACATGGCAACAGACTGTGATGTCACAGCAGGATTATGACATGAAGTAGGGAGTAAGCTATAGAGGCAGATGCACTCTGACAGATAAAGATCATGTGTTCATGCAAATTTCCTCAGTAATAAATAATGTTGAGGAGAAATCTATAGAATATATATGGAATGTAAGCTGAATTGTACCTAGATATTATGTTTTTCAAAGTTTTCTTTGAGGTGTCAGCAGCTCTTTAAAGTGATTTTGTTTTTTTATACTGAGTAACCAGTGAGCAAAAAGATTTTCACTGGCGTCCAGTTACACTATTACAAAGATTTTCGTAAATGTTGCTACCCCCTCACCTATTTTGACAGCAAATGCTGGCGTTAGTAACTTCTGGTACTTCATATAATTTTATTTTCAGTTAATATTTTAGTGGAAGGGATCATAGTTTGGTATCAGTGAGGTGGCCACTTCCCTTCCACTTCCTAATAGCTCTGTCATGCCCCCACACTCAGGTATGTAATGACGTGTGCATGGGGATCTGTCCCATTGAAGTCAGTGGGGCTGCATTTCAAGGGCAGTTTTATTAGGGATGTGTGATTGTCCCAAAATTTGACCATGCAAACAATGGTGGTCAAACCCCATAAAGTTGGCAAACACTGAGAACTGGTTTGCTGGTTCATCACCCATGGTCATTTCATGGCTGCTGACATGCATGGTATGTAATAAGGGCTACCAACCAACCAACTCTGCCATTGGTCGGTAGACCTCATTAGCAGACTTCCTGCAATGGAAACCACCTGGTGTATGTGAGATGCCTGCAGGCAGCTTGGCAGTGTGGTGCATGTCTTTTCTTGGATTAATTAAGACAAGCAGTCCAAGGGTAAATGAGGCACACACCAGAGAAAGGAAAGAAAACAGCAAAGACACTATAGATAAGTGTCAAAAATGTTATTAAAGTGCACCAAAAACACACAACATTTTGCTTTACAGCTTCATCAGGATCCTCCAACTTGCCATTATTATGTATAAAACTGCCATTGAAAATGGAGCCCCATTGACTTCAATGGGGTGCTCCCCCTGGTCATATGTCATTACATGCCTGAGCGAGTGGGCATGTCAGAGCTATCGGAAAGTGAAAGGAATCGGCTGGCCACCTCATCGGGACTAAACTATGATCTCTTCCACTAAAATACTGACTGACAATAAAATTATAAAAACTACTGGAAATTATTATTGCCAGCAGAGCAGCTATCAAAATAAGTGAGTGGTAGCACAGTAACACAAAGTTGGTAACTACTCACTTTACGTGCTTAAGATCCTGTGCTGAGGCAGTCTATCAGTAAACATTTTGTTGCCATACAGGCTGCACAATAGGTCAGAATAATGGTGCGAAAAGAAACATAGAATGTGTCTGTGTGTAGATGGGGTCTACGTGGACCATCTCGTCTGCCCATAATGACCCCATTCACTTTAATGAAGCACTAGCTTCAAGGCCTTTTGTAAGTGGTAGGGTAGGTTTCTCCTCGTAGACGTGCTTTAATTCTGACAGGATTCTGACTGAAGTTATCAGAGGATTTTGGATGGCCCTGCTGATTATAAATGTAAATGTGCTTCTGAGGAATTTCTGAGGAATTTGGTGAGAGTGATTCCTCACTTAACAGCCCAGCACCAAAATGCTAATATGCAAAGACTACAAACAACTTGATGAAGGTTCCTGACAAGTTAATAACAGGTTACATGAATTTGAACAGATTAACTTGCAAGTAAATAAAACCACAGCAGCCAGAGTAAAACAAAGGTGCTTAACAGAGAGGATAAGCAATGAGCCGACTCAAAATATGCAATTTATTTTCAAACATGAGAGGGTCAAGACTATAACTCACAAGAGGCAGAGCACATATGAGCTATGAAAGACCTGTCCCCTCACAAGTGATATGATGATAAACTGCATATTTTGAGTCAGGCCTTTGCATATTTGATTTATACGACATTACTTTACTACAGTATTTATAACTTTTAGATCTGCAGTTTGTATGAAATTTAAACTGTTCCCCTTTGATTTCAACTGCTGGCTTCAGTGCTGCACATTGCTATTATAGTATATGGTTAGGGCTTATTGTGGATAAAAATTGGTGGCTTTCCAAATGTTGTTGTAGTACAGTTCAAGTTATAGTAGTAGTATCGTTCTGACGTCACAATGATACTACAGAAACCTTTCCCCTTAAGCTGTTACCTGATTGGATGAAACAGCTCACTGTTCAAAAATAAATGGACTGAAATGGCAGCACCGCTTAGCGAGCAGAAGGGCAAGGGTTCACTATGATAGTCTGGACTCGAACTGCAATTGTAGGCTCCACATCCAAACTGTCAGGCAGTTTTCTTCTTTTTTTTTTTTTAAATCACAGGTGTTTTGAAATATTGGGTTGTGAACAGTGCAGGACCAAGATTGTTGGAGAAAAGGAAATAGAAAGCAGGACTGCAGCAACGACGGAGAGCAAGTGACTATGTGAATACAAGATATGAAACCTTGTAGTTAAATGAGACTGTGGATATTTATGAGAACCATATACTATATAAAATAGTATATGGGTGTCCAGATACAACAAGGCTTTGTTTCCATCTCGGGGATGTGATGATATCAAATGGACCTCTCGAGCTTCGCTCTCGAGGTCTGTGTGACATCATCACATCCCCTCAATGGAAACATAGCCTTGTTGTGTCTGGTCACCCATACACTATTCTATATGTGATCTGCATTGGTTCAGTATTCCATATGAGCAATAAGATTCAATCAATCAAACTTTATTTAACCAGGCAGTCACCTCATTGAGCAAGCTCATTTTCTAGATGGTCCTGGACACAGAGGACACTTTTGCTAACAGTAGACAACACTTCATACAAAAGTAGACATCGGTACAGGCAGTTACAGTATACAAAGTCAGTACTTGGATGAATCAGACATGTAAAGCAAGTGCAAATACAGGCATTTAAAGTGCAGTGTATACAGGTTGTAGCTTATAGAGTACAAGTGAGGAGAGGATGGAGGGACATAGAGAAGGGCAGTGGGAAGAACGGGTATCAGACACATAGTAGAGAGGGAAAATAGGGCAGCCTAATAGAATGAGGCCCCCTGCGAAGCTAACTGATGAGAGGGGGGAGGTGGTTGCCCTAATGGGATGCTGGCCAACACGGGAAATAGGCAGCCAAGGGTTACAGAGGTCAAGGGACTCAGTTGAGCGGGGTAAGGCTTTACTGGAAACAATCACACACTGTTTTCAGGCCTCTATAGAGCAGCCCCCTAAATATAAAATGGCTGGGCAGTAGGGAGATTTTAAGTAATTTTTGCATGCTATTCCAAAGTGCTGGTAAAAAGGAGCTAATGGCAGTTGAGCCAAGACATGTCCTTGTTCATGGTAGCTTAAGGAGGACAAAGGAGGAGTTCCTTAGTCCATAGGCACCCTTTGAACATTCAAACAGGTCACAGATATAGGGTGGTAGTTTGTTAGGCATAGCCTGGAATAGCCACATGAGGGCGTTTGTTTGCCTCCTCATGGAGAGGGATGGCCAGTCTAATACTTGGTACAATGAGCAGTGATGAGTCTGCAAGGGCAAGTCAAGAACAAATCTCAGTGCGCGATGATAGTGTATCCAGCTTTTGGAGCACATACTGGGGGCAATGGCTGTATAGGAAGTCGGCGTAGTCAATCAGGGGAAGAAAGGTTTTTTGATCCAGCCATTTTCTAGCTTCCAGGGTGAGTAGGCATCATATGCAATAGAAAATACCGAGGCGCTGCCTTAGCTTTTTTGTTAACGCACCTTAAATGTACATTGAAGGTGAGCTTGTTATCCAACCAGATTCCCAGATATTTAAATTTATCCACTAGCTCTAGTGGTTCATTAAGGAGGGTAATAATCTGTGGGGTCCCAAGTATCCCTGTTATGTGGGATGGAGAGATAATCATAGCTTTTGGGGGGGTTTTTTGCATTTAATAAGAGCTTTAGATTCAGTAGGTTATGCTGGACAATTATAAAATCCTGCTGTAGTTCCTTGTACACAATGTCCAAGGAGGGGTTGGTTGTGTAGAGGACTGTGTCATCTGCGAAGGGATGAACGTTTCCAGCAACTAGGCCAGAGTCGAAGTGGTTGATGTAAAGGGCGAAGAGGATAGGTCCCAAAATGGAACCTTGCTGAATGCCTTGGGGCAGTAATTTTAGTGGGGAGAATTCCCTTTGGGCTTTAATTTGCTGTTTACAATTTGTGAGGTAGCAGCGGAACCACTTTACTGCAGCAGAAGTTAGACCAATGCTACTCAGGGAATCAAGAAGTATGGAATGATTAACCATATCAAATGCCTTGCTGAGGTCAAGGAAGAGTGCATAGATGTGCTGTTTACTGTCCAGGGCTTTTAGCCAGTCATTTGACACTTTGGCAAGAGCCAACACGGTACTGTGCTTAGGTCTGAAATCTGATTGGACTAGATTGAGGATTTTCTCACGGTCCAAGTACTCCCCTAATTGAGAGTTTACAATTTTTTCAAGTAGTTTGGATAAAACAGGAAGCAACGAAATAGGCCTATAGTTGTTCAAGTCAGTGGGGTCTCCTGACTTGAACAGGGGATAATGTGCACAGTTTTCCAACCAGGCAGCAATTCCTCTTGGGATAATGAGTTGTTAAAGAGATGGGCAATTGGAGCTGCCAGATAATAAGAACCTCCTTTTAAGAAGAAGGGTTCAAGCGAATCGGCACCAGCGCTCTTTTTGGTGTCCAGCGAGAGGAGCAGGTCCTCCACCTGTTTGTAGGAGACTGGCTGGAACTTGAAGGGGGGGGGGAGTCAGTAGGAAGGGGCTATGGTTGGTCTAGTAGCTATGTTGGCAGTGCTTGTGGTGCTTAGTTTACTAACAGGTGACATGTCGAATGTGAGGTCTGCAGTGGCGAAGTGGTTATTGAGCTGATCGAGGATCTCAGACTTATCTGTGTAGGAGGTGTTATTTGCCACAATTTTAGCTGGTAGTGGGGTGGCAGGGGAACGTCCCTTAACCTCTCTCAGTATCTGCCAAAAATTGGTGGAACAGTTTTTGTTTGCCTCCAGGGCTGACTTGGAAGAACCGTTGTTTTTCCAACCTTACCAGTTTGGTGCAGGCATTTCTGGCTACCCGGAAGGAGAGCCAGTCTGAGTCAGACTGTGACTTCCTAGACCTTTTCCTAAGGGTGTCTCTATGCCGTAAGGCCCTCTTAAGTAGTGGGCTAAACCAATCAGGTGCGCATTTCCTGGATTTGATTTTCCTTAAGGGTGCGTGTTGGTTGATAACATTTACTAGCAGTTCCTGGAAGATACAGAATGCTTCAGACACAGAGGGTGTAAGGTAGAAATCTTGCCACTTTATGTTCCCAAGATCTGTCAGGAAGGCTGGGAGACTTAAGTATTTTAGGTTGTACTTAAGCTTGAAAGTAGAGGTGGAAGGGAGGTGTGGAAGCACCTAACACAGACGGCTGTGCAGTGATCTCTCAGATCATTGTGGAAGTCCCCTGCATGAGAGATATTATGTGGCTTGTTGACAAGTAATAAGGTCCAGAAGTGAACTTCAGTTGGGATTTTTCTTGTTAGGTCATGTAACATCAGAGATAATCTGAGTGAGCCCGTGCTTGTCGCAGAAGTCCTTAAGTTTGTTTGCGCTGGCAACATTCCAATTAAGGGTAAGGTCACCCATGATAATGCATTCCATTTTCACTTTTTCCAGGAGAGAGTGAATATGGGGCAGTATACACAGGCCCACTGCAGGAGGTCTATAGCATGCAGCTACCAATAAGGCTATACCAGGCGAGAGGGTAGTTTTGAAGGCAAGACATTGAAATTCTTTGGGCATTGATGTGCAGACAATATCGGTGGTTAGGAATTTATCTTTAATATATATGGCAACACCACCACCTCTGGTCAACCTGTCACACCTGATCAAGTTGTATGTTAAACGTTTTGTCAGGTAAAGTATTTTTCAGCCAGGTTTCCGAGAGCATTGCTACATCAGGCTTGGCATGTAGTACCCAGGCGTGGACTTGGTCAAGTTTGTTGGCAAGGCTGCGTACGTTCATATGCAGGAATCTCAGGCCCTTTAGCTGTGGGAGTTCTCCTGGTGCAGTTAGCAGTAGGTCGGGGCACAGGTTTAATTCCACACTGCCTGCACAGAGTAGCGGTGGTACTAATAATTTCCTGAGACATCTTACCAGGAATCTTAGGAAGGCTTTGTTTGGTTGTTTGCCTTGGACACTATCAAGGGCAGCGGAGCGGGAGTTTGATGGGCAGCGGAAGTTGATCAGAGCAGATAATACTACCCTAGCAGAGAGGGTAAGGGGGGGGTCTTTTTAGAGAATGTTGGGCAGTAGGAGGTGTGAAGGGTTGAAAATGTGTAAGGATTACTACCTTTGGAGGAAGTTAACTGGTTGACAGACACCGTTGGGCTTATTTCCAGTCCTATAGGAGTATTCGGGCAGGATGAGTTTTTCCTGGGGTCCAAAATGGGCTCCAATGTTAGAAGGAGGATGTAGCCAATGAGGAGAAGGGGGCTGAGGAAGCCATCTCTTGGATTTATTACAATAGTTAATGAAACAGTACTATCTAGAGCTGTAAAACCACAGCCAGGGAAACAGAGAGCAGGGCTTTAAAGAGAAAGTGTCTTATAGTGAGGATGCCTTTAAGGGGAGGGCAGGATCAACAAAGATCAACAAAGGGGTGTGGTGTTGGAGGATTCCCACCTGCTCCAGAGGCATGGCCTGATACTACAGGTAGTGAGTCTTTGAAGCCCTGGAAGAGCAGGTAGCCCCCAACACCCCCACACCATGAATGCCCTTATCGCACTTAGAAAATAGGCTGTGTTGCCCCAACACAACCCATTTTCTAAGCACAATAAGATTAAGGAGTTGTGTAAAAAGTGCCCAGTTAAAAGCATGTTGCAAGCAGTGGTAAGCAGAGTGGAGGGATGCAGCGTAAGCTGCGAGTTTTACCAGGTGCTGTTGCCTCATAAATATATGGGGTAAAGAATGCAGTCAGCCAATCACAATCCAGTATTTCTCTTACCCATTTTTATGTTTGCTTGCACGCATGTGCAAGAAACATAGTACCATCATCGGAGATTTCGGAGGTGTGTCACCTCCTCCTCCTCCAATTCAGTCAGTGTGCTGGCAGGCGCGGCCCCTGTAAGCAAATGCATTCTGGAGCTGTCTATGACACGCTCCAAAATGCAGTGGCATAGTTGAGAGGGGAGCTACGCTGAGTGAGCAGCGATAAGATATCGCCTGCCCGCGCAGCCCTCCACCCACACACACACGCCGCCACGCAGGCGCAAGCGCCACCAGACGCAAGACTGTATAGCCGACGGGTGCCCAACTCGCCAGCTGTGCTGCGCCCCCCAAAGGCTTCCAAATGCCACGCTGGGTGCCCACCCCAGTGTGGCAACGATAATATAGCCGGAGGGGTGCCCAACTCGCCGGCTCCACAGTCCCCTCCCCGAGAGGCGCCACGCTGGGAGCCCACCCCAGCGTGGCAATGTATCCTTAGGCCGACGGGGTGCCCAATCCTCCGTCGGCTGAACGGTCCCCGCACAATCAGCGTTTGTGCCACGCTGGAGCCCACCAGCGTGGCAACCATCGTCACTATTTTTTTCCTTTTTACCTGTAAAGAAAAACGGTCCAACGTTGTCTCTCGCCTCCGATAACCCGCACCCACCCACTGTGCACCCAGCCTCCCCACACCTCCCCTCACCCCATACTTACCTCCAGAGCTCGGCGCGACGATCTTCGGTGGACCGGGAACACGTCTGCACTCTTCAAAGCCGACCGCGAACTGAGGAAATGCCGGTAAGCTATATAATAGGCTAGATAGGGGGGTTTCAACTTTGTTGCATATCTCAGGCATTTTTTGATTTTTGTATCACTAACATAGCTTGATTTCTTCATGAATGATGACAGCTGTCATGGCATACTGGGTTCAAGGGTGATTTCGCAGCGCCTGGCACAAATCACCCTTCGGGCCTGAATAATGCAATGACAATGACATCATTCATGAGAAGGGGTCCCAAAAACCCCATGTTGAAAATCTGGTGCCAAAGTTCCCAAAAATGACTGTTTTACGAGCGTGCGTCGCGCAGTTCCTACGCAGGCTCATAAGTTTGTGAATTTTCAATATTTTCACTCCAGATTTTCAACATTGCCATTTTAGCACACCTTCTTATGAGTAGTACAGCTGTCATTTTTCACATCTCACCCAAAATGTGTTTCCGCCCATGTAGCGCACAATGGCGCAGTCGGTATGCGAAATCAATGTATGGGACAAATTAAGAAAATCACAGTGACACTGTTCATGAGCAGACATCTGAAAATGGCTATGTTGAAAATTTGGTGAAAAAAGTCCTAAAAATGACTGTTTTACGAGCGTGCATTGTGCAGTTCCTATGCACGCTCGTAAGGTCGTGAATTTTCAATATTTTCACTCCAGATTTTCAACATTGCCATTTTACCACACCTTCTTATGAGTAGTACAGTTGCCATTTTTCACATCTCACCCAAAACGTGCTTCCGCCCATGTAGCGCACAATGGCGCAGTTGGTATGCGAGATCAATGTACGGAACAAATTAAGAAAATCACAGTGACACTTTTCATGAGGTGAGGTGTTAAAATGGCTATGTTGAAAATTTGGTGAAAAAATTCCAAAAAATGACTGTTTTACGAGTGTGTGTTGTACAGTTCCTATGAATGCTCGTAAGTTCACGAATTTTCAATATTTTGACTCCAGATTTCCAACATTGCCATTTTGTCACACCTTCTTATGAGTAGTACAGCTGTCATTTTTCACATCTCACCCAAAACATGTTTCCGCTTATGAAGCGTAGTGGCGAAAGTGAAAGTAAATCAATGTATCGACAATTAAGAAAATCACAGTGACACTGTTCATGAGCAGACATCTTAAAATGGCTATGTTGAAAATTTGTGAAAAACTCTAAAATGACTGTTTTATAGCCGCAGCATTGCGAGTTCTATGCACGCCAGAAGGTCGTGAATTTTCAATATTTTCACCCAGATTTTCAACATTGCCATTTTACCACACCTTCTTATGAGTAGTACAGCTGCCATTTTTCACATCTCACCAAAACGTGCTCACTTCATGTAGCGCAACAATGGCGAGTTGATGTAAGTAGATCAATGTACGGAACAAATTAAGAAAATCACAGTGACACTTTTCATGAGGTGAGGTGTTAAAATGGCTATGTTGAAAATTTGGTGAAAAAATTCCAAAAAATGACTGTTTTACGAGTGTGTGTTGTACAGTTCCTATGAACGCTCGTAAGTTCACGAATTTTCAATATTTTGACTCCAGATTTCCAACATTGCCATTTTGTCACACCTTCTTATGAGTAGTACAGCTGTCATTTTTCACATCTCACCCAAAACATGTTTCCGCCCATGTAGCGCACAGTGGCGCAGTTGGTGTGCGAAATCAATGTACGGGATAAATTAGGAAAATTACAGTGACACTGTTCATGAGCGAGAGGTCTTAAATGGCTATGTTGAAATTTGGTGAAAAATTCTAAAAATGACTTTACGAGCGTCCGTTGCACAGTTCCTATGCATGCTCGTAAGTTTGCAAATTTAATATTTTCACTCCAGATTTTCAGCATTGCCATTTTATTAAACTTCCTTATGAGCAGTACAGCTGCAATTTTTCATATGTCGCCTAAATGTGTTTTCACATATGAAGCATATCGGTGCTGTTGGTGCGAAAAGCAATGTTTAGGACAGATTAAGAAAATCACAGTTACACTGTTCATGAGCAGAGATCTTAAAATGGCTATGTTGAAAATTTGGTGACAAAAGTCCATAAAATGACTGTGTTACGAGTGAGCATTGCGCAGTTTCCACGCCACTCGTTAGTTCATGACTTTGTAATATTTTCAGTCCAGATTTTCACCAGTGACATTTTTCCACACTTCCTTATGAACAGTACAGCTGTCATTTTTCACAACATGGCTGAAGTGTGTTTTCACATTTTCAGTGCAGGGATGCGTGGTCACTGTGGGAAATCATTGTTCGCCACAGATAAAGAAAATCACAGTGACACTGTTCATGATCGGAGGCACCAAAATGCCTGAGTTGACAATCTGCTGTAAGAAATCCCCAACCTAATTATATTACGGGTGTGCGTTGCACAGTTTCTATGTACGCTCGTGACTTCACCATTTTTTTTTATATTTTCACTACAGATTTGCAACATAGCCATTTTTTACACCTCCCATGAAAGAGTACAGCTGTCGATTTTTACATCCTGTTCGAATGTTTTGCACCTGTGGTGCTAAATGCTGTAGTCACTGTGCATAAGCAGCCAGCTAACAAACTGATATTCCCCTGTTCATGAGGTGGGTCACAAACAAACATGTTGAAAATTTGGAGTGAAAATACCAACTTAATGCCTGAGGTATTAGGGTTTCCAACCATAACGCCCAACCCTGTAGAGAATGACAGGCATCAGGGGTGTGACTTGGGATTCTTGCCTGTGATGCTCATACCATTCCACACCCTGCAGCCAGTGAGAGGCATCGAGGTATACCTTGGACTCTTCAGCCCCAAAGTTCACCCCATTCTCCTATATCGCACCCATCTCACCGTATTTCCTAATGAAATGGGGTGCGCATAAGGGCCAAAGACCCCAAGGAACACTGTGACACTTGTCATTGTCTGCAGGGTGGGGTGTGGTGAAATGGCGAGGCCGTTATTCCTGACGACCCAAAGGCACACCCCAACACCTGTCACTCTCTGCAGGGTGGTGGTGAGGTTGGCTTCAGTTCAGTACTTCACTGCCATTCCTATTACGCAGCTCTGTAACTTCTACACTACCACTGCCAATGCCAGCAAGCAAACATTCGGCATTGACAAATGCTTGTTTAATATGTTGGACCCAACTGGATAAGATATTATCTGTGACATACCAAACTCGTCTTGTGAGAGGGGTATAAAATATCACTTTTTATCTATCCATTTTTATGTCCATTGGTGTTGTATTTATTTATTTATTGAAAGAGTCAGAATTACAACCTTTGAGCTACAAGCTCATTTACAAAGGATCCTCATCAAACAGTGGGAAGGGAAGACAAATACAGGGGCATAAGAGGTAGAAGGCATTGTTGATAGTACATCAGATTAGACAAACAGTAAGTAAAGGGACACTGTCAACCTGTTTTTCATCATATTATTTCTAGTTCAAACGCCAAATTTTATGATTGCTTACCCTCTCTAAAATTCTCTGATGCTGCTGTTTGTTTTGTCTGTCTCCTTGCTTAGTAGAACCGAAATGCATGGCAATGTATATTTATAAACAACCTGGTTTTTGTTTACAATCCTGTTTCTGTTCTTACAGCATACTTTCTGAGCAAAAGAAACACACCCAAACAGTGCAGTCACTCATAAAGCAGTAGCCTCCTGAACTCCCACTGCATCACGAGGGGCTAGACTGTTTTGTGGGTGTTCCCAAGGCCAGGAAAGATGCATTTGGAGTTGATTAAGGAATGTAAACAAACTTGTTTTGGTGTGATAACACCAGTGTGTTGGGCAGTCTGTTTTTTACTTTTTTAAAGAAAATAAGAGTCAGACTCAAACTACCAGCTACATTAACAATCTTTACAGAATTTTGGCAATCATAAAATATAGTTTTTAAAACTAGGGACACCATACCACTCAACCTCCTGCCTCATAAATCAGGGACAAGGCTTAAAAAATCAGGGACTAAGGACCAAAATCAGGGACACTTCTTCAAAATTGAGATATCCATTCAGGAAGCTGGTAGAATAGAGGGCTTGGTGTAAAATGCATTATCTAAGGAAGAACAAGCCTGTAACTTTAATGTTTGACATTATTTTGTGCTTATAACCCCCACAGTTTGGTCCTGGAAAGACAATTTTTAGGAGGGACAGAATAACATTTTGAGGCAAAATCAGAGATGTTCCTGAAAATCAGGGACAGTTGAGAGGTATGAGGGACACTTTGAGACCTAAGGGGATTGACAGTGTTCCTTTAATGTTACAGGGTAATATAAACAAAACATCTCAAAATCCAAGCTGTAGGTAACTAATCCCGAAGTCGTCTGTCTCATGGCAATAAAGTTAAAAGTGCAAAGCCCAACTCAAAACAAGTTTTGAGAGCTCATCAGTAGCAATTATATAGTTTTGTCAAAGACCCAGAGGGTACCTTTAGGAAAGGCCAGAGCAGCCTTTGGGGAGGAACGCTATGTGTTAGTGGGATGAGGGTAGACAGTAACAG
The DNA here is from genome assembly GCA_016271365.2 of Neoceratodus forsteri. Classification (NCBI taxonomy): domain Eukaryota; kingdom Metazoa; phylum Chordata; order Ceratodontiformes; family Ceratodontidae; genus Neoceratodus; species Neoceratodus forsteri. The sequence continues at coordinate 965,351,873 of CM028133.1, forward strand.
GCCAGCCAGGTGCCAGAGCAGCTGAAGAGATAGAAGGCTATAGGTTCGTGGGATAGCTGGAAACAGCAACAGTAGGTAGGATTGGTCACAAGGGTGGGGTTAAAGGGAAGGGGTGGGGGAGGGGGAAGGTAGAGAATAAATTAGATGAGGCCTAGAACGGGTGGTGTCGGGATGAAAGGTGGTGGGAGCAAGGGGGGAGGATGCGTGGCAGGGAGGTAGGTTGGGAGGGGAAAGGGGAGTAGTGGACTTTGTAGCTCCATCTGGTCCAAGCAGGGTGATCCTGAGCCTAGCCCACTGTATAAATGAGACTATTGTATGATGCAGTGAAACATAGTGCCGTGCAATACACATAGTATTCAGAACAAATACAAATGTAACACTCCCCCCCCCAAGTGTGGGGGCCTACCTGACTCCATGGAGCCCCCAACTCACACTGCTGATAGTTATTGTGTTCTTGCCCCCGAGGGACCATTGCAGCGGGCACTGGCAGTGCTGAATAGGAGCAGCTGCAGGATTTCTTCTGTACTTCCTGTGCCAGCATGAAAGCAGCTCCCTCCATACATCAAAGGGCAGCCACCTCTCACCGATGGATTTGTTTGTTAATATAAGTAATGTTTGTTTCTGCTGTTTTGTACTTTTGTAACATGATTATTTATCTTGCATTTTGTGATTTAATGTATATTGTTACTGTATTTCCCCAATGTTTTTTTTTCCCTTTATATTCCCACTTGTCACCTGTGAAAACAGGCAATTTGCTCATCAGGCCTACAAGAACAAAAAAGAAATGAAATGAAATGAACATGACTGGCGTGGGCAATGGAGTGGGGATTTCCCTGTGGAAAGCCACATCTGTACACTAAGTGTGACTGTGCACAACACACAGATGGCACAAATTCATTGTTTCAGGGCTGCAGTGCTGTTTAAAATGAGATGGGGGTGGAGGACAGAGCCCCTGTGGACTACAAAGTGGGCAGCCATTTTAGTGCACACTGATCCCCAAGACCGTAACAACAGGTGTCAGTTGTTGAACCATAGGCAGTTAATCTGGAAAGTCTGAGCAGGGAGTCACAATGGAGCCCTGAGACACAGGATGGCTTCAAGTTTCCTACAGTAGCATAAATTGCTGACTAATCATCTTCCAAGTAATGGACCCCCTAATATATTCTTTACTTGTCCCTTTCTGACATAAAAAACCACAAGCTGTTCTGCTGAAGGGGACAGAGCAGTTCATAAATGGACTGTCGTATATCTTGATACCCTGCTCCCTTGGACAACAGGACCATTTGCGCCTTCCAGCTGAAAGTCCATAAAGCAGCTGAGGTCTGCTCTCAGGTGACACCATGCCTTGTGTGGAACTACAGTGCATCAGTCCAACCAGGGATAGAGAATCCCAGCCCCTCATGTCCAGCTGGAGCATGGTGCACAGTGCGCACTTGCGTTTTGGTACACACTCTTTATGCCACTCTCTGAGCCTGGTGATGCATAGGGGCCACTGTATCACATCAGGAAGGTCTTAGCAAATTAATATGATAGATTGTTTTGATTGGGTGACTAGGATAGTGAATCAGGGAGGGGCTGTAGATGTCACCTACCTGGATTTCAGCAAAGCCTTCAATACCATCCCACACAAAAGGCTGGTTAACAAAATGAGTAGTCTGGGCATGTGGCATATTGTGATACACTGGGATAGAAACTGGCTGAAGGACAGAAGGGAAAGGGTGGTGGTAAATGGGATACAATACAGGGAGAGAGGAGAGACCTGCAGAGTGCCACAAGGATCAGTACTGGGACCAGTCCTGTTCAATGTCTTCATTACTGACATTGCAGAGCGGTAATAAGGAAGGGTCTGCCTATTTGCAGATGACACTAAAATCAGCAACAGGGTGGATATTCCAGAAGGGATGCAGAAAATGAAGAGGGACCTGGAAAAGCTTGAAAGATGGTCAGAGGTGTGGCAACTGAGGTTCAATGCAAAAAAGTGCAAGATAATGCACCTGGGTAGTGGGAAACTTGTGGAGAGCTACAGAATGGGGGGAGGTGCTAACTGTCACCAAAGAGGAAAAGGGCCTGGGGTTATCATATCTGATGACCTTAAGGTACCAAAGCAGTGCAAAAAAGCTGCAGGGAGGGTCAGTGGCATGCTGGGGTTCATAGGCAGAGGTATTATTAGTAGGAGGTGGGAAGTGGTGATGCCATTATATAAAATACTGGTAAGGCCTCACCTGGAGTACTGGATGCAATACAGGAGACCACACATGTGTAAGGGCATAAACAAGGTGGAGGCTATACAGAGAAGGGCAACAAAGATGGTGCATGGATTTCACCACAAAACATATGAGGAGAGACTAAGACTTCAATATGCATTCACTGGAGGAGAGGAGAGAAAGGGGCGACATGATGGAAACTTTTAAGTACCTCTTTTTTTTTTTGTTTATAATTTGGTTCAGAGTGGGGGTGCTTCAATCACCATCACAACTCATGAAGACTTATTGATCCTCATCGCAGCCAGGTTGAATCAGTGGTTACTTTTTCTTTGTCATTTTGTTTAATTATTATTTGTTTTATTAAGGTTAATTCATTATCTATTTATTCATTCTTAAGTTTCTCCCCTCCCTCTGTTTAGATTAGATTGTTTAAGAAAGGCTATTTCTAAATATTTCCTGTGTTTATCTATCATTAAGTATAAATAAGGCTTTGTCTATCCTACTACAATCTAATATTTTATCTATCCACTCCAAATAGACTGGAGAGTCTGAGTCCTTCCAATATTGAAAAGTTATCTTCGTTGCCACTGATCGATCTAGATTAAAGAACGTTTTTTGACTGTTGTATTCATCTTGTAAATAGAAACATAGAAACATAGACTTTGACGGCAGATAAGGACTGCTTGGCCCATCTAGTCTGCCCATTTCCCTATCTACAGGATAAGCTGCAGATCCTATTTAATCAACAGCCTATTTCTTTCTACCCCCCACAAAAATTGCCTTATGTCTGTCCCATGCATTCTTGAATTCTCCCACAGTTTTAGACCCTACAACCTCCTCAGGAAGGCTGTTCCATGCATCCACCACCCTCTCTATGGAAAAATACTTCCTCACATTGCCCCTGAGCCGTCCCCCGTCTATCTTCAAATTGTGTTCTCTTGTTCTTGCACATTTCTTTTTCTAAAAGATGCTACCCTCTTGGACTTTGTTGATTCCACTGAGATACTTAAATGTTTCTATCATGTCCCCCCCTTCCTTCTTTCCTCAAGGGTATACATATTAAGCTCCTTTAGTCTGTCCTCGTATGACTTGTCTTGCAGACCCCGCACCATTTTAGTTGCCCTCCTCTGAACTGCCTCCATCCTGTCTATGTCCTTGTGGAGATGGAGTCTCCAGAACTGGATGCAGTACTCCAGATGGGGTCTCACCAACTGTCTGTACAGGGGGATAACAACTGCCTGTTTTCTGCTGGTGATGCCTCTCCCTATGCATCCCAGTATCGCCCCAGCCCTCCCTACCGCCTTCTCACATTGCTTGCCAACCTTAAGGTCATCTGATATGTTTACCCCCAGGTCCCTTTCCATTTTTTGTTGTTATTGCTACCTTCCCCCCATTGTGTAATCTTCCTCTAGGTTTTGTTTCCCAGGTGCATTATTTTGCACTTCTTTGCATTGAATCCAAGCTGCCATACTTCTGACCATTCCTCCAACCTTGCCAAGTCCCTTCTCATCCTTTCCACGCCTCCTTGTGTATCAACCCTGTTGCAGATCTTTGTGTCATCTGCAAAGAGGCATATTTTTCCTTCCAATCCCTCTGCAATGTCACTAATAAAGACATTAAAAAGGAGTAGACCCGGTACTGAACCCTGCAGTACTCCACTAGTAACCCTTCTTTCTTCAGAGTGGACTCCATTTACAATTACTTTCTGTGTCCTGTTATCCAGCCAATGTTTTACTCAGGCTACCACCCTGGGACCCACTCCCAGGCTGGTTAATTTGACTATTAATCTTTTGTGTGAAACTGTGTCAAATGCCTTGCTAAAGTCTAGGTAGGCCATGTCCACAGCCCCTCCCTGGTCTACTACTTTGGTCACAGAGTCAAAGAAATCAATTAGATTCGTCTGACATGACCTTCCCACTGTGAACCCATGCTGCCTTGGGTCCCGTGCTCCACTGGCCTCTAGGTACTCAACAATTCTTTCCTTCAGAAGTGATTCCATCATTTTCCCTATCACAGAGGTCAAACTGACAGGTCTGTAGTTTCCTGCCTCTGTCTTGGTCCCACTTTTGTGAAGGGGAATCACATCTGCCTTTCTCCAGTCCTCAGGTACCACACTATCCTCCCATGATTTGTTAAAAAGGGCAGTCAGTGGTGTCACTAGTTCTCTGCTTAATTCTTTTAGAATTCTGGGGTGAATTCCAACTGGCCCCATTGCTTTGTCCAACTTCAGTTTTAGGAGTTCTTTCAGAACCCTTCTTAACTGAGTTGGCTATCTTTTCCTCAGTTTGGGCCTTTTCTATTCTGACTACCCTCCCTTCTGCCCTAACTGGCATAGTTCTCTGTCCTGTTCCTTCTGTGTTTCCTTATACTTCCTAAATGCTATCTTTTTCTCCCTGACCTTCACCGCCACCTCTTTTGAGAACCATAGTGGCTTTTTCTTTCATTTTGATTTGTTTATTTGCTTCACACAAAGGCTTGTTGCCTCTGTGATGGCAGCTTTGATATTTCCCCATTGTTGCTCCACCCCTCCCAGCCTGTTTGCTAGTGCTTTTCTAAGGCACTCTCCCATCTTGCCAAAGTCAGCCCTCCTGAAGTCCAGAACCCACACTTTTGAATGGCTTGACTCTGTAGCTGAGTTTATCGTGATCCACACTGTTTGGTGGTCACTTGTTCCCAGATGGCTACACACTTCTAGATCTGAGATCCTCTCACTGTCTCCATTTGAGAGTATGAGGTCTAAGATTGCTCCCTCATGAGTAGGTTCCAAAACTAGCTGTTTGAGGCATGCCACCTGAAGGGCACTGAGAATGGCCCTGCTTTTGGATGTGGATGCAGCAAAGGTGCTCCAGTTGACATCCGGCATATTAAGGTCCCCCATCAACAGTATCTCCCCTTTCTCTGCCATCCTGAGTATACCCCAAATATAATAATCCCAGGGTCGAATGGAAAGTCATATTCAATTACTCTAGAGAGGGTGGCCCAATTTTTTTTTTAAATCTTTCATTTCTCACAGGTAACCAGCATATGGAATAAGGAACCCTTAGAGTTCATGCATCTCTGGCACAGCTCAGGCAGAGTATTATCAAATTTATGTAACCTAGCTGGGTAAGATAAGTTCTATGGATAGTGTTAAAATGGATTTGTAAGGGTTTATTATTTTTCACTGGGAAATTATTTAAATTAGTAAGATTATCCCATTCCAATTCAGAAATATTTTTCCCCAGTTCTTTTTCCCATGCTTCTTTTGTATTTTGTAGTTGGGAGGTGTTATGCTCTATAAATGACATTTAAAGACTAGAGATCACTTTTTTATTAGAGTCTAAGTTGTATAATATGGATTCCAGTGGAGAATCTGATATGGCAAATGAGTTGTTGCTCTTTTTGAAAATAAAGTTTTTCAGTTGAATAAATTGCCAACTCTGATTACCTGGAATCCCAAAAACATGCTGAAATTGTAAAAAGGATACTAAATGGTCATTCAAGTACAGGTCACCCACAGAGTAAATGGCCTTATCAAAATACCATTTTTTAAGTGATATCAGTCATCAAGGGTGGAAATAGTGGATTACTATAGATAGGGGATAGTTTTGACACCTTATCTTTCCAACCCATTATTTTAAGAGCCTGTACCCAGGCATTAATGGTAGATTCAGTTGTATTTAGGGACAAACCCTTACTCAACTGTAAAGGGTCCAGTAGTAGAGCGTTAATAAGGGCAAGACCCCTAATTTATTTTGTTCCAAACAAAAGCCCACAGTATAGTTATCTTCTTTATGGTGAAACCAGAAGAAGTCAAGCTGTAGTTGGGCAGCCAAATAGTAAAAACAGAAATTTGGACAGCTCAGGCCTCCTCTGTCCTTGGTCTGTTGTAATTTATATAAGGCAATCCTGGGGCGCTTACCCATCCAAAGGAATCTTCTAATGGGTTTGTCAATTTCTGCAAAAAAATATTTTTTTTTAAATTAAGTGGATTAATTTAAATAAAAACTGGAATTTTGGAAGAGTATTCATCTTGAGAACATGAATTCTCCCAATTAAAGTTAGAGGGAGGTATTGCCATTTCTCTAGATCATTCTTAATTCTGGAAATAAGAAGATCATAGTTCAATTGTGTCACTCTGTTGGGGTCAAGAGCTAACACAATTCCCAAGTATTTCACCTGGCTCTTGCAGATGTTTTTTAAATCAGGGTTCAGGAGGTTCTTTGAGTTATCTAAATAGAGTAATTCACTTTTCCCCAAGTTGATCTAGTAGGCTGACAAGGCACTATAATCCCCTATCTGGTTATTTAGTATTGGGTTTGTTTGATCTGGATTAGCTAGTGCTGATACTATATCATCAGCATATAGCATAATTGTCAAATAGTCATCCCCCACCTTGATGCCTAGTGTCTCACTGAGTGACCTAATTTTAATTGCTAAAGGCTTCAAAAAAAGGGCAAATAGCAGAGGGGAAAGTGGGCAGCCCTGCCTAGTCCCAAGACTGAGTGGAAAAGAAGAAGAGAACAACCGATTTGTTTTTACTCCAGCCTGTGGTGATCAATATATTAGTTGGATCCAGTTTAAGAAATTTCTTTCTATCCCAAAGCCTTACGATAATTCCAATAGGTAGGGCCACTGCACCCTATCGAAGGCTTTTTCCGCATCTAATGACAGAAGAGCAGTGTCCAAGCCAGCGAAGAACTGAATAATATTGAAGGCCTTTCTAGTGTTATGTTGTAGCCCCCTGCCTTCAATGAAGTCAACCTGATCTGGGTGGACCAGACCTGGGACTATACCAGACAGTCTCTCAGACAGAATTTTGGCAAAGATTTTATAATCACAGTTTAATAAGGATATCGGTCTATACAAACTACATAAATCTGAAGGTTTATCTTCTTTCAGAATTATAGCTATATCTACTTCATTAAAGGAACTAGGAAGCTTTCCTTAGGATAAGAAACTCTGAAAGAGGTCCTCAAGTAAGTGTGCAATGATCGGACCTAGGTTCTTGTATGGTTCAAAAGGTAGGCCATCAGGACCAGGGCTTTTTGAGGCAGGAAGGTCCTCAATTATCTTCAAAACTTCCTGCAGTGTAATTTCAGAACATAGGAACTCTATTACATTAGCAGAGATCTTTGATAAGTTCAAAGAAGATACATAATCTCTAATGGACCATTCTGAAGCGCTATGCTCAGGTGTATATAATTTTTTGTAAAAAGATTGGAAAGATTCGTTGATCACTGTCTCTTCGGACAACAGTTCCCCATTCTCCCCTCTGAGGCATAATATTTTATTCTGATTATGCTCACAGTGGCACTGATAAGCTAGAAGTTTACCTGGTGTGTCACCCTGGTAGTAGTATTTTGCTCTGGCATTATACATTGCTCTATCAGCCTGGTTTTGAATGATCTTTTCTATTTTGTCCCTAGTTGTTGGTAGCTTTATTTTAGTTTGTTCAGTACCTAAACATGCATGACTGTCCTCTGCTGAGGACAATTCCCTTTCTAATTCTGTCAGAATCTCTGCAGATTTTTTTCCTGATCCCTACTTGTGCCATAATCCAACCTCTTAAGTAGGCCTTCAAAGATTACCATATAGTTTAAATATCAAAGTCTTTCAATGTATTTGGTTTCAAAAAACAATCCATTTATTCTGTAATATTATCTTTGAAACTGGTATCAGACCATAATGAATTATCCATTTTCCAGTTAATCTGGGGAGGTATAGATTGACTCTTGATAGTTATTTCCATGACTAAAGGGGCATGATCTGAAACCCTTATGGGTTCATATGCTATTTGAGTTAAGCCTCTGCAGAGTTTCTGAGAAACTAAGAAAAAATCTATTCTAGAATAGGTATCGTGAGTTTTAGAATAGTGAGAATATTTCTTAAGGTTTGGGAATTTTTGTTTGAAAGGGTCCACCAGGTCAAAATCCAGGGCTAGATCCATTACTAGTTTATTGTTTTTTCCCCTTCCTTTCTTGAGAAGGGTGTGTTCTATCTATCAGCTTGAATGTGAAATTGAAGTCCCCCCAAGCATAATAGTAGGGCTGAACTGTAACATTTCCAAGAATAAGTATGTGAAGAAAGACAAATCTGTTTGACCCATAGAGAGAGCCAAGGGTTATATTACTGTTCTGAAATAGAAATTCTGCTAAGAGGTAACATCCATTTGGATCTGTTATTGTTTTACTTAAGGAATAAGCCAGATGCTTTTTAATATAGATAGCAGTTCCTCTTGCTAAATTCGAAAATGACGAATAATAGCCATATGCCTGAAACAGATTACCAAAGTACGTTGCATCTTTTTTATTAAAATGTGTTTCTTAAAGAAGAAGGCAATCTATTTTTCTATTATTGGCTATTCTAACAACTTTTCTAATCTTAATTCTGTCTTTACAGCCATTGAGAATCCAGGACATTATTTTAAGCTGAGACATCTAAGTTATGATGAATTCAAAACAATAGCCACCTTCCCTTATTTAGTCATTGAGCTGTACCAGAGATGCATACACCCCACCTATTGTTGCATTTTTTTCCTGACTATCTTAAGAGTTGAGACTGTGTTCCCTTTATGAGCCTTTTTAACTAGACTCTTCATTCTAAGTGGAGTTTTACACATTTCCTAGTTGTTGATGTAGCACCCACCCATAAGTCTCATCATAAGTGATTTAGTTCAAGATAGTGTAAATGCTCCCATTCCCTCCCCTAGCCTAGCTAAAATCCCCCTTCCTATCCTGTTTGAATGGTACACAGTTTATTGAAGGTTTAGCACCAGGTGTCCTAAAGTAAATGGACACTGTCCCTTCCCTGTAAGTGACTATGCTTTTACTGTGTGGCTAGGTGAAAGTGAAAGGTAAGAACTGCCAGTAACGCCCCCATCCATCATTTCCAGGTCACTACTACATTGCCCCTGAAAAAAAAAAGAAAAAGAAAGTAGAGGTACTTTACACCTGTACAAAAAGCATTTTCTTTTCTTTTCTTTCTTCCTTCTTCATCCCCCTTTTTTCCTTTTTCTTGTTCTCTTTTGGCCCTTTCTTTTCACTCTTTCTTTCTTCCCTTCCTTCCTTCCTTCTTCTCTTTCCCCTCCCTCTCCCTCTCACCCCTTTGTTGTCCTTTCCCCTTCCCCCTTTTACCCCTTCTTCATTCTCTCCTTTAATCTTCTCCTTCTTCCATTCTTCCCCTTCTCCACTAGCTTCTTCAAGGAAAGCTAATTACTGAATAACACTCTTGATATATCAGCAATTTTGAATAGATGGGCCACTGATGCTTGGAGAGGATAAGGGATATTTGTCACATTCTTTAGGGCTTCTCCTACCTCCCCAGGAGAGTAAAAAGGTAATAATTTCCTATCCTGATGAATCCTTAGTTTTGCTGGATAAAGTAGGGAAAAGGGGATTCCCTCTTTTTGGAGCTTGTCTCTTACTGAGTCAAAGCTTTTTCGTCTGGCTAAGATTGTTGAAGGAATAGCAAGGTCGATTTTCAGTTTCATACCCCTGTATGATATCCCTTTCTCAATTCATGCTTCAGTCAATATCCTTTCCTTATCTTGAAATTTGGTGGGTTTAATGTACATAAATCTAAGTCTACCAAGGATATCCTTCACACCCAAAGCTCAGTGTGCTCTGTCGAGCTCGATTTTCCGTTCTTGGTAGGGGAGCCCCATAATGTTTGTTAGGAGCACTTCACAATATTTAATGGGGTCTGAGCCTTCTACTCCCTCAGCAAGATTGGTAATTTTCAAATTGGCCCTTCTAGATCTTGATTCAAGATCCTCCACTTTCAACTTTAAGAGCTCTAGTTCCTTAGTACTAGATTCAACGTGTTTAGATAGGTTAGGGATCTTGTCTTCCAGATTACTGATCCTTGTTTCACATGCCATGGTTCTTAATGAGAGAGACTCAAATGTTATCATAGCATCAGTGAACATAAGGGTTAATAAAGTAACTGCAATGTTTAAGGTTTCAAACTCCTGCTTCATCTCTTTCAATATGTTTTGTTGGGAAGCTATTACACTCTATTTCCTGCACAGCCTTGTTTTAATTCTCCCTCAGTTGTCTCCAGTTTATCCTTAGCTTCATTACTTCTATTTTCTTTTGTTTTCTCTTGATTTTTAATTCCTCTGGTTTTCCCAACTGAAGCCATTTCTTTTTGGGGTAGGAAGGGGGACCTACAGGGCTTACTGGAGGGACAAAAGTGTTATCTATTTTATTAGTCTTCTTTAAAAAGATATCATATGCACAGGCTGGTCAGTCTAATTTAGGGGGAAGGTATTTAAAGCATTTCTCCACAACAGGGAATTCAAATACATTGGAGGAGCTGATTTTTCTCTTTTTATTTGGCCCCTTCTGAGCTGAGGGGCTAGGAGAAACAGTCTTACTTCTTCTGTAATTTAACTGAGGTGCACCACTAGTAACTTGTAGCCCTTGGAAATTACCTCCTTTGAACCCAGCTGCAGGGTTACGGCCCTTTTTTAAGACTTTGGGCAAGATATTCAAAGGGGTTGCACCTGGCACAACTGAGTTGTGCCAGCGCAACCCCAGAAATGCACCCTGGGGCAATACTCAAAAGGGGAATTGCACAGCGCAATTTCTCATGTGCCGGGGTGCAAAGATAATGCATGCAACACATCTCCAAGGGGATGTGCCCATGCATATGTGGCACATCCTAATATTCAGCCTGGGATGTGCAGCACATATGCTGGCACAATCCTGAGATGCGCTGCATACCAGTACCCAAGGCTGAGTCTGAAAAATATGGCTCAAATGGTGGCCACCCACAGGTGAGCTGCCATAACGCAAGGTGCATCACAGCAGCCACCAGCCGTGGGTGGCCCCCCCAGTACACTGTGCACAAGCACTCCTAAATGTCCTAGGTAGTCAGTAGTACTCCCCTTCCCTCCCGATACACTGATCATCATTATCATATTAATTATGTTTCCCTGGTGGTCCAGTGGTTCCCCCCTCCCTGCCCACACCTCCGATCACTGTAATGTCATAATTAACATAGCCTTAGTGGTCCAGTGGTTCCCTCCTCCCTGCCTACATCTCCGATTGCCCATAAATCATATTCCTATTGCCCTGGTAGTCTAGTGGTAACCTCCTCCCTGCCATAATCCTGACTGCTTTCAATAAAAGTACATTCCATCCCTAGTAGTCTAGTGGTAACCCCCACACTGCCCGTAACACCAATCACCTGTAATCACATTGGAAAGCACACCCTGGTGGTCCAGTGGCACCATGCACCCACACAGGATGATCAGGGTTATAGGCAAGGAGGGGGTTACCACTAGACTACCCGGGCAATAGGAATATGATTTATGGGCGATAGGAGGTACAGGCAGGGAGAGGGTTACCACTAGACTGCCAGGGCAATAAGAATAACATTTATGAGCAATCAAAGATGCGGGCAGGGAGGGGGCAATGACTGGACCACCAGGGCTATGTTAATTATGACATTACAGCAATCGGAGGTGCAGGCAGGGAAGGGGGAACCACTGGATCACCAGGGAAAAATAACTAGTATGATCACAGCGATCGGGGTGCTGGGAGGGAGGGGGGTACCACTGGACTACCAGGGATATGAAACTGTGTACTTTTCAGCAATCAGAGGTTCGGGAAGGGAAGGAGGTACTACTGCGGTCCCTGGTAAAGGGACCACATGCTGTGCAGGGCTCCTGGCACATTTTGCTTGCCAGCCCTGCACAACACATGCAAATGGGGCCATAATGACATGCAAATGGCCCCATTTGCACCTTACATTGTATTATGGCTTAGTGCGTGCTGCTGGCTAAATATCAGGAATTTGAGCACAGTGTAACTCTGTTGCACTGGCGCAGTTCCCATTCCTGGTAGTCAACCCTGTCTGGGGGGGATGCGCCAGTGCATCATAGTTGCGCAGTGCACATTACCTGATATATTCAGAGGAAATATGCCATGGCTCCTCTCTTTTGAATACATCCCTTGGGTGCACCAGCGCACCTCAGTTGCGCTGTGCCACCACATGCGCCATTGCCAGGCACAATCCTGTATATCAGGGCCTTTGTCTCCAAAAACAAAAATGCCCTCTACCTGTTTCTCCCAAATAAATCTGTGACCTTCCTTTGGCTCAGGTGAGGAGTGTGGAGCTTCCATGTTTTTTTTTTTTAACAGCTCCGGTCCCCTTTCCTCCAATGCTGCTTTCCTCTGGGCTGGCTCGACTTCCAGTTCTTTTACTGATTGGGCGATTTCACTAATCCGTTGGTAAAACTTTGACATGCCCCGGAGTTATTTTTAAAATCGATGTGGGGGGATCCAAGAAATGCCAGATATACAGAAGAGCTGCTGCTTAGTCCAAAATACCTCACAATGAAGCAAGCACCAAGAGCTGATGAGAAAATGGAGCAGGTTGGGGAGGGATGTGAGTTTTCAGCCGCAAATGAAATTCAGCAAGGCATTACTTTCTTTCAGCGCAGGATGAGGGAGACTGGTGTACTCCTCCACACAGCATGAGCTAGAGTGAATGGTCTGCCATGTCCAGGAGTATTCTCACCTCCTCCGCTTTTAAGTACCTCAAGGACATAAACAAGGTGCAGGTAGGGGATCTTTTCCAAAGTAGAAAAGATACCAGAACGAGGGGGATGATATGAAATTGGAAGGGGGGAGATTAAGAGGTAACATAAGGAAGGTTTTCTACACAGAGAGGGTGGTGAACACTTGGAATAGTCTGCCCAAAGAGGTGGTAGGGGCAAGCACAGTGGATGGGGCTTGAACATGCCTGGGACAAGCACAGGGAAATCTTGGGCAGGAAGGGAGTGATGAAAAGCCATTGACCACTTAGGGTGAGTGGACACATATGTGTATAGAATGTACGGGCAGACCGGATGGGCCTAGCGGTCCTTACTTGCTGACAATTTTTATGTTATTTTTATGTTTCTATACCTCTCCCTCAGAAATAGTAAAATATCATCCTTAAATGTAAGTATTTAATAAGTTATATTAAAGATGTTTTTTTAATAAGCAATGAAAAACCTTTGAACAGCACCTAGATTTTCAAAATGAATATCTTTATACAACACATAGATTTTGAAAACCATCATGCAGCACATACATTTTCAACAATATAGTGCAGCATATGTGTAGATTTTCAAAACAATTGAGCAGCACATCAGTTTTCAAAAACATTTTGTGGCATGAAGATTGTAAAAAATACTTTATAACCTTGGCTTACCTAAGCTTTTCAGAGGTCCTCCCTGTGCGGGGAAGGGGAGGAGAAGGGAAAAGTGTGAAAAGAGGAGACTGAGGAGTTAAACGGGTGGCTGAAGGGATGATGTTGGAAGGAGCTGTAACATTTTTTTGGAGACTGGAGGGCTTCTGGGACATGAGGCTCTTCAAGGGTGATCCCATCACCTGACAAGAGATGGGGCCAGTGTGTTGGGGTAGAAGTCTGAAGTCTATGTTGATGAACATTTAAACTAAGCGGTGAGTGACTGAGGCTGGGGAAACCCCAAAGGAAGGAGGGCATAAGACGATCATCAAAACAAAGGAAGCTGGGAACAAAACAAACCAGAAGTTACACAGTACTGTAAATGTTTTCTCAATGAATGAAGAAACACAGTACCTTATAGATGCTCCTGTGATGTTTTTTATTGTAATGTGCTCAGGTACAGATCAATAGTAGGCACATTGCAGTAAACATTGTTAACAATAATGACACAGAGCAGGTCCCCCTCCTCCACAATGATGCCTTACACATTTCACGCAGCTTTGCACTTTTTCAAAGACTTAAAAAATACAAAGGCATCATTGTGGATAGGAGATCTGCTTTGTGTCATTGTTGTTAAGAATGATTGCTGCAAAGTACCTGATACTAATCTGCACCTGCACCTACCACCTCAACAATCAGCATCAACAGTTGCAGCAAATTCTGTAAGAAAAAAAAAACACACACAAGAAAGAAAAGTAATCAGTTAACTCCCGTTTTTGGAATTTTATACTGGTATTGGTAAGCCGATACTACCATCAGTGCTTGGATCATTCAAACAGTCAGTCACAGAATTCCTGCTTGCTCAAACCCTTGTTTCCAGTCCTCAGTTCAGGCAGACAATTTTGAAAAGCTGGTGACAAGCCACTGTGCATCTGTTCCACAAACAGGCACTCTAGAAAGACACAGGGTTCAAAGTTGTAAATTCAAAGGTATTTGGACAATGGACCACTACTGAGGTGAATGGCTGTATTATCTGCATTGGCTGTATAAATAATTGATGGCTGGCAATAAACATATCAGACTGCAAAAGTACACAGAGTCAGTACTGTTCATCCCAGATTGATTTCAGGCCATACAAGGAAACATTACAGAAGCATCCCATGCATGAGTATTGTAAAAGACAGCCAGGAACAGAGAGTCAGCCCAGATAGTCTTGTTGAGATCTGCAGATGAAAGCAGTGTAGGTAGATGGATAGGGCAGGTATAGTCAAGGGTGGAGAGAAGGGTGGAAATAGATGGAGAGGGAGGGATGGGTTGAAGAGAGGTATAACTATGGACCATGAACCCAACGCACCAAGAGGGAGTGCAGAGGATGTTTACAGACAGGGGTCACAAAGGAAGGAAGAAGGGATGGGTAAGGGAGGAGGAGAAAGAGGTAAAGAGAATAGCAGTGAAGGGGTTAAGGCAGGTTAAAGCAGCAAGAAGAGGTGCACAGATGCTAGTAGGATGGGGGAAACTGGTGAGCCCAGGAGGTATATTAGCAGTGTAAAGCTAGGCCTAATCCCAAGTCCATTGAAAAGGTCAGGTGAGAGGCGTTTGATGGGGGGATGATAGCATAGGAGGCACCAAGGGAAAGGTGCACTCAGGTATGACATGCAAGGCCAGCACCAGAGTTTAGTCTACTCTGCACAGAAGGGGAGGAGTCAATGTCCTAGTACAGCAAGTTGGAGACTAGAACAGCTTTAGTATTGGTCAAATATACTGTACTTCATAACTCTTCAATACTCCCTGTGAAACCTTGCTTGTTTGTGTGTGTGTGTGTGTGTGTGTGTGTGTGTGTGTGTGTGCGCGCGTAAGTATAATGACCTGCATGCCTACAAAAGACAAACTGTTGTTACAGTGAAACTCCCTATAGTGAAGAAGTGTTAACAGTCAAACTGGACCTTGCTATAACTGTGCCCTATTCTACCTTACATTTGGATGGGAAATGTTAATGATATGTATAAGGCATCATTATGGAGGAGGGGGACCTGCTTTGTGTCATTATTGTTAACAATGTTTACTGCAATGTGCCTACTGTCTATAAGGTACTGTGTTTCTGATGCCACTGAAGCCCTTGGATCACAGGCAAGGTGCCCCAACTCAGTAAATAAAATATTCCTTGTACTGCTCCCTTCATTAAAGGGGCAACACCAACCCCAGCTGCCAACAGACACACACACACACACACACACACACACACACACACACACACACACACACACACTCACACATACCCCAACCTGGAGAGTATAAAATATTCTTTATACTGCTGCACATAGCCAGAGTCAGTTGGTTTTAAAACTGGAAAACTGGAAGCTTGTTCTTTGTATGCAGTATTTGATTTTTAGCAAGATAAAACGCATTGAAGTACACACCTCTTTTCTAATTGAGACTGCCGGCTTTGAGGAATTACAGCAACAAGAAGAATGCACAATCATACTAACTCCTGAAGTCGCATCATAACAACTTAGAAGCAATTACATATGCCCTGAAGTGAATCATATACAATTCATTTGAACTTGGCAAGACAGTGTGTCAAGCATTTAGTAAAGCTTGGTATAACATTCCAGGTGAAAGGTTCATACCTGCCTGTATACTTTTTTTTTTTAACATTGGCTGCATTTTACCATTGAATGTATTTGTCTCTCTGTTGCCCCTTTCCCCGAGTCATTCCTGGAAATGAGCCTTGCCTCAGTGTTCCTTTCCCGATAACCAATTTTCAGTAAACAATTAAATAACTAAAGCTAATGTCTGTCTCTGTCTATCTATGTCTACTGTATCTGTCTCTCTATGTAACATATCTATTATACTGTAACTCTATCCATCTATGATATCTATCTGTCTATCTTTCTATCGTATCTATCTAGTTATCTACTGTAGCTATCTGTCTACTATATCTAGTGAAACTCTCTATCCATTTATGGTATCTGTCTGTCCGTCCTTCCATCAGTCCATCCATCCATCCATCCATCTATAAGGCAACATTGTTTAACCAAGAGTAGCACACTAAGCCGAAGCCTGTTTCCAGATGTGACCTGGGAGCACAAGGAAGTTAAGTGACTTGCTCAGGCTCACACAGTATGCACCTTGGCGGCTGTGGGATTCAAACCCAGGTCTCCAGATCTGCAGCTCAGAGGCTTAACCCACTACACTATATTGCCTCTATCTATGCATCTATCAATATAAAAGTGCACAGGCGGTCCAAAGGTATGTGCTCCTACATGTCTGTGAATGGCACTGAATGACGTACAGATATGTACAGATTTGTACTGCGTGGTGTTACTCTGCTTTGGTCATGTGGGTTTGTGTCTGATAACAGCTGGAGTGCCTAATTTATATTCCAACATGAGTGTTGGCAGACACACTCAGTGTACTTGTTAAGTACAGTAAAATCCGGAAAATTCAGGGGCAACATGAGCCTCAGACCAGGACAAGAAACACAAACAGGGACTGATGTACCTGAATAACTGCTTTTCCCCTCATTGGACACTTTAATGTGAGTTTGTGAATGATCTTTGGAAGATGTGTATGTGCTAAACATAGAGGCCATTATTGTATGAGTGACCAGATTGAGTATGTATGCATGAGGGCTGGTATGAATGGACTTCTGTAAGGCTGGTTACCTTGATGTAGTGCAGAGGTTTATCACAGTGTATCCTAAACACTGTAGCTAAAATTCAGCCAACTTCTGTCTGGTTGGTAGTGTGTGTGTTAGATCAAATAAAATGTTACAAGACTCTATTAGGGTTATTAGCTCACTTCATATTATTGATTGAGATGGGGGAGCGAGACTGTGTTTATGTGGTGGGGCAGCACATCTTTTGGGTTGTGTTTATGGGGGGGGAACAATTCAGTCAACTGCTGAGTACAAGTTTAAAATTCCTGGCTACACCCCTTCATTCCAATATTTTCACAAGGGATCTCTGTCCTCACAGCACACATTTAAAGTTCTCAATATGGGTTAATGTATTCTTGACCATAAAACTGTGGATGAGAATTTATGTGACTCAGTCAACTGAGTCTGAACTAGTAAGCCACCCTCTCCCTCCAAATGGCTATTGTACTTACAGAACTATGTCTGTGACTGGGTTGCCTCAGAAGGTGTGGTGAGTGGTGCCAGCATGGTTAAGACTCTGAAAAAATGGACTAGAGACTGACATGACATAACTTCAGTCCACAGGCTGCACAAGGGATCTCTGTCCTCATGTGCCATTCCCTCCCCACACACACACACATATGCATCACCTGACCGTGGATTAAGTGTGCTACTTGATAAACAGTTGCTGTGCTTCTCCCTTAAGCAGTATCCCTGGGCAGAACTGGGACTTGTTAGCTTCTGAATAAAATACAGCAGAAATGCAGCCATTAAACTTGGGTGACAGTGATGTGCTCCTGGGCTTTCTCCCCCAATGTGATAACACCTGCTCAGAGCCCCAAATCCTGCCCTGTGGAAGCAGTCATTAAACTTCGGTGACAGCGATATGCGCCTGGTCTGCCTCCCCCAATGTGATGTAGATTGAGATTGATGCCATGTTTAAATATGCTCAGATCCCCCTTGTGGTGTGTTTTAAATCCTGCCCAATGGAGAGAGAAACATATACAGAGAGAGCACCCTTGCTGAACCATGCTGCGTGCACCTACATTCCCTGATGAGCTAGTGGCAAAGACAGCCAGCAGTCAGCGTTCAGTGGAGACAGAGAGACTCAGAGTGAGCAGCCTTGCTGAACCATGTGTGGGGGGGGGGAGAGAGACAGATACTGAACTGCTCATGAGTGAGCAGCACACTGTGCTGCAGTGAGAGAGAAAATGAGAGGCAGAACAGTAGAGCAAGTAAATCTTGCAGTACAACGCTTACACAGGCAACAATCAGCAACAACTGAGGTCGTCAAATGTTTTGCTAAAGTCCTGTCATGGCTTCAGCACTAGAAAACTATTTTATTTTTTATTTTATTATTAAACTTTTGTTTACCAGGTAAGCAATATAAGCCAAGACCCTTTTTCAAATGCGAACTGGGACCATAATAAATACAGTCAAGTTGTTATAGACAATACAATAAAGACAAACAACAAATGTGACAATAAAACATAACATTAAAAACAATCATATTTCAAAGAATCTTGATAATGCTGTCTCAACAGTACTTTAAAAGAATCATGACAAACAGTTTGTTGCAATAGAGTAGGTAGCTAATTCCAATATCCCAGTCAAGCCTTCCCTGCCCTCAAGCACCTAGTGAGCACCAGGCCTACGCTCCGCCAGCGGATGGTAGGTGACCGCAAGGCTGACCTAGGGGAACAGAAGGCCGGGAGAGACAGCCAGGAAGTCAAGCCTTCCCTGCCCTCGCACCAGTGAGCGCTGGCTACGCCCGCCAGCGTGAGGTCGGTGACTGCAAGGCCGACCTAGAGGACCAGGATGCCGGGAGAGACAGCCAGGCGGTCAAGCCTTCCCTGACCTCAAGCACCCAGTGAGCACCGGGGCTACGCTCCGCCAGCGAGCAGTCGGCGACCGCAAGGCTGACCTAGGGGAGCAGGAGGCCGGGAGAGACAGCCAGGAAGTCAAGCCTTCCCTGCTCTCAAGCACCCAGTGAGCACTGGGGCTACGCTCCGCCAGCGGGCGGCTGGCGACCGCAAGGCCGACCTCAGGGACCAGGAGGGCGGGATAGACAGCCAGGAAGTCAAGCCTTCCCTGCCCTCAAGCACCCAGTGAGCACCGGGGCTACGCTCTGCCAGCGGGCGGTCGGCGACTGCAAGGACGACCTAGGGGATCAGGAGGCCGGGAGAGACAGCCAGGAAGTCAAGCCTTCCCTGCCCTCAAGCACCCAGAGAGCACCGGGGCTACGCTCAGCCAGCGGTCGGTCGGCGACTGCAAGGCCGACCTGGGGGACCAGGAGGCCAGGAGACACAGCCAGGAAGTTAAGCCTTCCCTGCCCTCAAGCACCCAGTGAGCACCGGGGCTGTGCTCCGCCAGCGGGCAGTCGGCGACCGCAAGGCCGAACTAGGGGACCAGGAGGCCGGGAGAGACAGCCACAAAGTCAAGCCTTCCCTGCCCTCAAGCACCCAGTGAGCACCGGGGCTACGCTCCGCCAGTGGGCGGTCGGTGACCGCAAGGCCAACCTAGGAGACAAGGAGGCCAGGAGAGACAGCCAGGAAGGTACGGTAAAGCCGAGGCCAATCGGGAGGAGAGCGCTGACTAATCCTTGCAGCCGATTGGTCCTCCTGCTCCATAGACTTCTGTATTAACTTTACACTGCTAAAGCTGGTCGGGGATTGTGTGTTTTTTCTGGCCTAAACTGTCTAAAAAGAGCTGTTCTCCTGTTTTGTTAAAATAGCTAAGGATTCTGTTAACTTTTAAAGTGAAATGTGTTTTACAGCCTTTTGGTGGGATTTCTAGTGGGCCAGACGCTAAGGTGCAAACCCCCAGCATTTTGTTGTGTAAATTAATTCACACTGCTTGCAGAATCACTTGATTTCTGCTATTTTCTTTATTTGACTGTGGTTTCCTGTGTCTTCCTCCAGTCACGCCTTCCCTGCCATCAAGCACCCAGTGAGTGCCGGGGCTATGCTCCGCCAGCGGGCGGTCAGCGACCGCAAGGCCAACCTAGGGGACCAGGAGACCAGGAGAGACAGCCAGGAAGTCAAGCCTTCCCTGCCCTCAAGCACCCAGTGAGTGCCGGGACTACGCTCCGCCAGCGGGCGGTCAGTGACCGCAAGGCCGACCTAGGGGACCAGGAGGCCAGGAGAGACAGCCAGGAAGTCAATCCTTCCCTGCCCTCAAGCACCCAGTGAGTGCCGGGGCTATGCTCCGCCACCAGGCGGTCAGCAACCACAAGGCTGACCCAGGGGACAAGGAGGCAGGGAGAGACAGCCAGGAAGTCAAGACTTCCCTGCCCTCAAGCACCCAGTGAGCGCCGGGGCTACTCTCCGCCAGCGGGCAGTCGGCGCACCACACGGCCAACCTAGGGGACCAGGAGGCCGGGAGAGACAGCCAGGAAGTCAAGCCTCCTTGCCCCTCACACCCAGTGGAGCGCTGGGCTACTTCCAGCGAGCGGGGGAAGCGATCACAAGGCTGGACCTAGGGGACCAGGGAGGCCAGGAGAGACAGCCAGGAAGTCAAGCCTTCCCTGACCTCAAGCACCCAGTGAGTGTCTGGGCTACGCTCCGCCCAGGAGGCCGGGAGAGACAGCCACAAAGTCAAGCCTTCCCTGCCCTCAAGCACCCAGTGAGCGCCGGCGCTACGCTCCGCCAGCAGGCTGTCGGCGACCCCAAGGCCGACCTAGGGGACCAGGAGGCCGGGAGAGACAGCCAGGAAGTCAAGCCTTCCCTGCCCTCAAGCACCCAGTGAGCGCCGGGGCAACGCTCCGCCAGCGGGCGGTCGGCGACCGCAAGGCCAACCTAGGGGATCAGGAGGCTGGGAGAGACAGCCAGGAAGGTACGGGAAAACCGCGGCCAATTGGGAGGCGAGCGCTGACTAATTCTTGCAGCCGATTGGTCCTCCTGCTCCATAGACTTCTGTATTAACTTTACACTGCTAAAGCTGGTCGGGGATTGTGTGTTTTTTCTGGCCTAAACTGTCTAAAAAGAGCTGTTCTCCTGTGTTGTTAAAATAGCTAAGGATTCTGTTAACTTTTAAAGTGAAATGTGTTTTACAGCCTTTTGGTGGGATTTCTAGTGGGCCAGACGCCAAACCCCCCCCCCCCAGCATTTTGTTGAGTAAATTAATTCACACTGCTTGCAGAATCACTTGATTTCTGCTATTTTCTTTATTTGACTGTGGTTTCCTGTGTCTCCCTCCAGTCAAGCCTTCCCTGCCCTCAAGCACCCAGTGAGTGCCGGGGCTATGCTCCACCAGTGGGCGGTCGGAAACCGCAAGGACAACCTAGGGGACCAGGAGGCCAGGAGAGATAGCCAGGAAGTCAAGCCTTCCCAGCCCTCGAGCACCCAGTGAGCACCGGGGCTACGCTCCACCAGCAGGTGGTCAGTGACCGCAAGGCCGAACTAGGGGATCAGGAGGCCAGGAGAGACAGCTAGGAAGTCAAGCCTTCCCTGCCCTCAAGCACCCAGTGAGTGCCGGGGCTATGCTCCACCAGCGGGCGGTCGGCAACCGCAAGGCCGACCTAGGGGACCAGGAGGCCAGGAGAGACAGCCAGGAAGTCAAGCCTTCCCAGCCCTCGAGCACCCAGTGAGCACGGGGCTACGCTCCACCAGCAGGTGGTCAGTGACCGCAAGGCCGAACTAGGGATCAGGAGGCCAGGAGACAGCTAGGAAGTCAAGCCTTCCTGCCCTCAAGCACCAGTGAGCGCCGGGGCTCCGTTCCACCAGCGGGCGGTCGGCAACTGCAAGGTCGACCTAGAGGACCAGGAGGCCGGGAGAGACAGCCAGGAAGTCAAGCCTTCCCTGCCCTCAAGCACCCAGTGAGAGCTGGGGCTATGCTCCGCCAGCGGGTGGTCAGCGACTGCAAGGCCGACCTAGGGGTGCAGGAGGCCAGGAGAGACAGCCAGGAAGTCAAGCCTTCCCTGCCCTCAAGCACCCAGTGAGCGCCGGGGCTACGCTCCACCAGCGGGCGGTCAGCGACCACAAGGCTGACCTAGGGGACCAGGAGGCTGGAAGGGACAGCCAGGATGGTACAGGAAAGCCGCGGCCAATCGGGAGTCGAGCGCTGACTGAGCCTTGCAGCCGAATGGTCCTACTGGTCCATAGACTTCTGTATTAACTTTACACTGCTAAAGCTGGTCGGGGATTGTGTGTTTTTTCTGGTCTAAACTGTCTGAAAAGAGCTGTTCTCCTGTTTTGTTAAAATAACTAAGGATTCTGTTAACTTTTAAAGTGAAATGTGTTTTACAGCCTTTTGGTGGGATTTCTAGTGGGCCAGACGCTAAGCGGCCGAACACCACCCCCCAAGCCTTTTGTTGTGTAAATTAATTCATACTGCTTGCAGAATCACTTGATTTCTGCTATTTTCTTTATTTGACTGTACTTTCCTGTATCTCCCTCCAGTCAAGCCTTCCCTGCCCTCAAACACCCAGTGAGCGCCGGGGCTACGCTCCGCCAGCGGGCGGTTGGTGCCCGCAAGGCCGACCTAGGGGATCAGGAGGCCGGGACAGACAGCCAGGAAGTCAAGCATTCTCTGCCCTCAAGCACCCAGAGAGGGCCGGGGCTACGCTCCACCGGCGGGCGGTCGGTGACCACAAGGCCGAACTGGGGGATCAGGAGGCCAGGAGAGACAGCTAGGAAGTCAAGCCTTCCCTGCCCTCAAGCACCCAGTGAGTGCCGGGGCTACGCTCCATCAGCAGGCAGTCGACAACTGCAAGGCCGACCTAGGGAACCAGAAGGCTGGTAGAGACAGCCAGGAAATCAAGCCTTCCCTGCCCTCAAGCACCCAGTGAGCGCCGGGACTATGCTCCGCCAGCAGGCGGGCGGTGACCGCAAGGCCGACCAAGGGGACCAGGAGGCCAGGAGAGACAGCCAGGAAGTCAAGCCTTCCCTGCCCTCAAGCACCCAGTGAGCACCGGGGCAACGCTCTGCCAGCGGGCAGTCGGTGACCGCAAGCCCGACCTAGGGGACCAGAAGGCTGGGAGAGACAGCCAGGAAGTCAAGCCTTCCCTGCCCTCAAGCTCCCAGTGAGTGCCGGGGCTACGCTCCGCCAGCAGCCAACCTAGAGGACCAGGAGGCTGGGAGAGACAGCCAGGAAGGTAGGGGAAAGCCGCGGCCAATCGGGAGGCGAGCGCTGATTGAGCCTTGCAGCCGATTGGTCCTACTGGTCCATAGACTTCTGTATTAACTTTACACTTCTAAAGCTGGTCAGGGATTGTGTGTTTTTTCTGGTCTAAACTGTCTAAAAAGAGCTGTTCTCCTGTTTTGTTAAATTAACTAAGGATTCTGTTAACTTTTAAAGTGAAATGTGTTTTACAGCCTTTTGGTGGGATTTCTAGTGGGACAGACGCTAAGGCACCGAACACCGCCCCAAGCCTTTTGTTGTGTAAATTAATTCACTCTGCTTGCAGAATCACTTGATTTCTGCTATTTACTTTATTTGACTGTGCTTTCCTGTGTCTCCCTCCAGTCAAGTCTTCCCTGCCCTCAAGCACCCAGTGAGCGCCGGGGCTCCACTCCACCAGCGGGCGGTCGGCAACTGCAAGGTCGACCTAGAGGACCAGGAGGCCAGGAGACACAGCCAGGAAGTCAAGCCTTCCCTGCCCTCAAGCACCCAGTGAGTGCGGGGTTACGCTCCACCGGCGGGCGGTCGGTGACCGCAAGGCCGAACTAGGGGACCAGGAGGCCTGGAGAGACAGCTAGGAAGTGAAGCCTTCCCTGGCCTCAAGCACCCAGTGAGTGCCGGGGCTACGCTCTGCCAGCGGGCAGTCGGCATCCGCAAGGCCGATCTAGGGGACCAGAAGGCTGGGAGAGACAGCCAGGAAATCAAGCCTTCCCTGCCCTCAAGCACCCAGTGAGCACCGGGGCTACGCTCCGCCAGCGGGTGAGCGGCGACCGCAAGGCCGACTAAGGGGACCAGGAGGCCGGGTGAGACAGCCAGGAAGTCAAGTCTTCCCTGCCCTCAAGCACCCAGTGAGCGCTGGGGCTACTCTCCGCCAGCGGGCAGTCGGAGACCACAAGGCCGACCTAGGTGACCAGGAGCCCGGGAGAGACGGCCAGGAAGTCAAGCCTTCCCTGTCCTCAAGCACCCAGTGAGCGCTGGGGCAATGCTCTGCCAGCGGGCGGTCAGCAACCACAAGGCCAACCTAGGGGACCAGGAGGCCAGGAGAGACAGCCAGGAAATCAAGCCTTCCATGGTCTCAAGCACCCAGTGAGTGCTGGGGCTACGCTCCGCCAGCGGGCGTTCGGCGACCGCAAGGCCAACCCAGGGGACCAGGAGGCCGGGAGAGACAGCCAGGAAGGTACGGGAAAGCTGTGACCAATCGGGAGGCGAGCGCTGACTAATCCTTGCAGCCGATTGGTCCTCCTGCTCCATAGAATTCTGTTTTAACTTTATACTGCTAAAGCAGGTCAGGGATTGTGTGTTTTTTCTGTTCTAAACTGTCTAAAAAGAGCTGTTCTCCTGTTTTGTTAAAATAGCTAAGGATTCTGTTAACTTTTAAAGTGAAATGTGTTTTACAGCCTTTTGGTTGGATTTCTAGTGGGCCAGACGCAAAGGCGTCGAACCCCCCCCAGCATTTTGTTGTGTAAATTAATTCACACTGCTTGCAGAATCACTTGATTTCTGATATTTTCTTTATTTGACTGTGGTTTCCTGTGTCTCCCTCCAGTCAAGCCTTCCCTGCCCTCAAGCATCCAGTGAGTGCCGGAGCTATGATTCACCAGCGGGCGGTTGGCGACCACAAGGCTGACCTAGGGGACCAGGAGGCCAGGAGAGACAGCCAGGAAGTGAAGCTTTCCCTGCCCTCAAGCACCCAGTGAGTGCCGGGGCTACGCTCTGCCAGAGGGCGGTCAGTGACCGCAAGGCCGACCTAGGGGACCAGGAGGCCGGGAGAGACAGCCAGGAAGTCAAGCCTTCCCTGCCCTCAAGCACCCAGTGAGTGCCGGGGCTATGCTTCGCCAGCGGGTGGTCGGTGACCACAAGGCCGACCTAGGGGACCAGGAGGCTGGGAGAGACAGCCAGGAAGTCAAGCCTTCCCTGCCCTCAAGCACAAAGTGAGTGCCGGGGCTACGCTCTGCCAGCGGGCGGTCGGCGACCACACGGCCGACCTAGGGGACCAGGAGGCTGGGAGAGACAGCCAGGAAGTCAAGCCTTCCTTGTCCTCAAGCACCCAGTGAGCGTCGGGACTACACTTCGCCAGCGGGCAGGCGGGCAGTGATCGCAAGGCCGACCTAGGGGACCAGGAGGCCGGGGGAGACAGCCAGGAATTCAAGCCTTCCCTGCCCTCAAGCACCCAGTGAGTGTCGGGGCTATGCTCTGCCAGCGGGTGGTCGGCGACCACAAGGCCGACCTAGGGGACCGGAGGCCGGGAGAGACAGCCAGGAAGTCAAGCCTTCCGTGCCCTCAAGCACCCAGTGAGTGCCGGGGCTACGCTCCACCAGCGACCGGTTGGCGACCGCAAGGCTGACCTAGGTGACCAGGAGGCTGGGAGAGACAGCCAGGAAGTCAAGCCTTCCCTGCCCTCAAGCACCCAGTGAGTGCCGGGACTACGCTCCGCAAGCAGGCGGTCGGCGCCCACAAGGCCGACCTAGGGGTCCAGGATGCCAGGAGAGACAGCCAGGAAGTCAAGCCTTCCCTGCCCTCAAGCACCCAGTGAGCGCCGGGGCTATGCTCAGCCAGCGGGTGGTCGGTGATCCGCAAGGCCAACCTATGGGACCAGGAGGCTGGGGGAGACAGCCAGGAAGTCAAGCCTTCCCTGCCCTCAAGCACCCAGTGAGCACTGGGGCTACGCTCCGACAGCATGTGGTCAGCAACCACATGGCCGACCTAGGGGACCAGGAGGCCCGGAGAGACAGCCAGGAAGTCAAGCTTTCCCCTGCCCTCAAGCACCCAGTGAGTGCCTGGGCTACGCTCCACCAGTGGGTGGTCAGCGAACACAAGGCCGAACTAGGGGACCCGGAGGCCAGGGAAGAGACAGCCAGGAAGTCAAGCCTTCCCTGCCCTCAAGCACCCAGTGAGTGCCTGGGCTACGCTCCACCAGTGGACGGTCAGCGAACACAAGGCCGACCTAGGGGACCCGGAGGCCGGGAGAGACAGCCAGGAAGTCATGCCTTCCCAGAACTCAAGCACCCAGTGAGCACCGGGGCTACGCCCCACCAGCTGGCAGTCGGTGACCGCAAGGCCGACCTAGGGGACCAGGAGGCCAGGGAAGAGACAGCCAGGAAGTCAAGGCTTCCCTGCCCTCAAGCACCCAGTGAGTGTCGGGGCTACGCTCTGCCAGCGGGTGGTCGGCGATCTCAAGGCTATCCTAGGGGACCCGGAGGCCGGGAGATACATCCAGGAAGTCAAGCCTTC
Organism: Neoceratodus forsteri; assembly: GCA_016271365.2. Classification (NCBI taxonomy): domain Eukaryota; kingdom Metazoa; phylum Chordata; order Ceratodontiformes; family Ceratodontidae; genus Neoceratodus; species Neoceratodus forsteri. Next base: position 965,378,228 of record CM028133.1, read on the forward strand.
CCTGCCCTCAAGCACCAGTGAGCGCCGGGGCTACGCTCCGCCAGTGGGCGGTCGGTGACCGCAAGGCCAACCTATGGGACCAGGAGGCCAGGAGAGACAGCCAGGAAGTCAAGCCTTCCGTGCCCTCAAGGACCCAGTGAGTGCCGGAGCTACGCTACGCCAGCAGGCGGTCGGTGACCACAAGGCCTGAAGGGTGATTTCACAGTCAATGCACAAAATCACCTTTCGGGATTGAGTAATGAAACAACACTACTACTGTTCATAAGGTGAGCTCTCAAAAAGCCTATGTTGAAAATTTGGTGAAAAAATTCCTAAAAATGACTGTTTTTCGAACGTGCGTTGCGCAGTTCCTACGCACGCTTGTAAGTTCGCTAATTTTCAATATTTTCACTTCACATTTTCAACATTGCCATTTTACCATACCTCCTTATGAACAGTACAGCTCTCATTTTTCACATCTTGCCCAAAATATGTTTCTGCCCCTGTAGAGCACAATGGCGCAGTCGGTGTGCGAAATCAATGTACGAGACACATTAAGAAAATCACAGTGACACTGTTCATGAGCAGAGGTCTTAAAATGGCTATGTTAAAAATTTGGTGAAAAAATTCCTAAAAATGACTGTTTTACTAGCGTGCTTTGCACAGTTCCTACATACCCTCGTAAATTTGCGAATTTTCTATATTTTCACTCCAGATTTTCCACATTGCCATTTTATTACACTTCCTTATGAACATTACAGCTGCCATTTTTCACATGTCACCCAAAATGTGTTTCCGCACATGTAGCGCACAATGGTGCAGTTGGTGTGCGAAAGCAATGTTTGGGACAGATTAAGAAAATCACAGTTACATTGTTCATGAGCAGAGGTCTTAAAATGGCTATGTTGAAAATTTGGTGACAAAACTCCATAAAATGACTGTGTTACGAGTGCGTTATGAGTGCAGTTTCCATGCACCCTCGTAAGTTCATGACTTTGTAATATTTTCAGTCCAGATTTTCACCAGTGGCATTTTTCCACACTTCCATATGAACAGTACAGCTGCCCTTTTTCACAACATGGCCAAAATGTGTTTTCACACTTTCAGCGCAGAGATGCGTGGTTGCTGTGGGAAATCATTGTTCGGGACAGATAAAGAAAATCACAGTGACACTGTTCATGATCGGAGGCACCAAAATGCCTGAGTTGCCAATCTGCTGTAAAAAATCCCCAAACTAATTACATTACGGGTGTGCGTTGCACAGTTTCTATGCACGCCGTACTACCAGTTTTTTTAATATTTTTACTGCAGATTTGCAACATTGCCATTTTTTCCACCTCCCCATGAACAGTACAGCTGTCATTTTTCACATCCTGTTCGGAATGTGTTTTTGCACTCTTGGTGCTAAATGCCGTAGTCACTGTGCATAAGCAGCTTTCGGCTAACAAACTGATATTGCCACTGTTCATGAGGTGGGGGTCTCAAAAAAAACATGTTTAAAAAATGGAGTGAAAATACCCATGAATGCCTGAGGTGTTAGGGTTTCTAATCATAATGCCCCACCCTGTAGAGAATGACAGGCATCAGGGGTATGACTTGGGACTCTTGCCTGTAATGCCCATACCATTCCACACCCTGCAGCCAGTGAGAGGCATTGAGGTATGCCTTGGACTCTTCAGCCCCAAAGTTCACCCCATTCTCCTATACCGCACCATCTCACCGTATTTCCTGATGGAATGGGGTGCGCATAAGGACCAAAGACCCCAAGGCACACTGTGACACTTGTCGGTGTCTGCAGGGTAGGGTGTGGTGAAGTGGCGTGGCCATTATGCCTGATGACCTAAAGGCACACTCCAATGCCTGTCACTCTCTGCAGGGTGGTGGTGGGGTTGGCTTCATTTCTGTACTCCACTGCCATTCCTATTATGCAGCTCTGTAACTTCTACACTACCACTGCCAATGCCAGCAAGCAAACATCCGGCATTGACAAATGCTAGTAGATGATGCTTTTTAACCAGTGATCAAGGGCCTGGAAATCAGCAGTCAAACTGGAACTTATTTCATCCTCTGAGGGTGAGCTACTAAAGAGAATGATGTTGTCTGCATACATCAAAACATCAGTCTGAGTTAAATAAGCTGGCAATTTATCAACAAATAAGGAGAATAAGAGGGGCCCCAGGATAGAAGCCTGGGGCACTCCTCCCTCCAAGATTCTACTCCCAGACATCACTCTCTGGTAGCACACCTGCAGAGGTCAACCAGTTAGGTAGCTATTGAGCCACTGTAATGGAGAGTTACCTACTCCAATACTCCACAACCCCCTAAGCAGCAGGCGATGATCAACAAGATCTGGAATGTCTTAGGATTAAGAAATGCAATGTAGCGCGCAGAGCTATATGTCATTCGCTGTTCACACTGTAAAAGAACAGTTGCTGTCAGCAAAAATCAGTATTATAGTTCAATCGGCTGACAGTTGTTACATTGCCTTCCATGGTTGACAGCTAGTAACATGCTATGCCATAGTTACTTGCATATGAAACCTGCAGAGGTACTTTTTCCTGATGTTTCTCGTCTTTATCCACCTTTATGTAAAATGTTTAAACAACCTAGAAATCTGAACTACTTTCTATGGTGACAGTATACATAATAAAAATTCTACTTTATAGCCTTAAAAACACCATTTCTCTGTATTCTTTACCTCAAAAAGATAACACATGTTATCAGCACAATAACCCACTCCAGGGTATGGGGTTATTAGGGATTAATCAACACCCCGGGTGCTGTGAGGACTCACAATGCACCTGGGGTGTTGATTGATCCCCAATAACCCCACACCCTGTTGTGAGTTATTGCTTACTTCATAGGTAGTCAGGTACAGCTGGAGCCTAGGGAAAAAAAAGCAATGAGCTTTGTCTCCTCTATCAAGGTGCCCGGGGTGGAGACCAAAGGGGAAGGGAGACTCCTAAAACCTAATGCCATTTGGTATATTCCCCACAGAGCAATCCCCATCCTCCCCTGAATTTATGTCTATCAAATTTAATTAGACTTTCTCATTGTTACACCTCCTTTCCTCCTCGGACCATCCCTACCACTAAAACCATACCTATAAAACCTACTAGTGGTCCCCCCCTTCATACTTCTCTTACTCCCATCCCTCACAACCCTCATACCCAAACACTATTTTCACTAGAATTCTATTCTAATGAAACCCTATGGGTGGATCCCCTCCTATCAAACTCCCATACCCATGAAACCTCCAGTTTTGTTTCTCTCTCTGTCTATCTTCTGTCCCCCTTCCCTAACTCTCTTAACCCACCTTCCCATTCTGCAAGGTCCTTCCTCTACCTCATCCGCTCAGTCCTGCTCAGGTAGCTTTTTAAACTTAGCACCTTTGTTACCTTCAGTTGTTAGGCTTTTTTTGTTGCAGGTCTATCTTATGGACAGTTGTCATACTCTTGTTACTTGTACCTAAAACTGTATTCACCTGTTCTTTTTGCCAGATTTGTTTTTGTTTGAATACTTAATGTACCCTAATTTGTATTTGTAAAATTTGTCTCTGTAAATGTCTTTACCATTTCAATGTGGAGCTCTCTAGCTCAAAGGTATTAATCTGAGAATTCAACAAATAAATAAGACTCCTGCTGCACTTCAGGACTCTTTTTATATTAAAAAACTAAAGGTGTTTGTTTTCTACTTTCCCCAAGGATGCTGACAAGTGAAGTGCATTAGATGAATGGGCAAAACCGGGCAGCAGCAGCTCTGCTTCATGAAGCAAAAAGAAAAAGTCAGTCTTTTGCTTTCTCTCCTGTGACTGAGGATGCCAGAAGGTAATGGCTCAGGTGACTGGTAACCGTGTGAGAGTATTCCTCTCTGCAGAGCCGGAAAAGAAAATTGTACAAAAAGCATACCCTCCTCTGGGTCAGAAGGCAGACCAGAGTACCAAAGGGAGGCAGACAGTGGACAAGGCAGCACTCAGGAGGGGATGGGATCAGTGCAGTGGGTGGAACTGTGAGAATATGGACCAGAGTTAGCAGGTGAGTGATCAGAAGGTGGGTGGGATCAGCACAGCGCATTTCATTCTAGTGGAATCCTGGATGCCAAAAGTTCCACTTTCCCATTTCCTTTACTGAATGCAACAGGTCTCCACAGCTCTGTTATGCAGCCATAAAAAGACACAATAGAGTAATGAGGAAATGAAAGGGAAAAAAAGTAGTTTCCAGTGTGTGATTCCCTCTTTAAATCCTGACAGGCAGACACTTTCTAACTTGCATTTCATTCATAGAAACTGCTGGAGCAAAATACGTTTCACACGACAGTCTAACACAGTGACTGCAATAGCAGAACTGGGGAATGGATTTATTGTTTAAAGCTGAATAACAGTAGCTGTAGCAGACTAGTTTATGTCAGTCACGGGGGTTATATCCATACAGATCAAATATACAGTGGTGGAGCAACATTTGGCAGCCAGGGGAGCATAACAATTAACCAGGGGCACCAAGATGTCAGCAAGTGAGTTTCAGTTTGAAACTGCGATGTGATCTGCTGCATGATCAGTGTCTTTGATCTATAATGGGTAATAAAGTGAACAGCCCTCTGGCAACATTAAGAACTGCATTTCAGATACACACTGACACATAATGGCACAAGTTTGTATTCAGATACTGACACTGCTAACCTGTTCATTACCTACTTCTGCTCAGTATTATTCTCGAAAAAAGATCCTTATACTCCCTTAAATCATTTAAATAGAAACCCGTCCCATGGATATACTATCACTGCCTCAGATATCCTCCCATTACTAAAAACTTAAAAAAAAATCACGTCCAGCCCCAGAGATAACCAGCTCAGGATTTCAGATTGAAACTGCAGAAGCAATAGTCATCCCCTTAAAAATAATATTCAGTAAATCCCTAAATGATTTATAAATTCCCCATGACTGGCTAACAGCCACAGTAACCCCAATATTTAAAAAAGGTAATAGGTCCAATGTTCAAAACTATTGTCCCATCAGTTTAACATCCATTAGCTGCAAAATTGTGGAAAAGATTACTAAATCATACCTTGAAAAAGAAATGGGGGAGCCTCAACTCTCGGACAACTCACAACATGGTTTTAGATCCGGCTACTCCTGTACCACAAACCTAATATCTTTTTATAAAAATACAGTATGAGAAAGGGCTTGGACAACAATACATCAATGGATATCATGCTGCTGGACTATAGTAAAGCTTTTGATAAAGTCCCACATGGAAAACATCACTAAAATTAATCATTAGGTTTTTCATTCTGCCTAACCAGCTGGATCAACCAATGGCTTACAAGTAGGTCACAAAGGGTCAACATTAACGATGCACTGTCAAATCAGGGCTTAGTCACTAGTGGGGTGCCCCAGGGCTCTGTCCTGGGGCTGATATTATTCAATAATAATTACTGGCTTCCATTTATTTTATAGAGAAAGACGGTTATAATTTGCCAAACACACGCCAGATTTCCCTATGACCACGCACGCGCCAGTCACTGGTCTTGCATAACTGTAGAGCCACATACCTCAGTGCCCCTCGCTGTCGGCGGTAACTTAATTTTCTTTTTTTATTGAGAAAAAAGAAAAGAATGTCCAGGATCTAAAACCAAAAGGGAAACATTACCAGCATAGGAGTTTCCCTGTCAGCATACATGCGCCGTCGCCAGCAGATCTCCAGACCTCTTCAAGCCAGAAGGATGCCACTGAAGCCACTCAACAGTAAGTTTAATCAAGAAAATGAAGAAAACTAAGACAAATACAACAAAATATTTTTTTCCTGAACAAGTGGAGCACTGTTAACTTGGCGGTCTACGGAGAATGCAGAATCCTGACTGGTCTGTGGCTGCGTGAAAACCAGTCTGTTTGCTTATTTCTATAATTGCTAAAGCAAAAAATGCAAGCCAGCAATTATAGAAAATAAAATATGGGTGGTCTGTGTAAAACTCGATTTTACACACACACTTTTTTACAAACCCCTCAGGCTTCGCCCTCGGGGTTTATGTAGCATCCCACAATTTGGGTGTGTGTAAAATCTCATTGCACATGCCACCCCATATATTATTCTTTATTTTACATCAGTGATATGCAAGTTTGATCACAAAACTGTCTTTCAAAATTCACTGATGATTCCAAGGTAGGAGGAAAAGTGGATACTCCACAAAACTTACAAACCCTTATTTCAGACCTTAACTCCGTTGAACAACGGGCCCAGCTTGACAATATGGAATTCGATGTAGATAAATGTGTAGTTTTGCACCTTGGATCAAAAAATCCCCAAAACATCTACTACATAAAACTCTACTTAAATCATCTTGTAGAGAGAGGGATCCAGGTATATTGATTAATAAACTCTCATCCAGTGACCACTGTGTCAAAGTGGCCAATATAACAAAGAACTTACTCAGACAAATTAATAGCACATTTGTCACTAAAACAGAACAGTGTCTCATTCCACTATACTGGGCCTATGTTAGACCATATATTGACTATGGGTTCCCATTTTGGAACCCACACCTTAAGGGCGACATAGCACGACTTGAACAGATCCAGAGACGTGCCACAAAAATGATCCCAAGATTATCTTCCAAAACCTATTAGTACAGGCTAAAAGCAACAGGACTAAGCTTCCTTTAACATAGGAGATGTAGAGGGGACATTCTGTTAATTTATAAATTGTTTAAATTCCTGGAACTAATGAAACAGTGCGGTCTTTATTACTCAGCTAACCGCATCATCCCCAGACTACACAATAAACAAATTGAGGTTAAGAAAGCAAAGACAAATCTCAGGCAAAATTTGTTTTCATTGCCCTCTCCCAGACTATGGAACACCTTACCCCAGGAATTAGTAGGCTGCAATAACTTCAACACATTTATGAAGGGATTAGAAATCTGGTTAACTTCTTACCCAAGTTACATCAATTAACCCACACAAATGTGGGGGGAAAATCATGATAGACCTCAGCCTTCTTTTTTTCCAAAAAAACCTAGTAAACCTACTAGTAAACTAATGATTCTACTGGTGCCTGCACACAAGTGCTGGTAAGATTTTAATTTTTTTTTTTTCTGTATTTGGGCTTTAAGAGTAGTAACGGTGTCCCTTCCACCCCTCCAGAGTAAAAATGGTGTCCTGAGTTCAACAAGAGGGCAGGAGCAGAAACAAACTGTGAGAATCTAGTGAGGGATGCACATTGTTAAGTAGTGATGCTGGAGACAGAGGCTGAGAGTGCTGCTGAACCCACATCACTGGACGCTCGGCCAGAACCTCTTCATTTCAAACTAAAGGCTACCTGGTCTGTCAGCAAGAGAACAAGGACTCCATTCTACATGTATGCATGCACTCACCTCTGCCTTACCTGGCTGCTGTTCCAGTTTCACACACAAATATGGACAGTTTGCTGTGCTGTATGCATCTAGTAATCAAATACAGCATTGCACAGATTCACAGCTTAAACCATTGTACAGTAGGATGACCAGATTCCTAAAAAAGAAATGGTGACATGCATGCAAAGTACACAAAAAAAAATTGTTGACATAAAGCTGGAGGGTCTGGTGGACACAGGCCCTCCGAAGCGCTGAGTTTAGAAGCTTTCTGGAGAATTTTGGGGTTATTGAGAAGAAATAAACACTCTGTTTTTTGGGTCTCAGCCCACATGTGATTCCAGGAGGAGAAAATCTAACCCTCCTCAGGATTTTTATTTTTTAATTAAAGACTGGGGTCTAGATGATAAAATATTTTTTTCACTCACACCAGTGACCACCCATGTCCTCTTACTCAGAGAGAGTCACACACAGCTGGTAGTCCTGATCTACATGGCACAGGCCCCAGCTCATGCTCCTCTGACCTCCTCTCCAGTCTTCTCCTCAGGATTTATTTTTAAAGACTGATATTTTTTTAATTTACTGACTTTTTTTACAGAAATTTTATTCAATAATGGGACTCACATCACCTCCACTCCTCCTTTCTCTCTCTCACTTAGCAACTGATGTTCCTGATTAGCTTTAGGCTTCTCAAACCCCAACAGGCCCTCCACCTCATGTTCTCACCTCTTGCAGTGTCTCTGCTCCAACGTAACCTCTTTATTTATATTTTAATTGTATTACTAAGGCACTGGTCTTCATAAATTACAGAAACAAAAGAGAAGAATGACCCCATGGCAGTACAGTAGTAGTCATCTGACCCACCATCTGACATCAGCAGACAATGTCCCTTGAAGCTGAGCACAACGCACGCATGCACCAAGCTACCAAGCTGCAAACTCTGACCAGTGCTGCTCTCCATCATGTGTTCTTGTAACAGACTGTCACATTGGCAGCATCAGAGTTTGCTTGGTGGCATGTGTGCACGCTCTCATTGGGCAGTCCATAGAAATCTTTGTTAAATATGAGGTAATCACAATTGGAGACTTGCTGTGTGATACATGGGTCCTAATCTCAATGGAAGGAGTATACCAGTGGATAGCTGAAAGGCAGGCAGGAAGAAAGGGTTTGACTCCATCCATAGGGAGAGACAGTTAAGACAAGCAAATAAATGGCTAGCAGGCCAGCGGCAACATCACTGCACTAAATGACCAATTTTTCCAAGACAGAAACTGGGTTTGCAGTTGAAACTTAGACAAAACACAGTTTTAAAAAATAGCATTCGGACACTGGAACAGGGCAATGAAAATCAAGACTATCCTGGTAAAATCAGGATGTCTGGTCACCATACCTTAGAAAGATGATGTTCAGAATCAGTACACATGTTGGTGAAGGGCACCAGTTTCACAGCCGGGGTCACTAGCTCAGCTACTATGAATATAAATAAATACTAGAGGGGACATGTTTCCTGTCTTTCACCTTTTTATGTTAAAGAGTAACTTGCATATGGCAACTGAGTGCCACAGAAATACCATGTGATGTCCCCTCCAGTTTTACATATGCAAAGTCTCTACGGTCACATTTCAACTCAGTAGACAAGGCCAGAGAGTCCTTCAAAACAACAACAAAGTGACACTTTGAAAACACAGTGTCAACCTTCCAAACCAGGGAGAGGAGACACTAGTACAAAAGCTACCCTATTACTATGATGACAAAGATTCTCTGCTTTTTCAGTTGGAATTGTGACATTTTTCTTCAATGCACAGATTATTTTGTTTTGCTTTAAAAAAGTGTTGCTTTTATTCTCAAGGAACCCTGAGCCAGGCAGCAGGCAGTGGGATAATCTCTGTGCAGTCAGTGGGATAATATTTGTGCAGTCAGTGGGATAATCTCTGTGATAAAACACACTTCTGTGATCAGCTCCTTCTGCACCCTGTGTGTTTTTTTCTTGTGCGCAGAGCCTGTCCCACTTTATCTGCTTCACCTCATAGTAATAGGTGTGGAGTGTCACAAACACAGTCCACAGGTCAGACCCTCTGCTCCCACAGTGCCTATATCAAAGCACAATGGTGTGAACAGGAGGCAAACAGAGTAACCTTCCTGTCTGTTTTGGCTCTGAATCGCCTACTAGCCTCGAGTCCCGGGGGTCAAATGTGAACCTTTTGCTAGCACACCCAGTTAACAGGCTCAGATATATATTCTCTTAGGGTAAATGCAACATTATCCTTCACTCAGTGTCACCCAGCCAGGTTCTCAAAGTGTACCCTTACGACTCAATATAAGACCTAGGTATATTCTTACCTTTAGCAAGATAGTAACACACCCTTTTTGAACTCTTAATAGCTGTCAGAATAAACACTTTTCCAGCATGCACAAGCAAAAGAATCTGAGAAGGCACAGGCAGAATTTCAAGGAAAATAGTGTTTACTAAAAATGTAAAATAGATAAAATACCAAACACAGAACATATACATCAATACTTACAGTCAGCAAAAATAATTGGGAAATTACAGAACAAACAAAATGCTTGCAAAATACTTAAAAGTTGCAGCTGAATTATATCTTTCTAAATTGCCTAGTTATCAGTCCAGAGACTAAGAGTGTCTTTGATTTTCAGGGAGGACTTCTGCACAAACTTCTCAAATGCAGGCAATATTCAAAAGTCCATTTTCTCCACCTCCTGGCGATGTCACAGCACCCATGAGGTCACTGTTAGATCTGTGATAAATCTGTAATATGAGTATGAATATCCAAAAGAATATTATGTCACTATTGTGAAAATCAGCAGTTAGCAATTTTTTAAATATGACAGTCTCTTTCATCAAAGTCTTTCCTTTGATCTCTCTCCGCTGGTTTCCTGTTATGCAAAAATGATTTCAGTTTTACAGTGTTCACAAGAGACTGTTAAAATGCCTCTTCCCTCAGGATCATAACATTCCTATTTGGTCTCCAGCTTCAAAAGTAGCAGCAGGTTATAAGGGGTAATAAATTGCCCCTGTGGAAGGAAGTCTTTAATTAGTGTTTTATACTGGCCAGTTTCATGCCAGCCTGCTGACTCAGTCACACTGACACCTTTGAGGTCAAAGGTCACTTGTTACACTGTTAGGCTGTTTCCTTTCCTAAGCAGACATTCACATACCATATATTTATATCACAATTTATAAATATTATAATAACAAGCAGGTGGCAGAGCATCACACTCCTTCCCTCCTAGATTCAATTTGGGGGCTCCATTCCAGCATGGGATGAGCTCCCCGAAGGCAGTTCATTGCTCAGATTGACATGAAAGCCCATCTGCATTTTCATTTGCTGCCCCACCCTGTATGAGACAGTCATGTCATACTCTTGCAAGGCAAGGCGCCATTCTAACAGCCTACTATTTGTTTTACTCCTTTGTGCCAGCCAAACCAGGGGGTTGTGCTTGGTTTGTACCTCAAAATGCTGCCTGTATATGTATGACTCTAACTTCTTTAATGCCCACACCATAGCAAGATACTCTTTTTCCACTGTAGAGTAAGCCTGTTCCCTGGGAAGTAATTTATTACTGAGGTACACTATGGGGTGATCTTTCCCTTGGTTGGTTGTCTGGCTCAGCACTGCCCCAATACCCACATCTGAGGCATCTGGACTACAAAGGGTCTGCTATAGTTTGGACTTGTCAGCACAGGATCACTGCACAGTGCCTCCTTCAGTCTTGCAAAGGCTTGTTCACAGGCTGGTTCCCAGGTAACTTTCTTAAGCATCCTTTTCTTTAACAGGCCAGATAAGGGAGCGGCAAGGGCACTGTAATTTGGTACAAATTTCTTATAGTACCCTGCTGTCCCTAGAAAACTCTGGACCTGCTTCTGTGTTTCCAATCTGGGCCATGCCTTTATTGCCTCTTTTTTCACTTGGTTAGGATGGAGCTGCCCCCGGCCTACAATGTGTCCAAGGTATGCCAACTCAGCCATGGCCACTTGGCACTTCTCAGCTTTTACAGTGAGCCCAGCCCTCTGTATCCTGCCCAGCACTTCCATAAGGTGTGGCAGGTGTTCCTCCCAGCTAGATGGCAATGTCATCCAGGTACGTCATGGTATACTCCCCAGCACCATTTAACACTTGGTTCACCAACCTTTGGAAGGCATTACTTTAAATTCAAATAGCCCTATCAGAGTGATGAAGGCCAACCTATCCCTAGCTCTGGCAGTTAACTCTACCTGCCAATACCTCTTTGTCAGGTCAATAGTTGTAAGGTATGTCGCCCCTCCTAACTTGTCCAGGAGTTCATCCATCTGTGGCATTGGGTGGGCATCTGACTTCATGACTGCACTAAGTCCATGATAGTTCATGCAAAAAATGAGTAGAGCCATCTAGCTTCAGAACAAGGGCCACAGGTGAGGCCCAGGGGCTGTGGGATTTCTGGATTACTCCTAAATCCAGCATTTCCTCCACCTCCCTCCTAATGTCCTTTTGGACTGCCTCTGACACCCGATATGCTGTCCGCCATATGGGCACCTGCATCCCTGTCTCCACATTGTGTGTCACTAAGGAGGTTAGTTCAGGCTTGGTGCTAAACAGTGGGCAAAGTCTGCTAAAACCTCCCTTACTTTCTGGATCTGGTCCGGGGTTCAGGGTCAGCTGGGGTGATATTTTAATTGCCTCCACAGAGGACTGCTGCTTGCTTTCTTCCAGCAAGTCCAGAATGGGTCTCCTTTGTCTGTCCCCTTCCCTGGACTACACACTGCAAATACCAGGTCAGCCCTATTAGCATATGGCTTCATCATGTTGACAGAGTACATTCTTTGTGTATGTCTCCTGTCAGGTAGTTCTATAATGTAGTTTATGTCAGTTTACATCATTTACCTGTCTAACTACTTTGTTAGGCTGTTTTTTTTCCTAAGCAGACATTCACATACCATATATTTATATCACAATTTATAAATATAATAAGCAGGTGGCAAAGCGTCACGTGGAGTATACCTCTCACGGTTGTCCTGAGTGTATGGCAGGTCAAGCAGTTGGAAAGGCCCTCATCCCTACTTTTGTAGGGGTGTAGTCAGGTCTCCAACATCCCCCTTGTGTTCCACTCTCCTGCACCGGTGGGTTGACGGACTGTCTTGTGGGTCTGCCTGACACTGTTGGCAGGCTGTGGTGCCAGGCACACCATGTGTAGCTGCATGGCAGGGTTGTCTGTGTCCCAGTTGCTGTCTGGAGTCTGCTGTCCAGGCCACATCTGTGTCATGGGTGTGACACAGGGGAGGGGAGTTGGGCTGTTCAGGGTGAGTGTGTCCATTTCCTTCTCATCCACCTATGTGTCCATGTAGGACTCTGTGCCTGTGTCCATAGGCACATCTTCTTCTTTTGGCATGGCAAGTGTCTCCTGCATTGTACACAAGGGTGAGAGACTGGACAGGTGTTACAGTCTGTGGCAGAGCTGTGGACATCTCATGGGTGTGCTGTGGGACACAGGGGGTACATTGTTTGTGACCTTGGTATTGTAGCTAAGACTATCTGGATGAAGACTGGAGGCAGAACAGTATTGATTGGGCGGTGGGAGAGATCAGTCAGCAGGTGAAACCACCCGAATGTGGACTGTGGGCTGTGGGGTAGCAAAGAGGAAGCAAGTGGGATCAGTGCAGTGGGTGAGACTATATGAATGTGGACTAGGGGAAGCAAGGCAGTGATTGGGAGGTAGGTTAGAATAGCACAGCAGGTGGGACTATCTGAAAGTGGACCAAGGCTGCAGGTCAGTGGTCAGAAGATGGACAGGATTTGGGCAGTGGGTGAGACTGTGTTGAATGGCGGCAGTGGGGATGGTGGTACACTGAGCAGTACTAAAAGGTCTTGTTGTATGGAAAGGGAGGGTAACAGTGCAGTAATCTATTGTCTAACTATATACGTAATACCTCTGAAGCCCTCTGCCCCATCCCACCCCCAGGTTACAATTGAAATAGAGCCCTCCTGGGCTCTGTTTGCTCACCTGGTAAAGTATATTTAAATAAATAAATAATACTAAATTTGGTAATCAGTTTTCACTCTAGTGAAATCATGGATACCAAAAAAGGGATGCATCAGTTCTGGTTCTGCTTTTCCATTTTCTCTCATGAGCGCATTATATCTTGAATAGCTATACTATGCAGCCACAGAAAATAGTCAAACAGAAAGAAAGTTCCACAACAAAACTTGCTATGGCCTTTGCATTAAAGTTCTACTTTACAGTGTAGGACATTCCTCTTTCCATGTGGGACAATGGAATTTTGAGTGATAGCTTGTCCCTTGTTATTTGGAGCAGTTGAACTGAGAGGAGTGTGCGTCATAGTTCAAACAGGCAATAATTAACCCAGATGGGCTTGGCAGAGGCCATTACAGCTGTGTGAGTACCTTATTTTGACTATTCAGGCTGAATATTATATGTGGGCTCCCAAATATTTGGGGTATTTGTTAATCGTGTTTGTTATTCATATGTTTGAAAAAAAAAAGAAAGAAACAGCCCCCACTCCCTTCCGCAACCCAGTCCTTTAAAATACACAACCCCCACCCTCCCACACTGTGCTAGAATACCAGTCCCACCCTCTTCACCCCCAGTACCCACAATTTCATACTTTTTGCCTTACCTCCCCCCAGCACCCAATCATTTTCTTTAAAGACTGTGCTGGGTCCACAACAAAGAAAGTAACCAACACAAGCAACCCTTCTCCAAAGCTGGCCGACTTCTACTGAAGGAAAGTGCTCCCACTTCTGTACATGATAAAACCAGCTTATCATGTGACTGGGTGACCAAAGTAGTAGATCAGTGAGGGGCTGTGGACATGGCCTACCTAGACTTTAGCAAGGCATTTGACACAGTCCCACACAAAAGATTAATATACAAGTTAGCCAGCCTGGGAGTGGGTCCCAAGATGACAGCCTGGGTAAAAAACTGGCTGGAGAATAGGACACAGAGAGTAATAGTAAATGGAGTCCACTCTGAAGAAAGGGGGGTTACTAGCGGGGTACCGCAGCTTCAGTATTAGGACCAGTCCTCTTCAATGTCTTTATAAGCAACATTGTAGAGGGACTGGAAGGAAAAGTATGTCTCTTTGCAGATGACACAAAGATCTGCAACAGAGTTGATGCACAAGGTGGGGTGGAAAGGATGAGAAGGGACTTGGCAAGATTAGAGGAATAGTCAAATGTATGGCAGCTTAGATTCAATGCTAAGAAGTGCAAGGTAATGCACCTGGGAAACAATAACCCAGGGGAAGAGTACACAATGGGGGGTGAGGTACTAACAACAACAAAAATGGAAAGGGACCGGGGGGTAGTCATATCAGATGACCTAAAGGTGGGCAAGCAATGTGAGAGGGCAGCAAGGAGGGCTGGGGATACTGGGATGCATAGGGAGAGGCATCACCAGTAGAAAACAGGAAGTTATTATCCCTCTGTACAGACAGCTGGTGAGACCCCATCTGGAGTACTGCATGCAGTTCTGGAGACCCACTCTCCGCAAAGACATAGACAGGATGGAAGCTGTCCAGAGGAGGGCAACTAAAATGGTGCAGGGTCTGCACTGGAAGACATATGAAGAGAGATTTAAGGAGCTAAATAAGTATAGCCTCGAGGAAAGGAGGGAGAGGGGGGACATGATAGAAACTTTCAAGTACCTCAAGGGAATCAGCTAAGTCCAAGAGGGTAGCATCTTTCAAAAAAAGAGGTGTGCAAGAACAAGGAGGCACAATTTGAAGATGGGGGGGGCGGCTCAGAGGTAATTTAAGGAAGTATTTTTTCACAGAGAGGGTTGTGGATGCATGGAACAGCCTTCCGGAGGAGGTTGTGGAGTCAAAAACAGTGGTGGAATTCAAGCATGCATGGGACAGTCATAAGGCAATTCTAGGGGGTGGGGGTAGGAAGAAGTAGTCTGCTGGTTAACTAGGATCTGCAGCTTATCCATTAGGTAGGGAAATGGGCAGACTGGGTGGGCCAAGCGGTCCTTATCTGCCGTCAAAATCTATGTTTCTATGTGATTAACTAGTTTTACTATAAGCAGATGGGGGAGCGCTTTTATTCAGTAGAAGGCACGGCCAAGAAGAAGGACAGGTTGTGTCGGTCACCTTCTTCATCACGGATCTGACCCACTCTTTAAAGAAAAAAATGGATGTTGGGAGGTGGAGGGTTGGATGGAGGGTGCTTCCAGGGTGGGGGGATATGGGAAAATCTTTAGTTTACATGACAGGAGTGATAAAAGATAACGGCCAGCCATGTAGGTGGGCAGGTTATGCCGGTTGCCCATTGTGGAAGTTTTTTTTTTAATATGACAAAAGAATATGAAATTGGGGGTTGGGAGAGGAGTCTAGGATTAAGATTCTAGGAGTGGGAAAGAGGATGAGGTTCAGTATTTTAAAGGATTAGGCTGGGGCTGTTTCTTTCTCTTTTCTTTTTTTTTAAATAGTATTTCTCAACTAGAACTAGGTACAAATAGTGCCACTATTTATTATCCAGATCTGAATAATGAATCGTGAATTATTTGTAGCATTTGATAAATACTATATGTTATTCAAACACCCCGAGTGGACACATAAATATGAACTATGAATATGAAATATGAATATCGCTCTTTGTGACCACCTTTTCAAAACACACTGCTGTAAATGCAACTAACTGTTGCTCTCTCCCACTCCCCTGGCTTCCAAGGACTCATGCCTTCCAGCACATTCCAACTTCAACAGTGTCCACCGGACAGCTCACCCACACACACGCACCCTCTTCCCCCCATGCCCCATAGATCCACTCCCCTCTGGACACGTGTCTTACATACTGCACCTGCAGTCACCAGTCTGCTCTATGTTATAGCCCAGCCAAAGGGAAATTTTCCTTAGTTGCTCCAACTTTGCAAGTACTGTTTTCTCTGCCTGTGTTGTAATTGCATAACAGGGGTATACATGTTTCCCCCAATTGACTCATATGTTACCTATGTAAATAGACTGTACATAATCTAGGTAACGCTTTAATCTATGTATTGCTGTCTGTACTCGGAACTTTGTATTACTGTTTTGTCCTCTCTGTGACGAGGTGCCTTTGTAAACAAGTCTCTGACTCAAAGGTCGTAAATCTGATTTCTACAAATAAATAATTAAAACTGAAGAGCCTTTCTGGTGGGCTTCAACACTGTATAATGTTTACATCAGAAACAAAAAAAGTAGAGGCATGTAATTCATTTGAAATTTGCATCAAATAGATGTCATGATAGCCCTGTAAGATACAAGATCTCATTTCTGTAGCGATCCCTTGGTTCAGCAGAGTACAACAGTTACTTAGTTTATAGTACATTACAATGGGACACACAAGGGTTAATTCCAAAAGGATCGGCAAATGCAAATTACTTCCATGGTACAAGGTAGCTCATAGCAACAGCGGAGGACAATTACTCATAAAGTGGATAAGAGGATAATAGTCACAGATGTTTAGGTTTCCTCTTTGACATGCAAGGTATTAGTACAAGTACATACAACTTCTGCAGATTGTCTCGTATGGTATAACAGATTCTGAGCATAAGGTTTGGGCAAGAGGACCACTAGACCAAGTTAATGTATAGTAAATCACTTGAGTTAGCTTGAGTGATTTATAATAAAACTAGTTATTTTTATTTCAAAATTTAAATGAGCCCCCAGTGATTTGGAGCACCCACCCTAACATTCCTGCATAAGAAAGCACTGGGCTAGATTTTCAAACGGTTCGGAACTAAGTCCCACACTGCAGCCACCACTGTGGGAAGAAATCTCTGCACCTGTGGAGATTCATATTTTCAGCAGGGGAAGCTGCAGACATATTATGCCTGGTCCCAACAGGTGTAACATTTCCGTGCAGCTGTACCGGAACAATGGCCTCAAGCTGCCATAAACTGTGGAGCGGTCATAAACTCATTCCACCTTTGAGAATATTGTGGCTGTGGGAAAAACTGTGGCTTCGCCATTGGAGACCCAATTGTGCCAATTGTTTTCCCACAGCTATGGGAAATGCATGGGCTTTGAAAGTCCAGCCCACAGTACACAGGGCAAAAGGTACAGTGACTCTGTGCACTGATTGGATGAAGTCACATAAGTGATTTGTAATATTCCATACAAATCGGTGAATGTTATGGCTGGTTAATGAGTAAGTGTCAATCAATCAGTTAATCACTTTACTTACCAGGCAAGTACACTGGGCCAAGGCCCATTTTCAGGAATGACCCAGAGCCTCACACAGAGGCTAAGAAGCATGGTACAAAAATATAATACAACAAGACCTACATACAATAAATACAGTAACAACAAACATATTTGTATAAACAATTACAAATAGCTTGACAGTGCAAATAATTAATTAGGTGGGAGAGGATCTAGAAAGGTCTTTGAGCTGCTCAATCAGCAGCCTTTGGAAAGTAGAAAGATTAAAGCAGCAGCGCAATGAAACACTGGGTTGCTTTTTTCCACTATAATAGATTCCAGGTATCTTCCAGTATTTTTTTTGATGGTACAGTATCTTAATTCCCCCAAAATGTGAGCATTTTATAAATGTTTTATTTATTTTCTTAAGAAAAAAAGATGGCCACTACATTTTGCATAGAAATAGCCCTGTAGACCTGGAAAGGGTCAGGATCTAGAACATAAAAAAAAGATTCCTGACACACGGCATAGGCAGTACCTAGAAAAGTACATTTGGCAGGTATGCTAATGTTTTTATCAATTGTAGCAGAAACTAACTTTTTTGGGAAAAACATTTTTCGTTGCGCTGCTGCTTTAAGGAATTTGATAAGTGTGTGGGACTAAACTTTATTATCAACAAGGCCATTAGATGATGGAAAATCCTGCTCTGTATAAGTTAAGAACTCATCCACTGCAAGGAAGAACTGATACGCCCCTTGCTCTCCTAACTGCACTTTGCTCTGCTCATGTCCTATATACTAATTTTCCTTACTTTTAATCAGTCGTTTCTGCTATGCTAGTGTACCACAGGTCCCTGTTTGTAGGTTTTCCTTTACTGTACCTCATTTGCTAATGTGTTTTTCCAGTGGAATTTGTGTTGTAAAATGACATACTTATATCTTGTACTCCCCTATCCCCTCTCCCTTGGGTGGTACCTGGAAATGAGCCTTGGCTCAGTGTGCCTTTCCTGGTCACCAAAATTCGAAATAAAAAAATAAAAAGGTTGTATTATGTTTTTAATGATTTTTTTTTACCCAAGATAGCCTGTCTGAAATGCAGCATCTTGTTTACATTGGCATCCTGCTTCTAACCAGCTCTGAAGCTGGCTGGATTGCAGTACTGAGAGGTTTCATACTGCCTCCTATACTAGTTGATCTTGGTGTAAAAAAAAGATAATGTTGCAAACAGCAGTATTTCCAAATGGAACCTCTCCAAATGTTTAAATTCCATGGGCATTGGTGCCATACATACAGTACCTCACAAATAACATGCTGTTTTGGCTTCCGAACATTCTGAAGTTTAGAATGTTCTATAAACCTGTTCTATTCTGGAGTCATAGGGGAGATCATAGGGGTGGGGGAGGGAAACTAATCTGCCCAACTTTTAGATATGTTCCACAGTATCACATGATATATATATATATATATATATACACACACATATATTGATATAGATATAGATATATAGGGGATATAACATGGCCTGACTGAATATATCATATTTATCTTCACAAGAGGCCAGTGATATCATGATATCTCATGAGTGGTGAAGCCACAAGTGAGATATCTTGATGTCACTGCCCAGAGTGAAGATAAATATGATATCTTCAGTCAGACCATGTCATGTTCTATTTATACAACATGTGTTTTGGTGCCCACCCAACACAACCCCGACATACAGTACCCCCCTCAATACAATCCCTGATAAAAAGGTGATGGCCATCTTGGCGCAACTCTCCATATCTCCCCCAACACAACAGGTGACAAAAAAATGTGGTTGATCCTGCAGCTCTATTTTTAAAAACTTCTTTTGAGTCTGCTTGATCGAGCCATGGCCACCCCCAACATAACCCTCCATAACCCCCCTCCCCCTCTCACAACAGATTACATATGTTATTTATGTAACCCCTCACCCCTGCCTTTTTGCCAAAACGACAGGTGGCATGCTGTTGAAGCTGACAGCAGTACCTGGTGGGGACCTGGGTTCGGGGAGGATGAGTTTACTCGGCACAGGGGGACCTAGGTTTGACTACTCTACACAGGGGCACCCAAGTAAATCCAAACACAGGAAGCAATAACTGTAATGTCCAGAACCAGGAATGGGATTTTACAGTGTGGCTTTTATTCACAACTAGCTGAACACAACAAAGCATAGACGGACCCCCATGGGGCTACATTACTGGTAATGCAGATTAGAGACTACTAAGCGGTCCACTTGAAGAATGAACCAATTATACTGTTTTCAGGCTCTGGACCCATCAGGCACACAGCTCGGACTTGCACGCACTTTGGGTACACAGTCCGACTGTCCCGGCTCCCCTGCCGGCCACTTGATCCGCAGTCCATTTGAAGAATGAACCAATTATCTTGTTGTGGCTCCCCACACCACTTAGAGTCTGCGACTCCTAGAGAGATTTCCTCCTTACTTCTTATGACTCCCATCTCACAAAGAGAATTTTTCTTTACACTTGTTGTGGCTCCCCACACCACTTAGAGTCTGCCACTCCTAGAAAGATTTTCCCTTTTAGCAACCCACATCTGGGTACTTCCCTCATCACTGGCCAAGTGCATGAGGCAAAGTAGCAACACAGCAGAAATCCGTAGAGGTGGACCTGGTTACTAAAGATGGGGGGTTTGCCCACCTCCAGCTCCCACAGCCCATACCCGGCCTTTTCTCTGGAAAAACTGAAACTTCTGAATGTAGATTAAATGGTAGATGAACTGTCACATCCCCTCTACAATATTACTTGAATTCACACAGCACTCTAGCATTTGACACTACTCCATTTGTTTGACCTAGCCCTATACACTTCCCAAATTGTAGCTCAATTCCTAGATTTCCTCACATGTTCCAGGCTGAAGAAACACATTTTTTGCCCTCTCACGTTAGAGCAAACACTCACCCTTTTGTTGCAGGTGCCCCACAGGCGAATCACAAATCTTCCAACTTTCCAAAACTAAGACTGAACTGAATAGACAGCTTTTTCCTTCTCCTGCAGAATTAAGGGGATTACCCCAAGAATCTGCATGATCTTTACATCCCCCCCCCCGGAGGAAGGGGCACTGAGACCCGAACAGCGGTCTCCACCACTTGACACTGACTCCTTCACTCTCAAAAACCAAACTGCAGACTGACCACTTTGAAAACTCCCAATGTTCCATCTAACTCCCTCTGCTGCAGATTCCAATGTGGCTTATGCAGCTGCGACAGTTCTATTGGTGATGTCATCCCTCAGTCTCAGCTGAGACTGAGAACAGAGTGAGACAGTGTGAAACCCATTTAACTGGAGTTTCACAAGCTGCCTTCCCTGCCTACCACTAGGTCTTACTGGGATTCTAGTAACCCCGGGTAACAAGGGGTTACACTCACCCTTGACCAGAAAAATGACTGTCCGCAGTCATTATTTACCCGGCCTTAGGCCATCCCACCCGATGTGCTACTTGCGGAGTGGGTTGATCAGGCCCCCTCCTACCATGTGCAAGCACAGGCAGGCAACACTAAGGGCCTAGAGGTCTGTAGCTGACATGTCAGCCTCTACACTATCCACTTACTATGGACACCTAGTGGCTCTGGTAGAACCATCCAGAGCATAGCCCTGATAGATCAGCACTGCGGTCCCTACTGCAGGTCAGGGCCACAGCCTGTCTATCCCCCCTAACCCTCTAGGGAAAACCTATCTGCCTTTAACTGAATACCCCCAAAACAAATAAAAACCCCGGGACCTCCCACCTTGGGCAACCTGCAACCACACCATTAAAATACCAAATTACTGCCTCCCTACCCCAAAACTACACCTGTGGAAGGAAAGGGTTAATACAGCAATAACTATAATAATAATACCACAGTACTTTAAATTTCTAAACACATAAAACTGACGAGGAACCCGATGAGCCCCTCCTCCTCTTCTTGTCTTCTCTTCTGTCTTCCCAGGAACACCTGTAAGAAAAAGAAAGACAAAACACACTCCTAATCTGCATACACAGTCTACCTAAACCCCTACCATCAAAACACTGCAGAATCCCCAAAAGATTTTTTTTTTTTAGAAAAGTAGAAAAAAACAGTATTTACATTAGAAAACAATGACATTATTTACAATACACATTTGAGGGGGATGGAGTGCCCTAAAAGTCCCAACTAATGACCACAAGACTCGAAGGCTAGTCCAATAAAAAGTCTCTCCTGGGCCAGAGCCTGATGAAGCACAGTTCTAACAGGCCAAAGTCCCGAAGGGGAGAGTCTTTGCGGACAGTTCACACATTTTTTAAGTCTGTAGTGTTGGGTGTGTACTGCAATGTCATAAAGATAGAAAAGTTCAGACTTACCAGCCACTTGTAGTACAAGACTAGGCACTGACCTGCACCACAGCCGAAGACTCTCCCTGGCAGCATTTCTTCTGATTCAGCTGGGCGGACATCTTCCGGGAACCACAGGAGGGCACATCTGGAAACAGCTGGGCTGATGTCATCTCTGGAGACGGAACCTTAGAACAGGAACAAAAAGAAAATAGCTGGTCCAACATCATCCCATTACCAGGCGATGAACAGGAAACAGCTGGGCTGGTGTCCTCTCTGGATCTGAAGTCATCTGGTGGGCCAGTCGATGGTTGCTGGACAGGACAGTACACTGTAGACTGATGAATGTGGGGCACCTGAGTCCTGGTTATTCATATTGGTGGATCAATATGGGCACTTCACAGTCTGGTGTGGCAGTATTGACTACCACTGCTCGGCTCTCCATTTTGTAGGCACGGGCACATTTGCTGGGAGGTCCTTGCACTGAGGCCAATAGTACCGGGGGTCAGGGGCTTGAATTATTACCCTGTCTTGGTGCACCTAATTCACACAGTGGGAGATTTCACGTCTTTCTCCCTCTACCACTCTCACTCTGTCTATGAACAGTGTCCTGCCTCTCTTCCACTGGCTATACATTTCATGGAACAGTCTATTCTTTACATGCTGGTTGGCCCCAGGATGCACAGTTCTCATTGCTTCATCCCAGATCCAGGATTTCCTGCAGTTCTCAACCTCCTCCCAGACTTTCCGAGGAAAGGTAGGAAAGGTCATACCATAGATCTCATTCGCCTTTCTATGAACCAGTCTCTCCTCTTTACTTGCTTTGGTCAATCTGAGACCGCTGGCCTGGCTTGGGGGTGGCCAGTCCTGGTTCTTCCAGCTTCGCATCCTTAAGGAAATTAGAAACAGATCCCTGACTTCTTCCTCCTGTAAAGCCAGGGCAGTGGCATCACCACCTTCTTCAATACATTCCTCCGAGGCAAGATCTTGAGGCTGTGTACCTGTTCCTTCTTCACAAGGCCACATAGGTTCCCCCTCATCTTCCTCTTCACTGAAGATCTGAGCCCAGGAGTGAGCAGTCATTCTCACCCCTGAGACTATCCACTCATCACTAGGCGCGGAGGTCGACACCTCCCATTCAAAGGCCTCCCGCATCTCATCTTCTCCTAAGAGACTTGTGCTAGGGCCCCCCACCCAGGGGTCTACTGATGCTTTATCCAAACTTTCTTTCTGGGATCCAGCATCCAAAACTTCAACTTCTGGTTCTGTCTCTAACTCTGCACCCTCTAGCTTTGTGCCACACTCCCCGAGGGACCTTCCTCCACAGGCTCCACCTGGTGCTGTGTGCTGCCAACTGCAGATTCCTGAATTTTTGTCCATGTGGGGGCCAAACGAATTGGAGGCGCTTCATACAAGCCATATTTTTGTAGGCATCCAGCACAGTGAGAAATCATGAAGACGTCCCTTCCAGCAGTCAAGCATATTTGGCATACTCACACTGGATAATTAGGAATTGCCACATCAGGAGGCAATTGCCCTCCATAGCATCACTTTTCAATATCTCTCAGTCTATTTACTGCTGCTGTTACTGCAACCCGGGGCATGATCCGGGTAACGAGCTGGTCCTGAGGCCATAACTGCAGAAAAATAAACAAAAGTTCACTGTAACTGAAAGTCCCACTTTATTGAACACATTCTGTAGTTTTAAAATGGCTCCTCTGCTGCTGTGTTTACTTTACTACCCCACCCTGTAATGGCAGCGGCAGCACTCCTGTGCATCAACATTCAGAAATTGGGTCAAGCCACTGCGCACCCGATTTACACCAGCTACTGATAACTTTTTACTCAAACTGCACAACTTGCTCTGATCTGGCTTTACACACATTTACAGGATTTTCCTTGGACTTTTTACAAGCTGGTATCATTTATTTTATTCACAGTCCCTTAAAAGCTTCAGGTTTTAGCACAGGATTGCCTGCTTTTACTAGTGTTGCACTTTTCTACAACCCACAGTCTCTCTCTGGCTGCAAACTTTAAACTGAGACTAATTTCACTTCCATACACACATTCAATGGCTTGACAGACTTGCACTTGCTGGCAGGACTTCACACAGTCGTTACTTGCAAAGCGACTACACTGCTGCACACACATTTTACATGACATAGGCTGAAAATCACTGTTTGAGCAGTTTCTTGAATGTTTACTTACTGTTATCAGTAGCAGCTTGCTGCGATGGGAAACAAGCATTTGTCAATGCCGAATGTTTGCTTACTGGCATTGGCAGTGGTAGTGTAGAAGTTACAGACCTGCGTAATAGGAATGGCAGTGAAGTATTGAACTGAAGCCAACCCATCACCACCCTGCAGAGAGTGACAGGCATAGGGGTGTGCATTTGGGTTGTCAGGCATAACGGCCATGCCATTTCACCACACCCCACTCTGCAGAGACTGACAAGTGTCACATGTTCCTTGGGGTCTTTGGCCCTTATGCGTACCCCATTTCATTAGGAAATACAGTGAGATGGGTGCAATATAGGAGAATGGGGTGAAGTTTGGGGCCGAAGAGTCCAAGGCATACCTCGATGCCTCTCAGTGACTGCAGGGTGTGGAATGGTATGAGCATCACAGGCAAGAATCCCAAGTCACACCCCTGATTCCTGTCATTCTCTATAGGGTTGGGTGATTTAGTTGAAAAGCCTAATACCTCAGGCATTCGTTGGTATTTTAACTCCAAATTTTCAACATGTTTGTTTTGTGACCCCACCTCATGAACAGGGGGAATATCAGTTTGGTAGCCGAAAGCTGCTTATGCACAGTGACTACGGGATTTAGCACCACAGGTGCAAAAATATTCCGAACAGGCTGTAAAAAATGACAGCTGTACTCTGTCATGGGGAGGTGTAAAAATGGCTATGTTGCAAATGTGTAGCAAAAATATTTAAAAAAATGGTGAAGTCACGAGCGTACAAAGAAACTGTGCAATGCACACCTGTTATATAAGTAGGTTGGGGATATTTTATAGCAGATTGTCAACTCAGGCATTTTGGTGCCTCCGATCATGAACAGTGTCACTGTGATTTTCTTTATCTGTGCCGAACAATGATTTCCGACAGCGACCACGCATCTCTGCGCTGAAAGTGTGAAAACACACTTCGGCCATGTTGTGAAAAATGGCAGCTGTACTGTTCATAAGGAAGTGTTGAAAAATGCCACTAGTGAAAATCTGGACTGAAAATATTACAAAGTCATGAACTAACGAGGATGCGTGGAACTGCACAATGCTCACTCAGAACACAGTCATTTTATGGACTTTTGTCACCAAATTTTCAACATAGCCATTTTAAGACCTCTGCTCATGAACAGTGTGAGTGTGATTTTCTTAATCTGTCCTAAACATTGCTTTCGCACACCAACAGCACCATTGTGCGCTACATGTGCGATAACACATTTTGGGTGACATGAAAAATTGCAGCTGTACTGTTCATAAGGAAGTTTAATAAAATGGACATGTTGAAAATCTAGAGTGAAAATATTAAATTTGCAAACTTACGAGCATGCATAGGAACTGTGCAACGCACGCTCGTAAAAGTCATTTCTAGGCATTTTTCCACCAAGTTTTCAACATAGCCATTTTAAGACCTCTGCTCATGAACAGTGTCACTGTGGTTTTGTTAATGTGTCCCATACATTGAGCTTGCAACCGACTGCGCCATTATGCGCTTCGTAGTGAAGCACGTTTCGGCAGGATGTGAAAATGACAGCTATACTGCTCATAAGGAGGTGTGGAAAATGGCAATGTTGGAAATCTGGAGTGGAAATATTGAAAATTCGCAAACCTACAAGCGTGTAGTGGAACTGTGTGCTTATACCTCAGAAACAGTCATTTTAGGAATTCTGTCACCAAATTTTCAACATTGCCATTTTAAGATCTCTGCTCATGAACAGTGACACTGTGATCTCCTTAATGTGTCCCATACACTGAGTTCGCACGACTGCACCATTGTGCGCTACATGGGCAGAAACACGTTTTGGGTGAGATGTGAAAAATGACAGCTGTACTACTCATAAGAAGGTGTGGAAAAATGGCAATGTTGAAAATCTGGAGTGGAAATATTGAAAATTCGCAAACCTATGAGCGCGCGTAGGAACTGCGCAACGCACACTCGTAAAACAGTCATTTTTAGGATTTTTTCACCACATTTTCAACATAGCCATTTCAAGACCTCTGCTCATGAACAGTGTCATTGTGATTTTCTTAATTTATCCCAGACATTGATTTCACGACAATCGACTGTGCCATTCTCTGCTTTACAAGGCGGAAACACATTTTGGGTGAGATGTGAAAATGACAGCTGTACTGCTCATAAGATGGTGTGGTGAAATGGCAATGTTGAAAATCTGGAGTGAAAATATTGAAATTTTAGCGAACTTACGAGCCTGCGTGGGAACTGCATAACGCACTGTCAAACAGTCTTATTTTTTGAGCTTATATTCACTTAACATGAGTTTTAGCCCTTTCTCATATGATGTCACTGTCATGGTGGTATTTGGTCCCAAAGGGTGATTTCGCAGTCACTGCACAGTCACTGCGCCAAATCACCCTTCGAGCCCAATAACGCCATGACAGTGACATCATTCATGAGAAGGGTCCTAAAACCCCATGTTGAAAATTGTGCAAAAATTCTAAAAATGCCTGAGATATGCACAGTTGAACCCTCCTATCTAGCCCATTATACAGCTTACGGCATTTCTCAGTTCGCTGGTCGCTTTGAAGAGTGCAGACGTGTTCCCAGTCCATCGAAGATCGTCGCTACCGGAGTCTGGAGGTAAGTATGGGGTGAGGGGGTGGGGAGGCTGAAAGAGTGGGTGGGTGCGGGATGGTGGAGAGGGGCTCAGAGACGCATGGCGATGGGACAGTTTTTGTTTTACAGGAAAAAAAAAAATATTGCGGGACCGCTCCACGCTGGGTGGGCTCTTCGTGTGGCACAAGACTTTGGGAGGCGTTCAGCCGGCGGGATTGGGCACCCCGTCGGCCAAAAACCTATTGTATGGCTTGCCACGCTGGGGTGGCTCCCAGCGTGGCACAAGGACCATGCCTCAGCCGATGGGGATTGGCACCCCGTCGCAAAATGATTGATTGCCACGCCAGTGGGCTCCCAGCGTGGCACCAAATACTGGGAAGGGGAGGAGACGGTGCAGCGCAGCCGAGGCTATACGCCGCGCAAGGGGGCGTGCACGCCTGCGGTTGGGGAGCTGCGCGTGAGCAGCTTCTTATTGCTGCTCACTCAAGCATAGCTCCCCCTTTCAACTGTATGCCACTGCATTTTGGAGCGTGTCATAGACAGCTCCAAAATGCATTGGCTTACAGGGGCCGCGCCTGCCAGCTCGCTGCCTGAATTCGAGGAGGAGGTGACATACCTTCAAAATCTCCGATGATGGCACTATGTTTCTTGCACATGCATGCAAGCAAACATAAAAATGGCCTGCAGCCAGTTCTTGAAGACCTCAGTATACAAACGGGTGGGCAGTCCTAGTGATCGTCGTTTTAAACACCAAACTTGCAATTCTGGCGATCGATTAGCGGGTTGAGCCCGATTTTAAGCAAGAAAGTCTATTTTTGAACTGTTTACAACGCTTTGAACTCTCCGCGATGCTCCTCCACTGCCAGTACACGCACTGCACTCTCACTCCCTCTCGAATGCTGGGGCAGTCTCAGTAGAGCTGACTGAGGGACGGGACTGATTGCAGCCTGACCAACCACACGACGCCATGCAAATGAGCCTCTTCTTCCTCACGAGGACTCTTCTCCTCACGGCGATCGTCGAGCAGGCAAATTTAAACTGCAGAATGCAACTTTTTTTTTTCAACTGACTCCACGGTGGAGCCTATTTCAGCCATATAACATAGCCATTAACTCTGCAGTCTCTCAATTCACACAGAAAGCATTTCCAACGTCCAGGGCATAATCTTCCTTTTGCTACCCCTAGTCTTCCACACTTTTCTTCACAACAGTTCATTTTAAAAAGCATTTCAAATGTCCAGGGCACAATTTCTCTGTTGCTACCCCTAGTCTTCCACACTTTTATTTACCACAGTTCATTTTTAAAGCAGGCAAAAATGCTGTAAACAATT
Organism: Neoceratodus forsteri; assembly: GCA_016271365.2. Classification (NCBI taxonomy): domain Eukaryota; kingdom Metazoa; phylum Chordata; order Ceratodontiformes; family Ceratodontidae; genus Neoceratodus; species Neoceratodus forsteri. Next base: position 965,406,148 of record CM028133.1, read on the forward strand.
GTGATGCAGGACAAGGGCACACTCTTTGGCTTTAATGCTCCTTGGTAAACAGTTGGCATTTTTAAACAGCAGCCCAAGATTCACAGCACACAGCAACACACTAGGGAAATTGCTTCAGCTTTTTGGGCTACCCACTGCCAGATAGCCAAAACACTAGTCCCCTTGCCCAAGCACCTTCCTTCCCAAACAAATCTAAAGCGGTGCCTCCATTTTTGTAACCCCTCACCCCTTGCCAAAATGACAGGTGGCATGCTGTTGAAGCTGACAGCAGTACCTGGTGGAGACCTGGGTTTGGGGAGGATGAGGTTATTCGGCACAGGGGGACCTAGGTTTGACTACTCTGCACAGGGGCACCCAAGTAAATCTGAACACAGGAAGCTATAACTGTAATGTCCAGAACCAGAAATGGGATTTTACAGTGTGGCTTTTATTCACAACTAGCTGAACACAACAAAGCATAGACAGACCCCCTTGGGGCTACATTACTGGTAATGCAGATTAGAGACTACTACATGGTCTACTTGAAGAATGAACCAGTTATACTGTTTTCAGGCTCTGGACCCACCAGGCACACAGCTCGGACTTGCACACGCTTTGGGTACACAGCTGACTGTCCCGGCTCCCCTGCCAGCCACTTGATCCACAGTCCATTTGAAGAATGAACCAATTATCTTGCCGTGGCTCCCCACACCACTTAGAGTCTGCGACTCCTAGAGAGATTTTCCCTTTTTGCAACCCATGTCTGGGTACTTCTCTCATCACTGGCCAAGTGCATGAGGCAAAGTAGCAACCACAGCAGAAATCCGTAGAGGTGGACCTGGTTACTAAATATGGGGGGTTTGCCCACCTCCAGCTCCCACAGCCCATACCCGGCCATTTCTCTGGAAAAACTGAAACTTGAATGTAGATTTAATGGTGGATGAACTCGCATCCCTCTACAATATTACTTGAATTCGCACAGCACTCTAGCATTTGACACTACTCCATTTGTTTGACCTAGTCCTATAGGCTTCCCAAATTGTAGCTCAATTCATAGATTTCCTTACATGTCCCAGGCTGAAGAAACACATTTTTTGCCCTCTCACGTTAGAGCAAACACTCACCCTTTTGTTGCAGGTGCCCCACAGGCGAATCACAAATCTTCCAACTTTCCAAAACTAAGGCTGAACTGAATAGGCAGCTTTTTCTTTTTCCTGCAGAATTAAGGGGATTGCCCCAGGAATCTGCATGGGGATCTTTACACCCACCCCCCGAAGGGAGGGGCACTGAGACCCGAACAGCGGTCTCCACCACTTGACACTGACTCCTTCACTCTTAAAAACCAAACTGCAGACTGACCACTTTGAAAACTCCCAATGTTCCCTCTAACTCCCTCTGCTGCAGATTCCAATGTGGCTTATGCAGCTGCGACAGTTCTATTGGTGACGTCATCCCTCAGTCTCAGCTGAGACTGAGAACAAAGTGAGGCAGTGTGAAACCCATTTAACTGGAGTTTCACAAGTTGCCTTCCCTGCCTACCACTAGGTCTTACTGGGATTCTAGTAACCCCGGGTAACAAGGGGTTACATTTAAAAAAATGATTTTGGTTGATGCAACCAGTTTAAAGTTATTTTATGAAATCTATCTGGCTGATCCAACAATTATCTGTAAACAATAGTTGTAAATGTATTTGGCTGATTCTGCTACTTTCGGAGTCTGTTATCCTTATAGTACTTTCACTTTTCCCAGAAATGTAGCGTGACCCAGCGTTTTGAGCAGTGACACATGAGGACTACCAGAGCTTTACAGTACAGGAGTCTGTGTTAGAACACTTAGAAAAGTGTGTCTTTTTGCTGAAGTTGTGTGTGTTTTTTTTAAAGAAGCTGCCGACTGTACTGAGAGGACAGTGATCGCGTTGGCAGTTTCTGAACAGTAGACGAAGTGTGAGCATCTATCTGCGTTCAGTTCTGCGGATTTAAGGAGAAAAGATCAGTGAGCAGGCTGTAGCAGGATCAGTCTGCCAAAGGAAAGAGTCTTGAGTGTCTGTGATGTTTCTCATTTAAGAGATGCTGCAACTTTGTTTACAAACTGCTATTTTTTGTCTAAGAAACTCCTATTAAAGTTGCTGTTGTTTGCCCAACTTAGCTCTCACAAACAGTTCAGTACTATTTACTTCAGACATTGCACCACAAGTTATTTGCTGCAGATTGCACTTTACAAAGAACTATCAACTATTGTATTTTTGTTTCAAAACAGAAAACACACTGAGGTTTTTAAGTGCCACGTTTCAGCAGGGAGCTTTATGCTGCGGCATGGTTTTGCATAGAAAAATGAGGCTTGCAGTGCAGCAGTAGTCCGGCAGGGAGTCCCTGGTGGCTAACTTAGAGAAAGCTATGGTTGATTGCCCTCTCAACTGTGGTTCTGCATTCGGTTCTGGGGAGATACAGACAAAAGATCAGTGGGCAGGCTATATGTAATACTATATAATGTATGTGAGAAAATCAGCCCCCAAATGCCGACAAAAAACGCTCCAACTAGCTATGAGGTTTTTCATGTAAAATATGCTGCAAATGTCTTAACAAACAAACCGCTATGTTTACTCTTAAAAAACCCTGCTACAGCTCTGGCAGCGCATATTGTGTTACTGTTCATAACGCTTGGTCACGCTACATTTTGGGGGAAGTGAAAGTACTGTTAGGATAATAGAAAGTGGCAGGATCAACCAAATATGTTTTTAAATAATTTTTTAATTAAAAATAGTGGCTGGATTGAGGTGTCACAGGTATGTGTGTGACTGGGTATGGGGTGGTGCAGGTGCTAGAGAGAACTGCTGGATGGAAAGGGAAACACTTTCACTTTCTTTTGTGTGACACAGGAACATAGATACATCACCATGATGTATAGGAACATGGAGATATCACTATGACGTATAGGAACATGGAGATATCAGTGATATCTCCACTGCCTATCTGAGATTTCACTTGTTATCCCTACATTTATACCAAAACACATGTTGTATATATATATATATATATATATATATATATATATATGTAAAACCCTGTTCCCTGGGGTTACTAGAATCCCGTCAGTGTCAGTGTTAGGTAGGGAAGGCAGCTGGTGAATATCTAGTTAAATGGGTTTTCACCTGCTCCCTCTCTGTTTACTTGGTCTCAGCTGAGAGCAGAGAGGTGATGTCATTTAGAACTCTCGCAGCAGCATACGCCACAGCTTGTTGTAAGTGTGGGGAGTTTAGAATTCTAAGAGTAAGCAAGGTGTTCGAGCTGGAGTGAGTTCAGTGCCAGAGCTCAGACAGTGAGGAGTGAGGAGAACCAGTTTTTCTCACCCTAGTCTGAGGACATCTTTTGCCTGACTTGTGAAGTGGTGGAAACCATCTCCAGGATTTTCTGATGCCCTCATTCCCAGTGGGATGAGGTGGACTGCAGAGGTTTTGAGGGGCAATCCCCTGATCCAACCTAGAACATTTTGAAGCTGCCTTTGGCATACAAACTGTGAGTAGATTCTGTCTGAGAGTTACCCAGGATATGTACCTGCCTTGTTTTCTGTGGGGGACATTCTGATAAAGGGACCCATTCACCCATTTCTGTGAGACTTTTCTCAAGAAGATTGTTTTAAAGTTTGCTGACATCAGTGGATGTCTGATGTGTGACTAGACACTTTATTCAGAACTTTAATCTTACACCCCTTGTGGAGTTCCTGATGCTAAAATGTGTTAAACATTTGAAGAAAGCATAATTTCTACTGTTTATTATCTGTTGAGGTGTAACTCTGAAAGAATGGCTGGGTATGGATGAGGAAGCAAAAGGCGGGCAACCCCCCCATCTGGAATGACCAGTTCAGCACTTTGGGTTCTATAATGGCACCTGTTTCTTCCAGTGCATGTGGCCAATGCCTGAAGATGAAGTTTATGCCTTGTATGTGGGTTTTGCTAGTTTTGAGCCCTAGTGTGCTCCATTGTGGCCAGTGTGCCACATTTTCCTTCTGTAAATCCTGTGCCATATGGGAACTGTTCTATGTCATGGCCTAGTGCCACTTCCAGGAGAATTTTGTGTGTTTTCATCATGGCTAGTACCACATTTCCAGATGTCTAATCCTATGCAATATGGGAAGTAGTGAATTTCTGTCAGAGTACAGAGGATGTGTTTTCTGCATATTTGCCTTGTGCTTCGAAGTGTAAACCCTTGGAGGTCCATCTTTGCTTCTGTGTTCCAACTTTGTTTCAGAATAAAGCCACACTGTAGAATCCCAACCTGGTATGAACAATCAAGTTACTGCTTCCTGTGTGGATTTACTGGGTACCCCTGTCCAGTAGTGCAAACCTAGCATAGCCCTCAGCAAAAGTTTTCTCCTCAGGACCTGGGTTTTGGTATAGGTCTGCTTTTGTATTGTACACACATTGTGTGTCTCTGTGCAATTGCTTTGTACCTTCACCCTCTATTTTCCCCTAGACAGAAAAAGTATGGGAAGTGTGCCTATTCATTAAATAAGGGGCTGGTGGGGGTTACATATATATAGGCACAGTCACACCCCTATAGTTAGGATTGAGTAGCATGTTTAATATTAAACCTCAAAATTTGCACTTTAGTAATTTTGCAACCGATCAATGGATTTGCACAAAATTTGGCATGTGCTGTCCCGTGGGGAAGGTCCCTTGATGAGGCAATTTTTGCTCCAGTCGGATGTACAGATTCTGAGAACCAGATAGAAAAAAAACCTTAAAAGTCGCCATTTTGTGCAGTTATTTCCTTATCGCCTTGTCCCAGATGGCATGGAATTTTGGTGTAATTTTTTATGGTAGAAACAGCTTGGGTAACAGAACTGCCATACATTTGTTTGGTGAAAAATTATTAATCTGTTACAAAGTTATTCTATTTTTATGTTCTCATTGTTTTCAATAGGAAGATAACTTTCCAGGACAGAAGAAGAAAGTTCAACAAAGGATTTGGCCTCACGAAAAAGGATTCTTTTTCATGAATTGGCCAATCCTTTTTTGCCAGAAAAATTCCTTTTTCATGAGCCGCCATCTTGTTTTTTTTTCCCACAAACTAAAATTTGTGGAAAATACATAAAAATGTCATTTTACAAATCAAACACCAGAACTTTGCTAAACGGGCCTCATCTAGCTAGATTCTAGTGTTTGCTGTTCACAATTAGGGCCAGAAATACTTTTCTGGGCACCTGAAATCCCGGGTGCCCAGTTTAGCGAGAGAAGTGCTTCTCCCACATTTTCTGTATGAGAACTGCAGATTTTCTTGACTTTTGTAGCCACAGCTGAACTCGTGCTGCTGGGTGCAGTGTCAGCTGTGAGCCCCCTTGACCTGGTGTCTAGTGGCACCCCTCATTCCCCGATCACTGTTCCCCTAATTAAAAGATATATTCCCTGGTATCTAGTAGCACTCTCCACCCTCCTATCACCATCCCCGTAATTTTTATTTTAGTCTCTGGTGTCTAGTGGCATCCTCCACCCTCCAGTTGCTGCCCCCTTACTTTTTTGTTACTACCTGTTTTTTATTTATGTTTATATAATCTGACACCAAGATGCCCACCACCTTCCTGTTGTTTAATTAACTGTAGCCAACATTGGGGGGCTCAATCCCAATGTCAGCATTAAGAGCCCGCCTAGCAGTGTCGGTCACTGTGGAGCCCACCCCCAGTGTCCAGAGATGATTTATTAATGTGCCTGCAATAGAAAAACTGTCTCCCGATGTCTTTTTTTTTGTTTAACCTGAAACAAAAGAAATGGTCCCTCATTGTCGACACTGATCCCCTCTCCCATCCTGACCCTCCCACTGAGCATTCACCTCGCCGTAACCTACACTTACCAGCTGATGTCGAAGTTTGTCATCTTCTGTGGACTGAGACATGTCTGCACTCTTCAAAGTTGAATGGTGAACTGAGCAATAACGGTACGTGCCATATAATGTATTTCAAGGTTGGGCACTGTGGGAGCAGAGGGCCTGACCCCCAGATTGGATTTGTGACAGATCTGGTCACAAATCCATAAATCCACTCTGGGGGTCAGGCCCTCTGCTCCCAAAGTGCCCAACCTTGAAGTGCAATTCGTGATCAGGGGACAAACAGGGATACCCTCCTGTTTGTTTTGGGTCTGAGCAAACTACTTCTCGAGTCCTGGGACAATTATGAACCCTTTTTAGCCAGCACATCCAGGTAACAGGTCCAAATATCACACCCTCTTCAGGGAAAGCAGCGCAGTACTTGACCCAATGGGCATACAACCAACCTGGTTCACAACCCCCTGCCGACTCAATTGAGACGCTAATATTTTTCTTACCTTGCTAGATCTTTACACAGATCTTTGTTAGCGTGGCTGCATATGGTGACACACTAAACAATTTAATAGTTATGTCAGAATTACCAATACTGTTCCACCATTCATACTCAAAATGAGAAGATGTCTCAGGCAGGTTTAGGAAAAAACAAATTTACTAAAACTAAAAATAGTAAATAAATACAGTATATAAAACAGAACATATACACATATTGGCCAGGATATTCAGACTGTGCCAGGCTGTGGCGCAAGCCTGGGCACAGTGCAACTGGCATGCGCCAGGGTGTGGTCTGGGCGATATTCAATGGTGCAGCACCAAGGCTCAGCACCATTGAATATGGCACTGTGGCCACCCGCATTGCACATGGTGCAGTGGCACTGTGCCAGCACAAGTGGCTAGAGAGGAGGAGGGGGATGCGCCAGCGCAAGTGCGGGTGCACGAGGTGCAGGAACCACAATATTCAGCGCTGTATATGCAAATGGGGCCATAATGCATGCAAGGTGCAAATGAGGCCATTTGCATGTCATTATGGCCCCATTTGCATGTAGGGGCGCCGATCCAGTGACTTGCACCTGGTATCCTGCCAGGCTGCAGCTGTCCGGTCGCACCGACCCCCTCGGTGGCACACACCCGACACCCAATTGCAGGCTTTGTAAATGAAACATTTCCTGGTGGTCCACTGACCTGCTCCCAACCTGATCGCGGGCTTTGTGCAATAGAATGTTTCCCTGGTGGTCCAGTGGACCTGCTCCCAAGCCGATCATTGGCTTTGTAACTCTAACAATCCCTGGTGGTCCAGCGGTACCCCCCTCCCCACCCGCCACTCAGTCCGCCACCCCACTCCCTCCTGGTCAGCGTGGCGGCAGCTTCCACCCGCAAGCCACCCGGCTGCCCGCTGACTGACAGTGTGGACCAATGGGTGTGCAGGCGGTGCTGTTCTACACAGTCCCGATATGTGAATGACTTTCATTCACATATCAGGTTACTGTGTTAGCCTGTCTGATCTGCATGCCCGTATGGCCACGCTGTGGACCAATGATCATACAGCCGTACTGCATGCGCTGTCAGTGGTGGCGGCCGGGTGGCTTGCAGGTGGGGAACTGCCACCCGCCCGCTGATCGGGGGGAGCAGGGTGGCGGGACTGAGTGGGCGGGTGGGGAGGAGGGTACCGCTGGACCACCAGGGATTGTTAGAGTTACAAAGCCCTCGATTGGGCTGGGAGCAGGTCTGCTGTACCACCAGGGATACATTCTATTGCACAAAACCTGCAATCGGGCTGGATTCGGTCCACTGGACCACCAGGGAATGGATATATGTATGTATGCCCGTGATCGGGCGTGGGAGGACCTGACGCCTGGCCTGTGCCTTGGGAGGTTGGGTGGCCACCCACAGCAGGCAGCTTGCTGTGTTGCGCCCAGCAGTACAGTGGTCAGCCTGTGGGTGGCCAGTCATTGCTCCTGTTTATTTCAGGCGCATCTTTGCACCCCGCGGTGTGGAGCAAGGCGGGTGTGTGACTGCATATGCACCGCACATCCCGGGCTGAATATCAAGATGTGCCGCATATGCATGGGCACACCCCCTGCACTTGCAATGCATACATTACTGGTGCACCCCGGCGCATCAGAATTTGCATGGAGCAAATTCCCCTTTTGAATATCGCACCAGGATGCATCAGTGGGTTGCACATGGTGCAACACTGTTGCGCCATGTGCAACCCCTTTGAATATCCCAGCCAATGATTACAGTCAGAAAAGAAATGGACAATTACAAAACAAAGCACTTTGTAACTGAATTAACTAGTTCTAACTCAGTTTCAGTTGGCAAAGATTCACACTTGAATTGCCAGTCTTGGCAGAAGTGGTCTCTCTTGAGACCAGGAACAGAGTGTTCCTTAGAAGTCCAGAACAAAAAGTATCAGTCCTTTCAGCAGGCTTCGCCAATATCAAAGAGGCCAAAATGTCACTCCCTGTGACCATCCTGTGATGTCACAGCTTAGGGCTGTTAGTGTGAGGTCACATGCAGTTCTACATACTTAATTTGTAACATGACAAGTGTATAGCCAAATATTGTAGCTTACTGCCTGTGTGAAATCTGCAAAGACAGCAATATTTTAATTATAACAAGACAGACGTTCTTCCTTATGGCAGGTTACAATACCCCTTTGATCTTTCAGAGAAACATCCTGGAAACACTTCTCATAGCTGGGTGAATTTTCACAGGAATCTATCAGAAACTGCTTCCCTCTTGATGCGCCGTAAAAGGCAATATTTTATGACAAGCTGCCTGGGTTCAAAGCAGTGGTTGGTTTATGACCCTGGTTTTATTATAGTCCCAGGAAGTCAGCTTTTACAAGCTAGCTGTCACAGCAAGCAAGACCAGAACATTTTTTTTCTTTTAAAAATCAAATGCCCCATGATGCCTTGTGCTGACTGCCATGTTTCACAAGCAGAATTCAAAAACATATGTTTATATCAAAATTATATACACATAGCTGGCAGATGCTAATTCCCATTACACCCTTCCCTCCTAGACTGAATTTGGGGTGTCCATTCCTAGGCATGGGATGAGTTCCCTAAATTCAGTTCACAGCTGTAATTGTCAGGATAACCCATCTGCATTCACATTTATTGATCCTGCTCTGTGGGTGATAGTCATATTGTAGCCCTGTAAGGCAAGACTCCATCTTAGAAATCTACCATTCATCTTACCCATCTGTGACAGCCAAACCAGGGGGTTATGATCTGTCAGTACCTCAAAGTGCCTCCCATACAGGTATGGCTCCAATATCTTCAGTGCCCACGCCAATGCAAGGCATTCCTTCTCCACTGTAGAAGAAGCCTGTTCCCTGGGAAGTAATTTCTTACTGAGGTACACTATTGGGTGATCCTTCCCTTGGTTAGAAGTCTGACTAAGTACTGCCCTAATACCCACGTCTGAGGTATCTGTCTGGACTACAAATGGTTTACTGTAGTCTGGACTGGCTAACACAGGAGCACCGCACTATGCCTTCTTTAGCTGTGTAAAGGCTCGTTCACAGGCTGGCTCCCATTTTACCTTTTTAGGCATTCTTTTCTTTAGCAGGCCAGATAGGGGAGCTGCCATGGCACTGTAGTTTGATATAAATTTTTGATAGTACCCTGCGGTCCCTAGAAAACTCTGGACCTGCTTCTGTGTTTCAGGTCTGGGCCATGCTTCTACTGCCTCAATCTTTGCTTGATTAGGATGGAGCTGCCCCCGGTCTACTACATACCCTAGGTATGTCTCCTCTGCCATGGCCACCTGGCACTTTTCAGCTTTCACAGTGAGCCCTGCCCTCTGAATCCTGCCCAACACTTCCTTAAGGTGGGACAGGTGTTCCTTCCAGGTGGCACTGAAGATGACAATATCATCCAGGTACACCACGGCATACTCTTCAGTACCATGTAACACCTGATTCACCAAGCTTTGAAAGGTGGCAGGGGCATGCTTCATTCCAAAAGGCATTATCTTGAACTCAAATAACCCTATTGGAGTGATGAAGGCCAACCTATTCCTAGCTCTAGCAGTTAACTCCACCTGCCAATACCCTTTTATCAGGTCAGTAGTGCTAAGGTATGTCACCCCTCCCAACTTGTCCAGTATTTCATCCATCCATGGCACTGGGTGGGTGTCAGACTTCGGGGCTGTGTTGAGTCCCCAATAGTCCACACAAAAATGGATAGAGCCAAACTTTATGAGACTGGGGTGAGCGTTAGACTTGAGAAGCCCAAGGCTCACCCCACACCTGCTCTCCTGCCTCATTTGGAAGGATGGGGTGTAAGGGTTAGAAACCCTAACAGCTCATTTCCCAACTTTTGTCACTTTGACCCTAACTGGAGCATTAATGAAGTTTTTTGCAACTTATTTCCTCATGATTTGAGATAGTATAATAGTATCCTTATTCTGTCGTGGGAGCTCCCATTCCGCCATAGATGCGTATATGTATTGTTAGCTTGTTCTGGCAGAATACTCTGACCTGATTGCAAAACACTATGCAGAGACAGGTGTTGCAGAATATAAATTGTATTCTCTGTTACTCAGATAAAATAGCTTACCTAGAAAGCTGGGAGTTTGGTTCCTTTCCGAACACCCAGGTGATCATGCTGCAAAACTCAATGAACAAAGAACTTGCATATTGTTATATAGTTCTGATAGGAAAGTACATTACCTGGGTAACACCTCATCTGCCTAGCAATGCAAGGCTCTTATTAGTGGATTAGGTGGGCGTTGGGCTCCCCAAACCATAACTTTTCACACATACACATAGTAAGTAATATTGCTGACTAGTGTTACTTTTGGATAACAAGAGAGCTTTTTAGTAGGTTATGCTAAGCTTTGCATATTAGCTAATGTCAGTAGGTGGCACACTAAAATCACAAATATAACACTACATCAAAATACTGTTTTCCTTATACTGAAGGTAGTCTCCATGAGGGATTCTAAGACAAGCAGGTCTACATAATCCTCCCTTTGTTTCCTGAGTAAGGAGGCAACAATAAGTATAGAAAGTAAGTTGGTAATATACTCAGTTACAGTCCAACTGCACAAGTGTAACCCCCCTATAAATGGGGGTTCCCAAAAGTCTTCCTTGGGCTTTCCTAAATGCCCACTGCCAGGTTGGTGTTCTGTGTCCTAGCGATTTAAAAGTGTCTGCATGTGAGTGCCCTGTTAGCCTCCGTGCCTGTCTCTTTAACCGCTGCCTATTTTGTGGTGTAAAATTAATCTGGGAAGGAGCCGAGTAGTTTCAGGCTCGAGTCTCGCCCAGGCTGCAGTGTTATTGCTCCATTCTGCCATCGCTAATTGCGCAGAGGGAGCCCTACAAGGATATGTGACTGTTTGCGGTTTATCTGCTTTATTAATAATAATAATGCAGTTGTCTAACCTGCCTTCCTTTGCAGCATGAACATTTTATATTGCACCACCATCTGGGTTCTGGACTGCCTATTGGGACCAATCAGTACCTTTGGGGACCCTAAAATGGTGTCTGTCCCCAGGGGTCTTGTGGGAGTGAATTTCTGTAGGAATTGTAGTTTTTACACTTTGGCTCCTAAATGGACTTAGAGGGGGGAGCTCTAGCTGTGACAGACAGATGGATCAGCCAACTGAACCTTTTAGATTTTCTAAGGAAGTCCTGGTGCTGCCTGCAGCAAAAGTGAGTCTGGAGTTAGAGTTTGAAGAGTAAACAGCTTGAGTGATTCGAGCAACTGCTCCTGCATTGTTCACATGGGAGATTAGTGGAAAAGCTGAGTTTAGGCCTGTCTGCCTGCTGTCCCACAAGAGGGAGGATGAATTTATCAGACTGCATCTGAATTTGAGTGTGTTAAAGCCACTGAAGAGTGACCAGATTTAAACCTGAAGAAGACCGAAGATTTGCTGAACGCGATCAGTCTGTCAGGACATCCATTTTCCACAGAATTCCTGGTTTTGCTCAGAGACACTGATATTGCAGCCGGACTGCTACCCGCATTGTGATATGGTGAATACTTTACTATAAATGTGCTGTTTGTTGTTAGTGGGTCGCGATTTGGTTCCCCACTGTGTAAATGTACGACGCTTGTTGGAAGCTGCATCCAGCACTACCGGGCTCAAATCCGAACTGTTTGATCTGGCCTGGGCCTTGCCACACTGGCCCAACCAGCTACTTCGGGCATAGAAACCATCATCGACGAGAGACTCGCCCGGGGATCAGCCCCCTGCTCAACACCTCGAACAGGAATGACACCTTGGTGATTCGTGAGGGCCCTGCTTCTCCTGGCAAACCAGTCATCAACCTGCAGTCTCCATCTTGTGTCCTGTACTGGGTAGCGTGAGTAAACACCAGGGTCGCTCCCTGCAACAACAGCTCAATCAAAGTGTGTCATGTGATTTAATTGTTTTGTTTAATCATCATGAACTGAGCCTCCTGGCTCCGGATTACAAATTGTGTGTGGTTATGCATGCTTTTTCTTTCCATCACAAGGTCCAAACCAGCTGCCTACCCAGGCAACGTTCCAGGCTAGCCCACCTTACTTCCAGCTGGGTACCCAGAGTGTGTGTGACTGTGTTGAGGGACTCTAAAGTGCATGCCTTATAGCCAGATTGAATCAGTACTTCAACCAATCAACCTGATTATGCCCTTTCCTTGTTAAAGTCCCCCTAAATAAATCAGATCTAACTTTTTGCATTTAATCTGACTGTGGTTCCAGTTTGTACCAAAAGCACTGTACTGTTGTTATCTGCTGTGCCTAACCTTGTTTTACAGGGGGTCTCCAGGGTTGAACTGGTGGAACCAGCCCTGGTGGTAAGTGCAAACAGTGTGGGGATTTGTATGCTGAATAGGGACTACTGTGAAAGTGTTGGTTGTGTATTGTTCAGACCACTAGAGGGGAAAGAAGTGGGTTACAGTGTCCCGGAGGGCTGTACCCAGGTTAGCTCAGCTACTAACAACCCTGTTCTCTGGGGGGAGGCACCTGTTTCAGTACCCAGGCCCCTTAACCTGCAACTAGCCAAGCAGGCAGGGGTAGTAGCCCTTGGGATAGCGCCATCTAGGGGTTACACAAACTTTGTACAGAAACTTCAGTTGTTCACGATGTTGCTTGAGGGTGTGTCTTAAGCAGCATAAAGTAGTAATCATGAACAATATCAAAAACACTTGAATAATAAAACTTTTAGAAGTAAGTTCTAACCAGGTACTGGATAGAGCAGTGGAAAGGCTGCCATCATGGAACAAGGAATTTCATGAATTACCAGCCTTAGTAATATTGTTGTTAATATGGATAAGATGTGAATACTTTCTAACAGAGTTCTAAGATTTAGGGTGAGCGGGTCAATATGCACATTAAACACTGGTAAATACTGAGAAATAGCATCCAGATAGTCAGGGTCACTATCAATGTAATCTGGTTCCAGTGTGGGAACAGGGGTGATAACCACCTGGCCAATGACAATGCTCTGCTGGGGAACAAAGCAAAAGTTGGGAATGGTGATGTTGCAAATCAAAGGTCCATAGGAACGAATTTTATGGTTGGTTACAACACAATAAAGTCCATCAGAATTGTATGACACACGAACTTCAGGAAGTCTCCACTTGGTGAGCAGAACAGGACAAGTGAAAGAAGAGCTCGTGATCTTGCTGGTGAGGCAGTAAATATCTTCAGGACAGGCGACAATGGCTTGCATTTTGTCATCAGGCTTCAATGTGGTTGGCTTGTCTTCGGCAGATGTGGATGTAGCATAAGCAGCATCATTTGCAAAAAGGTCCATATCAAGGGTATAAGATCAGTCCATAAAATTTGAAGCATAACCACAAACAGGCTTGATTACGTAGAAAACATCACATCTGCACAGGTAATGGTAACCTCATTTTGCACAACAGTCTGTATGCAGGGCAACCACTCATCAAGTTGAGGATGAAACATCAGCAAAGGACATAAGTCCATACGTTCACAGTAGATATTGCCCTCAGTATGGCCCATAGAGTGGATGGTTGCCAGCTTGTCAAATATGGAAGATTGTGGATCAAAACATGGTAAAGACACAGTAAAAGTCACATACATAGTCTCTTTTAAAGTGCATTGACGTGTCATAACAGGTTCCCCGGTTGAGGTGTCAAGTAACATAGCCCAAGTTTTGTGCTGCAGCTAGGGGAAAAGAAACAGTTATGTCAATGCATTGGTTGGTGCATGTGAGTGTGCAGCCTCCAAGGCAGTACCATTTAGCCATATGTCTATCATTAATCAAATCTAGGATTTCACCTGACTCCAGATCCCGAAAGAGATTTGTAATTGTATTAATAGCAAAATTACCATAAGTTGAACACATTATTTCCCCGCCTCTGGGATGCTCAGAGGCTTCTTTACTATTCTGAAAAATTAATTGTTTAATTTTATTTTTGGATTCATTAAACAAAAGTGCAATATCATGCATATTGTACACCGAAAATCTTTCCTCTTGTGATATACCATCTATACCATGTAGCATATGCTGCATGACATTTTTGACCCAAACCATCATTACATTTTCGTGTTTGTTTCTTTATTGTAGCCAAATTGGCTTGGTTCCAAATTGACATTCCAGTGCCAAATAAACCTGTAACAGTGCCTGTTGCACCTGCTACATTAGCAAAAGCGGCCTACCTGGGATGCTGGAACACACCTAAATGTTCCATGGTGTGGGGCCCGGCTACAGGGTCTTGTGTACATATGAACATATGAAATGGCAGCAGAAACAGGCCTCACAGTATATTGAGTCTGCTCGATTGTGCAGCTAGCCCCTCAATGTGCAGCTGCCCCACCCTCCCCTTCCCTTCTCACAACCACATGCTTATTATGCTTCCATTAGATCTAACACCATTACGGCATGAAATTTAGAAGGCTTTTGTAGAGGAGCAGTAGCCGAATTTGGCCATGTTCCAGTGGGTAAGATTTAATACAACCGGCACGTGCATATATTGGATCTTGTTGATTTAGAGTCCCAGATAATGAAGTTGCTGTCAGGACACTGGGTGGATTGGTTCTTGGATTGGGCATTGAATAGGGTCATCTTCTGATAGTGTGAGTACTATAAGGAAAAGTGCTGTGCTTGCCATTAAATGACTAGAACAAAATTGGTGGGAAATATCATTAGGTAACTTTGTGCAAAAGTCTGGATTCATCAGAACTGTGAGATTGTAAAGACCTGTGTGCTGCTGTTGGGTTTGGCGAATAGATAAAGTTCCATTGGGGCAATGCGGGTATTTGGCCAGCCTTGAAAGGTTGCTTTGGAAAGGTGGGAAAAAAGAATTTGTTGTCCATTTGGGTTGTTCATTTTCCACTCTATCTGTAGGGTAGATTGGTCAGGTGACACCACCATAGCACTGAAGTAGGCATCCTTGCCTTCTTGTACAGTGACAACTTTTTGGGGAACGTTGATAGCTACTCATGTGGCAGAAACAGGTGATGGAGGCCCATGTGGGGTTTCAAGGGTCAGGAGATGGAGGAGCAGGTGTGCTCATGTTCTTTCAACATGGGTCAGCTCTCTTGCGCTCGCCAGCGCTATTAGGAGGCAGAGGAAGTACATCACGGTTGCTGAAAAGAGAAGAAAACAGAAAATGGGTTAACTTACAAATCCCCCTCCTCTTGATAGGAGGAGGAGGGAGCACAAACTAGAAACAGTTAGTCACATTTGAAGAGCTTCAGTTGGTTCACATGGAACTACTTTTCGGTTGGCTTTTTGTGGTCTGTAAGCTGTACTTGGAACACTGCTGGAATCAATTTGTTGGTGATGTCATAGGGGCCCTCCTATTTGTTCTGAAATGGACGGGCTGGGATGGAAAATTTTAGTACCATGACTTGGTCTCCTACTTGCCAGTCAACTTCCTTTACATTTTTGTCAAAATAAATTTTAGACTGCTGTTGGGCATGCTCTAGGTTCTTAGCTGCAAACAAGTGAATCTTTACCAGGTTGTCTCTCAATTGTGCCACATAAGTGTCCATGGACACTATGTCTGCAGTAGGGGTTTTGAGATCAATCCACAGATGCTCAGGTAGTCTCATTTGCCTACTGGTCATTACCTCAAAAGGGGTATACCAAGTGGCTGCTGCTGGGGTCCCCCTGATTGCCTTTAGGAGTAATGGCAACAATCCCAACCTTTGGGGTTTTCATTTGCAAATTTACACAACATGAGTTTGATCTGTCTATTTGCTCTCTCTACCTGTCTTGATGATTGAGGATGATATGCAGTGTGAAACTTCTGACTTACACCTAGTAAGTTTAAACATTCTTGCATCAACTCATCTGTGAAACTGGTTCCTTTGTCGGAGTCCACCTTGAGAGGTAGGCCCCACCTGGTAAAATCCAATCAACCAGGATTCTGGCAGTAGCTTTTGTGGTGTTTGCTCAACACAGGAAGGCCTCTATCCATTGGAGAACAGGTCTGTGATCACAAGTGCATGCTTGTTGTTCCAGCTGGTGAGGGGCAAGGGTCCAATAAAATTGATTTATATTGCATTCCAGGGACCTGAGCGCCTCTGGGGTAGTAGTCTGGCATTTTTCTTGCCAGGGATTGGGTTGTTTTGTGCACAAGTTAAGCAATTGTCCACATAGTGTTGGACATCCATTGTCATCCCTGGCAACCAACCAGCAGTTTTTTGTCTACCCCTTGATGTCCACCTGTAGGGGTATTGTGGATCTGCAGTATGAACTCAGGTCTGAGCATTTTGAGTACAACCCACAGTCTTTGATTGTCAGATTGGTAAAATACTAGCTTTTAGTCTGCAGAGAGGTGAAGATTATCCACATGCTTTTGAATGGATTGTTCATAGACATCTCCTTCTCCATGTCTTTAGAGAGGTAATCAAATATCTCTTTGATCTCTGAATCTTCCCTCTGTACTGTACTGAGGTCCAGAGGGACCACCTTGGTCTTATTGTTGGCTACTACTATGTGTGCCTCAGTGGGAGGGAGCATTCTCCAGACCTCCCCCCCCCTCAAGCTCCATCCTAAGCCAAGGTGTCTGCTCAGTCATTTTGGTCATGAAAAGGTTTGGCCCTAGAGTGGGCCTTTACTTTATGAATGTACAGCCTGAAAAGAAATTGCTCAGCAAAGCTAACAATGCAGATGAACAGATCCCTGTATTTAACTGGAGTACCCTCTGATGAGGCAAAATCATGTGTCCTCCAAAAAGGAAGAAATTCAGTCAAGGAGTTACACACCCATGAGGAGTCAGAGAAGATGATGATATCCTCTTTTCCCTGTTGGACTACTTCCAGGGCACATGTTACAGCAGCAAGTTCTGCATACTGTGAGAACTGAATGGTACACTTTCTGGATACTTCAATGGTGTCTCCTGCTGTAGTCAGGTTCAAGACTCCACATCCTGCAACTTGTTCTCCCTTGAAGTACGAGGAGGACTCATCTGTAAAGATGTGTCAAAATATGGGGTCTGTTAAAACCCCTTCAGTGGCTGGCAGGAATGGGCCTGGGTCTGGAAGAATGGGTGGCTCTAAGCCAAACTCATGTGGTTCTCCTGGGTACAAGAGACAATGTGCCAAAATGGATGGCATTTTGGCAGGAAGGACAGTGATGTCACGATCTTGCAGCAGTAATGACCAATGAGTGAGTCTGGTGTTGGGCACATTTCCATCTTTGATTCTGTCATTTAGAAGAAAGTTGGTCAGGGTGTGGTTGGTGTGTAACATGATAGGGTAGAACCCTATAATGTAAGTGAAGTGCTTGACAGCCCAAAAGGTTGCCAAAAGGTCTCCCTCACACAAGGAGTACTTCTGTTCCACAGGGGAAAGCATCTAGGAGGCATAGGTGATGGACCTAAGGGTCCCATTTGCCTTTTGTGCCAAAACTACTGACATGCCCACCTCGGCGGTGACAGTTTCCAAATGGAATGAAAGGTCTGGGTTTGAATTGTCCAAAGCTGGTGTTGAGACCAATGCCTTTTTCAGAGAAGTGACAGCAGTTGTGTGCTCAGTTCCCCAATGCCAGGGGACATCTTTTTTCAGTAACTCATACTGTGAAAACTGCAAATAAAGTCCCTTGAGTAGTTGACCATATCCAGGAAACATCTCAGGGTAGCCACACTAGTTGGAAGTGGCAAATCTTGGATGCCCTGAACCTTGTCCAGGGTGGGGCTACTGCCCTCAGTAATAATGAGCAGGCCTAGGAAGGAAACTTCTGACTGGCATAACTGTACCTTTGCAGGATTGCATTTGAGGCATGCCTTCTGCAGGAGGCCTAAGAGCTCATCCAGGAGCTTCAGATGATTTTCCAAAGTCTTGGTTGCCAGAAGGAGATCATCCACATGCTGCAAAAGGCATTGTGGTATTGAGAAGTTTTGAATAGCCTCTTCATGTGGATGTGGAAGAGGGAAGGAGAGTTGTGGAATCCTTGTGGGAGGCAATTCCACATGTACTATATTCCCTGGAAGGTGAAGGCGAACTTATATTGGCTCTCAAGGGACAGTGGGAGGGACCAAAAACCATTGTAGATGTCCAGAGTACTGAACCACTTGTGTTTAGGTTTGAGAAGTTTAAGCACGTCTGGGTCAGATGCCACAGTGGGTGCACAACTAGGGGTGACTTGATTAAGTCTCCTGTAGTCAGTGGTGAGCCTCCAGTTGTTATTGGGCTTCCTCACTGGTCAGATGGGAGCAGTGACTGTGGATACAAAGGATATAAGGACCCCTTGCTTCAGGAGAGAGTCAATGGTTGCACTCAGGAAGGGTATTGCCTCTTCAGGAAATGGATATTGTCTTTGTCTGGGTGGCTCATCACCAGACACTTGGATGAGCGTCTTCATTCTTACACAATCATATCTGTGTTTTGCAAAGGCGGCTTGATGCCTTTTATTTATTTATTTATTTATTTTGATTCAAGGAATTAATACCTTTGAGCCAAAGGCTCTTTTACAAAGGTTCCATGTCAAATGAGTACAATACAAGCATAGTTACTAAGTATGGAAAAATGAATTGGATATTGTCACAGGCAAGGAGAAATAACACATTACCATAAAATATACAAACAAGTAAGAACAGGGAAAAAAAAAACAATTGGTTTGATCTTGGGGAACAGTTCATGGTGCTGCAGCATGGATATGATGTCATATTCTGGATCATTAGGTTTCACTGCTGCCACAACGTGTGAGTCAGAGAAAAACAGCACTGAACACAGGCCAGGCATTTGGAGCAATAGCCAGTTAGCTAAGTCTACCATGCATCCATACTGTGCAATGAAATCAACTCCCAAGATGCTCTGGTGATGATGTAACACTATGAGGTCAAAACGGTGTTTCACCTCCAAGGTGCCTATGACCACTGGTATTGGCTTGGACCTGTAAGTTGTTATTACAGTTCCCTCGAAGGTTTGGGCAGATATAGATTTCCCTGTTGACCAGGGAAACAGTTGTGGATCATCTTGATGCAACACAGAAACTGCAGCATCCATGTCTAGGAGTTACTCAAGCTGGCGGCCCCCAACCAGCGCTTCCACACAGGGATGTCCAGAATCATCAGTCACTAAAGTAGTGATTATTTGGACCGGGGCCTGACACCATCAGTCTGATCAATTCTGCCCTTGATCACCAATGGGGCACATCTCATGAAACATTTGTCTTACTTCCATGTAAGGAGATTTCTACATTTGCTGTTCATCTTCCTCAGGCATTTCTTCTGCCAGAGGGGCTGATGGAATTGCAGCCATGGTTCGTGCTGGTAGGTACATTGCTACCAACTGAACCTTTGCCATAAATTACCAGAACCAATTGTTCTCTTTGGCTAGCTCCTTGTAGGAAGGGCCAGGCCTTTGCCCTTTATATTCCTTCTGGCCCTGTTGATTTGGTTTTGGCCTATACTTTTTGCTGTTCTTGTTTTGCCCACCTCACCCCCCTCTGGTTGGAGGCCTTGTCCTGTTGGAACTCCTTGAATTACCCTTCCAATATGTAGTGGCTGGATGGTTCAGTGCTGGTCTGCACTGCAGCCACTTTGGCCCTTGAAATCAGGTCCCGGATGTAAATTTGGAAAGCCCGTTCTGCCCTTTCCAAAATGTCATGGAAACAGTCTCTAGTTGGGAATGCCACTGCTTCCACTCTTTCATGGAGGCTCAGTTGCATGTTTTCCAAAAACAAACTTTTATACTCAATTGAGTCTCAGTCTGAGTCCTTCCTGGCCATGGTCTTGCTGGTTTGGAAGGCCAGACACTAGTGGTTGCTGTACTGGGCTGGCATCTCTTTGGCATACCACTTGATCAGATGGACCAGCATTACACCAACAAGGTTGGGGTTGTTCACTGCCAGGAGGGTGACTGCAACAGTTTCAAATTTGGTTTCATTGTTTGACTGGACCACTTTGGGCAGTTTGACCCAAAGCATCAGGTCAACAGGCTGTCTCAGGACCTGAACTCTGTGCTTGGGTGGAAGACTAAGCATTTCACAGTGAGTTTTCATCTTTTCCAGATGATAGCTCAAATTGTCACTAGGGCCCATGCGGCCAACTTTGTCTGCTATTGTTTGAATGGCCTGTGTGGACTGTAGAGCTTTTGGGTACTGTCCCTCTCACCCCGTTGTCATGGTTTTGATGACAGCTTTGGCCATGGCCATGGCCATGCCCTGAATGAGGGTTTGTTTCTCCACCTCCATCTTAAGCATATTGGTCATGACCTGTCGGACCACCGCTGACTGTGCCTCGGAGACCCTGGCCTTAGTGATAGACAGATCGATCATCATTTCTACCTCTTTCTTTTCCTGCTTATTTAAAGAGCATCCTGTGGAGGTCGAGGTCTTCATCCCCTGGAGTTCTAAGAACCACCATTTGGAATTTCTCCATCATTGCTGTCGTCATCTTTTGATGACGTCAGGTCAATGGGCAGAGGGTATAGCATATCTAATGCGTGAACCCTTCAGGATCCCCAACTGCTGGCGTAACTTTGCCATCTTAGCTCAACATTGTGAGTGATTCACCCTGTGTTTATACTGTCCCTTACTTATATGTTCTTGCAAAACTCTGTACACGGTGCTCACTTCGAGATTTTCCCTAATCTTCCTGTCCAGTGCTTCCTGGCACTTTCCCAACTCATCGTACAACTCCTCATTCTCACTCTACAATGTGTCATTCATACCAGTTAGCAAATCATTCATTTGTGATGCATGCTTTTTATCCTGCATTATCCTTTCACAGTCCTCTCTTAACTTAACCATTCTCTCTCCCTATCCTGTACAGTACAATGCAATTCACTCTGAGCCTCTTTGTGGAGCTCCTGGATTTCTTGTTCCAGGCTGCTCCGCAGCTTGCCCATGTCATGGGTTTTAGATCCCAGCCTCTTTTTCAAAGCCAAGACCTCCATTTCCACTGCTTGTAAGGCAGCGCACAGGGAGGCTACCACCAGACCGTTCTGTCATGCTTTTTAGCTATAGATCAGGTTTCTGAATACAGGGTGCACACATACTGTATCAGATGCCTGTGTGATTTTGTGTCCAGTGCGAACTCACCCCAGCCCCCATGACAGGCTAGGAAGTTTGATACATCTAGTTTCGGCTCGGTGCAGATGGCCATTTTGAGAAGAGGTCTGCTTTTACCTGCACTAACAGAGAACATAAATCATACCAATCCACTTTATGTCCCACGATTAGGCAGTCATGAGATCGGTATAAAGAGTCCCTCAGACCCCTTTCCACTGTTGAGTGATGGGGCGTAGGTTTGACCACCTTCACGATCCCAGTCTCATCTAGGCATGGAAGTCTTTGAAAGTTATTCTCTGTAATGTTTGAATGAGGGGGTGCAGGTTCTCTCACTTATGTTATTCCATGCCTGTTCTTCTGAACAGCTTTGGTTGTTCTGGTTCAGTTCTGTTCAATCAGGTCCTGCTGTGGTCGCCACTTTGTTAGCTGGTTCTGGCAGAGTACTCTGAACTGATGGGAAAACACTATGCAGAGACAGATGTTGCAGAATATAAGGTTTATTCTCTGGTACACACATAAAAAGGCTTATCAAGAATGCTGGGAGTTCGGTTCCTCTCCAAACACCCAGGTGATCATGCAGCAAAACTTAGTGAACAAAGAACTTTCATAATGTTATATAGTTCTGATAATAAAAATGTCTGTTACCTAGGTAACACCTCATCTGCCTAGCAATGCAAGGCTCTTATTAGTGGATTAGGTGGGCTTCAGGCACCCAAACCTATAACTTTTCACACATACACATAGATAAGTAATATTGCTGACTAGTACTACTTTTGGGTGACAACAGAGCTTTTCAGTAAATTATGCTAAGCTTTGCATATTAGCTAATGTCAGTAGGTGGTACGCTAAGACTACAAATATAGCACTACATCATAATACTGTTTTCCCTTATACTGTGAACTGAAGGTAGTCTCCACGAGGGATTCTAAGACAGGCAGGTCTACATAATCCCCCCTTTGTTTCCTGAATAAGGAGGCAACAATAAGTATAGGAAGTAAGTTGATAATATGCTCAGTTACACTTCAGCTGCACAAGCTTTGAAGAGAAACTTCAGTTGTTCACAATATTGCTTAAGGGTGCGTCTTAAGCAGCATAAGGTAATAATCAAGAACAATATCAAAAACACTTGAATAATAACAAAACTTTTGAAAGTAAGTTCTAACCAGGTACTGGATAAAGCAGTGGAAAGGCTGCCATCATGGAACAAGGAATTTCATGAATTACCAGCCTTAGTAATATGGTTGCCAATATGGCTAAGGTGTGAATCCTTTCTAACAGAGTTCTAAGATTTAGGGTGAGTGGGTCAATATGCACAAATATAATACTACATCATAATACTGTTTTCCCTTATACTGTGAACTGAAGGTAGTCTCCATGAGGGATTCTAGGACAGACAGGTCTACCGTATGTAGTTGGGGAAGCACAGGGCCCTCCAAGCCTTGTGCTTTCATTTATAGGACAATAGTGGCCAAATTATCAGCATAGCCATCTTATTACCCCACTTCATATACCCGGTACTGAACATTTTTGAAGCCCCGCCAAAATGTAATTCTGCACAACTGAAACGCCATTCTGCGCCACAGGTGTGAAAACACATTTTGGGCAGTATTTGACAAATGACAGCTGTGACATACATGAAGAGTTGTAATAAGAAGACTATGTTGAAAATCTGGGATCAAAATATTTAAGATGCCCAAAGTTATGAGTATGCATAGTGGCTGCACTCAAAAAAACACCACTACTTTCATTGTGAGTTAAAACAATAAATGTATTCAAAATCAAAATGCTAGAGAAGATGTGGAGCAGAAATGGAGCAGAACTGGCTAACACACCATTTGCCCCGATGCTTCACTCTGGTGAGCTTTGTCAGGGCAACTTGCTACTGTATATGTTTTTATATTATTTTAAAGAGCAGCTTGTGAATCAAGGGTTACTTTTCTCGTGATGTTGTAGTTCCCTTTTCTGTGGCAGACCATAATCGTGGCTGTGTTCAAATCAGTCTTACTTTTCTATTTGTTAAGTGTATTTGTCCCATGCAATGGGAACAGCCGATGACGCCTGATCTGTACCGTGGTCTGTGCTGGAAGCTGTGTGATATCAGTAAATGAACAACACACACAGCGGAAGTCGACACCAAGCAAGCAAGTTTATATGGTAGTGCATTTTATTACAATGTCAGTATTTTCAACTTTTTGTCATGTCATAAAGAACTCTACTTTTGTAATCTTATAAAAGTTAATTGCTGGTATATTTATAAAAAGAACTGAATGATCACGTGAAAGTAAACTACAGTTTTCAAGGCATAACAATTACCACATATTTTGTCAACTGATCCATTCATAAATATATGTGTGCAAAGTTTTAATGAGGATTATGTGGCACCACAATATGTATATGTATGTGTATATATATATATATATATATATATATATATAAAACACCACTACTTTCCATGATAACAGACTATCACAAACACAGTAAATGTGATTTAAGTAGTCAAAAAGAAAAGCAGGAACAAGGCCTGGATCACTGCTAAGAAGTTGCAGCGGCTGGAGAACTTGATAAGATACAGAACCCTGAGGAATTCCTGCAAAAAAGACATACGGAACCGTAACACATTCCACCCAGCTGCAACCCTCTCCATAAAAACGTGTCTCCTCATCTCCCTCCAGTCTCATATCATGGCACCGTGGATGTCCCTCCTCTCTCTTACTTTGAGCAGCCCCTCCGTACTTGTTTTATTTATTCCTTTCAAGTACTTGAAGGTTTCAATCATAACCCCCTGTTCCTCCTCTCCTCCAGTGAGTACATGATCAACTCCCTTAGCCTCCTCTCGTATGGTAAGTCCCCCAGCCCCTTGATCATCTTTGTCACCCTGCACTGCACCCCCTCCAGTAACTTAATGTCCCTCTTCAGATACAGGCGCCAGTACTGCATGCAGTACTCCAGGTGCGGTCTAACTAATTATCTAAACAATGGAAGAATAACCTCCCTTCTTCTCGAGGATATACCCCTTGCAGTGCAACCCAGCATTTTGTTGGCCTTTGCAGCTGCCTTTCTACATTGTGCCAAGTTGTTCATTGACCCCATAATGAGCACCCCCAGATCGTTCTCCTCCTCTGTCTCGGCTGGCTGCACTCCCCCCAGCGGGTAACTCCTCCTTGGGTTTTTCACCCCAAAATGCAGCAACTTGTACTTTTTGGCTTTAAACCCCAGTTGCCAGGTGTCTAACCAGGTTTCCCGCTTTGCCAGATCATCCTGCAACCCCTGCCATCCCCCTAGGTCATCCACCACCGCTCTCATCTTGGTGTCGTCAGAAAACAGACTGGTCTTGTTCTTTATGTACGTGAGCATGGTGGGATACAAAGTGACACAATAGGCAGAGATCAGGTGCATAAAAGACACAAGATTGCACCTATCATTTTATTCATATAAAAGTCCAAAATATATACAGAAAGAAAATCAGGAAAATTAGTCCAGTAACAAAAGAAATCTCCATGTCTCTATTTCCCTTGTAGAGAATGTGGCTTAACTCCAGCCAATACCCGAGTGTAATATCCTTCTTACATTCCTTTCTGAAATATCTGTGAGAAATACTCAGCACACAATACAGGTCCTCCTCCTTCACTGTCAGTACACCAACTGACTCGACTCAACCCTTCTCCCCTAGTGGTGAGCCCTATTTATAGCCCTAGGGATTACATCACTCTCTGTGGCAGAGTTCCCGTTGGCCATAACATTACATAATAGGGGGAGTTTCTATATTATCCCATGCTTTAACATGCAGGGGCTTTTTATTTGGCCTTTTTTGCCCAAATATGCTTTATTTTACAGGCAGCCCCAGTTACAACCTCTCTGGGGCTGGCACAACACTGTTTTAATTATTTTAAATATTGAGGACACTACGGGACTGTCATTCTCCTGCCTGTATTGTCAGATTCAGGAAGTACTTTGTATACCTGCCACACTACATGGCGGTTTCATTTATTACTAAGGAGCACCAGAGCTCTTTAAATTAAAGCATGACCTACGCTAACACAATACCTTTAATTTCAGCATTTTCCTCAGCGCGTCACGCACCATTCATCAGCCCTTTATTCTGTTTGTTTTTTAAACTCTAGCGCACCATGTGCATTTTACATATCTCCAAGATGGGAGATAGTTTCTTGTTCAGTGTGCACAGCAAGGGGGTCTTTTTGAAAAGAGGACAGCAAAGAAAAGGCTAGGGTTTTGTCAGGTTGGCCACCCTGACAAAGAAACAAGAAAAGAAAAAGAAGGAAATCGAGAGGATAGAAAAGGGTGAGAGAAATAACACAAGGGGGACAAGAACCGGCACATATGACTCTTTATTCTTTATTTCCAGGGTCTGTATACTAATAACAGGTAATACCCTTTTACAATGCCCAATGATATGTCTGCAGTGAATATCCCAAACAATACTGGTCCCAACACCAAGCCCTGCTGAACACCGCTTATCACTACCCTTGGAGATAAGTGCTGCCCACCAACCACCACCTTCTATTGTCTTCCCTGAAGCCAGTTCCCTACCCATCTCACCAGCTTTGCACGCACCCCTGTGCCTTCTAACTTACTTCCCAGCCTCCCATGTGGCACTGAGTCGAATGCCTTACTGAAGTCCAGGTACAGGACATCCACTGCATGGCCCCTACCAATTGCCTAGTTACCCAATCATAGAACTTCACCAGGTTGGTTTGGCAGGATAGTGACCTATATGCAGGAGACAGGTGACATTTGAGCAGGGAAGGGAAGGGAGTACTAAAACGGGGAATAGAGGGGTATATATATATATATATCAACAAAGGTGGATTTAAACTAGAAGAGGGGTGGCAAGGGACCACTAATAGGAAAAGGTTCCAGAAAGGGGAGCCTAGTAAGCACACCCCACTAGTTATGGGTAAAGGCAGTGGGGAAGCGGCACAGGGAGGGATAAGGGGGGAGAATAGGAATAGGTAAGGGGAGGAAACAGGCTAGAGGGTGGTCTCACTGAATGCAAGAAGTCTAAGGAATAGAATAATTGAGTTACAGGCTTTGTTGGTGGTGGAAGGGTGGACATTGCGGCCATCATGGAAATGTGGGCCACCCAGTACCAGGACTGGGATATGATGATCCCAGGGTTCAGGTTATTCAGAAAAGATAGGGCGAAGGGGAATGGGGGGGAGTGGTGATCTATGTAAGGGAGGGGATAAAGTGCATAAGAGAGGAAGGGGAGGAGGGGAGAAGCACTATGGATGCAGTTCCAAGATGCAAAGAATAGGACACTGAGGATGGTTGTGGTGTACAGGCAACTGGCTCAGGTGATTGACCTGGACAGCGAATTAGCTGAACAAATTAGGAGGGTCTGCAGGAAGGGGAGCACAGTAGTGGTGGGGGACTTCAACCTACCGGGGTGGAGTGAGGCACCCCATCCACCATGAGTGCAAGAGAGTGGGTCCTGCTAGAAGCATTTATAGACAGCTTTCTGACAAAGCTGGTCCAGGGGCCAACTTGGTTAGAAAGGACTCTGGATCTTGTACTGGATAACAGGGAAGCTGTAAGGAATCTGGAAGTGGAGGAACCACTGGCTGGGAGTGACCACTATTCAGTGTGGTTCATGCTCAACATGGGGAGGGAAACGGGGCATGGGTATAAGGGTGATTGAGTTTAGGGGGGTGGACTTTAAGAAGATGGGGCACACATGGATACAGACCAGAAATGGGACATCATAAAGGAAGGGCTGGCGTAGGCAACAGAGTCTTGCACTAGGAAGAAAAGTAAGAAGAGAATGGCAAAGAAACCCAGCTGGCTGACACAGGAGGTTATGGAAGGGGTGAGGGCCAAGAGGGCAGCGTTCAGAAAATACAGGAAATCAGGGAGGGGTGAAGATAAGGACACATACATGGAGAAGTCCAGGGAGGTTACCAGACTGGTCAGGGAGGCCAAGTCACCTAGGGAGCTGAAACTGGCGCATGGAATCAAAAGTGGAGAAAAAGACTTCTTCCACTACATCAGAGCGAGAAGAAAGAGCAAGGATCAACTGGGGAGGATTAAGAAGGATGGGGGGTGGGTGGAGAAAGGGGTGGAGCAGGCAGAGGCCTGAGTGAATACTTCTCTCTGTATTCATGCAGCAAAAGGGGGGGCAGATACCCCAGGCGAGGGGGGTGATAGGGGGAGGGGCAACAATGTAGGGATTACAGAGAGCAAGGTACTAGATGGGTAGATGGCATTAATGGTGGAAAAAGCATCTGGACCTGCTGGCATTCACCCTAGAGTACTAAGGGAGTTGGCAGAGGTCCTGGCAGGGCCACTAGCAGACCTGTTCAATACCTCCCTGGACACAGGATGTGTACTATAGGACTGGAGAATGGCCCATGTGGTGCCCATCCATAAAAGTGGCCCAAAGGATGAACCAGGAAACTATAGGCCAGTCAGCCTCACATCAATTGTGGGAAAGCTCATGGAGACCATACTAAAAGAGAGGCTAGTGCACTTCTTGGAGGAAAACGGTCTCCAGGATGCTCAACAGCATGCATTTATAGCAGGCAGATCCTGCCAGACAAACCTTGTAGTGTACTACGACTGGGTGACGTTGGAACTGGATAGGGGCTATGCAGTGGATGTCCTGTATTTGGACTTCAGCAAGGCCTTTAATTCAGTGCCAGGGGAAACTGGAATATGTAGGGGCCGGACCAAAAATGGTGAAATGGATCACAAACTGGCTAAAGGGAAGGCAGCAAAGGGTGGTGGTAAGGGGGAACCTCTCATCACCGAGAACGGTGATGCACGGAGTACCACAGGGTTCGGTACTGGGACTGGTGCTGTTTGGGATTTTTGTTGCAGACATCTCACATGGGATCCAGAGCAAGATCAGTCTGTTCACAGATGATGCCAAGATGGGAGCTGTGGTTGGGGGGGGTGGAAGGGGTTGCAGGAGGACCTGATTAAGCTGCAGATGTGGGCAGAAACATGCAGTTGGGGTTCAACGCCAAGAAGTGTAAGGTTCTGCACTTCAGAGCCAGGAACTAGGAGAGGGATTACCACTTGAATGGGGTACAATTGGGGAGCTCCACAGAGGAGAAGGACCTAGGAGTAATCATTACAGGGAGTATGAAGAACTCTGCTCAGTGCAGGAAGGGGGCAGCAAAAGCCAACAAAATTCTGGGGTGTATTGCTAGAAGGATCGCCTCCAGAAGGAGGGAGGTTATCTTGCCCCTGTATAGGTTATTGTTCAGGCCCCACCTGGAGTACTGTGTGCAGTACTGCACCCATTCCTGAAGAAGGACATCAGATTGTATTTATTTATTTAATTCTAGGATTGCAAGTACCTTTGAGCCAAGGCTCTTTTACAAAGATTCCACGTCAGGTTGAGTACAGCACAACAAAGTTTCAACAGTACAAGGTACAACAGAAATGTAAGCAGTACAGCAGCAGGTTTGGCAGTGATAACAGGTTAATCAGGTTAAGAGCAGTTTCTAGTGATGGGTGTAGACAACTGTGGCAAGAACGTGAACAGTAATTACTTGCATGTTTAACAGCTTTGCAATCAGATACAAGAGAGATGCATCCATATTTGGTAGAGCATCAACATTCAAGATCATTGGTGAGCAACAGATACAAGACATGGTTAGGACATGTGGGGGGTAAGCTGCCGAAAGGCATTGTCAACACATAGAGAAGTGCAGGCAAGGGGTTGGAGGAGGGAGAAAGGGTGGAAGAGGGGAGAGATGGAAAGTGGTTGCTGTGATGCTGGGGTAAAGACAGGGGCGGCAGCTAGGATAGCAGGGCGTGGCAGTCACAGGTACTGAAGGCAGAGAGAGAGAGAGAGATGGAGCCTAGTTTTGAAAGGACCAATCTTGGGGGTGAAGGAGATATCCCTGCTGAGATTATTTAACCAGTATGGTGCCCTGTAGGCAAATTATCATTGGCCCAGCGAGGTACGGCATCTAGGAATCAGCAGCAGTTGAGAGTCAGATCCCCTGATATGGTGGAGGTTTCAACTAGGGCTGAGGAGGGCTTGGACACCAGGGGGAGCCAGACCCAGGGTTATCTTCTTTGCCATGATGCAGGTTTGGTATTTAATCCGGTTTGATAGGTTCAGCCAGCCAGTTTGGGCGTAGATGTCGCAGGTGTGTGTAAGGCGATGGGCACCAGTTATAAGACGACATGCTTTGTTTAGAGTGGTTGTGACGTGTCTGAGGGCTGTAGAGGTGGCAGAGCCATATATTAAGAGGCCAAAGTTGATGACAGAGACTACCGAGCTTAGGACAGCGATCCTGAGGGCCTCAGGGGTTAGGTGTGCCCTATGTCTGTAGAGGAGACCAAGTCGCATGTTAGCCTCCTTGGCTACGCTGTTTACATGGGCCCCATAGGACAGGTTATTGTCAAGAGAGATTCCGAGGTATTTAAATGAGGGGACCTCTTCAATAGGCACTCCAAGGTAATTTGTAATGGTCAGTGGATGCTGACTGCTTTTGTTATGTGAGTTACTGAAAAGCATGGTTTTTGGTTTTTTATAGTTAAGGATGAGTTTTTGTTTGCAGAACCAGTTCTCTATGGCTGTGAACCTGAGTTGGAGCTTATGCTGTAGGGATAGTGGGTCCTTATGGGTGGCGTGGATGATGGCATCATTGGCACACAGGATGAGTTTTTCCGGGCATGATTTGGGAAGGTTATTTAGAAATAGGCTGAAGAGAAGGGGCCCCAGTATGGATCCCTGGGGGACTCCAGAGCGGACTGATAGTGCGTTGGAGAGGACACCTCCAATTTTCATTCTTTGCGATCTGTTCTCCAGGTAACTTTTGAACCAGGCTGTGAAGTCAGGGGAGAGCCTGACAATTTGTAGTTGGTCCAGGAGCAGGCGGTGGTGAACGGTATCAAAGGCCTTAGTTAGGTCTATGAAGATGGAACCGGCTAGGTGGTCATTATCCAGGGAGCTGTGGATGGCTCCAGTGAATACCAGGAGGGCTGTTGTGGTGCTGTGCCCTTTCCTGAAACCATGCTGCTGGGGGCACAGGATATTGTGATTGTCCAGATAATCTGTAGCTGGTCAATGACTATGCGTTCTATGGCCTTGGATAATGGGGGCAGTATGGAGATTGGTCAGTAGTTTCCAGAGTTGGTCCAGTCTCCTGTTTTATGCATCAGTGTAATGGTGGCTGATTTCCATCTGTCCGGGAACTGGCTGAGGCTGAGGGAGAGGTTGAAAATCTTGGTTAGAGGGCTAATCGCCTCATCGAGAGTGAGGGACAGTAGTTTCTGGTCAAGGGTGTCCCCACTGTGTCGTGTTTTTGTGATAGCATTTGCAATGTACTCCTGGGCTTCTTTCATCTTGACAGATTTGAAGTAGAAGGGAGGAAGTGTGTGGGGGGGGGATGTAGTAGTAGCAGATTTAGTAGGGGAGCTAGTTTCATTGAAGAAGTTGGTAAGGAGCACACTGCTGAGGTCCGTGAAGGCCGAGTTGAAGGTGTTGGCTATGGTGGTTGGGTCGAAGGTAATTTTCCTATCTGTGACTAGCATAGTAGGGGAGGATTTTGATTGTTTCCCGGTTACTTCTTTGATGTTATTCCAGAAGGCTTTACGATTACCCCAGGTGTTGGTGAGAGCTTCCTTGTAATAAGTGCTTTTTTGCAGTCGTATAGACCGTGTGCAGGCATTTCAGGCATGTTTGTAGTTCTGGAAGTTAGCTTGAGTGCCGGATTCCAGGGCTAGGAGCCAGAGGTGGTCTGTTTCTTTTAGTTGTGCTATTAGATTGCCGGTGAACCACGGACTGAAACGGGCTTTGACTTTGCATTTTTTTGAAGGGGTGTAGATGTTGCAGGCAGCGTTAAAGGTGGAAATGAAGAAATCCAGGGCTGAGTTAACATCAGATGCTCTAAAAATAGGAGACCAATCTTGTTGCCTGAGGAGTGATTTGAGTAGATGCAGCTTGCCACAGGGTAGGATTCTGCTGGTAGTGACTGCTGGGGGGGGGAGGTTTGCAGAATGTTAGTCCATCCACAGTTGACAGGGGAATGATCACTAAGCTAGTCAGGCAGGATGGAGATATTGATTATCCGGGCAGGGTGGCTGGTAAGAACCCAGTCCAGGATGGAGCTAGTACCTGTTCTATAGTTGCATCGGGTTGGGGAGGTGACCAGCTGTGTGAGATTTACGGAGGCAAGGGCATCCTTGAGGGGCCCGGTGTCAGGGGAGAGCCAGTTAATGTTAAAGTCACCAAGCATGATTAACTCAGATCCAGAGGGTTGTGTATGTGCGAAGTCCAGTATGGCACTGAGTCCTTTTGCTTGCTCTTTTGGTGGGATGTATACTTCAACTTCTGTGAGGACTTTTCCGTGAGCTCCTAGGAAGATACGAATGGGAAGGATCTGTGCAGTTGAGTCCAGAGGGGGAATCTAGGGGATGGCCCATGAGGCCCTCCTTAAGGTAGATGGCACATCACCCTCCTTTTATAGCCTTACGAGCTAGCCTGAAGACATTGTAACCAGGTAGAGTGAATGCCTGGTCTGGGATTTTTGGTGATAGCCAGCTTTCCACAATAGCAATGACATCCGGTTTGTACTGGCAGGAGAAGATTTGAAGGGCATCAAGCTTTGGCAGAAGGCTGCAGATATTTATGGAAACAAGGGAGAGTGACCCAGAGTGTTTAACTTGGTTGTTTGGGCTGTGAGAGATTGGGCCAGAGTTCAGGTGGATGTTACCTGACAGGAGTAGCAGGAGGAGCAGTAGCTTCAGTGTACACCAACACATAGATACATAGACAGTGTCGGCAGATCCCTGGTAGTGAGTTTCCATGAGCGCTTCGTTTCGTTGGGTGAAGGAAGATGATGGAGCTGGTCCCAGAGAGATTTCTCATGTAACAAGAGAGAGATGGGGGCTGACATAGGAAGTGGCCAACTATTATGGGTGTCAGGTCTTAGCCACTCAGGGTTTGAGTTTGAGATTGTTGGAGGGGGTGCAGTGAAGAGCCACAAAGATGATCCAGGGATTGGAATGCAAACCCTACGAGGACAGGCTGGGAGAGCTGAATATGTATTCACTAGAGGAGGGATGGGGGGATATGATGGAGACCTTTAAGTATCTGAAGGGGATAAACAAGACCGACACAGAAGAGATTTTTCAGATGAGAAGGGGGAGGGACACAAGAGGGCATGAACTGAGACTGGAGGGAGAAAGATTCAAGAGGGAGATGAGGAGACATTTTTTTCATGGAAAGAGTGGAGGACAAATGGAACACCTTACCAGATGAGACAGTGTCCTGTAAGATGGTGGGCAGTTTCAAGAGGAGTTGGGACAGGGTAAGGGTAAGGGATACTGGGAAGGGGGTGCGGGAAGGGCAGCTATGAGATGCGGGGCTAGCTTCAGATTCAAGCAGATTCGATGGACCATGAGGCCTGTTTCTGCTGGCAATTTTGTATGTTTGTATGTAGAAGCTAACTTCTGAGTGTGATTCTGGACCACCGTGGGGTAAGAGAATTGTGTATGGTGACACAGTGTAAGTGTCATTTGTGATATTCAAACCCTGGTCTGCTGGGTTTCCAGACACTAGGCTAAACATGAATAAGGTTCCAGAAATGTGGAGATACATATGATATACTTTTTAAATGTCACACCCCCTTTGTAACTCTATGTAACTCCCCGGTGGAAGTTTTTAAAAGTAAAAGTAAACTTAAACAGCCAATTGGTCAACCCATCACATCAGAAAAAAGATTAGAGGCATACTTTTTCTTTTCATGAAAATGGTCCTGAAAGTTTGGAAAACTACAACTCTATGCTGCAAACTCGAGGGAACTGGGAGATAAATAAAACATTTAGAGATAGTGTTGCATTGTGGTTGTGAATCTGAAACCCCTTCTGATTCCAGAGTTATCTGTTCATCTTTCGACCTTGAGCAACTCACTTAACAGCTTGGCGCTTCAGTAAACCCAGTTGTAAAAACGTGTAGAAAGCAGGACTCCACACATGCATGACATAATTTACCCAACCAGGTGTAGAACCTTGAGATATCTATGCAGCTTGCAAATTTTATTATGCATGTGATGGTAATATGCGTGTGTGCATGTGAGTGCATGTGTGCGTGTGTGTCTGTGTGTTGGTGGGGTGTAGAACAGGCTAGATGTATGGCTGGTTTCAAATTCTGAAATTATAGGCTAATGTTGGGGGGTATATGGGCTCGATGTATAGCTGGCTTCAAATTCTGAAATGATAGGCTAGGTTTATTAATGTAATATGTGTACTAATTGAGTATGGTGGTGAGTTTAGATCATATTATTCATTACTTAAATGCATGGAAATTTCAACGGGGCACACAGTTGTCTCCCAAAAATAGTTCACATTTCTTGGTAGAAGATTATTATCACCCTGTTGTTGCATCAGTGTACTCACTCCAACTGGCAATTAGTGGAAATTCAATGTTTCATTCCAAAATACTGCTGCATTAAAGGGACACCAAGCAAATGTGAGGGCAATATTTTATCCCTTTGGTGATCAAAATCATCCATGGATTGACATAGCCATCACCTGACCCTCATGGGATATCCCATATGGCACTTTGAACCTTGTGCTACAGCTGATATTATATTCAGCCGCTCTGGCTGATTTGAATGTGAAGGTGCATATGGAGGGGGGTTATCGTGTGCGTGCACTTGGAGCAAGGTAACGTACACAACAATAGGGTGATATCAAGCTTCTACAGAGAAATGTGAACTATTGTTTGAGGACTACAACCGTGTGCATTGTTGATGTTTGCACGCGTTTAACTAGTGAACAGTAAGCAACACTTTACATAATGCAGACCGGGTAAGAACATTATAACTGTCTGTAATGTGTAAACAGCCAGGTTTTTTTTTTTTGGTTTTTTTTTCCAATTGTTTAACCAGGTGAGACACACTAAGCTGAAAGCTTATTTACAGGTGCAACCTGGGAGCACAGGGAAGTTAAGTGACTTGCTCAGGGTCACGCAGTATGCAAGTGAGGGCTGTAGGATTCAAACCCAGGTCTCCAGATTTGCAGCTCAGAGCCTTAAACCACTGCGCTATACTGCCTCCCCTTTAAACTTTACTATCATGTCGAGTCATGCAAAAAAAAAAAAGAGAAATGAGAGCAGAAATGGAGAGGAGGGTGAGTCGAGCTGCCGTGACACCAGCAGCCTAGCTGGTGATCCAGTTGTCCCAGTCCCACTGTAGCAGCAACATCCAGGGAGCAGCTAGAAGTAGCAAGTTTCACCCTCTTATATGAGGGTGGGGGGGCATCTGCATGTAAATTCAGTTCAAACCCTGCAGTTACTAAAAAAACTGCAGTTTACAGACGCGTGGTAGAATGCAAGCTTGAGATCAGCAGGTGTTGTATTTCCACATATTTGCTTATAAACCCACCCATCCCCAATCATAGGTGCATGCATGATCAGGCTGGTGCATTTTACATTTGCACAAAAAATGCAAATGATTTGAATGTGATAACTGCGTGTGAAGTCAGACTCAATACGATACGTGTTTTTGTCTGGGTGTGGATATTTTTCTTTATGAAGATATTAATATTAAATGCAGATAGAGTCTGGCTCTCATTGTGGGTACCTGAACTCTCCTGAGATACATGTGGTAGACACTCTCTGGGATTCCGACGGGTTGGGCCTGCAGTGCATGTTCCCTTTTGGTAGTTATTAGGGAAAATATTCTAGACCTTTGTTATTCTTTATGTACACTGCCATTCTATCATGCCTGTCTGCATTTAGGAAACTATATAGCAAGGAAGGATATTTGCTCAAAACCTGAAGAGGTTATTTTCCAGCAGCCGTTTTCCAAGTAACTTACTCTACCACTGTCTGTGGTGATCCTTTCCTTTCAAACACTACTGACTCGTAAAGAAAAAGATAAATTAGGGAACTTCATTCCTCATTATAATGATTCAAAAACAGATGCACATCCTCCAGACATATAGATAGCTATATCGGAAATATAGATATATCGATATGTATTATATATATATATATATATATATATATATATATATGTAGAGAGAGAGAGAGAGGGGTACGCATCAGCACATTCACAGCATATAAAATGTAAAACAAATTAAAATTGCATCATATATGCTTGGAAATGGATAATTACTGCTAAGCTTGAAGGGGAACACAGCTAATAGAATTACGTTCTATTTTTTATTGGGTCTTATGTTTTAACTCAAGCCCATGATTTGCGTTTGCCCGCTCTACCAAACATTACACTTAAACTTGCTTTCTTATGCTCTTTGAGAAAGCCCCTTAGCCTACAAATGTTATAATGGAGTTTACCAGCTTGTGTTTTAGGAAGGGAAAAGTTGCCCTAAGAGACCTACAGAGATACTAAAGCAATACACTAAGAGGGTGTTAGCAAACGAGCATGACAACATTCATTTTCTCTCTCTCCCAGGATAGTTTGAAATGTTTATTTCTTAAAAAGGATTACAAGGCATAACAGAGGAGGAGGAAGTGGCTTGGAGGAGGCCAGTGCACATTGCACCAAAGAATCACCGAGCTGAAAATGTGAGGTAGGAAGCTGCTTTTTAAATCCTTTTTTGCCAGTCGAGTTCCTTTTTCGTGATGACGTGATCACGAAAAAGGAACTTAGCGAGTGGCGAAAAAGGATTTAAATAGTTTTGAAAATATGTTCAGAGGCCATAGGAGCAATAAAAAATACACAGTGAAGCTCATCAGCTCCCAATGAGTAAGATACACGTTTGGATGTCTGTAGAAGTTATCCCTGGGCAGAGTTATGACAGTTTGTTGTGCGTAAAAATAGAAAACAAGATGGCAGCTCACAAAAAATAATTTTTACTCACAAAAAATGATTGGCCCCTCATGAAAAAGGATCCTTTTTCGCGAGGCCAAATCCTTTGTCGAATTTTTACACTCTATCCTGGAAAGTCATCTTCTCATTGAAAATAATGGCAACTTAACAACTGAATAACTTTGCAATGGTTTAATACTTTTTCAACAAACAAATGCATGCCAGTTCTGTTATCCAAGCTGTATCTACCAGAAAAAATTCACACCAAAATTCCATACCATCTGGGTGCAAGATGATGAGGAAAAAACTGCAAAAGTGGTGACTTTTAAGGTTTTTGCACTAACTAGATCTCAGAATCTATGCATCCAACCAGAATGAAACTTGTCATATGAAGAGATATTCCCCTCAGGACAGTGCATGCCAAATTATGTACAAATCCATTGATCAGTTGCAAAGTTATTGAACTGCAAGATTTGAGGTTTAACATTAAACATGCTACTCAACCCTAACTATAGGGACACGACCTATATATATATATATATATATATATATATATATATATATGTAATAGATAACCCATTCTTAGTGTGCAGTGGCTCTCTGACATAAGCACGCCTGGTGTCAACCACCCAAGGCATGCGTATATCAGAGCCGCGACAGCACACCGTAGAATGTGGTTATCGATCTTATAAAATGCAAAATTGTTTTGGAGGGGGGTAAGTGCAGTGTGCAGACTTGATATACGCATGGTCATGTGATGTGTTTTATACAATCAGAACATTGGATTTGGATTTGGAGGCTCTTCCATTTTATGAATATATATATATATATATATATATATATATATATATATATATAAACCTTAGTGCGTAAGCACTGAGGCAAGGGTTACCCAAAGGCATTGGCTGGGAAGCCAAGTTTCAAAAGAAAATACAAATCACACATACCCCTTAATGCAAAGCATCATGGGCTACATAGGCAAATCACCACAAAATGTTATGCTGGTTCAACTTTAAGCAGCAGTGCATGGTGCCAAAAGGCATCCTACACAGTCTGTAAAGGTGCCAACAGAAGACACACACACGTATATATATGTATGTGTGTGTGTATATATATATATATATATATATATATATTTATACAACATGTGTTTTGGGATAAATGTGGGGATAAAAAGTGATATCTCAGATAGGCAGTGAAGATATCAATGATCTCTCCACGTTCCTATACGTCATAGTGATATCTCCATGTTCCTATACGTCATGGTGATATCTCTATGTTCCTATACGTCACTGCAAAGAAAATGAAAGTATATTTCATTCTCTTTACAGAGAAGTCTCTCTCTAGTTCCTGCTTCATTCCCCCCCCCCAAAAAAAAAGACACACACACCTCTCAAACCTATCTGGTTAATCCTGCCAGCATTTGTAATTAAAAATAGTAATATAAAGAGGTACCTGGTTGATTGTCCCCCTGTGCTACCGGCAAAATGCTGTAATACTTTCACTTTCCCCCCGAACTGTAGCATGACCGAGCGGCATGTAAACGAGCAGCATACACTCGCGCTTCCTTCTCCTGTTTTAAAGCGGACTACTCGCTCGCTGTGCTTTCATTGGTAGAGACGGTCCCTCCTATTAAGTAAAGCATGTTATCGGGAGATAAAAGCCAGGATTTTCTTTACAGTGCAGACACTTATTTTAAAGCTGTAGTACCAGTAATCTGCTTGTTTACATGCCGCTCGGTCACGCTACAGTTCTGGGGGAAAGTGAAAGTATTACAGCATTTTGCCGGTAGCACAGGGGGACAATCAACCAGGTACCTCTTTATATTACTATTTTTAATTACAAATAATACCAAGCTCAATGAAATAACAGTATTTCAAAACAAAACTGTAAATTAACAGGATCAGCCAGATAATTTATTTTAATACAGTATGGAATCTGTGATGTTGCTGAAGATTTGGGGTGGGGGTGCTTTAGGGGATCATGCTACAAAAAGCCCAAAACACATGTTATATAATCAGAACATGACATGGCCTGAGTGAAGATATCATATTTATCTTCACCGAGGCCAATGAAAAAGATATCTCACTCGTGGCTTCGCCACTCGTGAGATATTCATGATATCATTGGCCTCGAGTGAAGATAAATATGATATCTTCACTCAGGCCATGTCATATCCCCTATATATATTATATATATATCTATCTATATATATATATATATACACAATAGTGGCACAGTAGTGCCTTTATAGTTAGGGTTGAGTACCCATTTAAGGTTAAAGTGTGAAATTTGGCAGGTTAATAACTTTGCCACTGTATACTGGATTTGCCTGAAATTTGGCAGGGCATGGAGCAGTACCATAGATCTCTGGATCTGACAAGTTTCGTAATGTTCGGATATACGGCTGCGGAGCTACATAGCGCCATAGAATGTGGTAATTACGCTTTTTTGTGCATTCTTTGCTTGCACCTACAGGCTGCATGGTTTGTGCGACCAGTCCGAAACCTTCAGGGAACATGCAGCCAATGTCCCCGATGTGTCTTTCAAAGATTTCATGAAAAAATATTAAACGGTTCAAAAGTTATTCAAAAAACAAGTTTCCCATCATAGTCAATGGGAAAAGTTAACAAACTATTCGACAGTGTCACAAATGCAGTTTTTAGTGTCGCAAATGACCCCTGTAGTGTCACAAATCTACCATTTTGTTTGCAGTTACTGGTCACAGAAATGCTTGGCATTTAAATTTGGGACCCTCTAAGGACACAATTTTTTTTGTGTTCACCTAGTCGAGCCCTGAGGATGCTAGCCATGTCTTTTTGGGGGGTTTAAATACCCCAGAAATATGTTTTTAAAGTTTTTGTAAACTGTAATGTCACAAAGTAGTGTCGCACTTGTGACACTTTTGTGAATTTTTTTGTGAAAGTGTTGTGATTTGCGACACTACTTTGCGACACTATGCCCAAAAGATTAGGAAATTTTGCCACCCTGCTGCAAAAGAATGGTTTGGTCTTCTGGGCTGAAATTTGGAAGAAAGACAGTCAAGATCCCACAGATGTGTCTTTTGATGGTTTGGTGACAAAATATTAGAGGGCTGCAAAGTTACAGTACTCTGAAGTTGACAATTTTCCCCAGAGGCTAATATTACGGCGACCACTACACCTTTCGGGACCCGTATCTCGGAAACGCTTCGAGATACGGACTTTTCATCAGAAAAATGCTTAGCCACCAACCAGGGGCTAAGTACAAAACTAGCCAGGAAAGTCATACATTTTATGAAATTTAAATTTTTTTTCTATGTCGCATGGTTCGTGAGATATAAGCAATTTAGTATTCCAAGTGTTAATTTTCTGCTCCGAGGCCCATTATTTTGCATACATTCTTTGTATTCACTGTGTTTCTCAATGCAGCTTTTGGGGAGAAAAGGGTGTGTGCTTTCGTAATTGTTATAGTTACCATTTCCACTTGTGTTTCCGTAACCGTTTGCATTAGCGTTCCCTTCTACACCATCGTGTGCGTTACCCTTCGCATTTTTGTTTGTGCTTGCATTTGCATTACTGTTACCATTTGTGTTTCCATTACTGGTTTTGTTTGCGTTTCATTTTGCATCACCATGTGCATTACCATTTGTGTTTCTGTACGCGCTTCCATTTGCCTTTGCATTTGCATCTCTATTTCCTTTGGCGTCATCATTGGTGTTACCGTTAGCATTTTAATTTCCAGTTGCGATACCTTGACTGTGCATATTACCATTTGCGTTTCCATTACTGCTCACTTTGGTGTCATCGTTGCCGTTACTGTAACTGTTTGCATTTCCAATTGCGTTACCATTACTATTTCCATGTTCATCACCATTTGTGTTTCTGTTGGCCTTAGCATTTGTGTTTTCGATTGTGTTTCCTTTGTCGATTGCATTACTGTTTCCTTCTACGGCACCGTTGCCTTTACTGTTTGCATTTCTGTTTGCGTTTGTGTTACCGTTTCCATTTTTCTTACCATTTGCATTTCCATTGGCGTTTATGTTACTGTTTTCATTAACATTTGCATTTCTGTTGCCATTAACATTTGTGTTACTGTTTGCATTACCATTTCTGTTTTCATTAACGTTTGTGCTTGCGTTTCTCTTACCATTTGCGTTATCATGTACGTTTGCTTCACCATCTGCGTTACTGTTTGTGCTTGCGTTTACATTACCATTGGCATTACTATGTGACACAAAATCACATGGCAAGAGCCCCGCACTCCCACCACCACATTCCCCTCACTATTTATACTGCTCATTCTCAAAAGGAAGGAAAATGCATAGCAAAAAATCTGTTTAATGCATCAGTTAGGGTTGTTCCACAGCAACCAAGGTGAGGAAATTCAGTGTTAGAGTTGCCACCCCTTGTACCCCAAGCCCACCCTGTCCCCACCAACAGGCAGTGTGTATTGGGGTCATCGGTCCTAACTCTCAACCCATTCTCCTATACTGCACCACCTCAGCTTGTTTACACATGGGATGGGGTGAGAGTTAGGACCGATGACCACAATGCACAGTGCAATGCCTGTTGGTGGGGACAGGGTGGGCTTGGGGTGCAAGGGGTGGCAATCCTAACACTGAACGTCCTCACTTTTGTCGCTGCGGAACAAGCCTAACTGATGCATTAAACAGAGTTTTTTGCCATGAATATATATATATTACTGGCTCAGTCGCACCAGTATGGTTAGGGTTGAGTAGGCAGTTTAATGTGAAATCCCAAATTTTGTACCTTAATAACTTTGCCACCATTCAACATGAAATGAGAGTTGGTCCTAACAACCCCACGGCACACCCTGATGCCTGTTGGTGTGTGGTGGATGGGGGGTTGGGTGGTAGGGTGAGGGGGTTAGGGGCTCAACCCTAACGTCTCATTTCCCTACTTTTGTCGCTTCAACCCTAACTGATGCATTAACAAAGTTTTTTGCAATGAATGCTGGCGTTTCAAATTTTCAAGCTTAGAAGTCTGCTGTTAAAACTGATTAAGTTACCTTAGATCTGCTCAAATTAGATTAATTTCTGCTTCAGTTAATTTTAAATCTGTTTGAGTTAATTTAAAAGTCTACTGTTACAGAAGTGTTAAGATTAAGGCGATTTATTATGCTGTACTACAAAAGTTAAATTTATAAGTATACTGCTGCAGCAATGATACCATTTTGTTTGTTATCTGCTTAATCAGGGGATTTATGTTCTGTTCTACTAAAGTTACTTATAAAAGTTTACCACTGCAGGAGTGTTATTCCCTAAGTCCTGTTCCCACCTCTGTCTGCTCTGTCTCTTTCCCTGCTCCACTCTAATGCTAATTTGTCTCCCTTGCTATCCTCTTTCCCTCTAACTTTCTACACCCTCTGATTATCTGCTGTTCTGCTGTAATTACCTCTGGCATCAAACCTTTGCTAACTCTTGTCTCTCTCCTGTTCCCCTGCCCCCCAAACCATTATGTGCTGCCTACTCTAATGCTGGCCCTTACTTCCTTTCTCCCCAGAATTGCACCAGCTCTGCTTAAAATGCTTTCCCACTGGCGGCGTGGCTCTCCTGCTCAGCTGCCACTCATCCTCTCCCCAGATCCTGGATCCCCAGTCTGGCAAAGAAGGGTAACTTGCTCTGGCTCCTCGCTTCACTCCTTGATTGGTCGACATGAGCTACTGTGGCCAATCAGTTGCTGCCAGGGCTCTGGTTTGAAAACCGGAGCACTTTTCCCTGCATTTTTGGCCCCCTGCACACTTGTATAGGTGGCTTCTGCTGATGGCTTTTCAAATTTTCTCCCACCCACCCTCCCCACCGTGGCACTCTTTAAATGCTTTGTCCCCGGTCTACAGTCACACCCTCCCTCCTTTGATTTCTGTAGTTGACTCCTCTTAAAGGGCTTTGACACAATTTGATTTTATGTGCACCAGTCCCTTCTGTTTTGAGTCATAACTTATCTACACTCTCTTCCACTGGCCACCTCCCAAAAAACAGACAGTATGAACACCTATGTCATGGTTCTTACACTTAGCTCCTTGACTGGGTTGCTACTGATGTCAGACTTTTGTGCCTCAGTACTTGTTACTGTTGATACTGATTGGATTAGCCTACACTCATTTTCTGAGAAAAGCATACCTGACCCCCCTGTCCAACATAATTAGACATGAGTTGTTCTCCATGGGTTCAGCCATACTGGCTCTATTGACAAACTTTGAACATCGACTGCTTGGCTGTTTTCTCTACTTCCTTACCATCCAGTCCCCCAGTTGGCACTCCCCAGCCTGTGCATTACTATCACTCTTTCTCCTTGCCAGAGATGTGGAAAGCAACCCAAGACCCTTTAACAAACACATCCTTGCCAGAGATGTGGAAAGCAACCCAAGACCCTTTAACAAACACATCGATCACTGCAATGTCACCTGGACAGGCTATACCAGCCTTATGGTTGTACACCTAAATGGCTGCAGCCTTCCATCTTAACTCTCTGATCTTAAAGCTTGGGTGTCCCTATACAAGCCACATCTCTTAGGCCTCACAAAGACTTGACTGAAGCTGGACCACACTGATGCCTCTCTCCAACTCCCCGACTACACTCTCCTATGCCTGGATAGACCTGGTAGAACGAGAGGAGGAGGAGTCACACTTTACATGCAGGATCATATCACTGCCACTACTGTCACTTGTTCAACCCCCACCTCCTCGAGCGAATGGCTAGTCACTTAGCTTGTTTTGGGTGCATCAAAAAAACTTCACCTAGGTTGCTGCTATAATTCTCCCTCAAGAGGTAGCCAGGGCCTCTCTGATTTCAAGGATGGCCTGGAGAAAACCCCCCCTTCCCAGATACCATTCTACTTGGGGATTTTAACCTCAGCTGGACTGAATCACCAGTCCCAGACTATGCCTATCTCCTGAAGGCTCTTCACCTGGAACAAGTTATCTCCTCCCCCACTAGATATAATTCCTGCTCTGTCAACCACACTACCCTAGACTGGATTATTACTAATTGTGTTGATCCAGTCCTACTGGCAGGCACCATGTCAGACTCAATTAGTGACCACACCCCCACCTACATTGTTCTCGCAACAAAAACTACTCGTCCTCCCCCCTAACTATTGTCCATCAGGACATTTAACCGTGAGAATGCCAGGGCTACTAACTGGTCCTCACTCTACCTGCTCAAGGATGTCTTGGAAGCAGTCATACTCTTTACTGATGTCCTTCATACCCTCCAAGACAAACATTTCGTTGTCATCACTTGCAGGGCTCAAGGCAGCAATAACCGCGGGTTAACCAAGGAACTCCTGGCCCAGATGAAGGCCAGGGACAAAGCATGGAAAACCTGTAAGAAGACATCCCCCTCACCCCAGCTGTGGAATGCCTACAGACATCTGCGAAATTCCTGAAAGGTGGCTGTAAAGTTGCTCAAGTGTAAGTATTACATCGACTTACAAAAGCACACTCTTGGTAACCCTCACAGTTTCTGGGCCTCGATTGGGTCCCTACTCCACCCAAAGTCCTCTAAGCAGATAACTCAACTAAACTCCTCCATGGTTCCCATCACTGACCCTGCTGAAATCGCAGATAATTTCAACAGGATGTTTACTGACCTTACCTCTTATATCAGCAAACTCCCAACTCAGTCTCCCAATCAGCCTTCCACTGGTACTGCCTCTCCTCCCACATTTTACTTTAGAGCCATTGGCCTAAATATCACCCTCAAACTATTAAAGTCACTTCCAGCCAGAGGCAGCCCAGGCAGCGATGGACTGTGTCCCACTTTTCTAAAACTACTCTCCCCAGTTATTGTTAAGCCCCTGACCTACATATTCAATCTGGCCCTCTCAACATCCACTGTGCCTGACATTTGGAAACATGCTCATGTCATACCTGTCTTTAAAATGGGAGACCCTCTTGCCCCAGAAATTTACAGACCCATCTCCCTCCTCCCACATCTGAGTAAATTGCTTGAAAAAGTTGTCCACCACCAACTTACTGAACATTTTGAAAATACCACCTCCTGAGTCCACTCCAGCACAGTTTCCGCAAAAACCACAGTACAGTACAGTACCTCCTCTGCCTTGGCCCTTTTCACCAACCAAGTCCTCAGGAATATGGACATGAGCAGAGCCACATGTTAATTTTTTGTGGAACTATCAAAAGTCTTCCATCTCGTGGACCACCATCTACTCCTCTCCACCCTACTGAACTTTGGCTGCTCCCTAGACACTGCTACATGGTTCCGTAGCTACCTCTCCAACAGGTCCCAGTCTGTTTTAATAGGGGAACATTCCTGTGCTTCTCTCACTATCCACACTGGGGTACCCCA
The DNA here is from genome assembly GCA_016271365.2 of Neoceratodus forsteri. NCBI lineage: Eukaryota > Metazoa > Chordata > Ceratodontiformes > Ceratodontidae > Neoceratodus > Neoceratodus forsteri. The sequence continues at coordinate 965,450,443 of CM028133.1, forward strand.
AGGCTCAATACTTGGACTACTCCTATTTTCAATGTTCATTAACAGCCTCCCCAAAGAAAGCATAACCTGCAGTGCTCTCCTCTGTGCAGATGACCTAGTCATCTACCATAGCACAAATTTTCTGGATTCCATATCTTCCACCCTCACACTCAACTTTGGAACAGCACAAAACTGGTAGCCTGTGACATGCGGGACTGCGATTGAGCAAAAACAAAGATGGCAACTCAATCACGGCACATGTCATGAGGGCTACGGATGAGGCAGGGTGACCGGATGGGGTTGGGGTTGTGCATATAGTGACAGGATGTCACTACATGTACGTGCATACGGGGGGAAGCGGGCATGCTCAGCAAGGGGCGGGAGGGTTTTTGAGGGGTGGTGCCGTGGTGGGCTGCCGAGCTGGCTCTATGGCATGGTGGGTGGGTTCAGGGCTTGGGTGGACAGGGTGCTGGGTTCGGGTCCGGGCGCAGGTATGTTTTTGTTATGCCTGGCCCGAATTTTTGTTTTTCATGGTTTGCACACCCCCGACATGTAGAATCCTAAAGTAGGGGGATGCGGAGGGCACAGCCCCTGGCATAAAATGTAAAATTGTAAGTCCCCGGCACCGTTTTGCTGTGTGCTGGGGAGTCACATCACCGAAACTGATCTTCAATGATGTGACTTCTCCCTAATGGTGATCGCCTTTCAGCAGTCACCATTATGACATGGAACCCACAAAACTGGTTCCTCTCCAGGAACCTTCTCGTAAACAAGAAGAAAACTAAAGCCATGCTCTTCAGGTCTAATCCATTCCTTGCAAAGGCTACCAAAGCTAAAACCTCTCTCCTTATTGTCACCCCTGCTGTCCCCCCTCGAAACTGTCCCCTCCTTCAAATACCTAGGCATAACTCTCGACCACTCCCTCACTTTCAGTGAGCATATTAGCATCACGGTGAAGAACATTCACCAACAGCTAGGTGCGGCCTATTGCCTCATTCAATTCCTATCTCCTGAGGCCTGCCTAACCATTGCCAAAGGAAATCTACTGCCCCTTATCAACTACTGCTTCCCAGTATACTCCACTACGCTCTCGCCTGAACATCATGTACAATTCTATCTGTCGTTTTGCTCTTCAAGCTCCTTTCTCCACCCACCACTACTCACTCTACCAGTCACTAGGCTGGCTCACACTTCAGGATCGTTTAGATTTTGCTATGGGTAGCCTAGGTGATAACTCAGAACATTCAATTGTCCCCCTACTCATCAACACTCACTGACAAGGTGGTCTCTCAGAGCCTGAGAATTTTCTCTGTTCCTCCTCTAGTGGTTCTTCATACATCTACTGTGATGGGTAGTAGAGCTTTCTCTGTTTCAGCCCCTTTCATGTGGAATAGACTCCCATCATCTATCAGGTCCTTCCCCTCCCCTCAGTCCTTCAGATCCGACCTTAGGGTCTGGCTCATGGCAGAAGCCACCTGCAGCTGTTTCCTTTGACAACTCTAGGGCCCTGAATCCACCCTAGGATGTGCTGTGTTCTGTCTGCCTTACGACTCAGCTATCATATTATACTCTTTTTGTACACTTCTGACTAGATCAGTGAGCTTTAATGTGAAGTTTCTACTGCTAGCTGAAACTCTATATTACTTCTCTACATGCACTGGTATTTACCAATGTATCTGCTTATATGTTCACCATCTACTGTATTGCTGTTTTATACTTACACTATCTTACTGTATTGTACACCTGAACTTACCAAGGCAAGTATGAACTTGCTTTGCTGCTATGCCATATTTATTCCTTTAATTAGTGCATCCTTGTATGATATTTCTGTAACCCATGTAAATTACTACAGTAATCTATCTTGTACATATTGTGGAATTTGCTCACACCTGCACTCGCTGCTTGATTGTAGCTCCACTGATTGTATCACTTTATTGTAATGATATTTGTTAACCTGCCACATCTGTGGCCTGGGTCATGACTAAAAATGGTCCTTTGGATCAGTCTTGCTCCCTTCCAGCCATCTGTGCGCCGGTCTGAGTGTGCCCATCAATACGGCACCAAAATTCAAAATTTGCCACCCCTTTCCCAAGGTCTGCCCCCTCCGGAGTTAGAATCTTTGGTTAGGGGGGTGTGTGCGGGGGGCACTCTGCACTGCCATTCACTGCCTGGTCCTACTGGCATCCGTTCTACCTGGCATCCATTCCCTTTCCCATTTCTTTTTTTAAAGAAGATTCCTCTCCCTAGCTGGCTATGCCCAACCCATCGCGCCCAACCCTTAATATTACTGTGCCGTAATGACTGACCCACATATAAGCCGAGACCCCCTAAATTGAAATACTGACTTGGTACAAAAATCTTGGCTTATACGCGAGTATATACAATATTTTTTCCCCATAGGAAATAATGGGAAAAAAGACATTTAAAAACTTTGGAATGGATTAATATTTTTTCACCAAATCTTCAAAAGGCACATCTGTGAGGCCACAGTTTTCTACCCTGAACATTTCAGCCCTGTAACTACAGCCATTTTTGAGATACAGGTTGACAAAAAAACAGCACCAAAAATAAAAATCTCTTATTTTTCAACACTCTGTATCTCAGAAACCACACAAGGGATTCAAACCACATTTGGTAAATCAATAGATCTGCCCCTTTCAAAGATGCATACATAAATGCATATCCCATTAATTCCATAGGGTAGTGTCCCCCCCACCCGTTGCCCACTCCCTGTACAATATGGTCACCCCAGCATGATTCATAATGTAGTGACCCCCCACCCCACAGCCCTGAGCAATGCCATACACCCAATCCCCCACAGCCCTGGTAACCATACTGAGGATCCACACACCCCTGCACTGATCACTGGTGCAGTGGCTCAGCCCCTATCTCCTATTCCTGGTGGCTAGTGGCCCCCACCCTGGTTGCTGGATATGATTCCCTGCACTCCCACCCCACCCCACCTAGACCAGTGCCAGTGACTGGCACAGCCCTCACCTCCCTGCCAAGGCCAGCTGTCGAAGGATCGGGACCATATGTGCACAGTGTGTAGTACGTGCTCATTGGCTGACATGGCTACACAGCTACAGACATATATGCATCTATGGAGGGATGGGAGCGCAGAATCCAAAGGGCCCTGCGCTCCCACAGTAAATTAAGGATATGATTACACTATCTCAAAAAGTAAGGAAATAAATTTTAAAAAACTGCGTTAATTCTCTAGTTAGGGTTAAAGCCACAAAAGTAACACCCCGTCCCCACCCTGCACACACCAACAAGTGTCGGGGGGGGGAGCCTTGCGGTCCTCAGCTCTAATGCTCATCCCAGTCTCCTATACTGTACCCATCTCAGCTTATTTAGTTGTGGAATGGGGCGAGTGTTACAGCTGACTTATTTCCTCACTTTTTGAGACTGTATAATAGTATTCTGCATGCCTATCCTTCCATAGATGCACATATGTATGTAGCTGTGGAAGCACATGGCCCTCTGGGCCCTACGCTTCCATTTATAGGACAAGAGTGACCAGATTGTCAGCAAAGCCATCTTATTACCCCACCTCATGTACCCGGTACAGAAAATTTTTGAATCTCCACCAAAATGTAATTCTGTGTAACTGCAAACCATTCCACACCACAGCTGTGAAAACACATTTTGGACAGAATTCTAAAAATGACAGTTGTGACATACATGAGGTGGGTTATTAAGAGGGCTGCATTGAAAATCTGGGGTCAAAATATTTAAAATTTCCAAAGTTATGAGCAGTCGTTGTGAAATTGCAATGAATGGTCATAACTTTGGCATTTTTTCCCTGCTCTACCCCAGATTAGTAGAGGAAAAAACTTGCTGTTCTGGGATCCTTCACCTTGTTGGGTTCCTCCATGTACTGCTGTTTATGATCAGAAAGATGAAATTGAGCCTGACTGCTCCATAAAGGTATAATGGAAGAGGGGTGCAAACTCAGCTAGGGGACAATAAAAAATACTATAACATGCAGTAGTTGCATTTCCAGACACTGAAAGTCCAGCTTTCCAGAAGTTTTATTTTATCTTTCTCAGAAAATGTTAGGAAGTAAGGGATTGATTTGAGGGAGCAGGATTATTGGGGGGGGAGCTTTGGTATACTGGGGATTAAGGGTCAGTACCAGCTGGAAGGTCAGTATCCTGATATTAGAAACTGAGGATGATTCACAGCTGGGAGGGTGGCTGTTAGGAATCAAGGACAGTTCACAGTTGGGAGGGGTTGCATTTGGGGGTCAGATAGTTCACAGCTGGGAGGCTGATATTGGGGATCAGGGGGATGTGCAGCTGAGAGGGAGTTAGGAGGTTGCTATTGGAGATTAGAATTAACAAGTGGGGGGTCAATAAGTTGCTACTGGGAAATGGGGAATGAGTCACAGCTGGTAGGGGGTCAGGAGGTTGTGGCTGGGGATCAGGGATGATTCACAACTACAGATGTTGCTAAGTTTTAATTCACCAGCAAAGGTAATGCAAATTCACCAGATTTGTCTTTGCAAATAAATTTGCAGATTTTGTTCTGTTTAATAGGAAATTTGCCTTTAGCAGCTTCACCTGTAACTTCACCCTTAGGGGTACACCAAGATGAAGGTGGGTCAAAATGAGGCTACTGAAGCACAGACAACTCAAGGTCAGTGATGCCCTGCCCCCCCCACTCCACAACAGCCTGAAGACCCTGTGCCTCACCCCCTTGTGGTACCACCACCTCCTCCGGCTGCATCCACGCATCAGTTTCAGTCAGGAGCAAGTCTAACATTTTCTGACCCCATGTGTGATCCACTTACACTCTTCACTGCCAGTGTGTCATGCTGGCAAACACTCAGAGTGTTGCTACTGCTGCAGTTGGGCATGGTACAATTCTTCACCAGCCAGAATCAAATACCACCCCAGACACCATTGCCAATGTGCTGTACTGCACAGATAAGAGCTACCAGCTGGTTGGCCACTGGTCCACATATCCATTCTGAGATGTATCTATGGGGATGCTGAATGCAGCAGGGCATGGATTATTGTGCGTGACACAGTCCCATAAAGATCAGGAATGGCAGAAGTGGGGGCCGTGGCTTGGACGCTGAGGAAGATGGGCACTTGAATTCTTGGCTCGATCCCCAGCCAAGCAAATCCCACTTGTAACGCTTACATCCAGGAGCAACCCCTCCTAATACAACCCTACAATGCCTCCGTAGTCACACCTGGATCATTTGGCGAGGAAATTTTTGCAATCGGGATGAGGTTAATCTTTCTTGTGGCGCCGGTCCCCTATATGACATGACCAAGATCTGAACAGGTTGGTAATCCCCAGCCTAACCAGACACCCAAGGGAGCTAGACAGAGCATCAGCGAGCAATACCAGGATCAGCACACTCTAACCCTATGCAGTGGTGCCATTTCTCCCAGGCCACAACAAGAACAATCTAACTCCAACTGGATCCTGCCCACCTATGGCCTCCACCACACAGCTAACAGGAAGTCCGACTGCTGCGGCCTCGGAGCCCTCCATCCATCCACCTGATGTCAGCAGCTCACTCCTGCATATAACAACCCTGCTAGAAATGCTGTTATCCAGAGTTGATTCTATATCATCATCATTAGCAGGTACTGTTGTGGAGGTACATGTACTAAACCACAAAATTAATGTGGTAGAGCAGAAAGCCAAGGACTTAGAAGGAAATCAGGCCAAAATCCTGCAACGACTCCAGGAGCATGAAAATAAACTAGCCACTCTCTGGCACAGAGCCGAGGATCAAGAGAACCACAGAAGGCGCAACAACATTTGAATGCTCAGCATCCCTGAAGGACTAGAAGGATCCAATACTGAATGATTCCTAAATGAAGAAATCCCTAAAATGCTGGGGGACAGGTGGCACGGCCCAATTGATGTTGAAAGGGCGCACCGGATCCCTTGAGGCCCTCAGCCGATGAACTCATCACCACAGCCTACAATTGCCTACCTCCTTAAATACTCTACTAAAGAAAGAGTGCTAAGAGCAGCCAGAGACCTGGGAGAAGTGACATGGCGCAGAGTAAAGGTCTCCTTTTTCAGAGACTTCTCAGCTGAGGTGGCAGCCCAAAGGAAGGCTTTTATCCCCATCAAAAAACTTCTACCACAACATAACTTCAAATATGGATTTCGCCAACTAGCCTACCTGTTTGTCTCCAGAGAAGGGAAGGACGTAATGACTGAGTCCCCTTGGGAAGTAGAGATGTGGATCTCCAAACACTGGTCACATTTGTCCCTAAAGACTCCATCTCCCAGAAAGTGTTGGCATTCAGGGCAAAGGAAACAGATCAGAGGGAACCAATCTTATGGCAACAACTTCCAGAGGGACCAAAATAATGGTCAGACTGTACCTCAAATAAGTGGATCCCCCAGGTCATCCTACCCTCCATGAGCTATGGCATCACGCAAAGGCGATTCTGAAGAACACTAAGGGGCACTTCATGTCTCTTCCCCTCCCAGACCGCAACGAGGGCAACCCCCACAACCAGAATGAGGCATCAATCCCACAGTGAACTGGACTCAGTTTTTGGAGAGTCTGACACAGCACTTCCAGCTAAGCAAACTAAGGAAGAGATTCCTTCTGCTCAGCTTGACTCTGTGGACATTCCTGATGAGATATTAATGGAAGTAGCAGCTCTGGACTCTTGGACAGATTCCCCCTCAGAGGTAGACAAACACTTCATTCCCACTGCACTCCCAATCAAACCAGGACTAATGACCTTTGCAGAAGCATTATCAAAGGACTTGCAGGGTGCAACCGCCAACTCTACACCAAATGAAGAAGCTACTCCACTGGACTGACTACCCTAACTGTTCTTCCTGGTCTTATCTTCTCTCTCCCTGGGAACACGGCCCCCCCCCCCATACAATGCACTCCCTAGGTGTACTCCCTGCTCACACCGGGGCAAGGACGGGGCAAGGGGGGCTGTGAACCTCTTTTCCTTTTATGCTTTGACTCCCAGCATTTAGCTAGCACTAGAATTAAAGATGGCAACCTAAAGTGCACATCTAGTCCTCTGGGAGAGATCGCTCCCATGCCTATAACCTCTTTTACGTCCTCATGGAATGCTTCTTTAGGGAGAGGAGGGTACACTCCTATTTTAGGGGTCTCCCCCTCCAATACACAGCACCATCCAATGGGACCATCTCCAGACACATTAACACCCCCCCCCGCCAGATGAGGGGCCAAAACAAGGCGCCCATATCGTCTCGATCGCACCTCGCTCTATCTCTGAGCTGAAAACCGGATTGCTAGTCACCCTACGACATCCAGATTTTAGCCCCCCCTTTACTAAAACCTGGACACCCCACTTAACTACTACTCTCTTTAGGTGGCGTAAACAGAATATAACTGTTCTTGCTAGGCTGGGGAGAGAGCCCTAGGATGCTAATTGGCTCAACTCCTCTCTCCCTTGCATGGGGACTTGGCTAGCATGGCAGAGTGCTTCTCCTCATCATTGGCGAAGGATTAGCACCATTGTGCATACCCAAAATCTCGCCAGATTATCGCTTGGTCTATCTTACAATGCTCCTGTTAATTGTTGTGGCCAAGAGTTAATAACCACTTTGTGTCACCCACATATTAGTGGGCACATTTGTTAACTACACAAGTTTTGACTGTTCTGGATTTATTATAGTTACCTATATTTGTGGTGTTCTGCTTTTTCACTGTTAGGTCAATCTCACTGTGTCACTCTGGCAAACTCATCTTGACCTCTCTTGCTGATTAACCATATCTCTGGTATCCTGTCTGCTCCCATCACCCTATAGTTACTGGATCTCGAGAATGAGTACCTGTCCTCTCAAATCTCAAATACAGCAGAGCCGAACCTCAGAATGGGGATCAAATTCATATCATGGAATGTGAAGGGGTTGAATCACCCCACCAAACGGTCAGTGGTTCTCAAGCACTTACACTCCTTGCAGGCAGATATAGTGCTCATTCAACAGACACACCTTACTGCAAGAACTGTTTTGTGGCTCAAAAATCATGGGTAGGGGTAGTAATTGCCAGTTCTGCAGTGAACAAATCTAAGGGTGTCGCCATCCTAGTTAAGAAAACATGCCCATGGATGGTGGACAAAGCTGTCACCGATACCCAAGGCCGCTGGATAGCGGCTAGATTCTCTCACCTGGGGGGACATTCAGTACTGGCCAATGTATACGGCCCTAATATGGATTCACCTGAGTTATTCCTTGACCTGAACCATGCCCTAGAATCTCTTACAGTTGGTCACCATAATACCCCTATTATGATAGGGGGAGGTTTTAATTTAACCCCTGAAATATTCCTGGATAAGTCCAAGCCCACCCCGCACACTCACCCCAAAGCAGTGGGTATACTGCAGGAAATCATGAAGGAATGGGGAATGGTTGATATTTGGTGGAGGGACCACCCTACAGGGAGGGACTACTCCTTTTTCTCATCAGTCCACACAACCTACAGCCGCATAGACTTCTGGCTTGCAAATGCATACACAGCCCAGGATATAGTACCCTGTAAAATAAACAATATTCTAATTTCAGACCATGCCCCCGTCTCTTGTACATATACGCCCGCTGGACAAGAAGGCACTGGCACCAGGTGGTGCTGCAATCCCTTACTGATAAAAGATCCCTCTTTTCAAAACATGTTCAAGGACATGTCCCAGGATTTTTCACAAGTAATAGACCATGGGACACCTCTGCAACCACGGTCTGGGAAGCTTTCAAAGCTGTCCTCAGAGGGCACATTATAGCATTCGAGGACCAAAGGAACAGAAAGAAAAGAGCAGAGCTAGTCAGGCTCCAAGCTGAGCAGTAAACCCTGGAGGCCAAGTTCAAGACATCCACAGCTGGGTGCCCAGATGCAGCAGAACTTCGGGAGATAGTCAGATTAAAATACCGTATTAACACAATGCTTCACCAACAGGTGGAGTGGCTCATGGCCAGGGCTAAACACACTTACTGGAAGGGTGGGGACAAGGGCAGGAAGCTGTTGGCTTATCAGTTAAGGAAACAACAAGCCACCTCTCGCATCCATGCCCTTAGAAACGCCAAGGTGGAGGTGGTCACTGACCCCAAACAAATCAACGAGTGCATGAAACAGTTCTATCAGCAGTTGTACCAGTCGCATATGTCTCAAGAGCAGAGCCAAATAGGGTATCTTTTAAGGGACTTCTGCTCTGCAGCTCATATCCCCCCAGCTTCCAGAGGCAATGAAAGACACACTGGACAGGCCCCTCACCGTGCCTGAACTTAACCTGGTGCTCTCCCAACTAGCCAAAGGTAAATCCCCAGGGCCAGATGGCATGACCACCGAACTGTATCAGTTAATCAGCCCAGAAATCAGTGTCCCATTATTCGCTGCTCTGCAGGAAGCGCACTCGACTGGCATTCTCCCACCAACCATCTGAGAGGCCCTAATCACCCTTATCCCTAAGAAATCAGATGACCAGTTGAATTGTGCCAATTTCCGTCCTATATCACTAATTTCCGTAGACATTAACATAGTGGCCAAAATCCTTGCCAACCGAATGCTAGATGTTATACCTTCTCTAGTTCATCCATCCCAGGCTGGGTTTACCAAGGGCAGGGTGGTAGTGGATAACATCCATCTCGTACTGCACCTTAAATGGTTAGCCCTCCACACTCCCATTCCCATGGCAGCAATAGCAGTAGACTTCTCGAAAGCCTTCGACTCAGTCGAATGGCCCTATCTACATGAGGTACTTAACCTTTATGGCTTTGGGCCATACTTTAGACTGTGGATCCACGTCCTGTACAGTAAACCCCAGCCAAAATACTCACTAACAAAGATATCTCCCCACCTTTCTCCTTGCAGCAAGGCACTCGACAAGGGTGCCAATTGTTGCCATTATTATTTTTTATAGCTCTGGACCCCCTTACTCGAGCACTTCAGGCCAATAAGGCGAATAAAGGCATCCAGGAAGGAGATCACTCATACCTAACAAATTCATACGCAGATGACTTGCTCCTTACACTCACCCACCCACGTGAGTCCCTACGCCCGTTTTTAGACACTCTGAAGACCTTCGCCCGTATATCTGGCCTTTAAGTCAACCAGAAGAAAACCAGTGTCACCCCATTGAATGCAGCTTGTTCCAAAGACAGCCTGCAGGAACTGAGACTATCCTGGGCTCCTAGCAACATGTCATACTTGGGTATTCGCATACCATTTGACTGGGGGAAGATTGAGTCCAGAAACTTTACACCATTACTAAATCAGCTGATGATTGAAACAGCTCACTGGAGGTGACTCAATCTCTCCCTTCCAGGGAAAGTCGCTGCGGTCTAAATGCTCCTACTTCCCAGGGTGACATACCTACTGAATAACTTGCCAATAGCCCTATCAGACAAAGTCTTTCGTTCATTAAATAAGCTAATTTCTTTTTTTTTTATGGGAAGGGAAAAGACCAGGTTGAGGCACTCTTAAACTACGTGCCCACTGGTCTCGGGGTGGGGTGGGGTTAGGCCTTCCATGGCTACAGGGCTACCATTGGTCCTTCCTAGCAGCTCAGGTTGTCAAATGGTTCATACCTACTGCTTCTCCACCTGCACTGTGGGTACAACTCAAAGGGCAAATTTTATGACATACCCCTCTCAGCCTACTCTTAACCAATGCTACCATACCCTCATTCAAGCGTACTCTGGTTATGGCTGAAACCAGGAAAGCATGGTTCTGACTTATGAAGGCAGCCAAGACCAAGAAACAGAGTGCTAGTCTCCCTTTTAGATACCTCGATTTATGCCACAACCAGCTTCTGAGGGTGGTCAACAAACCTCTTCATTGGCCTTGGTGGGAGAGGAACAGGATACACTCTGTCCAAGATTTCTATCTGCCAAATACTACCACACTTATGTCATTTGAGCAACTTAAAGCCCACTATTCATTGCAGTCCCAGGACTTCTGGAAATTCTTGCAGCTTCGCAATGCGATGCAGTCTTTAGACTGGACTGACAAGGCGAAGTCGCAGTAGCATTGGCTGTCCTCATTACACCTTAAATCCTCATCCCAGGGCCTAGCCAGTAGATTCTGTTCCACTATGCGAGAGGCACAACCTGACCACACAGCTTCCTGCAGACAGACATGGAGTAAAGATCTGGGATTCCCCATCACGCCAGATACCTGGTCCCATTGTTTGCATCTAGCAAACTCCACCTATAAGGACTCTAAGAGTCAACTGATCCAACTTAAGATCCTTCTTTGATGGTACCGCACCCCGGCTATTCTCCACAAATGGGGGATTCTTTCACACGCACAATGTTGGAGGTGCAAGCACAGCACTGCCAACATCCTCCATCTCCTGTGGCAATGCCCAGTTTTAGTTCCCTTTTGGTCCACTGTGGCAATGGACTGCTCTGGGGTGCTGGGGCAGCTCATAGACCTCTCTTACCCCATGCTGCTACTGGGGGATCGGGCACCTCTAGCACACCTAGGTTTACAGCAGCAAAACTGGGTCCTGGTAGTCCTGTTGGAGGCCAAGCGACTCCTCTTACTGCACTGGCGACAGCTTCTGCCTCCCTCTACCTCCCTCTGGCACTCGGCGGTAGCCAGGCTAGCCACTTTCGAGAGGCTCACTTGTGCTAATAGAGGGGCAGCTTCCTATATATTTCAGCAAATGGGAAGCCTATCTTAACTCAGCACTGTGCTGAGTAACACCCCCCCCATCCTAGGAACCCTCCTATCTCGGCTACAACTATAAGGATACCCCCCATATGTCTAACCTAAATGATGAGATACAGGCTCAGACCACTATATACCTACTTGAACCCATGGCTTCCGCTATACTAAGGTTCAACCTCACTTTTCCTTTCTCTCCCTGACATTCTTTGTTCCAGTGGTATGTTTGCCCCTTAGAGGTGGGTAAGATACCTGCCAATGATACCTGTGGGCTGTGAGTAAGTTAAACTAGGATATGATGAAATATTGATCTGAACTGTTTGCTCTAGTTGTATAAATGGACAGAAGAACATCACTTAGATAATTTAGATACTCTATGGTATTGAAGTTGGGTAGCTTTCTTACTGTTATGTACATCTATAGCTGTACAAATTGCTAATGCGCCTTAAGGCATCTTTTATTATATGTTTTAAAAGTTTCTGTACTATGTTCTTAAAGAATGGAAAAATGGAAAATAAAAATTATTCTATGATAAAAAAAGGAATGGCAGAAGTATGTTTATTAGGGAATCTGCCATTTTGGATATGCATATGCCATCAGCCTTCTAAATCTCATGTTCTCAACAAATAAACAGAATGGCAGCAGATCAATTGCCAGTATTTCAGTGGTCGCTGCATTCACTTCCCATGCAACAGCATGATTGGGTAGGTATTTGGCACGATGCTCAAAAAACACACTATGCGGTATAGGCTGGACCTTTCTGGATGTTGCGCTAGAAAACAGCTGGACTTGGCATGGCGGCGTAGCTGGTCAGGTAGCATTTGGTAGAGGTGATTCACGGATGCTGCTCAAAAGAAAGCAGTGATTTGGGTTGTTTTCTTTTTTATCACTTAAAGTTTATTACTTTTGTGCAGAACATACAGACATAATTGCATTCCATACATTATTATGAAACAATCGTTAACTGTTAACCTGTTAATCTGTTAATCTGTTAACTCTATAGCCCCACAGCAGGTAAAATCATTCCACTGGTACAACAGCCTTGATAAAACTGTACGCAAAGCTCAACACTCTTGTTGGGAATGGGAACCTTCACTATCATCCAGATCAGACTCAGTGCCACCACCAGCAGTCACGGGGACACCAGCAACCTGCTCCTCGACCATTGTTCCTGAGCCAGAGATTCTGCTACCTCTCAGATTAATACTCTTGTTGCAGCCTCTTCCAGCACCCACCAAGATGGATGCCACGTATGTGGCAGAGAACAATTTAGCAACAGTAATGCTACCACCACTTCCACCAATTACTCCTTTGCTACTAGTACTGGTACCGGAGCATCTGCATAGAGCTGCTGCAGAAGTAGTGTTTTATTAGGTGCAACAACTTCTTTTGCCCCACAGAACCTATGCACTTCTTGGTCACCTCACTTGCACTTCTCCCTTTAGTCAAGCATCTCTTTCCAGTCATTTAATATACTTAGATTTTTAGTATTGCAAGGAAAAAGATAAACACTGCAGTAAAACTAAAAACAAGCAGCAGGATGTAATCTGAATCTGAACAGAATCGTTTGCAGAGCTAGCAGTAGCTACAGTAAAACCACCCCAGAAAGGTTTTTTGTTTGCATTTTTTTATTTCAATACAACAGATTTTAACAAGACACATGATTGGGGTAATTCAAAGCAAGTTACTGTAAGTAATACCATCACTTCAATGACTAAACAAAATAACAATCAATATGGAAGCAGACTGACAATTCACTTAATCACACAAAACTGTGCTACAGAAATAAAATGACAAATCACGGACCACAGATAAAAATTAAGAAAAACTGAGAAAAACACATCAGACTAGTGCTCACAAGGCTGCCTTGCCTGCTAGCTGAAAAACTTCCCTTCCCCACTCAGCACTGCTTCACTAGACAAAACAAACCCCCTTCTTTCAATTAAATACATTTGCAAAACTGTGAACAAACAACTGTAATCTAGCTGCACAAGGCCCTCTAGATACTTTCTGTGTGTTATTTCGTTCAAAATATTCTACTTTAAATTTTTTTGCTCAGACAAGCAGAGACAGACCTTTCCAACTCTCCCTTCATAAGACTCCACTGAATGCATGGCATACAGTTCATTTCAGTACCATGTGACCTCCAGTGTCATGGTACATTCCAGACTTCACCTGAGGGCCCCACTTTTCTCAACTTCGATGGCAAAATTACCAAATTCGCTACTTGCAAAGTTAGCCCTATACTGCGAATTGGAACTTTGCTGGGTGGATTAATTCATGAATTGCAGCGAATACATGAATTAGTCCATGAAGCAAAGTTACTAGCGTTGTAGACCTCTGTTCACAGCTGGAAGAGTGTTGGGTGATTGATACTTGAGATTAGGGGTGATTCATATCTGGGGGATCAGAAGGTTGATATTGGAGATCAGGAGTAATTCACAGCTGTGAGGGGATTGGGAATTTGCTAATGGGGTGAGTTACAGCAGGGAGGGGATCAGGAGGTTGATTTTTTGATCAGGGGTGATTCATAGCTGGGAGGGGATTGGGAGATTGATTTTGGGTTGGGGTGATTCACAGCTAAAAGAGGATCAAGAGGTCACTTTGGGGATCAGGCGTGATTTATAGTTGGGGATGTCAGGAGGTTGATATTGGTGATCAAGCATAATTCACAAGAGAGGGTTGGGAATTTGCTGTTGGAGTGATTAATAGCTGGGAGGTGATAACGATGTTGATTTAGGGATCAGGTGTGATTCACAGCTTGGAGGCAGTTCATAGATTCATAGATATTTGTCAGCAGAAAAGGACCATCTTAGCCCATCGAGTCTGCCCTTTCCAATGGAACCTAACATTAGGGATCAAGGTGATTCATAGATGGGAAGGGAACAGCAGGTTGATTTGGGGATCATGGTGATTCACAGCTGGGGAGGTCAAGAGGTTGTTATTGGGGCTCAGAGGTCATTCAGTTGATATAAAGGGTCAGCAGAGGGTGAGTCACAGGTTGATCTGGGGACTGGGTTATAGCTGCAAGTTGGGTGGGAGGTTAATTTTTAGGAGCACGATGAGTCACAGCTGGAAGAGGGTCAGTGGGGATCAGGTGTGATTCACAACTTGGAGGGGGTCAGTGGGTATCAGGTGCAATTCACAGCTTGGAGAGGGTTGGGAAGCAGATACTGAAGATTGGTGAGGGTCTCAGCTGGGAGTGGCAGGAGGCTGATTTGAGGATTTGGGTAAGTCAGCTGGGAGGGACTAGGAGGTTGATATTAAGGACGGGGGTGATTCACAGCTAGTAGTGGAGTGGGTGGTTGATTTTAGGGATGGGGATGATTCATTGCTGATAGGGGGTCAGGAGGTTTTTGTTGGGGATATGGGGTGAGTCACAGCTTGGAGAGGGTAGGGAACCTGCTATTCGAGATCAGGGTGGCTCACAGCTGGGAGTGGCGGGAGATTGATTTGAGGATCTGGGTGAGTCACAGCAGGGAGTGAGTGACATGAGATTGACTATTATGGATTAGGGCGAATAACATTTGGGGAGGGTCAGGAAGTTGACTTTAGGTATGGGGTGATTCAGAGCTGGGAAGGAGTTGGGAGGAAGATATAGTGATCAGGATGAATCACAGCTGGGAGTGGGATGTGAGGTTAATATTATGGGTTAGAGTAATTTATACCTGGGGATGGGTCACGAGGTTGATTTTGTGGAGTGGGGTGAGTCACCTCTGGGAGTGGGGTAGGAGGTTGATATTAGAGATCTGGGTGACACATCTGATAGGGGGTTGGAAGGTTGATATTGGTGATTAGAATGCACCACAGCTGGAAGTGGTGCAAGAGGTTGATTTTAGGAATTGGGAATTTGCAGCTAGGAGTGGGGTTGGGGTTGCTATCAAAGATTAGAGTGAGTCACAGCAGGGAGGAGACATGTTGTTTATATTAGAGATAAGGGGTGATTTACAGCTGGAGATCAAGAGGTTAAAATTGGAGATAATGGGTGGGTCACAGCTATAGGGTTGGCAGGTTGATATTGGGAATCGGGGCAATTCAGCTGATATTAGGGCCAGGGGTGATTCATAGCTAGGGGAGGGTTGAGAAGCTGATACTGGAGATTTGGGTGTGTCACAGATTTAAGTAGGTTGTGAGATTGTTGGGGATTGGGGTGAGTCACAGCAGGGAGTTGGGTGGGAGGTTAATTTTAAAAATTGGGCTAATTCATATCTGGGAGGGGAGAGAGTTTGATAATAAGGATGGTGTGGACTCAATACTGGGTCTGGGGTGGGATATTAATACTAGAGATTGGGGTGATTTGCAGCTGGGAGGGGATCAGGAGGTGATTTGGGGATCAGAGTAAATTACAGCTGGAAGTTGGTCAGTACATTGTTATTAGGGATGGGGCGATCCACTGCTGGGGTCAGGATGTTGATTTGGGGATTGGGGTGATAGGCTCTACAATGCTGGTTCAGTTTGCTGTGTTGGTGTCACTGATCAGGGCACATACCAGGGTGGCTCACACCTAAGAGTGGTCGGGAGATTGATATTAGGGATCGGGGTGTAATTTACAGCTGGGAATGAGGCAGGAGATTGATATTAGAGATCGGGGTGTAATTTACAGCTGGGAATGGGGCAGGAGATTGATATTAGGGATCAGGGTGATTCACTGCTGGGAGGAGGTCAGGGAGTTGATATCAAGGATCAGTGTGATTCACAGCTGGGGGGTTGGGGATTGCTGTTAGGGATTAGAGTTGATCAGATACTCTGTTTACATTTCCAGATAGTCATGATTTCACAGTTATGGGCCAGAGCAGGTGATATGGATAGCATATGCTCTGCACTGGGGTAAGCAGGATTCCTATTTACAGAATGGTTACACTGGGTAATGTAGGGCTCCAGTTTATGTTCATGTAAGGGCTGGGCACCTCCCTTTGTCTAGGGGTATATGCATCTCTCATCAGAGAAGCACCTGCCTTACACCATAGAACCTGTAGCTGCGCCTTTTACTTTTTGCCACAGTGGGTCTGGAGCACTGGAGTAGGGATACCATTAACAAACATTGGGGCACCAATATCATGACAGCGCACACAAACTGAGTCCAGGCCTGGAGCTGGGATCAAGCTGGGTGCATTTATTAAGCTGCGCACATGGTACACAGCTACTAGGACACTTTCTTGCCACTTCAAACATCACGTTCAGTTTTCAAAGCACAGTACTAACTGCATCACATTGTACATGTCACGTATTACTCACTGAGTCTCCAGTTTCCTCCACACAACTTCCTAGGCCCTAAGAACCCTGCCCTACAGTTGCTGTTACCTGATTTCACCCCCTGTACTAAGGGCATTAATTTTACATTTACTGGATCTAGTACAAGCACATTTCAACAGTACAATTGCATTTCCTAACCTCTCTATGGGGCCTGGCACTCCCAAGACCATTTGTACAATGGCACTCTCCCAAGTAGGGTGAACAGTTCCCTGGAGGCAATTCTGTGCCTGCACGTGTCTTACAGTGCCCAAATAGAATAGCGATGGATAAAATATGTCAGCATTACAATAGTTCTACTAAAAGAAATTGATAGTTGGTACGACCATTCCTGCCTCCCTCCTACAGTGCACTGATAGCCCTAGTGGCCCAAAGAAACAGGCTTCCATGCCTGGCACCTCACAGAGGGACTTACCGACACCAACCCTTACCAGCCACCCCACCTGATGACCCTTGAATTTGGGTGCCAACCAGGGAGAAATACACTACATTGCCCATGGTTTCCTAATAACTTACAGGACTTCCTTAATGAAAACCTTACTTACAAATGTGCCTGGTTCATTTGGTGTGCTTTTCAAACTTGAGCTGTAATGGCGGGAGCAGATCCTAATGGATCCTGGCAACCTCCCTTGAGGGGTTGTCCTCCACTACCCTTAATGGTGCCATTCTAGTTTCTAATCTTCTGAGGTCCTCAGTGCCCTTCTGGAATACCCATCCTCCCAGCTGTGCATGCTGGTGTTGCTCCAAGGACCTCCATAGGGGACCACCGGACCAGTGCCACCCGGACCCAGGGACCCTGCCACTATCCCTGGGCATGCAGCCCCCTCCTGCTTGGTTGCAGCCAGGGGCTAGACTTCCTTCTCCTCTCTCTGGATTCTACTCTCACTGAGCCTCCATCCTAGGAATCTCTAGGACCTTTTTAACAGGTTTGCCTCCCTTCATTATAGACACCTGGGGGAAGGGAAGACCATGAATATTCATGACAGTTTCCCACTTCTAGCTGAGCCAGAACACTCTGCACACAAATATCCAGACATCCTGTCTTCAAGTACAACATGCCTAAAGCACAACTCTCAGGGCTGGGCTTAACCCTTCAAAAGCCCTCTAGTAACATGCCTTGAGCTGAGTGAAGAGAGAGGCTGGTTACACGCATGCCATAGTAAGACAGCCATGTTTGACAGTTTTTGAAAGGTTTCCAGGTCAAATTCATTAGTGGGTATGTCCTTAGTGATGAAATTGGCATGCTTTGAAAGCCAGAGAGGAACAGTACTTTACTGAATTTATAACAATGTATTTCTTTGACTGGGTGACCAAGGTGGTGGACCAGGGAGGAGCAGTGGATATTGCCTACCTTGATTTCAGCAAGGCTTTCAACACAGTCCCACGTAGAAGGCTGGTAAACAAGTTGAGGAGTCTAGGGGTGGGACACAGGGTGGTGAACTGGTTCAGAAATTGGTGAGTGGACAGAAGGCAGAGGGTGGTGGTAAATGGCACACAGTCGGAAGAAATGGGAGTCACCAGTGGTGTGCCACAGGGGTCAGTCCTGGGACCAGTCCTCTTCAGTGTCTTCATAACAGGCATAGCAGAAGGGCTAGAGGGAAAACTATGCCTGTTTGCAGATAAACCACGATCTACAACACAGTAGATACTCTAGGGGTGCAGAGGGAATGAAAAGAGACCTAAAAAAGCTAGAGAAATGGTCTGACAATGGCAGTTAAGGTTTAATGCGGAGAACTGCAACATCATGCATGTGGGGAACAGAAACCCTGTGGGGAGCTACATGTTGGGGGGGTAAGTTGTTGACAATCATCACGGATGAGAGGGATTTGGGGGTCATTATATCAGATGACCTGAAATCCACCAAACAGACTGCAAAAGCAGTTGGGAGGCCTAATGGGATGTTAGGGTGTATATGGAGGGGTATTACAAGCCGTAGGAGGGAGGTGGTGATCCCACTGTACAAGATGCTGGTTCGGCCTCACCTAAAGTACTATGTGCAGTTCTGGAGGCTGCACCTGTGTAAGGATATTGACAGGGTGGAAACAGTGCAGAGGAGGGCAATTAAGATGGTGCAGGGTCTGCACAACAAGGCATATGGGGATAGACTTAGGGACCCTAATATATACACATTGGAACAGAGCCAGGAGAAGGGGGACATGATTGAGACTTTTAAATATCTTAAGGGCATAAATAAGGTGGAAGGGGATAGCATCTTCCAGTATAAAAAAGTACAATAGAACTAGAGGGCATGACATGAAATTGGAGGGGGGGGGTGTCACACAAGGGGTAACGTGAGAAAGTTATTTTACACAGAGAGGGTGGTGGATGCATGGAATGCCCTGCCTTAGGAGGAAGTGGGAGCATGTACAGTGGAGGGATTCAAGAGGGCATGGGATAAGCACAAGGGAATCAAACATATGGGGGGGCATAGCTGAGGCCGCTGACCTAGTAGAGACAATGGGAGCAAATTGGTAAAATGGGCAGACTGGATGGGTCTTGAGGTCCTTTACTGCCATCAGCTTCTATGTTTGCTGGCACACCTGATTAATAGGGTCCTCAATACCAGGTGACTAGAGTAACTAAATGGTGATGGGTCAAGGGCCTGGATAGGGTGGCACATCCAGTTGTGAAGGACTTTGACTGTGTGTTGGTGCACATTTATTAATAGTGAAAGCATTACAGTTCTAACAGCAGTCCAAGAAAGTAACTATTTTAAAGTTCATCAACTCTAGTGGAAACTGGCAATAATTTACACAGAACCCTGGTCATCAGTACTGCATATATCTCATAACCTGATCCATCAACACTGCACTTAATCAGTTATTGCACCAGCCATTTATTTTGCACATACCTAATTACTGCATTTGCTCTGAAATGTTTGCACTAGCATTTGAACCTTCTTTAAGGACAGATCCATACAGCTTTTTGTGCAGCTGAAGTACAGTATTGCTTTCTGTTAATGAGCAGCTGCATTCAATGAGCTGCAGCTACTTTTAATAAGCAGCTGATTGCATCAATCTTTAATTAGCAACCATTGAGATCAGGAGCTGCTTATGAATATGATATTAAAGCAGCAGTATTTGTTAATCAGCAAGAATGTTATGTTTCAGACAGCTTCAATTACTAATGTGGTAATTAATGATTCAGGTCAATAAAGACGTCCAGCACAGTCAATTCCTAAAAATCTGGGGCCAGATTTTCAAAGGGCCTGACATGGCCCAGAGACTAAGGGCAGAATTCACAAAACACTTTGAAGGTGAACAAAGTGTGCAAGTCCTCAAAAGTGCACAGTTGCAGGGTATTAATTGCACTGCATCATATACACAAAACATCCCTGCAGCTGTGGGAAAAGTACACTGCAGACTGCAGAAAAAAAAAACGCACCTACAGAAATTCCTGCACAACGAAAATGCCATTGAAAAGTATGGCATATTCCCTTAAAGACTATTCTCAGCCACTGTTTTCCCCACAGTTGTGGAAAAGTGTTGTGCATATACTGCACTAAGGAGAGTGAGTCGTAACTCACCCTGAGCAAAAAGGTAGTGGCTAACAATTGGGAAAAAAATCATAGTGGGGGCTCAAGCAGCAAGCAACAGCAAACCTGTGGGCTGTATAGTAGTGTCAGTTGTTACAACAAAAATAGCACACATTTCCAGAACTTCATGACCCAGTGCAGCCCACAAGGGAGCCCCACAGACAGTAGAGGCTGAGGTGGTAACAGCCAGAAAGTGTGCTACAGATGCAGGAAAAAGAAACACCCCAGAGGGAGACACAACCAAGAGAGACATATTGCCGCTGGGTGCAAGATCCTGCTGGTGCTGGTGGTGCTACTGTGGTCCCAGTTGTGGTACTGGCTGCTTGCCTCACTGGGACTGCTGGTTCTGCTGCAACTTTTGCAAAGTCTTCTGTTCCACTTAGTATGGATCACTTGCTGTTATTCTGTCTGCTGGGCCTTCTATATTATTTCTGCAGCTGTGGAAAAAAATGTTGCACATTTTCTGCACTTGGCAGAATTTTGTAACTCATCTGTTTTGTGATTTGCATCACCTACGGAAATTTTGACTGTGAATATGCTGCACTTACGTTTCTGCAGTTTTGCAAGCTTTTTTTTTTCGCACATACAGATTTTTTTTTTGCTCTCTTTGTGAATCTAGTCCTAAGTCCCTGTGCATGACTCTCAGGTGCAGGGAACAATTCCTGCACCTGCAAAAATGCTTTTTTTCTGCATTTTATGTTCATAGGCGGCATTTTCCTTTTTTCTGCAGCTGCGCAAAAGATGTTACGCCTGCTAGTACCATTTTGAAAACTGAGCGCATGAGGAAAAAAATTGCAGTTGCACAAGAAAACTGTTTCTTGCATACCTTTTTTTTCGCACATGTGCAAATTTTCTACTTTTGAAAATCTGGTTCCTCTCCTGCTGCTTTTTGACTGCACAAATTGGAATCATACTGATAATGTATTATCTATGCTAGCAGATGTTTCTGATGGAAGGCAGTACGGCAGCACACCAAGATGTGTAATTTATCCATGGTAGACATGGTAAGTGAGCAGGAACAGTGAAAAACTTTAAATCCTTATCAATGTGAGAATGAAAAGAAAATCTGATGTACTGATGTTTTTACCAGAAAAACATTATTACAACAAAACTATGCTAACTTTTTCCCCCTAACAGATACTGCTGCATGAAGGCCCACAAGCTGCATGTTGTGCTGTCATGCTGGTGACATAGATTGAGGAGTGGTCTTTGGAAACAGACAGGGAACCCACAGTTGCTGGGAAGGCACTGCCATGGAATAGAACTCCCACCTAGGAAGGGGATGTGTGCACAGGCCAGATAACTGCATCTGTGCTGTGGGAAGGTGGCTAGTAATGGGGGAAAAAATGGGGAAACCCGCACCACTATCAGATTTTTATAGAGCTATTTCTCCCTCAACCACATCATCTCCTGGAGATATACTCAGTTCAGACCTTGACATTTCCCCCATTCCCTGAATCCAACTGCCACCTGACAGCTTCCATGGCTTCTCCTCTGTGAAGAGGGGCTCAGAAGGAGGATCATCCCCCACCCCAAGACAGTTCACCAGGTGGAGAGGATACAGTATTTGGGTCACTAGGATGCAGGGAGCCAGGCACATCAGCTGTCAGACAGACAGTCATGGGATTTTATCTTCTGTTTTCTCCCCTGCCCTACATCCTCCCCTGGCATGAGTTTAGATTTCACACTGCCTGAAATGCATGCAGTGACGCCAGCGGAAGGCACAAGTTTCCCTGGCTTACCACAGGAGTTGCTCCTATGGCCTGCCACAGGTGTTGCTGTGGCAGTGGGTGCCCAAAGCCTTCCCTCCTGACCACAGTGCACTGCCACACATCAGCGGCTGTAGTCTGGCCTGCCTCCCGACATGGTAACTCAAGTTCACTCCTGAAGCAGGGTCGCCCGGGCCATCAAAGTGGCAGAACTTTTGAATTTTATTTTATACTTTAATAATTGGGTAAGGCCCACTGGGCTTTAGGCCCATTTACAGGGGAGCACAGAGCGATTAAGTGACTTGATTAGTGTCACACACTATGCAAATGCAGGTTATGGGAATCAAATCCAGGTCTGCTGGATGTACCAAGCTACTTAACAGCTCATTGTTCTAACCTCTTGGCTCTACTGCCAGCCCCTTGATGGCCAGGATAATGGCTGGTTGTACTGTCAGCCCTGCACCATGGTCCACCTTCACCCTCCCCGGAGAGATGGTGGGCTAGCAGGGGACAGAGCTGAGGCACCACTGTTGGGATTAGTCTCCAAAAGTCTGAGGACTAGGCAAAGGGCGGGTGAGAAGAGAATGCTTGATTACGGGAAAAGATTTATTAAAACAAATATGGACTGGAATTCTCAACTAATACTAGACTACTTGTTTTTTCTTTGATATTTATTTAGCTTTTATTGACCTGGTAAGTACACTAGAGAAATAGTTGTTTTTTTTTTCCGGTGAGACCTGGGGGATTACAAACAAAAATCAAGTCAAACATTATATAAAGTAACTATACAAAATACGTGAAAAACAAATTACAGAAGAACCGTAGAAATAACACATCAAACAGGTGAATATGAAACAGCATAGGATAACAAGTCATACTCCAAACACAAGTCCAAACATGGCTCACACATAACAATTTCCAATACATACATAAAATTCCACATAATTCAAACTGTACAAAAATATCAAAACAGACAGGGCAACAATAATCTGGAAAGAAATAGCAATAATTCGGTCAAGTGCAATTACAGTTTATTTTTTTGTATATCTTATTGATAATTCAAAGCAGAATGAACAGCAGGTTCAGACAGGAATCAATCATAACATATGGCATGGTTAAGTAGTAGTGTAGTACACAAGAAACTACAATGGATTTCCATTTGTGCAATTACAGATTGAGTTAGCTTTCAGTTAGTCCCAGGGAGATCTTCTAAACAGTCAGTGGGAGGAGAAGAGTGAACTCAGAGAAATTCCTGCACCTAGGCACACATGCAATGAAGGTCTGATTACCCATAGCAGTATGAGATTTGGGGACATTAAGCAGTGATTTTTCATTAGATCTGAGTGGGTAACACCTGGGGTGGGATATTCAGAAGGGCTGCGCAAGTCGCAACACAGTTGCGCCATGCAAAACCCACCGATGCGCCCCGATGCGATATTCAAGAGGAAAGTACGTGGCACAACCTGATGCACCGGGTGCATCAGTAATGTATGTGGTGCAAGTAGGGGGAGCATGCCCTTGCATACTCCGCACATCCCAATATTCAGCCCAGGATTTGCTGAGCAGATGCAGGCACAACCCCTACCTGCGTCACACACAGTTGAGACAAAAAAAACTGGAGCAACAGCTGGCCACCCACAGGTGAGCTGCCATATTGCAGGGTGCAACATGGCAGTTGCCAGCTGTGGGTAGCCACCCGAGCTCTGGCGGCACCATCCGCAGTGGTAGAGCCCCCCTCATGCCCGATCGTGGGCATAGGTACTGAATTAGAAATGTCCAGTATCCCTGGTGGTCCAGTGGACTGCTTCCAGCCCAATCGCGGGCAGTAGTATGAAATAAAACAACCAATATCCCTGAGTGATCAATCGGTACACACCCTCCCCGCCCACTGGGCCCCACCACCCCTCCCTCCCGGTCAGCGGGGGCGGCAGCTCCCCTGCAAGCCGTCCGGCCACCTGCCGACTGACTGCATACAGTATGACTGATGTCCATTGATCCACAATGTGGGCCAATGGGCATGCAGACTGAGCTGATGGCTACTCAGTCCAATATGTGAATGAATCCATTCACATATCTGGACTGTGTAGTACGGCATTGTCTGCACTCCCATTGGCCCATGCTGTGGACCAATGAGTGTGCCAGCCGCACTGCACGAGTCAGCGTGGGCGGCCGGTGGCTTATGGCAGGGAGCTGCCGCCACTGCTGACTTGGGGGTGGCGGATGGTGGGGCTCAGTGGTGGGTGGGATGGGGAGGTACCGGACCACCAGGGATGGTTCAGATGTTTTATTTCATACTTATACCTGTGATCGGGCTGGAAGTGGTCCACTGGACCACCAGGGATATTGGATGGTTAATAT
This sequence comes from Neoceratodus forsteri, assembly GCA_016271365.2. NCBI lineage: Eukaryota > Metazoa > Chordata > Ceratodontiformes > Ceratodontidae > Neoceratodus > Neoceratodus forsteri. The sequence continues at coordinate 965,474,912 of CM028133.1, forward strand.
TAATACACATGCCCGCGATCGGGCGTTGGAACACATTGTCAGTGGAGGCAGGGGGTGTCAGTCCCCGATGGCTGCTGCCTGGCAGGGCGCCAGGTGCAAGTCACCAGGGATCAGCGCGCCTGTATGCAAATGGGGCCATAATGACATGCTAATGGCCCCATTTGCACCTTGCATGCATTATGGCCCCATTTGCATGTCCACCTCTGAATATCGCGGTTGCTGCACCTAGTGCAACAGCACTTGCGCTAGCTCATTCCCCTGCTCCTCTCTGGCCACTTGCACTGGCACAGTGCAGGTGGCCACAGTGCCATATTCAATGGTGCAGAGCCATGGCGCAGCACCATTGGATATCGCCCAGGCCACACCCTGGCACATCCCAGTTGCACTGCGCCTGGCTTGTGCCCCTGCCATGCGCAGTTCTGCATATCCCACCTCTGGTCTGAATACTTTAGCAACACAGCTGCTCCCCCCTCCTAAAATTGTTCAATCTCTCCCTGGAAACTGGGAATATCTCCAAAGTCTGGAGGACAGCAATAGTTGTTCCCATACATAAAGATGGAAGATGGGCAGATGTGGGCAGTTACAGAACTATTAGTCTGATCGCGATAGTGGGAAAGATGCTGGAAACATAATTAAAGGAAAGACTGGAAAAAGAGCTAGAAGGTCTTAAGCTAATAGACACATCACAACATGGATTTAGGAAACAGAGGCCTTGCTCCACAAATGCCCTTGTGTTTTATGAAAAGGTTAGCAGTTTCTTAGCTTACAGTCATTTATCTAGACTAGCAGAAAGCTTTCGACAAGGTACCACATACAATTCTTGTTCAAAAATATGAAGCAGCTAGGTATAAATACTGTAGTAACCAGATGGGTTGCAGGCTGGCTGACAGGTAGAACACAAAAAGTATGAATCAGAGGAGACATGTCAGAGGGAGGCGTGGTTACGAGTGGGGTGCTGCAGGGGTCCTTATTGGGGCCAGTCCGGTATGCTGTATTTATAACAAATATGAATCAGGGCATTAAGAACTTTTGCATGAACTCATTACCTCCAACAGCTCCACATGAAGTCCGAACTATCCATTGTTTACATGACACAAAATGGCTGCTCAGGAGGTAATGAGTTAAATTTGCGGATGATGCTAAATTGGGAGCTGAGGTGGGTGACAGTGAGGGAGTGGTGACCATGCAGCATGATCTGGACAAATTATGTGAATGGGCCTCATTAAATGGCATGCAGTTTAACATCAAGAAATGTGGTGTGATGCACTTGGGCAAAGGTAACAGGCAGAGTAGTTATACTCCAAATGGTATTCAATTGAGAGTGTCAGAGAATGAGAGAGACCTGGGTATATTAGTTACAAATGATTTGTCCTTTAGGACACACTGCAATGAGGTAGTAAATAAGGCCAATAAAATAACTGAATGTATAAGGAAGGCTTTCACTTCTAGGAACAGGGCCTGTTTAATGCCTCTATATAAGGCATTTGTTAGACCCCATCTTGATTATTGTACTGCCTTATTGAGCCTTTATCTGAGAAAAGACATAAATGGACTTGAAAGAGTTCAGAGGAGGATGACTAAGATGGTGAATGGACTTAGTAAGGAGCCATATGAAATCAGAGTGCGAAGGCTTGACCTGTACCCACTGGAACTGAGATGCATTAGGGGTGACTGCCTACAAATGTATCATATCTCCAAGGATAAGGAATTAGTAAACAGTCTGGGACTATTACCCACCAGTAAGGTGGAAGGTCTAAGGAGCCACAATTGCCAACTTAAACTTACCTATCCTAGGACTAACTTAAGGAGATACTTCTTTACTCAGAGAACTATTCCTTTATGGAACAGCCTCCCACAAGAGATGATTGAATCAGACACCTTCCTGATTTTTAAGGGAAGATTAGAAAAGCACCTTTTGAAATAAACCTGGGATTAATGCCCCGCTAAGCGCGGGAGACATGCACCATGGGCCTAGAGCCTTTTGCTTGTCTCATATTCCTAGTATAGATCCTAGCTAGGAATGTGGGTGTGGCAGAACTGATGACATAGAAACACAGAATTTGTCAGCAGAAAAGGACTGCTTGGTGCACCCAGTCTGCCCAGATGACCTTGTCAGTGTTAAGCAACCCAGGGTCAACAGATGTTTTTTTCTGGGGACAAACAGTTAAGCTTATTAAACAGCACACAGTGATGTGTATGATGAGCAGCAGATGTGGCAAAGCAGCAGATATTATCAGCAATATCCCATTTAGCCAAGATGGATTTTTTTGTAAACCTGAAAGGAATAAGCCCATACCATAGTTAAGGAAATAGCACTACTCTGGCAATGGCAAGTTAAGCAGCTAGGGTGATGATGTGCTTGATTCTGTAAGCCATGCCAGGATTATTGTTTCCTGTCCTACACACATTACAAATATGCAGGGAAAAGTGTAGTTGGGGGTCCAGAGAAATCCCAAGGTATTTAAATGATTGCACAGTGGTGAGAGGAGTGCAGTCAGCACAGGCAATAACTAAGGGTCCAGAATTGGCTGTAATTTTAGCCGATAATGCAAAAAGCATGGCTGCAGTCTTTTTCACATCAAGGGCAAGCCAACTGTCAGTAAGCTAGGACTGGATACTTATAAAAGTTAGCATTACGCTGGGGATTAATAGATTCAATGTTTTTGGAGCTGAATAGGGGTGTCAGATTGTTAGCATACAGGGTGGAACTACAGTGGATAGGAACCTGAGGAAAATCATTTATAAAGAGTGAAAACAGAATGGGGCTACGAATTGATCCCTTGGGGACACCTTGCTTAATTAGATTTGGTTCTGACAGGGCCCTATAAAATTTGACCACTTGTTGACCATCCTGGAATTAACTGGCAAATCAGACCACTGCATGGGCAGATACACCCAGGGCATGGATATTGGAACACTGGAGTTTGTGGTCAGCCAGATCAAATGCTTTTGATAGATCTATAAGCTTGCCCCACTTTGATTGTCTTTATCCATGGCACATGTGACCTATGAGGTTACTTTGGTAAGGCTATGGTTATGCTGTCACATGCCCTTCCCGAATGTCCTGCTGCTCATTAACAATTGATAAGTACACACACAAAAAAAAACATTCCATCAGCACTGTAGCATTTTGTTGTTCGTCTGCAATGGGATCCTTAACTTCCTTGTGATCTTTTTTTTTTCAATTGTTTAACCAGGAGTGGCACATTAAGCTGAAAGCTTGTTTACAGGTGTAAACTGGGAGCACAGAGAAGTTAAGTGACTTGCTCAGGGTCACACAGTATATAAGTGGGGGCTGTGGGATTTAAACCCAGGTCTCCAGATTTGCAGCTCAGAGCCTTAAACCACTGCGCTATACTGCCTCCTGTCTGCCTTGCCCATCTGGTTCTTCTGCAATAATTGACTTCTGATACCAAACAAACTGCACTGGATGCATAAAATAATAAACAAAATTAGTTTATTCAGACACATAAGCAGGATCAACTGTTCAGCAAGAGGTACAGACTCAGACTGACAAAAGGGACAGGAAATAGGGATTTCCAAGCCCCTGCAGGAAATCATTAGCATTACATTCTCATACCATAGGCTCAAGTTGCACATTATTGCTCTAGTTAAAGGGACAGCAGCTATTCTTAAGCCCCATGCTTAACTTGTACTCTACATCACCCACGGGACAGAAAATGTGAGCACCACTCAAACAAAAGCAAGAGCATGGCATTTAAACATGAATAAGAATTAGAAGAATAGGAATTAGCAACTGTTTAAACATGAAATTAACATTGATTGACACCATTGATTAAACTGTTAAGAAACAACCTTTTGTTTCATTCGAAACACAATACTCCACTGCAGGGCAGAAAAGAATCTGGACTACACTGGTGACCAGTCAGTGCAGTGCCAGGGAAGGGGGACACCCTAGCAACCTGAAACTTGGTCATGCCACAAGCATTAAAGTGCAGGGGAAGGGAAAAGGAAGATAGGGAAGGGGGCAGCAGGAGGCACTCAAATGCAATTGAATATATGTTACTATTGCAAACCACAACAGTCCTAAAGAGCTAGAGGAAAAAGAAATGGTTATTGCAAACAGCAATGTTTGAAAAAATTGCAAGCAACAGTTAAATGATTATAATGATGCAAAAAAAATTAATGACCACACACAGTTCTATAAGGCAGACAATAAATGAATGACCACAATGAGTTCAAGAAATGACCACTGAGTTCATTTATTAAAGTTCACTCTTTTTTGCAACTTTTATGGTCAGTGGGAATTGACTTGTGTGTGGATTGGACCAGTTCCTCACAGGCTGGGGTCAGGTCAGAAAAGGGGACCCAAGAGTTCTGCATGCTGTCATAGCCGCATCACTTGACACGATAAGTCCAGGATCCGTTTATGTACTTCTTGTGCAATATCTTCTCGATCTGGTACATGAGAGAGTCCTGAGAAGAAGAAGATGCAGCAAAAGACTGAGAAGCTCCAGGTAGTCCATCTGGCTGAGCAGGGAAAACAGGATCGGGTTGAAGAGTGTTGGGGCTATGGGGTTGTGGAGAAACTGGTCACAAACTGTCTGCAGGAAGTTCAGCTTTCAAAAGTATAGCAGGTTCAAGTGCAGCTTCATTGTTAGGGTTACTGGGATTATCAGGGAGAGTATAATTCAGGTACCCATGTTTCAGTCTGTTGATGTGGATTTTATTGTGTACCAGCTTTTCATTGGACTTGCGGCGCAAGTGAACCTGAACAGGAGGAAGCTTTTCCACAATGTAGAAGGGACCAGTCCAAGGGCGAAGCAGTTTTTTGGTAGCGCCAGGAACTAGGACAGGTCAATACAAGTTGTTATCCATGGACCAGCACCCTTGATTGTACCTCCACCTTGTGGACAACAACACATATGTAGGTATATGTACTAATCTTAGAGCACAGACACTTATCGTATAAGCATAAGTGTCAGGATCGGAGTTCTACTGTACTTTTGCAATGCAAATTATGCTTCACTATATTCTTACAATATATTGTACCACTGGGAGATGTTTTCCATTAGATTTTTATTGTATAATTATTAGTTAGGAAACAGTGCCATCTTTAGTGCTTGTGCAAACTGTAACTACAAGTGACCGTGAAAGAATCACGGACCTTATTGTTCACTTTAATCTTCTGCTAAGCTAAGCAACTTCTTATGTTAGTTAAGATAGTTACTTTGGCCACCTGTTTTTAGCCAATTACTTACTTTTTATGTATCTTCTTTTAGCTGTTGCTATGGTTATTATTAGGATATAAGACCCCTTGCATCACATATTTTCTCTCAGAGAGACTTGACTACACCTATAGGTAAGGAAACTGGATACATTTTTCCAGCATACCTCTCAACCTTTTGTTCCCCAAATGTGGAACATTGCCTCTCAAAATGTGGAAAGAATGGGCAAAATGTGGAACACTTAATCAAATCGTTACATCAGAAGCTCACAACACTGTCAAAGTGTTTGCATTTATGTTCAGAAAGTCTGCTATTAATTAAAATTATATATTTTGCATCAATTACTATGGAGTTTTGCTTAAAAATGTTAACACTGAATGTGGGACAAGTCCTCACAATGTGGAACAGGGAGCTTTTGTGAAGTAAAATGAGGAACGTTCCTCGTAATGTGGTACAGTTGAGAGGTATGTTTTCCAGTGATTACACTGTTGGTTGTAAGCCTGTACTACTCTTAATTACCAGTAATAAATTACATTTATTATCAGGACACACATGTCTGTCATCTCTTCCTTTTGTGCAGTTCCAACAAGAATCTGAGAAAGGTAATTTTAATACCCAGTTACATTCTGGTGACCGTGTGCAGGTTGAATGTGCAAAGTGAAGATTCCATTCAATTCATTTTGAATGTCAAGTAGTGTAGTGCGTCTCTTGCCTACTTGGATCTAGTCATACTTACAGTGGTTGTTATTGTGATGGACACACTCTGTCCTGGTCTCGGGAATGGTACATCCATACTGGACCCTGATACACTTCCTCTGCGAGTGACAGTGAACCACCTTGGCACCACTGTTTGCCCATGGGGGATCAGAAAGCCATTGGGTGCGGCACCAAGGATTTTATCCAGTTTTCCAACTGCTTTCTTGTTTGTTTGTCTACCCCTTGTTGTTATGCCTGAACTTTGCACTGAGTTGAGACTGGATGTCTCAAACTACCTCACCTCCCATGGAGGATGGACAGATTTCATGCTGGAAGCAAAGTCTGCAGAAAACCCATTGCTGCTAATCTCAGCACAATATCTAAAGTCCAAACAAAAAGCCAAGAAATACAACCTTAAAGGGCTCTTGATTGTGGCTTTACATACCACTGTTGAGAGTCTCACAGTGAGATGTGCCTCTCTTGAACTGCAAAATGTATCTCTAAAAAAAGAGATGGGCTTGCAGCCATTGGAGTTACAGAAAAAGGAACAGAAACTAGCGGAGGAGACACAGTCACTTTGCGATGCCAATAACAGACTGTTGCACTGTACTGCTCAAGACTCTGAGTGTGAAATTTGCATGTTGAGAGATGATTGTGAAAGGTTGAAATGTGATAAGAAACAGACTATTTGAATGATATTCTGAGTGATACGAATGAAGGTTTGCGAGAGGATAATGCTGCGTTACTGTTTTGTGACTGTCAGTACCTCCCCCCTCAATCATGTAATCCTCCCCTATGTTCTTGTGCTCCAAATGCATGATTTTGCATTTTTTCACATTAAATTTCAGCTGCCACACTCTAGACCATTCCTCCAGTTTACCTAGGTCCCTCCTCATTTTTTCCACCCCTCCCAGAATGTCCTCCCTGTTGCAGATCTTAGTGTCATTTACAAAGAGGAACACCTTCCCTTCCAGACCCTCCACAATGTCACTTATGAAGACATTAAACAGGACTGGCCCCAAAACTGATCCCTGGAGCACCCCATTGGTGACCCTCCTTTCCTCAGATTTAGCTCTATTTACCACCACTCTCTGTCTTCTATCACTCAACCAGATGGTAACCCAGTTTACCACCTTGTGTCTCACTCCCAGGCTGCCCAGCTTGTTCACAAGTCTTCTACGTGGAATGGTATCAAAGCCTTACTGAAATCCAAATAGGTCACATGCACCACTCCCCCGATCCACTTCCTAGTCATTCAGTCAAAACAATCAATTAGATTTGCTTGACATGACCTTCCCGCTTTGAATCCATGCTGTCTCAGATCCTGTGCTCCGCTGGATATAGGGTGTTCAATAGTCTATTGATTTCTGCCATCACTAGTTCCTGATAGGTTAGCTATGCTGCCAAGCTAAGTGGTGAAGGATTAAATGTAGAGGGTGGCTTGAAATTAGTATTTTGAGATGTTGATGCAGTAAGCCACCTCATTTATTGAGGGCAACTGTGTGATGTCAGGGTTATCAGAACTGCTTCATTCTCTGCATATAAGGTAATCAGAACCGTTAAGTCTGAATCCATATCTCCTGCAGAATGGCTAGTATTTCAGTGACACCCATGTTGGTCTGTTTTTCAAAAAAACTTTTTCAAGGAAAATTTCCTAAAGATTTTTTTTAAGATCAGTAAATATGTTGAATGTGTTAACTACAGGATATGGCACAATGTTCAGGCCCTTAGGTAACACCCTTTGTTGGGCTTTTGACAAGGGAATACAAGTACTGAACTATTAAGTTTGGTGTGACTGCACCAAGGAACAGCCATGCTTAGGTCAAAAAATGAAGACATAAAAAGAAGCAAAGACCAGCACCACTGCCTAACGCAAGGATCTGTGCCATTTGTTAACAAATATGCCAACCAAGTGAAAAAAGCCACTGAAGTGTACAGACTCACCAGGAAGAAGGATGAAGCAATTCAGTGCAATTCAATGCAGTACAAATCCTTTATTGGCAGTATAAAATTGCCTGTTCAAATGATCCATAAAAAATCCAAACGCTACCCTGCTCCAATATACAGCTTCCTTGTCACATGACAATACACGCACTACGTCACCTGATGCATTTCACACAATGTGCTTTCTCAAAGGTTTTCACTTGGTTGGCATATTTTTTAACAAACAGCATAGTCCTTGTGTTAGGCAGTGGTGCTGGTCTTTGCTTCTTTTTATGACAAGGGAATACTAGAGATATTTAGAACTCTCGACCATTCCTCCAGTTTACCTAGGTCCCTCCTCATTTTTTTCCACCCCTCCTGGAGTGTCCACCCTGTTGCAGATCTTAGTGTCATCTGCAAAGAGGAACACCTTCCCTTCCAGACCCTCCACAATGTCACTTATAAAGACATTGAACAGGACTGGCCACAGAACTGATCCCTGAAGCACCCCGCTGGTCACCCTCTTTCCTCAGATTGAGCTCCATTTACCATTACTCTTTGTCTTCTATCACTCAACCAGTTGGTAACCCAGTTTACCACCTTGTGTGCCACTCCCAGGTTGCCCAGCTTGTTTACAAGTCTTCTATGTGGAACGGTATCAAAGCCTTACTGAAATCCAAGTAGGCCACATCCACCACTCCCCAGATCCACTTCCTAGTCATCCAGTCAAAGAAATCAATTCGATTTGTTTGACATGACCTTCCCGCTGTGAATCCATGCTGTCTCAGATCCTGTGCTCCGCTGGATTCAGGGTGTTCAATAGTCTATTGATTTCTGCCATCACTAGTTCCTGATAGGCTAACTATGCTGCCAAGCTAAGTGGTGAAGGATTAAATGTAGAGGGTGGCTTGAAATTAGTATTTTGAGATGTTGATGCAACAAGCCACCTCATTTATTGAGGGAAACTGTGTGATGTCAGGGTTATCAGAACTGTTCCATTCTCTGCATATAAGGTAATCAGAACCGTTAAGTCTGAATCCATATCTTCTGCAGAATGGCTAGTATTTTAGTGCCACCCATGTTGGTCTATTTTTCAAAAAACTTTTTCAAGGAAAATTTCCTAAAGATTTTTTTTTAGGATCAATAAATATGTTGAATGTGTTAACTACAGGATCTAGCACAACATTCAGCAGGGTCAGACTGGCCCACCTGGATACCTAGAAATTTCCAGGTGGCCCCCCTCAGTTGGGTAAGTAATTATCTTCTGAAATCTGAAAACTTTTGCATTTATCTTCTTTTTTTCTAATTAAATGAGGTATCTGGGACACTCTTGATAAATGTAAGATGCAAACACAGAGACAGTGTATCAGATTGAAGTGGAATATTGATATGAGTGTGTCAACCTGGGCCCTCCTCTATTGATTTTCCAGGTGGGCCTTTGTATCTTCTTTCCAGGTGGGCCCTCTGTACCCCAGTCCAACCCTGACGTTCAGACCCTTAGGTAACACCCTTTGTTGGGCTTTTGACAAGGGAATACTAGAGATATTTAGAACTTGGGATTCTTGTTCCATAGGTTCCACAGTTGTCAAGTGCCTGCCCCTACATCCACGTCCTCCTCTACTGGTCTTCTGCCTACTCTTGTAGACTGTACATTGTGTTTCTTCTTGGCAGTTGGTTCCTGTATCTGTGAAGAAGAAGACACTGATCTGCTGCTGTGACTTGTGTCTTGCTGTGTAGCCTAATTAATGCCCTTATTCTTCAGGGCAGACTTGGATCAGTATTGTGAATGCCCCCTTCTTTGTCTGAACTTTGAGCACTGGTGACCTCGACTGGCAGATCTAGTAGGTCTATCGCATGAGAAAACTTGGTTACTTTCCTAATCTCAGCTGTCTCAAAGTAACTTGTGCTTTTTTTCTTTCCATTGTCTTTATTTCATGTGCTGTCCACTTTTTCTGTAAATTAAGTTAATAATTTTTTAACTTGTTTTTTTTCTTTAAGTGGCAGCAATTTTTGGTTCGTGTTCTAAATGTCCTGTGTTATGGTATTATAAATCCCATTGTCTTGATCCACAAAAATGTTTACTAGTTCTTTAGAACAGATGGATAAAGCATTGTACCATCCATCTTTGTACAGTATATGTCAGAAATGAATCCACCAGTGGGTACCTTTTCAACACGCAACACCCTGCGGACCCATCCTTTGGATTTGTACTCCTAAGTGATTCTTTGTCGTAGTATACATTGACTTCTTTGGTTTTCAACTTATCAAATTCATTGAAAAGTTCCTTGAAACTGCTGTCAGGTGGTGCTGCACTAGCTGATGTTAGAAAAAGATCACCTGCTTGTAAAACAGCATCTAACAGATACAGCTCTGCTGTCGAAACAGTGCACTCCCACATCTCCAGTGCCTGCTTTAGACTCAGGCTCTGAGGTATTCATACCCACAGCACAGCAACAGAAAATAAAACTGCACAGCAGAAACATCCAGTTATTAAACCTGCTGGTGAGTTTCAATCGCTTGCTTGGTGAAACAAAAACATTTTTTGGAGTCTTTTTTTAACAAGCCTGTTAGTGGTTACTAATCAATGTCTGCGTTAACTGAAAAAGGAATGAACACACTGTGATTTTGTGCAACTTTGCAAAATGCTCCTTCACTATATGAACCTCGCTATGGCAAATGCACAGTTATAGCAAATGGCTCTTCTGGCTCCCAGTCAATGATTTTACTGACAGCTGGTTAATTACGGTACCTAGCTGTCAGTGCTATCAGTGCTGAACGCACTCGTTGCTCAATGAGGTTTGCCTGTCACAGTGACAGTTTACAAATTAAGTGCTACTGTTACAGTAATAAAATACTTTAGCAGGTAATTAAAAAAAAATCATGCTTAAACGTCTATGTAAATCTACCCACATGAATGCTCCCATCTTACACCTGCAATGAAGTGATCAGGCTATTCAGTTAAAACAAAGCTTGACACCCTAGACCGGCTTAACAATGGAAACAGCCTCAAAAAGAGTTATGCAGAAAAAGGCCCCTCCAAGTCAACAATCTGTACTTGGAGAAAACAAGAGGAGTCCCTGCAGGAGTTTGTTTTGGAATGCTCCAAGTCCAAGGGTCTCAGCCACAAAAAGCATTGCAAGGCAGACAAGCCTGACATGGGCAAAGCCTCGCAAATCTGGTTTAACCAATAGTGGTGTAATGGTGTCCCTGTGTCTGGACTGCTTGTCTGGGAAAAGGCTAACCAGACTACACAGGAGCTTTACGGTGACAGCAACAGATTCAAATCATCAACTGACTGGCTTTGCTATTTTCCATACCGACATGTTATCCATCATGTCTGTGTTACAGGGGAGCAGTGATCAAGTGACGATGTGGCAGCTGCTGAATTTTTGCCCAAACTAAAAAAAAAAAATAATTGAGGATGGTGGTTACACTCCTGAGCAGATTTACAATTGTGAAAAGACTGGCTTGTTTTGGTGCTGTTTGCCTGATGTTACCTTAGCTGCCAAAACCGAGATTAATGCCTCAAGTCAGCAAATACTGTAGATAGAGTGACTTATCTGCTGTGCAAATACAATACTGGCTCCTATAAATTAAAGCCCCTCTGCACTGGGAAGTTTAAATCTCCCTGTTGTTTCCACCATGTCAACATGAATGTCCTCCCAGTTGAGTACCAGAGCTCACAAAATGCATGGATGACAACTGAGCTGTTTCAGCAGTGGTTTGTCAAATCATTTGTGCCCTCAGTATGAGCTCTCCCACTGTATGATCCCTGCATTTCCCAGGTCCCAGGATGGAGGCAGTTCAAAAGAGGTCAACTAAAATGGTGCAGAGTCTGTAACAGAAGCTATACGAAGAGAGGCTAAAGGAGCTTAATATGTATACCCTTGAGGAAAGGAGGAAAAGGGGGAACATGATAGAAACTTTCAAGTACCTCAAGGGAATCAACAAAGTCCAAGAGGGCAGCATCTTTCAGAAAAAGAGTCGTGCAAGAACAAGGAGACACAATTTGAAGATGGGGGGGGACGGCTCAGGGGCAATGTGAGGAAGTATCTTTTTCACAGAGAGGGTGGTGGACACATGGATTGGCCTTCCAGAGGAGATCATGGGGTAAAAAACAGTGGGGAATTCAAGAATGCATGGGACAGACATAAGGCAATTCTAGTGGGCGGTAGGAGGAAGTAGGCTGTTGGTTAAATGGGATCCGCAGCTTATCCAGTAGGTAGTGAAATGGGCAGACTAGGTGGGCCAAGCGGTCCTTATCTGCCGTCAAAGTCTATGTTTCTGTTTCCCAATAAAGCTATTATCCTCATAGATCGGTGCCCTGCCCACCTCCCTGATTCTGCACTCAAGTCCCAGGATGGTAGAATTAAAACAGTGTTTCTTCCCCAAAATACAACTTCCTGAATCCAGCCTTTAGATGGAGGCATCATTGCAACATTTAAGGAACATTACTAATGGAGACTGCTTGGTGATCTAGCTGGAAATGGGGATGCGGTGACTGACTTTCTCACACTGAAAAAGGTCATGCACATGCCTGTTGAAGCCTGGGCTGCTGTGTCTCATGCTACTGTGCAGCATTGCTGGGATGCAACACTTGATCCTGCGCTGTCGTCAATATCCCCCAACCCCCAACACTGCCACAGAGCTTCTGGAGGATGGCACAGACGATACCGATGACATTGCTAAACTTCCCAATGATCTCCAGCTCATCGAATGACCTGAAGATGCAGCTGAGATAATTGAAGAGTGGTTGCTAAGCGACGACACTGTAGCAACCACAAAGCAGCTGAGCGATGAGGCGATCGTGGCTGCAGTATCAAAATGCTCTCTGAAAGACAGTCAGGAGAGTGAGAGTGATCAAGATGGAGAGGGACATGTCGAAAAAAAAGCAAGTTTGTCAGACGCCATCAATGGACTAAATACCTACCTGTCCTGGATGGAATGTCAGGATGATGTGGATCCGGTAAAAGTACTGCAGTTACGACAGTTGCTCTCCTGCACCCATGGTCTAGCTAACAGAGCACTTGTTCAGAAAAAAAACAACTGATATTTGGGCTATGAAATTAATTCTTTGTTTTTTCTCTGACACCCTAGTAATGATTAATTTTTACTGATCATTCACTAAATAAAGTTTAAACTGTACTGCATTGGTTTGTTTTTGACATTCCCCTCTCCATGTGTTTATGTGTGGGGAAAAAACAGTGCTCCTCACTTTAACAAATGACAGACTATAATGAACATGGGAAATGGCTCAGATTTTGTTTGTTACAGTGAGGGAGCACTGTAGTTCTGTAACTTTAAAAATATAGAGAATACTGGATGGGCAACTATGCACATCCAGTGTGTTCTGCCACAGAGGGGTTCTGATTCCCTCTGACCTCGAGAGCTAAGCTCGAGAGCTCCATGGGAATCAGAACCCCAAGGTGACAGAACACACAGGTTGTGCATAAAGTCACTCATCCTGTATTTTTTATAGTGTATAGTAGTATTATGTGAAATGTGTGCTTTGTGTTTTTTTTTTCTCTTTTTCATAATGAAACTGGTTTGAAAAGTCTCTAGAGGTTCTAGAGTACTGTCACCACATAATTAAATAAGGGAAAGCAACAATGTGCCAGGATTCCAAGTGGTTCTGCTGCAGTAGTGACATCACTACTGCAGCAGAACAACATAATGACATCACTACTGCAGCAGAACAAGCATATTCCTGGCATGGAATTTCATGCATAACAGCATTCCACTATGCACTGTAACATGGGTGCTTCCTCTGAGTCCCGCAGTTATTAACAGCAGGAGGTGTCATGAATATAAGTGCTAAGTTCTCTTTTAATGAGCCTGCTAATGATTTCCAATTGCTGTCTACAGTAACTATGGCAATTAGAGGTGCTGCAATATAATTTCACAAAGGTGCTGCAATCAGAGGAAGCATCGGAAGCTTGCTGGACCTAATTTAGTTCTACAGAGATGCTGCAATTGGGGGAACCATCGGAAGGTTGCTGGACCTAATTTAGTTCTACGGAGCTGCTGCAATCGGGGGAACTATCAGAAGGTTGCTGAACCTAATTTCAAACTAGCTTGCTGGACTAGAAAAATTTCTGCCCCCCCTTCCCCCGACACTCTTTAAATGGGCTTCATCACAGGAGGCACCGCCCTTTGCATATATCCTGCTGTGATGGTTTTTAGCCTGAAAGTATGACTGCTGATCCTAGAGTATAACCATACAATAGCTGTTGTTCCAGGTTTAGATATTGTATGCATCCCTAGCCCCTCACGCTATTTATTGAATGTTGAGCGGTCTCTGATAACTACTGTTGGCATTGGTATACTTAGGAGGGTCCGGACCTGTTTAATTTTTTGCTCACAGAAAAAGGTTGCCAATTTAGCCCACTATCCTATACTATATACGAGTGTCTAGGTTTGTCTGATAAGATAAGAAGGTGCCTATTTTTATTATCCATCTCCTACTATATAGAGACAACTTACCTTACACTATAATGAACCGGGGACTTATATATGTACTTGTGTACATTGGGATTGTTGTTGGGGCAGACAAGATTTTATCTCAGGTGATTGAATTGCATGAGGCACCATCACTCTGCCAGTACCTTAGCCCATACCCCTCTGATGTACTTAAACTGTCTATCATCAACATGCAGGGTCTCAAAAAAGGAGGGAACTTCTATCAATTAATTGAATATCTCAGAGAAAACAAGTTGCGGACCTCTCTTGCTGTGCCCAGGTCACTAGTCAAATTCTATTTGTGCCTAAAACCACTGTTGGGAGGTGTCATAGAATTAAACCCCAGCCCTCCTCTTGCAAATGTTAGACATTGCCAAATATGGCAAACTGATCCACCATCAAAGGTTTGAAAATAACCCACTTAACATCCCTTATCCACATCACCCACAGTGCCTACTCCCTTAAGAATTCGGACTACATCCTGCTAGCTGTCCCTAGGTCCCATACTATTTTTGGCCAACGTGCCATTTCACATGCCCTGCCTACTATGTGGAACCACATCCAATCCATACTGAAATTAACCAGCCTCGTATCTACAGTATTAACTTCTACAAATCATTAGCAGCTTCCAAATTGAAAGATATTTGCAGCTGCCACTAAGGATACCCCTTACTCCGAGTCAGTCAAATTTACACCGAATGTCCTCGTCCTCTCCTTGCCAGGTACGATACTGGCAATTCCAGCATATGGTTTATCTTCCCTTCTCACTTGACCTCTCATATTATCTTTAATTATGCTCCATATTTATGCCACGTGTAAAATCTCAACCCATGTTGAGCCTTGTAAGAAGTAACGATGTTTTATCTGGACCTAGCGCTGTTAGATTGTACCTTACCATGAAATGCTTTTTATGATCTATGTATGCACTTTTATTTATTTACTTATAGCCTGTGAATCCCTCTTGTAATCTCCTCCTGCCTGTGTAAATGTCCAGGACCTCCTTGTGAATGAGCTTGCTCAATGGAGTTATTCCTGCAATAAACCTGAAACTTGAACTTGAATGTCAATAGCTTAAGGCCAAAGATGCATGAATTGAAAGCATGGACCAGCTTGTACACCCTGGATGTCATTGCTAGTACTGAAACATGGATCAAACCTCATATTCTAGCACACAAGGTTGAGCTTAATGGGTTTAAGATGTTTAGGCAAGATAGAACTGGGAAAAAAGGAGGAGGTGTCTTGATCTATGTTAAATCCTCTCTGAATGCATCACTGGTAGCAGTACCGACCCTAGTCAATTCTGTCTGTGAGGTGATTTTTATTAAACTGCTGCTGGGTGGCTCCAAGCCACTAGTGATAGGGTGTGTTTACAGCCTTCCCAAGGTAGCACTCAATTCCCCAAAGTCTCTATTGCCTGCCCTTCCCAGTCTCCCACAGGGGGAAAGGGTGCTACTGGGAGACTTTAACATACATTGGGGGCCACGACAAATGGGAGAACTAAAGGCCCTAATAGAAGAGGCAGATCTAACACAGTTAATCCATGAACCCACTAGGCTGAATACAAAACAGGCAAACACACCACTTTGGACTGGATCCTGGCATCTAAACCAGATAGATTTAAGTTATCCGGAACTTTTGAGGACTCATTGAGTGATCACACTCCCACGTATGGAGTATGGAAAAGCAACTTCCCAAACCCTCCCCCAAGAATTTTCTGGTCTTGGGATTACTCCAACTTTGACATAGGTGCATTTCTTAAAACACTGTCAGAAGTGGACTGGCCCCAGTTGCACAAAGCCCCTAGTCTAGACCTAGCATTAGACGTCTTCATCAATAATTTCCAGTCAGCAGCAAATAAGCATGCTCCACTAAAACTGATCAGAGTGAAAGGTCAAGAATCTAGGTGGCTATCTCGCTGTCCCAAAACTAATCAGAGAGAGAGACAGGGCTCAGGGTATATTCAAATCTTCTAATCAGATTAAGGACTGGCAGAGATTTAGGGAGCTCAGGAACAAGTGTAAAAAGGAACTTAAGCTGGCAAAAAAACACTATCTCAGAGACCTGCAGAGAAAAAATCTCTCTGACCCGAAAGAATTTCTTGTCCCATATCAATGCCCTCCTTAAAGGAAGTCATACCAAGGACCAATGTGACATAATGACCACAAGAATCCATAGGGTGCTGCTTAGGCTCTAAACTCATTTTTCACCAATCTGGATAAATTTAAGACCCACAAGTCGGGGACACCCCTCTCTGCAAGTACTACTAAAGCTTCACCCCTCTCTCCCAATTTCCACTTTAAACTAATAGCCAAAAAAGGTGATAAAACTTCTATAAAATATAAAACCTTCTGGGTCTGCAGAGTATGACAAATTGGAGCCCAAACTACTTAATATCACAGCTCCTATTATAGCCTCCCCTATTGCCTCGCTCTTCAATAGATCTCTCCTCGAAGGGAAAGTCCCTGAGCTATGGAAAGTGGCATTGGTCACACCTATCCATAAAGGGGGATCACAGGAACAGGTCAAAAACTATAGGCCCATCTTAATACTAAGCACTCTAAGCAAAGTTCTAGAAAGGGTGATCTGCAACCAGTTAATTAGCTACATTGAGCAGCACAAGCTACTAACCGATCGGCAACATAGCTTCAGGAAAAACCATGGAACCAACACTGCCCTGGTCAGCCTCACCACAGACATATACTCAACCTTAGATAATGGCCTCAAAACTGGTGCAGTCTTTATTGACCTCACCAAGGCCTTCAATCTGGTGGACCATCAACTGCTGATCTTGAAACTGAAGGACCTGGGCCTTGATAGCCTTACGGTGAAATGGTTCTCGGACTATCTCCAAGGATGATCACAGCTAGTTAGATGGCAAGGCTCCAGCTCTAATAAATGTCCTGTACTTGATGGAGTACCTCAGGGTTCTATCCTGGGACCTCTGTTATTCTCCCTGTTTATTAATGACATGCCAAACCACTGTGGTGATGCAAATCTGACCTTGTATGTGGATAATGCGGTATTGTACAGGGCCTCCCAGGACACTGCCCAACTGAACTGCTCTTTGACAAATGACCTGTTAGCCCTGGAGGGTTGGCTGGAGAGCAATAAACTTGTCTTGAATAGAAAAAAGACAAAGGCCATGTTATTTGGCCCCAAACACCAGGGTCCTTATGGATCATAATTGCTAACACCCACTCTCACGAATAGTTCCAGGATTGAAGTGGTTCATACCATAAAGTATTTAGGGGTAATCCTAGACCAAGACTGCACCTTTTGGCCACATATCGAAAAAAACAAGACGTTGAGCCAAAGCATAGGACTACTTTATCACCTCAGTCCTTTTCTAACAATGGATTTGCGACTAAAGGTTGCCACTAGCACACTTCTACCTTCCTTGACAAATGGTGCACTGATCCTCTGCTCAGTCAAAGGTGCAGAGATCCAGAAACTATGAACCTTATACCACAGGATAAGCTGGTTCGCTGCAGGTGCCCCACCCATGGAGCATCACTGCCAGCTGCTCCAAACCTTAAACTGGCCATCCTTAGAAGGCAGACTAAAATACTCCACTCTTGCCTGGCCTACAAAATCAGGCTTGATGATGCCCCCCCCCCCAGTCTGGCTGGCATAATGAAGGACAAACATAACAGTAGGAGCCTCAGATCATCCAGCCTTCAGCTCCTCCAAGTTCCAAAAGTGAGATCCTCCCAAGGACAACGATCCTTTTCTGCCTGTATACCCTACCTTTGGAATGCTATGCCAGGAATGCTCCAAGAATGCAACTCATTAGGGAGATTTAAGAGAGGACTCAAGGCTCACCTGATAGAGCAGAGCTTCTGCACTTGCTACTACTGGCTCTCCATTATAGTTCTCCTAGTGCTCAGGGAGAGGTTGAATGCTTAACTTGTCTGGTATAACTGCCACATTAGCTAAGAATACCAGAACAGGACAACCCCAACGAGGATTGCTATGACTAACTCAGTTTGCGATTAAGGAAACTGGTCTATGTATTGTGAACTTAAGTCCCTTTGTGTTTTGGATCCATTTATCTTACAAAACAGTGCACCTTATTGTCAGAACTCACAACTGTCTTGATTGTATTAACTAATTGGCCTGACTATTGTTTGTTGTTATATGAGCTATTTTCCGTTTCTCGTATCCTGTAAAACGTATATGTAACTTTACCTGCAATTAATCCCGGGTTACCCCTGAAAAAGGGACTGTGATAGTTCCAGTGGGCTTACCCGGTCACCAAAATTAAAATAAAATAAAATAAAGTGTGATCTATGAGGTTACTTTGGTAAGGCTATGGTTCTGTTATCATATGCCCTTCCCAAAAACCATTCTGCTCAGCTCTAAGGTTATTAGAATAAAAGGTAGTCAATCTGGTACTTTCTCTAGCAGTTTAGCGGTGATAGGCTTGCAATAAGGTGATAATTCTCAATGCATTTGGGATCCCCACGCTTAAGAAGAGGGATGAGTCTGGCTGTTTTCCAGCTGTTGGGAACACTGCCAGAGTGAGGACAGATTAAAAATATGAGGTATGGGCAGGGCAAGGAATGGAGCACTCAGACAAATAAGCTATTTGAGGTCCATGTTGTCACTACCAGATTTAGTACATGGAGAAAGGTTTCTCAGAAGCCTACTAATTTCTCCAGCACTTACAGTTTTGAAGTGGGGGGCAGTGAGAAAAGGATGGAGCGAGGAAGTGTAGGTGGGTCCTGTACAGAAGGGTGCAAGAACAGAAAGGTGAATACAGACAGGTCTGAGAACTGCACATTAAATGCATTCACAAGGGTATGAGGGTTATTACAATGGATCCCACCTAGGAGGAAGTCACTAGTGTGTTGCATGGCAGAACTGCTCACTAAACTCTTCATATTCCTTCAGAAATTCTGTGGATCCTTCGCAAAGGCACTCGGGTAGATCTGCAGAATTCACTATTAGCTGTACATATAGCCTGCTTACATGCATTTCTTAGCCTACTTTACTCAATAAGGTGTGCTAGTGAAAGTGAGGATTTATAAGTAGCACAGCATTTGTCTCTAGCTTTCATTAGCTGTAGTAGATCACTATAGAACCATTTTGTGCCAGCACCTCTAACTTTCCTCCATATTATGGGGGCATAGGAATCTTGTAAGGAGAAGATTAAGAGAAAATTAGTAAGGTAAGGTATATTTATTTATATGGCACCCAATCCCAGAGGCTCTGGGTGCCTTACATAATCAAAAAACAGAGTATGAACAAATAAACAAACACAAATCATAAGGTACACTTACAATTTCAGCTTATAAATGAATGATTACAGCACTGAAAAATATAAAACAATTTAGGTTAGTTTGGGAAGGCCTGCTTAAAAAGGCAAGTCTTTAGATCCCTCTTGAAAGCATCCACCATCTGGGGCTCCTTGATGGAGCTAGGAAGTGAGTGGCAGAGGGCCAGAACAGTGACCTCAAATGCTCAGTTACCAGAGGTTTAAGTCTGGCCCTCAGAACCACTAGGATGCCCATGGTGGAGGAGCAGAGGCAGCGGACCAAGGTGACAGGTATAAGGAGATCAGTCAGGTAGCTAGAACCCAATCCGTATAGGATCTTGTAGGTAAGCAAGCCCACCTTGAAGATGATCTTCCACTTGACAGACAGCCAGTGCAGAGTCCACAGGACCAGGGTCACATGGCATGACCTTAACAGACCTGTCAGTAACCTGGCCACTGCATTCTGCACCAGCTGCGGCCGGTGGAGGGTCCCGCCACAGACCCCGAAGTACAGAGCATTGCAGTAGTCAAGTCTGGATGTCACAAAGGCATGTACTACTGTTGGCAGGTCCTTGCGCGGAACTAGGGGCTTAATTCAGGTGACATTCCTTAAGTGGTAAACACTACATTGAATGACAGATGACACCTGGGCATCTAGTGTCAACCTGTCATCCAGAAAGATGCTCAGATTTCTCACCCTAGAGGAAGCTATCAACAGGGTGGATCCCAGGACCAAGCCTGTTACCACTCTGGAGGCAATCCTATCACACCCGTGACCAGGCTCACTCACCAGGACCTCTGTCTTGTCAGGGTTCAGTCTTAGCCAGTTGGAGGACATCCAGTCCTGGATCTCAGCCAAATAGTTGTTTAGCACTTTCGCGTCATCATTGGTTCCAGGGGCAAAGGACATATACTGTTGGGTATCATCTACAAAGCAGTGGAAACCTAAACTATAACACCTAATGAACTCACCCAAGGGTAGCATGTACACCGTGAGTAACATTGGTGATAGGATCGAAGCTTGAGGAACTCTACAAGGCAGGAGCTTCAGGGAAGAGGAGAAATTTCTCATCACTACCTGTTGCTTCCTGTCGGAGAGACAGGACTCAAACCAGTTGATGACAGTACTGGTCAGTCCACAATACTCTCTAAGGTGATTCAACAACATGATGTGATACATGGTGTCAAATGCTGAGGAGAAATTGAGGAGAATGAGAATTGACCGGCCTCCTCTATCTCTTGCCCTGAGGAGGTCATTCTGCACCCTGACCAATGCCATTTTAGTGCTATGCCTTGCCCTGAAACTGGACTGGAATGACTCATAGATGTCAAAGGCCATGAGATGTGCTTTGAGCTGCAGCACCACAATTTTCTCAACAACCTTCCCTAAAAATGGGAGGTTGGAGATAGGTCCATAATTTGTCAGGACATCAGGGTTGAGAGATGGTTTCTTCTAGAGGATTCTCACCAATGCCTCCTTCAAGGTATCAGGAAAGACTCTCTCTGAGAGCAAGTACCGACCAGATTATCCTGGTGAACACCAGACCAACAGTCCCAACACATCTCACTAGGAAATGGGTCAGGGCCTGGTCCAGGTCCAGTTCACAAAAAGTGGGCCGCAGCTTCGAGATCACCTCAACGATCTCAGCCATTTCCACTTGCTTAAACTCCTCCCAGACAATAGGAGTGCCCATGTTCCTACCAGACTGGCCACTATGCTGGCAGTGCTTACCCCACTGGGGAGATTCCTGACCAGATGGAGGGCACCCTGTCAGACAGGACCTGAGCAAACTCCTTGCACACAGCAATAGAAAATGCTTTTTTCAGCTGCAGACAGACTGGATGGAGTAATCTGTCCACAGTCCGAAAAAGCTGGGCTGGTCTGTTCTTCCCTACAGCAATATCCCTGGACAGAAACTCTGCCTTCTGATGGTTGGTTGCCCCTTGGTACTAATGATAGTGAGTGCACAAGACCAGATTGTCCTCCTTAGAATGGGTCGTCCACGAACAATGCTCCAGCTTCCAACCCATGATCTTCATTGCCTTGAGATCCCCATCAAGCCATGGGGTCCCAAGCGAGAAGATCTGGGTCATATATGGACCAGTGCGATGGCATCAAGAACTTCAGAGACAGCCTTATTATAGGCAGCCATTGCCTCACCCATGCCAATTGCATTTGCAGCACTCACACCAGATAAATCTACTACCAACAAAAGTTCCTCTGTGGACAGTCCTCTTAAAGGGTGATAGCTGACCATCTCAATAGGGGAGGGACTCTTGGGGGGGGCCCCAAATGAGAACTCCACCAGGCAATGATCAGACCAAATGACCCAATCAGTCTTGAGGTTCGCGAACTCAAGCCCCAGAGAGAAAACCAAATCCAATGTGTGGCCGTGGTGATGGGTCGCAGATGCAGCTGCTTGTGTAAAGCCCAGTGATGACATCAGGTGGAGGAGACTGTGACCAAACTGCAAGGATTTGACATTGACCCAAGCATTGAAGTCCCCCAGAATTAAGCATCTGGGGGACTCTAACACCCTGTTGACCTCCTGCAGGAACTCCTAAATGAGGAGAATCCTGCAACCTACAACTGGACCCCCATGCACAGCCACACATTTAAAGGATAGGGCAGAACCCACTGAGTGCATGGTGAAGTTCAAGCCGGATCTAAAACAGACGACCACACCCTCACCCCTGCATTCCCTCCTCAGGCAGTGCACTACAGAGTACCCAGCAGGGACAGCCGCCTCCAAAACTGGCCCAGCATCTTCTCCCAGCCAGGTCTCATTTATGCAAGCCAGATTAACTGACAAAATCAAGTCCGCCATAATAGCGATCTTGTTCCTCATTGATCTGGCATTAGATAGTATGGCCTGAAGGGGACTGGTTGAGGCTGCAGGCTCCTTGGCTGCCTGCCCACTCAGTCCAGTGGGAACCCTGGGAATGGACACCAAACACGTTGAGCTTCTCTGCTGGTTCTATTTAGCCCCAGGGCATCTACTGCTTCTAACCACCCTGATACTGCTCACCTTCGCTATGCCCACTGCACCCCACCACCAGCATGCATGCTCCCTAGTAACTCCCACCTCCCTACAGCACCTCACTGCTGTTACTTAGATAGGGAGGTCAGTGAAGGGGAAGAGGTCACGCAGCTGGGATGCAGCATAGGTGATTCAGAGGGCTCTCCTACACATTCCCAGAAATAACCACTACCCTATAATGCTATGTACTTAAAAGCACTAAAACCTTACTTCAACCTAAGAACATTTAATAAAACAACTCAAAACTAATTTTCAAAAGCCTATCCCTAAACATACACTCATCATTCACACCTAATACAAAACTTTCCTAAACACACACAAACCACACTCAATACGAACTATAACACTCCCACCCAAAGCAACCCAAAGTGAATTAAAACAAACAAGGAAATTAACAAATCAAGAGAGAATCCTCACTAGCTCATGTCAAGAGGGTAAGTAATCCAGAAACACAGTAATACGTAACTGGGAATTCAGTCCAGAATATAACAGTGTCCCTAGCGCAAAAGGTATGCAGGGCCGAAGAAAAGTGCTCTTGTCACTTTTTATAGATGAAAAAGGCCACCAGCAATAGGTTACAGTCCAAAACACAAAAGCGTTGGGGAAAATGGCACTGTTCTTACAATGCTTATAAAGTTGCAGCA
Source organism: Neoceratodus forsteri (assembly GCA_016271365.2). Lineage (NCBI taxonomy): Eukaryota > Metazoa > Chordata > Ceratodontiformes > Ceratodontidae > Neoceratodus > Neoceratodus forsteri. The sequence continues at coordinate 965,498,121 of CM028133.1, forward strand.
AGGTTAAGGAGAGCACTCTCACTGCTCTCCCAAACAGATGTAATGGCCACAAACATCATAAAGGTGACATTTAGTGGAGGGGAGAGACAGGCAATTAAACGAGTGCTCTCACTACTCAAAGTTAAGGGAACGATACAGTACTCACTTGGACACTCCAAGGGCAGCTGTGACATTTTGGGCAGATTTATTTATTTATTTAGCTTTTGTTGACCAGGTAAGTACACTAGATAAGTCAATTGCCTATTTTCAGGTATGACCTGGGAGAGTACAGGAATTACAGCGTTAAGTACAAAGGACAACATGATACAGATTGAGATAGGTTGCAGGTCAGGTAAGGCAGATCTTATACAGTATATACACAATAGAACAACACATGTAGAAACTAAGAGCAGTACAATAGGTACAAATTGAGATGCAGCAGATACAACACTATATACAACTTAAGGCCCCAGGAAGTGGAGCCTTGGTTAGAGCAACACCCGAAAACATGAGTTATGGTACATTAAAAACCCAGCAAACAACCCATACTTGTCAGAACACATCCAAGAGAAAGGAGTGCAGTGAAGGATCAGGCATTATCAAGGAGGTTTGGGACAACCACACGCCGAGGAGAGTTTGAGATGGTTCCATAGAGAGGATCGAAGGCACACATGTGAGTGGGAAGAGCGTACCTGGGCAGGAAATGAGTTCCACAGCTTGGGAGCATATGCAGCAAAATCTCTATCCCCCATTAGAGTCCGGGTAGCAGGGATCTTAAGGATGGCAGGACCCAGAGACCTGAGAGAATAGGCTGAGGAGGCAGCTGGGACAAGGAATTTCGCCAGCTCAGGAGGAGTGCCAGTACCAAGGACCTTGTCTGTGAAACACCCCAGGACGAAGTTTATATGATTCTATGGGGAGAGCCAATTCAGCTTGCTGTATAGGTCACAATGATGGGTGAGACAAGGGGTAGCCAGAGCAAAACGGCAGACATTATTGTAGGCAGTAGACCACTTAGAAAGGTGAGCTTTGGAGGAGTGAGCAAACAAAAGGAGCCCATAGCAAAGTGGAGGGAGGAACAAACCTCTGGCAAGAGCAAGACGGGCAGCAGGAGTAAGGTTGCTCTTAGCTCTATATGCCAGACCCAGTTTTCAGTTGACAGTCTTACATACATTCTGAATATGGCGGCTAAGGTCAAGCTGCGGGTCAAGTGTCACCCCAAGGTATTTAAAGTTGTCAGTAACAAGGATCGGAACACCATTGGTACCAGTAATGCATAAAGGAGTAGGAGAGGCCTTAATCTTGGCCTGAGACCCGAAGAGCATGGCCTGGGTTTTCTTCACATTAAGAACCAATTTATGGGATGAAATCCAGGACTGAATGTTCCCAAGGTCCTCACTCAGGTGACGATTAATGACCCCTATATCCGGAGAATGAGTGAGGATAACTAAGTCATCTGCATAGAGGATGGGCCTACAATGGACAGGGATGGAGGGGAAATTGTTAACAAAAATGGAGAAGAGCAGGGGCCCCAGGACAGAGCCTTGGGGGACACCCATGGTTACAGAAGTAGAGCCCGAGAACTCCTTGCCATATTTGACAAGCTGCTTTCTGCCATGTAGGTAGTTGGAGAACAAACGGAGCACACCAGGTGATAGGCCATAGAACCTAAGCTGAGTGCAGAGCATGGCATGATCAACAAGATCAAAGGCCTTGTAGAGATCTAAAAAGATTGCCCAGAGAGTTTGCCCCAGTCCATAGCCGCCCTGATCCAGGATGAGACTGTGACAAAGACAGAGGATGTGCTGTGCCCTTTCCAAAAGCCATGCTGCACAGGTGACAGTAGGTCATGTGACTGGAAATACTCCGAGAGTTGCCCTGCCACGACTTTCTCAAGGAGTTTGCTGACCACTGACAGAATGGCTATCGGACGGTAGTTTTCATTCAGTTTGGGGTTCCCCTGTTTAAGGATAGGGACCACCCTGTCAACCTTCCATATGTCCGGAATAACCCCTGATGACAGGGACAGATTGAAAATATGGGCCACTGGGGAGGCAATACGAGAGGCACCAAGACAGAGGATAGTACAGGGGGCCAGTCATTGTAGGCTAGGTCTGCTAGGAAGCACTCCTCGTCAAGCTTTAAGAAGTCTCTTAAGAGGATGACCATGGTGAGGGGGAGACTTTGGGCAACTGGACTTTCAGTTAAGCAATAACAACTGAGAAGCTGGTAATTTCCGAGAGATTAATGACTGGTTGAGGTGATGGGTAGCCCAAGTCACAGCCGAGGGCCACCTCCCTCCAGCCAGTCATTAATTCAAGGAAATGGCTAGATTCAAGGTTGTGATTGCAATTATAAATCTAATCCTAATAACAATGTACTTTTTTCCTGTTGTTGTTCAGTGTGTCTTTCCTGGTGAAAATTTCAATAAATAATAAATAAATAAACTTAATTAAGATTTTAAGCAGAGTGACATGAGCTGTGTCTGCCACACAGCATCAGTTGGCAGCTGCATTGATAATTTCTAAGATTTTAATGACCAATCTAGTAGCCAATCAGGAGCCTCATTTAGCTTATGAATAATTAATTAGACTTATAATAGTCAATAGATTGGGGTATGAGTAGTGACGGCTTCAGCGAAGGTCCCAGACTAAGAAATCCTGTCTACCATATTCAACAGGAACCAGTCTAGGAAAATGTTCTGACCACCAACAGAGGAGAACCTAGTAGGGAGGTAACAATGAGTTGCTTAATTCTGAGCCCAGGAAGCAGAGATTCATAATGCCTAGTATTTTTTCCCCAACTAATTAAGGTTGAGATCAGCCATGATAAGCAATTCACTTGCTCCTGCCTTTTGACAAATAGTCTCAGTAAGATAGGACAGATGATTTGTACTACTGGCAGGCTGTATTCAACCCTAGCATGCTAATAAGTCATTTGGGCTTGCAAGGCACCATGGGCCATTTGCATGCCTATCATGAGCTCATTAGCATGTATATACCCCTCCTCCCAAGTGTCCATCCTGTTGCTGTCTTAAATATTCCTGGTGGTGTATTGGTAACCCCCCCATAAGGGCATCTAACCTTCTCCCAACTGACTTGCTCTGGACTCTCCTCCCTGCACACACCCTTCGCCCCAATCACCTAAGCCAGACAATGGCAATAGTGACAGTGACTGGCATAGCCCTTTGCTCACCACCTAAGTCAGCCACATCTGACTGTCAGTGAGTGATCATGAGTACTGTAGAAAAGCCGCCTGACTGTCATTGAGCAGTTGTGAGTACTGTAGAAACAGCTGCTTTTACAGTACTCATGAGATCATTCTCTGTTAGATGGCAACCAGCCAAGGTGGTGGGAAAAGGGTTGTTTGGTGACCAGAGCAAAGGGGGGGGGTGTGGGGAGGAGGGTCCTGAACAGCTTTGTCAGAAGGGGGTGAATTAACCTTACACGGGGAATCACTAGACCACCAGGAATATTCCAGACAGCTACAGGATGAGTGATCAGGAAATGGGGAGGAACAACTTGGCCACCAGAAATATTCAAGACAGCTACAGGATGGGTGGTTGGGGGGCAACCAGGTGTGGGGATAAGGGCAGGGTTTTGGCAGTGATAAACAGTGCTGCTATGGGGGCTGTTCAATGCTGCCAAAACTGCGGACTGTATCGCTGTAGTCAGTAAGCATGGGAGTTCCCTCGTTTTCATAGATGCAGAGGTATATTTTGTGTGGTTGTGTGTCAGGTTAGCACAGAGCTCTGGAGCCTCTGAATACAGTCCCACCCCATCAGTAGGCACTATTCACCTAGCGCAGCACTAACCCAGTTAGTGTCATGCTAACCTTTTGAATATGAGGGCCAGAGAGCTGAAAAAATGGTAAGCAGAAGACTAAAGAACATCTTCATAAGTTCCCCGTTTCTTTCTAATTTCATTGATTTTTGACGTTTTGAGTCCAATTTTTCAACATAGTCTTTTTATAACCCCACATTATGATCAAGACTGGTGCAATTTTTTAAATCCTGTCCAAAAGGTGATTTCACCAAGCAACTGCAAAAAATCATGTTTCAGAGGTGATTTGAAAAATGACACCTGTCATGTTCATGTGGTGGCATAATACAAGCCTTATTCAACATGCAAAAATCACCATTTAACTTTGAAAAAAATTCAACATTTCTTCATTGTTGTTTCTTGACATTTTTACCGCAAGTTTTCAACCTTGTCTTTTTATGGCCCCACGGCCCCACCTTATCATCAAGACAAGTCATTTCACGGAGCGACTGCAAAAATATGTTTTGGAGAGGATTTGAAAAATTACACCTCCCTTTTCAAGAGGTGGGGTAAAAAAAGCTGTGCTAAAAGTTTAGGGCAAAAAGTTTAAATAAATTGACAAAAATATGAGTAAAAGTTCAAAATGCACTAACAAGGTATTAACCAAACTTATCCTGTTTTCAGCCAGTTTGTAGTTGGCATTGGAAGCAGCAGGATGTGCCAGTGGACTGGATAGGTAAGTGAGGTCTGTTGGGTTGGGGTGACTACCAGTTTCAGTGCATGGATTAACACAGAAGAGTGCAGAATAAAATGTCTGTCTTTTTATCCACTGCCTCTTTGGATTCTTATGCTTCAGGAGCAGATACAGGGATGATAGCATCAGAACCTCACTGTAACTTTATGTTTGATAAGAGACCCCATGATACATGATATAAGTTTTAAAATTAAAGCAATTTTATGCGTTATAAATGAATGTGAATAATGGCTACTAATATGCTCACTGCCCTCTCTTGTGATGCTGTGCAAGGGGACTGCCAATTGGCAGCTTTGTTCCAAGTGTATTTTTTCCTGAAGCTTAAGCACCTGTAAACTGCCTGTCCAACTGAGCAGGGCATCTGTCTGTAACTGTTACATAAGGGAATGACGCTATTCGGTGGTTCCGACAAATGCCAGTTCCTAGTAACGTATGGGGTGTCTTCTGGTAGGAGGTTTACATAGGTCTAGTTTCTACTGCTGGGTGGGGCAGAGAGACAGCAAAGAGATGGCAAAGGTAAGGGATGACTTCAGTGGGAAAATTGTGGGGGGGGTCAGAATGATAAAAAGTGAAGAACTCAACTGGAGGAATTGCATTAAAAATAGCTGAATAAAACTCCCCAGTGACTGACACTTTCTCTTTAGCAATCACAAAAGAAAACAGTCTTAAGCTGACAGGCGTCAAATCCCTGCTTTGCTTATGCAAAGCCTTTTCAAGACCAGCTTTTCTATGTTGTTTGCAGGATAGTCCGTCTGTTTATTTAATGTTTTGCCTCTTTAGGTGACATGAGTATTTTCCCATAAGCTCCTCTTGGGGGGACATTACAGCAGAGTTTTTACAGAGGAGTCAGTAGTTCCAGTATTTGACTCTCCTTCGTACCTGTCTGTCACCTCCCTTTACTAATGGCACCTTTTCACCCCCATACCCTCCCCCTTACCCTTAGACCTGCCGTGCTGACTAATGCAGCTATGAAAATCCTGAAGGTATTACAATTACCCCCTTCCACCCCTCCTAACCTCTCCTCCCTCCATTATCCTTGGCGCATCCTGTGCCCTCAGTGCCCTTGCTTTATAGTCTTCTCCTAGGCTGCATAATGTTTTGTTGGTCTAGATCTCATCCAATATAATATTGTACTCTGTTGTCTATCAGAGACCTGCCTTGCACAGAACTCACACATAGTGGTATGCTGACTGCCTTTGGTACCATGCCTGTAAATTATGTAGCCTTGTTCTGTTCTCAGTGTCAAATCATATTTTGCTGTTTATAAATTATTGTACACCACTGTGCCAAGCCACACCATTCTCACTTGTAATGACTTTATGTAGGCTGCTAATGTTGCTACGCCTACACCAAATTGTTGTATTGTGACTTGTTGTTATTTAAACTACCAGGTCCATCTTGTAAATGAGCCCTGCTCAATGGTGTTCCGCCTGGCTAAATAGAGATATTGATTGATTGATTGATATGCAGCTAAGGTACTTACCCATATTTATAAAATTACAAAGGCAGAGCCTTCCAATTAAGTATTCAATGCTAGGTCTGGTAATGTTGAATCCTCAGTAGGTTTGCTTTTCAAGGAGTCCCGTGGTTGTGATCCATCAGATTAGTATCTCTGTGTAATAGAACAGGTACAGAATCAAGATCGTACTCTAAACAGAAACTAAATGGACCTACAACCTGGAAGCAGTGCAACCAAAGGGGTTAAAGGAAGAGACCGATTATACTGTTTCTTTGTTTGGTTTCTTTACTATAATTTGTCTTGCTCTTTTGCAGATTTGGGCCAACTTATCTGTACATTAGATTTTGGAATACCCAACGGACATCAGATATTATTTGGACTCCATTTCCTGACAGTAGCTATTTAATTCTTTTATTTTTTTGGCTGCTTACAATATTTTAATTGTTATCGAGTGTTTCTTCTGTAAATTTAGGGTATACCTGTTAACTATGTCTCTTTTAATGTCTTAATTTGGCTTTTTTCTTCCCCCAATTTTCACTTTTTTATCAAACATTTATTTATTTATTTGTTTGCTTGTTTGTTTGTCTGATTGTTCGGATGAACACCTTTGTGCTAAGGTAGCTCATTTACAATGATTCCATGTGAACAATAAGCAACAAATTAACAAACAAACCTACAAGTGAAACAGTACATTGGTAACGTTATAACATAGATAACGATTACGTGGTTCAGCAAGAACAGAGTATATGAGTTACACTGCAAATGTCTTGGTTACAGAAATCTTTTACACTTGAAGCAGCATACAATAAGCTTTGTCAGTAATTAGAGAGATGCCGGCAGGTATAGAGAAAGGGGTATAGGCACCTTGATGAAGCATTGTCATAGTAAGTGGCTGCTGGGGAGAAATCAAGGGCAGCAACAGGCAACATTAGGAGTAGGTAGACTTATGAGTTGTCTCTTGAGCTAGCCAGTTTTGTTCAGACTTAAGACAGACTCCAGGAACTTATTTAGCCATTGAAGGGCTCTGACTGAAAAGGTGCATCTTGTCAATGTCGTTTTGTGGAATGGGACTTTTAGGTTTTTCTTTGTCATGGCCCTAGTGGTGTAGGGGTTTAGGGATGACTCAAGCAGGTGCTGTATTCCAGCCAACATCACTGTAATTCTGTCCTTCCCCCCTTCTTCCCTTTGTTGTCTGAGTGTTATTGTGGTGCATTGCATGTCATTATTTTATGACCCAGCAGATGTTTATTGTTCTCGGCTCCAGGTTTTGCAATATTTATTATTTCATGAGCATCCTGATGGCAGATCCTATTAATTGTACTATTTACCACTTTATTGCTGTAGATTGTGCTTAGACCTGCTGCCATTTCCTGGTGTTAGCTGTCAAATAGTTTGTTCACATCATATGACATGCATTATACAATGGCAAGAAAGAATCTAGTGTTCTCATTGGTCACACTGGCACTGGAGCCATGATGTTATCTTGGCATAACATCACAGCTCTAGTCCCACCACAGTAATGGCCGCACGTAAAGTGTAAAAAAAAACAAAATCGCTCCGCTGCCTACGAGCAGCTTTTGGCGCTCTGCTCCCGATCCCTCACACCTGCCCCCAGAGCATCAGTGCATCAGTATATAAAATACAGATCGCAGACCACACTGTTGTGGAATCCCATTTTCTTTAGGGATAACCACGAATCAAAACCTCTGCCGATTCAATCCTGCAGGAGAAAGAGCGGAAGTGAGTGAGCTCCCAACGTCTTCACTGTCACCATCACGCTCTCGCTCTTTACTGCTCACATTACGCTCTTCTCCCCAAATAAAAAAACACGTTTGGCAAACCTTTCTTCTCCCAGTACAGAGAAACCTTAACTGTACCGGAAGAACCTGAATCAGATCCAAAAAACAAAAGTGAAACAGCTGAATGAGCGGGTCTTTTCAGTGGGACGGTCGGCTTCAGTGCTGCTAAAGACTCGCTCCTCAGCAATTTTCACCGGTTCCCCTAGACAGCAGCAGAAGTGTATCTGTTAATCACCTCTCTGCATCTGTGTGGAGGAGGGGGCGCTAGACTTGGGGAGGGGGTCAGAGAAACACAAAACCAGCCCATTGTGAAAAAAAAATACATGTGGAAGGCAACAACATATCAGAACTATTTTTCATCTTTGTATACCTACCCAGTAAAAAGTGACTTAAAAATACCTAAAAATATATTTTAATTAATTTTGTTTTACTTTTTTTTAAAAGAGAGCCATTGTGTAATAGGAATAATGCACTCCAGGGTGTGTGTCATGCTGCAATAACATCACTTCTGGGGCAATTAGTCGCACTCGGTCTGTAGCCTCGTGCCTAATCACCCCAGGTATGACGTTATTTCTTTATTTTAAACTATAAATGGTGTCTGTCTTCACACTAGCCACACACCTCTGATGAAGTGGTAGTGTGCCGCAAGCACTAGGATTGTGGCATGGTATTGATTACACAACAAGCTATGGAATTTTTTTTTTTGCACGTCTGCTGATAGCGATAGTGGGATGCTGGAGGAGCAAGATGGTAGCCACGCTGGACTGTTGCTTGTAGAGGTTCTGAACTGAACCTGGGTTTGTTCCTCCTTTCCTCTGCTTTTTAATAGATTTTACCAATGTTTTTAATTCTAGTACAGGAAAGTAAATTTGACTGTATGCTGACTCCTATGATAGCATTTGCCCAGACTCTGTAAAAATATTTAGAGGTGAGTCATTAGGAGTATGGTGTTTAGTGTTAGCAAGGGCTTTAAATGTCAGGTATAATTATGTGCTAGCTTTCTTGTTTTTTAGAGTTACGAAATAGAGTGCTTTCTGTACCTGTTGTGGGACACTTCAGAAGGGTGTTGTGAGCAAGTTTGTTACAGCTATAATCGCAGCCATCGTGAGCCATTATTAGAGATCTCTGTTGGATATCTGTGGAGTTGTTTCTTCAGCTCATTGCTGTGCCAGAGTGCCGAGAGGTTTGTTTTGCTATGGGACCACCAGAGATTGCCTCTCTACCACGCTTTGAGGACTGGGGAACCCACAGAGTCTGTGCGGGTTTCCACACCTGGAGGGTCATATTCACTGTGGGACAGGATACCGGCAGCCGGAACATTTTGATCTTGGCATTGCTGAGGAACTGTTGCCTCTGGTCCTGGTAATCTTTCTTTGGACATTACTTTACAGACTTTCTTCTCTGGCTGGATTGTGAGTTTTCCCTGAATTGCATCTGCTGCGTGACTTTCTGGGTTCTGGTGTGAGGAGAGCCTGAATCTCTCTGCGTTCTGGTCCAGTGAGTCTATTCAAGTTCCAACGGATCTGGACTGTCTTGAAGTTGGTGCGGGTTCTGGTTTGAGTGAGAGTCTTGCCAGGCCAGACGCCTAGGTCAGCAGGAAACCCTTCCATTTTGTCCCTGTTTATTCTCTCAGCCAGCATTCTCTCCCTTTTTGGGGCGTAAGAGTTGTTTACTGTTTTTCTCAGAGTGAAGTCTGGCTTTTGGTAAGAGAAAATGTCCATTTCTCTGGGGAAGAGTGGTGCCATAAAGAAAGAATGCTGACTTTTATTTGACTATTCCTTTTTCTGTAGATTTTGGACATTGCTCTTTATAGGAGCATTTGGACACATTTAGCATGCTATTTGAGTTCTCTTCTGTAAACAAGGTTGCTGCTAGAGTTGTTTTAGTAGTTGGGTTTTATTGGAGAGTGGAGGGTTTGTGAGTTTTGTGGATAGTTTTATGGGTGGCGGGTTATGAAAGTTTGTGTTTAGTGTGGTTGTAGGGGAGTGTGAGTGGGGTGTATGTGTCAGCTTGGTTGTCTCTACACTTTTGAAAACTAGTGCAAACAGGGTTTCCCTGCTGTGCTGGACTTACCAGGCACAGATGTGTTGGAGCCATGGCCCAGCTCAAATTACCTATGCTGACGCTCGGCTTCATGACCTCTGCCCTTTACCGACCTCCCTGTTTCGGCCATCACAGCTAGGTGCTGCAGGGAAGTCAGGATTACAAGGAGATGGATGGTTTGTTGATGGCCGAGGGCAGTCAAGGAGGGGATTGTGGGCAGCACTGAGGTTGTCTGGTGCAGGCGACAACTTGGGTTTAAATGGAGCCTAGGGAGAGGAAAGATGTGTTTGGTCTCTGTACCCAGGGTTCCCACCGGACTGAGTGGGCAGGTGGCTAAAGGGATGGCCATGTCCTCTAATCCTCTTTGGACAGTTCTATGCAATGCCAGGTCGATAAGGAACAAGACCGCTATTTTTGCGGACTTGATTTCCTCTGTTGACCTGACTTGCATCACAGAGACCTGGCTAGCAGACGATATGGGCCCAGTTTTAGAGGCTGCCATCCCCACTGGTTACTCCATAGTGTACCACCTGAGGAAGGATTGCAGGGATGGGGAAGTGGCCATTGTATTTTGATCCAGCCTGAGCTTCATGGTGCAATCAGTTGGTATTACCTGATCCTTTGAGTGCATTGCTGTGCATGGGGGTGCAGGTGTAGGTTGCAGGATTTTCCTTGTTTCCTGCCCTCCTGGGGAGGGGGGGGAGAATTCCTGCAGGAGGTGGCAGACTTCATCGTCGACCAGGTGTTGGAGTCCCTCAGGTGTTTAATCTTGGGGGACTTCAATGCCTGGATCAACAATGAATCCTCACATTTCAGTTACAACCTCCTCCAGTTGATGTTATCACTGGGCCTGTTACAAGTGGTTGCTTCTGCTACCCACCAGCATGGCCACACACTTGATCTGGTGTTCCAGCTGGGTCTTGAGACCGATAACCTCAAGATTGATCGGGTCTCTTGGTCTGATCATTGTACCATGGAGTTCATGTTTGGGGCCCCCCTTGAAAGTCCCTCCCCTGCGGAGATGGTCAGCTACTGCCTCTTAAGGGGCTTGCACCCAGAGGGACTGCTGCTGTTGGCTGACCTATCTAGGGTTGATGCAGCATGTGCAATTGGCACCAGAGAGGTGGTGGCAACCTATAATAGGGTGGTTTCTGAAGCTCTATGACCCAGATCCTCTCACTTGAGATCTCCTTGGTTTGATGGGGATCTCAAGGCGATGAAGATCAAGGGTCAGAAGTTGGAGCATTGCTGGTGGAAGACCCAGTTAGAGGCTGACAGGCTGGCCCTGCGTGCTCACTATGGTGAGTACCAGGGGAAATTTCCCTTAAGAAGGCAGAATTCCTGTCCAGAGAAATTGCTGTGGGGAGAAACAGTCCACCTCAGCTGTTTCGAACTGAAGACAGGCTTCTTCACCCTGCCTGTCTGCACCCAAAATTGCTTTTTGAACCACTTTATTGAAGGGTTTGCTCTGCTTTTCTCCAACAGTGTCAGCTGTCCGTTGGGGATTCCAGTAAGGAGGATGTTGCCTCACAGTAACCGAGCTGGGCAGTTCAGAGGCACTCTGTCTATTTAGGAGGAGTTTAGGCCAGTAGGGGTGTCTGAAATGATTAGGGTGATCTTACAGCTGAAGCACACTTTTTGTGAACTGGATCCTGCCCTGACACATTTCTTAATGGGGTGTGTTGAGACTGTTAGCCCGGTGTTCGCCAGGATTGCTAGGTGTTCAATGGTGGAGGGGGTATTCCCAGCAGCTTTGAAAGAAGCGCTGGTGAGACCCTTCCTTAAGAAACCTTCCCTCAACCCAGACGTCCTTGCAAATTACCATCCCATCTCCAACCTGCCCTTTTTGAACAAGGTTGTTGAGAAATTGGTGGCACAGCAGCTTGAGGATCACCTGGTGTCCTTTGACATCTACAAGCCATTTCAGTCAGGTTTTTGGGCCAGACACAGCATAGAGATTGCTCTAGTGAGGGTGCATAATGATCTGCTAAGGGCCAGAAATAAGGGAGACAGGTCAGTTCTTGTGTTCCTCAATCTCATCTCAGCTTTTGATACTGTGTGCCACATTGTGCTTCTTGATCGACTCTGAATTTTGTGGACTAACCAGTATCGTCATCAGGTGGTTTGAGTCCTATTTCTCGGACATAGTGCAGCAGGTGGTGATGGGGAATTTCTCCTCCTCCCCAATGCCTCTGTCCTGTGGAGTACCACAGGGCTCAATCTTTTCGCAGATGCTTTTCGCAGTGTATATGCTGCCCCATGGGTGAGATCATTTGACAATACAGTGTGGAGTTTCACTGCTATGCAGATGATACCCAGTTGTATTTGTGTTTTGCCCCCGGAACATCCGCAGCTGTTGATGTGCTAAACAACTGTTTGGTGAAGATCAGTGACTGGATGGCTTCCAGCTGGCTGAGACTTATCCTGGCTAAGACAGAGGTTCTAGTGATTAAGCCAGATCTTGGGCATGATGGGTTGCCACCCGGGGCTAACACTGGCCTTGTCGTGAGTTCTACTCCATTGATGGCTTCCCTGAAGGTGTAAAATCTGGGCGTGATCCTGGACAGCAGATTGACCTTTGAAGATCAGGTGTCATCTGTAGTCAAAAGTGGGTTTTACCACTTGCAGGATATCGCCAGGATTAAGCCCCTCATTTCACCCAGGATCTGCCGATGTTGGTGCATGTCTTTGTTAACTCTAGGCTTGACTACTGCAACTTTCTGTACTTCGGGGGCACCAGAGGGACCCTCCACAGATTGCAACTGATGCAGAATGCAGTGGTCTGGTTGCTGATGGGCCTTTTGAGGTCCAATCATGTGACCCTGGTCCTGCGTGCAATGCACTGGCTGCCTGTCAGGTGGAGAGTCCTTTTCAAGGTGGGTTTACTCACCTATAAGGCCCTATATGGACTGAGTCCACGTTACCTGTCAGAGCTCCTGACACCAGTGACCTCCACTCTCTCCTTCCGCTCCCCTTCCAGGGGCCTCCTGGACATTCCCAGGGTTTGGCTGAGGACATTAGGAGTCCATGTCTTTAGTGTCTCTGGGCCGACTCTGTGGAATTCGCTTCCACCTGCAGTCCGGGAGGCTCCCTCAACTGAGGTGTTTAAGCAGAGGCTGAAGGCCCACCTATTTAGCCTTGCTTTCACTAATTGCTGAAGTTCATCTTTGATGTGCAGTCTGTGTTTTTGACAACCTGAAGCTTGTCTTAAGATGCTGAGCCTTAAACGGCATTCTGCTTTCATACTTTGCTATTTCTGGATATTCTTTTATTGTACTTAACTGTTTTATTTTATTGATGTTTGTTAGGCACCCAGAGCCTCTGGCAATGGGTGCCATATAAATAACAATCATCTCGCCTTGCTTTGTGAGTGCTCTATTTTTATACTGATATACACAATAGTTGACATTCAAAGAAAAAATATGCAAGGTCTTATCAAGGCTTGGTAAGAATTAACAGTTTCCCTTTTAGCAGCTCTTGTGTGTGGTTTACAGGACTGCTGGTGTAACCAGTGGTAAGCTAGGAAGTCACGGGGCACTTTAGAACTGACAGGGTGTGTAATTATAGGCTAATAATCGCATGTCTTGGGCGTGCGGTTAGGCACAAGGTGCAGCTAAGGGCCTTTAAACTCACCTGAGAAGCACAATCATTATCCATAATTACACATCTCTGAAGTGTCTTATTGCATTTATATAATGGTCCATAAATGTAAAAAGTACTTTAAAACTATTTTTTTGTTTAAAAAAGAGATATTTTTTTTTATTGGGATGAAAGTCCAACCCAGTGTAATTCAATGGAAGGCCTCCAGTGTGTGTAGTGATTGTGCAACTGTTGTGATACTTTGGCTTTTCTCCTTCTCTGGTTTTTGATCCTCAGTAGAGGGGAAGTATGTAGCCACAGCAACATTGAAACCATGAACCCACCACAGCAACACATGCAGACTGACTACAAAGGGTGTGTAAGGGAGGACAAGCCGACACACCCAACAGAGTGCTGACAGGTGTGTCAACAGGCGCAGTACAAAGGCAGGGCAGAAAGGTATGCCTCAGCTTCTGGAATTCACTCATGTGGAAGGATGCCACAGGAGTTCATGCAGCATGCGAAGGGGAAGGATCTGCTAGTTGCTGGCGGCTACATGTACCAGCGGGAACGGAGCCATTGGGATGTGACTTATTCAAAATACTTGGAGTACAGTACCAGCCAGTGTATGGGGTGAGCTTGGACAGCCGGTGAGGGTGACATGACCCTGTTGGGCTGGCACAAGCATGTGCCTGATACCACTGGTGTGGGAATGTGGTGGGTGCAAGCGGCGGTGAAGAGGAGGGCACTGGAGTGACAGCAGTCAGCAGCCAGTCATGGCATGCTGCACTGGAGTGTTGGATGCTGTTGGAGGAAGCCTTCCATCTGTTGGAATACTGAAACAGGCTGTACAATGGGTAGGGAGGGGTGCACAGAGGGTACCGGAGGATCCCGCCAACCTGTTCAAACTCAGCATACCCGAGGACTACCATGTGACACAGGCAGATGAGGCCTTTCTGCTGTATGATTCTGGGGGCACAGACAACTGCTTTCTACTCTTCAGTGCTGCCCACAGCCTGGAATACCTTGCCCAAAGTCCCACCTGGTTTGGAGATAGGACCTTCAAATGTTGTCCCTGGCTATTGCAGCAGCTCTACACACTGCATGGTGTGGAGGGGTCCACCGTGCTGCCGGCAGTATATGTCCTCATAAATAAGAGGACAGTGGCTGCATACACAGAGGTGTTACACAAGATCTCAGAGCTGTGCCCTGTCAGCGAGCCTCACCACATGATAATCGACTTCGAGATGGCAGCCTCCAGATGCTTCAGATGGACAGTATTCCTGCAGCTTGACATTCATGGCTGCTTTTTACATCTTGCCAATGTGTGTGGAGGAAGATCCAACAGCATGCTGAGGTCATGTATGTGGGGATGAGCAGTGCACCCTGTATTTGCACGTTAGCCGCACTGGCGTTCGTCTCTGCAGAGGATGCATGTGTCCCATATGAGTGCATGCAGGGCTGATCATTCTTCATGCAGCAAGAGGAGGATCTTTCCCCAGTCCTCGACTACTTCAAAGACACGTGGCTCTGGAGACCTGTCTGGAGTGGCCATCACTGCAAACCATTGTTCCCCATCAACATATGGAACTGCCATACCGCTGTCCCGGAGGCGGTGTTGCACACGAATAATACCATTGAAGGGTGGCATGGGGCATTTAATTCACTGCTGATTGCTGCCCATCCAATACTATGGCAGTTCATTGATGTTCTGCAGGGGAAGCAGCACCTCACTGAGGTGAAGTTGCAGCAGGTGGTGTTGGGCAAGGCAATCAGCGGCTCACACAGAAAGTGGAGGGACAGTACATGGCACCTGGTGGACATCATCAGTCAATACAGGGTATGATGCCTGAAGGACTACCTGATGGGCCTGGTACTGAACATCAAGCTGCAAGTTTGAGGTGTTCGGGGTGGGTGGGTGCCCGTTTCCTGAATTAGGAGTGTATGCTCTGTCTGGTAGTGGGATAGTAATGGCTTGGGGTGTGCAGTGTGTGCAGCATCTGCAGTATGACCGTGTCACATTGTGGCACTTGTGTGCCCTCCACACTGGGTGTGCTCCGTGTTCGTTGCCCCCTGCATGGTGGCAATGTACAATGCGGTGAGCCATTGTCTTTCCATTGGAGTGCATGGTGGTGGGGTATGGTGTTCACAGTCCTGCTCTTTCGGTAGTGTTTTGCACCAGGCATCACTGTGTTGGCTGTCATGGAGATGCCCATCAGACTGCTGGGTGCTCTGCATCAGAGGTCTGTCCATTGGGGTGATGCATTTTGGGTTGCTCTGCGTCAGTGCTACCTTGTCACTGTAAGGGATGTTAGTAGGAATGCTGTCACTCCACAGTGGTGAAACCCAGTACAGGTGCCTGGAGAATAGTTCTGAGGCTAAAGGAAAGGTTATAGCCAAAGAGCCATACCAGAGACAAAGCACGGAGAAGGAGGAGGGCAGGGGGAGGATTGTGAAACCCACTAGGCAGGGGGCTAGGGTTTCATAAGTAATCTCGACTATCTGAAGAATGACATGATTTTTTTTGACACTGAATCCCGACTGCTTTAAAACCCTGACTTAAAAAAACTCTGACACTGAAGTTTTCAACTGCTGTTTGACTGACTTGACGAAATCCCATAAATGAATTTTATTTCTATAAATCCAACCTAAAACAACTGGCAAAATTTGAATACTATAGAGACTGTTTTTGGGGGGGGTGCGCTCCAATGTTTAATACACCATCAAAGCACTGGCGTCCTTTATTTCTTGTTCCCTGGTTTGTCTGCCCTGGCCCAGATTCAGCAGATGTACAGAAGCAGAATTGGAAGCTGGAGTTTTTCATCAGTTCCTACCCACCATTTCAAGCCATCGATTTCATGTGCCATTTTGTTAATTTCAGGTGAGGGCTTAAGCTGTCAAACTGTGTGGCATGCTTGGAATGTGGCCTGAGGGATGATCATTCATGACGGAGCTCAAGTTTCCTATAAAAAGTTAAAAATGCTTAACGGTTTCTCTTCTGCTCATTCATATAATTTTGGACACGTTTAATTTCTGGGGTACAGTGTGAATTTAGTTCATGCCACTGAAGTGACCTATTTGCAAGGTATATTAAAGCAGTGTGTCCTGCCTCATCTTCCTTCTTGAATCCAGCTGGCCTTCATGTGACAGGAGGTATGGAGTCTTAGTGGAGTCTTAGTGGAGGGTACAGATTCAGGCACAATGTGTGTCACAACCTCCGTTTCCTGTAAATACCACCTCAGTGGTTAGGCCAGATTCCTTGTGATTGTGACACTTGCCGGAGCTCTGGTTTGTGGGGCAACATCCTTCTACTGCTATTGATGGGATGAAAAATGATGTTTAAAGTGTGTGGCATAAATGATCAATGCCTGACATTGCCCGACACCACAAATGTTGGGATTTTGACATTCAGCATTTAAACCGAGTTGGTCATTTATTTGTTGGGAAATCGATGTCTGGCAAAAGTGTGACAGGATTATCCATGTTGGACAATGGAACCTAACCGAGGGCTGATGGATTGTTGCTCTTTAACTAGGCAGAAAGGGGGAGATCCTGGCGGCCCCCCATTTAACCACAGGGAAAACCTTTTAGATTCAATGGAAAGCCACCAGTATGTAGTGATTGTGCAACTGTTGTGATACTTTTACTTTTCTCCTTCTGTGGTTTTCGACCCTCAGTAGAGGTGCCTGGAGAATAGTCTCGAGGCTGAAGGAAAACTTATAGCCAAAGGGCCAAAAGCACAAAGCAGATGTACATAATCCACCTCCTCCAACTCAAGGAATAGTCCCAATAACACGGAGGAGAGGAAAAAACTCTTATGGAGGAAAACTCTGGGGCTTCAAGGTTTGGTTAGCCTTCCTTCCAGGTTTTAAATGAGGAGGCTGACTGTTGATAAGCTTGGCGGATTTGGGAATTTGGTTCTCTGATATGTGTTTTGAAGCAGAAAGATGTCCAGTGATCCATGACTTTGATTATGTGCACCGGGATGTTCTTTTGGGATGCTGAGGTGGCTGCTCCTATTCTAAATGAGTGACCAGAAAAGGAGGAAGCATTAAAACCCAGGTGAGACAGCAGTGTTCTGACATGCAGGATGAACCAGGACGAAGTCAAAATGGAATAAGGCTCATTATACGCCTAATTAGTTATTCATGAATCAGTCCTGCTCATTGCTAGGCTACTGGATTGATCATTAATGGCCAGTTAATGACAGATCCAGACGTACCAGTCTCACCAGCGGTCATCTCACAGAAGGGCACCTTATTAAACCAAGGTGATGAGAAAGTAAACATAGAAATTTTCCAGTTACCTGCAGTTTGCGGTGACACAGTGCCATAACAAAAGCAACAGAAACTGCGGCAACTGACCAGCACACCACATCCCCAAAGCCTAACTGCTCCTGAAATAATAACAGTTCTGTTTTACTTACAATTACATTGTTTTTTGATCCGAAGCTGGCTGAGAGGGCCCCTGACCTTTTGACGTGTAAAAAAAAAAAAAAAAAAAAGAACAGAACAGACAAAAAGCATCAAAATGAAATCCTAAAAGCAAAGGTAAACAGAAAAATGCAGAGGTATCCCAATCTGTAATCGCCGTCCGGCTGACACTCAGCCATGCAGCTGCACTACTTCATGGCAGGTCGGTGGACATGGACACACATCATCATGACATAACACTTTACACATTCAAGGGTTGTGCACCTGATCCATCAGTTCGACCAAAAAACCAATAAAATAGTAAGTAAAACTAATAAATGTTACCATTACAAAAAGCATTAGGCTTATAACAGCAATAATGACCTCACTGGTGGTTGTTTGCTGTGGATTAATGACCCTGTGGTGAGCTAACCCCACACCTCAGTCGTTAAACCCCAGGAAACGATTGCCAGTTCGGTCGTTATTGCTGAAGTATACAAAAGAGGATGAACAGAATCAGAATATCTGTATGAGGATGGCAACAAATCAAATATTTGAATAGGACATAGGTGGATTTTGTGGCAAAATAAGAGAAAGGGACTCCTTTGCTGAGTCTGTCAGTCTTGGACCTTGGCAGAGTAAGGAAGAAGTGATCTGCGGATTGTTTCTGTAAACAGTTATTAATAAGATGGGTGGCTAAATTAAAAACTGATGATGACAAAATAAATCGTCCAGGTCGCAAGAATCCAAAGAAGGTTATGGTCATAGTGGCTTGTAAATTCAGGTCTGCGACAGGTCCAACGATGCCATTTTTTTGAGAATCATTAACCAAGCATATAAATTATAGTCTAGGGGTTTTCTTGAAGTGGAATCTGTAAGAGTCTCTTTCTTTATACCTTGGTATGAGGCCACACCTGGAGTACTGTGTCTAGTTCTGGAGGCCCCTCCTCAAGAAGGACATAGACTACTTGGAATCAATTCACAAAGATGGTGCAGGGCCTCCCTCACAATCCGTATGAGTCTAGACTCCAAGACCTAAACTTGTGCTCCCTGGAACAGAGAAGGGACAGAGGGATATGATAGAAAAGTTCAAATTCATCAAGGGTATAAACACTGTTCAGGTAGACAAACTCTACCATGCAAATGGAGAGGCGCATACAAGAAGGCACAACCTATGCCTGACAGGGGAAAGGCTCAGAGACAAAACCAGGAAGTACTTTTTTACGAAGAGGGTAACAGACATATGGAACAGCCTCAGTATCCTGTGTACAGGGCGACCATGATTGAGCACTTTCAAAAAGGGCGACTCAGTCATGGCACCTGTGCACAGGGCTACCTGTTGAGGAGGGGGGACCAGATAGAGGATTCGACGAATATAGCAATGGGATGTCGCTATGTATACACGTGCATGGGAGGGTGGGTATCGAGCATGCCATGCGATGGGCGGAAGGGGAGGGAGGGTTTATGGGGTGCAGTGCAGTTGTGGACCACGGAACTGGCCATGTGGCATGGTGGGTTGGTGGCAGGCTCGGGTTGGGAGGATTCTGGATTTGGTTCTGGGTGGTATGCGTGCTCATATCTTTTTGCACCAGGTCATTTTTTTGTTTTGTTTTTTACTTTTGCTCCCCTGACATGCACATCCCTGGAGTTGAGAATCCTTTAGTAGGGGGGTGCGGGGGGGTGAAGAAGGCAAGAAACCTACATCTCAGGCACCCACTTGCTGTTTGCCACAGGTCTTCATTGCCGAAATTCATTTTCGGTCATGTAGACTCACCCTAATGGCGATTGCTATTCCGCGATCACCGTTATCACATGGAACCAACAGCCTGCACCCAGAGGTGGTTGCAGCAAAGATGATGAATGCATTCAAACACGCATGGGACTGGCACTATGGTATAAACAAAAACAGCAAAACATAGGGGAAGGGATTAGGTTCATGGGCAGATTAAGTGGGCCATTCAGTCCCTATCTACTGTCAAATTCTTATGTACCTTGTAAAAAGGCTTTGATTGCTGGGTTAAAGAAATATAATATTGGACTGTTAGGCCGAGACGACAACAAGGTAAACTGAATGCAGGAACTATATTGTTTAATTGTTGTGGCTGATTAAGTGGAAAGTGTGAAAACAATGAGATGTAAATGCCAAAATGAGAGACACAGACCAGTGGAGTGGGTTCACGTTTTGAGAAACACAAAAAGTTTAAAATGTCTTCCAGGCAAGGAAGCCAAGGAATTCCATATAATTTGCAAGGCTTCATTGAGGAGTCAAGTCATTTATAGTTCTTAATTTTAATTAATATTAATTTTAATTAATAGATTGTAAATTGGAGGTCAGATTTAGTGTTGTATAGATTTAGTGTTTTATAAATTATTTATGGATTTTTATTTATTTATTGATTACTGTATTAAATATTGTAAGGTGCCTTGGTTTGAGAAAGGTGCCATATAAATAAAGTTTCATTTCATTAAAACACTGGTGGAGGGGTCATCTCCTGATCTGCTTGAGGGAAAGCAGCTCTGAATTGCTGAAAATGGAATTGAGAAAAGCAATTGACTAGCAAATTAGAACAGTCAGCTATATAGGCACAATGAATAGTAAAGTGATACAACAGGGAGGTCCATGTAAAACATCTCAGGACGATCATTATAGAATTAGAAGAAGAACACCCTTTATTTATACTGGTGATGGCTGCTTAGTTATCTGTGTAGACAGTTACCACTTTAATTGTTCCATGAAGGGCCCCAAGTGAGTGTGGCTGCAACAATTGGGTAGTGTTTAAACAAAGCTGAAGTGGAGTGGAATTGATGAAGGCTATCAGTTTCTGGTGGCCAATCACAGGCAAACCAAGAAGTTTCATGAATGGCAGCAAAGCCAAATGAAGGGTTTGCATCTGTAAATATGGATGCATGATTTGAAGGGGATGAATCTGTGTAAAACATTTTGATATTCCATTCCCTTTTGCTAGGAGAAGGGACCACATGGCCAGGTCTGAAGGGGCGGCAGCACTGATAGTAATATGATGGTCCAAAGATATAACTGAATGGGCTACAGTGAGTAGGTACAAAGTAAAGCTCCAGCCCTGTGGGATAATTCTCATAGCAAAAGTGAGATAGCGCAATACAGAACAAAGTTCTCTTTTTGTAAAACAAATTCACCAACAGCTTAATCTGGTTCAAGGTCAGTTGGCATTCATCTGTATCCCCCTTCCCCAGGTCATGCCTGAAAATAGGTAGGATTTGTCTAGTGCACTTATCCAGTTAACAAAAACTAAATAAATTAAAAAATAAATAAATATTAAGAGTGGAGAATAGTCATCAAAGGTAGATGATGCCTGAGGCTAGATGAGATGCAGGGACAGATCCTCCAACTGTACCATTTTTGCCGGTACAGTACCTCATTTTAAACACTGGTACCAGTTCCTGTCAACTTTGTACCGTGTACCAAATTTTCAGCCACTGTCCTGCTTTAAGATAATTTCTCCCCACACTGAATATCTGTCTGTTCAGAGTCAGTTGGGTGCTGTGTGTGCCAGCACACTAGGGGATCGTCCGTGGTCCCCATGATAACCACTGACACTTAAGGTGGTTGCATTGCTGTGGCCAGCGCCACCAGCAGAGGGGCAGGGCTCAATGCTGACTTACAACACTTGACCCTGGAAGCAGCTGAGAGTGCAATTGGTGGGAGCGACATCAGTCTGAGTGTCAGGCCATGCAGAGACTTATCGCACCGGATCTGTGAGTGTGGCACTATCTTACCCGAGCTGTCTGCTCGGAACCACAGCGCAATTGAATTGTGCTGTGGCACTATATTTTAATTATTTATATATTTCAGCACACAAGTCAGTCTGGAAGACATGAGTGCATTTTTTTTGTCATCCACCTTGGACAGGACCGTCAATCTCCACTTATGTAGTTCTTCGAGTCTGTCAGTCTGTGGTCACAGGTGCAGCAGGTCCGCGGTGCTGGAGGCTGACTTTTGGAAGTGTGTGTGATTGCTGGCAGTGCCAGCCAGACTGACTCGTGGGACAGGGTGTGTGACCGGGTCAAGATCGGAAAGACTGAGCTCAAGGTAGCTAAGGTACAGTAATGCAAAATCAAATGCCTCATTATTCTTCAAGTTCTTGAATGGCAATGCTGATTAAATGATTCAGGCTTGACATGATTCTTTTTTTGCAGCTTGGAGAGCAGCTAGGTCCAACCACCTGCAGCTTACTTAGCAGTGTTGTGTGCAAGTCTGTGTTTGAGGATTTTTTCATGAGACTGCAGCTGCCAGGTGCCCCTATGTATAATGGCGTTGTCATTGTGCACAGTGACGCTCATCTTTTTTGTTTAGTTCTCATCTGTTGGGCTCAGATCCATGTGTAGTTGTGAAGAACAGTTCTTTGGGAAACTTCCCACCACCCAACATCAGTATTCAGTTCTTTAATCTCCCATTCCCCCATGCGCCCCCCCATTGACTGCAACACAGAAGTGTACCTATTTTGATCTGTCAGACGTTGGAGGGTCTGAGGGGAGTTGATGAGAAGGAAATCATCCAAGAGATGTAAAACAAATGGCCATCTAAACACATTCAACAGAAACCAACACAAGAAATTTGAGAAGGTATCGAAGAGACTTGGACTGTTCTTACATCCAAAAGGTAAATATACGGTGAACTGTTACTGATTTTTCCAACGTAGTCCATAAACGTGTCACAGGGAAGGAAGGACAGGCAACCATTTGAAGGTGTCTGTGATACCTGCTTTAGTTAACCAAGCACCCTCACCAGCAAGTTTAATGAATTTAATAGCATTGTCAATTAATGTATAGGAAAGTGAATAGTCTTTGGATGGAATGAGAGAAATAAAGCAAGGATCTGTTGTGGAATGAGGAGCTGACAGGTCAATTATCAGATGTTTCTTTCCTGCATACTTTGGAGCAGCTATTCCTGTAGGGGCGATTTGAAATTATGGAAAATGGGGGTTGTGACTGGACCAATTAAATACCCTTTTGGCAATTCTTTAGCCAGCGATGTATCCATAACTTGAGGTTCAGTGGTAGCAGATTTAAGACTCGGGCACTGGACAGATGTGGTAGGGACAGCATAAAGTCCTGTATGAAATCCATTGTAAAGGCCCAAAATTAGGAACTGCACAGCTGGCCCAGTTGTGTGGAGAGCTGAGCCAGCAATGCCTTTCTTCCTGCCATGCCAGCAACCCGTGTTCATGGTGCGAGCAGGTCATCAGGGCTAGCTGGGGTGGGAGAGGATCGAGCGGCTTGAGGATAGAGCTCCTCTCCCACGGAGGGCGGCTTGGAAATCCCCAAATGACCATCCCCAGGTGGAGGCCAAGGGCAGTGTGGTGAGGACTCAATGGGAGGAGACACTTGAGCGGTGACGTATGTGCCCCGGCAATGGGGAGGAAGGGGAAAAAATGGAAAATGCCCTGTGGCAGAATGAATGATCGGCCCCTCACAGGCTCTGCACTGGTGGCTGGAAGCTGATCCCACAAAAAGCCAGGGACAGTGGAAGTTAAGACCACCCGGGGGGGGGGGGGTGACTGGAAAGGAAAGCCACTGAGGGAGGAGGAGAAACAGAATAGGGGGGAAAAATTAGGAACTGCACAACAGATTCAGAAGGATGAGCTGACAACAGCTGATGTTTTTTATTTATTTATTTATCCAATTTTGGATTTACTGTCCTACGCAGCTAGTATAGTGTCATGCTTGTGCAATTGTGTTAGTTTGGTTTTGGCAGTTCACACTCTCTGTTCTAGAGAAATTACCACCCTGTAGGGGTATGAAAGGCAAGGAACCCTCAGAGAGGGTTCCACCCCTAGAAGTGCCACAGGATGATTCCCGTGGCTAAAGGTACCTTAGGAATACCCAAAAGAAATGTAGTACAAGCATCCCAAAAGAAGGGGAAAGAGGAAATTGCTTAACCAGGAAAGGCACACTAAGCCGAAGCTTGTTTCCAGGTGCAACCTGTACGTAGGTCAACAAACAGAGTAGCAATAAGTGGACCTGCACATTAGTCTACATAATGTAGTAGCAATGAAACAGCACTGAAAAGTGGGGCAAGCCAGCCAGCATTTAAAAGTCAAATCAAGGTGACAAATACTCTGAGGATTTTCGGCAGCGAAGGTAGGATTAACAGCAGAAATAAGTAGCCATATGGGGCCACGACTCCCCAAACACCTCCCAGTCCCCACCATAGGACAAACAAGGAAGTGATGGAAGGCCAAGAACCACATGCAGATATTAAAGCTAAGTTAACAGCCTCAGCGGGAGCTTTTTGGCTGACCTCAGAGTAGAACATGTTGAATAAATATAGAAGCAACAGCTGTATTGAGTACACTGAGTTGTAAAACTGCAATAAAACATGGAGACCCAATGCTCTGAAAGCAGGTGTAGCCAGGCAGTGCAATGAAGCTGCAAGAAGAATGACAGCATGAATGAGCAGCATAGCTAGGGTCAGAGTAAACTTGTGTCAGGTGAAAACAATTGAATACATGGAGCAGCTATGGTTGAGCTGAAACACACAGATAATGATTGTAGTTGCACTGCAGTAGTTTGAGAGTGGTGAGCAACAGTGTAAAAAACACAAGCACTGGGTACAATAGTAATTGGAGTAAACAGTAGCAGTGGCTGCAGTTGTAAGTAACTGAAAGCAAGTAGTATAAGCTCAGAGTAGCAGTATGCTAGGAGCTTAGAAACAAACCCCCACCAAAGGGCAAAACCAAAGATACATGAACACAGAAAAACAGGGAACAAAACAGAAGCACACACAGCCAAAGGCAAAATATAAACCAGAAGCAGGAAAACAAACACAAAAGCTCAACAGAGGCAAACAGGAGCAGCAAGGTGGGGGGGGGGGGCACAGGCCTTAGCCAGCCAGGTAGGCCCAACCAGCTCAGAGTACAGACTGACAGAACCTTTGGCTGCAAAGAAAAAAATGCTTCACAATGAAGCTAAGAGGAACTGCTTATATAGCTCAGGAAATGGGAGTGACTGACTGCTTGGCCACCAAACTCCAGGCAAAGCCTTTCCAATTACAAAACAGAAAAAAAAGAAGGTGGCTACTGGAATCAAAGGTGCTCAGACAATTATCAGTACAAACCAAAGGAAAGAGTCTGGTAACACAAAGGACCACATCCACTTTTAAGTTAAAGTGAAAATATAAAAAATTTATTATAAATACAGTAGTAGTAGCAGCAAAAATATTACCACCATGCTAACAATGCCATAGCACGCACACACACCAACGTTTCACGTTTTCCAGTGCCTTATCAAGGTATACAGACATTGGAAGGACTAACAATTGAATTCCATAAATACAGTAACAGAGTTAATTACATCATAAAAATCAGCAGCAGGTAGAATAATAGAAAGGAGTGAAAGTGAGAAGGAGAAGAAGAGCAGGGAGGAGGATTTTAGAACCAAAGGAAATGGGTAGCAGCCAGAGGCATTCTCAAAGTACTGTGGGAGAAGGCAGGAATGAGTGGTGAGAACACAGAGAAGAGATGAAAAGTGGCTGAAGAACAAAGAAAAGGGTATCAGCCAGGGGTCTAGTCACACTATGTAATTGGGGGCGGGGTGAGCAGGGAGCAGTGAGGAGTGTAAATTATGGGCGGGTATACCTTTGCTTAAGTGACACAATCACAGGAGCTTTCAGATACTGTCGAAGCATGTACTTGAAATGGCCAATTCTGGGTAGATTAGTTAGTACACTGTTCAATCCATTGAACCAGAGTCGAGCTCTATAGGCAAAGGAACGCTGACCTTGAGTTGCTCTGCACCTAGGAACTAGGAGGAGTTGGGTGGTAGAGGTGCGAGTGCGTTGGGTCCTTTGAGACTGGCAAAGAAGTCTTCCCATGCCTGGACACAGGAGCCCAAGGAGCACTTTTTTAGTTAGGAGGCATGTTTGGTATTTGATCCTACCACTTAACTGAGGCCACCCAGTTTGAGCACATAGCTCACAAGCGTGTGTGAGATGTGCGGACATCTCATGATGTACATGAGAAATGCTGACTGGTGCCAATGGATGGATATAATGTTATTTGTAACCTGAAGCATAGGCAGAATTAGCTTTATCAGGAACAATGGTAGCAGCAACTCTAGCTCTCACCTGGGTGCCAAAATGCAAATATGTAATGCTGTGCCAAAGAAAAAAGAAGTTTGCTCGGCTCATCAGTAGCACCAAATAACCACCAGTTCAGTTTCCAATAAAAGTCATTTTATTATGATAAAAAACAGACAAGGTGTAAACGGACTCAAGTTATATAGCAAGTAAGTGCGCCCCTTACAAAAAACGGGCGTGGACGATGTTTTGCGTCACTCTGATGCTTTTCCAGATGTCATTTGTACCCTGAAGCATGGGCAGAATTAGCTTTATGGTGACACCAGTTTTGAATGTGCTTCCTACTATGACTGCAAACATGAAGAAGAGTAGAGGATGAAGTCAAGCAGGACATTTCATTGAAATTGTTACATAGCACTCTTTCAGCAGAAAAAACTATTTGATAACAATATTTATCCAAGAGATTTTTGGGCACATGGAAGACGTGTTGTGAGGTGGATGAGTTAGTTTTAGTAGACTTGGGAGGTGATCAATTAGAGTTGATAGCTAAAGGACATAAGACAGCCAAATGAGAAACAGAACCACAGTTTGCACACGTGAATGCCAGTAGCCCAGCAAAATGTCTACAAAATAACTTAATGTCAAGAGAAGCCCAGGAAATGCGAGACTTGAACTTCAGTAAATAAGCAGCCATCTTAGCAGAGAATGATTTGTGATAGTCGTAAAATGTGTGCCACCATATTGAATGGCTAGATCAATAACGAGATACATGTAGTAGTCCAGTTCTTCACACCTGGATGGTAATGCCTCACAAACAGTGTTGTAGTGAATAGAAAAAGCAGCAACAAATTCCACAACCATTTGTTTGGTCTTTAGCATGATGGAGACATCACTGTAGGAAACAATCATATTTTCTATCGTTTCATTGGAGGAGATAAGAAGGTTTACAAGACTGACGTCTTTCCCTTCAGTAATGTCCTTCCTGATATGATCTGGAACCAGATGGGTAGGAGTAATTGGGAACTGGATATGAGAAGTAGGAGTAGTACCTGAAATGGATGTAGATGGGATGCAGATTTGGAAACTTGAAGATGGCTTGGATAATGGAGGTACAGTTGGCAAGGCAGAGGCCAATGATGCAGAAATGACCTGAGATGACACCAAAGAAGCTCATAGAGCTTGCTGGACAGCAGGAGGAGGTTGTTGTTCTGAAGATGCAGATGGCCTGGATTCTAAAGCAGCTACTCTGGCATTGAAGTTGAAAATGGTGGAGTTTTTTGGAGCAACAAGTCACATAGCTCTGAAAACTGGGAGAAGACTGGAGATTGCTTGGGAATTGGAGATATGGGAGTGTTGGCAGGAAGAGGATTAGCAGAAATAGCAACTACTACACGTAAAGATTAAACAATTCCTGTGTTTGGTTGCAGCAGAAAAGGAACTTCAAGACAGTGGAGGGTGGCCATAAGTTTGGGAACTGTCTTTCCTTTTACAGTTTGCCAGGATTTAGGTGTGACCTTCCTGCTGATAGGGGAAGGAGCATCATCCGAATCTTCGTGGTCCAATGGACCAGTAGTTCCATCTTGAGGTGGAGACATAGCAGCTGGAAAATAAAGAGAAAAGTTAAACAAACTTGAAGAACTCTTGGTGAAAGCCTGTCACAAGAGGGTAACCGTTAAGGGTTGATGACCCCTGGCATCCAGAGCAAGTCTTGTAGAGGGGACCTAGTTCTAAGTGCAGGCTGAAGCTAGGCACATGGCTGCATGACAGTGTGCCTTTAAGCCATTGCACTACCCTTACGGTGCTTGTCCAGGAGTCCCACACTAAGATGCAAGTAAGTTTGGAACAATGAGCGAAGGGCTCTGAAACCAGTACCCACCAGAGCGTGTTGTAGGAGGGCTGGGGGAGAGTGACACCATTGCAAACCAGAGCTAGTAGAAAGGCTATGAGGCTGCAAGATGAAACACCTGAAGAAAACGAGGGCAAATAAAATAAGGAGCCAGATAGAAGATCAGAAGCCAGCTGATAAAAGCTAAAATGGAGAAGAGGAAATGGAACAAACAAACCTAGAGAGACAAAAGGCAACCACAATATAGATGAAAATGCCTGCTGGAACAGGGTGCAGGCAGCAACATAGGAGTGGAACAAAAGAATTGGGAAGCAGAACAGAGGAGGACATAGAACAGTGCAACACAGGATGCCAGACACCAGAAAGAGAGAATGGTCAAGTGGCAGGGAGACAAGGAATTGAAGAAGAGAGCCACAGAGGAGCCAAAGGGAGAGGGAGAAACAGAGTGAACAAGGAAGCAGCAGAGGCACAGGGATGGGCAGGAGTGAAGAAAATTGTGGCAGCACCACAGGGGTAAGAGGGTGGGCAGAAATGGACCAAGGGACAGAGAGGGTGAGAAAGCCTTGGCAAAGCCACAAGAAGGCACAGGAGGCAGAAAGAGAAGAAAAGGAGTGGCAGCACTGCAGGGGAAGAGGAGGGAGGAGGAACAACAAGATAGCATAGAAGACAGAGGGAGAGAGAGCCGCAGTGGAGTCACCAACGAGAAACAGGGAGAGGGGCAGAGGAGCCCTAAGCACATAGAAAATGACAGCAAAAACCAGGAGAATGGGAGACAAGGAAAAAATAAAGAATGGAGCCGAGCAGCACACAAACTAAGGTACATGAAACCTACTAGACAAAGGGCTGAAAATAGGAAGAAAAGGGGGAAGAGTCTGACAGTCCCCGCAGGGAAAACCCTTTAGATTATGATGACATACTGTTATATACTAACCTATAAGTCTAACTTTTGATGCTATTAATAGGCCCCCAAGATGGGGGACTCGACTTATCTGTGAGGTCAAGCTATCTGCAGGGTTTTCAATGGTAAACTATTTTTGTATCTGTGTACTCTATTTTTGTGTCCAGTTCTGGTCACAAAAAAAAGTAACTATTCTATGCCTAATGGTGGTCACAAAACAGAATTTTGTTTTTCATTTAATTTGGGCAGCAAAATAATGCCTGTAATTTTGATCAAACTGATAAGGTAAAGGGGGTGCTGACATATGTAAGGCTGATTATTGGCGAGTATGTGTGATAATTACAGAAGTTGGAATGCTCGTTAACCAATTATATTTTTCTGCCTGTCTTAGCCATTTTATAGTATATTTTAAGAGTCAGTGTTCTGAAAAAAATTTTTTAAATCAGCTGGCCCGATGGTGTCCTACTACATACTACATACATGGGCTCATGGCAACACCAGAACATCCACATTTGAGTATTGGAGTATTGTCCAATCAGACTGACTGCAGGGGTGAGAAAATTAACCTACTGGGTCATAATCTCATGGACGAAACCACACACATGAAGACCTCGCTGTGAGTAGCACGTATGGTTTTACAGCAACAGGGGAATTACAGCAATTTGAAAGTATCACTACCCCCTGACACTCACCATAGAAACATAGACTTGAACGGTGTATAAGAACCACTTGGCCCACCTAGTCTGCCCATTTCCCTACCAATTGGATAAGCTGCAGATCCTAGTTAAGCAACAGCCTACTTCTTCCTACCCCCCTCTAGAATTGCCTTATGTCTGTCCCATGCATTCTTGAATTCCCCCTCGGTTTTTACCACCACGACCCCCTCAGAAAGACTGTTCCTGGCATTCACCACCCTCTCTGTGAAAAAACTCTTCCTCATGTTGCCCCTGAGCCATCCCCCCCTCTATCTTCAAATTGTGCCCCCTTGTTCTTGCACATCTCTTTTTCTGAAAGATGCTACCCACTTGGGCTTTGTTGATTCCCTTGAGCTCCTTGAAAGTTTCTATCATGACTCCCCCTCCCTCCTTTCCTCGTGGGTATAACATATTAAGCTCCTTTAGTCTCCCTTCATATGGCTTCTAGTGCAGACCCTGCACCATTTTAGTTGCCCTCCTCTGGACTGCCTCCATCCTGTCTAAGTTCTTGCAGAGATGGGATCTCCAGAACTGCATGCAGTACTTCAGATGGGGTCTCAGCAACTGTCTATACAGAAAGATGAGAACTTCTTGTTTTCTACTGGCGATGCCTCTCCCTATGCATCCCAGTATCCCCCAGCCCTCCTTACTGCCTTTTCACATTGCTTGCCTACCTTTAGGTCATCTGATATGACTACCCCCAGGTTCCTTTCCATTTTTGTTGTTGTTAGTACCTCCCCCCATTATGTACTCTTCCCCTGGGTTTTTGTTTCCCAGGTGCATTACCTTGCACTTCTTAGCATTGAGTCTAAGCTGCCATACATTTGACCATTCCTCTAACCTGGCCAAGTCCCTTCTCATCCTTTCCACCCCACCTTGTGCATGAACTCTGTTGCAGATCTTTGTGTCATCTGCAAAGAGACATACTTTTCCTTCCATTTCCTCTGCAATGTCGCTTATAAAGACATTGAAGAGGACCAGTCCTAATACTGAACCCTGCGGTACCCCACTAGTAACCCCCCTTTCTTCTGAGTGGACTCCATTTACTATTACTCTCTGTGTCCTATTCTCCAGCCAGTTCTTTACTCAGGCTGTCATCTTGGGACCCACTCCCAGGCTGGCTAACTTGTATATTAATCTTTTGTGTGGGACTGTGTCAAATGCCTTGCTAAAGTCTAGGTTGGCCATGTCCACAGCCCCTCCCTGATCTACTACTTTGGTCACCCAGTCAAAGAAATCTATCAGATTTGTCTGGCATGACCTTCCCACTGTGAATCCATGCTGCCTTGGGTCCTGTGCCCCTCTGGCCTCTAGATACTTGACAGTTCTTTCCTTCAGAAGTGATTCCATCATTTTCCCTATCACTGAGGTTAAACTAACAGGTCTGTAGTTTCCTGCTTCTGCCTTGCTCCCACTTTTGTGAGGAATCAACTGCCCTCCTCCAGTCCTCAGGTACCACCCATCCTCCCATGATTTGTTAAAGAGGGTAGTCAGTGGTGTCGCTAGTTCTACCCTTAGTTCTTTTAGAATTCTGGGATGAATCCCATCAGGCCCTATTGCTTTGTCCACCTTCAGTTTTAAGAGTTCATTTAGAACCCTTTCTTCTGTAAAGGGCTGGTATCAACTTCTGTATCCAGAGTGTTTCTACTGTTTGTTTTAGTACCTCCCTCTTCATTTGTAAATACTGAGCAAAAATATTTGTTTAGTATCTCTGCCTTTCACAGTCACCCTCTGCCCACCCCTCCCTTTATTAAGCCTCACTACCCTCTCTTGGTCTTCCTTGCTCCCTGATGTACCTATAAAGGTTTTATCCCCCTCCTTAACTGAGTTGGCTATCTTTTCCTCGGTTTGGGCCTTTGCTGTTCTGACTGCCTTCCCAGCTTCCTTTTGCTTTAACTGATGCAGTTCTGTGTACTGCTCCTTCTGTGATTCCTTGTACTTCCTGAATGCTTTATTTTTCTCTTGGACCTTCACTGCCATATTTTTTTGAGAACCATAGTGGTTTCTTACATCGTTTGTTTTGTTTATTTGCTTCACACAAGGCTTGTTACCTCTGTGATGGCAGTTTTTATTATTCCCCATTGTTCTTCCACCCCTCCATCCTGCCCATTTGCTAGTGCATTCCTTAGGCACTCACCCATTTTGGCGAAGTCATCCCTCTTAAAGTCCAGTACTTTTGCCTTTGTATGGCTTGACTCTGTTGCTGTGTTTATTGTGAACCATACTGTTCGATGGTCGCTAGTTCCCAGATGGCTACCCACATCTACATCTGTGATCCTCTCTCCATCTCCATTTGAGAGAACCAGGTCTAAGATTGCTCCCTTTCAAGTGGGTTCCAATACTAGTTGTCTAAGGTATGCCCCCTGTAGGGCATCTAGAATAACCCCACTCTTCAATGTGGCTGCTGCAACTGCACTCCAGTTAACATCTGACATATTCAGATCACCCATCAACAATATCTCCCCTTTTTCTACTATTCTTAGTATACTTTCTATCATTTCCTTGTCCATTTCCTCCCCCTGAGAGAGTGGTCTGTATACAACCCCTGTGCGGATTGTGGTGCCATTGCCTGTCTCCAAATTGACCCACAGTGCTTCTTCTCCTCCATGTTTACCCTTTTGTTCTGTTGCTTTGATTCCTTCCATTGTGTAAAGAGCTACTCCTCCTCCTCCTCTTTTACCCTTCCTGTCCCTCCTGTAGATAGTGTATCCTGGTATGTTTACGTCCCAGTCATGGTTTTGTGTGTATCATGTTTCTATGACTGCTATGATATCCAGATGTTCCTCCTCCATCAAGGCCACTAATTCAGGAAGCTTGTTACCCAGACTATGGGCACTGGTACTCATTGCTCTCCGTTTTTTGATGGCTTTACCTTCTGTTGCAGCATCCCCCACTGACCTTTCTACCTTGGTCTTTTTCTCATTTAGTACCCTGTTTTGTAGGGAGAGGCTGGGATTTTCCTGCTGCTTATCAGTGCCTTCCCCCTTGATCATTAGCGAGTCACAATCAAAAACTGAAAATGTGTGAAACTCTATTTTCTGACCATTTTGAACAACACCAAAGGCATGGCTCAATAGAGCAAAGTCCCCTGAGCAAAACCCATCCAAGTTTTACCTCATGAGTCACTCCTGAGCCAAGATATTTGAGTTTTTCTGACCAGAACCCTAAAACAAGATGGCGTCCGTCACAATAAAAGAATTCTTTGACCACGAGCCTGCAAATTCTTTGATCGTGAGGAGGGACCAGATGTCCAAAACCCCGTTCTTTGTTCGCAAAACAACCATATAAATTTTTCCATTGACTTATAATGAGAACTTAAAAACTGCAATAACTTTTAAATGGAGTAATATTTTTTTCACGAAACAAAAAGTGGTATATTCGTTGACTGAAGCTCTTTCAGACGAGCCCACTCACAGGGTGGCACACCACATGATGGCCGCACAGCGCCATGGACAAAATCCCCCAAACTGCCCACATAACTGGTGAAAAGTCTGACTGATACAAAATTTAGCAAATCAAGAGATCTACCATGCCCCATTAAGTTAGGGTTCCTATTACAGCACCGAAAGTACGGAAATTCAGTGTTAGGGTTCCCAACCCTACCACACCCCCCACCTTCCACACTGTAACAGGTGCCAAGCTGTGCCTTGGGTCATTGATTCTAACTCTCACCCCATTTCATGTGTAAGGAAACTGAGATGGTACAGTATAGGAGGATGGAGTTCATGTTAGGCCCGAACAACCCAAGCACACCCAGACGCCCTTTCGGTGTGTGCAGGGTGGGGGGGTGAGGTGGGGTGGTAGACATCAAATTTCCATACATTTGTAGCTGTAATAGGAACCCTAACTGATGCATTAGTGGAGTTCTTTGCAATGAATTTCCTTACTTTTTGAGAAAGTGTGATTTTACCCTTATGTGGTTATGGGAACACAAGGCCCAGAATGCATGCCCTATGCTCCTATCTAACCATAAATGTAGAGACATTGTAATTAACCCCTTATCTCCTTGTAGGAGCACATATCCATGCTCCCATGCTTGCATAACCTGCGCTCCCATCTACCCATAAGTGTAGAGACATTGTAATTAACCCTCATCTCCCTGTTAGAGAGCCCTGCACTCCCATGACTGCATAATGGTATCCATATGTGGAAGGTCCCTGCGCTCACATCTATCCACATGTGTAAAGACAGAACGCAGGGCTAGAGACATTCCAAGTAACCCTTGTGCTGCAAATGGTACAATATCACAGTAACCATAAGAACACTGGAAAATATTTCACTGCAGTTGTTATCATGGCCTGGCAACCTGCATACTTGCTTACTAAAGGTGTACAAAGGCGTGTTTAGTAAAACATATGTATCTCGAAGCGTTTTCGAGATATAGCCACCACAAGTTATTGCAATCACCACAGTGTTATCCTATGGGAAATTTATAAGCTTGGGAATGTTATAACTACAGAACCAATACAAATTTTATCACCAAACCAGGAAAAGACACATCTGTGGGGCAAGCCCTATCTACCCTGCAAATTTCAGCCCAAAAGTCCTAACCATTTATTTGCAGTGAAGAGGCAAAGAAACAGGATTTATTTTTTTTACCAGGAGAGACGTACTAAGCTGAATGCTTGTTTACAGGTGTGACCTGGGAGCACAAGGAAGTTAAGTGACTTGCTCAGGATCACACGGTATGCAAGTGGAGGCTATAGGATTCAAATCCAGGTCTCCAGGTTTGCAGCTCAGAGCCTTAAACCACTGCACTATACTGCCTCCTTTTTAAAAGTAGTGTGAAAGTTTTTGCAAAAACTGTCACAAATTTGTGGCACTACCAATGGGCAAATTAAATAAATATATTTCCGAGCATTATTTTTAAACTCTGACCCCAGAATCGTGTGCCGCAGGCCTCAATTAGGTAAATACAACTGTTGGTGTTTATGAAGGGGCAGCTGATTTTGAATTATGTCATTTTTCCTGTGCCGCTAACTGAAAACAAGATGGCTGCAGCACAACACTATTGAACCTATTTGCGGCAGTAAAAGGTGCTTTCACGAAAGCAAGATGTGCTTTCACATAACACATCTAAGTTTTCCCAT
The DNA here is from genome assembly GCA_016271365.2 of Neoceratodus forsteri. Classification (NCBI taxonomy): domain Eukaryota; kingdom Metazoa; phylum Chordata; order Ceratodontiformes; family Ceratodontidae; genus Neoceratodus; species Neoceratodus forsteri. The sequence goes on from CM028133.1 coordinate 965,532,492, forward strand.
AGGCTATAATGGGAACCTTTACAGTTTTATAACTTTTGAACAGATTAATATTTTTTCACCAAACATTCGAAAGGCACCTCTGTAAACCAGACCTCATAATACCTAACAATTTCAGACCAGACCCCCAAACCATTTTGAACTTATGGATGAGCAAAGAATTTGCACCTAAATGGTAATTTTCACATCTTTTGACACTATGCATCTCCGTAGTCGCACATACAACTGGAACGAAATTTGCCAGATCCAGAGATCTATGGCACCAGACGGTGAATGACAACTTTTGGGCACATCGGTCTTATGGTTGCAAAGTTATTAAACTGCAGAATTTGGGATTTAAAATAGAAGTGGCCTGGCAACCCTAACTATAGTGGTACTAACGTGCCACTCTCTCTCTCTCTATATATATATATATATAAATGTGTGTATATATACATATTTATATATATATATATAGGGGATACATGACGGGCACCAGTGGGATATGTAAAATATTTTCACTCCTGCAGAGTGAGGCATGGATATCTCACAAGTGCCGAAGGCACGAGTGAGATATCCATGCCTCACGATGCAGGAGTGAAAATATTTTACATATCCCACTGGTGCCCGTCATGTATTTGATTTATACAATAGGTTTGTAGTTTTTTTATGTGTTTGATTGGGTTAAAAGTTTGGCATTTGGTTTGAAGGCAAAGTGTTATTTTAAGTGTATATGTTGCTCCGCTAAGGTACGTCACTGTTGTGAATGGAGACTCTCGTTTTTGTGAATGAGAATGCTTTCTGTTCTTTCATTGGCTGTGTTTGCGTGGTTGTGGTTTTTTATTGGTTGCTGGGTGGTATTAGTAGGAGAAGTGTGTTTCATTGATTGTTGTTCTTGTGGTATGGTTGGTTGATGTGAGTGACTGTTACTGCGTAATGTGTATTGATTGGTGATGATGGGCAGTGGGCGTGGTTAATTAGTGAGAGTGAGTTCTGGGATGGTAGTCAGTGTAATGCATGTTTCTGTGTACTTTACATTTATTTTTTAATTTTTATTTGTGCTTGGTGTAAGTTTATTTCAAGTGTGCTGCTTTTGTGACTAATGTGTTATTTTTCACTGGACGTCTTCATGGTTCATATCTACGGACTTCTACGACGGCAGCTGCTTCTCAGGTTTGTTTCATTCTGTGTTGCTTTCAGAGGAATTCGGCTTTGATTTCTTCTTTGGAGGGCTGTCTTTCTGCTGAGCTGGAAAGAAAAGAAGAAATGCATAATTACAACTCTTTCTGTTATGTTGGGAATGTATGAGAAATGTTTACAATTGGGGCTGTTGTGGTACAGACTGTGGTGACTTACTTTGGTAAATGTTAAATGTGATGTGCTGTGCAGTAATAGTTGGGTTACAGAAGCAACTTGATATTGGTTTACAAATTGTGGAAAATTCATCCTTTGGCGCACAAGTTCCAGTTTCTTCGGAATTTGACTTGGTGAAACAAGCAGGATTGTTGTGCTTGTCTGTTGCTAATCTGTGACTGTGAAGTGCAGCTTGGCATTCTGCCGATGTGGATGGTTGTGGGTTATCGTGGGAACTTAAAAGATGTGAAATACTTTTTTGCTTTTCTTCACTCATTTTTGAATAATCATTTAGGGACTGTAGCTTCTTGTGTCCCGATATCTGTATAATATCGGTTGGAGCAACGTTGCAATTTACCAGTTTTTGTACAAGGTGCTTTCTGATAGAATGGTTAGTGAGCCTTCTATCTGTGTCAATACCAGCTGTTTCAATCATACATTTCAGGATGTTGGCTATTGTATTAATACTTAACGGTTGTTTTTTGAACCAACAGGTACTTTGCTTTAATTTATATTGTTGATTGACCGCTAAAAAAAAAGGAGCGGAGTCATAGTTACTTTTATATGGTCTTTTCTCAGAATAGAACATAAAGTTGGCAACAGGGCACTTTTTTCTATTTGCTATGGGATAAGCTCGGGGTTTTAGAAGTCGACTGTCTTTGGGATCACTCCCACTTCTGGTCTTCATCTGCCTTTCTGTGCAAAATTCAATGAATTTTTCTCCTGTTTCAGTAGAACATAATTTAATATCACCCCAATTTAAGTTCCTGCATTTGGTGTTGCCTCGAATGCCAAAAAACATTGTGGTATTTAACCACATAGTGTTTAGTAACGATTGTGGTGTTCTTGGTCCCAAAATGTCTTTATCATACAGTTCGTTTATGAGGGTGTCAGTAAGTTCACCTGCCGCAAAAGGTTTATTTCCTTTGCCACTCTCCTTTAATTTCTTTTGCTTAGCTAACAGGACTTCTCTGCATTTAATGAATGTTTGTGAGGATGACAACGATTCTGGGTATTGATGTTGCTTTAAATGTCATTCAAAGCTTTGAAATTTCGCTCGTACACTTAAGGGCTCATATTCTGAGCCATCTTTTCTTTTGGAATTAATGAAATATGGCACAAAGCTATGTTTAAATCATTTGGAGACATGTTTTCAATACTGGAAGTGATGTTTAAATTTTCCTTTAGGAACTGCTACAAATCATTGATATCACACTGTGTTTTTCTTCTAGTGTTATTATTTTTAGCAGATTCAATGTATTGGTTGATGAATTCAGTATCTGTATTAACGAAACTTGCTGACGGATATCCAGCATTATGAATTGTTTCACTTGTGCTCAGCTTACCCACTTCAGCTGGGTCAAGAAGCGACTCTTTATCAAGTTGAAACTGCGAGCAACTGAGAAAGATTTCTTCGTCTTCCTGTTTGGTTGTTTCAGTTTTATTTTGCTTAGAAACATTTTGCTTTTCTATTTTAGTGGTCGTCTCTGCGATGTAAGTTTTACTATATTTTTTCTGTTCTGCGATGTCGTATTTAGCACTCCGCATTACATCTGGTACATTAGGCAGCGTACGAGGTGTATGTCTTTTTTGTGCTCCCAGGTCGCTCCTGTAAAAAAGCTTTCAGCTTAGTGTGCTATACCTGGTTAAACAACGAAATTTAAAAAAAAAAAATGTGTTAGAAACAGCGTTGTTTTTATTGGCACCAGACACTCGAGGTATTTTGTGGCATGTTAATATGTTTTACCAGGTGATTTCTGTTAAGAAGGAATGCAGTGTAGTGCCTGGACTTGTTTTACTACTAGTTTAACTGAAGTGAGAATAACTGTTGCTGACCTACCTACCATGTGTGTAAATGTAGATATTTTTCCTTGTATGTATGTCAGTAGTATTTATCTCACTGCAGTGACAATACGGCTTTTTATTTACAATGTTTATCACCCACCCCTATTGTATAAAAATATATATATATATATATATATATATATACTGTATATAATCTATATATATATATATATATATATATATATATAATAGAGCAAAAAACTCAGTTTAATGCATCAGTTAGGATTGTTCCACAGCGACAAAGTGAGAAATTCAATGTTAGGGTTGAAACCCCCTTTGTACCCCTTCAGCCCACCCCCCCAACTGGAATCAGGGTGCGCATTGGGGTCATCGGCCCTAAGTGTCACCCCATCACATGTGGAAAAAGGCTGAGGAATAGGAGAATGGGGGACAGTTAGGACCGATGACCCCAATGCACCCGATTCCAGTTGGGGGGTGGGCTGGAGGGTGCAAAGAGTTTCAAGCTAACATCAAATTCCTAAACTTTTGGCGCTGTGAGACAACCCTAACTGATGCATTAAACTGAGTTTTTGCCTCTAATTTCTTCTTTGAGAATGATAATGAGAAATAGTGAATGTAATGCAGCGGCAGGAGCACGGGGGTGATATCTTGTCACATTGTAACATTGTGCCCGCAAACGCGAATCGTAATGTGCATGGTGATGCAAAGCGAAACAGAAAGAGGAACAGTATTGTAGACAGAAATGTTAAAAACAACGGAAACGCAACCGCAAATGAAAATGCAAAGGGTAACGCACATGGTGGCATAAACGGGAACGGTAAGTGAAACGGGTACGGAACCGCAAGCAGAAACAGTAATGGTTAGAGTAATGTAAGCAAACAGGCTGGTTTTCCCCAAAAGCTGTATAGAGAAAGACAGTGAGTAGAAAGAATGTATGCAAAATAACGACTCTCGGAACACAAAAAATCAGTAGTTGTAATAGTAAATTGCTTATATCTCAGTAACCGTACGACATAGAAAAAAAATTAAAAGTCATATGTATTATCACTTTCCTGGCTAGTTTTATACATATGGTGGCTACAATTTCTTTGACAAAAACTCTGTATCTTGCACCATTTTCGAGATACGGGCCCTCAAAAGCGCGGCGAATGCCGTAATGTTATCCTATGGGAAAAAAACAGAAGTTCAGACTGCCATAACTTTTGAACAGTTTAATATTTTTTCACAAAATCTTTGAAAGGCACATCGGGCACCCTGGCCGCACGTTCCCTGAAGATTTCGGGCCGGTCGCGCAAACCGTGCGACCTGTAGGCGTGACTGTAGAATTCCAGAAAAAGTGTAAACGCACGTGCAGATCACGTTTAATAACTCCACAGCCGTGTATCCAACCAGTACAAAACTTAGCAGATCCCAAGGCGTATGGGTCTTGATCATGTATTCCAAATTTCAGGCAAATCTGTCAAACGGTTGCAAAGTTATTAAGGTGCAAAATTTTGGGTTTAACATGTAAATAGCTCCTCAGCCCTTAACTATGGTAGCACTACCATGCTACCATAATATATACATATATCTATCTATCTGTAACCCCTAGGTGGCACTATCTCAAGGGCAACTACCCCTGCCTGCTGGGCTAGTAGCAGGTTAAGGGGCCTGAGTTCTGAAATGGGTGCCTCCACCCAGAAGTCAGGGATGGTAGTGGTCAAGCTAACCTGGGCAAAGCCCTCTGGGACACTGTAACCTCCACCCTTCCTCACTAGTGGCTGGAACAATACACAATAATCACTTTCACAATACCCCTGATACACCACACAAGTACCCACACTGTTTGCACTTACCACCAGGGCTTTCCTCTGACCCGTCCCTTGGGACCCCCTGTAAAACAAGGTTATATACAGCAAATAACAGCAGTACAGTACTCTTGCACAAACTGGAACCACAGCCAGGGAAAATGCAAAACAGAGTTAGATCTGATTTATTTAAGGGGCTTGAACAAGGGAGGGGTGTAATCAGATTAATTTGCTTAAATGCTGTATCAGTCAAACAGTTATGCATGCACTTCAGGGTTCATAAACAGTCACACACTCTGGGTACCCAGATGGAGAATGGTGGGCTAGCCAGGAACATTGCAGCTGGTTGGGGCCCTGTGATGGAAGAAAACAACATGCACAACACACACTATTTGTAATCCGGAGTTGGAGGCCTCAGTTCGTGAAAAGAAAACAACAAGACAATCAGATGACACACTTTTAGATTAGGCTGTTGTTGCAGGGAGCTACCCTGATGATTACTCATGATACCCAAGACTGGACACAGGCTGGATGAAAATCGAGACAGCAGGTGGTTAATCTGGAGTGCCAGAAGAAGCAGGGCCCACACGATTCGCCGAGTTGTCGTTCCTGTTCAAGCATGGAGCAGGGGGCTGATCCCCAGGCATGTCTTTCATCGGTGGCTTTCTCTGTGCAGTGGGGAAGTCTGGAAGGGCCAGCATGGCACGGCCCAGGCTGAATGGAGATGAACGTGGATTCAGTCTGATTAGGCTGGATAAAGCTTCCAGCAAGCAGAACATAGTTCACACAGTGGGGAACCAAATCACGACCCACTTTCAATACACAGCACATTTACATGTAAAGGATTCTACTGTGCCTGCAAGCAGAACGCAGTTCACACAGTGGGGAACCAAATCACGGCCCATTTTCAATACACAGCACATTTACATGTAAGGAAATTCTACTGTACCAGGCAAACTGCTCTTCGGTCACGATCGCAAAGTCTCTGCAAAAACTGGGATTCAAAAGCATCTGGAAATCCTGACAGGTTGACCGCATTCAGCAAATCTTCGGTCTTCTTCAGGTTAAAGTCTGGTCACAGTCCAGTGGCTTAAATAGTCATCACAACTCAAATTCAGTCCAAATAAACTCTGTTTTCCCTCTCAGGGACAGCAGACAGATGGGTAGGCCAAAACTCAGCCCTTTCACAGTTCTCCCATGCAAAACTACACAGAACTGCTGCTCAAAATCACTTGAACTTTACTTCTTTGCTTCTCAGCTCAAAACTGAAACTAGCTGCAGCAGCCTGGGAAATTCCCCAAGATCCAAAAGGTTTGTTTGGCTGATCCTCTTGTCAGTCACAACAAAGGCTACCCCTTAGGCGCAAAAAACCCCCAAACTACAATTCCTACAGATTTTGATTCCAGACAGCTCCTTTAGTCCGGCTCCATTTTAGGTCCCAAAAGTACTGATTGGTCCAATTTGCAGTCCAGGACCAAGATAGTGGAAATAAACAAAACAGTTCTTGTTGCAAAGAAGGCAGGTTAGACAAACTGCATTATCATTATCACTCTAAATAATTTTCAGCAAATAATTTCATCTTTCAACAGAGCTCCCTCTCAGATTACTTATGACTGCAATCCAGGCAGCTCTTAAAGAGACAGTACACAGAGGCTATACAAGCACTCTCTGGCAATCACATTGAAACTGCTGAAATGCAGGACACCAGCCTGGCAGTGAGCATTTAGGCAAGCTCGAGGAAGACTTTTTGGGAACCCTTATTTGTAGGAGGCTTACAACCTTCCATGCCTGGAGAAAACTTGGCGTCCGCATCAAGTCTGTACCATCATGGATCAGTTAACATAAACTTATTACTTTATCATACATATTCAATACACTTCATGATACTATATCCATTCTGACAACACACTGTGCATATTTCACACAGGTAAATTGAACATTACTATACTGAATCAGGTAATAACTTCTTGAACCTTAAACAATGCAAGAGGGGTCCTTCCCTATCAGCTAACTTGGGGCTAGAGGGGGCAGGGGCACCATGGTCGGACAGAAAGACAAATAACCTGCAATTGGCTGTCAAGCTCAATTTGGGCAGTGAGCTTGGTGGGACATAAACACCTTTGTGCACCACATTGAGAGGCAAATACACTGGCCTCCTGGAAGAATCATAACTGAGGCATACTACTAGCTTGACAGCTCAGCCAATCTTTTTGAGGGGGACAACTACAGTCTTTGTACTCTCAACACTGGTCTGGGGACTCTCGTCACTTAGGAGGGGTGCCTCTGCCTAGGTTGGAACGTCCAAACTTGGGGCACTGTCAGCTCCTTGCTCTGCAGGCTCTGTTTCTACAACACTTGACTCATTTTGTGAAGGCTCGGGCACCGTCAAGCTTTGAGGCACTGAAGGGGGGTGGTCAGCACTCTCATAGTGTTCTTCAAGTTCTGGTATGTCACCAGAAAGACTCAAACCCTCAGCCCCTATTTCAGGCAAATCATACAGTTCCACAATACACAGAGATTCAACATCTTCAGACGTGATACTTTGCACTTTTTGGGAGCATTAGCTACAAGGACAAAGCTGGGGGGCAAGGCAGTCCAGAAAGCCCAACTTCATCCCCACAATTTATCAGGGGGTTACCCCGAAACAGCTGGCTCAGTTCATAAGAGGGGTAATAGGCATAGTCACACTCACTTTCATCAGAAGTGGACTGACAATCACTATCATTCTGGGCCTGCTGCGGAGGAAACCTTAAAGCTGTGACCACTGGGGTAGGTTGACTTTGTCTCTTTCTTGCAGCAGCATGAGTCACCGGCCCTGGGGGCTCAATTTCTGGGGGTTCAGCCTCAATCATGACTTGGCCGATAGGTAGCAAGTGGTTACGGTGCATGGTCTTGACAACTTTGGAGTTGTTCTCTGGGCACACCTTGTACACAGGTAAATCATCCAACTTTCCAACCACTACATCAGGAAGATGGTGCCACCGATCAGCAATTTTGTGTTTACCATGCAATCCCAAATTGCGTAACAACACATGGCCTTCAGGTCGAAGCTCGTGAGCCTTTACTTTTTTATCATGCCTCTCTTTGTTGGCTAGATTTCTCTTGGCGGCCATTGTCTGGGCCAGTTGATAGGCATGGTTGAATTGAGCTTTCATTTTTTGTACATATTGCAAGTAGTTTTTGGCTCGGACCCCCTCTGGAGAGATCCCAGAACAGACATCAACTGGCAGCTAGACCTCTTTCCTGAACATGAGGCAGAAGGGGGAGAACCCAGTAGCATAATTTTTCGTGCAATTGTATGCGTGTACCAAGGTGCTAATCTGCTGGCTCCATTTATGCTTGTCTTTTGGGTGAAGGGTGCCCAGCATGTCTAGAAGGGTGTGGTTAAAACATTCTGGTTGGGTGTCTCACTGTGGGGGATAGGGGGTGGTTCTTGACTTTTGCACCTCCCCCATAGAGAGAGCATTTCTTTGATTAGCCGACTTTCAAAGTCTCTGCCTTGATCAGAATGAATCCGCTGGGGGGCACCATAGTGGATGAAGAAATTTCCCACTAGCACTTTGGTCACGGTAGATGCTTTTGATCTTTGGTGGGAAAAGCTTGTGCATACCATGTGAAATGATCCGTAACCACTAACACATTGCCAGTGTTCCGCTGATCAGGTTCTAAACACAAGAAGTTTATGCAGACTAGTTCCATGGGGGTGCTGGTAGTAATATTAACAAGGAGGACAACCCTCTGAGGCAGGGCTTTTCTTTGCAGACAGCAACTACAAGTCTTTACATGGTGCTCAACATCGGACCCCATTTTGGGCCAGCAGAAGTGAGATCGTACCAGGCCAAGGGTTCTGTCAATACCAAGGTACTCCATGTGATTGTGGAGGGACCTCAGTACCAACTCTTTAAAGGCCATGGGCAGGACCAATTGTTACTTGTCTACATTGCCACTATGATCTACTGTCTCTCTATACAACAACTGATTGAACAACTTCAATCTGGGGCCTTCTTTAAGCAATAAAGCAGTTTGCAAGTCAGTGGAATGTATCTCAGACACATCTTTCCCTGCATGCAAGGCATCAAGTGCTGGCTGAATCATAGGATCTTGGGGTTGAACCCACTGAATGCTGTCATTCTCAAATTGAAATAGTGCACTAATATCTAGAGCAGAGAAGTGGCAATAAGCAGCTGGTATGCAGGTGTCAGAAGGGCCCAAGAAATCTACTAAACAGTCCACTGTGTCCGCAGACATCTGTTCATCTCTATCAAACTTTTGGCACAATGCTTGAATGTCAGGTTCAGACAGCCTGACCCAATCACTCTTGGAAGTGGACCTTTGTGATAGGGCGTCAGCATCAGTATGGTTCAAGCCCGGTCTGTAGTCAACAGCATAATCATAGGTTGATAATGAAGAATGCCACAAGTGCCCAGTGGCGTCTAACTTAGCTGAAGTCTGTACATAGGGCAACAGGTTATTGTCAGTATTCACCAATATCTTTGTCCCATAAAAGTATTCATGAAACTGGTCAACGATGGCCCATTTTAGTGCAAGGAACTCCAACTTATGCACATGGTAGATTCATTCGGACAGGGTCAAGCTCCTACTGGTGAAAGCTACTGGTCTCAGGCCATCCTTATGGTCTTGATACAGCACCACTCCTAGACCCTGCAGACTAGTGTCCATATGCAGCACATAGGGTTTGGTGGGGTCAGCATAGGCAAGGATGTGGGCGTGGGTGAGCTGGTATATAATCTCATGGAAGGCTTCTTCACAGTCAGGCATCCAGTGGGGCCTGAAGAGTTCACCTGGGCGGAAGTATACTTTTTCTGGTTCTTTAACAGCCCCTTTTTTGTATTTACGATTGGAAGGAGGGTAACCCTGGGTAAGGATCAAGAGTGGGCGAATCACCTTGGAATAGTCTTTTATGAACCTGCAGTAGTAGCCATAGAACCCCAGGAAACATTGTAGTTCTTTCAGATTGTGGGGCTAGGGCCAAGTAGTCAGTGCTTCAACTTTACTGGGATCAGTTTCTATCCCTTTTGTAGATACTATGTGCCCCACATACTTCACGGAGGTTTGGAAAAACTGGCATTTGTCAATGGATAGCTTTAGGCTGAAGTCTTCCAGTAGGTCTAGGACTTTAAACAGTCAGTTCTCATGTTCCTCTAAGGTGCTCCCAAACACAATGACATTGTCCAAGTACGCTAGGCATTCCAGAAAATTCATATCTCACAAAGCATGTTGCATCAGTAGCTGAAAGGCGGCCGGGGCGCCCAATATCCCCTGTGGCATCCTCAGACACTCGTAGAACCCCAATGGACAGATGAATGTTATTTTCTCATGGTTTTCCGGGGCCATCGGGATCTGGTAGTATCCACTGCGAAGATCCAAAACCGAGAACCATTTGCTCCCATTCAAGCAGTCCAGGGCATCTTGTACATGAGGCATAGTGTATCGGTCTTGGATGGTCCGCCAGTTCAGGGTTCGATAATCAGCACACATCCTCACAGACCCATTTTTCTTATGTACAACCACAATGGGAGAGGTGTATGGGCTCCTGAATACTTGTATCACGCCAGCAGCAAGCATTTCCTGCAGGTGTCTTCTCACATCATCTATGTCTGCTGGGGCTAGGCGTCAGGACCTCTCTCGAAATGGACGTTCATCGTGCAGGTGTATATGATGCTCCACACCCTGGACACATACCACATCCCATTCCTTCAACAAAAACACTTGGTCTCTCGGGGCAAGTCTTTTGCTAATTCTAGCCTCCCCTTTAGCTGGCAACAGGGAGTCACCAAAGTAAAACAAGTCTGGGGTCACTCTTTCCTTCTCACCAGGCTGCTTGTTGCTGGGCAATACTGCAGTGTCTGCACAGTGTACCATAGCAAGAGTGCACCCTCTGTTCACCCGAATCTCCCGATCTGACACATTATGAATCTGGACCATCACTCATCATGCATAGGCATGGGCACGAGCAGGCAAGATGCTGGGCTTGACCAATAATCCTTCTGGCAATTTTCCATCACCTGGCACATCCAACATCAGTATTTTGTTCTTGACATCTTTCCAGAGGTGGATCTCACCTTGAATGGTACACTGGGTATTAGGGGCCAGTACCATTGAATCAGGATCCTTCTTCCACATGATCCCCAACGGTTCATCCTGGTCTACTTCCTTGGGTTTCTGTTGCAAATCATAGGCCTTCTTGATTAGAGCTGAAATTCTCAGGTCCCTTCCAGTCCGTCACCCTTGTTTCTCATGATAGAGTTGCGCCAGTCTCCCAAACATATGGGCATTTGTCCCAATTAACAGGGGGACCCAATAATACAGTCCAGTGGGGGGACACACTAGGGCCAATGTCTCTACTCGCTCCTCTACACCCATCACAGTTGCAGGAAAAGATAACCAGAGACAGACATATCCTAGGTAGGGATAAGACTTGTTGCTCAGGCCCCACACATGTAGGCCTTCCAGGGATTGCAAAGCCACATCAGATAAGTGTTTGTTATACCAGTCCTCAATACAATGGTCACTTGAGACCCACCGTGAAGCACAACCCATGTATGAATTCCATTCACAGTCACCATAGTCTCCATTGAAGTGCCCACTATTTTGGACCAGTCTGGAGAGGTAGTAGCAGAGGCCTGAGCAGACAATTTAGCCACAGAGAAATTTGAGTTAGGGTTTCTCGAACCCTCACTGTGGTCATTTCTGGCACCCCTTGGCCACTGATTTGCTTTTCAGAGCTCCCCCTGGAGTCTGTTTACTACTCTTTTTAAGTCCTTCTGAGACCAGCATTCATATTCTTTTTTCATATGGCTATCCTTTCCACAGTTGTGACAAATGATAGACTCCTGGGTCATCCTGGGAGAGAACATCCTATGAGGAACTGAAACAGCTGTAAGAGATTGGGGTCTAATATCTGCTTGCAGCAGCGAGAGTAGTGCAACATGTCTTAACAGTTTCTCTATAGTGGCAGTCAATCCGGTGATCTCAGCCTTGGAGTCACCATCATGGCAGTCACATCCTGAAAGGACCAGAATCTTGTTCCATGGGGGAAATCCTTGCAGAGGCACCCATCTACAACTCTCGGACTTCCTTTAGTAGCTCATCTTTCCAATGCTGGGCCCAGGGTGGGAAGTCCTTTGCATTCTCAGAGTGCTTGTTAAGTGCCGACTTTTGTCCCTGAGCCTCACTTGGCTGATCACTCTCGGTCACTTGCGCAGCAGCAGCAGATGTGGGTGCAATTCCCCCATGGGGTCATCTTTGCTCAACCCCCCGAATTTCTTTCATTAACTCGTCATAGGAGGGGGGCAATTCCAGTCAGGCAGCAAGGCGCAACTGAAGCATTAACAATTCTGAAAATGGAGCAGACTTAAGGATCCAGTCCAGCCTAGTTCGATCTAATTCATTTTATGGCAAACTACCCTTTCTGAGGCAGTCTTGTAGCAGCTTTTCAAATCGAGGTACATACACAGACAATGGCTCCCCTGGGTACTGCTGAGCATTTCTTACTCTCCACCACAGATCCTCATCTGAATCCTGGCTCCTATACACATTTTCCAATGTATCAGGATAGTCCTGTGCAGTTGCTTAGGGGTTATTGGCCAGCTTGGCGTGGATGGTAGCCAGGGCAGGACCTCGGAGGCTCTCACTCAACCTCTTTCATTTTTCTGCTTCTGATCATTGCCATTCAAGTACTGGAGGGGCAACATAGTCCAGATCTCCCAGTCATCCTCACTCTGTGGTATGGGGAAGGTGCCCAAGAAGATTCTCAGCTTTCGGTAGTCATGACTAATGGCAGGTACAGATATAGGGGCCAGCATTGGCACGGGCACAGAAGGCGGGGCAGTAACAGATGCTGGAGTGGGAGGGGGTGTTGGGGAAGGAACACCCCCAGGTGGCAGGAATGGTTTCTTAAAATCCTCTACGGTTTTCCCTTCCTCCAGCAACAACTTAGCAAATTTCTCCTCAAAAGTCTCAGATAATGGTGGGAGTTCATCCTCCCTGGGGTCTTTACTGTCTTTTATTATCACTCTCCAGGCAGCTGGAACCACTTCTGGGGCAATAGTCTGTGGCACTTTAGAGCGGTCTACAAGATCACTACACTCTACCAAGACTGTGAAAGTTTGGCCAATCAAATCAGCCTGTCGACCCACCACCACAGGGTGTTTTAAACATTTAACTTTGGAGAGTGCTCCCTCTACAGTGTCTTTACTGATACCCAGGGGAATATACAGTATAAGTAGAGCATTTTGGGGGTCAATCTCCTGCCCCGTACACCACCCCACCAACTGGTATACAGCCATTTCTACTGGGGTAGCCATTAATCTTTAGCAATAATTCATAATTTTTGGCCACTAGGAGGCACAAAATCCCAGCGGTGAGCCTCCAAAATGTAACCCCTAGGTGGCGCTAACCCAAGGGCTACTACCCCTGCCTGCTTCAGTAGTAGCAGGTTAAGGGGCCTGAGTTCTGAAACGGGTGTTCCACCTGGAGGTCAGGGTTGGTAGTGGTCAAGCTAATCTGGGCACAGCCCTCCGGAACACTATAACCCCCCTCTTTCCTTACTAGTGGCTGGAACAATACACAGTAATCACTTTCACAATACCCCTGTTATACCACACAAGTACCCACACTGGTTGCACTTACCACCAGGGCTTTCCTCTGACCCTGCCCTTGGGATCCCCTGTAAAACAAGGTTATATACAGCAAATAACAGCAGTACAGTACTGTTGCACAAACTGGAACCACAGTTAGGGTAAATGCAAAAAAGAGTTAGATCTGATTTATTTAAGGGGCTTGAACAAGGGAGGGACTTAATTAGGTTAATTTGCTTAATTTGTCTATCAGTCAAACAGTTATGCATGCACTTCAGAGTCCATAAACAGTCACACACTCTGGGTACCCAGATGGAGAATGGGAGGCTAACCAGGAATGTTGCAGCTGGTTGGAGCCCTGTGATAGAAGAAAACAACATGCACAACACACACTATTTGTAATCCAGAGCCGGAGGGCTCAGTTCGTGAAAAGAAAACAACAAGACAATCAGATGACACACTTTTACATTAGGCTGTTGTTGCAAGGAGCTACCCTGATGATTACTCATGATACCCAAGACTTGACACAGGCTGGACAAAAATCAAGACAGCAGGTGGCTAATCTGGAGTGCCAGGAGAAAGCAGGGCCCACACGAGTCGCTGAAGCATTGTTCCTGTTCAAGCATGGAGCAGGGGCCTGATTCCCCAGGCAGGTCTCAGGTCGGTGGCTTTCTCTGTGCAGTGGGGTAGTCTGGCAGGGACAGCGTGGCATGGCCCAGGCCAAATGGAGATGAATGCGTATTCAGTCCGATTAGGCTGGATAAAGCTTCCAGCAAGCAGAACACAGTTTACACAGTGGTGAACCAAATCATGACCCACTTTCTATACACAACACATTTACATGTAAAGGATTCTATGGTACCAGTAAGCAGAACACAGTTCACACAGTGGGGAACCAAATCACGACCCACTTTAAATACACAGCACATTTACATGTAAGGAAATTCTACTGTACCAGGCAAACTGCTCTCTGGTCATGATCACAAAGTCTCTGCACAAACCGGGGATTCAAAAGCAGCTGGAAATCCTGATAGGCTGATCGCATTCAGCAAATCTTCGGTCTTCTTCAGGTTAAAGCCTGGTCACAGTCCAGTGGCTTAAATAGTCCTCACAAGTCGGATTCAGTCCAAATAAACTCTATTTTCCTTCTCAGGGACAGCAGGCAGACAGGCAGGCCAAAACTCAGCCCTTTCACAGTTCTCCCATGCAAAACTACACAGAACTGCTGCTCAAAATCACTTGAGCTTTACTTCTTCACTTCTCAGCTCAAAATAAACTAGCTGCAGCAGCCTGGGAAATTCCCCAAAATCCAAAAGGTTCGGTTGGCTGATCCTCCTGTCAGTCACAACAAGGACTCCCCCTTGAGGTGCAAAAAGCCCAAAACTACAATTCCTACTGATTTTGACTTCAGACAGCTCCTGTAGTCCAGCTCCATTTTAGGTCCCACTAGTACTGATTGGTCCAATTCGCAGTCCAGGACCAAGATAGTGAAGATAAACAAAACAGTTCTTGCTGCGAAGGGGTCTATGTCATTTCGCTCCCGCTATCTCACTCCCCAACGTTTTGCTTCTGACATCTCGCCTCGGCATCAATTCGCTCCCGCTAACTTCACTCCAGTAAATTACACTCCCGCTAACTACGCTCCTTCTCTCCCGAGTAACAGCATAATAAATACATACAACAACTGCATTGCAGTAACCATGGATGTCAGGACAAACACATTTAATGAAAATGGTTGTTCTCTCAGAACACAACCTATCAACTTTCCCACCTGTCATACTGATTTTACATGCAATTTATATTCCTTGACTACCTTGGCTACCACTGCATTATGTTGTGCTAAGATAAACTGAAGAATTTCTGAGAGGAGTAGAACACTGTTTCGATTACTGAATCCCACCAAAACATTACAGATTTTAAAATATGTACCTTAATAAAGATGTTTTTTAAAAGTCATTTTAATCCTTTTGGACATGGTCATGGCTTTCGAGCACTCCTGGTTTACTTTTCCATGACTACATTCCTGTGGCAACAGTGGCATTGCTAGGCAACGCATTCATGATTCACTTGGCTGTGAGTGCGTACATTAATTTATGCTGGTACACTTTCCCATTCAAATGAGTTACTATGGTGTTACTAGGAGCGAGTCAATTCATGAGTGAGCTGTGAGCAAATTTAGGGTATCAGTGCTGTGGAGCAAAATGTGCAATATTACCACTTTGAAATGAATTAGTATGCTGTAACTAGGAGTGAGTCAATTTATGAGTGAGCTGTGAGCTGTGAGCAAATTTAGGGCATCAGTGCTGTGGAACAAAATGTATCAGTGCTGTGGAGTGAAATGACATGGGAGTGAATTTACATGGGAGGGAAATTGACAGGAGCGAACTGTCGGGAGTGTAATTACATGGAATGTAATGTCGGGAGCGAAATGTCGTGCTCCCACTGCAAAGAAGGCAGGTTAGACAAACTGCATTATCATTATCACTCTAAATGATTTTCAGCAAATAGTTACATCTTTCAACAGAGCTCCTCTCAGATTACTTATGACTGCAATCCAGGCAGCTCTTAAAGAGCCAGTACCAGTGCTCCCAGATCAAGCAAAGCATTTTCCTGTAATGCACCCTAATTTTCCCTGTATTTTCACTGTAAAACTGGGATAAAATTCCTGTAGATGTTCCTGTATGCACAAATCAATGTAAGTACAGAATTGGTGTCATTGTGCCAGTCAATAAAATCACTAGGACAAATGTTCAGGTTGTTTTATGAGTTCTTATTTATTTTAAATATAAAAAATCATCTACAACGTATCACATAACTACTCTACAACTACAAGAACTTTATATTTAACAATATAATACCATCTTGAGGTTCTGGGGAAATGCTGGAATCTATAAAGCTCAGTTCTCAAGGTTCACATGTTTCCAGATCCTCCTGAAGGTATTATAACTTTATAATAATACAGTCCCTTATGCAGTATTCTAGTTATAGTATGAAATGCCTTAACTTCAAATTTATCCCTTGATCACAGACTGATACATTTTGTGTTCTGCTCACAATGCATGATAGGGGCATAGGGATACACAAAATGCGCATACCCCACCCTCGCCCCTGCAGCCCACCGACAGCTGCAACCATACCGGCATTCACCACTACCGATCACCTATCCACGGCTCCTCCCTCAATGCACAGGATTCTGCAGGGTGGCCAGGGGAGGAGTCATCACAGGCAGACATCCGATGGGATGTCCCTGGGACCCATAGTGGATCCCACTTGTAGGGTGGCATGGGTCTGGGGCTGTGCATGCTGATAGCACACACCCAGACCAGTGCGGCACCCTCCAGTCCCAGTGTTGCCTCACACAAACTTTCTGGGCACTCGCCCATCCAGCTGCCCCTGCCACCTCCTGCTGCCCAGCAGTTGGGAGCAGCACAGTGTGCCCTGTCCTGGTTCCACGGTGACCGAATGCCTGTGTTCATGGGGGCATGCTGTGGGTTATGGCAGGATCTCCCTAGTGTACCCTGCACCACCCTCTGCACCCATGCGGCCAGCACTACGTGGGTTAGTGAATACACGTAGTGCTGGCACGCCCCTGGAACATCCCCATCATGGAGCTATCTGCAGACATGGGGGATCGGGTGCAGTGGGTCTGCATATGCCCCCTTTGTGCATGCCATGTAGGGGGCACAGGGGGTGTGGAGTAGCTACTCGCTCCAGATACACGTGCATAGCCACTCCACACCAGTCGTGCATTGGGCCTACAGCTCTCTGTGCCTGTAGCGCTCCATTAATAAACATTGTTTCAGTGTATCATTGTGTTTTTATTTAGCACGCTTAAGCATCCCCCTACACACACATACATACACACACACACACACACACACACACACACACACACACACACACACAGCTTTGTGCACCAAACTCTGGGGTAAAAACAAATATTCCCTTTTTTTCATTTATTTTACTAACCTTAGGCCATACCAGAGTCTTTGGGTCCCTTCTGATCTCGCACATATAATTCATAACTCCTGCTTATCTTGATGAAGATACCCCCATACCTTTCCTAGACTCACAATTAAATAGAAACACTGTAATTTTTTTTCAAATAACCTCAACCTCTAGGCTGGTCAGAAGAACTGCTGCCTTAGTGATCTTTATAAAAACACAACTCTGCTCTGTGCACCAAACAAGCCAAGTACCACATAAGCACTTTTTGTGTCCCCGTCACCCTTAAAAGCCCACCATCATTGAGTCTCTTGTCTGGCTCACTTTTTGCACCTCATGTGTTTATAATAAACAAATTTGCAAAACAGAAGGTTTGTTTGCCTTGGTGGTTCAGGATGCTGCTTCCCTCAAGCGACACTTTAGCACTCTTTCTTGCACACTCCCCTCCAAAGCATAACACCATCAAGTGGTCAGTCTTTGTCTGACTCATTTTGCACTTAAAATGAGTTTAAAATAGACTAACCTGAGGCTGCCCACAAGAAGGTTTGTTTACTTTCAGTGACTTAGGCTCTCTGCTAGTCCAGAACAGTGGTATTTGAGATGCAGCTCAGCTGACTCAACAGTGTTGCTGTTTTGAGTGGGGCCACATGGCAGGTGTTTGGATCATGCAGCAGCTCACTGGTTCTTGATCAGAAGATCTGAATTCATCCTCAGAAAGATGCACTGCTAGCATATTACCTTACTACCTCAGAGAAACACAGGCTGCAAATGGACCAACAGAATTGCCTAATATAGCAAAGTCAGCAAACTGAGCACCAATTGGAGGGCTCTGTCTGGATCTTGGCAGCCATGAGATTCATAGTGGGCATTTTCCCGTAGTGTCTGTCCATTTCCCGTGATATTTTAAAAATTAAAGATTTCCTTCCCGTATCCCGTTTTTGTAGTAAAAATCCCTTAAAATACAGGCACTCTCTGGCAAACACATTTAAATTGCTAAAACGCAGGACACCAGCCTGGCAGTGAGCATTTAGGCAAGCTTGAGGAAGACTTTTCGGGAACCCCCATTTGTAGGGGGGTTTTACATATATATATATGTATATATACTGTATACACACACAGTATGTGTATATATTGTTAAAAAGGAATGATCTGATGTGTGTAACATTGTCAAATATTGAATTAAGTAAAGCTATGGCCTTTTTCTTACAATACAAAATAGTGTGATGTTTTTCATTGGGATGTGGGTCTGCTTGGGCAACATAAGCATTTAACAATTTATAGGCCTTCTGCTGTCGCATTCCGTGGAGAGAAGCCTACATTTCTAATTTTTTATGTTGGCTCGTGCATGCGCAGCCAACATATTACGGTAGTAGCAGATTTGGAGGCGTGATCACTGTTGAGCTAATGCAGGGCACGCATCAGTAGGCGCGTCCCTCATTCCCCAATAAACCTGTATGCTGGCGCCACACCATGCATACATAATGTAGTGAGCACATCTGAGGAAAGGTCCACTGCAGCGTGAGCAAAGCTTGTCATACACAGCGGACCTCCCGACGTGCTTTCCCTGGGGAGAAAAAAAAAGTAACATGGTGGCACGCTGCCTACCATAATGCCAACTTTGGAGGTGCCCAATACCCTTATCGGCACTCCCTACCCCAATGTATGTGCTGACGGGAGAGCCCACTCCCCTTCAGCATAATGCACCCCATTTGTTATGTGCCGAGGGGTGCCTATCCCTCGACTCTTGCCCCCCCACTTTCATTGTGTGCGCGGGGCACCCAATCCCCATCAACTACAGCATCCCCAAAAAACTGGGTGGCAGCAGAGCCTACCCCAGTGTACCTAATCCCTGAAAACTAAAACCATCCCGCAATGTTTTTTTTTTTTTGTAACCTGTAAAAAAACCGGTCCCTTGCGCCTCCTGCCCCTCCACAACTCGCGCCCACCCTCTGCACCTGCCTCCCACACCCCTCACCTCATGCCTCCAGAGTCTGGTACGATGATCTTCGGTGGACTGGGAACATGTCTGCACTCTTCAAAGACGACCGCGAACTGAAGAAATGAAGGTAAGCTGTATAATGGCATAAATAGGGTTTTTTCAACTTTGGTCCATATCTCAGTCATTTTTTGGAATTTTTGCACCGAATTTTCAACATGGGGTTATTGGGACCCCTCCTCATGAATTCAGTCACTGTCACGGCGTTATTCGCGGAATCACCTTTCAGGACAGAGTAACGAAATGACAGTGCCACTGTTCATGAGGGGGGCTCTCAAAAAGCCTATGTTGCACATTTGGTGAAACAAATCCCAAAAATGGCTGTTTTACGAGTGTGTGTTGTGCTGTTTCCATGCAAGTTCATAACTTTGTGAATTTGTAATATTTTTACTCCAGATTTTCAAAATTGGCATTTTTCCCCACCTCCTGATGAACAGTACAGCTGTCATTTTTCACATCCTGCCCAAAATGTACTTCCGCACCTGTGGCGCACAATGGCGTGGTTGCTTTGGGAAATCAACTTTTGGGACAGATTAACAACATCACAGCTCCACTGTTCATGAGGGGAGGTCCCAAAATGCCTATGTTAAAAATGTGGCTAACAAACTCCCAAAAATAATTGGGTTACGGACATGTGTTGCGCAGTTTCTATGCATGCTCATGACTTCACCAATTTTTCATATTTTCACTCCAGATTTTCAATGTTGCCATTTTTTTACACCTCTTCATGAACAATACATTTGTCATTTTCCACATCCTGCCCAAAATGTGTTTTCATCCCTGTGTCACCAAATGGCATAGCTGCTGTGCAAAACCACCTTTCAGCTAACAAACTGATTGTGCGCTTTTCATGAGGTGAGCTGACAAAAAGCCCATGTTGAAAATTTGGAGTGAAAATACCAACACACACCTACGGTGTTAGGATTTCCAACTGTAGCACCCCACCCTGTAGACACTGACAGGTGTCAGGGGTGTGACTTGGGATCATCGGCTGTAATGCTCACGCCATTCCACCCCCAACCCCACCCTGCAGCCAGTGACAGGCGTTGTGGTGTGCCGTGCACTGTTCAGCCGCAAAGTTCACCCCATTCTCCTATACTGCACCCATCTCAGTGTATTTCCTTATGGAATGGGGTAAGTATAACACCCAAAGACCCCAAAGCACACCACGGCACTTGTCAGTGTCTACAGGGTAGGGTGAGGTACAATGGCATGAGCGTTACAGCTGATGACTCAAAGGCACACCCCAATGCCTGTCTGTCTCTACAGGGTGGGGGTGGGGTTGGTGTCACTTCAGTACTTCACTGCCATTCCTATTATGCATCTCTAACTCCAGCACTACCAATGCCAATGCCAGCAAGACAACATTCGGCATTGACAAACACTTGTTTTTGTCGTTGTCTTTGCCCATATCCAGTTACTTACTGCTGTGCCTTATCAACAGAACGTCACACCCATGCGTGAAAGGCTTATCAGTTTTACCCAATGTATGTAAGTTTGGCTTTTGAAAAAAATGCCATGTTTGAAGAAGAGCTCTGTGTAGCTTGAAAGCTTGTGTTTTGTAAATTTCTGGTTGGTCCAATAAAAGTTATCAAATCACCCACTTTGTTCATCTTTTTGTGATTACCTGTGAGAATTATGTTTCCATTCCCCAAGTCTGTGATTTATAATGGGCACTATATAGCTGTTACTTGCTAAATGTTTCTCTTAGCATAAAACAAAGGTTTTGTGTACTTTATGAGACTGCAAGGGACAGTTGGGGGGGCACTCCATGTAGGGAGTTGGATAAAGCATCTGTTGGCTGAAAATGTTCATGCTTTCTCTGACTTCAAACATGAAGCACATCGGCTAAGCCATAGCCACCTTGCTTTACATTAGAATTTTGTGTGCGTGGGGACAGTGTTTTAGAGGGAAGGGCATACTTGATCTTTATGGTATGGGGTATGGCATAGAGAAAATAAGCTGTGCAAACAAAAGACAGCAAAAGCTAAATATGCATTAAACAAACATGTGGCTGTTTTATTCAGCAGTGAACCATGGACAAACCAATAAACTACTCCCCAGCACTTCAACCCCACGTGAGTTCTTCTTCAGTTGATTGTCTCTGACCGGATTGTTATTTTATTTTTTTTGCAGGAGTTGGCAGGCTACATCTTGTCTTACTTTATTGGTTATTCTTTAACTCAGCTGGCAACAGTAGGACAGCAGACAGGGAGCAGTTTAAGGCAGGCCACGGGCATCACGGTAAAACATCATGGCAACGACATTCTATGTTACAAAGGCAGCAGAAGGTGGTAGTAATGGAAATGTTGCCATTACCTCACTTAATGCACAGTATTTCAGAAATTCATAGGGAAATGTTCTTTACTTTGTCTCCTTAGTATGCTGCTGCTATGCTTGGGTTTTGTTCTATGCATATAGACAGTTCATGGAATTTGGAGGCAAAGTTGAAGTAAATAAATAAATAAACTGGGTTTGGCTAAACTAATTACAATTGTTAACAAATATCTGTTAATGCTGAAAGCTGATACAGTTGTTGCACCCTTCTGGTTCAAACCGCTACCATGACTGGACAGTGGACAGTGGTCTGGACAGAGGTGTGTGTGGTGGGGGTCTTCTGGGTATTTTGCTACAATATGTGTACTACAGTCAGTATGCAGGATGAGGGATACCATCATCATTGGACAGAGGTACTCTCATCCCCTGCAGTCTTTCTGCATGCCTCATGCAGTCTCAAAAGGATGTAGCATCATGCATGGGTAGGGCTGGGGGATGGTCGCTGTCTCCTTCCGTGGTCTATATGGAAATACAGCACAAATATGTTGAGTAAGGACTCGGAGAAAAATCCTTTATTCAATTTCAAATATCTGTCACTCCTGTGTAGTGTACTTCTTGCCACATGTGCTGTGCTCCCTTGGACTGCACTTACTGTACCCAGTGTATGCTTATGCTGCCCTGCACTCAGTGTGTGGTATCCAAATACATCCCAGAAATATTCTGAGTGATAGAAGGAGAGAAAAATAATTTATTCATTTAAAAATATTTGTCACTCCTGTGTGACGTACTTGCCATCTGTGCCGTGTACCCTTTGACTATACTGTATCGATTGTGTGTCTCCGTGCCACCCAGCACTCAGTGTGTGGTATCTTAAATAAACCCTAGAAATGTTTTGGGTGACAGGAGGGGAAAAAAATCCTTTATTCATTTAAAAATATATGTGACTCCAGCATGGCTTACTTGCCATACATTCTGCTGTGCTCCTTTTAACCACACTGTAACCAGAGTTTGACCCTGTGCTGCCTGGTACTTAGTGCATGGTATCTCACCAATAAATAAATCCCTGAAATATTTTTGGTGACTATTATCTTCTGTATTTCCAATCCAATTAAAAAACATAGGGTTGACCTCGCTGCAGTCACCGGGGGTCAGCTGGGGAGGAGAAGGATTGAGCATCCGAAGGACTGCTCTCCTTCTCCATGGAGGGGGTGTCCATGGCAGTTGGTGCGTGGTTGCCTCCTGGCGAGGCTGAGAGACTACAATGTCCGTTGCACACAGGGACGGAACTGAAGGCAGACGTCTGGAGGTAGCGCTTGTGGACATGTGCGCACCCACATCCGGTGACATCATTGCACACTCTCGGCTCTGGGGTGAAAACGGGTGCCTAGTTGAGTGGCTTGACGGCCGTCCACAAGCTTCACCGGTGGCTGGGCACCCAGGCTGGATCTGTGTTCCATGCGGAGTTGGGGGGCTCGCTGTGGCCCTGCTGTGGAGAGTACAATTGCAGGGACATATGGGTGCCTGGGACCGACCAGGAAGAGGCAGACAGTGGCCGGAATCCCCAGACCAGATGCGGGGACAAGAGAGGAGCAGACTGAGGCGGCCAGAAAAAGGGAGCTAGAAATTAGTACAAAAAAAAAAAGGTTCGAGTTCTGAAAAAGCTTAGAACCCTAAAACGTTTTCAAAGTTCTAGACTACAACTGAAACCCAGAACTTCAGTGGGCTCTGACAACCCTACAGTACTTTGGAAGGGCTGTGAGTGCACAGAGGGCATGAATAATATTCAGTGGCTTGTCCAGAGGCAGATCGAGAATTTCTTTCAGGATGCCCTCTGTATATGTGACCTTATCTCCCAACTCGTAACTTTTCTGGTCGACCATGCAGGCGAATATTGTTGCACCAGTATCTGTTCTCCAATGCTTTCATTCTTTGCTCAAGTTCTGTCCCTTCATGATGTAAGGAGAGTAACACAGAATTATGAACGTATGGGTATGCTGAGTCATGTTGGCCTCCATCACCCCGTTTGCTGTTCAGCAATTCGTAGGTCGAGGAGATCATCTGCGACCATCATTTGCAGCTGACACAAGGTCTCACCAATATTTTTTAAATAAAAATACAGTCTCTTTGAAGTAATTACATTTTCCTATTCTTCTTCCATTTTGTTGTCGGCGGGGGGGGGGGGTAGAGCCAGGGCATGTGAGATGGAACCACTTCCGCCTCATGGTTTTTGAGTAAGCCTGATTTCTGTGGCTTGGGACTTGCTGTCATGGAAAACTCCTTTCGGCATGGCCTTGTAGTCATTATGACTTCTGATATTGAGCATTTGTGGGGCTGAATTCCAGCTTAAAATGCAAGGATTGCATTAGATTAACTTAGCCGGTCTGGAACTCTCGGTTCAGGCTGCCATAGAAGTGGTGACGTCATTGGAAGTGAAAACTTAAAATGATATTTTATCAGAATGTGGGGTTTTTTTTCCATTTACTAAATGGAAAATGGATTTAGTTCTCTGAATTAGTCTATTTTGATGGTAAGGTTTTTACAGATAATTGTGCATCAGTCATGAACAATCTTGTCGATGAAGCATGACAAACTTTGGCTAGCACTATCATGGACAAAGATCAGGGGCAGAGCAATGACGACCCTGGATGTCCATTGACAAACTTGTTTTTCCATGAAAACATGGACAGCCAGAGAGCAGGGATGTATGCATGTAACAGTGAGGAGTGGGAGGGGCTTAGGGGGAGAGAAAAAAGCCCTTCATTGGTTGCACCATGATGCAGCACCACCCACATCCACTTACTGGTCACATGGACAGGACAGCCATCCTCAGTAGCACTGCAGCACCCCAGCAATGCTTGTCCCTAAGGTATGCTCAGCCCTGGCTAGAGAAGGGGCCTGTTTCATGGAATAAACCAGGTGGTGAGATAGAACAGGGTGTTGGGCCAGGAAGTACCTGTCCCAGTAAATGAAGTTCCTGGATCCGAGTGGGTAGAACACAGAAGATGGAATGGCACAGAGAAAGATGAAGAAACAGAGTAACTAAAAAAAGAACAGGTTCAGCTGGCACAATGTGGAACATGAAGCTCAGAGTTTCAGCACATAATTAAGCCTAACAACTGTACAGTACTTGAGAGGTATGGGCAGCATGCATCCATGCTTTAGAAAATCAGGGCCGAGCTCCTTCAACTCTGAACGAAAGGGGATAGGAGAGGAGCCAAAGAGTTCCCTCTTTTTTGGTTTTGATAAATATTGCTTCTTCGAGATAAACCCACTTAACCATCCTGTGACTGTTAATCCAGTATAAGAGGAGTGCTGAGGATAATCTTGTATAACCAGCTTGAAGGTGAATTCTTTCATGCTATCATACAATACTCTGCAAGTTCTGACAGGCCTGTGTATGTGAGCTGAGGGGATGAATACTTTCACGGGCTCCATTCTCACCTGATGCAGAAAGTCATATTGCTTCAAAAAAGATAATTTCCCCCTATATATATATTTTAAATGTTGATCAGAAAGGGTTTGGACAGAAGCACGATTCAATAATAAGGCTCTAACAAAGAAATACAATGAAATATGGGGTTGGGGTTTAATACCATTAGAAACTACTGTGGCCATTCAAGGAATCATGTATTGAGATGGGCCAGACTGCCTCAAAGGGACAGGCAGGTAGGGCAGTGCCTCTCCTAGAAAAATGTGAACGGGTGAAAGGTGAAGAAAGTGCCAAAGTCATAAGGAATTCTCCTGTGTTCTGCAACTACTCTCGCTTTCTTCTGTCCCTAAGGTTTTTTGCTTTTTTCCTCTTAAGGGAGTGCTGTTTTGCTTAACTTTATTAGTCTGGATTAACTTCTATCCCACATTGCCACTGCCAGCTCTGGTGTCCTTCTAGTACCAATCCCTCATGTCTCGAATTCCCCCTTCCCTTTCCTCTTGCAACAGGACCACTTATACCTTCAGGTTCAAGAATAAGAAGTGCAGTCTGGTGCCACCTAGAATAGAGATAACCACTCCACAAATGCAATACACAAAAGATATGTGCACAAAGCAGAAAATCCCAAGAAAAAGCAAACTGATAAATTTAAAAAAATAAATAAATCTGGGGCAGTGCATCCTGACATGGATGCCGCAGGAGTGCAGCAGCACTGCTGGGTAGAGGGTGGGTGAGCAGAAAAAACTCAGAAAATGGGCCGGCTAGCCAGTCAGATGACGGCTGCTGGTCCCCTGTGTGCCTTGATGCCTGGAGGTGTCTGTTCCGTTCCCCCGCCAAGTCCGGCATAAGTGGAAGTACCCACAGGGCCAGTCTTCTCTCCCAGTGGCACTATGTGAGGGAGGCCCCCTGCTGAAGGGATAGGTTTGGTCAACTGGGCTGTGGCAGCAGAGGAGGTGGTGAGATGGTGATGGGGGGGTTGGTGGGGGGCTCTTGGAAGTTCGAAAGAGTGGCTGGCCAGGAAGGCTAGGGAAAAAAAAAATCTGGTGTAACAAACAAAGACACACTGACTTCCCCATGCTTGGTCTTGTGCAAAGGCTTCCTCAGGGGCAGAGGCAGACAGGCACCCCAACTACTTATTGAAAGAAAAAGTCCCTAGTCATTAAACAGACAGGAAAGAGGAGCAGGTAACTAAGGGCCACCAATATTTATTCCACCAGCCCTCCTGGCCCTGAATATGCCAGATGGTAACTGGAGCACATTTGCTGCAGCCACATCCAAGAGCAGAGTCATTCTCGATGCCCTACAGGGAGCATGCCTCAGACAGCTAGTGTTGGAACCCACTTGGGAGGGAGCAATCTTAGATCTTGTACTCTCAAATGGGGACGGTGAGAGGATCTCAGATTTAGAAGTGGGTAGCCATCTGGGAACAAGCGACCACCAGACAGTGTGGTTCACAATAAACACAGCCATAGAGTCAAGCCATACAAAAGCAAGGGTACTGGACATTCGGAGGGCTGACTTTGGCAGAATGGGGGAGTGCCTAAGGAATGCACTAGCAAAAGGGCAGGAAGGAGGGGTGGCGGAACAATAGGGAAAATCAAAATTGCCATCACAGAGGCAACAAGCCTTTGTGTGAAGCAAATAAACAAAACAAAAAGGAAAAAAACACTGTGGTTCTTAAAAGAGGTGGTGGGGAAGGTTAGAGAGAAAAAGATAGTATTCAGAAAGTGTAAGTGTAATCCCTAGGTGGCACTATCCAAGGGCTACTACCCCTGCCAACTGGGCTAGTAACAGGTTAAGGGGCCTGAGTTCTGAAACGGGTGCCTCCACCTGGAGGTCAGGGTTGGTAGTGGTCAAGCTAACCTGGGCACAGCCCTCCGGGACACTGTAACCCCCCTCTTTCCGTACTAGTGGCCGTAATAATACACAATAATCACTTTCACAATACCCCTGATACACCACACAAGTACCCACACTGTTTGCACTTACCACCAGGGCTGTCCTCTGGCTCGGCCCTGGGAACCCCCTGTAACACAAGGTTATACACAGCAAATAACAGCAGTACAGTACTCTTGCACAAACTGGAACCGCAGTCAGGGTAACTGCAAAAAAGAGTTAGATCTGATTTATTTAAGGGACTTGATCAAGGGAAGGGCGTAATCAGGTTAATTTGCCTTGATACTCTCTCATTCAAACAGTTATGCATGCACTTCAGGGTCCATAAACAGTCACACACTTTGGGTACCCAGATGGAGAACTGTGGGCTAGCAGGAATGTTGCAGCTGGTTGGGGCCCTGTGATAGATGAAAACAACATGCGCAACACACACTATTTGTAATCTAGAGCCGGAGGGCTCAGTTCGTGAAAAGAAAAACAACAAGACAATCAGATGACACACTTTTAGATTAGGCTGTTGTTGCAGGGAGCTACCCTGATGATTACTCACGATACTCAAGACTGGACACAAGCTGGACAAAAATTGAGACAGCAGACGGTTACTCTGGAGTACCAGGAGAAGCAGGGCCCACACGAATCACCAAGGCATCGTTCCTGTTCAAGCTTGGAGCAGGGGGCTGATCCCCAGGCAGGTCTCTCATCGATGGCTTTCTCTGGGCAGTGGGTAGTCTGGCTGGGCCAGTGTGGCAAGGCCCCGGCCAAATGGAGACAAATTCGGATACAGTCCGTTTTGAGCTGGATATAGCTCCCAGCAAGCAGAACACAGTTCACACAGTGGGGAACCAAATCATGACCCACTTTCAATACACAGCACATTTACATGTAAGGAAATTCTACTGTACCAGGCAAACCATTCTCTGGTCACGATCACAAATTCTCTGCACAAACCAGGGATTCAAAAGCAGCTGGAAATCCTGGCAGGCCAATTACATTCAGCAAAATCTTCAGACTTCTTCAGGTATGAGCCTGGTAGAAAATCAGTGGCTTACTTCGTTCTCACAAACTCGGATTTAGTCCAAAATAATTCTCTTTTCTCCCTCTCAGGTGCAGCAGGCAGGCATGCAGGCCAAAACCTAGCCCTTTCACAGTTCTCCGATGCGAATCCACTCAGGATTGCTGCTCAAAAACACTTGAGCTCTTACTCATTTCACTTCCTAGCTCAGAACTAACTGAAAATTGCAAGCAACCGGGGATTTCCCCAAGATCCAAAAGATTCGGTTGGCTGATCTGTCTGTCAGTCACAAAAAGAACTCCCCCTTCAGTTGCAAAAAGGTGCCAAAAACCCAAAACTACAATTCCTACAGATTTTGACTCCAGACTGCTCCTGTAGTTCAGCTCCATTTTAGGTCCCACCAGACTGATTGGTTCAATTCAGCAGTCCAGAACCAAGATAGTAGAAACAAACAAAACAGTCCTTGCTGCAAAGAAGGCAGGTTAGACAAACTACATTATCATTATAACTCTAAATGATTTTCAGCAAATTGTTACATCTTTCAACAGAGCTCCCTCCCAGATTACTTATGACTGCAGTCCAGGCAGCTCTTAAAGAGACAGTACACAGAGGCTACACGGGCACTCTCTGGCAATCACATTTAAACTGCTAAAACACAGGACACCAACCTGGCAGTGAGCATTTAGGCAAGCTCAAGGAAGATTTTTCAGGAACCCCCATTTGAAGAGGGGTTACACCCTTCCCTGCCTGGAGAAAGCTTGGCGTCCATGTCAAGTCTGTACCATTTTGCATCAGTTAACATAAACTTACTACTTCACTATACATTTTTACTACACTTTATAATGCTATATCCATTTTGACAATACATTAGGCATATTTCACACAAGTCAGTTGAACATTACTATACTAACTCAGGTAATAACTTCTTGTACATTAAACAGAGTAAGAGGGGGCCCTTCCCTATCAGCTAACTTGGGGCTGGATGGGGCAGGGGCACCATAGTGAGAGGACAGAACAAGTAACCTGGAATGGGCCATCAAGCTCAATTTAGGCAGTGAGCTCGGTGAAAAAAACACCTTTGTGAACCACATGGAGAGGCAAGTCCACAGACCTCCCCGGAGAATCATAGCTGAAATGCAATACTGGCTTGACAGCTCGGCCAGTCTTTCTGGGGGGAACAATCACAGTCTCTGTACTCTCAGCACTGGTCCTGGGACTTTCAACACTTGGGAGGGGTGCCTCTGCCTGGGTAGAAATGTCCAGACTTGGAGCACTGTCAGCTCCTTGCTCTGTAGGCTCTGTTTCTACAACACTTTGCTCATTTTGAAGAGGCCCTGGTACTGAAGGTGGTTATCAGTACTCTCATAGTGTTCTTCAAGTTATGGCATGTCACCAGGAAGACTCATTCCATCAGCCCCTCCCTCAGGCAAATCATACAGTTTTACAATACACAGAGACTCAGCTTCCTCAGACGTGATACTTTGCTCTTCACTTTCAGGGAGCATTGGCTACAAGGATGAAGCTGGGGGGTTAGGCAGTCCAGAAGGCCCAGCTTCATCCCCATGATTAGTCATGGGATTGCCCCAAAACAGCTGGCTCAGTTCATAAGAGGGGTAATAGGCATAGTTGCACTTACTTTCATCAGAAGTGGACTGACAGTCACTATCATTCTGGGCCTGCTGCAGAGGAAACCTTAAATCTGTGACCACTGGGGTATGTTGGCTCTATCTCTTTCTTGCAGCACCACGAGTCACTGGCCCAGGGGGCTCAATTTCTGGGGGTTTAGCCTCAATCATGACTTGGCCGATAGGTAGCAAGTGGTTACAGTGCATGGTCTTGACAGCTTTGGAGTTGTTCTCTGGGCGCACCTTGTACACAGGTAAATGATCCAACTTTCCAACTACTACATGGGGAAGATGGTGCCACCAATCAGCAATTTTGTGTTTATCATGCAGTCCCAAATTGCATAGCAACACACGGTCTCCAGGCCGAAGCTCCTGAGCCTTTACTTTTTTATCATGCCTCTCTTTGTTGGCTAGATTTCTCTTGGCGGCCATTGTCTGGGCCAGTTGATAGGCATGGTTCAATTGAGCTTTCAGTTTTTGTACATATTGCAAGTGGTTTTCGACTCGGACCCCATCTGCAGAGACCCCAAAACAGACATCGACAGGCAGTCGGGCCTCTCTCCTAAACATGAGGTGGTAGGGAGAGAACCCAGTAGCATTATTTTTCGTGCAATTGTATGTGTGTACCAAGGTGCTAATCTGCTGGCTCCATTTATGCTTGTCTTTTGGGTGGAGGGTGCTCAGCATGTCTAGAAGGGTGCGGTTAAAACGTTCTGGTTGAGGGTCTCCCTGCGGGTGACGGGGGGTGGTTCTTGACTTTCGCACCCCCCATAGAGAGAGCATTTCTTTGATTAGCCGACTCTCAAAGTCTCTGCCCTGGTCAGAGTGGATCCGCTGGGGGGCACCATAGTGGACGAAGAAATTTTCCACTAGCACCTTGGCCACGGTAGATGCCTTTTGATCTTTGGTGGGAAAAGCTTGTGAATACCGTGTGAAATGATCCGTAACCACTAACACATTGCCAATGTTCCACTGATCAAGTTCTAAACACAAGAAGTCTATGCAGACTAGTTCCATGGGGGTGCTGGTAGTAATATTAACAAGGAGGGCAGCCCTCTGAGGCAGGGCTTTTCTTTGCAGGCAGCGACTACAAGTCTTTACATGGTGCTCAACATCAGCCCCTATTTTGGGCCAGTAGCTTAGATCGCATCTATGTCAAGGGTTTTGCCAATACCGAGGTGCCTCATGTGATTGTGGAGGGACCTCAGTACCAAATCTTTAAAGGCTGTGGGCAAGACCAATTGTTGCTTGTCTACTTTGCCACTATGATCTACTGTTTCTCTATACAACAACTGATTGAGCAACTTCAATCTGGGGCCTTCTTTAAACAATAAAGCAGTTTGCAAGTCAGTGGAACGTAACTTAGACAAATCTTTCCCCACATGCAGGGCATCAAATGCTGGCTGAATCATAGGATCTTGGGATTGAGCCCCTTTAATGCTGTCATTGTCAAACTGAGGTAGTGCACTAATATCTAATAATAAAAATGTAATAATAATAATAAATTTATTTGATATAGCACCTTTCAAACATCAAGGGCGCTACACAATTAAGTAAAACGAAACATAATAAATACAGGTAAAATCAATAGAATTCAGGGTAAGCTTTTCCCCACAAAAAAGTCTTTAGTGCCTGTTTAAAGCACCCCTAGAGCAGAGAAGTGGCAATAAGCAGCTGGTGTGCAGGTGTCAGAAGGGCCCAAGCAATCTACTAAACAGTCCACTGTGTTGGCAGACATCTGTTCATCTCTATCAAACTTTTGGCACAAAGTTTGAATGTCAGGTTCAGACATCTTGACCCAATCACTCTTGGAAGTGGGCCTCCGTGATAGGGCGTCAGCATCAATATGGTTCAGGCCCAGTCTGTATTCAACAGCATGTCACAAACCCACTTCATCAGGTCAGGCCCTCTATTCCCAAAGTGCCAATCTCCGAGCACAGTCTTGTGAACAGTTTAACAGAACAAGGTAACCCTCTTGTCTGTTTTGTGAGTTCGGATCAACCTTTGGTCTCAAGTCTTGGAGGGATTCAAACTGTGAACCTCTTGCTAGTGTACCCAATGCACAGGCTTAGATATTTCTGTCTTCGGGGGGCCAGATATCTTTGCCTATGGGCACCTAACCAGGTATACAGAGATGAACCCTTAAAAACTTTAATAAAAACCTCAGATTTAAAACTCTTATCTTTCCAGTTTGGCATCACCATTCAAGCTTATGTCTATTGTCTGCTTTAACCATATACTTTTCTTACAAATAAAAGAAATTCAAAGACAGACCAAGTGTGCTCTAAAAAGAGTTTTACTACAATAGATAAAAATATGTAAAATACAACAATACAGAACTGTTATATCACGAGACATACAAATCTTTTAAAAGAACAAGGTTTGAAGAGTGCAAATTCCTACTTACAGTACTTAGATTTGACTCTCTTTCTAAATACTTGTTTACAGTGCTCACCGATGTTTCTTGGTCAGAGTCTAGATAAAAGTGTGTCTAAATAAAACAGAATTATTCCTTAAAGTAAACTGTATTTGCCAACCCCTTTTGTGTGAGGTCACTTAGCTCCTCCTCTGTCAGATTATAAATAAATATATATCTAATAAAAAAAAACAGGATGTCTTTTCAAAGTATTACATTTTGCAACCACAGCATAATTCATATGTTTCAAATTATATCTCTTTGATCTATGCTGCATCCTCCCTCACACAGGCTTCACAGGAGCATTGAAGACCTTGCACCAGTTTGCTAAAACTGGTTTCCCCTTTGGAACGTCATAAAATGGATATGATTTAGCAACTATGGCTGTAATTAACTCAGACAAACAGGAGGTCCTTGATTAAGGCCTTCCATGTAACATATTGTCTCTAAAACCCGTGTGTGTGTGATCTCACATGTTGTTTTCAGCATTTTTCCTTAGGCTTTCATCTTTCAGCTGAAACCTGGGGGCCGGGGGGTGAGTGAGCGAGGTCACTCCTAGAGCATCAGATTTTCAGCAGAGACATTCAGTAATACATTTTATATATAAAAAAATGATATAGCACTCAGAACTAGCTGTCCACATCACAATTCCTCCCCACCTAGACTGAATTTGGGGGTTCTGTCCCCTACATGGGATGAGCTTCCCAAATCAGTTCACTCCTCATAGACCCTAGACAGCCCATCTGAGTTCTTGTTCTTCGCTCCCACCCTATTTACAATGTTTAGATCATACCCTTGTAAAGCAAGACTCCATCTTAGCAGCCTGCCATTGTCTTTCCTCATCTGCATCAGCCAAACCAAGGGGTTGTGGTCAGTCTGCACCACAAAATGCTGCCCATACAATTATGGCTCTAATTTCTTTAGGGCCCACACTATGGCAAGACACTCCTTTTCCACCATGGAGTACGCTTGCTCCCTGGGAAGTAGATTCCTGCTCAGGTACACTACTGGGTGATCTGTCCCTTGGCTAGATGTCTGACTCAGTACTGCCCCAGTACCCACGTCTGAGGTGTCTGTCTGAATTATAAAGGTTTTGCTATAGTCAGGACTTGTCAAAACAGGAGCACTGTACAGTGTCTCTTTTAGTTTGGTAAAGGCTTCCTCACAGGCTGGGCCCCAGGTAGTTTTCTTTGGCATCTTTTTCTTTGTCAGGTCAGATAGGGGAGCAACCAGGGCACTGTAATTGGGTACAAATTTTCTGTAGTACCCTGCTGTCCCTAGAAAGCTCCTGACCTGCTTCTGGGTTTCTGGTCTGGGCTATGCCTGGATCACCTCTATCTTTATTTGGTTAGGACAGAGCTGTCCCCACCCTACCACATGCCCGAGGTATGCCACTTCTCCCATGGCCACCTGGCACTTCTCAGCTTTGACAGTGAGTCCAGCCCTCTGTATCCTGTCCAGTACTTCCCTAAGGTGGGCTAGGTGTTCCTCCCAGCTGGTACTAAAGATGGCAATGTCATCCAGGTATGCCACGGTGTTCTCCTCAGCACCATTTAACACCTGGTTCACCAACCTTTGGAAAGTGGCTGGGGCGTTCTTCATTCTGAAAGGCATTACTTTAAACTCAAATAAGCCTATCGGAGTGATGAAGGCTGACCTCTCCCTCTGTCTGTCAATTCTACCTGCCAATACCCCTTGGTCAGGTCAATAGTCGTAAGGTAGGTTGCCCCTCCCAACTTGTCCAGGAGTTTGTCCGTCCAGGGCATTGGGTGAGCATCTGACTTCATGACTGCATTCAGTCCATGATAGTCCACACAGAAACAAGTTGAGCCATCTGGCTTGGGCACAAGGACTACAGGTGAGGCCCAGGAGCTGTGGGATCTCTGGATTACCCCTAAATCCAGCATCTCCTCCACTTCCCTCCTAATGTCCTTTTGGACAGCCTCTGACATCTGATATGCTGTCCACCATATGGGCGTCTGTGTCCCTGTCTCCACATTGTGTGTCACTAAGGGGGTTAGTCCAGGCTTGGCGCTAAACAATGGGGCAAAGTCGGCTAAAACCTCCCTTACTTTCTGAACCTGGTCTGGGATCAGCTGGGGAGACAATTTTCCTGCCTCCACAGAGGACTCTCGCTTACTTACCTCCAGCAAGTCCAGAAAGGGGTCTCCTTCGTCTGTCCCCTCCCCATGACTGCACACTGAAAATACCATGTCATCCCTATTTGCATATGGCTTCATCATGTTGACATGGTACATCCTTTCTGTCTGTCTTTGATCAGGTAACTCCACAATGTAGTTCATGTCATTTACCTTCCTAACCACTTTGTACGGTCCTGCCCACTCGGCTTGCTCCTTGTCTTTCCAGACCAGAATAAGGACCATGACTTCCTGACCCACCATGTATGAGCAAGCTCTGGCTCTGTGGTCATACCACACTTTTCGTTTCTGTTGGACAGCTGCCAGGTTGCTCTGGGCTGTCCCCATAAGCTCCTTCAGCCTTTCCCTAAACCTAAGGATGTAATCCACAATGGGAGTTCCCAGGGTGACGTGCTTGCCTTCCCAGCCCTCCCAGATCAAGTCTAGGGACCCACATACCCAACATCCATATAAGAGTTCGAAGGGTGAAAATTCTGTCGACTCTTGGGGCACCTCCCTATATGCAAACAACAGGTGGGGAAGGTATTTCTCCCAGTCCCTCCCATCCTGTTCAGCAAACACCCGGAGCATTGACTTTAGGGTACCATTGAATCGTTCCACAAGCCCATCGCCTTGTGGGTGATATGGTGTCATGCATCTCTGCACCACCCCACACTTCTCGCATAAGCATTTCATCAGGTCCGACATGAAGGAACCCCCTCGATTGGTGATAACCTCCTGTGGAAACCCAACACGGGAGAAAATCCCAAGTAAGGCATCTGCCACTTTGTCTGTCCTCAGTGAGGATAGGGCAACTGCCTCTGGGTACCAGGTGGCATAATCCACCACAGTCAGGATGAATCTCTTCCCTGAGGAGCTGGGGGTATTTAAAGACCCCACAATATCCATTCTCACCCTCTGGAATGGCTCCTCCACTATGGGCAATGGAATCAGGGTGGCTTGGGTTTTCTTGCCCGCCTTCCCTATTTCTTGGCACCAGTGACAAGACCTGCAATACTCCTTCACCTGCTGGGTGAAGTTAGGCCAGTAGAAATTTTGGGCTAACTGCTGTGTAGTACATGCAATTCCCGGATGACCAGACAAGGGAATATCATGTGCAATTTTGAGCAACTGCTCACAATACCCCTGGGGAATGACAAGCTGCCTGCCTAGCATCCCTCCCTCTGTCTGTACTGCCTAAGTATACATAAGTCCATTTTCCCAATAAACCTTATGTCTGCTGTCACCTCCCTGTGTGCCATCCGAGTCTGCCCAATCCCTCAGCTTCTCTAAACTACTGTCACTCCTCTAAGCAGCTGAGAACCCCTCACACATTCCCAAGGCATGGGACAGGTCCCCTTCAGTCGCTAAACTAAGGTCCCTAGCACTAGCATCTGGGCACTCAGGATCACTGTCAGTCCCAACCCTCTGACAATGGGTCACCCCTTCCTCTTTGAAGTAACCTTCCATAGCTGTGTAGTTGCTTTCTACTGGGGAAATTTCTACCCCCTCTTCATTAATCTCCATATCAGGAGACACAGGCTGGGGAACCAGCCTCTCAGTGGTTTCCACAATGGCTTCTGTGGGGTTCAGGGAACTACTGTTTTCCCTTGCTGCGTCACTATGGGTAACTGCACATACCATCCCCTGTTGGATATTGTTACCCAGGATCACATCCACAGCTAACGTTCTGGCTATAGCCATCTGTTGCACAGTTCCCCCTGTTTCACCCCAGTCTAGGAGAACACTAGCCAGTGGCAATGTTTTTGCTTCACCAGTAAACCCTAGTACAGTGACATATTTATTGGGTATAAGCTGACCAGGCTGTACAGATCCCCCTTTACCAAGGTCAGGGATGCCCCTGTGTCCCTTAACCCTTATGTCTGCACACCATTTACCATGACTGGGTGCAAGTGTTCCCTCATGTTCACTGGCATGCTTCTAGGGACACACAAACAACCCACTTCTTTTCTAGCACCCTGTTGTGTATTATTGCTCACCTTTTTGGGACACTGTCTGACAATATGCCCAGTTTCTTTACACAACCAACAGGCATTTCTTACTTCAGAGAAATCTTTTTGTTGAAACCTGAGGCTAAATGGTTTCGGTGGAGGCAGTGAGGGTTTTAGCTGCCCTGTAGGTGCGTGTTTCCCTTTCTGTGCTGCCACGCCTGCCCCATTCACTCTCAGAGCAGGTTTGCTCTTGGCATAGTGGTCCAAGAGTTCAGCAGCCTTTTGCACTGTTTTGGGATCTCAGTCCTCTAGCCAGGTTTTTAGCTCTGCTGGGCATGCCCAATAAAACTGTTCTAATAAAATCACATTTTCAATTTTATCAACAGAGTTTGCTTCAATTCCTTCCCACCAATGCTTTAAAAACTGACGTTGTTTCATGGCTACCTCCTCGTAGCTCATATCAGGGCTTCTCCTGAGCTTACGGAATTTAGCTCTGTATGATTCAGCAGTTAATTCAAACTTTTTTAACAGTGCAGCTTTTGGTTTGCTATAATTATTACTGTCCTCATTGTCCATTTGACCCAATGCATCATGAGCTTTCCCAGAAAGTAGAGGGGATAGCTGCAAGCTCCAGGACTCTCGAGGAATTTTAGCCTGAATGCAAACTTTTTCAAAAGAGTTTAAAAAGGCATCCATATCTTCCCCCTCCTTAAATTCAGCTATTAATTTGGAGTTCAATTTGTAACCCAGTCCTGCAGTCCCAGTTAAACCCAAGCCACTTACCTGCTCTGGTGCCGCTGGTCGAAGTCATATCTTCTCCAGTTCGTGTTGCCTCTGGCGTTCCTGCACCTCACGGTCTGCATCTCAGCATTCTTATTCTCTCTCTTCTCCTCTGCATCTCACTGGTGCTCACGCTCCTCATGGTCTGCGTCTCTCTGTTCTCACTCTGCCTTTCGGCGTTCTCGCTCTGCCTCACAGTCCGCCTCTCTCTGTTCTCGCTCTGCCTCCAGTTCCATCCTGCACAACTCAATTTGCAGCCTGAGTACCTCTGGATTCAGGATACTGGTGACCCTCCCCTGCTGCTGTGACCCTTCACTGACAGTGGCCCTGCTGTCCTTCTCATCGGCTCTGGACCCTTCACTGGCTGCTAGCCCTTCCACACTTGAGGTTTGGTCCTTTCCAGTCATGGTTGGTGACTCGCTGCTGTGGGTATCTGCTACCATCAGGGCATCTATGAGGCTCTGCTTGCTTGCTTTCACCTCAAACGGGACTCCTCTGTCCCCGCACAACTGCCTTAAGTAATCTACAGTGTGCCTGCTGTAGTTGGAAGTCATCTTTCCTGACTACTGCTACTCTGACTTGCACTTTGAAAAAAATAAAATGGGTAGAAACTTGACTGTACACTAAGTGATATATAGTTCCTGTTTCCTTTTTAGTATAAAACTCTTTTTCCTTTCTTTGCAAGAGAGCTTACGGTCTCAGCTGACACAGAAAAATAAAAGCTTGTGATACCAAAATTATGTCACCGCTGCTAAACAATCTGTCACAAACCCACTCAGCAAGTCAGGCCCTCTACTCCCAAAGTGCCAACCTATGAGTGCAGTCTTGTGAACAGTTTAACAGAACAAGGTAACCCGCTTGTCTGTTTTGTGAGTTCGGATCAACTTTTGGTCTCAAGTCTTGGAGGGATTCAAACTGTGAACCTCTTGCTAGCATACCCAATGCACAGGCTCAGATATTTCTGTCTTCGAGGGGCCAGATATCTTTGCCTATGGGCACCTAACCAGGTATACAGAGATGAACCCTTAAAAACTGTAATAAAGACCTCAGATTTAAAACGCTTATCTTTCCAGTTTGGTATCACCATTCAAGCTTAAGTCTATTGTCTGCTTTAACCATATACTTTTCTTACAACTAAAAGAAATTCAAAGACAGACCAAGTATGCTCTAAAAAGAGTTTTACTACAATAGATAAAAACATGTAAAAACACAACAATACAGAACTGTTATATCACAAGACATACAAATCTTTTAAAAGAACAAGGTTTAAACAGTGCAAATTCCTACTTACAGTACTTAGATTTGACTCTCTTTCTAAATACTTGTTTACAGTGCTCACCGATGTTTCTTGGTCAGAGTCTAGGTAAAAGTGTGTCTAAGTAAAACAGAATTATTTCTTAAAGTAAACTATATTTGCCAACCCCTTTTGTGTGAGGTCATCTAGCTCTTCCTCTGTCAGATTATATATAAAAATATATCTAATAAAAAAAACAGGATGTCTTTTCAGAGTATTACATTTTGCAACCACAGCATAATTCATATGTTTCAAATGACATCTCTTTGATCCATGCTGCATCCTTCCTCACATAGGCTTCACAGGAGCATTTACAACCTTGCACCAATTTGCTAAACCTGGCTTCCCCTTTGGAACGTCATAAAATGGATATGATTTAGCAACTATGGCTGTAATTAACTCAGACGAACAGGAGGTCCTTGATTAAGGCCTTCCACATAACACATAGTTTTCAGCATTTTTCTCATGGCTTTCATCTTTCAGCTGAAATCTGGGGGGGGGATGAGTGAGTGAGATCACTCCTAGAGCATCAGATTTTCAGCAGAGACATTCAGTAATATATTTTATATAAAACAAATGATACCTCACTCAGAACTGGCTGTCCATGTCACACAGCATAATCATAGGCTGATAATGCAGAAAGCCACCGATGCCCAGTGGCGTCTAACTTAGCTGAAGTCTGTACATAGGTCAATGGGTTATTGTCTGTCTTCACCAATATCTTTGCCCCATAAAGGTATTCATGAAACTGGTCAATGATGGGCCATTTTAGTGCAAAGAGCTCCAACTTATGCACAGGATAGTTTCGTTCGGACGGGGTCAAGCTCCTACTGGCGAAAGTTACCGGTCTCAGGCCATCATCCTGGTCTTGATACAGCACCGCTCCTAGACCCTGTAGACTAGTCTCTGTATGCAGCACATAGGGTTTGGTGGGGTCAGCATAGGCGAGGATGGGGGCATGGGTGAGCTGGTATATGATCTCATGGAAGGCTGCTTCACAGTCAGGTGTCCAGCAGGGCCTGAAGAGTTCACCTGGGCAGAAGTATACTTTTTCTGGTTCTTTAGCGGCCCCTTTTTTGTATTTATGATTGGTAGGAGGATAACCCTGGGTAAGGTTCAAGAGTGGGTGAATCACCTTGGAATAGTCGTTTATGAACCTGCAGTAGTAGCCACAGAACCCCAGGAAACATTGTAGTTCTTTTAGATTATGGGGATGGGGTCAAGTAGTCAGTGCTTCAACCTTCGGGGATCAGTTTCTATCCCTTTTGTAGATACTGTGTGCCCCACATACTTCACGGAGGTTTGGAAAAACTGGCATTTGTCAATGGACAGCTTGAGGCTGAAGTCTTCCAGTCGATCTAGGACTTTAAACAGTCGGTTCTCATGCTCCTCTAAGGTGCTCCCAAACACAATGACATCGTCCATGTACACCAGGCATTCCAGCAAATTCATATCTCCTACCACACGTTCCATCAGTCATTGAAAGGTGGCTGAGTCACCCGATATCCCCTGTGGCATCCTCTGAAACTCATAAAACCCCAATGGACAGATGAAGGCTATTTTATCATGGTCTTCCGGGGCCATCAGGATCTGGTAGTATCCGCTGCGAAGATCCAACACTGAGAACCATTTGCTCCCATTCAAGCAGTCCAGAGCATCTTGTATACGAGTTATAGTGTATTGGTCTGGGATGGTCCACCGGTTCAGGGTTTGATAATCAACGTACATCCTCACAGATCCATTCTTCTTATGCACAACCACAATGGGAGAGGCATATGGGCTCCTGGGTTCTTGTATCACACCAGCAGTGAGCATTTCCTGCAGGTGTCTTCTCACATCATCTATGTCTTCTGGAACTAGGCGTCAGGGACCTCTCTCGAAATGGCTGTTCATCGTGCAGGCGTGTGTGATGCTCTGCACCCTGGATACATCCCACATCCCATTCCTTCAATGAAAACACTTAGTCTTTCTGGGCAAGTCTCCTGCTAATTCTAGCCTTCCATTCAGCTGGCAACGGGGAGTCACCAAAGTCAAACAAGTCTGGGGTCACTCTCTCCTACTCACCAGGGTGCTTGTTGCTGGGCAATACTGCAGTGTCTGTGCAATGTACCATAGCTATGGTGCACCCTCTATTCACCCAGATCTTCTGATCTGACACATTGTGAATCTGGACCATTACTTGTCGTACATAGGCATGGGCACAAGCAGGCAAGATGCTGGGCTTGACCAATAATCCTTCAGGCAATTTTCCATCGCCTGGCGCATCCAACATCAGTATTTTGTTCTTGACATCTTTCTGGAGGTGGTCCTCCCCTTGAATGGTACACTGGGCATTAGGGGCCAGTACCATTGAATTGGGATCCTTCTTCCACACGATCCCCACTGGTTCATCCTGGTCAACTTCCTTGGGTTTCTGTTGCAAATCATAGGCCCTCTTGATCAGAGCTGGAATTCTCAGGACCTTCCCAGTCTGTTGCCCTTTTTTCTTGTGGCAGAGTTGCACCAGTCTCCCAAACATATGGGCGTTTGTTCCAATTAACAGGGGAACCCCATCATACAGTCCGGTGTGGGGACAAACAAGGGCCAGTGTCTCTACTTGCTCCTCTACACCAGTGACAGTTGCAGGAAAAGACAACCAGAAGCCGGCATATCCTAGATATGGATAAGACTTGTCGCTCAGCCCCCACACATGTAGGCCTTCCAGGGATTGTAAGGGCACATCAGATAAGTGTTTGTCATACCAGTCCTGAAACACAATGGTCACTTGCAACCCACTATCAAGCACAGCCTGAGTATGAATACTATTTAAATCACCATAGTCTCCATTGAAGGGCCCACTATTTTGGACCAGTCTGAAGAGGCAGTAGCAGAGGCCTGGACAGATGATTTAGCCACAAAGAAATTTGAGTTAGGGTTTCTCGAACCCTCACTGCG
Source organism: Neoceratodus forsteri (assembly GCA_016271365.2). Lineage (NCBI taxonomy): Eukaryota > Metazoa > Chordata > Ceratodontiformes > Ceratodontidae > Neoceratodus > Neoceratodus forsteri. Next base: position 965,573,706 of record CM028133.1, read on the forward strand.
GTCATTTCGGCACCCCTTGGCCACTGATTTGCTTTTCGGAGCTCCCCTTGGAATCTGTTTACTATTCTTTCTAGGTCCTTCTGAGACCGTCATTCTGTTTCCATATGGCCATCCTTTCCACAATTGTGACAAATGATAGACTCCTGGGTCATCCTGGGAGAGAACATCTTATGAGGAACTGAAGCAGTAGTAAGAGATTGTGGTCTAGTATCCACTTGCAGTGGTGAGAGTGGTGTAACATGTCTTAACAATAACTTTAGAGTGGCAGTCAATCCAGTGATCTCAGCCTTGGAGCCACCCTTGATAGCGGATGCCTGAGGGTGCACCCCCAACCCCATGGTAGTCACGTCCTCAAAAGGACCAGAATCTCGTTCCATGGGGGAAACCCTTGCAGAGGCACCCGTCTTCAACTCTCGGACTTCCTTTAATAGCTCATCTTTCCAATGCTGGGCCCAGGACGGAAAGTACTTTGCATTCTCAGAGTGCTCGTTAAGTACTGACTTTTGCCCCTGAGCCTTACTTGGCTGATCACTCTTGGTCACTTGTGCAGCGGCAGCAGATATGGGTGCAATTCCCCCATGGGGTCACCTTTGTGCAACCCCCCCGAATTTCTTTCATTTGCTCGTCATAGGATGGGGGCAATCCCAGTCGGGTGGCAAGGCACAACTGAAGCAGTAACAATTCTGAAAACGGAGCAGACGTAAGGATCCGGTCCAACCTAGTTCAATCTAATTCATTTGATAGCAAACTACCCTTTCTGAGGCACTCTTGTAGAAGCTTTTCAAGCCGAGGTACACACACAGACAATGGCTCCCCTGGGTACTGCTGCGTGTTTCTTATTCTCCACCACAGATCCTCATCTGAATCCGGGCTCCCATACACATTTTCCAATGCATCAAGATAGTCCTGTGCAGTTGCTTCGGGGTTATTGGCCTGCTTGGCACAGATGGTAGCAAGGACAGGACCTCGGAGGCTCTCACTCAACCTCTTTCATTTCTGTTTCCGAGCATTGCCATACAAGTACTAGAGGGCAACATAGTCTATCCTGATCTCCCAGTCATTCACCCCCTGGAGGGTTGGGAGGGTGCCCGAGAAGATTCTCAACCTTCGGTAGGAGTCGTGACTAATGGTAGGTACAAATATAGTGGCCAGCACTGGCACGGGCACAGAAGGAAGAGCAGTAACAGGTGCTGGAGTAGGAGGGGATGTTGGGGAAGGAACACCCCCAGGTGGCAGGAATAGTTTCTTAAAGTCCTCTACGGTTTTCCCTTCCTCCAGCAACAACTTAGCACATTTCTCCTCAAAAGTCTCAGATAATGGTGGGAGCTCATCCTCCCTGGGGTCTTTACTGTCTTTTGTTATCACTCTCCAGGCAGCTGAAACCCCTTCTGGGGCAATTGTCTGTGGCATTTTAGAGCTGTCCACGAGGTCACTACACTCTACCAAGGCTATGAAAATTTGGGCGATCAAATCAGCCTGTCAACCCACCACCACAGGGTTTTTTAAACATTCAACTTTGGAGAGTGCTCCCTCCACAGTGTCTTTACTGGTACCCAGGGGAATATCCAGTATAAGTAGAGCATTTTGGGGGTCAATCTCCTGCCCAGTACATTACCCCACTAACTGGTGTACAGCCATTTCTACTGGGGTAGCCATTAATCTTTAACTATAATTCATAATTTATGGCCACTAGAAGGCACAAAATCCCAGCGGTGAGCCTCCAAAATGTAACCCCTAGGTGGCGCTATCCCAAGAGCTACTACCCCTGCCTGCTGGACTAGTAGCAGGTTAAGGGGCCTGAGTTCTGAAATGGGTGCCTCCACCCGGAGGTCAGGGCTAGTAGTGGTCAAGCTAACCTGGACACAGCCCCCCAGGACACTGTAACCCCCCTCTTTCCTTATTAGTGGCCAGAACAATACACAATAATCACTTTCACAATACCCCTGATACTACTACATAAGTACCCACACTGTTTGCACTTACCACCAGGGCTTTCCTCTGGCTCGGCCCTGGGAACCCCCTGTAAAACAAGGTTATACACGGCAAATAACAGCAGTACAGTATTCTTGCACAAACTGGAACCGCAGTCAGGGTAACTGCAAAAAAGAGATCTGATTTATTTAAAGGACTTGAACAAGGGGGGTGCGTAATCAGGTTAATTTGCTTAGAGTCTCTATCATTCAAACAGTTATGCATGCACTTCAGGGTCCATAAACAGTCACACACTTTGGGTACCCAGATGGAGAATGGTGGGCTAGCCAGGAACGTTGCAGCAGGTTGGGTCCCTGTGATAGAAGAAAACAACATGTACAACACACACTATTTGTAATCCAGAGCCGGAGGGCTCAGTTCGTGAAAAGAAAACAACAAGACAATCAGATGACACACTTTTAGATTAGGCTGTTGTTGCAGGAAGCTACCCTGATGATTACTCACGATACCCAAGACTGGACACAGGCTGGACGAAAATCGAGACAGCAGGTGGTTATTGTGGAGTACTAGGAGAAGCAGGGCCCACATGAATCACTGAGGCATTGTTCCTGTTCCAGCGTGGAGCAGGGGGCTGATCTCCGGGTAGGTCTCTCGTTGATGGCTTTCTCTGGGCAACGGGTAGTCTGGCTGGGCCAGTGTGGCAAGGCCCCGGCCAAATGGAAACAAATTCGGATACAGTCTGTTTTGGGATGGATACAGCTCCCAGTAAGCAGAACACAGTTCACACAGTGTGGTACCAAATCATGACCCACTTTCAATACACAGCACATTTACATGTAAAGAAATTCTACTGTACCAGGCAAACCGCTCTCCAGTCACGATCGCAAAGTCTCTGCACAAACCAGGGATTCAAAAGCAGCTGGAAATCCTGACAGGCCGATTACATTCAGCAAAATCTTCGGTCTTCTTTAGGTACTGTATAAGCCTTGTAGAAAATCAGTGGCTTACTTCATTCTCACTAACTTGGATTTAGTCTGAAATAATTCTCTTTTCTCCCTCTCAGGGGCAGCAGGCAGACATGCAGGCCAAAACTTAGCCCATTCACAGTACTCCCATGTGAATCCACTCAGGACTGCTGCTCAAAAACACTTGAGCTCTTACTCATTTCACTTCCCAGCTCTGAACTAACTGAAATTTGCAAGCAGTCTGGGATTTCCCCAAGATCCAAAAGATTTGGTTGGCTGATCTGTCTGTCAGTCACAACAAGAGCTCCCCCTTTAGTTGCAAAAAGGTGCCAAAAACCCAAAACTACAATTCATACAGATTTTAACTCCAGAGATCTCCTGTAGTCTGGCTCCATTTTAGGTCCCACCAGACTGATTGGTCCAATTCAGCAGTCCAGGACCAAGATAGTGGACACAAACAAAACAGTCCTTGCTGCAAAGAAGGCAGGTTAGACAAACTACATTACCATTATCACTCTAAATGATTTTCAGCAAATAGTTACATCTTTCAACAGAGCTCCCGCTCAGATTACTTATGACTGCAGTCCAGGCAGCTCTTAAAGAGACAGTACACAGAGGCTACACGGGCATTCTCTGGCAATCACATTTAAACTGCTAAAATGCAGGACACCAACCTGGCAGTGAGCATTTAGGCATTCTCAAGGAAGACTTTTTGGGAATGCCCATTTGTAGGGGGGTTATATAAGGAATCACAGAAAGAGGAGAACAGAGAACTGCACCAGTTAAAGCAGAAGGAAGCAGGGAAGGCAGTCAGAATAGCAAAGACCCCAAAAGATAGCCAACTCAGTTAAGAAGGAGGATAAAACCTTTTATAGGTACATTAGTGAGTGAAGAAAGACCAAGGGAGGGATAGTGAGGCTTAATAAAGGGGAGGAGGTTGGGCAGAGGGTGACAGTGAAAAGGCAAAGATACTGAATGGATACTTTTGTTCAGTATTCACAAAAGAAGAGGAGGAGGATGTATCTAAACCAAACAACAGAAGCACTCTGGGTGGGGGGTTCAATACCAGTCCATTCACAGAAGAAAGGGTCCTGAAAGTACTCCTCAAACTGAAAGTGGACATGGCAATGGGGCCTGATGGGATTCACCCCAGAATTCTAAAAGAACTAAGGGGAGAACTAGTGACACCACTGACTACCCTTTTTAACAAATCATGGGAGGAGGGTGTGGTACCTGAGGACTGGAGGAGGGCGGATGTGATTCCCCTTCACAAAAGTGGGAGCAAGGCAGAGGCAGGAAACTACAGATCTGTTAGTTTGATCTCAGTGGCAGGGAAAATGATGGAATCACTTCTGAAAGAAAGACTAGTTGAGTACCTAGAGTCCCGCAGGGCACAAGACCCAAGACAGCATTGATTCACAGCAGAAAGGTCATGTCAGATGAATCTAATGGATTTCTTTGACTATGTGACCAAAGTAGTAGACCAAGGATGGGCTGTAGACATGGCCTACCTAGACTTTAGCAAGGCATTTGACACAATCCTACACAAAAGATTAATAAACTCATTAGCCACCCTGGGAGTGGGTCCCAGGGTGGTAGCCTGGATAAAAAATTGACTGGACAACAGGATGCAGAGGGTAATAGTAAATGGAGTCCACTCTGAAGAAAGGGGGGTTACTAGCGGGTTACTGCAGGGTTCAGTGCTGGGGCCGGTCCTCTTTAATGTCTTTATAAGTGACACTGCAGAGGGACTGGAAGGAAAAGTATGCCTCTTTGCAGATGACACAAAGATCTGCAGCAGGGTTAATACACAAAGGGGGGGTGGAAAGGATGAGAAGGGACTTGTAAAGGTTGGAGGAATGGTCAAAAGTATGGCAGCTTAGATTCAATGCAAAGCAGTGCAAAGTAATGCACCTGGAAACAAAAATCCAGGAGAAGAGTACAAAATGGGGGTGGGGTACTAACAACAAAAATGGAAGGGGTAGTCATATCAGATGACCTAAAGGTAGGCAAGCAATGTGAGAAGGCAGTAAGGAGGGCTGGGGGGATACTGGGATGCATAGGGAGAGGCATCACCAGTAGAAAACAGGAAGTTGTCATCCCTCTGTACAGACAGTTGGTGAGAACCCATCTGGAGTACTGCATGCAGTTCTGGAGACTCCATCTCCACAAGGACTTAGACAGGATGGAGGCAATCCAGAGGAGGGCAACTAAAATGGTGCAGGGTCTGCACCAGAAACCATATGACGAGAGACTAAAGAAGCTTCATGTGTATACCCTCAAGGAAAGGAGGGAGAGGGGAGACATGATGGGAAACTCAAGTAACTCAAGAGAATCAACAAAGTCCAAGAGGGTAGCATCTTTCAGAAAAAGAGACGTGCAAGAACAAGGGGGCACAATTTGAAGATAGAGGGAGAATGGCTCAGGAGCAACGTGATGAAGTATTTTTTCACAGAGAGGGTGGTTGATGCATTGAACAGCCTCCCTGAGGAGGTTGTGGGGTCAAAAACAGTGGGGGAATTCAAGAATGCGTGGGACAGACGTAAGGCAATTATAGTGGAGGGTAGGAGGAAGTAGACTGTTGGTTAACTTAGGATCTGCAACTTATTCAATAGGTAGAGAAATGGGCAGACTAGGTGGGCCATGCGGTCCTTATCTGTCATCAAAGTCTATGTTTCTATGTTTCTATTAAGCTTCAAGAATGAGAAGCCAAGTAAAGAGGAATTAATGAAAAAAGAGGTAAAGCAAGTATCTGAAATATGAGGAGGAGACTTGTTTTTTTGTTTGGTCTGAAAGACCATCATGGAAAGAGGTAATCATTATTCATACCCCTCAAATGTCACAGGCACCCGGACAAAGAGAACTTGGTAAAAACCAGACTCCAGACCCGGATCACACTGGTAAATACTAGGTCTGGTCCGGATGGACCAGTCAGTCTGGGCACAAGTTGCACTAATATTGCTGGTCTAGCCAATCTGGATGGAAGGACCAGTGCAGCTTTTACCTATGTGGTCCAAGCTAGTCCCAACAGTCTGAGTTGCACCCACCTATCTGGTCCAGCCCAGTTTTCAACCCTTCCTGCGCATAGGAGAAACCCGAAATGCCAGGATTGGACCAGATAAGTGGATAAAACCTGGATCATTGGGCATGGCCCAGACCACATAGTTAATAACCAGTCTGTTCTGTCAGTCCAGACTTGCTGGATCAGAATAATAGCACAACTTGTGTCAGTCTGGATTTTACTGATCACCCATACCCTGATCAAAGGTTGCAAGTGTCATTTTCCTGTTGGTTTAATTATTTGGGGATTTTTCTGAATGAAAGTTTATATAAGTTATGAGTTCATTATGGTTTCATTTAGGAATGGAAAGTAGTGCTGGGTGAAAGTTATGAATTCCACTTTCATGGGAAGTTCCGTGAAATTTCTAAACTTTTGTGGAATTTTCCACCTTTTCACCTGTGGCAAAATTCCAAAGTTCTGAAAATTTACTGCAAATTTTTGCTTCATACTGTGGTAATTGGGCTGGCAGTATAGCCTAGAAGTTAGAGTAATGAGCTCTGAATGAGCTTGGTACATCCAGCAGACCAGACCTGGGTTTGATTCTCACAACCTCCACTTGCAGAGTTTGTGACTCTGAGCAAGTCACTTAACCACCCAGTGCTCCCAGGTCACCCCTGAAAACAGGCACTTGTGCCTAGTGGGCCTTACCTGGTTACCAAAGACTAAAAAAAAAAAAAAAAAAAAAATTCACTAACGGTGGAACTATAGCCATGAACTGTAGAATTGAACTTTTTTGTAATTTATTTCACCAGATCATTTATTTATCCACAGTTTGCAATATATTTCTGCAGGTTTTTATTTTTCCTCACCAGCAATGTATGACCATGGTTTTTTTTCTTCAGATGGTACTGTAAATTTTAAGACCACATATTGAATCCTACCACCTGACCTGTAGAGCACCATTATTGTAGAGTCAGCAACTCAGCCTTTTTCTTGGTTTTAATGTAACCAACCAGTCCCTGGGGGTTACTAGAATCCCATCAGTTTTAGACTAGGAAGGTAGTGGGCATCTGGTAGAGGGTTTATTAGAAGCTCTCTACAGATGACATCATTTACTCAGCTAGGCTGGTGAGAAAATGGATTATGTTATTTAGAACTCTCGCAGCAACCTGAGCCACTTTGGAATCAGCTGCCTGGGGACAGTTTAGAATGTTTGTTTATTTATTTACTGAAGTCTTGGATACACCTGTGAGTGGATGCTCGTTGAGAGGTTCCATGTTAAATACATCAACAAGGCAAAGAAAAATGGCTGAGGACAATTTACAGATAATACAATGAGAGTTCAGCAAACAGATAATGAGAGTACTAAACATAATGGGTACATAAAATCCATCCAAGAACAGGTAAGCTGCAGTATTGTACAAAGTATGCCTGCATCAGTAGGAGGAGCAGGAGAAGTAAGGGCGGAAGAGGGGCAGGGTAAGTATGGCAGTGTGGGAAGAGGCAGGGGTTTGACTGGAACACGATTGGGGTACAAGAGGTTTGGGGGACTGCTAAGTACCGGGATTTGTCTAGCCCAAGGGATAGGGATTGGGAAGTGCTGGAGGTAGTCAGTTGGTGCGTTGGGTGTCTAGCGGTGGCACCTGCAGGAACTCCTGTCGATAAGGTGTTGGCACAGTCTGAGTTTGAAGGATCCAAGAGTAGTAGCACCAGAGATAACAGGCAGTAGCACATTTGTCCAGAGTGATGCCAGATAGGAGAAAGCACATTGTTCCTTGGATGTGTTCCATCTAGGCACATGGAAGGTTTGTGTGGAGGGGCTTCTGGTTTGTCTGGTGTTTAGCGGTAGGGACAGTAGATTCTGAACTCCAGGAGGAAGCCGATTTAGCGTAGCCTTTTTGGCAAGATGGCAGGTTTGATATCTTATTCTGTCATTAAGTTGGAGCCAGCCAGCACAGGTATAGAGTTTGCAGGTATGGGTTAGTTTAGGTGCATTTGTAAGCAAGTGGTAGGCTTTATTTAGGGCAACAGCGATGTGTTGGAGTGCCATGTCAGTTTCAGATCTGTATATTACCAGACCATAATCTATAAGGGATACAACTGAGCTGTTAATTGCCAGATTCAGCACTTCATGTGTGAGACAGTGCCTGTGTCGGTAGAGGATGCCAATTCTGGTGTTGACGGCTTTAGCAGTGTTGTTGATGTGTTGTGTGAAGGACAAGGAGGAGTCGATTGTAACCCCCAAGTATTTGAAGCATAGGAAGAGTTCCAGGGTGCTGCCACTGTAATAAAAAGCATTTATTTTTATACAGGATACAAAATGAACTTTCACATTTTACACCGTTAGGATAAAAATCCTATTTACAAGGCGTTCCTGTCTTAGATGTCAAATATCAATTACATATATCAAGAACATTCAAAGTGTAATAATTACAGTCATCATTTGCACAAAACCTTAAATGCTTAATCAAAACAAATACACCTTACTGTTAATTCATTCTTCAAGACAGTGTTAAATACATGTGAACCTATATCTGTGTTTATTCCTTGAATGTTTAACTCATTCCAGAATTTTGTTGCTAAATAAGCAAAAGACATTTTCCCAATCCTGGTTCTTGGTGTAGTTATTTTAAACTCCCTCAGTTTTGTTGTGTTTCTTAAACCATATGTATGTTCCACTTTCTGTAGTTTTTCTCTTAAATAAAATGGTCTCCCTGAATCCAAAAGTTTCCTTGTCATAGTAACCCAAATGAGTTTTTGTTTATTTTCTAAAGTGAGCCAATTTAACTTCTCGTAAAGTGTGCAATGGTGGGTCCTCCTATCTGCTCTTAAGGCAAATCTTGCCAACCTATGGTACATAGTTTCAACCCTTTTTATTACAGAGACCTTAGCAAACATATAAATGTTTATTCCATACTCTAACACTGGTACCAGCATATTATTTACTATAGACTTCCTCATGGTTTCATTTATACAGTGGCCTGTTCTACTGTCATTCCATGTTGCCAAAGGGTAGTTTTTTAGATTGTTTTGGACTGTTGCGTAGAGCGTGGTTTTCGTCTTTTTGTAATTCATGACCAGCTTTTGTTCTGTGAACCATTTTTTGGCTGATGCGAAGCCACTTTGGAGATCGGTTTCGAGGAGTTCCGGGCACAGGTTGCTGGCAAAGATTACCACATCATCAGCGTATAAGAGCATGCAGCACTGTCAAGTGGCCAGTAGGTTGTTTAAGAAGACACTGGATTGCAGAGGTCCCAGTATCGACCCTTGTGGTATACCAGATCTGATAGGTCAGCTATTGGATAGGTCATCCCCAATCCTAACTTGCTGGGAGTGGAGGCTCAGGTAACTTCTAAATCAGTCCATGGTTTCTGTTGCAAGTCTAATTTCAGAAAGCTGCTCGAGGAGGAGGGCATGGTGAACCATTTCAAAAGCCTTTGCTAGGTCAATGAAGGACTCCCCTACTAGGTGGCTTTGGTCCAAGGCGTTATTGATGAACCCAGTGAATTCTAGAAGGGCTGTGATGGTACTGTGGCCACCCCAGAACCCATGTTGCTCTGGGCAGAGCAGCTTGTGTTGGTTAAGATAGTCCACCATCTGGTCAGCCACAATCCACTCCAGTGCCTTGGAGAGTGGTGGGAGTATGGAGATTGGTCTGTAATTGTTGTGTAAAGTTCGGTCCCCACTTTTATGTACTGGAGTTACTGTGGCAGACTTCCATCTTTGAGGGAATTGAGAGTGGCAGAGGGAGAGGTTAATTATTTTTGTTAGTGGTCCAATTATTTCGTCCAGTGTCAGGCGAATGAATTTGAGGTCCGGTGAGTCCCCACTATGCCTTGACTTTCCTAGGACCTTCTCTAGGTATTTTCTTGTGTCTACCTCTGATACTATCTTAAAATGGAAAGGCAGTCAGAGGGGAGGTGGTGTAGATGCCCTTGCAGTGTCTCTTGGGTTAGGGGCATTGAAGAAGTCCACTGGGAGAACACTACTGAGGTCAGTAAATGCCTGATTCAGTGAGTTGGCAATGAGTAGGGGGTCTAAGGTTGGGACACCCTTTGACAGTGAGCATAGTGAAGGGGGGGGTTGGATCTTGCCCTGTAATATCCTGCAGGTTTGCCCAGAAGAACTTGTTGCTGTTCCGTGAGTCGGTGATTGCTTCTTTAAAAAATTTACTCTTTGCCTGTCTGATTGCTTTTGTACAGTCATTGTGTGCCTTTTTATATCACTGGATGTTTGCTACAGAGCCCTGTGACTGAGCTTTTGGCCAGTGTTGATCTCTTGCGTCAAGCAGTGCTATTAAATCCAAGGTAATGTAGGGGTTAAGAGGTCCTTTGGCTTTCCTTGTTTTGGCAGGGGCATGTTTGTCACAGACAGCATTAAATTTTGCAATAAAGAGGTTGAGCGCTGTGTCCACATCACTGGATTCTACGAGGTCTGACCAGTTGAGGAGTTTAAGGTCAGCTTTTAGTTGTGGCCGGTGGCCCTTTAAGAGCAGCTGTTTTTTATGATTCTGGTGGGGGGCTTACAGTAGTTGTTGTTCCATAAACATTTGACAGGGGAGTGGTTGCTCAGGGCATCAGGGAGAATGGTAAGGTCGGAGATATGCGCAGGGTGGTTTGTAAGGACCCAGTCGAGTAGTGTGCTAGTGCCAGTCTTATAGTTGAATCTGGTCAGGGTCTCCACCATTTGGTAGAAATGGATCATGGAAAGGGTATCTTTGACAGCAGTAGATGCCGGTGATAGCCAGTTGATGTTAACGTCTCCCTAATAATACTATTTCAGTGTTTAGGCTCAGTGTATTGATATAGTCCAGGAGGTTGTTGGCACCGAACAGAGATAGTTTTGTCAGAATATAAACTGAGAGTAGGGTGAGCACTCTGTTGTTGGGAATGTTGGGACAGGAGTCAGTGTAGTTCAGTAAACAGTGGCAATCAGAGGAGAGTCTGTATGAGCAGCAGTGCTCTGAGTGTAGAGGTGCTTGCTAGCATGTCCTGAGACTGGGTGAAGGACCTCTGGGTGGTTTTCTCACTCTAGTGAGTGAAATAGCAGCAGTGCCACAGGAAGTGGTGGAGACCTGTAATTCCAGGACCCCAATGGGTTATTTCTGACAGAGAGAATGGGACTGAGAAATTCAGTAGGTTCAAGGGGCAATCCCCTGAGGGACCAGAGAAGTGTACAGTTGCCCAGAGAAGAGACAAAGGTGGTCTTGTGGTAAAGCTATGGAAAAGCAACAGGGAGAAGTGTGTTTTCTCCACCAGTCTGATGTCTGTAACAAGGGGCAAACAAAACCATGAGTACAGAAACAGAGACTAGTTTCAGAAGGAGTCATCTGGTGGTGTATGTGCCCAGAGATAAGGCTAGATTACACCACTCATGGCCCCAGTATCACCACAAAAATGTGCTGAATGTGAAGATGTAAATGTGTGAATGCCTTTAGCAATCTGGTGAGACTGAGGGGTCTGATTTTATGTAACCCCAAAGGGATGGCATAGGCTGGCTGGGGCTAGGGTGGGCGGACCCTCACCTGAAATTACAGTCAGGGCTAACTGGTCACCGGAAGGGCACAATTTACACTGCGGATGTTAACTAAGCCCATCAGGTCAGGAGGATATAATGTTTTAAAGTGCATGGTGTAATAGACACTTTTGGGAAAAGGATGTCCTTGTAGATCCCTAGTACAGAGGGATGCACTGGCCATAGTTCTGACAGAGAAGAATGTACAAAACCCAAGAAATGTGTTGTTCTGGAAAAGAAGAGTACTTGTGTCATCCTGCAGTGTCAGTCTCAAACCTGGGGGACCACCCCATTCTGTTTTTTCCATCTGCGTAACAATAAATCCATACCGTACAATCCCATCTCCAGTATTGGACATTCCATCTGTGCTTCCCAGTGTGAACTTGTTTATGGACCCCCTCAGAAGATAGGCATAGCATAGCCCTAGCAACTTTCTCTCAAAACTGTGTAAATATAAATGTTATTTTGCGCTCTAACCCCCCCAACCTCTTAGATGCCTAGCCAAGTATTTGCCTCAGTGCCCGGGGTGATGCCTACTGTATGCCAACTTGTGGTTTGTTGCCTTGTCTGTGTACAAGTTAGGGGGGGGTCCTGGTTGCAAGATGCCACTCTTGACCGGGGTAAGGATTTCATTAATATTGTCATTTTTTCTGCCATTTCTGGTTTAATTTTGAGTTTCTTCTGAATTCTGCAGAACCCAAGGATTGCCTAATTTGCCTTTCTTTTTCATTTCGCTGTAGATGATAAATTCTGTGATTCAGCACTGTAATTCCACAGAAAGCTCAAATTACTCTGCCTTCAGCTCCAGTCACATGGGTTGCAGATCTGCAGTCACGGGGTGCAGGGTTCTATGTGATAACAGCGAGTCAAAAACAGCACTGATGAAAACAGCGTGTGCACATCGCTGGAAATCAAAACAGTGATGTGCACTACAGCAACCGCCAGAAACAGTGGCGGGTGCTTACTTTCTCTGTGGGGGGCAATGAAAACTAAGTTTTTATGTGGTGGAGTTATGCCCCCCATGCCCCCTGCACCCTTCCAACTAAATTAACACCGGGGAAGGATGCAAGTAGGGGAATGGGAGAAACTCAGGAGGGGGGATATTGTCCTGGAGATGCAACTTGGGGAAGGAGAGAAAGTCGGGAGGGGCTGCCCAGTCAATACTGCAATTCTGGGGGTGACAGAACTTGGGAGGTGGGGGAGACAACAGGGATGGGAACAAACTTGGCAGGGGGGGCCAAAACAGCACCAACGAGAACAGAACCCAGCTCTGCTGCACGCAACAGAGACACCAGGTGGGGATCCTAGCCACTACGCCATGCTGGCAGCATTGTTTTCTGCCCACAGTGGCTGAACTATGTGCAGCAAGTACTACTCCTCTCTACCTTACTGTTCTCATCCTCGCTATGTCATTACTGTCGCTACTTTTTCACTGTCGCTATTACCACAGGTGCTCAAATTGAGTCGCTTAATTTGAGTTGCCCATATCATGGGATACTGGGGTGCAGAGGGTGGTATCAAGTGACAGCACACATTTCTTACTGCGTAGCTACTCACTTCTGAAGTGATTTCTGAAGAGGAAAGAGCTCTGTTAAATTCACTCCACAGTTACAGCCTTTTTGACTGAGAATCTGCAGTTTTCTTCCCGATTACAAGAAAAAAGTGCCACAATCTGTGCTTTCAGTGCTGAGGCAAATACATTGCTGCAGTTTTTTTTAATTTCTTGTAACTATTGTATTATAGTCTGGCAGTCTTTGTTCTATAGTACTGTGCTGTTTCTGACTGTGGTATTTAGTGAGGAGAATACATCACACCATGGTGGACAAGGGAAACCACGGAGGACGTGGAAAAAGTCCCATTGCTGGTGGAGGATCTTTTAAAATGGTGTCATATGGAGGTGTAGAGGGTACAGGGGAAGGTGCTTTTGGGTGCAGCACAATCAGTGGCACTTGGACTTCTAGTGGCAGTACAGTGTAAGCAGTGTCCCATGCTATGCCAGTGTCAGCTGGAATTGGCATCAAAGCTTTCAGTTTCTTCAGTTTGCAGCGTAGTAGTCCCACTCCCACAGCAGTTGTTGCTCAGCATGCAACACTGGCAAGAAAAACTGCCATGGATGTTCCTGCACTACTGTGTCAGTCCCAGGAGTCTCAGGAGGAGGAACAGTCACAGTCATAGGAGTCTCAGGAGTTGTCTCAGGAGCTGCTAGGGACTAGGACAACGAGACTGTGCGTTTAGTTGCAGTCAGTATCAGAAAGGATGACATTAAGGTGGGGGTTCCAGGACCAGTAACTGTCCTGGCAGAGGAGAAGGAGCTGAACCAAAGTGTACTTGAGATGGGGGCCGAGGAGTAAGAACATCCTTAGTCTGAACATCCTGCTACTGCTACTGTTGAGGTGGAAGAAAAGGAGGGTAGTGAGGAAGAGGTGAGGGGTATTCAGTCATTAGTGTCACCATCAGAAATATCTGAGTCAGACATCAGTGAGGACGACAGTGATGAGGAAGGCGATGATGACCCAGTACTTGACCCTGTTTGGCAGACACTCCAAGCAGCACCCATTAAAAAAAATGTTGTCACGGGTACTGATCAATGTCAGGAAGCAATCTGAATTGGCAGCAGACTGTTGGGAGTAGAGCTGGCTGACCAGATCATGCAGCTGTTTAATGATCCCATGGTGAGTCATATTAACATCTCTGAGGCATGCATCCTGACAACTCTGCTAGATCAACGGTGCAAGCATGGCATGATGTAATTTCTTCCTGGTGGGAAGGCTGATCTTGATCACAATTGTTGTGATCCTTCATGGCAAAGTCAAAAACTGGATGATGGTAAGGGCACGCAGAAAAAGGGCACAATCGGTAGCTGGAGACAAACTTGGAGGAGCAACAGCCCCTCTGAAAGTATCCTCCTCATCCTTCTCCTGTTATGTGTCTGCTCCTGCCCAATAATCCTCATGTAGCAGTGGCACAAACCCTCTCTAGTCCATGCTGCACCAGGTTGGTGTTTCCACATGCCAAGCAACTGAGGGCAACACACAAGTGCAGCAGTCTGCCAGCCATACCTGGATGACCCACAGCAGTTGGGCATAGATGATAAACCATTGGAGCATTTGTGAAGCAAACTGGAAATCTAGCCTGCTCTCCCCGCTCTGGCCATTGAGTACCTAACCTGCCCCTGTGCCAGTGTTAGCTCAGAACGGGTATTTGATGCTTTAGGTGCTTTTGTGACTGACCAGCAAAGCTGCCTGTCTGACATGAATATTGAGCACCTCACATTCATAAAAATGAACTCACATTTCCTCCCACTGCAGTACAAGTTGTCATCGACTGCAAGATATCATGATCCTGTTGAAGAAGGTGATATGGAGCAGGAATCTTCAGAGGAAGAGGAGAGTCTGCCAGTGTCATCTGATGACGAAGACACAACTGACAGGTTTGAGTTCTGCATAGGAGATAGAACATGGGTTGCACTTCTGTCATTCTCAGGTGTGCACCTGAATTATGTGGAGAGTGATGTAACGTAATAGTTACATGTGTCTGCAGTTAGCAGAACAGAGACGCATGTCACCAAGAGTTAGTGTGACAGATTTGTCCTGAACTGCTGGTTTGTAACAAAGGCTGGAGAAAGGTTTGAGTTTCTGATTCCATCCTGATTTAGAATATGTACTCTCAGATTACCAACACTTCTGTTGTCTGAACACAGCAGTATTTGTAAGTTTCCCAGTTAGCCACTGTTTAGGCCCCCCCCCCAAATGATTTAAAAAAAAAATTAGTGTGGACAGTGTTATTTGTCCTGGGGTGTTTGTGCATCACTGTTTCGGAAACTTCTTTCTTGAAAGACACAGCAATATTTGTTTTAGTCCCAGTGGATCTACTACAGAAGGCTGAAACCCTTTAGCCCGACACCCAGAAGCATGAGATGAAGATCTGGACACCAAAAATCTCTACAGTGGGATTTTACCCATTGCGCACTGTTTTTCATGTTTTGGGGGGCTTTGCCCCCTGCACCCCCCGTAATTATGAAAACTAATTCCGCCGCGGACAAAATCCCACTGTCGGGATTTTCGGTGTTGGGATCTTCGTTTCAGGCTTCTGGGTGTCAGGTTAAAGGGTTTCAGTCTTCTGTTGTGATACCATCCCAGTTGGTTGCTGTTTAGGCCCCCTTCCCAAAAAGCAAAAAAGACAAAAAAAAATTAGTGTGTAGAGTGTCCTAGGGTGCTTCTGCATCACTGTTTCTGAAACTGTTTTCTTGAAAAACACAGCACTATTTGTAGGTGTCCCAGATGACCGCTCTTTAGGCCCCCCTTCCCAAAAATTAGTGTAGACAGTTACGTGTACATTGCTATTCATCTTTCTTGCAACTTTCTTTTTCTTTAAAAAAAAAATTTGGTCGGCTCAGTGGCGCTGCGGGTTGAGGTGTTGGACGCCTTACCTCGCGCCACGCCAGTGACCCGAGTTCAGGAATGGACTCGGGTTGCTCGGGGGCCAGCCAGGGGGGAGGAAGGATGGAACATCCAGAGGACTGCTTTCATTCCTCGGGAAGGGGGGGATTTGCACTGTGCGCTGTCGCCCGGCACCTAGCAGTCGCTGGGTATAAGTGCCGGCACACAGCCACACACAGAGCTGGCCCATGTCCAGGGAAATTGACTGCCTCTGCCGAGGCAGAGACTGCCTGCCTGCCTGCCCATTGTACGGATGTGGGTGTGGGCAAAAAATGGAGGAAAATTCCAGGGCTTGACAGTACTCGTGATGGCCTGATCACTCCAGTGAGTCCACCCCCCGTCACGAGTCTGATGTACCGGGTGGGACACCAGCACATCCCACCCTGGCCCTGCCATGGAGGGGGATTCCATGGGGGAATCCCGAGAGGTGGACAAGCTAGGGATTGTGGCCGGAGGATGTACCCCTCCGAGGATCGAGTCTGCGGGGGAGTAAATTACATATAGAAAAAAACAAAACATTTGTGTTCTTGTGTTATGTTTTTGTTTTTCCCCTTCCTTTATTCCTACTGTTGTTACTCCACATATTTTCCCTGGAACAAGTGAAGGAACCTGTCTGGAGGCTTCACATCCCTTACACAAGCCCTTGAGAAGGCAAAACTGTTTCCTGGTCCATCTCTACTCAGCTCTGTCAGAGCTGTGCACTGTATCCTACAGAACGCTCAGTAATGCACATAAGATATTGTTTTGTCTGTATCAGTCTCTTTCTATACCACATCTGCAGTGCATGTATGACTGTACAAATTTTGTATACTATGCAGAAGAAGCCTTGTCTCCTGAATGAATTTAGTGTATTCTGTTATATACTCGTAATAAAAAAGATCAACTTCTAAAAAAAAAAACAGCATTTGTATTACTGTTCATTCCCCACTTGCCCCCCATTTAGGCCCTCCTCCACAAAATAAAAAAAAGAATAACCCCACAGTAATTTGTGTCAGCCATTGTTACTTGTCCCATATCCATCTGCTCTGCTACTGTTGGTTTATAAAAAGAAAAGCATGTAGTATAAGTCCACTCTTCAGTTGTACGATGTTTGGGCTGAGGCTCCCCACTCCAAAAGACACATGAAACCACCTAGAAACAGTTGGTTTGATTTTGTTTCATGCCTTTATCTTTTCTCTTTCTTGTTGTCACCGTGTTGTGTCAAAGAACATCACTTCAATTGTGCTTACGCAACTTGATGAGATGTATGCTTTTTTGACTTTGATACATTGTGGCTGTTTGCCTCTCTATCTATTGGATATACCACCCTGTAGGGGTACAATGCAAGGAACCCTAGCTGAGGGTTCCCCCCATAGGTGCCACGGGAATAATTCCCTTGGCTAAAGGTAGCTTAGGAAGAAGCTCACGGGAAAGAGCGGCAAGCCACTGGAGGAGGAGGGGTGGATGGTGGGGTAACGAAGAAACGATCCTATAGACCAATTTCAATTTTGAACTGTGACGCCGAAATCCTGGCAAAAATCATGGCTGGGTGACTGGATCAGCTTTTCCTGGAGCTTGTCCATCTACATCAGACCGGTTTTATTCGGAGGAGGCACTCTTACCACAATATACGCAAGTTGCTGAATGTCATCTGGAGGGCCTCCCGGTCCATGGGCAGCACTGCATTGCTGTCCATAAATGTGGAAAAGGCTTTTGATTGCATTGAGTGGGAGTATCTCACAGAGGTACTTTTAATGTTTGGTCTGGGGTATGGTTTCATGGGACTGGTCAGGAAAATATACCAATCGCCAAAGACCAGAGTGCTGGTGAATGGTTCTCTCACAGAGCAAATCTCCTTACATAGAGGTGCGAGGCAGTGGTGCCCCCTCTCCCCATTATTGTTTGCCCTGGCCATAGAGCCATTGGCTGTGGGTATCTGGGAACATTCACATATTAAAGGTATA
Source organism: Neoceratodus forsteri (assembly GCA_016271365.2). Taxonomy (NCBI): domain Eukaryota; kingdom Metazoa; phylum Chordata; order Ceratodontiformes; family Ceratodontidae; genus Neoceratodus; species Neoceratodus forsteri. Next base: position 965,591,500 of record CM028133.1, read on the forward strand.
TTGGGTAAATCAGGGGAATCTCATAGGGTCACGCTATATGCAGACGATATGCTCCTGTATGTTCTTAAGCCATCCAGGTCCATACCGCCACTGCTCGGCATAATCAAGACCTTTGCTGTCTTCTTGGGTTATAAAATTAATCTTTGTAAGTTAGAGATTATGCTCTGGGGTGCCTCAGAGGGAGAGGAACTACAGGGGGCTTGGGGTCTGAGGAGGATTACGACCTCTTTCAGGTATTTAGGTATCCAAATAGGATGAGACTTAGGTGCCCTATACCAATTAAATTATACACCACTTATCAAAGTTATAGAGGAGGAGTTGCAGCAGTTGCAGGAACTACCAGTGTCTTGGATGTGCAGTATTAACCTGCTTAAGATGAACACACTGCCTAGAGTGTTATATCTGATGCAGATGTTATATATCGGCCCCACCAAACAGGATCTCAAAAGGATAGAGAGGGCCTTCTCTGGGTTTTTGTGGTGGGGCAGCCAGCCACGAGCAAATCTCCGCAGGCTACAGGTGGATGGATCCAGGGGAGGGCTGAATTTCTCCAACATCCGGAACTACTATCTGGCCATACAGTACAAGTCACATTAAACTATTTCTCAAGCTCACTGCTCTGGCATTGTTTTTTTTGTGCTTCTAATGCAGTGGCAATCCTAAATGCTTAAAACACAAACAGTTTTTCAATTAATTAGCAGCTCACATGCAATGCACTTCCAGCCACTGTACAATTCACTTCAGCGCCCACTCCAATGGTCATGTAATGCATTGTCAAATGCAGTTACAGTGCAGTACTGTGCTGTACACAGTTTCAGCACTACAGTATCCACCATCTTGCCTCTCGCATACTGTACAGTAAACATAAAAACATACAGGGTAGATGAGGTACTGTAGAGACATTAACTTTAATAAACTTGATTTTATTTTTCTTTAGTTGTAGTTTCATAATGTGCGGTAATGTAGAGATACTGTACAGAGCAGATCGCACCGCTCACTCGCTTCCCAACCATCCGCCTGCTTGCCGACTGTTTTCAGTGCTCTCATACCGCTCGCTCGCTACCCGCCCGCCCGCCTGCTTGCCGACTTTTTTTGGTGCTCTTGTCCTCCACTCACTTACTGTGTAGTACAGACGTTTTATAGGTACTGTACAGTACCTTCCCTGAACTCCATCATGGATCACCAGCTCTCTTGCCCCCTCCCAAAAAAAAAAACTGCGGAGGACATGGAATGTGAAAGCGAATGACTGCAATCAGAGATCGGAGATCAGTGTACAGGTACTGTACTGTAGAGCAAAAGCAGGGCTTGAAGTACTGTAAGCTGGTACTGTACAGTGGAAAACTTTTCTTTTCAGCAACAGATACTGTACAGGTATGTCCAGCTTACAGTAGCAGGGAATAAACTGCATTTGTGTCGGGGGGGGTTGGAAAAGTGAAAGTCCAGAGTATGCGATCGTGGTTTAAAGGTGAATCACGGAGGGACAGTGGCAATCAGTGGCTGAGCGCTGAGAAAATGAACACGGGTGCGTGGAATTCTTTTTTTTCCCCCAAATAAATACCAAATGTACTGTACTGTAAACTGGATGATAGATTTGTACTGCACACTGCAGTTCAGTACAGTAGTGAAATTGGGCTCAACTCTGTTTTTATGGGTTGCTTAATGACTGCAATGATCAATACACTGCATTGTTAAAAGTCTCCAGAGAGCTGAAAAGTAAGCTGAAACTGAAAGGCAGCTCTAGACAAGCTATTAGGAAACTTTTATTAATGCAGTGCAATGAGCAATGCACACTTGGTAACTTGGTAACTTGGTTTGTTGGACAAAAGAAGGCCATAGCCCATCGAGATTGTCCTCCACATTTGTGGATCATTGTATGTGGTACTATTCTAATAACCATTTGTCTACTTTGTTTTTGAAAATCATAATAGTAGGTGAATCAACAATATCTTGTGGCAAAGTATTCCATATAGTTGGAGTTCTAATAGTAAAAAAGTTTTGTCTTTTATTTGTATTGCATTTTTTGATGTCAATTTGTTTATTATGTAACCTGGCAACAATTTTTCTCTTGGATAATGTTAAGCCACATTGCTCCATTAGAATAGGAGATTTCATAATTTTAAACAACTGTAAAAGATCACCTCTTATTTGTCTCTGTTTGAGTGAATACAAGACTGTCTTCTGTAATCTAGTGTCATAATCCAAATGAGCATAATATGGAATCATTTTTGTGGTCCTGCATTGAATTTGTTCAATTCTATTAATGTCTGATACTAGATAAGGACTCCAAAAGGAGGAGCCATAATCCATGTAAGGTCTGACATGAGATCTATACAGGGTCATAATACACTGTTCGGACTTAGAAACAAACGTGCTGTTTATCCTACGAAGAAGAGCGTTAGCTTGATTGGCTATTTTATTACAGTGAGAAGATGAGGAAAGTTTATTATTTACTAGTACCCCAAAATCTTTTTCTAAAGAATATTCTCTAATAGATGTATTATTTAAGGTGTATAGCTGTCTAGGGTTGTTTTTGCCTATGAGTAAGACTGCACATTTTGTTACATTAAAGTGCATTTTGTTTTCGGTAGCCCAATGTTCAATAGATGCAAGGTCTGCTAGTAAAGTTTGTATATTATCAGCATTGTTCACAGTGCCACCTAATTTGGTGTCATCAGCAAATTTCATGAGTGTATTAGGAGAACAAATTTTCATATCACTGATGAAAACATTAAACAGAGTGGGTCCCAAACCGGAACCCTGAGGAACTCCGCTCGTCACCCTTCCCAAGTCTGACAAGGTACCATTTACCCGAACCCTCTGGGTGTGGTTACTCAGCCAACTGTTAATCCATGAAACTAATGTTAATGAAAATCCTAGATGAATGAGTTTTTTAATCAGAATGTCATGTGACACTTTGTCAAATGCTTTGCTGTAGTCCAATAAAATGACATCAGTTGGTATATTTGAATAGAGATTCATACTACTATAATTATAAAACGAAAGCAGATTTGTAATGCAAGAAAATCCAGTCTTAAATCCACGCTGGGTTGTATCAAGTATTTTCAAAGTTTCCATCTCTGTTTCAAGAAAAGTTTTAATTAATCTTTCCATTAATTTACAAGGGATAGAAGTCAAGCTAATTGGATGATAGTTTTCTACTTTAGAATGAGAACCTTGTTTAAAAATTGGAGTCACTATTGCAGTTAACCAATCGGAAGGGACCCTTGATTCATGGAGAGATTTATTAAAAATAATAGCAAGCGGTAAGGCTATAATATCTTTAACACCCAGTAGAAATTTGGTACATATATTGTCTGGACCAGGACTTGTAGTTTTCTTTAATGTTGAGAGTAAATCATAGACCTCATTTATTGAAATTGTAAATTTTGTATGACTTGGGAGGTGTCTATCAAGGAAAATGTGAGATGGATCCTGAACAAAAACTGATGAAAAATAGCAACTCATTGGAAAATGCTACACCAGCCAGTTGGAGGAACAGTTTAATGTGACTTGTACTGTACAATATAGGTACCTGAGTCATTGGGTCAATAGATCTCGGTCTGCTGGATGGTTGGATTTGGAGGAGGGTGATGGTCCGGTCAGGCTCTCAGCCTATTTGGGAAGGGAAAGCTGGAAAGCTTATAGTAGGCTGGATAATGGGAACCCCTTAGTAATGGCAGTGTTGGAGGGATGGGGGCAGATCAGGAAACTGATGGGAATGGGAAAAGAAGAAACCTTGCTACTCCTGTTGGTGGGTAACCTGGGATTTCTTGCAGGATTAGAGGAAAGGGGATTCCAGATGTGGGAGGCCAAGGGAACTGGATGTGTCAGAGACATCTGGAGAGGTGGGCCAGTGGTCTCCTTTGAGGACCTAAGGGCCGGCCTTGAACTTCCTGGAGTGCACATGTTTAGTTTCCTCCAAGCTAAGGCATATGTCATAACCCTGGGAAGGGAGAGATGTACTGATTCCCCCTGGTTCATGTGGAACATTTGGTATTAGGTACCCGTGTTGATGCTGGGGGCCTGACTGGCAAGGCGGCATGCCTGGGATGACAAGCCCTCCCAGGTTACACACAAAAAAACAAAGCAATAATGGAAAGTAGATTTAGGAAGGGGAATCCTAGAGCAAAACTGGGGTTTGTTGCTAAGGCTCCACAAAGGGATCTTGATATGTAATAAATCTCAAGAATCTTTCTATAAGTTTGTGCACAGATTGTACTGCCCCCCAGTGATGATACATATATTTAACCCTGCGGTCTCACCTGTGTGTGGGAGATGCATGGTGGACTTTGGTACTTATTATCATTATTTCTGGTCATGCTCCATATTGCAAAGGTTCTGGGAGGGAATTGCTCAGGAAATTGGGAAAATATGGGGCAGGCAGATGGGGGTTTCCCCACTGGGCCTCTTGTTTGGAGTCGATGAATCAGACCTTGAGGAATGGACCCCCTTCCCTCGGTGGGTGCGAGTTTTGTTGGTATTGGCATGACACTGCATACTTAATACGTGGGTTTCAACAGTAACACCAACAATCCAACAGTGGCAGGCCATGATGGTTCAGAGTCTAGCTCTGGAACGCCTGTCCTACTGTGTCAAAAATAAAGAGGAGCGCTTCCTGCGGGATTGGAAACCCTTGATTGCATGCTTCTCACCAAGGGAGGCTGCAGCATTATGAGAAGGTCTACAATAGAGAAGTCTAAGGGGAACCCTTGCAGAGCCGAGAGCACCTTTTGTTGCTCCCAATGAAATTTTGGACAAATGGGTAATTTATAATGAACTCAGTGTGTGGCTACTTTAAATGGATTAACTATTATGTTAAGTTTTTTATTTATTTATTTATTTATTGTATAAATCGGATTTACAACCTTTGAGCCAGGGGCTCGTTTACAAAGGTAACTCGTCACAGAGAGGACATACAGGCCCAGATTTTCAAACTGCGCCATTCTGAGGTGCAAGCCCCTGCGCTGCTCAAAATAGTTGTGCAGGGGTGTGGCCGGGGTGATATTCAAAGGGTTGCACTATTGAGCAACTCCTTTGAATATCACCCCACAACACTTGCGCGTAGGCGAGTGGAACTTCTTGCTCACCGCAGTTGCCAGAGTTGAGCATTAAACTTGCGGTGGCGCAAGTACCATTGCGCCATGCTCAAATTTCTGATATTCAAAGGTGACATGCAAATGGGGCCATAATTTATGCAATGCAGGGGGGCCATTTGCATCTATTTATGGCCCATTTGCATGCCATTTGCATGTAGTGTGCCGATCCCCGAGGACTTGCTTCCTGCACCCCTGCCAGGCAGCAGCCATCGGGACCGATGACAATGCAGCCCGATCACGGGCATCACAGTTACATGAAACCCCCACACATATCCCGAAGCCCGATCGCTGGCAGTACAGGTACATGAAACCCCCACACATATCCCGAGCCCGATCGCGGGCAGTACAGGTAATTGAACCCCCCGCCCACACATCTCCCACAGCCCGATCGCAGGCAGAACGTATGAACCCCCCAGTGGCCGATCGCAGGCAGAATGTAACCTCCCCCAACCCGAATATCTCCCTGGTGGTCCAGTGGACCGTAAAGCCCGATCGAGGGCAGAATGTCACATCACAACCCCAAACATCTCCCTGGTGTCTAGTGTCCCCCACCCACCCACGAAGCCCCTCCACCCCGCTACCCCGCAGCCGGCGGGCGACAGCATCCTACCCGCCTGCCGCCCCGCCACCCGCTGACTGACTGTCCGGTAGGGCTGCATGCCCATTGGTGCAGAGCTACAGCCAATGGGCGTGCAGCCCATACCGTACATGACAGTCCAGATTTGTGAATGATGAGGGGTAGTTTGGCCCAGACGGCTATGTCAATAATGACAGAGAGCAGTGCAGCACCTCTTAGCAACAGGTGCAGCAGCAGGTGTTGAACAATTGATTCCGTAGGGCAGTTTTAAAGGGGGCAGTTTTGGTGGTGTTGGAAATGGCTGCAGGGAGTGAGTTGAACCAGGACGAGGCTCTGTAGCTGAACAACCTCTGTGCCTGGGTGGTCCTAGTTCTGGGTACCAGTAGTGTGACCTAGTCAGTGGTTCGGGTAGTGACTCTGGAAGGTTTGAGTTGGATGGAGACAGCGACTCCAGGGGGCGAGAGCCCATGTAGAATCTTCTTAGTTATTAGGCAAGTTTGGTAGCAGAGGCGTTCATCCAGGCTAAGGAGTTTGGCCATGTCATAGAGCTGACATGTGTGGGTGAGTCTAGGGGTACTGGTCACTAGTCTGAAAGCCTTGTTTAGGGTGAGTCAAATTTTTTTGTTGAGGGCTGTGGAGTCAGCAGCACCATAGACTGGAAGGCTGTAATCGACTAGAGACATTACTGAGGATGTTATGGCAAGTCTAAGGGCATCAGGTGGGAGGCAGTCCTTGTGACGGTAGAGTATGCCAAGATGAGCGTTAGTGGCGAAAGCGAGGGCTGATGAGTGCTGGGGAGGATTTGAAGGGGGTTGTTGCTGGCTTTGTTCTGGTGGTGGGCAAAGAGCATTGCCTTCATTTTTTTGAGGTTAATGACTAGTCTGCTCTCCTTAAACCAGTTTTCAGCATCATTGAAAGAACATTGGAGGGAGTCTTGGAGGGGGGTTGGATTTCTGTTGGCAGCATAAATAACGGCGTCATCGGCGTACAGGAAAATATTGTCAGAGCAGGCACTGGGCAGGGTGTTTAGGTAGAGGCTAAAGAGTAGTGGGCCCAAGATAGAGTCCTGGGGAACCCCTGAGTGGATGGGATGAGTTTCTGAAAGTATCCCATTATTTTTGACACACTGGGAGCAGGCTGATAGGTAACTCGTGCACCAGGCAAGGGGACCAGCAGAGACCCCTGTATGGTCAAGGGCATTTAGTAGGAGGGGGTGGGAAAAAGTGTCAAAGGCCTTAGAGAGGTCAATGAACACTGCTCCAGCTCAGGAACCGGAGTCCAGGGAGGAGTGCAGAAATTTGGAGAACTCCATTAATGCTGTACTTGTGCTGTGACCAGCATGGAAGCCATGCTGTTCCGGGCAAAGAATGTCGTATTTTGCTAGATATTCGATGAGTTGAGTGGCCACCACTTTTTCTAAGGCTTTGGAAAGGGGGGGAAGGATGGAGATTGGATGATAGTTGCTGGGGGTGGACCTGTCACCTCCTTTGTGAATAGGTATGACTATAGCTGTTTTCCATGCTGTGGGAAATTGCCCCAGGCAGAGGGACCAGTTTAATAGGTCAGTGAGTGGAATCATGACATCATCCAGGACCAGCCGGAGTATTTTTGGATCCAGGGAGTCGCTGCTAGGACTGTTGCTGTTTAGCGCTTTAAGCAGGAGTGGTCTGGCTTCCTGGACGGATATTTTGTGTAGGTAGAACCAGGAGCATTGTGGATCTGAGGGTGGTGGGTCAGGGGTTGGGTCAAAAAAGTTATTCGGGAGGACAGGGCTCAGATCTGTAAAGGAGGAGTTAAGGCAGTTGGCAATGTCAGTGGGGTCAGTAAAGGTGGAGCCATTGACTGTAAGTTGGGCTGGGGGGGGAGAGTGATTGCCCATTTATTTCTTTTATATTGTCCCAGACATTCCGAGCACACCCCCATGAGGAGGTGAGGGTGGCCTGGTAGTGGTCTGCCTTGGCTTTTCGGATGGCCCACGTGCACCTATTACGTGAATTATTCATAACTTTTTTATGTCTTCTTTCTTTTTGTGATCTATATTTCCCTGTTATGTTTGTAGCTGACAGAAACATATAAGGAATTATAGTAAGGTGGCCTGGACATTTGAATATGGCATAGCGTATTGATTGACACTTTCATTTGTTTTTCTTCTTTAGTATACTTGCTATAATACATTTGATCTTGTTTGATTGTTTAGTATGAATGCCACTGTTATGTGTTGTATAACTTTAAGAAATGTTAGAGACAGTACAACTTTAAGAGAATGTTCACTTCCTGTAAGTGTGCCTGTGTTTGGGGCCAGTCTCCTCTTGTATGTGCTGCTGAATGGAAGTAAAAAGAGAAGTTCTAGATTTCAGTATGATATGGTTTTCTTACTACCAAGACCCTTGTGTGTTTAAAGTACTTATTTTCGGCCACCAAATACAACAAACTGGCAACGACGGATGGTGGACATTTTCATAGCTCCAGCTTACTGAATTACACTATTTTGTGACTTTCTGCATTGGAGGCAAGCAAGGAATTTGGAACTGCGCAGCCAGCTTTGAAATTTTTACAGGAACGGACTGAGATACATAGTCCCGACGGTTTGATCAGTGGTTATTACTTAATCCTACCATACAAGTTGTTAATGATGAGCAACAGGATACGCTTATTCAAGCTGCTTTTTGTACTTTCTTGGGGAGTGAAACCTTCAAACTTTTATGCAGTTTGTGTGCACCGGACCAGCCGGAGGATTTGTCATATCAAGAGCGAAAGGCTAAATTGAATGGACAATACAGTTTAACAACTTTTCCAAGGGCTGAATGTTATAAATTCTACAGTTCCCATCAGAAATCAGGTCAGTCATTACAATTGTATTTTGGCTGAGAGCAAACGCTTAGCTCTCACGTGTAAGTGGAGCAGGGAGCATCTTGAATCTAATCTGGTGACATCCAGCAGACCAGACTTGGGTTTGAATCCCACAGCTTCCACTTGCATACTGTGTGACCTTGAGCAAGTCACTTAACTTCCCTGTGCTTCCAGGTCACTCCTGTAAAAAAGCTTTCAGCTTAGTGTGCTACTCCTGGTTAAACAACTAAACAAAAAAAAATCTAGCTTATAAGTTTGTTATGGGGTTGAATAATGAACATCGTATTCAGCAATTACTTTCTGTAAGTGTCAAGAAGTCTACTGAGGAACTTTTACATTTGGCACAAATGTATGAGGCTGCAGAAAATGAAGCACATGCTAAGATGGACACTAAAAATGAGGTAAACCCCAAATTGAAACAGCTCAAACTTAAGTCTAAGCCTCTGTTTTCAAAGAAAATGTCAACCACTCCACCCAAACTGCATGGCCAGTACAAATGTGCATCATGTGGGTCATCTCAGCATAGCAGGGACCAGTGCAAATTCAGAGAAGTTCAGTGGCATGCATGTAAACGTCAGGGGCATACTGCTAAGGTTTGTAGGAGTAGGAGAACCGTGGTAGTTGGTTCAGAGAGCCCAGACAGTGCAGTGGTTTCTATTGCTCCACAAATGCAGACTAAAGATGTTCCTCCTTTCTATGTGTTACTTCAATTGCCACAATTGAGGCGTCAGTTGCGTTTAATGGTAGACTTCTCCAGTTACTTTTATTAACCATCAAACATGGTCTGATCTGGGTAAGCCACCATTACCTCCTTGTAATAAGTTGCAGCATGCATTTGAAGGGCAACCAATTCAGCCACTGGGCTCGTTTACCACGTTGGTACACAGGACTGATTCTCCCAAGACTGGTACACCTTTAACTTTTCTGATTTCCAAAAAGGTATCAACATTTTGGGCAGAGACACCCAGGTTCCTCTAAACATTCATGTTGATCCAGCAGATTTTGGCCTACTTGCTGCTGGCCAGGTACCACAAAGCAGTAATCTGCCCAAGCTTGTGGAGATTTTAGACATGTATCCAGAGTTGTGGAAATGCCTGGGATGTTGCACAACAGCTAAAGCCAAGCTAGTTACAAAGCCTAATGCAGTCCCTAAGTTTTGTAAACCATGGAAACTCCCTTTTGCCTTTAAACCAGTCATTGGAGCAGAATTGTACAGACTGGAAAAAGTGGGTGTGCTGGAAAAGGTTTCAAGTTCAGATTGGACCACTCCAATTGTGGTGGTATCTAAACCAGGTGGTAAGGTAAAATGTGTGGAGATTTTAAGGTGACACTTAATCCAGTACTTAGCATAGATGTATTTCCTTTACCCTTACCAGAGGAACTTTTTCATAGACTGAATGGTGGTGTGGGGTTCTCTAAACTGGACCTCGCAGATGCATACCTTCAACTGGAGTTGGATATAGACTCTCAGAAACTGGTAGTGATTAATGCACACCAAGGACTGTACAAGTACAAACAGTTATGTTTTGGCCTTAGTTCCACGCCTGTATCATTCAAAAAGTGATAACGGTGGGTAATATACCAGGTGTTGCTTGTTATTTGGATGACATCATTGTCAAGGGCAAGACAGAAGCAGAATATTCACTTAACTTATAAATGACTTTAGAGAGACTGCAACAGAGTGGATTTAGACTTAGGAAAGAAAAATGCCAATTTTGTCAAACAAGTGTCACGTACTTAGGTCACACTATTGACAAAGACAGAATTTGTCCAAATGATGAAAAGGTGGAAGCCATTGTGCACATGTCTGAACTGCAGAATGTTTCAGAGTTGTGCTCATTCTTGGGTATGGTGCCCTACTATGACCATTTCATACCTGGCTTAGCCACTAAATGTGCTATCCTAAATGAACTGTTACATAAGGGTACTCTGTGGAAGTGGACCAAGAGCCACAGTAAGGCAGTTCAAGCCATCAAGCTCTCTCTAACTGATGTGAATAATTAAACTCATTATGACCCTAACTTCCCTATCACATTGGCCTGTGATGCTAGTCCTGTGGGTATAGAAGCTGTCCTTTTCCATACAGATCCAGAAGGAGTGGAGAAGCCAATAGCCCATGCTTCATGCAAACTCACTGCAGCTGAAATGAATTATGCCCAGATTTAGAGAGAGGCATTAGCAATTGTGTTCAGAGTCCAGAAATGTCACCAATACTTGCTAGGTCGCAAGTTTCACCTGAAGATGGATCACAAGCCACTAGTGACAATTTTCAGTCCAGGAAAAGGAATTCCAGAGACAGCCACTAGCAGACTTCAATGATGGGCATTAATTTTGTCTGCCTATAATTTTGAGGTTACATACCAACCAAAGGACCAGCATGGAAATGCGGATGCCTTGTCGAGGTTACCAATATCCAGAGAAATGGAGTTCGATATGGGACTTAAAGAGGATCCATTAGTATGTCAGGTAGGGCCAGATAGTTTTCCTGTGCAATTCGAAGATATGGAGGACTCTACTGTTGTGTGTGCAATGGCGCTACAACAGTTAGATCAGCTTCCAGTACTAGCCAAGGACATTGCAAAAGCAACTAGTCAAGATGTAATTTTGAAACAAGTGTATCAGTATATGCTTGAGGGCTGGCCACTACAGCCCTACTATACAAAGAGACAGCAGTTGTCCATTGCTGAGTGGTGTCTTCTGTGGGGATTACGTGTCATAGTACCCCAATGTTATCACTCAAATGTGTTGATTCTTTTGCATGTGGGCCATCTAGGCATTGCTAAAATGAAATCCCTAGCAATACTTCACGTATGGTGGCCTTCCATTGACAGAGACATATACCAGGTTGTGCAAAGATGCAAAGGTTGTGCTGTATCAATGGGAAATCCGGCAAGAGCTCCAGTTCACCATTGGGAATGACCTGAAAAACCCTGGCAAAGGTTGCATATTGATTTTGTGGGATCCTATTTAAATTCCATGTGGTTACTCTTTACTGATGCTTATAGTAAACGGCCAGAAATTCATCAAATGTCTTCGACAACTACTGAGAGTACCATCAAAGTTTTGAAATCTATCTTTGCTACCCATGGTTTTCTGCAAGTGATTGTCTCGGATAATGGACCACAGTTCACATGTGCTGAATTCCAAGCATTTTGCCAGCAATGTGGTATCTGGCATATTTTCTCACCTTCCTACCATCCAACTTCAAATGGCAAAGCGGAATGCCTGGTTCAGACTTTTAAAAAGAGTATGGACAAAGCTAATCCTACTACACCACCGGCAATGCAAATAGCCCTTTTGGACTTTCTTGCAATGTTCCGAACAACACCACATTGTGTCACAGGAATATCCCCTGCAGAATTGTTGTTTGGATGTCAAACTCTAACTCAGTTGGATCTTCTTCACCCTCTAGGCTATAAGTCAGTAACTGAAATGCTTCCTAAGACCAGATCCTTCAAACCCAATGATCTTGTGTGGGTCAGGATGTATGAAGGCCTGAATAGATGGATAGAAGGCGTGGTGGAAAAAAGTTGGGAAATGTTGTCTACAGTGTTTGACTGACTAACCAGAGGAGAGTGAAAAAACATGTGGTCCAATTACGTACTAGAATTGAGACAGAACAAAAAAGGGATACCCAGAGGCGGGGTAGTTATCCAGCATTATTTGTTCCAGAACAAGAACAGGAAGAGGTATGGGAACCACAGCATTTAAGACAAGATGTGGCTGATGTTAATCAGATTCCAGTGCAACAGCCTCGAGTCCTACTACGTCGGTCAGGACGTATAAGACGTCCACCAAAGAGAATGAACTTGTAGACACATAGCCTAATGACATAGACTAACTAAAAGGAACATTGCAGTAATAACTGTAATAGTTTCATATTACTTCTGAATTATTTACTTAAGTAATTCCTAGCTAAGTCAGAAGGGATTGTTATGTGTAGTATAGCTTTAAGTAATGTTAGAGACAGTACTGCTTTAAGAGAATGTTCACTTCCTGTAAGTTTGCCTGTGTTTGGGGCCAGTCTCCTCCTGTATGTGCTGCTGAATGGAAGTAAAAAGAGAAGGCCTAGATTTTAGTGTGGGGTGGTTTTCTTACTACCAAGACCCCCCTGTGTGTTTAAGGTACTTATTTTCGGCCACCAAATATAACAGCTACTTGTATATGTATTAGTGTTTATTGTTTGTTTATTTAGATCTAGGATTACATTACCTTTGAGCCAAGGCTCTTTTACAAAGGTTCCACGTCAGGAGAGTACATACATGTTAAACATGTTAAACAAGGGCATACAACATTAAAGAGAGCATGCAACCATATTCATCAGTTTAGGTACAGCATCACAATAAATAGGATACATGAATAACACATACAAAGAATCATTTCAGAAACCTAGAAGAAATCAGGGAGGAAGGGTGAGAGGTGGTGTATGTGTTTGATATGCAAAACGCAACAAACAAATTATGCAAAAAAAAAAAAAAGAAACAATTCTGAAACAGTCCAGGAGGAGTGGCGTTGTTGCTCCGCCCATTGAACCTCAGGCTTAAAGCCTTCTCATTGAATTGTGCTTATGCAACTGGATGAAATGTATGCATGTTTGACTTTGGTACATTGTGGCTGTTTACCTCTCTATCCGTGAGATATACCACCCTGTAGGGGTACGATGCAAGGAACCCTAGAGGATGGTTCCCCCACCATAGGTGCCACAGGAATAATTCCTTTGGCTAAAGGTAGCTTAAGAAGAAGCCCAAAAAGAATACCCAAAAGGGTATCAAGTATCAAAGAGGCGAGAAATCAGAATATATTAAGACCGGAAAGTAAGGAGAGAGAGATGCAGATGGGAAGGACAGGAGAAGAACGAGATAGGACAAGGACGAGGAATGAAAGGAAAGCAGACAAGATGCAGAAGGGCAGACTTTCTAAAGAGAGAGAGAGAGAACAGCCAGGGCCACCATCTGACTCCATCCAACAGCGGAACCTAACTACGAAATCTATGAAAGCACTAACCCTATCTAATATTATGACCATCGGCACAGGTGGAACTAAACCACAGAACCGAAGTAAACTCCAACCCTATCTAATATTATGACCATTGGCATGGAGAAGAGGAAAACCCCCCTTTGAGGAGGAAACCTCTGAAGATCCAAGGCCTAGGTCACCTTCCCTCCAGGCTGAAGGACGTTTTGAGTAGTGAAGGCTCAGCTACTGCAATTTAGAGTCAGGATAGAGGGAGGAGGAAAATATTCCAATTTAGAGGAAGCTCTTGCTCTGTCCTTCTAAATGGACAGCTGTTGAGGATTGTGAGCGATATCTCTGCAACTAGATGCTCAAAAGCAAGAGAGGAGAGAGATGACTGCTGAAGCACTCAGCTGGCCTATGCGAGGCTACAAAACAGATCAGGTGAACCAGCGGCACTCTTGATGGAGACTAGCATAGAACGAGCCTCTGAACCCACTTGGACAGCCAAAAAGGCTCTAATGATGAGAGCCCCACCCCTCGCAGCTGGAAGTCATAAATTCTGCATCCAGAGGTGTCACCGAGATGAGGGACAACTGAAGGTCCACTCGTAGCAAAGACATTCTCACTATGGGCCAGGGAGAAGGACCCCACTCTGAGTTTTGCAAGCTCTAGATGTGGACTTCATGGGTGCAGAGTGAGACCGTCAGCTACAGCCCCGAGCCACGGAGCAATGGATGCAGAAGGCATGTCTCTGAATGGAGAGAATTCGATGAGGTAGCATAAGAGCCAATTAGAGGTATGCTCGATTAATTAATGTGAATGAGTAGACCAGGAGGTTGGACTGAGCTAAGAAGAGCCAGACTCATATCACGAGGTAACCACCTGTGATTGGTAAATACGGGAGTGCATGCCAACAAGATCCATTGAGAGCCAAATTAGGAGTGGATAAAATTGCACGAAGGTAGGAGCAAGAGCAGCCGGGCAAAGCTGGCAGCTGATGGTGAGGTAGATATTACCAGGATGACATCTGAATAGGTTTAACTAGAATGGGGGAATAGGGTCAGAGAAGGAGACGAGTAGGCAGAGCGATATGCAAGAGGGAATATTAGGCGGTATGAATAAGTACAGTATGGTGGGGGCCTGCCTAGTAGTGCTGAGGGTTAAGGCGCTGGACACCATACCTCATGCAATGCCAGTGACCCGGGTTCAGGAATGAGCTCAGGTCGTCGGGGATCGGCAGGGGAGGACTAGGATTGAGTGTCGGGAGACAGCTCTCCTAGTCCTAGGGTGGGATGAGAAAACTACACCGTGCTGCGGCAGCCCCTGGGGATGCCCAGAGGCACTGCACGCACTGGTGTTACTGGTGGGGGAGCATGGCAGACATCTGCACATATGTGCATGGACGTCATTGCATGTCCATGCTCCCAATGGGGAGAAAATCTGGAAGAAAATGGCAGGGTGCAACCGAGCAGCCTGATGGCCATGCCCTATGATGCCAGGAGGACTGTCGTGGAATCACGATGGGGGGGTCCGGGGCCAGACTGACATGGTAGGGTAAGGGGTGCCCTCCAGCAGGATGGTGATGGCCATACCTGTACCCCCACCATCATGCGAGTGAGCCTGCTGCTCTCCCAGCAGGCAGGGCTGGCGGCGGGATGTCCCCACTGGTTAGACACTGCAGCAAACGTAAATAGTGACATGATAAAAAAAAATGTAAAAGTACAGTGTGGTGGTATAGTGAGACGGCAGGATAGGGAAGTCCCCCAAAAGAAAGCAGAGGTCAGAGAAGGAGATGAATGGAGGGCGGAGGGAATGGGAGGAGGAGGGCGAGCGTCCACCAAGGGGAAGCACAGACAGGACGAAAGCAAGAAAGTGCAGCATGGTGGAACCAAGAGCAATGAGCGGTGAAGGCCATGAACAGCAGAGGCAGGGACAAATGGCAAATCCCCAAGGAAGGTTGCAGAGCACACCATCCAGGCATACAGTCCAGTCAGATGGATAGTGCTATGATGAGAAACAGGATGGGTGGCAAACAGGGTGGGTTGAAGAAAGGAAGGGAACGAGTACCAGGAAGAAATGGAGGTATAATGGGAGGGAAGAGGAGAAAGAATAGCACTCAGCAAACCAAAAAGCAAGGAAAAAACAGTAGGACGTGTCCACTGCAGGACTGGAAGACAGGAGGAAAAAACATCACCCTGACGCAAAAGTAATAAATGAAAATCGAAAATCAAAAGGAAAATCCGAAAGTAGAGATGTGGAGAGGGATGAAATGGAAATAGCTTTTGAAGGAATGGCTAAGGAAGAAATGTACAAAGAAGGAGATGCAAAAGGAACTGACAACATGGGTGGGAAGAACAGTCCAACAATTCCAATGCGACAAAGCAAAACTGCAGACAAGGTGGAGTGAACATGAGGCCCGGCAGTAGCAGATGCGGGGGCGATACTCAGAGAGACAGCAGCCAGAAAATAGGAGTCAGAGCATAGCAGATGTGTATGGCAGCAAAAAACAGGTAGCCCAAGGGGGCAGAAAGCTCCAGATGGGCAACACTTGCCAGAAAAGGAGTAAACACTCTGAGAACTGGGGAGCATTCGGCCAGGATGCCTAACGGATGGGAGTGCTACGCTGGCACTGCTGGCACGGCGTGATGGGCAGGGACTCCCTGCAGGAGGAAGGATGGCTGGGTTGGAAGGGCTCAGGATGGAAGAATGCCTGAAAGAGCAGGCACAGTCAGAAGGCCACAAGAACCCAGGGGAGGGAGGGAGCAAAGAAAATATGCTACCAACAGCAGCAAGAGGTCCTGGAGCCGCTGTCGGAGGGAAAGGAGAAGGTAGCAGAGGTAAGGCATGGGGCGGCGCAGGAAGCAGAGGCAGCGCCATGGGGAGCAGCAGGTAGGCACAGACAGAGCAGGGAGTCAGGGCAGATGGCAAGTGGCCAGGGGGGAGCCCCCAACAAAACCAGCCTCGGAAAGAAAATCAGAGAAACATGAGCCAGAGGTTCCGCAAAACAGAATGGGTGAGGAGGAAGGATCAAAAAAATGAGAGGAAGGGTGGAGCCTCCAGCCGCAACGAAGAAACGATCCTGAAACAGTCCAGGAGGAGTGGCCTTTTAAGGATAGGGGAGTGACGTTGTTGCTCTGCCCATTGAACCTCAGTCTTAAAGCCTTCCCATGTTGTAAACTCCACAGCTGGATATCCACAGTCTGCCCCCCCCCCAACCAAAACAAGCATCATTCACCTTGCAAAGTGTCATGGTAAATAGAGATGATAAGCTGACCACATGGTTTCGGTCTGGAGTAAAAGCAGTGACCTATAAAGTCATCGCCTGTTGCAAGACCCATCAATCCACCATGGCAAACAATAACCACAGAGGCACCCATGACATCGAGCACTATTACCTTCACCTCTCTCTTCCTACATTTCACACCAACATTATTCAGTACTGAGTGCATGGCCTATGACTTGCACTGCATAAATATGTAGTCATGGTATTGTCTCACTTGGACTGACAACTGTACAGGCAAACAACAACCATAGAAGCATCAGCAAACAGAGTTGCTCAAGATCACTTCACCTCTCAAAATGTCAGAAAAACACTGTCACTGACACTGGGGCAGTATGTGGTACACCTGATGCGGTGCTTTTGATGGAAACAAACTCAGCACAATATTTATATGTATTCACTGTGTTGTTAATAGTGACACCACCATAGAAAAATGCCAGTAATCATTGTTTCAAATTTGTGGATACTGGACATCACCTGAAATAAAATTTGTGTGGAACAGCAACAACGGGTGCTTCATCATAAAACATAAAAGTCTGCCAATGTGGCCCCACAAGATGTCATCATATCAGGATGCTGCATGACTTGAGTAATATGATGTGTGCAGTACTCATTTGTGCAAGAGTGATGGAAGGCATGCTAATCATACTGCTCTACTGTAGCCTATGGAGTTGGATGAACTGCAGCACCATGCCAGAGAGGGGAATTACTGCTATGGGTACTCTGACTGTGATGGTATCCTCTTCAACACATCACATCTCCTTCCACTGTCGCTCAGGTTACTAGAAATAATTTGTGCTTTGGTCTACTAATGAATCCTCTTATAGTATATGGTTAGGGCTTATGGTGTATGGAAAAAAGTGGTTTTCCAAATCTTGTTGTAGGACAGTTCAAAGGTCAAAAAAGTTGTACTATCATTCTGACGTCATAACAATAGTTCAACAACTTCTTACCTTTCAACTGTTTCCCAATTGGCTGAAACGCCGGGCTTCACAAAAAATACGGAACAACATGTCGGTGCTGCTAAGTGAGCAGTTGGGCACGAGCTTCTCAGATAGTTTGGACATGGACTACCATAGTCGGCTCTGTGTTTCCAAACTATCAATTTGTCAACGGTCTTTCTTTTTTTTAAATCAGTGACCCTATTACTCTTTAGGGTCAGGACCAAAGCTAAGCTGGATGACAGCGAGAACCGGGACCTTCGGGGTTGGCAGCGGAGTGGGACTGCAGCGAGGACCGGGAGGAAATGGCAGCGTCAACACAAGGTATGGAACGGACAAATCCTTGTAAATTAAACTGGCACAGTTTGGGGGGAACCATATACTATATAAAATAACAGATAGGGAACTGTGCACCAACAAGGCCATGTTTCCATCTCGGGAGGTTGATGACATCATAGGGACTTCTTGAGTCCCTAACTGCCTTGACAGGATGTCAGCAAATGTGTCTTGCTGCTTCCTCCTGTCCCTCTCTCTCCCGCCTGGACATGAGCCGTGGCTCAGTGTGCCTTTCCCTGTTGTGGATTTTATAATAAGTACATAAATATTCATGTGGGCATCATTCAGCACTCAGTTCAGTGTGATGATGACCCGTCATTATTCTGCCCAGTGTGCCCAGCACCTCATTGGTGCTGCTATGCATGATTGGTCAGCTCTGGCTGGTCTGCCGTAGACCAGTGTTCAGGAAATCACTGCGCTCATTTGCTAGACTGCTGTCCTTTGCATGTGCATAATGCATATAGCATTATGATTATCCCATTATGAGAATTGTAGAGGGAATTTAATTTCACAAAGGATTCCCATTCAACAAGTATGAGAAAGAGAATTTAACCTTGGAGAAAATTAGGTAAATTGGGATGGGGTCTGGGACATGGCACACAGAACAACTGCCTTCTCATTCTGGAGAGAATTCCGTTGGCAAATTTTAACAAGGTATTTCAGAACCCCAGTAATAACAAAACACTTTGGGAGCTCCAACTCAGAGAAATGCTGGAGGAGCTGTGACCAAAGGGGAACTCACGAGCATGTATTTTGGGGTTGCCCCAAACTAAGACATTATTGGAATTTAATAACTAGCAATCTATCCTTCATTTTGCAAATACAGATACCCGAGGACGTCCGGGTCTTAATATTGGGAGAATTCCCACCAGGGTTAAAAGGGAAGACAGCTAGATATTTGTTCCCAGTTCTGGTCGCAGCAGCTCAGAAAGCCATAGCCAAACTGTGGTTGACAGATAAAATCCCCACACAAGATCAATGGCTGGCAGGATGTGACCAGATAAAGGAAATGCAACACATGACTGTCAACCTGCGGTTTCAGCAGGATAGACATAAAGCAAGATGGCTGCCCTATTTAGAATTTGTTAGTAAAATAGAGGGAATCTCCATCATAGATTTACTAGCAAGAGAATCACTGGGCCATTAAAGCTTAACCCATGATGGCCCTGAAGGTCGTAGATAGATGGATTTGCTGAATTTATGTGGAACTATCTATTGATATATCTATATTTATTTACTCTTCAATGTAAGTAATATCCTTATTAATCATACTAAGAGGTAGATGCTGTTGGGGGGGGGAGGAGGGGAATATAATGACCTGGGTGGGAAGGAGGGAGGGGGAAGGGATGTTATATTGATGTTATATTATTATTGTTTTATTTGTGTGGATTGTCTAGAGTAAATCATTTATTAGACTTCTGTATCTAAAACTCAACATTGTGAAGAGACCGTAGATGTACTAATTAAGAGCCTTATAACTCCATATTGAACCCCTCTTTCTCTGTGCCAAAAGAAGGTAGTTATCCTATTATTCCTTCAAGTTAAACGCCTTATACCAATGCATTGGAGATCCAACATCATTCCCACCCTCCCGGATATTCTCAAACAACTATCTCAATACGCCATCCTTGATCGTATATCACACTTAGCCTCTGACCGACTTAATTTATATAATAAATGCTGGCAGGACTATTTTAAATATTTAAACACGTCTACACATATCGTCACTTAATCCATGGGCTGTTATATGTTCACATTGGAATCTCGCTTCTACCTCTTTCGTTCCTTTTTCATCTCCTCTCTATCTTTTTATCTCCTTTTCTTCTTCTTTCCTTTCCCTCTTCATTCTTGTTCACTTTCTTAGATATTTTTCTCTTTTTTATGTTCTTGCTTTATACAATCTTACACATACTTGCATAAAATTACAGCATAATTGAAGTACAATCACGACTGCTCATATTTATTTTTGTTTCTACTCCTTTTACCCCTTGAACCATAAACTGCCATATTTTCTCTCTACCATACAGATTGTACTGCTACATATTGTTTTCTTAACATTTGTTTTCCCCTTTAATATCATTGTATAATACTTCAGACATAATGTTTTTTCCTTCTCCTATTAAGAATTTATGTAAGTGTATATTGGAGAATGTAGTGTATTTGTATGTATAATCACAATAATTACAATAAAAAGAACTGTAAAAAAGAAGGTAGTTATATATATATATATATATATATTATATATATATATATATATATATATATTGATAGTCACTAGGTCTCAATTCACCTTTTTGCAAACTATGTACAATCTGCTGTTTACTTTCTGAGATAAAATGATTGTATAATGTTTTTTATGCACAAAAAATGGAAAAAAACTAATAAAATGATGATTTAAAAAAAATGATTATCCCCTGTTTTGTTCATCAAATGGCCCTTTGGAGGGGATGTGGCTCAAGTTACAGTTTAACACAGTTTACAGCTACCTAATCTGTTTTACTGCACTTGCTTCTATATCTGAGGACACGCCTGGCAGGGCCACGTAACTGATGTGTCTACTGTTTCTAAAAGAATTGTTTGTACCTTGGAGTCCGTCTGCTGTTGCTGCCGCATGATTTCACCCTCTTCTGTGCATGGACTATGACATGGACATCTCAAGAAGGTAAGTAAAAGATCTGTTTGCAATTAACTGTATTTTTTTGACAGGTGACTGAGGTGCATTGCCCAGACTCATTATTACAGTGGGCAGCTGGCAGGGGTACTGGCTGGCTGTGCTACCATACTCTGGAAGTGGGGGTGGTGTTAACTTCATGAGCACCTTTTGGGAGGTTATCGCAGTAGCAGTTTCAGACAGGGATGTAAATTGTCAGGCAGTATTTCTTCACTGAAGGGTGTTGTTGGATACGAGTGACACAGTCCTCCAGCGTGGGTAGCGTTGCCACCTGTCTGGTTTTAGACAGGATAACTCCTGTTCCTATCTTGATATCCCTTCATCAGGTCTAGTGTATTTTAAATGTAGTCTGGTTTTCAGCTCATTTTCAGGGAAGAATCATGAAGCTCACAAATGACTGCTCATTTCCAAGGAGGTCTCTAATAAATATAGCAAATTATTTTACTACAAAAGTTACAATTTATGATAGACTTAAACATTTCAGATCACAAGACCATTACTAGTTAATATATATAAACATCTGAGGGACATACATCACAACAACATATCACTATACTACATACTGGTGGGTACATAACAAGTTAACTATTGTACATTCAACCAGTATAAAAAGCTATGGATTTCAAGTTATACCCTCAAGACAACAAGTCATGGGGCTGGCCCGGTGGCACTGCAGGTTGAGGCGTTGGATGCCACACCTCATGCCACGCCGGTGACCCAGGTTTGTAGTGGACTCAGGTTGTCGGCAGGGGAGGGAGAGGATGGAGCATCTGGCGGACAGATCTCCTCTCCCAGGGGGAGGATTAAGGGCCATCTTGTAAAGGAGCTTACTCAATGATGTTCGCCTGGATATATAAAGATTTTGATTAAATGATGTTCGCCTGGATATATAAAGATTTTGATTGATTGATTGATTGATTGATTGAAGGGCAGCTCGGTGTCCCAGTGGCCACCGATGGAGACCAGGGGTACTGCAGGATGCCCGGCAAGAAAGAGTGGGACGAGCACGACAGACGTCAGCAGGGTTGCCACGCGCCATGCCATCATTGCACGTTGTGCTCGGGGGTGGTGGGGAAAACAGGATGTAAAAATTCCTCAAGAGGACTGTGGAGATGATGGGGATTTCGGTGGCACGACCCACATCCCAATGCGGGCGCAGTGCACTAGGATCCTACCCAGGTGCCAAGCCGACAGTCAGGTAGGCCCCTTGAGTCTGGAAGGTCACCAAGGGCAGGGAAACCCTCCCCTTGGGGTACCAGTAGCCGGGGGACAGGGCTTGGCCTGGGACTGTTCAGGTGGGGAGATCCTGGCAGCGGGGGTTCAGTTAGGGAGTGAGAGGCCCTAGCTGTGCAAATACCCCAGAAGGATGCCCTGTCCTCTGGGGTACAGAAACAGTATCGAAAAAAAAAAAAAAGACAACAAGTTGTAGGGGCAGATGTCCAATCAGCATACCATTTTTTTATCAAACCCAAACAAATAAATGGAATGTGATCCCCTGATGCTAATGGGTATCATATTCCAGAAGACTGGTCCTCTAGTTTGTACTGAGGACCTCACAATTCCCAAGTTACATTTAGGGATACAGACTCCAGACCTCTAGCTGATCTTAGTGATTCTTTGGTATCCCTAATTGCAAAGGCCTCAGGGAATACCTGGGCAAATCTTCCCTAAACACTTCGTACATGAAAGCCAAGAGATGCATATTTCTTCTAGCTGCATGTCAAGGTTACCATGAAGTTCTTCGGATTTCATGTATCCCTGTGTGTTTGTGGACCTCACTGCACAATTTTCTTTATTGGTTTGTCTGTGTAAGGCTGTACAGATGCTGCTGCTGCCTGCTGCTGCTGCGATCCCAATGCAGTCCGCCAGCCCTATGGCTTCATGGTGTGTCCATCACAAGTGGCTTGGTAAGTATTAATGTTTGTTACACTTTGCAATTTTTTTTCAGGCAGATCATTCATTATATGGGAATGGGACAGATGTATATTTAGACTGACATCAAGACAGCTGGGGGGGTTGCTGCAGGTGCAGATCAGTTGTGGTGGCAGATTAGGTAGTGAGAGGATGTACAGACTTGCTGGGCCAGCCTCTTAGGCGGGCCACCTCTGTTAACCAATGCCATGTTTCCCTTGTGTTTGTGGAACTCTCTATATGCGTTTCTTTTTGGGTCTGTCTGTGCAAGGCTCTATGGATGCTTCTGCTGCCTGCTGCTGCTGAAGTCCCGATGTAGACCACCAGCCCTGCGGCTTCATGGTGTGTCCATCACAAGTGCCCAGGTAAGTGACATGTTCAGTCATAGTTTTTTATTATTAACCTTCTTCGAGCACTGATTTTATTTGCTCAGTTATGTGTCTTTCACTACAGTATGTGGTACAGTGACCTCTGCTCCGGGGTGAGCTGGAGTAGGTGTGTGCAAGGAGAATATGCAAACTATGCACAGTCCGAGGTAAAATGCCAGCACAGTTTCTTTAAGGCAGTTTTGTTTCCAATTGACTGGGGTTGCAGCCCCTTTAACAAACACAAACAAACTCTGACTCCCGTCCGGAGTTCCAACTAATCAAAATAAACGCTTATATCTGTGGTTACTGGTTACTTTGGTTCCCAGCCTCCAGGTCATATCATAATGTCCACTTACAAACTCCACACTCCTTTCCAAAAGTCTCAGTAGCTTAAATTTGCCACTTGCAGCACAGCTTCCAGCTTTTGCCAGGCCTCTCTTTCTCTCTCCTGTGTTGCCTAGGTGTGTTTTATACACTGCCCCCAATCAACATTGACGGTAGCTGTGTTTGATTAGCTCCCTACCTGGATGCTTCCAGAACTTTCTGTGTTTGCGTAGCTCCCTACCTGGCCCCAGATGTTTCCAGAGCTGTCTGTGTTTAACCCTTTCAGCATTTCTAAAAAGGGAACAGACTGTATTAGTTCTTCTGCTGACATAAATTTCATCCAGCTAACGCTCTGTCACAAGTAATATGTATCATCAAGGCATTAGTGACAACTGAGGTATGTGTGTGCGCGCATTATGCTCTCATGTCAATAAGACAGTTCTTGTTATTTTTTCCTATCTGTGCAGGGCTGGTCTGTTGTTTTCGAAGAGGATGCTGATTTCGCTGAATCCCATCCAGTGTCCTGTGCCTCTCATTCCAGATCCATGGGGTGTCACTGCTGCACAGCCTAAGAACCAAACCATGGGAGTTCCATGTACTCATGCAGCTGATGCTGATGTTCTATACCCCTGTTTCTTCTCCTCTGGCCATGTAGAGTGGCTGCAACCAGGGGCATCATGCAGTCAGAAATTCTGTAGGGGCACAAAATCCCAACCTCTCTAGGGGAGTCTGGGGGCATGCTCTCCTGGGAAAATTTTTAAAAATTGAAGTCAAATGGTGCATTTTGGTGACTTTTAGCAGTCCAAAAAAATGTTCCCCAACAAGGTGAATGCCATAATACTGATATAGGTTAGCGCAATGATGGTGTCAAAATTTAATTAATCAATTTAGGTAAAGTGGCGCATTAGGAGGGGGAGAGATCCGGAGATCATCAGGGGCGGATTGCAGAGAAAAACTGGGCAATACCTGATTGGGATCTGAAAAACTGGTGGCTGAGCTGAGGTCACTTTGGCAGCCCTCCCCCTCCCCACCCCTCACACACACACACCAGATCTGCAGACCAGAGGCCTCAGCCATTAGTTTCAGATCCCAGCAGCAAGGTACTTAAACTAATGGTCGAGATGGATGTCTCATCCATACTTCAGTAGCCCCCCCTCAAGTGAACTGAACAACAAACAAAGTACAAACCACATGGATGGCATGCCTGCCTGCCAATAACAGTGCCGCACTGGCAAGGGTAAGGGTTTACCACAGAATGCCTAATGCATGGATTACATATAGTAAAACGCAAAGCCTTTTGTGGTGAGGGAGCGAGGGACAGTAATATTTCCACTGCATCTAGAGGCAACAGGCTGAGAGTTACACAATCAATGCATTAGATATTTTGTGGTGAACCCCTGCCCTTGGCCATGCAGCACTGTCATTGGCAGGCAGCATGCCATCCATGTGTTTTTCACTTTGTTTGTTGTTCAGTTCACTTTAAGGGGTGGGGTACCAAAGTGCTGATGAGACCTCTACCTCAGCAGTATAGCGCAGTGGTTTAAGGCTTTGAGCTGCAAACCTTGAAACCTGAGTTTGAATCCCACAGTCCACACTTGCATACTGTGTGACCCTGAGCAAGTCACTTAACTTCCTTGTGCTCCCAGGTCACACCTGTGAACAAGCTTTCAGGTTAGTGTCTCTCTCCTGGATAAAAAAAAAAAAAAAAAAACAGACAAAGAAAGGTCACTCCCATAGGCAAGCAGTATATGGAAGCTTTCACTGTGATTGCCGAAGCTGTATCTGTCATGTGGATAAACAGAGACCATCAGTTTTCTGTGCAGCCAGTGTAGCATCTTTCATGAGCACATTCACACTCGGGGGGGGGGGGGATCTTGAAAATAAAAAAATGAAAAAGTACAGTTAGTCTTCTTCATGGAATTAATAATTACCTTTCAAACTAGAGAAACCCATAGTTACCTCTGCATACAATATGCAAATCAAAGCAAACATTTTAAAATCTCTATAGTCACTATTATAGTCAGTCAATGTGTCAATGTGCAGCAATAGTCTTTCACTGCACATTAACTGAACATTTTCAGGAGCATGTCTTTTTTATGTATGTTGCTGCAGGCAGAGGCAGAGTATTTTTATGAGTTCCTGTCAGTTTAGCTCATTATATAAATGTTTCGTTGTTTGCAAAACAGAATGCATGCTAAAGGAGATGTTTAAAATTGACTTCATTCACTTATCTGAGGTGAAATGAGAACTCAGATTGTACAACACGTACAACAGATGTCCTGTCCTCCATGCAGTTTATTACTAGTCTATTAAGATCTCTTTATCATTTTTTTTCCTTCCTTTATTCTTAGACCCTGTCCCTAAGTTCTAACTATCCTCCTCTAGACAGTCCTCCAGAGATTCTTACCAGGCTTCAGTGAAGATGTGTAGCCCTGGTCCTCACTGGCTGGCCCGAGGTGATGCCAATCTGATTCTGTGCTGCTGTGGCTCAGTGACTTGGCTCCCACAATCACAGAGATGTCCGACTGAGTTTGTCCATACCGGATGCCCACTGGGCCCCCACAGTGGTTTTTCCCGACTCCCATCCCACTACTGACCCTCCTCCACCCAAGCAATTTGAGGCAAATGGCCCAGAGCCAGCCCAGCAGCAAGCACACCCCAGATCAAGTAAAAACCATGAGTGAGGCAGTCCAGAAGTGGGGTAGTTAGCCAGCTGATGAGCTGAGCTGACAGTCACATCACAGGTCGGGATCACGCAAGTCAGGGGACTGGACTCAAGATTTTCTTTCCTTTCCTGGGCAGGTCACCAGCCTCATAGACCACTCTCTGCTGAGCCTCTCAGGTGCTGTGACTCACTGATGTATCTGATCTGAGATGGCACTTGAAAATGCACCAGTTTGCCACGCGGTACGCATGCCAACGTCCTCATCACTTTCCGATTGGAGGTTGCGCAATCATCAATCAATATTTCTTCACGGTGATTGGCTGGCTGGCTGCATACAAAAAAACACAACAGAAACTTGTGGGGGGGGGGAATGATAGGTAAGTTTATGCTGATTGTCAGCATGGCCTACCAATCACTGTCTGTCTCACAGTGTCTGTGTGTCTATTCACAGCCCCAGGTGCCAGCAAGCAATGCAAGATGGCAAGAGACAGTGTATTTTTTTGAAAGTCGCCAGCAGCCCTGCCCCAGACCCAGACCGATTGATCCAGAACCCCCACAGCAAACACTTTAAACAAGCATTTGTCAATGCCTAATATTGATTGCGTTGGTCTGTTGAGCTTGCTCACTGCCCATCTGTCACTCGCTCAGTCTGTTTCTCCCGGTGCTGCAGGCTGCTGTTTTGTACTAGGCTCCTGCCTGCGTTGGCAGCTTTTTCTGCCCACTAAGAAATCTGCAGCTGTCCCGACAGAGCTCCGCTGAGGTGGCTCACTCCCCCTCTCTCACTCGCTCATTCTGTTTCTCTTGGCACTGCAGGCTGCCCTTTTGTACTGGGCTCCTGCCTCTGTTGGTGGCTTTTTCTGCCCACTGAGAAATCTGCAGCAGTCCCGACACAGGTCTGTTGAGCCTGCTCACTCCCCCTGTCTCACTCACTCGTTCCGTTTCTGCCGGCGCTGCACGCTGGCCTGTTGTTGTGGGCTCCTGCCTGTGTTGCCACCTTTTTCCGCCCACAAAGAAATCCCGACAGAGCTCCATTGAGGTCGCTCACTCCCCCTGTCTCACTCACTCACTCATTCTGTTTCTCCTGGTGCAGCAGGCTGCCCTTTTGTACTGGGCTCCTGCCTCCGTTGGCGCCTTTTTCTGCCCAGAAAGAAATCTGCAGCAGTTACACTAGAGCTCCATTGAGCTTGCTTACTCCCCCTCTCTCACTCACTCATTCTAGTTTGCCCACCACTGCAGGCTGCCCTTTTGTACTGGGGCCCTGCATGCATTGCTGCTCTTTTCTGCCCACAAACAAATCTGCAGCAGTCCCAACAGAGCTCCGTTGAACTCACACACTCCCCCTCCCTCACTCGCTCGTTCTGTGTCTCCCACCGCTGCAGGCTGCCCTTTTGTACTGGGCTCCTGCCTGCGTTGGAGGCTTTTACTGGCCACAAAGAAATCTGAAGCAGTCCTGACACAGCTCCATTGAGCTTGCTCACTTCCCCTCTCTCACTCACTCATTCCGTTTCTGCTGGCGCTGCAAGCTGGCCTTTTGTACTGGGCTCCTGCCTGCATTGCCACCTTTTTCTGCCCACAAAGAAATCTGCAGCAGTCACAATAGAGCTCCATTGAGCTCGCTCACTACTGCTCTGTCACTCGCTCATTCTGTTTGTCTTGGCGCTGCAGGCTGCACTTTTGAACGGGGCTCCTGGCTGTGGTGGCACCTTTATCTGCCCACAAAGAAATCTGCAGCAGTCACAATAGAGCTCCATTGAGCTCACTCACTACCGCTCTGTCACTCACTCATTCTGTTTCTCTTGGCGCTGCAGGCTGCGCTTTTGTACGGGGCTCCTGGCTGCGGTGGCACCTTTGTCTGTCCACAAAGAAATCTGCAGCTCCATTGAGGTTGCTCAGTCTCTCTCTCTCACGCACTCATTCTGTTTGTTCTGGCACTGCAAGCTGCAAAGAAATCTGCAGCAGTCCTGATAGAGCTCCGTTGAGCTCACTCAGTCCCCCTGTCTCACTCGCTTGTACTGTTTCTCCCACTGCTGCAGGCTGCCCTTTTGTACTAGGCCCCTGCCTGCATTGATGCCTTTTTCTGCCCACAAAGAAATCCGCAGCAGTCCTGACAGTGCTCCGGTGAGTTCGCTCACTCCCCCTCCCTCACTTGGTCACTCGTTCTATTTCTCCCGGCGCTGCAGGCTGTCCTTTTGTACTGGGCTCTTGTGTTGGGGCCTTTTTCTGCCCACAAACAAATCCGCAGCAGTCCTGACAGAGCTCAGTTGAGCTCGGTCACTCCCCCCTCTCACTCGCTCGATCTTAATCTGTCCCAAACACTGATGTCCCACAGAGACCATGCTATTCTCCGGCAGGAGTGCAAAAACATATTTTAGCCAGGATGTGGAAAATGACAGCTGTACTGTTCATAAGGAGGTGTGAAAAAATGCCACTGTTGAAAATGTGGGGTGAAAATATTACAAATTTGCGAAGTTAGAAGGGTGCGTGGAAACAGTTCAATGCACGCTTGTAACACACTTATGTTATGGAGTTTCATCACCAAATTTTCAACATAGGGATTTTAAGACCTCTGCTCATGAACAGTGCCACTGTCATTGTCTTAATGTGTCCCAAACACTGATTTCCCACAGTGACCGCGTTATTCTGCACCGGAACTGTGAAAACACATTTCAGTCAGGATGTGAAAAATGACAGCTGTACTGCTCATAAGGAGGTGTGAAAAATGCCACTGTTGAAAATCTGGCATGACAACATTACAACTATGCGGTTACAAAGCTGTGTGAAAAATGCTATCTAATTTGTAACACAGTCATTTGATGGTTATCATCACCAAATTTTCAACATAGACATTTTAGGACCTCTGCTCGTGAACAGTATCACTGTCATTTTCTTAATCTGTTCCGAACAGTGAGTTTCCACAGCGACCGCCCTATTCTGGCTGGAAGTGCGAAAACACAGTTTGGCCAGGATGGGAAAAATTACAGCTGTACTGTTCATAAGTAGGTGTGGGAAAATGGCAATGTTGAAAATCTGGAGTGAAAATATTACAAATTCACGAGGTTACGAGCGTGCGTGCAAACTGCGCAATGCACGCTCATAACACAGTCATTTTATGGAGTATCATCACCAAATTTTCAATATAAGCATTTTAGGACCTCTACTCATGAGTAGTGTCACTGTGATTTTCTTAATTTGTCCTGAACACTAATTTCCCACAGCGACCGCACTATTCTGCGCCGGAACTGCGAAAACACATTTCTGCCAGGATGTGAACAATGACAGCTGCACTGTTCACACAGAGGTATGAAAAAATGGCAATGTTGAAAATCTGGTGTGAAAATATCACAAATTCGCGAAGTTATGAGCATGCGTAGCAACTGCGCAGCGCACACTCGTAAAACAGTCATTTTTTGGATTTTTCCCACCAAATTTTGCAACATAGGATTTTGAGACCCACCTCATGAACACTGGCACTGTTGTTTCATTAATCAGCCCCGAAAGACAATTCCGCGCAGTGACCGTGAAATCACCTTTCGGGGCCGATTAACACGAAAGTTCAAGAATTCATGAGGAGGGCTCCCAAAATCCCCATGTTAAAAATTTGGTGCCAAAATTCCAAAAAATGACTGGGATATGCATTAAAGTTGGAAAAAACCCATTTATTCCATTATACAGCCTCCCTGCATTTCCTCAGTTCGCGGTCGGCTTTGAAGAGTGCAGATGTGTTCCCGGTCCACCGAAGATCGTCGCGCCGAGCTCCAGAGGTAAGTATGGGGTGGGGGTGTGGGGAGGCAGGGTGCACAGTGGGTGGGCGCGGGTTACCGGAGGGGGGCAAGGAGACCGCCGAGAGACAGTTTCCTTTTTTACAGGTTACAAAACAACAAAAGACATTGTGGGTCCGTTTTTATGTTTGCTTGCATGCATGTGCAAGAAACATAGTGCCATCATCCGAGTTTTGTAATATTTTCAGTCCAGATTTTCACCAGTGGCATTTTTCCACACTTCCTTATGAATAGTACAGCTGTCATTTTTCACAACATGGCCGAAATGTGTTTTCACACTTTCAGCGCAGAAATGCGTGGTCGCTGTAGGAAATCATTGTTCGGGACAGATAAAGAAAATCACAGTGACACTGTTCATGATCGGAGGTCCCAAAATGCCTGTGTTGACAATCTGCTGTAAAAATCCCAAACTAATTACATTACAGGTGTGCGTTACTTTTAGTTTCTGCCTCATAATGACTTCACCAGTTTTTTTAATATTTCACTGCAGATTTTCAACATTGCCATTTTTTACACCTCCCCATGAACAGTACAGCTTTCATTTTTCACATCCTGTTCGGAATGTGTTTTTGCACCTGTGGTGCTAAACGCCGAAGTCACTGTGCAAAAGCAGTTTTTGGCTAACAAACATATTGCCACTGTTCATGAGGTGGGGGTCACAAAAAAAAAATGTTGAAAATTTGGAGTGAAAATACCAACGAATACCTGAGGCATTAGGGTTTCTGACCATAACGCTCCACCCTGTAGAGAATGACAGTCATCAGGGGTGTAACTTGGGATTCTCGTCTGTAATGCTCATACCATTCCTCACCCTGCAGCCAGCGAGAGGCATCGAGGTGTGCCTTGGACTCTTCGGCCCCAAAGTTCACCCCATTCTCCTAAACCGCACCCATCTCACCGTATTTCCTAATGGAATGGGGTGTGCATAAGGGCCAAAGACCCCAAGGCACACCGTGACACTTGTCAGTGTCTACAGGGTAGGGTGTGGTGAAATGGCGTGGCCGTTATGTCTGACAACACATAGGCACACCCCAATGTCTGTCAGTCTCTGCAGGGTGGTGGGGTTGGTTTCAGTTCAATACTTCACTGCCATTCCTATTATACAGCTCTGTAACTCCTACACTACCAATGCCAATGCCAGCAAGCAAACATTCGGCATTGACAAATGCTTGTTTATTTTACTGGGGCATGTAGCACACTCGGGTAGGCTCCCAGTGTGCCACTGGAGTCTTGCTTTTGGCGGCGGAGGGGTAAGCTAAGGCCGATAGGGAATAGGCATCCCGTTGGCACACAACAAAGGGGGGTGACATTATGCCGACAGACTGGGCACCCATTGGCAGACAATATAAGTGGGGAGGGGTTTACTTAATGCCGACGGGAGTGGGCCTCACGGCAACAGAAACACTGGGCACTGAAGCCAATGGGGATTGGGGCCCTGTCAGCAAGTAAACACTGTGGGGGTTAAAATTGTTTGTGAAGATCCTGCCCTGCAATGACGGGTCGCTCTTTCATTGCAGCAAATGGCTTACGCTGCAATGATGAGACGGCCCCTGATTGCAGCAGCTGTTTTTTACAAGTTGGTGGCACACTGGCTGAACTAGTGCCAGCAGCAGCATGCCACAGCATTGGGGGATGCTGGACAAGCCTTTAAAGGCTGTGGGGGTGTTGGCCACAACAGTGTCGTGCCTCCACAACCTGCTTGTGGAGAAAGCTGCCGCAATACGTTTCTTGCACATGAACGCAATCAACATAAAAAAGCATTGTTGTTTTTCAGCCCTGCTACACATATTAAAAAAATACAAAATCAATGATTTTTTTCCTACATTGCACCACAATATTGGGGGGCACATGCCCCCTCAGGCCCTATGAGCATGACGCCGTAGCCTGCAACCATGTACCAAACCAGAAAATGACTTTGCATAGGATTGTGTCCACAGTAAAATGTTTGTGTAATTATTTGAAGAACAGTTCTCCTCCTCTGTTTGCTGCACTACTTGCAATGACAGATACAGTATGTGGGCACCATTTTGCACTGTTGGACAGCAACCCCATACAAAAATGCATTGATTATGTGTATACATGTATATGATGGGATCAAACAACAAGAAGTTTAGCCTATTGGAATTTGTAGTAATGTGGGCCTGTCACCGAGTCATTACTCAAGCAAGACAAGTAGCAGAATGTGATGTTTTCATTTGTATATGATCTGAATCCAGCAGATCACAGCAAAGCAGTAGCCTACATAGTCACAAACATCAATAAATAAAGAACAATGTTGTGCCACTAGTGTAATGATCAAACCACACGCTAAGAGTTTAGTTTATATAAGTTTACTGCAGCTTATCTTAGTACAAAAAGAAGAGCACTTTTACAGCTTTCTCATCTGAGTCTCTTCAAGCAGTGTACTACTGTCTCTACTCAGAGAGAGACCTTGAGAGGCGGCCCTCCTTAAGGAAACAGTACAGTTTAAACAACAGTAATACTTAAAGCAACAGTACTCTGTTTCCTTCAACTCCCCTTGTAAGCCTAGGATGTTATGCAATATAAGCATTATAATGAAGCACTATTAGAACTAACATTCTAAGCAGTCTTTTATAAGCTTAGTTGGTCTGTGAATAGTTCAGTACAGTAAACAGTCACTGTAATTCAGTCCTGCAAATATCTTGCTGGCTTTCATATAACCCGACTGCTCACATGTCTTATGACCAGGGCGCTTTCAAGGCTTATTGACTGAGGAGATGGGCCCTGCAATGACTCCGGTGCAGGTGTTGTTGCGTCATTCATCAGCAGAGCATCTGAGGAGGTACCCACCTCTGTCTGCTTCTCCGCTGCAGCTATTGGCACTGTAGTTGGTGAATTAGGTATGTGCACTGAGGAAGTCCCAGCCATAGTCTGCTTCTCCATTGCTTCAATGGGTGCTTTGGTCAGAGAATCAGGTATGTGCAGTATGTCTCTTCTGTTTCTCTGATATTTCTCGTTGTCAACCTCAACAATGTATGATCATGGCCCAGTGGTGCTGAGGGCTGAGGCGCTGGTAGCCTTACCTCGCGCTACGGCGGCGACCCATGTTCAGGAACAGGCACGGGCCACCGGGGGTCGGCAGGGAGGAGAGGGTTTTGGTGTCCGTTGGACTGCTCTCCCTCTCCGGGGAGGGGAACACCTGTGCATCCGTGCCTGACTGCCTCCTGGCGGAGGCTAGGGGGTAGTGAACCGAAACACCACAGAATGGGGGCAGATGAGGCAGACGCTCAGAGGCACACATACGGGAGCATGCGCGCTCACTCCTTATAGCGTCATTGCACGCCTCGCCTACGGAGACAAAAATTACAAGGTGGAAAATCTAGGGACTGGCATTGCAGAATGATGATCGGTCCCCGCAGGCGCCACCCCCGTGATAGGCAGTAATCCCTCCAGCACCGGATCCGGAGTTAGGCGAGTTGAGGGATCCCCACCACCCCACCATGGGGGGCAAGCCGTGGGGCAGCTGGAGGGGTAGGCTGCAAACGGGGGACGGGGCTGGGGGAGCCTATAGGAGGCATCGCCGCCAGGGTCCAGGCGGATAAAGAGATTAACAAAAAAAAACAATGTATGATCATGGTTCCTTTGCAGCTGTGACGACTACAGCAGGCATCCACTCCTTTTCCTTTGTTCTCATCTGTATTGGCTGTCCAGGGGACAGACTGGGAAGGGGCCTTGTGTGTTGGTCATAGTAGATTTTTTGCTTTTCTTGCTTCTGTTCGAGATTGGCTAGGATATCTTTGTCTATAGGTTTTGGCCTGAGCAGGGCTGGCCTAGTGAGCAACAGAGTCCTAGTTCTCAGGCCCTTGAGCAGCTGAGCTGGAGAACCCAAGCCCTCTATCAGAGTGTTCCACAGGTCCAGTAAGGCAAGGTATGGGTCCCTATGATCACTCTTTGTCTTCTTGAGTGGCCTCTTAATAGTCTGAATGACTCATTCTACCATCCCATAGCTTTGTGGGTACCTTGGTGATGTGCTTGAATTCATAACTTTTAGTGAAGCTTGCAAATTCAGTATATGAATATTGGGGCCCATTGTATGTTATAAGGACTTTCAGTATGCCATGTCAAACATGCTGGGATATGATGTGGCTCTTAATTGTTTCACTGGTCATGTTTGGCAGCCATGAGATCTCCATAAATTTAGAGCAGTAGTCCACCATTGCTAAGTAGTTTTCCCTTTCAAACTCAAATATGTCTGCTCCTTCTGCCACAGCCTGTCAGGAATTTCATCAACCTGCATCAGTTCCTTTGGCTGTGCCTTCCTGTAATAATTGCAGACATCACACTTAGCGATCAGGGCATTTATCTGGGTGTTTATATTTGGCCAGAATAGAGTGTCCCTTGCTCTTCTCATGCATTTCTCAATGCCTAAATTGCTGCTATGTAGTTTGACCAATATCTCTTTTCTCAGTGATCCTGGTACAATTAGCCTTTCACCCTTCAACAAAAGTCCCTTCTCTATGGTGATGTCTTCCCAAAACTGTCAGTATGGTCGGAGGTCAGACTCGAGCTTGGCTTTCTCATGGGACCATTTCTGTAGTATGACCTCTTAGTTTCTGGAGTACCGGGTCATTGCTTGTTTCTGTGTAAAACTCTGCCGGTTGCCCACAACTGATGAGTAACCTTTCAACTGTGTGCACTTCATACTCATATGTGTCGCTTTCCTGGATTGCCAGGTGACTGTCTGCCCAGCTAAATGTGTCAGCTATATGGAGCTCTTTTCCCGCTTTATATGCAAACTTCAGATCATATCTCTACAGCTTCAACATCATCCACTGGAGTCTCAGTACAGCTGCTGACAGCGGCTTCTTGAAGAGGCTTTCTAGCCACTTATGATCTGATTCTACATGTACCCTTTCTCGGCCATAGATGTACTGGTGAAATTTGAGGCAGCCAAAGACAATGGCCAACATCTCCTTTTCAATCTGGGTATAGTTTCTTTCGGCCTTGTTTAAAGATCAGGATGCAAATGCAACTGGCTGTCCTTCATGTAAGAGGCAGGCTCCCAGCCCTTCAATAGATGCATCCACTGAAAGTGTGGCAGGTTTACACAAGTCATAGTATGCCAACACAGGCAGATTAGTGATAATAGTTTTTAGGTGCTGAAACACTTCATTGTAATAGGTTTCCCAGTTTCAAGCAATGTCCATTTCAAGTAGCTCTCTCAAAGGCTTGTTCATCATGGACAGGTTTGCGATGAATTTTGCTAAGTAGTTCACCATGCCCATGAATCTTTGCTAGTCCACTTTATTTTGCGAGGTGGGCATGTCCACAATGGCTCGGATGTTGCTTTGATCGGCTATAAGTCCATCTTTGCTCAGCTTGTGTCCAATGTACAGAACTTCACTCAGACCTATTTTAGGCTTTGTCAAGTTCAGGGTTAAGTGATGTTTCCGGGCATATTCGGGACCTGTCTTAGCCGGTCATTATGTTCTTTCATGTCTGCAGTCCATGTCAGAATGTCATCCCATTATAACCTCTGAATGTTCTAGACCTTCAAACATTTGTGAAAATTTTCTTTGAAGGACTTCTGGTGTTGAACAAATGTTGAATGGCATATGTTTGAACTTGTAGAATCCAAATGGTGTGTTGAAGGTCACAAGTTCGGAACTTGGTTCATCTAGTTTGAATTGCCAAAATGCATGCCCTACATCAAGCACTGAGAAAACTTTTGCTGCTGTGAACTTTGCAGCAACTTTCTCCACAGTCTTCATGGGACAGTGCTCCTGTTTGATGGCTTTATTCAAGCTGTGAGGGTCAATTCAGAGTCTAACTTTGCTGGGCTTTTCTATAACTACCATGGAATTGACCCAGCTTGTAGGTTTTTCAACCTTTTCAATTACCCCCAGTGTCTCCACGTTCTGTAGCTCTGCTTGTACTTTGTCTTTTAAGGGGGCAAAGGGCAGCTTCCTGGGCGGGTGAGTTACAGGACATGCAGACTTGTCATTCTTGATGTGGTGCTCCCCTTCTAGGCACCCAAGTTCTTCAAAAATATCTGAAAACTGTGACAGTATATCTTCAGTGCTGTCTACTGGCTTGTCCCTAGTAGTTACTGAGAACATTTTCTTCACCAGTTTCATGTCTAAGCAGGTCTGAAGCCTTAGGACTGGTGTGACTTGTGCATACACCATCTGGACAGTGATTGAGTGATACTTAGGTTCAAACCATGCTGGTAGAACTGCCTTACCATGGACATTCAACTTGTACCCTGAGTATGAAACCAGTCTTGCCCTTGATCATTGAACTGCTTCTTTAGATAGCTGTTTATAAAGATTTATTGGCAATACATTGCGTTGTGCTCCTATGTCCAACTTAACGTTCACATCCTGGCCATTAATGGTTAACAGTACATTCCACTCAGTGTGGGCTGTGCCTGAATTCAGGGTGTCTATACAGAAGGTACTTTTACTGTCAGTCTCACTTCTCGAGCCTTCATTAATCACATGCACAGTAGCTTGACACATCTTTGCAAAATGATTTCTTCGATTGCACTTTCTGCACCGTTGTCTAAAAGCTGGGCACTATTTTGGTTCATGCAGTCTGCCACACTTCCCACATATAAATGCATTGGTATTAGGAGGTGTGCTATGCGTACTGTGATGTGTGTCTTGATTATTCTTTTCCTGTTTGAATGATGCAGCATGCACAAAACTTTCCTCTTGGGCTGTGTCAGTCATGCTTTTTATGTTTGCTTGCACGCAAGTGCAAGAAACATAGTGCCATCATCTGAGTTTTCGGAGGTGTGTCACCCCCTCTTCCAGTTCAGTCAGTGTGTTGACAGGCGCAGCCCCTGTCTGCCAATGCATGCTGGAGCTGTCTATGACAAGCTCCAAAATGCAGTGGCATACAGTTGAAACAGGGAGCTATGCTTCAGTGAGCAGCGATAAGATATCGTCTGCTCATGCGCAGCTTCCCCTACACACACACGCACGCATACTGCGTGCCCCCCCCACGCACACACTCTATAGCTGACGGGGGTGCCCAATCCCCCGTTTGCTGTGCTGTGCCAGCCCCCAAAGCTTTCCAAATGCCATGCTGGGTGCCCACCCCAGAGTGGCAACTTATCGATATAGTCGACGGGGGTGCCCAACTCTGGCCGGCTTCACTGTCTCCCCGAGTACAGGGTGCCATGATGGGAGCTCACCCCAGCGTGGCAACAATGCCATGGCTGACGGGGTGCCCAATCCCGCCGACTCCACGCTTCCTCCAGTCGCCTTCTGCCACGCTTGGGAACCCACCCAGCGTGGCAAACGTCCCATGTTGTCTTTTTTTTTGCAAACCTGTAAAGAGAAAACGGTCCCATGCAGTCTTCCTGCCCCGCTTCCCCACAACCCGCACTCCACCCACCGCGCACCCTGCTCTCCCACACACCCCTTACACCCATACTACTCTCCGGAGCTCGGTCGACAATCTTCGGTGGACTGGGAACACGTCTGCACTCTTCAAAGCCGACCGCGAGCTGAGGAAATGCCGGTAAGCTGTATAATGGGATAGATAGAGGTTTTTCAACTTTGTTGCATATCTCAGGCATTTTTTGGAATTTTTGCACCAAATTTTCAACATGGGGTTTTTGGGACCCCTTCTCATGAATACTGTCACTGTCATGGCGTTATTCAGGTCTGAAGGGTGATTTCGCAGTCACTGTGCAAAATCACCTTTCAGGACCGATTAACGAAATGACACTGCCAGTGTTCATAAGGTGGCTCACGAAGCTTATTTTGAAAATTTAGTAAAATTCCAAAATTGACTGTTTTACGAGTGTATTGGTGCAGTTGCTACGCACACTGTAAGTTCACGAATTTTCAATATTTTCACTCCAGATTTTCAACATTGCCATTTTACCACACCTTCTTATGAGCAGTACAACTGTCATTTTTCACATCTCACCCAAAAGGTGTTTCCGCCCATGTAGCACACAATGGCGCAGTCGGTGTGCGAAACCAATGTACAGGACAAATTAAGAAAACCACAGTGACACTGTTCATGAGCAGAGGTCTTAAAATGGCTATGTTGAAAATTTGGTGGAAAAGTTCCTAAAAATGACTGTTTTACGAGCGTGCATTGCGCCATTCCTACGCACGCTCGTAAGTTTGCAAATTTTCAGTATTTCACTCCAGATTTTCAACATTGCCATTTTACCACACCT
This sequence comes from Neoceratodus forsteri, assembly GCA_016271365.2. Taxonomy (NCBI): domain Eukaryota; kingdom Metazoa; phylum Chordata; order Ceratodontiformes; family Ceratodontidae; genus Neoceratodus; species Neoceratodus forsteri. Next base: position 965,629,418 of record CM028133.1, read on the forward strand.
TCTTATGAGTAGTACAGCTGTCATTTTTCACATCTCACCCAAAATGTGTTTCCACCCATGTAGTGCACAATGGCGCAGCCGGTGTGCGAAATCAATGTATGGGACAAATTAAGAAAATCACCATGACACTGTTCATGAGCAGAGGTCTGAAAATGGCTATGTTGAAAATTTGGTGAAAAATTCCAAAAATGACTTTTACGAGTGTGCGCTATGCAGTTCCTACGAGCGCTCGTAAGTTCGAAAATTTTCAATATTTTCACTCCAGATTTTCAACATTGCCATTTTACCACACCTTCTTATGAGTAGTACAGCTGTCATTTTTCACATCTTGCCCAAAATGTGTTTCCGCCCATGTAGAGCACAATGGCGCAGTCGATGTGCGAAATCAATGTGTGGAACACATTTAGAAAATCACAGTGACACTGTTCATGAGCAGAGGTCTTAAAATGGCTATGTCGAAAATTTGGTGAAAAAATTCCTAAAAATGACTGTTTTACGAGCGTGTGCTGTGCAGTTCCTATGTATGCTCATAAGTTTGCGAATTTAATATTTTCACTCCAGATTTTCAACATTGCCATTTTATTACACTTCCTTATGAACAGTACAGCTGCCATTTTTCATATGCCACCCAATTAATTGTCAAGACATGTAGCTTATAATGGTGCTGTTGGTGTGCGGTAAAGCAATGTTTGGGACAGATTATGAAAATCACAGTTACACTGTTCATGAGCAGAGGTCTTAAAATGGTTATGTTGAAAATTTGGTGACAAAAGTCCATAAAATGACTGTGTTACGAGTGAGCATTAGCAGTTTCCACGCACCTGTAAGTTCATGACTTTGTAATATTTTAAGTCCAGATTTTCACCAGTGGCATTTTTCCACACTTCCTTATTTACAGTACAGCTGTCATTTTTCACAACATGGCTGAAGTGTGTTTTCAAACTTTCAGTGCAGAGATGCGTGGTCGCTGTGGGAAATCATTGTTCGGGACAGATAAAGAAAATTACAGTGACACTGTTAATGATCGGAGGCACCAAAATGCCTGAGTTGACAATCTGCTGTAAAAAATCCCCAACCTAATTATATTACGGGTGTGCGTTGCACAGTTTCTATGTACGCTCGTGACTTCACCATTTTTTTTTAATATTTTTACTGCAGATTTGCAACATTGCCATTTTTTACACCTCCCCATGAACAGTACAGCTGTCATTTTTTACATCCTGTTCAGAATGTTTTTGCACCTGTGGTGCTAAATGCCGTAGTCGCTGTGCTTAAGTAGCTTTCGGCTAACAAACTGATATTCCCCCTGTTCATGAGGTGGGGTCACAAAAAAACCATGTTGAACACTTGGAGTGAAAATACCAACGAATGCCTGAGGTATTAGGGTTTCCAACCATAACGGCCAACCCTGTAGAGAATGACAGGCATCAGGGCTGTGACTTGGGATTCTTGCCTGTAATGCTCATACCATTCCACACCCTGCAGCCAGTGAGAGGCATCGAGGTATGCCTTGGACTCTTTGGCCCCAAAGTTCACCCCCTTCTCCTATATCGCACCCATCTCACCGTATTTCCTAATGGAATGGGGTGCCATAAGGGCCAAAGACCCCAAGGAACACCGTGACACTTGTCATTGTCTGCAGGGTGGGGTGTGGTGAAATGGCATGGCCGTTATGCCTGACGTCCCAAAGGCACACCCCAATGCCTGTCACTCTCTGCAGGGTGGTGGTGGGGTTGGCTTCAGTTCAATACTTCACTGCCATTCCTATTACGCAGCTCTGTAACTTCTACACTACCACTGCCAATGCCAGCAAGCAAACATTCGGCATTGACAAATGCTTGTTAATTGAGTTTCACTGAGTTCTGCAGCCCTGCAAATGGTTAGTGCTGTCTCTAAAGTCAAGCTTTCTTCACACAGCAATCTACGTTTAACATGATCACTCTGTATACCACATACTGTTCTGTCACATAGTAAGGAATCAGTCAGCTGTCCATATTCACAAGATTGAGCTTTCAATTACAAATCAGTTACATATGCATCTATGGACTCACCGTGACCTTGGTTTCTGATGTTGAACAGATGTCTTTCGTATGTCAGATTTTTTTTTTGATTATACTACGTTTCAGACTTGTCCATGGTGTTTTCCAGGTCTTCCATATCTGCCTCTTGCTGCCATGCAAATGTGTTGTACACTTCCACTGCTGCTGGACTTGCTAGGTTAAGGAAAGTCATTGCCTGTATCTTTTTGGATTTTTCTGCAACCCCACTGGCTACTAGGAAAATATTAGTGTTGCTTAAATCTCTTCCAGTTTTCTTTTACATTGCCTTGCAGTTTCAATGCAGTGGGGGACATAAATGTCTCCATTCTGACACCATGTAATGACCAAACCACATGCTAAGAGTATTCATTTATTATGTTTGCTTGCACGCATGTGCAAGAAACATAGTGCCATCATCCGAGTTTTCGGAGGTGTGTCACCCCCTCTTCCAATTCAGTCAGTGTGTTGGCAGGCGCTGCCCCTGTCTGCCAATGCATGCTGGAGCTGTCTATGACAAGCTCCAAAATGCAGTGGCATACAGTTGAAAGGGGGAGCTATGCTTCAGTGAGCAGTGATAAGATATCGCTGCGCAGCTCCCCTACACACACACACACACACACACACACACACACCGCATGCTAAATGCTCCCCACGCACACACTCTATATGCCGACGGGGTGCCCAATCCCCTGTCGGCTGTGCTGCCTCCCCAAAGCCTTCCAAATGCCACACTGGGTGCCACCCCAGTGTGTCAACTCAATGGTATAGCCAGCGAAGTTGCCCAATCCCCCATCGACTTCCTGTCTCCCCTGAGTACAGGGTGCCACACTGAGAGCCCACCCCAGCGTGGCAACAAATGCCATGGCCGATGGGGGTGCCCAATCCCCCGTCGACTCCACGCCCCACCAGCTGTCCTTCTGCCACGCTGGGAGCCCACCCCAGTGTGGCAAACGTCCCGCGTCATCTTTTTTTTTTTTACATACCTGTAAAGAAAAAATGGTCCCACGCAGTCCTCCTGCCCCCCTCTCCACAACCCGCACCCACCCACTGCGCACCCTGCCTCCCCACACCCCCCTCACCCCATACTTACCTCGAGCTCTGGCGCGACGTATCTTCGGTGGACTAGGAACACGTCTGCACTCTTCAAAGCCGACCGCGAACTGAGGAAATGCCGGTAAGCTGTATAATGGGATAGATAGGGTTTTTTCAACTTTGTTGCATATCTCAGGCATTTTTTGGAATTTTTGCACCAAATCCAGGCTGAAATCAGTTGGGGAAGCAAGGGAGACCTCGCTGCTAGTGGGCCCTCCTCCCCACAACCAGACCCAGAAGCCCGAGGACCGCTGCAACCCCAAGCCGACACCTCCCCTGCACCGGAGCAGGGGACGACCGGAGACATTGAATTTTGTATTTCCCGCCTACCCGCCCCGTTGGTGTTGTGAGTGAAAAATACGGGTGAGCCACGCCACTGACTCACCCAGCCAATCTACATAGAGTTAGTGGGGTTACGCCTGGCAATTTACTAATTAACTACTAAGTGCTCATACCGCAGGTCTACAGATGCTTGTGAACCCCTAGCCACTAACTCTCTGTGCAACTGAGGTCAAAGCTATATCTCTCTCAGCTTGAGAAACTGACTATGCTATTAATCTCTCTCAAAACTGTTTGGCAAGTGAATAACTCTTTCTCTCCAGGACTGTTGCACTTGCTACTACCTCTTCTATTACCTGTTTGCTCTACATAGGGTGATTGTGCTGACTGCCTTAGAGTAATAATTCATGACAAATGTGCTGACTGCCCTTGAGCAAGAATTATTTGGCTTTACTATACTGTATCTTAGTTGGCTAAGGTATCTCTATCCATTTAATTTCTCACTCTGGCAAAGCTAAGTGCCCCAAAAGAGTAAGTATAGACTAAGGTTTATTTTTTCTTAACGCTATACTATCTACAGTTTATTATTCTGAACAACTGCTTATCTGTAACCTTAAGTCAATGACTGCCTGCCTTGAGTAAAGAAAAACATAGCCCTTCCACAAGGAGCGGCAGTAGCCCCAGGTCCCCCTACGCTACTAGCACACACTGAGGCAACACCTAATACCAGCTGCCAAACTAGAAACCTCAACACTAGACTGCTCGGCTTGCAGGTTAACTCAAGGCCCAGAGTCCGCTGCTCTCTATACTGACCTAAGTCAGGTAACCTCAGAGCACCAAACCCCATCCGATATGGTGCAGATATCACTAAATCATGCCTGGCAAAGCATGTATCACCTCCCTTTCACTCCTTTGTGCTCGCAACCAAGGTGTCCCTCCACCTAACGGGGGCATATTCCTTGCCATAGTCTACTCACTGACCCTACTGTGGGTGGATAGGCTCATTGACCCATGCCACCCTGAACCAGTGAGCAATCTTCACAAGCCCCCCCCAACTTATATAGCAGCTACCCTATCTCAGCTTTGGCTACTCACTTAAATGGGCATGAGATGGTAAAAGGGAGTTTGCTATGACCTGCTATACTATGTGGCGGGACCGTCGAAGACACCACATCTCAAAACCATCACTAGTCTTCTCAGGTTTCTAGCCGGCTACTACTCCTGTCCGGGGATATCCAACCCAACCCTGGCCCTGAATACCACCATCAATACCTTGGTAGCATCCCACTTGGACCCTCACTGGGCAGCTACCAAGGGTCTGAAGATTGCACACATGAACATATGCAGCCTCAGACCTAAAATAAATGAAGTCCAAGCCTGGATGGATCTCTACAAACCAGATATCCTAGCCATCTCGGAAACCTGGTTAAAAGCCCACATCCTGGACCACGAGATACAAGTTCCAGGTTAAAATAGCTTCCGCACGGACCGAGTATTCAAAAAAGGGGGAGGGGTTCTAATCTACACATAGGTTGAACTCTCGGCATCGCCCCTAACCCTTGAGACCAATCTCACTGCCGAGGGAGAGAGTATATACATCCGTATAACCCTAGGACAAGCCAAACAACTTATAATCGGATGTGTCTACCACCCACCAAAAACAGCCATCCAATCCCTGGAGGCCATCACTAACTTGCTCGCTGGCAAGGCAGCTATGGAGCAGGTTATCCTGGGTGACTTCAACATAAATTGGACTCAGGACCCTGGCCAGGCAGTGATGTCCTTGACTCAAGAAGCAGGTCTGACGCAGGTCATCTCTGTACCAACCAGACTGAACTACAAAACCGGGAACCACACCACCCTCGACTGGGCCTTGGTGTCAAATCCCTCTAACATACAGTGTGTGGGCACAATGGCAGACTCCCTGAGTGACCATTCCCCAATTTTCTGTACATGGAAAAACCAACTACCAAAGGTCCAGCCAAGAATCCTCTCCGCCCGTGACTACTCCAGTTTCTCAGAGCTGCAATTCAATAACTATCTAAGTAGCCGGGACTGGAGCCCCATAAATACTCTCCCAACTCTTTCTGAGGCCTTGTCATACTTCCAGGGTGAACTCAACACAGCTGCCAATCTCCTCGCTCCTATTAAGAGACTGAGGGTAAAAGGCAGCTGCTTCAAGTGGATCACTCCCTTCCTTAAAGTCCTCATGGCCTCTCGGAACAAAGCCTGGAAAAAGTTTAGACTCTCCTCCTCACCAGCAGATCTTGCGGATTACAAAGCCCTAAGAAACAAAGCCAAGAGAGCCATTAAACTTGCTAAGCGAGAGTACCTAACACACCTCCAGAAATCCAGCCTGGGCAACCCTAAGCAATTCTGGAACCATGTTAACGATCTTATCAAGGGGAGTAAAAAGCCTGAATCCTGCCCCATGGAGATCAACGGTCAGCTCTCAACTGACTCTTCTCAAATATCTGCTACCCTCAACAGGCACTTGTCAGACCTAGAGGCCTATAAGACATGCCAGCCCCCTCCAACCTCCCCTTCAGCCTCAGCTGAAGCAACTCACACGGAGCGTCCCCTCTTTCACCTGAGACTGGCCAAATGGACAGAAGTCCTCACCCTCCTAAGGAACTTGAAACCCAAAGGGTCAGGTGGACCTGACGGGATCAGCCCCCGGCTTCTCAAGGCAGGCGCATCCTCCTTCTCCTGGCCTATATCTATGCTCCTCAACAGATCACTAAGGGAAGGAGCTGTCCCCAACCAGTGGAAACACGCTATTGTCATACCTATCCACAAAGGGGGGCCTAGGGATAAACTAAATAACTATAGGCCTATCTCCCTCCTCTGCTCACTCGCCAAGGTGCAAGAAAGGATAGTTTACAACCAACTCAGAGACTACCTAGAAGCACACCTGCTTCTTGCCCCCTCCCAACACGGATTCAGACCAAACCATGGAACTGATACTGCCCTCATCAACTTCTCGGATGAAGTTCTTAGGGCAGTTGACAAAGGGATACCCATTGGGGCAGTCTTTATCGACTTATCCAAGGCATTCGACCTCATCGACCACAACCTGCTGCTACAAAAGCTGCAAAATATTGGCCTTGACACCCATGCCCTCAAGTGGTTCAGAAGCTACCTATCAGGAAGGGCTCAGAGGGTCATATGGAAAAACGTCACATCTGATCTGCTACCCCTAAATCAGGGTGTACCTCAGGGATCTATACTAGGCCCCCTACTATTTTCCCTGTTCACTAAAGAACTAAGCTCCTTCTGTGGGGAGAGTTCAGTCGTACAGTATGCAGATGACACTGTCATTTTCCGTCCCATGAGTGATGTAGCTACTCAAGGCCCTATCCTCCAAAAGGATCTTACATCCCTCGAGACTTGGCTATGCGAGAACAGAATGGTACTCAATCCTGACAAGACCAAGGCAATGCTATTCGCCCAAGATCCCTAGGACTTGACAGGTCCTCCCTCCTCCGCTTAACCACACTCTGGCAAAGACATCAATGTAGTTCCTCCCTTAAATACCTAGGCCTTCACGCTCGACCAGAACATCACTTACAAGGAACATGTAGATCAGGTCACAAGGACCCTGCATCGCAAGCTCGCACCTTGTACCACTCAGGGACCAGCTCATCCCTGAGGCCAGGCTCTCCATTGCCACTAGTGTCCTGCTTCCCACTCTGACCTTTACGGCCCCGATAACACAGGGCATGGGAAAGCAAGAGATAACCAGGATGCAAACCCTGTACAATAAAATAGCTCGCTTTGCCACTCAAGACCACCACGGCGTCACCACTGCATGCACTCTAGCCCAGGTCAGCTGGCCTTCATTGGTTGCTCGCCTCCAATTTCCCTGCTTGTCCAGGCCTACAAGCTTCTCTCACCCCATGCTCCACCTAGTATTGCCAAACCATAACTCTCAAGCTTAACCCAGGAACCTAAGGACCTCAGCAAGAACACTATTAGAAGTCCCTAGGGTAAGGACAAATGCCGGCGTTAGGTCCTTTTCCTCCCAAGCACCTTGCCTATGGAACAAGCTCCCCCACTCTGTCCAAGACGCCCCCTCACTCACTACCTTCCGCACCAGGCTCAAGTCCCATATGCTGACCTCAAGCTCATGCCACTGCCATGGCTCATAAGGCTCCTTAGGCACTCCCCTCCTCCCACCACTCCTTCTATTAGGAAATGCCTACGTTTTGCTCTCATTGCCTGGGGTCAAATTCTTCCTTCTGAATTAAACCACATACTGAGAATTACCTACTCAAACTGTGTCATGATGATAACCATGCCTGTACCCGCTGTGTCCTTGAACTTCCACATGTTGTAACAAACAATGTATACAAATGTTCTCTTTTTGTTTTGCTCTTTCTGTATATTACTAGTATTGTTATCCTGGGTCGCCCCTGAAAAAGGGACCTTCGGGGCCCAGTGGGCCTACCCGGTCACCAAAATTTAATAAATAAATAAATGTTCAGCATGGGCTTTTTGGGACCCCTTCTCATGAGTGATGTCACTGTCATGGTGTTATTCGGGCCCGAAGGGTGATTTCACAGTCACTGCACGAAATCACCTTTCGGGCCCAATTAACTAAATGACACTGCCAGCGTTCATAAGGTGGGCTCTCAAGAAGCCTATTTTGAAAATTTGGTGGAAAAATTCCTAAAAATGACTGTTTTATGAGTGTGCGTTGCGCAGTTCCTACGCACGCTTGTAAGTTCACGAATTTTCAATATTTTCACTCCAGATTTTCAACATTGCCATTTTACCACACCTTCTTATGAGTAGTACAGCTGTCATTTTTCACATCTCACCCAAAATGTGTTTCCGCCCATGTAGCGCACAATGGCGCAGTCAGTGTGTGAAATCAATGTACAGGACAAATAAGAAAATCACAGTGACACTGTTCATGAGCAGAGGTCTTAAAATGGCTATGTTGAAAATTTGGTGAAAAAATTCCAAAAAATGACTGTTTTATGAGCGTGTGTTGTACAGTTCCTACGCACGTCAGAAGTTCATAAATTTTCAATATTTTCACTCCAGATTTTCAACATTGCCAATTTACACACCTTCTTATGAGTAGTACAGCTGTCATTTTTCACATCTCACCCAAAACGCAGTTCGCTTCATGTAGCACAAATGGCGCAGTTGGTGTGAAATCAACGTACGGACAAATTAAGAAAATCACAGTGACAGTGTTCATGAGCAGAGGTCTTAAAATGGCTATGTTGAAAATTTGGTGAAAACATTTCTAAAAATTACTGTTTTACGAGCGTGCGTTTAGCAGTTCCTATGCACTGTAAGTTCGCGAATTTTCATTATTTTCACTCCAGATTTTCCACATTGCCATTTTACCACAGTCCTTATGAGTAGTATAGCTGTCATTTTCACATCTTGCCTATAATGTAGCTTCCGCCATGTAGCGCACAATGGCGAGTCGATAAGCAAATCAATGTATGGTACACATTAAGAAAATCACAGTGACACTGTTCATGAGCAGAGGTCTTAAAATGGCTATGTTGAAAATTTGGTGAAAAAAATTCCTAAAAATAACTGTTTTATGAGCGTGCGTTGCGCAGTTCCTATGCATGCTCGTAAGTTTACGAATTTAATATTTTCACTCCAGATTTTCAACATTGCCATTTTATTACACTTCCTTATGAACAGTATAGCTGCCATTTTTCATATGTAGCCCAAAATGTATTTTCGCACGTGTAGCGCACAATGGTGTTGTTGGTGTGCGAAAGCAATGTTTGGGACAGATTATGAAAATCACAGTTACACTGTTCATGAGCAGAGGTCTTAAAATGGCTATGTTGAAAATTTGGTGACAAAAGCCATAAAATGACTGTGTTATGAGTGAGCATTCAGCAGTTTCCACGCACCTCGTAAGTTCATGACTTTGTAATATTTTCAGTCCAGATTTTCACCAGTGGCATTTTCCACACTTCCTTATGAACAGTACAGCTGTCATTTTTACATCCTGTTCGAATGTTTTTGCACCTGTGGTGCTAAATGTAGTCGCTGTGCATAAGCAGCTTCGCTAACAAACTGATATTCCCCTGTTCATGAGGTGGGGTCACAAAAAACATGTTGAAAATTTGGAGTGAAAATACCAACGAAGTGCCTGAGGTATTAGGGTTTCCAACCATAACGCCCAACCCTGTAGAGAATGACAGGCATCAGGGCTGTGACTTGGGATTCTTGCCTGTAATGCTCATACCATTCCACACCTGCAGCCAGTGAGAGGCATCGAGGTATGCCTTGGACTCTTCGGCCCCAAAGTTCACCCCACTCTCCTATATCGCACCCATCTCTCCGTATTTCCTAATGGAATGGGGTGCGCATAAGGGCCAAAGACCCCAAGGAACACTGTGACACTTGTCAGTGTCTGCAGGATGGGGTGTGGTGAAATGGCGTGGCCGTTATGCCTGACGACCCAAAGGCACAGCCCAATGCCTCTCACTCTCTGCAGGGTGGTGGTGGGGTTGGCTTCAGTTCAATACTTCACTGCCATTCCTATTACGCAGCTCTGTAACTTCTACACTACCACTGTCAATGCCAGCAAGCAAACATTCAGCATTGACAAATGCTTGTATAAGGTTGCTGCAGCTTAGCTTAGTACAAAAGGAAGAGCACTTTTACAGCAATGCCAGACAAGCCATCTGCACCTGCTCCATCAGAAGACAGCCAGCTCCTGTTTAACAGAGATATCCAGACTGCTGCAGAGACTCCAGCAACCAGTGGGAGTGTGTCAAAGGCTGGGCTTCAGTAGTTAAAAGCCTGCACCACTCATCTGAAAGGAACAACGCCAGGCAAGCTATCTACACCTGCTCTGTCAAAAGGCAGCAAGCTCCAGTTTAACAGAGATATCCAGACTGCTGAAGAGACTCACAAAACAGCATTCTCTGTCATATTTTGTGCTGCACTGGTGTGTCGAGGCTTGCAGTAGCTGGCAACCAGTGGGAGTGTGCTGGAGCTGGGGCTTCAGTAGTTAAAAGCCCATGCCACTCACCGAGTGCAAGTGTTGGCATGAGTGCCACTCCCTAGAGAAATCCAAGAGTAGTGCCTGCCTGACACCCCAGTAAGATTCTTTTATTTGTTAAAAAGCTTTTTAATTAGTTTGTAGGATTCACCGGAATGCCACGCAAACACTCTCTTGGATACAGGGTAATCATAGCACTTTCAGACTTATTCCTGCCAGAGCTTTCAGTTTTAAGGGAAGCGGATAATTTTATGAAAGATTTTTTCTCTCATGATTTTAAAGTATAATATGTAAGAGGTTTGATAAATTATTTTATTATTGCCACATAATTTCTTACATTTTAATCATAGTATGCACTGGTCTTTTAAAAATTAAACTTAAGTTGCTTGGTGCTGTGGGCCTGCTAATTGAAATCATTAGCACTCTACAACTATGTGTACCAGTGGACATGGACTCTCTCTCTCTCATTAAGAACTCCATTAATTGGGAGTCCTGTAGTACACTGTGAAATGAATTCGGAAAACATAAAAAAGAAGAAACTCATTTGTCAAGATCAGGGAAGCCCTTGTGATTATACTAGTTAAAATTAATCCATTAAAATATAATCATGAAAAAAAATGTTGTGGATATCCCTGATCACATTTGGAGACATTGAGTGAAATCCAGGCCCAGGGGACTACTTTTATTTCTATAGAGCTATTGGGTCCTCCCCATCCCCTCCTCCTGCTGACTAGCAATGGGGACGCATAGGTAGTTTTTACAGGTTTCCCCGAGGTCCTAGCACATGGCCATGTGGGCATGTGGAGACATGCTACACACCCCATGGTGCCAGCTCAGCCTCTTCCACCTCCCATAACTGTTTGCCGCCCCCTCTCTGCCTACGCTACCCACTGGTTCTCCACCTGGTAGGTGCAGAACTACGGGGGGTGCCAACCCACCCTCACCACCCTTGGGAGAGGAGAGCTGCCCATTGACATGCTCAGTCCTGCTCCGCCCTCCACCCCAACGACCCAAGCTGGTTCCCAAACCCAGGTCACCAGCATGGTGCAAGGTGTGGCATTCAGCACCTCAACCCTCAGTACCACTGGGCTGGCTAGGGGACCAATTTTAAAAATAGTTCATGACAATGCTAGGAGTATTATTAAGAAAATGAATTTATTCAAAGCTTGGGTACAGACAGGTAACATTGCTAAACAAGATGATTGATCCTAAAGAAGTAGAACTAAATTAATTCTATAATTACAGGTTAGATAGGGACACACATGGGGGAGATTGCTACATATAAAGGATACCCTGGGGCCACCTAAAAACTGTTATACTCAGGCCACTTTGGAGGCACTGAATGTATCTTGGTATTAATCCAGGGACTAGATTTGGTTATAGGAGCAGTACACTCTCTCCCCAAAGTAAAGACTGTGCTGTTTGAACCTTTCATTCAAGAAATTGCTAAACATGTACAAAATAAAACAACGATTCTGGTGGGAGATTTTAATGCTGCATGGGAAGGTCAAAGGGGCCAAAAGCTAGAGGAACCCATACAGCTCCTACATTTAGAACAAATAATTGCTACACCTACAAGAAAAGGCAGTTTGTCCAGTCCAGGTAACATTTTGGATTTAATATTTGTAACACCAGGTATGAAGGTTGAGGAAAAATATGTTTGTGCCCCAAACTTAGGTGATCAAAGCGTCATCAAGTGTAAAATAAAATTACAGAAAGATAAGAGACCAACTAAAGCACCAGTTCAGGAAATAATGAAGAGAAGTTACAAAAATTATAGCCCCCAAGTTTTTCTAACTAAAGTACATACCTCATGTTTTTATAGATCAGCTCTCATCCCGGATATAGATCTAGCCATAAAAGACTTTACTGATACTTTTTTGACAGCATGTAATGCATGTGCCCTTTTTAGGGAAATAAAAATAAACCCTCAACACCTCCCATGGCTCACTAGCTCAATAAAAAAATCACTAAAGGAGAAAGATAGTCTGTGGAAAATAGTAAACAAAACATTAGACAAAAATATCTGGTCTGAGTTTAAAAAGTGAGGAATGCAGCTAAACAGGAAATTAAGAAACTGAAAGGGCTATACAACAGACAGAAAATAAAAAAAGCATTTGTCAGTGCCTAATGTTGTCACGCTGGCATTGGCAGTGCCGGAGCTAGAGACGCATAATAGGAATGGCAGTGAAGTATTGAAGTGATGCCAACCCCATCCTCACCATGTAGAGTGCGACAAGCATTGGGGTGTGCCTTTGGGTCATCAGCTATAATGCTCATGCCATTGTACCTCACCCTACCCTGTAGACACTGACAAGTGTTGGGGTGTGCTTTGGGGTCTTTGGGCGCGTTATACTTACCCCATTCCATAAGGAAATACGCTGACGTGGGTGCAGTATAGGAGCGTGGGGTGAACTTTGTGGCCGAACAGTGCAAGGCACACCACGATGCCTGTCAGTGGCTGCAGGGTGGGGTTGGGTGGTGGAATGGGGTGAGCATTACATCTGATGATCCCAAGTCACACCCCTGACGCCTGTCAGTCTGTACCGGGTGGGGTGCTACAGTTGGAAACCCTAACACCATAGCCATGTGGTGGTAGTTTCACTCCACATTTTCAACGTGGGCTGCTTGTCAGACCACCTCATAAAAAGTGGCACAATCACTTTGTTAGCTGAAAGGTGGTTTTGCACAGCGGCTGTGCCATTTGGCGACAGAGGGACGAAAACACATTTTTGGGCAGGATGTGGAGAATGACAACTGTATTGTTTATGAGGAGGTGTAAAAAAAATGGCACCATTGAAAATCTGGAGTGACAATATGAAATATTGGTGAAGCAATGAGCCTGCATACAAACTGCGCAACACACGTCTGTTACCCAATTATTCTGGGGAGTTTGGTAGCCACATTTGTAACATATGCATTTTGGGGCCTCCCCTTATGAACAGTGGTGGTGTGATTTTATTAATCTGTCCCAAAAGTTGATTCCCACAGCGACCACACCATTGTGCGCCACAGGTGCAGAAACACATTTTGGGCAGGATGTGAAAAATGACAGCTGTACCGTTCATAAAGAGGTATGAAAAAATGCCAGTGTTGAAAATCTGGCATGGAAATACTGCAAATTTGCAAAGTTAAAAGGGTGTCTGGAAACTGCGCAACGCATGCTTGCAACACAGTCATTTTGTGGACATTCGACACCAAATTTTCAACATAGACATTTTAGGACCCCTGCTCATGAACAATGTCACTGTCATTTCCTCAAACTGTCCCGAAAAGTGATTTCACACAGCGACCACGTTATTCTGCGCCGGACATGCGAAAACACATTTCAGGCAGGATATGTAAAATGACAGCTATACTGTTCATCAAGAGGTGTGGAAAAATGCCAAGCTTGAAAATCTGGAGTGAAAATATTACAAATTCATCATGTTACAAATGCGCGTAGAAACAGCGCAACGCATGCTCGAAAAACAGCCATTTTTGGGAGTTTTGTCACCAAATTTGCAACATAGGATTTTTGAGAGCTCCCCTCATGAACCATGGCACTGTTGTTTCGTTACTCGGTCCCAAAAGGTGATTCTGTGTACTGACCACGAAATCACCTTTTAGGATCGAATAATGCCATGACAGTGCCAGAATTCATGAGGAGGGGTCCCAATAACCCCATGTTGAAAATTTGGTGCCAAAATTCCAAAAAATGCCTGAGATATGCATCAAAGTTGAAAAACCCTGTTTATTCCATTATACAGCTTACCGGCATTTCCTCAGTTCAAGGTCCGCTTTGAAGAGTGCAGACATGTTCCCGGTCCACCGAAGATCGTCATGCCAGATTCCGCAGGTAAGTATGGGGTGAAGGGGGGTGTGGAGAGGCAGGGTATTCAGTGGGTGGGCGCGGGTTGTGGGAGGGGGCAGGGAGACCACAGAGGAACCGTTTCCTTTTTCCACAGGTACAAAAAAAAAAAACATTGTGGGACCATTTTTCTGTTCACAGGGGCATTTGGCATGCTGGGGTGGGCTCCTAGCGTGCCAACGGAGCCTTGTTTTTTTAGGAGAGCAGCTGTAGCCGACGGGATTGGGCACCCCCATTGGCACACTACAAAAAGGGGTTATTTTATGCCGACAGGGACTGGTCACCCCTGTCAGCACACAAGGAAAGCGGGGGGCAAGAGCAGAGGGGATTGGGCACCCTTGGCATATAACAAATGGGGGTTCTTTATGCTGATGGGGAGGGGCTCCTGTCGGCACATACATTGGGGCAGGGTAGCCAACAGGGATTGGGCACCCCCGTAGTTGGCAGGCTGGTGGGCAGTGTGCCACCATGTTTGAGCTTCTGGGTAAGCACGTCAGGAGATCCACTGCATGTGACAAGCTTTGCTCGCATTGCAGTGGACCTTTCCTTAGATGTGCTCACCCGGGAGGTGTGGCACCAGCATGCAGGCTGATTGGGGACACACCTAGTGATGCGTGCCCTGCATTCGCCCTACAGTGACTTCACCTCCAAATCTGCACTACCGCAAGATGTTGGCTGCGCAAGTATGCCAACATAAAAATATCACAGAACCTACGCATTACTGGAAACTAATAAAAGGCTTGGTTAATCCAGGGAAGGGCCAAAATGTCACACACTTTGTTGAAAATGGGGAAACTGTTACACAAGAAAGGGTTGCTGAAATTTTAAATAGTTTTCTTACCAATCTTCCGGATCTAGAAAAAAGACCCAATAACATTCAAATAAATAAAAACAAAAACCTTAGGGACGAACATGAAGAAAATAACAAAGCCCCAGGCTTTAGATTTAAATTCATCAAAAAAGGGGAAGTTCTTGATGCAATCAATAAACTTAAAAACAACAAAGCATGTGGCCTTGGCAATACAGAGGTACATTTTTTAAAGGACTCTGCAACTGAGATTGCACAGCCTCTTGTGGACCTGTTTAATCTGAGTCTAACTCAAGGGATCTTCCCTAGTAAGTGGAAGCAGGCTAAAATTATTCCCATCTTAAAAGGGGGTGACCCCTCACAACCAACAAACCACAGGCCTACTGCTTTGTTGTCTATTGTTTTCAAACTAATGGAGCACCTAGTGTACTCTCAACACATGGACTATCTGGAGAAGCATAAAAAGCTGACTCCAGTACAATTTGGATTTAGAAAGGGGCAGTCCACAGAGGCCAGGCTCATGGATTTTTTTGACCAACTTGCCACTTCACTTGGTGAGGGCCGAGCCGTGGGCGCGGCCTTCCTGAACTTGTCCAAAGCTGTTGATCTGGTAGACCACAATATGTTGGTGGATTGCCTCAAGGACATAGGAGTAAAGAAAGAACCCTTGAGATGGTTTGGGTCATACTTAGAAAATCATTCTCAGCTGGTCTTCGTAGGGGCATGTAACCCAGCCCTAGCACCAATAACAAGAGGCGTGCCCCAAGGATCGATTTTAGGCCCCGTAATGGTTTTGGTATATATGAATAACCTTCCAAATTTGGTTCACCATACTAATATAATGCTATATGTGGATGATACTGTATTGGTGGCAGAGGGAATGAATAAACAGAAGGCTGAATTTAAACTTCAGGCAGACTTTGATAGGGTACAACAGTGGTTTGAATCTAAAATGTTACTTATAAATTTGAAAAAAAAACACAATCTATTTTATTTGTCTCTAGTGGGAGAAGTGCTAAAAAACAACTGGAATCTCTCAAAATCAAAGCCAGTGATGGTCGGTTTCTGACCCAGGTATTAACGTATAAGTACCTGGGTATAGAATTTGACCAACATTTAAGTTTTAAACACCATGGGCCCAATATTCAGATCTGCACCTGGCAATGGCGCAAGTGGTTGCACTGCACAACCGACTAGCACTGGAGCAACTAAGGGATATATTCAAAAGAGCTGTGCCATGGCACATCTCTTCTGAATATATCAAATAATGTGCGCTGCACAAATACAATGCACCGGCGCAACACCCCTCCCCCCCACAGGTCTGAATACCAGGAATGGGAACTGTGCCAGCGCATCAGAGATACGCCATGTGCAAATTCCTGATATTCAGACACCAATATGCAAATGGAGCCATAATGCATGTGTAACCCCAACAGTCCACCTTGTTTAACCAGCAGGGTCTCCTCTCACCACAAATGTCTAGGGGCAAGGTTTGCACTTCTGGACAGGGGCACCCAAGTAACTCCAGACACAGGGAAGCAATAACAATACTGTCCCAATCAGGTTGGGATTCTAGAGTGTGGCTTTTAGTCACATAACAAAGTAGGAATAATCACAAAGCAAAGATGGACCCCCACGGGGCTACACACACTGGTATTGCAGATTCTCATGGGTACAGAAATTCCTGAATTCCCATCTAGCATAGGCTGAAACAACACAAAACAGCAAACACTATACTTTACTATAACTGTTACTCACGGGCACTTACCTTCTATTTGTATAATACACCTTATGTGCCTTGGTACCACTATTGTTTTAATCTTGTTCACTTCTGATATGTGATGTATTGTACATTTCTTGACACTGTATGCCATATACCTGTATCTCTCTATTTTATGACCTTCCAGGTCATGCCTGAAAATAGTCACTTTTGGGTCTAGTGCACCTATCCGGTTATCAAAAAAACAAAAAACAAAAACGCACTCTGGTTCTGATTTGGAGATTGGCACACATGGCCAGACGTAGTACATTTTCCATTGACTAGGCACACATGGCCAGTACTAGGACACTTTTCCATATTTCATGAGGAATGAAGGTGGTACACATGACCACAAAGAAGCACACCCAGGTGCAGGACTGTCAGAACCCACTAAACTGGGGTAAACTGAGAGAAAACAACCCACATACAGGGGTAAACACTTTACTCAGGCATTGGGCAATTGCACTGAAGAAAAAGTAATAGGTGCCCATCAGAACTCATAGAGGTGAACTGGTTACTCCAGTTGGGGGGGGTCCTCTCACCTTTTGTTTCCAAGCTTATACTGGGCTATTTGTCTGGTTAATAACATCACACAACTCTAGAAACACTGTAGATGCTGTCTTGAAATGTATATCACACTTAACATGCTACACACACCTCAGAGGTGTCAGAACTTAAAAGCTCTGTACTTGGACGGTTACATACTGGACTCCAACTTAGGCAGACACTTTTAAAACAGAAAGTCTAGGTGACAGAGTCCCTTTGTCAGAGAAATTCACCCCCAGGTTTTGCAAATGCACCTGGGCTTACACAGAGAAATTGTACTCACAACAAATGAATACATCCAAGGCAGCTTCCCCAAACAAGTGGATCAAGGTGATTGTCCCTGAATCCTGGAGTTCGCCCTCATCTCTCCTGGGATGGGGCAAAGAAACCTTACTGACACAGGGCTTCACCACTTCAGAAAAACTGTCTTCTTTTTTCTTCTTCTAGGGTGAGAACAAACTACCACAAAAACCAAAGGGGTAGCTCTTTGTCAGAGCTAAACTGAGGAACTGCACAGCAGCTGCAGCCTCCTCTTAGAACTACACGCTAAGACTAACTTAACATTCCAGTTCACTCTAAAGCCAGCTGAACAATGTGGCTTATGCTGCTGCGAGAGTTCTATGATTACATTATCACTCCACCTCAGCTGAGACTGAAAACAGAGTGTAACAGTGTGAAACCCATTTACCCGGCATTTCACAAGCTGCCTTTCCTGCCTGCCACTGATTCTAACTGGGATTTTAGTAGCTCCTGGGAACAAGGGGGTTACACCCACCCTTAGCCAGGAAAAAGTTTGTCCCTAGTCATTACCTACCTGGCACCAGACCATCCTACCCTATGTATTGACTATGGGAAGGTAGCGCTACCTTCTTCCCTACAGTGTGCCAGCACAGGCAGACAACACTAAGAGCCTAGAGACCTTTAGCTGATGCATCAGCTCCTACACTAAGATTTTACCGTGGAGAATCAGTGGCTCTGGAAGAACTGTCCATAGCATGTCCTAACAGACCAGCACTGTGGTCCCTACAGCCAATCAGGACCACATCCTGTCTATCCTCCTAGCCCTCTAAGGAAAACCTATCTAACCAAAAAACCTACCCAAAAAGGGAAGAACCTCCCCCCAACCCAGGACACCTGCAAACCAAAACACAGATCTAATACTTTATCCAAGCATTACACTCCTACTATCCCCCACGCACTAACACCTGTTGAAGGAAAACTGTTAACACCTGTTAACCAAACAATTCTACAAAACACTCTACAAAAGAAGGAGAACTCTGATGAGTTCCCACATCCTCTTCTGGTCTTCTCTTCTTTCTTCTTTACCAGGAACCACCTGAAAGAGAAAAAGTGACAAAACACGCCACAAATCTGCAAAACACACAGTATAACAATAACCCTTCCATCAAACACTGGAGAATCCCCAAAAAATATTTTTTAGAAAAGTAGAAAAAGTAGAAAACAGTAGAAAACATCTAACTTTATGTACAATACACCTTTTTGGGGGATGGAATGCCCTAAATGTCCAAACTAATGACAAACAGTTATGCCCAAAGGCAAGGTCCTTTAAAGAGTCTCTCCTCGTCGGCAGCCCACTGAAGCACAGTTCTTGAAGTATTGCAGTCTTAAAGGGGAGAATCTTTGTGGACAGTTCAACAGTTTGTAGTCTGCCAGGTGTAGGATGTGTATTGCAATGTCAATACAGTAAGAAAAGTCTGAACTTACCAGTCCCTTGAAGAACGAAAAATTGACATTACCTGCTTCTCCAGCCGAAGAATCTCCCTGGCAGCATTTTTCAGATACAGCTGGGCAGAAATCTTCCAGAAAACAGATGATGAAACTGGAAACTGCTGGGTGATGTCATCTAGGAGATGGAACCTTAGAACAGGAAAGAACAGCTGGACTGATGTCATCCGAAATCCCAGGCGATAAATCAGGAAAACAGCTGGGTTGATGTCATCTCAGCTATCAGGAAGACCATGCGATGAAATTGGAAAGGCATACTGCAGAGCTGATGAATCTGGATGCACCTTGGATTCTGGAACACCAGACTGGCAGAACAACATGGGTACGGCAATGGCTGGATGGCAGACACTTGCTACCACTGCTCTGCTTCCCTCTGAGTAGGCATGGGCATATTCTCAGGAGGATGGTAACATTGAGGGTAGTATCGCAATGGGTCAGGTGCATGAATTATGACCCCATCTGGGTGCTCATCACTGACAAAATGGAAAGTCTCTTTCCCTGTATTGTCCACATATCGTACAGTGTCTATGAACAATGTCCTGCCCAACTTCCAAAACTGCAGTTTATCTCTTATGACATTGTTTCTGACATAACGAGTTGCACCTGGATGCAAATTCAGGCTTGCTTCCTCCTCTAGCTAGGTTCTCCTGTTTCTCTCAATCTCCTCCCAGACTCTCTGAGGAAAGGTAGGAAAGGACCACCCATAGATGTTGTTGGCCTTCCTATGAACCAGTCTTTCCTCTTTATTGCTCTTCATCTGTTTACGACCCTCGGCCTGGCTTGGGGGTGGCCAATCCTGGTTCAACCAGTGTGACATACTCTAAGCAACACAGATCTTGTCCTTGTCCAATTCTGAAGGCAGGGCTGAGGAGTCACCAACTTCTTCTTCTGGTTCCTCCAAGGCAAGAGCTTGAGTCTGCAGACTGGGACCCTCAACAGAAAGATACATATCTTCCTCACTAAAAACTTAGGCCCAGGAGTGAGCAGTCATCCTCACTCCTGAGACAGTCCACTCTTCACTAGGCATGGAGGTAGACACTTTGAATTCTAAAGTCTCTCGAACCTCATCCTCTCTAATGAGGCTAGGGCTAGGACCTTCTCTCCATGGATCCACTGACTCTCCTTCTGCACTGTCTATCTGCGACACAGTTGTGGAGACATCACAAGGAATCTGCTCTGGCAGTAAATCTACACTCTCTTCCTTTGTGCCACACCCTTCTGGGCCTCACCCAACAGGTTCACCTTGGTGCTGTGTGCTGCTACGTGCAGGGTCTTGTACTTTTGTCCAGGTGGGAGCCAAGCGAATTTGTGATGTTCTAGTCAAACCTTGCTTCTCTAAACACCCTGAACAGTGAGGAATCAAGAATACGTACCTTCCACCCTTGAGGCACATTATGCATACTCTCACAGGGTAGTTAGGAATCACAACATGAGGAGGCAAACTTCCACCAGAGAAACGTTGCTCAATTTCTTTAAGCTTGGCAACCTCCTCAGCTATCACAGCTCGGGCATGATCCGGGTAGCAGGATGGTCCCAAAGCCATGTCTGTAAATAAAGCACACAAAAGTTCACTGTTACTACTGAGTTCACTATACTTGGAACAGTCTCTCAAAATGGCTCCCTGCTGCTGTGTTTACATTACTGCCCCACCCTGTAATGGCAGTGGTAGCACTTCTGATGCATCAACAGATCTGTATCTGACTCAAGCAACTGCGCATCTGACTTTCTGCTACTGATAATTTGCTCAAACCGTAATGATTGCACTGCTTTTACTTCCTCAGCACATCCATATGATTTTTAGACTTTATGATTAGCTTTCAATCAATTTACTTGCTTAAAGTTACTGAAAGACACAGTATTTCTTGAACAGGATTGTCTGTTTGTTGCAGTATCTCATACAACTCACAGTCTCTCTTTTGCTCGGAAAATTACACTGATGCTGAATCCATAATACATGCTCACAGTCTATTGCTTAGAATTCTTGCTTGCTTTGACTTCACTTTACAGACCTTCCTTGCAAAAACAATTGCACTGTTTACACAAAGATCCAGCTGGCTTTTGAAAATCACAACACAGTTTGAGCTCAGTTTTGCTGAATGGTACTCACTGAATCAGTAGCTGGCTTGCTCCGTTGAAAAATCTCGGCCTACAGCTGTGCCTGGAAAGCCTCTGGGTTAAAATGGGCTGGCGATCCTGCCAATCATCACTACTGACACCTCGCTTGCTTCCCAATCAGTCTGATTACAGGTTGAGCCAGATTTCGCCCAGAAGGTCTGTTCTTCACAGTATTTAGAATGTTTGCAGTCACCATGATGATTCTCTTTGCTAACCAGCTCGCACACCACTCGCTCTCTCCCTCTCTAACACTGGGCAGCACTCTGAAGCTGGCTAGGGGGCGGGACTGATTGCAGTCTCACCAATCACTTGACGCCATGCAAATGAGCTTCTCTCTCTCTCTCTTCTCGTGCTCTTCCTCCATGGCGATTGTCTAGCAGGCAAAATTTAAACTGCAAAAAACTCTTTTTTCTCAGCTGACCTTTTTCATGGTGGAAGCACCATTTTTGATAATTTCTTTACTCAGAACTCGACTATTTCTTTAGTGTCTCCCCATTTCACACAATAAGCACATGAAACCTTCAGGGCACAATTGTCTCTTTGTTTCCTAAAATCCACAATACTTTTTGTCACAGAAAACTTGTGAATTAAAGTTTGCAAATGCTCTCTCTTGATGCAGGACAAGGGGCACACACAATTTGGCTTTACAGCTCCTTGGTAAACGGTGGCACAACACACAGCAGCGCATGAACAGCAAGCACACAGCATCTCCACCACTTCAGAAAAACTGTCTTTATTTTTCTTCTAGGGTGAGAACAAACTACCACAAAAACAAAAGGGGTAGCCCTTTGTCAGAGCTAAACTGAGGAACTGCACAACAGCTGCAGCCTCCCCTTAGAACTCCACCCTAAGACTAACTCAACATTTCAATTCACTCTAAATCCAGCTGAACAATGTGACTTATGCTGCTGCGAGAGTTCTATGATTACATTATCACTCCAGCTCAGCTGAGACTAATAAGAGAGTGTGACACTGTGAAATCCATTTACCTGGCATTTCACAAGCTGCCTTCCCTGCCTGCCACTGATTCTAACTGGGATTCTAGTAACCCCTGGGAACAAGGAGGTTACACATGCAAGACACAAGCGGGGCCATTTGCATGTCATTATGGTTCCATTTGCATGTGTTGTGCAAGCAGGCCAGTGAAATGCGCCTGGTGCCCTGCACCGATCGCCCGTATAAATATTTAATAGCCCTGGTGGTCCAGTGGTTCTGCCTCCCTTCCCGTAACCCTGATCACCCATTTAATTATGTATTTAATAACCCTGGTGGTCCAGTGTTTCCCCCCAACCCTCATGTAACCCTGATCACCCGTAGACATATTTATTTAAAAGCCCTGGTGGTCCAGTGGTTCCCCCCTCTCTGCTCGTACCTCTGATCACTCATATATCCAAATCGGAATTCCCTGGTGGTTTAGTGACACCCCACACTCCACCAGTAACCCCAATCACCCTGTAATGCTACCTAAAACACCTTCCTGGTGGTCCAGTGGCACCCTCCAGCCCCCCCACCCACACAGGGACCCCAGCCCACCAGCTCCCCCTCCCGTCATCAGCAGGCAGCAAACCCACCCACATACCTCCACGACTGCCCACCGAATGACAGCTTACAGTAGCAGCTGCAAGCTCATTGGTCCACACTGTGGACCAATGGGCTTGCAGTGCATACTGCAATAATCATTCACAAATCAGTACTAAAACACACCAGAGAACTGTGTGTATTTCAAGGTGAGGTCAGCATATAACTAAAAAGACACAAAAAATCATCTAGATAATGGCAAAACCGTATATTTTATTATGAATATAAAATTTGTGGTATGAACAGGTAAGAAAGTGTTCTGACAAAGCTTTAATGCAGCTTACCACACCGCAGCAGGTCCTTGTAAAAGCTAGCGTTCCGGACTCACACCCATGCAATTTTCACAGAGGGTCTACCTGAATCTCACATAGTTCTCTGGTGTGTTTTAGTACTTTTTTGGGGACTTACTCTGAGCTTCGAGGTATTAGGTGCACTACCCTGTGTGATTCTTTAAATTTTTGAGCCCACCATCCTCTCTGCAGTTCCAGAGTGGTATTTTTGTGGTTGGACTCATTCACAAATATGTGAATGAAGTCATTCATTCACATATTTGTGAAAGAGTATTACAGTATACACTGCAAGCCCATTGGTCCACAGTGTGGCCCAATGGGCTTTCAGCTGCTGCTGTAAGTTGTCATTCAGTGGGCAGATGCGGGTGGGTTCACTGTCTGCCGATAACGCGGGGGCTGAGTGGGCTGGGGTCCCTGTGTGGGTGGGGGGTAGGGGGTGCCACTGGACCACCAGGGAAGTGTTTTAGGTAGCATTACAGGCAATCGGAGTTACTGGCGGGTGGGGGGTGCCACTGGACCAACAGGGAAGTGTTTTAGGTAGCATTATGAGGTGACTGGAGTTACTGGTGGGTTGGTGGGGTGACACTAGACTACCAGGGAATTCTGAGTTGGATATACGAGTGATCGGAGGTACGGGCAAGGAGGGGAGAACCACTGGACCACCCGGGCTATTGAATAAATATGTCTATGGGTGATTAGGGTTACGGGAGGAGTGGAGGGTACCACTGGACCACCAGGGACCATTGTGTGTGGTTGTGCATGGTGTTTTGGGGGGGGGTTGCCACCCACAGACAGCGGCTGCTGTGTTGCACACTGCAATACAGCGGCCCACCGGTGAGTGGATAGCACTTGAGCCAGTTTTTTATGGGCTCAACTTTGAGCCTAGATATGCGGTACATCTCTGGATTGTGCCAGCAAATGCACCGCACATCCCAGGCTGAATATCAGGATGTGCCGCATATGCATGGACATATCCCTGAAGATGTGCCGCATACATTATCTTTGCGCCCCGACACATCAGGAATTGCGCTGCATAATTCCCACTTTTGAATATTGCCCCAGGGTGCAGTTCTGGGGTTGCACTGATGCAACTCAGTTGCACCAAGCACAACCCCTTTGAATATCTAGGCCCATATAGATAATTTAACAAAAATGATCGGTAAGAAATTGTGGGCCTTGCAATGAGTCTCCTATTGCATGACTAAAAAAGACTGGTTGTTAGTTGCTAATCAACTGCTTGTCCCATTATTAGAATATGGGAGCCACATATTGAATAATTGTACAAAAAAATTGTTACACAAATTGGATGTGGCCTATCATAAAATAACAAGATTTGTATTGAAGAGTGATTTTGAAAGAGTGTATTGAAAAGAGGAATGTGAGGAAATTATTTTTCACAGAAAGGGTGGTGGATGCATGGAACGGCCTACCTCAGGAAGTGGTGGCTATGAATACAGTGTAGGGCTTCAAACAGGCATGGGATAGGCATAAGGGAGCAATACAGATGAGTATGAATAGATAGGCCACTGACAGAGCAAAGGCCGATGGCACATTTATAAGGTAGAAAAAGAAATGGGCAGACAGGATGGGCCTTGCAGTCCTTATCTTCCGTCAACTTCTATGTTTCTATGTTTCTATTAAATACACACCACTGTGTCCTTTATCAAAGCCTGGCCTGGAATCCACTACAACATAAAAGGGATAGAGCATGGGTTATCTTGCTCTATAAGATCTTAAAACCCTTGAGACTCATTAAGTCCCTGGAGTGGACAAACTATAATTTTTGCCTGAGAAGTAATAATAAAACCTTGCAGGTTCCTAAGTTTAGAAACAAATTTGGAGAGATGACATTTAATAG
This sequence comes from Neoceratodus forsteri, assembly GCA_016271365.2. Taxonomy (NCBI): domain Eukaryota; kingdom Metazoa; phylum Chordata; order Ceratodontiformes; family Ceratodontidae; genus Neoceratodus; species Neoceratodus forsteri. The sequence goes on from CM028133.1 coordinate 965,654,372, forward strand.
ATAAGCAATTACTTGGAATAACCTTCTTAGTCAGTTGAGGGATTTGGATTAGACTGCAGATTCATTTAGGTATAAATAAAAACAAGATGTCATGCATGTTTATGATTCTTATTAGGACTTCTATGTTTAGGAATTATATCAGCCCATGACTCTGTTGTATGACTGCCTGAATCTTCATTGTATATTTGCTGCCATTTGTCATGTTAATTCCCTTTTATTAATGTTTGTAACATAAATATGATAACAACTACAGGACCACCTTGAAAATAGGGCTTTTTTGGCCCTTATGGTGTATTTGCTTGTCAAATATATTGCCTGTATATAACCCCCTACAAATGGGGGTTCTCAAAAAGTCTTCCTTGAGCTTGCCTAAATGCTCACTGCCAGGCTGGTGTCCTGCGTTTTAGCTGTTTAAATGTGATTACCAGAGCTTGTATAGCCTCTGTGTACTGTCTCTTTAAGAGGTGCTTGATTGCAGCATAAGTAATCTGAATGGAGCTCTGCTGAAAGATGTAACTATTTGCTGAAAACCATTTAGAATGATAATAGTAATGTACTTTGTCTAACCTGCTTTCTTTGTAGCGAGGACTGTTTTGTTTGCCTCCACAGTCTTGGTCCTGGACTGCAAATTGGATCAATCAGTTCTGGTGGGACCTAAAATGTAGCTGGACTACAGGAGCTGTCTAAATTCAAAATCTGTAGGAACTGTGGTTAAGTTTTTGCGCCTTTTTTGCAACTGAAGGGGGAGCTCTTGCTTTGACTGACAGCCAAATCAGCTAACCAAATCTTTTGGATCTTGGGGAAGTCCCGGGCTGCTTGCAGTTTTCAGTTTAGTTCTAAGCTGGAAGCTCAAGATGAAGGAGCTGAAGTAATTTTGGGCAGAAATCCTGAGTGGATTCGCAAGGGAAAACTGTGAAAGGGCTGAGTTTTTGGCTGCAGGTCTGCTGCTGCTCCATGAGAGGGAGAAAAGAGAATTATTTTGGACTAAATCCAAGTTTGTGGGACTAAAGTAAGCTACTGAAGTGGGCCAGGCTCAGCCTGAAGAAGACCAAATATTTTTGCTGAATGCGATTGGCCTGTCAGGAGCCTTAACAGTGAGCCCTTCAATGGAGACTACTGTGGCTGTGAACGGTATTCCTACTCGGGCTGTGCTGGACAGTGGGTCACAAGTGACCACTGTATTTAAGGACTGGTATGACAAACATTTATCTGCTGTGCCCTTACAATCCCTGGAAGGCCTACATGTATGGGGGCTGAGCGACAAGTCTTATCCCTACCTAGGATATGTTCGCCTCTGGTTGTCATTTCCTGCAGCTTTAACTGGTGTAGAGGAGCAAGTCAAGACATTGGCCTTAGTGTGTCCACCTACTGGACTGTATGATGTTAATTGAGACCAACGCCCATATGTCTGGGAGACTGGCACAACTCTGTCACGAGAAACAAGGGAGACAGACAGGGAGGGCCCTAAGAATTCCCGGTCTGATCAAGAGGGCCTATGATTTGCAACAGAACCCCAAGGGAGTGGACCAAGATGAACCAGTAGGGGTAGTGTGGAAGAAGGATCCCGATTCAATGGTACTGGCCCCTAACTCCAGTGTACCGTTCAAGGGGAGGTCCTGCCTCCGCAAAGATGTCAAGAACAAAATACTGATGTTGGACTTGCCAGGCAATGGAAAATTGACAGAAGGATTATTGGTTAAGCCTAGCATCTTGCCAGCTTGTGCTCATGCCTATGCACGATGAGTGATGGTCCAGATTCATAATGTGTCAGATCGGGAGATCTGGGTGAACAGATGATGCACCCTAGCTATGGTTCACTGCACAGACATTGCAGTGATGCCCTGCAACAAGCACCCTGGCAAGACAGAGTGACTCCCGACTTGTTTGATTTTGGTGACTCCCCATTGCCAGCTGAATGAAAGACTAGAATTAGCCAGAAACTTTCTCAGAGAGATCAAGTGTTTTCATTGAAGGAATGGGATGTGGGATGTGTCCAGGGTGTGGAGCATCACATACGCCTGCACGATGAACGGCCATTTCGAGAGAGGTCTCAATGCCTAGCCCCTGCAGACATAGATGATGTAAGAAGACATTTGCAGGAAATGATTGCAGCTGGTGTGATACAAGAATCCAGGAGCCCATATGCTTCTCCCATTGTGGTTGTGTGTAAGAAGAACGGATCTGTGAGAATGTGTGTTGATTATTGAACTCTGAATCGGCGGACCATCCCCGATCAATACAGTATACAAGATGCTCTGGATTGTTTGAATGGGAGCAAATGGTTCTTGGTTTGGATCTTCGCTGTGGATATTACCAGATTCCGATGGCTCTGGAGGACCGTGAGAAGACAGCCTTCATCTGTCCTTTGGGGTTCTATGAATTTCTGAGAATGCCACAGGAGATATCAGGCACCCCAGCCACCTTCCAGCGACTGATGGAACGAGCGGTTGGAGACATGAATTTACTGGAATGCCTGGTGTACTTGGACGATGTCATTGTGTTTGGGAGCTCCCTAGAGGAACATGAGAGTTGACTGTTCAAAGTACTAGACCGACTGGAAGATTTCGGCCTCAAGCTGTCCATCGACAAGTGCCAGTTTTTCCAAACTTCTGTGAAGTATGTGGGGCACATAGTGTCTACAGAGGGGATAGAGACTTATCCTAGTAAAGTTGAAGCCTTGACTACAATTTGAAAGAACTACAATGTTTTCTGGGATTCTGTGGCTACTACTGCAGGTTCATAAAGGACTATTCCAAAGTGATTCGGCCACTCTTGAATCTTACCCAGGTGAACTTTTCGGGTCCCGCCTGATGCCTGACTGTGAAGCAACTTTCCACAAAGTCATATACCAGCTCACCCACGCTCCCATCCTCGCTTATGCTGATCCCACCAAACCCTTTGTGCTGCATACTGATGCCAGTTTGCAGGGTCTAGGAGCTGTACTGTATCAGGACCATGAGGATGGTTTGAGACCAGTGGCATTCGCCAGTAGGAGCTTGACCCCATCAGAGCGAAACTACCCTGTGTACAAGTTGGAGTTCCTTGCGTTAAAATGGGCCATTTTCAACCAGTTTCATGATTACCTCTATGGGGCAAAAATATTGGTGAGAACTGACAATAACCCATCGACCTATGTACAGACTTCAGCTAAGTTAGAAGCCATGGGGCACCGGTGGTTTTCTACATTGTCAACATATGATTATGCTGTTGAATACAGACCAGGCCTGAATCATATTGATGTTGACTCCCTATCCCAGAGGCCCATTTCCAAGAGCACTGCGCCAAAAGTTTGATAGAAATGAACAGATGTCTACGGACACAGCGGACTGCTTAGTAGATTGCTTGGACCCCTCTGACACCTGCATACCGGCTGCGTATTGCCACGTCTCTGCTCTAGGTATTAGTGCACTACCTCAGTTTGACAAAGACAGCATTCACTGGGCTCAGTCTTGAGATCCTATGATTTAGCCAGCACTTGACGCCCTTCATGCAGGAAAAGATGTGTCCAAGTTGCATTCCTCTGATTTGTGAACCGCTTTATTGTTTAAAGAAGGCCCCAGGTTGAAGCTGCTTAATCAGTTGTTGTATAGAGAGACTGTAGATCGGGGTGGCCAAATAGACAAACAACAATTGGTCCTGCCCACAGCCTTCAAAGATTTGGTACTGAGGTCCCTCCACAATCATATGGGCCACCTCGGCATCGATCAGACCCTTGACCTAGTACGATCTCAATTCTACTGGCCCAAGATGGGGGCCATTGTTGAGCACCATGTAAGGACTTGTGGTCACTGCCTGCAGAGAAAAGCCCTGCCTCAGAGGGCTGCCCCCCTTATCAACATTACTACCAGCACCCCAATGGAACTAGACTGCATAGACTTCTTAAGTTTAGAGTCTGATCAGTGAAACATTGGCAATGTGTTAATGGTTATGGACCATTTCACATGGTATGCACAAGTTTTTCCCACCAAAGATCAAAAAGCGTCTACCGTGGCCAAGGTGCTAGTGGAAAATTTCTTCGTCCACTATGGTGCCCCCAAGCAAATTCACTCTGATCAGTGCCGGGACTTTGAGAGTCAGCTAATAAAAGAAATGCTCTCACTATGGGGGGTGTGAAAGTCAAGAACCACCCCTTATCACCCGCAGGGGGATCCTCAACCTGAATGCTTTAACCGCACCCTACTAGACATGCTAGGCACCCTCCACCCAAAAGATAAGCATAAATGGAGCCAGCAGATTAGCACCTTGGTACATGCACACAATTGCACAAAGAATGATGCTACCAGGTTCTCTCCCTACCGGCTCATGTTCGGGAGAGAGGCCTGGCTGCCTGTTGATGTCTGTTTTGAGGTCTCTCCCGATGGGGTCCAAGCCGAAGATTACCTGCAATATGTACAAAAACTTAATGCTCAATTGAACCATGCCTATCAACTTGTCCAGACAATGGCCGCCGAAAGAAATCTATCCAACAAAGAGAGACATGACAGAAAAGTAAAGGCTCAAGAGCTTAGGCCTGGAGACCGTGTGTTGTTGCAAAATTTAGGATTGCATGGTAAACACAAAATTGCTGATCGATGGCACCATCTTCCCCACGTCATAGTTAGAAAGCTGGATGATTTGCCAGTGTACAAAGTGTGCTGAGAGCATAACTCCAAAGCTGTCAAGACCATGCACTATAACCACTTGCTACCTATTGGTCAAGTTATAACTGAGGCTGAACCCACCGAGATTGATTCCCCTGGACCAGTGACTCGTGCTGCTGCAAGAAAGAAACAGAGTCAGCCTGCCCCTGTGGTTGGCGATTTAAGACTTCCCCCACAGCAGGCCCAGAATGATAGCGACTGCCAGTCTAACTTGGATGACAGTGAGTGTGATAATGCCTATTACCCTTCATATGAACTGAGTCAGTTGTTTCGTGAAAAGCCTATGTTGAATTATGGGGATGAAACTGAGCCTTCTGGACTGCCTAATGCCCCAGTATCATCCTTAGAGCCAATGCTCTCTGAAGGTGAAGTGCAAAGTATCAAGTCTGAAAATGCTGAGTCTTTGTGTATCGTGGAATTGTATGATTTTCCTGAAGGAGAAGCTGATGGTATGAGTCTTTCTGGTGACATGCGATAACTTGAGAAACACTGTGAGAGTACTGAAAACCCTCCTTCAGTGCCAGAGTGTCTTCAAAATGAGCCAACGGTTGTAGAAACTGAGACTACAGAGCAAGGGGCTGACATTGCTCCCAGCTTGGACATTCTCCTTCATGCAGAGGCATCCCTCACAAGTGATGAAAGCTCCAAGACCATTACTGAAAGTACAGAGACTGTGGTTATTCACCCCAGAAAGACTGGACGAGCTGTCAAGCCAGTGGTGTGCTTCAGTTATGATTCCACCGGTAGGCCAGTGGATTTACATAGATACATAGATACATAGACGGTGTCGGCAGATAAGGGCCTATGGCCCACCCAGTCTGCCCATTTGAGCTTGTAAGTTCAGTTTGTTTTCCTAGAAGTCTGTTGCACCTTACCCCTGACCTCCAGAATTCCTTTATGTCTATCCCATGCATTCTTAAATCCCATGATTGTTTCAGCCCCACCACTTCCTCTGGCAGGGTGTTCCACTTGTCCACCACCCGTTCTGTGAAGAAATTCTTTCTCATGTTTCCCTAGATAGTCCTCCCTCCAACTTCATCCCATGCCCTCTAGTCCTGGAACATCTTTTTCGCTTAAAATAGTGTTTTCCTGCACCCTGTTCCTCCCTGTAAGATACTTGTATGTCTCTGTCATATCCCTCTCTCCTCCTCTCCTCCAGGAGTACATGTTCAGTTCCTTCAACCTGTCTTCATAGGACTTGTGATGCAATCCATGCACCATCTTTGTTGCCCTCCTCTGAACCTTCTCTACCCTGTCTATGTCCTTACGTAGGTATGGTCTCCAGTACTGTACACTGTACTCCAGGTGGGGCCTCACTAGTGTCTTGTATAGCGGAATTATGACCTCCCTTTTCCTGCTGGTGATGCCCCTGCCTATACATCCCAGCATCCTATTTGCTTTACCTGCTGCCTTGTCACACTGTTTCGCTACCTTGAGGTCATCAGAGATGATAACCCCAAGATCCCTTTCCTGCTTGGTGCATGCTATATCCTCACCCCAACTGATATATTGTGCCAGGGTTTTGTGCCCCATATGCATTATCTTACACTTCTTTGCATTGAATTTCAACTGCCAAACCCTGACCATTCTTCAAGTTTCTGCAGGTCGCTTCTCATTCTGTCTACACCTTCTGGTGTGTCTACTCTGTTACAGAGCTTTGTGTCATCAGCGAACAGTGAAATTCTGCCTTCTAGGTCCTCGCCCATGTCACTGATGAAGATGTTGAATAGGACCAGTGCCAGCACTGATCCCTGTGGTACCCCACTGGTCACTCTTCCTCTGTGGAGTGACAGCCATTTACCACCACCCTCTGTGTCCTGCCACCCAGCCAGTTACCTACCCACCACACTACTGTCCTGCCCACACCCATATTCCCCAGTTTGTGTAATAGTCTTCTATGTGGCACAGTGTCAAAGGCCTTGCTGAAGTCCAGATAGGCCATGTCCACTGCCCTCCCCTGATCCACCTCCCTAGTCACCCAGTCAAAAAATTCAATGAGGTTGGTCTGACATGACCTCCCCCTGGTGAAACCATGCTGCCTTGGGTCCTGTAGTCCATTGACAACTAGATGTTCCACCAATCTCTCCTTCAGTAGTGCTTCCATGATCTTCCCCACTACTGAGGTGAGGCTGACTGGTCTATCAATCAATGTATCAATGTCAATGTAGTCCACAAAGGTGTTTATGTCTCTCAGAGCTCACTGCCCAAATTGAGCTTGATGCCTATTCCAGGTTACTTGTTTTTCCCTCTCATCATGGTGCCCCTGCCCCATCCAGCCCCAAGTTAGCTGATAGGGAAGGTCCCCCTCTTGCATTGTTTAGAGTACAAGAAGTTATTACATGATTCTGTATAGTAATGTTCAATTTACCTGTCTGAAATATGCATAATGTATTGTCAGAATGGAAATGATATAGTGGAGTACATTAAAATGTATAGTAAAGTGACAAGTTATGCCAACTGAGGAATCAGATAGTACTTGTATAGCATACTAATGGTATAAATGTCTTGTATATGTTGCATTTTCAATGTTATGATGGCACAGACTTGAGGCAAATGCCAAGTTTGCCCAGGCAGGGTAGGGTGTAACCCCCCTACAAATGGGAGTCCCCAAAAGGTCTTCCTTGAGTTTGCCTAAATGCTCACTGCCAGGCTGGTGTCCTGCGTTTTAGCTGTTTAAATGTGATTACCAGAGCTTGTATAGCCTGTGTACTTTCTCTTTAAGAGCTGCTTGATTGCAGCATAAGAAATCTGAGATGGAGTTCTATTGAAAGATGTAACTATTTTCTGAAAACCATTTAGAATGATAATGATAATGTAGTTTGTCTAACCTGCTTTCTTTGTAGCGAGGACTGTTTTGTTTGTCTCCATTATCTTACAATATTTATATCTTATCAATATCTTATTTACTACAAATTGGACCAATCAGTTATGGTGGGACCTAAAATGTAGCCGAACTACAGGAGCTGTCTGAATTCAAAATCTATAGGAACTGTGGTTTGAGTTTTGCGCCTTTTTTGCAACTGAAGGGGGAGCTCTTGCTTTGACTGACAGCCAAATCAGCTAACCAAATCTTTTGGATCTTGGGGAAGTCCTGGGCTGCTTGCAGTATTCAGTTTAGTTCTGAGCTGCAAGCTCAAGAAGAATGAGCTGAAGTAATTTTGGGCAGAAATCCGTTGTGGATTCGCATGGGAAAACTGTGAAAAGGCTGAGTTTTTGGCTGCATGTCTGCTGCTGCTCCATGAGAGGGAGAGAAAAGAATTATTTTGGACTAAATCCAAGTTAGTGTGACTAAAGTAAGCTACTGAAGTGGGCCAGGCTCAACCTGAAGAAGACCAAATATTTTTGCTGAATGCGATCAGCCTGTCAGGAGTTCCAGCTACCCCTAAGCTCCCGGTGTGTGCAGAGACTTTGCAATATTGACCGGGGAGCACTTTGCCTGGTACAGTAGAATTCCCGTACAAGTAAATGTGCTATGAGATGCTAGTAGGTTATGAGTTAGTTCCCCACTCTGTGAACTGTGTTCTGCTTGCTGGAAGCTGTATCCATCCTAAAATAGACTCCATCCGAACTTGTCTCCATGCAGTCTGGGCTTTGCCAGACTGGCCCAGCCAAACTACCCACTGCACAGAGAAGTCATCGACAAGAGACCTGCCTGGGGATCAGCCCCCCTGCTCCACGCTTGAACAGGAATGACACCTCTGCGACTTGTGTGGGCCCTGCTTCTCCTGGCATTCCAGATCAACCACCTGCGGTCTCGATTTTCGTCCAGCCTGTGTCCAGTCTTGGGTGCTGTGAGTAAATACCAGGGTAGCTCCCTGCACCAACAGCTTAATCTGAGTGTGTCATCTGATTGTGTTGTTTTGTTTCCTTTACGAACTGAGCCCTCTGGCTCTGGATTAGAAATATTGTGTACTGTGCATGTTGTGTTTTCCATCACAGGGCCCCAACCAGCTGCAACCCCAGGCAACTGTCCTGGCTAGCCCATCTCTTCTTCACCTGGATACCCAGAGGTGGACTGTGTGGGGGACTCAAAGCGCATGTATAACTGCTTGATTGATATAACCTTTAAGCTAGCTAACCTATTTTGCCCCTCCCTTGTTCAAGTCCCCTGAATAAATCAGATCTAACTTTTTCTGCATGTAATCTGACTGTGGTTCCAGTTTGTGCTCAAAGTACTGTACTGTTGCTATTTGCTGTGCTTAACCTTGTTTTACAGGGGGTCCCCTGGGTCAAACCAGAGGAACTAGCCCTGGTGGTAAGTGCAAACAGTGTGGGTACTTGTGTGGTGTACCTGAGGTATTGAGAAAGTGATTATTGTACAGTGTTCAGGCCACTAGAGGGAAAAGAGGGGGGTTACAGTATCCCAGAGGACTGTGCCAGGTTAGCTTGACCACTACCAACCCTGACCTCTGCATGGAGGCACCTGTTTTAGAACTCAGGCCCCTTAACCTGCTACTAGCCAAGCAGGCAGGGGTAGTAGCCCTTGGGATAGCGCCACCTAGGGGTTACATGTATAAATAAAGATGTTTTGCTACTACTGCTTTTTATCTGAGTCTCTTTGAGCAGTGTACTACTGTCTCTACTCAGAGAGAGACATTAAGAGGAGGTCCTCCTTAAAGAAACAGTTCAGTTTAAACAACAGTACTCCATTTCCTTACAACTGGCCCATTACCGCAGATTACAAATAATCCCCCGAGGACACCAGTAAGAAATGCTGCAGGTGCCGTTGCTGGTCTCTGCCTGCCTAATGTATTTCTATATCATGAAAGTTGTTGTGCAGCTCCATGCAAAGCACTTTCAATTTACTTTCGAAACCCATCCCGTGGAACCCTTCAATCTTGCCCACCTGTACTGCACCATCATGGTGCCTCTGCATACCCCCCCCCACGCACACACACAGGTCCCTCTGACTCAGTCACTCCAGTCGTACTTGTCATCACACCACCCCTGCTGTCAAAATCAGTGTCCCTTCAGGTGGGTGATGTTCTATACCTGAACTATCATTACTGTAAAGTTTTGAAGACTGATTGTAAAAGGAAACAGAAGCTGAACCAAACAGCAACAGTCAGACAATGTGTCCATTGTCCATTGAACTTTTGTCAACCTTCACACCTGGTAAAGAGACCCACGAGAATAAAGTCTTGTGTCAACAGGGAAATGTTTATGTTAAAAAAAAAATAAATAAAAGCACAAAGAACTATAAACAAAACAAGCAGAAAACAAAACTAGTTACAAAACAACAACAATATAACAATTTACAATTGTTAAGGCACAGTAAGTGCTCCACACCAGCACTCACTGATGGCCATCAGCTGGCCTATGCTGTGGCCTTCTACTGGCAGTACATTTTTAAAGAAGCCGCAGGTCTTGCAAAATACAGTGCTGGTTGGCCTCAAGTCTGGCCAGGGCAGCCTGCATGCAGTGATCTTTTTTCAGTTTACCAATGTCCATGGCCATACACATGGCACAGACGTCTTTCTGCTGGGTGGGTGGTGGGCAGGTGTCTTCTTGGGCACCTGGTGCTGCAGGTGCCACTGACCCTGACACTGTGTCCTTCTGTATGGGCTGCTGGTGCTTCTCCCTCGCCACCAGCTTCTCCAGCTCCCTCTGGTCCTTTTCCACATGTTATTTGACCGTGTGCTGGTCTTCCTCTGGTTGTCCTCCTGTTGCACTGGTGGTGGCAGTGTGTCAGTGTTGTCCGCAGTACAGAAAGAGACATACAGTTTGAACAGAATAAGCTGTGCAAGTGTCAAATTCATGAAATTATCAGTAACTGTAGTACAGTACTCTGTCCAGTGTAACCTTACTGTACCCTGAACTTCTGCTGATGGTTTACAGCCTCTGTCCTCACCTAGTCTCTTTGGTCCCTGTTGTACATGTACCACCCCACCACATCCCAGTCCACAAAGGATGGGAAGTAGGAAGCCCATGAGTATGTGAAAGCTGAGGTTTAACCAATGCTTCAGCACCCACATGTTCCGCTAGGCTGTCCCCTCATCAGCACCTCAACCACTGTGTCTCTCAGGTCTACACAAAACCTCCTTTGCAGGCAGAGGTGACTACATGTTTAGTGGACCAACTCAAGCCTCATACAATGTGTGTGGTGAATTGGCCAACTACTAATTTAGGATACCAAACAGTGTATACTGCAACATGTACAGCGTCTACATATCTGTCCTCTAAAGGACCTCATAACTGGATATTAGACAAAGTGTTCTACTCAGGATGACGTGGTGGTGTCTGTCAGAGGTTGTGGCATGTGTTTGATATAGGAAATGAAGCAACAATAGGCACTAGGCATGGGCAGCTTTAAGGGGAGACAATACACTATTGATATAGTATGACAAATGATGATGAATATGAATGTATCAACAAGTGGTTATGTCAAACATTTTATCACAATACACGGCTGATATTGAACGACAAGAAAATGGTACGGGGTTTACAAGTAAATACAGTGATTCAGCTGTGAATGTGCATGGTACATCCAGAAGACCTTGGTTTGATTTTCACTCTCACAGCCTCCACTTGAAAACTGCGTGCCCTACCTTGAGCAACATACTCAACCTCCCTGTGCTCCCAGGTCACACTTGTAAATTAGCCTAGTGCACAGTGGCCCTCTTACTTACCTGGTTGCCTAACACAGAAATACATAATCACATGATGGTACAAACATGATTTCCTGTCACTGTTAAAGTCTTGCCTCTGACCTCACCCAGGGGTAGCAACACTAGCCACCTCACCCTGACAGCAGCTTCTGCTGACTGGTTCCTGATATGCACCAGATGGCCTGGGATGGCAGTTCTCTTTCATTGTCACAGTTTGACCACTGTGCTGTAACTCTGCAGCCATGATCAGCCCACACCCCATCTCAACCCACTAGCCAGTTACTGTTCCAAATTCTGCAGATGACACCATGCACTCCACTAAGGGAGTACAATGAGAAATAACACTGCCAGTGCCTTCTGCAATGCTGGAGTTTACTGACACAGACACGGTCATCACAACTAATGAATCACCAACATTCCCAAAACTGACTGGGGCAGTGCTATGACAATTCTTAAAGTGATATGGCCTTGACCATAGAATTAGTGGCCACCTCTTCCAGCAACCATGGAGCCACAGGTGGATAACCTGCACCAGACTGTAAAGGCACTGATTGTAACAGTTGTCATCTGGTATCTTATGGCATGTTATAAGGATCATATAGATGAGCTGACCACCCAGTGCCATCCCTGGTTCCGATAATGTTGAGCTCTACACACACCTGTACTGCCGGCATGATCCAACTCCCTGCCGCAACCACCCTGCTGCATGGATTGCAATGGAGGTGTGTTTTTTTACGTGTCTTGTGTCATGATTTACATAGGACCCCTGGGGGAATATCTGTGGTTATTCAGGAGGCAGCTGACTAAGGAGCTAGAACTTTATTACTAGGACACTGCTAACTCAGTAAGAGAGTCAGAGCAAGGAGGCAGCTGGCTGAGGAGCTAGAACTTTACTACTAGAACAGTTCTACCTCAGCAAGAGAATCAGAGCCTGTTAGGGTGAAAAAAACCGCAAGAGTTAGGGTGCTTGTTGGAGTAGGGGGAAGGGAACTGCTGTCATCTTTGCAGTTAGCTAGCTGAGGAGGAGAGCTGTAAATTGGGGTGTGTGGTTTAGGCAGTAGTAAACCAGGTGCCTGCATTTAGACTTTTCTGTTGCTAGCTTTTGTCAGAGAGCAATCTTGATATCAGAGCAAGGAGGCAGCTGACTAAGGAGCTAGAACTTTCCTCCTAGAACACTTCTAACTCAGCAAGAGAGTCAGAACCTGTTACACAATGGTATTGCCCTCCCACCCTTAGCCATGTTCCACTTTTATAGGCACTGTATTTGACTGATAACAGGAACTTCCTGTTTGGGAAGCAGGAAGGGTGGGATCACTGAGACACATAAGACTCGCCATCCTTCAAGGAAAAGAGTAGCTCTCTCTCCCCCCACCCAGCTGCTGGATGGCTGACTCTAAACAAAGAAGAAGGAGACTACTGAGGAATACAGGAACTCCCTGTCCCAGGACAAGAAGGGTGGAAGATGTAAGGGCACAAAGGCAGCAGAAAAGTAGGGAGAAAAAAAAAACAGGGAGGAGAGAGTAAGCATAAAAGCGACAGGAGAGGGGCCACAAATAAGACATGATGGGAGTGGTGCAGTGCAGTGGTTGTGGGGTGGCTGTCTTCCAGGAGATGTTCTGGAGTATGCGGTGCTGTCCCATCTGCAGGCACCTCTCTGGGCTGAGAGAGTAAGTTGCTCATCTCCACACTGAGATGGCCAGGATTTGGGGGACCTCCTCCTTTGTCCAGGGACCACCGCGTCTGCCCCTGCTGCCTCACAGGTTGCCTAGGTGGAGGACAATGGTGGACCCAAGAAGGGTGAGGGCAGTGGAGCAGAGGCACATTCCTCCCACGGTTCCACGCCACAACTCTTATGCTGCACTGGCAGGGCAGGACTGTCCTAAGGAGGCACCCGCATTGGAGACCAAGGAGGATGTGGGGGTCTTCCATGGTGGAGATCCCGGAGGGAGGCAGAGGAACCCAGAGGAGGAGGAAGCAACTTATGGTGGGGGGTTCTATTGTTGGAGGTAGATATGGGGGCAGATGGAGTGGGGGGTTATGTGCCTACGCAGCACCATGGCTTGGAGGGATGGAAGCACATCCAAAGGATTGCTGGGTATGGCTGGGAGAGCAAGACATCATTGACCACCTGGGACAAATGATCTGGCTGGTAATAAGGTTAGGGTTAGTGCAGGAGGACTTCAGGGGGCTGGGGAGGGGTCTTAGACAAGTGGTATGCACTGTAACCTTTTCAGAGGTGCTACTGGTCAATGACAAGGGGGAGGACACGGCACTCTGCACCATCAGATTCAGTGCATGATTGAAGGACTGGTGCAGATCAGAGGGCTTCCGCTTCATTGAGTACTGGGGTCCCACCTGAAGGGATGCAGGCCTATACAAGTGGAATGGACTGCATCTATCCTGGGGGTACCCAGTCAGTTGTTAAGCTACCTTCTATGTATACCTTGAACTGTTGTATTGTAACCTACCTTCTTTATATACCCTGAACTGTTGTATTGTAACCAACCTTCTGTGTATACCCTGAATTGTTGTATTATAAGCTACCTTCTGTGTATTCCCTGAACTGTTGTATTGTAACCTACCTTCCATGTATACCCTGGACTGTTGTATTGTAACCTACTTTCCATTTATACTCTGAACAGTTGTACTTAAACCTACCTTCCGTGTATTCCATGAACAGTTGTATTGTAACCTACCTTCTGTATATATCCTCAACCGTTGTATTGTAACCTACCTTCTGTGTATACCCTGGACTGTTGTATTGTAACCTACCTTCCATGTATACCCTGAACTGCTGTATTATAACTTACCTTCTGTGTATACCCTGGACTGCTGTATTGTAACCAATCTTCTATGTATACCCTGAACTGTTGTATTGTAAACTACCTTTCAAATATACCCTAAGCTGTTGTACTGTAACCTACCTACTGTGCATACCATGAACTGTTGTATTGTAACCTACCTTCCGTATATACCCTGAACTGTTGTATTGTATCCTACCTTCTATGTATACCCTGAACAGTTGTATTCTAACCTACCTTCTGTGTATAGCCCAAACTGTTGTATTATAACCTACCTTCTGTGTATACCCTGGACTGTTGCATTGTAACCAACCTTCTGTGTATACCCTGAACAGTTGTATTCTAACCTACCTTCTGTAGATACCCTGAACTGTTGTATTGTAACCTGCCTTCTGTACATATCCTGAACTGCTGTATTGCAAGCTAACTTTTGCGTATACCCTGAACTGTTGTATTGTAACTACCCTCCATCTATACCCTGAACTGTTGTATTGTAACCTACCTTACGTGTATACCCTGAACTGTTGTATTGTAACCTACCTGCTGTGTATACTGTGAACTATTGTATTGTAACCTACCTTCCTTGTATACCCTGAACAGTTGTATTGTAACCCACCTTCCGTGTATACCCTGAACTGTTGTACTGTAACTTACATTCCGTGTATACCCTGAACTGTTGTATTGTAACCTACCTTCTGCATATACCCTGAACTGTTGTATTGTAACCTGCCTTCTGTGTATACCCTGAACAGTTGCATTGTAATCCACCTTCTGTGTATACCCTGAACTGTTGTATTGTAACCTGCCTTCCACGTAGACCCTGAACTTTTGTATTGTAATCTGCCATCTATGTATACCCTGAACTGTTGCATTGTAACCTACCTTCTGCATATACCTTGAACTGTTGTACTGTAACCTACCTTCTGTGTATACCCTGAACTGTTGTATTGTAACCTACCTTCTGTATATATCCTGAACTGTTGTATTGTAACCTACCTTCTGTGTATGCCCTGGACTGCTGTATTGTAACTTGCCTGCTGTGTATACCCTGGACTGTTGTATTGTAACCAACCTTCCATATAAACCCTGAACTGTTGTACTGTAACCTACCTACTGTGTATACTCTGAACTGTTATATTGTAACCTATCTTCCGTATATACCCTGAACTGTTGTATTGTAACCTACCTTCTGTGTGTACACTGAACTGTTGTAATGTATCCTACCTTCCGTGTATACCCTGAACAGTTGTATTCTAACCTACCTTCTGTAGATACCCTGAACTGTTGTATTGTAACCTGCCTTCTGTATATATATCCTGAACTGCTGTATTGTAAGCTAACTTTTGTGTATGCCCTGAACTGTTGTATTGTAACCTACCCTCCATATATACCCTGAACTGTTGTATTCTAACCTACCTTTCTTGTGTACCCTGAACTGTTCTATTGCAACCTACCTGCTGTGTATACCCTGAACTATTGTATTGTAACCTACCTTCCATGTATACCCTAAACAGTTGTATTGTAACCAACCTTCCGTATATACCCTGAACAGTTGTACTGTAACCCACCTTCCGTGTATACCCTGAAATGTTGTACTGTAACTTACATTCCTTGTATACCTTGAACTGTTGTATTGTAACCTACCTTCTGCATATACCCTGAACTGTTGTAATGTATCCTACCTTCCATGTATACCCTGAACAGTTGTATTGTAACCTACCTTCTGTAGATGCCCTGAACTGTTGTATTGTAACCTGCCTTCTGTATATACCCTGAACTGCTGTATTGTAAGCTACCTTCTGTGTATACCCTAAACTGTTGTATTGCAGTCTACCTTCTATATATACCCTGAACTGTTGTATTGTAACCTACCTTCTGTGTATACTCTGAACTGTTGTATTGTAAGCTACCTTCTGTGTGTACCCTGAACTGTTGCATTGTAACCTACCTTCTGTGTATACCCTGAACAGTTGTATTCTAACCTATCTTCTGTAGCTACCCTGAACTGTTGCATTGTAACCTGCCTTCTGTATATACCCTGAACTGTTGTATTGAAAGCTACCTTCTGTGTGTACCCTGAAGTGTTGTATTGTAACCCACCTTCTTTGTATACCCCGAACTGTTGTATTGTATTCTACATGCTGTGTGTACCCTGAACTGCTGTGTAACCAGCCTTCTGTATATACCTTGAACTGTTGTACTGTAAGCTACCGTCTGTACATACCCTGAACTGTTGTATTGTAACCTACCTTCTGTGTATACCCTGAACTGTTGTATTGTAACCTACAATACCTTCTGTGTATACCCTGATCTGTTGTATTGTAAGCTACCTTATTTATATATCCTGAATTGTTGTATTGTAACCTGCCTGCTGTGTATACCCTGGACTGTTGTATTGTAACCTACCTTCTCTGTATACCCTGAACAGTTGTATTGCATCCTACCTTCCATGTATACCCTGAACAGTTGGATTCTACCTACCTTCTGTGTATACTCTGAACTGTTGTATTGTAACCTACCATCCATATATACCCTGAACTGTTGTACTGTAACCTGCCTACTGTGTATACACTGAACTGTTGTAATGTATCCTACCTTCCGTGTATACTCT
Organism: Neoceratodus forsteri; assembly: GCA_016271365.2. Lineage (NCBI taxonomy): Eukaryota > Metazoa > Chordata > Ceratodontiformes > Ceratodontidae > Neoceratodus > Neoceratodus forsteri. Next base: position 965,671,032 of record CM028133.1, read on the forward strand.
GAACAGCTGTTTTGCAACCTATCTTCTGTAGATGCCCTGAACTGTTGTGTAACCACCCTTCTATATATTCCTTGAGCTGTTGTACTGTAAGCTACCATCTGTATATACCCTGAACTGTTGTATTGTAACCTACCTTCTGTGTATACCCTGAACTGTTGTATTGTAACCTACCTTCTGTGTATACCCTGAACTGTTGTATTGTAACCTACGTTCTGTGTATACCCTGAACTGTTGTATTGTAAGCTACCTTCTTTATATATCCTGAATTGTTGTATTGTAACCTGCCTTCTGTGTATACCCTGAACTGTTGTATTGTAAGCTACCTTCTGTAGATACACTGGACTGTTGTATTGTAACCTGCCTTCTGTGTATACCCAGAACTGTTGTATTGTAAGCTACCTTCTGTAGATACACTGGACTGTTGTATTGTAACCTACATTCTGTGTATACCCTGAACTGTTGTATTGTAAGCTACCTTCTTTATATATCTTGAATTGTTGTATTGTAACCTGCCTTTTGTGTATACCCTGTACTGTTGTATTGTAAGCTACCTTCTGTAGATACACTGGACTGTTGTATTGTAACCTGCCTTCCATGTATACCCTGACCTGTTGTATTGCAAGCTACCTTCTGTGTATACCCTGAACTATTGTATTGTAACCTACCTTCTGTATATACCCTGAACTCATATTGTAACCTACCTTCTGTATATACCCTGAACTGTTGTATTGTAACCTACCTTCTGTGTATACCCTGAACTGTTGTATTATAACCTACCTTCTGTGTATACCCTGAACTGTTGTATTGTAACCTACGTTCTGTGTATACCCTGAACTGTTGTATTGTAAGCTACCTTCTTTATATATCCTGAATTGTTGTATTGTAACCTGCCTTCTGTGTATACCCTGAACTATTGTATTGTAAGCTACCTTCTGTAGATACACTGGACTGTTGTATTGTAACCTGCCTTCTGTGTATACACAGAACTGTTGTATTGTAAGCTACCTTCTGTAGATACACTGGACTGTTGTATTGTAACCTACCTTCTGTGTATACCCTGAACTGTTGTATTGTAAGCTACCTTCTTTATATATCTTGAATTGTTGTATTGTAACCTGCCTTCTGTGTATACCCTGTACTGTTGTATTGTAAGCTACCTTCTGTAGATACACTGGACTGTTGTATTGTAACCTGCCTTCCATGTATACCCTGACCTGTTGTATTGCAAGCTACCTTCTGTGTATACCCTGAACTATTGTATTGTAACCTACCTTCTGTATATACCCTGAACTGTCATATTTTAACCTACCTTCTGTGTATACCCTGAACTGTTGTATTGTAACCAACCTTCTGTGTATATCCTGGACTGTTGTATTGTAATCTACCTTCTGTATATACCCTAAACTGTTTGCACCTCTTTCAAACTGATGAGGAATCTTTGTAAATGAGCATTAATGCTCAAAGGTGTTTATCAAATTTACTTAAATAAAGATATAACTAAGCCTGTGAAACTGAGGAAGAACTGATACTACTAAAGAGGAGACTGAAGTGTTTGCAATGTAAGGTCATACGATGAATAAAAACTATGATGAAGACTGCACACTTCGTAATTAAATACTGTGTGGTAATATCAAAATTAAGAAAAAGTTGAAACTTTTTATCAATTTTTTGTTTAAACCAGTCATGTATTTTTGTGTATCATGACAGAAAAATAACACGGTACAAAGATTATACAGTAGAAGGAATTCAGCTGTTTTACATCATCATTGTTTGGTTTATTTAAGCAATAATCCACAACAGGGTGTGGGTTATGCTGGGATTTGCTCATGTCTGGTGTGGTTTGGTCACAAGGTTGCAGGCTGAGTGACCAAATCCGCACCAGGCGTGAGTAAATCCCAGCATAACCCACACCCTGGAGTGGATTATTGCGATTTTACAATGGGTAGGAATTTAAAGATTTTTGTAAAGATTAAAATGATTTTAGTTCAAAAGAAACTGTTTTTTTTTATTGATTTATGTGTAATATCTTTCCTCTGTTTGTTAAATAGTCCCCTGTTGCTTGTAGAATATTCTGAGGTAGCAGCCCCCCCCACACCCACCCCACACCTATACACACCTACCCTTACATCCTTGTTAGAAATGTGTTTTTTGTTGTTGTTTTTTTTCTCCCCAGTATGAAGAGAGTAAGATATAAGACCTGTGGCAGCCAAGATGAGCAGCTGGGAGGCTGAATGACCAGGTACAGCCACAGCGAGTGAGCGGTTCTGTGCCTGCAACTCAATTGAGAGCTATGTTTTTTTTCCTATTTCTGTAATGGCTGGGATAAATGCAACTCCTACACTGTGGTACCGTACCAGAATGGAGGAGGGGGAAGTCAATGTTTTAGGAGCCAGCACTGACAGGAACAGAAATTGGAAGGAATGAGCATGACAGGACCTAGCAGGTAACCACAATCTGGTTTGGAACGCAGGATAGAGGACAGAGAAAGCTACGGTCTGAATCAGGCCTATATTCTGTTTCCAAAGTACATCATGTTCTGTACAGATGTTTAACTGCAGTACATGTTTTTTTTCTTACATTTAAGTTTTGGTAGCAGGAATTGCAGAGCACGTGGAGCGGAACAGAGGTGGGAGGGAGTGTGTGGTCCAGGAGCCAGCACGGACTAGAATGGAAGCTGGAGGAAGGGACCATTAGAGGAGCTGCCAGGTAACAGTTTCATTGGTAACAGAGTTCATATTTTTAAAAGAGGTGAGCCAGATAGTTTTCCCACTTGATTTTTACTTCTTTTGGGAGGCAGTGTACTTGTCTTGAAGGCAGGCTTGCGGCTTTTCATTGCTATTTTCCATCCCACTTCACAAAGAATCCACTGTGGCAGTTTCTACGTTTTGATTGTCAGGGGTCAAATGGATTTTTTAATGAGATGGCAGATGTGGCTGGCTGGGTCATTATCCATGAGTTATACTGGGATTTATTCATGGATAAAAGACCCGGTTAACCAATCAGATTTTTAGTTGGAAAAGTACCGTTGTATAATGTTTGCTATTGACTGTTAGCCATCTAAGGAGTCAGTCTGTCTCAGGACTAACTAGCTCAAGGGTTTTACAGGTTTACAGCATTCTGGATGGCAGAATTTGTATTTACCCGTGCATTAGATGAATCTAATGCACAGGTATCAACCGATCAGGATGCAGAATTTTCCCTACCCATTTTATAAAGATGGGGTCTGATTCTAGAAGGGTGGCACAAGTTGCCGTTGAACGCAACTTGCACCACCCTCACCTGTGACATTGACCCTGCACCCTATTCTAGTAGGGGCAGGATAATCGCAGCTAAGTCCTGCAACCTGCGACATGCGGCTAGGTACGTTGAACTACAAGCATACCTGGTGAGCATATCACAGGCCGCAACAGCAGGGTGGCGTGGTCAACCCTCCCCACCCATGCCCTGACCCCTTAGTCACCAGCCACAAATGCGGCGGATAGGTAGCCCTGGTAGTCTAGCACCCCCCCGAACTGTTTAATAAAATATGTAAGGTCCGGTATCCCTGGTAGTCTAGTGCCCCCCCCAACTGTATATTAATAAATGCAAATCACCATTGCCCTGGTAGTCTAGTGCCCCAGACTGTACATAAATGTAAGAAAGCAGATCCCCAGTGTCCTGGTAGTCTAGAGGCCCACCCAACTATACATAAATAAAACAATGAATTCCTGCCTCCCTGGTAGGCTAGTGGCCCCCACTCCAGCCATGCCAGCCTGACGCAGCACCCCCACCCATCCCCAGCCAGTGACTGGCACAGCCCACCTCTCACCTCCATGACCAGCCACTGACTGAGTACAGTATTAACGCTACTGCACAGATGCGCTCAGAAAGACTACCAGGGAAACGGGATTCTTTCATTATTTATATACAGTTTGGGGGGTAGGGTCCACTAGCCTACCAGGGAAACGGGGATTTGTTTTTTATTTATGTACAGTTGTGGGGGCCACTAAACTACCAGGGCAATGGGGATTCATTTTCTTATGTATGTACAGTTGGGGGGCACTAGACTACCAGGCTGGATTTATTTTATTTTATTTATTTTATTATATTATTTTATTATTTTAAAATTTATATTTATTATTTTATATTAAACTCTAGTTATTGTCACATATAGGTGGGCGACTCGTGATTGGGCATGGGTGGGGGATAGCGGCGCCGCCCTGCAGGGCTTCTGCCGATGGCTGTTTTGAGGGCTGGGGTATGGGTAGCCCTGTGGGGCCCCACTGGGATGTGCTGCGACAGGAGAGGGAGGAAACTGTGCTATCTGCTGGACGGCTAACAGATCTACAGGACGAAGTGTCCGTAAAATTATACCAGCTAAATGCTGGTATAACTTACATTTCTGGATCTCCTCCGGGGGTTCTTGTAGAACCCTGATGTGGGCACTTTATGGCTGCCCTTCTAGAATGGGGCGCAACTGCTGCCATAAACCCCCTAGCACCATGTCACAGGGAGTTTATGCAGCGTAAATGCTGTTTGACACAAGTGACCTGCACCATGTCGCAGGCCACTATAAGAATCGCGCATGTCGCAACTGCTGGCATAAGTTGCTACGTGTGACATTTTACCTGGTGCAACTACAGTTACGCCAGGTGTAACCCTTCTAGACTCGGGCCCATAAACCAAAAGCCCTGGTTCCATCTGAGGCCTTCTGTTGAGTGGCTGTGGGGGTGACCATTCGAAAACAAGAACTGAGCAGAGATTTTAATTCTTCTATTCCATCTATAGTAAACAGTCCATTTCTTATTTTCTATATTCCTTTTTGATCCCCTTTGCCACCTCCTGCCTTATTTTGGCAATGGGGAGACACAGGTATTTTTAACTTTTGTCTGCCTAGCCCGGGACCCCAGAGCACGGCCTTACATGCCCGTGGAGGGGTGCACATACCCCATGAATCTAGATATGGCCCCTTCCCTCCATCCGGCCTACAGCCAAGTCTTCCATTGGACTTGGTGCTACCACCAAGCCTCCACTTGGTGACAACCAAGAGCTCAGGAGACTCCAGATCCCTCCCCGTAAGAGGAGAACTGCCTGTCAGCAGCTCAAACCAGCTCCTCTCCCTCCTCCACCAGGTAACCAATGGCAACCTGAGCTTACTCTCTAACTCTGGTCACCAGCGTAGTGCGAGGTCTGGCATCCAGTGCCTCAACCCTCAGCGCCACCAGGCCAATATTCCATCTCTTGAATGTGGGAGAGACAGAGAAGAAACAAGGTGGGGAAAAGGGTCAGAGTCGGCCTGGCCCACCAGGATGACTGGAAATTTCCAGGTGGGCCCCCTTTGTTGGGTACCTGACCACCTTTTAAACTTTGTGAATCTTTGGTTTCATCATCTTTTTTCAATTAAATAGGCCATGTAAGTAAATATAAGACACAAACACAGAGCTAGTGCATCATACTGAAGTGGAATATTGATGTGACTTTGTCACCCTGGGCCCTTCCCCATTGATTTTCCAGGTGGGCCCCCATGTCAACTTTCCAGGTGGGCCCTCTGTACCCCAGTCCAACCCTGAAAAGTGATTGAAAAAATAAAGAAGAAAGAAAGGTGAGGAAATGGGTAAGTGTGGGTTAGGGTGAATAGAGGGTTTAAGGGTTAATTAAAAAAAATATATTTTACTGTGCATTATATTTGAATCTGAGGTGGCATTTCCGTACTTGGATATGCTGGGACTATTTTGCTGTGGTGGATAAACTTTTTTTTTTTTAATCATAAAAATGTTTCTTTTGTCATTTATTTGCATACCCTCCCCACAAAAAGCACTCTGATGCTGTGTACTGTATCAAACTAACTCTTGCTTAATGTGGGTTGTGTTCACAATAAATTTGCATCCTTCTTGGAAAAGTTTATTTAATACCAGATGTACACCCATTTCTATTGCAAATTATTCCTCCAGCAAAAAGAGAAATAAACCCAGTTCATGTGACATTTCAGCAAACCACTATATACAGCAACTGTGATTTACAGTTTATATGGTCCAATTTTATAAGTGAGACGTCCTAGCTTTAAACAATGTGGCTGAGATATGGGCCACCCAAGGTCACATGCTGCCATACTTGACCTGACAGCAGGAAACTGTGTCATACTCATGGGAATACACAGAAATATAGACAATGACATAGTCCCATCAAACAAAAGCAGCTGCTCCAGTATTTCAAGCATGAACAACCTGAAATTATCATACTCAACTCTACGGTGAGACCCATAACAAATGCACCTGGGCCGTCCGCAAAGCAAAGGCTGACCACTACAAATCAGTCCTGGCCTCTTCCTGGAGCTCTGCCTGGAAAATTCTGGGATAACATCAAAGAGCTCAATGGAAAGTCCATATCCCCACCACCCTCCCAGATCAGCATCAATGGAACCCTCTCCTCAGACCCAAACTGCATTGTGGATACTCTAAATGCCACCTTCTCTGACCTCAGCTCAGTCCTCTCCCCAAACTTCTTCAACCCCATCCCCACTCCTCCAACAGCCCCCTCGCCCACCCACCCCTTCTATGTTCATGACCTCATAGAGCAGGAGGCAATACCCTAACTCTTAAAAGTCCTTAACAGCCACAGTCACAGTAATGACTCACTGGACCTCAGACTGCTCCGTCAGGTCTTTAACATAATGCTTACCCCTCTCACTTACCTCCTAAACCACTCCCTTTGTCTTGGCCAATTCCACTCCACTTGGAAAGTGGCAGTCTTTACCCCAGTGCACAAGAGTGGTGACCACATCTCCCCAGGGAACTATCGTCCAATCTCAATACTCCCCCCCCCAAAGGCCCTGGAGAAAATTGTTGCAGACCAGGTTTCAGAATATCTCTCTACCCACAACCTCCTTTGTGAGAACAACATGGTTTCTGTCCATGTCATAGCACTACCACAGCCTTGCTGGAATTCTCCAGCTTCCTCCACTCTGCTCTCGATAAAGGGCACCTGGCCGAGGCTGTCTTCTTAGATCTGTCCAAGGCATTTGACATGGCAAGCCACCCTCTCCTCCTATCTACCCTTGCTCAGCTGGGGTTCTCCCAGGTGATCACCTCCTGGTTCTCCTACTATCTCTCTTCACACTCTCAATGTGTCAGGATAAATGACACCATCTCTGCCCACCACCCAGTACTTTTGGGGGTTCCCCAAGGGTCTATTCTGGGTCCCCTGCTTTTCAGCCTGTACCTCAACTCACTCCCCACTGCCTGCTCTGAGCATGTCCTCCTCTATGCTGATGATGCAGTACTCTTTCATACCCACCCTGACACCCATAATACCCATATTGGCCTGGTTTACTGCCACAGGGACTGCCCCACCTCCCCAAAGTTCTAAGGCTCGCTATCACCTCCTCTGTTCCTCTGTTCTCTCTCTCTCACTGACTATGAACTCATAGTCTATGGAGCAGCGGCAAACTCTGCCCTCCTAAGAATCAAAATCATGTTAAACAAAGCATGCTGCATACTTACAGGCTATGACAAACTCACCCACACCTGCATCCTATATGATCTAGCCAATCTTCTCAACTTTGAGGAGTGCCTCCAGTACCAGTCCTGCCTCTTCACCAAAGAAATTATGGTTGGACTGGCCCCGAATAGACTCTTCACCTTACTTCAACCTGCCCTACTAGCCCCCCCTCCCACACTCACAGTACTGCTAGGACCATCATACATGTGCCCAGAGTTAGGACTATGCTGGCCCAAAGGTCTTTCACCTACAAAGCCTCTGTCTGAATCAACTCCCTCCCTGCTTCCATCTCCAGTGAAAATAGACTTGGTCCTTTCAAGTCCTCACTCCAACACTATCTCCACTCCTTGCACACCTGCAACTGCACATAGCCTACTCAGTATACTCACCTCCTGTCTCTCCCCCATCTCTGCCTTTGACAATGCACCTATGTCCCGCCTTACCTCCTCCTAGACGTATGCCTGCTGCTATTTTATGCCCTATGTTCAATGAATATATTCTGCACTGTATATATGCTGCACTGTTGGGTGTATTTCTGTACTGCACTAGTTAACCCAGCTATTTGCACTGTCTGTATTTATTGCACTGCATCATGACTGCCTCTGTCTGTACACCTCTGTATTCCCTGTATCACACTGTCTATTGTACCTGTATAACACAACGTGGAGCCTTTGTAAAGGAGTCTATGACTCAAAGGATTGTAATTCCAATACCTTTAATAAAATAAAAATAAAAAAATAAAAAAAATCATTCTCCTGGAAACTTATCTTTCTACAACAGAACATGATAAGTTTCAGAACAAGGGCTTCTCCATAGCTACAGCCTCATCACACAAATCAGGTCACCAAGAGGGGGTGATTACTATAATCCTCCAGGGTAACCCTTTCCAACTCCAAGATCAAATGATTGATCCAGACAGATGATATGTCATTATATCAGGCATGTTATATGACACTGCCATTACAATTGCTAATGTCTACTTCCCTCCAGGATCTTGCAAGATGGTTGCACAACCCTTTCTTAATAAACTTCTCCCCCTTTTGAAAAGGCAACTGATCCTAGGAGGGGACCTAAATGTCACCTTAAACCCAGCTTTGGAATCAATAGGCCCTCGGACCCCTCGCTTAACTCCAATATAAAAATATCTCAGAATCACCCTTCCCCACTTGGGGCTCATTGATATTTTATTTTATTTTATTTATTTATTGTTTATTTATTATTAACATCTGGCAGGACTATGAGCAAAATATGCCCATTTTCATAGACGACCAGACAATTGTAAGAGACATAGATTGAAATACAAGTAGTATGTTGCAAACTGACAGTAAAGTACAATTGCAGTGAGTACTCATGGCAAGTTACAAGCATCTACATGTATTTGAGTAAAGTAGCCAATTACTCACATTCGATTTGAAGGCAGAGAAGGACAGAGTCTGGTCAGCAACGTATAGGAAGTGAGTTTTAAAGAAACTGGGGAGTTGGAACAGTAAGGCCCTTTGGCCAGCACTAGTTCGCAGAGCAGGGATTTTGAAATAGGCCAGGATCTAGCGTGGGTCAGTGGGGCTTTGTGTTGAAAGAAAGCATTGAAGATGGGTGGAACTTTATTTGTGATGATTTTTTCGTGTCATAATGCCACTTTGAACTTTGATTCTGGAGGCCTGGGAAGGCATATTGGCCTTGTTAATGAGGACACAGTGGTGGGTCCCTGGTGACAGTTGCATTGAGAGCCTGGCAAGTTGGTTATACAGGGTTTTGACTATGTGGAGCACAGACTCAGCTGCTGCTGAGTAGAGAATTAGGTCATAATCAATCAGCGGGTGTCATGTTGAGGGGATGAGGAAAGGGTTAGTCCGGTAAAGTGCATCTAGTCTCTGGTACATTGTTTTTATAAGGTGGGTAATGTGATTACTGAAGGTGAGATGGGAGTCTATGTAGACACCCAGGAATTTGAAGACAAGGGGCTGGATTTCAAAATGTGGTGCAGAGCTTGCGTCAAGACCTGTGCCGCGACACCTAGGTTTGGCAGTGTGCCAAACCCCCTTTGCCGTAACTGTGCCAATTTTACAATCTTGGGTGCCACTGCGACAGTTTCTACTATTTACAGCAGCTTGCACCACATATGTGGTGCAAGCTCCGTGAAAAAGGTCCTCGATTTGCCAAAAGCTATACCACAAAAAGTTGATCTAACTTGCAGCAGTTGCCACACAGGATAGAAAATCCCAATTGCCGGCGGTTGAATGCCACAAGCTCTGTGGATCATATATACAGCACACCAGGGGCTTGTGGCATTCACAACCATTGGAAAATCCTGCCCCTAGACTTTTTCGATGATGGTTCCATTTAGGGTACTAATCAATCAATTAATCAATCAATCAACTTTATTTAACCAGGCGTAGACACCATTGAGCAAGCTCATTTTTAAGGTGGTCCTGGACATCAACAGTATACAGACACAGGTAGGCAATCACAAGAGTACATGAGTAGATGGTACGTACCATAAAAATACAGATATCATAATACATGCAGTTAGCAAAGACATCACAATAAAAATTATTTGCATGTGTGTATATACCAGGCCACAGAAGGATAGACGAGAGTGAGAATGAGAGAGAGAGGGAGAGAGAGAGAGAGAGAGAGAGAGAGAGAGGGAGGGAGAATGAGAAAGAGAGGGAGAGAGGGGAGGGAGGAAGAGAGAGGGAGAGTGAGGGAGAGGAGGAGAAGGGAATGAGAGAGTGCGGAGGAGAGAGAGAGGGAAGGAGGGGGAGAGAGAGAGAGAATGACGGAGAGAAAGAGTGAGGAACAATAGAAGGGAAGGGCAAGTACTGGGAGCTCCTTAACTAGGAAACTAGGCGATCTAAGTGGCAGAGTAAATGCAAAAAGTATTGGAGGTTGCGGAAGTTAGGTCACCTAAAGCAGTTACAGGTATTTTTCAGGTATTCAGTTATCTTTGCTTTGAAGGTGAATGGACCAGGAAAGGTATAAAGTTTTAAGGAGTTTTGCATGGTATTCCATAGGGAAGGGAAGGAGAAAGTGATTGCAGTGAGCCATAGGATGTTTTAACTCTTGGTGTCTGAAGGCAAAGTAGGGAGAAGCATCGCAAACCGTAGGCACCCTTGGCACGCTCAAAGAGGCTCGAGATATACGCTGGAAGCCTATCCAACAGTGCTCTGTAGAGCCAGAGAAGAGCATTTCTTTTCCTCCTTGTGGGGAGGGAGGGCCATCCCAGCTCACGGTACAGCAGGCAATGATGAGTGCGAGAAGGTAGATTAAGGATGAACCTCAAGGCCCTGTGGTAGAGGATGTCAAGCTTACTAAGCGCTGAGGAGGGCCAGTTATAGTACATGAAATCGGCATAGTCCAGGAGAGGCATGAAAGTAGATTGCACTAGCCTCTTCCTGGCATCTTTGGTGAGGAGGTGTTTGATGTGGTAGAATATGCCAAAGTATTGTCTTAGTTTTTTGGTGCCCTCATTCAGGTGAAATGGAAAGTTAAGTTTATTGTCCAGCCAGAACCCCAGATATTTAAAGTTGTCCACAGTTTCGAGGGGTTCGCCCAACAGAGTTAGGATCTTGTGATTGCAAGAGGGGCCAGGGGCTGCCTTGGGTGAGATAATCATAGCTTTAGGTTTTTTTAGCATTGAGTAGGAGCTTATGTTTAATTAGATTATGCTGTAGAGAAATAAAATCCTGCTGTAGGTCCTCAAATGTCAAGTTCAGAGTGGGGTTGACGGTGTGGAGGACAGTATCATCTGCAGATAGGTGAACATTAGCTGTGTGCAGATTTGAGTCAAGATTGTTGATGTTGATTGTAAATAGGATTGGGCCCAGAATGGAGCCTTGAGGGACACCTCATAGCAAAGGGTTTAGAGGAGACAGGAGACAGGTCACCTAAGGCTTTGACTTGCTGGTATCTACTAGTAAGGTAGCAGGTAAACCATTTAACGGTGGCACTGTTGAGACCGATGTCACTCAAAGCATTAAGCATAATGTTATGGTCCACCATGTTGAATGTCTTTCTGAGGTCGAGGAAGAGAGCAAACACATACTTCTTGGAGTCTAAGGCCATCTGCCAATCTGTGGTAACTTTGGTAAGGGCAGAAACCGTGCTGTGCTTAGCTCTAAAACCCGATTGAGTTGCGGATGTTACATAGAAACATAGAAACATAGATTTTGACGGTAGATAAGGACCGCTTGGCCCACCCAGTCTGCCCATTTCCCTACCTAATGGATAAGCTGCAGATCCTAGTTAATCAGCAGCCTACTTCTTCCTACCCCCACACCCTAGAATTGCTTTATGACTGTCCCATGCATGCTTGAATTCCACCACTGTTTTTGACTCCACAACCTCCTCCAGAAGGCCGTTCCATGCATCCACAACCCTCTCTGTGAAAAAATACTTCCTTAAATTACCTCTGAGCCTCCCCCCTCTATCTTTAAATTGTGCCCCCTTGTTCTTGCACACCTCTTTTTTTGAAAGATGCTACCCTCTTGGACTTTGTTGATTCCCTTGAGATACTTGAAAGTTTCTATCATGTCCTCCCTCTCCCTCCTTTCCTTGAGGCTATACATATTTAGCTCCTTACGTATCTCTTCATGTGTCTTCCGGTGCAGACCCTGCACCATTTTAGTTGCCCTCCTCTGGACAGCTTCCATCCTGTCTATGTCTTTGCGGAGATTGGGTCTCCAGACCTGCACGCAGTACTCCAGATGGGGTCTCGCCAGCTGTCTGTACAGAGGGATAATAACTTCCTGTTTTCTACTGGTGATGCCTCTCCCTATGCATCCCAGTATCCCCCCAGCCCTCCTTGCTGCCCTCTCACATTGCTTGCCCACCTTTAGGTCATCTGATATGACTACCCCAGTCCCTTTCCATTTTTGTTGTTGTTTAGTATCTCACCCCATTGTACTCTTCCCCTTGGTTTTTGTTTCCCAGGTGCATTACCTTGCACTTCTTAGCATTGAATCTAAGCTGCCATACATTTGACCATTCTTCTAACCTTGCTAAGTCCCTTCTCATCCTTTCCACCCCACCTTGTGCATCAACTCTGTTGCAGATCTTCCTGTGTCATCTGCAAAGAGACATACTTTTCCTTCCAGTCCCTCTGCAATGTCGCTTATAAAGACATTGAAGTGGACCGGTCATAATACTGAACCCTGCAGTACCCCACTATAACCCCCCTTTCTTCAGAGTGGACTCAATTTACTATTACTCTCTGTGTCCTATTCTCCAGCCAATTTTACCCAGGCTGTCATCTTGGGACCCACTCCAGGCTGGCTAACTTGTATATTAATCTTTGTGTGGGACTGTGTCAAATGCCTTGCTAAAGTCTAGGTAGGCCATGTCCACAGCCTCCCTGATCTACTCCTTTGGTCACCCAGTCAAAGAAATCTATCAGATTTGTCTGGCATGACCTTCCCGCTGTGAATCCATGCTGCCTTGGGTCCTGTGCCCCTCTGGCCTCTAGACACTCAACAATTGTTTCCTTCAGAAGTGATTCCATCATTTTCCCTACCACTGAGGTTAAACTAACAGGTCTGTAGTTTCCTGCTTCTGCCTTGCTCCCACTTTTGTGAAGGGGAATCACATCTGCCCTTCTCCAGTCCTCGGGTACCACCCCATCCTCCCATGATTTGTTAAAGAGGGTAGTCAGTGGTGTCGCTAGTTCTACCCTTAGTTCTTTTAGAATTCTGGGATGAATCCCATCAGGCCCCATTGCTTTGTCCACCTTCAGTTTTAAGAGTTCTTTCAGAACCCTTTCTTCTGTAAATGGGCTGGTATCAACTTCTGTATCCAGAGTGTTCCTACTGTTTGTTTTAGGTACCTCCCCCACTTCCTTTGTAAATACTGAGCAAAAATATTTGTTTAGTATCTCTGCCTTTTCACAGTCAGGATGTTTACAATTTTTTCAAGTAATTTTGAGAGAGTGAGTAGTAGGGAGATTGGCCGGTAGTTATTCATGTTGCTCGGGTCCCCGGATTTAAACAAAGGGATGATGTGTGCAGTTTTCCATAGGTTGGGTAGCGTGCCTTGCATTAGGGAGGAGTTAAATAGAAGGGTAATGGGGGTGGTCAGATGACAGTAACCAATTTTTAGGAAGAAGGGTTCCATGTTGTCTGCACCAGCACTCTTTTTTGTATCCAGCGCCAATAGGAAGTCCTCAACCTGCTTGAAGGTAACAGGTCGGCAACTGAAGGTAGCGGAGTGGCACTGAATAGAGTTAGCATTGGGTCTAGTGTCAACAGTGGTATCCCCATGTGGACTCAGTTTGCTGATTGGGGAGGTGTCGAAGGCTAGCCCCGCAGTAGTGAAATGATCGTTAAGGTGTTTTAGGATCTCAGCTTTGTCAGTGAAGACATTGTCCCCAGACACTATTTTGGTGTGGAGGGAGGCTACAGTGGTGTGGCCTTCAACCTCTTTGAGGATGTTCCAAAATTTGGTAGCATTGTACTTGTTATCTTCCAATGCTGCTTGGAAAAAGCTAGCTTTTTCAGATCTAATAAGTTTGGTGCAGGCATTTCTGGCAGCACGAAACGCGAGCCAGTCAGCTTCTGAATGAGATTTCCTGTTTTTTTTCCAAAGGCAGTCTCTATCCTAAAGAGCTTTCTTCAGTAAAGGGGAGAACCAGCCAGGTGATCTGTATTTGAATTTGAAGAGCCTTGGGGGGGCATGTTTGTCTAGCAATTCCTTTAGTAGTTTGTGGAAGATGTTGAAAGCCTCGTTGACAGATGGGGCTAGGTAAAAGTCCTGCCAAACAAAATTGCCCAGGTCCTGCAGGAATGTGGTTAGACAGAAACTTTTCAAGCATCTCTTCAATATAGTATTGGGGTCCGACTTTACCTGAGGAGAGTGTCTAATACAGGCAATGGCGCAGTGATCACTTATATCATTGAAGAACATCCCGGTGTGGGTAATATTGTGTGGTTTATTAACTAGCGTGAGGTCCAGGAGGGTGCTTCGGTTAGGGTTAAGTCTGTTAGGTCTAGTGGGTGCAGAGGTTAGTTGTGACAGCCCACATGCATCACAGAGGTCTTTAAGCTTCTTTGAACTGTCATCATTCTAATTAAGGTTGAAGTCCCCCATAAGAATGCACTCCGAGTTTGTTGAGTCAAACAAGCCTTGGAGATGAGGTAGAAGGGCTGTGCCATCAGAGAGTGGTCGGTAACTGAGGCAATGAGGAGTGCCTTGTCGTTGGTGAGTGTTAGCTTTAAAGCTAGTCATTCAAATTCTTTAGCTTTGGATGTGCAGTCTACAACTGAGACAGAGAATTTATTCTTAGCGTAGATTAGGGCCCCCCCCCCCGGCTAGTCTATCACATCAGAAAGTGCTGTATCCTGGCATGTTAACGGCTTTGTCTGGGGTTGTGGATCTAAGCCAGGATTCCGAGATCATAAAGAAGTCAGGTGATGCATGAATAATCGAAGTTTGGATCAGGTCAAGCTTTTTAATCAAGCTATGGACGTTTACGTGGAGAAAGCTGATACCCTTATATTGAGGGAGAGCCTCAGGGGTGATCAGAGAGGTGGGCGGGCCTGGGTTTAGCTCAACATTTCCAGAACAAAGTAGGAGAAGTAATAGTTTCCTGAGGAGATGGATTAGTCTAGAGAGAAAATGCATCTTATTCCATTTGGAACAGTTATTTTTTGCTGTGGTTAAGACCTGGCCACTAGGATAATTTGTTGTAGAGAGCGCAAGTATTAGAGGTTTGACCATCAGGTTCAGGGATGCTCTGCTCCATGCGCTGTGTACTGCTTGGTGCATGGTTAAGTGGGGCAGAGGGGTGGACGTCCCCACTGTGTAGTGCCATGTGATGTTCTGCTATAGCCGAGTCGTGTATCCCTCCAATGGGGGGGCCTGCATTGGTGTAAGTGGGTAACTGGGGTGTAATATACTACGTAGGATGACAGAATGCAGCATACAACCAGGAAGGAATCCTTTCGAGGCATTGTTAAAATGCCGAACCACTGTCAAAGAGCAATGGTAAGAGAGCAAAAACCAGGGTGGAGGGAGTTAATTTTGGAAAGCAGGACTGGCTAAAGAGTGAAGAAAACAGCAGTTGAGTGGTGCCAGTGAGCATCAGCCAATGACAGCTGAGGGGGACTGGCCCAGCTCTTGAGGAAAGAGCATTTAATAGAGACCGGGGTTGGGGTGAGTGGTGTGGGATGAAAAACAGAGAGTTGGCAATAGAGCGAGTGGAGAACAGCCATGGAGAGTCAAATCCCCTGGCGGCCAATCATGGTAAAAACTGTATGGCAGCAGCCAGTCATCCACATTCTGGAGCAGGCTTCAGCCAATAAGGACTCCAGTGTAGTTCCCTGAGGCAGTCTGAGGGCTTACCCAGTTCAGATGGCTCCGTTGTGGGCAGTCAAACGGCGTGCGCCCAGCTGGCTTCTCCAACCGCTGCCACAGAGGAGAGGTGGCGTTCAGCCTGATCAAGGGCTTTGGGAGCAGGTTCAGATGGCTCCATTATGAGCAGTCAAAGGGCACGCGGCCGGCTTGCTTCTCCAGCTGCTGCCATAGAGGCAAGGTGTTCATAGACCTGGTGTTAATACTATCAGGCAGTTTTTTCTTGATGCTATGGAAAATCATGCATTTGCTTTTGGTGGCTTTAAGCACAAGCTTGTGCTCAATGTACCATTTTACCAAGTTGAAGTCAGATTGAATGACATTCCGTGTGTCCCAGGGGTTGACACCTCTGGTGAAGGTAACAACATCATCTACATACAGTAGAATACCCGACCTTCTGCACAACTGTGGGAGAGTGCTCAGAAACAGACTGAAAAACAGTGGGCCCAGTATGGACCCTGTGGAACTCCAGTGGAGACTGGTAGCACAAAGGAGAGACAGGAAGCAATGTTTGTTTTTGTTTTCACCCTGTTTGGTAGCTCTGACACCAGAGCCACACTTTCTCAGAGCAGCCAATACCACCAAGTCCTTTGACTAAGAGTCGGTGATTATCAAGGCTAAAGGCCTTGGTAAGGTCTATGAACACCAACATTGCCAGGTAGTCTTGGTCTAGGTGCTGGTGAATGACGTGTGAACCCAACAAAAGCCATTTCAGTACTGTGTCCAGGCCTGAAGCCATGCTGGTCAGTGGTCAGAGTCCCGGAATTGTTTAGGAAGTCAAGGAACTGATCAAAAATGATGTGTTCAAAGACTTTGGTGAGTGGGGCAAGTAATAAGATGGGCCTGTAGTTCTGTAGACAAGCTGTGCTGCCTGTCTTGTGCACAGGGACTACAGTGACTGTTTTCCAGAGCGAAGGGAATTGACCCATGCTCAGGGAATGATTGAAGATTTTAGCCAGTGGGTAGCACAGCAGGTCAGCCATGGCTTTGATCAAACCTGTATTCTAGTTTATCTAAACCCACTTGGGGATGAGGGTTCATTTTGATAAGGTACTTATGCACTATCTTGGGGGATAGGGCCTTGAAACAGAACTAGGGAGATGGTAATTCCCCAGCGTGTGCACCTGTGTTGGGGGGGCACAGCTCATGCTGGGAAGGATGTATTTCTCTAAGTTGGTAAAAAAAAGTATTAAATTCTTCAGCAATTTTGAGGGGATCAGTGAGGGTGCCTGATTCAGTGACTAAGAGGCTGGGGCAGGACCTGATGTTTATACCCAGCCAGTTGTTGATGGTTCTCCAGGTCTCTGGGATATCCTTGTCAGTGAACTCACATTGCTTTTTGATCAGCAAGTTCTGCTTCAACCCTCTAGACAGGGATCTGCATCTGTTGCGAAGCTGTTTGTATTCATTCAGGACTGCAATGTTGGATGTTATTCTCTATACCCTCCATTTTCTATCCCTAGCCCTCATCAGATCAGTTAGTTGAGGTGTGACCCATTCCTGCCTGTTCCCTCTAATTCATAGCTTCTTGAGAGGGGCTAGTGCATCACAGACTGCTGAAAACAGAGTGCAGAATTTACAAAGCACATCATCTATTGGGGCAGAGAAGTGAAGGGTCGACCAGTAGATCTTGTCAACTTCCTCTCTTATAAGGGTGATGTTGAGTTTAACTGAGATTTTTGGAAGTTATAAATACAGGAGCAACCTTAGTCCTTTTGGAACTCCAGTGGCAGAAAACTGTGCAGTGGTGATAAGAACATAAGAAAAGCGTCAGCAGATGGGGACTGAGTACTCCATCTAGTCTGCCCTAGAAACTACCCTCCTCCCTATGCAGCCTTCATCCTAACTTGTCCTTTATGTCTGTCCTGTATGAGTTTAACTCCCTGATTGTCTTTGATGCTACCACCTCCTAGGGCAGGCTGTTCCAGGGGTCTATCACACTGTCTGTGAATAAGTAGGTTGCGTAGGCTATCCGCCGTTACCCCTGCCTGCTTGATCTTGTGGACATCAGAGAATAGGATCCAGTCTAAAGTAGTGGATCTCCCTGTCCTGCAGGTAAGCCTAGTGGGTTCTTCAAAAATCTGGGTGAGGTGAGCATTAACCAGAACCTCTTTGATATTGTATATTTTCCCTGCCAGTTGTAGTTGAAGTCACTCAAAATTATGACTCCCCTATTAGGAAGATTGCTCCTGAAATTACTAATCACTTTTATAGCTGTTGAGTAGCTATCCAGAGCAGTATAGGTAATTGCTAAGGAGATAATTTTCTCTTCCCCAAGGACTAATTGAAGGGGCAGAAATTCACAGTTTGGTGTAATGCTTGTGAACTCACACCTGCTCACCTTTTTGTGTGATTTGGCAGAGAGAAGACAACTCCCACCCCAGTGACCTGATCAGTCTTCCCTGTGTATCTTATACCACTGTAGGTTGATCGATTAGTTGGGCACTTTTTGAGATAGCCAGGTTTCCATTAGGACAATAAAATCAAAATTATTGTCTAGTGCCCACACCTTGAAAGCCTCCCATTTCGCCATTAGGCTTTGAATGTTTAAGTGGACAAATGAGAGGCTGTTTTTCAAATCTCCCGCGGGGGCTAGTACCCCCCTAGTAAGACTTGCGTTGAGGTGGATTGTTCCCAATATGAGCAGTAGGAGGATTATTAGTATCTATTTAAAATGGGCTGTGTGGCTGCACTTTCTCAGAAGTGTGGGGTAGATGCAGTAGCAGTCATTGCTGGACACACGTGTGCAGGTGAGTGCTGTCCAGATGGACACTTTCCAGGCTGAAGCTAGTGTAAGGGTAGATGGGGGTTGTGGGGGTACAGAAGACACTGACGGTAAAGGCAAAATTAGCCAGATCAGTTTGGGAGGTTGGCTGGTGCATCTAGCATAGAGATTGGCTGTGTTAATTTCTAGGGAGGGTGATGGCCTTTGTCCCACAGAGGGTGTACAGGATGAGACACAGGAATTCAAAAGCAGCCAGCATTGTAATGTGAGATTTAACTGCCAGTTCTATTGGGCAGACTGTAGTACGATTAGAGCAATGGGTCTTATTGAAGCAAGTACTAACCCTTCCTGTCCTGCTATACACCAAATTCTTCAGCTCCTTTTTATGTTTGCTTGCACGCATGTGCAAGAAACATAGTGCCATCATCGGAGATTTCGGAGGTGTGTCACCTCCTCCTCCAATTCAGTCAGTGTGCTGGCAGGCGCGGCGCCTGTAAACCAATGCATTTTGGAGCTGTCTATGATAAGCTCCAAAATGCGGTGGCATACAGTTGAAAGGGGGAGCTATGCTTGAGTGAGCAGCACAGATAAGGCTGTCGCACGCGCAGCTCCTCTCACAGACGCCCGCAGGGCACGCGACGTTGTATAGCCGACGGGTGCCCAACTCTCGCTCTGCTGCACTGTCCTCCTCCTCACAGAAGTGCCACGCTGGGAGCCCACCCAGCGTGCAAGTTATCAGTAGGTCGACGGGGTGCCCAATCCCCTGCCGGCTGAAGACCCCCAACATCCTTTGTGCCACACTGGGAGCCCACCCCAGCGTGGCAAACGTCCCAGTCTTTTTTTATTTGTACCTGAAAATGAAACTGTCCCGCAGCTGCCTCCCGACCCTCCCACAACCCGCACTCCACCCATTGCACACCCAGCTCTCCCACACCCCACCTCACCCCATACTTACCTCCGGAGCTCGGCGCGACGATCTTCGTGGACGGGAACACGCCTGCACTCTTCAAAGGCGACTCACAACTGAGGAAATGCCGTAAGCTGCATATGGGATAAATAGGAGGGTTCAACTTTATTGTATCTTCAGGGTATTTTTTGATTTTGGCACTACCTCAACATGGGTTTTTGGGACCCTTCTCATGAATGATGTCACTGTCATGGCGTTGCCCGGCCCGAAGTGTGATTCTCAAGACAGTGATTGCGAAATCACTGTTCAGGCCTGAATAACGCCATGACAGTGACATCAATCATGAGAAGGTGTCTCAAAAACCCCATGTTGAAAATTTGGTGCCAAAATTCCCAAAAATGACTATTTTACGAGCGTGCGTTGCGCAGTTCCTACGCAGGCTCGTAAGTTCGTGAATTTTCAATATTTTCACTCCAGATTTTCAACATTGCTATTTTACCACACCTTCTTATGAGTAGTACAGCTGTCATTTTTCACATCTCACCCAAAATGTGCTTCCGCCCATGTAGCGCACAATGGCGCAGTCAGTGTGCGAAATCAATGTATGGGACAAATTAAGAAAATCACAGTGACACAGTTCATGAGCAGGCATCTTAAAATGACTATGCTGAAAATTTGGTGAAAAAAGTCCTAAAAATGACTGTTTTACGAGCGTGCATTGCGCAGTTCCTACGCAGGCTCGTAAGGTCGTGAATTTTCAATATTTTCACTCCAGATTTTCAACATTGCCATTTTACCACACCTTCTTATGAGTAGTACAGCTGTCATTTTTCACATCTCACCCAAAACGTGTTTCCACCTATGTAGCGCACAATGGCGCAGTCGGTGTGCTAAATCAATGTATGGGACAAATTAAGAAAATCACAGTGACACAGTTCATGAGCAGGCATCTTAAAATGGCTATGTTGAAAATTTGGTGAAAAAAGTCCTAAAAATGACTGTTTTACGAGCGTGCATTGCGCAGTTCCTACGCACGCTCGTAAGGTGGTGAATTTTCAATATTTTCATTCCAGATTTTCAACATTGCCATTTTACCACACCTTCTTATGAGTAGTACAGCTGCCATTTTTCACATCTCACCAAAACGTGTTTCCGCCTCATGTAGCGCATAATGGCAGTTGGTAAGCGGTGATCAATGTATGGGACAAATTAAGAAAATCACAGTGATACTGTTCATGAGGTGAGGTGTTAAAATGGCTATGTTGAAAATTTGGTGAAAAATTCCAAAATGACTGTTTTACGAGCGTGCGTTGTACAGTTCCTACGCACGCTCATTCGTTTGCAAATTTTCAATATTTTCACTCCAGATTTTCAACATTGCCATTGTATCACACCTTCTTATGAGTAGTACAGCTGTCATTTTTCACATCTCACCCAAAACGTGTTTCCGTCCATGTAGCGCACAATGGCGCAGTCGGTGTGCAAAATCAATGTACTGGACAAATTAAGAAAATCACAGTGACACTGTTCATGAGCAGACGTCTTAAAATGGCTATGTTGAAAATTTGGTGAAAATTCCTAAAATGACTTTTACGAGTTGGCGCTGCATGGAAAGTATTATGCATGCTCGTAAGTTTGCAAATTTAATATTTTTACTCCAGATTTTCAACATGTCCATTTTATTAAACTTCCTTATGAACAGTACAGCTGCAATTTTCATATGTCGCCTAAAATGTGTTTTCAGACATGTAGCGCATAATGGTGCTGGTGTGCTGGAAGCAATGTTTAGGACAGATTAAGAAAATCACAGTTACACTGTTCGTGAGCAGAGGTCTTAAAATGGCTATGCTGAAAATTTGGTGACAAAAGTCCATGAAATGACTGTGTTCACAGTGAGCATTGCACAGTTTCCACGCACCTCATTAGTTCATGACTTTGTAATATTTTCAGTCCAGATTTTCAGCAGTGGCATTTTTCCATACTTCCTTATGAACAGTACAGCTGCCATTTTTCACAACATGGCCGAAGTGTTTTCACACTTCTCAGTGCAGAGATGCGTGGTCACTGTGGGAAATCATTGTTCGGCACAGATAAAGAAAATCACAGTGACACTGTTCATGATCGAGGCACCAAAATGCCTGAGTTGACAATCTGCTGTAAGAAATCCCAACCTAATTATATTACGTGTTGTGCGTTGTACAGTTTCTATGTACGTGACTTCACCATTTTTTAAAATATTTTACTACACATTTGCAACATAGCCATTTTTTACACCTCCCCATGAAAGAGTACAGCTGTAATTTTTACATCCTGTTCGGAATATTTTTGCACCTGTGGTGCTAAATGCCATAGTCACTGTGCATAAGCAGCTTTCGGCTAACAAACTGATATTCCCCCTATTCATGAGGTGGGGTCACAAAACAAACATGTTGAAAATTTGGAGCGAAAATACCAACGAATGCCTGAGGTATTAGGGTTTTCAACTATAACGCCCAATGCTATAGAGAATGACAGGAATCAGGGGTGTGCCTTGGGTTTCTTGCCTGTGATGCTCATACCATTCCACACCCTGCAGTCACTGAGGGGCATTGAGGTATGCCTTGGACTCTTTGGCCCCAAAGTTCACCCCATTCTCCTATATTGCACCCATCACACCATATTTCCTAATGAAATGGAGTGCGCATAAGGGCCAAAGACCACAAGGAACACCGTCGCACTTGTCAGTGTCTGCAGGGTGGGGTGTGGTGAAATGGCGTGGCCGTTATGCCTGATGACCCAAACGTACACCCCAATGCCTGTCACTCTCTGCAGGGTGGTGGTGGGGTTGGCTTCAGTTCAATACTTCACTGCCATTCCTATTACGCAGCTCTGCAACTTCTACACTACCACTGCCAATGCCAGCAAGCAAACATTCGGCATTGACAAATGCTTGTTTTGTTAGCCTAAACAGCTGTGGGGAGCCTGAATGAGTTGATAGGAGGGGAAGCTACTTGGAGGCACGCTTTTCTCACACTTAGGAAAGATACACATTATACTCCCAGAACTAATACATCAGCAAGATTAGACTACCTCATCACTACAGCCAAACACCCTGACTCAATCAACGATATCTATATTGGTGCCACCTTACTTTCTGACTACTCTCCAGTATTTGCTAAGTTACTCCTAGGAAAGCTACACTGATCTACTCTTTGGAGATTGAACTTAACTGTAAAAGATCCCACGCTAGTTCAACATTTGAAGGCATAGGAGACTACTTTTATGTTTCCGAGAGCTCAACTCTCTAATGGTCAGGGTCTAGGGCCCCCAGAAGCTAATGGGGTTTTTGATGTTCTGTGGTGCATTTTGAGGGTTATACTGAAGAGATAGCACAGTATAAACAAACACCATTGAAATCATAGCGCATTACCCAAATTTGTCTTTTTTCCAGCAGGGCATTCTGACTCTCTAATAAAAAAGGAGATTAGGGCCTTATCTCCCTTTTTATTACGTTAGATTAAGAATGCCCTGCAGGAAAGTAGTTATTCCTCCTGTAGTGCTTTCTTCCATCCATATTTAATTACACAGAGTGTAATTAAATACTGATGGAAGAACAGCGTGGCTCACTTGGTTGCACATCCCCCTCTGGACTAGAAGATCATGGGTTCTTGTCCCACACTGGGATTGGACTTAAACCTAAAATGCTGGCATCCAAATGTAGTATTGGGGGATGCTGTACTGCTGGGGTGAGCTGTCCTTTGGATGAGACATTAAACCAAGGTCCCTTCTACCCATCCTGGTGCTGTCCTAGTGGGTGTCCAGGTGGAAGTAAAAGAAGCCAGGGCACTGTTCACAAAGAGTAGTGGACATTCCCAGTGTCCTGGCTAACATTTCCCCTTCCCATAAACCAGTTCTCGCAATTGTCCAGGCTGTGTGTGGGTGTTGATGTGCGATATGGCCGCCACTACACATTCAGTCACTTTACTACCAGTCTAGCATTGCTTGTAAAGCACTTTGGGATACACTGTGTATGAAAAGCGCTATATAAATGCTGATTATTGTTATTCTATATGATCTGCCAACTCTTTTTAATCTAAACAGCATGCTAGTTTCAAAGTTCCAGCTAAAAATGTAAATGCAAGCCCACATACATTGAGCTAACACCGTACAGGCAATGTGAATTCCATGTGGTTTCAGCTGCTAACTTGCTACACTTATTTATTTATTTGCTTTTGTTGACCGGGTACTTCTGTAGTTCGGACCTTAGACTTTGCACAGCCCAGACGCCTCACCTTCCAATTAAATATATTAGAAGAAGTAGTCTAGAATAGAATTATATTTATTATGCTTTTTAAAACATGGGCAGGGACACAGGGAGAGATGGTGGATAAGTGGGGCAAGGCTACAAGAGGGTTCAGTTCAGTCTCCATTCTGTTTGGCCTGTAATCTCTTGAGATTAAAGATCAAACAGAAAGGAGGTCAAACCCCCACCCTCTTTTGGCCTTACCCTATTATTAATCCACCCTCCCTGAACTGAGTCTCTGACCATGGTTTAAAAAGCACAGTAATCCTATCCTAGGCTAGTACTTCTGATACATATATTTGGAAGGTGTCACGGTGGGTTGGGGGGTGAAGTCTTTAAATACCAATACTTTAGGCTGGAAGGAGGGAGTTTTGTTGTAATTTGTATTCAAATAAAAATGACTTTCATCTTCTGGAAGAAGTTTAGAAAGTTCACCAGGGAGTCAGGGACAGGGCCTTTATGATTCTAAATGAGGAATCAAAATAAAAATACCAGCTATATCAATAATCTCTACAGAATGTGAGTGATCATAAAGTATTCTTTTTAAACTATGAACCATTTGAGGAATTGGGGTTATCAGTGTCCCTTTAAGCATATGGTATGCCCTTTAGTTACACTGCTCAGAACAAGATCAGAAAGTTCCCCTTATCCTATCCTGTTAACATTTTAAAAACTGACATTATATTGTATGTTAGCAATTTTGTTTTCAGAGAAAATATACCTACAGAGTAGCCTGCCTGCTTTCTCTATTGCTTATTGAGCAGTGACTAAACCACACAAAGTGGATGAGTCAACAGTTAATCCACATACTGGAGTGCCTTGCTGTGGTTGCACTATTGACCCATGTGTCAAATAAATTTACAAATGCATAATTGTTTTTTCTTATAAACACCCCTCTTTAGCCATGAGTTTCTGTAGGATTTTCGCACAGGTAAAGATTTTCGCCAACCAGTAAGGTTACAGGAGTTTTTTATGTCCATGGTATAATCTCTCCATTCCCTTAATCATTTTAGTTGTTGCCTGCTGTGTTTTAGGCTAGGGGAGACTTTTTGCCAAATCATTTAATTCAAGTGTTTTCTATCCTAGCTTCTGTCTTGGCATTCTACTGTAGGAATAGTTGTTGTTTCCTGCAGGGTTTCTGAAGGTGTCCTGTTCAGTTTGTCAGAGAAAGTGGTAACATTTGTCATCAGGGCATCAGTGAAGCAAAAAAAAATCAGTTTATTTTTTATCAAAATGGGACATGCCAGTCAGAATGCTTGCTGTCTCTAGAGGATACTATTTTTAATGCTGTGGTTTAAAACCCCAGTATCTGAATTGAAGACTTTGCAAATGTTACCTTAACTCCTACAGTATATTAATTCTGGTTAGCCTTAAACAGGCGTTGCACTGTTAAGGGGGTCCTTTATAGAGACTGAGGCCCCGTCCACACTACACTGCTCAGACCTGGTAACGGATGCAAACCATTATGGCCAGGGTGCGGTACAGTGTGACCACACTGCGGCGTTGTCCGTTACAGGACTGGTACCACCGGTCCACACTGCGGGAGCCGGGCGACCGTTACAGCGGCACCGTATCCCACAATGCAGCTCACGATACGCAAGGGGACCAGTACCACGCATCCACACTATGGCCGATAATGTTACTGAGGCATAACCTGCTTCATAACCATTGTTGAAACCACCTCATATGTGGTTTCAACAACGGTTATGAAAACGCCTTCTGTAACATTACAGGTGTAAACACAAACTGTTGCGGTAACGGTTTGGGCCCTCTGTAACGTTACAGAGCCATAGTGTGGACAGGGCATAAAGCTGTCTTGCCTTTGTGGGGCTGTTTATAAAACAATGATATATTATGCACTGTAACTAAGTCAAATGGCAGGATTGAATATTACATGCTATCACAAGGAAAAATGGAATATAGTCACTCCGGTGTGGTGCAGGCATTCTATGTGACAAAATATTTGACTCCAGTCAGGAAATGAACAGAGAAATACAGAAAGCCTTTTGGCTGGCTGCCCACACCGTAAGACCTTTAATCAATCAAGTTATGAGACTGTGCTTCATGACAGTTCTTGGAGCAGGTGAGGCTGGATATCAACAGGCCTGCCGAATGTCTGCAACACTTTCGTTTTGAAAACTGAAAATTCAGGATTTCTAGAGCAAAATTAAGACCCTAGGCAAAACTTGGAGTTCTAATTAAAGGGTAGAGTATTCTCTGTAAAACAGTTGCTAGATTCGTATACTGTAGGTACAAATTATCATTGTAACTTGTTTTAACCTGCTGCTTGCTTGCGTCTCGCTTGCTGCGGACACAGTCTGCCCCGATGTTCTCCAGTCTGGTGGTGGCCTACTCGTCCTCGCTCCTGCTCATCCCGAGTCTGTCAGACCGTGGACCGTCTCCTGGACCATCGCTAATGAGACGCTACTTGCTCACACTGTGCTGGCTAAGGCCCTGTCCACACTACACCGGAAAACACTGTAACGTTATGAAAATGTTACAGACTTAAACCATTACGGTGTGTCCACACAATGCATTTAAACGTGTGCACAACAGTACAGCCCATCCACACTGCACATGGGTCAGAAACCGTGCCCAACCCCTGTAGAGCTGGGCACATCCCATGATGCAGTATTGGGCAGTGCACCATTCCAGTCCCCAGGATACCCTCCCGAGCATGATGACCATACTGAGGGTGCAACTGCTGTAGTGACGATCCCTAGCAGCAGAACGTCCAGCACTGCTGTTCCATGAGCTGCTCTGGTCACAGCCCCCCCTGCATCAGGCACCACTACATGCTGCCACAGGATGTCATGCACATAAGGCACTATCCCTATGCGCAGGCATGGAACAGTCTGGTGCCCTTACGTGGTGTGGGGCCCACTGCACAGTCTTGCCTCTGCTGCCCCACTGCCACACACCCTGCAATGTGTCATGATCTGCACCACTCCACATGTCCATTCACATGTCCATTCACCTCTGTATATCCCTCCCAAGCTGGGGGCTGAGTGCTGGCAGCATGGAGTTGCTGCACAGCATTACGGGATACTGGCAGACTGGTGGGACCTGGAGGCTACACTGTCATCCATTTACACGGCGCTGTGTAACGTTACAGCACTGCTTCCATTACAGATACCGTTGTTGAAACCACCTACTGACAGGTTTCCACAATGGTTTCAAAAACGCCCTCTGTAACATTACCAGTGTAAATGCTAGCCGTTACGGTAACATTATAGGCACTCTGTAACATTGCAGAGGGTGTTTTCAGGTGTAGTGTAGATAGGGCCTTAGTCTGATCAGACACATACCGAATGTGGACCGGTCCGAGATGAGCAAAACAAATGGCAGAATTCATGTTGTGCCAGCTTGACGTAATGGTGCCAAAACGCACTGATGCTGACTGCTGGGGTGTTTGTGCTGGGTGCTGTGCAAGGCATGCGTACTTCTCCCAACCATTGAAGTCAGACTCATATTAATATTAAATGTCCCAGACTTCCAAACTGAAATGGCGCCATGGAGAAAATGTGACCTGACCCGTGTGCTCCAGCCTCCAGAGTGGGGAAAAAAAGCATGGTTGGTTGCCCAGCAGTGCCTGGAAAAAAAAATACACACAGTTCTGGTCGGGCAGCCGAGGGGGGCACAGCCCCCACTTTAACTTCCCAGGGGGGCTTCAGACCCTCAGTCCCCCCTGTAGTCAGCGCCTATGTTTGAAGAATCATATTCCCCAAATCTTAGCCAAAAATAACCAAGACATTGCTCCCCCTATTTTGTGGAACACACTTACAGTGGTGCTCCATGGTGAGTTGATTGCATATTCCATGGCACAAGCTCAGAAACTCCAAGCACATTACTTAGAACTACAACAGACCTTACAAACTCTCCACGTATTTGTACATCAGGGTGATGTTTCAGTTTGTCCCCAGCTTAATCAGGTTAAACAAGAGCTTCAAAAACTTCTCAATGCTCAAATACAGCAAGCTCTGCTTTATTTAAAACAAACTTATTATGAAGGGGATCCCAAGGTGCAAAAACCTTGGCTGATGACTTTGAGCCCAATGGACTCAGACGCACATTTTGCAATTATACAATCTGCAGACATGAAATTATACAGGATGTCCTCAGGACATTTGGAACATTGTGTCCACTTATTACCGATCTCTTTATTCTTCTGATGGAACACCCTGCCCAGAAGCACTACTGCATGTCAATACATCACAGACAATGCAGCACGGTCAAAATCCACACAGGAAAAACTGCTACAGACAACACAGTGCTCATTAAAAACAGTTAGCACTAAATACATCGCCTAATTTTAGAGCACAAATTCAGATGGGGGGGCTGGCAGAGTCCCACTCACCTTGCTGAATGTCTCCCTCATCCCAGTTCCCTGCAGCAGGAAAAAAAATAATTTACACAATGTTATGTGGTGGGGACTTTGTCCCCATACCCCCCCCCCCCCGTAAAATATATATACATCCTCCAAGATGCACCACAAGTCAAAAAAAAAAACACCATAAAGGGAAGACTCAACTGTCCAGTGGCCATCCCACAGACTCATGACTTGTCACTCTAACCACCATGCCACGGAGCCAGTTGATTCACTCCATGCACAATGCGATTGTTATAGTGCTGGGCCTGAGTGCTGTAATGGTCACACTATAATTCCCCGGAGCTCTTTTCACTCATGCTGTTTTTACGGCATGGTTTTTACCATGCTGTAATTGATGCATGCATTTGATGTGCTACCCAGAAGAGCTATATAGCTTCCTTAGTCACCCATCCCGTCCTAAGCTGCCCTTTGCAAATGCAGAAAAGTTACTCCTTCCCATTTCTCTCTCTGAAGTTACTATGGCTCTTAAAGATACTAAATCATAGAAGTGTCTAGGCCCAGATGGATACCTGGCTGAATTCTATAAAACATTTCAAGAAGTTCTTTTACCCCCACTATTAAAAACTTTACAAGAGATACAGGCCAAAGGTACCCCTTCCTCTACTTGGAATTATACAGTGATCTCAACTATTTTAAAACTGGACAAACATCTCTATCTCTCCACCTATTATCACCCAATCTCCATCTTAAACTGTGACAATAACATTTTTATGGTCATTTGGGTTAGGCAGCTAGAGTCTTTTCTGCCCAAACTCGTAGATCCAGATCAGGTGGCATTCATCAGGACTCGTTGGGTCCATGGTAGCGTGCGCCACACCTTGCTACTGATAGAATATATCATCTCTAGACTTATCCCTGTTGCCCTTCTCAGCTTAAACACTAAGAAGGCTTTTGACAGGGTAAATTAGTCTTTTCTTTGGAACACCCAGTTGACATTTGGTCTCCCAGATCAAGTGATCTCGATGCTACAAGGTATTTATTCTTCCCTGCAAGCCTATCTCAAAATTAATGGTTCCCTCATGGCCCCTTTTACCTTAGGTAGATGCACCCATCAAGGATGTCCTCTATCTCCCTTCTTTTCACCCTATATTTGGAACCTCTGGCAGCTGCAGTACACTTAGAACCAATGATTACAGACATTCCATTAAGAGGCAAGAATTATAAACTCTCTATCTTTGCTGAAGATGTTCCCCTGACTTTAACTTCACTAGAAGACTCCATTCCTGCCTTACGGAATCTCCTCAACCATTTTGGGAATCTTCCAGGCTGTAAGTTAAATACACAAAAAAAGAGAAGCTCTGCTGTACAACTACTCACTCTCTCTGTCTTTGAAAACATCCTCCCCTTTTAGATGGAATAAGGGGGCTATTCGCTATTTAGGGGTAAAACTAACCAAAAACCTTCATCATTTAGAATAGTTGAACTATGAGCCTTTAACACAATAAATCACTGCTGATCTGTTCAAATGGTCTCAACTTCAAATGGGAGTTTTCTCCCGGATAAAGGTCATTTGCCAAAACATACTTCTGCAAATTCTTTACTATCTCCAAACACTTCCTATCATGCCAGCCCCCTGTTATTTCCAATCCTGGAGCAGGATTATTTCCTGTTTTATTTAGAATGGGGCATGACCCCAATTCCATTTCTCAGTACTACACATCCCTTGTAACAAGAGTAGGGTTAATCTTCCTAATTTACTGTGGTTCGCTCAAGCAGCTCGCGTCCAAAAGTTCTGCCTTTGGATATCTTCATCTCTTCAACTCTACTGGAAACAGAATTCGGCATTAATGACCTCTTCAATGTTGATTACTATTTTTTCAGCCACCCTCCACAATACTTGAAATTTACTCCTTTTACTGTGATAACGATAAAGCACTGGATGGTAATAGCTACTCACTTTCTGACCCCTGCCTACTTTTTTCAACTCAGAGCAATAGCATATGACCAATCTTTCCTCCTTAATTCCCTTGATACCTCCATGAAATGCGAAACAGGCAGGCCTACGATTCTTCTTTCAGTTATGGATTCACAAGGTGTGTTCCCAAGGTTCAAGGTACCATCTACCATAGGACGACCGTTTTTGGGATCTATAACTTTGCTCTCATATCCATAGCAAGGGAAACTCACACTTTACTCTCTCTGAGCCCCTTCCTCTACTGATGCAACTTGTCATCAACCATGTACAAGGGACTTGGTTCTGCATTTAATCAGCCACTTAGTTAAGGCTCTACAGGTGCTCCACCCCATAACAACCAAACTTATCTTGCAGAAATGGAACTCTAAGCTTAATGAAAATATTACCTTCAAATTTGGCATAAATATGTTCTTCCAGCTCACTGTAAGTATTACCTGAGCAACCACTCCCGTCGTCACGGGGAAAAAACCACACCACTGGGTTTTGTCTTAACGTCGCTTTATTTGATCAACCTTACACATGCATGTGGGACTTCTACAACGGAGAAGTTCTCCGACATAATTTACAGCAGTTTTTATAAGCTAGATTTTGCACTTCTTATCTTGAAAAATACCAACATTTCAGTATAAGCCAATCATAAGACAGCATAACAAGTTTTAGCAATGTAACAGAAAAACACATTGATATGCATGAGGTATTTTTCCACTGCTTATTTTATTTCTTTCCCATTACTGCTTGATACATGTGCCTGGGTCAAGCTGACCTGAGAGAGAGACAATGAGTTTCACTCACACCATAGCAACGTACAGCTTGCCTTCAATGCCACTACGTGCTGTTATTTTTATATTTTGCCCAGGCATGCTCTTATCCTTATATTTTGCCCAAGCCCATTATTCAGGCTGGTACAACCAGTTCTGCTCAGTTTTATCTATCTTTCTGTTTTTACAAATGTACCTCAAGTAACCTCAGTACAAATTCTATAACCCTTAAAAAAAGAAAACATGAACTCAGAAATTTCTACTACATTCATTATGACTTTGTTACAGCATGGCTTTCAAAGCAAGCATAGCTTCAAGGCATTTAATAGCAAATATAGCTTTAGGATATATAAAAATTCCCTCACACTCTCCCCCCTTTTGATACTATGTATCAACTAACCGATCCCTTTTTACTTTTTCTCACTTTATATTTTGGTCACAATCTGGCTCATTTTGTAATGGAAAACACCCCCCAGTTTAATGGGGTCCTTTTGTTAGGGTAGCTTGAGCAGGTGGGTGGCGTCATTGACACCATTGTGTTGCACAGGCATTGTAGGAGAAGTTCGATTAGGACAGTCAGTAGCCAGAGTGCCAATATGACCACTTACAAGTACTGTCACCCAATGGAGAAGAGTAGCACCCCAGTCACCAACTACGCTTGCAAGCCATGACCATGGGTCCCATATTTATGTGTAGCAAGCTTAGAAAAATGCAAGGCTGGAATTTAGGTATATCTCGCCACGGCCTCATTTTATGCTTTCAGCTATTTATTTTTTTCATTGTATAGAATTTTACAATTAACCCTTTTAAAGTCTTACACACACATATTAAGTGACATAGTGGTATTTTCCACTTGCAGCCTTTTTGCTACTAGATATACTAATTTACATGTTGGCATCATTTAGTCATTTACTAACCATTTTTACCTTTTACTAGCCCTTTAGCAATTTACACTAGCCATTTTACACCTTTTATTTCTCAGTTTTATGGTTAGCTAACTACACATTGTTGATAAAAGTTTGGTCACTGATTACTAAAACCTTGGCCACTGACCACTGTTAATAATTTCCACCCTGAAGATAGGAGGCCCCTGAGGGACTCGAACATTCTACAAAATTGAACATAAATGTAAAGATATTAGTTAATAACTGAAGGTTAAAAAAATTAAACATTTCTACTTTTAGACTGTTAGACTAGGTGAATAGGTATATGATTTAAAACTGGTTGCCAGCATACAGATAGTCAAGGCATTTATAAAAGCATCCTGTTCTGGAGTTGGTAGAGGGTGGTTACAGACGGAACACAAATCGTGAGTTTGTAAAACATAATACAGAATTGAGGGATGTCAACACCACAATTGAAATATGTGAAAAAATGCTAACATGTGATACCATATATAACACAATATAACATAACAATTTTGTTGATGAAAAAGAGTTCATGGAATTCACTTTGAGAGTGAATAAGGTAGATGCTACCTTGTGTTGAGTGTGGCACACCCTTGGAGCTTGATTGAAGAATCTATTGATAATGTCTCTTGACAGATAAGTCCTTATAAAACATAACAGTCCATGAAATGAACAGTTCATAAGTTCATATAAGTATCCACAGGTTGATGTAGTTACAGTACAGATGAAATGTCATTTGCAGAATGGTGGTAACCCACAAGGCATATGGGGCAATGCAGACAGTAATTTAAAACAAAACACCAGCATAGTAGAAAAGTCAGTGTTCATTTTGCTGGCTGGCTGCTGGATGGCTGATTAGTAGACACACTGGCCAGGTGCATTGAGTCCTTTTAATGGAGTAGCCACACACACACACTGGCATGGCATTTGTTTTGTCGTAGTTGATTACACCCGCATAAAGATTAATAGTCCATAAAAGGTAACAATTGACAATAAACCATTAAGAACACAGTCCATAACAGAGCAATAGGGTTGTAGAAAGTACCAGCCATGTTTGGAATCAAGCGGCAGTGAAGAAAATGGATGCATTGCTTGAAGGTCAATTGAAGCAGAATCTTCTCGCTGGAGTTAGGGGAGTGCCCCTTCCCCAGACTTAACTTCATAGTAAGCAGAAACAATAAGCTTGATTGCAGAGTCTGGACTGACTGGACCTTCTTCAGTTGATTTAAAGTTCTACAAATAGGTGTAATTTTGCTGAAAACATTACACTTGCAGACGTAATAATAACTGGATTCATGCAATAGTCCTTATAAGGAACCAGTCAGGCACAAAGATGGTGATAACATCAAAACTGTGGCAGTTGTTTTTCTTTTTTAAGGAAAAAGATGAAGGTCTTGGCAACTTAGATATAAGTATTACTGCTGTTGAACGTGGAGATCTTATGTGTGCCACACCGTGGAAACCTGCAAACTTGCAAAGTGTGTTAGACACTGAGTTAAAAACACATAAATAACAATCTTTTAAACCATTTACTTCTTGTTTTGTAAAGAGTGGTGTGACAGAGCCTAAATTCTGGCAATTAGAAAATAAAAATAAAATGGGACATTAACCGCACACCTGGGGGTGCAGGCCGAGGTTCAATTATACCATTTGACCATCTGTAAATCATGACAATGTTATGGTTACCTCCTGCTTTTAAATCACAGAAGCAGTTATGACAGTGATGAACATTATTTCCCTGTCTGTTGCAAGCAGGCCTGACTGAGACCTGAGTTATAAAATCTTGTAATGTTACAATACATAGATACATAGACAGTGTCGGCAGATAAGGGCCTATGGCCCACCCAGTCTGCCCATTTGAGCTTGTAAGTTCAGTTTGTTTTCCTAGAAGTCTGTTTCCCCTTACCCCTGACCTCTAGAATTCCTTTATCCCATGCATTCTTAAATCCCGTGATTGTTTCAGCCCCCACCACTTCCTCTGGCAGGGTGTTCCACTTATCCACCACCCGTTCTGTGAAGAAATTCTTTCTCATGTTTCCTCTGAATCGTCCTCCCTCCAACTTCATCCCATGCCCTCTAGTCCTGGAACATCTTTTTCGCTTAAAAATAGTGCTTTCCTGCACTCTGTTTCTCCCTGTAAGATACTTGTATGTCTCTTATCATATCCCCTCTCTCCCTCCTCTCCTCCAGGGAGTACATGTTCAGTTCCTTCAACTTGTCTTCATAGGACTTGTGATGCAATCCATTTCTGCACATTCTCACCTTGTACTCCTTCAGACCCATTACCCCCTCTTCCTCAGTAAAGACTGAGCAGAAATACCTGTTCAATATGTCAGCTTTACTGTTGTCATCCTCCACGCGACTCCCATCCTCCCCTTCAGTCTCACTATCCCTCCTTTGTCTTTCTTTTTTCACTTATGTACCTGTAAAGTTTTTGTCCCCTTTAACCACTGATTTTGCAATGTGTTCTTCTGTCTGAGCTTTGGCTTCCCTTACTGACTTCCCTGCCTCCCTTTGTTTCTCCTGGTACTTCTCCCTATCCCCTTCTGCCTGTGTCTTTTGTATTGCCTGAATGCTATCTTTTTGCTTTCACTTTCTTTGCTACCTCTTTGGAAAACCATAATGGTCTCCTCTTCCTTTTCCTTTTGCTAACCTGCTTAATGCAGTTACCGCTTCAAACATATTGTTCATAACAATATGCCTTTACAATGCAATTAGTGGGACAAATACATATGTTGTTGGCCTATGCCAATTTAATAACAGTGCCTATTGCACCTGTGACAAGTGAAAAGGTCTACCTTCTTTACCTGTATAGTGAAATACTCAAAGTACTGTAGGGTAAGGCTTGAAGCATAGGTTTGGAGTACAATCTAAATTTTGCATATTATAATTGTTAAAATTTAAAATGACAAAACCTGCATAGAGTACACTCATTCTTCAGGGGTACCTGTGAGCAATAAGACAAACGGAGCATTAATTTTACTTTTGGTTTTGCTTTGGAACATATTGTAGGGGTGGGTCAGCAATGCTGGTCCCAGTATTTAGGTTTGGTTATGAGCATTAAAAACGTTATACATGTGGAGCACTTTTCTGAATACACACATGATACAGTGTAGCAAGATGTATATCAAAACATTATAACATAAACATGAAACATAAGCATGTTTGTAATAGAACAATTTCAGTATTGAGCATAATGCATACTGCATAAAATACATTTTAAACAACACATATAGACTGTAAACTTAGCTTAGAGTCCAGAAATGTTAGAGTACTGTGAATTTACTGGCAATTTTGAAAAATGTTGGAGAGACTGTCATTCATTGCTGTAAGGCAATGACAAAAGTTGTTTTGCATTTGTTTTAACATGATAAGAAAGCTGAAAAGACAATCAAAAGAATGAATATGTGTGGACATACATACACAACTTCACCCTCCAGCGTAACTGATTACTTGCTGAGGGCAGAAACCCTTGTACCAATAATAGGTGTGAGATTTAACTGTTTGCACTAGAAAAAACAGAAGGGCTTGAGCTGGGTTATGCTGTTAAAATATGGGTCTTTTTTAAAACCTGTAAATAAGAAACAATTATTGGCAAATATACATTTTCTTTATTTACCCCTTTGGGGGAACAGTGATGTACCTTGCAACCTTTGTGGGTACTACACTGGAAGGGATAGAGGAAGGGTAGCTTACCCCCTTCCCCCAAGCTCCTACTGGTGGAAGAGACAGCTCGAAGTGAAAGAGACAGCTCGAATACTGTAGCAACAAAAAGGTTAGCTGTGGATGGTGACATGATCCCCACCTACTACACTTTAAATTATAACAAGATAATATTACAATTAGTTTAGTAAGTTTGATACCTTACTATAAAGATGGGGAACTTCTTTTTCTCTAGAAGAAAGAGAAGAAACACAGACAAACAACAAAAACAAACGCACACCAGTTTAAAAATAAAACAAGATTATTTCCATAGGATAAAAGAAGCCAAGCGTCCCTGGGTTCCCTTATCCTAAGCATGACAAAATGTCAGCTGAGTTTATAAGATCCGGATTGATGGTAATACTGTACGCACATATTTTTAGAATGCATTTCAAAAAGAAAAAAAAATGATTGCACCATGGTCACACATAAAAACAAAACCATTGTTTTTTAACTGTAGATGGTAAACTCTCAAAAACAGCTGTAATAGTCCTTTTTTCAAAAGCGTACTGTATATATATAATAAAAATATGGGGAGATGATGAATAATTCTCCCCTTTCAGCTGGAGTATTGCCTGTGTTGGCTGCAAGTCAGAAGCAGTGAGAGAGAAGAAAAGTTTGTTCCTCTTCACTTAGAATACTAGTTTTGCAATAAAAGTCAAATTACATGGTTCACTCTTGGTGTGCTTTCATAAAAACATACATTTTGTGTGAAAAGTTGTGCTTTAGGTATGGAATACACATCAAGTTTGAACTGGTAGTAACATAAAATGTTGAAACACAAGAAGGTCAAATAACGTGCAAAAGGTCACAGTGTGCATGCAAGGGTCATTCAAACCCAGTTATTTTTTTTTTTAGTGTCCTTGAACACTACTGATATTAAATATCTTTAAATAATAATAAAGCATACAATAAAACTGCTGGCCAAGACAGTACACACACATACACATACACAAAAAGAAATACTTAACACAAAATAAGACTGACATTGTTTCACACCAATTTGCTGAGGTGATGCCCATAGTTTTATTAGAAAACTGTACGTGTTTTAGATATATGTGCTGCCTCCTGCCTGTCTTGTAACACTGACAATTTTTAAATCAACACATTTATACATATCGCCATGCCAAATCTTTCCAGAACAAAACACTTTTTTAAACACATCTTAACTCCTTTAAAATGCAGTACAACACACCATCTGTAAGTGAACACATCTTGTATAACATGATTACACCTTTTGGCACATAGCCAAAATATGGCACCCTGCCATTTTGCAAAAAGTTTCTGGTTATAACTAGAAGTATGATAAAGCCATTTATAGCTGTTAACACATTACATTTTCACCTAGCAGTGGCTTGGCACATTGCTTGCAAACTACAAATCTTTCTGCACATTGCGATCTATATGACATCATAACTCTTCACCATCAACACTACCTGCTCCAATCCAACAACTACAAACACAAGTTCTTCACTGACCCTATCTAGGCAGCACAAATTTTTCATTAAAAATAAAACCAATTAAAACAGTCAGATATGAGGCAAAGAAGCTTCCTCTTTCTTTTTTTTTTTTTTACTGTAACATGTTGTGCACTGAAGGCAGTCAATCCTATCTCGCAACCTTGACAACAGAACATAATTACAGAACACAGATATACGCTGGAAAATACGCACGAGAGAGAGATGGAGCATTACCTTGTTTAGTATATATATTACAGAAATAAAACAGACATAAAAAAACTTTAAATAATAAAACAATTCAGACTTACCAAGGTATTTTCCTTCTTTGTTGATACACTGGTCCGATTGAGAAAACCGACTGCAGGACCTTCATGACAATTTTCAAACACTGCAGCTATTAACCCTTTCAAAGGTTTTCTTTTTTTGCCATTTTAGTAACCTGCTAAACCAAGTCTTTTTCCAGAGCTCTGGTTTGCAGTTTAAAAACAAAACAAAAAAAATCTCTAACAGTACTAGGTTGAGATCCATCTGGTAGAGGTCACCAGTACTTGGGTTTGGGATCAAATGTTTCAGCCTCTATAGGAGGCAAGGGAACTTGAAATTGATACAGAAAACTTGAAACTACACAGATAGGCAACATGGGGGAGGGAGGATTTTCAAATCATCCGTCTGTAGTCACCTACTGTGCGTACATCCACAATGGTTTATTTTCTTTCTCTAGATGTTGCTTATCTAACTTTACTTAATCAGCCGTTTTTTTCTCCTAAAGCAGCCTGAACTGTGAAAGCCATCATTGGCTCTAACAGTATATACTTGCAGCAAGCACAAATTACAAGTACAAAGGGCAGTGCAGTTGCCTTGTAATTTGTTTGGTCAAACTTGTCAAACATACATTTGCCGGTCCAGATAATACTAACTCTGGACCCAGCTATTTTTTCCCTTGTTTCCCATATTATCTAGGCCTGTCCTTTATAGTGCACACTGCTCCAAGGTATTCTTGTGCCTACAGTGATGATGAGTGTCGCAACCCTAGCGCACATCCTGATGGGGTTCCACAAAATGTCCTTCTTTTGTCCAAGGAAACAACCCGATCATGAGGTGACACGGACTGAAGAACTCATCCTGCCGACTACGCCAAACTG
Organism: Neoceratodus forsteri; assembly: GCA_016271365.2. Taxonomy (NCBI): domain Eukaryota; kingdom Metazoa; phylum Chordata; order Ceratodontiformes; family Ceratodontidae; genus Neoceratodus; species Neoceratodus forsteri. The sequence continues at coordinate 965,709,040 of CM028133.1, forward strand.
TGATCGCAAATTCTCTCACTGTAAGTATTACCTGAGCAACCCTCCCGTCGTCACGGGGAAAAACCACACCACTGGGTTTTGTCTTAACGTAACTATTTGATCAACCTTACACATGCATGGGACTTCTACAACGGAGAAGTTCTCCGATTACAATTACAGCAGTTTTTTATAAGCTAGATTTTGCACTTCTTATCTTGAAAATACCAACATTTCAGTATAAGTCAATCATAAGACAGCATAACAAGTTTTTAGCAATGTAACAGAAAAAACACATTGATATGCATGAGGTATTTTTCCACTGCTTATTTTATTTCTTTCCCATTACTGCTTGATACATGTGCCTGGGTCAAGCTGACCTGAGAGAGACAATGAGTTTCACTCACACCATAGCAACGTACAGCTTGCCTTCAGTTCCACTACGTGCTGTTATTTTTATATTTTACCCAGGCATGCTCTTATCTTTATATTTTGTCCAAGCCCGTTATTCAGACTGGTACAACCAGTTCTGCTCAGTTTTATCTATCTTTCTGTTTTTACAAATGTACCTCAAGTAACCTCAGTACAAATTCTATAACCCTTAAAAAAAGAAAACATGAACTCAGAAATTTCTACTACATTCATTATGACTTTGTTACAGCATGGCTTTCAAAGCAAGCATAGCTTCAAGGCATTTAATAGCAAATATAGCTTTAGGATATATAAAAATTCCCTCACACCGTGTAACAGCGGCCATGTGTGGCATGAGTTTTCTTAGAAATACAGATCGATTTTTTCAGAATGCCAGAAGTGGTAGCCAAATGTACCAGTCCAAGTCAGGCGCAGTGCTGGAGAAACTATGGAATCAGTCCAGTGACCCATACTCACATCTTTTGGTTTTGCACTGTGTTGAAACCATTCTGGACAGTGTTGATACAGGACTTAGAAGTAATCTTTAATGTCCCTGCTACTCCCTCACTAATACTTTTAGCTATCCCACCCCATGGAATTTTATTGCAGGGTCAGACCCTAAAATGTTTTCTCACTTTGATCTTAGTCACCAAAAAGATAACTAGATCGTGGTTAACCACTATAATCCCTGTGGTAGATAACTGGTGGACCATGGTAGCAGAATTATATGCGTTTGGTAGATTAACATATTCTCTCTATAATCAAACCCCTACTTTTGACCTGTATTGGAGACACTGGGTATGGCAAAAATTGCAGGTCAATCCATCCTTTGTGCCTTAGGAGGCCCCTTTCTTTCTCCTCCTCCTCCTCCCCTCCTTTGTTGCTTGTTTTCTTCTTTCCCTTCCCCTCTCCCTCTCCCTCTCCCTCTCTTCTTTTCAGTTGTTGCTCACAGAATCACTCAGACTTACCTCTTCCAATTTTTCATTCCTCCTGGTACAGAGATTGCTCAGCTATAGAATGTTTTATATTGCAGGCACTGTTGATGTATGACCTATAGCCCTGAGTTTCTGAAAGGTTAAAATGTGGTGACTTCTCCTCTATAGCCATGTACTTACATCTGTATACCATATTTCTATTAATCCAAGACTATTACGCCTTGTACAGAATTTATACCACCAGAGATTATATGTTTTAATTTTTTTTGTCTCTGTTTCTGCTCAATGCTGACATGTATATATGTTTCTCTTATCAAAAACTAAATAAAAACTTTAAATACAAAAATAAAAAGAAACATAGACAACGATGGCAGAAAAAAGTTTCACTACTATTTTTGCACAGACCATGCCCCTTGGCAGCCTATTCCACTTCTCTACCGCCTTTCTGTAAAGAAATACTTCTGGACATCCTTTCTGAACCTTCCTCCCTCCACTTTCATAAAGTTTCCCCCGGTATCCATGGCTTCCCTCACTGTGAATACAGATCAAAACACACACCTGTGTTTGACCTGGTTCTTGTACTGAACCCGGGTTGCCACATACCATGAGGCATAGGCAGCTCGGAGTGTCTGACTCTCATGCCTAATGGAGGGCGGGTGACTCCTGTTAGTACATGACTGTGAGGGAGGATGTTGTGTGGGTAGAAATACATGGTTACAGATGGGGTGAAACACTACCACTGGCATGATGCAGAACATTGACATATGACATGGTGGCATCCTGTGCCAGTGAGTTTCTTCTGTGTTCTTTGTTGTTCACTTCAGCAGCTTATTCTCACTAGTTTCATTCCCCATATACCCCTGCTTCTCTAGCAGTTTAATTTGTCGTTTCTACTGCCTCAGGCTACCTGACGCAGTGCATCAGCACTAACACTAACCTCCCTTATGGAACCGGTTGGCATGCATTCATCATTTAGTCCAAGCTCATATCATTCAGTCTCATTCTCTGTCCCAGTTGTCATTTGATGTCTCAGTCAGCATTCAGCCTTATCTACGTTTCATTTCTTCCAGGTGCTCCTGGCCATTAGGCTTTGCCATGGCCTCCTACTGCTCCTGCATTCAGATAAAAGCAGCTATTCAGCCTTACCTACATATTGTTTCTTCCATATGCTCATGGTCATCAGGTTTTGTCACAGCCTCTCACTACCCCTGCATTCAGATGCTTGCCAGCCACAACCACAGAATGGCTTCCAGGGTTTGCCCTATAAACTGATGGTCTCGCTGTGCCCCTTGAAGTATGCATCTTGAAGGTGGGTCCCTCGACTGGCTAGGGTCCTTCTCCTTCTGCCCTTCAGGTGAGAATGGCCTACACTCCAGGTGAAGCTTTAGTCATGCAGATCGACTTGGTGACACATCTTGAGTAGCATTTAAGACTTCACCTGCCAGAAAGTGGGGCCCTTAAGTCCAAGGGGGCTCTTTTAGCTATGTAAGCCAAGTCAGCAGCACCTTCGAAAGCTAGTCTCCCTACAACCACCTAAAGTTCATTTGGTCTCCACGTCCTTCCCTTCTCTGCTCTTCAAATGTTCAGCTTCTTCTCTAGGCCTCCCTTCGTGGAGGTCAGGTGAGTGCCTTTCAGTGGTTGTTGCTTTCCTCCTCCTGCCTTGCGGTATGGCTGTGAGCCTTAGCACAAGGGCACTTAATTTAGCTGCAGAATTTGCTTGCAGCACCCCCATGGCTTTCCCATTAGAGGGACAAAGCGAGAGCCTTCCCTCAAAAATCTTTCCCCTGAAATAGGTCTCTCAATTGCAGTAGCTGAGCCATCACTCATTTATCCCAAACCTGGAGGGAAGGCAGCCGAGGCCTTGGATCCCCAGAGGTTCCCCCTCATAGGGTTTTTTTCCTGTCCTCCATGCCGAAGCTCATAAAATTCGGTAGTCTTAGCAACACTTAGGTTTTCGCTATGAGTTGGGGTTGGATGTGGTCCTACTTCACTTGCTGTTCCCACTCTCCTTATGGAAGTCATGCCTCTTCTTCTATCAGTTCTGATATCTGTCAGTCATTGCTCGATTCAGTCTGTGTCTGTTTCCAGTCATCACGCATTGCTGTCACTCCAGCCTCACATAAGTGCTGTGTCACTACTTGCTGTTCAGTACTTTTTGGGGCTTCTTCCTAAGGCACCTTTAGCTTAAAGGAATTTGTTCCTGCAGCACCTGTAGGGGTGGAAAACTCCTCAAAAGAGTACCTTTGCTTTCACGGTACCCCAACAGGGTGGTAGTTCCCCATGGAACAGAGAGTGCAAATGGCCAAACTTTCACCTATGACAATCAACAAAACATTCATTCGAACACCTTCAGACTATCAACAAAGTTGACAAGTATAACTCCTCACTAAGTTGCATAAGCCCTTTGAATTTAAATGCTATGCCTGCAGTTTTATAGGTGGGAGCAATCATCCACACACCCCTGCCTGAGCTATGTAAGTCAGCTCCCTCCAGTCTCACACAGAAGCACTGTTTCTTTGCCCCACCATTCCTCTTCCTCCTCCTCCAGCAGCATGCCTCTCTCTCCTTAGGGCCTCCTTCTTAATGTACCTTTAGCCTAAAGGAATTTGTTCCCATGGCACCTCTAGGGGTGGAACCCCCCTCAAGAGGGTTCCTTTACTTTCACAATATCCCAAGAGGGTGGTAGTTCCCCAGGGAACAGAATGTGTGAACGGCCAAACTATTAACCTATGACAATCAACAAAACATTCGAATACCTTTAGACTATCAACAAAGTTGCACAAGCATAACTCCTCACTAAGTTGCGTAAACCCACTGACTTGTAATTTTATGTAAATAACCAAGTGTTATCCTCAGCCAATGCTGTACATACAAATTACTCGCTGTCTGTACATTATTGTACTTCTTTCTGGGTTGCCACTGAAAAAGGGACCTCTGTCTCAGTGGGTCTACCCGGTGAACAAAATTAAATGAATAAATACATAAATAAATACACATTAACAGATACGCATCAACAATAGGCAATGCCAAGTAATAGAGTGCAAACAGAAAAGGTGCAAGGTACAATTCATTGCAGATGTGCAAACCAATATTCAGTGCAGGGTAATACAGTACAACAAGGTGCTTAAGGTAGATAAAGTTGCACTTATACAATCGCAGTGAACAAGGATTAGCAGTGAAGTATCTGGGGACGGTGGTGACCATTTTAGAATGCAAATGAATATCAGCACTTGGGTAGACCACTTCCCCATAGGAAAAGAGCAAGCTTACCAGCCCTTATCAAATGGGCAGGGAATTTCCTGCTGCTGGAGTGGTCACAAAGATTCTGAAGCAGTGCAGCTCAGGAACAGAGGCCGCACTGGTTCACACTTCTACTGGAAAACAGGACACAACATGCTCAAGAATCAATGTCTCCCAGATTTCTGGCAACCGTCATAATATGATAAACATACAGGTACTCAACCCCCTCATTTATCATCACTAGAAAAATAATATATTGCCACAACTTCTAAACCCATTTCCACATCTCACACCTAATATTAAATGCAACATTTAGACCCATCTTTTCACCTGTTTTTATTATTTTTTCTTACCTCATCATCCTATGGACCTGTCAGTCTCCATCCCAAAATGTTCCCTATTTCCACTCTAGTCATCAATGACTGCTATTCCTCATTTACATCCACCCTTTTTCTGCATCCAACTAATACAAAAACGTCAACTCCCTCTACGAGACTGACAAAAAACAGTCATTCACTCAACTCTCTGCTTCAGTAAACACTGTTGGAAATAAAAAAAACAGCCAAATGACTGAGGCAATTTTCCCCTGTAACATTCAAACCACTCATTCCTTCTCTTCATGGACACAACATATGGCTAAAATGTTGAGGAGGGGAACTTTTCATGTCCATTGCCAATGTCATTGAAAATTCTGCAGGGCCTAAAACATTGAGGAGGATGGACTCCTCTTATCCCCCTACTGGTGGTTGCATCCATGCCTCTCTTGCTATTCCAGTATATAAACAAACTCTAGTCAGAGCCACTACAGCTGCTAATGCATTAACTTAACAAGAGACATAAGAAGAGATTAACCCACAACAGGGTATGGGTTTACTGAGCATTAATCCACACCTGGGAAGGTTGGAATCACGAGGTGAGGCCAAGTGACTTCAACCACCTAGGTGTGGATTAATGCTCAATTAACTCATACCCTGTCATGGGTTAATCCTCTTATAACATGGGTAATGTTATGTTAGAATTTTACCTAAAGAAATAGCAAAATAAAGCCCTGTGAACATGCAACTCTGGGTATATCAGGGATTAATCAATGGTCAGGTGTCCTGTTTGGATGACTCAGAAGACAGTATTTTCGGAACCCATGTTATAAAAAGATTTACTTGCCAGGTTCCTTTAGGCAGGAAAGGTTTCAATCAGTAGGGGGATCAGTGCAAGGGATATATTTTTTATTATTGAGAAAACTGCACCAAAAAGTATATAAACAGGCAGCATTTAATTACAACATGAAGACCTGCCAAATGCACCATAAATTCCATGCTGCAGAAACTGTTCCTGGTGACTTAGATTCCTAATGGACTAAATGGATTAAAAAAAATTTAACCTGGTTTTGGGGGGAGCATTGGGGTGGGATTCCATGAGCCACCTAAATGCCTCAAAAGGTGAATGGCAGCTATGAATCAGAATTAATATTAACAAAAAATGCTGTTTGACCAGTTGATTTTTACATTCGCTTGCGTGCATGCGCAAGGAAAGTTTTGGGAGAGTAGCACACTTTGGAGGTGTGCCTCTCCTGTTTAATCCACTGCTCCATTGAGCAGGTGTGGCAGTCCTGCACCAATGGGTGTGGGAGCTGTGTATGACAGCGGTGGTCTTCGCTTCAAACACCGCTGTCATACACAGCGCTGGTAGGCCTCACGCCCCCCCCCCAAAGCTTTGGTGCCACGCTGGGAGCCCACCCCAGCGTGGCAAACATCCTGGGTCCTCTGCCAACGGGGGTGCCCAATCCCCATCAGCTCCACGTCCCCCCAAAGGCTCCCCCTAAAGCTTTGATGCCATGCTGGGAGCCCACCCAGGCGTGGCAAATGTCCCGCGTCGTCTGCCCGGCGGGGTGTCCAATCCCCATCGGCTCCACGCCTCCCAACGCCCCAAAGCTTTGGTGCCACGCTGGGAGCCCACTCCAGTGTGGCAAGCGCCTCAGCGCCATCTTTTTTTTTCAACCTGAAAAGCAAAAGCGGTCCCACGTAGTCTCCCAGCCCTCCCCAACCCGCACCCACCCACTGCGCACCCGCCTCCTACCCCACCTCACCCATACTTACTCCGAGCTCGGCGCGACGATCATCGCTGGACCAGGAACACGTCTGCACTCTTCAAAGCCGACCGCGAACTGAGGAAATGCCGTAAGCTGTATAATGGGCTAGATAGGGGTTTTCAACTTTATTGTATATCTCAGGCTTGTACCAAATTCAACATGGTTTTGGGATCTTTTCATGAATGATGTCACTGTCATGGCATAGATTCGGGCCCGGAGGGGTTTTCGCAGTCATCGCAGTCACCGCGTGAAATCACTCTTTCAGGCTTGAGTAATACCATGACAGTGACATCATTCATGAGAAGGGGTCCCAAAACCCATGTTGAAAATTTGGTGCAAAAATTCCTAAAAATGACCGTTTTACGAGCATGTGTTCCGCAGTTCCTACGCAGGCTCGTAAGTTCACGAATTTTCAATATTTTCACTCCAGATTTTCAACATTGCCATTTTACCACACCTCCTTATAAGCAGATCAGCTGTCATTTTTCACATCCTGCCCAAAATGTGTTTCCGCCCATGTAGCGCACAATGGCGCAGTCGGTGTGCGAAATCAATGTATGAGACATATTAAGAAAATCACCATGACACTGTTCATTAGCAGAGGTCTTAAAATGGCTATGTTGAAAATTTGATGAAAAAATTCCTAAAAATGACTGTTTTACGAGCGTGCGTTGAGCAGTTCCTACTAATGTTCATAGATTTGCGAATTTTCAATATTTCCACTCCAGATTTTCAACCTTGCCATTTTAGCACACCTTCTTATGAGTAGTACAGCTATCATTTTTCACATCTCACCCAAAACGTGTTTCCACCCATGTAGCGCACAATGGCGCAGTCGGTGTCTGAAATCAATGTAAGGGACACATTAAGAAAATCACAGTGATACTGTTCATGAGCAGAGGTCTTAAAATGGCTGTGTTGAAAATTTGGTGAAACAATTCCTAAAAATGACTGTTTTTCGAGTCTGCGTTGCGCAGTTCCTACGCACGCTCATAGATTTGCGAATTTTCAATATTTTCACTCCAGATTTTCAATGTTGCCATTTTACCACACCTCCTCATGAGCAGTACAGCTGTCATTTTTCACATCCTGCCCGAATCATGTTTCCGCCCATGTGCACACAATGGCACAGTCGGTGTGCGAACTCAATGTATGGGACACATTAAGAAAATCACAGTGACACTGTTCATGAGCAGAGGTCTTAAAATGGCTGTGTTGAAAATTTGGTGAAAAAAATCCTAAAAATGACTGTTTTACGAGTGTTCATTGCGCAGTTCCTATGCACGTTCGTAAGTTTGCGAATTTTAAATATTTTCATTCCAGATTTTCAACATTGCCATTTTACCACACCTCCTTATGAGCAGTGCAGCTGTCATTTTTTGCATCTTACCCAAAACGTGTTTCCGCCCATGTAGCGCACAATGGCACAGTCGGTGTGCGAACTCAGTGTATGGGACACATTAAGAAAATCACAGTGACACTGTTCATGAGCAGAGATCTTAAAATGGCTATGTTGAAAATTTGGTGAACAAATTCAAAAATAACTGTTTTACGAGCGTGCGTTGTGCAGTTCCTACGCATGCTAGTAAGTTTGCGAATTTTCAATATTTTCACTCCAGATTTTCAACATTGCCATTTTACCACACCTCCTTATGAGCAGTACAGCTGTCATTTTTCCCATCCTGCCCAAAATGTGTTTCCGCCCATGTAGTGCACAATGGCGCAGTCGGTGTGCGAAATCAATGTATGGGACACAGTAAGAAAATCACAGTGACAGTGTTCATTAGCAGAGGTTTTAAAATGGCAATGTTGAAAATTTGGTGAAAAATACCTAAAAATGACTGTTTTCTGGCGTCGTTGCACAGTTCCCATATGCCTTCGTGAGTTTCACGAATTTTTCAATATTTCCTCCAGATTTTCAACATTGCCATTTACCACACCTCCTTATGAGCAGTACAGCTGTCATTTTTCACATCCTGCCCAAAATGTGTTTCTGTCTATGTAGCGCACAATGGTGGTAACAAAAAGGTCATGCTGAAAATTTATTGTGCAAATACCAGCAATCGCACATGGCATTAGGGTAAAGCACCATATGTGCCAAACACCACTGCAAATACCTGCAAGCGAACGTTCGGCATTGACAAATGCTTGTTTTATATATGGCTATGAGATACTGGAGTTGGGAGGAGGGGACAGTGGTTGGGTGGACTGGCGTTGGAACGTCCCTGTTTAGACATTTAGCACCAGTTTTGCTGTTTAAATTTTCATGTTTGCAGACATTTAATGGAAGTTAAAAGAAAAAACTGAACAAATTATAAAGGTATGACCTGGAGATGCCAGATTTGTTTTTTTTTGGGGGGGGTCACGTTCATGAGGATTAGATGGTGGGTGGGTGGTGGGCCATGGAGCAGAATTATTTAATTATGATAGAAAGACCTGCTGAAAGCATCACGATCTCCAGGCTATGTATTCATATTAAAAGCCTACAGCTTCACAATGGATTTAACTTATGGTAAAACAAAAGAGAGATGACTGGGTTTTGTGGTGGGAGGATTGAGTGGTGATGTTGGGGGAGGCATCTGCCTGGCCCAGGTTGATGACTCCACTTTCCTGAGCATCACGTATGGGTCTGAGGGTGCTGGACTAGGTGGGTACTGGATATTTGGGGCTCACACTTGCTGCTCATCTCCTCAATATGAGCAGAACTTTGCAGGACAAGAGGATGCTGACCTATCTCAATGACAGACAGTGGTTTGAACGTGCACCAGCGCCACCACCACTGTATAAAGACTAGTACAGTGCAAGCCACTTATAATGGACTACACTGTGTGACCCTGTATTGTTTGTTATAAGAGGCTGTCTGAGATGTTGATAGCTCCACCATCCCAGCTTCATCTTTGTTACTCCCACTGCTTCCCCCAATTTTCTAATCAGTCTCCATTCCTGAATCTTATTCTTCCCTTCACACCCCTTTCCTCCCACCCCCTGTTCCCCCCCCTTCCCTGCCTTTAGCTCAAACATCTCAGCATCTCTCTGCTCCTGGCACTTGGGGCTCCTCCCCACCAGCTACCCCTGCACTTAGCATCTTTTTCTTATGTTCCAGCTCTGCTGACAACTGATTGGTATTCTCCACTGGGCATCTTAACTTGTGTGAACAGAACATTTGAAGGCTACTTGTACTGTGTCTCATTATAGAATCCCTGTTGCACACCCTGTATAGTGTGTTCCCTGTTCAAGTTCGCCCTCCTATTTGTGTTGTACTCCTGATGTGGAACCATGTTGTAAAGAGCTCTGAGCTCAAGTGGTTTAATCTGAGATTGCAATAAATAAATAAATAAATATTCAAGAAGCATGTTCACTTTGTTTTTCCAATCTGTCTTTCTCTCGCCTACATGCCTATGACTCCTTCACTCACAAAATAAAGAAATATGACTGAGTGAACAGGATAAATGAAAGAGTGAACAGAGGCATAAAAATGTATTACACTCATTGCCACTCCTCTGCTTCCTCACGGCCTGCCCACCCCAACTGTGTGATTTGTCTGCCTCTGCACTTGCCCCTTACCTCTGTGTTCTGTTCAAAAGGTACAGAGACTGAAGACAGCAAAGTCACTGTAAGGAGAGGAGACAGCTCCAGAAACAGTGGTGAGAAAAGAACCACTTTAGCTGTTCGGTTACGATAAAATAAATGTGAGTTAAACTTACTGTCACTCCTCTGCCCATATGGAGCCTGCGCACTCCAACTATGTGGTTTTATTCCAAACAAGCATTTGATCTCAGCTCACAGCACCTTTTGTGTCTCTGATCAGAGCTCACAGCACCTTGTGTATTGCTCTACCACCTGCCCCTTACCTCTGTGTTCTGTTTGGGAAGTACAGAGACTGAAGAGAGCGAAGTCACAGTAAAGAGAGGGGACAGCTCCAGAAAACACTCCAGTGAGAAAAGAAATGCCGCAGCCATTAGGAGCACACGGACTACACTCACAGCATGCAGCAGGTGGATGGTAAACAAAGTTAGCCCTTCTGGGTTAAAAGTGAGAAAAGAACCTCCACAGCCTTCAGACCACATAAACCACACTCGCAGCATGCAGCAGGGGATAAACAATAATGAGTAAGACAAAAACTGCTGCAGCTCTTCAGGATTTGGCATAGGAACAAGAAAATGCAGTTTTCAGACAGTTTCAGATACTCTGTTTTTTCTTTTCTTTTACAACATGGCAAACAAAAATAAACTGCAAGTGGTATCACTGTGAGGGAGAGAGGAAGGGGAAGGGATGAAGGGAGTGGACAAAGCGAAAGGGCAGTATAGCCTGTATCTGTTTCGTTTCTGTTATCCATGGGCAATAGGACTTACGCACGGTAATGTGCCATGCACCAGGGTAGACAGAACTTTTCTGTCTTACCCCGACACATGGCACGTCACTTACGCACAATGACACAGGGTAAATCAGTCACACAAAAGCTCTTCCTAAACTTGACTGAAATGCAGAAAAAGAATACACATGACCCCAGTAGGCACCTACCAGCTACACTTGCTGGTGCCTATAAATGGAGGAATATGAAGAAAATTAGACACCAGTTTAGTGCTCAATGAAGGCTACAGGTGAGAGAGAAAGACAATTATTTTGTAGAGACAAATATGGCAGTGCAATAAGGGAGGGGTAGAGAGAAAATAGTGCAGCAAGGGAAGGGAAGAGGGGAGAAGAAGAAAACACATTGTTTATTTATCTGGAAAATGTTTCACCAGGAAAGACAACGTGAGCTGTAAACAGCTCATTTCCAGAAGTGTCCTAGGGGTTTCATGAGTTGGAAGAACAAGCAAATACATAGCAATAACAGAGCAGTACAAGTACAATTATTAAAAATAAACAGTGTAGTACAATTACATAGCAGAAATAACCCAGACCAACCGGCCAGGGTAAACAAAAACCATATTCGGATACAACATACATTGCAAACAACCCAAGAGCAGGGGATCCAGTAGTGTAAAGGTTAGAGGATGGATAACGTATTTGAAGTGCTAGAAGTAGTAGGCTGAGCACAAGATTCAAAGTGCTGTTGTATACCCAAGGGAGAGCAGTTATAAGACAAGTGGGGAAGTGGGTGGAGGGATGGAAGAGGGAGAGACTAGGGACAGCCAAGATCTATACCCCTTCAAGATGCTGAGAACCCTGCAAGGGGAACAGGACCAGACAGAAAGGGAGGGGAAGAAAGGGGGCGTGGAGGTAGAGAAGAGAAGGGCAGGAGAACAGGAGGGGAGGAAGGGGATAAGAAAGCAGGGAGGTGGGTGGGTGATGGATTTGAAAGTGGGGGGAAAGGGCAAGGGGAAAAAGGGAGAGACATCTATACCCCTTCAGGATGCAGAGAACCCTGCAAGGGGGTCAGGATTAGAAAGTGAGGGGAAGGAAGAGGGGTAGAAGAGAGAGAGAGCCAAGATCTATACCCCTTCAGGATGATGGAGAACCCTGCAAGGGAACAGGACCAGGCAGAAAAGGAGGGAGAGAAAGGGGTAGAGGAGGTGGGTGTGGCGTGTGACCAGAGGGATAAGGAATAGGAGGCTGGAGAAAATAGGGAATACTAGGAGTGGAAAAAGGGAGGGCATCAGTGGTTGGAAGGGGTAGTCGGGGGAGAGGACAGCAGTAAAGTGTTGAAATATCACAGTAGGTTGTGGATGGTAGTAGAGTGCCCAAATGGCACAATAGGTTGTGGCAGGGGGTGGGAGGAGGGGGTATAATAGGTGGTAGCGTGTGAGGTAATAATCAGAGGAAGGCTTCAGTTAGGAGACTGGAGGTAAGTCAGGGATAGAGGACTAGGGGATAGTGCACAAGGGTAGGGAGGATTGTGAAGGGGGGCTAGAAACAAGTACAGTTGGGAGAATAGAAGTAAAGTAGGGCTAAAGGATAATGTGCCAGGGTGGGGAGGGTTGAAGGGGGGGCTAAAAACAAGTGCAGTCAGGGGAATAGAAATTATAAAAGGTTAAAGAGATTGAAGATGGGGAAGAGGAAAGTCTGATAGGAGGTGGCAGCGAGTTCCAAAGCTTTGGGAGGAGGTAGGAGAAAGCTTCCTGGCCTATGGAGGTGGAGCGAAGAAGAATAGCTAGAGTGCATGCACCAGTGGATCTGAGAGGGTGAGAGGATGGAGGTGGAGCAGAGAGTGAGGAGGAGGAGAGGTAAGAGGGGAGAGTCCCAAACCAGAATTTATAAGTGAACTTGGCGCAGTGAGAGAGATGCCTGCACTCAAGGGAGGGGAAGCTAGAGAATGGTACAAAGTACAGTGATGTGTGCGGGAGGTGGAGTCAAGAGCAAAGTGACAGAAAGCACTGAAGACAGTATCCAACCTGGTAAGGGAAGACTTAGGAGCAGCACTGTAGACTATGTTGTAATAGTTGAAAATAGGGAGAATCATTTTCTGAACAAGTTCATGCCTAACCAGTAGAGATAAGGAACTATGGTTCCTGTAAAGTGCGCTGAGCTTGGGGTGCATTTTTTTCAGAATGGCGTCAATATGTACAAAAAGTTAAGGTGTTGGTCAAACCAGACACCCAGGTATTTAAAAGAGGTGGTGTCCTGTCAAGGGTGTGTAAGGAGGGAAGAGAGGGCAGCCTAGAGAGTCTCTGCCTAGTGCCAAACTCATGGAGACTGTATTTTTGGCATTGAGGAAGAGTTGATGCAAGCTTAGCCTGCACTGAACATTATTGAAGTCAAGCTGTAGTCTGGAACTCACATCGGAGGGAGAGTGGTCAAAGGTGAACAAGACTGTGTCATCAGCATACATATGGATAGCGGATGAGGAGCATACTGACAGTAGGTCATTTAGAAAAATTGAGAATAAGAGTGGGCCAAGTACGGAGCCTTGAGGCACACCAGTAGAGGTGGGTAGTGGAGGGGACGTAGAGTCAGCTATTTTAACAGATTGAGTTCTGCCTACCAGGTAGGCTCTGAACCACTTGCAGGCAGACAGAGACAAGCCAGCTGATGAGAGAGTTTCAAGGAGGAGGAAGTGGGAGACTGTGTTGAAAGCCTTGGCAAGGTCGATAAAGATAGCATAAGTGATGTGACCTCTATACACTACTGAATGGGTAGAGTCAGAGGGCTGGATATTCAAACTGCGTTATTTTGTGGCACAAGCCCTTGCGCTGCACAAAATAGTTGCGCAGGGGTGTGTCCAGAGCGATATTCAAAGGAGTTGCGGCCTTGAGCAACTCCTTTGAATATCACCCCCCAGCCACAGCCACTGTGCATGGTGCAGTGGAACTTGCGCCACCACAAGTTGTCAGAGTGGAGCATTCAACTTGCTGTGGAACAAGTACTATTGTGCCATGCGCAAAATCCCGATATTCAAAAGGTGACATGCAAATGGGGCCATAATTCATGCAAGGCACGGGGGGGGCATTTGCATCTGATTATGGCTCCATTTGCATGCCATTAGCATGCAGGTGCGTCGATCCCCGAGGACTTGCGCCTGCGCCCTGCCAGGCAGCAGCCGTCGGGGACCGGCGCCCCCTGCACACGATCACGGGCAAAACAGTGTAGAATCCCACCACCACCCCACTGGCCCGATCGCGGGCATGGTTTAATCCCCCACCAGCCCGATCGCGGGCAGCAATGTAGCTCCCGAGCGTATCCCTGGTGGTCCAAGGACGAAAAGCCCAGTGCGGGCGGTAGTGGTTTAAAACAAACCGCCCCTCCTCCCGAACACATCCCTGGTGGTCCAGTGGACCGAAAGCCCGATTGCGGGTAGTAGTGGTTTAAAGTCAAGCCTCCTCCTCGAACACATCCCAGGTGGTCGGTGGACCAAAAAGCCAATCGCGGGCAGTGGTGGTTTCATAACCCCCTCCCGGCTTGGTGGCACCATCGCTGGATGTGCTGAAACTTCTCGCTGGCTTGGTGGTTGCGTCTCTCGCATTTGCCCACTTGGTTCATCGCCCGCCTCTCGGCAGCCAGCGGCGGTATCCTTCCCGCCTCGCCGCCTGGCCGCTGGCCGACCGATCAGTCCGCAGCAGATGCCCATTATGCAGCAAGAGCCAATGGGCTGCAGCCCATACCATACATGACAGTCCAGATTTGTGAATAATTCATTCACAAACTGACGTCGTTCACAGTAGCTGCACGCCCTCGGTCTTGCTCTGCACCAATGGGCGGCAGCCTCACCAGGCAGTCAGTCAGCGGCGGCGGGCGGGCAGGCGGGTGGGTTGCTGCCGCCCGCAGCCGCCGGGGACTGGGTGGTGGGGCTTCGTGGGTGGTGGGTGGGGACACCAGCCACCAAGGCTATGTTCGGGGTTGTTCAACTTTTTACATCCCGCGATCGGACGGTCACTGACCACCAGGGATGAATTTGGGAGGGGGTTTAACCACCACTGCCCGCGATCGGGCTTTTCGTCCACTGACCACCAGGGATGTGTTCGGGAGGAGGGGGTTGCTTTAAATACTACTGCCCGCGATTGGGATTTACAGTCCACTGACCACCAGGGATACGCTCGGGAGCTTATTGCTGCCCGCGATCAGGCTGGTGGGGGATGAAACTATGCCTGCGATCGGGCCAGTGGGGGATGGTGGGGGATTTACAGTCATCTGCATGTGATCGGGCCTGGGGGCACAGGGAGTGGGTTGAGGCCAGCCACAGGTGGCAGCTGCTGTGTTGCACCCTGCAATGCAGCAGCTCACCTGTGGGTGGCCCTCAACTTAAGCCTTTTTCTTTTGGCTCAAAGTTGTGCAGGCACAGGTTGGGGGTTGCGCCTGCACAACTCTGCACAGCCCGGCTGAATATCGGGCTGTGAAGTTTATGCATGGTTCCTCCTCCTCCAGTTCAGCATGCATTCATTTGCATTGTGCTGTTGCTCAGCATGTTTTCTGTGGTGCAACTGCCTCCTGCTGAATATCACAGAATGGAGCAAGTTCGGACTTGTGCAGGCGCAACCCTATTGAATATCTGGGCCAGTGAGTCTAAGTAGGGAAGTGGCTGTAGAGTGATTCTTCTGAAAACCAGATTGGAAGGAAGTGAAGAAGAAGAAGGAGTCATCAAGAAAGGAGGAGAGTTGGGAGAGAACAAGGCATTCCTGAAGTTTAGCCAGGGTGGGTAGAAGCGAGACGGGGTGGTAATTCCCAGGGGATGAGAGATCACCTCCCTTTGATGGGGGAGAACTGTAGCATGTTTCCAGGCTTCAGGGATAGTCGCAGTGTGGAAAGACAGGTTTAGGAGATCAGTGAGAGGGAGGGAAATAGCAGGAGCAGAGAGGTACAGCAGTTTAGGGTCAAGGCCATCGGGGGAGCTGCACTTAATTGGGTTGATAGAAAGTAGTGCTTTTAAAGTGTCATTGGGAGAGATGGATGAAAAGGCAAAACTCTGTTAATTGGTGGTGTTGGAGGAATCGGGAGGCAGGAGGAGGAGGTAGTAGGGTGGGTGGGAGGAGGCTAACATGGTGGAGGTGCAGGAAGTAAAGTAGGAATTGAATTCTGCCCCTACTGTAGGATGATCGGCAATGAGTTGTTTTGTATTTTGAGCAGCGGGGATGGGGGTTTACTTTGGGGAGAAAAAAGTGAGTGAACTACTTTCCAAAACTTTGATGGGTTGTTTATGTTAGTATTAAAGGTGAACTGGAAATATTTTGCTTTGGCCAGGTGGATGGCTTTGGTTCAGGCATTTTGGAGTGCCTGGTAGATAGCATAGTCACAATGGAGTTTGGAGGATTTGTGGGTTTTCCATGCTTTATCACGTACTTGTTAACAGGCCAGGAGTTCAGGGGTTACCCAGGGGAGGTAACTACCATGCACTCTAACTTGCTTCAGAGGAGCATGTTTGTTCCAGACATTAATGAAATTATCTTTGAAATATGCCAGGGCGTGATCGATAGTTTTGGCTGAGGATATAGGGGCCCAGTCAACGTGAGTTAAGTCATGATGTAGAGGGGCAAGACATTTTAGTGAATGGGAGGATGAAGAGAAATTTTCAGTACGTTGTGCTTCGATTCCACTCCCTGCTAACAACAAAAGCTATCCTGCATTAGGAATTCTGGTCACAGACCCCTTCTTCTGATAGCAATACGTCAGCATAGCATCATGATGCAATACAGCCATAAAAGTTATGGTACCTACAGGCTGCATGCACCCAGCTGCAGTTATTTAATTTGTGGGCATGTTAGTCAGGTTACTTGCGCTGACTGAAGACAGTTCTTATGTCTGAAACCCCCTGGTCTCTAAGGTAGCATTAACAACGGGAGGCAGTATAGTGCAGTGGTTTAAGGCTCTGAGCTGCAAACCTGGAGACCTGGATTTGAATCCCACAGCCCCCACTTGCATACGGTGTGACCCTGAGCAAGTCACTTAACTTCCTTGTGCTCCCAGGTCGCACCTGTAAACAAGCTTTCAGCTTCATGTGTCTCTCCTGGTTAAAAAAAAAACAATTTAAGATACTGTACACTTGTATATTTCGTTTGATGGTGATGCCGCTAAACACATTTTTTGACTAGTTTCTGATTTTATTTCGTGAAAAAAGTCATTGTTTAATGTTACAGTCTAGTTTCCCTTAGATTATCAAAACCTCCCTGTTGACTCAATCCCCTTTGTGAAGTTTCTGTCACTTTTTCCTTGTATGTTTGGGCTGTTACAGATTTTAGGGAAATCTGTGACTTACTTCCCCCTAAACGAAGGATGAAAAAAAAAGGGATCACAAAACAACATGGATTATCTCAGAGCTCTTGCTTCTCATGAAGACTAGGAATAAAGATTGGAAGAAATTTAAGAGTCTAAAGGATAAAAGAATGTTACAGGAGTACAAAAGTCTCTGTAAGAAACGTAAAAAACTGCGGTTAGATGGGTAAAAATTGATTTGTTCAGGTCAAAACAATTAAATGATTTTGGAAACACAAAAAACTTGCCACATGCAATATTTTTTGAGCAGGGAAAGAAAAGGTAGTTCTATTACTCTTTGGAGTGATACTGGTCTTATTACTGATCCAATAAAGATTGCTAAAGCTGTTAATGACTATCCTGGGAATTTAGATAGGTTTAGGATGAACAATGATTTCTCTTGGGACTGGAAAAAACAAGACAGTCCCAAAGATAAATTTATTTCCAAAACTTTATTTTTGCTGTGTGACTCCTGATCAAGAAAAGGACTATATGCTAAGATACAATTCACGTCCTAGAATTGGACTTGATAATATTAATTACAGAATTCTAAAAATGGTCATTAGTGTTCTTGCATAACCGCGTACGCACAACTATTTTTAACTTTTCCCATTGTCATGGGATTCCCCGAATTCTGGAAGCTACCTACAGATAGTCCAAGCAACAAAGCTGGCAGTGAAGATGTTGTCTCATACTACTGATCAATGTCTCTTCTCACACCCTTTCTAACATATTGGAAAGAAAAGTCTTTGATCCAGTTAGAATGTGTCTCACACAGTAAGAGTAACAACTGCCTAACATGGTTTTAGGGACTCTCACAACATGGAGCTGACCTCAGTGAGGTTCACCAACTGCATGCACAATGCTATTGGTAAAGGTGTGACAGGGTTGAATAAGGCCCTGTCCCATTTGTTATGCAGAAAGAGTTAAATAAAAGGATACATAGATATAGTCGGCAGATAAGGACCGCCAGGCCCATCCAGTCTGCCCGTTTATGTTACCTATGACCCTACTTGGTCATTGGCTTAAGCTTTTACTTCCCATCTCTAATATTCCCTTATCCCTGTCCCATGCATATTTGAAACCTGCTACTGCATGGGCAGCCACCACTTCCTGGGGCAGGCTATTCTATGCATCCACATCCTCTCAGTAAAAAATAATTTTCTCGTATTTTCCCTTATGGGAAAGGGAACATTGTTTAACCAGGAGTAGCACACTAAGCCAAAGCTTCTTTCCAGATGCGATCTGGGAGCACAAGAAAGTTAAATGACTTGCTCAGGATCACACAGTATGCACCTAGGCAGCTGTGGGATTCAAACCCAGGTCTCCAGATCTGCAGCTCAGAGACTTAACCCCCTGTGTTATATTGCCTCAATGGGGCCCCCCACCAGTCTTATGGCATGCCCTCTTGTCCTGGCACTGCTCTTAAACTGGAAGATATTATCCCTTTTAACTTTTGTGATGCTATTGAGGTATTTGAACATTTCTATCATATGACCCTGCTCCCTCATTTGCTCTAGTGTGTACATGTTGCGGTTCCTCACTCTTTCCTCATAAGGCTTGTGCTACAAACCCTTTACCATCTTAGTTGCCCTCCTCTGTACCTTTTCTATCTTGTCAATGTCCTTACGAAGGTGAGTCCTCCTGAACTGGACAGAGTACTCCAGGTAAGGCTTCACCAAGGTTTTGTACAGTGGAACTATTACCTCCTTCTTTCGGCTTGTGATACCCCTTCCAATACAACCCAACACCCTGCTGGCCATCCCTACTGCCTTGGCTGTCTACCTGGTGGCCTTCAAGTCATCTGTGATTATGACCCTCAAGTCCCTTTTCTCCCTAGTAACTGTCAGCAGCCCCCCCCCCCCCATCCTGTAGCTCACTCCAGGGTTCCTGCTCCCTATGTGCATAATTATGCACTTCTTTGCGTAAACCTCAGTTGCCATGTTTCCAACCATCTCTCCAATTTTCCTAGGTCATTTCTCATCCTTTCCACCCCCTCTGGAGTATCCACCCTGTTACAGATCTTGGTGTCATCTGCAAACAGGCACACCTTCCCCTCCAGCCCATCTGCAATGTCGCTGATGAAAGCATTGAAGAGGACTAGCCCGAGAACTGACCACTGAGGTATTCCACTGGTCTCCCTCCATTTCTTCTGATTGGGTTCCATTTACCACCACCCTCTGTTTTCTGTCCCTTAACCAGTTACCAATCCAGCTCACCACCTTGTGGCCCACCCCCAGACTAGTGAGCTTGTTGATCAGTCTTCTATGAGGAATGATATCAAAGGCTTTGCTGAAACTGAGGTAGGTGACATCTACTGCCCCCCCCAGTCTACTGCCTTTGTCATCCAGTCAATTAAATCTATCCGATTAGTTTGACAGGACCATCCTGCTGTGAAACCATGTTGCCTGGCTTCCAGGTGCTCCACTATTCTTTCCTTAAGGAGTGCCTCCATCATCTTTCCAACTACAGAGGTTAGACTAACTGACTTGTAGTTCCCTGCATCTTCTTTGCTGCCACTCTTGTGAAGAGGGACATTTTCCCTTCTCAAGTCCTCTGGGACCACTCCAGTGTCTAGGGACTCACTGAACAGGTCTGCTAGAGGGGCTGCCAGTTCCATCCTCAGTTCCCTTAGGATCCTGGGCTGTATGCCATCTGTTCCCATGGCCTTGTCTACCTTCAGCTTGTAAGCTCTCCTAAGACCCTCTCCTCTGTGAATGGACTGGAGTTTACCTCCTTTCCCTCTGTTCCTTTGACGTCTAGCTGTGGTCTCTGCCCATCCCCCTCCACAATGAAGACAAAACAGAAGTACTTGTTCAGGATTAATGCTTTTTGCCTGTCTCCCTCTACAATCCCCCCCCCCCATCTCCCCTAAGTTTAGTGTCTCTCCCCTTGGCCTTCCTTCTCTCGCTAATGTACCTGTAGAATGTCTTGTCCCCTCTTTTAACCGATCAAGCTATTTTTTCCTCTGTTTGTGCTTTGGCACTTCTCACAGCCTTTCTCGTCTCCCTCAGACAATTCCAGTACAATTCCCTTTCCTCTTCCCTATGTGTCTCCTTATACTTCCTGAAGGCTAACCTCTTGGCCCTTACTTTTTCTGCCACCACCACCCCCTCGAGAACCAAAGTGGTTGTCTTCTTCTCTTTCCCTTGTCTATCAATTTAACACATTGTTAACACAAAGCTAGGTACTTCCAAAAAGAACTAGAAGACAATAAAAACAACTCTGCCAAATTTTGGAACATCCTCAAAGAAGTCGAAGGTCAGTCTACTGCAACACCCCTTCCAAACAAAATTGTGTCTCATGGTACCAACTATACGGATAAAGCTGATATACTAGAAAAGCTTAATGATCACTTTGCCACTGCAGGGCTTGCCTTTGACACCTCACCTATCAGCAAACTTAGCCCGGCAAGAGACTACACTGTTGGCTTCACTGATAATCACAACCATAACCAACCGCATCCCACCCCCTTCAGCTTCCTCACAATTACGCTCAAGCAAGTGGAGGACCTCCTCCTTTCTCTAGATACAAAAAAGAGTGCCGGTGCAGATTATATCGAACCTTACTTCCTAAAACTTGGCCATACCTATCTGACCGCCCCCATTATACACTTATTCAACACCTCTCTGATTCAAGGTAAGCTACCTGTCTTGTGGAAAACTGCCCACATCCTACCATTATTCAAGACTGGGAATCCGAGTGATCTGAACAATTATGGGCCTATTTCTATACTATCCATCCTCTCTAAATTACTTGAAAAAATTGTCAACATCCAAGTTAGAGAACATTTGGATTCACAAAAGTTGCTAAACCCGGCTCAGTCCGGCTTCAGAGCCAAACACAGTACAATATTGGCTCTTGCCAAAGTAACTACAGACTGGCAAATGGCCTTGAACTCTAAGAAGCATGTATTTGCCCTCTTCCTTGATCTAAGTAAGGCCTTCGATACTGTGGATCACACCATCATGCTTACTGCACTGAGTAACATTGGACTTGATAGTTCTGCCATTAAATGGTTCACCAGCTACCTAACCAATAGGTTACAACAAGTCAAAGCCATAGGAGATCTGTCCCCATAAAAATCCTTGTTACGAGGAGTCCCACAAGGCTCCATCCTGGGCCCTATCCTGTTTGCAATATACATCAATAATCTGGACTCGCAGCTGGACACAGCAAATGTGCACTTATTCGCAAATGATACTGTACTCTATACCACAGATTCTTCCTTGGATTTGGCCCATGAGTGCTTACAGAAAGACTTTGTCACCCTCCAATACGACCTTCTCACTCATAAGCTCCTCCTCAATGCCAAAAAGACTAAAGCAATGATTCTCTCACCAAAGTCTACTTCCGGATGTCCACATATCACACAGATCCGAACACTCTTAGATGAACCCCTTGAAATAGTTGATACCTTTAAATCCATAGTGTTCTGGCTGGATAACAAGCTCAACTTTCTGTGCCACTTAAATGAAACCTTGAAGAAACTAAGACAGCGATTAGGTTTATTCTATCGCATTAAACACCTACTTACGTTAGAAGCCAGAATGAGACTAGTACAAACTACATTCCTACCTATACTGGACTACGCTGACTTCCTTTACAGTCATTGCCCATCAACGATGCTAAACAAACTGGACACCCTTTACCACCGGGCTTTAAGATTTATCTTAAATCTACCCCATAGTACACATCACTGTCGTTTATACCAGGTTTCGGGGATGGACCCCACTCTCAACTAGAAGAAAAAGGAATGCTCTCCTCTGGTTTTTTAGAGCATTATCTGATAACCTCCCTGCATACATCTCGAACATCTTCAAATGGGCTAAAGGTTCCTATGGCCTGAGACGCTTCTCCTTAATCTACTTCCAGATTCCTAGAGTGAAAACTACCCTTGGCTCAGCAACAATCAACTTCTCAACGTCCATCACTTTGGAACACTATGCAAGACTCATTAAATTATCCTCACTTCCAAGCATTTTCAAATTATTAACGGATTATCTGAAGGAATCATGCAACTGTTTCAGATGCCGATGACCCCTAAGCCTCGGGTGCCACTCTCAAATTCTACGCCTAAGTATCTCATCCACCCCACATTCCTAACAACAGAAACCTAGGACCTACAAGCCTAGTTCCCTTAATCCAAGATGACCCTGCCTATTCTCTACCTTTTACCTATTCTGGCCTCCCTTTTGGCTGCCTACTCTTTCACCCCAATTTCTACCCTATTCCTTAATACCTCCTTATTTTTTATCATTTAGGTATGAGCTCTTACTCAACGGAGACTATATGGGATTGCTGTATCTTCTCATTTCAGTAAAGCTTATCATTATGTACCTTTGCATGTTAATTATTTTGACCGGTATGTATAGGCCCATATTGACCGGCACCTTCACAATGTTTTTCTTTTTTTTTTTTGCACCGTTGTCCACCATAATTGTAATCTTATGAAGTGTACTGTATTGTATTTATGCCCAGGACCACCTTGAAAATGAGCTTGCTCAATGGTGTTTATGCCTGGTTAAATAAAGTGATTGATTGATTGATTGATTGTCTTGTTACCTCCTCTATGGCCTCTCTGATATGTGCCCGTTTCTCCTCAACACCCCCAACAATCCCCCTCTTTGCCAGCGTTTCCTTGAGCTGTATTCCCATCCTGGTAAAGTCAGCACTTCGGAAATCTAAGACCCTTGCCTTTTAATGGGTAAACTGACTCCCTGTGTGCACCTTGAACCACACCATATGGTGGTCACTGGACTCTAGCTGACCTTCCATCTTGAGATATTTGACTCTGTCCCCATTGGTCAATACCAGATCCAGGATTGCCCTGTCCCTGGTGAGTTCCTGCACCAGTTGCCTGTGGCCTGCCCCCTCAATGGAGTCCACAAAGTCCTGTGCCTTGGCTGAAGTCCCTGCTGGTATGGACCAATCTACTTCTGGCATGTTAAAATCTCCCATCAGTAGAACTTCACCTTTTGTTGCCATGTCATATATGTTTTCCATCAGTAGTTTGTCAGTTTCGTCCCCCTGAGCTGGGGGTCTGTAGATGACCCCTGTGTGAATGGTTGTTCCATTTCTTGGCTCGAGGACAACCCACACTGCTTCTGTTTGTCCATGTCTGCCCTAGTTTGCAGGCTGTCTGAATTCTCCTGCCCCAGACAACCCCTCCCCCAGTGGCTAATTTAAATGCTGCTCAGAAAGCACTTAAACCACTCACTGAGGACAGATGTTCCCTCTATGGAAGGAAGCAGACCATCTCTCTTGCATAGGCGTGCATCATCCCAGATGGCACCCCAGTCTCCAATGTAGCCAAATCTGTTTTCCCTGCACCAGTCCCTCAACCACCTGTTGAAGCCTCTGATGCATTGATTTCTTTCCCCATTCCTTCCCCTGGCTGGTAGCACCTCTAAGAATGTGACAGAGTTTGCTATCCCCCTCCCCAGCACCTACCCAATTCCTTAAAATCCTCCTGAACCTTCTCCAAACTAGCCCTTTCTTTGACTAAGTCAATTGTCCCCAGATGGACAATGATGTCCACCCCCCACCTAGCCACAGCCTTAGTGATCCAGTGGATTCACGCTCCCTCCCTCTGAGCTGTGCCTCCTGGGAGACACTTAACCTCCTTCTCCATCCTGATGTATGTACCCAGTTCCATGCCCCAAACTATTGAGTCCCCCACCAGAAGAAGCTTTCTTCTCCCCTGGGATCCTCTGGCCCAGTCCCCTGAGCCCTACTCCCAGTGTGCCTGCTCATCCTCCCTTCGGTTCACTTTCAGGGCTCTCCCTCTCCTCTAGAGCATTGTATTTGTTCTTAAGCTGGACCAGATGAGGGATGTGTCTTTGCTCCACCTTCCTGAACCTCTCTGAGCCCACCATAGTCCATCCAGACCTCTGCCTGGGCATCCGCTGTGGCAGTGACTAGGGATACAGTGGTCTCTGGGCAGTGGCAAAGGTTCCCAGTATTCCTGCCAGCTTAGCTCAGAGCCTGTCCACCTCCACCCTTAGCCAAGAGAGGTATCTAGAAATGAGACAGAACCGCAGTTCCCAGAATGATCTTCTGAATACTGCCACTCCGCACCCACTGCATGGCACCACTCCTTATGCCCTCTTAAACAATCCAGCTGTGTATCCTTCTACTTTTTTTAATATTAGGTTATCCCTGCTGGACTGGATGACTCATCCTCACTTCTGGGGCTTCCCCTATATGGGAAGGGTTATCTCTGGGGTGGGTATGTTGTGGGGGGGTTGGATCGGTTCTGTCCTCTACTTTTCTGTCTCTTGTCTGACTGGTTGTGCAGCCAAATCTTCTTGTGAGACCTAAACACTCTGACAGTCTCACGATTCTTCACCTCTCACTATCTCTCTGCCTTCAGCTGCTGTTTCTGTCTCCTCCCCTCCCCCATCTGTGGTTATAAAAATATATGTGAATCTTTGTGTGAAACTGTAGGCGATACTGGGATCTCTTTGTTTGAAACTGCATATAGTTATACTGTTGAAATGATTGCAAAAAGCTATTTGGAATTTAGGGGGTTAACCTGAGCTGTAGTTTGAGCTCCTCTCGGATTTATTTACAAACTCTTTTGCAGAGCTATCAGCAGGAGGCCAGCTTGGGACACTGCTCTATTTGCAAGCCTGCTCTGCAAAGAAACTGACAAGAACTCTGATACATTTTGTGAGAAACAGGATGTCTCCTTAATGAGCTCAGGATGAAGAAGTTAATCGTAGGCAAAGACTTGTTATAAAAAGAGCATAAATATGTTTGCTAGAGAGACTGCTTGGAAATTAAAAAGAAACCCTCAGATAGTGGACTTTTTGGTTTCTCTGTTTGTACTGCCTTTGTATATTGCTGTCCTGAAAAATGTATTTTTTTATTTTTGTTCTATCATTATTGATAATATTAAAATGGTATTTGCAAATTTTATAACTGCTCCTAGTTTTCCTATGCTTCCTGACCTGTGCCTCAGCAACAAAAGGGCACTGTGCCGCAGCTGTCTTTGTGGACCTCATCCAGGCTTTCAACCGTGTGGACCATGACCTTTTATTAGACACTTTAGTTGAAATAAATTTATCTTCAGATATGGTGGTTCTCTAGTTATCTGAGTTCTAGGATTCAAAGAACAGTAATTTTAGGTGGTATATCAGATTGTCTCCCAATACCCTGTGAAGTATCCCAGGACTCAGTTTTGGGTCCCCTTTTGTTTTTCTTATTTCTGAATTATGAACCATAATCATGTAGATCTTCTGTAGTCATCTTATACTCAGATGACACCTTTATTTTTAGTACGGGTCCAGTACTGAGAGATGTGGTTTCTAGAGTCCAGAAGGATTTTAGTTCACTTCAGAGCTGACCAAGTCTATGTCCTTTTCTGGCCCAAGAAAGGAAAGGAAAGAAGGTTTATCTGTTACAGACTTGGGGGGGGGGTGAAGTTACTGAACATTTTGAGAGCTTTAAATATATGGGGGTAGTCTTGGACTGAGCTCTTTCTTTTGAGACTCATTTTGTTATGTTATGTCATGTCATGTCATGTCATGTCATGTCATGTCATGTCATGTTATGTCATGTCATGTCATGTCATGTCATGTCGTGTCATGTTAACCGTACAGAAGAGGCTGGGTTTACTGTTTAGAATTTGGGGGTTTTAATTACAGAATCCCATAAATTGCTAGCCCGTGTTTATTATTTTCAGTACTGAACCATGGGCTTCCAATTTACACGGGTACCAGTGAAAAGTTGCTTGCTAGGTTACAGGTTACTTTTAACAGCATTTGTCATTTTGTAGTAAATTTACCTAGGACTGTCCACCATTGCCAGTTATACCAGGTGGTTGGATGCCTTGCCTTGGAGGATAGGCTTAACCTTTATATAGGTGAAATGCTATACAAACATCACCTGGGGTACTTACTCAAGCTATTGATTAATTTTTTTTCCCCAGGGCGGTGTATTCTATGGGAACCAGGTCTCGGAGTACAGCCACTTTTGAAACCCGTCTGTTTGAAATCCACTTTTGGGTAAAAGTCTAGCCTATTTAAAACTCTAATATGTTACAGTTCAATTCAAACTCTCATTACTGATTGACTAAGATTGTGCACCTTTTTTTTAACTTATATTTTATTAATGTTTTGTAACACATAGCATTACATTCCATCGCCTACAGGTAGGCATACATATAGTCAATTATTAAACAAAATTTTTACAGTAACATCACAAGCAATGCCCCTGTATAATGTTACTACATATGGGGGATAACATGAAAAGTCCTACCATTTGAGTCCATAAAAAATAATCCTGTGCATCATGTACATTGGAATATCCAAGTCCAACAAATATATATTGCAAAAAATGGCATGTACAACCATGAGCAGGAGTGTCAAAATATTATTTAGATAGCCACATCACTCACCCTGTGAAAGGGTTACCATCCCCATCTGTAATCGGCAGCAACAGAAACATATGCAGTCATCCCCACAGATATCCACATCTAGATTACCCAAAACATTGAAACGTGTAACATATATAGATGTTAGTTAATACTACTATCGTTGGCATAAAAACCACCTCATAAAAACCTTATATTCAGTTCTTGGTTTAACTATTCAGGCCTGAATTAACTAATTAGTAGAGACAGAAAAAACTTTTGTAATAATACAACAACTAAACAGAAATCCCCCCTATCCCCGTCCATCTCCCATTATAAAAAGTACCTAATCCAGAATATGTCATCCTAAGATTGTTCGGGAGCTGGATGTTACAGGTGTAAGGGCCCGTTTTAATAACAATTTCTTTAAACCCACAAACAGTACCTTTTTCTCCCCACTACCTCTCACAGTATAGTCTGCCATAAAGGGTACTCAGTTCATGTTGCCAGCTCCTCTTCAGAGTCGGAAGCCTCTTCTCGTGCCGCAAATTGAGTCTCTATTTTGTCCAGGGGTTTGGAGGCTTCCAAAGACTCAGAAAATTGATAGGTCTTGCCACCATAAACTATCCTAAGACTGTCAGACACCAAAGGCACATGATGAACCCCCAGGGCTTGCAACCTTTCCCATATACCATCAAAACTTTTCCAGCGTATTCTCGTTGCATAACTTAAATCTGGAAATAAGTGGACCTTGTGCTCATTCCATGACAGAGGACTAAGATTTTTAGCTTGCTGCAGCAAAAAGTTACTCTCCATCGTAGTGCGAAGCTCCAGCATAATTGTGCGTGGGAGTACAGATCCAGTTGTAGCCCTATGACGGCCACCATGTGGAGTGACCCAGTGGGCCTTAATTAATTCAAAGGGTTGTTTAGTTTGTAACAGTTCTTTTAATCATGTTTGTAAGAAAGATATTGGTTGCTCCCCTTCCAAATCTTCTGGCAGTCCCAAGAGATGAATATGTGTAGATCGGGCCGCATTTTCCAGATCCGCCAGTCACTTATGAAGTAGGCCATTTTCTCTGGTGAGCCCCGCTGTCGCCATGAGGGCCTTATCAGCTTTCCAGGTCATTCCCTTTGCTTCTTCAGCAACTATGTCCATCTTGGAGTGGAGTTGCTTAAGCTCCGAGCCAAATTCTTCAAGTTTCCAATCCAGCCCCTGGATCGCTCGCAAGAGCGCTGCATTAGATGTCTGAGGCCCTTCATGCTCAGGTGTCTCGGGGGGGGGGGAGATCTTTACTACCTCCCACTGTCGTCTTTTTTTGGCAGATTCCTTCCATGGGCGCTCCCGCTTTACTTGTTCAGCCAATGGTCATCTAGCCAAAAATCGCTCAGTAGAGACTTTGGTATCAAACGATAGCTCTTATGCTGCTCTTTCCTCTAAGGCCAGTTTAAAAGGAGTTTTTCTCTCTGAAAAATTTGTTTGTAGCCTACAAAGCTGTCTAGAAGTGGCGCTGTGGAAAGAAGCTGCTCTCAGCTTGGCTGCTGGCCACCCGATTGTGCACCTTTAAGGTAAGATTAAAAATGGCTGCATTCAAGAAATAATTGCACATGTTAAAGAGCATTTTATATTTTTGTATTCTGTAGTCAATGTTTGTGTAATTTTATATACTTGTCACATGTGAAAATGGGCAGTTTCTGCTCATCTACTCACAAATATAAAAAAAAAAGACATGAAAAGTAACTTGAGACCTAATTTTGGTACAAGACTTATTGGGGATATGTTGTTTCTAATTCTGCAATGTAGCACTGTTGGCTGGACTCCATCAAAGAAAGAACAGAAAAATTTAAAACAACACATGTGTGATGTTCCCATGCAGGCAGATATGGCCAGGTTGATGTCGAGCAACTATTGTCCATTTAAGCCAGACATAAACTAGTGTTTGGTATGCGGCCATACCTCAATATTTTAGTCAATCCAGATCTAAGGAAAATATTACTGAATTCTGCTTCCAGACATTTAATTGCCAGATGCTGGAAGCAAGGTATGGCAAGACGAGCCCAACTGGTGAGAAACACATTTGTGTCAGGAATCAGAAAGAAGAACCAAAACATATTGTTTTATTCTGAAAGTTCTATGAATCTGAAAGAAATGTTTGGCTTGATGCCAGCCTTGGTAAATTATTCCTTATGGGTGATGAAATTATAAATTACTTGTGTAACACAGATTGCAAATGTACATTCACAGCTCTAGCACTTTTCTTGAATAATTCTTATATATTGCTTTTATGCTGTTCCATGCATACAGTGCAACCCTCTTCCCTTTAACTTTGTCCCTGCCACTTCACAATAGGTAATCGCCATAGGTGGCAGAGCTGGGGGGGAGTCAGAGGGGTCAGCCCCCCCTCACTTTCAAAAGTAAGGGTCAGAATGTACATTTTGACCCCCCCCCACACACACACACTTCTGATACAGGATTTACTAGCCTGTTATCTTAAGCCTGCGTGTTGTCTTAAGTCTGGCACACATCACACACATTCACTGGAAGTCAGGAGTGCAAAGTAAAATGAGTTCACTGAATTGTACTGACTAATTGCTATGTACCCTTCCCCCAGTGGCACACAAAATAAATTTTAGATTTAAGAGATTTATAGAATTTAGGCTCTCAAGATATGCAGAGCTCCTCATCAAACAGTGACAGACTTTGCAAATAACTCACTTCAAATACATAAGGTAGAACTGGTAGCATTCAGAAATAAAAAAAAAGTCTGAAATCCTAGTTATGTGTATCAGCCTTTTCCTAAGAATGGAATGTGAGAAAGGGCTATAAATTGTCAAGTGCTTGATTGCCTCCCTGACAATGGATACCAAAGTGTGTGTGTGTGTGTGTTTGTTTTACCTGGAAAAGGTTCCATTGAGCGATGCTTATTTGCGAGGTGGTCCTGGTTTTACTACAACCATTCTCCTATAAAGTCATGGAGCACTGTCTGCTGCATGCTAGTTCATTTCAGTCACCAGAAATGATGTTAATGTGTGTTCAAAAACAATATATTGAGAATACTGATGAAAGCCTCTGGGATGCTCCTTTTATTTCATTATTTATTTTTATTCTTTGGTAACTTGGTAAGGCCCACTAGGCCCAAGATCTGTTTTTAGGCACCACCTGGGAGCAACTGTTCAGGGTCACACAGTATGCATGTGGAGGCTGTGGAAATCAAATCTAGGTCTGCTAGATGTATCAGACTTGTTCACAGCTTCCTACTCTAACCTCTAGGCTACACTGCCAGCTCAGTGCTGGAACTGTAGCCTAAAGCAGCAGAAATGCTAAAGCAGTCTCAAAATGAAGAAGAAGGGCTACATGGTTATTTACCGATTTTTATTTTAGTCTTTGGTAACTGGGTAACACCCACTAGGCACAAGTGCCTGTTTTCAGGGGTGACCTGGGAGCACTGGGGAGGTTAAGTGACTTGCTCAGAGTCACACAGTATGCAAGCAGAGGTTGTGGGAATCAAACCCCAGTCTGCTGGATGTACCAAGCCCATTCACAACTCATTACTCTAACCTATAGGCTATACACAGTTTTCAGTTTTGACCCACATAAAATGGTTGTGCTTGTTAATGCATACCATAGCTATATCATTGTAACCATGCTGGTTGCAGCATAACTGGTGAACTGTGTTGGGAACAGAAGGAATGGCATCTGAGGTAAGGCTTCCTGACTCTTGGAATAACTGGGAAAAATAAACAGAACCAGAAGCAACCACCTAAAGCTTTTGCAACCCTGTACATACTAATTGTAATAGTGAGGATTAGGATTATAAAGAAAGAAAAGAACATTGGAAAACTTAACCTAATGATAGATAGTGATTATTTTTACAGAGAAGCATGAGCAGCACACTGTAAGCTATTTCTTAGACCCACCATTCTGCAGTTACAGACCCTCCAACTGTACCATTTTGGCCGGTACAATACCAGCTTTCTTACAGTGGTACCGGATCCTGACTAGTTGTGTAGTGAATTTCGGCTGCCTGAAATACTTTAATTTTAAATTATTGT
Source organism: Neoceratodus forsteri (assembly GCA_016271365.2). Classification (NCBI taxonomy): domain Eukaryota; kingdom Metazoa; phylum Chordata; order Ceratodontiformes; family Ceratodontidae; genus Neoceratodus; species Neoceratodus forsteri. Next base: position 965,739,721 of record CM028133.1, read on the forward strand.
ACTGTACTGTTAGTTCCCCTTAGTCGGCTGCAGTGTCAGTCAGAAGTGCATGGCCGGCAGGTGATGGCGGGGCCTCATGCAGGTCCGAGCGAAAGTGTCCGTGGTCCCCATGGTAACCAACACCGACATGTGCCACCAGCTTGCCTTGACACCCGGAAACAGCTGAACTGCTACAGCCTGGATGTTTCCCCTGATAGACTTGGTGGGAGTGTCTTGTCTGTCAGTCAGCTGTTGAGCCGAGCAATTATTTAATTACCGGAACGTTAAGGTCTGTGTCTGTCCAGATGACCACATCTGCTCCTCAATCCCGCAGTGAAAGACAAGTAAATGCAGCTCACTCCTCCACTTCAGATTTTGCTGCAGTCTGTGTTTTTGTTGAATCAGATGCTGGTCGGGTCAGGTCCGTATTCGAAACCGTGGATCACAACACTCTATCCCCTCACTGCACTCTCAGAGAGCCCGGCTAACTAACAAACAGCAGCTGCATTAAGACCTTCTTCATGAAGTTCAAAACATCAAATCTGAATTGAAAAACAGTCATTGGGGTATGTCATGGGGTGTAATGGGCTGTCATGTCATTTGCAATGTGCAGTGGCAGATGGTAATGGCCCATAAATGTTCTGAGTTTGAATGTATTACTTTCTTTTTGAAATGGCCCTCCACATACTGTCCTCAGAAGTTTCTTTCTTGTAATTTGTGACCATTAAAGGCACACTGAGCTGATGCTCATTTTGAGGTACCTCCCAGGAACATGGGGGGGGAGGTTAAGTAACTTGCTCAGAGGCACACACACATTGCAAGTGGCAGTTATGGGTTTTAAACCCAAATCTGCTGGGTCTCTAGGATCACAGCTTGGTGGTCTAACATCTAAGCTATATGATCTCCCTTTGCTTCTTCTTTGTAATGGTATCCCTCTTTTACATTTATTGGACCTGTCATTTTAATGTTGTCTTGTGCACGCTCAAGCAACATTGTGTGGTAGTAGCAGAAATGCAGAGGTGTGTCAGTGTCTGTGAATACAGGACACGCTTTAGCAGGTGCGTCCCTCATTCCTCAATTAGCCAGCATGCTAGTGCTGACACAAGAATTATGTAATGTGCCACCAACTTGAAAGAATTGTGCCGCTGCAATCAGAGACAAGCTCGTCATGCAGCGGCACAGATGACACGCCTCCCGCATGTGCCTTTCCTGGTGAAACATTTCAATAAACATGGCAGCGGCAGGAGAGAAAACAGCTGTTTGCGTTGTGACATCTCCGCCTCACCTCACCACCCCACCGGTCCCTGCCTACAAGGTGGGAGGAGGCACTTTCCTCGGCTGCCTCCCCCATGTCCCGCTGTCTCCAGCTCGAAGGTTTCTCCCACCCATGTGGAGCAGGCCACAACCTAAGTTCCATATGGGCTGGGAGTATTCAGTGCCCGAAGGCATTTTTACTCTAAGCGCAATCGATCACACTATCGGACCCCCCTCCCCCTGCCTGCTGATATCGGGGTGCTTAATCCCTATGTTAGCCTATATCCCTCCATCCTTTAATATGGCACATTGGGAGTCCCCCAGTGTGCCAAAACCTGCTGTGGTGTTTCCAACACTGAGATGCCCACTCCCGGTATCGGATGCCCCCCCCCATATCCTCTGACCTCGGGGTGCCCAATACCTTGGTCAGCCTTGATCTCTCCCCCTTGATCCCCCTCTCAGTACTCTGGCACACTGGGAGCCCAGCCCAGTGTGCTGAAATCCATAGTTTCCCTGTAAAAAAGGAAACAGACCTCTGCCGGCTCCCCTCCCCCAACCCACACCCTCCCTCTGTACAGCCCAACTCCCCACACCCCCTCACCCATACTTACCTCTGGAGGTTGGGAGCAGTGATCTTCAGTGGACTGGGAACACATCTGCGCTTTTCAAAAGCCGACACAAACTGAAGAAATGACGGTAAGTCCTATAATGGCATTGAATGGGGATTTTCAATTTAGGTTGATATCTCAGCCATTATGGGGAGTTTTGGTCCCAAATTTTCAATATGGGGTTCTTGAGACTCTACCTCATGAACACAGTCACTGTCATTTTGTTATTCGGTCCCAAAAGGTAATTTTGTGGTCGTAGCGTGGAATCACCTTTTGGGACTGATTAATGAAATGACAGTGACACTGTTCATGAGGTGGACTCCCAACAAGCCTATGTTGCAAATTTGGTGAAAAAATTCCGAAAAATTACTGTTACAAGCATGCATTGCACAGGAGATGTAGTTGCAGGCTACAGTACCTATTCTCACAGATCAGTGTCTCCTGGCTGGCAATGAGTTGCAGGAAGAAATGGTGGCAGGCATCTGTTTTTCACTGCCAAGTACTCAACTATTTTGTTGTTTAATAGTCGCATTTTCCTTGTTTGTAAAAGATCTTCTTAAGCCTTATTTTTTTATTAAAATACCAGAGACAAGACAAAGATAATTAAGAGTATTCCTTTAGCATGATATAACCATAACAAGCATTTGTCAATGCCAAATGTTATCTTGCTGGCATTGGCATTGGTAGTGTAGAAGTTACAGACCTGCATAATAGGAATGGCAGTGAAGTATTGAACTGAAGCCAACCCCATCACCACCCTGCAGATAGTGACAGGTATTAGGGTGTGCCTTTTGGTCGTCAGGCATAACGGCCATGCCGTTTCACCACACCCTACCCTGCAGACACCAACAAGTGTCACGGTGTGCCTTGGGGTCTTTGGCCCTTATGCACACCCCATTCCATCAGGAAATATGGTGAGATGGGTGTGGTATAGGAGAATGGAGTGAACTTTGTGGCCGAAGAGTCCAAGGCACACCTCGATGCCTGTCACTGGCTGCAGGGTGTGCGTGGGGGTGGAATATTATGAGCATTGCAGGTGACAATCCCAAGTCACAGCCCTGATGCCTGTCATTCTCTACAAGGTGGGGCGCTATGGTCGGAAACCCTAATGCCTCAGTCATTTGTTGGTATTTTCACTCCAAATTTTCAACATGTTTTTTTTGTGACCCCTACGTCATGAACAGTGGCAATATCAGTTTGTTAGCCGAAAGCTGCTTTTGCACAGCGACTACGACATTTGGCACCACAGGTGCAAAAACACATTCCGAACAGGATGTGAAAAATGACAGCTGTACTGTTCATGAGAAGGTGTAAAAAATGGCAATGTTGAAAATCTGCCATGAAAATATTTTAAAAAAATGGTGAAGTCATGAGTGTGCATAGAAACTGTGCAACGCACACCCGTAATGTAATTAGTTTGGGGATTTTTTACAGCAGATTGTCAACACAGGCATTTTGGGACCTCCGATCATGAATAGTGTCACTGTGATTTTCTTTATCTGTCCCAAACAATGATTTCCAGGCGACCATGCATTTTGCGCTGAAAGTGTGAAAACACATTTCGGCCATGTTGTGAAAAATGACAGCTGTAATGTTCGTAAGGAAATGTGGAAAAATGCCACTGGTGAAACTCTGGACTGAAAATATTACAAATTCATGAACTTACGAGGAAACTGTGCAATGCTCACTCGTAACACAGTCATTTTATGGACTTTTGTCACCAAATTTTCAACATAGCCATTTTTAGACCTCTGCTCATGAACAGTGTCACTGTGATTTTCTTAATCTGTCCTTCTCAGTGTCATCCCTTGCCTCATCCTCCTCCACAGTCAGTTTAACTGTCCACCAATGTAGACTTTAAACTTCTAATCCAATGGTCCCCTCTTTTGTTAGGTGAAGCTTGTCTCCCTTAAAAAAAAATCCTCACCTAGAAGCCCACCCAGTCCCCCACAAAGCAGTTCCCCTCCTTCTGACATGATCCCTTCAACCACACATTAAAAACCTCCACTTTCCTCACTCTACCCTTGCCGATCCCCCTAACCAACACAGGGAGGACCTCAGAAAAAGCCAGGGAAACTGAGTGCATCTCCAGTCTGTCCCCCAACTTTGAAAGTTCCTCTTTACTGTCTCCACAGGCTGGTTTGCCAAGTCATTGGTACCAAGGTGTACCAGCACCCCAGCTGCCACTCAACTTCCTCTACCACCCTCCCTATTCCATCCATAACCCGGATGGCCGATGCTCCAGGAAGGCATCTGACCACCCCCCCCCATTTCCTTTCCTCCACTGCCCCAAACCTTCTCCACCCCTTTAATCACTGAGTCCCCTATGAATAAAATATTCCTTGCTAACTTTCTTCTGCTATCACCCCCAAGATGTCTTTCATCCTGACTAACTCAGAGTCCCTCCCCAACAGAGTCAGGCATCTGTGCCTCCGTTAGGGATGCAAACTGATTTGTTGTCAGGATTTGGTGGGTTTTGTTGACCACTGTGTGGCTGCCTCTGCCTTCTACCTACCCCTCCCCGCCAACATCCAGCCTCCCAGGCTAATGAGCCTCTGAAGAAGTGGGCAGCAGCTCAGCTGGTGACACAGCTGAGATAACTCCTTTCTTGCTGCTACCAGCTGAGCATGGAGCGCTCTCAATGGTCTTGCATATATGTCAGTGTCCCCTCCTCCAGAGTGTAATCATGGAGATTAGTGTCCCACAGTCCTTGCAGCTGACTACCTCCCCACTGTACCTTATTCTCCATACTGTAAGCTGTGCCCTTATACACAAAAACCGCTGGACTGCCGTTACTACTCCTCCTGCTTTACCTGCTTTTTACCCTTTAGTTCAGACCCAAACTGGTCTACCCTATATGGGGCATTTTAACCCCAGGTACTGCTTAACATGATTACCTGCTTGATATGCCTTTGAATGCCTCCCTGATACCCCTACCCTAGACAGGTAGTTGGCTATGGTTACTAATTAGTACAGTTTCAGTATTGTAAGTGTACATTCTTAAATGCAATGTTGCAGTAGCATAGGTATAGAATTACTATGATCCCTTTCAGAAACTGGTCTGCTTACAACCTGTGGCTTACCGGATACTGTACCAGCAGAGCCCCCTGCAGGCCCTGTGGAAGTCTTACAGACACTGCTTAGACAGATGCCACACTTCTACTCTGTGGCACTCACACAATGGGTGAATGACTTCCCCTTGGTGGCCCAGGAGAACAGTACATAATGCAGGGAGGAATAAATGATCCTTCTGTAGCAGCCTTATGTCAGCATGCACTCACTCACCTGGCGAGTGATGTGGAGGTATCACATGCACAGAATGGGGCCAGCTGGGAAGTTCCAATGGTAGGTCAGGCTCAACTCACCCACCCTTCAGACAGCCCTGAAAGGCAGTCTGCTGGGTTGCTCCTCAGGACTATGCTCTGGGGAGGGATAAAGTAAGGCTTAGTGGGAAAAAAAACACTCCAGCAGCCCTAGACAGATGAAGCTGCCACCCCCACAGTAGGGCTTTTCCGACTTCTTGTAGGCCTCGCTGGTTCCTTCTCTCCAGGACCTCAATCATCAAGTGAAGTGTCCTCATCCTAGCTTGTAGGATTGGGAGGACCCCAATCAAAGGGTACAAGTTATGGGTTAGCATCAAGGCTCTGGAGAAGATGTCAAGCAGAGCTGGAAGCGGGTTGGACCATCAGAAGACTCCTATTGTAGGCAAATGGGCTTTGTCAGGTAGAAGGAAGTCCTAGCAGCTGGCAAGGAGAAATAAATGAAAGCAAAAATAGGAAGTAAAAAAAAAAAAAAAAAAAGATAAAACAAGTGATCCTTCTTAAATCGGGCTGTCACCAGTTTTCAGCAGCATTGTTGGTTGTTCTGGAATTGCCATTACTTGATATCACTGTGTTAATGATAGAACTATAGTAGACCAAAGCAAATCAGACCCTTTTCCCAGATCTAAAGGATGCTGGGGATGTTGGAGTCACTCCAGAACCTTGAATCAAAGTTCTAGCATGATGATGTTTTAAACAGAGTAGGAAATAAACTGTAGTGCCTTATAAACAGATTTAGAAATAAAAAAACAAACAAACTGAGCATGGATCAATGTGGGAAGGAGCAAATTAGAAAATTCTTGGAGGACTGTTTGTAGCATAGCCTGCACCCGCCATATGGGACAATTCCATGCACAGTGACCTGGGTACACCACTGTGCAGTGGATGGCTTCACCCACTCCCTAGCACTGCTCCTCATCACCAAAGAAAAAACAACTGATCCCTCACACCACCAAAAACATAACTGGCAGTTCTCACCACAGAAAGTGCAAGCAGCCACCCACTGACCTTACTGTTCCCCTCCAGACTTCCTTAAAAATGAGCTTTGCTCAGTGGAGTTTATCCAGGTAAAACACATAAATACAGACTCACAAATAACGAGGATTAATTTTTTTAACATGTACTACTGCTTTCATCAGAGTCCTGCGTCATCATTTTCAGACACCAGCATTCTGCAAATATCCTGTGGGTCTTCGCAAGCAACAGATAGTGGGTGTTTGTGAAAAAAAAACCTTCTGCAATAGATCTGCAACACATTTGAGACATCAGCTGGTCCACTGGATGGTCTACCACTTACATTTGCCTAGGTTGAATGAAGCTGACCAAATCATGAACTTTGATAAATATGCATTAATGGTTCATAAACATCTGCCAACATTCATTATTCTAATTCCAGATTTTCTGTATTATAGTTTGCTTTCAGTAGGCTTCTCCTGCTCTACCGTACCTGTAATTTCATCCTGCCTTGTTTTACCCGTAATTCCTGATTAACTGTAATACAGTGTAATGCGGAATGTTGTTTCAGTTCGGTTTCCATCTTGGCTGAAATGCTGTTGTACTACAGTTCAAAGGTCATGGAACACGATTGCCCTACAGGTGGCATGCCTCAGACAGCTAGTTTCGGAACCCACTCATGAGGGAGCAATCTTGGACCTCGTACTCTCAAATGGGGACAGTGAGAGGATCTCAGATCTAGAAGTGGGTTGCCATCTGGGAACAAGTGACCATCAAACAGTGTGGTTCACGAAAAACTCAACTACAGAGTCAAGGCATACAAAAGTGAGGGTACTGGACTTCAGGAGAGCTGACTTTGGCAAGATGGGAGAGTGTCTTAGAAAAGCACTACCAAACAGGGTAGAAGGAGGGGTGGAGCAACAATGGGGAAACATCAAAACTGCCATCACAGAGGCAACAAGCCTTTGTGTGAAGCAAATAAACAAATCAAAATGAAAGAAAAGCCACTATTGTTCTCAAAAGAGGTGGCTGGGAAAGTCAGGGAGAAAAAGATAGCATTCAGGAAGTATAAGGAAACACAGAAGGAGCAGGACAGACAGCTGTACCAGTTAAGGCAGAAGGAAGCAGGGAGGGAAGTCAGAGTAGCAAAGGCCCAAACTAAGGAAAAGATAGCTAACTCGGTTAAGAAGGGGGATAAAACCTTTTATAGGTACATCAGGGAACGTAGAAAGACAAAGGAAGGGATAGTGAGGCTGAATAGAATGGACAGTGGGTGGGCAGAAAGGGACAGTAAAAAAGCATGGATACTGAACAAATATTTCTGCTCAGGATTCACAAAAGAAGAGGAGGAGGGGGAGGTAACTAATCCAATTAATAGAAGCGCTCTTGATAGGGGGGTTGATCCCAGTCCTTTCACAGAAGAAAGAGTTCTGAAAGAACTCCTAAAACTGAAGGTGGACAAAGCAATGGGCCTGATGGAATTCATCCCAGAATTCTAAAAGAATTAAGGGGAGAACTAGTGAAACCACTGGCTACCCTTTTTAACAAATCATGGGAGGATGGTGTGGTACCTGAGGACTGGAGGAAGGCGGATGTGATTACCCTTCACAAAAGAGGGACCAAGACAGAGGCAGGAAACTACAGACCTGTCAGTTTGACCTCTGTGGTAGGGAAAGTGATGGAATAACTTCTGAAGGAAAGAATTGTTGAGTACCTAGAGGCCAGTGGGGCACAGGACCCGAGGCAGCATGGGTTCACAGCGGGAAGGTCATGTCAGACGAATCTAATTGATTTCTTTGACTGGGTGACCAAAGTAGTAGACCAGGGAGGGGCTGTGGACATGGCCTACCTAGACTTTAGCAAGGCATTTGACACAGTCCCACACAAAAGATTAACTGTCAAATTAACCAGTCTGGGAGTTGGTCACAGGGTGGTAGCCTGGGTAAAACATTGGCTGGACAACAGGACACAGAAGGTAATTGTAAATGGAGGCCACTCTGAAGAAAGAGGGGTTACTAGTGGGGTACCGCAGGGTTCAGTACTGGGTCCAGTCCTTTTTAATGTCTTTATAAGTGACATTGCAGAGGGACTGGAAGGAAAAGTATGCCTCTTTGCAGATGACACAAAGATCTGCAACAGGGTTGATACACAAGGAGGTGTGGAAAGGATGAGAAGGGACTTGGCAAGGTTGGAGGAATGGTCAGAAGTATGGCAGCTTGGATTCAATGCAAAGAAGTGCAAAATAATGCACCTGGGAAACAAAAACCCAGGGGAAGATTACACAATGTGGGGGAGATAGTAACAACAACACACACATGGAAAGAGACCTGGGGGTAATCATATCAGATGACCTTAAGGTTAGCAAGCAATGTAAGAAGGCAGTAGGGAGGGCTGGGGGTATACTGGGATGTACAGGGAGAGGCATCACCAGCAGAAAACAGGAAGTTGTTATCCCGCTGTACAGACAGTTGGTGAGACCCCATCTGGAGTACTGTGTCCAGTTCTGGAGACCCCATCTCCACTAGGACATAGACAGGATAGAGGCAGTCCAGAGGAAGCAACTAAAATGGTGCAGGGTCTGCAAGAGAAGCCATACAAGGAAAGACTAAAGGAGCTTAATATGTATACCCTTGAGGAAAGGAGGGCGAGGGGGACATGATAGAAACTTTTTAGTACCTCAGTGGAATCAACAAAGTCCAAGAGGGTAGCATCTTTCAGAAAAAGAGATGTGCAAGAACAAGGGGACACAATTTAAAGATAGAGGGGTGATGGTTCAGGGGCAATGTGAGGAAGTATTTTTTCACAGAGAGGGTGGTGGATGCATGGAACAGCCTTCCTGAGGAGGTTGTGGGGTCTAAAACTGAGGGAGAATTCAAGAATACATGGGACAGACATAAGGCAATTCTTGTGGGGGGGTAAGAAGAAATAGGCTGTTGGTTAACTAGGATCTGCAGCTTATCCTGTAGGTAGGGAAATGGGCAGACTAGGTGGGCCAAGCGGTTCTTATCTGCCATCAAAGTCTATGTTTCTATGTTACCCTTCTGTGGTACAACAGTGTTCCAGCTGATTTGGAAAGCGCACGAGCCACGGTTTTAAATCCCGCTGAGACAACAGAAACTGTTGAATGCAGGATCAACCAGATAAAATGTCGCACGGCACGAACACTCACATAAATCCTTGTAGATGCAGGATCAACCAGATATTTAAAAAATGCAGGATCAACCAAATATTTTCAGTTACGCACAAAACGCAATGCAAGATCAACCAGATATCTTGAATTACTCTCAAAATCCAACACGGTGCCTCAGTAAGCGTCTTCTTGATAAGTGAGAAATACAGCCGTCATGTTTTTTAAATCCCTCCCAAATGTGATTTGCAGCCAGAGAAAGCCCACACTACAGATATAGGGACGTCTGGTCCCTAACAACCACGCCCTTGATCCTAGCAACCAGCCCTGAACCCCAGAATAAGAGGCTGAAGCAAATAAATAAATCCTGTTTCTTTTTATATAAAAATACCCTCAAAAAACAAATTGATGAAACAGTATGTTTAGATTATTTTGGGGAGCACCATACGCTATAAAAAATACTGAACGTGCAACTCTATACACAACCGGTATCTTTTGCCACCCCAGGGTTCGTGGACCTCTTGAGCTTCGATCTCAGAACCCCTCTATGGCAGAACACACTGGTTGTGCATAGTTGCCCATCCAGCATTCTCTGTGTTGTGTCTCTTCTACTCTTCTGGGTCATACCTGAAAATAGGCATTTGTTTGTCTAGTGTGCTTTCCTGGTTAATGAAAGTTAAATAAAACAAGCATTTGTCAATGCCGAATGTTGATTGCGTTGGTGTGTTGAGCTCGCGCACTGCCCCTCTGTCACTCGCTCAGTCTGTGTCTCCCCGTGCTGCAGGCTGCTGTTTTGTACTGGGCTCCTGCCTGTGTTGGCACCTTGTTCTACCCACTGAGAAATCTGCAGCTGTCCCAAGAGAGCTCTGTTGAGGTGGCTCACTCCCCCTCTCTCACTCGCTCATTCTGGTTCTCCTGTCACTGCAGGCTGCCCTTTTGTACTGGGTTCCTGCCTCCATTGGTGGCCTTTTCTGCCCACAAAGAAATCTGCAGCAGTCCTGACACAGGTCTATTGAGCCTGCTGACTCCCCCTCTCTCATTCCGTTTCTGCTGGTGCTGCAGGCTGCCCTTTTCTATTGGGCTCCTGCCTGCATTGCTGCCTTCGTCTGCCCACAAAGAACTTTGCAGCAGTTACAATAGAGCTCCGTTGAGCTCGCTCACTCCCCCTCTCTCACTCGCTCATTCTGGTTTTCCCACCACTGCAGGCTACCCTTTTGCACTGGGCCTCTTTTTCTGCCCACAAACAAATCTGCAGCAGTCCCAACAGAGCTCTGTTGAGCTCACTCTCTCCCCCTCCCTCACTGACTCGTTCTGTGTCTCCTGCCGCTGCAGGCTGCCCTTTTGTACTGGGCTCCTGCCTGCATTGGCGGCTTGGTCTGGCCAGAAAGAAATCTGAAGCAGTCCCAACATAGCTCCATTGAGCTCGCTCACTCCCCTGTCTCACTAACTCATTCCGTTTCTCTTGGTGCTGCAAGTTGGCCTTTTGTACTGGGCTTCTGCCTGCATTGTCTCATTTTCTGCCCACAAAGAAATCCACAGCAGTCACAATACAGCTCTGTTGAGCTCACTCACTACCTTGCTGTCACTCACTCATTCTGTTTCTCTTGGTGCTGCAGGCTGCGCTTGTGTATGGGGCTCCTGGCTGCATTGGCACCTTTGTCTGTCCACAAAGAAATCAGCAGCTGTCCTGACAGAGCTCCATTGAGGTCGCTCAGTCTCCCTCTATCACGCGCTCATTCTGCTTGTCCTGGAGCTGCAAGCGGCCCTTTTGTACGGGGCTCCTGCCTGCATCGGCACCTTTTTCTGCCCACAAAGAAATTTGCAGCAGTTGCAATAGAGCTCCATTGAGCTCGCTCACTCCCCCTCTGTCACTCGCTCATTCTGGTTTTCCCGCCACTGCAGGCTGCCCTTTTGTACTGGGTCCCTGCCTGCTTTGATGCCTTTTTCTGCCCACAAACAAATCTGCAGCAGTCCCAACAGAGCTCCGTTGAGTTCACTTACTCCCCCTCCTTCACTGACTCGTTCTGTGTCTCCTGCCACTGCAGGCTGCCCTTTTGTACTGGGCTCCTGCCTGCATTGGTGGCTTGTTCTGGCCAGAAAGAAATCTGAAGCAGTCCCGACACAGCTCCATTGAGCTCGCTCACTCCCCCTCTCTCACTCACTCATTCCGTTTCTGTCGTTGCTGCAAACTGGCCTTTTGTACTGGGCTCCTGCCTGCATTGACGCATTTTCTGCCCACAAAGAAATCCGCAGCAGTCACAATACAGCTCTGTTGAGCTCACTCACTTCCGCGCTGTCACTCACTCATTCTGTTTCTCTTGGTGCTGCAGGCTGCGCTTGTGCATGGGGCTCCTGGCTGCATTGACACCTTTGTCCGTCCACAAAGAAATCAGCAGCTGTCCCGACAGAACTCCGCTGAAGCTGCTCAGTCTCCATCTGTCACACGCTCATTCTGTTTGTCCTGGCGCTGCAAGCGGCCCTTTTGTATGGGGCTCCTGCCTGCATTGGTGCCTTTTTCTGCCCACAAAGAAATCCGCAGCAGTCCTGATAGAGCTCCGTTGAGCTCACTCAGTCCCCCTGTCTCACTCACTCATACTGTTTCTCCCACCACTGCAGGCTGGCCTTTTCTACTGGGTCCCTGCCTGCTTTGATGCCTTTTTCTGCCCACAAAGAAATCTGCAGCAGTCCTGACAGCGCTCCGGTGAGTTCACTCACTCCCCCTCCCTCACTCGCTCTCTCGTTCTGTTTCTCCCAGTGCTGCAGGCTGCCGTTTTGTACTGGGCTCTTGCGTTGGGGCCTTTTTCTGCCCACAAACAAATTTGCAGCAGTCCCGACAGAGCTCAGTTGAGCTCAGTCACTCCCCCCTTCACTCGTTCGATCTTAATCTGTCCCAAACACTGATTTCCCACAGTGACCGTGCTATTATCTGGCAGGAGTGCAAAAACATATTTTAGCCAGGATGTGAAAAATGACAGCTGTACTGTTCATAAGGAGGTGTGAAAAAGTGCCACTGTTGAAAATGTGGTGTGAAAATATTATAAATGTGTGAATGTACAATGATGCATAGAAACAGTTCCATGCACACGTGTAACACAGTCATGTTATGGAGTTTCGTCACCAAATTTTCAGCATAGGGCTGTTAGGACCTCTGCTCATGAACAGTGCCACTGTCATTTTCTTAATCTGTCCCGAACACAGATTTCCCTCAGCGACCGAGTTATTCTGTGCCGCAAATGTGAAACCACATTTCAGTCAGGATGTGAAAAATGACAGCTGTACTGCTTATAAGGAGGTGTGAAAAAATGCCACTGTTGAAAATCTGGCATGACAATATTACAAATCTGCAAAGTTACAAGGGTGTGTGGAAAGTGTGCAACGCACACTTGTAACACAGTCATTTGATGGGCTATCATCACCAAATTTTCAACATAGGCATTTGAGGACCTCTGCTCATGAACAGTATCACTGTCATTTTCTTAATCTGTCCCGGACAGTGATTTCCCACAGCGACCGCTCTATTCTGCGCCAGAAGTGCAAAAACACATTTCGGCCAGGATGGGAAAAATGACAGCTGCACTATTCATAAGTAGGTATAGGAAAATGGCAATGTTGAAAATCTGTAGTGAAAATATTATAACTTCGTGAAGTTAAGAGCATGCGTGCAAACTGCACAACGCACGCTCGTAACACAGTCATTTTATGCAGTATCGTTACCAAGTTTTCAACACAGCCATTTCAGGACCTCTACTCATGAACAGTGTCACTGTCATTTTCTTAATCTGTCCCAAACACTGATTTCCCACAGTGACCGCGCTATTGTGCGCCGGAAGTGCGAAAACACATTTCCGTCAGGATGTGAACAATGACAGCTGTACTGTTCACAAGGAGGTGTGAAAAATGCCAATGCTGATAGTCTGGCATGAAAATATTGCAAATTCACGAGTTACGAGCAGGCATAGCAACCAAGCGACAGATGTCAGAAAACAGTCATTTTTGATTTTTCCACCAAATTTGCAACATAGGCTTTGAGAGCCCACCTCATGAACACTGGCACTGTTGTTTCACGATTCTCGGCCCCGAAAGGTGATTCCTGCAGTGACCTCAAAATCACCTTCGGGATGATTAATGCCATGACAGTTCAAGAATTCATGAGGAGGGATCCCAAAACCCCATGTTGAAAATTGGTGAAAAAGTCCCAAAATGCCCGAGATATGCACTAAAGTTGAAAAACCCTATTTATTACGTTATACAGCTGCACTGGCATTTCCTCAGTTCGTGGTCGGCTTTGAAGAGTGCAGACGTATCCCAGTCCACCAAGATCATCGGCTTGAGCTCCAGAGGTAAGTATGGGGTGGGGTGTGGGAGGCAGGGTACAGTGAGTGGTGTGGTTGCAGGTGGGGCCAGAGACTCCATGAGGGACCGTTTCCTTTGCAGGTTAAAAAAAAAAAGACTTTGCAGGACCGTTTTCCCTTTAAGGGGCATGTGGCACGCTGGGGTGGGTTCCCAGTGTGCCACCAATGGCTTTTTGGGGGGCAGTAGCCGACGGGGATTGGGCACCTTTGTCGGCAAACATGGAGGGATTCATTATGCCGACGGGATTGGGCACCCGTCAGCAGGAATAAAAGCGGGTTAGAGAATGCCGACGGGAGGCCCCTGGCCGGCACCAGAAACAATGGGCACCAAGGCCGATGAGGTTTGGGGCCCCAACGCCTGCACATAAACACGGTGAGGGGGTTATATTGTTTGTGAACATGGTGGCAACCCGCTGCCATTTTCACAAACAATATCAGGGTGTTTACATCCCGCCCTGCAATGACGGGTCACTTCCTCATTGCAGCAGAAGGCTGACGCTGCAATGATGAGGCAGCCCCTGATTGCAGCGGCAAAATTGTCAGTAGTTGCGAATGTTCCAAACTACTGTCACATGCAGCCTGCAACGGCATTGGGGGAAGTGTGACAAGCCTTTGCAGGCTGTGGGGGCATTGGCCACAACAGTGTCACACCTGCACAGCCTGCTACTGAGAAAGCTGCCACGATATGTTGTTTGTGCTGTGTGCAATCAACATAAAAATAAATAAATAGATTGCATGGTAAGAAATGCCATTGATTAGAAAATATTAAGTTTGTGACAGAAAATTAAATTGCTGTGTTTGATTAAGTTTGTTGGATAAAACAGAGAGCTGGATAGGCCTGCCACTGAGGGCAAATGTCTTCTGTGAAAGGGGCTTAAACTGGGTTGCCTGATAAAGCAATTGATATTATAGAGGCAGAGTATTTCTTCTGACCAAAACAATTTGATGGACTTTGAGCATAAAAGCTCAATGGAAAAGTTTCATGACCTTTCATGGACCTTTATAACATTTGTATTCATAAACATTCATGGACATGGAAGTGGCATTTGGTGTTCCTGCACAATTCATGAACATTCGTGAGCAACTTGAGACACTCTTGATGAACGATCATGAGCAGAATTCAAGAACTGTGATACATATGCTCCACTGAAAAAGATGACGGTCAAAAGCAGATCCAACCCATGGATCACCGCTGAGCTTGTAACACAGCTCAAACAAAGGGACAACCTCTGGCACTGTGCTTGAGCCACAGCTTGACATAGGGATGTACAAAAATACAAAACTGCAAGAAATGACTGCACTCGAGTAATACGGAATGCCAAAAGCAAATATTTCAGGAAGACACTGACCAACTCCTGGGGAGATGGGGAAAAAAATTCTGGAATAACTTGAAAGACCTCACAGGTAAGGATCCTAAGACACCTCCCATGATGCTCAACATCGATGGAACACCTACGCTAGACCTTGATATTATCTCCAATAATAATGCATTCTCAGACCCTGGCAGTGTCCTCCAACCTGACTTCTTCAATGTCCACTCCACCAGTACCCCCTATGGCACGGCATCCAATGTACACACTGCTCCGCAGTTTTTCTTCAAGGTGATCCCTATGCACTTAGCTAGAACCTATATATGCAAGGCCATCTGCAAAGCCGGGTACAGTGGTGATGCACTCAACCTGAAGCTGATTGCACAAGTCCTAGAAGAAATCCTTTAACCTCTGACTAAGATCTTCAACCTTTCTCTAAGACTGGGCCAATTCCCATCACTCTGGAAACAGGCGACTATCACACCAGTCCATAAAAGTGGAGACAAGTCTCTGCACACCAACAACAGGCCCATCTCCATCCTCCCCCCTCCTTATCCAAAGCACTTGAATGTATAGTCTCGGACCAGCTAGTCGAGTAACTGGACAAGTATGACATCCAATGCCCCGAACAGCACGACTTCAGAAAAGGGCATAGCACCACCACACTGTTGGAATTTACAGGATTCATACATGCCACCCTCGACCAAGGTAACTGTGTGGGGGCAGTATTCATCGACCTTATGAAGGCCTTTGATACCGTTAACCTCCCACTTCTACTCAGGCAACTCTCAACCATCAAGCTCTCCAATGATGCACTGCTCTGGTTTGCTAGCTACCTCAGGGAAAGGGTCCAGCGTGTTAGAACTGCCGGTGTCACCTCCGATAAAAGACCAGTCCTCTCTGGTGGTCCACAGGGGTCTATACTTGGGCCACTACTCTTCACTCTTTTCTTGAACAGCCTCCCTAGCATATGCCACCAGAAAACACTACTCTATGTGGATGACGCAGTCCTGTTTGCTAGTCATCATGACACTAAACACCTGGAAAGTCAGTTGCAGATAGACTTTAGGCATGTTGAAGAATGGTTCAACTCGCACAAACTCGTCTTACATTACAGCCAAACCAAGGTCATGACTTTCTGCAATGCACGGAGCAAGCACAAATCTCAGTCCCTCACCATCAAGAGCCACTCTGGGACTTCACTTGAACAAGTTCCAGAGTTTAAATATCTTGGCATCACAATGGACAGCTTCCTCTCCTACACTCGGCATATTGGCAATGTAGCACAGGCCGCCAACATACGTATTTGTCTGCTCCACAGGCACAAACACTGCATGACCGCTGATGCCCTTAGACTGACTATCTACAGCTCTGTCACCTCCATCATTGACTACGGTCTAGCCATCTATGGCTCTGTTTCCCCTACAAAACTCCATAGGATATTGGTAACACTCAACAAAGCCTGCAGGCTCACAACAGGTGCTGCCCATCTAACTCACACCTGTGACCTGCACAGGCCGGATGGCTTCCACTTCATAGTAGAATTCTGTATAAGACCTGCCTGATATCCAAAAAGGTTCTCCTGGGACTTATGCCGCCAGGTGTTGAAAGGCTCCTTACTGTGCACAGCAGTACCCAGCATACACGTAGTACTCAGTATCAAACCTTCCAGGTCCCCAGATGCAGGACCACAATGGGTCAAAGCTCATTCACCCATAGGGCTCCTCAGTGGTACAATGCCCTCAACAA
This sequence comes from Neoceratodus forsteri, assembly GCA_016271365.2. Taxonomy (NCBI): domain Eukaryota; kingdom Metazoa; phylum Chordata; order Ceratodontiformes; family Ceratodontidae; genus Neoceratodus; species Neoceratodus forsteri. The sequence continues at coordinate 965,756,374 of CM028133.1, forward strand.
AGAAGCACTTACAACTGCAACACTTGGACCCTTTAAAAGGCAACTCCGACTATACCTAACATCAACTGCGCAATGTGACTGCTTCTCCTAGGGGTGGCCTCTTCTTCCACCCCAGCCAATGGTGACCCATTACCCCCCTTAGCTTTCACTCCCCATCATCTGCTTCCCTGCTCCCACACACCTGACTTCCTTCATGCACTTCTCTGATCTCGGGTCCCTCAACCTCTACCCGCACTGCACTTTTGCTACCCACCCCTACCCTCTGACAATGGCCCTTCAGCCTGCCCACCCCATCTTTAACCCTTCTACCCTAAACTCACTATCTGCTCTAGTTGACTTATTGTTTGCTCTGAAACGTTTTTTATAAACTGGCTTATGATGTCTCGCTCCATTACGTACTGCAAATTTGAAGTCTTCACTGTGTTTAAAGCTGTAAACCATTGTCTACCTTTGTATGTATGTTTCTCTCCACCCTTTGACGTGGAACCTTTGTAAATGAGCAGTACTTGCTCAAAGGTATTTGTAATCCTACAGTCTAATAAAATAAAAAAAATAAATAAATAAACCTTCATGAACACAGTTCATGATTGTTTCAATTAGGCAGAAACAGCAGCACGGATCCAGGCTGTGACATGTGTTGCCATAGAGCAGACTGAACTGTTGCACCCCTTATGATCTGCTACAAATAGGAGCAAACCTGCTCACACAGCCCACTGATGAGTGCAACGAGGATGCATCAGGGAGCTGTGCCACGGTTCATTCATCTGAAAACCACGCCAGACCCCTAACTTATTTTGGGGAGGAACTTGCCTGGAAATGAAATCTAAAACCTCCATTTGCAACCTGCAATGCAGCACATCAGCTCCATAAAAAACCTTGCAATTTAAAAAAAAAAAAAAACCTTTTATTACCAAAAATATCTTTTCTTATACAAACAATGGAAACATATAAAAAAAAATTACATATTTTCTACAATATGGCCCTCCCGCGTTAATAGCTGAAAGCTTGAAATGCCTATACAACAATAAATGTACATAATTAAATAACATACAACCTCCACTTCCAAGATGTTTCCTCTGTTCCCTCTTGAAGTGGGTGGTACTTTAACAATACTGGTTTTGTTCTTATATACAATATACAATTGAGCTTACATTGCTTTTAAATAGCTACTTCTGCAGCACGACAGCTCCTGCTAGAAAAGTCTTTAGAGGATTGTGAGACCCCTGCCATGCAGATTTCCTGGGGTCCTGCTAAAGGTTTCTGAAGTCCATCTAAAAAAAGAACAACTTTTTTGTATGAAAAGAACACACACAATTACAGCTGAAAGGGTTTGTGTCAAATTCATGGTGCATTTTTGGACCCACTACTTGCCAAATCGAGAGTGCAAGGCAACTGTTAGGGATCAGGCACACTTATTATGGGGTTAGCAGAAGCACAGCATAATAGTAGGTCACGTGTTGTCAATTAACATTGTACAACATCCGCAACTGAGTGGCAGCATGTCGTGCAGAAGACTGGGGTGGCCAGGTTGCTGACTGCCCCCTCAGTGGGGTTGATAAAGTAGCCCATAACATGAAGTCTTTAATTTGTATCTCCGATTACTTAACCAAGTAACAAATTACAGCAGAGGCTTACTTTTAACACAGTAACCCCCTCAGGTAGCCAGAGGCCAGATAAACAGTTGCATATAGTGTGGTGGCCCTTCATGGGGCACATGCAAAAACCCTGTTGGGCCACCACACATTTTTGTACTATGCCCAAAGCCTGTATTCTGTCACGGGGTTAGGGGGTAGTATTGTTACCTCTCCAACAGTCCAACAGTTTCGCTCAGCAGAAAATGCAAATGAGCTGGCTCTAGATATTAATGGATGCAAAGGAGGTTTGCACCTACTAACACACTGAATTGCGACAGTCACAGAGTTGACAATGGCACATTACCAATTTAGTTGTTTAGCCAGGTATAGCACACTAAGCTGAAAGCTTTTTTACAGGAGCGACCTGAGAGCACAAGGAGGTTAAATGACTTGCTCAGGGTCATACAGTATGCAAGTGGAAGCTATGGGATTACCAGTCATCTGGCACTCTGGCCTTCACCTCAGCTCACTGCTAGGCTTCTGTGGATGTACTGACTGAAGTCATCCTTGTTGGTCCAGTGGTTCCCCATCTTTTTCAGTATTTGCTACCTCCCTGGTGTCCACTGGAACCTCCCCAGTCCTGTCCCTTTCCTGTTGTACATTTGGAGGTGCTTAGTACTGCCTAATTCCCCTCCCTGGGGCCCACTGGAACCTCTCCAGTCCTGTCCCTTTCCTGTTGTACATTTGGAGGTGCTCTGCACTGCCTAATCCCCCTCCCTGGAGTCCACTGGAACCTCCCCAGTCCTGTCCCTTTCCTGTTGTACATTTGGAGGTGCTCTGCACTGCCTAATTCCCCTCCCTGGGGTCCACTGGGACCTCCCCAGTCCTGTCCCTTTCCTGTTGTACATTTAGAGGTGCTCTGCAGTGCCTAATTCCTCTCCCTGGTGCAATTTTCACTCTGCTTCACAAACCAGTGCCCTAGTGTAGAACTGCTTTTAGAATTGCAGACCGGACTTTTAGAACTACAGACTAGATGGGTGATTGGTCTTTATTTGTTGGCAATGTCTATGTTTCTATGTTTCTTCTAACACAGTAGATCTACATTAATTGGGGGGAGGCAGGTGCTATGATTAGCAAGCACCAGTGTAGAGCACCAGCAAGCTACTAAGCATGACTCAGTATCTCATTTCCATGCCTGCCACTACATTACCATGTCAGTTCCTGCCCAATTCCCCCCTGCTCAAAAAGTAGCCTTTCCTCAGGGTCTCTTGCTGCCTGAGCTGGTGGACAGTGATTGTGTAACATAAGGGATGTATTCACTTCCAGCCCAAGGGCCTAGTATGCCTTGTTAAACAGCAGCCCATATGGCCAGTTCACAACAGCAGTTCAGTGTCAGCCATGATGAAGACCACTCCCTTCCCCACACACACTCCTTCACACCCGTATGCACCTGAAGTGAACTACCTAGGATGTTATCATTTTAAAAATAGCATCAATAGCGAACTACTTTAACAAAAAGCAGTAATTTCATTTTGTAGACTGATGACCACTAATTATCTCTAATGGGTATTCCTAGGAGAGGGCAGAACAGGTACCTGGACTTGAGTTACCACCAGCAAAATAATTCACTGCTGTCTCCAGCAGAATTCAGCTGCACACCAATCCACAACAATCTGAATTTCAATCCATTCACTCCTTTATTAATAAGGACATATTGATAAAAACTGGATATTCATCTCATGTAGTTCACTTACAGGTGAGGCTTATGCAGGAGCTGAAGTCCTAATCCCCTGCTTGTACTCTGTTGAGGTGGAAGTGACCATGATGTCACAAGCAGAGCTTTGGGACTTCAACTTCTGAATAAGCCTCAGCTGTATACAAACTATAAGAAACAGTGCTCTCTTTTCTCATAAATATTCTTGGTAATGAAGAATGGAACAAAATAAAATTCAGAGTATTGTGAAAAGTGGAGTAGACGAGCTCAAGAGGATGCTAACCAATTTTTTCATTTTGCTGGTGGCTGGACTCCTCCCTCTCTCCAGGCTGGATTTACAGTAGAGTCAGATGCCAGAGATGAAAGGGCTGGTGACTAGAAACGCTAATCGCTTGTATGTTCCTCTGTGTTGGAAACATTTTGCTTAAAAAGTTCAAATTTAAAGGAATGACTCTTCACGGTGCAGTCCATTCCAGCAGCTCAGGTAAGGCACCAACTGCTTCAAAGTAACCCTGTCAAAACAGAAGGCAAATTGTCCTTTTTATTTAAACTGTCTGAAAATACTTAAAAGCAGTGTTCCACCATGATTTAGGTATGATGATGGAACAAACTTTGTCCTCCGGCATGTTCATATCATATCTGGCTTTCATATAGTATCTCAGTACTGTGATACAGCACATGGTGTATGGCAGTTATACCCACATTTATATATTATATGCTTATATATATATATATATATATATATATGTACACAACATTAGGCATAAATATACATAAATAGAATCTGAAGCGTGCAGTCTTTGTAAAAACAAAGCAAAGTCCTTGACAATTCCTTTACTCCTCGTGTTCTCCCATTTCCATGTCCTATACATGTGACACGCCACCTGACAGCACCCTGGGACTGCAGTGCTGCCCTTGTCAGTTACTGTCTTGTCCACAAAGGCTGAGATCCCTTCTTCAGCAGCCCCTTGGTTTATCTTTATTCAGCAATTCTGAGAGTTCAGTACATTAAATATAGTTTACCTAAAAAGGGAAAAATATTACAAAAAAGCATTAAACAATCAGTTGCATGAGAATGCATTGTTCTAAAAAGACATGTTCTACTCACTCAAGCAGGTCATGATGTTTGTAACAATAAAATGTGGCCCCATTATAGTCCCGATGGACATGCAGCTCCCCGTCCCAACATACATGTCATGCAGGCTTCTTTTATTGGATTAACTTACTAAAAAGGCTTGCAAGGCTACCTTTCACTGTGAGCCATATGGCTTTTTGGGGGGAACCCTAGCAAATAAGTCATAGGGAGACTCCACTTCCCAGTTTTCTGTCCTGCCTCTCATTAGTTGCACTATATCGTGGTGGCTAAGATCACAACATTCTGATGTCACAACGTTGTTCCTTGTATTCTGCTGCAACAGGGCACACTGAGAGAAAAATGTAATTTTAAAGACTGATGGCTTGCACTAGCTCTGGTTGTGCTCCCATTAGTAGGGGTCACCTGCAGCCAGGTAAGACATGTGACTAAGGCCAACTCTGCTACCTTTGAGCGTACTATTCGGCTTATCAAGTTGGACTTGAAAAGCAGTTTTGAAATATTTAGCCCAAGAAAAGCTCATCTCGCAAAATGAAAATGTTTTTTTTTCTGAATTGTCAAGAATTATTTAACTAGATTTCAATATTTTTACTCACTGAATAAAACCACTGTAATATTAAAATGTGAAACAAAAATGCCTTTGTTCTCTAGAAGAGTATTTTAGTTCATAGGGACAGTCAAAAGTATAATTAATACTAGGTGGACACTTTACTAGTTTTATTACATCTGAGCATGACTTTGACTGACTGACCTTTATCGTGGACAGTACTCTCATTGTTCTTGTTACAGCTACTAATAAGCAACATTTGTTTATTATTTCTTTAGTTTTTGTTGCTCAGGAGAGAAGGATGAGGCAATAATGTTATTTTCAACCTCATCCCAGGGAAGGAATGAAGGTGTAAACAGGCTGAAATTGAACCAGATTACACTTTTGGTGGTATTTTTGTGAATGGGGGGCAATTTGACCACAACACAGGGGAAATTCCTTTACTCTTTTTAAGAAGTGTAGTGGCATTTTTAATGGCCGCCTAAACAACCACCAGAACAGGCAGACGGGACCTCAGTTTAACAGCTCCTCCAAAGTGCAGCACACCTTGACTGTATGGCATCCCCTTAGTATCACACACCGTGGCCAGCATTTATGGTGTGAGCCCAGTCCTGGTGTGGCACTAGAACCCACAATGTTCTGACCCAGAAAATGAATGGGAAAAATATTAAGTAACCATGATGTAAAACTAAAAGTGGATTAATGATGTGCCCATCTTTGATTTAGCCACCTACATTTTCAAATGTTTTTAATGCAAAACAATATGCTTCCACCTCAATGTCAACAGTGACAAGAACCCAGCATTCTCTGGGGAAGCAGTCTCCTCTGCATAAAAGAAATTCAGATGACTACTATATATCACTAGTGTTTGCGGCACTAGAAAACTTCATAACAGACAGCACCAAGCAAGCAAGACAGGTATACCTTTTATTAGACATATATACTTTGTATTTAAAAAAAAAATCAACACTCCCTTTCATAATCAGATGTTTGTCCCCCAATTATTTATTTTTATTTATTTCGTTTTTGTTGACCGGGTAAGTGCACTAGACAAATCCTGCCTATTTTCAGGCACGACCCGGGAGAGGGGGATACAGATGAATGCCAACTGACCTTGAACCAGATTAAGCTGTTGGTGGTATTTTTAGTGAATTATGAGGTATGGTCCCTCAAAATGCAAGCGCAAACAGGAAAGAAACGTGGGACACTGCAACACATCACCTACTCTTTAGGACAGCAGTACAGAACACAGCTGAACTGTAGACTTTCACAGTTCCTGTTTGATGACTAATACAAATTATTTTTAGTGTTGTGCAGTACAGATACTGAATACAAATATGGTACTTTTTACAAATACAAATGGTGGTAGACTTCTGGAACAGCCTCCCAGTGAAGGTGGTGGGTGCAAATACGGTGATGGGATAGAAGCATGCATGGGACAGACACAAGGGGACCACAGCAAAAGGACTGGGGGGGGGGTAAGACCGGAGATTGAGTAGGATCTGCAGCAGCATATTAGGTTGGGATTTTCGGGGAAGTCTAGGTGGGCCAAGAGGCCCTTTTCTGCCAACAACTTCTATGTTTCTGTGCTGAATATCACTCTTCACTATCTGTATGTGTGTTAGGCCACGTTGAGTAGCATTAGACCAGAACTGAAGTTCAGTGACACGTATAGGACTAACAGCGCTGCTCATTGCATGGAATGCATTTTTACTCTGAGATTCACGTGATTCATTGCTAGCTTTCTGACCCTTGATCTTTTGCCATCATTAACAAAAAACAAGTCTAATCTGTAACAAAAATAAATAAATAATAAGTGGGAACCTGTAAACAGATACAAATGCCAGAGCCACTGATGCAAATATGAGAACTCAGCCCCATGCATTGCAGCCCTAATTACAGTGAACATTTGCGCTACAGTCTCACTGTGGAATGTAGGGCAGAATGGTTCTGAGTGGCAAGATGAGGGACTGTTGAAACGTGGAACAGTTAAGAGGTGTGCTTTTTGATATCTGAAATGCTGTGCAAACTTTGGTAGGCTAGTATTCTTTAAGTCAGGATCTAAAACCTTTAAGAGTAATGTCTCATTTGCAAAGTTGCAGCAGTGAAATATAATTTTTTGGAAAAGAAAATGGAATTGGATAGTTTTAAAATTGCTGTGCTAAATTGTGCATCCTGTACCTATTTTCCTGAAAAACTCAACTTTGCATCTTTTTGTTTTGTCTGCTAATGCTCCCCCTTTGCAATCATTTTCTGCACAGAACCCATATTGTGTGCTAAACTGCTGTGCAACAAAAGCACAGTGCCAATTGCTTGCAGAAAAAAACAAACATTTTGTGCCAAATTTTAATGCAAAACACATTAATTTTCACAAAGGTTTCATGGAAAAAATATAGTTTTAAGATTCTGCAAAATAGAATTGTCTATTTTTGTAAACAGAGCTCAATAGCCCTAAAATAATGTATATGGTATTTTAAATGCATTTCCAGGAAAATGTTTTGAAATATAATATTCTGACATAATTCAGCTTTAAATTTCATTGGTTGACTGTATTTATTTCCCCTACGTTCTTTACTGAGGAGGACCTTTGCATGAAAGGAGGATCTTTGTGCCTCAGACTTCATCAAATCCTCCTGCTTCCCCTCCCCTCAACCCCACTGAAGTCATAAGCCTGTGTTTGTGACATCACAGTCTGTTACCAGGGAGAATGACATTGATCTCACAAGCAGAGGAATATTACTTCAGTAGGGGACAAAGCAGGAGGATAAGATGAATCCTAAGACACTTATTAATTTATTTATTTAGTTTTTTGTTGACCAAGAAAAGAGAACTATGCAATTCTGCCCATTTTCAGCCTCGACCCGGGGTTGGGGCACAGATGCAAACCAACATACAGAATCAAATTAAGCTGTTGGTGGTATTTTAAAGAATGGGGGGAAATTTGGCCAGGACACCAGGAAAATTCCCCTACTCTTTTCAAGAAGTGCCATGGGATCTTTGAAGTCCACCTGAACAGGTAGACAGGACCTCAGTTTAATGTCTCATCTGAAAGACGGCACCTTAGAAGTGCAGCACCCCCCTCAGGATGTGCTACAGTGTGAGTATTGGGATTTATCCCAAGTTCCCAGTGTGGGGCTAGAACCCTCAGCCTTCCAATCTCCCAGCATCAAAGGACAGTGTGCAACCTGCTGAGCCACTAACACTGACACAAAGACCTTGTTTTCATAAAAATATCCTTCATAATCAAAAATAAGGCAATACAGAAAGCTGGTGAAATATTAGCTGAATTGTGTCTCAATTTTATGTTTTAGAGAAGTTTTCCTGGATAATGGAAAAACATTTTTACATAAATTGCACAATTTAGCCACTTTAATGAATGATCACCAGACTGATAACTGGTTTACTGTATAAAATGTATTTCTAGCCCCAGGAAGCCATGAGAAAATTAAGTTCGGATATTTATGGGGCTAGCTCAGTAAGCCACGTTTAAATTAGTGTAAGGTTTAAAATAGGTACATAAACAGACCTCACCTACCTGCTCATTGTATTCCCAGCCACGCAGAATAAGGAAATAGCTCGTGATCTGAGTTACTGGAGTCCTGGGACCCTTCTTCCGAGGAATAAGAACATGCTGATCCTGGGGACAGGGATAATGACCCTGAATCTTCTAAAGAAGAGGACAAGCTGGTGGGGGGTGTTAATTCACCTTCACCCCGGGTTTTGAGCAAACCCTGCAGTGCCCTGATATATTCCACCGCCGACCTGAGAGTCTCCACTTTGCTCATCTTTTTGTTTGACCCAACCTGCGGCACATGCTGACGTAGTTTGGCAAAGCCCATGTTGACCAGCTTCACCCGGTTCCGCTCTCGCTCATTTCGCCTCTCCGAAGTAGAGCTCGGAGGCTTGTTGGAGGAGGCCCGACGCTTCTGACATCTGAAGCGCTGTGGGGACTTGAACCCCTTCCTTCTGGATTTGGGAACATCTTCAGGATCTGTTGGCTCCATTTTCAGGTGCAGGCTTGGTGCCAAACTCTGCTCCTCTGAGAGGTCCATGCTTGGTAGAACAAGTTATCCTTTGGGGGATGGGGAATTAACAAAAAAAAAAAAGAAGAATGATCTTCAGCTGACAGTCTTGGCACTTGCTAGTTTTGAGCCAGCTAAGTTTCTTGAAGAGAACAGACTTTTTTTTCTGTCCCTAAGATCTGATGTTTAGGAATGAAGCAGAGATCCTTTTAAATGATTTGTCTCCACCCCTGGCCAGTTCAGACCTGCCTCTACCCAACCCCCACCACCACCATCACCACAACCACCATTCAACTTCTGTTCTTCCTGCATATGTCAATCAGCCTCCATAAATTACCATATCCTCCTCGCTCTAGTCTGTGTGCTTTTGCTTTTAACCCTTTTGAACTTTTTTCTTCCATCTTGCTTTTTGTTTCTTTTCTTTAGGAGAGGAGAGTGGTGGTGGTTAAAAAAGAGGTGCCTGTTAACTCTATAAGAACACCTGTTGTGAGACAACCAATGGCCTTTCAAAGTGACTCCAAACACAAAACAAGAAAGACAAAAGGAAATGTTGTTTGTGAAATACTCAGAGCTCCAAATGTACAATGTCTTTTACAATGAATTACTGAGGGTTACTCCGTCTGCCATGATACAAAACAATGTAATTATCACTGTCTTCATTAAGGGTTGATCTTTATGTTGATAGGATCCGGGGGGGTTCTACTGAAGTATTATCTTCTTAGGAATGCAAACCTTATCTATAGCTTTCAATCTTACAGTCTTTCATCTTATGTTGTAACTGCATATATAACAAAACCAAATGAAGAAGCTTGCTTGTCTCAAAATATTCAAACAGCTACAACAGGACTGTTCAACTGTATGCCCTTCCCTCTTTATTCATTCTATTTTGGGAATTCTTTCCCCATATCATCCTACTTTTCACACAATCCTCACCAACTTCAGAGCCTCCCTTCCCAGCTCCAGTACCGCCTCCTGTATGTTAGGCTTGATTTTACAGAACTGCCTAAAAGCTAACAGCCCCCTCCCCCCCCCCACACACACACACACACAGCCCAGGGCAGGTTGGAAAACCTGTGGAGTGAGAAAGATCAAGTGTGACTTTTAGAGACATAAATCGGTGATGGACCACTGTGTGATGTCAGGCTTAAGGGGCAGGTTGGGAACCATCCCAGGGAAACACGGCAGCATCCCCACATGACGCTGAAGGCAGGGACCTCAGTGAGGGAGGAGCCCTCCTCCAGGTCACCAGAGGGCAGTTTCATAAAGGCAGTTGACACTAACTATCCCTGAAGGCCCTGGGCAAAAGTTATATCAGCACAACTAAGATCACAGGCTTTGAAGTGAACCTGGGTTCCCCCATGTAGTAAGCAAACATTTTTAACTCTAGGCCATTGGGCTTTCCTCATGCCCTGAATGCTTACTTATCTGCATGTTTTGGCCAAGAAAACACGTTGAGTAGCAGCTCATTTTGCTGGGGGGGGGTTGTGATAATTACACAGGGAATCTGGGATAATGCAGGTAGGCTTTAACACACAATGCAATACCAACAGCCATTAATTCTACCATCCACAGGAGAAGTGGGTTGAACACTCAGTTCAAGTCACAAAAAGCATACAAGGGCCAATTCGTACTGCTGAAACCAATATTTATTATAAAAATCTCGAGCAAAAAGTGCACAGGTCCAACAGACGAGAAGACCCACTGAAGCCCCTGCTTTCATGCCCAAATACTCCCAGCAATTTGCCAAAGCACTAGGAGCATTTGGTTGTGAAACTTTGGGGTTCAGTGGGTCCTCTCATCTGCTGGATGTGTGCACTTTTTGCTTGTTTTACACAATCGGAATTTCTGTAATAAATATTGGGCCCTATGCAATATAGGGTAGATTGCCTACACGCCATGTATCTGAGACACATAGGCAGCCCTAAGTCCAAATGTTGCACAGCAGGGGTCCAGTGGATTCCCAGTGACATTCACAGCAGGTGTGCAAGCTCAGTGCACACTCAGTCCCCTGGCCACCCACAGAGCTACATGCCATGGGTGGTCCGGGGGCATGCCTGCACTCTGCACCATGGCACAGAGTGCTAGGCATGGGGGGGTACAAGTTATGGCAACAGGGACCATGCCATAACTGTTGTGTGCCCTCACTGATAACACCTGATGGCTGCATCAGGACAGGGAATCCCTGCACCATCATGCCCCAGCCCTCCAAGCTGCATGGCAGGGCTGAGGCAACCACTGAGGTTCTTGCCTGTACTTTTATAAATCTGTGGACCTGTGACTTCCATGAACCCCCTACCCATGTACGGCAGTGGATCCACTTCAGGACCCAGGACAGGCATCCGATTAGATGCCCGCAAAGTGCCAAGTGATCCACTCCCACACAGCTACACACCACCCCTGTGCAGCTGAACACCGGGGGGATAGGACACAGACAGGTGGCTGGCATTAGTGAATGCCGGCCACCAGACACCTGTCCGGAGGTGCTGAGTTTTGCAGGCTAGGTATGTGTATCTCGCACGTACCTGGCCCACCTTTGTGTATAGGCTCCATTGTTTGCAGCAGAATGAAATAGCCTCTATGCATTTTTGTGACTTGAACTGAGTGCTGAATCTACTTCTTCTGTGGACTGTAGTTATTGGTTTACAGCACCAATACTGAGCCAGTGGTCCATGTAGCCTAAAAATGAACTCTACCATTCATGTTCTAATCTGTACCTCAAAGCAGCAATGCAATGAAAGTGGGGGGAAAAAAGGACCTTACCTTTTTTTTTTTCCATATAAAAGATTCAAGGTGTGTTCCAGTTTTATTTGGTGGTAGAATGTTCTCGTTACACCAACATATGAGTATTTTATAAATGTTTTAATGTAGTTTTTTTGTTTCAATTAAAAAAAATCAATAAAATAGATGGCCACCACATTTGGCTTTGAAATAGCATTGTAAATCTGGTAAGTATTAGTCTCGAGGAAAAAAAACACAAACGCATGCTGCGCAGCATAGGAGGTACCTAGCAGAGCTGACAGATATGCTAATATTTTTATTAACTGTAGCTGAAACTACCTTTTTGGAAAACACATTTTTCATTGCACTGCTGCATTAAGAATTTGCAGCTTGGCTATTTTTTCTACAATCTCTGTCTATCAGTACGCTGTCTATAGTAGCATAGATCTTGGAATGCCTTACATAATTAAACAAGAGCTGTTCATCGAGAGTATCTCTTGCAGCAGGTCATACATTTGGGATGTTCACCAGAGGGCGCTCCTTGCATGGCAGCTTTCTCAAGCAGTGTGACGGGGCCACCCATGGTGATGTCAGGGTAGGTATGTGTATAAAGACGTGGGCGGCCCTGATAACTTCTCAGTTCTTTTCCTATCATCAACCAGTTTGCTTCAACCGTGAGCCGCTTCTCGCAGCAGTGCATTGACCACCATTCTGACGATAAAAGAACCAGACTTTCGGTACCCTGTACCATGTCTCTCTCTATGTCAAACCCCAATTCATTATTTTGAAATTGCTGTTGTGGTCATAAGACCTACCACTGCGATCAGCATTCTCTCTCTGTATTTGGTGTCTAGGAGCTGCACACGATGTCACCTCTTGTGCCCATTGCCAGGACTTCAATAAATTCACCTGTCGAAGGAGACTCAAGTTGTTGGAGTCTCACATCTTGGAACAGAAGGTGGCTGTCCTAGAAAAGGAGCTTCACACCAGGTCTTCTTCATCACCATCACCGTTGACGAGCTCCCAGCCACCAAAATCAGAAGACAAACACCATTTAGTTAAACACAATCACAGAGACAGGATCAAGGCCTCTAAAGACAAAGGTAGGTCCCCTCCTTTGTAGATGGCATCAGCCGCTGCCCTACCATCAGTGGCTCTGGCCTTTCCTGATAAATTAAAAAAAACTTGAGTGCTGACCGCGCTGTCACAAGGATAGCAGTTCACCCAGCAGAACACCCTGAGACTACCATCGATGAGCAGTCTGCCAGACCTGTCAGCACTGGAGTTTTCCACAGTTTTGGCAGCCCTGGCTCCACCTACGCACCTCTTGTCAATGTCCTTGTCCCTTCATCGATGGACCTGGTAATGCCAGCTGTCCATATACTCAAGACGGACACAGCCTTTGCCATACCCACGCCCTCCAGCATGGGACCAGGTTTGTCGTCAACAGACTTCCCATCGCAGCCTCCTCTAATGAGGCCACCGACTTACCATGGCCCATTGATGCAGGCTTCCTTGACTTTTGGCTCGGTCAACCTGTCAATACCCTATCTGCAGCCGAAGCCAATTGCATCTGTTCTGGTGCCCTCGATTAGGGTGACATCCAGTGCTGCTCATTCACTGTCTCCGGCTCCGTCGTCTGCACCATCCGTCAATGTGCCTGCTATTGTCAAGACAGTGCTAGAGGTGATGCAATTGCTAAGACAGTGCTCAGGGGTCAGTCCTGGGGCTGGTCCTTTTCAATGTAGTCATTAGTGACATCAACGAGGGCATAAATGGTAACATCGCTCTGTTTGCAGATGACACGAAACTCAGAGGAAGAGTGGATAGTATGGAGGGAGTCAAACAACTTCAGGAGGACCTTAAGAAGTTGGAAAGGTGGTCACAAATATGGCAATTAAACTTCAATGCTAAGAAATGTAAGGGGATGCATCAGGACAGGGCCGACCCCAAGGAAGAATACTGGCTAAACAGAGTCCAGCTGAGCTCCTGTGCAGAGGAAAATGATCTGGGAGTCATCATAAGTGACCTCAAGCAGCAAAGTCAGTGCAATAAGGCTTAACAGCAGGGCTTGCAGGGTGTTAGGATGCACTGGCAGGGGGATAGACAGCAGGTACAGGGAGGTGATATGACCACTTTACCGGTCATTACTGAAGCATTATCTGGAGTATTGTGTACAGTTCTGGTGGTCTCACCTAAGAAAGGACACTGATAGATTGGAAGTGGTCCAGAGAAGGGCAACAAAGATAATTCATAACCTTCAGGAAATCACCTATGAGGAGAGGCTAGGGCCTCCGAAATTGTACTTGCTAGAGACTAGGAGGGAGAGGGGATGTGACTGAGACCTTCAAGTTCCTAAAAGGCATCAATAAGGTGCCAGAAGCATAGCTTTTTACCAGGAATGTCAATTCTACTAAAGAGAGCACGAGTGGAAATTGAAGGGTGGCGTGTTCAAGAGGGACATCATAAAGTATTACTTCTCAGAGAGGGTGTTGGAATCTTGGAATAGATTACCTCCCGAGGTGGTGGCTGCAAAGTCAGTATCAAGGTTTAAGCATGGGCTTGGGAACAAACACATGGCACTGACAAGGGCTAGGCTGGGTGTCTAGGAGGACAGAACACCGGTGCACAATAGGTCCTGGGATACCTCGCTTGGGCAGACTCGATGGATTACAGGTCCCCTTCTGCCATCATCTTCTATGTTTCTATGCAATCTATACAGCCTCCACCTCTGACACTTCAACCTGCTCTGCTGATGGGGCCCACCAAGAGACCGCATCATACTAGCAATACCCCACTTCCTCCCCCTTCCTTGGAAGGTGAGGATGATGACTTTGATTATGTGGAGGATGAGGATGATGAACAGGAGGAGGATGGTGGCATCCACACACCCTCCAGCACCTCCACTGTTTTCTTTGCTGGAGAGGACCCCACCATTTATACCCCTCAGTCTCCTCCTGATGACCCCACCTTCTTGGAGGTAATGACACAGCTCCAAAAGGTTATGGGCTTCACCACTGCTGAGCAAGACCAGCAGAGAAGAAACTTGGCAGACTATCTGGACCTCCCAGAGGGTCCTGCTACAGTGGTGCCACCTTTGATTCAAGTCTACAATGACGTCATCAAGGCAGCTTGGCACAGACCTCACACCATTCTTCTAGTGTCTGAAAAGTCTGATAGACTGTACCAAGCTCCTTCGGACCAACCTTACTTCTCTGCTGCTTCTCAGGTTGATTCAGTTGTTATAAATGTGGCCCATGACAGCACAAAATGTCCCAAACACCTCAGTACTCTTCCTCCAGATAAGGAATTGAGGAAGTTAAATCTGATGGGAAAGAGAGTCTATGCATCCTCAGTGTTGGCACGAAGGATTTTAAATTACATGAGACATGTTAAAATATCAGAAAATGCTCTGGGCCGCGGTCATAGAAACAGCCAGAAAACTGCCACAATGCCCAGCTACTGAGCAACTGCTGGCTACCTTCCATGCGGGCGCCAGCATGAACTGCCACCTCCTCCGGGCAGGCTATGATACAGTGGATACTTCTGTCTGCTCCTCTGCCACAGGTGTTTCTCTTCAGCGACACACCTGGCTCCGTGTGTCTGGTTTCATGCCTGATGTGCAACAGTCACTACTGAATGCTCCTTTCTATGGGCACAAATTATTTGGAGGGGACATTCAGGACATACTCAGTGAGTTACATGCCTCTGGCATGACCCTACGTATGGTACATACTATCTACCACTCCCAACCTCAGGGTCCTCAATACCATGAGGCAGCTAGAGGGAGCCAGACAACCCACCGAGAGGAAGTCCACCCAGCCCATCCCAGGTGCCTTCGTCCCCATCACCAAGACTGGTGGGGTTGTCACTTCCACTGCTTCTGCCAAACCCACTTCCATCTGAATCCATTGGCCCCCTTCCAGGGCCTCCTCCTGCCTTGGAGGTGGTGGGAGACTGTTTTTGCCTACATCTGGAGGCATGGAAGATGATTATGACAGACAAGAGGGTGCTCTAGTTAATTAGTACGGGGCCTACCCTAGAATTGCTCACACATCCCCCTCAAAATCCTCCAAGGACAACACACTACCTGCCAGACTACATACCCGTCCTTCTGACAGAGCTGTCCTCTCTTATCCAAATGAAAGCGGTGCAACCAGTGCCCACAGACTCTGAGGGAACAGGTTTCTATTTACACTTCCTCATTCCCAAACACACTGGTGATCTTCGACCGAACAAACAAAACAGAACAATCCCCCTGGGTGTAACAAAGTCCAGCACTCCACCGCCCTTGGACTTGTAAAGAGAGACACAGTAGTCCCAAAATATATAAAGCACCCAATATTTATTGAAGTGCAACATAAGGCACTTTGTGTGGCACTTTAATAAATACTGGGCACTTTATAGATTTTTGAACTGCTGCATCTCTTTACAAGTCTGCGATGGTGAGTGCTGGACTTCTTGTTTTTGTTTGAGCTGCCTTTGTCCTGAGCACCTCCTTCCTGGTATGTTATTTTCCTTTTTTGTGTATTACTAGATCTTCAACTGATACTGGACCCCAGAGGTTTCGATCAATACAGACAGTACAAAAAGTTTTGCATGATGACTTTACTGAGCCTCCTCCCACTGTCACACCAAGGGGATTGGATCTGCTTCCTTGACATGAAGGACACTTACCTTCATATAAAGATCTACAAGGCCCACCACCAGTACCTGCACTTCAAACTACTGGGTCATCGCTACCAGTTTCGAGCCTTACCATTTGGCCTCTCATCAGCACCACACGTATTCACCATATGCCTAGTCGTGAAAGCAGCCTCACTCTGCTGGCAGGGTCTTTACATCTTCATTTACTTAGATGACTGGCTCCTCAATGCACCATCCCAAGAAGACCTGCTACGATCTCTAGATCAGACTCTCCATTTCTTTTCTCAACTCGAATAACCATCAATGCTGCTAGTTGCACACTATGCCTCTCAGCACCCTCCAGTATAGAGCAGCCCTAGATCCTTCCTGGGCAAGGCCTTCCTACCAGAGGGCAGAGTGCATAGACTTATCACACTTGTCCACCAGTGCCTGGAGATCACCCATATAACTGCCCAACAGTATCTCCAGTTATTGAGTCGCATGGCTGCTACCATTTCCACAGTACCATATACCCAATTGTATATGCAACCTATCCAGTGGGCCCTGAGAACTTAGTGGCAGCAAAAAATGGATGACCTACAGGATCTAGTCCACATCACACCTTCCCTGAAGAAAGCCCTAATTTGGTGGCTCGATCCACTCCACCTCCTAGCAGGGCTCCCCTTCCAGTCCATGCTGCCAACACAGATTCTCACCACTGATGTCTCCAAATTGGGATGGGGTACTCATCTTGGCACCCATAAGATCCAGGATCGGTGGACACCCCATGAAGCTGCCTTACATATCAACATACTGGAGATGCGAGCAATCTACCTCGTTCTACAAGCATTTTAGCCCTTGCTATCACCGGGGCCATTTCCACTGTAGTCAGATAACACCTCTGTTGTTTATTAGATAAATAAGCAGGGAGGAACGAAATCACAGGCTCTATGTCAGGAGACCCTGAGAGTTTGGCAGAAAGCGCTATTACCCAACATTCACCTTGCGGTGGTCCATGTCCCAGGAGCCCACAGCATGGTAGTAGATCACCACAGCCGTCATGCTCACTCCCACAAATGGGCGAACTAGCATCGGAGGTATCCCATGATGTTTTAGACCTCTGGGGAACATCAGAGATTGACCTCTTCACCACTCCCAACAATTACAAACTCCCAGAATAGTGCTCCATACACCAGACCACTGGGGCGGCTGCTGCAGCAACACTTTGCCCCTCTCTTGGAACAGGTGCTTTCTCTATGCCTTTCTTCCCTTTCCACTCATCCAGAGAGTACTTATAAATACTTAGATACATAGACAGTGTCAGCAGATAAGGGCCTATGGCCCAGCCAGTCTGTCCATTTGAGCTTGTAAGTTCAGTTTATGTTTTCCTAGAAGTCTGTTGCCCCTTACCCCTGACCTCCAGAATTCCTTTATGTCTATCCCATGCATTCTTAAATCCCGTGATTGTTTCAGCCCCCACCATTTCCTCTGGCAGGGTGTTCCACTTATCCACCACCCGTTCTGTGAAGAAATTCTTCCTCACGTTTCCTCTGAATCGCCCTCACTCCAACTTCATCCCATGCCCTCTAGTCCTGGAACATCTTTTTCGCTTAAAAATAGTGTATTCCTGCACCCTGTTCCTCTCTGTAAGATACTTGTATGTCTCTATCATATCCTCTCTCTCCCTCCTCTACTCCAGGGAGTACATATTCTGTTCCTTCAACCTGTCCTCGTAGGACTTGTGATGCAATCCATGTACCATCTTTGTTGCCCTCCTCTGAACCTTCTCTACCCTGTCTATGTCCCACGTAGGTCAGGTCTCCAGAACCGCATACACTGTACTCCAGGTGGGCCCTCACTAGTGTCTTGTATAGTGGAATTATGACCTCCTTTTCCTGCAGGTGATGCCCCTGCCTATGCATCCCAGCATCCTATTTGCTTTTACCTGCTGCCTTGTCACACTGTTTCTACCTTGAGGTCATCAGAGATGATAACCCCAAGATCTCTTTCCTGCTTGGTGCATGCTATATCCTCACCCCCAACTGATATATTGTGCCAGGGTTTTGTGCCCCATATGCATTATCTTGCACTTCTTTGCATTGAATTTCAACTGCCAAACCCCTGACCATTCTTCAAGTTTCTGCAGGTCCCTTCTCATTCTGTCTACACCCTCTGGTGTGTCTACTCTGTTACAGAACTTTGTGTCATCAGCTAACAGTGAAATTCTGCCTCTAGGTCCCAAGCAATGTCACTGATGAAGATGTTGAATAGGACCGGTCCCAGCACTGATCCCTGTGATACCCCACTGGTCACTCTTCCCTCTGTGGAGTGACAGCCATTTACCACCACCCTCTGTGTTCTGCCGCCCAGCCAGTTACCTACCCCCCACTCTACTGTCCTGCCCACACCCATATTCCCCAGTTTGTGTAATGGTCTTCTATGTGGCACAGTGTCAAAGGCCTTGCTGAAGTCCAGATAGGCCATGTCCACTGCCCTCCCCTGATCCACCTCCCAGTCACCCAGTCAAAAATTCAATGAGGTTGGTCTGACATGACCTCCCCTGGTGAAACCATGCTGCCTTGGGTCCTGTACTCCATTGACAACCAGATGTTCCACCAATCTCTCCTTCAGTAGTACTTCCATGATCTTCCCCACTACCGAGGTGAGGCTGACTGGTCTGTAGTTCCCTGCTTCCTCTTTGTTCCCACTTTTGTATAAGGGGACTACATCTGCTGTTCTCCAGTATTTGGGTACCTCCACTGTTTCCAGTGATCAGCTAAACAGGATAGCCAGAGGTTCAGCCACCACCTCTCTTAGTTCTTTAAGGGCCCTGGGGTGCACCCCATCTGGCCCCATTGCTTTATCAACTCTTATTACTTCCAGTTCCTTCAGGACCCTTTCTCGTGTAAAGAGACTTGTGTCCATTTGTGCACCATTCTCACCCCTTGTACTCCCTTCAGACCCATTACCTCCTTTCCTCAGTAAAGACTGAGCAGAAATACCTGTTCAATATGTCAGCTTATTGTTGTCATCCTCCACGCTGCCCCCATCCTCCCTTCAGTCTTACTATCCTCCCTTTGCCTTTCTTTTTTCACTTATGTACCTGTAAAAGATTTTGTCCTCTACCCATTGATTTTGCAATGTGTTCTTCTGTCTGAGCTTTGGCTTCCTTACTGACCTCCTGCCTCCCTTTGCTTCTCCTGGTACTTCTCCCTATTCCCTTCTGCCTGTGTCTTTTGTATTGCCTGAATGCAATCTTTTTGGCTTTCACTTTCTTTGCTACCTCTTTGGAAAACCATAATGGTCTCCTCTTCCTTTTCCTCTTGCTAACCTGCTTAATGCATAATTCTGTTGCTCTTGTAATCCCCATTTTAAATACTGCACACTGTTCCTCAACCCCTGATTCCTGCCCCATTCTCCGTAATGCCTCTTTCAAGTATCTTCCCCATTTTCCCAAAGTCTGCCCCCCTAAAATCCAGGATACATGTTATTGTGTGGTTTGGTTCTGCTCTTTCTGTGATTTCAAACCACAATGACTGGTGGTCACCGTTCCCCAGGTGCTCCCCCACTGTTACCCCCATCACACTGTCCCTGTTTGTGAGCACAAGGTCCAGTATTGCCTTCTGCCGAGTTGGTTCCATGACCAGTTGCTTGAGGAAGGTGACCTGAAGGGAGTCCAGGATAAATCTGCTCCTAGTTGATGCTGCTGCTGGGATGCTCCAGTCCACGTCTGGAATATTGAAGTCTCCAACCAGTACTACCTTATTTCTTGTCTGCCATCCTTTGGATGGCTAGCATCAGCTCTCTATCTGTTTCTTCCTCCTGGGCTGGTGGTCTATAGACCACACCTGTGGGATGGCTGGCCCCATTTTCCTTTCCAGCTTAACCCACAGTATCTCTCCCCATTTTGTTCCTCCTGATCTCTGTGGTCTTTATGTCATTTTTTCATACAGTGCCACCTCCTCCCTTCCTACCTGCCCTGTCTCTTCTGAATATGTTGTAGCCAGGTATGGCCATCTCCCAGTCGTGGTTATCATTACACCAGATTTCAGTGATGGCCACAATGTCCAGGTCTGACTGCACCATGACAGCCTCCAGATCTTCCATCTTGTTGCTAAGGCTCCTGGCATTGGCACATATGGCTTTGCATGATTTGACCTCCCTAGACTGTTTCACTGTTCTACTCCAGCCCCTTCCTTGGTTGTCCTTTATCCCTGATTCTCCTTGCTGTCTGCCCTTCTGTTGAATTTTGGCCCTTTTCTGCCTATCCACCTCTTGGGTGCTAATCTCCATCTTTTGCACACTGCTTTGTAGACATAGCCACTCCTCCGGTTCACTGGTTCCACTGCTAGCTGTGGGGGGTGAGCAAGTAGGTACCCTCCTTGCTGGCCTGCCACCCCCCTTTGCTAGTTTAAATGCTTGTCAGTGTAGCATTTAAACTTATCATTGAATGCTTGGACTCCCCTCCAGGATAGCTGCAGGCCATCATGCTTGAACAAACCTCCATTCCTCCAGGCGAGTCCCCAGTCACCAATGAATCCAAACCCTTCCTCACATCACCAGTTCTTCAACCATGAGTTAAAGTTCTTGGTGCATGCACCCCTATGCTCTCCCTTGCCTCTCGCAGGTAGTACTTCTGAGAAAGTGACAGAAGTAGCTACTTGCTTGAGACCCCTCCCCAATTTCCTAAACTCTTCCTGAACTTCCTTTGGCTCCCCATTTGCCAGGTCATTAGTACCTAGGTGGATAATGACATCCAGCTCACCCTCCCATCTTGCCTTCCCAGTGATCCCCAGGATCTTCCTTCCATTCCTCCATGCCATGGCACCTGGTAGGCACCTCACCTCCCTGTCCTCCCCCTCCTGTGTTCCTAGCTGGATCCCTCTTATGATGGAGTCCCCAACCAGGATTTGCTTCCTCCTCCTCTGGGGTCCACTGCTCTCCCTGCTGAGGTCACCTTCTTGGCTAACCTCCACATCCTTTCCTTCCACTTCTCTGGGTACCTCTATTTGGTTGTCCCCATTTGCCAGTGTGGCATATGAGTTCTTGAGTGGAATAGGATCTGGGTTGTGCCTCTGCCTGACAGCTCTAACCCTTCTGAGCCCACTGTCATCCAAGTGCTCCTCGTTCTCGGCATCCTTTGGGGCATTTGCATTGGACTGGGTGGTCTCTGGATAGGGGTGATGGTACTCCTCACCCAGTTTACTTCCGCTCTGAGTCTGGCTACCTCATCCCGTAGTCCAGAAAGATGCATGCAGATAGGGCAGCACCTCAGTGTCCAGAAGGTCTGCCTGAATATGGCTGCCCCACAGCCACTGCATTGCACTACTCCCCACATTATACTGCAATTATACTGCTATTCCACTACTTGTCTGTTACTGAAGCTCTCCTAGTTCCCTTTTTATTAATTTACTGTCCTAAAAATCCTGCCACTGATCCTCAGATATTTTTCTTTTTTAAAAAAAGAAAATAAACCAATAAATAAATAAATGAGTTAAAACACATGTCGTGCTGAGGGTGGGCTTCTTCCCCCTTATGTCCCTCCTACTCCACACCCCTTACTATCCCTTATGTTTAGCTCCTGTCACTCAGATTTAACAGGGCATATAATTAAGAGTTGGGGTAAGGGGAGGCGGGGAGGGTGAAAATTTGCAGCAATTAAAGACAGCAAAGAAATACACTACCACTACGTTTTAAATTTTCAACAGCCCAAAAACAATTCTAAGTAAAGACAATGAAGAAATTACAGTGTCACTAAAAGCCCACAATCTATGTTTAAAAGAAAAATAGCAATTACCAGTTACTGTAAAGCACTGAATTGAATATGTTTCCTTCCCCTTCTGGCTTAATATGAGAAAACAAAACTCACTTGCTACCTCAACTCTGACTAAGCCCCACCTCCAGTTATCACGTAGCTGAGGTCAGAGGCCAGACAATTAACACCCCTCACTCAAACTACAGGGCAAGTCAGACAAGCCAAGACTAAATTTGCAGCAATTAAAGACAGCAAAGAAATACACCACCACTACGTTTTAAATTTTCACAGCCCAAAAACAATTCTAAGTAAAGACAGCAAAGAAATGACAGTGTCACTAAAAGCCCACAATCTAAGTTTCAAAGAAAAATAGCAATTACCAGTTACTGTAAAGCACTGAATTGAATATGTTTCCTTCCCCTTCTGGCTTAATATGAGAAAACAAAACTCACTTGCTACCTCAACTCTGACTAAGCCCCACCTCCAGTTATCATGTAGCTGAGGTCAGAGGCCAGACAATTAACACCCCTCACTCAAACTACAGGGCAAGTCAGACAAGCCAAGACTAAATTTGCAGCAATTAAAGACAGCAAAGAAATACACCACCACTACGTTTTAAATTTTCACAGCTCAAATACAATTCTAAGTAAAGACAACAAAGAAATGACAGTGTCACTAAAAGCCCACAATCTAAGTTTCAAAGAAAAATAGCAATTACCAGTTACTGTAAAGCACTGAATTGAATATGTTTCCTTCCCCTTCTGGCTTCTTCTGAGAAAACAAAACTCACTTGCTACCTCAACTCTGACTAAGCCCCACCTCCAGTTATCACGTAGTTGAGGTCAGAGGCCAGAAAATTAACACCCCTCACCCAAACTACAGGGCAAGTCAGACAAGCCAAGACTAAATTTGCAGCAATTAAAGACAGCAAAGAAATACACCACCACTACATTTTAAATTTTCACAGCCCAAAAAACAATTCTAAGTAAAGACAACAAAGAAATGACAGTGTCACTAAAAGGCCACAATCTAAGTTTAAAAGGAAAATAGCAATTACCAGTTACTGTAAAGCACTGAATTGAATATGTTTCTTTCCCCTTCTGGCTTCTTCTGAGAAAACAAAACTCACTTGCTACCTCAACTCTGACTAAGCCCCACCTCCGGTTATCACATAGCTGAGGTCGGAGGCCAGACAATTAACACCTCTCACCCAAACTACAGGGCAAGTCAGACAAGCCAAGACTAAGTTTGCAGCAATTAAAGACACAAAGAAATACACCACCACTACATTTTAAATTTTCACAGCCCAAAAACAATTCTAAGTAAAGACAATGAAGCAATTACAGTGCCACTAAAAGCCCACAATCTAAATTTAAAAGAAAAATAGCAATTACCAGTTACTGTAAAGCACTGAATTGAATATGTTTCTTTCCCCTTCTGGCTTCTTCTGAGAAAACAAAACTCACTTGCTACCTCAACTCTGACTAAGCCCCACCTCCAGTTATCATGTAGCTGAGGTCAAAGGCCAGACAATTTACACCCCTCACCCAAACTATAGGGCAAGTCAGACAAGCCAAGACTAAATTGCAGCAATTAAAGACAGCAAAGAAATACACCACCACTACGTTTTAAATTTTCAGCAGCCCAAAAACAATTCTAAGTAAAGACAACAAAGTAATGACAGTGTCACTAAAAGCCCACAATCTAAGTTTCAAAGCAAAATAGCAATTACCAGTTACTGTAAAGCACTGAATTGAACATGTTTCTTTCCTCTTCTGGCTTCTTCTGAGAAAACAAAACTCACTTGCTACTTCAACTCTGACTAAGCCCCACCTCCAGTTATCATGTAGCTGAGGTCAGAGGCCAGAAAATTAACACCCCCTCGCCCAAACTACAGGACAAGTCAGACAAGCCAAGACTAAATTTGCAGCAATTAAAGACAGCAAAGAAATACACCACCACTACGTTTTAAATTTTCACAGCCCAAAAACAATTCTAAGTAAAGACAACAAAGAAATGACAGTGTCACTAAAAGCCCACAATCTAAGTTTCAAAGTAAAATAGCAATTACCAGTTACTGTAAAGCACTGAATTGAATATGTTTCCTTCCCCTTCTGGCTTCAGTTGGAGAGATCAACCATGATACTGATCACCCCATAATGGCCTTGACAAATCTGGTTTCCGCTTGTTCAAGAACTTTCAGTCATGGACCCCATTCCTCTACCATTCAACCCGAGCTTCTGACGCAGCACAATGAGACCCTACTTCACCTGAACCTCAGGTCCCTTCACCTTCATCCTTGGCTCCTGAGGATGTCCTCATAGCCAGACATAAAGTAACTTTGTCTCTCTTGAACTTGCCTCCAAAAAACCATCCACCAGAAAGACCTATATCTCCATATGGAAACACTTTGCCCACTGGGCCATAGATCAGAGATTAAACCCTTATTCTTGTGCCGTGACCCATATTCTTGACTACCTTTGCTCACTATCTGAACATGGCCTAGGATACTCCTCGATTAAGGTTCGTGTGACAGCCATATTGGCCTTTCTTGACCCAATAGGCAACCATCAGGTTGCCCAGTTGACATATCAAAAATGTTTCTCCACAGTTTGCTTCATTTAAAACTGCCACTACATAATCTGGTTCCTCCATGGGACCTGAACTTCATGTTAGAGAAACTGAGCCTATCTCCATTCAAACCTGTGGCGGCCTGTGAGCTTTGCTTCCTAGTAAGGAAAGCCTTATTCTTGGTAACAGTCACATATGTTTAAAGAATTTTGGCACTTCAGGCTCTCATGTGCCACGAGCCCTACTTAATTTTCCACAGGGATAGGGACTTGCTGAGAACAAACCCTAAGTTTCTACCCAAGGTAGTATCAGAATTTACTTTGAACCAAACCATTCATCTTCCAGTCTTGTACCCGCAGCATACCAATCCAGGGGAAGCGTTGCTCCATACCTTAGATGTCCATACCATCCTGCAATATCATATTGTGTGAGCCTAAGAGTGCCACAAAATGAAGCAGCTCTTTGTGTCTTTTGTCCCCAGAAATGAGGGCAGCCGGTCTCCAGATTTTGTCAAAATGGCTGGCAAACTGCATCACCTACTGTTATAAGAACTACAACAAACCACTGCCAGGTAACTTGAAGGCCCATTCCATGAGAGCCATGACCACGTCAACGGTTTGCTTCAGATGCATCTCAGTATCTGACATATGTGATGCCACCACATGGTCCAAGGTTCACACCTTCACCAAACACTACAGCCTCAACATAGCCTCCAAGAAAAGAGCTAGCTTTGGTAGGGCCATCCTCCAAGGCCTCCTCTCCTGACTATCCATGACAACCATTAACTGTTTGGGAATCATCCCAAAAGTATGACCTGCTGCAAGACATGCCCTCGATGAAGATAGTACAGTTATGTACTTATCATAACAATAGATCTTTGAGAAGACCTCTTGCAGCAGGTCCTCATCCCTCTCTCCATCTCACTCCTTTTCTCTGAGAGCCATTTTCCTGTTCCACGCTCATGGGGTGAATCCTTACCAGGTTCTCCTTGGATCCCCTCAGAGACTTGACAAAGCAACTTAGTCACTGGCCAGGAACTGAGGAGTCCTCAGGGCCACCCACATTTTTATACAGGTACCTACCCAGACGTCACTGTGTGCGGCCACCAGTCACACTGCTTGAGAAAGCTGCCATGCAGGGAGCACCCTCCGGTGGATATCCTAAGTGTATGACCTGCTGCAAGAGATCCTCTCGAAGATCTACTGTTATGCTAAGTACATAACTGTACTATCTTCATCGAGGGTTGCCAGTAATAGCTGGTCCTGCTGTGTAAATGCTAATGAGTGTGCCCCATGCCAGTCATGCCCTGGTGTCCTATAGCACACCCTCACTCATCCCATCCCATATCAAGCAGTCCCTGATTTCCAGCACCCCATTGTATACCATTCAATTATTAGCGTCCAATGGGC
Source organism: Neoceratodus forsteri (assembly GCA_016271365.2). Lineage (NCBI taxonomy): Eukaryota > Metazoa > Chordata > Ceratodontiformes > Ceratodontidae > Neoceratodus > Neoceratodus forsteri. Next base: position 965,782,403 of record CM028133.1, read on the forward strand.
TGCGATCCCTCACCCCATCCTTGGCAAAGTAGTCCTAAGTATCCAGTGGCACCTCAGCCTTCCCCCATCCTACTTCAACCATCCCTGGCACTCATTGGCACCCCCTCTCTCTCTCCTCAAGTGCCAAGCAACCACTAGTGTTAAATGGTACCCCTCTGCCACACTAAGATGAACATACATTATGAAACAGGCTTAAGATTCGAGCTCTTTGATTTGTTGGTAGCTGTGCCCCGAAAGTGTCTAGCACACGGCTGAAAACAAGTTCTGGCAGCACAAAAAAGCAAATAAATGCACGCTTGAAATGTTTAACAAAATTCAGAATGTCAGTGACTGCCATTTTTTTCAGTTCAAGTTCAACTTCACAATAAAGCTGATCACAAATGCCTTCAGACAGTACGGTATCCCTTCAAACAAGCAGTTGTCAGTGCCGAATGTTTGCTTGGTGGCATTAGCAGTAGAAGTGCAGGAGTTAGACAGATGCAGAATAGGAATAGCAGTGAAGTACTGAACTGATGCCAACTCCACCCCCACCCTGCAGAGATGGACAGGCATTGGGGTGTGGCTTGGGGTCGTCGCCCATGACGGTCACGACATTTCACCTTTTACAATACCCTGCTGACACTGACAAGTGTTGAGGTGTGCCTTGGGGTGTTTGGGCTTTACATTCACCTCATTCCATAAGGAAACACACCGAAGTGGGTGCAGTATAGGAGAATGGGGTGAACTCTGCAACCAAAGGGTCCAAGGCGCACCTCGATGCCTGTCACTGGCTGCAGGGTGGGAGTGGGGTGGAATGGCATGAGCATTACTGGCGACAATCCCAAGTCACACCCCTGACACCTGTCAGTCCCTACAGGGTAGGGAATCATGGTCAAAACCCCTAATGCCCTAGGCGTTTCTTGGTATTTTTACTCCAAGTTTTTAACATGGGCTTTTTGTGACCCCACCGCATGAACAGTGACACTATCAGTTTGTTAGTCGAAAGGTAATTTTGCACAGCGACAGTGTCATTTGGCGGCACAGGTGCGAAAACACATGTCAAACAGCATGTGAAAAATTATAACTGTACTGTTCACAAGGAGGTGTAAAAAATGGCAATGTTGAAAATCTGACGTGAAAATATAAAAAACACTGGTGAAGGCACGAGCGTGAGTAGAAACTATGCAACACATACCCATAATGTAATTAGTTTGGGGATTTTTTACAGCAGATTTTCATCACAGGCATTTTTGGACCTCCACTCATGAACAGTGCCACTGTGGTTTTTTTAATGTGTCCCAACACTGATTTCCCACAGCGACCGCGCTATTCTGTGCCGGAAGTACGAAAACACATTTCCACCAGGGTGTGAAAAGTGACAGCTGTACTGTTCATAAGGAGATGTGGAAAAATGCCAATGTTGAAAATCTAGACTGAAAATATTACAAATTTGTGAACTTACAAGGACACGTGGAAACTGTGCAATGCACGCTCGTAACACAGTCATTTTATGAACTTTTGTCACCAGATTTTCAACATTGCCATTTTAAGACCTCTGATCGTGAACTGTGTAACTGTATTTTCTTAATCTAACCCGAACATTGATTTCGTACACCGACCACACCGCTGTGCGCTACATGTGCGAAAACACATTTTGGGCGAGATGTGAACAATGACAGCTGTACTGTTCATAAGGAGGTGTGGTAAAATGGCAATGTTGAAAATCTGGAGTGAAAATATTACAGATTCTCAAAGTTAGGAGCGTGCATAGGAACTGCGCAATGCATGCTCGTAAAACAGTCATTTTTGGGGATTTTTTCACCAAATTTTCAACGTAGGGTTTTTGGGAGCCTACTTCATGAACTGTGACACTCTATTTTCATTAATCAGTCCGAAAGGTGGTTCCACGCAGTGACCATGAAATCACCTTTTGGGACTGAATAACCAGATGACAGTGACTGAATTCGTGAGATGGGGTCCCAAGAACCCCATGTTGAAATTTTGGTGCAAAAATTCAAAAAAATGACTTGAGATATGAACCAAAGTTGAAAAATCCCTATTTATGCCATTATACAGCTTACCGGCATTTCTTCAGTTCGCGGTCAGCTTTGAAGGGTGCAGACGTGTTCCTGGTCCACCAAAGATCATCGTGCCAGGCTTCGGAGGTAAGTATGAGGTGAGGGGGTGTAGGGAGGTTGGGTGCACAGAGGGTGGGCACGGGTTGTGAGGCAAGAGAGTCAATGAGGGATCATTTTCTTTTGTGACATGGTTTAAAAAAAAAAAAGATGATGCAGGGCTCCCAGCCTGGCACCTGGAAGTTTATTTGGGGGGGGCATTGGAGCCAACGGGGCATTGGGCACCCCCATTAGCCATACAGTGTGTGAGGGAGCACATGATGACGCAGGACTTTTGCCACGCTGGGGTGGGCTGCCACTATGTCACCCTGAAGTTTGCTTTTGGGGGGGGCACTGGAGTCAACGGGGATTGGGCACCCTGTTGGACATACAGTGTGCTTGGGGAGGAGTGTGCATGTGCCGAGAGGGATTGGGCACCCCCTCAGCACACAACAAATGGGTGGGGGCGCAGCATGCCGGGAGATGCAGTGGCGTACAGCTGAAAGAGAACAACTGCTAAGGTGGTGACGTGTAGGCAATCTGCATACTGCTGACGGCACGTCAGTATGCAAATTGCCTACACATTACCACCACCGATTGCAGCAGTCTTTCTCTTTCAGCTGTACACCACTGCATCTGAACTGCTGTCATAGACCGCTCGGACATTCACTGGTGCCCTGCTGCTGCACCTGCAAAAATGATCAGTGCACTGGAAGCGGGGCTGCCACATAAAAATATTTAACTTGATAAGATTTGTTTGAAAATGGTTTCATCCTCAGCTTTCAGAATCTCCATCCAGCTTGCTATGATCTCTCCTCGGTACCGCAGGGTTCAGTATTATGACCGGTCCTCTTCAATGTCTTTATAAGCGACATTGTGGAAGGACTGGAAGGAAAAGTATGTCTCTTTGCAGATGACACTAAGATCTGCAACAGAGTTGATGCACAGGGTGGGGTGGAAAGGATGAGAAGGGACTTGGCAAGGTTAGAGGAATGGTCAAATGTATGGCAGCTTAGATTCAATGCTAAGAAGTGCAAGGTAATGCACCTGGGAAACAAAAACCCAGGGGAGGAGTACACAATGGGGGTGAGATACTAACAACAACAAAATGGAAAGGGACCAGGGGTAGTCATATCAGATGACCTAAAGGTGGGCAAGCAATGTGAGAGGGCAGCAAGGAGGGCTAGGGGATACTGGGATGCATAGGGAGAGGCATCACCAGTAGAAAACAGGAAGTTATTATCCCTCTGTACAGACAGCTGGTCAGACCCCATCTGGAGTACTGTGTGCAGTTCTGGAGACCCAATCTCCGCAAAGACATAGACAGGATGGAAGCTGTCCAGAGGAGGGCAACTAAAATGGTGCAGGGTCTGCACCGGAAGACATATGAAAAGAGACTTAAGGAGCTTAATATGTATAGCCTCGAGGAAAGGAGGAGAGGGGACATGATAGAAACTTTCAAGTACCTCAAGGGAATCAACAAAGTCCAAGAGGGTAGGATCTTTCAAAAAAAGAGGTGTGCAAGAACAAGAGGGCACAATTTGAAGATAGAGGGTGGCTCAGAGGTAATTTAAGGAAGTATTTTTTCACAGAGAGGGTTGTGGATGCATGGAACGGCCTTCCGGAGGAGGTTGTGGAGTCAAAATCAGTGGTGGAATTCAAGCATGCATGGGACAGTCATAAGGCAATTCTTGGGGGTGGGGGTAAGAAGAAGTAGGCTGCTGGTTAACTAGGATCTGCAGCTTATCCAGTAGGTAGGGAAATGGGCAGACCGGGTGGGCCAAGCGGTCCTTATCTGCCGTCAAATTCTATGTTTCTATGTTTCTATGACTGACTGAGCACTCACTCTCCTGCTCAACTGCCAATCTGCTGGCCACTTGCTGGTTCCCACCCTAAACCTCTCACTTTTGTTGGAACTTATTTATTTAACATCTGTGCTCTTCCCAGCTGTTGCTGACATGCTTAAGTTTCTATGTGGCTCCTTCCATGACTGCAGTGCCAAGACTGCTGCTGCTGCTCTAATCGCTCAGCTCCTTACCCATGTGCCACAGACATTAGTTGCATCTCCTTACGAGTGCCGCCCACTACTTCAAAAGAAATTAGTTAAAAAAACAAGCATTTTTCAATTCACTGTTGGTATTGCTGTTGTACAGTGTCTTGCTTATACACATTTGTACTATGTATTTACCCAGGATAGAACAGATGAGATGCAGTATCTCATTTTCAGTGGTGTCTTGCTTTGACACATAGTTAAATTGTAATTACCCAGGATAGGGCAGCTGATAGGTAATATCTACTTTTAAGTGAGCCCCCATATTTTGACCTCAAATGTCTAACAGTCTTTTTATGACCTGACATTATGATCAAGACAGGTGGAATTTTTAAAATCCCATCTGCAAGATGATTTTACTGTGCAACTGCAGAAACAAGTTTTAGAGGGAATTTGACAAATGACACCTGCCACGTTCAGAAGGTTGGGTAACACAAGGGATATGTTGATCATTAGAGGCCAAAATCTGCAAAAAATAAAGTTATGAGTAAATGTTGGAACAGTTTGTTTCCTCATAACTTAGTTGGTTTTCACATTTTTATCCCAGAATTACCACAGTTACAAATGTGCATTGAGAAATTGCAATGTAAATTCATAACTTTATTTTCTCATATTTTTACCCCAGATTTTCAACATAGCCTTTTTATGACCGTAAGTAGCCTTCTTATGAGCCCACCTCATAAACAAGGGTGGAGAACATTTTCAAATCTTGCCCAAAGGTGATTTTGCACCACAAGTGTGAAAACACATACCCCCCCGCCAAAATGGGGGCTTACCAGCCACCTTGCAGCTCCTGTCTCAGCCTGCTCTCCTGAGTGCCTCCCAAATAGCCTGCATTTTTTTTGTCCCTCCTAGTCCTTCTCTGCCCTTTTAGTCCCCCAAAGCAGCCCAAAGAAGTAATTCCAGCCCTCCAGGGCTCGAGCAGCCAAGACGCGATCACCCACACTGTCATGCACTCCAGTGCAGCAGGGATCGCACAAAAGCAAGTGGCACCTTTGATCTAGCGACCATGGACAGGGCCCTGAGTGCCCGCTTTCTGTAAAATTTAAAGAGATCCACAAAGTGTGTTCGATCGGGGCTCATGAATATTAATGAGCCAAAGCCCTGATCGCTTTTAATATTTATGAGGGTCTGTCTGCCCTTACGGAAGCTATGTTTCAGCTATGGCCAAGAAAGGAAAAAGGGAAATGTTTTAAAATAAACAAAGTAACTGCATTGTGTGTTTGGGGAAAATGCTGTTAGGAGGAATACGTGTAAATAAATAGAAATGCTGCTTCTGGCTGCACCAGTGAACTGATGGGACTCAGAGAGACAGTCTGTCTGCTGCTGCAAGGCATCCTTAAATACTGGCAGCAGTGATAGGAAAACAAACTGAGCAGTTTAGCTAATCTGTGTAGTGACAGCAAGTACACACTCAAGGCTAATGGACTGTGCTGGGGGACTGTGGGGCATTGGGGCAAATATTTTCTTTATTCTGGCTGCACCAGAAATTTAATTTGAGACTATACATAATCTGCTTAAAAGACAGTGGGTTAAGCAGCCATTGCAAGCAGTCACAGCCAATCAGAAAGCCAGACTATTAAAGCCAGGACTTGTGGGACATTAGCCAAAGCTCATGGATAAATGCCAAGTGCTCAAGGGGAACTGCAGGGACCTAATTTTGGGCACCAAAACAGCAAACCAACAGTGCATCACGTGAGGTTCATGCATAATTCATTTTTCTGATTGACAGGCCCCCCAGCCAATCGGAGGCCATGCAATCAAAAACTTCAGCCAATCAGGCGCCACTGGAGAGCCCTATAAGAGACTGCGTTCTTCAGCCTTTTGCCAGATTTGAGCCGGAGACCCCCACAGCGGTGGGGGCTCCGGCCCCCAGCAGAGTAAATGTGCCTGGTAATCCAGTTAAGCCCCTCCACCCAGAATGTTTTTTTCTTGTTTTCTTGCAGTTAAAGCTAAAAGCAATTTAGTTAGTGTTGAACCTGCCAGCCTGGGAATTGCCAGCATGTCCCCCAGGTGCTAGCCCTCCCTTCCACATTGGGGAAAGACATGGACCTGAAACCAAATGACATCAAGCAGCTGTGAGAGAGCTTAACAACCTCAGTTATGAGAGAACTGGAGATCATCAGGACCCTTGATTGTGGAGAATCTACCATGAGGAGCCTGAGTGAGTATTCTTGTACCCCCCAGTGCAAGAAAGAAAGCAACTTTGCCAAATTGGGACAGCCTTGCCCAAGTAACTGTTCAACTGAAAATCATTCTATTGCCTGCACCCTGCCACTGCTGTGCATAACCTTAGCCCAGCGAGAGTAGACCATGTTGTGGAACTTTTCCTGACCATGACCATTCTGAGGGTACCCATGGTGAACAGAGGACAGAGAAGTAACTGTTGCTGACCGTAACTGTTTGGGAGGATCCAAGTGAGCCCAAGCAACATCTAACTATTTGGGGGACCCATGGGAGCCCAAAAGTATCATATAAATGTGCTGATATGTAACTGTGCTAACTATATGGTAAAGATGTCCCATGGAGCCACCAGCCACAGCCACAAGCCACATATTGGACTGAGACCCCGAAAGTATAATTCAGATTGTGCTTTGTGACCTGGAAATGAGTTTTCCACCCTACCTGATGTGTCAAACTTATAAATCTGCTGAATGTGACAAACATATACATGTGCTGAATATTCAGGATGTCTAACCCAAGCTTCAACCTTTGTAGCTGGCAGGTTACCTCCATTTGAATTATTTAGTCTGCCACCTGCAGGGTAACCCCTGCACTACTTCCAAGGGTCTAAAGTTTTTATTGGTTAAAATTGCTTTTCAAGTTAATCCTTTCCTCTTTAAAATCAAAGCCGGCATACCCCACAGCTGCAACATTCACCAGGCCTACAACTATCCAGAACTTTGGTGACCGAGTACCTAGGGTAAAGTGTGAGATAGCGGGGTTTCATACAACGTCTGGGAACTGGTACCAATGGTGGGGAAATGAAATTTGTTCCATCTGATTAATGCAGTTTAGATTGCCAGGGCTCTGGGTGTCATTCTCGTTGGTCTGCTATTGTGATTCTTTTTCTGCTTAACTGGTACTTACCCAGCTGGAGGGTTTTCACCAGCACCAACCAATACAATCCACTCAGTTGTACGTTTTGTAAATAGAATCAGAGCATAACCTCTACTCCTCCGGTTTCCCCATTTCTAACTCTTTGTGCCCCCAAATAAATATTGTTCTTACTATTTTGCAATCTGGTTGTCGTGAACATAGTATTAGAGAGCATCTTTAATTACAAAAGAGTCTGAAATTTGGGAAAATGTTATTGGGCCATGTATTGGGGTGGCAAATGGTAATAGTGTGTGGTATGACATCCCAAGGGGTTGTACCAGGTAACAGCTAGCCCACTTAAAAGCTATACTCTGGGATGAGGCACTGCACATTATGAAAACAGCATGAAGAGAACCAGTTTAAAGTAAGTTTGGGAACTCAGATCCCTCAACCTACATCTTAAGTAATAGGCAGGGGTGTAACTCTAGGAGTAGCGCCACCAAGGGGTTATACACATTTTGGCCAGGATTTGAAAAATGACAGCTGTCACATTCATGAGGTGCTGTGAAGAAGTGGCTATGTTGAAAATTTGTGGTCAAAATATTGACAACTTTCAAAGTTACAAGCCTGCATTTGCAAATTTCAATGTAGGCTCATAACTTTGTTGTTTTTTTTTAATATTTTTGCCCCAAATTTTTAACATCGTCTTCTTACCACCCCACCTCATGAACATAGGTGGAGAAAATTTTCAGCTCCTGCTCGAAAGGTGATTTCGTGCAGCGACTTCAAACTCACCTTTTGAGAAAGATTTGCCTAATTTTGCTGCCGTTGTTTATGAAGTGGGGTCCCAAAAAGGCATGTGTAACCCCTCTGTGGAGACTAACCTTAATTTTCCTCACTCTCTGTTGTCTCCCACTCTTTTTCTGACCCAAAAGGGTTGCCGGGGTGGTTTTAATCGCAGAACCGGAAACTAGAATGTGTGCTTTGAAGAGGTCCGCTAGTGCGCGCATGTGCAGAAGTGACTGGTGTTCCTGTCAACTCAGCAGCCGATTAACATAGAAACATAGAAGATGATGGCAGATAAGGACCACAAGGCCCATCCAGTCTGCCCATTTCTTTTTCTACCTTATTAATGTGCCATTGGCCTTTGCTCTATCAATGGCCTATCTATTCATACTCACCTGTATTGTTCCCTTATGCCTATCCCATGCCTTTTTGAAGCCCTGCACTATATTCATATCCACCACTTCCTGAGGTAGGCCGTTCCATGCATCCACCACCCTTTCTGTGAAAAAGAACTTCCTCACATTACCCCTTAATCGGCCTCCTCTAACCTCATGCTGCGTCCTCTTGTCCTGCTATTTTTCTTATATTGAAACATGTTAGACTCTTTCACCTTGTTAATGCCCTTAATGGGTTTGAATGTTTCAATCATATCACCTCTCTCCCTCCTTTGCTCTAGGGTATACATATTGAGTTCAGTTAATCTGTTAATATGTTTTCTGATGCAGTCCCTGCACCATTTTGGTTGTCCTTCTCTGGACTACCTCAATTTGGTTAATGTCCTTGTGAAGGTGTGGCCTCCAGTACTGCACGCAGTACTCCAGATGGGGCCTAACCAGTGTCTTGTGAAAAGGGATTATTACCTCCCTCTTTCGACTTGTGATACCCCTACTAATACACCCCAACATTCCTCTAGCCTTATGTACTGCTTTAGAGGTCTGCTTGGATGATTTCAGGTCATCAGTGATGATGACACCCAAGTCTCTTTCTTCCCTTGTGACTGCCAGCAACTCCTCTCCCAGCCTGTAGGTGGTTTCAGGGTTTCTCTTCCCTATGTGCATGATCTTGCACTTCTTTGCATTAAACCCAAGTTGTCACTCTTCCAACCATTTTGCCAGTTTATCCAGGTCTCTTCTCATTCTGCCCATCCCATCTGGATCATCTACTCTGTTGCAGATCTTGGTGTCATCTGCAAACAGGCAAACCTTACCCTCCAGTCCATCTGCAATGTCACTGATGAATATATTGAAGAGGACTGGCCCCAGGACTGATCCCTGAGGTACCCCACTTGTGATTTGCATCTCTTCTGACTGTATACCATTTACCACTACTCTCTGTTTTCTTCCTGTCAACCAGTTTGCCACCTAGTTGACCAACATCTGACCCACCCCAAGCCTGCCCAGCTTATTAATCGATCTTCTGTGTGGAACAGTATCGAAAGCTTTGCTGAAGTCAAAGTAGGCAACATCAACTGCTCACCCCTTGGTCCACCACTCTGGTTACCCAGTCAAAGAAATCTTTGAGATTAGTTTGACAGGACCTTCCTTTTGAAAACCCATGCTGTCTTGGATCCTGTGCTCCTATGGATTCCAGGTGTTGCACTATCCTTTCCTTAAGGAGTGTCTCCATAATCTTGACCACTGCTGAGGTAAGACTGACTGGTGTGTAGTCCCCTGCCTCCTCCCTGCTACCACTCTTGTGGAGCGGTATCACATGAGCCCTCCTCCAGTGATCTCAACCCCCTTGCACAACTGAATGGGTGTCGGATGTCTGGGGGAAGTGGGAGAGGAGTGGATCCATTAAGTTTAAAGCACTCTAGGAGAGCTAAGATTGGGGGGGTATGCCTGTTAACATGGTGCTCATGAATATTAATGAGCCCAGTCATGCTCCAGGGGGACTAGAGTTATTGGAGCTAGCGATGGGTGAGTGCCATCAAAATATGTGAATGTGGGGTCAAGTAACCAAGGACAGTTCCAGCTAACAGATGAGAGAGTTAAAGTGTACATAAACTGGTTTGTTGTGCTGTGACTATGTTACGAAGTTAGGACAGTATGAGGACTGCAGTAGGCCTGTATGGGAGCAGCCATCTTTCTGATACATTGACCCCTTAAAGACAGCCAATCAGGTAACTGGGCAGCCAAAGATTGTTGAAAGGGCTGATGGGAGGAGGTATTAACTATTTTCAGGCGCCAAGAGACCTAACAAATTAATAATCAAAGAGGGCTCAATATTGTGACTGATAACTGGAGGCAGCCAATCAGAGGGCAGGATTCCAAGGAGAAATCCCAGAGACTTTGGTCAGTTGGGTCAGTCTGTAGCTGGGTTCTGATTAAATAGGGCTCTGTGCTACAAGAGACATCTTCTAAGGCCTTTCACAGGGCTTAAATTGGAGTAAAGTGGAGTTTGTCAGAGAAATAGTGGAGAAGTATTCTTGCTGTTTGGAGAAGCTGTGCATCTTGAGCTAACCATTCCAGGAATCCTGTTGAGCTTGCTGTATTAAGTGGAGACTTTTTCTGCAGGCATCTTGCAACCACTTGGGACTGAGAGAACAATCTGACATGGGGAAGAGGTTTCCAGAAACTGTGAGTTAGCCAGAGAAAAGTTGGAAGCTGATTTAAAGCAGAGAGAGAGAGACTTAAAGAGAGAGAGCGAGAGAGAGAGAAGGTGCCCTAGGCTTCAGGGACCAGTGGCTGTTGTTGAGATCCAGCTAAGGACTGGAACTGGTGATCTAGAGTTGGAGTTTGGAGCCTGCTGCTAAAAGGCTTGGACAGCAGAAAGTGTGGAGAAACTGTTCTGACTGCATGGTAGAGTTGATCCTTTGTTGAGAGGAAAAAGAAATCTATTAGCGTCCCAGCTTATCTCAGAGCCAGGTGGGGAACCTTCCAACCCCCACCCAGTGGGGTCTGCTGGCTACAGGGGGCCACCGGTGCATGCTGGGGAAGCTAGGGCTCCACTTGACCTGTGAGGGAGCTGGGCTGTGGAGCCACTCCTTGGTCCGAGTCCTCTGTAGTTGATGGGCCTTGCACAATAGCTCAGCAACAGGTCTGAATAGGCTGAAAGTGACACGCAGCCAGATCTTCAATCAAGGGGGCAAGCTGCCAAACCTTCTATTAAGCTCAAGTCATCAGGATACCTTCTGCTGTCCATTTATTTTTTCCCTCCTTGAACTGAGTACCCTGAAATTGGACTGGTGGAAGCTCTCTGCACCAGGAACTCTCTAGATCTCCCAGACTGTGAGTACCCAGGGCTTGCCCTGACAGTCTGGGGGAGTAACTGCTTAATTGTTACAGCCAGTTACATTGTTCCTAGGGCCCCAATGACGGCCAACCTGTGGCACTGAGCCAGCCTGGATCTCCTGATTACCCTGAGAGGACAGAGGGTAGCCACTGGTACCAGCGGGGTTGGGCATCTGGGGTGGTCTAGCCTAGAGGCCTGTATGTTATTAATTGCTCTGAACCAATTTTCTAACAATTTTTATCAGCACAGTTATCTTTTTTCTAGGTACCCTGACCCTAGCCCTTCCCCATAATAAAGTTGTGTTTTGTTGTTTGAAATTACTGTGTGAAGGGTGTTTTGTGGAAATCAACTGTAAAGTGTATTTGGTATATGGTATTTGGAAACTTGTATCCAGTGTGTGGGGTGGTTGGAAGGGGAGATGGGTAGGTACAGCATCCCAGGGAGTTGTACCAGACACACTCCTGGCCCACAGTAACTTACTCTGGGTGGAGGCACTGCACTATTTCATTTATTTTTCTGGGATAGAACCCCCGAATACCACCGTAGCATGACCCAGGCCCCTTAACCTGTGTGAAGGTTAACAGGCAGAGGTAGTAGCCCATTGCTTGATGGCGTGTGGGCTACATCTTTGGAAGCACCGCTGGGATCTCCTGTTTGCCAGCAGTGCCCACCATGGAGGACCAAACTGGAAAGCCATTGTGGTTTCCCCCACCCCCAGGCCTAGGGTTAGGCCTGACGAGAAAGATAAGGTAAAGTTAGTGGAATGGAGTGGAGGTATGAGGATGGGCCCCCAGAAGTCCCTTTTACTTTTAGGGGTAGTCCCTGAAATGGAAGGGGATATAGAGGGGAATTTGTCCACAATAACGAGGCTGAGTAAGGTAAAAGTGCAGGGAAAAATGCTTGATTATATTTTTGGGGACTTTGACTGTGTTAATGGAGTGTAAAAATGTTATAGAAACTGCTTGGATGCCTGAGGCATTAGCTTCCGAGGGACTGTCAGAGGCCTGGGCCATTGTGAATTTGTTTAGTGTGGTTTTCTCAGGGGTTGGAGAGTCCAAGCCCTCACAGCCCACCTCAAAATGTGAGGCCTCAGCATGGGTATTTACCTAATCCTTCAGATGCATAGAAAACTGAGAATGTTTTCAGGGGTGAAAACTACTCCTGCTGTGGAGGAAGATAATGAATCATGGATAAACGATGTGATACTACTGCTACAGGATTGGCATTGTAGACAGGGGGAGAAATGCAAAAGTTTGACAGAGAGTTTGCAAGGCCCTGCCCTCGATGCTATCTGGTCCCTACAGACCACGGATCCCAAGGCCAGTGTAGAGGATTATATAGCTGCACTGGATGGTGCTTTTGGTAGCACCAAGATCTGTGAAGATTTGTGGTGGTAGTTCAGAGTGAATGGCCAGCAAAAGGGGGAACTCCTGTCTGAGTATGTGCAGAGGTTGGAGAAAGCTCTGCAAAAAGTGTACAGAAAAGGGGGGATACAGGCCACTGATCTAAATAAGACAGGTTGCTAAAGGTGCTGAGGGGTGCCAGGTACTCAGAATTATCATTGTTGAAGTTAGGCCTGAAAGATAGACTGGGTAATTCCCCGAGATCCTCCTCAGGGAAGTGAGGGAGGTGGAGGAAAGGGATGCTCAGTGGCTCAGTGTGGACCCCGTCCTGCAGTAGTAGCCACAACCCAGGTTCAGGAAGTCACTTCCCCCTCTGAGATCAAAATGTTGATAAAGGAATGTGGGGAAGCACTGAATAAAGTTAATGCTGGTTCTAGCAGGGCCCATGAAGTTCCCTCTGGTCAACCCATTCAGCTAGTTGCAGCCACCCTCCCAGTGATGGGCCTGGGGGTACAGGCCCAGGTGCCCCTGTGGTTCTCCAGTTTGAGACTTGCCTTCAGGAACTGTGTCAAGCTGTCAGTGAGTTAAAGAACCAGTGGATGCTAAGGGCAGGAGGCCCCGAACAAAGAGTGACTATGGCCCAATCAATTGCTCCAGTTTCCACTCCAGCTCCCTTAGTGTATTCGGGGCTCCAAGTTATCCAGAGCCCCGGCCTCCCCCTGCAACCTACTATCCAACCATATCCAGAAGAGAAGATAATTTTTGCTACAGGTATGTGTGTGTGGGGGGGACATTTCCAGAAAGGGTGCCAGTCCAAGGAAGATCCTGCTTGAGTGAGAGATCAGTTGTTGGGAGAGCCAAAGCCACAGGGAAACTTCAACATGGCCTGGTAAGGGGGTGTTCTGGGGCCCTCAACAAGCCCAGCGCCACAGTTTATGTGAAGAAATCATTGGCCAAAGCTTCAGTTTCTGCACACCTCAATATGGACAGGTTGGTGGGGCCATCAACAGTGACCACCATCACCATAAAAGGAGTGGCCACATGTGCCATTTTAGAGAGTGGCTCCCAGGTAACAATTATCTTTAGGTTCTAGTATGATAAACATTTGTCCCAGTTGGAATTGTAGCCATTGGCAGGGTTACAAGTGTGGGGACTTAATGAAACATTCTACCCCTATCTGGGTATGTCAAAGTTTGGATGGCTTTCCAGACCAAAGTAGCTGGAGTGGGAGACTTGGTTGAGACCCTGGTTTTGATCTGCCCAGAGACCGGTACATACGATGGAGTGCCTGTGCTGGTGGGTACCAATGCCCACATGTTTGGATGGCTGGCACAGCTTTGCCAGGCCCAGGAGGCTGAACAACAAGGGAAAGAGCTGCCCATCCACCAAGCAATAAAAGCAGCATACTGGAAGCAGGGGAAAACCCCAGCAGAAGAATTGGATGAATCAGTGGGTATAGTCTGGAGGCAGGATGCGGAAGAAATAGTGCTGTCACCCAATGCAGAGTGTAATATCAGTGAGGTTGTACGGCTGAAGAAAAAGGTGAAGAACCATATCATAATGTTGGATGTGCTGGAGGAACATGGGTTGCTAGTCAGTCTACTCGTAAAGCCCAGTGTCTTACCAGCATGGGTGCATGCTTACATCAAATGAGTTACGGTACATGTAAAGAATGTAACTGACAGAGAAGTGGTCATCAGAAAAGGCCGTACTTCAGGCTCAAGTCTACTGTGCCAACACGGCGGTACAACCAGCTGCTCAGGAAGAGGTGCTCCGCCTGGTATTGACCCCAGTTTTTTTGACCTGAATAACTCCCCTACCACCGAGAAGTGGAAGGATCAAGTTTGGAAGAAGTTGTCTACCAGTATCCATACAAGAGTGGGATGTTGGTTGTGTGACAGGGGAGCAACATCACATAGAAAGTGTTGGCAGAAAAGGACCGCCAGGCCCACCCAGTCTGCCCAAACTCTCAACCTAAAAGCTAGCTCTAGGCATCTAGCCTTCTTGACTAATCCTTCTAATAATTCCCTTCTATCTATCTGATACCATTTTAAAGCCCCCCCACTGTCTGCCTCTACCACCTCCATGGGACATCTGTTCCAGCTGCCCACCACCCTTTCTGTAAAGTAATATTTCCTAATGTTACCTCCGAATCCCCCCCCCCAACTGTAACACAGGACCCCTAGTTTTTGAGCGTCTCTTCAGCTGGAAAATATCAATCACCATTACCCTATCCATGCCCCTGAGGTATTTGAAGGTTTCAATCATGTCTTCCTCTTTCATAAGGCTCACAGATCAGCACCCCTTCAAAGAAAAGTCCAGATATCTCTCCCCCAGCAGACATAGACAATGTGAGGAGGCACTTGTAAGAAATGATGGTAATGGGCATAATTCAGGAATCTAGAAGTCCTTATGCTTCACCTATAGAGGTTATAGAGTTGGGCCATTAGGATGTGCATGGATTACCACACACTGAAGAAATGAACTGTTCCTGACCAGTACATGATGCCATGGATACAGGATGCTTTGGATTGCTTGAATGGCAGTCAGTGGTTTGTTTTTGGTATTGACTTAAGAAGTCTATCTTCTTGAAGTTGGAACAGGGTGTGCTTTGAAACAACTAAGAGCTGCATGGGAGATACTATATTGGACTAGAAATCTGCAACAAATCTCACTCTTGCTTAAATCTGAGGGAGGTGTTCCTTACTTTACATTCTTACATTGGTATCGCTTTGTGTTTAATTATTTTAGTTTTTAAGTCAAGAAGGGGGTTTGCAAAACTGCTTATCTTGTGAGTAACTTCAGAAGAGTAGAAATACTGCATATTTGATTTTCCCTTGTGGGTAACTGGACTGTCTACTAGTATTCTGTGACAGTTTGCATCAAACTATTTTTAAATAATTTACTGGTGGTGTTGGCCGATTAGTTCTCATAGCAAAGGCTGCTGTTTGTGTATTTGAATCCAGACAGAGCCTCAGGTGGGGGAGATTGTCTTCCTCAATTGTTTTCAGAGCACACAACACCAGGTTGTATAGGGTCAGGGAGGCTTACCTGTATTGTGCTGAACTGCGTGATTTTTCTCTGTTTTGTTCCATTGCTGGGTATTTTCTCTGTTAACTCGTTGTGCAGGTTGTCTTGCTGAAAGGAAGGTCAACACTCATCACAGTGGTGGGTCAGAGCTTGTAGTTGATTGTGTCTGAAGGGCATGGTTTAGGCCCAACCCCTCCCTGCCCCTCACCCCACCCCCCTTGGTGTCACTTCCTTTATACCAGAGGTTCTGACATCATTTCCTCTGAGGGCATACAACTGTCATATCCTTACCAGCATAGCATACTGCATCAACAGTAAAAGCGCACACACTATTAAAAAAAATAAATTTACACACGGTAAATTGAAAAGAAGACAGACAAGTGGGAAGTAGTGCAATGCACTGGCTGTGAGGCTGCAGTCTTCCGGGAGACTTTCTGGAGGCTGAGATGCCACCCTATTTGCTGGCAACTCTCTGCTCTGAGGGAGGAGGTTGCCCGTCCCCTGGCCAAACTGGACAGGAGTAAAGGATCCCCCCACAACGCAGGGAACACCAGGGCCATCACCTCTGCCTCAGAGGTTGCCAAGGAAGAGCAGCGGTTGGACAACAGTGGGCTCAGGGAGGGTGAGGGTGGTGAAACAGAGGGACACCCTTCAGACGTACCACTCCACAATCCATACGCCATTCTAGTGGAGCACAGTTCCCCTATGGAGGCACACACAGTGGAGACTGAGGTTGCTGGCAACCATCACAAGGGAGGCCCACAGGAAGGTGGCACAGGATGCAGCAGGCAAAGGAAGCAGCTCCTGGTGGGAGACTCAATTATCAGGGGGATAGAACTGGGGGGGCAAGGGAAAATGAAGTAAGGTGCCTGCCTGGTGCTATGGCTTGGAGGGACAGGAAGAGGATTCTAAAGATCACAACTGCAGCTGCACAGGAGACAGTGCTGATGTCATTGTCCACCTAGGGACAAATGACTTGGCCAAGCATGGGATTACAGTAGTGCAGTAGGAGTTTGTGGAGTTGGGGAGGGGCCTTAGACAAGTAACTCATACAGAATCCTTCTTGGAGGTGCTGCCTATCTATGGCATGGGTGAGGCGAGGGTACTCTGCACCATGCAGTTTAATGAATGGTTGAAAAACTGGTGTAGAGCATAGGGTTTTGGCTTCACTGGGGACTGGGGTTCCACCTGGAGGGATACCCACCTATACTGGCACAATAGTCGGCACCTGTCCGGGAAAGGAACCAGTCTCCTCAGTGATCTGTTTAAATGCTTCATTGGCAAGCTTTTAAACTAGCCAAGAGGGGAGGCAGTGATAAGCAGCAGGGAATTCCCAACCTCCCCCTACAAAATAGGGTACTAAATGAGGTAAAGACCAAGGTAGTAAGGTTGGAAGGGAGCAGGACTGGGGTAAATGGAGACAGCAAAGTCAGTAAGTGCAGGGATGGGGCTACAAGAGAAAAAGCCATAAAAAAATGGAGAGTAATGAGTAAACCAATGCCTGAAGTCTGGGTAACAAGCTTCCTGAACTAGTGGCCTTGATGGAAGAGGAACATCTGGATATTGTGGCACTCACAGAAACATGGTACACACAGAACCATGACTGTGATGTAAACATACAAGGGTACACTATCTACAGGAGGGACAGGAAGGGTAAAAGAGGAGGTGGAGTAGCTCTCTACATAAGGGAAGGAATCGAAGCAACAGAACAAAAGGGTAAACAGGGAGGAGAGGAAGCACTGTGGGTCAAGTTGGAGACAGGTAATGGCACCACAGTCCGCACAGAGGTTGTCTACAGACCCCCATCTCAGGAGAGGAAATGGACAAGGAAATGATAGAAGGTATCCTTAGAATGGTACAAAAAGGGGAGATATTGTTGATGGGGGATCTGAATATGCCAGATGTTAAATGGAGTGCATTTGCTGCAGCCACATCAAAAAGAGGGGTCATTCTAGATGTCCTGTAGGGGGCATGCCTTAGACAACTAGTATTGGAACCCACTCAGGAGGGAGCAATCTTAGACCTGGTATTCTAAAATGGAGATGGAGAGAAGATCACAGATGTAAAAATGAGTAGCCATCTGGGAACTAGCGACCATCAAACAGTATAGTTCACGATAAACACAGCAGTAGAGTCAAGCCATACAAAGGCTAAGGTCCTGGACTTTAGGAGGGCTGACTTTGCCAAAATGGGTGAGTGCCTGCATTAGCAAATGGGCAGGAAGGAGGGGTGGAAGAACAATGGAGAATAATCAAAACTGCCATCACTAAGGCAACACGCCTTTGTGTGAAGCAAATAAACAAAACAAAATTATGTAAAAACCACTATGGCACTCAAAGGAGGTGGCAGGGAAAGTTAGGAAGAAAAAGATAGCATTCAGGAAGTACAAGGAATAACAGAAGGAGCAGGACAGAGAACTGTATCAGTTAAAGCAGAAGGAAGCAGAGAATGTAGTCAGAACAGCAAAGGCCCAAACCGAGGAAAAGATAGCCAACTCAGTTAAGAAGGATAAAACCTTTTATAGGTACACCAGGGAGCAAAGAAAAACCAAGGGAGGGATAGTGAGGCTTAATAAAGGGAGGGGGTGGGCAGAGGGTGACTGTGAAAAGGCAGAGATACTAAACAAATATTTTTGCTCAGTGTTCGTAAGTGAAGAAGGGGAGGTGCCTAAACCTGACAACAGAAACACTTTGGATATGGGGGTTGATACCAGCCCATTCACAGAAGAAAGAGTTCTGAAAGAACTCTTAAAACTGAAGGTGGACAAAGCAGTGGGGCCTGATGGGATTCATCCCAAAATTCTAAAAGAACTAAGGGTAGAACTAGTGACACCATTGACTACCCTCTTTAGCAAATCATGGGAGGATGGGGTGGTACCTGAGGACTGGAGGATGGCAGATGTGATCCACTTCTCAAACGTGGAAGCAGGAAAGAGGCAGGAAACTACAGACCTGTTAGATTGACCTCAGTGACATGAAAAATGATGGAATCACTTCTGAAGGAAAGAATTATTGAGTGCCTAGAGGCCAGAGGGGCACAGGACCCAAGGCAGCATGGATTCATGGCAGGAAGGTCATGTCAGACAAATCTAATAGATTTCTTTGACTGAGTGACCAAAGTAGTAGATCAGGGAGGGGCTGTGGACATGGCCTACCTAGACTTTAGCAAGGTATTTAACACAGTGCCACACAAAAGATTAATATACAAGTTAGCCAGCCTGGGAGTGGGTCCCAAGATGGTAGCCTGGGTAAAAAATCAGCTAAAGAACAGGACACAGAGGTAATAGTAAACAGAGACCACTCTAATTAAAGGGGGGGGTTACTAGTGGGGTACCACAGGGTTCAGGTCTAGGACTGGTCCTCTTCAATGTCTTTATAAGTGACACTGCAGAGGGACTGGAAGAAAAAGTATGTCTCTTTGCAGACAATACAAAAATCTGCAACAGGGTTGATACACAAGTTGGGGTGGAAAAGATGAGAAGGGACTTGGCAAGGTTGGAGGAATGGTCAAATGTATGGCAGCTTAGATTCTATGCTAAGAAGTGCAAAATAATGCACCTGGGAAACAAAATCCCAGGGAAAGAGTACACAATGGGGTGAGATACTAACAACAACAAAAATGGAAAGGGACCTGGGGGTTGTCATATCAGATGACCTAATAGGACAAGCAATGTGAGAGGGCAGTAAGGAGGGACAGGGGATACTAGGATGTATAGGAAGAGGCATCACCAGTAGAAAACAGGAAGTTGTTATCCCTCTGTACAGACAGCTGATGTGACCCCATCTAGAGTACTGTGTGAAGTTCTGGAAACCCAGTCTCCGCAAGGACATAGACAGGATCGAGACAGTCCAGAGGAGGGCAACTAAAATGGTGCAGGGTCTGCACCAGAAGACATATGACGAGAAACTAAAGGAGCTTAATATGTATACCCTCGAGGAAAGGCGGGACGGGGGGACATGATAGAAACTTTCAAGTAACTCAAGGGAATCAACAAAGTCCAAGAGGGTAGCATCTTTCAGAAAAAGAGATGTGCAAGAACAAGGGGGCACAGTTTGAAGATAGAAGGGGACGGCTCAGAGGTAATGTAAGGAATTATTTTTTCACGGAGAGGTTGTGGTTGCATGGAACAGCCTTCCTGTGGAGGTTGTGAAGTCAAAAACTGTGGGGGAATTCAAAAATGCATGGGACAGATATAAGGCAATTCTAGGGGTTGGGGGTAGGAGGAAGTAGGCTGTTGGTTAATTAGGATCTGCAGCTTATACATAAGGTAGGGAAATGGGCAGACTGGGTGGGCCAAGTGGTCCTTATCTGCCGTCAAATTCTATGCTTCTATGTAAATGGATATTACCAGAATCACATGGCCCCACAGGACTGGGAGAAGACCACGTTTATATAACCATTGGGATTTTATGAGTTTCTGAGGATGCCCCAGGGCATTTCAGGCACCCCGGCTATGTTTCAACACCTCGTAAAGAAGGCAGTTGGGGACACGAATCTGCTAGAGTGCTTGGTGTATTTAGATGACATTATCATCTTTGGGAAAACTTTAGAAGAGCATGAAGCACTGCTATTAAAAGTATTGGACCATCTGGAGGAATTTGGCTTAAAACTCTCCATCGACAAGTGCCAATTCTTTCAGGCTTTTGTTGAGTACGTCGGGCATATAGTTTCAGCAAAGGGCATTCAGATGGACCCTAGTAAGGTTGAGGCTTTTACCACCTGGCCAAAACCAAAGAATCTGAAGGAATTGTAGCTGCTGGGATTCTGTGGGTACTACTGGAGGTTCATTAAGGACTACACCGAGTGGTTAGACCTCTCCTGAATTTGCTACAGAGATACCCTCCGGTCAATAAGAGTAAAAAAAAACTCAAAAGCCTAGTGTCACAAACCCACTCAGCAGGTCAGGCCGTCTACTCCCAAAGTGCCAACCTCTGAGCGCAGTTTTGTGAACACTGTAACAGACAAGGCAACCCTCTTGTCTGTTTTTGTGAGTTCGGATCAACCTTTGGTCTCAAGTTCTGGAGGGCTTCAAACTGTGAACCTCTTGCTAGCGTACCCAATGCACAGGCTCAAATATTTCTGTCTTTGGGGGCCAGATATCTTTGCCTACAGGCACCTAACCAGGTATACGGAGATGAACCCTTAAAAACTTTAATAAAGACCTCAGATTTAAAACGCTTCTCTTTCCAGTTTGGTATCACCAGTCAAGCTTATGTTTAGTATCTGCAATAACCATATACTTTTCTTACAACTAAAAAGAAGTCAAAGACAGACCAAGTAAGTTCTAAAAAGAATTTTACTAAAATAGTTAAAAATATGCAAAGCACAAAATACAGAACACTTATATCCCCAGACATACAAATCTTTTAAAAGAAATAAGGTTTAAACAATGCAAATTCCTACGTACAGTACTTAGATTTGAAATCTTTCTAAAATACTTGTTTACAAGTGCTCCAAAGATCTTTCCTCAGTCAGAGCCTAGGTAAAAGTGTGTCTGTAAAACAGAGTATTCCTTAAACAACCGTATTGGCCAACCCATTTTTGTGTGAGGTCAACTAGCTCCTCCTCTGTCAGATTATATGTATAAAAAATACATATATCTTATACAAAAGTATTACATTCTGCAACTTCAGTATAATTCATGTCCTTCAAATGACACTGCTTTTGATCTCATAATAAGCTTCCTCCTTCCAGGACATGAAAGCATCTTTATGATTTTGCACGTCTATGTAATAATCTGGGTTTTCCTTCCAACATCTTAAAATGGATATGTTATAGCAACTATGGTTGTAATTAACTCAGACAGACAGGATCCTTAATTAAGGCCTTACATGTAACACATGGTCTCTAATAACTGAGTGTGTGTGAACTCCCATGCTATCAGCATTTTTCTTATTGCTTTCATCTTTGAGCTGAAATCTGGGGGAGGGATGAGTGAGGTCATTCTAAGAGCATCAGATTTTTTTTAGCACAGTCAGTCATACATTTTATATTAAAAAAAATGATACAGCACTCACAGCTGGCTGTCTACATCACACTCCTCCCCACCTAGACTGAATTTGGGGATCTATCCCCTACATGGGATGAGCTTCCCAAATCAGTTCACTCCTCATAGACCCTAGACAGCCCATCTGAGTTCTGGTTCTTCACTCCCACCCTATGTACGATTTTTATATCATACCCTTGTAAAGCAAGACTCCATCTTAGTAGTCTGCCACTGTTTTTCCCCATCTGCATCAGCCAAACCAGGGGGTTGTGGTCAGTCTGCACCACAAAATGCTGCCCATACAAGTATGGCTATAATTTCTTTAGGGCCCACACTATGGCAAGACACTCCTTTTCCACCGTGGAGTATGCTTGCTCCCTGGGAAGCAGCTTCCTGCTCAGGTACACTACTGGGTGATCTGTCCCTTGACTGGACATCTGGCTCAGTACTGCCCCAATACCCATGTCTGAGGCGTCCGTCTGAACTATAAAGGTTTTGCTATAGTCCGGACTTGTCAAAACAGGAGCACTGCACAGTGCCTCCTTCAGTCTGGTAAAGGCTTCCTCACAAGCTGGGCCCCAGGTAATTTTCTTTGGCATATTTTTCTTTGTCAGGTCAGATAGGGGAGCAGCCAGGGCACTGTAATTGGGTACAAATTTCCTGTAGTATCCTGCTGTCCCTAGAAAGCTCCTGACCTAATTCTGGGTTTCTGGTCTGGGCCACGCCTGGATCACCTCTATCTCTATTTGTTTAGGACGGAGCTGTGCCCGGCCTACCACATGCCAGAGGTATGACACTTCTCCCATGGCCACCTGGCACATCTCAGCTTTGACAATGAGACTGGCCTTCTGTATCCTGCCCAGCACTTCCCTAAGGTGAGATAGGTGTTCCTCCCAGCTGGTACTAAAGATGGCAATGTCATCCAGGTATGCCACAGCGTACTCCTCAGCACCATTTAACACCTGGTTCACCAACCTTTGGAAAGTGGCTGGGGCATTCTTCATTCCAAAAGGCATTACTTTAAACTCAAATAAGCCTATCGGAGTGATGAAGGCCAACCTCTCCCTAGCTCTGTCTGTCAGCTC
This sequence comes from Neoceratodus forsteri, assembly GCA_016271365.2. Classification (NCBI taxonomy): domain Eukaryota; kingdom Metazoa; phylum Chordata; order Ceratodontiformes; family Ceratodontidae; genus Neoceratodus; species Neoceratodus forsteri. The sequence goes on from CM028133.1 coordinate 965,805,049, forward strand.
TACCTGCCAATACCCTTTGTCAGGTCAATGGTCGTCAGGTAGGTCACCCCTCCCAGCTTGTCCAGGAGTTCGTCCGTCCGGGGCATCAGGTGGGCGTCTGACTTCATGCCTGCATTTGGTCCACGATATTCCACACAGAAACGAGTAGAGCCATCTGGTTTAGGTACAAGGACTATGGGTGAGGCCCAGGGGCTATGGGATCTCTGTATTACCCCTAAATCCAGCATCTCCTCCATTTCCCTCCTAATGTCCTTTTGGATAGCCTCTGACACCAGATATGCTGTCTGCCGTATAGGCATCTGTGTCCCTGTCTCCACATCATGTGTTGCTAAGGGGGTTAGTCCAGGCTTGGCGCTAAACAAGGGGGCAAGGCCAGCTGGGGAGACAATTTTACTGCCTCCACAGAGGACTCCCACTTACTTTCCTCCAGCAAATCCAGAAGGGGGTCTCCTTCGTCCCTGCCCTCCCCATGACTACACACTGCAAACACCATGTCAGCCCTATTTGCATATGGCTTCATCATGTTGACATGGTACATCCTTTCAGTCTGTCTTCTGTCAGGTAACTCCACAATGTAGTTCACGTCATTTACTTTCCTAAGCACTTTGTAGGGTCCTGCCCACTCAGCTTGCAGCTTGTCTTTCCAGACCGGAATAAGGACCATGACTTCCTGACTCACCATGTACGAGTGAGCTCTGGCTCTGCAGTCGTACCACACCTTTTGTTTCTGTTGGGCAGCTGCCAGGTTGCTCTGGGCTGTCCCCACAAGCTCCTTCAGCCTTTCCCTAAACCTAAGGACATAATCCACAATGGGAGTTCCCTGGGTGGCGTGCTTGCCTTCCCAGACCTCCCAGATCAAGTCTAGGGGCCCACGTACCTGGCATCCATATAAGTGTTCGAAGGGGGAAAATCCTGTCAAGTCTTGGAGCACCTCCCTGTATGCAAACAACAGGTGGGGAAGGTATTTCTCCCAGTCCCTCCCATGCTGTTCAGCAAATGCCTGGAGCATTGACTTTAGGATACCATTGAATCATTCCCAAGTCCATTGGCTCGTGAGTGATATAGTGTTGTGCATCTCTGCACCACCCCACACTTCTCCCATAAACATTTCATCAGGTCTGACATGATGGAACCCCCTCAATCAGTGCTTACCTCCCGTGGAAACCCAACACGGGAGAAAATCCCAAGTAAGGCATCTGCCACTTTCTCCATCCTCAGTGAGGATAGGGCGACTGCCTCTGGGTACCGGGTAGCATAATCCACCACAGTCAGGATGAATCTCTTCCCTGAGGAGCTGGGGGTATTTAAAGGCCCCACAATATCCATTCCCACCCTCTGGAATGGCTCCTCCACTATGGGCAATGGAATCAGGGCTGCTTGGGTTTTCTTGCCCGCTTTCCCTATTTCTTGGCACCAGTGACAAGAGCTGCAATACTCCTTCACCTGGTGGGTGAAGTTAGGCCAGTAGAAATTCTGGGCTAACCACTGTGTAGTGTGCACGATTCCCAGACGACCAGACAAGGGAATATGATGTGCAGTTTTGAGCAACTGCTCACAATCCCCCTGGGGAATGACAAGCTGCCTGCCTAGCATCCCTCCCTCTGTCTGTACTGCCTAAGTATACATAAGTCCATTTTTCCAATAAACCTTATGTCTGCCATCACCTCCCTGTGTGCCATCCGAGTCTGCCCAAGCCCTCAGCTTCTCTAAACTATGGTCACCCCTCTGAGCAGCTGCAAACCCCTCACACAGTCCCAAGGTATGGGACAGGTCCCCTTCAGTCGCTAAACTAGGGTCCCTAGCACTAGTGTCAGGGCACTCAGGATCACTGTCAATCCCAACCCTCGGACAATGGGTCACCCCTCCCTCTTCAGAGTAACCTTCTGTAGCTGTGTGGTCACTTACTACCAGGGAAATTTCTACCCTTTTTTTTTATCAGTCTCCCCATCTGGAAACACAGGCTGGGGAACCAGCCTCTCAGTGGTTTCCGCACTGGTTTCTGTGGGGTTCAGGGAACTACAATTTTCCCTTGCCGCTTGGCTAAGGGTAACTGCACATACCATCCCCTGCTGGAGACTGTTACCCAGGATCACATCCACTGCTAATGTTTTGGCTACAGCCACCTGTTGCACAGTTCCCTCTATTTCACCCCAGTCTAAGAGAACACTAGGGAGGAGCAACGTTTTCTCTTCACCAGTGAACTCTTGGACAGTAACGTATTTATTGGGTATAAGCTGACCAGGTTGTACCAGATCCAATTTCACCAATGTCAGGGATGCTCCTGTGTCCCTTAACCCCTGCGTCTGTACACCATTCACCATGACTGAGTGCACATGTTCCCTCATGTTCACTGGCATGCTTCCAGGGACACACAAACAACCCAATTCTTTTCTAGCACCCTGTTGTATATTATTGCTCACCTTTTTGGGACACTGTCTGGCAATATGCCCAGTCTCTTTTCACAGCCGACATGCATTTCTTACTTCAAAGAAATCTTTTCTTTGAAACCTAGTGCTAACTGGTTTCAGTGGAGGCAGTGAGGGTTTTAGCTGCCCTGAAGGTGCACTTTTCCCTTTCTGCACTGCAATGCCTGCTCCATTCACTCTCAGAGCAGGTCTGCTCTTGGCATAGTGGTCCGAGAGTTCAGCAGCCTCTTGCACTGTTTTCGGATCTCAGTCCTCTAGCCAGGTTTTTAGCTCTGCTGGGCAAGCCCAATAAAACTGTTCTAATAAAATCACATTTTAAATTTTGTCAGCAGAGTTTGCCTCGATTCCTTCCCACCAACGTTTTAAAAACTGACGTTGTTTCGTGGCTAGCTCCTCATAGCTCATATCAGGGCTTCTCCTGAGCTTACGGAATTTAGCTCTGTATGGTTTAGCAGTTAAGTCAAACTTTTTTAACAGTGCAGCTTTTAGCTTGCTGTAATCATTGCTGTCCTCATTGTCCATTTGACCCAATGCATCCCGAGCTTTCCCGGTAAGTAACGGGGATAGCTGGAAGCTCCAGAACTCTCTAGGAATTTTAGCCTGAATACAAATTTTTCAAAAGAATTTAAAAAGGCATCCATGTCCTCCCCTTCTTTAAACTCGGCTATTAATTTGGAGTTCAATTTGTAACCCAGTCCTGCAGTCCCAGTTAAACCCAAGTCACTTACCTGCCTGGTGCTGTTGGTCGGAGTCGTAGCTTCTCCAGTTCATGTTGCCACTGGCGCTCCTCTCTCTTCTCCTCTGCAGCTCTGCATTCTTGCTCTGCGTCTCGGTCTGCCTCTCTGCGTTCTCGCTCTGCCTTCTCTTCTGCAGCTCGCTGGTGTTCATGCTCTTCGTGGTCTGCCTCCCTCTGTTATCGCTGTGCCTCCAGTTCCATCCTGCGCAACTCAATTTGCAGTTTGAGTACCTCTGGATTCAAGATACTGGTGACCATCCCCTGCTGCTGTGGCCCTTCACTGACAGTGGCCCTGCTGTCCTTTTCAGTCACGGTTGGTGACTCGCTGCTCTGGGTATCTGCTACCATCAGGGCCTCTATGAGGTTCTGCTTTTTGGCTGTCACCTAGAACGGGACTCCCCTGTCCCCGCACAACTGCTTCAAGTAATCTGCAGTCTGCCTGCTGTAGCCGGAAGCCATCTTCTTCTTCCCTCACTACGGCAACTCTGACTTGCACTTTAGAAAAAAAAAATAGTTCTGTTTCCTTTTCAAAATAAAACTCTGCCTTTTTCTCTTTCTTTGCAAGAGACCTTACGGTCTCAGCAGACACAGAACAATAAAGCTTGTGATACCAAAATTATGCCACCGCTGCCAACCAATCTGTCACAAACCCACTCAGCAGGTCAGGCCCTCTACTCCCAAAGTGCCAACCTCTGAGCTCAGTCTTGTGAACACTGTAACGGATAAGGTAACCCTCTTGTCTATTTTTGTGAGTTCGGCTCAACCTTTGGTCTGAAGTTCTGGAGGGATTCAAACTGTGAACCTCTTGCTAGCGTACCCAATGCACAGGCTCAGATATTTCTGTTTTTGGGGGGCCAGATAGCTTTGCCTATGGGCACCTAACCAGGCATACAGAGATGAACCCTTAAAAACTTTAAAAAAGACCTCAGATTTAAAACGCTTCTCTTTCCAGTTTGGTACCACCATTCAAGCTTATGTTTAGTATCTGCAATAACCATATACTTTTCTTACAACTAAAAAGAAGTTAAAGATAGACCAAGTAAGTTCTAAAAAGAATTTTACTATAATAGTTAAAAATATGTAAAGCATAAAATACAGAACGCTTATATCCCCATACAAATCTCTCAAAAGAAACAAGGTTTAAACAGTGCAAATTCCTACTTACAGTACTTAGATTTGAAATCTTTCTAAAATACTTGTTTACAAGTGCTCCAAAGATCTTTCCTCAGTAAGAGTCTAGGTAAAAGTGTGTCTGTAAAACAGAGTATTCCTTAAACAACTGTAATGGCCAACCCATTTTTGTGTGAGATCAGCTAGCTCCTCTTCTGTCAGATAATGTATAAAAAAATATATATCTTATACAAAAGTATTACATTCTGAAACTTCAGCATAATTCATGTCCTTCAAATGACACTTCTTTTGATCTCATAATAAGCTTTCCCCTTCCAGGACATGAAAGCATCTTTATGATTTCGCACTTCTATGTAATAACCTGGGTTTTCCTTCCAACGTCATAAAATGGATATGTTATAGTAACTATGGTTGTAATTAACTCAGACAGACAGGATCCTTAATTAAGGCCTTACATGTAACACATGGTCTCTAAAAACTGAGTGTGTGTGAACTCACATGCTGTCAGCATTTTTCTTACGGCTTTCATCTTTGAGCTGAAATCCGGGGGGGGGGGGATGAGTGAGGTCATTCTAAGAGCATGAGATCTTTTTTAGCACAGACAGTCAGTCATACATTTTATATAAAAAAAAATGATACAGCACTCAGAGTTGGCTGTCTAAGTCACACCTAGGGCCTCCATCAAATCACCAAAAATACTTCAGAACATTTGAATCATTCAGCCCCAGGTGGCTTGAGGAATGTGACCGGGATTTTGAGGACATCACATACTGCTTAATCCATGCCTCAGCCCTGGCCTATGCATACTCACAGAAACCCTATGTCCTACATACAGATGCAAGTTTCAGCAGCCTGGGGGTGGTCCTATATCAGGAATACGTGGAAGGTTTGCACCCAGTGGCCTACACGAACTAGTCTGAATCCTGCAGAACGCAAATACCTGGTGCACAAGCTTGAATTCCTGGTGCTGAAATGGACCATCATGGATCAGTTCCATAATTATCTGTACCGGGCGAAGATCACCATAAAGACTTATAACAACCCCCTAACATACATACAGACTACAGCCAATTTGGATGCAGCTGGTGATTGGTGGCTGTCAGCCCTCACCACCTATGACTACTGCATTGAGTAGTGCCCTGGGTTGAACCACATAAACACAGATGCCTTGTCCCGATACCCCCCCCCAAGTCCATCAAGAGGAGCATTCCAGCTGGGTGAAGATACCGGAGCAGGTGGTTAAGGCACTGTGTAAAAAGCTTGATGACGAACAGTCCCCTTCTAGTGAAGATGTCCCATGTTTGGTGGACAATTTAGGGGCATCTGGGAGCTGCCTCCCCATAGCGTACTGTCATCTAACTGCCTTGGACATGAGGTCATTGCCACAGCTGACCACCCAAGATTTGATAAGAGAACAGCTGGCCAGCCCGGCCATTGGAGAAATTGTACAGGTTCTACAGAGCAGGGGTGATCTGGCACAGGTAATCACAAGAAACCCTGATGCCCAATTAATGCTGCAAGACTGATCGAAACTTAAGATGAGGAATGGATTGCTGTACAGAGAGGTGCAGGATCAGCAGGGGGTGGCCTGTGTATAACTGATGTTGCCAGACCGATTCCATTACACTGTGTTCAAATCCCTCCATGATGACATGGGTCACCTGGGCAGTGAACACACACTTGATATGGTTCAAAGTAGATTTTATTGGCAAAAAATGGGACCAGATGTAAAAGTGTATTGCAAGACCTGTCGATGGTGTATCCAGACGAAAACTCTTCCCCAACAGGCAGCTCCACTAATCAACATAGTCACAAGTGTCCCCATGGAGTTGGTGTGTATTGATTTCTTTACCTTAGAACTGGACTCCAGAAACATCTCAACCATACTAGTAGTCACAGATCATTTTACCTCGTATGCCCAAGCCTATCCCACCAAAAATCAGAAGGCCTCTACTGTGGCCAAGGTACTAGTTGAGAAATTCTTTGTACATTATGGGGCACCACAGAAAATTCACTCAGATCAAGGCCACGACTTCGAAAGTAGGCTAATAAAAGAAATGTCTCTGTGGGGAGTCCAAAGGTCCCGCATAACAACTTATCATCCCCAAGGTGACCCCAACCTAAAAGGTTCAATTGAACTGCTAAACATGCTGGGCACCTTGGATCCCAGAGACAAGCACACCTGGGGTCAATGAGTCTGCACCCTGGTTTACGCCTACAACTGTACCAGGAATGACATCACTGGGTTCTCTCCATGCAGCCTCATGTTTGGGAGGGAAGCCCGCCTGCCAGTGGATCTGTGCTTTGGAGTGTCAACGGATGGCATTAAAGAGGGTGACTACCTACAGTATGTGCGCAAGTTAAAACAACTAAATGATGCCTATCTCCTAGCTTCTAAGGTGGCCAACAAGAGAAATCAAGCCAACAAGGAGAGTTTTGATAAGAGAATTTGGGCACAAGACCTGATGCTAGGCAACGGGGTCCTACTGAGGAGCTTGGGCATTCCAGGAAAGCATAAGAATGCTGAGCACTGGGGAAGCACACTATATGTGGTACTGGAGAAACTGGAAGGGCTGTCTGTATATAAAATTCGACCAGAAGGAGAAACTCGAGGACACAAAGTGTACCATAGAAATCATCTACTGCCCATCGGAGGCAAGGTGGTCAGCTCAACTTCTGACCCAATAAATCCTCCCACACCTCCAACTACTCGAGTTTCTGCATGTAGACAACAGCGGAAAGTAAATGGTGATTTCACAGGGGCTAGTCCCGCCCCAGGTGAAGAAGCAATAGATGGAGAAGGCTCACATGTGTCCCACTAATACTAAATCCCCCAGGCCCGGAGGGGAGGTGGCAAAAAGAAGGGGAAGGTGAAAGTGCACCCAAGGGAAACAAACAGAACAAGCATTTGTCAATGCCAAACGTTCACTTGCAGGTATTTGCAGTAGTGTTTGGCACGTATGGTGCTCTACCCTAATGCCTTGTGTGATTGCTAGTATTTGCACAAAAATTTCAGCATGACCTTTTTGTTACCCCCATTGTGCGCTACATAGGCAGAAACACATTTTGGGCAGGATGTGAAAAATGACAGCTGTACTGCTCATAAGGAAGTGTGGTAAAATGGCAATGTTGAAAATCTGGAGTGGAAATACTGAAAATTCGCAAACCTACGAGCATGCGTGGGAACTGTGCAACGTACGCTCGTAAAACAGTCATTGTTAGGAATTTGTTCACCAAATTTTCAACATTGGCATTTTAAAACCTCTGCTAATGAACAGTGTCACTGTGATTTTCTTACTGTGTCCCATACATTGATTTCGCACACCGACTGCGCCATTATGAACTACATGGGTGGAAACACATTTTGGGCAGGATGTGAAAAATGACAGCTGTACTGCTCATAAGGAGGTGTGGTAAAATGGCAATGTTGAAAATCTGGAGTGAAAATATTGAAAATTCGCAAACTTACGAGCGCGCGTAGGAACTGCACAACGTACGCTCGTAAAACAGTTATTTTTAGGAATTTGTTCACCAAATTTTCAACATAGCCAATTTAAGATCTCTGCTCATGAACAGTGACACTGTGATTTTCTTATTGTGTCCCATACACTGAGTTCGCACAGCAACTGTGTCATTGTGCGCTACATGGGCGGAAACACATTTTGGGCAAGATGTGAAAAATGACAGGTGCACTGCTCATAAGGAGGTGTGCTAAAATGGCAATGTTGAAAATGTGGAGTGAAAATATTGAAAATTCGCAAACTTACAGCTGCATGGAACTGCGCAATAAACACTCGTAAAACAGTCATTTTGGAATTTTGTCACCAAATTTTCAACACAGCCATTTTAAGACCTCTGCTCATGAACAGTGTCACTGTGATTTCCTTAATGTGTCCCATACATTGAGTTCGCACACCGACTTCGCCATTGTGAGCTACATGGGCAGAAACATGTTTTGGGCAGGATGTGAAAATGACAGCTGTACTGCTCATGAGGAGGCGTGGTAAAATGGCAATGTTGAAAATCTGGAGTGAAAATATTGAAAATTCTCAAACTTACGAGCAGCGAGAACCGCGCAACGCAGACCGCAGAAACAGTCATTTTAGAATTTTTCACCAAATTTTCAACAGAGCCATTTTAAGACCTCTGCTCATGATCAGTGTCACTGTGATTTTCTTCATGTGTCCCATACATTGATTTCGCACACTGACTGCGCCATTGTGTGCTACATGGGCGGAAACACATTTTGGGCAGGATGTGAAAAATGACACCTGTACTGCTCATAAGGAGGTGTGGTAAAATGGCAATGTTGAAAACCTCGAGTGAAAATATTGAAAATTCGGGAACTTACGAACCTGCATAGGAACTGCGCAATGCACGCTCATAGAACAGTCATTTTTTGGAATTTTTGCACCAAATTTTCAACATGGGGTTTTTGGGACCCCTTCTCATGAATGATGTCACTGTCATGGCATTATTTGGACCTGAAAGGTGATTTCGCGCAGTGACTGCGAAATCACCCTTCGGGCCCGAATAACGCCATGACAGTGACATCATTCATGAGAAGGGGTCCCAAAAACCCCATGTTGAAAATTTGGTGCAAAATTCCAAAAATGCCTGAGATATGCAATAAAGTTGAAACCCCCCCTATCTAGCCCATTATACAGCTTACCGGCATTTCCTCAGTTCGCGGTCGGCTTTGAAGAGTGCAGACGTGTTCCCGGTCCACCGAAGATCATCGCGCCGAGCCCGGAGGTAAGTATGGGGTGAGGGGGGTGTGGGGAGGCTGGGTGCGCAGTGGGTGGGTGCGGGTTGTGGAGGGGCGGGAGACTGCGTGGGACCGCTTTTACTTTACAGGTTTTGTTTTTTAATTGACAACGTGGGACATTTGCCACGCTGGGGTGGGCTCCCAGCGTGGCAGAAGGATAGCTGGGGGCCGTGGAGCCGACAGGGATTGGGCACCCCGGCCGCAAACAACTCTGGCAGGCGTTGCCACGCTGGGGTGGGCTCCCAGCATGGCAGCAAGTTTTGAGGGGCTGGCGTGATGCAGGGGTGGCGTGAACGGGGCGGTGTGACGGTGCTCAGGATGACAGCGTGTTTTCTTTGGCTTAAGACCACCGCCGACACAGCCCCGCACCCATTGGTGCAGGATCGCCACGCCTGCTCAACTGAGCAGTGGATTTAACGGGAGAGGCACACCTCCAAAGTGTGCTACTCTCCCAAAACGTTCCTTGAGCATGTGCGCAAGCGAACATAAAAAGTGTATTATTAGTGTGAGTTCAAATACGTATGGTTTTGAACAACTAAAAGGGTTCAAGTATGGGTGCTATGCATACTTTGGTATTTGGTATCTAACAGCAGCGAAAAGTGTTTCAGCTTATAAAGTGTACATAATGTGATTCATGTTTCTAATTAATACCTGAGTTGATAGGAACCAGGTGTCTAGGTAGAGATGTCTGGCATATGTTAAACATTAAGGTTTGCGGCTTTCTACTTTTCAGGTTCCTACCCATAGGCTTGGAGGGGATGCCAATCATTTAAGGGGGGGGTGTAATGGGGGCTTACCTTAATTTTCCTCGCCCTCCATTGTCTACCGCTCTGTTTCTGGCTCCAAAGTGTTGCCAAGGGGTTTAATGGTGGGACCAGTGACCTGAATGTGTGCTTTGAAGGGGTCTGATGGTCCATGCATGTGCAGAAGCTCCTGGTGTTCCCACCGGCTCAGCGGCTGATTAGTTCTTCCTCGGTGATCTCAACCCCCTTGCACAGCTGAACGGGGGTCAGACACCTGGGGGAAGTGGGACAGGAGCAGATCCAGTAAGTTTAAAGTGCACTAGGAGTGCTAAGACCTGGGGGGGGGGTATGCATATTAACATGGTGCTCATGAATATTAATGGGCCCAGTCGCACTCCAGGGGGAACAAAGTTATTGGAGCTAGTGACGGGCGAGTTCCACCATTAATATAAGTGAATATAGGGTCATTTAACCCAGAACAGTTCCAGCTAACAGATGAGAGAGTTAAAGTGTACATAAACAGATTCGTTGGGCTATGACTATATTACGAAGTTGGGACAGTATGAGGACTGCGGTAGGACTGTATGGGAGCAGCCATGTTTCTGATACATTGACCCCTTGAAAACAGTCAGTCAGACAGGTACCTGGGTGCCCAAAGACTGCTGAGAGGACTGATGGGAGGAGGTGTTAACTATTTTCAGGTACCAAGAGTCCTAACAAATCAATGCTCAAAGAGGGCTCAATATTGTGACTGCTAACTGGAGGCAGCCAATCAGAGGGCAGGATTCCGAGGAGAAATCCCAGAGACTTTGGTCAGTTGGGTCAGTCTGTGGCTGGGCTCTGATCGAGTCAGTAGGGCTCTGTGCTACAAGATACATCATCTAAGGCCTTTCACAGGGCTTAAATTGGAGTAAAGCAGAGTTTGTCAGAGAAACAGTGGAGAAGTGTTCTTGCTGTTTGGAGAAGCTGTGCATCTTGAGCTAACCGTTCCAGGCATCCTGTTGGAGCTTGCTGTGTTAAGTGGACACTTTTGCTGCAGACATCCTGCAACCACTTGGGACTGAGAGAGCAACTTGACATGGGAACGAGGCTTCCAGGAACTGTAAGTAAGCCAGAGAAAAGGTGGAAGCTGATTTAAAGCAGAGAGAGAGAGAGAGAGAGACTTTATTTTATTTATTTAGATCTCAGATTACAAATACCTTTGAGCTTAGAGCTCTTTTACAAAGGTCCAACGTCAGCAGCATAATACAGCAGGTTAACAGAACAAAAAGTATGGCAAAACAGTATACATAGAGAAAGGAGATCAACAGGTTTACAAACTAAACAGGGTATGGTAAAATAATTATAAATAAAAAAAGAAGCAATAGTTGACATTCACAGTGAATTAAAGAATAGAAACGAATAACGCTAAGCAGTTCATGCACATGAACACAAATAGTAAATTGAAAATCAGCCAAAACAAACTTTGTCAGTTACTGGTAAAATCATGAGGTAAGTTGAAATCAGCCAACAGGTCTTGTCAGGACAGACTGGGGGGGCATTAGGTAGAGAAGGAAAGGTGTAGGGGGTAGGGTGGCGGGAAGGATGGGATGTCAGAGATGGTGCTAAGGAGATTTTACAGTAATATAGTGCTAGGGTTTTAGGTTGCCAAAAAGGGTTTAACGTAAACAGTCACAGGAGCGAGTGGCAGAGAGTAGTCACTGTAGCTTGGATTTGAAAGGGCCCAATTTGGATTCTTCAGAGATGTCACAGTTGAGGACTTTGAGAAAGAGTGAGCAGGTGCCCTAGGCTTCAGGGACCTGTGGCTGTTGTAGAGCTTCAGATGAGAACTGGAACTGCTGATCCAGAGTTGGAGTTTAGAGCCTGCTGCTAAAGGCTTGGAAAGCAGAAAGTATTGAGAAACTGTTCTAGCTGCACAGCGGAGCTGATCCTTTGTTGAGAGGAAAAGAGAATCCAATAGAGTCCCAGCTTATCTCGCAGACAGGTGGGGAACCTGCTAAACCCCACCCAGTGGGGTCTGCTGGCTACAGGAGCCACCAACGTGTGCTGGGGGAGCTAGAGCTCCCTTTGGCCTGTGAGGGAGCTGGGCTATGGAGCCACTCCTAGGTCTGGGTCCTCTTTAGTTGGTGGACCTTGTGTAGTAGCTCTGCAATGGGCCTGAATAGCCTGAATGTGACAAGTGGCCAGATCTTCAATGAAGGGGAGAAGAGGCCAAACCTTTAATCAAGCTCAAGTCTTCGGGATACCTTCTGCTGCCCATTTGTTTTTGCCCTACTTGAACTGAGATCCCCTGAAATTGGACTTGGTGGAAGCCCTCTGCACCAGGAGCTCTCCAGATCTCCAGGACCATGAGTGCCCAGGGCTTGCCCTGGCAGTCAGGTGGAGTAATTGTTTAATTGTTACAGCCAGTTACGTTGTTCCTAGGACCCCAACGCCAGCCAATCTGCAGCACTGAGCAGGCCTGCATCTCCTGGGTACCTAGAAAGGACAGAAGGTAGCTACTGGTACCAGAGGGGGTGGGCATCTGGGGTGGTCTGGCCTATGGGCCTGTATGTTATTAATTGTTCTGAACCAATTTTCTAACCATTCTTATCTCCACTGCTATCCTTTTTCCAGGTACCCTGATCCTAGCCCCTTCCCATAATAAAGTTGTGTTTTGTTGTTTGAAATTGCTGTGTGAAGAGTGTTTCGTGGGAATCAACTGTAAATTGTATGTGATATATGGTATTGGGAAACTATTTGGCATCCAGTGTGTGGGGTGATTGGAAGGGGAGATGGGTATGTACAGCATCCCAGGGAGTTGTACCAGTCACACACCTGGCCCACTGAAACTTACTCTGGGTGGAGGCACTGCACTATTTAATTTATTTTTCTGGGATAGAACCCCCAAATACCACCGTAAGAGGACCCAGGCCCCTTAACCTGTTTGAAGGTCAACAGGCAGAGGTAGTAGCCAATTGGCTGATGGTGTCTGAACTACACGTGTTAAAGGTTTGGAGCAAAAATATAAAAAAATGACCATGTTATGCCACTAAGTTCAAAAACTCATTGAAATACATTGAACAGCATACCTGATTTCCTCAGTTCGCAGTCTGGCATTGAAGAGTGAAGATGTGTTTGCAGTCCAAACAGGATTACAGCACTGGACCCCATGTGGGTAAGTAAGAGCTTGGGGGGTGTGGGGTGGTGGTGCTGAGTGGGAGGGTCAGGTAAGGGGACAGTAACGGTGCAGCAAACATCAGTGGACGTTTTTAATTTTTACAGGCTTTATTTAACCAAACAAAAACTATGAGGGGTGGTTTTCTTTGTTTCAGGTCGCCACACTGGGATACTGGGATACTGAACCCCAGTGTCAGTGTTTATGTTTGTAAGAGGTGGGGTGGGGTGGTGGGTACTGAGTGGGAGGGTGGGGTGGGAAGAAGAAAATAATAGTGCTGGCAGCAACAGACATAATTGGAGGTTTTCTTTTTTACAAGGTACAGTAAAAAAACTACTAGGGATGGCTTTCTTTATTTGAGGTGCTGACACTGAGGGGCTGGGCACTCCCAGTGTCAGTGTTATGTTTCCCCCGGTGTTGCATAAGTCCTCCCCATTTTTTTCTTTATATTGGGATGGGGAACTGTCAGTGGGGGTGGGACAGCACACAGAGGGGGAAAGCAAGAGTTTTTCCCATTTATACGGAATGGGGAGAGCGGAGGTAGGGGCGGGACAGCACATGGGAGGGGCGCAAGTTTTTTTTTTCATCTATGCCGAGAAAGTGACTGGAGGGTGGGGGTGGGACAGCACACAGAGGGAGGGAGCGGAAGGGTTTTCTTCTACATACTGGGACAGGGAATGGAGGGTGGAGGTGGGATAGCACACAGAGGGAGGAAAAGTGGCGACATTGGGGGACTGGGCACCCCCAGTGTCAGTGTTATGTCTGTGGTGGGGGGTGCTGAGTGAGAGTGTCAGGTGGGGGGGACAATAAGGAAAGGGCAGCAACAATCATCGATGGATGATTTTCTGTGTTACAAGGTGCAATTCCCTAGCAGGCTGATCATGACAGATCAGCTGTGGTTGCTGGGTAGAGTAGATCAAAGGAAAGAGAAGACCTATGATTTAACTGGCTCTTTGCTTTCAAATACACTAAGTTTCTACCCAGCAAGTCAGAATACTGCCATAATCAGCTTGGCTGATACAGGGGACATGCGGCGGGAGCGCAGTGGAGTTCCAGAGGCAGAGATTAACCAGATAAGTGTATTTGTTTCCTAAGGGGCTTAAATCAGCTGCAAACATAAAAAATCATTTGTGATGTGTGGTTCAGCCTTACTGAAGGGACTGCATGGAAGGAAGGAGGGGGGATTCTACAGTGGTTGGACTGAGGGAGGGTTCTTGTCATTTGGCATGAACGCCATTGGAGGGGACCTGGGACACGTGGCTGCAGGAAACCAATAGGGCTCCTGTACTTCTTACTTAACACCCACACTCCCTGGTGACCCATCACATGAGCGACCTGAAGCACAAGTGCTACAAAGCAGGAGTGTGACGTCTCTGACTAAATGGCGCCTGAGGGCATCGGCAAGGGCGTATGCAGGGAGGACTGCAGACCACAGGTCATGTTGGTCAGGGCACAGTAAGTAAGTACACTAAAGAGGAAGGGGAGCAGAGTTTGTATATACAAAGGAGTAAAATCCTAAGGTAAAACCAACCTATCACTAACCGGCAGGGAAAAAGGGATTGCAGCAAAACCCTAACTAGGGTCAACTTGTTTGTGAAGTATGAACCAAGAACAACAGAGAAACATAACTGGGTTAACTGGTAAGGATGTGGGAGGCTAGGGGCTAGCACAGACAGCAGGACAGCTAAGAGGGGTGGAGTAGGAGGAAAGCAAGAAGCTACAGAGGCAGGTTGGGAAAGGGAGGGTGGTCAGCTGTAATGGATGTGGGGCCTCAGTCTTTCTGTGAACAATGTGGAAGACAGGGGCTGTCCAGTGTGCAGAAACCTTGTGCAATTCAGGGCAGAGATAAGGTGGCTAAGATGGGAGTTGGAAAGGGAGGAGGGGCTGGGGGGAAGAACAGTGGCTAAAGGGGCAGGTAAGGGCAGCCCCAGGACATTTGGACAACAGGCAAAGGATGGAAGCAAGGAGGCTGCCACAGGCCCCAGGGACAGCTCCTCCTCACATACACTGCAGAACCGGAGTGGGGAATTGGTAGGTGGTAAGCGAGAAAGGCTAGAGGGTAAATGAAGCAGAGCAAGGAGGAAGGGGAGGGGAAAAAAGTTGGGAGAACAGAGAAATGTTCTGATACAAGGGGCCCCTCATTGAACAGGTATGCAGTACTGGCTAGTTTAGAGGAAAGGGAGTGTGATGGGGGGTTGAGGATCGAGAAAATGCAAGAGTCAGGATGGTAGCAAGGGGGAGAGAGGGGGGAATAGCTTGGGGGGCAAGGAGGGAAAAGCAGTAAGGATGGAACAAAGGATAGGGGGAAAAGTGGAGTTAGGGGAAGGAATAGGGAGAGTAGTGTGGTGGCATGCAAAGGTAGCCAAGGACGGTTTGGATCAAGGAGGACTGGAGAAGCAGTAGGAGGGAACAAGGATGGTATAGACAGACATACATCCAGAACAGATAGTAGACAAAAGGGGAAGAGGTTGGTTCACCAAGAGTGCACAGGAGGTTGAATAACATGTCTGCAGGGGATGGAAGGGTGATTATCACTGGGGATTCACTGGGGATTCCATAATTAAAGGTATCCACTGGGAAAGGAAGGGGGACCCAAGGAACAGAAGAGTGGTTGTTTGCATACCGGGGATGGAAGCAGGGAGTTCAGAACCTAAGATCAGGGAAGTTGGGGGGGTGGGTGGAAAGTCCCACTTGGTCATTCACCTGGGAACCAATGACTTAGCAGGGGAAGAGGTAGGGGTGGTGCAGAACAGATTCATAGAGTTAGCAAAAAACTGCAAGGATTCGGTGAGCTCTATGACCTTTTCAGAAGTAATTCCTGTCCTCAGAGCTAGCACAGTCAAGAAAAGGAAGATTGAAGAGTTTAATGTTTGGCTATGGAGCTGGTGCACGGTGGAAGGGTTCAGTTGTATTGTAGCTTGGAAAGACAAGTGGTTGGACAAGGTGCTATATTCGGTGGAAAGGATGCACTTTAATTGGGAAGGGTCAAAAGTACTCAGAGACAAGCTGAGGGAATACATGGAAAAGAACCTGAATTTAAACTACAGGATGTAGAGGGGTGGGCCAGTGGACACAGAAACTTCAAGAGAGGTAGGTCTGTGCACCTTTCCCCTCACAGAAAGTAGCAATTGAGAGGGAGGGTGATGGGGCAAGAGAGGGCATCAAAGAACAGGAGGTGAAGGGGGGAGTATAGGGGATAGGCAGATCAGGAAGGATACAAGAACCAGGCAGGGAGGTGCAGAGTCAAGGTGGAGGGTGGTGTCACTCAGTGCTTGCAGTCTTGGTAACAAAATGGCAGACATGCAGGCCCTCTTAGCAGAAGGGAAGGTAGATGCAGCAGCAGTTACTGAGACCTGGGCTACAACACACCACGACTGGGATCTCTCAATCCCAGGGTATAAGCTGTACAGAAGGGACAGAGGGTTTGGAAAAGGGGGTTGGTAGTGGCATACCTCAGAGAGGGGATAATATGCACCAGTGAGGAGAATGAACAGGAGAAAGTGGAATTACTATAGATCCAGCTCCAGACCAAAAGGAGGAAGAAGGTCAGGTTGGGGGGAGGCTGGTCTACAGACCGCCCAACCAGAAGGATGAAAAGGACAAACAACTATGTAGATAACACCTGGAAGGAGCAGGAAAATGGGTGGTGATAGAGGCGGGGGACTATAATCTGCCCAAAGTGGATTGGGGTACACCAGCCACATCCTGTGCCAGGATTCAAGTAATCCTGGAAGTAATACAGGGAAGGTTCATAACCCAGGGAATTACTGAGCCCACCAGGAAGGGGGGCAATCCTTGATCTAGTGCTCAAAAATGTGGAGCACGTACATGAGATAACGGTCAAGGAACCCTTAGGAGGTAGCAACCACAGCAGTGTGATTCAGTTTGGATATAGGAAGGGAAAGCTTCTCCACCAAGACCAAAACCCTGGACTTCAAGAGAGCGGATTTCTGGAAAATGGGGGAGGTGCTAAGGAAACACCTAGCATGCATCTAAGCACACATGGGGGTGGACGGACAATGGGCCATCATCAGGGATGCAATACTAACAGCCACAGCGGACTATGTTAAATTTAGGGGGAAACGCGGGGCCAAATTACTCATCTGGTTCAACTCTAAGGTAGCCAGTGTAACAGTCATGGCACACAGGTACACTTGCAGAACTTTTCTTGCTAGGCAGTACACCTTTCCAGAGAAACAACAATTCCTTTCCATTCCCATGTTATATGAATGTGGAACTGTGCCACGCACCCAAACACATTCCCATTCTCCCAGAGTGTATTTTTGTGATACTAAGCCACACACTCAGAACATCTTCTTTTCAAATAGGTGTACACTTGTGGAACTATGCCACACACCTGAACCCATAGCAATGGCCTTTTCTCAGTTAAAACTGGCACCTTTACGTGAATTAGTTTGCCCTGCCTTGTAAGCTTCCCAATGGCATTCCTCCCACCCTTTGCCCCAACTGACAGTCTATGCCATTCCTTTCAGGGTTGTACCACAGAAGCCTTCATTCACAACTGAAATGCTAAAGAATCCACATTTTCTGTACTTCACACACTTGGTGAACAAGGGGCCCTGAAGCATACCTCTCAACCTTATGTCCCCCAAATGTGGAACATTGCCTGTCAAAATGTGGAACAAATGGGCAAAATGTGGAACGCTTAATCAAATCTTTACCTAAGACACTCAAAACACTGTTAAAATGTTGCATTTATGTTCAGAATGTCTGTTATTAATTGAATAATATATTTTCTGCATCATTTAATATAGATTTTTGCTTTAAACTGTTGACTTTGAATGTGGAACAAGTCCTCACAATGTGGAACAGGAAGCTTTTGTGAAGTAAAATGAGGAACGTTCCTCATAATGTGGTACAGTTGAGAGGTATGCCCTGAAGGGTGTGATCTAGCCTTATCTATGGTCACACACACCCCAGAACAAAAAACCCTAAATGGAGAACTTGTCTCCTAGAACAGCATTCACAGTACAGTTGCTCCTTCCTCTAGGCATGGAGAACAACTAAAAGACACCTTTTTCCTTGGTAGCATGTCAGAACCAGTCTTTGTTCACAAAGACCTTTTCAAAGGCAGCTGTAAAACACAAGGACCTTTAAGGGATTGCCCCTTGGATCCGCTGACTAGCAGTCCCTTTCACTCCTCCTGGAGGGAAAATCAGGAAATCCTGCTGAAGAAAGGGCTCCACCACTTCACTGGGAGCTGGTGACTGTAATCCAAAACTAGGGTCAGAAATCCAGGACCTTAGACACAGAACCCACTGACAGAGCTCCTGCCACTCTCACTACCACTACTCAATTCACCAAACATTCTAAGGCTCCCAGAGCAGCTGTACACAGAAAAAAGTTATGTTGTTGCGAGAGTTCCAAATGACAAAATCATTCTTCCCTCAGGCTAGCTGAGTAAACAATGATGTCATTGTGTAAGAAGCCCCTACTGAGCTCCTTACCAGCTGCCTGTTCTACCTGCCTAACACTATCACTGATAGGATTCTAGTAACCCCAGGGGACTTGGCAGTTACACCAGGGCAGTGCGGGACAAGAGAGCAGCCTACAGGAGATACAAGAGACTGAGAGTGAAGCAGATAAGGAGAAATACCTGCGGTTAGCTAAACTGGCAGGCAAGGTGGTGCAGCAAGCAAAGGAACAGAAGGAAATGAAAATTATGTACTCAGCATAATTCTTGATGTTTCCGAATATCTTCACTGTTTATTACTGGTGGGTCTATGACTGAAGCAGAGGACCATTGTGGGAGCTTTAGCTTTAGGAATTTTTGGAGTGGGGAGCTGACGTCAGAGACAGTGCTGCCCAGGAGGCGGACGTATTACATGGTGCTCATGGACTGGCCAATAACCAATGCCGGTTCCCCCTTCTCCTCAGTTCTGCCTAGCCAGAGAGGAAGAAAAAAAGGGTTAGAAGACAGGGTAGGGTGGGAGTAAGGGTGCCCAAGGAACAGAAAAAGGAAATAGAATATAGGGAAATAAATAAAACCTGACTGACAGAATAAGAGATAGTGTATGGAGTGAGGGACTTAAATTGGCCTGGGACGATCGAGGCAGACCAAGGAAAGAGAGAGAGGGAGGGAGGGAGAGAGAGAGAGGCATCCCATATCCCCTCCAGGGAAAGGGCAGAAATAAGCAAAGGAGAGGGTTAGTCTCCTCAGGTGAAGGACTAAAAACAAAAGGAGGCTCAAGGAAGAGCACCAGTGTAACCACATTACAGAGTAGGCTGGGTCCTCACTTCCCTTTGGATGGCTCCCAAAAAAGATGGATTGTACCTTCCTTCTTGTTTCCCTCTTTCTCTTGTAGTCTTTTGCCGTTTTTAAGGAAAAATGTGGAAAAAAAGTGTTTGCCCAGGAAGGCTGACATGCCTCAAGGATAGTGACTAAAGGGGACCGTGAAGAAGGTCGGGGGGGGGATATGAAGACCAAGACAGGAGTCGCACTGCTGACACAGGATCTGCAGCGCAGTATTAAGAACAAGAAAGGCACATTATAGGAACCAAATGGGATATAGAATGTGTGGAAAGCAATACTGATCTACAGAGGGAAAGCTTCCCCAGCAGAAGAGAGCAGTGAAGGCCAGCTGGTGCCGATAGCCCTACTAGTCTGGAGAGGGAAAAAGACTGTAGGACAAGGTAGAGTAGAACAAGCATTTGTTTAATGCCGAATGTTGTCTCGCAGGCATTGGTAGCGCAGGAGTTAGAGATGAATAATAGGAATGGCAGCGAAGTATTGAACTGATGCCAACCCCAACCCCACCCTGCAGAGACTGATAGGCGTTGGGGTGTGCCTTTGGGTCATCAACTATAACGCTCATGCCATTTAACCTCACCCTACCCTGTAGACACTGACAAGTGTTGTGGTGTGCTTTGGGGTCTTTGGGCCTTATACTTACCCCATTCCATAAGAAAATAAGCTGAGATGGGCGCAATACAGGAGAATGGGGTGTACTTTGGGGCAGAAGACTCCAAGGCACACCTCTATGCCTGTGACTGGCTGCAGGGTTGGGGTGGGGGTGGAATGGCATGAGCATTACAGCCAGTGATCCCAAATCATACTTCTGATGTCTGTCAGTCTCTACAGGGTGGGGTGTTACAGTTGGAAACCCTAATGACGTAGGCATTTGTTGGTATTTTCACTCCAAATTTTCAACATGGGCTTTTTGTGACCCCACCTCATGAAGAACGGCACTATCAGTTTGTTAACCGAAAGGTGGTTTTGCACAGCGGCTATGCCATTTGGCGACACAAGCACACAAACACATTTGGGCAGGGTGTGAAAAATGTCAACTGTACTGTTTATAAGGAGGTATGAAAAAATACCAGTGTTGAAAATCTAGCATGAAAATATTTGTGAAGTTACAAGGGTGCATGGAAACTGCGCAATGCATGCTTGTAACACAGTAATTTTATGGACTTCCATCACCAAATTATCAATATAGGCATTTTAGGACCTCTGCTCATGAACAGTACCACTGTCATTTTCTTAATCTGTCCCTAAAAATGATCTCCCACAGCGACCATGCTATTCTGCGCCAGAAGTGCGAAAACACATTTCGGCCAGGATATGTTAAATGACAGCTGTACTGTTCATAAGGAGGTGTGGCAAAAGGCCAATGTTAAAAATCTGGAGTGAAAATATTACAAATTCACGAAGTTACAAGCGTGCGCGGAAACTATGCAACGAACGCTCATAAAAAAGTAATTTTTTTGATTTTTTCACCAAATTTGCAACATAGGGTTTTTGAAAGCCCACCTCATGAACAGTGGCACTGTCGTTTCATTAATTGGTCCCGAAAGGTGATTCCATGCAGTGACTGTGGAATTACCTTTCGGGACCAAATAACACCATGACAGTGACTGAATTCATAAAGAGGTGTGCCAGTAACCCAATGTTGAAAATTTGGTGCAAAAATTCCCAAAAATGCCCGAGATATGCATAAAAGTTGAAAAAACCCTATTTATGCCATTATACGGCTTACCAGCATTTCTTCAGTTCGCAGTCGACTTTGAAGAGTGCAGACGTGTTCCTGGTCCACCAAAGATCATCACACCGGACTCCGGAGGTAAGTATGGGGTTTTGGGAGTGGGAAGGCAGGGTAGGCAGGGTACGCAAAGGGTGGTGCAGGTTGGGGGAAGGGGCAGGAGAGACCACGAGGGACAGTTTTCTTCTTTTACAGGTAAAAAAAAAAAAAGACAACAAGGGACAGTTTTCTTTTTTTTAAGGTGTTTGTTTGGTACACTGGGGTGGGCTCCCAGTGTACCACCTGCATAACAGGAAGGGGGGACCACAGCTGATGGTGATTGGGCCTCCCGTCAGCACAGAAACAGGTGGGGGGCGCATATGATGCTGAAGGAGATTCGGCACCCCCTCAGCACACAGCACACATTGGGAGCTGGGGACATTATGCCAATGGGGAGTGGGCTCCCCTGTCAGCAGACTAAGCTAGGCAGGGGGGACTGAAGCTGGCTGAGAATGGGTCCCCCGTCAGCAAGGAAAGACTGTTGGGGGGGGCGCATGGTGCCAAGGGGATTGTGCACCCCCCTCGACACACTCTTGGAATGGGAGGGAGGGCATCATGCCGATGGGAAGTGGGCTCCCCTGTTGGCAAATGAAGTGGCGGCGGCAGTCAGTGCTGCCATGTTTAGTGAAATGCTTCATAAGGAAAGGCACGTCAGGAGGCATGTTATTGTGCCGCCACATGACAAGCTTGGCTCTAATTGCAGCTGCATTTTTCTTAGATCTGGTGGCCACTTTACGTATTGTGGGTGTCAGCGCTTGCAGCTGGCTTATTGGGGAATGAGGGACGCACCTACTGATGCATGCCCTGCATTCGCCCATAGTGACTGCACCTCCAAATCTGCTACTACTGCAATATGTTGGCTGGTGCGCAAGTGCGAGCCAACATAAAAATGAAGGGCCCTAGAGACAAGAGGGCAAAGAGACACACTCTCTCTCTCTCTCTCTGTAGGAAAGGGTGAAGATTCTGTCACCCATTTTGTCTTATTTGTCCTGTCATTTTTTTGGTTTTTAAGACAAGGCAGTGAAGAGAACTGCAGCCTGCTCTGGAAGGAAAAACGGACATGTGAAACTCTTGCTGTTGTAGGGATAACATTCCCAAAGACTCCAGAGGTTGAGCACCATAAAAATTGGTAGTAGCAGTGCAGCAAGGTAGCACTGAAAAAGGTGTAACTGTATATGGGAAAGAGTTAAATCTTGATCACAATACCCCTTAGTAGCAAATGATGGAAAAGGCTTGGCTGGGCTAAGAGTGGTACTGGAGATCACAGAAACAGGCCATCTGAAGTTTAGTTTGAAGTTTAGTTTGAAGTTTATTGTTCAAGGAATTAATACCTTTGAGCCAAGGCTCTTTTATAAAGGTTCCACGTCATTAAGTACAAAAACATAGTAGACAGTGTTACAAACAATCAGTAAGCCGTTTAACAAGGCCACAACTTAAACAGTAACATTTATGTACAGAAAAGAAAAAGGAACTCAGAGGCAGTGTCAAGGGCAAGGAATAAGGATTGGAGAGCTTGAGAGGGAAGAGAGGGAGAAATAAGAAGTTTAGGAGCAGACAGAGCCAGGTTAGTGGTACTCAGGTTGCCTTTGTCAAAGAGGAGACCATGGTGGTTGAGTGAAACAAATGTAAGTGCACTCAGTGGGATGAGACTTTAGTCAAAGCAGTCACAGGAGCTGGAGGCTGTGAGGTGAGCGTGAAGTATGGATTTGAAAGCTCCCAATGTCGTGGAGGATAGGGAGGGCAGGTTAAGGGCATTGTACCAGGTAGGGGCACGGTATGTAAAAGATCTTTGTCCCTGAGCAGTCTGGCATCTAGGGACAAGGAAAGGCTGGTGGTCAGATCTTCTGGTGGTACGAGTGCCATTGTTCAGGCAGAGCAGGTCCCGGATACATGGAGGAGTGAGTCCCAAGATTGATTTTTTTTGCCATCACGCAGGTGAGATACATGAGGCGATTGGAAAGATGCAACCAACCAGCTTCTGTGTAGAGGTCACAAGTGTGGGTCCGTCTCTGTGCTCCAGTGAGGAGTCAACAGGTTTTGTTTAGTGCTGTTGAGATGCGCTTTAGTGGAGTGGTAGTAGCTGAGCCATAGACAATTAGACCATAGTCTATGATTGAGATGATGGAGCTTTGAACAGCAATCCTCAAGGCAGCTTGGTTGAAAAATTGACGGTTCCGGTACAAAATTCCAATGCGTTGGTGCACTGTTTTTGCAGTGTTATCAATATATGCCGCAAAAGTAAGACATTTGTCAAAAGTGATACCAAGGTATTTGAAGGTGTTCACTTGTTCTAGTGCATTTCCAAGAGAAGTTTTTATGGCAAGTGGAGTATGCCTATTTCTGTTTTGATAACTGGTGAAAAGCATGACTTTTTTTTTTTTTTTGGATTTAGGACCAGTTTGTGCTCAAGGAACCACTTTTCGACATATGAGAAAGCAAGCTGCAAGCTCTGTCGTAGTGGATTTCGATCTTAATGGGAGGAGAGAATTACAGCGTCATCAGCATAGAGTATTAATTTTTCAGGGCAGGATTTGGGAAGCAAGTTTAGAAATAGGCTGAAGAGGAGAGGACCTAAAATTGAGCCCTGGGGGACACCAGAGAGGACCGGTTTGGAGTCAGAGAGAACCTCAGAGATTTTTACTGTTTGAGAACGTTGTGCCAGGTAACTTTTTATCTATTGAATAGTGGCCCACCATGCAAACTGCTTCCACTTCATGGAGTAAGTGACTCTGCTGGAAGACTTGCTTGCAACCACCAGAACCTCAGCCACCTTTTGAGACACCCCAGACCTGGCAACGGCTATGTCTTCAGGAGCCATGCATTGAGATGGAGTGACTTGAGGTCCGGGTGGACCAGGGTTCCCTGTTCCTGTGACAGCAAGCCTTTGCACAGGGGCAGAGGTACTGGTGGTTCCACTGCCAACTGCTGCAGTAAGGGAAGCCAGATCTGATGAGGCTACAGGGGAGCAATTAAGCAATAAGACTTGACCAGGGGTTAGAGTAAGTCTATTAATCACTCCCTAGGGGTGTAATGTGACATGAGGCACAGCTGAGTGCCATATTGCCCTTAGGGGATGATTAACTATTAATTTAACATCTGGGAGTACCTTATTGCTATTATACAAAATTATTCAAAAAGAGAAGTTTTAAAAGTATACTATTTGAATGTTTTCCTCATTTAGAGGGAGATTTTTAATAAAATAGTTCTTCCACCAACAGTTTAAGGATGCTGGTTCAAAACCAGAATGTATCATTCCAGTCGTTCTGCAGTGCTAGAGGATGGAATGCTGACAGGAAGAATCTATGTGCCATGGTGAGCAGGCTGTACATGACAGTGTAACAGGCATTACTGTGAGGCTGTTGGAACCCTAACAGCCAATCAGACTGCAGCATTTCTGAGACCCTTTTTATAATGAGTATTCAAGTGGCTCCCTCCGTTTGGAGCTTGATTAACACCCTCTGGATTAAAGGGAGGGAGGGAGGGAGGAAGGTGTAAAGGAACCTCCCCTTCCAAGAAAGGTACAATGCATCCTGCCAGAAAACATCAGGCCCTGGAATGAACAAGCAGAAAAGTGGTAGTTTTGTGTTGTGTGGGGACGCAAAAAGGTCCAACTCTGGAAGACCCCACCTGTCAAGCAAGTCTTCTGCCACTGAGGTCAGCAGTTCCCACTCATACATCCAGAACAAGGAGTTGCTTAACCTATCTGCCAAGATGTTTTGGACATCTGGAATAAGAACTGCCGAGAGTTCCAGACCGTGTTCCAGAGCCCAATACCAAACCCTCAATGCTTCCCTGCATAGGGGGTAGGAGTGAGTTCCCCCTTGCTTGTTTATGTACTGCACCACACTGATGTTGTCTGTTTGCACCAACAGATGTCCCGGGCACAGATGAGTTTGGAAGGCTTGTAGACATACGAACATACGAATAAACCAGCAAAAGAAGGTCATTTGGTCTATCTGGTCTGCTTGTATTGCAGGGTCCACAGCTTGAGCTACTATCCCTGCCTCCCCTCCCCACTCCTCCCATCCTCTCTACCCATGATCCTTACCTTCCCCTTTTGCCTATACCAGCCTCTCTTGAAGCTGCCCACAGTCTTCAACAAGACCACCTATTCTAGCAGCGCATTCCAAGTGTCCACCACCCTATCTATAAAGAAGTGCTTCCTGACCTCCCTCCTAAACCTCCCCCTCTCCAGCTTAAGACAGTGCCCCTTCATGTTATGGTTGTTTTTCAGCTTAAAGTGACCCTCATTATCTACCTTATTTATCCCTTTCAAGTACTTGAAGGTCCCAATCATGTCCCCTGTGTCTCTCTCCTTTCCTCCAGGGAGTACATGCTCATTGCCCTCAGCCTCTGCTCATAAGCCTTACCTGCTGACCCATTATCATCTTTATAGCCCTCCTCTGGACCTTCTCCAGCAGGTTAATGTCCTTTTTGAGGTGTTGGCACCAATGCTGAACTCCTTACTCTAGAGGTGGTCTTACCAGTGACCTGTACAAGGATAGTACAACCTCCTCTCTCCTACTACTGATTCCCCTAGCTATGTATCCTAGCATCTTATTTACCCTTGCTGCTACTTTCTTGCACTGTGTGGAGTGCTTCAGGTCACTAGTGATCATCACTCCCAGGTCCTTCTCCCCTTTTGCAGATACCTGGACTCCACCCAGATAGTACTCTGTCCTGGGATTCTTGGCTCCAATGTGCATAACTTTGCATTTCTTGGCATTGAAGCCAAATTGTCAGATCCCAGACCACCTCCCCAGCTTTTCCAGATCATCCTGTAGATCCTATATCCCTTCAGCTATAGCCACTCTCCCGCAGAGCTTGGTGTCATCCGTGAATAGGCACATTTTGCCTTTAATGCCATCCCCAATGTCATTGATGAAGACATTGAACACTGGCCCCAGCACAGAGCCCTGTGGGACCCCACTGGTGACCTCTCTGGTGCCAGATAGCCCCCCCCCCAACAACCACCCTCTGGGTTCTGTCCCTCAGCCAATTTTCCACCCATCTGGGCATCTTATCCTCAACTCTGCGGTCCGCCAACTTCCTGATCAACCTTTGTGGGGCACAGAGTCAAAGGCCTTGCTGAAATCCAGATAGAGGGTGCCTACCACTTGGCCCATGTCTACTGTCTAAGTGACCCAGTCAAAGAAGTCAATCAGAATCATTTAACACGATCCCCCCCCATGAACCTGTGCTGCCTCACATCCTGAAGACCATGCTCCTCTAGATATTCTAACAACCTTTCCTTAAGTATGGTCTCCATGAGCTTGCACACGATTGAGGTCAGACTGACAGGTCTGTAATTCCCTGGGTCATCCTTGGGACCGCTTTTGTGGAGGGGTACCACACATGCTGCTCTCCAGTTCTGCGGTACCACGCCTGACTCTAGTGAACTATTAAATTGGCCTTTCAGTGGTCCTGCCAGCTCCTCTGCCAGTTCCCTTAGTACTCTTGGATGTACTCTGTCCATGCCTGGTGATTTGTCCACCTTCAATGCCAGCAACCCCTCCCTCTCTCACTCTATCCTCCTCTATCACTATATCTGAGTCCCACCCCCCCAACACACACACACTGCTCCTCTTCTGCCTCCTGAAGGCACTGGTCCATCCTTCTCCCTGGTGCAGACAGAACAGAAGAATTCATTAAGTATCTCTGCTTTTGTTATCTTCCACCCACTCCTCCCCTTTCTTAAGCCTAGCAATCCTGTCCTTCTTGTCCCTTTTCTCATTTATATAGTGAAAGAAGGCCCTCTCCTCCTTCTTAATTCCTTTAGCTATCTGCAGCTCCTTCTGTATCTTAGCTCACCAGACATCCTTACTTGTCTCACTAGCCACCCTTAGGTAATTTTCCCTATTTACCTCTCTCTTGGTCTTCCTGAATTTTCTATAGGCCAGCCTCTTTTCCCTTACTACCTTGGTGACCCCAGAACTGAACCAGCTGGCTGCTTTGGCCCTTGTGTTCTTCCCTCTGAGCCTAACACACTCCTCCGTGGTAACCAGTATTCTTTCCTTAATGATGAACCACCTTTGGTCCACCCCCATATCTGCTCTGATGCCTGCCAAGTGGCTCCTTAGCACGTCCTCCATCTTCCTGAAGTTCGCCCTCCTAAAATCCAAGATTTTGGTCTTAGTCAGAATGCTTTCCCTGTCCACATCCAACAGGAACCACACTGTGCAAGGGTCACTACCACCCAGGGGCTTCCTGACCATTATTTCCTGTGCATGCTCCCCATTTGTGAGCACCAGATCAAAAACTGCCTCTGCTCTTGTTGGTTCTTCGATGCCCTGAGCCAGGAATTCATTTCACAGTCCTTTCAGGATCTCCTGATTCCTAGCACATGTTGTAGATGGTGCGCTCCAGTCCACCTTGGGCAGGTTGAAGTCCCCCACAATTACCACCTCTCCTTTCCCCGCAGCTTCCAATATTTGCAAGCTCAGTTCTCTGTCCCTCTCCTCATTCTCGCTGGGTGGTCTGTAAACCACCCCTAACCTCACCTTTTTCCTTCTGTTTGACTGTAACTGAACCCATAATGCCTCCACCTTCCCTTTTCCTCTGACTCCTCCCTCATGCAAGTTATCCCCTCCCTGATGTAAACTGCCACCCCTTCTGGACTATCTTGTCCCTCCAGTACAGTTTGTATACAGTGATTGCAAGGTCTCAGTCATGATGCGGTGTTGCCCAAGTCTCTCTTACTACCACTATGTCCACCCTCCTGTCAGCTAACAGTGCCTGCAAGTTGTTCATCTTGTTTCCAAGATGCTGTGCATTCAGAGACATCACCCTCCACCTAGAATCTGACCTTCCTTCCCTTTCCTCTATTCCTCTCTTCACATTTCTCCCCTCTATGTGCATCCCACCACCTACTCTTGTGTTCCTCACCCCTCCATCCTTTGTTGTTTTCTCACCCCTTCCACCTCCTCCCTCCACACCTCTTCCATCACTGTGGAGGGTGGGTCTTTAACATCCTCCTCTCGAAGTCTTTGGGCCTGCATGCCCACTACCCCCCCTTGGTAGTTTAAATTAAGTGCAGTGGTTATGTATTCCTCCCATTTGTCCCTGAGTACCCTAGAACCCTCCCTACTAAGGGGTAGCCTGTCTGGTGAAAAGAGTGCTTTGTTTGAACAGGTCTCCTCCCAGTTCCCAGCACAGATGAACATCTCCTCCCTGCAACATTTCCTCAGCCAGTCATTAAAATTCTCTAGTCTTCTTTTCCTGGCTGTGCTGGCCCTTGGTACTAGTATCACCTCTGAGAAGGCAAGTGAACTTGCTTCCTCCCTGCAGATCTTCCATAACTCCCTGAACCTACTTTGCACTACCTCAACATCCTCCCCAGTTAGGTGATTGATTCCCACATGTATAACTAAATTAGGTTTTCCTCCAACCCCCCTTACTGTTTCCCTTATTCTTGGGCTCACCTTCCCGCTGTCATCCCTGGCATACAAACCACCTTCCTGCTTGCATTTGGGCCCCCTTTCCTTCACTAATGAATACCATTATGGAGTTCCCTATAATTGCTACCCTTCCATCCCCTGCACCCTTGCTACCTGTCCTTCCTTTCTTGCCTTTGGTACCAGCTGCTCTCCTGCCTAATTGCTCCCTCTACACTTTAGTGAACGTATCTCTGCATCCACTATTTATCCCCGTTTTTCTCTCTCCCACTCTGACCCTCCCCTTCTATCTGTATCTGTTTCCGCTTTTCCCTCCCCTCTTCCTTTTCTTTTCTCCCCCCCTCCCATTCCCCATTCCGTTTTGCCTACCTCCTCTTCCCTGCCTATCCAGTCTAGTTCCCTCTTCCTTCCCCTGTACTCCTACTCTCAGCCCTGGCTCAACCCAACATCCTACCTCACCTCCTGCTGCCCCCTCCCTCCTTCCAGACAGTGGTACAAATCTGTTCAATAAAGGCACCTCTTCAGATGTTCTTACCCCTGATGCTACCCTCACATTCCCATCTCTTCCCCTTACCACTTGGCATTCCTCCAACCTGGGTTCCAGGGAGGAGAGAGTAAGCATACAAAGCAACAGGAGAGGGGCCACAAAATAAGACATGATGAGAGTGGAGCAGTGCAATGGCTGTGGGGCGGCAGTCTTCCAGGAGACATTCTGGAGGCTGCGATGCTGCCCTATTTGCAGGCACCTCTCTGGTCTGAGGGAGGAGGTTGCTCGTCTCCAGGCTGACTTGGCTAGAATTCATGAAACCTCCTCCCCCACCCAGGGACACCAGGGCCACTACCTCAGAGGTTGCCAAGATAGAGGAGCTGTTGGACCAAGGTGGGCTCAGGGAGGGAGAGGGTGGTGGAACAGAGGTGCATTCCTCCAGTTGTACCTCTCTACAATTCATACACTGTTCTGGAGAAGAGCGGTTCCTCTATTGAGGCACCTGCAGTGAAGACCAAGAGGATACTGGGAACCTCCACAAAGGGGACCCACAGAAGGGTGGCATGGGACCCTACAAGGAAAGGAAACAACTCCTGGTGGGGGACTCAATCATTAGGGGGGTAGAACTGGGGGAGGAAGGAGAGAGGGAGATAAGGTGCCTACCTGGTGCCACGGCTTGGAGGGACAGGCAGCAAATCCTCAGGATTGCGGGAGCAGCTGCACGAGGGAGCTGGATGTCATTGTCCACCTAGGGACAAATGATCTGGCTGGAACTGGGGTCAGAGCAGTGCAAGAGGAGTTTGAAGAGTTGGGGAGGGGCCTTAGATAAGCAGCACGTACGGTAACCTTCTCAGAGGTGCTGCCTGTCTACGGCAAGTGTGATGCTAGGGTACTCCGCACCATAGGATTCAATGAATGGTTGAAAAACTGGTGCAGAACTCAGGGTTTTGGATTCATTGGGGACTGGGCGTCCACCTGGAGGGATGCAGGCCTATACTGGCATGATGGTCTGCATCTGTTCAGGAGGAGAACTAGCATCCTAAGTGATAGGTTTAAATGCTTCATTAGCAAGCATTTAAACTAGCCAAGGGGGGAGGCACTGAAAAGGAGCAGGGAAAACCCAGCCTCCCCCCACAAAACACAGTAGTTAGAGAGGTAAACACCAAGGAAGAGAAGTCAAAAGGGAGCAGGACAGGGGTAAATGAAAAAAAAGGTAGTAAGGAAAGGGATGGGGCCAAAAGGGGTAACGCCATCAAAAAATGGAGGGTGATTATTACCAATGCCCATAGTCTGTGTAACAAACTCCCTGAACTAGTGGCCTTGATGGAAGAGGGACACCTGGATGTCGATGCAGTCACAGAAACATGGTACACTAACAACCACGAATGGGATGTCAACATACCAGGGTACACAAGCTACAGAAGGGACAGGGAGGGTAAAAGAGGATGATGAGGAGTAGCTCTCTATGTAAGGGAAGGGATCAAAGTAATGGAACTAAAGGATAAACAGGGAGTAGAGGAGGCATTGTGGGTCACCCTGGAGAAAGGATATGGCACCACAATCTGCACGAGGATTGTATACAGACCCCCATCTCAGGGGGAGGCAATGGACAAGGAAATGATAGAAAGCATCCTTAGAATGGCAGAGAAAGGGGAGATATTGTTAATGGGGGACCTGAATATGCCAGATGTTAACTGGAGCACCCATGCTGCAGCCACACCCAAGAGCAGGGTTATTCTCGATGCCCTACAAGGGGCATGCCTCAGACAGCTAGTGGTGGAACCCACTCGGGATGGAGCAATCTTAGACCTGGTACTATCAAATGGGGATGAAGAAGGGATCTAGGATTTAGAAGTGGGTAGCCATCTGGAAACAAGCGACCACCAAACAGTGTGGTTCACGATAAACACAGCCATAGAGTCAAGCCATACAAAAGCAAGAGTATTGGACTTTAGGAGGGCTGATTTTGGGAAAAAGGGAGATTACCTCAGAAAAGCACTAGCAAACGGGCAAAAAGGAGGGCTGGAGGAACAATGGGGAAAAATCAAAACAAACATCACAGAGGCAACAAGCCTTTGTGTGAAGCAAATAAACAAAGCAAAATGAAGGAAAAAAACACTATGGATCTCCAAAGAGGTGGCGGGGAAGTTAAGGAGAAAAAGGAAGGTAGCATTCAGGAAGTACAAGGAAACACAGAAGGAGTAGGACAGAGAAGTGTACCAGTTAAAGCAGAAGGAAGCAGGGAAGGCAGTCAGAATAGCAAAGGCCCAAACTGAGGAAAAGATAGCCAACTCAGTTAAGAAGGGGGATAAAACCTTTCATAGGTATATTAGGGAGCAAAGAAAGACCTAGGGAGGGAAGTGAGGCTTAATAAAGGAAGGGAGGGTGGGCAGAGGGGGACAGTGAAAAAGCAGGAATACTGAACAAATACTTCTGCTCAGTATTTACAAAAGAAGAGGACGGGGAGGTACCAAAATCAAAGAATAGGAGCACTCTGGATAGAGAGGTCAATACCAGTCCATTCACAGAAGAAAGGGTTCTGAAAGAACTCTTAAAACTGAAGGTGGACAAAGCAATGGGGCCTGACAGGATTTACCCAATAATTCTAAAAGAACTAAGGGTAGAACTAGTGACACCACTGACTACCCTTTTTAACAAATCATGGGAGAATGGTGTGGTACCTGAGGACTGGAGGAGGGCAGATGTGATTCCCCTTCACAAAAGTGGGAGCAAGACAGAGGCAGGAAACTACAGACCTGTTAGTTTGACCTCAGTGGTAGGGAAAATGATGGACTCACTTCTGAAAAAAAGAATTGTTGAATTCCTAGAGGCCAGTGGGGCACAGGACCGAAGGCAGCATGGATTCACAGCAGGAAGGTCGTGTCAGATAAATCTAATAGATTTCTTTGACTGGGTGACCAAAGTAGTAGACCAGGGAGGGGCTGTGGACATGGCCTACCTAGACTTTAGCAAGGCATTTGACACAGTCCCACACAAAGGATTAATATACAAGTTAGCTAGCTTTGGAGTGGGTCCCAAAGTGGTAGCCTGGGTAAAAATTGGCTGGACAACAGGACGCAGAGGTAATAGCAAACGGAGTTCACTCTGAAGAAAGGAGGGTTGCTAGCGGGGTACCGCAGAGTTCAGTACTGGGACCGGTCTTCTTTAATGTCTTTATAACTGACATTGCAGAGGGACTGTAAGGAAAAGTATGCTTCTTTGCAGATGACACAAAGATCTGTAACAGGGTCGATACAGAAGGTGGGGTGGAAAAGATGCAAAGTTGGAGGAATGGTCAAATGTATGGTAGCTTAGATTTAATGCGAAGAAGTGCAAAGTAATGCACCTGGGAAGCAAAAACCCAAGGGAAGAGTACACAACGGGGGTGAGATACTAACAACAACAAAAATGGAAAGGGACCGGGGGATAATCATATCAGATGACCTTAAGGTGGGCAAGCAATGTGAGAAGGCAATAAGGAGGGCTGGTGGCATACTGGGTTGCATAGGGAGAGGCATCACCAGTAGAAAACAGGAAGTTGTTATCCCTTTGTACAGACAGTTGGTGAGACCCCATCTGGAGTACTGCATGCAGTTCTGGAGACCCCTTCTCCTCAAGGACATAGATAGCATGAAGGCTGTCCAGAGGAGGGCAACTAAAATGGTGCAGGGTCTGCACCAGAAGACATATGAAGACAGATTAAAGGAGCTTAATATGTATACCCTCAAGGAGAGGAGGGAGAGGGGTTAGATGATAGAAACTTTCAGGTACCTCAAGGGAATCAACAAAGTCCAAGAGGGTAGCATCTTTCAGAAAAAGAGATGTGCAAGAACAAGGGGTTACAATTTGAAGATAGAGGGGGGACAGCTCAGAGGCAATGTGAGGAAGTATTTTTTCATGGAGAGGGTTGTGAATACATGGAACAGCCTTCCTGATGAGGTAGTGGAGTCAAAAACAGTGGGGGAATTCAAGAATTGCATGGGACAGACATAAGGCAGTTCTAGTGGGGGGTTGGGGGTAGGAGGAATTAGGCTGTTGGTTAACTAGGATCTGCAGCTTATCCATTAGGTAGGGAAATGAGCAGACTAGGTGGGCCAAGCAGTCCTTATCTGCCATTAAATTTTATATTTCCCTGGTCCTCTGAAGAAGAGATACTATGGTACACTGGGTGGTCCTCCCGCTCCCATCTCCTGCCTGATGCCCTCACTCCCCTGAGCACCACCCCTCTGTCTTTCCCTCAACTGCTCTGCTCCTCTGACTTCCCACACCATCCTCCCCAGCTCACATGTCAGCAGCCTTATTTCAGCCCTTAGGTGTTCCAGGCTCTTATACACTGGACAGCCCCCTTTACTCCACTTCACCCCCAGTAAGACAGCTGAACCACAACTATTGCAGTTTACCACTGTCTTGCTTCCCATACATGTACCTGTTTCCCCACATCCTCCCAGCCCAGCCTCTCCTAGCCTCTAGTTATACATAACTATAAAATTAGAAAATACATACATTTCTACCCCACTTTAGCCATTCAAATGTAATAGCAAATCTCAATATTCTAGCACTCAGTTGGCTGCTACTCAGATGTTCTATCAGAACTAGAACACTATCCAGGAAAATTGGTTCTTAGCAACAGCCTGATTCTAGCTCAAAAAATATTTTCAATAAATGCCCTTTTTTAAACAAGAAATCATCAGCCCCACCCAGAAAGCCCACCAGTGACAAAGTCATAGTACCACATAATCAACAAGCCATCACACAGCAACAAGCCATCTAGACCATACAGAATAGCCCTCATTTCTAGGACATTTATATGGAGGATGCTCTCCACCACCATCCATGTGTCCTGTGTCTGATGGGGCCCCAAATGAGCCCCCCAGCCCATCGCTGAGGCATCTGTCATAAAGATCTGAGGAGAGGAGGCGATCAGGAAAGGAACCCCCTTCAGGAGGTGATCAGGTTCCATCCACCACTGAAGCACCTTCCAGACAGAAGATGTTATTAGAACCTTCTGTTCTAGATCATCAGTGCATTGGTCACATTGGACCCTTAATCTCCATTAAGGGATCTGCATGTGCAGTCTGGCCAGTGGTACAGTAACAATGGCTGCTGCCATTAGGCCCAACAGTCTCAGAAATGTCCTGGCTGTGACATACCTGCTGTGGTTTACCATCAGGACCTGCGTTATCAGACGTTTGGCCCTGTTCTGTGGCAGGAAGGCTAAGCCTTGGGCTGTGAAAAGAATTGCCCCTATGTACTGCAAGCACTGACAAGGGGTCAGGACGTATTTCAGCACACTGACCATGGTTCCTACAGGGCATCAAACAATTGCCTGGTGCATGCTAGAGTCAGGCAGAGCTGCTCTTTGGACTGAGCTTTGTGAAGCTAGTTGTCCAGATAAGGGAGACATAAGTCCCTTTCTCCTGAGGGCTGCTGCCACTTCTGCTAAGCATCTGGTAAATACCCGTGGTGCAGAAGATAAGCCAAAGGACGATACCCTGGACTGGTAATGTTCCCCCTGGAAGAGGAACCTGACGTACTTCCTGTTAGGGGTGCATACTTTTATATGCAGGTAGGCATCCTGCACATCTAGTGCACATATCCAGCCCCTTGTTGCAGTAGTGGCAACAGGCCTTGTAGAGTGACCATTCTAAACTTCTTGTACTGAATAAAAAGGTTCAGATTTCATAAGCCCAGAATGGACCTCAGGTTCCCTGTGCATTTGGGGACTAGGAAGTAGTGGGAATAGAATCCCCAGTTCCTTTGTTCCCATGAAACTGGCTCTGTAGCCATCTTTTGCATTAGGGTATGAATTCCCTCTAGCAGAACTGGTGTGTATTCTGGAGGATAGGCTGAAGGGAGTGGTGGATGGTCTGGGGGGAGTTCTAGAAGTTCTCGAGCATGTCCCTGTTCTATTATCTGCAGGACCCAAGCATCTGATGTGACCCTCATTCACTGGTCCAGGTGGCGGGAGAGATGACCCCTTACTACCACCTCCTAAAGTACTGGAGGGTGGGGGTCTACTAAGGTGTCATATAGAGCATGGCTACAACCACACTTCCACCTCTAGGGGCTTTTCAGTGAGCACCTGAGATGGGTTCTGGGGCAGGCAGAGCTGATCTTCCTCTGCTCTTTCTTTGATGTCTAGCTTCTCGGCGGTGTCTGTTACTGGCCAGACAAAAAGGCACCCTCTGCCTACTTCTGGGTTTGTTTGTTTGTTTGTTTTATTTAAGGTTAAGACTATAGAACATAAGCTTATTTAAAATGGTGACTGTATCAGAATGATATAAAATGTTACATACATAATACACAATAGATAAAAATCAAACAGTTACAATAAATATTACTGTAACCCCCCTGCAAATGGGGGTTCCCGAAAAGTCTTCCTTGAGCTTGTCTAAATGCTCACTGCCAGGCTGGTGTCCTGAATTTTAGCAGTTTAAATGTGATTGCCAGAGAGTGCCTGTATAGCCTCTGTGCACTGTCTCTTTAAGAGCTGTCTGGATTACAGTCATAAGTAATCTGAGAGGGAGCTCTGTTGAAAGATGTAACTATTTGCTGAAAATCATTTAGAGTGATAATGATAAAGTAGTTTGTCTAACCTGCCTTCTTTGCAGCAAGGACTGTCTTGTTTATCCCCACCATTTGGCCCGGGACTACGAATTTGACCAATCAGTTCTGGTGGGACCTAAAATGGAGCTGGAATACAGGAGCTGTCTGGAGTCAAAATCTGTAGCAATTGTAGTTTTGGGCTTTTAGCACCTTTTTGCACCTGTGCCAAGTGGGCCAATATCCCCGAGGCAACTGCACAGGACTATCTTGATGCATTGGAAAATGTGTATGGGAGCCGGGATACAGATGAGGATCTGTGGTGGAGAGTAAGAAACGTGCAGCAGTACCCAAGGGAGCCATTGTCTGTGTATGTACCACGGCTTGAAAAGCTGCTACAAGACTGCCTCAGAAAAGGTAGTTTGCCATCAAATGAATTAGACTGAACTAGGCTGGACCAGATCCTTATGTCTGCTCCGTTTTCAGAATTGTTACTGCTTCAGTTGTGCCTTGCCACCCGACTGGAATCACCCCCCTTCTATGACAAGCTAATGAAAGAAATTCTGGGGGTTGAGCAAAGGTGATCCCCATGGGAGAATTGCACCCATATCTGCTGCTGCTGCGCAAGTGACCGAGAGTGATCAGCCAAGTAAGGCTCAGGGGCAAAAGTCAGCACTTAATGAGCACTCTGAGAATGCAAAGGACTTCCCACACTGGGCCCAGCATTGGAAAGACAAGCTAATAAAGGAAGTCCGAGAGTTGAAGATGGATGCCTCTGCAAGGGTTTCCCCAATGGAGCAAGATTCTGGTCCTTTTCAGGACGTGACAGCCATGGGGGTGGAGGTGCACCCTCAGGCATCCGCTACCGAGGGTGGCTCCAAGGCTGAGATCGCCGTCTTGACTGCCACTCTAAAGGAACTATTAAGACAAGTTGCACCAGTCTCACTGCTGCAAGCAGATACTAGACCCCAGTCTCTTACTACTGCTTCAGTTCCTCATACGATGTTCTCTCCCAGGATGACCCAGGAGTCTATCATTTGTCACAACTGTGGAAAGGATGGCCATATGAAAAGAGAATGCCGGTCTCAGAAGGACTTAGAAAGAGTAGTAAACAGAATCCAAGAGGAGCTCCAAAATTCAAATCAATGGCCAAGGGGTGCCTGAACTGACCGCAATGAGGGTTCGAGAAACCCTAACTCAAATTTCTTTGTGGCTAAATCGTCTGTCCAGGCCTCTGCTACTGCATCTACAGACTGGTCCGAAATAGTGGGCCCTTCAATGAAGACTACAATGATTGTGAATGGTATTCATACTCGGGCTGTGATTGACAGTGGGTCACAAGTGACCATTGTATTCCAGGACTGGTATGACAAACACTTATCTGATGTGCCTTTGCAATCCCTGGAAGGCCTACATGTGTGGGGCCTGAGCGACAAGTCTTATCCCTACCTAGGGTATGTCTGCTTTTGGTTGTCTTTTCCTGCAACTGTAACTGGTGTAGAGGAGCGAGTAGCGACACTGGCCCTAGTGTGCCCCACCACCGGACTGTGTGATGGGGTCCCCCTGTTAATTGGGCCAAACGTCCATATGTTTGGGAGACTGGCGCAACTCTGTCACGGGAAACAAGGGTGATGGACTGGGAGGGTTCTGAGAATTCCGGCTCTGACCAGGAGGGCCTATGATTTGCAACAGGAACCCGAGGAAGTAGACCAGGATGAACCGGTGGGGATCGTGTGGAAGAAGGATCCTGATTCAATGGTACTGGCCCCTAACGCCCAGTGTACCAGTCAAGGGGAGGTCCGCCTCCAGAAAGATGTCAAGAACAAAATAATGATGTTGGATGCACCAGGCGATGAAAAATTGCCAGAAGGATTATTGGTCAAGCCCAGCATCATGCCTGCTTGTACCCATGCCTATGCATGACTAGTGATAGTCCAGATTCACAATGTGTCAGATCGGGAGATCTGGGTGAACAGAGGGTGCACCCTAGCTACAGTACACTGCACAGACACTGCAGTACTGCCCAGCAACAAGCACCCTGGTGAGAAGGAAAGAGTGACCCCAGACTTGTTTGACTTTGGTGACTCCTCACTGCCAGCTGAATGGAAGGCCAGAGTAAGCAAGAGACTTGCCCAGAGAGACCAAGTGTTTTCATTGAAGGAATGGGATGTGGGATGTGTCCTGGGTGTGAGCATCACATATGCCTGTACGATGAACGGCCATTTCGAGAGAGGTCTAGCCCCAGCAGACATAGATGATGTGAGAAGACACCTGCAGGAAATGCTCGCTGCTGGCGTGATACAAGAATCCAGGAGCCCATACCCCTCTCCCATTGTGGTTGTGCATAAGAAGAATGGGTCTGTGAGGATGTGTGTTGATTATCGAACCCTGAACCGGTGGACCATCCCAGACCAATACACTATGCCTCATATACAATGCCCTGGAATGCTTGAATGGGAGCTAATAATTTTCAGTGTTGGATCTTCACAGCGGATACTACCAGATCCCGATGGCCCAGGAAGACCATGAGAAAACAGCCTTCATCTGTTCATTGGGGTTCTATGAGTTTCTGAGGATGCCACAGTGGATATCGGGCACCCCGGCCACCTTCAGCAACTGATGGAATGTGCAGTGGGAGATATGAATTTGTTGGAATGCCTGGTGTACTTGGAAGATGTCATTGTGTTTGGGAGCACCTTAGAGAAGCATGACAATGACTGTTTAAAGTCCTAGACCAACTGGAAGACTTCGTCCTCAAGCTGTCCATTAACAAGTGCCAGTTTTTCCAAACCTCCGTGAAGTATGTGGGGCACATAGTATATACAAAAAGGATAGAGATTGATCCCAGTAAGGTTAAAGCACTGACTACTTGGCCCCAGCCCCATAATCTGAAAGAACTACATTTCCTGGGGTTCTGTGGCTACTACTGCAAGTTCATAAAAGACTATTCCAAGGTGATTCGCCCACTCTTGAACCTTACCCAGGGTTACCCTCCTACCAGTCGTAAATACAAAAAAGAGGACGTTAAAGAACCAGAAAAAGTATACTTCCACCCAGGTGAACTCTTCGGGCCCCGCTGGATGCCCGACTGTGAAGCAGCCTTCCATGAGATCATATACCAGCTCACCCATGCCCCCATCCTCGCCTATGCTGACCCCGCCAAACCCTATGTGCTGCATACGGACGCTAGTCTCCAGGGACTAAGCGCGGTGCTGTATCAAGACCATGAGGATGGCCTGAGACTAGTAGCTTTCACCAGTAGGAGCTTGACCACGTCCAAATGAAACTACCCTGTGCATAAGTTGGAGTTCCTTGCACTAAAATGGGCCATCGTTGACCAGTTTCAGGAATACCTCTATGGGGCAAAGATATTGGTGAAGACCGACAATAACTCATTGACCTATGTACAGACTTCAGCTAAGTTAGACGCCACAGGGCACCAGTGACTTTCTGCATTATCAACCCATGATTATGCTGTCGAATACAGACCGGGCCTGAACCACATTGATGCTGACACTCTATCACAATGGCCCACTTCCAAGAGTGATTGGATCAGGCTGTCTGAACCTGACATTCGAGCATTGTGCCAAAAGTTTGATAGAGATGAACAGATGTCTGTGGACACAGTAGCCAACTAGCGTATCCCCACTTTTCCCCCTAGGCTAATTAGGGTGGGGGCCTCAGAGCTAACTGCACTTATCCTCATGTACTTCGTTGAGTAACTAGTACTTAACTACCCTCCCTCGTGCACCCTCCTCCCGTGGGCACTTATTCTTAGTCCTTTTTACTCTGATCGTACCTGTTACGCATACTCAAACCCACCCTGTATGTACCTTTACTGCATTGATCATGTTCCATATAGTTCTTAAATGCTGTTTAGCCACCTAATGTTATCCCTATGAAGCCTGTTATTTTCTGTATGCTTTCCTTGAATTCTTTACTGTTCAAATCCTCCTTGTATGTACCACTACTGTATTGTTCTTGTGCCATTTAGTTCTCAAATACTGTTAACAACCTAATGTAATCCCTGTGATGCCTGTTATTCTCTGTATGCTACTTTGACTTCCTTACTGTACTTGTACTCACTTGTCCTGTAACCCTCCCGGGTCGCACCTGAAAATAGGCACTTGGCTGTCTAGTGTGCTTACCCGGTTAACAAAAGCAAATAAATAGTAAATTGCTTGGGCCCTTTTGACACCTGTATACTAGCTGCTTATTGCCACTTCTCTGCTCTACATATTAGTGCACTACCTCAATTTGACAATGAAAGTATTCAGTGGGCTCAATCCCAAAATCCTATGATTCAGCCAGCACTTGATGTCCTGCGTGCAGGGAAAGATGTGTATAAGTTATGTTCCACTGTCTAGTGAACTGCTTCATTGTTTAAAGAAGGCCCCAGATTAAAGTTGCTCAATCAGTTGTTGTATAGAGAGACAGTAGATCATAGTGGCAAAGTAGACAAGCAACAATTGGTCCTGCCCACGACCTTTAAAGATATGGTACTGAGGTCTCTCCACAATCACATGGGGCACCTCGGTATTGACAGAACCCTTGACCTGGTACGATCTCACATCTACTGGCCCAAAATGGGGGCCGATGTTGAGCACCATGCAAAGACTTGTAGTCGCTGCCTGCAAAGAAAAGCCCTGCCTCAGAGGGCTGCCCCCCCTTGTTAATATTACTACCAGCGCCCCCATGAAACCAGTCTGCATAGACTTCTTGTGTTTAGAACCTGATCAGAAGAACACTGGCAATGTGTTAGTGGTTACGGATCATTTCACACAGTATGCACAAGTTTTTCCCACCAAAGATCTAAAGGCATCTACCATGGCCAAGGTGCTAGTGGAACATTTCTTCGTTCACTGTGGTGCCCCCCAGCAGATCCACTCTGACCAGAGTAGAGACTTTGAGAGTCGACTAATCAAAGAAATGCTTTCTCTCAATGGGGGGTGCAAAAGAACCACCCCTATCACCCGTAGGGAGACCCTCAACCAGAACGTTTTAACCGCACCCTTCTAGACATGTCGGGCACCCTCCACCCAAAAGAAAAGCATAAATGGAGCCAGCAGATTAGCACCTTGGTACACGCATACAACTGCACGAAAAATTATGCTACTGGGTTCTCCCCCTACTGCCTTATGTTCAGGAGAGAGGCCCAGCTGCCAGTTGATGTCTGTTCCATCTTTCCAGACGGGGTCCGAGACGAAAACTACTTGCAATATGTACAAAAACTGAAAGATCAAATGAACCATGCCTATCAACTGGCCCAGACAATGGCCGCCAAGAGAAATCTAGCCAACAAAGAGAAGCATGATAAAAAAATAAAGACTCAAGAACTTCAACCTGGAGCCAACGTGTTGTTATGCAATTTGGGACTGCATGGTAAACACAAAATTGCTAATCGGTGGCACCATCTACCCCATGTAGTAGTTGGAAAGTTGGATGATTTACCTGTGTACAAGGTGTGCCCAGAGAACAACTCCAAAGCTGTCAAGACCATGCACCATAACCACTTGCTACCTATCGGCCAAGTCATGATTGAGGGTGAACCCCCAGAAATTGAGCCCCCTGGGCCGCTGATTCGTGCTGCTGCAAGAAAGAGCCAGAGTCAGCCTACCCCAGTGGTCACAGATTTAAGGTTTCCTCCGCAGCAGGCCCAGAATGATAGTGACTGTCAGGCCACTTCTGACGAAAGTGAGTGCAACTATGCCTATTACCCCTCTTATGAACTGAGTCAGCTGTTTTGAGGTAACCCCATGATTAAGTGTGGGGATGAAGCTTGGCCTTCTGGACTGCCTAACCCCCCCCCCGCTTTTTTCTTGTTGCCACTGCTCCCTGAAAGTGAAGTGCAAAGCATCACATCTGAAGATGCTGAGTCTCTGTGTATTGTGGAACTGTATGATTTGCCTCAGGGAGGGGCTGATGGAATGAGTCTTTCTGGTGACATGCAAGAACTTGAAGAACACTATGAGAGTGCTGACCACCCCTCTTCAGTGCCTCAAAGCTTGATTGTGCCTGAGCCTTCCCAAAATAAGTTAAGTGTTGTAGAAACAGAGCCTACAGAGCAAGGAGCTGACAGTGCTCCAAGTTTGTACGTCCCTATCCAGGCAGAGGCACCCCTCACAAGAGACGAGAGTCCCCAGACCAGTGCTGAGAGTACAGAGACTGTAGTTGTCCCCCTCAGAAAGACTGGCCGAGCTGTCAAGCCAGTAGTTCTCCTCAGTTATGATTCTCCCAGGAGGCCAGTGGATTTACCTCTCAATGTGGTGCACAAAGGTGTTTATGTCTCACCAAGCTCACTGCCCAAATTGAGCTTGACAGCCAATTCCAGGTTACTTGTCTTTCCCTCTCACCATGGTGCCCCTGCCCCCTCTAGCCCCAAGTTAGCTGATAGGGAACGGCCCCCTCTTGCATTGTTTAAGGTACAAGAAGTTATTACCTGATTCAATATAGTAATGTTCAATTTACCTGCGTGAAATATGCACAATGTGTTGTCAGTATGGATATAGTATCATGAAGTGTAGTGAATATGTATAGTAAGGTAATAAGTTTATATTAACTGATGCATGATGGTATAGACTTGACGCAGACGCCAAGTTTTCTCCAGGCAGGGAAGGGTGTAATCCCCCTACAAATGGGGGTTCCCAAAGTCTTCCTTGAGCTCACTGCTAAATGCTCACTGCCAGGCTGGTGTCCTGCATTTTAGCAGTTTAAATGTGATTGCCAGAGAGTGCCTGTATAGCCTCTGTACACTGTCTCTTTAAGAGCTGCCTGGATTGCAGTCATAAGTAATCTGAGAGGGAGCTCTGTTAAAAGATGCAACTATTCACTGAAAATCATTTAGAGTGATAATGATAAAGTAGTTTGTCTAACCTGCCTTCTTTGCAGCAGGGACTGTCTTGTTTATCCTCACCATTTGGTCCGGGACTGCTAATTGGACCAATCAGTTCTGGTGGGACCTAAAATGGAGCTGGAATACAGGAGCTGTCTGAAGTCAAAATCTGTAGGAATTGTAGTTTTGGGCTTTTGGTGCCTTTCTGCACCTGAAGGGGGAGCCTTTGTTGTGACTGACAGATCAGCCAACTGAACCTTTTGGATCTTGGGGATTTCCCAGACTGCTTGCAATTTTCAGTTAGTTCTGGGCTGAGAAGTGAAGAAATAACAGCTCAAGTGATTTGGGCAAGAGTTCTGTGTAGTTTTGCATGGGAGAACTGTGAAAGGCCTGAGTTGTAGTCTTCATGTCTGCCTGCTGCCCCTGAGAGGGAGAGAAGAAAATTATTTTGGACTAAATCCAAGTTTGTGAGAACAAGTAAGCTACTGATTTTTTTACCCAGCTCATACCTGAAGAAGACTGAAGATTTTGTTGAATGAGATCGGCCTGTCAGGATTTCCAGCTGCTTTTGAATCCCCGGTTTGTGCAGAGACTTTTACCATCATGACCGGAGAGCAGTTTGCCTGGTACAGTAGAATTTCCTTACATGTAAATATACTGTGAGTTGTTAGTGGGTTGTGATTTGGTTCCCCACTGTGTGAACTGTGTTCTGCTTGCTGGAAGCTGTATCCAGCCCAAAATGGACTGTATCCGTATTTGGCCAGGGCCTTTCCACACTGGCCCAGCCAGACTACCTTCTGCACAGAGAAAGCCACCGACGAGAGACCTGCCTGGGAATCAGCCTCCTGCTCCATGTATGAAAAGGAACAATGCCTCGATGATTTGTGAGGACCCTGCTTCTCCTGGCACTCCAAATTAAGCACCTGCCATCTTGATGTTCATCCAGCCTGTGTCCAGTCTTGGGTATCATGACTAATCATCAGGGTAGGTCCCTGCAACAACAGCCTAATCTAAAAGTGCGTCATCTGATTGTCTTGTTGTTTTCTTTTCACGAGCTGAACCCTCCAGCTCCAGATTACAAATAGTGTGTGTTGTGCATGTTGTTTTCTTCCATCAAAGGGCCCCAACCAGCTGCAACATCCCTGGCTAGCCCACCACTCTCCATCTGGGTACCCAGAGTGTGTGACTGTTTATGGACCTTGAAGTGCATGCATAACTGTTTGATTGATACAGCCTTTAAGCAAATTAACCAGATTACGCCCCTCCCTTGTTCAAGTCCCTAAAATAAATCAGATCTAAGTCTTTTTTGCATTTACCCTGACTGTGGTTCCAGTTTGTGCAAGAGTACTGTACTGCTGTTATTTGCTGCATATAACCTTGTTTTACAGGGGAGCCCAAGGGCCAGGCCAGAGGAAAGCCCTGGTGGTAAGTGCAAACAGTGTGGGTACTTGTGTGCAGTGCTTAATTTGT
The DNA here is from genome assembly GCA_016271365.2 of Neoceratodus forsteri. Taxonomy (NCBI): domain Eukaryota; kingdom Metazoa; phylum Chordata; order Ceratodontiformes; family Ceratodontidae; genus Neoceratodus; species Neoceratodus forsteri. The sequence continues at coordinate 965,848,778 of CM028133.1, forward strand.
GCCAGGGCTTGCCGGGGCTCGGCCCCGGCACCTCTTTTCATGCCAGAGCTGAGCCCTGGCACCTCTTCTCACTGACACTGCACTTTAAATATTGTTTTTTGTGTGAGCACTCACTGTTTAAAGCTGGCTGATTTGTTTGTCCTGCTGCAGCAGTGCAGATCGCAGTCAGCTCCACCTCCTTGCAGTCGTCCTCTCAGCTGAGCTGCTGCCTGCTGCTGTTTGCTTCCTCCATGCTGCTCACTCCCAAGTTGCTTGCTTGTGGGGGTTGGGGTTGCATGACTACCTTGCATTTGCATGTTTGTGCTTCATTACCAGACACACACAGTATGAGCATCACCTCACCTGTTCTGTGATCAGGTGTCTCATGTTGCATGTGAACATCATGGGAGGAGTCAGTAGTCACCATCTTTTGCAGGCTGTGGCTATGTTTATTGTCGTCTCGTCATTATAAAAAAATCTGTACACTGATAGATTCTGAATAAAAAATAAATTATTCTGAAAGTTACATTTACTTGAGGAGTTGTTAAGTTGTAGTGAGACCGGGGAGTCAGTCAGGGGTTGCTTAATTAAAAGGAGAAAAGAAAATCGGTCATCAGTGGGCAATGCAGGGAGTGGGCCAACCGAGGGATCGGGAAACAGAACACCCAGGTGGTGGGAAAGTAGCTGGGCGTGACTGGGACAGTCAGTGGGGCGCAGATACCTGGCTTGGGGAGGAGATTCAAGGAAGACAGCAGCAATCAGGGGTATTCTGAAGTGGTGAAGTATTTAGGCAGAAGCCAGAAGGCAAGGAAATAGTGAAGGAGAACAGAAGATGCCTGCTTCTGTTCTTCCGGCCAGAACTTGAGACGTACTACGTGAAACTAACCTAAAATAAGTAGCAAGCAAACCAAAAGGAAAAAAATATTTAAAACCTTGGCTCTTCAAACAATTTAGAGTAAAGAAGCAGACTGCATTGAGGCTGACAAGTTTTGTTGCCTGAGCAGAGAACTCATCAGCTCAGTTGTGTATGAGCTTGGTAAATTCAGTCAGCAGTCTGCCTGGGTTTGATTAATTATTTTTTCCTAGCTCTCCACAAGTTGAATTAAAAATTAACCCCTAAGGCTATACAAAGGCTGAGGAGCTGTGTGAGACTGGTGGTACATCCGGTAGACTGACAGCCTAGTGTTTCATTCCTACCATATTTGTGATTAAACAGGTGCTCCGGTGCTGATAACCAGTAGTCCCCACCCCCAAAAAAAACTCATAAGTGTAAGAGGAGTTGTGTCTCTGTGTGAGCTGGATACATACAGCAGATAGACTGGGTATAAAATAAAATAGGTTGACCATAAAAAAGGCTAAATAAGAAAGGCAGAGGAGCAGCAGTGTGTGAGCTTGGTACATACAGCAGACTGTCTGGGGTTCATTAATTATTATACTTTCCAGTTCCCACTCCACCAGATTAAAAAAAAAAAAAAAGAAAATAAACCCCTAGGCTAAAGGCTGAGGAGCAATGCTAGACATTTTAGTAACCTGTTCTAACTAGGACCCCAGAAATTCTTGGGTTTTAGATGGTCTGTTTTGAGTATTGCGGCTTTTACCGAAGATAAAACACACCTACCTGTAAGTTACAGGTTCCCTACCCCCTGATTCCTGGGAAGAAATATTTTGTTTTACTTGAATGGAGTCAGGGTATTGGAGACTCCTGCTGACCTTATTAAGCAACTACAATATGTACCATAGAGCATCTAGCAGAGTACAGCTTTGCCCTGCTATTGTATGTTGCACAGTGGCCAGGGGTTTAATAAGTCTTAGACCCTGTAATATGATGAGATGCTGTTTTTTACTTGAGCAGTTAACCTCCCATTGTAACAATTGCAGGAGCATAGTTATAATGTTATAGTCAAAATGCTGTAATATTCCAGTCCAATTGTATGCCTGCTGTATTAAATGGATTGTTTATTCAGAAACTGCATAAACTGTAAAGTAAAATTTTTGTTACTTTTCTTGGACATGTGTACTTGTGTTCAGGCTCCTTAGTGTACCTTCTGCAATTTTTTCATCAATTTACCTTGAAATTATATTCCATTTTCTTTTTTATTGGCCTCATATTGCTGCTGCATTAAATTAATTTTGGTAATTGCTGATCAGTTTATAAACTGCAAGCTCACGGTAAGGTTCCATTGCAGGGCCACACCCACTGATGCTACAGAGTCCTTTGGGCGCCAGCACCTTGCTATTGCATTCTACATGCCCACAATCCTTTTCCTATAGAAAATTTTTCATGCCTCAGTTTGATTGGCTTTTACGGCCACCAACTAAAAATCGGATCCTGCAAGATGCGCTGTGGTACATTTTATTTTTAATATGGTTAGTCAGAGTCTCAAATACCCTAATTCCAAGTGGGAAATAAATTCTTTCCCTGGATTCAGGGGTAGGCCAGAAGCTCTTGGGTGTTAGATGCTCTGTGGTGAGTTTTGGGGCCTTTATTGAAGATAAAGTACACTTCTGGTACAGGTTCCCTAGAGACCTGTAACAATGCTATCAAACCCATCACCACCACAGAGCATCTAACTCCCAAGAGCTCTGGGGGACTAGCGGCCCCCACACCTCTGGCGTTTGTTTTATCACAGCACCATGCCATTGCTTCTACACGCCCATGATCCATTTCCTATAAAACTTTTTCGTGCTTCAGTTTTATTTGGTTCTGCAACTACTTGTACCATGCTAGATGCTATGTGGTACATTTTGTTGCTTAGTAAGGTCAGCTGGAGACTCCAGCACAATAACCCCAAAAAAATCTTCCCCTGGATTCAGGGGTAGGTAATCTGTAACAAAGGTGTGCTTTATATTAAATAAAAGCCCCCAAACTCCCCACAGAGCATCTAAAACCAAAGAGCTTCTGGGGCCTACCGATCCCAGACTCCTGAGCTTTGGGTCACAGGCACAGCACCTTGCTATTGAATTCTACATGCCCACAATCCTGCGGCGGTCAGCCAGACTCTCCAATACCCTGAGCCCCTCCCCAAAAAAAGAAAATGATTCTCTGGGAATGGCACGTAACACAGAAATGTGTTTTGTCTGCAATATAAGCCCTAAAACTCACCACAGAACATCTAAAAACCCACAGCTTCTGGGGGCCTGGCGGGCCCCAGATCTCCAGCATTTGGAGTCTTCACTCAGAGCCCTGGCACCTCTTTCTTTACAAATTAAGCACTGCTTGTGTGGTGTCTCAGGGGTATTGTGAAAGTGATTACTGTGTATTGTTCCGGCCACTAGTAAGGAAAGAGGGGGGTTTACAGTGTCCCAGAGGGCTGTGCCCAGGTTAGCTTGACCACTGCCAACCCTGACCTCCGGGTGGAGGCACCCGTTTCAGAACTCAGGCCCCTTAACCTGCAACTAGCCAAGCAGGAAGGGGTAGTAGCCCTTGGGATAGTGCCAACTAGGGGTTACATTATCAACTAAAACAGCTACAAGGCCTAGGAAGCAAATATAAATAATTTTTCAATGTAAAAATGTTTTATTATTTATTTATTTAAAATTGGTGACTGGGAAAGGCACACTGAGCCAAGGCTCGTTTCCAGGTGCGACCCATCTACATAGAATGCATAGGAATAAACATTGTTGCAAAAAAGTGATTTACGAAAATTTACAAGAACTTAGTATGGTTCAGGCATAAAGTATACAAGGTGGGAACAAAATATATAGGTGAGAATACATAAGCATGGCTAAACAGTTTTGTACTGGGACACTTAAAGGCCCCTCGGGGAATCTGGAGAAGGCTGTGGTTTAGTAGAAATATAAGAAAAATAGCAGGACAAGAGGACACAGCATGAGATTAGAGGGAGGCCGATTAAGGGGGAATATGAGGAAATTCTTTTTCACAGAAAGGGTGGTGGATGCATGGAATGGCTTACCACAAGAAGTGGTGGCTATGAATACAGTGCAGGGCTTCAAACAGGCATGGGATAGGCATAAGGGAGCAATACAAATGACTATGAATAGATAGGTCACTGACAGAGCAAAGGCCGATGGCACATTTATGAGGTAGAAAAAGAAATGGGCAGACTGGATGGGCCTTGCGGTCCTTATCTGCCGTCAACTTCTATGTTTCTATGTTTCTATGAAATCAGAGGGGTGGCCACAACTCAGGTTAGCAGAAGGGTTAAGAACATGGAGCAAGAGGCTTGAGAGGGAAAGCATGGTACAGATAAAAGCTAGTAGAGGGAGGAAAAATCCCTCCGGGTTGAGAGGGAAATGGGGGGGGTATTAGAAGCATTTGGGGCACTGAGGCGGGGGAGAAGTCTTAGGAGTCTTTTTATAGATGAGACTGGTGGCAAGGTGAAGGTTGGAGGGTAGGTTATTCCAGAGGAGAGGGAGATGGTATGAGAAGGCAGACTGACCTGCAGTAGAGTGGATGAGGACGAGGGATGGAGAAAGTGCGTGAGCCTCTGTGGCAAAGAGAATAGGTTGTTGATTTGGTTGGTGTAAAGCAGGACGAGAGATGGGTGGGGAAGGAACCAAACCAAAATTTAGCAATGAGAGAGACACAGTGGACCATTCCCCTTTGAGACAGTGGACCAAGGGACAGAGAAGCATAGAGGAGACTGTGGTGGATAAGAGGGGGAGGCTGTGGTAAAGCGGCAGAAGGAGTTGAGGAGGTTGTCTAATTTGGAGAGGGAAGAGGCTGGGGCAGTGCCATAGACCACATCAGTGTAATCCAGCACTGGCAAAATTGTTCTGAGTACCAGTGCACATCAAGTGGGGGGGCTGGTCTGTGGTGGCAGAGGACTGCAAGTTTGGTCTGGAGTTTAACGTAAATGGCATCGGTGTGAGTAGAGAAGTCAAGGTGATTGTCCAGCCAGACACCAAGGTATTTGAAGGCAGGGACCATTTCAAGGGGTGAGCCGTCCAGGGTGGTGACCGCTGGGGGGGGGCAGGGAAGGAGGCCAGCTTCTGTCTGGTACAAAAAAATACATGGTAACTTTTTTTGGCGTTGAGTTTTAGCTGGTTTGAATGGAACCAGGACTGGACCCTGTTTAAATCATTTTGGAGACTGGGGAGGATGCTATCATGAGATGGGCTGGAGGCATAGATGACAGTGTCATCTGCATACATGTGCAAGTTTGAGGAGTGACAGACCGAGGGAAGGTCATTTATGAAAATGGAGATGAGGATGGGTGGGGCCAAGGATAGAGCCTTGAGGAACACCAGAGAGGATAGGGAGAGGAGAACAGAGTGCATCGCCTTCAAGGACTAACTGTTTGCTGTTTTGGAGGTAGGAGTGGAAACAGTCAACTGCAGGTTTAGCAAGACCAAGTGAGATATGTTTTTGCAGAAGGAGTGCGCGAGAGACAGAGTTGAAAGCTTTCATCAAATCAATAAAGACAGCAGCAGTGATTTGGCTTTGGTCCATTGCAGAGAAGGTGGAGTCGGTGACACACAGCAAAGAGGGGATAGTGGAATGTTGCTTCTGAAAGCCTGATTGCACAGGTGATAGGGAGTTGTTGGATGAGAGAAAGTCAGAGAGCTTAGCCAGAATGAGAGATTCCTGGATTTTAGCAAGGGAGGGGAGGAGCGAGATGGGCCGATAATTATCAGTGGAAGAACGGTCCCCACCCTTGTGTAATGGTAGAACCTTGGCCAACTTCCCAAAATAGATGGGGGGTTTCTGTGTTGCATAGTTCCTATGTTGTTTTTTAAATTCATACTGATTTTAGAGTCCTGCCTGAAGCTTGAAGGTTCGAGAGGATATCCTGAACGTCTGCCCAAAGAGTTTGTATCCTCTGAATGGGGCATTTAAGATGGATTGCTGCTCATCATTAGCAAACCCAGCCATTCTTAGCCAAGAGTGTGTCCTTAAACAGAAACCAGAGGCTGTTGCTCTAGCCAAAGCATCCAATATGTCATAAGTAGATCTCAACAGATGCTTACCACATATGCCCCTGCCTTGAGGGCCTTTAAAAGCTCCCGCTTGGGAGTACCCTCTGGAAGGGCTTGGTCCACGGCTTTGGCCTTCCTCCAGAGAGTAGTTTGGTACTTTACCATACTGGCCTGGTAGTTTGCAATTCTGAGGACCAAGGTGGCAGAAGTAAAGGTCTTCCTCCCCAGAACATCTAACCTCCTGGATTTCCTGTCAGGAGGGAGAGAGCTGAGGTGTTTAGGCACTTTAGACCTATCATGGGCAGCATTTCTCAACAACAGACTCAGTTTCGAGTTGGCCTGCAAAGAATGGCCTACTAGAGGG